>PYIU01000003.1:0-2536684 GCA_003415625.1 Aquanectria penicillioides
CCTAACCCTAACCCTAACCCTAACCCTAACCCTAACCCTAACCCTAACCCTAACCCTAACCCTAACCCTAACCCTAACCCTAACCCTAACCCTAACCTAACCCTAACCCTAACCCTAACCCTAACCCTTCATATAATTCTTTTTATTTTTTATTTTCTTAATAAATATAGACTTTACTCTTTAACTTAAGGGACTATAATAAAACCTTAATTATATTAGGTCTATTATATATTTTTAGTGCTTTATTAACCTTACATTTTGCAATAAGCTTATATAGCTTTACTATTACTTTAAGGACTGTATTTATATATTAAAGGGATAAAGAAATTAATAGTAAATCTATTATAATTTATAAGTAAGCATTAAATATTAATAAGATTAGCATTAATCTATTAAGGCTAGCTATATTATTAATTGCCTTAAAGCTTATTTAAAGGATTGTATTTATAAATATTATATCTTAAAGTTTAGCCTTTATAATTTTAAATATATATTATATTAGTGTATAATATTATTTAACTTTATTAATTAATTAATATACTTTAATTAAGACTTAATAGTAAGTAATGCCTATTAATTTAGCTTTACTTTTAAATTTAATAGCTATAAAATTAATATCTATATTATAAATAATAATATTTAATAGATTAAAATAGGTATTAATTTAATATATCTTTAATACCTTTTAAATCTCTTTTACTAATATATTTATAAGGAACTATTTTACTTAAAAGAATATTGCTATATTAATAATATAAAGAACTAGCTAAAAATCTAAATATATTATATTAATAATTACTTTATAATTAAAGTTATAATTATCTTTTAATATAAATTTAAATTGTTTTAATGCCTTACTCTTTATTTAATAGTAATAATAGAACTTTTTTATTATTTTAATTGCTTTATATTTAATATTATAGCCTGCTTTTATTAATAGCTTATATAGATATAATATAAATAAATAATTAAATATATATAAATATATTATAGTTTAGCTTTACTAAAGAAAGCAATTACTGCCTTTTGCTTAATTAAAAAGAACTATAAGTATTTTTATTTTTAAATAATTAAAATTCTTTTATTTTTATATATTAATTTATTAATAATATTATTTAAATAAATATTAAAGCAATCTATATTTTTAAGGTAAAGAAGAAATAATATTAATATATCTATAATATAAAATAAGATTGTTTTAATTAAGGTTTAAATTACTATTATTTTTAATAAACTATATAAGCTACTATTACTAAAGTATATTTTAGCTACTTTTACTTTTATTATATTAAGCTTAATTATTAAGTCTTTTATTATAATACTAGAAATTAATCCTTTTTAGCTATTAATACTATTATAGTATTTATATTTAATATAATGCCTTAAAATACTGTATTAATAAATAGAGATATTAGCTAAAATATATACCCTACCCAAAAGGGTATAGGGTAAGTAAGTTTAGTTAAAGACTAAATAGCCTTTTTAAGTAGCTATAAATAACTTAAAAGAGTATTAAAGCATTTAATTAAATGGTTTAAAGTATCCCTTAAAGAAAAGAAAGAAAGAAAATAAAGCAAAAAGTTATAAATAAAGTAATATTATAAAAGGCTGCACTAAAACTTTAATAAGGTCTAAATATAAGGAATTTAGAATTTTAAAAATAAAAATTAATTAAAGAAAACTGCTTATTTATTTTCTATATCTTTAAGGTCCCTTTTATTTTCTTAATTAATTTAATAATAAATTAATCTATATTACCCTAGACCCTAACTTATCTCTCTTTAGTGCCTTAATGCTTGCCCTTAAGTAGACTAAAGGCATAATATAAAAGGAAAACTTTAAGCTTAATCTATTTAAATATAAAGAAAATCTTAAAGGAAGCATTTAATTAAATGCTTTATATCTATAATCTATTATTCAACCTACTATTATCTCCCTTTACAATTTATTTTACTTTTAATATTTAATCTCTTTATTTTAACTTTACTATTATCTTTTTTTATAATATAGTTTTTAATTGCAGTATTAATTAGTATAAAATTAATAAGTAAAAATTAAAAGTTTAAATAGCTTATAAGCAATAGTTATAATTTTATTCTATTAATTTACTAAAATTAACTCTTTTAGTGCATAAAAGATCTAGCTCTTTATTTAAAGGAGTTTAAGAATAGTCTATTAATTAATTTAAGGTAAATTTATTTATTTAATTTTAGCAATTATCTTTCTTTTAATAAAGGCAATATAGTTTAGATTGTAATTATTTTATTAAATTTAAATAGCAGTATTAATAATATTTTTAACTATAGTATTAGCAATTATAGTATAACTTCTTTTTTTTGCTATATATTTAGCTAGTTAAGAAATTAATAAAGGCAATATAAAGCATTTATAAAAACTTTATTTATTACTTTTAGTAATAAATAAATTTAAATCTATTTAATTAAATTACTATAAAATAGCCAATTTAAATAAAGGTATTTATTAAATTAATTAAATTAATTTAATTACTTGCCTTTTACTTAAAGAATTAATAAATATTTAATTAAATGCATTAAAATAAATAAATATATTTTAATTAATTTAAATTTCTTTTTTAAATGCACTTAATTAAGCAATGCTTATATAAATTAATAAGCTAATAGGCAATTTATATAAAGGCTAAATAGATTTAATTATTAATTTAGGCTTAATAATAGATTTAAAGGCAAAAGTCTTAAACTTAAGGTATAGACTATAAAGATAAATTGCTTTAATGCTTTAACTTTAGCAATTTAAGGCTTATTTAAAACCTTTTTCTTTATTATTACTTAAGGTAATAATAATTTTAGTGGATTTATTAATCTTAATAGAAAATCTATCTATTATTTAATATCTATAAGTTTAATAGTATTTAATTAAATTATTAGCTAAAAAATAGTAAAGTAATTAAAGGCTTAATAGTAAAGGTAGACTTATTTAATAGCTATTGCCTTAAGGATTAAGCAGCTTTAAGATAATTTAATATTTATTTTTAAGAGTTTAGTAATTAACTCTCTTTTAGCTTATTATATAGTAACCTTTTAAATTAATATAAAGCTATTAAGTATTAAGGGAACTATTTTAAAATCTTAAAATATAAGTAGATTTTTAGGTTTTAATAAGTTCTATAAGCTTATATTAATTAAAGAACTTTCTATTAATAATATTAAGTTTATTAAGGATAATAGTATTAATAAAGTCTTATATTTAATTAGCATTTAAAGCAATTAATTAAATACTTTTCCCTTACTTATACTTAATAAGAACTTAATTATAGTGCATTAATATTAAAAAGGGATTATTAATAGTATTATAACTGCTATTAAAGATTAAAGGCTAGATTATAAAGCATTTAATAATTAAAGTTTTAATAAATGTAACTATTCCTTAAATATTAAGGAAAAGAAAAAAAGCATTTAAAAAACTATATTTTTAATTTCTAGCTTATTTAATAATAAGTATAATAAAAATAGAGAAATTATAGGGCAACTCTATTTTAGTTATAATCTTTCTTTATGCTATAGTAAGTGTAATAGCTTGCTTATTTTAAAGGATATTAATAGTATTATAAATAATTAAATGCTTTAACTATTTATTTTAAATAAAGAAGCTTTAATAAATAGCATTAATAAAGTAAGTAAAGCTAATTAATAGCCTTTTATTGTATATTGCTTATTAAAACTCTATAGGCATAAAACTAATTGAATATTTAGTCTTTTTAATATTTATCCCTTTTAGTAAAAGCTTATAAAAAAAGCTCTTTTACTTTTATTTATTCTTTTTAATTTTAGTGCTTATAATTAAAAGATTAATTTAATAAATTATAAAGATATTAATAAATCTATAAGTAAAAGTAATAAAAAGGGCTTAAATACTAAAGTTTAAGGCTATTTCTTTCTTCTATAGGTTTTTAAATAAATCCTATAGATCTTAATAATAAAATATTTAGGCTTAATAAAAATTAAAAGAGAAGTCTTTAAAGCAATTAATATTAGCAAGCTAAGAATTTAAATTGCTTTTATTACTTAAAATAGGCTAAGTTTCCAATTTATTAAACTAATAATTTTAATTTATTTAAAAATAAAATAGTATAGATTAACTATTAAGTAATTAATTAAATATTTTAGTAATATTTTTTTTACTAAAAGAAAAGAAATCTTTAATTCTACCTTTATTTTAAATAACTTCTTTAGCTATATAGAGGTCTTCACTTAGCATTAAAAATTGCGCCTTTAAAGTAATTGCACTTAAAGTTGCTTTCTTTAGCCCTATTATAGAATAAAGTAAAGGTTAATAAAGGGTTTAAAAGCTTATAATTAAATACTTATAACTTAAAAGATAAAAATTATTAGTATTTTATAGGTATTATAAATAAAGTTAAAATAATATAATTTACTATAAAATTATTAAAAGAAGGGAAAAAGTTATAGGCATAAAGTAAGTTAATATAACTTAAGTGCCTTTATTTTTAGTTTAATATTATTTAAATAAATTACTATTTTAATATTTATATATATATAAATACTAATAAGTTTTTAAAATAATATATTTTTTAATATTTAATAAAAATTTTATTAGTATTTAGTTTTTACTTTAAATTTTAGGGGTTAATTTCCTATTTATTATAAAAGCATTATATTAGCCCTTTCTTTCTATTTCTTTCTTTTTTACTTATTATTTTTTACTTTCTTAATTCTTTTATACCTTTAGTTATTACTGCAATTTTCATTCTTTATCTTATAATAGCTTTATATTATAATAAACTTAAGTCTCTTGCCTTTATACCTTATAATTATCTCCCTAATATATACAATCTTACTATTAGCTATATTTAGGCTTTTAAATTCTTTTATTAATGCTTTATTTATTAGCATACTTATAATAGTTTCTTTTATAAGGCTTTAATTAATACTATTAATATTGCTATTAAATAATTAATAAATACTCCTTTTTATATTGCTTTTTAACTATTATTTTTATTTAATAATTAATTAAATACTTTTAGATTTAATAATGCTTTAATATTTAAATTTATAGCTTTTAAGCTTTTAATTAACTTAACTAGCCCTTATATATTAAAATTGCCTTTAAGGAAAATAGCAAGTAGACTAATTATAAACTTATTTAATAGTTTATTTTATAATTACTATTTTATAATTTAATACTTTATTTTAAAGTAAATCTTCTCCTTTAGTGCTAACTTTAGTCTATATATATTTCTATAGAATAGGCTTATTTAATAAAGTACTTTTTAACTTAATTGCCAATTTGCCTTAAGTATATTAAGGCATTTATTATTGCCTTTATTAAATATACTAACCCCTTATATATTATAGATATATTTAATTATATACTTTTATAGTTTTTACTTATAATAAATATATTTTTATTTCCTTTTATATATATATTTTAATATTAAATTATATAAATAGCTATTATATTAATTATATTTAAAATAGTTAATCTAAATATAAATAGAGCTTTCTTTATAAATACTAACTAAAGGGTCTTTATAAAGGCCCTTATAACTTTTCTTTAAATAGTATAAATACTATTAATAAGTTTACTTAACTATTAACTTTTATAGTAGA
This sequence comes from Aquanectria penicillioides, assembly GCA_003415625.1. Lineage (NCBI taxonomy): Eukaryota > Fungi > Ascomycota > Sordariomycetes > Hypocreales > Nectriaceae > Aquanectria > Aquanectria penicillioides. Next base: position 5,610 of record PYIU01000003.1, read on the forward strand.
TTTTCTTAAGCTAATTACTTGCCTATAAATTATATATAGTTTTCCTATTAGCAATATAGCTAGTAATTATTAATTAATTAAATAAATATATAAAGTATTTAATTAAAAGTATAAAGTAAGTTTTAATTAATAAAAATAATAGTCTTTAGCTTATCTTTTAGTATAAATTAATTAAGTATAGTTTTCAATTTATTAATAATAATTTAATAGATAGAAGATAGTACTATAAAGCAATTAATTAAATGTTTTTATACTCTTTAAGGCTATTGCTATTATTATATTATTTTAATAACCTTAAAACTTAATTTCTATTAAGTATATTTAGATTTTTAAATTTTTTATAGATATTAATACTTTATTTCTTGCTATTTTCTATGCATTTTTATCTATTTTTAAATAATTTTAACCCTTTTGCTATAGTTTTTAGGCATTTTTATTCTATTTTTTATTGATTTTTAATATAATTTTTAAAGTTTTTAGATAGATTTTAAGGGATTTTTAGGGATTTTTAGCATTTTTTTAGAGTTTTTAGCCAATTTCTAATTATTTTTATTTAGTTTTATTTAATTTTACTATTCTTTTACTTACCTTTAATTGCTCTTTATTTTACTTTTTTATTTTATTTTAAATAGCTTATTTTTTTTTAATATAGTATTAATTTTAATATCTTTACTTTCCCCTTTTTAACTTTTAGTACCCTTCCCTTAATAGCAATTTAGCTATCTTTAGCTTAATGCTATTATTAATTATTTAATTAATTGCTTATTATATTCTAATATTGCATTTATTAATTACTGCTTATTTTTAGAATTTAAACTTTAATAATCTTTTTAGGCTTAATATAGATATATATTATAGTATTATTATTTAAGCTTTTTATAGCATTTAAATTAAGTTTATTCTATTTTTACTATTCTATAGATTTAGTTTATATTTAATTAAATGCTTCTCTTTCTTTCCTTACTTTTAGTAATACTTTTTAATTTATACTAAAAGTCTTTTTATTATTTTTATTTATTTATTATCTATCCTTATTCTTTATAAACTTCTTTAATTAATTACTATAGGTTATATTAAAAAGCTTAACTTTATCTATAGTATTAAGGATATAACTCTTTATTTTATTAAATATATTAGCAATTCTATAAAGGCCTAATTAATATAGCTTTATTTTTGTAATGCAAAATATATCCTTTTAATTTTATATATTATATTAAAAAACTAAATTTCTAATAGCAAAAGGCTCTTTATATAGCCTATATTAATTCTTTTTAGTCTCTCTATTAGCAATTAACCTTTAAAATGCAATTACTTATTGCCTAGCTTCTTTTATATCTTTTTGCTTTTACTTTAGGATCCTAATCCTTTATTTAAGTAAGTTTTTAATAAAAATTATATTATTCTATTTAATTAAATACTATATAAATACTTTTACTTCTAAAGAAAGAATTAACTCCTATTTATAAAGCAAATAAAAAGGTAATCTTTTATATAAGGTATAAATAGCTGCTCTTTTAGCTAATAAAGCTATTAGCAAAATATCTACTTATTTTCCTTTTTTTTTACCCTTTTTCTTTAGGAAACTTATTATAGTAGTATAACTACCTTTAATAAGTCTATTTACTTTAAGGTTATAAGTAAAAGTATTAATAACTTCTATACTAAAGCTATTAAAATCTTTAGGAATCCCTTTTATAATCTCTTTTCTATTATTAATAATTACTCTTTTTAGCATTTTATATTAATAGTGCAGTTTTTTAAGGAATTTTATAATATAATAACTATTTAATCTTAAAATTAGCTTAGCCTCTATTTATCTATAAAGGTTATATTTAGCTTTTAGTATAAATTTAAATCCTTTATTAAAAGGTATATATTATCTATTAAAATAAATCTTTATTATTAAATAGATAGGCTTAATAGATATAAAGGCTTCTATTAGTCTTTAGGGAATATCTATTTAATATATTAGGCACTATTTAATAGCTTTTGCAATACTTCTTTTTGCATTTTATTAATAGTACCTTTTAAAGAGAAGTGTATAAATAGTATTGCAACTATAATGCCCTCTATTAATATAGTATAATTTAATTAAATTCTTTTAAATATCTTTCTTTTCTATAATTAACCTTAAGTTACCTTTTTATTTTTTAGCCCTAATCTATAAGCAGCTACCTTTTATAAAGTGTTTTTTAGCTTTTAGCTATAAGTATTAGTAATTCTATAGGGTAATATCTATTAGCCTTTTTAATAAAAGTAAATATTCCCTTAATTGCAATAAGGATTTACTATAATTCTTTTTTAACTTTATTAGTTTATTTTTAATCTTAATAATATTAAAATAAATATTAATAAACTCTTTAATATTACCTTTAGCCTTTTAGTTTATTTAATTAAATGCTTTTAGACCTTTTTTAAATAGTCTATTAGCTATATTATTTTTATTTTTAAAAATATATTAAATAATAAAGTTAAATAATAAAATATAATTAATCTATTAAATAATTATTGCACTAAAAATATTACTAGCCCTACTATTAAGCTAGTAGACTAAAACTTAAGAATTTATCTTTAAGATAAAGGGCAATCTATATATATAGCTATAAAAGTATTTAATTCTATATAATATACCCTTATATTTAAGTTTAATAGCATTATATCTTTATTTTATAGAAGTTTAAAGACTAAATTTATATTTTATTAAATGCCTCTTTCTTTTTATTATTTATATTAATACTATACTTTAGCCTTTTTTATTAGTATTAGTTATAAAGATAACCTTCTTAAATCCTTTAGAAAGATTTAATATTGCTAAAATAAAAGTAAAAGTTATTTTTTCTTTAAGAACTACTATAGTATTAGCTTATTTCTTACTCTATATCTATATAGTATTCTTTTTTAATAATTAAATAAAAGGTCTAGTAATTTAAGTATATCTTTTAACTTAAATTTAATAGTAGCCTATAATTTCTAAAAATGCTTTAACCTACTTTAGGTTATAGTATCTTTTTTATTTATTAATTTTAATTACTTTTTCCTTTATTAGCTGCCTTTTAGCTATACTATATAAATATCTAATAATAACTATAGTATATTAATAGAACTTTAACTTCCCTATAGAAATTATACACTTAAATAGCTTAATATTTAAAAGAGTTTTATTTAAATTAATTAAATGCTTTAGGATAAACCTCTATATATTAAGGAGTATCTCCTCTCTATTATATTTAGTCTTTAGTCCTTTAATAGTAATATTATTTAAAAAGGCTTAATAGACTTTTAATAATAGATTAAAAAGGATTTTAATTATAATCCTTAAAAACTATACTATTAAATTAATTCTTTTTTATAGCAAAATATATATCCTAAGAAGCCCTAGCAGTATATTAAAAGTTATTAAATCCTGACTTTTCTTTACTAAAGAAATCTAGTTATATCTTAAAAAGAAGTCTAAAAGAGTTAGGATTTTATATATTTTAAATTTAGCTAAGAATTTATTAGCTTTTAAAGGAATTAATCCATTCTATATTATATATATATTATATCTTTTAGCTAAATTAATTAAATAGAGTCTACTATCCTTTTTTGCTACTAGTATATATAGGTTTTAATAGGCAGTATAAAACTTTTAAAGGATTTCTCTTTTTATTTAAGTTTTTAATAACTTAATAACCTTCTTTTTTAATCCTTTAGGGATTAAAATATTTCCTATTTATTAAGCTTTATATTTAATTATCTTAATAATTTATAAAGGGGCCACTTTAGGGTTTAATTCTCTATACTCTTTAAAATCTTAAGTAAGTACTACTTCTTTATTATAGAGAATTTCTAAAAGAATACTTCTTTTTTTATTAATAAAAATCCCTTTTATTTAATTAATTACTTTCTAAAGTCTTTCTTTATATAGCCTTAATCCTTTAGCTATTTTAAAGAACTTAAGTATTAAGAGCTTTAAGTACTTAAACTTCTCTTTAAGGTCTTTCTTTACTTTCTTTTATCTTTTCTCCTTTTAATATAGATCCCCTTTAGGAATAAATCTATTTAATAAAATATTATCTTTAGAATATATTTTATTAGCTTTTTATTTATATATTATATTAATAAATATTACTTTCTCTCTTTAATATATAGCTAATTATAGCTTTTTCTTTACCTTTATTATCTTTATATAATTAACTTTTAATTAATTTTTAACTATTAATTAAATTATTACTTTTATTAATATTTTATTTAACTATTTAATTAAATGTTTATTATTATCTTCTTTTAGACCCTATAATTCTATTGGTCTAAAAGAACTTTAGGGACTTATCTTTAATTGCCTTAAGTAGTCTTTATACTTCTTAAGGCATTCTATTTAATATTTTTAGCAGTAAGTATAATAATCTTAATTAAGTTAAGTTAATATTATAAAAGTATTTCTTTTTTTAAAGATATATAATTAAATATAACTTTAGTAGCCTTAATAAAGGGCATTTCTAAAATAAAAGAAATAAAAATATATTTTCTTAAAGTAATATAAAATCTTTATACTATTTAAATATTTTTAAGAAATAGCTTAATATTTACTTCTTTATGCATTTAAATTCAATTATTAAAGTAAGATATAATAAAAGCTTCTATAAGCTTTACTTTTAGCTTATATTTTTATACTATTTTATTGAAGATAATATTTCCTTTTAATCTAAAATTTATTAAAGCTTTTTAAATTATTCTATTAAGGTTACTTAACTTTACTTAAATTTTTAGCAATTTTTAGTATTAAGCTAAAGTTCTTTAATGCTATTAATCTAAAATGTTTATATAGACTATTAAATGCATTTAATTAAATATAACTTTTCCCCCTTTAATTATTATATAGCTAATATTAACTTTATTAATACTTCTTTAATCCTTAATAAAGTATTCTTTAGGCAATAGTATATAATAAGGTTTAGATTCCTTTTTAATTAATATACTATTAATACTATATTGCTTAGCAATATAGTTAAAGTACTCCTTTAAGAATATTGCTTTTAAATTATTAATTATAATTAAATTAATAGCTTATTAAATCTATCTCTTTTTTAATAAGGGTTTAGGTTTTATCTATTTAATTTTTTTTATTCCCTTTATATAATTAAAAACTATCTTTAAGATATTATTACCTAAAGGAGGGTTAAAAGTAATTAAGTTCTTAATAGTTATTTAAACTTTTAATTCTACTATCTTTTTATAAACTTATTTTTTTATTTAAATAACCTTAAGTATTTAATTAAAAGCATTTTAATCTTTTTCTTTAAGAATAATATTAGCAATCTCTCTATTTTTAATAAGTTCCTTATTTATAACCTAAATAGAAAACTAAGTTCCCTTTTTCTCTTTTTAATTAGCTAATTCTTCTTTTAATTTTACTTTTATATATTTTATAGTATTAGTTTTTAATATAATATTAGCAATAAAAGAATTATTAATTGATTTTATAGCTTAATTATTAATAAGAATGCAATTAACTTTAGGTTCTTAGGTCTCTTTAAGGGAATTTCTATTAAGCATTAAAAAGCTATACTTTAATTAATTAATATACCTAAAAAAGTCTTTAATTAAATACTAAATTAGGGTCTAAGGTAATATAGATTAATCTATTATTGGGTTGGTTAGAAAGATAAAAGGGACCTTAAAGATATAGGAAATAAATAGGCAGTTTTCTTTAATTAATTTTTATTTTTGAAATTCTAAATTCCTTGCATTTAGACCCTATTGAAGTCTTAATGCAGCCCCTTATAATATTACTTTATTTATAACTTTCTGCTTTATTTTCTTTCTTTCTTTTCTTTAAGGGACACTCTAAAGCATTCAATTAGATGCTTTAACACTCTTTTAAGTTGTTTGCAGCTACTTAAGAAGGCTATTTGGTCTTTAACCGAACTTACTTACCCTATACCCTTTTGGATAGGGTGTGTGTTTTAGCTAGTGTCTTTATCCATTAATACATTTAGAGGTTATAGTAGGGATAAGCCTTTAAGTTATTTAAAAAGATACTAAAGTATTTAATTAAACTCTTTAGTAATACTTTTAAGCTATTATTAAGAATCTAAAGAAGTGGTGGATAATTAATTGTAAAAATTTAGGAATTCCTAGATATTAGAAAACCCATTACTTCTATAAAAATAGGGGGCGTTAGGATTAAAAATGACACTAAAGGTAAGTAAAGATACTAATATAAGTTTGCATTCTAGAAAAAGAAAACCTATTACTATAGTTAGGGCGGATATATAGAAAAATTCAATAACTTAATATAGTGCCAATATATTAGCATAAAGGTATATAAGGCAAAATAATAGTGCAAATAATGCATAAGCATTTAATTAAATACTTTTGAATATTAAAGCATACTTAAAACTACTAAAAGCTTAGTTTGCAGACTAAAAAAGGAAAAGGAAAAGAAAGAAAAAGATTACTTAACCCTTAATTAATTATAGGGGATAGGAAATTTTTATTATCCTTACTAGTCTCTAGACTCTAGCTAAAGGGCGTATATATATACTTATTACTATTTTAATTGGCTACTTTATCTATTATAACTAACTCCAAAAAGCCAGTTTAAATTCATTAAAATAAAGCTTTATTAAATATAATATTACTATTCTTTTTCTTTACTTTTTTTAATTATTTTAATATATATTTTAATTTATTTTATTATTTTATTCTTTTATTATATATATATATTGTTTTATTGCAATTTATAACTTTAGGAGTTAGGCAGCTAGCCTATACTCCTCTATATATATATACTAAAACACTTATTATAGGAATCCTAATAATTATAATTTACTAATGCCTTTAGATAAAAAAATAAAAGGAACATTTAATTAAATGTAGTTAAATCCCTTAAGCCCTATTAAAAGTAAAGGGGGTCAATATAATTAACAATCTTTAACTATTTTTTTTAAGTTAATTAATACTACTAATACTAATATTCCTAAAGAGAATAAACTAAATATATTAGCTAAAATAATAAAAGCAACTATTACCCTTATTTAATTGCTTAATATAATTTTTAATAGAAGGAATATTATATATTTCCTTAAATTATATAATGGATTTATAACTAGCTAAAAAGTTGCAGATAGTGCAAAGGGCAAAGCTTTAATATACTATATAACCTTTAAAGTATCTTAAGATATTATAAACTTATTAAAAGGCAATAATTGGCCTACTATAAAGTAGAACCTTTTGGAAACCTTTAAGTATTAGGATTTAAATCAATTAGATCTACTTAAGAATAAGCTCTAGTAAATAAATATAATTTTAATTTAGTCTATAGAATATAGAGTTATCCTTTAGTAGCTTATAAAGTATGCCTAATTTAATAGGAGAGTAAATCCTATTAGCTAAAAGGCTTCTATAGTATAGGCTTAGGCTGTTTATAATGCTATACTAAAAAATATTATTATTAATGTTTGCTAATAGAAAGAAAAACACCTAAATACCTTAAGAATAATAAGGTATAAAGAGATAATTAAGTTAATTAAGAACTTTTTTAATACTAAAAAAGGAATTTAGATCTTTTAGATAGAAGAGAAGGATAATAACTTTAGATATTTTAGGAAAACCAAAAAACCTTTTGCTTATTAAAATTAGCTTTAGTATTAAGAGCTTAAGTTCCCTAACTCTATCTAAAGCTTAAAAGGGGAGTTAAGTCTTCTTACTAAAGAAATAAAAAAGCTATAAATTAATATAGCTTAAAATATTATAAATAAGTTATAGAAGTTAAAAAGAATTATACATTAAAAGATTAATTAACTAAAAATAAAATTATTATTGCTAGTTAAAAACAACTTTAATTAAATAGAAGAATCTAATTATATATATCCCTATTATAACTTCTATATTAATATAAGTTATAATAGGGATCTAAAGTGCTTCTATTATATAAAAGTAAGGCATTTTCTAAACTATTGCTTACTTTTTATAGAAAATAAAAGAAAGGGGTTTATAGACTATAATAGCAATACTGGCTTTATTTAAATAGGGCAATAGGAACTTTTACTACTTTTAAAACTAATATATAAGCTTGCTATTAAAAAAGAAGTAAGAAAAATAATTATTTTATAGATCCTAGAATTCTTTATTTTTAAGATTTATAGCTAAGCTAAGGTTATAATAGTAGATAAGCTAAATGTATAGAAATAGTAGGTTATTAAGAAAGAAAAGCATTTAATTAAAGACTTCTTTAGGCATACTAATTAACTAAAGTACAGCTCTTTAGTGCTTAATAGGAATTCCCTTAAGAAGACTTAAGAATCTAGAGTTAATTGCATTCTTATTGATAATTAAGCTATAGAATTAATTAATAACCCTTTTATTGCTAATATTATATTAGAAATTAATGCTGCAAAATGTATAAAAGTAAAATTAAAAGAGAAATTGGCTAGTTAAGAAAAGGAAAAAGGAACTTAGTCTTTTATTTAGGTTATAAATAGGGAACTTATTAAGAATAGGGAGATTGCTAATATTATTCTTAAAGAAAAGGATTAAAATGCTTTTAATTAAATGCTTAAGGTTATTTAGATAAGGAGATAAGTTTATAAAAAGGTAATAGAATTAAAAGTTTAAATAACTATTAAGGACTTAATTACTCTTAACTCTCCTTTAGGTAATAATATCTTAAAGATAGTTTTTAATTATATAAAGGGAATAAAAGAAGTTAAATAAATAAAACCTAAACTTTTATTAAAAAAGAGATAGATCTAGCAAGCTGCTAATTTAATTATAATTAATAATCTAAAAGCAATATTCTTAAAGGAGTACTTTAACTATATTACTAAGCAATATAGTATTAATAGTATATTAATTAAAAAGGAATCTAAACCTTATTATATACTATTGCCTAAAGAATACCTTATTAAGGATTAAGGAAGTATTAATAAAGTTAATATTAGCTATATAATAATTAAAGGGAGAAAAGTTATATTTAATTAAATGCATTTAATAGTCTATATAAACGTTTTAGACTAATAGCATTAAAGAACTTTAGCCTAATGCTAAGAACTGCCAAAAATTTAAGTAAAGTTAAGTAATTCTAATAGAACAATTTAAAAAGCTTTAGTGAATTTTAAGTTAAAAGGAAATATTATTTTCAATAAAATAATATAAAAATACAAGCTAAAAGTAAAGCCTATAAAAGCTTCTACTATATCCTACTTTAATAATTAAATCTAAATGTATAGAGAAATAGATATTAAGCTATTTTTTAGAAATGTTTAAATAGTATAGAGATTCTATATTGCTTTAAGAGAATATATTTTTATTTCTTTTATTTTAGAAATGCTTTTTATTAGGGCTGCTAAAGTTATATTTAACTATATATTTCCAAAAGGAAAAATACTTCTATAATATTAATTTAGCTTAATTAAGATTATTATACTTACTATTAGGAATATTAAATAGAATGCCTTAAGGAGTATAGAGACTACTTAAGGCAATTAAAGATAAGTTCCTAAAGTTCTTTTAGACCAATAGAATTATAGGGTCTAAAAGAAAACAATAATAAGCAATTAATTAAATAGTTAAATAAGGCATTAATAGAAGCAGTAATTCAATTAATAGTTAGGAATTAATTAAAGGTTAACTATATAAAGGTAATAAAGATAAAGAAGAAGCTACAGTTAGCTATATATTAGAGAGGGGAGGTAGTACTTATTAATATAATATATAAATAAAAAGCCAATAAAATATATCCTAAAGATAATATTCTATTAAATAGATCTATCCCTAAAGGGGATCTATATTAAAAGGAGAAAAGATAGAAGAAAGTAAAAAGAAACCTTAAAGAGAAGTTTAAGTACTTAAAGCTTTTAATACTTAAGTTCTCTAAAATAGCTAAAGGATTAAGGCTATATAAAGAAAGACTTTAGAAAGTAATTAATTAAATAAAAGGGATCTTTATTAATAAAGAAAGAAGTATTCTTTTAGAAATTCTCTATAATAGAGAAGTAGCATTTATTTAGGATTTTAAAGAGTATAGAAGACTAGACCCTAAAGTGGCCCCTTTATAGATTATTAAGATAATTAAATATAAAGCTTAATAAATAGGAAATATTTTAATCCCTAAAGGATTAAAAAAGAAAGTTATTAAGTTACTAAAAACTTAAATAAAAAAAGGAATCCTTTAAGAGTTTTATGCTGCCTATTAGAACCTATATATACTAGTGGTGAAAAAGGATAGTAGACTTTACTTAATTAATTTAGCTAAAAGATATAATATATATATAATATAGAATAGATTAATTCTTTTAGGAGCTGATGAATTTTTAGCTGAATTTAAAATATATAAAATCCTGACTTTTTTAGACTTTTTTTTAGGATATAATTAAATTTCCTTAATAGAGGAAAGTTAGGATTTAATAACTTTTAATATACTATTAGGGCTTTTTAAAATGTGCACCTTACTATAAAAAGGAATTAATTTAATAGTATAGTTCTTAAGGATTATAATTAAAATCTTTTTTAATTTATTATTAAAAGTCTATTAAGCCTTTTTAAATAATATTACTATTAAAGGACTAAAAACTAAGTATAATAGAGAAGAGATGCTTTTTAGTATATAGAAATTTATTTTAAAGCATTTAATTAATTTAAATAAAACTCTTTTAAATATTAAGCTATTTAAGTGCATAATTTCTATAGGGAAGTTAAAGTTCTATTAATATACTACAGTTATTATTGGATATTTATGCAATATAGCTAAAAGGCAGCTAGTAAAGGAAAAAGTGATTAAGATTAATAAATAGGAAAGATACTATAACCTAAAGTAGGTTAAAGTGTTTTTAGGAATTATAGGCTATTATTAAATTTAGGTTAAAAGATATACCTAAATTGCTAGACCTTTTATTTAATTATTAAGGAAGAATGCTATATAAATATAGAGTAAGGAATAAGCCAATACTATAGTGGTTCTTAAAGAAAAAATAATCTTTACTTCTATTCTAATAATATTAGACCTTTCTAAAGGATTTAAGGAGATTATCCTTATAATTAATGCTAGTAAAGAAGGCTAAGGTATAGTATTAATATAAATAATAAAGGGGAAGAAGCATTTAATAAGGTATAAATCTAGTCTTTAAACTCCTATAGAATAAAGGTATAATGCTATTAAACTTAAATATAAGGGCATATTATATAGGATTAAATGCTTTTATAGCTATATATATAAATTGCCCTTTATTTTAAAGATAGATTCTTAAGTTTTAGTCTATTAGCTTAATAATAAGGCTAGTAATATTTTTAGTATAATAATTATTTAATAGATTGATTATATTTTATTATTTAACTTTATTATTTAATACATTTCTAAAAATAAGAATAATATAGCTAATAGGCTATTTAGGAAAAGTCTAAAAGCATTTAATTAAATGGACTAAAAGGCTAAAGGTAATATTAAAGAGTTTATTAATGCTTATCTTAATATTATTAAGATTAAGGATAAATTAATAGAGTTAAAAAAGAATTATAGTGGATCTTTATTGCAATTAAGGAAATACTTGCTTTTATTAAAAAGGCTAATAGGTATTACCCTATAGAATTATTGATGCTTATAGCTAAAGGCTAAAAAACACTTTATAAGAGATAGTTGCTTATAGATTAGGGCTAAAGAATAAAGAGGTAACTTAAGGTTAGTTGTAAAGAAGGAAGATATTTAAAAGGATTTAATTAAATTATGCTATATTAATAAAGAGTATTATAGTTATAATGCTATTTATGCACTTCTCTTTAAAAGGTACTATTAGTAAGGTGCAAAAAGAAGTATTATAGAAGCTATTAGGCAGTGCCTAATATATTAGATGTATATTCCCTAAAGACTAATAGAAGCCTTTATATCTATTAAGCCTATTTATTTAATAATAAAGATTTATTTTAATAAATAGTATATGCCTTTTAATAAAGGATTTAAATTTATACTAAAAGCTAAATGCAACCTTTATAAATAGATAGAGGCTAAGCTAATCTTAAGATTAAATAGTTATTATATTGTAAAATTCCTTAAAAAACTATACTATTAGTATAGAATGCTAAAAAGAGTGATTATTAATAATAGAAAAGAGATTATAAAAGGGATTCCTAAAGATCTTAATAGCCTTAATATAGAAGTTATTAATATTTTTATTTATAACCCTAAAGTAAATGGACTTATTAAAGGTAATTATACTACTATAATAAGTTTCCTAAAGAAAAAGGGTAAAGAAAAAGGAAAATAGATAAATATTTTGCTAATGGCTTTACTAGCTAAAAGAGCAGCTATTTGCGCTTTATATAGGAGATTACCTTTTTATCTACTTTATAGATAGGAGCTAGTCCTTTTTCTGGAAGTGGAAGTGCCTATATGGCGTTTAATTAAATGAAATAATATAACTTTTGCTAAGAACCTACTTAAGTAAAGAATTAAGATTTTAAAGCAAAAGTAGGAAGATATAAAAGAAGCTAGGCAATAAGTAACTGCATTCTAAAGGTTAATTGCTAATAAAAAGACCAAAAAGAATTAATATAAACTATATAAAAAGCCTCTTACTATAGGAGATTTAGTTCTTTAGTATAATATATAGAATTAAAAGGATATATTTTATATTATAAAGATGAAGCTGTATTGGTTAGGCCCTTATAGAATTGCTAATGCATTTAATAAAATAAAGAGTTATATTCTTAATACTATAGATAGAGTTAAGCTTTTTAGTATAATCTATAGTAATTAGTTAAGGAAGTTTATAGAGAATAAGGATAGGTAGTGGGTAAATAGGGATAATAAAGAGACTTTTAGTATAAGTTAGAAAGTACTACTAAAGGTAAGAAAAGAAAGAGAAGCATTTAATTAAATGTAAACTAAATCTATAGAATAGTAGGAATAGAATAAACTTAATTTAAATGCTATAAAAAGCTTAAATAATAATATTATAATATGCATTTATATTAGGCCTAAAGAGATTATTAAAGTTTAAATTCTAAAGATAAGTAGCGATTAGTAAATACAGTACTAAAATATAATAAGCAATTAATTAAATAATTAGCAATAGCATTAAGCTAAGAATAGCTAGATTGCTATTAGGGGAGGGGTATTAAAAGTTAAAAAGGGAGAAGTAAAAATACTAAAACTAATACTATATTAAAAAAAGATAAGCTATTTAAGATAAAGTAAGAAAGTAAGATAAAAAGCAATTAAAGGCAAGTAAAAGGATAGTAAAACTGGATAAAACTAAATAAAAACAACTAGAAATTAGCTAAAAACCTTAAGAAAATGCTAAAAATCCCTAAAAATCCCTTAAAAATCTATTTAAAAACTTTAAAAATTACACTAAAAATCAATAAAAATAGAATAAAAATGCCTAAAAACTATAGTAAAAGGGTTAAAATTATTTAAAAATAGGTAAAAATGTATAGAAAATGGCAGAAAGTGAAGTATTAATGTCTATAAAAAATTTAGAAATTTAAATATATTTAGTGGAAATTAAGTTTTAAGGTTATTGAAATAATATAATAATAGCAATAGCCTTAAAGAGTATAGAAACACTTAATTAATTGCTTTATAGCACTATTTTCTATTTATTAAACTATTATTAATAAATTAAAAACTATATTTAGCTAGTTTATACTAAAAGATAAGCTAAAGACTATTATTTTTATTGATTGAAATTTACTTTATGCTTTTAATTAAATACTTTTTATGCTTACTTAATTAACTGGCAATTACTAGCTGTATTGCTAGTAGGAAAATTGCATACAATTTGCAGGTAAGTAGTTGGCCTAAGAAAATCTACTGCAAAAGTTAATAGTTAAGTAAACTTACTAATAATATTTATACTACTTAAAGGAAAGTTATAAGGGCCTTTATAAAGACCCTTTAGTTAATATTTATAAAGGAAGCTTTATTTGCATTTAAATTAATTGTTTTAAATACAATTAGTATAGTAGCTATCTATATAACCTAATGCTAAAATATATATATAGAAAGGAGTAAGGATATATTTATTATAGGCAAAAACTATAGAAGTATATAATTAAATGCATTTATAATATATAAGGGGGTTAGTGTATTTAATAAAGGCAATAATAAGTGCCTTAATATATTTAAGGCAAATTGGCAATTAAGTTAAAAAGTACTCTATTGGGTAAGCCTATTCTATAGGGATATATATAGACTGAAGTTAATGCTAAAGGAAAAGATCTGCTTTAAAATAAAGTATTAAATTGCAAAATAGTAATTGTAAAATAAACTATTAAGTAAGTTTACAATTAATCTACTTGCTATCTTCCTTAAAGGCAATTTTAATATATAAGGGCTAGTTAAGTTAGTTAAGAGCTTAAAAGCTATAAATCTAAATATTAAAGTATTGCTAAATCTAAAAGTATTTAATTAATTATTAAATAAAAATAATAGTTAAAAAGCAATATAAAAAGGGGTATTTATTAATTGTTTAATAGCAGTATTAATAGTGTTAGTTAAAGCCTTATAGAAGAAACTATTATAGGTATGCTAATAAGTAAAGCATTAATAAAAGAATTTAAAAGCCTAAATATAGCTAATAGTAAGATTGCATATATTAAGGAAACAATCATAAGGTATAGAGGCAAGAGACTTAAGCTTATTATAATATAAAGCTATTATAAGATAAAGAATGAAAATTGCAGTAATAGCTAAAGGTATAAAAGAATTAAAGAGGTAAAGAATAATAAGTAAAAAAGGAAAAAAAAAAGGGGGGCTAATGCAATACTTTTATAATAAATAGGAAATTAACCCTTAAGATTTAAGGTAGAAACTAAATATTAATAAAATTCTTATTAAATACCAAAAAGTATACTATTTTAAGAAACTTGTTGGTATTTATATATATATAAATATTAGAATAGTAATTTATTTAAATAATACTAAACTAAAAATAAAGGCACTTAAGTTATATTAACCTACTTTATGCTTATAACTTTTTCCCTCCTTTTAATAATTTTATAATAAGTTATATTACTTTAACTTTATTTATAATACCTATAAAATACTAATAATCTTTATCTCTTAAGTTATAAGCATTTAATTATAAGCTTTTAAACTTTTTATTAATCTTTACTTTATTTTATAATAGGGCTAAAGAAAGCAACCTTAAGTGTGACTACTTTAAAGGCGCAATTTTTAATGCTAAGTAAAGACCTTTATATAGCTAAAGGAGTTATTTAAAATAAAGGTAGGATTGGAGATTTCTTTTCTTTTAATAAAGAAAATACTATTAAAATATTTAATTAATTGCTTAATAGATAATCTATACTATTCTATCCTTAAATAAATTAGGATTATTAGTTTAATAAGTTAAAAACTTGGCCTATTTTAGGTAATAAAAGCAATTTAAATTCTTAGCTTATTAATATTAATTGCTTTAAAGACTTCCCTTTTAACTTTTGTTAAGCCTAAATATTCTATTATTAAGATCTATAGGACTTATTTAAAAATCTATAGAAGAAGGAAATAGCCTTAAACTTTAGTATTTAAGCTCTTTTTATTACTTTTACCTATAGATTTATTAATGTCCTTATAATTTACTAAATTAATCTTTTAATTGCAAGCATTAAGGTTAAAAAGAATAAATAAAAGCAAAAGAGCTTCTTTTATAAGCTTTTATTAAAAGGGATAAATGTTAAAAAGACTAAATATTCAATTGGTTTTATGCCTATAGAATTCCAATAAGTAATATATAATAAAAGGCTATTAGTTAGCTTTACTTACTTTATTAATACTATTTATTAAAGCTTCTTTATTTAAAATAAATAGCTAAAGCATTTAATTATTTATAATACTATTAATATCCTTTAGAATAAGTAAGCTATTATACTTACTATAATATAAAGGGAGATTATAACTAAAATAGGATTGCCCTATAATTTTTCTATTTTTATTATGCCTATTATTAAGCAAGCTAGAAATTAAAAATATAGTTTCTTAAGCGCTTTCTTTTTCTTCCTTAATATTTAGGGAATAGTTAGATTTATTAAAACTTTAATTATTAAATGCTTTATAATTTAGCTTTTAATCTTTAATAGTAGTTATAATGCTATTAATAATCCCCTTTTAGCATTAATACACTATAATTAGGTTTTTATTAAGTATAAATAAAGGAAAAGTATTTAATTAATTGCTTTAAATGCCAATTAAATATAAGACTTTATTAGTACTATTATCCTTAATAAACTTAATATTGCTAATAGAAAGTTCTTTAATTAATATAAGCTTATAGAACTTATTAGAATCTAGAAATCTATTTATATCCTAAGATTTTAAAATAGTTCCTTTAATATTTAGTGGCTTTATATTAATTTAAAAGGTTATTATGCAATAAGCTAAAAGGGAATTAATTATTAAACTTTTAGAAATAAATATTAAATTGTCCTAAAGCCATTTAGTCCTTAAGGCAATAGCTATTAGATAAGTCTGCCTTTACTATTAGGCCCTTAATTGCCCTATTGTTTTTTAGCTAATAATTTAATTAAATGCTATTAAACTTATAGGTATTAGATAATAGATAGATTTTCTATTAAGATTAATAAATCTACTAAAGTTCTTATTACCTTAAGTAATAATAAAGAAGAAGGTTTTAAATAAACCCTAAACTGCTAAAATTAAAGCATTAAAGCAACTTGCCTTTACAGTCTATACCTTAAGTTTAAGACTTCTGCCTTTAAACTTACTATTAAGCCTAAACTGGTAATTAAACCTGCCTAGCCTCTATATAAATTGCCTATTAGCTTACTAATTTATATAAGCACTGCTTAATTAAGCGCACTTAAAAAAGAAATCTAGATTAATTAAAATGCACCTACTTGTTTTAATGCATTTAATTAAATATTTATTGACTTTTTAGGTAAAGGGCAAGTGATTAAGTTAATTTAATTAGTTTAATAGGTACCTTTATTTAAGTTAGCCGTTTTATAGCAATTTAATTAAATAGACTTAAATTTACCTACTGCTAAAAGTAATAAATAGAGTTTTTATAAGCGCTTTATATTGCCTTTATTAGTTCTTTAATTAGCTAAGCATATAGCAAAAGAAAGGAGTTATACTATAATTGCTAATACTATAGTTAGAAACATTATTAATATTGCTATTTGGACTTAATAAGGTAATTATAACCTAAACTATATTGCCCTTACTAAAAGAAAGATAATTACTAGAATTAAATAAATGAATTTACTTTAGATTAATTAATAGGCTATTCTTAAACTCCTTTAGATAAAGAGCTAAATCTTTTATATGCTAAAAGGATTAATTTTAATAAATTAATAAAATAAGATTATAACTATTGCTTATAAGCTATTTAAACCTTTAATTTCTATTTATCAATTTTATATTAATTAATACTGCAATTAAGAATTGCATTATAGAAAAAGGTAATAGTAAAGTTAAAATAAAGAGGTTAGGTATTAAAAGCAAAATAAATTATAAAGGGAGATAATAATAGGTTAGATAATAGATTATAGGTGTAAAGCATTTAATTAAATGCTTCCTTTAAGATTTTCTTTATATTTAAATAGATTAAGCTTAAAGTTTTCCTTTTATATTATGCCTTTAGTCTATTTAAGGGCAAGCATTAAGGCATTAAAGAGGGATAAATTAAAGTCTAGAGTAATATAGATCAATCTATTATTAGGTTAGTTAAAAAGATAAAAGGGACCTTAAAGATATAGAAAATAAATAGGCAGTTTTCTTTAATTAATTTTTATTTTTAAAATTTTAAATTCCTTACATTTAGACCCTATTGAAGTTTTAGTGCAGCCCTTTATAATATTACTTTATTTATGACTTTCTGCTCTATTTTCTTTCTTTCTTTTCTTTAAGGGACACTCTAAAGCATTTGATTAGATGCTTTAACACTCTTTTAAGTTGTTTGCAGCTGCTTAAGAAGGCTGTTTGGTCTTTAACTGAACCTGCTTACCTTATACCCTTTTAGGTGGGGTGTGTGTTTTGGCCAGTGTCCCTATCTACTAATACAATACTTCTTTTTTTTAGCAATCTATTATTTTTATGCATTTAGCTTATTTATTATTATAACCTTAACTTAGCTATAAATCTTAAAGGTAAGGAATTTTAGGATCTATAAAATAACTATTTTTCTTACTTTTCCTTTAATAGTAAGCTTATATATTAGTTTTAAGGGCAATAAAAGTTTCTATTACTTTATTTAAATAAAGCTAGCATTACTATTATAGTCTATAAATCCCCTTCTTCTATCTTTTATAAAAAGTAAGCAATAGTTTAAAAAATGCCTTACTTTTATATAATAAAAGCACTTTAGATCTTTATTATAATTTATATTAATATAAAAATTATAATAGAGATATATATAATTAAATTCTTTTATTTAATTAAGGTTATTTTTAACTAATAATAACAATCCTATTTTTAATTAATTAATCTCTTAATATATAATTCTCTTTAACTTTTATAATTTATTTATAATATTTTAGGCTATATTAATTTATAGCTTTTTTATTCCTTTAGTAAAAAGACTTAACTTCTCTTTTAAGCTTTAGATAAAATTAAGGAATTTAAGCTTTTAATACTAAAGCTAATTTTAATAAATAAAAGGTTTTTTAGTTTTCCTAAAATATCTAAAGTTATTATTCTTCTTTTCTATTTAAAAGATTTAAATTCCTTTCTTAGCATTAAGGAAGTTCTTAATTAGCTTAATTATCTCCTTATACCTTATTATTCTTAAGGTATTTAAGTATTTCCCTTTCTATTAATAAATATTAATAATAATATTTTTTAATATAGCATTATAAATAGTTTAAGCCTATACTATAAAAGCCTTTTAGCTAATAGAATTTACTTTTTTATTAAATTAAATATACTTTATAAGCTACTAAAAGATAACTCTATACTTTATAAATTAAATTAAAGTTATATTTATTTACTAAAGCTTATTTTTAGGTAAATTTAATTAATTTAAATCCTAATACTTAAAGGTTTTTAAGAGATTTTACTTTATAGTAGCCTAATTATTGCCTTTTAGTAAGTTTATAATATTTTAAGATACTTTAAAGGTTATATAGTATATTAAAGCTTTACTCTTTACACTATTTATAACTCTTTAATTAATTATAAATTTATTATATAATTTAAGGAAATATATAATATTCCTTTTATTAAAAATTATATTAAGCAATTAAATAAAGATAATAGTTACTTTTATTATTTTAGCTAATATATTTAATTTATTCTTTTTAGGAATATTAGTATTAATAGTATTAATTAACTTAAAAAGAATAGTTAAAGATTATTAATTATATTAACCCCTTTTACTTTTAATAAAGCTTAAGGGGTTTAATTATATTTAATTATTTTATTTATTAATACTCTATAGACCTATAAGGTAGATAGTGCTTTTATACTATATAAATAAAGGAAAAAACTATACTAATAGAATAAAAACCTTTATTTAATATAATATTAAACTTAATGCAGGTTCCCTATAGAGAAGCATTAAATTAAAAGTTAATTTAATACTATTATTAAGATATCCTATTTACCTAATTGTAGGGTTAGTAAGCAAGGTAAAAATAGGGCCTACAATAGGCCCAAATTGCCTATACTATTAAACCTAAGGTATTCTATATATAGGGAAATATTAAAACGCACTTTAGATTATAGAAATAAAGCTTAAAATAATTAAATAAAGGTTATATAAATACAATATAGCTCTATTAGGTTTAATGCAACCCAACCCCTCTTTTAAAGCCTAAGCAATAAAGTAAGGCTAAAAAGGATAAAAAGAAAACAAAAATATATATAATTATACAATTAGTTCGGTTTAATAATTAAGAGTCTTAAAGCTATATTTATTAGTGCAGCTATAACTATTTAATTAAGCTCTAAAAGCGAGAAATAAACCTTATATCTTAATTCTAAACTAAATATATAAAATAACCTTTAAGACCTATATCCTTAATAACCTAAATAACTAAAAAACCTTTAAATAAAGCTATAAAGTAAAAATCACTATAGAATAAATTAAAAAGCTTAAAATCCTTAAGGACTCTTTTTAATTTAAGACTATTTAAATTTTTAAGCCTATAATGCTAACTACTATAAAATACTTTATAAAAAAGAAAGCTAAAGCTAAAAGCTTAAGATTAAAGTTTATTCAATTAATATAAAGAGCAACTATAATAATAGAGCTGCTTCCTAAAGACTAAAAACTGCTAAAATGCAAGCTTATAATATTTTGCTATAATTAAGAAAAATACAAAATTAAAGCAAATAGAATCTATAATATCTTTAATTAAATAATAGAGAAAATAAGCCTTTATTACATTTAAATATATTTACCTATAATAAATAAAGGGAATAATAATAATAATATTATAAAATTCTATAATAACTTTAAAGCTATATATAGAATTAATAATACACTAAAAGGAAAACAAGCTTAAAAACGCTATTTTAAAGTGCTAAAATAGACTTTAAACCCTAAAATTATCTAGTAAGATTAAATTATTAATTAAGAACAGTCTATAAAGATTGCAACTATAAGAAATATTACTAAAGCCTTATACCTAAATGTATAGTTTATAGACTTAAAATAATACCTTAAAAGTTACTTTTAAATATTCCTTTAAATTACTAAAGCATAATATAAAGATGCTATTAAGAAAAGTATCTATATATTAGCTACTTTTGCTTTAAGTTTTAAATATAAGATTAAAAAAAAAAAGAAACTAAAGGAAAGCAATATAAAGCTCTAATATAAAAAGGGAACTTTAGATCTATATTCTAAAGCTTAAACCTACCTTCTAAAAAACATTTTTATTTAAAAAGCTTATAATTTAAATAACCTAAATTAAAGAAATAAAAACAAACTCTAAAAGAAAACAATTACTATATTTTATATAGGAAATTACACTTTAATGCTAATACCTAAAAGTGCTAGATTGCATTCCCTAAAAATATACTTAAGCAAATAGAAAGGCAAAAGTGAATAGATAAAAGATAGGAAATATAGTTAAAAGATTAAATTAAAGTCTAAAAACTATATAAAAAGCTTAAGAAGCAAACTGCATAACTAATTAAAGATTTAAACTAATAACCAATATTACAAATCCTAATCTTAAATTCTATAGCTATTTTCCTTATTTTATATAGTAAATACCTATTATAAATCTCAATTATATTTAACTTAAGGACAATACTATATATTTTTAATAATAAAAAGAAATTTAAGAATCTTAAACTAGCTTTATTTAGTAAAGTTGTCTTTATTAAATTAAAGAACCTTTTAATCTTAGGATATAAAGATATAAAAATTAAAGTTTAAAATCTATAAGGCAAAGCTCATTTTCTTATTTTAAGGCATATTGCTTACTGCCTATAAATTAAAATAAATCTAGTTTTATTAAAAAAACTCTATTAATATAGTTATTAATAGAATTAAAGAAATAAAAACAATATTCTAAAATATAAAAGTAAGCAAGCTTTATATAGATTAAAGATTGCCTATAATTAATATATTTTAGATTATAAGCCTATTATTTAAAAATAAAGCTTATTTATAATAAATAAACCTTATTATAACTTATAGATACTAAAACATCTATAATAAGCAAAAGCTATAAAATAGCACTGCCAATTAAATTATTTAGGACCTAAAGCATTAAAATACTTAATTAACTATACTATTAATATAAAGATTAAAGGCCTAATAATAGTTAAATATAATGCTTATAAATTAAGTAAGATAAAATGCTAAAAGCACTATAAACTATAAATATAAAGCTTAATTCCTAAAGAGTAAGTTTCTTTAGACTTTTATAACTTTCAACCCAATATAATAAACCTTTCTTTATGCACTATTATAATAGACTATACATTAAGAATATACTAAAACTATTACTTTAAAAATTAAAAAGAAGAATAATTATTATTAATACTATAAAACTTTACTTAAATATTAAAAATAAAATATAGAATTAAACTTTAAGTAATAGAAATAAATAATAAGCTTTAAAAGAGCAATTTAGTCTATATATAGCTAGATTAAAAAGAAATAGCAGTAAAAGAAAGTGCCCCTTAAATACAGCAATAGAATAGATTAAAAGAACATTCTAAAAGGGTAGTAAAAGAGAAAATAAAAGTTCTTATAATTAAAAGTAGTCTACTAGCTAAACTATAGCTAAAAATAGTAAGAATAGTAGTATATCTATTAAACTAAACTTTAAAATAGGGACTTAAGTGAAAAATACTATATAAAAGCTTCTTTTTATTAATTTAAAGCTTAAATAAAAATTGCAAGCTATAAATTACTTACCTTAAGACAATCGATTGTAAATTATTTGCAATAACTAAAAATGCTTAATTAAAGAAGAATTAACTTATATTTAGAACAAGCCTAAAGGCTTAAATAGATTATTTTATAGAATACAATTCCTAAAACCTCTTTTATATTTAAAATCCAATTATTAATTAAGTGTATATAACTTAAAATATTATCTTTAATAAAGAAGACCTCTTTTTAGCAAGCAATACTAAAATAAAAGAAACTATAGGTAAAAAGACCCTTAAAGAAATACAAATATAAATAAAAGCTCTTCTTAATGCTAAGTAAATTAATTAAGTAAATAATACTAATTAACTATAAAATAAGCTTTAAACTACTAAAACAAGCCTTTAAAATATAGTTAAAGACTTAAAAACTAAAAAGGAAAAGGATATAGATAAACTATAAATTAAAGATAAAAAATACACTTAACTATAGTTTAAACCCTTTCTAACTCCACTAAAAAGTCCAGCTTCTACCTTTTTAGCTTTAGCAATAAAACAAAAAGGAAAACACCTAATACCCCTAATACTAAACACTAGCTTATAAAGGGAATAGATTAAGCTCTATTAAGCCTTCTTTATAGAAATAAAAGCTATACTATTTAAAAAATGCAAAAATACTATTATAATTAAGGCAATATATACTAAAATTAAATATAAAAAGTATAAACTAAAATATAAGCTATAAAAGAATAAAATAGACCTTATTTAAAAGAAATAAAAACTTTATTAAAAGAACCTACCTTAGGTATTAAATTCTTATAGAAATATTCTTAGGCATAAGTTTAAGGCTATATTTCTAAAAGTAAAGAAAATACACTTAAAGAATTACTAATAAATAAAGTCTTAAATTAAAATACCAAAAAGCAAAATTAAGTTTTATAATTTATAATTTATTAATTATATATAAATTTATATATATAAGTTCAATAAATATAAATACTTATAGAAATATAAAGCTAAACTTATTGTTTAAGGAGATTAATAGCAAAAGGCAAATTCTAAAGAAATATATACTATTATACTAATAGGAAAATTATTTAAAACCCTACTTGCAATTACAATAAGGTTTAATCTTAAGATACTACAATTTAATATAATAAATGCATTTATAAATGCAAAACTGCTAATAGATATATTTATAAAACCTCCACTAAAATATAAAGAGGGCAAAAATAAAGGCTAAATGCTATTACTTAAAAAAGCACTTTATAAACTAAAAATCATACCTCTTTTATAGCAAATAGAGCTTAAAACAATATTATAAAATATTAATTTTAAACTAATCCTTTATAAACTGTATTACTATAATAGAAATAGAGTTTTTATCTTCTTTTATATAGATAATATTATAATAATATATACTAAAAGATATAAATAAATTGTAAATAAAGCAATTATAGGTTTAAAGTTAAAATATAAATTAACTGGCAAAAGCAAGCTACAATAGTTTCTTAGGATAAAGATTATTTAAAAATAAAATTAGAAATTAATTTAGGTAACTTAAAACTTATACTTAAAGAAAATTTATAAATTACATACTTTAGATAAAGGAAATGCAATTTTAATAAAGAAAATAAAACTCTTTTTAAATAAGTAAATTACTAAATAAAATACAATAAACTAATATAAATAAATAATTAGCTTAATCCTTTATATAGCAATTATTACTCAACTAAACATTATATTTACTATATTATATCTTATAAGATTTATAATAAATCTAAAGGAACTATATATAAAGGCAGTAAATTAAGTATTATATTATCTTTATGCAATTTATTTTCTTGCTTTATAGCTTAAAGGTAAAGATAACTTCTTAATATATAGTAATATATCTTTTATTAATAATACATTAAATTAAAAAAGTTTATAAGTATATGCAATAAAACTTTTTAATAGATTAATTAAATAGTATATAAATAAATAAAATATAGTTATAATATTAACTATAGAGGCAGAACTGCTTGCTCTCTCTTAAGCTATAAAAAAAGGACTCTATTAATAAAGACTATTTATAGAACTTAAAATTAAGCTTTAGAATCCTATTTTAAAACTTATTTATAATAATTAATAGATAATTAAACTTATTTAAAATCCTTTTAAGAAATTAAAGATTAAGCTTAAATACATTAATATATATAATTATTAGCTAAAGCAATTTATAATAGTAAGAACAATCTCTATTTTATATAAATAAAATGCAAAATTAATAGCTAATAGTCTAATAAAGCTATTATAAGGCAAAACCTTTCTTAAAAGCTAAAAATAACTTAAACTTATAGACTTAATAAAATGCATTTAAATACAATAAAGTTAAGATTTATAAAAACATACAATTAAGAAAATACTAAAAGGCTTATAGCTTTAATATTTAATATTATAAAAATAGTAAAGGAATAAAGTATTAATACAATAAAATTCATTAATTTAACACTACTATAATAGCTATTAGCCAAAAGGCAAAATAATAAAATAAGCTATAAAATAGCAAAATAAACTTTAAAATAATTTTAATTATTTTATCTACTAAAAACAAAAGTCTTTAGTAAATAGAAAGGTGCCTATAATGCACTTACCTAATATAACTTTAATAGCAATGCATTGCTTATTCTTTTCCTACAATATAAAAATTAATTTTATAGTTTAAAATATAAAAATAAAGTGCTAAATTAAACTCTTACCTTCTTTATAATATTATCTTTTTAAATATAATCTAAAAAGAATAGCACTATAAAAAAAGCAGCAAAAGGACTATTTTATAACTTAAATTAATAAAATAAAATGCAAAACAATAATACAAATATACTTATATAGGGCAGCAATAGCCATTAGGGTTATAGCACTTATAGCACTGCCCTAAGGTACTAAAATACTCCTAATATTTTCTATTGCTTTAGCCTATAAAGGCCAATAATAAATAAATAAAGTAAGGTATAAGCCACTACTAAAAGGCACTATATAAAGCAAAACAGTTAAATAAAGCTTAAAATTTAACTTAAAAATACTTATAATTTAGCAGCACATTTAGCTACAGCAAAAAGTTCTTTTGCCTAAGCTATATAAATAGCTTAGGCCTATATATAACCCTACTATTAATTTATACCGCTAAAATAAAGTTAGCAATATATAATTTAATTTTAAGCTATAAAATAACTTATAGTAAAGGCAATAAAGAGTTAATAGAGGGGGGGATAGCTTATTAAATAAATTATTACTATTATAAGTAATTAATAAGAAAAGAGCTATAAAATCTAAAAATAAACTATAAAATTTAATTTTAAATTGCAAAATTTAATTCTAAACTATAAAATCAACTTATAATATAGTGTATATATATATACATATATATATATATATATATATATATATATTTACTAAAATAACCACAGTTAATATATATAAATTAAAGACTAAAAACACTATAAAAATGCATATATAAAATTGTATTAAAGCTAAAAAAAAAAGAAAGAAAAGAAGTTTAAAATAAAGGAATAAATCGCTTTATTTATAGGTAAGGATCCTTCTATAAAAACAAAAAGTAAAATTAAAGTAAAGTAATTTAAAGAACGCTTTTTATTATAATTCACAACCATTCTATTATTTCTATCTATTAAATAAATAGCATTTATAAAGTAATTAAAAATGCCTATATGCAATAATAAACATTAAGCAAATAATACTAATAAAAACGCAATAAATACAAAAATAAAATAGAAGTATAAAATAAAAATAAAAAGCTATAAATAAAGTATAAAATCAATAAATAAATAGTAAATAAAAAATATATTAAACCTGCCTTTAGTAAATTTAAGGGGGTATATTAAACCTAAGGTATTCTATATATAAGGAAATACTAAAATGCACTTTAGATTATAGAAACAAAGCTTAAAATAATTAAATAAAGGTTATATAAATATAATATAGCTCTATTAGGTCTAGTGCAACCCAACCCCTCTTTTAAAGCCTAAGCAATAAAGTAAGGCTAGGAGGGACAAAAAGAAAACAAAAATACACACAATTACACAACTAGTTTAGTTCAATATATACTATAGGCCTATTGCAGGGAGTGGGGCGCCATCCCAGCGCCGCCGGCTGGCGGCCGGCCAGCTGCTAGCTATTTAAGTGCTATTATTATTATTTCTCAATCTTTACAAATGCGCCCAATTCCTTTCCTTTTCTTCCTTCCTTATACACCTCTATAAGAGCTTCCTATTGCCTTTAAGTATACACTTTACTAATGCATTATTTGCATAGAATACCTAAATTGCATTTAATTAAATATTCCCTTTATTTTTTTATTTAAGGGCATTAGTAAATTATAATTATTAGGATTCCTATAATAAGTATTTTAATATATATATATAAAGGAGTATAGGCTAGCTGCCTAACTCTTAGGGTTATAAATTGCAATAAAATAATATATATATATAATAA
This sequence comes from Aquanectria penicillioides, assembly GCA_003415625.1. Classification (NCBI taxonomy): domain Eukaryota; kingdom Fungi; phylum Ascomycota; class Sordariomycetes; order Hypocreales; family Nectriaceae; genus Aquanectria; species Aquanectria penicillioides. The sequence continues at coordinate 32,374 of PYIU01000003.1, forward strand.
AAGAATAAAATAATAAAATAAATTAAAATATATATTAAAATAATTAAAAAAAGTAAAGAAAAGAAATAGTAGTATTATATTTAATAAGGCTTTATTTTAATAAATTTAAATTAGCTTTTTAAAGTTAATAATAATAAATAAAGTAATTAATTAAAATAGTAATAAGTATATATATATGCCCTTTAGCTAAAGTCTAAAGATTAATAAAAATAATAAAAATTTTCTATTCCCTATAATTAATTAAGAGTTAAATAATCTTTTTCTTTCTTTTCCTTTTTCTTTCTTAATTTATAAATTAAGCTTTTAGTAGTCTTAAGTATACTTTAATATTTAAAAGTATTTAATTAAATACTTATATATTATTTATACTATTGTTTTACTTTATATGCCTTTATACTAATATATTAGTATTATATTAGATTATTAAATTTTTCTATATATTTGCTTTAGCTATAGTAATAGGTTTTCTTTTTTTAAAATGTAAATTTATATTAATATCTTTACTTACCTTTAGTATTATTTTTAATCTTAATGCTCTCTATTTTTATAGAAGTAATAGGTTTTTTAGTATCTAGAAATTCTTAAATCTTTACAATTAATTATCTACTACTTCTTTAGGTTCTTAATAATAGCTTAAAAGTATTATTAAAGAGTTTAATTAAATACTTTAGTATCTTTTTAAATAACTTAAAGGCTTCTCTCTATTATAACCTTTAAATGTATTAGTAGATAGGAATATTAGCTAAAATACACACCCTACCCAAAAGGGTATAGGGTAAGTAGGTTTAATTAAAGATTAAATAGCCTTTTTAAGCAATTGCAAATAACTTAAAAGAGTATTAAAGCATTTAATTAAATGCTTTAAAGTATCCCTTAAAGAAAAGAAAGAAAGAAAATAGAGCAGAAAGTTATAAATAAAGTAATATTATAAGGGGCTGCATTAAAACTTCAATAGGATCTAAATACAAGGAATTTAGAATTTTAAAAATAAAAATTAATTAAAGAAAACTGCCTATTTATTTCCTATATCTTTAAGGTCCCTTTTATCTTCTTAACCAACCTAATAATAGATTGATCTATATTACTCTAGACCCTAACTTAATACTTTATATAAATAGTAGTTAAAGAAAAATTATTAGTTTTTGCCTTACTTACCTTCTTTTTTATATAACTCTTTAAACTAATACTAAAATGCCTTATTTAAAAGATAGGCTATAGTTAAATAGTTATTACTTTTAAACTCTTTATCTATTAAGCATTTACTATTATATATATTATTTTATAGTAGCTCTTCTTTATAGTTAGTTAAGAAAGCTATATACTTCTATATATTATGCTTCTCTTTTTATAACCTTTATTCCTTAAAGTATTAATCTTTAGCTTAATATCTTTTATCTTTTAAGTATTTAATAAAAAAATACCCTTTTTTACTATATATATAATACTTCTTCTTTTAAAATAGGCTGCTTTAGGTATAGCTATAGTTATATTCTTATCTATACTTTTTATTATAATTATAGCAGTAGAATTTGCAATTTAGGATATATTAGTTTAATATACTTATAATTAATTAATATTATAATGTTTTAATTAAGAATTAAAGTTATAAGTATAATTCTTTAAATTTCTTTATAGAATTAAATAATATAAATACTAGCTTAAGAATATTATAGTATATTTAAATTATATTTATAATTAATTAATCTTTGCCTATATAATTAAGATTAAATACTCTTTAATAAAGTTAAAGCTTATTAAATAAAGACTATAGGACTTCTATTATATTCTTTTCTTTATATATTTTATTATTCTTTATAATATTAAATATAAAAAAGCTTTAGTTTATATAGTAGTATTACTAATTAATCTCTATATTAAAGTAGCTCTTTATCTATTTATATATTTCTATAAAGATTAGATTATAGCTAATATAGTAAATAAAGTAATTGCTTGCTTATTTATTAAGAATTATTAAGAATAATATATAGAATTAAAATAGTTTTATTTTAATTATTAAGTATATATTAAGAAAGTACTAGATTTTATTGTTTAAGATATTATATATATCTTTTATATAGTTCTTCTTTTTATTTTATATTTTTATAAAGTAGACAGCCTTTATTAAATTTAGCTTTTTATTTAAAACCTTAATTAAAGGAATTATTTAATATAGTAAGGTATTATTAGTATTATTCTATATACTTATTATTTTAAAAGGAGGGGTTATTTATTTTATAAAGATATTTATGCTTATATTGCTTATTTCTTTACCTTTCCTAAAGGGCATTTCTTATATTAATCTTTTATTTTTTAACTTTAATTCTTTCTCTTTACTGCTCTATTCTTTTTCCTTATTATTATTAGGCATAGGGTTTAGCAATATTAAGGTTAATATTATTTAAGATATTATCTTTTAGATAGTAAGAATCTTTTATTATTATTAATATACTGCTATATTTAGATATACTTTTAATTTATATAGTATATCTTTATTCTATATAGGGAATTCCTTTACCTTTAGTAGCTCTATAAGGATTATATTAATCTTTATATTCTTCTTTTCTATATAGATTCCTTTATAGTAAAGTATATTCCTTAGGCTTCTTTATATAAAGATCTTTAGTTAGAAGAAATTATTAGCGCTTTAATCCTAAAAATTTTTAGTAAAGTAATTTAATTGCTTTTCTTTTAAAAGAGTTCTTTCTGCCTTATAATTAAGGATGCATTTAAGGGCATATATATTATATTCTATCTTAATGCTCTTTACTTTCTTCTTAAATAAACAATAAAGACTAGTTTAGTTAATTAAATCTATCTTTATCCTTATAATTTTAATTAATTTAAAGCATTCTATTTATTCCTTAATTATTAATTAAATCTTATTGCTTTTATTTATCTTTTATATAGATATAATACTATATATTATATATTTCTTATTGTTTAGTATATTTAGTAGTATTATAAGGTTCTATTAGTATATTATATACAAACATTATATATTATAGTATGCAATAGGGCATGCCTTAAAGGGTTAATTAAGACTTCTTTAGTATATATTTTAAATAGGTAGTATAAATAGCTTATTAATTATCTTTTTGCTAGATTATATATTATAGCATTTAGCTTTATATTTAAAATACATAAGGTAAGTCTCTTTTAACTTACTATTCTATATTACCTAATAGTAATATTAATTAGTATTAATAGATAGGGGTTACTATATGCAGTGGTTTTATTATATTTAATTTATTTCTATCTCTCCCTTTCTCTAGAGGATAGGCTAAAGGCATCTTCCTTATAGAAGAGCCTATTTTACATCCCTTTAAGATAAGCCTATATCTTTAATACCTATAAAATTGAACTCTAGCGCCCTTTATAATATCTTTATTATAATATTAAGGAACTAATAATAGTAATATATCTTTTATTAATAATATATTAAATTAAAAAAGTTTATAAATATATATTATAAAACTATTTAATAAATTAATTAAATAATATATAAATAAATAAAATATAATTATAATATTAATTATAAAAATAGAACTACTTGCTTCCTTTTAAGCTATAAAGAAAGGACTCTATTAATAGAGACTATTTATAGAACTTAAAGTTAAGCTTTAAAATTCTATTTTAAAACTTATTTATAATAATTAATAAATAATTAAATTTATTTAAAATTCTTTTAAAAAATTAAAGATTAAGCTTAAATATATTAATATATATAATTATTAGCTAAGGCAATTTATAATAGTAAGAATAATCTCTATTTTATATAAATAAAGTATAAAATTAATAGCTAATAATTTAATAAAACTACTATAAGGTAAATTACTTTTTAAAAGCTAAAATTAACTTAAACTTATAGATTTAATAAAATGCATTTAAATATAATAAAGTTAAGATTTATAAAAATATATAATTAAGGAAATACTAAAAGGCTTATAGCTTTAATATTTAATATTATAAAAATAGTAAAGAAATAAAGTATTAATATAATAAAATTTATTAATTTAATGCTACTATAATAGCTATTAGCTAAAAGGTAAAATAATAAAGTAAGCTATAAAATAATAAAATAAACTTTAAAATAATTTTAATTGTTTTATTTATTAAAAATAAAGGTCTTTAGTAAATAAAAAGGTATTTATAGTGCATTTATTTAATATAATTTTAATAATAATATATTACTTATTTTTCTTTTATAATATAAAAATTAATTTTATAGTTTAAAATATAAAAATAAAGTATTAAATTAAACTTTTATTTTCTTTTTAATATTATTGCCTTAAATATAATTTAAAAAAAACAATACTATAAAAAGGGCAGTAAAAAGGCTATTTTATAATTTAAATTAATAAAATAAACTATAAAACAATAAAATAAAATATAAAATAATAAAATAAATACACTTATATAGGGCAGTAGCTACTACTAAAGTTATAGTGCTTATAGTATAGCCTAAGGCTACTAAAATGCTTTTAGCACTTACTATTACTCTAGCCTATAAGGGCTAATAATAGATAAATAAAGCAAGGCATTAGCTGCTATTAAAAGGCACTATATAAAGCAAAACTATTAAATAAAGCTTAAAAATCAATTTAAAAATACTTATAGTTTAGTAGTATATTTAGCTATAGCAAAAAGTTCTTTTGCTTAAGCTATATAAATAGCTTAGGCCTATATATAACTTTACTATTAATTTATATTGCTAAAATAAAATTAGTAATATATAATTTAGTTTTAAGCTATAAAATAACTTATAGTAAGGGCAATAAAGAATTAATAAAAATAAAGAATAGCTTATTAAATAAATTATTACTATTATAAATAGTTAATAAAAAAAGAGCTATAAAACCTAAAAATAAACTATAAAATTTAATTTTAAATTATAAAATTTAATTTTAAACTGCAAAATTTAATTTTAAACTATAAAATTAACTTATAATATAGTATATATATATATATATATATATCTATTAAAATAATTATAGTTAATATATATAAATTATAAACTAAAAATACTATAAAGATATATATATAAAATTTATATTAAAGCTAAAAAAAGAAGAAAGAAAAGAAATTTAAAATAAAGAAATAAATTACTTTATTTATAGATAAGGATTCTTCTATAGAAATAAAAATAAAATTAAAGTAAAGTAATTTAAAGAATGCTTTTTATTATAATTTATATTTATTTTATTATTTTTATTTACTTAATAAAAAGCATTTACAATATAATTAAAAATGCCTATATATAGCAATAAACACTAAATAAATAATACTACTAATAGGCACTAAATATAAAAGTAAAATAAAAGTATAAAGTAAAGATAGAAAGCAATAAATAAAGTATAGAATTAATAAATAAATAGTAAATAAGAAATATAATAGATCTATCTTTAGTAAATCTAAAGGGGTATATTAAACCTAAGGTATTATACATATAGGGAAACATTAATATACACTTTAGATTATAGAAATAAAGCTTAAAATAATTAGATGAAAGTTATATAAATATACTATAGCTTTATTAGGTTTAGTGCAGCCTAACCCCTCTTTTAGAGCCTAAGCAATAAAGTAAGGCTAAAAAGAAGAGAAATAAAAACAATACATATAATTATATAACTAGTTTAGTTTAATAATATTAAGTAAGAGTTTATATTAAGCAAAAGGGCTGCTTAGGCTATATTAATTTTACCCCTAAGGGTAAAATTAAGCATAAGTTTATACTAAAAGAAAGAGCGCTACTTAAGCTATATTAATTTCACCCTTAAGGGTAAAATCAATCTTTAGGTTAGGCCAAAAGAGAAGGCTCCTTATCTATATTAACTTTTTGCCTTTAGGGGCAAAATTAATATAGCTAGCCTAGCCCTAAAAGGGGGGCTAAAAAAGATTTAAGTTTAATAAAAAAAGATAAATAAATAGATAGATAGATAGATAAATAGATTAATTATAATAATAATAATAATAATAATTATTATTATTATTATTATCTTACTTTTACTTTTGCTTCTTTTCTTTTTTATTACTTTTTTTCTATTTTTTTTTCTCTTTCTTTCTTTCCTTTAACTTTTAACTTTAACCTAATAGCTAAATACTAATTTAGCCCCTATAATTAAATGCCTTAATAAATAAAAGCAAAAGCTTAATAATCTAAAAGTAAATTACTTAAAAGAATAAAAAGTCTATTTTTTATTATTATTATTATTATTATTAATATTTATATTAAGGTTAATCTTATTAATTAAGTAAAGCAAAAAATTAAGGATTATATAAAGATTAATAGTATTATTAACTATAAAAGCAATAGCCTATTATTATATTAGCTAAAGCAAATATTTAACAATATAATATAGAGAAATTATATAGAGTTATAAGTATTTTTGCAATTAATATATTATTTATAGCACTTAATGCATTTATTAAAAAAAATAGTTAATTATTAAAGGTTTAAAATTAATAAAAGGGTATTTCTTAAATGCATTAATAGTAATATAAATATAATAAAGGTATATAAAGGCAATAAAGTATATAAAAGCTATTGCAATAAAAATATAGATAAAGTATAATAGAGATAAAGGGGAAGATAAGGCAAAACAGTAAAGAAATTAGGCTAATAAGTAAAAAAAGAATAAAATTATTATAGGCGCAAAAGAGTAAAGGAAAAATACATAAAAAGAAGAGATATATAAGGGAAAAGAAAGCAAAATAATAGTAAGGCTTAAAAGTTAAAAATAAATAAATAATATAAAGCTATAATAGCTAGTACTAGCTGGTGTTAAACCTAAGGTATCCTATATATAGGGAAACACTAGGACGCACTTTAGATTATAGAAATAAAGCTTAAAATAATTAAATAAAGGTTATGTAAATATAATATAGCTCTATTAGATCTAGCGCAACCTAACCCCTCTTTTAGAGCCTAAGCAATAAAGCAAGGCTAGAAGGGATAAAAAGAAAATAAGAATACATATAATTATACAACTAGTTTAGTTCAACAATTAAGAGTCTTAAAGCTGTGTTTATTAGTGTAGCTATAACTATTCAATTGAGCTCTAAAAGCAAGAAATGAACCTTATATCCCAATTCTAAACTAAATATACAAAATAACTTTAAAGACCTATATCCTTAATAACCCAAACGATTAGGAAACCTTTAAATAAAGCTATAAAGTGAAAATCACTATAGAATAAGTTAAGAAGCTTAAAATCCTTAAGGACTCTTTTTAATTTAAGACTACTTAAATTTCCAAGCCTATAATGCTAATTGCTATAAGATACTTTATAAAAGAGGAAGCTAAGGCTGGAAGCTTAAGATTGAAGTTCATTCGGTTAATATAAAGGGCAACTATAATAATAGAGCTGCTTCCTAAAGACTAAAAACTGCTAAAATGCAAGCTTATAATATTTTGCTACAATTAAAAAAAATATAAAATTAAAGTAAATAAAATCTATAATGTCCTTAATTAAATAATAGAGAAAATAAGCCCTTATTACATTTAAATATATTTACCTATAATAAATAAAGGGGATAATAATAATAATATTGTAAAATTCTATAATAACCTTAAAGCTATATATAGAATTAATAATGCACTAAAAGGAAAATAAGCTTAAAAACACTATTTTAAAGTGCTAAAATAGACTTTAAACTTTAAAATTATCTAGTAAGATTGGATTATTAATTAAGAATAGTCTATAAAGATTGCAACTATAAGAAATATTGCTAAAGCCTTATACTTAAATGTATAGTTTATAGACTTAAAATAATACCTTAAAAGTCACTTCTAAACATTCCTTTAAATTACTAAAGCACAATATAAAGACACTATTAAAAAAAGTACCTATATACTAGCTGCTTTTGCTTTAAGTTTTAAATATAAGATTAAAAAAAGAAAAGAGATTAAAGGAAAGCAATATAAAGCTTCAGTACAAAAAGGGAACTTTAGACCTATATTTTAAGGCTTAAACCTACCTTCTAAAAAACATTTTTATTTAAAGAGCTTATAACCCAAATAACTTAAGTTAAAGAAACAAAAATAAACTCTAAAGGAAGATAATCACTGCATTTTATATAGGAAATTATACTTTAATGCCAATACCTAAAAGTACTAAATTGCATTCCTTAAAAATATACCTAAGCAAATAGAAAGGTAAAAGTAAATAGATAAAAAATAGAAAATATAGTTAAAAGATTAGATTAAAGTCTAGAAACTATACAAAAAGCTTAAGAAGCAAACCGCACAACCAATTAAGGATTTAAACTAACAATTAATATTATAAATCCTAATCTTAAATTCTATAGCTATTTTCCTTATTTTGTATAGTAAATACCTATTATAAATCTTAATTATATTTAACTTAAGGATAATACTATATATTTTTAATAATAAAAAGAAATTTAAGAATCTTAAACTAGCTCTATTTAATAAAGTTATCTTTACTAAATTAAAGAACCTTTTAATCTTAGGATATAAAGATATAGAAATTAAAGTTTAAAATCTATAAGGCAAAGCTTATTTCCTTATTTTAAGGCATATTGCTTACTGCCTATAAATTAAAATAAATCTAGTCTTATTAAAAAGACTCTATTAATATAATTATTAATAGGATTAAAGAAATAGAGACAATATTTTAAGATATAAAAGTAGGCAAGCTTTATATAGATTAAAGATTGCCTATAACTAGTATATTTTAGATTATAAGCCTATTACTTAAAAATAAAGCTTATTTATAATAAATAAACCTTATTATAACTTATAAATGCTAAAACATTTATAATAAGCAAAAGCTATAAAATGGCACTATTAATTAGGTTATTTAGGACCTAAAGCATTAAAATACTTAATTAACTATACTATTAATATAAAGATTAAAGGCTTAATAACAATTAAATGTAATGCTTATAGATTAGGCAAGATAAAATGCTAAAAGTACTGCAAATTATAAATATAAAGCTTGATTTCTAGAGAGTAAGTTTCTTTAGACTTCTATAACTTTTAACCCAATATAATAAACCTTTCTTTATGCACTATTATAATAGACTATACATTAGGAATATATTAGAACTACTACTTTAAAAATTGAAAAGAAGAACAATTATTATTAATACTATAAAACTTCACTTAAATATTAAAAACAAAATATAGAATCAAACTTTAAGTAATAGAAATAGATAATAAGCTTTAAAAGAGCAATCTAGTCTATATATAGCTAGATTAAAGAGGAATAGCAGTAGAAAAAAGTGCCCTTTAAATATAGCAATAGAATAGATTAAAAGAACATTTTAGGGGGGTAGTGAAAGAGAAAACAAGAGTTCTTGCAATTAAAAGTGATCTACTAGCTAGACTATAGCTAAAGATAGTAAGAATAGCAGTATATCTACTAAACTGAACTTTAAAATAGGGACTTAAGTGGAAAATACTATATAAGAGCTTCTTTTTATTAATTTAAAGCTTAAATAAAGATTATAAGCTATAAATTACTTACCTTAAAACAATTAATTGTAAATTATTTATAATAACTAAAGACGCTTAATTAAAGAAGAATTGATTTATATTTAGAATAAGCCTAAAGGCTTAAATAGGTTATTTTATGGAATATAATTCCTAAAACCTCTTTTGCATTTAGAATCTAATTATTAATTAAGTGTATATAACTTAAGATATTATCTTTAATGAAGAAGACCTCTTTTCGGCAAGCAATGCTAAAATAAAAGAAACTATAGGTAAAAAGACCCTTAAAGAAATATAAATATAAATAAAAGCTCTTCTTAATATTAAGTAAGTTAATTAAGTGAATAATATTGGTTAACTATAAGATAAGCTTTAAACTACTAAAACAAGCCTTTAAAATATAGTTAAAGACTTAAAAACTAGGAAAAAGAAGGATATAGACAAATTATAGATTGAAAATAAAAAATACACTTAACTATAGTTCGAACCCTTCCTAACTCCACCAAAAAGTCCAGCTTCTACCTTTTTAGCTTTAGCAATAAAGCAAGAAGGAAAATACCTAATACCCCTAATACTAAATACTGGCTTGTGGAGGGAATAGGTTAAGCTCTATTAAGCCTTTTTTGCGGGAATAAAAGCTATACTATTTAGAAAATGCAAAAATACTATTATAATTAAGGCAATATATATTAAAATTAAATATAAAAAGTATAAACTAAAATATAAGCTACAAAAGGATAAAATAGACCTTATTTAAAAGAAATAAAAACTCTATTAAAAGAACCTACCTTAGGTATTAAGTTTTTATAGAAATATTCTTAGGCATAAGTTTAAGGCTATATTTCTAAAAGTAAAGAAAATATACTTAAAGAGTTACTAGTAAATAAAGTCTTAAATTAAAATATTAAGAAGCAAAATTAAATTTTGCAATTTATAACTTATTAACTATATATAGGTTTATATATATAAATTTAATAAATATAAATACTTATAGAAATGCAAAGCTAAACTTATTATTTAAGGAGATTAATAGCAAAAGGTAAATTCTAAAGAAATATATACTGCTATACTAATAGAAAAATCGTTTAAAACCCTACTTGTAATTGCAGTAAGGTTCAATCTTAAGATGCTATAATTTAATGCAGTAAATACATTTATAAATATAAAACTGCTAATAGATGTATTTATAAGACCTTTATTAAAATATAAAGAGGGCAAAAATAAAGGCTAAGTGCTATTACTTAAGAAAGCACTTTATAGATTAAGAATTGCACCTCTTTTATAGCAAATAAAGCTTAAAACAATATTATAAAATATTAATTTTAAACTAATCCTTTATAAATTATACTGCTATAGTAAAAGTAGAGTTCTTATCTTCTTTTATATAGATAATATTATAATAATATATACTAAAAGATATAAATAAATTGTAGATAAAGCAATTATAGGTTTAAAGTCAAAATATAAACTAATTAATAAAGGCAAGCTATAGTGGTTTTTTAGAATAGAGATTATTTAAGAATAAAGTTAAAAATTAATTTAAGTAACTTAAAACTTATACTTAAAGAAGATTTATAAATTATGCACTTTAGATAAAGGAAATATAACTTTAATAAAGAAAATAGAACTCTTCCTAAATAAGCAAGTTGCTAAATAAAGTACAATAAACTAGTATAAATAAGTGATTGGCTCAATCCTTTATATAGCAGTTATCACTTAACTAAATATTGCATTTATTATATTATATCTTATAAAATTTATAATAAATCTAAAGGAACTATATATAAAGGCAGTAAATTGAGTATTGTATTATCTTTATGCAATTTATTTTCTTACTTTATAGCTTAAAGGCAGAGATAACTTTTTAGTATATAGTAATGCATCTTTTGCTAATAATATATTAGATTAAAAAAGTTTATAAGTATATACAATAAAACTTTTTAATGGATTGATTGAATGGTATGCAAATAAACAAAATACAATTATAATATTAACTATAGAGGCAAAATTACTTGCTCTTTCTTAAGCTATAAAGAAAGGACTCTATTAATAGAGACTACTTATAGAACTTAAAATTAAGCTTTAGAATCCTATTTTAAAACTTATTTATAATAACCAATAGACAATTAGACTTATTTAAAATCCTCTTAAGAAATTAAAGACTAAGCTTAAATATATTAATATATATAATTATTGGCTAAGGCAATTTATAATAGCAAGAACAATCTCTATTTTATATAAATAAAGTGCAAAATTAATAGCTAATAGTTTAATAAAGCTATTATAAGGCAAAACCTTTCTTAAGAGCTAAAAATAACTTAAACTTATAGACTTAATAAAATGCATTTAAATATAATAAAGTTAAGATTTACAAAAACGTACAATTAAGGAAATACTAAAAGGCTTATAGCTTTAATATTTAATATTATAAAAATAGCAAAGAAATAAAGTATTAATACAATAAAATTTATTAATTTAATGCCACTATAGTGGCTACTAGCCAAAAGGCAAAATAATAAAATAAGCCATAAAATAGTAAAATAAACTTTAAAATAATTTTAATTATTTTATTTATTAAAGATAAGGGTCTTTAGTAAATAGAAAGGTGCCTATAGTATACCCACTTAATATAACTTTAATAGCAATGCATTATTTATTTTTTTTCTATAATGCAAAAGTTAATTTTATAGTTTAAAATATAAAAATAAAATGCTAAATTAAACTCTTACCTTCTTTATAATATTATCTCTTTAAATATAATCTAAAAAGAATAGTACTATAGGGAGAGCAATAAAAGGACTATTTTATAACTTAAATTAGCAAAATAAAGTGTAAAACAATAATATAAATATACTTATATAGGGCAGCAGCAGCCATTAGGGTTGCAGCGCTTATAGCGCTGCCCTAAGGTGCTAGGATGCTTTTAATATTTTCTATCGCTCTAGCCCATAAGGGCTAACAATAAACAAGTAAGGCAAGGCATAAGCTACTGCCAAAAGGCATTATATAAAGCAAAATAGTTAAATAAAGCTTAAAATTTAACTTAGAAATACTTATAGTTTGGCGGTACATTTAGCTATAGCAAAAAGTTCTTTTGCCTAAGCTATATAAACAGCTTAAGCTTGTATATAACTTTACTGTTAATTTATACCGCTAAGATAAAATTAGCAATATATAATTTAGTTTTAAGCTGCAAAATAACTTATAGTGGGGGCAATAGGGAGTTAGTAGGGGGGGGGGATAGCTTATTAGATGAATTATTACTATTATAAGTGGTTAGTAAGAAAAGAGCTATAAAACCCAAAAACAAACTGCAAAATTCAATTTTAAATTATAAAATTCAATTCCAAACTGCAAAATTAACTTACAATATAGTATGTATGTGTATATATATATATATATATATATATATATATATATTTGCTAGAACAACTACAGTTAGTATACATAAGTTAAAGACTAAAAACACTATAAAGATATATATATAAAATTGTATTAGAGCTAAGGAAAGAAGAAAGAAAAGAAGTTTAAAATAAGGGAATAAGTCGCTTTATTTATAGGCAAGGATCCTTTTATAGAGACAAAAAGTAAGATTAAAGTAAAGTAATTTAAAGAACGCTTCCTATTATAATTTATAACTATTTTATTATTTCTATCTACTAAATAGATAGCATTTATAGAGTGATTAAAAACACCTATATACAATAATAAACATTAAGCAAATAATACTAATAAAAACGCAATAAATATAAAAATAAAATAGAAGCGCAAAATAAAAATAGAAAGCTATAAATAAGGTATAGAATTAATAAATAAACAGTAAATAAGAAATATATTAGACCTACCTTTAGCAAATCTAGGGGGGTATATTAAACCTAAGGTATTCTATATATAGGGAAACACTAGGACGCACTTTGGATTATAGAAATGAAGCTTGGAATGATTGGATAAAGGTTATGTGAATATAATATAGCTCTATTAGGTCTAGCGCAACCCGACCCCTCTTTTAGAGCCTGAGCGATGAAGTAAGGCTAGAAGGGACAAGAAGAAAACAAGAATACACACAATTACACAACTGGTTCGGTTTAACAGCTGGCAAATAGAATAGGGCAGAATGTAAGACCTACTTTTGCATAAAGCCTTAGGGAATAGAATTTCTTATCGCTAAGGATAGCGATCTAGAAGAGGGGATAATTATAATACTAGAAACCTATAAGTGGGTCCCCGACCTTTAGCCGGACTATAGCTAGGGCTTAGCCGCAAGCACAACCCCTTTTAGCTAGAGAGGCATTTATAAACTAAAGCTCTTTAAGCTTCAGTTTTGGAATATAGAGACTAGTACCCTATTGGCCTACCTAACTGCACCTACTATATGTAACTATTGTTACATTTAGTGCAGCCTAACCCCTCTTTTAGAGCCTAAGCAATAAAGTAAGGCTAAGAGAAGAATAAGGAAAATACATATAATTATACAATTGGTTTGGTTTAATAGCTCCTTAATAGTTAGGATTTCTTAGGCCCTTTATACTCTTTATTATTTATTCCTTTAGTCTTTTATCCTTTATATAAAAAGGCTTTATATAAAACTGTATGCTTAGTGTGATTTTATTTTCTTGTTTTATTGTAAAGTTAATATTTTAACTAATTTATACTTTAGATTCTTCTTTTTGGATCCGTTCCAGCTCTATCTCATTAGGAGATTTATTATCCTTCCTATCTATCTGGTTATTAACTGCAGTTGAGGCGCGCTTTCTACTAAAATTGCTGCCCCATAGAATACTTTGCCTTTCCCTTGTTGCAGAGCTTAACTTTCGAGAAGTCAAGGAGGTGTGAAAGTCTCGTAATATCGGTCGTAAAATAGGAATACACTGAACCATTATCGTGCCAGTGATCTCCGATGAGTACCTAGGGCACATGTCAATATTTGCACGCTCTTATCGTTCCTACTCCACTCACCAGACTTGTGACAAGCCGTTGCGCCCTGAGACAAGTTCGTTAGTATCCGGGAACAGTGACCATGTTGGCAACCTACATATGTAATGCCTGTCGTGGTCATTTCCTTCATCTTTCCAATTCACTCGGATAGCTGCTACAATAGCGACTCTAGCGGACGATGAGCTTCCGTTTGACAATTAACCAAGTAGACTTACACTACGCCGAGGCTCATGGTCAGGCAGAGACCAATCCTTTCAACCCTCCGCATTTCGAGCGACCGAGTTATCCACCACGGGAAAGCAGCGAGAATGAAGTCCATGAGGATATTGTATACTAATGGATTAGTTGTGTTTAATCTAGCATGCGTGGATGCTCACCTTGCCCTCCCTCTTTAAAATCGTTGCGAAACGTTGGGTCGAGACAAAAGTTTAGCCTGTACCAATTGTCGTAGCTTTCTGAGCCGCATACTTTGGCCCATTGAAGGACGACCTTAGCGATCATATATGCATTCATCGTAACGATGCAAAACCACAAAATATAATTCTCCCATTTGTTGCCCATCCTTAAAAGCGTCACAGCGAATGCGGATTTCGACCATGCTTGCCCAACCAATGTGCCATAAGACGATATGTTGATGAGAATGTGCATCCGGTCATCCCAACTGTCGGCTGATGTTTTAAGCATATACCCAGTGGGTTATATAGAAGCGCGCTACGCTGGGCTTGTAGACAACCCCACCTCTCCTGCCGGAGAGGTAGTAATAAAACCCATAACCGCGTTACTGGTGTAACCAACTTTTCTAACGTAGCTTATTTACAACTTCATTAAATAAAGTCTAAATACAAAGATAAAGATATTATTAGAATTACCTACTTTAAAATAACCAGTTCTATTAATATAAATTATTTTAGTGGTATGGTTATTAAATTCTAGCTATATAAAGCTTAAGCTTATTGATGCTGCTATAACTTTAGAATAGTGATTTATATGCTTTTTATAGAAATAATAGCATTAGGTTCTTCCTTACTAAAATACCGATTTAGCGCTTATTTAAAGCTAAATCTACTATAATTTATATTGGGTATTTGGCTGTAAGCTTAATCATTAATATCTTTATTTATTGTGGCATTTTGAATGCGTAAAAGAGATTGATATGAAGCCTTAATTTAGGTGGTCTAAATGATCTTAATTAAAGTATTGTTAGAGCCTGCATTTAAGGGTAAAGAAGGCAGCTTAATTGATAAGTATAATATTATTAATATAAAGTCCCTTAGGCTATGATCTTGGCTGCTACTTTAATTCTTGATTTGGGTAGTAGTAGCGGTGCCTGCTTGAGTTATGCTGGCTTGATTGGATGACTTTTGTGATGCCTTCTATTTAACTACTTTAGGGATATAATTGAGGTAGGTTGGTGAGGCTATACTTAATAAAAGCTGCTTTTTTGCTTTATTAGCCTAAAGCTAAAGCTTCCTTAAGGCTTTAATGGCTTTAATCTCTTTTGGGATTATTGCATTTTCCTAGAGTTTCTATATGGCTTTTAGCATAGCCCGGCCATAAGGGATAGAACCTAAAGGGGCTGTTTTTCTCCTTTTAGCCTTATTCTTTTGCAATTAATTAAAGAGCTCCTTTTAGGACTAGATATTCTTTTTATTTTCTTTCTTTTAGTCCTTATGAGCCTAGTCCCTAACCTTTTTATGCAATTCCTCTATTGTAAAAGCCCTATTATTAATCTAAATACGCTGCTGTATGTGTATGCGCTGGGACTGTAAAGCAATTCACTTTTAGTATTGCTGGATTATCTCTTTTTGCGCTAATCAAGTGACAATTGCAAGATCAAGATAGGCTATAGCGTTTGATATAACCTGCCTAATTGGGCTGCTTAAAAGGTCTAGCTTCTATACGCTCTGAATAGCGGCAAGGTCTCTTTTAGTCTTCCTTAGGGTAATAGCTTCCTTCTTAAGCTATATAGAAAATAAGGGCTCTTCCTAATCCTTAACCAGTTGGCAGAGGGGCTATAAAATGACCTTAAGAGCAAGGGGCATTAGCCCTGCCTTTTTAAAGCCTATATATATGTAATAGGCTTTAAATGCAGCTTAATATATTGCCTTCTATTGGTTAAGAAAGTTTAATTGGGTGATATATATGCCTTTAGCTTAAATAAAGTTCCTAAGGGATAATTACTATACCTTCTTAAGGTGCTAGTAAATACTAATATTAAAGGGCTAAAGGATATAACTAGTATAAGCAGGAAGGCAAAAAGGGATAATATTAAAGGTATAATAATACTATATGAAATTAGGGTCTTTATAAGCTAAAAACCTGTCTATTAGGAGCATTTAATATATTGGATTTTTCTTCTTCCTTAGCTAAATAGCAAGAGCTTGGGTTTAAGTGGCCCTTATAATATTAGTTTTATACCCAAACCACTCCTTAATTGAATGGCTATTAAAGGTATTACTAAAGGCAAAAGAGTGTTTATTAAAGTGCTTTAACTACTATTAAGCCTAGTGGCTGTTTGTGTATTCAGTTGCTGTATTGGTAAGGATAATATTCTTATTAATATTAGCTATAATGTATTCCTTAAGAAGGACCTTTACTAAAAGGATAAGGAAGGAAGGAATTAATATTTTAGTAGCACTAATAGCATTAATAGAGGTAAGGGACTCCTTATTGCCCGGCTGGAAGGTTATAGGCTAGGTGTTTTTCTTTATTTAAGTTAAATATATCTTTAGGCTGCTATTAATCCAGCCTATTTATAAGGGCGTTTTATTAAAGTTCTATAGATTGGCTGGATTAAGTAAAAGCTTTTTAATAATAGCCTTAAATTCCTTAAACTAGGCCTCTATACTAGAAAGGTTATACTTAATGGAAGCTCTTATAATCTCCTTAATCTTTAGAGTCTTAAATTAAAGCTCTAGATACTGCTATTTAAACCGGCAAGCCTAAGCCTTAAAAATAGCTATTTTTAGACCTTAAATTTAATATTTCCTTAAGAAGCTAGTATAATTGTATATATAGGCTTCTATTACAGCAAATACACTCTTCTTTATATTATATATATATATAACAATTGCCTGCTCTTCTTTTACAGTTATAGCTTAAAGTAACCCTCCCTTATTAGTACTAAAAGGAAGCCGCTTTCCTACTCTTAATAATGATATATATTTCTTAGTGAGAGACTCCTTAGCGTGGTGTAAATAAGCCAGTTCATTTACAGTTAATGTATAGGGCAGTAAGGGATTCGCCTGAGTTGTCTGTATGACATTCTAACCCAATAGGTACGCACAGGCGGCATTTGCCGCAGCGGCATAGGACTTATAAGAAATTTAAGCTATATTGAAATTAGAAGTGAAAATGCAAGAATAATAAATTTGGTCGATTTTAGGCTTCAAATGAAGAAGTTATTAATAAGTTACGTTGGAAAAGTTGGTTACGCCAGTGACGCGGTTACAGGTTTTATTACCACCTCTCCAGCAGGAGAGGTGGGGTTGAAAGCTAGCTTACATAACCCAGCGGGTATCCGTTGTTAAACTCCCACACAATAAGAGAGTTATTCGCTGTCAAGACAAACTGGTTTGTTGATCAGGGGTGGGTCGTATGCAGAAGCGTTGACTCTACTCACCCAAGTCACTATGAGAATCCAGTCGTCATACCATAATCCGTGTCGTCGAGTAATTTTGATCCAAACCCGGAGGCCCAGCAGAATCGTCGCGCCGGCCCAGAGTGACCATAGTCCTGCGTTGAGTTCGGGGTAGGGTGAGATGTAGCTCACCACGGGCTCATCGTCGTCGTCGCGAGTCGCAAAGCCCATAACTACATTCTTTTGTTCCGAGCCAGGGCTGATGGACTGATAACGGGAGGAAAACGGACAAACTTCTCACCTATGGGAGTGCGGGTGAAGCAGATCATAAAAACAGTCGAATCCACTTTGAGGGGGTAAATTCAGGACTGACCATTACCAGATCATGTTTCAATACGAAAAAGTAAGACCAGATCTCCGTGATCAATGACCTTCTAGTGGCTAAAGCCTTGAACCAGTGGAGTCGATGTGTAATCTCGCGTGGGAGAATTCAACACGAGCCTAGGACAGGCTACTGTTTCAAGTTTCGGGACCTGTTGCACCAAAACTGGAGTCTTGTCCGGGCCTAAGCACGATTCGGTACCCACACCTCTAAGTCAAGCGACAAGCCGGCCTGTCGAGATTTTCAATCCAAGCAAAAAACCGAATGCGGCGGGCATCTCTTTGATCCTACTCTCTTTACTCCTTCTTAGACCGTGGGGAAGTGTTCCGATGCATTCTAGAATTTTTTTTAGTTGGAGCCGGGCTCGACAACCCCAAATATGGAGCTGTGCACCATGTGGTGATAATCGTCAGCGATTGGGTTTAGGACTAGCTAGCCAAAGGAGGTAAGCGTTATGGCGGAATCTTAAGTTTCCTCCCATCACGATGAATAGCATTTGCAAGGATGATGTCTTTCTTCCTTCAGCCGTGCCAATTGACCCAAATCGCGCTAACCACCGTCAGACGCACCACCACCTTACGTAGACACTGATTAATTGGGAAAATCAGCTCCGACTTGATTAATCCCCTTAGGGATTTCCGTTTCTTTTCTAGTATGCTCGGCATTGAGCATCCGTTTAATTGATATTCTTAGGTGAGCCGAGCCAACCAGCGGGCGTCATGTGGTCATATCCTAAAACCGAACCACGGTCCACAATAGCATTCGGCACATCGCTGCCGTTTTGAGCCCCTTATTATTCCAGCCCCAGAGCATAACCGGCGGAATAAATGACCAATGCATCGGGCGGATGTCCCCGCATAGGAATTCTCCGACGAAGAGCACGACGCTCGGAATTTTTGCAACCTGACGACGGGAATGAATCAACTAACAGATGGTTACAACACTGGGTCCACCGAAAACATGTCATCAGCTAGTACAAGTCACTCGGATGGATCTATCCCTGACGGATTGGACTTGTCTCATATGATACTCACTATCCTAGTACTGAAGACGCTCGTGCCTCTACGCGATACCATCCTGCGGCTTATTTCTTGCCGATTTTTCCATGAGAGGTTTGGATGGCAACGTTTTCCGCGTAAGATGCATTCAGATTCGTGTCGGACCTTCTTATCCACCTCGATTTTGATGGAATACCCAGTGGACCGTTGGCGCCTGTATTTCTCAGATACAGGCTTGTGCCTGGCGTCCTTATACTTTTGGAGCCATCGTAGTTTGCGAGGCAAACTCTTACTGTATCTCAAATGTGGTGCCTCGACTCTGATGGAGCTTTTCAACTTTCATTAACAAAGTCCTTTACTGTGTAATGTTGTTTCTCTAATTTCAGGTGAGTTTTCGATGGAGGAATACATCAAGTACTCAGAAATGGGGGTTTCTTTTCATACTCGGTCACCACAGAGAAATTTGATGGTGCAATTTTAGATGCACTAGAAGTTGAAGCTGATGAAATGATCCCTCGATGGCGAAAGTCCAAGAGTCTGCCACATGTTAATTCGGTGACAGTACGAGGAATCATGTACTCAACACGGTGGGGAACCTGAAATTTTGTAGCGCGCTGTTTTCTCGGCGGCTATTTTGGGAAATTCTTTTTAGTTCTCTACCATCAATGTGATCAGGGTCCATTGCGTTTGCGATAGATGAGAGTACTACGTCGAATACATTGTGGTACCACGTGGATACTTCTTGACTCCTTTTCATTCTCACGCGTTCTACAATTCGAACTAACCAAGGATATCTTCGGAGCTTTATGCAACATATTATTTATCAAGCTCCCCATTTTCGAGAAATTTCTTTTTCGTGATTGGGCTTTTGACACCTTTGTTTTTCAACCATAGTTAACTGACGTGCAGAAGCAATTGAGAACAGCTACGGCAGCATTTATTTTACAGTCTCGAGTTTAGAAAAATCTCATATGCGGTAAGATGAAGACCGAATTTTTTGTGCAACCGTTTATACAACTGAAACGTATCTTCTGTCGTGAAGATTGACCATTGAACATCCTTCTACATAATCGCTCTCTACCCTTTAGGTGAACGGAGGACGTACGGGAAATTTGTACATCCACCCTCGCCGTGTAGATAAAAAATGAGAATTCGTGATAAAGGCGTTGATTAATTGCAAAAATAACCCACACATATGCTATACAGCAGTGGTTTTCAGTGCACTCAAAAGATGATAAATAATGATTTGGCTACTTAGGACTTGAACATTCACACCCAGAGTATAACCCTGGATACCCGACTGTCTACTCCGGCCAATGACTAACCCAACAGCTTGCAGGCGATACGTGGCAAATTTGGGGTGTATGTCAGACACTGATGATGCGTATTTCTAGGCAACACAGCCCAGGCGGAACAAGGACCGGAGCTGTTAATTCAAGATTTAACACCCGTCATTGTATTTTGCTATCGGGAAACATCCAAAGTCTTTGACATGCCTGATATGCGACAGCAGAGCTCAAGGGTCCTCGAGGCTTGCCGCACTGGTGACCAACAGATGCTAGAGGCCCTATTTGAAGAGCTCGCCATCGACCCCGACCATCCCAGGGAGCCGTGGGACTTCGATAAGTCTATTCCGCTGGATGAGCAGACACCGACTGTCTATTGCATGCTTAGCCATGCTGTCAGTGGTGATCAGCTTGAAATGATCAAATTTCTATGCTCCAAGTTTAAACCGAGGTTGGACGGGTCGCCGCTTCATAATGCCATCTATGCCCGCAACGCCCAGGCCGTCAAGACAATGTGTGAAATCGACCCTAACGCGGCGAATGGTGATTCTGATCATATTAACCACCTCGCCTACGCATGCGGCAAGCCTGCGAATCCTGAAATCATCAGTATCCTGCTGAGGGCGGGCGCAGACCCAAATAAGGGACCTCAACACATGCTGCCGTGGTCTAACCCGGCATATGCGGTGAGCGGAGGCTTGCCCTTATCAACATTTGACGAATTTTTTCACCATGGGTATCGCTGTGATGATTATTGGGCCGTGAAGTTTACGATATGGCATGACCGTCCAGATGTGCTGGAGCTCCTCTTGACAAAGGGGGGACGCCTCCCTACGGCACGTTTACCTCCTAGGGACGAGCTGATCAGGAACGCAATGGAAAAGGATGATGGTGGCTTGGAGTTGCTGGATGTGATTAAACGTGCATACCCTACTAGTATTCCTAAGAAGAGAGGTCTCGTGGATGTTATATCTAGGATGTTGCACTTGGGATCTTAGACATTAATCTAGCTTTAACTGTCAAACTAGAGAGCCGTTTGTTATAAACTATCTAAACCATCCCGTAGTGACTATTTCAAAGTCTCAGTTACCTGTTAGCGCACTGAGATATAAGCTGCTGCATTTGTGATATCGTCTTATGGCTTTGCAGTACTGCTGGCTCTCGGGTACCTTGTCATGGCATGTAGTTTGAGTTGAACTGTTTTTTTTTCTCTTCTAGTGTTGTCCACTTCAATGTAATTTAACTTTTTCTTCAAACCACTAATATTCTTGACAATAGGACTGCAAGATATTGGGGACTTTGCTCTACTGGGTTTGGATGTATCATTTGCTCACCTAAACTACGTTCTCCGCAAATAATCTTTTCTGGCAAGATGCGGACAACTTTATAGTTGTTTGAGTAAAAGCTTCATACCATTGCTGTCAGGTTAGCTTTGGCAATTTGCAAAGGTTCTACGGGGTTACGGGGCTGCGGTTCCGTACTAGGCGACTACCACCTCCTTGAGCTCCAAATTGAAATTTATTTCGTCCACCCCTTTCTAGATAATATCAATCAATTTCAATTGGATGATAATTTTGGGCTAGGGCCAGTTTTGTCAATCTAATTAGCTATAGGTCAGCGCGAAGTACACATTGATGTATATTTAGCTCCTTCTAGCCTCAAACCCGCATTCAACTTATTGGCTTTACCTGGAAACACTTTCAACCCCAATACAATTGCCTCCAATACTCGATTCAACTACTAGAGCCACAACATAACCGTAACGTACAGTGGCACGCCAGACATGGAGGGTAAGTGGCATAGTCAGAATGAACTATGAACTATTGGGGCTAAACCGGCTACCTATTCGTACACAACACGAGCACTAACATGATTCTTGTTTTTAGACTTTACCGCCTTGGTGATAGACAATGGGTATGATATATCGAGGCGGAAGTAACTCAGTCATCAATGAGACACTTGACTTCTAACCCGATATATCCTTTAGCTCAGGCATGTGCAAGGCTGGCTTTGCTGGCGACGATGCTCCTCGGGCTGTTTTTCGTAAGTTGCCTCTAATGAATCCACCTTCGTCATAATGGAACTCACTTCTTTTCACCACCCATAAACTGGAAATAATGGCCAACGTCTAATTTAGCTTCAATTGTTGGGAGGCTATGACATCAAGGGCAAGAACAATCCGCTTTATCTTACTAAAGCCCTCTCAAGACACAATGAATGAGGTCATGAGTTTAACAAGTCCATGACTGAGTATACCTCCAGGATAATGATTGGCATGGGTCAAAAAGATATGTGGGTAATGAGGCAGAGTCTAAGCAAGGTATTCTCAGTTTGAGATACCCCATCGAAAATGGTGTCGTCACTAACTGGGACGACATGGAAAAGATTTGGCACTACCCATTTTACAACGAACTTCGCGTGGAGCTGGAAGAATCCCCCATTCTTCTCACCGAGGCACCAATCAACCCAAAGTCCAACAGTGAAACAATGATTAAAATACTGTTGGGAACATTCAACTCGCCAGCATTTCACCTCTCGATCCGAGCTGTATTATCTGTCTATGCTTCGGACTGGACTACCAGCATCATCCTCGACTCTGGCGGTGGCGTGACTAAAGTTGTCCCTATTTATGAAGGGTTCGCCATCCCGCATGCCATATCTAGGTAGACATGACCGGACGAGACTTGACAGACTACATGATGAAACTATTAACCAAACGTGGGTATCCTTTCTCCACCACCGCCGAGCGAGAGATTGTGCGGGACATGAAAGAAAAGCTGTCCTCCCATGCTTTAGACTTTGAGAAAGAAATCCAAACAGCAGCGAAAAGCTAAGAGCTGGGGGAGTGCTACAAACTTCCTGACGGACAAGTTATCGTCATTGGTGACAAACGATTCCGCACGCCGGAGGCTCTCTTCCGGCCCGGAGTTCTTGGTATAGAATTGAGCGGTATTCACACTACTACTTTTCATACGATTATAAAGTGTGATGTTGATGTCCGCAAAAATCTCCATGGAAATATTTCAATGGTAATTATAGGTCCGCGGATATTCTGGGTAATGCTAACACAATCCTTAGTCTGGAGGCACAACCATGTACCCTGGCATTGCCGATCGAATGCAAAAGGAGATTACAGCTTTCTCACCTTCTTCTGTTGAAGTCAAGGTCATTGCTCCATCAGAGCGGAAATCCTCTGTGTGGATTGGAGGACCCACTCTTGCCACTCTCTCTACATTTCAACAGATGTGGATCACCAAACGGGAAAGTGATCCATCAATTGTGCATCGAAAGTGGTTTCAATATTTAGGTGGCAGAGCCAAGTGTTGATGAGTGATAGTGAAGTCTATTTTGACCTTGGCGGAACTTTTATAGAGCAGCATAAATGACGTCCGAAGGTGTCTTGCTATATGGAGTATAACCTGATGTTGGCTTAGGCTGAGCAGTGATTAAGGTAGAGGCCCAAGCATTGCCGTCTAGTACTGTTATATATCACAGGCTTTTCTTTAAGTTTTCCTTCCCGTTCCTTTGCCTTGTGATACAAAAGGTCTGTATCCCCGCAACAACCCGCTCTCTCTCTCTCTCTCTCTCTCTCTCTCTCTCTATTGTTTCTATTGTTCTACTATTTGCCTGTTTTAGACTATTACATATAATTTATGTGATCTCTTAGTGACTTTTTCTCTAGTTCAATCTTTCTACTGCTCTAGTTGTGGACGCTAAGGTATGGGGGCCTGCAGGGCCTACAAAACCTTAGCTCCTCAATGGTTAGGGTTCTAAGAAGAAGGGTATGTACCGGCCCAGGTACCCTTGGTCCGATAGATATTCCTTTGGTCTTCTATCTCTCGTACCGAAAGGCTAGGACAACAAACCAACAGGTGGCGCTGTGGCCTTTTGTTTCTCCACTTTTGTTAGAAACAAGCCGCACTTGAGATGAGAAGCTTCATGACAGGGCACCAGAATTGTATTACAAGAGCTTACACGTTAATTCATTATTC
Source organism: Aquanectria penicillioides (assembly GCA_003415625.1). Taxonomy (NCBI): domain Eukaryota; kingdom Fungi; phylum Ascomycota; class Sordariomycetes; order Hypocreales; family Nectriaceae; genus Aquanectria; species Aquanectria penicillioides. The sequence continues at coordinate 57,004 of PYIU01000003.1, forward strand.
TGCATGAAATTAGAAATAGCCGAATAGAAGTTAAGCAATTGTGATAATGTTTTTGGGTAGCATGAATCCCAGGTAACTCAAATTGAATCTTCAGCTAGAGTCCAACATCCCAAGACAGTACTCAGACTAATAAAATAACGATAGAAGCAGCATGCGACCTTCGACCGAGCCCACCCAGCGTGCCTAGGTCGGTGACTTGTCAAGCCACTAGAAATTACAAGTTAATACATCATTGATCGAAGGAAAATTAGCTTGTATTAAGACATTACTTTCACAAACAACTTTCAGGTTCAATGCTGTCACTATATATGAAAAATTATCAACTCTTACAGCCATCTTAATCTTAATCAGGCATTTGCTACATAAACGTCCCTCACAAGATTGAGACACCTCCTGTGCTATAACTATGCCTATTCTATTTTCTGATATCTCTTCGTCTTTTATTTCAATATCTCGCCCTTATGTACAATAGCGGTCACCCTTGATGCCTCGTCTAATAGTGTATCCAGCACGCAGCCATCAATACCCAGCTTTAACAACCGCTCTAGATTTTCAACCGTCTTTTGGGAAAACCACGCCACATGACTGCTTATTGTCAGATTAGGCACATGCTGCTCCCCGTTTGCCACGTCTGGGATCAGGGGAGTAGTTCCAACACCACCAGGCTCTGTCTCTAGCACATCCGTTGCAGCGCCAAAGATTCTATCTTCCTTGAGTGCAAGAGCCAACGCTTGTTCGCACACCACACCTCCTCTTGATACATTTACCAGCAGCACTTCCTTTTTCATCATGTTGAATTCCGGTTTAGCGATGAGATCCACTGTCCCCGGCTCTTTCGGACAACAAACAACAATTGTGGTTGATGTTCTGATTAATTCATTAAATGCCACTCTTCCTTCGCGCGCCTTGCTGCTGCCTTTTCGTTCTGCTATCAAGACCTTACCAAAGCCTACTCGCTTTGCCAATTTCTCGATTTGGTGGCCAAGAGCCCCGTATCCGATGATACCCAGGGTCTCCTGCTGACAGCTAAGCGGGGCACCATGCTTCCATCGGGGGAAAGCGATCGTTCCTGAATCCATCCTGCTTCTGGCCCAGTGATAGCATTGTGAACTTCAACAACCTTTTTGCGCGCCGCGAAGTACAGAGCTAGAAAGTGCTCTCCCACAGCCTCGACATTGCTCTGCGGACAGTTCACTACTGTGATACCTCGGTCCGCAAACGCCTGTCGATCCAACCATTCGTACCCTGTGGCCGTGATGGCGAGACATTGTAGATGAGGAGCTTGTTCAAGATGCTCCGCAGTTATTGGATTCAGGCCCACGACAACGACCGTAGCGTCCTTGATGCGTTCGGCAATCTCGTGAAGCTGTGTTTTTGCGTGGAGCTTGTAGGTGTGGGGGAACGCAAATTCTGGGAGCGGCGCATTCGCAGCCTCCAAGTAGACGACGTGGCGTTTCATTTCTCCGGATATCGAAGCAGGAGGCATGGTGAGTGATGCGGACAAGTTTCGCGTAGCGGATGCGGTTTGTCCTTCCGCAACGCGGCATCTTTATAACAAGCTAGGCCGTATCTATTCTCAATCCTCCACCGTATCTCCCACTAGCTAGTGTCGCGCCCCGCTATTGCTAAGAGTATTTCCTCATAGCAAATACGGTATCCACTTGCATGCCCATGGAAAGTTTTCCCGAATCTTGGGGAACGCACAAATAAGCCTGAATCTGGGACTGCCTTGTTCGCTGGTGGATCCACACCAATGATTGATGATCGCCTGCACGTTTCAATGCTGCTGTCGGGTGAGCCATCACTCTCAATAAAGCTGTGCTAAAAGGGCGTATTGCAGTGATTGATCCGTACCTCTATTGACTCAACTAATACCTATAACTGAGTGTACTTCAAGACTTAGACGTAAGTAACTATAAGAGTGTTGCCGACTTATATGATAACATGATCATCTCAAGCCAACCCAATCCAGCCCGTGAGCCGTCCCTCAGGAGTAGTCGTAGCTAGGATCACCGCCATAGTCTTGTCACGAGCCAAGGGAGCCATTGTTCGATCCAGTTCCTCTCTCTCAATTGGCTTTGGTGTTGCCGCGAAGACTTTGAAAGAAAACTGAGCATCGGTTTCTGTAGTTTCCGACCCTGTCTCCCACACGGACACATTCTCTGAAGGGACAGTGGAAGCGTCAATGGTGACTTCTACCCTGGGGGTTTCTGCGGCGGAGCCGATAACCGTCACCAGGCCTTCGACGCAAACCAGTAGTGATGCCGCCGTTTCTGCGGACTTTCCATCTGGGACAAGCTCGAATTTCTCAACCATCAACTTGGGTCGTGGTGCCCTCGAAGCACTTGCTGATTCAGACAATACAATGATGTCCGAGTCCAACGCCTGTGTGCGCTGTGGAGCAGCGCGGTGCCTCGTCTTGGCCTCGTATGCGTTTGCCCATCTCAGCAAGTTGAGGTCGTCAAACGCCCGGCCAGCGATGGTCAGGTTCACTGGAACTTGCTTGTCCCTTATTATGCCCATGGGAACTGACACCGACAGGATCCCCAAGTGGCGCATGGCCCTATTCCCGTTGCTGTAGTATGATCCGTTGCGCCAGGCCAGGGCCGCGCCCTTAAAGCTGGAGTCAGCGTTTGCAGGCCCTACGTCGCCGGCTGCTGGGAACGCGACACAATCACAGCCTAAGCTATCCAGCCAGTCCTCGAGAAGTACCTTTCGCATGCCTTCAATGGCCTTCACAGCATCCTCAATGCCGTTTGTTCCGTAAAAGGTTGTGGTGCGCACATACTCGGCGAGCTTGTGGAACTGAATAGCATTGGCTCTCTCTCAAAGTACTTTAACTCAGGCTCCGTCCGAAGAGATTCGGTGTTCAACGGGTCAACGGCGAAGAGGTCTAGGAGTTACTTGTCGTTGAATCCTTTCAGGAAGTCGTTCCACGCATGGGCAACCAGCGCGCCTCTCTCCATCGCGTTCCAATCCGTCGGCCTCCACGGGCAGCCCTCTAATAGCAAGTCGTCATTTTCATACGCCGTCATGGCAGGGAAATCAGGGACCAGAATCATTTCGGCTCCTAGTGACTCTAGGTCTCTTCGTGCCTGTTCCCACAGTTCAACAGGTGCTGCGCTAGTTTCGATCTCTCTTGCCCCCTCTGGGGCAGGCCCACCGATGAACATCTTGGGAACCGCGATGTGTAGGCCCAAGAAGGACTCGGATGAAGAAATCTCTTTGAACGAGCTTGGTTTGTGCTGCCAAGGTTTGGGAAGCTGGACAAATGGCTGCTCGCGCCAAAACTCGCCCTCTTTCAAGGGGTCCTCCACAGCAATGACGTCTAGGAGGGCTAGCATATCTTTCATTGTCCTAGTCTGGGGAACAGGTACATCGCATGTGGGATACAGGAGCCAATTGCCGTGGACAGAGAGAAAGGTTCGCGAGGGTGTGTACGCGACCAATGCGTTATTGGAAACCGGTGATCGGCCGGACGATACTGTCTCGGCGCCGAGCCCAAATGCGGCAAAGGATGCAGCCGTGGACACGGCGGAACCGTTGGAAGAGCCAGATGTAAACCCAGCAGCGAGATAGTCTGGGTTGTATAGATTCTCTGCTCTGCCCCAGATGCCCCTCTGTATTCCGCCACAGGCTACGGCCGGCATGTTAGTGCGCCCGATGAGGACACCTCCGGCGTCTCTGATGGTCTTGACTATAAAGGCATCCTCGTTGGCAATGAGATTTTTGAATGCCGGGGATCCTGCAGAAGCAGCCATGCCCTTTACCTTAAAGCTGTCCTTGACAGTATAGGGAATACCCTCCAGTGGTCTCACCGAAGCACCTGAGGCGCGCCGATCGTCGGATTCTGCTCTCTCCTCAAAAACAGCATTGTTGAGGACCGGAATGGAATTTAGAGCAACACTTCGACAGTCATAGGTGCTAGTGTGACGGAGGTACTAGGGGGGATCTCTAAACCGACCTTTCCCCGTGACAGATTTTCAGTCACGGGGGGGCCATTGAATTGGAAAAGGGACATTGATTTGGAAAAAGTCCAGTACCTCTGTCCCACTATAACTTACGAAGTATTTCAGGTCACTCTGCACCTTCGTGCCCCGCCTTTTATTTTATTTTTGTCCACCAAAGAACAATACATAAACTACCATATAAATTAGGTGAGGCTCGAGGTCACTCGTTTTTTCCAAATCAACGTCCCTTTTCCAATTCAATGGCCCCCCCGTGACTGAAAATCTGTCACGGGGGAAAGGTCGGTTTAGAGATCCCCCTAGTAGCGGGCCACCAGCTCGACGCTGGTTACGGATGCAGAAGCCAAGGCTTTCTGCAAGTCCTCAATAGATGCTTCAACGAGGTTCATTTCAGCCATGTTTGACGTACGGTGCTACTCTTGAAAACGCGTGCGGATTTTCGTTACTGCTAGAGAAATTGAGATTGCAGTGGTCAAGGGGAGTTTCAATCACTGACTATCTTTCAATCATGTGACGGTCGTCACTGAGCACTACCTTATACATGTTCGGTGGGTAACGGGTCTGACTTGCGTTCTTCTGGTTTCCCAGACCCTGGCGCTAGAGTCATGCAATCATCTCAGATTCTCCACCGTTTTTCGACAGATGTGGGGACATGACTCGGCGACTAAACATGCTTATTGATGCACGGCGGGTCCGTCTCCACAAAGATTAAACCTTCCCTTTTTGCAATAATCTATCCTGATCCTCGCCTGTAGATAACAAGCTCAAGATGAGATCTAGTAATGGAAAAGTTCTCATCAATGAAACCATGGTTTTTTCAAACATGGTTAGCCACTGCGGTTCAAAGCTATCGAGGATAAGTGCTATGTTATCACATGGCGTGGAGGCCTGCTCCTCATTCTAAGATTCAGTTTATCGGGACCATTTCTAATTATCACTGCAACTCGGGTCGATGTGGTCGAAGCTCTGGGACAATAAAACCGGTGTAGAGTCAACGCGGCGTGGAGAACAATTGACACACGTTCAAGAGGCAGAATGAACTTGTTTTGAAGGTTACTGAAAGGGGATGAAATTAACAACTATCGGTGACTAAGAACTTGAGAATAAAAGGGATATGGCTGTACGCATATGATGGAGCCAGGTGACCAGTCATAGACGACGATGTAGCGGCACTCATCTACTTGGATGTCCAACATAATTCCTCCCGTAAACTAGCTAAAGAATCGGAACTTGGGTGACTTTTCTCCCTCACCAAGCTCACTCGTGTCAACATCTTGGGCTCTGAGGGTAACACCTTGCTCCATGTTCCTGCGTCGGTTTTCCAACTTCATCCAGCCGCCAAGAATCAGAATGCTAACCATGGCGATGACATTGCAGCAGCACGTTAGGATTAAAGTGGGAATGTACTTGGGCGCGTACTCGGTGCGAAAAGTTGCGGCAGACATGATTCCGGCAAAGTTACCAAGACCGACCAGCAGGCCGGTCGTTGCAGCACGGCTGCTCTCATTCAAGTTGTTGTTGTTGTGCCACGTCTGCACGAGACACGAAGGGATATAAGCACCGGCAGCCATAAGAAAACATGCAAAGTATGCGACGCTCCTATGTTTCAGCACGTCAATGGTGATGAGGATAATCATGCCTATGAGCGACGTGGCGAGTGCACCAAACACGTGAAAGGTGCGCTCATGAAAGTGGTCCGAAGACTTGGCTACCACGAGAAGGACTACGAATCCAACAGCATTGGGAGCAACAGTCCAGAGATTGGTTTTTATGACACTGTATCCGAGTCGCTGAACAATCTGAGGCAAGAAGTTGGACGTCGTAGCAAACGCGACAGGGTAGGTAAAGCAGATGATGCACCACACGCCAAATTTCCAATCCTTCCAGGTAGAGAAGCATTCTTGCCAGCTAAAATTGGTCTCAACCTTGCTGGAGGCGTCTCGGAGTGCTCGAGCTTGGCCGGCTGCCTTCTCCCGTTCGGTCAAAAACCACGCTGTCGAAGGAGACGCTGGCAACCACCAGAATGCGACAACTCCGACCACAATCGTGAGGACGCCTTCGATCAGCATCAGCCATTGCCAGCCCTGAAGTTTCGTGCCTTCAATCTGGAACACACCGTAGGAGATGCAACCGCTAAATGCAGCGGCTAGTAGGGCACTTCCAAAGAATATCGCAATGCGGAAACCCAGCTCGGAGCGCTTATAGAAGAGTGTAAAGTAGAACACGACGCCAGCGAAGAAGCCGGCCTCGCAGGCTCCAAGGATCAGGCGAAGGACCAGAAGACCGGCAAAGCCTTTGGACGCAATCTGCACGGTTGCGATGCCTCCCCAGGTGACCATGAGTGTAGGAAGCACCCACTTGGCCGAATACTTTTTGGTGAGCAGGTTGAGAGGAAGGTCCAGCGTACCAAAGGGGATGTAAAAGAGTAGGATGAGCAGGCTGTACTCATTGCCCTTGAAGTTGAGATCTTTCTCAAGTCCATCTGTTTTAGCGTTGCCCAGGTTGCTGCGATCAACAGAATTGAAGAAGTACATCAAGGAGAGGAAAGGCAGGAGATAGATGTCAAGCTTTTTGACTGCATGTGATCCTATTAGCCCATGGCAACAACATGATAAGAGGAAAACTAGCACTATAAAGGAATACTTACCAAAAGATTTCTCTGCCTCTGTATCAACTAGGACACTGTTGCCAGGTCGGGCATCGTGGATTGACGACTCAAGATCTTTGACGTTGTCATGTTTGAGGTCCTTGTCCACCAAGACACTCATTTGCATATCTGCCATTGTTGGAGTTTGGTGCAAGTTCCTTTAGAATTATGTTACAATCGTATTGCACCTACTATATCGCAACGACTGCATACTCAAAACACAAAGGTATTGCCTGAATATTTATATATTATTACACCTAATCTCAAGGGAACCTTGATACATTGCCCCTGGTCCTATGCTTGCAGGGTCCAAATGCCAAGGCGGAAATGTGCTAGCGCTCAACCCCAGTTGGCGCTATCTGACCAACTTGGGAAGCGTCAGCGAGCTTGTCAATCGGCACAAGGCGGCTTATCTTCCGGGCCAATGTCCAGGGCGTGATTAGCTACCAGGCTTATCACACTCTGGGGATGGATGGGTCATGGCTTTCTCGGGCTCACTTGCTCTCAATTGCCCTCGTTCGCTCTCAACCACCACACTCTTCGATTAGTCAATCTTCGACAAGACAATTCCCGAATACTACAAGTCATCCCGATATCAAGGACTCCCAATCCCAATCTCGAAATGCATGGGAATCAAGCATCGAAACCCGCATCGCGAACTCGAGTTCGTTCCTTTGGGGGATGCTTGACTTGCAGAATCCGGAAGGTCAAGTGCGATGAAAAACATCCGACCTGTCGCCAGTGTCTCCGTTCCGGTCTCAGCTGTGGTGGCTACGAGGCCAAAATTCGCTTTGTCCACTATTCTCCAGATGGCCTGGGACCGCCGAAAGACTTTAACGAAAATGACGGGGGCCATAGTCGTCGCATTTTGTTTTCTGGTAGGTCTCGACGCAAGGATATGTAAAGCATGAAAACTGTGCTAATGAGCCCACAAAGAGCCTCAACGGGCATCCATGTCTAGACAAATGCAATATCTCGTAGATGAGGATGAGGTGGACCGGATTCTGAAATCTCTGGACTCGGACCTATCCCAGGTGTCTTCCCAGGGTCCATTCCTAGTATTCCGGGCAGATGATGAAGCATCTCCAGACCCACTCAACTCACCTCTCGCCTCATTCTTTGCACCAGAGGTGCCAACAACTTCCCCAGACATTCAAGGCATACTCAGCTCTAACCTGAACCCCGCCGTCCTCGCCGCATTAGATTGTTTGTTTGCAGATGCCCAGAGCTCTGATAACTTTGCATTGGACATGTCATCTTTTGACATGGTACCCGGCTCCTCGCCAACAAACATCTCGGAGATCGCAGTTCCCTCTCCCCTTGGTTTACAGGTTGAATATGGCTACATCGGGGACTTTCAGACATCAGTCGCCAATCATGCAAATTTCCTTCTCGAGCACTATAAATTCCAGATGTGCAAGCTCTTCTCCCCTATTCGTGTGCGCAAGTCTCCATGGAGCATCTTGCACTTCCCACGGGCTCTCTCTGCTCTCGCTGAGTTGAGCATTTTCAAGAAAACAAAGCATGCGCATGCTTCCCTTTTCTATTCTGTTCTCGCAGTCAGTGCCTTTAATTGGGACAACATCCATGGAGAAGAAAAAGACAGCACGACTTACTGGCGAAACATTGGAGAAAGCTTTTGGCGTGAAGCCACAAGGGAGCTCGAGTCAACTTGCGAAAACGAGTTGGCAGGGGAAAAGTCTTCCAAATACAAGGACATTCTCATGGCGATATTGACAATGGTTACCATTTCTGTACGCCAATGCCCTTTTGTTCTTGATTTAACCGTGGATTACACTGACCATTCTTATAGGTAGTGACCGGCCACCAGGATGGTGCTCGATCCTACTTGCTCAACGCTGAATTGTTTATCGGGTTTCGCGGAGCTCCAAAGCCGCACAAGTCTAAAAAGGTGAAACTTCTTCACTCCATCTATTTGTTTCTTCGCGTTATCGAGGAAAGCACCTACATGTATCCCCTGGACAAGCAGACCCTCGCGGGGTCGTCGGTTCTCCATAATTCTGTCCTATTCCCCTCCCTGAGAACCCACAGCATGTGTTTGGGACGAAATCTCGATGAGTCAATTGGCATGAACTTTGAGTTTGGTCTATTTGGTGAGCTCGACGACCCAAAAATTCCTGCCTTCTTCAAAGAGATATATGGCTTCCCGAGAAAGCTGCTCTCGTTTATCTCTCGTGCAACCTTTCTAGCAAACGAGATAGCTGCTGTTTGTGCGCGGCGCTCAGAGCTTTCTCTCACGGCTGATCTTGAGGGCAGTTGCATGGAGCTCGAGACGGAACTCTGCGGCTGGACAGATGATAGTGGCAATGTTGATGTCGACGGAGAAGATCCTGCATCGGCTTTAGCTAATCGCACCATCATGACTCACTTTATCACGGCTTTCCACTGCGCGGCCATGATCTTCTTCTACAGGAGGGTGCGCCGGCTGAACCCGCTTCTTTTACAGCCCTTTGTCGAAAAGACATTGATCAACCTGGAAATGTTCGAGCAGGAGCAGCGGAGATTTTCGCTCTCATCAACTGCGGCATCGTTTGGCCTGGATTCATTGCCGGCGCTGAGGCACGAGACCCTGCTCTACAGGCCCGATTCCACCAGCGCTTACAAGACGGCGCCAAATCGAGTGGGATGCGGAATTTCCAACTGGCTGCCGACGTGCTCCAAGATTTGTGGAGGCTTAGGAGAGAGGGACAAGGAAATATGACTTGGATGGACTTTGTTAGGGACCGAAGATTATCACTAGTTCTCACATGATATGGGGACCGGTGTTTTTTTGGAGCTTTGAGTTCATTTGTTTCGACCATAGACTTGTATAATATCCCTCAATTGCCTTCAGCTGGCAATACGTAGGCTTGGTTCAGTGATCCAGCTTCCCTGATCGGCTTTCTCATCGGCTTTCAATTTAGCCCCAAGTCATCATCGTTGTCAGACCCAATCATGAATCACGCGCAATTCCATCATTATCACATGTAGTTTTCATCTCGCCTTGTGTCGCGAACCTTGGTGGCAACAATTTCTTTTCATCTGTTGCAATTCATTTGCGGAAATCTCCATTGCACAGAGCCTCCTCTGTCTCAAAGTCCGGTTGGAATTCGCAGTAGAGACTCTCGGGGCTTGATGTCATCTTGAATGTGTACGCCGCCACGTCGTTGTCGATGATGCGCTTGGGAATTCCGTTGGCGGCGGCAGCTTCGGCCAGCAGCTGGATCTGGCAGCTCCTCTCCATCAAGGTGAACAAGTAGGCGGCCTCGTCGACTGTTTCTCCCACAGTAAGAAGACCGTGGTTGGTTAAGGTCATGACCTTTCCCTTAGGTCCCAACGAATTAGCCAGCCTCTTGCCCTCGGCCTCGTCGAAGACGACGCCTCCAAAGTCGGTGTACACGGCTTGAGCGTCACCGTAGAAGATGCAAGCATCCTGGTTAATCATCTCCAGCGGCCGGCCGAATGTAGACCAGGCCTTGCCATGCACGGTATGGGCGTGGCATGCAGCGTTGACGTCGGGCCGGGCCTTGTGCAAGGCGCTATGGATGAGGAACCCCGCAGCGTTTGAAGGCCGGCTCATGTTGCCTCCCACGGCCTTGCCGTCATAGTCGACAAGGATCATGTCGGAGGCGCACATCAGGGACCAAGGACGGCCGAGAGGGTTCGTCCAGAAGGTGTGGATATTCTCCGGGTCGCGCACCGAGATGTGGCCGGCCATGCCCTCGGCGAATCCCTTGCGGGCAAAGATGCGAAAGGCAGCGGCCATGTGCTCCAGGATGTGCGTGCGGTGCTCGCTAAACGAAGGGAACTTGGGGATGCCTTCCAGGGTCATGCCCTGCGAGATTGCTTGAAGCGCTGTCTGGTCCTCTTTGGCATTGGGTACCCAGCGCTTCTTCTCTGCTGCGGCGTCGACAGAGGACGCCGCTGTCAGGTCAGTGCTGGAATGCGGCGCCATGATCGCTGGATATTCAGAGTACAGTTGAATGTGTTGGTTGTGCGCTCGGATCCAAGATGGTGTCGTGATTAGCACATGACATACTCACACCATCGGCAAGAAGCACGATAATATTTATCTGATGGGAGGGGCTTAGCTTACCATCTTATTGTAATGCCAGAGCCTATCTCCGATCCGGATTTAGGACCATGTGGAGCTGACGCATCTGATTTCCGTCGATCAGCAAGTCAGGCCGAAATGATTCGGCTTGACTTTCCGGAATCAATCAATAGCGGATCACTGTGCGGGGTTGGTTTTGCTTCTGTTAGTGTCCCTACCCTAGAGATGAACTTCGCCTCAGCATCCTTCATCGAGGCAGCTTGAGTTGTTCGTAACTTAAAAGGAGCAGAATTTATTCATCAAGCATTATTAATTGATTGCTGATACGGATGTGACTATCCCCTCTCGACTAAGGACCGTCCCGCCGGATTAAAATACTATCAGTCACTTTACAGACTTGTGTATTTCAATAAAATATCTGATGGATCACTCCATTGTGACATATTTATCAAAAACGATTTAAAATACACCTGTCTTACAGACATGAACACATCTCCTTCGGTGCTGCCGCATACCGGTATTGTGAGGCAAATTAGAGAAAATAATGTCCTAAAAATAGCAACCATGCAGCCACTTCTGCTTCTCTGCTCAAGCCTATGTCAGGTGACTGCTAGATATTTGAGAACGTAGGACGCGACGGGATCAGGCTGCCTAATTGAAACCCAGCCGCAGTCGAACTAGATATTCCATCATCCAATCCGGCATTCTATTCCGCTTCCGCAGAAACCTTATCGCACATTCTAAGCATCCATTACACACTAGATAAAGATGCTGAGGATGTCATGATGCTAGCGCAGCAGCATCTCAATGAACGCCTGAGAGATATCCAGGGGACAATTCTCAGGTATCTACGTCAGGGAGATGAGCCAACCATAGGCTCAAAAATCAAGGCCTCTATTTCCACCAGCCAAATTTCGCTGCTTCGGAGACCTACCAGGGACCCAGACTCTCCAGAAGCCAAGAGAATGATGAAATGGATAGCCAGGGAGAAAGATTTCTTGGAGGAGCAGCTGTGTAGGCTACGGAACCTCACGGAAACCATCTGGAACCTGTCCACGAGCGGACCAGAGAGAGTTCGGGAGGATTACATTTTGAGAGCGGATATGATCCACACTTAGAACACGCCGCTGTTGAGCACAGTGGCATCTATGCCGATCCAGCAGTACCCCGGGATTGTAAAGGCGGCAAGGGTGAAACAACTTTTATCCCATTGTATGGCAGAAGCCCCCCCTATAACTGGTGGAACCTCCACTACCCCATCCAAGTTCTTCGTTTCGCTAGATTTAATGCAGTGGCCATCGCGCAGCTTCGAAGCGGTATTGGCTGAGCCTTATTCACTGGAAATCTGCGAAATATCCGGTATAGGCGTCAGAGAAATACCGGTGATAGTCAAATGGCGACGGCCATTTATGGGACACAAGGCTTCAGAACTCATCAAAAAGCGTCTTGATGCTTTGTGTGAGTTTCTCCGCGCCATGGATATGGCCAAAGAATCCCATGGCTGCTACCTGGTGGTCCGCCCATGTAATGCTGATTTTGGCATCCTCAAATGCATTATCTGGACGCGATCACCTAATTTCCTTGACAACATCGGTCTGATTTTCGAGTGTCCTCACCAAGATGACGTGTGACCAGAGTCGTTGCGGACAAAGATCTTGAACTTGCGCGTAAACAAAGAGGTACCCCCTCTCGGTGACAGGTTTGATCTGGCCTTTGGGGTCTGCAATGCCGTGGCCAACATTATCAACATTGAATGGATGCATCAGAGCACCCGTAGCGATAACATGCTCATTTTCGATCGGCATCGCATCCGAAGAGTGTACCTGGCAGGGTTTACTTATTCCCGACCTGGGGTGGAAGAAAACGATACCAGGTTTTGGGAGCTCTCAAATTTGCCTACTAATCGGGGCCTTTCTCTATATCGCCCGAGCACAGATGCGAATACGGTACCAGATGCTGACTTTCATGAGGTATGCGAAGAAAACAGTAGCGATACACATGCTTCTGCTAAGGCTAATAGCATTTCTATCACTTGCCAGTTCGGGTAATTGGAGACAGGACTAATCTTGCTGAAATATGGGGCTGATGCCTCGCTCGTTGACCACCTCGGGGAGAACGGTCTTCATTTTGCCTCGTGCTTCGATGTCAAGACTAGCGTCATCCTGGGGAAACGTCTCATTGCTGGAAGTGCTAGTCTTCGGGCAAAAGCTAGAGCGAGGTATGACGAGTCTGGTCTGGATTTGCTCCCCGTTTGTTCAGGCACGCCCGTTCAACGAGCTGCAGGACATCGCCGATTAGATATTATGTTGCTCCTCCAAGACTACCAAATACTGTTAAACCGGCAAATGGTAATACTGCTGGATGACTGCTCTTATGCTCATTGCGCTTACATGACTCTGCCCTCCTAGATTACATGCTTGATTTCAGCACCCGCCACCCTTCGCACAAAAAAGAACTTGCCAAAATGTGGGACACGAAATGCCTTCACCAAGGAGAGCAACGATCCCTGCTCGAAGCTGCCTGTGTTGGCTGGGGTTCAGTAATGTAGAATAGTTGTGATCTGCCTGTCCGGTTCTGGCTCGCCTGCTGCTTCGGCTAGGAGTGGAAAAGGACACTCTGTGCTTCTCTGAGTCAGTTTGTAGACTTTCCCACCACATTTTCCTCCAACCTGGAAAGTCAAATCGACAGCGCCATTCTGTGGGCTTTTCAGGAATCTCATCATGATGCTACGGTTGCACTTCTTCATCTGAAATACAAAAGAACACAGGGCAAGCAATTATGATTGCCGAACCTTGATAGGCTTAAATGGACATTTGATGCCATGAATACTGCGATCATATGCGTTATTTCTGGTAAACCCTTTCTTTATCAAATTGACAACATGTGTATTTTGCTAACCACTATCATTCCTGCGACTTCTAGGCCACCACAAGAAGTTCATCTCATCGATACCCTCTTCTACGCCAGCAAACATGCGACCTTGGCCCAACAAGCATTGTGGACGGGCGACCGTTATATTTTTCAACTCTTGACACGGCGGTACGGGGCTAATAGATCTCTGTCGGCCCCCTCTCTCATACCGAAATGGCAGTGTCTGGTGGGAAGAAGAAGGATCCAGGGTGCCAAAATGAATATGTATTCCGTTTTGGCGTTTCCAAGACATCGGGATACTTGGTTTGCGTGAGTCTCCTTTTTTTTTGACTCTCGATTTAACCACTCCACCAAAATGCACGCCACGGCTTGGAAAGCTTATTCTGATCTCAAAAAAGCGACGAATTGACATATTTAGCTGTTATCCCTATATGTCTCTGGAATTCTCACCCCATTGATTCAATCCTGCCGTTGCCGCCGCAAATCTCTCGACTCTTGGATGACCGGTATAAGTTGCCGCCACCATCTATGTATACCCCTCCTCTATTGGATGCCATTGCGATACACTCTTGATTTTATGTCGTATGGCTCATTGGCTCGTGCTCTTCCCTCAAGGAGGGAGTCACGAGAGATTGCGATGTTCGGGGGGCTATCATGGCGACACGGTCCCTTAGTATCATCTCTTTTCTTTTCAAGGGCTCCCGAAGCGATGATGAGGGTCTGGGATTGTTGCCTCCAAAATATCGACAGAGTAGCGGCTATTTTGTCTTCCGTCTGCTCTACGAGACTCGTGATTTGAATTTGGAACGATTCCCTCGCAGACACTCTCCATACTCCAACAAGCTACTTATTTAGGCGAGGCCAAGAGCCCGTATGATGAGTATCACCGGTTAGTTCTCGAAGTCTGAAAAATTCGTGATGGAGAGTTCCCTGTGCAAAATAGACTTCGTTCCCTTTTTTTTCTCCCCTTGGCATCATTTCAATGAACACACTTTGGAAAATCTCCTCCAAATTGGAGACATCCTAGACCTCTGCCATATATGCCCTAGCTTCTTGTGGCGTCGATCGCTTCTAAGCTTATATACCGACTGCGATCCTTGGGTTGGGTTTGCTATTTCTCCGGTATATAGTGGTTGGTTCACCCCGGAATTGGAATCAAGCAACATGAGGTGCGACACACACTGGCTTTTTCCAAGCAGTAACACTTCTCGTTTGTATTTGGATGATAAGTATTGAATGTTTTTTCTCTAACAAGGAGCAGAGTTGCCGCAAATTTTTGCTTCGTTAAAGGGCACTTAGACCAAGTTTAGGATAAGTTGGATGCTTCCTGTTGGTATGATAATGCCTTTCGCATTATGCATCGCTAATAGTCTCAATCTTTGCATTTATTGATAGGATGGAAAGACGCAACAAGTTCTTGGCAGTTGATACGGTACATCATTTAGACGGTCTTAAGTTGTACAACGAATACCTAGCTAAGTGGTCTAGGTGAGGGCTAGCTACTATGTGGATAAAAGAAACGGAATCTCTTCACTTCCCTCTCCCCCAAGCTCAGCAATCACCCAATATCTATGACCATTATGTTCGCAGGCTCCAGCGCGTAATCCTATTGTAGCGCCTACAATGTAGCAAACCTTGCAACTAAGGCCAATTCACGTGGTCCCTGACGAAGAAACGGGGTGATCTCCCTCCTCGCTCCTCAACAATACGCAGCATGATCCCACATTTATTTAGTGCCTATCCGTACGGGTTCCACTGATATGAAAAACTTCCTTAGGTATGCATTATGGCAATTAAAATTCCCTCGAAATCCATGTGTCACAAGAATTCTCTAGTACGCAGGGCAATTAAACCCATTGACCAGAGAGAAGTAGGCGGCCAAAGCTTGGTTGATGATAGTAGCATGCGAGGGGTTCCAATTGGGAATCTCAAACTTGAGATGGAACCAATCGCACGCGGTTTCCGTGCGTTGCCAGCTCTGAAGAGTGGAGAATTGCGCCGCCAGCAAATTCTTAGTAACGGGGCAGCGGGTCGCGTCGAAAGGGCGACCGACAGTGACAGTGTAGAAACGGAGGCCAAGGCCATCCATAACATCGTAGCTATGACTACATTTGCAAGATTGGTTGTTTAACGCAACCGCACAGCGCTTCTGGAGAACTTTCGAAGAGCCTTCTGTCCGTGCGGCGCCAGTGAGGGTGGCAACCAAAGGCATGATGATAGTAGTAATGAAGGTGAAACGCACGATAGTAATTTCGAGAGTTGTGGTTTAAGGATGGGGGAGAAAGTGTTGATGAAGTTTGGGGGGTCTTGTTCTTATAAAAGATAGACGTGAATGGTTGCTGTCTCTTTGATAGTCGTGGTATTGACTCTAACCTTGCTCGTTTTCTAGACCCTAGCACGGCTTCCATGCGTAAGCATGGCTCAACTACCATTACACATCATCGCATGCAATACTACCAACACTAGGCGGACTCTATGGGCATGGTTGAGAGCCTGCAGTCTAGGGTGTTGACATGACTAGA
Source organism: Aquanectria penicillioides (assembly GCA_003415625.1). Lineage (NCBI taxonomy): Eukaryota > Fungi > Ascomycota > Sordariomycetes > Hypocreales > Nectriaceae > Aquanectria > Aquanectria penicillioides. The sequence goes on from PYIU01000003.1 coordinate 73,066, forward strand.
ATCCCGGGATTCAAACCACAAGGGCTCTAGTTTTAAAATGGCGTAAGTTCGTTGTCTCGATCGGTCTAAAGTATTGTCTTTGAGCCAGTTTGTATAAGGACTTGTCAAATTGGTCCAGGGTTTGCGGTGTAAGTGCCGAGTTCCCGCGTTCAGTGGGTTAGCTCTCCCATGGATACAAATCCTTCAAATCTCATACGCTGAGCCCGAGGATATTTGCCTAGCAGATAATTCGCAGATAATTATCACCAGCAGAGATAGTCTGATGACGTCGTAAGCAAAACTACCATCATACGATAACCCCATGTTAAAACCGCCTTCGGATCATGTCCACCTCCCGGATGTGTGGCTGTCCGATTGAGTCCGCGTAACTGCGAATCCCACGAAAGCGAAAACTTGCGAATAATGGCAGGGGGTAGCAAAATGAACATGTTTGAGCCTTAGGAAAAGGAATAAATTAACGGCATGCCTTTGCCTTTTGGTACAAAAGGTCTCTATACCCGCGACCCACACTCTTCTCGCTCTCTCTGTTGATTCTTTTGACCCACTTTTAGCCTCTTTTGGACTATCACATAGATATCATGTGATCTACTTTTTATTCTCATACCTATATGGAGTAGTATTTTCCCACTTTATCTATCTCAATTACCCTATTAGGCCTTTTTTCCTATTCTAGTAATTTAATTTGCCCAACTCTTCAAGCTAAGGGTACAGGGGCCCCAAGGGCCCCTGTAACCTTGGCTCCTCAATAGTCAGGTATTCTAAGGCGCAGGGTATAGGGGGCCGAGGGCCCCCATACCCTGCGCCGTTTATCCAATCGTACCAAAAGGCTCTAATATAAAACGGCATGCCTGCTGCTTGTTTTATTTTCTTGTTACCATATTTGCGCAGCCGATAGGAAGAATTTATTCTGTTCAATGGCCTCGAGAATATTATCTCAGGAGTAAATAAGCTTTCCTTTCGAGTTAAAATTTTTTTTGCGGAAGATCGACCATTCAAGCAACCCTTGAACAAGTGGGTGCAATTTATGGGGACTTGACTGGGAAACTTGGCATCGAAGCATTTAGAATATGGGAAGTAATGTCTGTTTTCTTTTTTGAGACACAAAGGCTTTAAAGGGGATTCTCATGCACACAAGGTTAAAAATATGAAGATCTGTTATCAGGACTATGAATCATTTACGCTAGCCACCGTAGGGGTTGGAAACAGTCGTTGCTCTTCGTCGACTTGAAGTATTCATATTAAGAGAGAACCGCTAATATGGTTCCAATTGACCTTTCAGATAGGTCAATATGATCACTACTATTTATTTATTGCCAGAAAGCCAACAATGTAGGTCTGTCCTACGGCCTAGACTACACCAGGAGGATCTCCAGGAACTGGGCTTGGTTTCATCCACAGTACGGATGAAAGAGTTGTAAGAATATCCTCTTTTAGGTACAATGTCATGACTAAGTCTTATCTTGGAGAAGATTCACGGACCTACGGGCCAGACTACAATTCATTCAAGCCTTCACCACGTGCGACTTGGCTGGGTGTTCTGGTTAGGTGATGGATGTCCAATAACTAGCTACAGGAGATCTTTCAAAGTATCTACCAGATCCAGCTAGAGCTTTTATTTGATATTGATTGGTTACGAAATTAAGGACAGCTACTACAATTCTGACGTCTCTCGAAGCCACTTGGCTTTCTATATATAAATTCAATGCGTGTGTCAACCACAGCAGGCATCAAGTAACCTATTCCATGTTGTTTATTGTGTGCAATCTCTCCTCTTTGTAGACTACTCAGAGTCATGGTGGCTGACTGGGGCTCAACAGTGAACCAGGTGACCTCTCTTGATCCGCTGTAGCTGTATTGTGTTTTTGCTAAATTGACTGTCCCTGGTTCTCGTAACGAGCCGTGACAAGTTGCTTAGCCATGCGGGCAGCTTGTCTTCCATCCCAAATACCCTCATGGTGCGCCTTTGTCTCAAGCCATTCGATGGCTTGATTGCGTATTTCTGGAATAGGACAATTGACAGCGGTGTAAAATATTGGCGCAATACCCATTAGATCAACGGAAAAAAAGAAGTTACTGCCACACTGGTTGTGAGTCTTCCCCTTTGCCATCATTGGCCCCGCCACTTGGAGGATCTTTGACAGCGAGGACATGATGGATTTGAATTGTGGAGTATAACGGAAAAATAGGGTTTCGCTTGGCAAATACAATGCGGTATCAGCAATGATGGAAGCCATGTTATAATAAGTAAGCAAGAGTTCACGGGAAATCTTGTCAATGGGTGACTCTGATATCAAATTTGTAACCCCCTTATATGCTTGCAACCAGGACATTAGACTGGAGCGGACCTGCTGCTGCAATGAAAGAAGGTTAAACATGGACTCTGGGTCTTCTGATAGATCGGACTTTCGGCCCTCAGAGCCCAGGTGGTGGGCTTGGAACAGTATTCTATCCAGGTGGTTCCTGGCCTCTTTCAGGGTGTTGAAGCAGGCAGGTATCTTCGCTCCTTTCTCTTTTGCCTGATTACTCTGTATCAGGCCATTCTTGACCATTACTGTCTGGATGTTCAGTTGGCCAACTATTTCGGCGAGATACTCATCGACAGAACTTCGAGCCGGTGGAGAGTCATCATGACCCGTTGTTGAGCTGCCAAGAATCTCGTCCAACAACCTGACGCCGCTGTTGAGATGAGCGTACCCCGACTCGAAGTTCTTTTGGAGGTATTCCAAACAGGTGAAAAGTATGCACACAATGAGTGTTACACGTGTAGAGGCCTTATCATTCTTTGAGTAGCGAGATCGGAGGAACTGTATGGATGCGTTGTAATGCTGCAATGATTTCCGTTGTTGCTGGTCGAGATGGCCTGATTGCTGTCCTTCGCCCATTGCGGAACCTGTACCTAGGACCTCCCTCTTATGGGCGGATGCAAGCGCAAGGACAGCGTGAAGGACAGCAGGCTCCGCGAGACCCGCTTGGAGGACCAGCTTCTCCCAGAACGAGACCCTGAATAGACCAGAAAATTTATCAGAGGTGTAGTTTATGAACCACTGTAGCTGAAGTTGGTCATCCTGGCTCATGTCACTGACGCTGACGAAGGCGGCGAGGTGGGGAATGCTGGCAGATGCTGTCGCGGAATGGACCGAATCCCTCAACAGGGTAGTTTCTTGTCCCCAAATCCCGTAGCCCTTGCAGGTTCTCCCTGTGAGCACACATCGACGGCATGTTGGCCTAGCTTCATCACATTTGATCCGCCGAGCCCTAGACGTTGTTCAACGGGCTGCCATCACCCCATGCACGCTTCAGGCGGGGTCACATACTTGCAAGTTTTGCAGCCAGTCTTGGTGCGGGTTATAACCGGTTGTCGACTCATTTACTAACGCGAGTTATCAAGATGGCGTCGTGTACTGTCCACGGTGAGGTGATTGTGTTGTGGGATAGAACTTGACTAGCTGCGGAGTCAGCTTGGATGGCACATAGAAATTGGATCGGAGACGCACAAGCACTACTCTGCTCGCAAGACGCGCATGCTGATTGGTTCGGGCTGCGGCGGGTAAGAAGGGGAAGATTGACTTGTGGAGACAGTTCGGAAAGACCAAGCGTTGGTTGGTTGACTTCACGACAGACCCGAAGGCTTCCACTCTGCACCAGCTTAGGTGAGACACTGCCACGATGGACGAATGATGTGCGGCCAGTGAAGCCTTCAATAGTGGAGCCCATGAAGTCAAGTCAGCTGGATGAGAACGTCTTGTCCATTTCGACATATTTTTAAACGACGCAGCATGTAGATAAATACTGGACCAGGCAACCCCAAGTGATCATGAAATAACGATTCCAGCATCCTCACACGCTTGATTCTGTCACTAGTTGAAGCACATTTCAATTCCCAATACTTACTCTTTTATCAATACAGCAATGCGTGATTGTGGCCCCCCATCAGACTCAGGGCGTAGCTCTGACTCGAAGAAATTTAGCCCTGAAAAAGACATCCCTGACCTTTCAGGAAAGGTTATTTTCGTCACCGGAGGAAACACTGGCCTCGGCAAAGAAACCATTCTTGAGCTGAGCAAGCATCACCCAGCGCACATCTTTCTTGCAGCACGCTCAGAGGGAAAGGCCCAGGCAGCAATCAACGATATACGCGAGGCAGTGCCATATGGGGCCCCCATTAGTTTCATCGAGTTGGACCTCGGCTCATTCAAAAGCATCAAACAGGCTGCTAGAAACTTTTCCTCTCAGTCCACAACACTACACATTCTCATCAATAATGCCGGGATTATGGCCTGTCCTGAAGGGCTCACTAAAGATGGCTATGAGATTCAATTTGGCACCAATCATATGGGGCATGCTCTCTTGACAAAACTGCTTCTACCGACCCTCCAGGAGACAGCAAAAACTGCTCTCGACGTGCGCATTGTCACACTGTCGTCTGGCCTTGAGGATTCCGCTCCCAGATCAGCGCTATGGGAATTTGACCAGCTCAAGACGGACATGTCTTCTACTGCAACATTAACTCGGTACGGCATTTCAAAGATTGCCAACATTTATCATTCTCGTGCATTGTCACGACGATATCCCAATATCCGGTGTGTGTCCGTCCATCCCGGGGTTGTCAACACAGACCTTGGACGAGGAATAGAAGCAAGCTACCCAATGTTGGCTCCTCTCCACCGTGTTCTCAGACCCGTCCTCTCAAAGTCCCCCGCATCAGGAGCAAAGAATCAACTGTGGGCTAGTGTGAGTTCCAACGCCAAGTCTGGGGAGTTTTATCACCCTGTTGGAGTCGCTGGCAAGGGATCCCGACTGTCCCAAGATGCAGATTTGGAAAATCAGCTATGGTACTGGACAGAGAAAGAGCTTGAGGCACACCCGTGAGAACGAAGCTACTACTATCTGACTTTTTTTTGATTTGTTTTTCTATTTTGTCAAAGAGAGGGTGGATTTTGGGCGTATTAGACCGGGCGTTTTAAGCCTGCAATCCTTTTATACGTACAAATCCAAGTTAACAATCACACTCTATCAAATAATTGCTGTATTCATACTCAGGTTATACATGACGATGTAGTATCTCTGTAACAGGAGTTAGGGGGTATGCAAGTATAAAGGCGTCTCTCGTACTCAGGGTTATGTAATTCTCGAGTGGGTGTCAGTGATAATGCAGCCAAGTTTAGCAGAGTCGGATAGAGAAAAGTTAAGGAAAAATAAAAATTACATATTAGATCGAGGCAATGTCATGATTTGGACAGTCCAAATTATGTATGCCCAGCAATCTTTGCGACTCTGGTGCCTAAGCTGATATCTTGCCAACTGCGTGCTCAATACTTCCAAGCAGGCACAAACCAGTTAAACAGTCAGTCATTTCAACGAACTCCATGTTTTGACCTGCCGGCTGGCGCATGTCAATGGAATTGACATTTGTGCTGCTACATAAATTAGCATTCGATTCGGTCTTCGGTGATGGCGAAGCGAGACAAATATCTTCACATTGAAGGCATGAGATGAGCCGTATCTTGCGGCTCCGCAAATGGAACACAGGGCACTGGATATTCTAACCGAGGAGTGGGTTGCCCAATAACGATGTATCAGGCGGGGATTCAACCCAAATTTCTGTCTAAATCTCGCTAGTGTAAAACTACCTCTCTTTAAAGGCCAATGGGCACCCTGTCGCTCCACAACCAACTTAACCCATTTGAGCCAAGGCTCAGTATATTTGGAATTGTTGTACATTGTCCATAGACCTCTGCGAGAATGTCATGTTATATACCAGCCGTATCCATAGAAAATGCGCAATGTGGATGAATTGTCCAACCAACCTCCCGCCCCGCTTTTTGACCACATCCTGCCACAGCATTCTTACCAATATCTTATCAGTGACAGAAACCCAACACCCTGCAGACCAAGGCGGCTGACCCTGCTTTACCTAGTTGTCCCTCTTCCACAGGCCACTAAGTAGCGAAATACTCAAGACACTGAGCCCCAAATGTGGTCTCAGCATCGCTTCACGCTCACTGTCCCCATACCACCCAATATACCACCCCACCTTGTTCTGGCTTATCTTCAGACCACTAGTCCGATACTAGACCATATTGAGTCATTTCATAGCTGGAATGAGATTCCTTCAAACCCAGAGTCCGTCGTTGATGACGAATTTTTTGGTTCTTTCGCTACTACCACTCGCTCATTTTTTATCCGGGTGGTCTTACAACTCGTTCCGGGAGCTATCAAACGATCTAATTGCCTGGCCATCACTCAAACTATCCCTGATGGATTGCGTTTTCGCGTAACTACTCCTTTTACCCCCTCGTTCTTTTCTCCCAAGTTTATTACCCTGTGGGCAAAATGGACTGTCCGGCCACGAGTTACGTCTTCCGATACTGCTGGGTTAACGCAGAATACATTAGAGGAATGGGAGCTATGTGAAGAGGCAGTATTCGAGACCAATCGCCTTTTTATGCGCTGGGTTATTCCAAGAACGGAGAGAATACATCATAACGTATGCCAGAATATTGTGGACGATGTAGTACATAATTACGTTGGTGGAGTCTAAATCCATGTATGTCGGACGCTTTTGACAAATTACCGGCTGCGATGGTATTCGTTCAGGGTTAGACATAATAGCAAGAGGGCAAATGGGGTAATATGGCCCTTGACTGTGATATTATTCAGTTGGGCGCTATGTTGGAGTGTTTAAAACAGCTGTGATTGTTGTACTTAAGCTCAAGAAAGTGCATCGAACGAAACCGGGACGGTTAGCAGCATTTTTTCAATGAGAATTATTTGTTACTCTTTAGCTCCCTCAGCCCGATGATCCTCTTATAACCATTGAACATAGTCTCATAACTGTATTCCTCTAACTTGTACTTGAAATTCTGTTGTGGTTTTGAATCAGTCCTTCCACACAACCCCTAAATCCTGAGATCCATTGACAAGAATCACAAGTCAATCCTCTCAGCCGTCAGAGAAAAGATAGTACGCCCGCTTCTTTGGGTTGAATTTTAACCCTGCGGTAGTTAAAATTGATGAATAGGTTGCAGTAGTATTGCACGATAGACTGTCTCCAAGATGATCCATATTTTCGGTATGCTAGGTTTACTACGCCTTTTTATGACCCATGAGCGGCCTCTGGAAGGCTTTCTAAGCAAACTAGGTATGGCGCCTATCGGAAAATCTTTCAAGTCTGAGTCCAACTTGGAAACTTAATTGGTATTGACTCCCAAGCGTCTCGGGTATCCTCGAACTCAATTAAATCTCGACCGGCAAATCTGCCATTCCCGAAATACTGCCTGCAGCTACCTTTGCCTCTACCAATCATGTCGGGGGTGACTAAGTACAGAAGCAAGATATTACGCTTTGTCCCCTCAATGGACTGCGAGAATACCGTCATCGTCATGACTTAGGCGTTGCTTAGACTGGGATGTGTATGCGAGAAAGCGTAGGGTAGCCGAGCCAAGCGTTCGTGAAAAAAACACCGCCGACCTGCATGCAAATTTTAGTGTGCGAACGGCGACGTATTCCCTCTCCCTACCCAATATTCGGGTTCAACTATGCGACCACATTGAACTAATAGCTGCTTGGTGGAAAAAGTGAACTCAGCATCGCTTGCTTGAAGACAAGATCTGTTGATACACCAATGGCTTTGCGATATGTACATGTGCAACAGGGATCACTAATGCCCCAGCTACCAGAGTTTTACCATAGGTTCAAAAGCGACTGTCGCATGCTTTGGCGCATATTTACTTGCGCAGGGTTTATTCACTTGACCGCGCTGTGTACTCTGATAGCAAGCACTCAATAAGAAATATCCCTGCTCGAGCTGTCAAGGTACTCAGTGATTAAAGATCTCGAATGATCCAAAGTATAAGGCCCTCCCTACGGATAGTGAACAGACCACCTCCCCGCAAGATAGGTGAAAAGCATAGCACACGTGATCTCGGTTTGAATATTGGATCAATTGTGCACTTGTTTCGTTGGGTAACTTGGGTTGTCGGCGGGGGTGGTCTGTGGTCTATTGATTGGGGCACTGTGGTAGAGTCCTTAGTGCTTTGGGGAATGGCTAGAGCCAACTAGAATACGTCCGTCGCAGTGATTATGCTTGGTGGCGGACTAAAAAACAAAGAGTAGTTTAGTGGTGGAACTATCCTAATAAGGGGGGCTTTGTGGGATGAGTATGGAAAACAACCACACACGGAGCTAGCTAGAGATTTGATTCAGCAAACCTGGAGCAGGGAGCGCCACGTATCCAAAAATAGTGTCACAGAAAAGCGTGATGTTGATCACAAAACAGGCAAGATGGCCTCAGAAAATTAATTTTTTAACCAGGGAGCAACTTTGTTGTGTGCCAAGGTCGGCCACTGAAGTAAAGAATCACCGAAATAATGCAGCATTTCCAACCTGCTCGTGAAGTATGTACCCAAGTGAAGCGATAACAACCAGGCAAAAATTACTGACCGCAGGCTTGGCTCTGAGGCGCTTGGGTCGACTGAATCAATCAGGCACTGGAGGGTTTTCTGGGCGTCAATTTGCCATCAGAAATTGGCTGTTTTGGCCTGTCTGTTTTGGCCCGGCTGGGGAAGGTCCTCAGGCGCTCGTTTGATCAATGGCGTGCGACCGAGCACAGGGAGCTGGGCAAGAATGGTAGAGGTGTATGGAGAATAAGGGAGTAGACCTCTGGTGGAAGAAGGATGGTCATGTTTTACCCTTGATATCGTATCGTTCTGCGCTGAATCAACGACTGAGGCGGATCACCATCAAAGACCCCCAGCAACAGTGAGGTACAGTACCCGGGCTACAGCCAGGCTTACGGCTGGCGGACAAAGCGATGGGCTGAGTTTTGGGCTGCTTAGCCGAAACAACCGAGCTGGACTAATAAGACCCACGAGATGCAGTAGAAACTGGAGGGAGATTACTTGAAATCTAACTTGGCGCTAAGCTAGCTTTTAGGGCTTCCCGCAGGTCAGTTAGGCGGATCACCCATGGGCGTAAACCGGGCAGATGTATCCTCCGTCCCCGCCATTGTCCTTCGCGATGGTGAAACTGCCGGTAGCCTTAAACCGTATAGCTATAACTGGATGGACCAGTCCTAGCGGCCATATCGAAACTAGCCCACACGCTAGCCCCTAGTCTAGACCATAACCAGCTGAACCGCACAGCGCCCGGCTGTCAGATGCCGCCTTGCTTCTCCACCTGCCACCGCACTGAGACGCGCTCAACATCATGCTACCAATCATATGGCATTTATCATCTCAGCTCTCAGCCTTAGAGCCTTGGGGGTGGTACCTTCCACACGATGTGGAAATCAAGTTGATGACTGTTTGACCCCTGGGAAGCAGGGGAAGGCAAGAAGCATGAATATCGGCACATGCTTATTTAGACTAGCTGGATTAGCTCTGTATATATAGCATCCTCATTTTCCGGTTTGCATTGGATTTCCTAACCCGTCCTCGCTAAAGAATCGTCAATAACGTCTTTCTCCCCTTCCTCGATCACGCTCCCTCCAAATTCATCCTTCCATCCAACCTCAAGCCGCCATCATGCGTTTCCAGCACTTCTGCCTACTGACCGTTGCTTCGGCCGTTGCCGCTGAGGAGCTGCACGCGCGTGATATCGCTGCTTGCACAAAGGCGGCCTCCGAGGTTATCGCTGCCGCAACCGGGATACCCACCATGGCCTCCTCCCTCGCAAGCTTCATCGCCACTCAGGTCACCGCTACTTCATCGTGCGAAGTCCCTCAAGTCACGGGTAGCTTGGCTGGCGAATACACATCCTACATGTCCGCCATTGAGTCTTATTACTCCAAGAACATGGGCGCATATTCCAGCTTGGCCAAGGCCTGCAGTGACGTCCCTCAGGTTTCCAGCATGGTCGCCTCCATCACCGCAGACGCGGACATTTGCAGTACTATCAAGTGGGCTGGCGCCACCGGTTCCAGCAACAAGGGCTCCGCCAGTGCCTCCAAGTCTGGAAACGCCGCGCCCCGACAGACAGGTATGGCCGCTGCTGCTGTTGCCATGGCTGGCTTTGTTGTCGCTGGCGTCGCCTAAGCTGTAGGAGAATTTGTGACAATGGAGTTTGGGGTTAGGGTTTCATGGTAGAGGAAGTGCTCGACTTGGGAGGATTATTGGACATGTGAAATCCTTACTGTCTATACGATTATTATACGAAGGTACATAAAATAATTACGTATTTTGCACGACGTTCCTGTTTCACCCTTGGTAATACCTAAAGGGCATTTGGTGCCTTGTCAATCGCGACCATCCTTATCATTATACTGAAAATTAAAAAGCCCTTGGCTCTCCGTGTCTTGGGAAAGCAGACAGCCGCGATCCCATGAGTTCCAGCTCTCCTATTCCTTGGCACAATCACCTGCGCCTTGCATTGGCATGGATGTCAACAATTAAAATAGAATTATCATGGCATTCCACATATTATCCTTGGCTAATGCAGTACTGGTAAGAAATAGACCGGGCCTACCAATTTAAATGGTATCTATTCTAGACCACGTGGATGGGGATTTGGGCCAATTGCGGCAGCGGCCAAGGTATTGGATAGGCCTTGGAGCTTCTTGTTTTTTAGCTGGCAACATTGGAAAAAAAAATCAAGATTTTGATTCATTTTGCTCAATTGTGCTTGAGCAATTCACAATATTGAAGACAATGAATATGTAGCGAAGCGAGATAACCACAATTCACTCCGGACCATAAGATATGTCAGCTTCATTGTACCTCACCCATCTCAATGTCAATCATTTGCCTCGCTTCTCCATAATAAATGGTCCATGAAGTCGGGTGGAATATCTCAATGTCACTTAGTGGATGGATTGATGCCAAGATAGGGTAAAATACGTGTTCTATCTCAATTCAACATGTGTAATGCATTGCGAGGGTACCAGAGAACAACATCAATGAAACAATTGATGAAAGCATCAAGTTTCACAAATGTAGAGACGTAAACTGAGAAGCTTTATTCTGTGTATTTCTCGCTATTGGAGACAAAATAAGTTTCTTTCCTTGGCCCCGTCTCAAGATATGCATTTTCGAATGCTTCCTTCCAGTGTTCTAATCGGAACTTGCCTGTTACTTGGACCCCTCCTTGTTCCCCCATTGGAAGCATACCTGTTTCAACCAATCTTATCAGTTCCACAGCTTGCTTCGACGAGTGCATAAATGGGCCCTTGATAGTCAGTCCTTTAGCAATGGTAAGAGCATATGGAAACGCAAGGTGCCAGGGACACCTCTCATGATGCTTACCCGTCCTTTGGGTCTGATGCCAAGAATTCTAGATTTGAGGTGTGTGACATTAGAAGCGACTTGTGGAGATACGCCAAAATATGCATCGATCGGTTCATAGGCCTGCAGAGCCAATGCACCTGCTTCAACGTCCCCGGTGATTGGGAATGTCACAACTCTGTTTCCCATGCCCTTGTGAACCTCACGAAGCTTATCCTGATTTCGACCCATGGCCATAACCTTTCCCGCACCCATGGCTTGTGCAACAAAAACTGCGGCACTACCAAAACTACCCATTGCAGGGGTAACAATAACAGTTCCTCTCTGCCGGAGGTCAATGTCACTGAGGCCTCCATATGCGACTGCCAATGTGTTGGGATATCAGAGATCCTCAAGCATATAGCCTCACTTCTTAATTAGAACCTCTTCATTCAAAACATGCACACTTTCAGCAGTAACCTTGACGAGTTCGGCCCAAGGACCATTTCTCCACTCTCACTTGATAAAATCTTCACACTCGGGGGAGAAGCCCATATGTTGACTTGGAGAACGGTTAAAGCAGATAAATTGTCCCTGATCTGCAATACTCCTGTTGAAAATACAAGCTTTCTGGGCTTCAGCTATTGTGTGTCGTCAGCAACTGCAGGAACTCGGCAAATGGCTTGGTCCCTGGTATCGTGGGAAGAGGATAGATAGTTGTAGCCTCTAGGGTTTTCATAGCAGAAGATCTCCGTAGAGTAGGAAACAATACTGGAATAGAGTGGCCGCAGGATAATAGTTCCGACTGTAGGTTGTGGAGTTGGGACATCTATGACTGAAGCTACCCCTGATGAGGACGTAAACTGGAGGCCTTTGAAGGTGCGAGGAAGTTTATGGTAGGAGTCATCACCTATTTTTGATCGTTTTTGCTGCACTCAAGATATAAAGATATGAACAGCAAGAAGAAGAAACATTCAAGACGCCAATAAAGCGATTGCAATGGCATTGTTTCAGATTTTATCTGCTGTTGCTATGAAACAACACCCGTGTAGGCGGAGTAACCAACATCCTGTCTGACACACAAACTCCGGAAAGGCACCCAACTCAGTCGGATGTACCCTAACTCCGATGGATGTGTCTAAACTCTAGTAAGCATATCGTAATGCATGACAGGAATATCGCATTATGTCTTCAACTGATTTCTAAAGCCGGTCTGACAGATGCATGCCGTGGGGTGATTTCTACGGAGTTTACCTTGCAGCCGGGCGACCCGGATTTTCGGTATACATTCTCCAACGCAACCCTGCTTCATAGAACCCAACACCAAAATAATGTTTCTTCTCGCCTAGCTACTACCCTATCATAATAACTATCGGGATTGTGTTACAATTCTCCAGCTGTTGATTATCGGTGCCGATAACCGAGAGGGGGATTAGGATACGCTTGGATGATGGAAATTGCCATTGCCTTAAATTTGGCATGAGGACAATTGACAAGTGAAAATAGAACGTGCTTAATTGCGTAGTGAGAAAACAAGTTTTCATTCCAATATCGTCACTATACGCTCATTATAAAGCCAGGGTATCCTTGCTCAATCTCTTCATTGATGCGCCTGGAATATTCGGGAACACCTCCCAAAAAGTTGATGCATTCTCTCACTTTACCTGGTATATTACTTCCCATGTACTCCGAGTCTGTTTTTGGTATTAATGTTGCATTTCCAAAATCGGTCACGGTTTGGACCCAAGTAGCTTCCGCTTCTTCTGTAGCCTCGATTCGGAGTTTCCCTTGTGCTCGCATATAGATCAAGGTATCAAGAACCCAATCGCCGTACATTTCTGCACACGTTGGTCCGTTGCAAAAAGACGTAGGTCCGTGTGGACCGTAAAGAATCATCATATTTGGAAACCCGGCCGTCATCAAGCCTAAATGAGTACGAGTCCCTGTCTTCCACTTTTCTTGCAGGGTTTGATTTGTGCCTTTGATGTTGATGGCGAGCAGTGGCCCGGTAACTGCATCAAAGCCGGTGGCAAAAATTAGGACGTCGAGCTCTCGGAAAGTCCCATCAGCCGTGTATACTCCAGTGGCGGTGACTTCGACGATTGGATTTTCCCTGGCATTCACAATATTCACGTTGTCTTGGCTATAGACTTCGTACAAGTTTTTTTCCAAAGTTGCCCTCTTCGTGCCGAAGAAAAATGGGGGCACCTCGGGTGCAAGCAGCTTGGCTTTCTTCGGATCCTTGATACGGGGAAGCACTTTGCTGCGCCAAAAGTCATACGCTTCGCGGTTAATGGCAGGATTGCGTAGAACGTCCGGGTACGTGCCTAGCCAAAAACTAAGCCCTCCCTTGTCCCAAACTTCAGCGAAAACCTTGCTTCTTTCCTCCGAAGTGGCCTCGGCGCCAAGGGTGGGTAGGAAGTCAAAATCAATCCCACCAAAGCTATTCCTTCTATCTTCGTAAATCCTCGGATAGTTGTGCTTTGATTTCATTTGATCTTCCTTCAACAGCGACTCTTGTCTCATTGGAAGAGAGCAGGTAGGACTGCGTTGAAATACTGTCAGACTTGCAGAAACCTGAGCTACTTCTTGAATGACTTGGAGACCGCTCGATCCGTTCCCAACAACCGCAATTCGCTTGTTCTTGCACTCGATTCCCTCTTGCGGCCATTTGCTGGTATGACAAGAAATCCCCTCAAATAAATCCAAATTTTTTATTTCGGGAATAAATGGCTTGGCTGCAAACCCTGTGCATAAAAGGAAGAACTTGGCTGTGCGGACGGTGCCATCTGAAGCCTCCACATGCCAGATATTCTGCTGATTATTCCATTCAGCCGAAATGACTCGTGTCTTGAAGATGATGTCTTGCTTCAAATGAAGCTTCTTTTCCACGTGCGCGAAGTACGTGAGAACTTCATCACGACTAGGATATCTCTCCGTCCATATCCAGTCTTTCCAAAGTCTGCGGTTGGAATATTCGTAAATTGGGACCCTTGAGTCAACCCGTGCGCCAGGATAGCAATTCCAATGCCATACTCCACCCAAGTCAGTGCCATCATCGAGCCCAACGCATTTGAAGCCAGATGCCCGCAGGAGATATAAGAGATGGCATCCCACGAATCCAGCGCCAACGATAATGGCGTCAAAATCGGGATGTGTTGACGAGTTGGCGAGGTTGTTGGGCGTCATTGTGAGGCTGATCAATTTTGCAATAGAATGAAGAATCTTGTGTATTCTACTGTATGGACAGTTCTACAGGATTGAAACAACCACCACTTTATCTATTCATACATAATCCCTTCTATGTACATTGTATAAGGAGCCGCGGCATTCGAAGCGGCGAGATGCAAAATCGAAGACCCAGGGTGGGGTAGGCCAGCCGTTTCGGGTTCGGAACAAGCCGGATAATAATAATAGACCCCAAGGGTCTGGTCATTTCTTGGATGAACCAGAGGCCGCAATATGGGTGTGAGTATAGAACCCGAGATTTCTCGGTGCCGAGCGTGACCCTGGGTGGCAAAACATGTGAGTAGTTCAAACCTGGGTCCATGCTGAACGCTGGCGGTAGCCAATAGCACATTGTCGCATTCGTATGAATTTGGAAAAAATGCTGAAATAGCGTTAATTATCGCTTTTTATCAACAACGTGAAGATGCGTCCAACAGCGATACGCAGGAACGCTTTCCGCACATGCTCGTTAGTATAACATGTGTCTCGTTGCATCGTGAACTACCGACGATACCTCTATATCAAAATAACAATCATTTACACGACCCAGCTCATTCAATTCATGTGTGATGGTCTAATTCCTCTCGCAGCATTATTTCGACCTAACTACAAGGCGCGCCGGATCCGAATACGAAGATCCGGGTTCGGCTTCGGAATGAGCGGGAATTGGGGTAAGCACAATTTGGGGGATGGACGAGCAAGGCTGGTTTGGTTACCTCTGCCTACCCGTAAATTTGTTTCTAAATGGCAAATTCAACTGATAGGATCCATCTGTCAAATCACTTTTGATCCTCCCAGACACTCTTTGGTCATCCGGATTTGAATCACACACCAATAACACCAACTTCGCCATGTTCAAGACGTTGAATCTCTTCAGGGGAGTTCTCATTCTCTTATGGCTCTTTGCATATTATTCATTGTATTATTTCGCTGTCAAGAATGGATTTTTAGCACAGATATGGTCCACCATTCAAATGCAAGTGCTCCCTGATGGTTCATCTATCGGTGGTGCTTTCACAGGGATCTGGGCTCTTGACATTGTTATTGGGGGCCTGGTCTCCTTTTTTTGGCCTATTATGGATGGAAACACCCCATACCTCTCCCTGGCGAATGTTGCTTTTGGGGGTCAGTTTGTTGCCACGTACATCTTGGCCTTTGTCGAGGAATTACGACGAGGTAACAAGCGACGAGGCGTTTGGAGGTAAGGTTTCCATATCAATCGGTTGCTCCCATGTAGCTAAAATAATGCAGGGCGACGTGTTTGGGCATAATAATACAGATGCATGGTTTTGCAACCGTGATTCCGCTGTACCTCTGCTTACACCTTACAAAGTCCGGAACTGTCTTGTCACCGACCTCACGATTGCTCGAGCCCTACGATTACGAGTCATTGCAGGCAGCACCTTTTCCCGTTCTATTCGGTTATGTTATATTCACGATATTCGTTTCGCTTCCTACCGATACCATCCTAAGCCACAGGGTAAAGGTGAATTCAATTGCATTGTGGTTAATGTTTCCATTCTTTGGACACATCATCTGGCTTGCAGTCCGGAGCTATCTTCGAAAGACAAATCGCGCATCAAATAGGTCTCGAAAAGACAACCTAGCTTTACTACGACGGCTATATGCACTTGGGCTTGCATTATCAGTCGTTGCCCATATCTACAGTGTATCAATGTCGTTCTCGGCTCTTTTCTTCCCTGGCCTCTTCAACATCAAATTTGCCCATACTTTGGTTCCGAGCAATGTGTTAGTCCCGACGTCTCCGTTTAGAATGGATTTCAGGGTGAGAAACATTGAAGAAGGAATCCATCTGTTTATGCAATGGGACTACCTCATATCGGGATTGTCGTATATCCTCTGGGGTGTAGTTGTACGATATTCCGTTTTTGCGAAAGACGATCATCATATGTATCAGCAATTTGTCGGAATGACGTGGGGAGAATGGATGAAGTTGTTTATTCGAAGTATTTGTCTTGGGCCGATAGCATCTGCCTTGTCGTTAGTCTGGGAAAGGGACGAAGTGATTTTCAGACATGATGAAGGCAAAGCCTCTTAAGATGAGAACTTATTAATTGAATCAGGGCTCGCCGACAAGGCACTTCATTAATCAGCCCGCTATTTCAAGGTCCTATGTCTGATGCTTGGGTCAGGTAGACCAGTGTGCGTTTTTCACACCAGTGCCCTATGTGATTTGGGAAGATAACGACCATTCCGATTAGTCTTGTATCCGTGAGTTGCACTATGGGCCCTTTCGGCCTTATTCAATATTTATACTATATGCAGGGATTTAATAATGTCATTTATTCTGTGATGCTGTCGTTGTCCTCGCTCGTAGTGTGTGTTGTAAGCTCATGGACCATCTTCGTACGACTATTGTTGTTCTAGTCTTACGAAGAGAAATATCACTAATATTCCTTGCATTACTCATTCAATTTGCAAGGTTTTGTTACGGGTAAGTTCTGCTCTCTCCAATGGCCCTGTACCGGACCTTGGGGTAGCAGAATGGATGTTCATGTCCATCAATAGTTCGTTTGGGGTAATCTGGGCGCTCGACTTTCCCCACAAATTCAACACTTCTCTTCTGTGGGGTCAAATCTGTATCGCAAACACTATTTTAATAACTCAACCAAAGTCACTATTTATAATACCCTTAATTATTTGCTTCATTCCTTACTTTCTCCCCTTAGCCCATTCAAAACAAATCATGGCGAGCCATCTGAAGGACGGAACTGCTGTGATTACAGGTGCTGCCTCAGGTATGCTGACCTTGCGATACTAGCGGGCACAACCTCTTACCGAGTATAGGAATTGGAAGGGCGACGGCTTTAGCCTTTGCTAGGGACGGCTGTCGGCGATTGATATTGGGTGATCTTTCTCGAGAAGGCCTTGAAGAGACGCATCGTATGATCCAACAGCAGTTCCAGGGGGCTGAAGTTGTGACATGCATAGTTGATGTGAGCAAGGAAGAAGAGGTAGATGAACTATGCTCGGCAGCGGTAGACAATTTCGGTCGAATCGACTTTGCTGCCAACATTGCTGGGTATGGACATCCAGCGACCAGATCCGTCGATATTTCCTCGTCAGAGTTTGACAAGGGCATGGCCGTCAATCTAACAGGGGTACGTTATCTTACTGTGTACGGATACTTTAAGCTTCATTAACTTGATTGAAGGTGTTTCTTTGTGAACGAGCCCAGATTCGCCAGATGCTCAAGCAAACCCCACTCCCAGGCTTCGAAAGCCGTGGTAGCATTGTGAATGTAGGCAGTCTCTGTTCAACCATTGCAATGCCAGGCCTATCAGCGTATTCTGCAACCAAAGGGGGTGTTTTGGGGCTGTCAAAGTCGGATGCTCTAGACTACGGCCCGAGTCAAATTCGAATAAACAATGTTGGACCAGGTAATGTTGTTACCCCCATGTTGAAACGCAGCATGGGAAGGGAGCATATGAAGATGATGGAAAAGATTACGCCGTTAAGACGACTGGGCCAGCCAGAGGACATCGCAAACGCCGTTGTTTGGCTTAGCTCCCCAATGGCAAGCTATCTTACAGGGGTGTTCCTCCCTGTCGATGGTGGGTTGGCTCTATGTAATGGCCCATTTTAAACCTTTGGAGGATAAACTATCACAAATAGCTTATATCATGGGATGATTCCGGTCTCGTATTCTGAAAATTTGAACTGTTTTTCTAAATAGACTCGCCTTTGATCTACTGCAAGTAAAGCGACGGTTGTACGCTGACCTGAGTCCGCTGGTTTTCAAAAGCAATTCAATTTCGCATAACCCCAAGACCAGATATATATAATGGCATACATGCTCTGAATTACTTCTACAACAAAATACGGTCTATGCAGGAGTTCATAGTTGCAAGAGCTGATGGCTCAAAATTAGTGGCGCGCTAGGGAAGTGTGAGGGGAGTACATCGGCGGGCTCGGGCTCGGGCTCGGGCTCGGGCTCGGGACGGGACTCGGGTTTGGATTGAGACTCGGACTCGGGCTGGAACTCGGTCTGGGACTCTGCTAATATCTACAGTGCCTCATCTTCCCAGTCCTATGACCATGGCTAACCAAACGAAGTCTTGCTCGGTAATGTCCAAGATGAGGCGGATTGAAGTCTAAAGTGCTTCTAAATCAAGGGGGGTTGACCTAGATATGCACTAGCCTGTTCTATATTCTCAGATGTACAATTTAATGATAAAGGGAACCCTGAATATTTATCGTGCGGAGGCTATTTACAAGATATGATATAAAAGCGCTCCACAATCCACCGGTAAACTGATACCGGTCACAGCAGTCGCAAGACTTCCAGAAAGAAAGACCACGGCATTAGCTACCTCGGATGGGTCGACTGTTCGGCTCATCGGAGCCTGCTTTGCCGCACCTTGAACAAACTCATCCGACATTTCACCTCTCATCATCGGCGTGTCGACAAACCCTGGGCAAACACAATTTATACGGACGCCTTCGGCAGCATACTGTCGAGCATCGACGCGCGTCACACTTACAATTCCATGCTTTGAGGCACTGTAAGCCCCAACTGCAGGCATGACAGCCAGTCCGGCCATGGAAGACGTGTTGACAATTGACCCACGAGCAGAATATTTGACTCCTGGGATAACCAAGGGCTCTTGTTGAAGCATTGCTGCTATCTCGTACTTGTGGCATAGAAAGGTCTAAGGATGCAAGAGGGCGTTAGTATAGAATCGCCGGGAACATGATCTAAGGAATCTTGTAATGCCTAAAGAAACTTCATGGTCACTTACACCTCTTGTATTGACATTGATCACTCGCTCAAAGGTTTGGACGTCCATTTCATGCGTCATACAGCTGCCCATAATGACCCCAGCTTGTTGCAAGCAAAGTCCAGTCGTCCAAAAACATCAACGCATTCCTGGACCATGGCCTTGACGGATACCTCATTCGAAATATCCGCTGTGTGTAGTGCAAATTCAATATCGGAGTAGAGTTCCTTCAATGCCACTGCTGTGTTTTGTAAACCAATTTCCGAGATATCCACGAGGAATATTTTCCGGCAACCTTGATGTGCAAACTGCATCACAATTTGTAGCCCAATACCTTGATAATATTCTTAGTTCTCTGTTATTGTTTCTGTTTGGGGCTCTTTACCTGATCCGCAACCAGTCACCAAAGCAACACCAGCACTTATAAGGGGGTCCATGGTGGCGAGTCAAGGTAAAGATTGACGTTTTAGTTAGCAATATAACGATGATGGAGAGTTTATACAGACCGATGAAATCTGCTGCTCATGCCCACAAGGTTATTCGGGCGTGCTGCAATCAGCCATTTTGGTGGCTTTGTCTCCCTTTAGATAATCCTCACGCGATAATGAAACGTTTTGGGGTTACGCTACCCCAAATCATTCATCTTATTTACTCCGGGGGAACGTGGTTTTTCGGGATCAGCCCCTCTCCACTACCCCGCTGTGCCTTCACTTGGCATTTCAAAGATATTATGTGGGCCTCGCATTTGTGTAAGGGCAGCTTGGTATTATGTGCGGGGTATAATTGGCCTGGGTCGAAGTATACCATGCACATGATGGGGGAAATTGAAGTTACTGTCGTGTTGAATGGGGTCGGTCTCAGTTGTCCCCGGCTTCGGGTTCGGTATTGGGCTCAGGATAGACTCGGCGAGGTACAGCGTTGTCTTACCAGAGGTCGTTGCCCCATAAGCCCCAGACTGAGCCCGAGAATACCCCAACTCGATTACAAAATCGAAGCCGCAGGTGAATAAGAACAGTTGCATCAGCGATTATCTAAATCTATTACCTAGAAATCCTACAGACCATCTGCTAATTTCTTCGAGGCTACCCAACTATCTTTCAGCAACATGTTCACTCCAAAGTTGACACCGACTTTCAATGTTGTTGTCTCTGTGTCCATCCCCACGGGAATGGGACCAGGCAATGAACATTCCTCTATAACAGTCGTAAATGGTTTGCTTCTCTTGACTCTTCATCTCCAGCATTATTTTAACACTTTTGAAGGAGATAAAGGATATGTCGAACCAGTGGACAGTTCAACTAGACTTGAGATAACGTCAATCACGGATTGGATGAGTCTCGGTGAAAATAAGTCGACGGCAGGGATAGATGCTAGGCTGAGTGCTAAAGATCCCCAAGGGATCAACTTGGATATTCATTACCTTGGCAAGTTTACGATTACTCCAAAAACTACCGAAGTGTTTTCAGGCACTCCTGGGAGTAGCTTTGGCTTTGGAGAAGAATACCTTTATGTGACCCCAACTATTTCAAGTCGGAGCAGCAAGTTTGCATGGGTTAATGACTCTGTGTTCCTCGCTGTTGGGAAAGCCAGGTGCATTCAAGATGGCGCTGCGGTTGAGATTGCCTACCAAATCTTCAAGGTTGGATAGTTATTGGATGGCAGTCTCGGTTGATTGTGGAAATAGGATAGTGCCTCACTGTACTTTCATACAGAGATTAGCAAACAGTAAAGTGGGGCTCATAATAACTCATTGTCTCTTTTGCTCTGCATGGGCCCTATTCCGCTACAAACAAACTTTGCAGGGCTCGAACGGATACATCGTCTCTGTTGATAAGAGTCGGAGAATGGGAGACGCCCTTAGTTCCGCCTCGTTGTTTCTATTACTAAAACATTTCATTGTGATGTAGATTCTACTACAGCTCGTAATTTTCATCCCATGCTTCTAGGACGTTTAACAATGCAGCACCACGAAGAGTTTTCATGTGCCTATCATTAATCATAATGTCTGCGCCAAAATATTTCTCAAACAGCGGAGATCCATCATCTTCAAAGTCGGGGCCCCAAAAGAAAGGCCCTGATGCTAACCAAACTTTGCTGCTTTCAATTTTGAGGCTTTGGCATATCTCTGCCTTTAAATCTGTAAGCGTCAGACTCGGGGATGAATTTGAGGGCTGAAAAAAATAAAGAACCTCCCAACCCCGTCTATTTACTCTCAGCCGATCTGTATCAGATGGCTCGCGACGAATACACCCTCCCGAGTTGTCTGAACGACCCGGTTCAAGTAGAATGTCCAGATCGAGCCGTTCCCTTTCCTTCACGAAGGACGACCTTGGAAAACAGAATCCAAATTCAGGAACCACGCAGTGCACCAGACGCAGTTCAAGTTTGCACCCATGGAATAGGCAAGTACCGTCAGGGTTTTCTGCCGCGTTCATTGTCTGGAACCAGCTGAAATCTTGACCATGAACCAATTTCGGAGCATATCGTGCTACCTCGCCATAGAGTTTCCGTCGGGCGGGGCATACATGTCTTTCCTCTTCTACCTGACTGGGAACAAAATCTTCTAGAAAGCATTCCTCTATATCGCTAGCCTGAAATTCAAAACTGTTCTTTATCCAAAGACCTAGGCCGCAAGTTAGCCACGGGAAGATTGAGCTTTCTTATGGGGACGAATAAATACAACCATTGCACATGCGAATCTCTAAATAGATATGACACAAAGATCCATTTAGCATAATGCCGCTTGTTATGCCTTGTTTCCCTGTAGGAAGATGCATGGAGGCTGGATTATGCGTAGTTGATACTAAACGGTGGGTGAAGATCCCCATAATGAAAGTGAGGAATCGGCTTCGGCTTCGGTATTCCATGCACTTCGCCCCTTCCTAACCTCTTTGTGGGGTAATAGCAGGGACCATGGATGGACTGTGGGGTAGAATATTTTCAACTCGATGTTTAAGTAAGAAAAAACGACACGAGGCTTGATAGAGGCATCCAAAGTGCATACGACTTCATTCATTTTGTATCCTACCGAAAATTAAGCGGCAACTGAGAATGGCTGCTTCCCTCTCAATACTGGTCACTGGGGCTGCTGGAGGCATTGGCAACGAGATTGTTCGTAATCTCATTGAGAAACATGGGTCGAATGTGGTAGCGACTGACATCGTTGAGGGTTCATTAAAATCCCAAAAAGAACTCTACGGCGATAAGTTGCTGGTAGTGACTGGAGATATTGTTGATGTTTGTCGCATCCAAATACCCATTACTTTGATGTGCTGACGACAATCCAGCCTAAAACTTCCCAAAGGTGCATAGACTTGGCAATTAATCACTTTGGTGGACTTACAGGTGTTGCTCTGATAGCAGGGGTATTTGGACCATGCTATCGGCTGGAAAATTCTTCGATGGAGGAATGGCAGAAAGCGTACAGTATCAATGTGCTCTCCCACTTGCATACGGTAAGTCGACTCTAAACCACGATCTACTTCATAATTTCTCACAAATTTAGCTAAAAACCGCTATCCCAGAACTACGCAAATCTAAAGGCTGCGTCGTTGCTGCAACATCCGGGGCTGGAGCTGCTCCTCTTTTTTCAGGCTGGGGATTCTACGGCATGTCCAAGGCATCCGTTGCATTCCTGATAAAACAGCTGCATCTTGAGGAGCCGGATATTACAGCGGTGGGGATTTCGCCAGGCTTGTGCGATACAAAGATGATTGAAGACCTGCGGGCTGGCGAGTGTATGTTGAAGCTAATCCACCAAGTCTATTCACTGACGATCTTTGCGTAGACAAGGGCTGGACTAAGGAGGATGTAGGAAATTACGAAAAGTTTGTGTCCCAGGTCGAAATGATTACGCCAGAGGTCGCTGGCAATGCATATGCACAGGTTCTTGCCCACAGACACCGTCAATATTCGGGGTTGATCATGGATTACGATGACTCGCGACTACCGATCGAAGAGCATCTAAAGCAAGCCGATGCTAAGGGACCAAAGGATTATACCCAATATGCTGCTCTAAAAAAGCCATGACAACCAGGATCACATTTAGCGATGAATGAAATGACTTGCGCTTAGTGGATTTGACTGATTGACAAAATTGATTTTTGGGAAATCTGTTCCCCCGATTCTGCACAAGAGCAAGACCCTGCGCCTGGTAGGGGTGGTATATTCAAGATAAATACAATTCACTGCATTCAACTGGCGATTTAGCTATTGCTCAGTTATCCCTAACTTCCTGTTTCTTCTATTGTGTACAGGGTCCCTGATAGACTAATCTCAATCGGCAAGTCATGCAAGCAAATTATGGACGTGAGTGAGAAGGAAGATTCTCGATATCTGATCATCCCACTAATAGATCTAGAAGACAATCGACATAGTAATACAGAGAAAGGGAAGATCACCACGGTGAAGTGCCGTTCCTAGCTTCCTAGATGGTTGTTTGGGCTTCAAGAAACGAAGTACTGGGCTTTTGGCAGCTCCTTCTTTTTGTGCGGTAAGTTGAAAATAAACACCAAATAAGCACAAAGGTAATGTGACATGATGAAATACCTTCTTTTCTTGCCTATGAATCGCCATGATGCACGGCGAGAAAGGAACTAATAAATACAGCATAGCAAGCTCCATGCTTCTTCGCATGACTTCTAGCGAAGACTAAATAAGTTTGGCGGTTGGCAGCATGACGCCAAGACACCGGGGTCTTCTCACCCCGCGGCCTCGCTCGGTCTCGGGCCCGAACCCAAAAATTTGTGACGAAACAAACACACCCGTAATAGTATGTAGTATGTATCCCTTTGATGCAAGCCTCCGAGTCTTGATTTATATAGGTGGGTGGAGTACGATTGCTCTCAACTAGTGGCCTCTGGAGGACCCAGCTCCCAAATTCGTAAACGACATGATGACCCCAACAACTGCAACAAACCCCTTCCCTGAGACCTTTGCCCGAACTCGGCGGCCAAAAGCTCACGTGTGCTCGGTCTGTGAGCGTCAATTCAAGCGGACCGAACATCTCACGCGCCATTTCAGACGGCGTTTGTATCACCACGTGCAATGAGTTAGAACTGAGGCTGAATCACCCCAGATACGAAGGAAAAGCCTTACCAGTGTCGCGAGTGTCAACTTTGTTTTGCCCGAAAAGAACTTTACGTTCGTCATCAACAAAATAAACACGGTCGACAGCGACATGAGGTCCTACCCCCAGACGTCATCGAATCGAACAAGTTGGATCAAGAATCAAGTCGGATAACAAGGACTGCGGTATCCTCTACTCTAGCAACAGACGCATCCTCTTGTGCATTGAGCAATCTTGCTATTGATAAAGACAATTCAACGCTGGTGAATAGTTCCTGCCTTTCACCAATTCTCCAGGTGCTTGATGAGGTTGGTTTGCATCCACCGTCTATATTACAGACGACGACAATCGACTCGTTCGAGCTCCCGAAAGATCCATATTCGTCTGGATTTCTGCTTAGACAAGAGGCCGACATATCAATTGACAATGGTGAACCAATGATACCTCTTCTAGGTGCACCGATGTCCCAGGTTATCCCTAATGACGTCAGCTGGCTAATGGACATTGCATTCACGCCGAGAGGGTCTGAGTGCCTAAGACAAGTGTCAAGTCTTCTCGATATCCAACCAGAATCCATTGTTGACGACGCTCTGGCAGAGGCCGGATGGTTAAGAGATGAAATGGCACAGGCATTAAATAATGCACAGGTTAGTGGGATAATAGATCGGCATCCTCGTTAAGTTGTGTTCGCACTGAATGTAAATAATGACAGGAGAAAATGAAAGATGAAAGGAAATTCGTTTCCGTGATGGCAATCCCGAATTCTGCAAGACTTCTGGAATACAAGGAGTCATTTTTCTCGACTAAGCAACCGGCCCTACACTTTATTCATACCAAGTCGGCGTTTTCGAAAGGAAAACCAGGTACGATTTGCTATTTTGCTTGCCGAGTTCCACGAATCAGTAACCAATATTATCCTAGCTCTCAATTTTGCACTATTTGGGGAAGGTGCGGTGTCATTTGGTGATCTGGACGCTGCAACCTCATTACGAAAAGCTTCTCGGTTTTTAATACTAAATTGGGTAAAGAATATGCTCTCTGCAGTTTTTACAATTAGCGATTTAGGATATTGCTTACTTTTAGACTGAATATCTAGATTGAAAACAATAACAATCGACCAACCCCTCTTTGGTTACTTCATGGGCTGCTTATCAACCTGCTACATCGTTGTTCAACCAATGCCCTCAAGGATTCTGATCCCTGGTCTGCTGAGATTCAAACACTCATTGCTATTTGCAAACGACTGGATCTATCTGAACATCAGGCTTCCGAAGATGATTGCTTCCAAGACATTGAACCAAAATGGGCCGCCTTCATTGCAGCCGAAATGCGGAAGAGGTGTGGATCCCTAATGTAATGCTTTAGGCTTTATTTGACATAATTCCAGGAGCCTCCTATCTGCCTTGATTTACATCAGTTTCTGGTGCGTAGTATCAGAGCCAGAGCAACGCCTTGGCCATTACCTCTTCGGCAACCTTCAAATGCCTTGCTCCGATGAAATATGGCAATGGCATCCAGAGAGAGAATGGCAGTATAGTCCAACCACCAGCCAACGAGAAAACTCCTGGCAGGAACAAATCGAGTCATTGCCGTTCAAGTCACCACCTCATAAAACTTCTTTTATTGCTCTCTCAATGCTGTCTGGAGTAGTACTCTACGTAGATGAACTCCAAGCGTCGACCAACGAATCTTTTGGTGATCTCCGTTGCCATTTTCAAGACTCATTCGATAGCTGGAAAGCGTGGCATTATGTATACAGCCCAGACTCGATGGACCTTGGACAATTCATTTTACCACTGGCATCATATCTACAGATCATGATTGAGGTGGACGTTCGCCAAACCTTGAGGATGTTCAAGAGCCATGAATTCCCAGGGATGCGCAAGCAATTACGACAAGGGAATTTATCCAAGGCCAATCGGTTTGCTCTAGATTGCATCATTCGATTGTCATCAACCAGTTACTCCTTGTCTTTGATCCTCGAAACTCTATCAGGTATGATCCCGTAGTCCCATCGTTTATCGACTCCTCGGTCAATGAATAAATGCTAACGATTTACAACGGTAGCAATAATACTGTGCGAATATCTGAGCTTAGTCAGAGAGCACCCCTCACCAGTCTCAATGGTTCCCAACATGGCGAATAAAATATCGAGCGCTACCGGGCTTCAAATTGAAGCAACGTCGACCTCTAAGTTATGGGATCAACTACAAGTAAGCATTGATACTAGCTCCGGTCTGCCAACCCATCCCCTTGATCTAGAGCCATGACGGCCTAACCACAACCAATAGACGTTCAGGTTTCGGCGGCCGTATATGAATATTCAAGGTACTTGAAGAATATGGAAACTGCACAGGTACCATGATACGTAAAGAGAATGGTCAAACCCAGGCCATTATGCCAACAGATCGTGTTATGCACTCTGTCGGAAATAGAGAATTTTATTACCTATTGTCGAGTAATGGCTATATACGTTCAAGAAAAGAGCTACTACCCAAAAGCTACTCTGGACTGTCAGAAAGGTATTTGTCAAGTGAAATCAAGCGATGTTGATTTGATGACGGACGAAAGGAATTGTGTATGGCATGATCACGGATGAGGTTGGAAAAATACATGTGACAAAGTTCAGGTTCGATCATCACCCATGGTGGCAGTTTAGGCGATAAGCAGAATAGCAAGGGGTAATAGACTGAAACTAACATGCTTCTAAAGAGACCGGTGAAATTCGATACCGAGGAGTCTTAGCCATCTAAACAAGCGCCTAGACCTGTCAAATCGATCAATTCCTCAATCGCCGGCTTTCCTCTACTATAAAATGATTAATTTCTATAAAACACGACGACAGAAGTTTGACATTCGATGTGATGGATCATCTTCACTCGGGACTGCTAGTCTGCGGCCGTGGCACAACCTCCATTCTAGACGTAAAATGTTTCTCTTAAACCTTCAATCTTGAATGTTGGGGGTCAACTGTAGTCTCTGCGCCTCGTCACACTTCCCCTTCTAGAGTCTTCGCTATTCTGTTGGGTTGCAAGTAAACGCAGATATATTTGAAACTTACATGTTAATAATGATTGCACTAAAATAGCTAAAAGGATCTTAGTTTCTTAGGCGAAAGGGGGTGTAGAACCTCGAAAGCCCTGAAATTTGCGAAATCTTATGAATTTGTGTGCCTCTGATGCGTTGCTCTCTTTTGGTACACTATCGTTCTGCTATTTCCTAAAGTACTATAACTTGGAAAATTTGATTTCCTATATGTTATAGTCGTATTTAACTACTGCTTATTTGATATTCACTGACCCGACAGCTCGTACGGCAAAAGGTTATGTCCTCCAGTCACTTACGAATCACACTGCATTGTATTGACGAGTTGTGTTAAACCAATTCTGACATCATGGTTTTAGATAAACACCATATTCATAAATGATCTAATATTTGGCACATGAAATGTATCATAATCGATCGTAAACCTGTTTTCAAGAACCAAAGCTTGCAGTCAGCAAATTCCTTGTGTATTATAAGGAAGATTTAATCATCAGCGCTAAGCTTTAGGGATGTATCTCGAGTTCCACAATTGCCTCACCTGGATTCAATGTATTAATTTTGGCATTTCACGTCGGTAGAAGCAATACCAGAGAAGATCAGCGATCCGCCTGTCGAATAAGTAACTAATGCGACGATCCGCCATCTCATGATGCCACCTGGAACAGGGCGTTGGATGACAGGTTTGAGAAGTCCGAAATTGAAGAAATAGCGGCAAGCCTCTAAACTTACGCAGAAGGCAGGCAGAATAAGGATTGGTGATCAGTTGTGTCTCGTTACGATGCCGAATTACCGTGGAATATAAGCAAGGATAATTTTTCATCCAAATATCAAATACGGAGCATAGTACTGATGATTAGAATAATAACATTGATCGCTTTTCAAACGACAAGAGATGAGTTCATTAGCTGATTGGCCCGTGATTTTGCTTCTTGTGACATTGAAGCGATTGTGAAATGGACATCAAAATAGAAGCATCCCGCATAGTGGACTTTTCGACGCCCGTAAAATTGGTCTATCCAATTTTTTAGTCCCTAGCAATGCTACGCTAATAAAGAAAAACAAGAAGAAAGAAACACCACCGTTTCCCAATCAAGCCGTCCAGAGCAGGTAAAATACTTGTTTCTTGTTTCTCTCCATCCCCTCTCCCTTTCTTCATTTCAAGGCAGTCCAAGTCCGGTTAAAGCTAGCCGCTAGACGGAGCGGTTGTCCGTAGGGCGATGGAAATTTTTCCATCAACGTTGTCACCAGTAGTATTCCACTTCAACGAGTATACGCCATCTGTGTCTGTTGGCGTCACATACCATAGAGTCTCCAACGTGCCGCTGCTGTCAGTTGTCGCAATCCAGGCTCCGTAAAAGATGAATTCGGAAACAAGGTTCGCAGCATCAGCCGCAGACTTAACAAACCCAACTGCATGCTCGGATGAAGAAGGGGAGGGAACATAGAAGGTCAAGTCAGACCATGATGGTGTAGAGGTAACGGATGTGTCAGGGCTACCAAGCAAGCTGTCATCCTCTTGCTTAGTAACTGGAAAATAATTAGACAAGACCGAATAAAGAATAAGGGCAATTGCACATACAGACCACAGGGGCTGCTTGGTCATTGTTGACAAGTGCGTAATTTCCGACATAGGCTTCATCTGCAGAGATTGAATAGAGTTCATTAGTTGCTTCCATCCCGAAGAAATCTCAACGGTAGGCATCACTATACCTCCCGAAGTAAATAATCTCAAACCGCCAAGACCTGTGCCATAGGCATAAAGCGAGAACGGGCTATCGGTGGTTGCCCGTTTACTATTGGCTGGGGAAGCAACAACGGCGGCAACAGTGCCCAGTGCTGCTAAAACTGATGTTCTACGCATTGTGGAGAGACTGCTGCAGTCGGAAGACGCAGTAAAAAAGTTGAGTTGACAAAGTGAATCAGGAACTGAGGGCGGTGGATGGCGCATTTAATGCAAAACAGAGCAGCCCAGACCATCGAATATGAGAGCTCTTGAGCGACTCAATCAACCTGAATCGCTGGATGACGTTGTAGTCTGCCGCGTCATCTAAATGACAAGCTCCTTCTAAGGGATAAAGAAATGCATTGACTGGAGGACCAACAAATTTGGCGTCGCTAAAACGACCCACCAGACTCGTCCGACCCGCGCGCGTGAACTCTTCTAGCGTAGCAAGGAAAAACCACTCAACCAGATGAGAGCTTTGATTTGAGATTACCGTTGTATCAGAGAGGAGTGGCCGTGTTGTCTAAGCTGTCATCTGGCCCCTCATTGGGCTGGTTGGTGGAGTAAGGGATTTTCGTTGGTGCTTTCATCGATCCTGGCTAGCTGAAGGATTGGAGGGTCCCAAGAAATGAAACAGCCATGTCATGCGGTCAGAGAATCAGGGTGCCAGATCCTTGCATGACCCAGACCAGATGAAAAAAAGAAAGCCAATGGATATGCACTTTGTCGGGCCTGCATTTGACCCTTTGACAAACTCAAGACTTGAATCACCAAAGAAGCGGAGCTAATGCCATATTCTCCATTACCCAGGCTATAGTTGATTGCCCTCAGATACTCATACTTCGGCACTTTTCTAGCTTGTGGGACTTTCTCGAAGCCCTATCGTCAATTCGCATGGAGCCACCTCTGGAGGCAGGGATTTGCAAAGGCAGCTAAGACCCATGTTCATCCGGACTTTAGAAAACTTGGTCACTAAGCTTAATTACCAATAAGGCAAGGGTTATGATTTGACAGGTTGGCACCGGGTCATCTGCCAGCCAAGTAACCCAGGTCTCCGTAATAATCCGGTATTCACACCGCCTCTTCATTCAACTATGCTTCTTTTTTCAGTAACTGTTGAGTCAGTGCTTTGAAATCATTTTAATTCGCATGGCTTCAAACCTTTCATTCCATAACACCTTGATCTTAAGCGAAACCATGCCGTTACAAAAGGCAACTTTCACCTAGTGGCTTTACTACGCTACCGTCCCACCAGCGTCAGCTCCACGCAATCAGCTCCACGCAATCAGCTCCACGTAACATCAAGCCAGCAATGATAAGTTCTGAGGACGGTTAACTTCAAATACTATCTCGCCTCTTGGTCCCAATAAAATATTCTGATGGACACCGAAAGTTATGTTGTAAGATGGAAAAAGCACTTACCTGTGGTGTAGTAAAAATCAATGAGACTTCAAAAGTGCCTAGTTGGCTGATTTGTGACGAAGAGCCAGAATGCCAAGGCTGACATTGCACCTCGGTTATGTGGAGATGATCCTGATAATCATCCATTCGGAATCTTTTGCTACCAGTGTTTATCGATCTAAACGCCGCACACTTGTTGCAGAGTACATGTTTTCCTCGCCAGATCAAACCGTGGCAGGACTTTACAATCGGATCAAGATTTCAGATCAGTTCGATTTGTCGTCAATTACGGTGATGTGTTTCCCACTTAGTAAAAATACGAATAATGAAACTGTCACGTGGTCAGAAGTCTTCTCGGAAACAGATTAACTTGTATTATGACACCTGTGAAACGTTTCTGATAGAAAGCAATGCGTGCTCAATTATCAGAGATCAAGGATCTACAGGTAAGGTGTTCCAAAAATAGAGAACTCTAATAGACATAGATGAAGTCTTCGTTCTTCAAATCTGTAATATCCTCAAACGTGGTCTCACTAACATTCATGTCCGTCTTCTTCATAGTTCCATCATCAATCTTAACAGACTTGCTATCCGCCATGCTGAGATCCTGAATATGTTCAGGCTTGCCGAGTGCTACTCGCTTAGCAGCCTGCTTTCGATTCAAAATTCGAATTAATAACATGCCTGCCAACGTAAGTCCTGCAAGGACAATAAAGAGCACAAGGTTGGTCTTTAGGCCTCGATCATAACGCGGCTTTTCGCTAGGCCTGAATAGGAGCGGTCCAATGATGTTGCCGGCACTCTGACCTATGAAGATTATTGCAGTAGTGACCTTTCTCTTAGTATCACCAGCAGTGTTTTGTCCCGACCAAGAATAGATAAGAGGTGAAATTCCGGGATAGAATGAGATAATATAGTATCCGGTTAAAAGAACAGCTCGATCGCTAGGGGAACGACCAGTAGCCAGGAGAATGGAGCAGCCTGCGATAGGCGGGAGGCAGAGAAGAAGGAGCACAGGGGACTTGAGCTTTATCTTATCTGCCAGCCAGGCACCGCCGAGGGTCGCAATCATTTGGATTGCACCAAAGGGCATATAAAAGAGGATAGTCGTGAAGGAGCTAAATCCAAATGATTCGATGATAAGAGGTCCAAAGGTCGAAATACCTCCACTCGGAATCCTGCATTTGGTGGGTTAGCCTACTCGTTGTACATCCTACAAAGGGAAGGCCTATTAGGGAGACTCACGAGATGACAAAGATGAGGGCAAACCAAAGCCAAGATTTAGCATCAATGACACATTCCCGCACATGGTCCCATTTCCACACGCCACTGCCTATTCCCATTTGATTCATTCTCAAGCGCTCTATTGCAATCTCTCTCTCGGTAGGAGTAAGAAACTTTGCTCTCTGGGGCGAGTCGGGCATGAATACACTGTTTCCGTTAGACACTTGTGACATTTCGATTCATACGGTCAGACTTACAACATAAGGAACGAAAAGGCAACAGTGAGGGTACCACAGAATAGGAAAATAATCTACTCAGGAGTTAGCAGCAGAGATTTTATGCCTGCCGAAAGAGTTCAAGGTTGGTACGGACTTGATAGGGACGGAGCACGTCGGACTTGATGTGGCCTAGGCCATAGGATAGCAAGCTACCAAGCTGAGAGTAGAGTAGTCAGTATTGATCTCTTCAAAGAAATCAGTATCGATCTCACCATATTTACCACACCCAGCATTGCATACCACGAGGCGTTACGGGCCGTTTGTTCTCTTCGCCGATACCACATTTGGACGACTGCGACAAATGTGGGTGCTGTTGATTTGCCCAGTTAGCATGAATCTAATGATGTCATCAGGTGGTAAATTGCATAACATGCCTACAGATGCTTCAAACATTCCAAGCAGCAATCTAGATGCCATGAGGCCACCGAAGCTAGTTGCTGCGGTCATGCCACAAAGCACAACTCCCCAGCAGAATACCATGATTGATGAAAACTTTCCAATTGGGAACTTGACAAGGCTGTACGCCACAAGAGGCTGGAAGACGAGCTGGGCAACGTAGACAACTGAGCCAAGCCATGAGAACTGATCGCCCACCAAGTGGGTGTCCTCAATCAAGCCAAACACTGACGCGTATGATAGTGTGGTCTTGTCCAATGATTGAAGGCAGTAGACAAAGAGAATCAACGGCAAGATTCTCATGTCTATCTTCTTCAAAACACGGGCATTGTCTTCAGGGGTCACGGCGATCATGTCGTCAACATCAAAGTCCACATCCGCGTTATTACCCTTTCCAGACGCAGACGGTTGGTCAAGGTTTGGCGAAGCATGCTCTGCTTCCGCGACAGCACCTATTTCCGAACTGTCTGCATCCGATTTCTTCATTGGTTGTTTTCCATCGTTCGCATCGCTAAGGTGAATACTCTCCGGGCGTGGTTTGTCATTGTCGGATCCCATTGCTGGCTTTCGATATGAAAAAATTAAAAAGCAGTTAGGGTTGAAGTTGATCTAGGAGATACGACTGGCAGGAGAGGCGATGATACAGACCAACTTTCTAACGGGAATCTATGGTATCTATACCCATTTTTTTAGATTGCGTGTCAGGACATCTCCATGGGGAGTTGTCCCCGTGGGGTAGTAGCCCCGTGGGGCACCGATCCATGGAGTTTAGTCACAGACTCACAAGTGGCTTATGGCCGACTTTTTTTTGGAGCGAATGGCCTGAGTCGGTTACACGATGTTGTATTGCCGACGCTAGCGTATCGGATTTCGGGAGATTTCACCGATCCCTGTTGGCCTTGCAAACGGAGATGATTCTCTAGGTCCGATGAGGGGTAACTGAGCTAGAGTCTCCTGATGGACCACTTGTTGCAGCAATATGGAGCCATTAGCGCTATGGGGCGTTGATTGGGCCATTGTACCTACGGGAAGAGAGTTGAATGTGCTACCTGACGCTGATGCACGACAGAGACGCGGGCTCTCCAAAGTAACGCCGATTTAACTTTGTGACATATTTAAACACAACCCTGTTTCGCCTCATATTGTTAGCAAGTTGATCACTATTAATTCTTCACTCCAAAATCTGTCATCTTCGACCATGCCTCAAAAAGAACGTGTACCCACGAAATGGGCATTGAGCAACCCCAGTGATGCCAACACAAGCACCGAGCCAGCCCTTCGCCTCACTTGCCAAGACTCACAATTGCCTTTTTCTTTTTCATTTGAGGCTGTCCGACCAAATGTCTTCAAGACTACTTTCTCATCAACAACTCATCCTTTACCACCCCACCCCAGCATCCCCCCAGTGGCTAAGGAGCTAAGCGATGCATCAATTAACGCTACGACTACAGGGTCAACCAAGGAGATTATAGTTAATGATATCGTTGCGAAAGTGGACTGGACTGATGGCGTTCCTCTCGTCTCCGTTTCCTTGGTAGACCAGAAGGACAAGCCTCTGCACTATGACCTTCCCAATCGCTCGTACACCGTCGATGATACTGGAGTGGCGCATTATTCTCGCTATAACCGCGGCACACTATATGTCGGTCTAGGTGAAAAGGCTGCTCCGATGAACTTGGCAGGGAGAAAATTCCAGCTATCGGCCACTGACAGCTTTGGTTATGACATTTATCGAACGGATCCTCTGTACAAGAACATCCCGCTGCTGATCAATGCTACACCCAATGGATGCATTGCGCTATTCTCCACCAGCCATGCACGGGGTTCTTACTCAATCGGCGCCGAAATGGATGGCATGTGGGGACATTACAAGGTGTATCGCCAAGATTACGGTGGACTCGAAGAATTCTTCATTGTTGGTAAAACGATCAAGGATATTGTTGTGACCTATGCCAGTCTTGCTGGGCACCCTCTGCTCGTTCCTCGATGGGCATTTGGATATCTTGGAGGTGGAATGAAGTACTCCATGATGGATGATCCTCCAGCATCTGAGGCTTTGCTTGAGTTTGCACGCAAGATGAAGGATCATGATATTCCTTGCTCGGCGTACCAAATGTCATCTGGTTACACAGTTTCTGAACGCCCTCCTAAAACTAGGAATGTCTTTACTTGGAATCGCCATCGATTCTCGGATCCTGTTGGGTTTATTCAAGAATACCATAAGCTCGGCATGCGTCTTATTGCCAATATCAAGCCATACGTGCTGGCCAATCATCCAGAGTATCCCAAGCTTAAGGCCGCCGGCGCCCTCTTTACCGATCCCCATACCAACAGTACAGCCATCACCAGGCTTTGGAGCGCTGGCGGCGGTGAAAGCGGTGAGGGAGGCCACATTGACTTTACATCTGCCGCTGGTTACAAATGGTGGTATGATGGTGTGAAGAAGCTGCGTGAGGAGGGAATCGACTGCATGTGGAACGACAATAACGAGTATACTATTACCGACGATGAGTGGAAGTGCGCTCTAGATCAACCCTCTCTTACGATCAGGGACGATGTTAAAGGCCACAATAACGTGGGCCTCTGGGGCCGAAGTCTTCATACTGAGTTGAACGGCAAGTCGTCTCATGACGCTCTACTTGAAGTGGCGCCCAACGAGCGACCCTTCGTTCTTACACGAAGTGGAACAGCCGGGACTTTCAGATATGCCTGTAGCTCCTGGAGCGGTGACAATACCACAAGTTGGGAGAGTATGAAAGGATCGACCGCACTCTCTTTGACGGCCGGTATTTGTTTGATGCAGTGCTACGGTCATGATATCGGTGGATTCGAAGGGCCACAACCAACGCCCGAGCTCTTGCTCCGCTGGGTTCAATTGGGGATTTACTCATCTCGCTTCGCTATTAACTGTTTTAAGACGGGCACTGATAATAGCGTTGGTGATGTAATCGAACCTTGGATGTACCCGGAGATTACGCCCCTCATTCGGAAGACAATCAAGCGTCGATATGCTCTCATTCCTTTCGTGTACTCCCTTGCTTTAGAAAGCCATCTGCACGCAATTCCTCCTCAGCGATGGACAGGTTGGGGGTACGAGGCCGACCCAGAGGTTTGGACCAAAGACATTACGGATGGAGAGACTCAGTTTTGGCTGGGTGATGCACTCCTCGTAGGCGGTGTGTTCGAGCCTGGTGCTAGCAAAGCGAGGATCTATTTGCCCAAGGCATCGTCGGAAGATGAAGGCTTCTTGAACATCAACGCACCATATGAGTATTACTCACCAGGACAATGGGCGACTCTCGATGCGGAATGGCATGGAGCTGGCATCCCTATTCTTGCAAAGATTGGATCTGCCATTCCTGTTGGCAGAGACGTTCAAGTTCTCTCTCCAGGAGAACAGAGCAACGTCGCTAACCTTCCCTTGGACGACTATCGCGCTGTTGAGATCTTCCCAGCCCGAAAGAACTTCAGTGGCAAGTGGCATGAAACTATCTGGTATGAAGATGACGGTGTGTCGCCAGCGACCAAGAATCAAATCTCCGAGTACAAGATCTCATACATGGCGCGTGAGAGTGAGGTTGAAGTCAAGTTTTCCAGGGACGAAACTTCAGGCTTCAAAGCACCTTGGACAGATTTGGTGGTGGTTTTACCTGCTGGTGATGAGCGAACTATTTCATCTGTGGACGGCAAGAACATATCAGAGATTGAACGAGATGGACAGGGTAGGAAGCAATTCATCCTTGTCTAATAGACTAGAAGCTTGTATGGTAGATGAAATATACTCCCAAATATAGCCAGTCAAAGCCAATGCAGTCACTTCTGATTTCAATCGAAGACGTGAATAAAGCCTATTATAATTTAGGGTTGGATTAAATTCATTGAGGTTCTCTAATTTCCTCATTTAGTGAATCTGGACCTGGTCAATAGGTCTTTAGCCAGTCTTAGCCCGCAATTGCGAGCATCCAAACGTCGTGTCTCGGGGTTTGGTTGGTATCCAAAACGCTTTTAACTCCATCAAGGCTCTCGCAGAAGCAACAGAATCCCATTGTGAGACAAAGATAAATTCTATTGTCAAATTCAAATAATCGACTAAGTCTATAGCCATCCCAGGGCAAACGGGTCATCTTCTGTACTGAATGATAATGAGAGTATCTCATCCAGCCACCCCGAGTCCACTTGAGGCGAGGAGAAGAGTGTAAGCCCTGGAAAGTCCCACTCAAAGATGAACTGGTCTGGTACAAAGGACTGCAGCTCATCTCGTCGGCTTTCACCGTCAAGCTCCGGGGCGGCACTCTTCGTGGAATGGCCCGAGACAGTGTTGCCGTCGATCCCTATTCCGACGTCCCCGAAAGTACCAGCTCGCATTGCGCGGCGGTACTTGTCTATGCCACTTTGCAATAGGTGCAGGTATATTCTGCTGGTGCTGCTACCTTCTCTGCCTCCTGGTCCATCAATCACTGCTCTTAGCTCATTGATCAGAATATCTCCATCTTCAATGAGGTTCCGCCTAGCCCTTCCAGGATCTTCAGGCAAAAGAACTGAAAGCTTGAGAAGCAGCAGAAAGCAGAATGCGCACTTGGCCCAGACAAAATCCATAGCAAAGCGTAGTTGGCGAAGGTAAACGCGCGGTTCCTCAATTATGATGATAAAGTGTTGCATCAGTGCGTCCTTGGCCATTAGAAGAATGTGTCTTTGCGTGGAAGACATGGCGTCCACATTTTCAACCCCAGACATTCGCACGGCACGACAAAGGGCCATGCAGTCGGACCAGCAGCGCTGAATCTGGAGATTGAGGCGTGTGCGCGATGTATCAGTTTCCATCCTGTCGATGATCCGTATCCAGTCATTATACCAGACGTCGATGTCAATCTTGGCATCCGTAATGACCCCCATGAGTTCGTTCTCGTCGCAATCTCCAAGATCGCCCAACCTGGAATAAATTTCGGCCCGGAGAAAGTTGAGTTCGACTTGAGAGAATAGTCTTGCGTCCAATTCGGTGGAGAATTTGCTGTCAAGGAGAATTCTGCATCGTCGCACGTTTCCACGAAACTCAAAGGAGGGTAAGTTGCCTGCATCAACATGAAGCATATTTCCAAGAACAAGTAGGTGCATCCAGGTCCGAGTTTTTTGCATTAAACTCGCATCGCTCTCTATCTTCTGGCAATTTCCAGACCCAAAGTCCGCTGTACCCCTTGATATGAGGCGTCCGTTAAGTTCATCGTACGCTTCTGGAAGGCTCAGCTCGAGAGCCATTCTAGTAGCAATAGCAACCAGCAGAGATCTATCAGAAGAGTAGCAAGCTCGGACAAGTAATGCTTGGACGGTTTCCAGGGATGTATTTCTTTGGGTTGTTATTGCTGCAGTCAGCATTCTCTTCATATGAAAATCAAGCCGGTGCCATTCATTCGAATCGGTGCCCTGGGTAATACGGTAACCAACGTCACATATCACGCAAAATAGCAAGCTGCTCTTCCTCTGGATCTCAAGCATGGAGTCGTATCTCTGATCGAAAATCGGGACATATCGATGGCAGCCTTGGAAGAATGCATCGAAGCAGGAAATGGCCTGGTTTTCGGCGAGGAGACCAGCAGCAACAAAGTCCGGGATTCCTATTTCTCTCATCACAAACGCGGAACATTTTCGCTTTTTATCTGTAGTTGAATGTGATAAAGCCACGCTTGGAGATCCATGGCTTGAAGCAGACGGTTGCCAAGCGGCTCTTGGGGTGTCATTAGTCGGCTCGCCGGGGTTTGGGGCGTAACTCAACGATGTCGATGAGACAGCTAGATGTGGGGACGCATTCTGCATGCCAATATCCGATGCTCTGCCGCTCGTTACAAGAGTGAAAGCACTTGAAGTTGGCAGAAATTCCGGTATGCCCGGTTGGCCAGGATCCCCGTTGGGAGGAGATTTCAAGAGGTGTTTAAGGGTCTGTATCTCCCTTTCAAGATTCTCAATCTTTCTATATGCACATCTTGACGTTAGAGAACCTCACGCTGACGTTGTAGCCCAGGTATTCAGGTTATGCCAGATATACGCACGATTCCTGAGTGTCTTTCGGCGGCTCGACAAATGCGCACACCTTCTTCAAGACATGGCATCTACAAATTGATAAGAACCTTAAATGTAGCTAGAGGTCCAATAATGCCAACTTACCGTGAGCAGGGCCGTTTCCCATCGCATTTCACTTTGGATTGCCGACACGACCCACAAGCTTTCTGCATGACACCTGCGTTAGTGGGCGCCTAGCGGGCTGAATAGGGGCCGATACGTACGGGGATTCTTCTTTTTCGGCGCCTATAAGAACTATCCATTTCGAGGCTCCTTCCTCTTACCAAAGAGGAACATGAGGTCGCCTTGACATGGAAGGTGAAATCAGGAGATTGCCGAGATGAAAGTTGGAGAGGAATAACTCAGACGCGTTTTCCCCCGCAGAATCCTCCCCACATGGGCTCGGATCATGCTCCTTGATCCTATTGGTTGAGCCCCAACTCGCTTGTGGAGCAATCTCCCCCATTTCCCCAGGTACGAAAATGACCGAAATCGGAGTCCCTTTCATCCATGGGGAAGAGCGTTCGCCCAAGAGACGGTGAACGAGACTAGGCTCGATCTTTCCTCGCCATAGTCGCGTACGAGCACAGATTAGTCCCTCAGGCAGAAATAGAAGTACATGATCATTGAATCGATAACTTGATTTGGTTTTGTGGGTCGGCGAAGATCAGGGAGAGAACGGGGAATACAACGTCGTTTCTAAGTTCAAACCTGGCGACCACGAACCCAAGCATATTCAATACGCAATCGTTCGGCAAATCTTGACCTTTTTCATGTTCTTCATTAGAGCCATGTGATTTTCCGTGATCTTGCCAGTTGCTTGGAGCGTTTTCACCCAACTCACTCGGCAGCTCCTAATGTCTGCATCCCTCACTTCTGGCCCAAGAAACCATCATGCCCCTAGCTTTTGAATGAGTAGGTGTCATTCTTCACATTATTTCACTCTATTACATTGTTCGGGGTTCAGTTTTCGATAATTGATAAAATCATTTTCTTACAGACGTCGACATTAAAGTCACTATAGGGTAGGGAGTTGTAGATGGGCTGCGCAAAGCTGCCATGTTTGAAACGATCAATTGTAGAAGTAGAGAAAAATAACTGACGCACTATAAATTCCCTTAGGCCAAAGCAGCACGATGGCTTCCGGCAATTTGAGTATGCTCAATAAATTGGCGGATTTCAGCTTCATCATCATCGCTGAGTTGAACATCCAGTGAGCCCCAGTTCTCTTCCATGTAGTTAATTTTCTTCGTACCAGGAATTGGGATGATATCTTCACCTTGCTTGAGGAGCCAAGCGATTGCTAGCTGCGTAACAGAGCAGCTCTTTTTTGCGGCCAATGCGCTGAATTGGTTGATAATCTGAATGTTCTTGTCACGATTCTCTCCCTGGAAGCGAGGGAAGTAGGCAGCGCGCATATCCTGGTCATCGCCCATCGATTGGCCCTGCGCGAAGGTGGATGTAAGTATTCCGCGCCCCAAAGGCGAGTACGCTACAACAGAGATACCAAGTTCACGGCAGGTAGCTAAAAGGTTGTTTTCACCCTCGATATCACGTGTAAAGGCCGAGTATTCGACCTGGACAGCAGCAACTGGCGCAACCTTGACTGCTCGACGAAGGACTGAGGAGTCAATATTCGACAGTCCAATGTACTTGATTTTTCCTTCTCTAAATTCTTTCTGTTAGCAAATTGTTTTTTTTTTCGTACAATTCTGTTGCTGGATTTTCCCAGTCTTACTCTTTCAGGTCTGCCATGGCCTGCATCGTCTCCTCAATGGGGGTCCTTGGATTGACTGCGTGTACATAATCTTGAATTAAAGACGTGAGTTTCTCTTGCTTATAGGTGTGAACGTGACTCTTTAGTACTTGAAGCTCCCAATACAAATGGACCATAATTGACCCCCGATACAACGTCGTAGACCATAGCTTCTGTGCCAAGGTAAAAGGGAATCTGACACTCACATAGATCAATGGAATCAATACCAAGGACTTCGAGACTCTTATTGCAGCATTTCTTGCAATATTCGGCGGAGCTGTCAACTTCGAAGGTTGCGCTTCCTTCAATGTATCCGAACTTAGTTGCGAGAAAGATGTGATTGCGCTTTCCCGTCCGTTTAATCCACTTCCCCAAAACTTCCTCGCAATCGCCATACATGCTGTCAAGTTTGTTAGAAGAATGTAGTGGATAGATGAGTTTCACAATTCATACTTAGAAGTATCCCAGAATGTAGCTCCTAGCTCAACTGCCCGATCGAGCATCTCGAATCGCTTCTCATCCGGAGGAGCCGTCCCATAAATAGACCAGCCTAACCCCATCAACCCAAGTCCAAGGGCTGGAACGCTGGGGCCATTGCTACCCAAGTTTCGGAGCTGTGGTGACATGGTGAAGCAAATGATTGAGGTAATGGAGCGAACTTGATAAAAAGTGTGTACTTCTATGAACCTGGTTTCAATGGATGCTGGGGTAAGAGCCGAAGAGTTGATACGGTGGTGACCCGGTCGTCATGTTAATTTATACTTGAGCGGTGCGGAATATTCGGTATGTAGCTATGTTGATACTTGCATCTATCTCCGTCAAACTCCGTAGAAAGCTCCGTGATGGATGTCAACCGGCATGATGAGTGCTTGAGCGAACCCCACCTTGCTACTCCCCAGTTGTTTGGTGAACTGGAAGCTGGCCAATCAGAACTTGATATGATGAGACTGATGGGCAGAATCTGACCAATCAAAGTGCAAAACATCCGAGTGTTCCTGTGGTATGTGGCTGGCGTGGCTTCGGTGACGCCTGCTGGTGCTACTGCACTCCCTCGTCTCCGCCAGGAGTTAGGTCTTTGCTCCTTCAAGACATTTCCTTCCCTCAGCCCAAGCTTCTAGTACCCCAGCAGCTCAAATAGACGAGATGAAAGCGTATGTCACAGTACATGAGCTTTCATATTTACACACCCGTGTATACGACACCCAACCAAAAACCGCTCAGTCTGATCACGCAGGCTCATGGTCACCTGCGAACATGCAACAAACGCTAGCCTCTGGACATGATAACAGCCGTTTCTACAGTGGGAAGACAAGGGTTAAATCCGGGTGTCTAACTTGCAATTGAGGTTATCGTCTACACTTGGAGGGGCGTCCGTTTATTGAGTAACTGCTTGCAGGAAACGAAAAGTAAGGTGCGACGAGAGTCGTCTTTCTTGCTGTCGCTGCATCTCTGCCGGTCGCGTCTGGGAAGGGTATGGGATTTGGGGTTAGGGGGGGGGGGTAATTCTAACGGACGATTACGGAGGCCATCTTCGGAGTCCAAGAACGAGAAACTCCTTGGTTCTTCTCTGCCCCAACCCTCGATTCTGGTATTACCTCGAGCTGGGACAAGAAAAGCAGCCTTGACTGGTTCAGGAATAGGGCTCTTAACCAGCTATCCGGCTCCTTCATATGTCCGTTCTGGAATGAACTTGCCATTCAAGCCACCGACCACGAACCGGCTGTTTTTCACGCCATTGCCGCCTCAGGGTTTGTCAACAAGGGAGGGGTTGTGACCAACACTGACGAAAGGGCTGCGGCCAAAAGCGGACAGCATAGACAAGAAATACTCGCAATCCACCAATATATGAAGGCCATCAAGTATCTCCAACCGCATTTATTGTCAAAGGATAATGCTTCCTTTCGCATCGCTCTAATTACATGTGTGGTATTTGTCGCTCTAGAGCTGCTCCGCGGTCAATTTGAATCGGCCTTATGTCATATCCAAAATAGACTCAAAGTCCTCAATGACTTGTGGAAAAATATCCATCTGAATGAGCATGTAATTAAATTAGATCCACCTCACAGATTGACTGATG
Source organism: Aquanectria penicillioides (assembly GCA_003415625.1). NCBI lineage: Eukaryota > Fungi > Ascomycota > Sordariomycetes > Hypocreales > Nectriaceae > Aquanectria > Aquanectria penicillioides. The sequence goes on from PYIU01000003.1 coordinate 115,253, forward strand.
AGTGGCTCGCTGAGCCTTTCTCTAGGCACTAGTTCTAGGTCGAACTCTTCAAACTGCCTTACCAAAGGCCTTGTTTCGTTTGGTTGTTGCATAATCCGGATCAATCGAATGAAGCGTTTCAAGGTATTCGGGTAGCCTGGTAGCGTCTGCAACGATTAATGAGCGACAAATGCGATCTGGCCCGAGAAGGCTGCGACACAGTTGAAGGGGTTTCAATTAGTCATTGGACTACCGGTACATTGCTCCAAAAACAGCAAACTATCCGATCGAAGCTTGAGCATTGGCTCCATATGTTTGATTTGCTAGGCAAATTTCGAGGCGGTTCCTTTTCATATGCGAAAAACAAGGGATATAAACTCTTGCCTATCTACCACTAACTGGCAAACATCATGAACGAAGTCTGTGTGCAGCTAAATGACGAGGCAGCTTTTAACACCCACACAGCCCAATTCGTCTTCCTAGACGGACAATTGACAGAATTATGGCGATTTGCCACAGACGAATCGAATTAACGGCTTACTCCGACACGCTCTCCTGGCCGTTTCGTGGATATAGCTCAATCTAGTGCCGATCTCGGCTGGATTCCACTTTGCTAAATTGCTATAAAATGCCGAGTTCACCGTATTAGGATGCAAGCCATTCGAATACTCGAAGAATCTTCTCATAGAGAAGGGATATGGGATTTAGAACCACGGCGTGCATTTGCCGAAAAGTACTAGCCACGGAAGAAAAGGATCTCTATCATGGCGTTGATTTGTTTGATTATTTCCCCCTCTCTGGATGTCCCACCAGCCGAAATCTATCTTTACCTTTCATTCTAGAATTGAATTGAATACGAGGACTTGATATACGTTATTAGGTGAGCCCGTTGAGAAAATCTAACTTCTTGCAGGGACACCCCAGGATTGCTATGGTAGCAAGGTTATACTATCAGAGTACCTTGAATCTACACAGCGTTGGACAGACTGTGAACAAACCTGACCAAAGTTCACGAAATGCATTTCTTATAAGTATTTCTGGATTATCAGCTGTCATGATTTGCTGTCGCAATACTTCGTCTCTTCATTTAAGGGGAAACGATATGAAAGCTAGGGCGGGATGTTGCAGGTAGAGAGTGGATGGATGGCCGAGTTGCGAGATAGCTGATGCCTATCTCTGAGAGAAGAATTAAAAACCCCGGATGTAACTTTTCATCAGATATGACTTGTGTGGACGATAGGTTAGCGACCCCGTAGTTAATATGGAAATGAGAACCAATCCGTGAGCATATGGACGGTCCTGTGACTCCTGCCCTCCCTAACGCATTCATTTCGATACAGGCCATTGGTTGCGAGATCGTTGTTGCTGTCGTTACATATTTCCTAATTAAATATTCGCAGCTGGGTCGGGCACTTGAAATGCGCATGATGGTTAGTGCTTGCTTCTGTTGGGTTGAGTATTTTCCTGGATTTAAGAGCTGGTTGAAATACTGCCAGAGTGCAGTGATGCTACCGCATCAATACGAGCTACATTTGGAGGTTTGCAATAGAACGTTGAGACGGCTTCTAATATGCATATGTCACTCTTTCGACGGTGGCACCGACGTTCATGTTGCGCCTTCGCGTAACTTATAAACCGCGATTGAAATTGTGTTCATCTAAATTTTAGAAGCACGTGGGCGGGCGATTAGCTCTGTTTAGCCGTCGCCATGAGTGTCCTCTATCTGGTGGTGAGCGATGACACGGGCGGCAAACATTGTGTGAGACGGATATTTATACGATGCGACATCTCAAATATTCGACCGGCGTCGGTATTCTTGAGGATAGTAGCAACGGTATACCTTTGCCGAGCTCACCGTAGAGACACATTTGTACCTATGAATACCGTTACCCCCTCCATGAACCACCTGGGCCAGCAAGCAGTGCAGCTGGTGTGGCGCCGGCCATGACACTGAGATTTCCGCCAATAGGCATCTTTACAAGATTGATAGTCCGTACACTTAGGCTGCTTTAACCTCAAAGTTGGTGTGCTGGCGGGGCGGTGCCGCACCCCAAGACGAACGACGACATGGGCACTGCCACATTCGTCGTGTGAGTGTGACTGGGGGTTGCTAAGTTCCAAGGAGAGCTTAGCTGGGGCTGGACAGCTCCCTGGCCACTTCCTCGCTGGCTGTAACATGGCTTGCATACAGATAGAGGCGCCGTTTGGGACCATTGAGATTGCAAACTGATATGATCCTGCTGCATTAGGCACCTCCTGCTGCATGTACAGCCACAGGTAAGATAGATAAAGACATGCAGGTACCGCCAAACAAGGGAGCCGTCGGTTCCCTCCACCCACCAACATCGTTCCCGTATTTTGCTAACATTGTCCATGTGTGGTACGGTATACCTTATAATGTATAGAACTGACCCAGCTCTGGTGCAGGACGCTCGAGATGGTCGCCCATATGCGCCCACGATTGCCAGTGACACCGACGCTGATAGCGCTCAAAACAGTCCCCAAAACCGTCAAAACGGCGAGCCAGCTCTAGCAGGATTCATTCCAGAAACTACAGCAGGTTTCAGTCCCACCGATGGCTGTCCAATGACGAGACCCAGCTCATTATGCCAGAGATCCCCGAGGGCTTTCCCTCTGCCCCCGCACCGTCGCACGGCCCGGGCCATGTCGCACGGCACCATCTTCTCTCAACAGTCTCAGCGCTTCATTACCCTGTGGAAACCCCGGACCCTTCACCGGTGGAGTTCTCCCATCAGTATGATTTTCTTTTTTTTCAGTTGGCTTCGGCCTGAGTTTGGGCCACTGTGTGCATTATGCGCGCCTCAATAACCAGATTGTCGGAAACTCCTATCAACAAGAAGAGAACCTTCGGTGAGACCTATCATACTAACCCTAAAGGCTTAAGCTGCTCTGACTGATACTGGAATGGCAGGATAGGCACAGCGTTGGCATTTTTAACCCAGCTCGCCCAAACTTCTAGTGTCTGGAAATCATGCACCCAATGGCTTTGAAGAGCTGTCTACAGAAGTAGATGGACTGCAAAGGGTCTAAACAAAGCCTTCAGTGCAGACACTGCGCCATTATCTATATTGAACCGCGAATTGGTTCGGAACTTTACGCTTGGAGCGATCATGGCGTTCTTCGCATGGTCAGCGCCCGTGGTCGTCACGTCCTCACGGATTTGAAGAACTAACAATGGTAAAGGTGTCTAATCCTCCCGCCATTCTTTACACCGGCTGCTCTGATTGTTTACCCAAGCACTCAACAGGTTAAAGCACAAGAGAGGGTACCCTACTTAGCAATCGGGAATGGCTCTGCAGGTGGCGAGTTTGCCTATTCACCACCCTACAACAGCAGTACTACCAAGTTTATTGACGACACCACGAGAATATTCACTGGACCTAGAACGATTCTAACTCTCTTGACTAGTGCGACAGCATCTCATGGGGAGATACTGCCGATACAAGCGCCGTCTACTCGTTCCACCTACTCTGTCAACTTCTATGGGCCAATTGTCCAGTGCGAGCCTGCAAATGAAACCGCTACAAAACTCATCAACGGCCTCTTTCAGGAGCACATGGCGATACCGAAAGGCACAGCTAAACAAAAGGATAGTGCCTACTTCGGGTTTGTCCCGGCTATCAATAGCACTGGGGATCTGGTGGCCCTTTCTCAGCCGCGCTACCAGGAACCTTCCAACGCGACCAACGAGTTATGGATGACTTTTCAGCGGTACACATTTAACAGTACGGGACATCGTATCCGGACTCGGATGTGGCAGGTATGCCGCTTGCACAATGCGACATATGATCTGCTGCTTGAATGGGATCACGTCACCCAGAATGTGTCTGGTTCTTATCAAGTACACGAGGAAGTCAGTTTTCCGGACGATAAGCTAGGCGAGGTGTCGAACATGGCCATCCACGCGTATTCTGCCTTTATGTGGGCCTTAACAGACCAAGTTGTGGGGTCACTTGGTTGGTACAGAGAAAGCACCTCGGACAATGACACGGAGCCAGACAGCCTGGCCCAATTTGGTGCCATTGAATCTCCAATTAGACAGACCAGTCTCCTAGGAAGCGTCGACTTGGATGTCTATTTTGACTTTAACAGCATCTACCATCTTTACGTCTTTGACAACGAGACTGAGATGTCAGGACAAAGATTGCAAGATAAATCATTTGCCCGAAATCGCACACTGGGGGCGCTTGTTGAAGAGCTAAGCTTCAATATAACAGTCAGCTTGTTGCATAATAAGTTATTGACGTGAGTGCTACCAGAAAGGTTTACAGAGCTAAGTGGTACAGATTCTGATACATCTTCACGGCAGTTATAACACTAACAGAGAAGTAACCCGATGGAACGATGTAAACAGATATGGGTGTGTATTTACCTCTCTGTTCATCCCATACGGGTTGGCGAACCTCGTCGTGTGTATCACAGTAGTTGTCGGGATGGCATCCTTTCTACACCATGGCACATTTCCCGACAAGACATTTCAAGATATTGCGAATGCCGCGGCGGATCCTCGTATTGTTCGGATCATGAAAGATGAGCAACATTACGAGAACCAAACTAGCGAAATCCTATTGGCGAGGAATAGCTCGATTTCTACGTCCTATAATCCATCAAGTGGAACTGACACTATGGCACATTCAGGATCACATGGCAATCCGAGAGAAACCTAATTACTTAACATTTTTTAATCCGCGTTGAATAGCATGATATTTGAAATGTAGAACGAAACTAACTTTAATTTCTGAAAATAATGTGATCCCTTGCCGTTCTATGGCCAACTAAGGCTGTATATTTTTTTTCTGCGCATATGAACGCACACGTAATGACGTGGGCATAACGTTCATTCTCAATCGTCAACTTAACTAAACACTCTGAAAATAAATATACATAGCCATGAACAAAATGATAGCTCTGGAACATCACATCCATGGATCCAGCTAACATCGCCCTTGGTACCTCTTACAAATTAGGAAATTCCGGTAAGAATAAGAGGTTAGAAATATCCCAACCTGCCGCAAAGTCCTAATTATAGGGGTTAGGTAATTCTCGCCGAGAAAAATCTGCAAATTCATACTCACAAATGAATCAAAGTCAGATAATGATACATCTGAGAGGCCATTATACTGCCTTTCATCCTTTGATTCTGATCTAAGGTCCTTATTGTGGCGCAGAATGTGAAGAGTAGTTTTTAGGCTGCGTCTTACACTCTCAAACGCTACTTGGGTGATGCACTCCCCTGACTCCATTGCCCGCACTTGAGCCAACAATGCCGCTAGAAAATTATAGCTCTTCGTACTAACGCTTCCTCGTTTCAATATTTCCAGTAGCAGCTGAAGAATTGTTTCCAAGGCGCTTGAAATAGTATTTCGTGTCTCTTGAAGTAGTTCATCTAGCCGGTCGGCGGAGTGACCCATAGCATCTCGTTCTTCGAGCTGTCTCAGCAATTCAAGTCCAAGGACTATGATGACATCCATGCTTAAAGGTCCCTTGAATGAGCCTCTTCCAACACCAGCAAGGAGAAACACATCGCTTTTCTGGGTCGATGTTTGGGTCGTTGCCATTTCAGTTGCGTAGGAGGCTATCACCAAGGTAGACTCAACGCACAATTTCCGGGCCAGGTATAACGTGGGATCATTGAGGGATTGAATCATGAATGGACGTTGCAAAAGCAAAATATACCTATGCAGGGTCATATCCAGAAAGGCACGATGAAAGCCGGACAGCTCCAGTTTCGAACCCTGGTGGCTAGCGGAGACCTCTGTAAAGAAGCCTGCCATGTTTCGACAAGCTTTCCTTAAACTTGAGCCCAGACATAATGCCGTTGAGTAAGAATGACTGGGCTCTAGGCTATTTATCAACTTGACTGTCTCAATTCTTAAAGGAATGGATTCGAGGAGTTGAATTTGTAGTGACGAGTCGGTCAAACCATTTCTCGGTTCCACAGGTGCCATCTTATCTCGGCTGATATCCTCATCATTGATATTCAACGGCGCCATTGTATCAGAATCATGGCTTGACAATAGTAGGGGCAACCCAGCATCGAGGTGACATTGGAGAGTCAATTCCAGCACAGTGACCCACAGTCTTTTGCGAATCTCGGCCTGAAACGGCGAGAGGGATGGGAAAAGACGAGCATTCCGATGTAAACCCATCGACATGGCCATAGTTAACAAAGAGCCTGCCGACAGCCAGCCCAAGCCTGGGGCATTGTATGTTGTCTGTTTTGCCACCAGGAGCAAGATAAATACCGATAGACCATCGAGATTGACAGTAGATTTTTCTGAAGGCCCCGTTAACCAAGCTTGGGCGGTATTGATCCAGGTGGGAACATAATGTCGGACATCTTGACTGTCATAGAATGTGCTTCCGATTGCAAGAACCACCAACATACTCATCTTGAAGCCCTGTGGCGTATTATTTGATAGAGGGTCTCGCCAGAATTGACCATAATCAATTCTGAAGGAAGGAGGGTGAATAATTCGATAGATAGGACCCCAGGTTTGCGAATAACATGATACGAGTGCATCGCATACCTCTTTTGGAGGGAGAATGTCTATGACACTCGGTGAGAGTCCAGGAAGTTTCCCGAATCTCTGCCCTTTTACGGCTCGTCGAATCTCCCGAGCTTCCATAAACTGTGCAATAACATCGTTTCCAATACTTTCGAATGAGAGATCGGCAGATCTGTCATCGAATACTTTAGCTATGAAACTTGGCTGCACTGAAAATTAGAAATGCCGGGATAAATAGGAAAATAGAACAGAGTAGACAGGCTTACTTACCAAGATCTCTGCCGTATACATCCAGTGACTCCGTGCAAAAAGCCGGGTCTTGTCTGAGCCGTGACGCAGCCTTAGCGCGGGTCGACGAGTTGTGGGGTTTGGTTGGTTGGGAGGGGATGGTTGCTGTTGAACGTCTCCTTCATTCGTACCATCCGGATTCGATTGGTTAATTGTAGGAATGTTTAAAGCTTGTGGGTGCAGCTGTTGCGTCTCTTCTGGGCTGTGTAAATTTCTCTCATTTGGGCTGATCCCGCCAGTCTCTTGATAAGATGATTCGGCCTGATCAAAGTAGATGCCGACAGTTGGCGATGTACCAGCCTGTTGTTGACCGTCTCCCAAATGAGAAACTAAGGGAGGAGTCAGAAATGTCGGAACGACTCTGCTACTCCTTTCACGATGGACTCCATGTCGATAATGACACTCCAATGCGGCTCGAGAACGTTTGCAAGGCCCACAAGGCAAACCCTGGTCACACCGCGTTTTACGTCGGCGGCACTGCTCGCATGCTGTTGCAGGCCGTCGACGTCTGGGTTGTTTATTGGGGTCAAGTCCCAATTGACTTGGGCCCGATGTGTCCGGCTTTTTGATCATGGAATTCATAATCAGATGGAGAAGCTACAATGCATCAGCCGTAATGACCTTCGCCGGGGAGCTTTGTCGGCAAACAGACGAAGCTCGGTGAATCGCATCAGTGGATCCGCAATTTTCCGCAATTTTCCGTGGTTCTTTTGATGAGTTTCCCGAGAAATTGTGTGGGGCCATTCCTCCCAAGCTAACCAAGTGAGAAATTGCCGACGTTTGTCTGACCAGCTTTGCCAGAGCAATCTAGTCATTCTAGTGGTAGCATCAGGCTAGCCCCTGTGTTATTTGGGCCACGGATCGATGAACAGAAAACGTCATGAGATTGAGCCGACAAATGATTGATTAACATATGCATATGCTATCCTCTCTTCCTAGATGTAGCCATTGAAGCATTTGTGTTGGTTCGTTTCGAATTTTATCTGGCCATGTGGTCGTGGCACAGCTTTTTTCTGTGGCAGGGAAACGTAGATGTTCCATTAGGCAGTTTCCAGTAGTGTGAGAACCAAGGCCGTGTTTCCATTCTGTGCCGCTTCTCTATGCCCTAGTTGAAGCCGTACGAATAAGATCTTCTTCGTGTTTCTCTGCGGGGAAAAAAAGTACCCACAAGATATCACCATCAGTGTTCAGGGGTGCGCCGAGTTTCGGGCCTAAAGGTCGGGCCTAAAGTTCGGGTTCGGTATTAAAGTTATCAGCATAAATACAAGTCGAGGCGTGATGATCAAATCGTCAGCTCTTCTCCTTAGATCATCATCTTCAATCTAATACATTGATACTCACAGAATAGAATCCAAAGATCTTCCAACACCGTTCCAATGGCTGCCGACAACACATCTCGCAACGCCGCCCTGGCGGATAGCCTAGACTCCTGGGCTCATCAACTGACAGGCGCCGCGAAATCTCTCAGAGACAACCCTCATTCTCAGGATGTCTTTGCTAAACAAAGGCCAGAAATCGCCAAAACTGCCAGCGACATTTTAGTAACCATAACAGGGCCTCAGGAGCAGCTCGGAGAAGCAATGGTGGTCATGGCCAAGCTTGCTGCGTTGCGTTTGTTTATTAAGTGGAAGGTTTTCCAACACATCCCGACAACCGGGTCAATTTCTTACAGCGCTCTGGCGGCCAAGCTCGGCGCTGAAACCTCCCTTATTAGTAAGGGCTACATACACCTTTTTAGGAATGGATAATGGCTCATACTGCATTTAGCTCGGTTATCCTGGATACTTGTGGTGACCGGGATTTTGAAGCAAATCAGCACCGATGAGGTATCTCACACTGAGCTGTCCAAGATATACATCACTACTAGTCCACTAAGCTCTCTGGTGGAAATGGGGTAGGTTACATTTGGTCTTCCTACTCTGTAAAAAATTGTTTAGATGTTCTAAGACACTAACTATATTGACAGATTTGACAGCCACATGCGGTCTTTGGTATCCATGCCGGAGTATTATGAAAAGTACGGCCTCAAAGAGCCCAACGGAAGATATGGAACTATCTTTGCATTCTCTGCCGGCAACCCTGACTTGACAGTATGGGAGCACTTCCATAGAGACGAGTATAGAATGGAGAGTTTTATGGCCAGCATGGTTGCAGTAGCAAGCCAATTGCCCATTGTTGGGTCATACAATTTTGGATGGCTTCTCAACCGGGTGAATGATTCGGAAAACAGAGCACTTGTTGTTGATGTTGGAGGCGGCCAAGGCCATGTTCTTGAAACTGTTCTCAAAGCTACACCAGGTCTTCCCCCAAATCGCTGCGTTGTTGAAGATCTTCCAGAGGTTGTGAATGCAGCTAGAGCAGCAGCCACAGGCGACCTAGCGACATCACAATTCGTTGCAATGGACTTTCATACCGAACAGCCAATCAAGGGTAAGAGAGCGCCCATAATGCTACAACTTGGTGCCCTGGGCTATCGTCACTAACATTTTTGCGTGCTCAAGGGGCTCTAGTCTATCTCATTCGGCGGTGTCTACATGACTATGGTGACAGAGACGCCAAAGTGATACTGCAACAAATCCAATCTGCGATGGCGCCGGATAGCCGACTTCTAATTATTGAGGAGGTGTTGAGCAATCCACCATCCGCAATTGCTTCTGCCACTGACATACTCATGTCCACGCTCGGCGGCAAAGAAAGAACCCTAGGAAATTTCAAGATGATTACGGCAGATGTGGGCTTGGAAATTATTGAGACCCATCAATGCCAAGAATCAACTATTGCAGTGATTGAATGCGTTAAAATTTAATCGGGAACGGTTAGGATTTCTCAAAACAGAGTGCGAAGTTGGTCAGTTTGTGGAAAATTTAGTGTGTATTCACTTGGAATAGGGACAAATAAAGAGGCCTTTTGTCACGTTGTGAATGGATTTACACAGGGTAGAAAGTGCAAGGTGCACATAGACGCTTGAAGGATAGATCATCGCTTCTCAAGAAATTGTCCGGGAGAATGATTTCAGTGCCTAATTCATGGTCATACAGTATGAAATTATTTGATTGGCAAGGTCTCAAAAAAACCAACTTTGGATGCTCTTCTTGGATTAGCCCAAGGGCAAGGCCTAAGAGGTGTGAATCTTGAGTTACAGCCCATGAAAAATGGCAGATAGCAGCTTTTCCCTCTCGAATAGGGCAACGTAAGACTTTTGAGTTGTGGAACCTGTACTAATGATCTTGGGAAATGGATGGTGCCTTGGGGCGATCAAGTCCATCTACCATGTTTCATGTCTTGAAAGTTGGCTTGTCGAAGTATCAGCGACATGTTCTCTCTGGTAAGCTGAGACCTCTTCATTCCTCTCACCTTGTGTGTTGCTTCCATTATACGTTTCTGTTTCTCTCTTGCTTTTTTATGGGCATTTCATCATCAATAGTATAGGTAACGATAAATCTATCCAATAGCCGTTATAATCTACAGTCAAACCAAAAGTCGCGAGACGACGTCATCAATTGAGGAGCTTGATCCAACTTGCCATAATAACAATTAGCTAGATGATTCCATTGAAAGGGTGTGTCAGAACAAAAGCAATTTGGTCAATTGCGTGCCTCTTCGTGAAAGCGGGCAGAGGCTTCATCCTGGAATGGATCTATCACAGTTTCCCAATGTCTAGTATAAGTGGAATCAATAGTTCAGCGGAATGGGAACAATATTTTCGCCAACGGATACCAGCAGTATTAAATGTCGTAGTCGTGCCTCCCGTGCATTCCTTCCACAGTTCGCCGATGTTTGCAACCTAGTGTGAAGTAATAGGCTCATGGGTTTGAGGGGCTTCACAAAGTTTTGGAAATCGAATCGGCCAAAATAAACAACCATCCCCATCCCACTAAGTACATGAAATTCTAGAGTTAGGATCAATTAACTTCACCTCTGAACCCTCAGCAATCTTAATAGAAGAGTTCAAGCCATTCATTGATCATCTGATCAAAGGCAATCCTCCAAGGTAATTGAGGCGGGGCATGATTAGCACACTCCTGTTTATAGGCAGGACTCTTGGTAGTTAATCACGTAGAGATATGAAGGCGACCTGTTTAGGGTAAGATGGTTGGAGTCCGGAACCCAGAACAAAAGAAGAAAACAAAACGAGTCCGCCTTGTCTCGGGGATGCAATACAATGTCTGCCCGACCAGTTGCTGGTTATCTCTGTCTCATCCAAGACTCCTGAGAGCTCGGAGAATTATGCCCGAAGATCGCCGTAGTGGAGCGGCCTGGCGCTCACTCTAACCGATTTCTCATGACTCTTTAACACAGCCGGTGCCCACTTAATTTTATCGGCCCGCATCGGACACGGTGGAGCGAGAAAGTCCGACCAGATTTCGCACAGATCCGACATCTCGACCTAAGTGGATGAAGATAGATGGCAAACAACTGGTCAGATTTGATTTTGCGCTTTCATATAAAAGGCTGGAAGAACATGGTTCCAAGAGTCTTGTCTCTATAACCTCCAGAACCAAATCCGCTAAGTAGGACGAGTTGCTTTCTTGATGAGCATAAGCAGGCCAGCCAACGGCGATATCATATCTTCACTTGTTCTTATCATCTTCAAAAAAACACTATTTGCGGTCTGAAGTATCAAAAAATGCATCCTCTCGACCCCCTCACACCTAGTGAAATTGGTGTTGCTGCCAATCTTATCAAAGTCCACGACCCGACCATCAGTGTACATTTCAAAAACATCACTCTGGTCGAGCCTCCAAAGAAGGAATTAAGGAAATTCCTTGCTGCAGAAAGAAATGGTCTTTCTATTAGTACCGCCCCTACTCGTCGGGCATCTGCCTTATATTATAATCGAGGAACGCCCGACTTGTACTCCGCCACCGTTGACCTGACCAGTTCGACCATTGAGCATGCGGAGAGACTTGACTCTCGATATTATGGGCAGGCCGATATGGATGAAGTCTTTGAGGTCAGAGACAAGTGTCTGAGCCACCCAAAGGTCATTGAGCGAATCAAAGCATACGGGCTGCCTGACAGCTTGGAGGTGGTTTGCGATACTTGGCCGTATGGGCGAGATTCTTCGGAACTGAACAGGCGAATCGCACAGGTAAGTCTGCATTAAGCTGCTTTGAGAACATCAATGCAAGTTCTATCCTAGTATTCTACATTGGCATAGAGAAATATAACTAATATGGCATCTAATTCTAGTGTTATTTGTATGCGAAAGACCGGTCCCACCCGGGCTCCAACTGTTACGATAACCCTCTTCCATTCTCTCCAGTTATCGATTATATTACAAAGGAGCTCATCGATATCATTGAGTTGCCAATCAGCTCAGATCACACTGTGACGCCCGAAGCAAAGTTCATCCCCCACCCACCCAAAGAATGGCATCACGACTTGCACTCTGAGCCCAAACGTACCGATCTCAAGCCTCTCACTGTACATCAACCACTTGGTGCATCATTCGATGTTGAGGGACATCTCGTGACATGGCAAAAGTGGCGGTTCAGGGTCGGGTTCAACTGGCGTGAAGGCATGGTGCTACACGATGTGACCTACGATGGACGAGAGCTATTCCATCGTCTCAGCTTGAGCGAGATGTTTGTTCCGTACGGAGATCCAAGGACACCATACTCTAGAAAGAGCGTTTTTGATGTGGGAGACATCGGCGCTGGCGTTGCGGCAAACAATTTGGCTCTTGGATGTGACTGCTTGGGACTTATCAAGGTACATATCCCCATTTGACTCGAAGCTTGATGAATCAGCTCTATGATTTAGAATTGTTGTCACTAACAGTATGTTCTTAATAGTACTTCTCTTTTACACTTAGCGACTCAAACGGAAAGCCTGTTGAAAAGCCAAATGCCATTTGCATGCACGAGATTGATGATGGCATCGGCTGGAAGCACACCGATGGCGCCACAAAGCAAGTTTCGATTGTGCGATCTCGCGTTCTCGTCCTGCAAACCATCATTACTGTTGGCAACTATGAATACATCTTCATGTGGCACTTTGACCAGGCTGCTGCCCTTCATTATCGAATTCAAGCCACAGGTATTCTGTCCACTGTCCCCATTTCACCCGGAGCAACTGTGCCTTGGGGTACCAACGTCAACCACGGGGTTATGGCGCCATACCACCAGCATGTATTTTCTTTGAGGATAGATCCTGCCATTGATGGAGACAAGAACAGCTTTGTCGAAGAGGATTCAATCTCTATGCCTTTCGACGAAAATAATCCAGTGGGTGTTGGATACATCACTAAGAAGAGAGTCCTTTCAACTTCGGGTTTCTCTCAGGCGCAGCCAAACCGAGTTCACAAGATCATCAATCCGTCGGTCATTAACAAGATCTCTGGCAACCCAGTGGCATACTCAATTTCAAGCGCACAAAAGCAAATGCTGCTGGCACACCCTGATTCATGGCACGGCAAGCGTGCGAAATTCGCTTTCCAGCCATACTGGGTCACGGCTCATCGCGACGGCGAACTGTACGCTGCTGGAGAATATACTTACCAGTCACTTCCGGACGATGTGCCAGGGGGTAAAGATATCGAGCGAAAAGGTGACCTTGGTATGTGGGCCGCTCGAGGTGACAAGGTTGATAACGAGGATATCGTCTTATGGCACTCAGTCAGTTTAACGCACAACCCTCGTCCAGAAGACTACCCGGTCATGCCTTGTGAAACTATGACGGTAAGCTTGAAGCCCAGCGGGTTCTTTGAGTACAACCCTGCTTTGGATGTGCCACAGAGTACCCAGAGGGTCAACCAGAGCGTGTTGTTCGAGGAACGACGAACCACGCCAGCCGTCTTAGGAAAACACAAAACTCCAGAGGTCTGCTGTGAATCAAAGCTTTGAACTTGAGATGAGGGTCATTGTGCTATGTCTCCAGTTCCCAAATTCTCATATTTATATAGATTTAGATCTTCAATAAATATCACGATATTTAAAGGTACGTCCCTGGGTGAATTTTGGGGCATCTATGAAGAGCGAGAATACATTTCGACTTTCTAGAAATGGCGGCCAAGGGTAAGAAATCTAGTTAAATTTGAAAATATAATTGACCTGAGAATGCGTCAAAGTCGGTTGATGAGTCAAAGCGAGTTGCCATCTCGAGGGACGAAGGGTGTGTTGGGTCAGCCCACTGAAGGTCCATCTCATCTATCAAAGACGTCGCTGTCTCAGGAACAAGGTCATTAGTGGAGTTCATCACACTTTCCGGGTCGATTTCTACATCGTCAACAAAGTTTTCAGTTGCGATTTCCCGAATCATTCGCAACGTTGGGCGATGGATAACAATTTTGCTCATCGTCGCCCAGTTCTCTTCAATGTCCATCCTACCGGCCTCACTCATCATGCGTGGCCTTTCCCAAGTCTCTCCAAGGGGAATTTCCTTGGCCAAGATCTCAAAGATATCTCGAATACATTCGGCCTCGGCCCAACGTTCTGCTAGGATGGCTAAAGTGCTAGAGCATGCACGAATTGCATCTGATACGTCCGCGGACTTGTAAGAAGGCTTCCAGCGAGAAGTTGGAGTGGCATAGAAGCAGTATAGGAGAGTCACGCCCATTTGGAACTGAGTCAAGAGCTAATAAGAAAAGGAAAGCAAAAGGTTAGCCTTGGTATTCGTTTGCGAAATGGGCAGACTCACCCCCAACCATGGCTGAGCAATCTCCTTTGCCATTTGGAATTTCCGAAACAGTAACAACGCTTGGCAGCAGGCTTGAACAGACCAATCGCCTGCGATCCCCTGCACAATCGCCCTTGTGGGCCTATATAGCATTACAATATTGTAGTAATAAATCATTTTGAGCCATCCCAAGCTCACGTACCCTTTTTGCGAGGGCTCCGATGATGTTCCAGATCGCCTATTCCATTCCTTAAGCTTCTCTAATATTTTAGCACGCCATGCAAACGCCTCATCGGAATGAGGTATGAAGTCTTTGCCAAGAACTAGTTCTTGGATCTCAGACTCCAGCTGACGGCTAGCCAGGACGTGAAGGGCTGAAGATACTGTTGTTGGGGATTTATAGGACAGAATTTGGGATGTTCCCTGGATCGGGGAAGCTGCGGCAATGAGTTGATCATCATCAATGTTTTCAAAAACCTGACAATGATAAGCCCGCAAAGTTTCAACACCTGATAAACGGGAAGTATTCAACCTACTGGAACCGTGATATGGTTGTCTGGAATCGAGCACGGGAAGTCGTATGAGCTGCATACTGCTCGATCAATTGCGTATGCGCACCAGAAAATCCGTCGACGGTGTTGAATTTGAACCAATGCGTCACCACTCAAAGGCTGAGGCTCAGTCTCGATGAGATGGAGCTGCGACATGATGCAGAACCGGATCGTCCATGACGAGAGAGTGATGATGGTTTCCTGAGAAGGCATATGAAGAGCATAAATAGTGAGAAGGAGAAAGCCCTGGGCGCGAATAATAGGATCTGGTAATGCAACTAGGTATGGAAGGTACTGTGAAGTTGCAATGGCATACAAAGCCTAGACTCGAGGATTGATGAGCCTCTATAGCGAGGGCCAAGGTAAATGTTACTGACCTGAGACTTCATAGGCCCATTTATTCGGGTTTTAGTCATTAGAAATGCGATCGCATATACCTTCAATGTTACAAGCTCGTCAGCCAATATCTTGCACCAGTCCGAGAGTTTTAGATTCAAAACCTACCATGTGTAGAAAGAATGCCATCCACTTTGCCGAGTCTGGAAGAGCTTCTTTGCTACTCCTCCAAGATTCGACCCATTGCAGGAATTGATGCTTTAGCAGCAGAGGATATTGAGAATGGGCCATGTCGAAGTATGTCTGGATTAGGAATTGCTCTATTTCGGGGTCTAATTCCAAGGCGGCATGATCATGTACGACAGGAATTGGCTGATTAGACATCCCTGATAAAGCACCAAATAAGCCGGAACCTAAAGGGTCCGGGGATGGATATGTCAATGGCATAGATGCACCACCACCAATGTTGGCAGTGTCGTGTTGAATAGGAGAGTCACGATGAGCTGTGTCATCTTGACACTCGGGCCCAGGAGCAAGCGAGGGCTAAATGGATGGAGTTGATCAGCTCATGGGTAGGAAATCGAATGGTGTCATGGGGAGCCTGTGTTCCATGGAGGCTTTCTTCATATTGCATACCTGGATGTCACGGTGAGATGTGGATCCTGGTCGGTCTTGAGGTCGAGCAGCGTTGATATGATCCAGACTCTCTTGGGGAATAAGGGACTCTAACTGAGCTACTCGCTCTTCTAGCCGATGCACATAGCTAGGAAACCGACGTTAGCACACCGGGCGAGCAGGTGGTGGGTATAAACTGACTCCGGCTCCAAGGGCGGCTTCGAGGTTGCTGATTGAGCAGGGATACATTCTATCGACAGTCAGGCCAGGGGGTCCTTCGACTAAGCCCAGTCTGTGGGTTCTCCATACCGGACCCAGACTGGGTGCAATTTTCGCAAGGTCGAACCTCGGTGCACTTGGAAGCTGGTCAGAACTGGGGTTACGACGTGGCATGGCTTGCAATAACCCGATTCACCTTCTGCTTTCGATGTCGACATCGTGCACACGCCAGTAATTTCGGCCTCTTGGGCGGCCCGTGTTCCCCGAGGTCGACATCTTTTCTGTCTCGTCTTTCCTAAGCCTTCATCTCGGGATTCACATAAACGCCTCCGCCCTGAAGAAGCGGCTACAGCACGTTTGTGCTTTGGCGGCCCATGACAACCTGTGGGCCTGGGGTCGAAGTACCAGGGAAAATCATTGGCCCGGGGCCGGTCCCGAGTCCGTTTGAGAAACATCATTTTGTGGCCGTCTAGAGTTAGAGACTGGCACCTGACTGACGCCTGACCACGCCCGACACGGGGTTGGTCTTATCGCGGACGCGTCGCCGATGGCTTTCGGAGTCGACCTCCGATGCGCTAACACCCTTGCGGCGAGATGCTGCAGCAGCGCCCACCAATCAGGACGCGTCTCCAAAAACAGGCGTGAAATTAGGTGGCCGCCAGCAGCATCGGTGCTGCATCACGGTGCAGTGCGAATTGTGCTATCCATTGTGTAGTGCGTGTAGGGCAGAAGCAGCCGATTGACACTAGCAATCATCGTGGTATTCTAATGGTGGATAATGAACGACATAGATAGACGGCTTTTAAAGGCTTGACTTTTATCCCCGTCTACGTGATTTCATCTTTACCGCCAACCGTCCCAATATTCACAAATGCTCAAACAGGTCATATCCGTCGCAGTCTTCAATTGCGGATACACATGTCCCAGTATTCAGAAGCAACGGGGACAGTATCATGACATCTTTGCTTCGCTTTTAAGCCCTGCATTGGATCGGTTGTGTGCGAAGACTGGTCAAGCGCCCAACCTCCAACTCAATGTCACTGGATGGGATACCGTGAATCAATTATACCCTCCTACCCTGGACGACATCAATGCCATCATTGTTAGTGGATCCCCAAATGGAGCATACCAGGACCTAGAATGGATACACACGTTGAATCAGTACATCTTGGGTAGGTTCTAACACTATGCAAAGTCAAATCTCGCCATGAGCTGACTCTTGACTAGATGTCTACCGCAAATACCCTGCCATCAAGTTGTATGGTTCGTGTTTTGGCCATCAGATAATTTGCCAAGCTCTCTTCAGTACCCAGGGTGCATTGGTTGAGAGGAGTACTTCTGGCTGGGAGCTTGGTGTGCATGAAATTACTGTGACAGACTCATTTGTTGACAAATTCTCGGATGTTATCCCATCAAGGTCCCTAAAACTTCAGTTCCTCCACAGCGATCACGTCATTCTACCTGATGGAAACCTTTCGAATGACATCTACGTGATTGGTTCCACGCCATCCTGCAAGGTTCAGGGCATCCATCAACCGAAGCGGATTCTTACGTTTCAAGGTCATCCCGAGTTTGACCAATTTATCAATACGGAGTGCCTGAAACTAGTTGGACAACGCGTAGAGTGGGAGCCCGAGTTTACTGATTCTGCAATCGCAGCAGCCAAGGCACGGGATGATGCAGGAATCGCTGCAGACATAATAATGGCATTTTTCCTAGAGCTGGAAACACCTGCTACATAGAAATTAAGTCAACTTCTTCAATTCCACTTTGCATGTTTCCGCAAACAAACTCTTCTTTCCTAATCTATTTCGTGCCATTAATCTACCTAATGAGATCATTTCCCTTGTACTTAATCAAGATGTCCCTTATTCGCTTGATGCCTTCCACAATGACATCTTCTTCATGAAATGCCCAGCATAGTCTAACTGTGCTTCCAAATCCCAATTCCGACCTTAGTCTACTACCACTGTCTCCTTTGACCTCGAACATTTCTCCATACGCAAATTTCAACTCATGTTGTTCCAATGCAATCTTAGCGAGTGTTGGGACAGGAGGCAAGCCTTGAGGCAGGCTGATCAGTAGGAAGAAGCCACCTGCTGTGTGTATTTCATCTCCACTGTTTTTATCATTCGTGGAAACCGAAGTTGCATCACCGTTGGACATGATTTGTGAGTGCTGTTTCCCTGTGATAATCTGGACACCGAGAGGTTCGAGATACTCCTGGATGGCGTCAACCATGGCGTAATACCTGGCAGAATAACAAGGAATAAGAGTGTTTTCGATGTGATTTTGCAGTACACCGGACGAGAGCATCTTGTCGACGAATGTAGAAGCCAGATGGCCAGGGTTTCCACCAGACCAGGTCGCGCCACTATACCCTTCTGTTAGTTATCAACCAAAGCTGATCTCGACATATGCTTACGTGTTTGCAAGAAAGGTTGAAAATGCCGGTGTGCCTTCCGCCCATGACACTCTTGTTCCCGGAGCAATGATTTTTGAAAATGAGCCGTTGCTCATGGTATTTCCCATTTGCTACTGGAATCAAGTTTTCGATTTACATCCACAAGCCTTGGAGGTAAATGAACCTTGTTCTTGTCAAGAGCGCTTCCTCTTTCCTTGGGCCAGTAGAGAAAGTCGTACACGTCATCGGAGATGACTAGAGCATCAAATTCGATCGCTAATTGGACTAGCTCATATCGGTGCTGCAATGACATGGTTTTACCACTCGGATTCGAAAATGTTGGTACCACGTAGATGACATGCTTGAAAATCTTTTCGTAGCCATTTCCCGGAGTCTTCATCTCCGGGGTGTCGCGCCCCCCGTCTCTGGCAAATTCTGCTTCCTCTTCGATCAAGGCCTTTCTCAAAAAGTCCAAGTCGATGCCTTCATCGTCTTCAGGAACACCTCGCATCTTGCCAATGAACCCACAGTCTTCAAAAACAGGACAAGCTAAGAAGTAGGTCGGTTCTACCATCCAGATACGCCTCGTATATGTGGGATCTGTGAACCGGAGAAGAGCGTTGGCTAGGTTCTGCGAAGCTCCACCCGCTATGCACACACGAGTTTCTTCAATGGCGCCAGGGTCGTTGTAATACATTGAACCTAGCCATTTCGCAACTTGGTTTCGAAGAGAGACATTGCCTCGATTTGGACCGTAGACTAAGGCGGCGCTAGCGGCATTGAAGTCCGTGAGGACTGCATTTGCGCCAGCATTCAGCTCAGCAGAAGGAAACAAAGTAGGTGAAGGCCACCCTAATTGCAAGTTGATCTGCTTTCCTTTCGGAAGAGAGGAGGTCATGACTGCTAGAAGAAAAATAGGATGATTGATAAAAGGCGATTAGGATCTGATCTCAGAGGTCCAGATAGATCCGACCCTGTGGACTTGAAGGGTTGTTTAAGTATCCAGGTATTAGCCAGGATAAAGCGTGTCTTTCATCCGATCGCCATGGACCTCCCGGAAGAAAGGTGCGATAGAATATAGCTAATCACGATACGCCATCTGCCAATCCCTCAAGCTAGCCATCGTGCAGAATGCACATACTAGTTCTATCGGGCATTGGCTCCGATGGAAGCGCCCCGCATTCGGAAACCCCATGCTGCCAATTCGGGGCCAGCAAGAACAAGTTTGCGATTAGATCTGATTAGACCCACCAGATGAATGCCCTCGTAGGATTTAAACAGTTGGTCTGCCGCATTCTATTAGCTCCAGGGCTTTCAAGAACAAGAATTTGACATTGATCACATCACAGGATCTTCTCTTCTAGATTGAAGTGTACACAACGAAATAGCCTGCTAGCATATACTCCAAGAATTCGCGTAAAAACGTCAACACCTTACAACCATGGTGCAGCAATTACCATTCGAGGTACATCTACGAAGCTTATTCCCCTAATAAACTATGGAGCAACCATCTCACTTAACACCGGGCGATAGCTCCGTCGCGCCTCGATATTCAAGGACCAAGGCTACGTCAATGGCAGCTGGGTAGAAGCAACATCGGAAAAGCGATTTGCAGTGACAGGTCAGTAAAATGCCCTGGTCTCAGGGGCAAAACTGACAACTTAAGATCCCGGTACTGGGAAAGATTGGGCTTCAGTTCCGGACAATGATGCCGGCGATGTCGAAGCTGCAGTACAAGCTGCCCACCTGGCTTTTCTGTCATACAGCAAGATCAGCCCTCGTGTTCGTTCTCAGTGCCTGTTGAAATGGGGTACACTCATCCAGGAAAATAAGGATGACTTGGCCAAGATCATTACCTTTGAAACTGGAAAGCCCATAGCTGAGTCCTTGGCTGAGATAGACTATGCTCTCAGCTCCACCTGGTGGTTCGCGGGTGAGGCAGACAGAATCCAGGGCACCTATTTCGATTCATCCACTCCTGGAAAGAAGGTCCTTACAATCAAAAAGCCCATTGGCGTGGTGGCAGCACTTGTCCCCTGGAATTTCCCGGTTGCGTAAGTGATCCTTGAATGACTACTCTTAGCAGCATAACTAACCTTGGTAGTATGGTGGTCCGAAAGGCAGGGGCCGCTCTAGCCGCCGGTTGTACCATGGTAATCAAGCCATCTCCAGAGACTCCGTTGTCGGTGCTTGCACTCGCGCTGCTGACAGAAGAGGCTGGGTTCCCGAAAGGCGTTTTGAACATTCTCACAACTAGTCTAAGCAACACGCCAGCTTTGAGTGAAGCATTGTGTCGCCATCCTTTGGTCAAGAAAGTCACCTTTACTGGTTCCGTAAGTGACAATATTTTTTGGGCAGGCTTCAGCTAACCTTTGGCCGCAATACCAATAGACTAGAATTGGAAAGCTTGTGGCAAAGATATGCTCTGATGGACTCAAGAAGGTCACCCTTGAATTGGGGGGTAATTGCCCCTTTGTGATCTTTGATGATGCAGATCTGAATCAGGCAGCCGATGGTCAGGGGATATCTAACACGGTTATCAACTACTTAGCTGACATGGCGATAGCACTGATGGGTCTGAAGTGGAGAAACGCTGGTCAGGCGTGTATTAGTGCCAACCGAGTTTACGTGCAGTCAGGTGTTTACGAACGCTTTTCTGACATTATCACAGAGCGGACCTCGAAACTTGTCGTTGGCCATGGCAGCGTTGCTTCATCCACCATAGGACCAGTCACCACACCACAAAGCCTTCACCGAATATTAACACAAGTAGAGGATGCCAAGAACCACGGCGCAAGGATCTTGTTAGGAGGGGAGAAAGTGACGGCCACCTCAGGATATTTCTTCCAGCCGACGATTATTGCCGATGCGAAAAAGGAGATGCGCATCACTGATGAAGAAACATTTGGGCCGATTCTGACTCTTTACAAGTTCGAGACTGAAGCAGAGGCTGTCCAGTCAGCCAATAACACGCCAGTAAGTGCCCTGCTTTCAACTGCGCGTGCATTCTTGCTAAATTGGCTTGCAGATGGGTCTGGCTTCTTACGTCTTCACAAAAGATCTGGATCGAGCCTGGAGGCTACTAGATGAGCTGGAGGCTGGTATGATTGGCCTCAACACAAGTATTGGAACTTCATTCTGAGTCTGTTGAATCTCTATTCTGACTTTTATAGGTGCAATTTCTGGTGCTGAATCACCATTTGGAGGGTTGAAGGAATCCGGATATGGCAAAGAGGCGGGAAAAGATGTCGCGATCGAGGAATATCTTATCACCAAAGCAGCGTCACTTGCATTGGAGAGAAGCGCAAGGTTATGAATGAAATGACAATCATCAGGTAGTGGTCTCAATAAACCAGGTGTTTACATGCAATAGATCGGTTCAAATAATACCATGTCAAGAATAAGATAATGATGCCTGTGCATGTATTGTATCCATGTAGTTGGCGCGCCCGCGGGGTTCAGCCCCAAACACATTGACGGACACGCAGTTACGTAAATGAAGTGAGACTAGGGCATAACCTATACTTATACTGCCAGGATCCATCATCCAAACCGGCTGTCAATTTATCTTCACCCAGATGGTTCCGGAGGTTCACAACTAATGGGTGGGATAAGACTTAGCTTCGCCCGCCTCCTATCTTTTGCCATCCGATACTCCGAGTTGCTTTGTACTCTATCCCCTGAACAATCCATTGATGCCATGATACCATCATACCTATCCATACACAGATCAACGCGACTCAGCTTTCTCCACTCCACCCTCATGACCTTGATAAGCGTCCAGGCTAGAAGCTCAGACCGCATCCAGAGCATTGGGTCCACATGAAAACCGAACCCTCATTGGTCATCGGACATTTTCGGACTCATCGGAGGCGTGAACATGGCTCTCCGCCGATCGCACGACCGTCGGCCAAGGAGTTGATAGCAAACCTGACCGTCGGTGTGCGTCTTATCTCTGATGTAGTAGTCGTTCGTTTACGCGGCTTGAAAGGAACCACGGTTCCTTCCAATTGAAGGGCCCATCCCTCAGATGACCGTGGCTTGAAATTGGCATTCGCTCCCAACTGGTCAGATAGATATAACGAACGTGGATCCCGAAGTCGAGGCGAATGGTTCATCCCCCTCATCTCGACCGGCCGGAAAAAGCAAGTTCCAAGATGGCTGAGATGGACAACAAAGATATTGCTTCAATCACAAATGAGCCCGAGGTGGAAGTCGGCAAAGTCATCGCCGCCAACGATGTTGTCATTGATGATGGCGTCCGCCGTGCGCTCAAGTCCCGCCATCTCCAGATGATTGCCCTTGGTGGTGTCATCGGCCCCGGAACGTTCTATGCCACTGGCTTTGCATTGCAATACTCCGGCCCGGTCGGTTCCTTGATCGGCTACATCATCATCGGTATAGATGTTTTCTTCGTCACCCAGTCTCTGGGTGAGATGGCCACTCTGTTTCCAACCACGGGTTCGTTCAACGAGTTTGCTGGCCGATTTGTAGATCCCGCTCTCTCATTCGCCCTTGGATGGAATTACTGGTACATGTGGGTCAGTGACTGCCTGAAAATGCATGCTGATGGGAAGATTTGAGACTAATATTCGCACCTCAGGGAACTATCTTGGCAAACGAATACAATGGTGCTGCGTTGATTCTCAGCTTCTGGACTGACAAGCTACCAAACTATGCATGGATCTTGATCTGCTGGGTATTCTTCATGGGCACATCACTTCTGGGAGTCCTAGTCTATGGAGAAATGGAGTTTTGGCTGGCCTCGTTCAAGTTTGCCGTGACAATCATTCTATACGTCGTTGCAATGTAAGTTCTACTCACGACCAACACTCCTATCAAAGCTTGTGCCTGACCGAATCCAGTCTCATCGATACAGGAGCCATCGGAGGCGATTACATTGGCTTCCGTTATTGGAAAGACCCCGGCCCGTTCGCGAATGGCATCAACGGATTTGGAAAAGTCCTGGTCCTTGCAGCCGTCATGTACTCGGGCACAGAGGCTGTTGCTATCACCGGTGGCGAGTCTCGAAACCCCAAGAAAGATATTCCCAAAGCGCTCAAGCAAACATTCTGGCGTATTCTAATTGTATACGTGGGTATGGTCTTCTTCACTGGCCTGATAGTTCCGTCAAACTCCAAGGCCTTGCTGAATGCAGGCTCCAAATCGGCGTCATCCCCCTTCACCGTGGCACTCAACCAGGCTGGTTGGGCAGGTGCTGGGAACTTGATTAACGCAATCATTATCATGACTCTCCTGTCTTCGATCAACTCAGCCATCTACATCGCCAGTCGTACGATTTTTGCCCAGGCCAAGGTCGGAAGAGCACCTGATTTCCTCGCAAAGACCACCTCCAACGGAGTGCCCGTCAATGCCATTGTTTTCACCAATTTGTTCGGCTTGATCTCCCTGCTAAACATTTCCGAGAACGCGGGGAATGTCTTCAGCTACTTGTTATCCATCTCCGGCGCTGCGGCATATATTGCTTGGGCTTTTATTGGCTTGACGCACATCCGATTCCGTAAGGCGATGAAGGCCCAAGACGTGCCGGTCTCATCGCTCCCATTCCAGTCGTTCGGATATCCATATGTCCCTTGGGTCTTATTCGCCGGCAACATCTTCCTGGTCCTCATTTCTGGATACACCACTCTCTTGCATCCTTTTGATCTCAAGGGCTTCATCTTTTCGTACCTTGTTATTCCTCTTTTCATTGTTCTTTACATTGGATGGAAATTATATCACAGTAAGTTCTTCTTAATCTTAAATGCCCTTGGCCAGTTCTTTAACCGTGAGAATTTAGAAACGAAATGGGTTGATGTTACCGAAGCCGATCTCACCAGCGGAAGAAGGGAGTGGCTTGGGGGCAATGACGAGGAGGAAGTGGTTTCTGGTAATAACTTGTTTAAGAGGGTGAAGAATATAGTTGTAGGTTAGGCTGATCGCTGAGTTCTCATGTTTCTTATCAGCCAAAATCCACATATTCGTTTCTTACTTTCAATTGTTGCCAGTCGTATTCATGGGAGAAATTTATGCAGTCATTGAGGCTTAACTCTAGCTTTATCCGAATATCTCAAGTCTCGTTTTGCTACTTTAATTGAGTCTAATTTCCACTTCCAACCTCCCCGCACATATTTTTCACATTGAACCTGTCGTCAAGCATCACCATTAGCCGGGGCTCATATGATTCAACAGGATAGACTACCCAGGAAGCAAACAATAATCAGCACTAGGGTGGATTTCAATCAACAACTGCGGCTGATTTAGCCAGCACACATGTACCAGCCTTCGATCAAATCCACTCTTAACCCTACTGAAGATGATATTTATCTTTGCGAGACCCGTGACCTGGAATACCGGAACATACATGCGCTGTTATGAGTAGGTGATGATATATAAGAAATGTCTTGGAGCAGAATTTAAATTCGGAAATGACTCCGCGTCAACAATCCTATAGAGCTATCCCTGTTGGGCATGACACCGTCTCATATCTTTGCTGAGGAGTCAATTCTGCAACATGGCATGCGCGATTCAAGCTAGACATAGTTCAGCTATTATGAACTATCTGAAGACTTTGATGTACTCTTGCTCCAGAGCTTATGACACAGATTTAGTTATAAATACGGAGCAGGCCCTGGACCAAGTTGATCGGAACCATCCTCAATGTTTCATGTCTTCGACATTGCTGATACGGCAGTTTTGTTGTCCCCAAACTGATGCGGCCAAGTTTGTTGATAAGACATTGCGATGAACTAGGAACATCCTAGGCCTGCGCATGTCCATCCCCTGCCGTCGCCGGATAGTTGTCGGACTCGAGCCCGATGACAGAACTCCGCTCCACTCCGATGCCCTTATCATCCGCCAATCATCGCACTACCCCGACTCGGGCCTTCCTTACCGATGCGCTAAGCTAACACCCTTCGGAGTTGTAAGACGGGCCAAAGAGCAATCTAAGGTCAAGGATAGCGTCAGAGCTTCGATCCGTGAATGATGGTAGCAATGCTTGATAGGATGAACTTCAAACCCTTGCCTCCTCGTTCCCTATTCTTCTTCTATTGAAATACTAAATTGCAGGTTCAATCTTGCATCTTGATTCAGTTTCACTCAGATTTATTTGGCTCTTCCTTCAATTCATATTTACTTGTTGCATCTCAGCATCAGTGCTCTTATTTTCCGTTGGCATCATGGCTCCCAGTGCAAAGACTTTCGAAAGCGACGACAGCGTCCTTGACCCTGCCATCAAGTCTCATATTGCAACCTTGTATGCTGCCGTGGACAACAAGGATCTTGAAACCTGGGGTGCGCACTTTACCGAGGATGCCGAGTTAAAGAAGGGAACATCCAATGTCAAGGGACGAGACCGTAAGGACATTGAAACCAAGATCCACTGCTTTGAACGAATTCTCTAATTTATACCCTTCGCAGGTCTTGTTGAGCTTGTGACAAAGTCGTGGGCCAATTTCCAAAGCCGTGATCACATTGTCTACGCAGTCTTTCCATTTGGACACAAAGCAGAGGAGGTGATGATGCACGGGCGAAGCAATAATGTGTCCAAGGATGGCGAGGCCAATACCTTTACTTGGGCCGCGAGAATGCACTTTAAGAGGAGCGAAGATGGAAAGGTTCTGATTGACAAGTACACCATCATTGTGGTAAGCTCGGAGAATTCTTGGACTCGGTGTTGTACCTTCAATTGGCGAGTGACTAACATTTCTAGGACCCTCACCCATCGACTCTGTAAGAGCTTGGTATTTTGGCACGAAACTTTAGTGACTTCTCTTTCCACATTGGCCGCCAATTTTAGGACCCCTCCTACATACCTCAACTTCGACTCGGCGTTGAATTAGCCCCCATCGTAGTAGAGCTAACGGGAAATTTCGATGTCAACGATCTGCAAATCTGAACATAGAGGTAGTCAAAATATAATAGATTATGGGACAAGAAGATATGTAGCCCACAGGAAACAAGAAACTCAGTCAAGGTCAAGATGTCATTACATACGTGACCCCCCAAAGCACCGCCAATGGCTCCACCAGAGAAATCGATGAATGCACACCAGCCAAAAATTGCCCAGTTATTGTCAGTAACACCATGCTGAAATTATGATCAAAGACGGAGAGATTACCGTTACAACGATGATACGGCAATATTCGTCTTTTCGTTTTTTTTTTTTAATAATCAGGGTCTTATTGGGTAAACCACTCTTTATTGTGGGTTGGCAATGTTGAGTATGTCGGGAAAAGAAATATCACGGGGTAGCCATTGCTGCAGAACTAAGGACGGGGCAGCATACTAGCAACACAGAATTTACGCGTAAGAGAATCTTCAGAATGCAAGACATATGAAATTTTTCAAACTAAATCAATCTAAATACTAAGGGACGGAATATGAAAGTTGATGATGAGTTCAAGGAGCGACCAGAGTAACACGGTTATAAAACAATCCCCAATAAGCTACGCACCACCAAACCCTTTTTATGTTGGCTAAAGTGGGTACCCTGCGTGAGAAGTCTCATCAAAGTAGAGGACTTGAGGGGAATTGATTTGGTAGCCTTGAATTTCGGCTCCATCGTCGGGGTCCAAGACATGGGTGCAATTCTTCCAGCGACCTGAAAACGGGGGAATGTCAGGCTTATAACCGGCTCCGAGCTGAACCCATCTGGGCGCATTAAGCTGAACACCTCGTCCAGTTTTTTTCATTCCATTGTAACGACAAAAAATATTAAGCGGCGGGAGAGGCTGCCTTTCCATCGTGGGAGGAACATGGAGAACGGGGGCATTGAGTTGGTGTATCCTGGGACCGGCTTCACAATCCTCCCACTCAGGGTCAGGTGTGTTTGGCCCCGGAGAAGACTTAGCGCCAGCTTGTTCTTGTTGCGAAATTACTTGCACCAACGCCATTTGATGACGTGTAGCAGACGAGTTGGGCGGATAAGTCTTGTTGTACGTGGAGGGCTTGTCGGACGCAGATGGGCTAGCGTCCGAAGTGCCCTGGTCATCGCGTGAGCGATTAGAAGACTGAGAGGAGTTTTCGTTCATGATTTTGAGATCGCTTTGGATCTGGTGCAGTGCCCGGGATTGAGTCTCTTGGATAGCCAGAGAGAGGTTTGCCTTCTGACGCTCGAGGCTGGCAAACAGGTTGAGAATGTCTCGTTCACGGGATAGGAGAGCCCAAGTGCGCATATAGCGTCCCTTTTGGAGTACAGCGCTGATGCAGTTGTCCTCAATGATGGATAAGATGTTTTGTGTTTGGAGCCCGACTTCAACTGTCTGAAGCAAAGGGTTCTTAGAAACTGTGTCTGAAAGGTTGCGAAGCTCCTGGAGCTGATGATGATATTTTTCCAGCGTCGAAGAACCCCCTTTTATCTTCCTCATCGACTCCATTAAAGAGAAGCACATCATGGCTAGCTGGGCCGCAGTAGCGGCCACCCCAACAATCTCTGCCATGGTTCAGGCTCGAAGGCAAGGCGACATGGCGATGGCTCGACGCGGGCGCTAGAGGGCTTGACCGATGAAAAGTTGAAAGGCGGTGAAGATGCCGAGTTAACGCAGGATTGCGACGTTCACGATAGTTTCCCTGCTGAAGAACGGGTCGGTATGGTGTGCGAATGTGCAAAATGGTAGAGGTTGCGGCGACGTGGCACAGAAAGGAGGTCAATGAAACGGTGGTGTGGCCACTTGGCCAGACGTCCAAGACGGAATGAATGCGATGTTGGGCATCAGGTTGGGTTATGAGAAGGAAAAAATTTTCAGGAGGTGTAAATCCAAGTTATGGTAGAGCCTCATCCCATGGTATGGCAGCCGGGTGGAGGATGGGGGCCAACAATTCACTCTGGATGAGAAATCATTGGAAGAATCGAGAAGGGTATAAGGGAAAAGGCAACCAACCTTAGGCTAGATGAAGGAATTTGGATGACAGGTGCATGAAATGATGCATATCAAGGCGTCGTGATGATTACGGAGGGCCCGAATGTCAGGCCTAGGTTACCCAACACGTTGAATACGGCTGGAAAATCGTCAAGGCTGTTGAGGGGGATATCTTTTCCGTCCGGTCAAGACTTGTAAGCAAAGCGAAGTCAGTGTGTGGTTCATTCTAATCAAGGCCTTTTTAGGGATTCTGTAGTTGTAATCTTGCCTCACTCAGCAATATTGTCCTCATAGAGGTGGTAAGGCGTAGGTTAGGGAAAGAGATCAAATGGTGCGTGCAAATCAAGGGTCAGGTTGAATGCCCAAAGACGCTTGCATCAGAAAAAAAAAAGGGACCGACAAGACGGTGTGAATGAGGTGGCGGCAGTTGAACTTGGCCAAAGGTCGACGAGGCTCAAGGGACAGGAGCTCCGATACCTCCGGGGACAGTCAAGCTTTGAAAACAAGGAGAACGATACACGAGGGGGAAAGCAGCATGGTCAAGAAGTCTTCATAATTAGAATTCTTGATGGCTAGGCACATCTGCCAAGAACGCAACACATACGCTATCTGCCAACTGCATAGCTTCAAGGCGGCCGATGAGGCGGGCAAGCTGCCCATGTGAATGCGTGCAGGACATGTATGCCCAACATACCATCACCCATGGCAAGTGCACTACCGGTGCTACCCTGGCCCCGCAAGGGACGATGGGACCGCAATAGTCTCTTACATGAACGTGGAGAGGGCGCAGATACTTTGATGAAGGGGATTTGTAGTGCAGAACTGCGTTGATGTGTTGGTGTTTTTAACACCTCTGCGGAGTGTGGTTTGACTAGATAGGAAAATCTCTGAGTGAATCGATTCCTACCAAGTTGACAGACATTACGGCTCAACGACTGAGGTATATACCCATACTGTACGTCACGTTGTGTCCAAAGTACCTGTACTTGGGGCATCCTTAATCTGACCCCTCCTCCACGACCGCACCACACCTACTGACACGGAAATATTAGGTGCCTAGGGAAAGGTGGCTGCTGATTTAGGGAAGTGGAAAGGGAAAAAGTAAAACAGCAAGAGTCGCTCTCAACTATCAATACCTACCTCCTCTGCTGCCCATTCTGTTTGTCCAGATCCATGTGAGTAAGGGTCTATAGAGTACCACAATCCCAAATTAGATATGAATTGAGCAGATTGACCAATTTAAGTCGCTTGACCTGGTTGAATCATGATGAGCAGCTTACATGGAAGCTGAAGCATCCGAGGCTCTAAATAGCCCCCTGGGAGCGTCTGCCAATGCCGTGCCGCCACGGACTGGGTCTGCGTTTCTCTGCAGACCCCTGTCCATGAGTCCATCGTCCGAAGGGGACAAGCCCTCGGCTAGGTTCCACACGCACAAGCACGGGACAACTCACCGTTTTTGCCGTCCCCCATTGCAAACTCATCCGTTATTAGAGCAGCGACCAATTGATTGCTCCATGGACAGGCGAACGCGGGCACAGAGCCCACACCATTGCCAGCGCGGGCACGAATATGACGTCCAATCCCAGCCCCATTCGCCCGGGCGGGCGAGCGAGGCGGACTTGGTTCCGACGACAGCCATGACGATGTCACCATCCCAGACACGCCGGACTGACATGACGCAGGTTGACACAGAGTCTCGGATTGCCCCAGATGGTGGTGCTACAGCGACCACCACAGCCCCCAGCCCCTCCACGATCGCCCCAAACGCACTCGGTGCAGCGACACCAACATTTACAGCGAGCGGTGCTTGTCAGCGAGACGGAAACCAGTTCAACGGACCATACAAAAAGGAAGAGGTGGCACAGTCAAGCGTGACCAACATCATCGCACCCGCCAAGGTCGAGCATATGGTCGTGAATAATTACAATAATGCGTCTTCACAGTCGCAGCTCGTCAATACGCCCCTGGAGAGGGCGGCAAGATGCTCTCGCTGTCAAGTTCCGTGTCAAGCTCTGTGTCAAGCCTGCGGGTGCGATTCTGGGCAGAACGACAAAAGGCCTGAACTTCCTGGGCAAGGTTCACATAATGATGGCCATGACCTGTTGGCTAATGAGAATAGGACCCGCCATGATGAACCTCGATTAGGCCAAGCCGCCGGCTTTGTAGTGTTACTTGCAGGAGGCTTCACATATGTAGGTGCACACCTGCCGCTTTGGTCCAGCCATCCCTATCCCTGGCCGTGTGGGAAAAGAAACTGTGTGCCAACCGCTGAGCAATCCCTCGTCCAGGTGTGTTTAATTTGCTGTTGCTCGTTTGCCATGTGTTGGTTGGTCGCCTGTCGTGCACACCAACTGTTGAACGCCCGCGTCCTGTGCGAGAAGACGCTTGGCCAATGAGTGCCATGGTCACATCCTGAGCGCCAACGGGAGCCAGCTGCGATGGTGGGATGGGAAGAGTACGAATACGCGTCTGGTCAGTCCGTAGGGGTTTGGGTGTCTCTACCGGTGCCTCACTAACTTATCAAGTCTTCTGTCACTTCACGGCAGTGGTGGCAACACGGTTGCTGCGAGATTGAATGACCATGCCTGGGCCAGCCTCTGATTTTGTCCTTTCGCCGCTGTCAGCGAGCATCTAGCCCGCTACCATCCTCCACGATAGCGATGAGACAGTGGGGAGTGGAGGGAGGAAGCACAAGGCTCATTCCTCCCGGTGTGATTTCGGCGGTGCATAAATGCCTCGTTCGTTCCCCACATGGTCGGGTTTGCATGATTAGCTTGTCTAGGGCTGAAGAACCAGCGCATCTGGTCCTAGCTGTGAGATCTACTACAATACATGGCGATGAGGATGCTCATCATCGCAGTCATTTATCGGCTTGTCCCATGTTTTACATCCAGTCCCGGTTACACACTTCCCGTCTTCCCGTCGAACAGGGTGGAGATGCGCTAGGGAGTATCCGCGTATGTCGTGCAGCGCAGGCCCGAGATGAAGGCCCCTGTTATCTGGTCACCTGGCCATCTAAGCTCCAGCGAGTTCCAAGTCTAACTCTGTTTTGCAAAGCCCCTCCAAAATGTTCTACATAGTACTAATGGAGCGAGTGATGACCAAAGCATGAGTAGAATCTCGCCTTGGTGAAATAATTTGTTCAGTCTGGTCTGGTGACCTTGAGGCTTGCCCACCTGCCACGGGGTCGCCCCTTATTGGCGAGGTTTCCAACCCTGCAGTAACGTTCGATCTTTACTTACAGCAAGGCCAGCTGGGACAACTTAGCCTCAGGGGAGTGTTAGAAGTACAGGTCAAGTGAAGGCCCCGTGAGGGAACCATTGTTCCACCTCTAGAGACTATCGTCACTTTATCCTAGCGATAGCGATAGCAATGAAGTGTTTATACATATCCATTAGGTATGATATTTCAAGGCGACCGCTCCCAACAGTTCCAGCATTGATTTCAACTGTCAGGGTCCGATACATTTAGCCTCCACGCCCAAATCAAGCATCCGTTCTTTCATACAAGTTCTCTCAACTGATCCCACCTGAGCCACAAAAAAAACGACCATTGACATTCATTCTTCAGAGTAGAAGCTGAATGTGCCATTTCAAGTCGTTTTTTTCCATATGGCTTCACCCGAGCTCACAATAGGTCAGATTAGCAGAGGCTCACACATAGTCGGGGCATCCAGACCTTTCTCCCTTGATCATTCTAGTTTGATGCCTACGTCCTGCATCCATCTTTCGCCTCCCTTCTTAGCTAGATCAATCCTTTTGCTCCATTAATACATGGCTCCGTATAATACGAGATCCGTAGACGAACTTGAAAGGAGCAATTCCGCTGTTCATTTCCCTCTTGGGCCATTATCGTCGTCGTCGTTGGATTTTACTCGACATATATCCTTCAGGCAGCAGATGAGGATAGTAGTGGCAGGAATAATGATAGAGTAATCAAGCCTCAGTTTTGCATCCGATTGCATCTTGCGGGGATCAACAGTTGGCTGATCGGTGACCCGCACACCATCAGACAGACTGCGCCAAATCGCCGTGTCCAGGAGCGGCCGATGAAAATGTCAAACGTAAGCGGTAGGCCAAGAGATTTGGACCCGCCTGCATAGGTAGAACATACCGGTATTGTAGTGAGTGACGGGCATTGCGGCAATAAATTGGGCGGCCTGGCTAGGGCTGGTATCTTTCAGTAGTGGTAGGTTGGAATCTGGTAGAGAGCTGGTATCAGACTACACGGAAGAATGGGAATGGCCAAACCACGCAACAAAACGAAACAAAAAATGTTACCAGCATAGCTCTTTAAATAGCTCTTATATTCAGCTTCAGAATCCGCCCAATAAAACCCAGGTTCTATATGCTAAGTTAAAAATGTGAAATGTGTTGGAAGGTTTTGGTTCGCAAGGTCTTGCAATGTCGTCAGCAGATATAGGTTAGGCAGTCGCCAAATGTTGACAGAACTTGGTTGCAAACAATATTCCGACAAGTTTCGGGCACCAGATGTAATTACAACCCAAAATGTGGAATATTCTGCTCCGCATTACCTTGTGCTATCGTCATCCTCGCACATCTCCCGTAACATCCTCGATGTAGTGCGATGAATTCCGGTTTCTTCTAACTTGCGCAGAAGAGCAACTAAACTATGCTTTGTGTCCTTTGACAACTGTCCCAATGGTTGGCTACGAGGAATCGATACAGCCAAAAGTTCAAAACAGTCTCTATAATGCTCTGCCTTGGGCCACCTGTCCGCGAAGATTGCCAAAACCGCACTGCAATCTCTGGTTGCATCGTTTGCCTCCCTAGGGACTGGAATTGCTCTCGCCCAGACAATATACCATAGGGTTACAGCGGCGCGGAATTGTGATAGTACCTGGAGTCATCAGTAAGATGAATCTGTCTCTGGTCGGAAGATTATGATCTACTTACGACGAGCCATGGTTGCGCAATCTGTTTCTTCTTTTGAAGTGTTCGAAAGCTTGTACAAGCTGCACAGCTTGCTAGGAGGGCATTATCTGCCATGGATGAGAAGACGTTGGACTGATTAACGAAACAGATAGAGAGTCGGGTAAGGTGGCCGATATGTTGTAGCCAAAGGGCACTTCGGTAACCATGGCTATTTTGAATGCTGTGATGCGGCGTCAGTTCAACTTGATCACGTTGCAGGGTGGTTCTTATTCTCCTGCAGGCACTGTAGTTTATGGCCTTGCGAAGAAGATGGAATCATACCTGTGTTTTGCGATAACCTCCGGGTCCTCCCACTCTCTCAAATTCTTCAGCATGTGCATTTCCAATTCCAATGGTACACTGTCCTCCAAGTTATCTTTCTCAACCATGTGCATGAAAAATGACTGAATGGCTCGAATTTTGCAGACATGAGCGAATGTCCGGAGATCAGGAAATATGGCGTTTTCTGTCGAAATACAGTCGGATAACCAGGGCAACGGATGTTGGGCTTCAGCGGTGGCCTCAAATAACGGGGTCGAGATGTACATGTCAGGCAGACTGACTGGAGTGCCCAGTGCCGAACTAACGGCCCTGTCAAGACTAAAGGTTCGGGTCTGTCAGATCCATCTTCCGGAGGCGTCCTTGGCAACTTACATATAAGCGCATGACCATGCTCGAATCGAGATGGAATTGCTGAAATTAGAGGCCCTCGGTAGCCTATGGAATCGATGTAATGTAGCAAACTTCATGATGGCGCTGCTGATATGCGCTATTCTCCAGGTGCTCTCGGCATGCAACGCAAACATGGCAGACAACAACATGGCCTGCAAGCGAATTAGGGGAGTAGATGTAGAATCGGCCATTATTGATTGCTCGGCCTGCGCTCTCGACTTGAGGTTCTGGTATTTCTGGTGAGGGGAATTATCGGATTTGGACTCAATCAGCGACCCCGTAGCAAATATCTAGCGCAGATTGTGAGTATTTGGCCATGCGAACACACGGAGGCGCCCGGTACCATGTTGACGAAAAAGGCGGGCCATCCAATAGGCCCGGCATTTGGTGATGATTTCTTCCATGCAGTGTAGTATTCGGCGCATAATTTGATATCCAGGAAGGGGTATTGTGGGTGGATGACAGTGAAATATGTCCGGAAGAATGACGCCGCTACCGTCAACGGAATATCGTGTGGCAAGACTCCAGGGTTTTCATGCATGACGAGGCCGCCATTGAGGAAGCGGGATAGGATCGTGGATATGGTCCCAACTTCGCCATTTCCTCGATCAGAACCTACTGGCTGGCCAGGCAATGACAACCTGGACTGGCCACTACTGGTGGGAGAATTATGTTGCGATGGGTGGGTTAAGTTCTGCGATGGAGGGGAGAGCTGCCACTGCGTTGGGTTATCAAGATTGACACTACCGGAGCCATGAGATGTCGATACTGATCGTGGGGTTTCGCCATTCCCAAGACGAAGGGTGCCATCGTGTAATGTGTCACGGTATTGCTGGTCCCAGCTTTTGGGGGATGGACGAGGCAAGGAGGGCTGTTGAGAGCCAGCTGGTGACACGGAGGGATTGCATACTATGAGTATTGTTAGTTGGGCCAGATTCTACTTATATGTAGGGTTGGTGACAAATACCAGCACCCGCTGCGACGCAACTTTGACAGGACGATTCATCTCCAAAGTTGCACGGTTGGCTGATTCGGATACAGCGCTCACAAGCCCGCTTCCTCTTCCCCAGAAGAGCTGTGCTGCTAGAGGGGAAAGACATTTTGGCGGTGCCTCACTGGCTACGCTCCAGGCCATTCATAAAGTATAGAGGTTTCACCCTCGGGATTTTCTTCATCATCTGCCCCATTAGGCCATGGCAAGAAGGCCCAAGGTCTCCTCGTTCCGCTGGCGTCGAGATAGCAATGCACCCAATCTCTAACGGGTCCTATCGAGATGTTGAATGGAGATTCTTAGCCTTGCCTATCTCAAATGGGGTCACTGCCGTTATCGAAATCGGCGTCAACCAATTACGACTGTTCATTGGAAGCTGCAGATATCCTTGATGCTGCGTGATTTTCAACGCGTGCGCGTGACCCGTAACAATGCACAGTTATGGTGGTTCAGGTATGCTGACTAATGTCAATGTAGCTTGCGATTGGTGAAGAGAAGACATGGCTCAGTTAGCATGTGTCACGCCCTAGACCACTACGCTATAGCAGCAAAAGTGTAAGGTGCCCTAAATTTACACCTACAACAGGTGCTGCACACAAGTGGCCTATATCTATCGCGACAGCATGATATTGCCCCAAGCGTACAGTTACTGGTAGCTACAATAACTTCGGACGCAAATGACTAAGCTGCGTCTACGTGAATCCAAAGTCTAACTGGGCTGCGGCTTCGAAGAGGCACCTTTTAGCATTGCCATTGAGTACTTATCAAGCAAGGATCAGAGCCAGACGAAACATCCTCCCGTTCCACGCCTATGGGGCAATCTCCTGGCCAGCCACGGCAGCAAAGAAGGCATCGGCGAGATATGACCCTGCGTAGCTCGGCTTGTGGAATCCATCCACAATGGGGGGACTCGAGATGGTTTGGAGATGTTCTCGATGTATCCCGCAATGCCGTCCTGCTGCCACTCCTTTGCAAACTTCTCCGCTGTAATGTTGAGTCCACCCACAGCCCAGATTGGCTGGACTTGCCACACGATGCCCAGCTTGGCCATGTCGTCGCTGAACGAACGAACCTGTGCAGGGGAAAATCCAGCCTTTTCATAGTCATACATACCAGTGAAACCGAACGCAAACAGCCGGTTTGGATACACCTTGCGAACCTCGGAGTGGAACTCAACAATGTCCTTCCACACTACGACGAGTTAGTATCTCACGACGGCTTTTCTTTTTCACAGTGTCTCACCTGGAGCATCCATTCTCGCCCAAGTCATGTCGCCCAGTGGCGCAGCCAAAATGGCTCGTTCAACGATTGTTTTGACACTTGGTCTCCACATGTACTGTCCTTCCTTCGACCTAGGAGCCTCCCAGTCGAAAAACACGTCTTCTCCGAGGACAGTCTGGGCGATTCGACGCTTCTCTTTGATTGGGGTTCCATATGCTGTTGCCTGAGACACGTACTTTTGATATTGCTCATCAGTGGACTTTTCTTTGACTGCCTCATCAAAAGTTGTCAGCCGGCCCTGGCCTTCCATTCGTCGCGTGCTTGCATGTAGGTTTTGCCATCTGCCAAACCCTGTTGAACGGCTTCGACCAAGGGCTCCACGTCTTTCGTAGCTCCAACTACGTATTCGTGATCCCGGGGGTCTATCGTGCTGGTAATGAATTGTGATCGATCAGTGTCGCATCTGCACATGAGCAAGGTGTTTGTGCTAAGGTCAGGTAAGTCTCAAGGCTGTTTCAAACAGATAGACAGAGAATCACTTGCCCCATAATGTCAAATTGCATTCGAACAGCAGTCAATCTCGACAAATACTCACTCGTCGGGACCACAGTCCGTCCCTCTCCGATAGTAAACTTTTTTAGCCCAATGGCCAAGTCATCTAAATGGATCATGGCAACACCAGCTTCCACGAATAGCTTTGCCAATTTCACAGTCGTTGTCAAACTTCCAAATCCCATATCACCATCTGCGATGATAGGGGCCATGAAGTCATATTTTTCAAGCTTCTCTCGATCAGCCTTTGCGTGATGCATTCTAAATTGCTTCTGTCGCTGGTCATGCCATAACTGAGCCTTGAAGATCTTTTCCACCACCTTGGGAACTGTGTCCCAGGGGTAGTCGGCATGGTCACACCCTGGATGTTGAACTTCAGACAAGCCGCACAGTGCTCCCGAGACATAGACGGTCTTGAAGAACACGCATAATCTGTCAGTTCATGGCCACCTCCCTCAGTGTCTCCGCTAGGCATTCACTGTACCTGTTGATGCTTCACCATCTGGGAAACGACAGTGGGCTCGGTTGTGCCGAAGGTCTTTTCGCAAGTACCATTCTTGAGATGAGTGTTTAGAATATCCCAAAGCTTGTCTCCTTGGAGACTCGAGGGATAGTTAATGGGGATAGTATTTCGAAGCGCCGCAATCGTCTTTGCTGAATACGGCCTAGTACCCGGTGGGTCATATAGAAGCGCGCTACGCTGGGCTTGTAGACAACCCCACCTCTCCTGCCGGAGAGGTGGTAATAAAACCCATAACCGCATCACTAGCGTAACCAACTTTTCCAATGTAGCTTATCTACAACTTTATTAAATAAAGTCTAAATACAAAGATAAAGATATTATTAGAATTACCTACTTTAAAATAACCAGTTCTATTAATATAAGTCATTTTAGTAGTGTGGTTATTGAATTCTAGCTATATAAAGCTTAAGCTTATTAATGCCGCTGCAACTTTGGAATAGTGATTTGTACGCCTCCTATAGAAATAATAGCATTAGGTTCTTCCTTACTAAAATACCGATTTAGCGCTTGTTTAAAGCTAAATCCACTATAATTTATATTAGGTATTTGGCTGTAAGCTTGATTATTAATATCTTTATTTATTGTGGTATTTTAAATGTATAAAAGAGATTAATGTAAAGCCTTAATTTAGGTAGTCTAAATGATCTTAATTGAAGTATTATTAGAGCCTGCATTTAAGGGTAAAGAAGGCAGCTTAATTGATAAGTGTAATGTTATTAATATAAAGTCCCCTGGGCTGTGATCTTGGCTGCTACTTTAATCCTTGATTTAGGTAGTGGCAGTGGTGCCTGCTTAAGTTATACTGGCTTAATTGGATAACCCTTATGATGCCTTTTATTTAACCACTTTAGGGATATAATTGAGGTAGGTTAGTAAGGCTATACTTAATAAAAGCTGCTTTTTTGCCTTATTAGCCTAAAGCCAAAGCTCCCTTAAGGCTTTAATGGCTTTAACCTCTTCTGGGATTATTGCATTTTCCTGAAGTTTCTATATGGCCTTTAGCATAGCCCGGCTATAAGGGATAGAACCTAAAGGGGCTGTTTTTCTCCTCTTGGCCTTATCCTTTTGCAATTAATTAAAGAGCTCCTTTTAGGACTGAATATTTTTCTTATTTTCCTTCTTCTAGTCCTTATAAGCCCAGTCCCTAACCTTCTCACGCAATTCCTCTATTGTAAAAGCCCTATTATTAACCTAAATATGCCGCTATATGTGTGTGCGCTGGGACTATAAAGCAATTTGCTCTTAATGTTGCCGGATTATCTCTTTTTACGCTAATTAAATAACAATTGCAAGATTAAGATAGGCTGCAGTGTTTAATATAACCTGCCTAATTGGGCTGCTTAGGAGGTCTAGCTTCTATACGCTCTAAATAGCGATAAGGTCTCTTTTAGTCTTCCTTAGGGTAATAGCTTCCTTCTCAAGCCGCATAGGAAATAAGGGCTCTTCCTAATTCTTAACCAGTTAGCGAAGGGGCTATAAAATAACCTTAGGAGCAAGGGGCATTAGCCCTACCTTTTCAAAGCCTATATATATATAACAGGCCTTAAATGCAGCCCAATATATTACCTTCCATTAATTAAAAAAGTCCAATTAAGTAATATATATACCTTTAGCTTAAATAAAGTTCCTAAGGGATAACTGCTATGCCTTCTTAAGGTGCTAGTAAACACTAATATTAAGGGGCTAAAGGATATAACTAATATAAGTAAGAAGGCAAAAAGGGATAATATTAAAGGTATAATAATACTATATGAAATTAGGGTCTTTATAAGCTAAAAACCCATCTATTAGGAGCATCCAATATACTGGATTTTTCTTCTTTCTTAGCCAAACAGTAAGAGCTTGGGTTTAAGTGGCCCTTATGATATTAGTCTTATACCTAAACCACTCCTTAATTGAATGGCCATTAAAGGTATTACTAAAGGCAAAAGAGTGTTCATTAAAGTGCTTTAATTACTATTAAGCCTAGTGGCTATTTGTATATCTAGTTGCTATATTGGTAAGAATGATATTCTTATTAATATCAGCCATAATGTATTCCTTAAGAAGGACCTTTACTAAAAGGATAAGGAAGGAAGGAATTAATATTCTAGCAGCACTAATAGCATTAATAGAGGTAAGGGACTTTTTATTGCCTAGCTAAAAGGTTATAGGCCAGGTGTTTTTCTTTATTTAGGTTAAGTATATCTTTAGGCTGCTATTAACCTAGCCTATTTGCAAGGGCATTTTATTAAAGTTCTATAGATTAACTGAATTAAGTAAAAGCTTTTTAGTAATAGCCTTAAATTCCTTAAACTAGGCCTCTATATTAGGAAGGTTATACTTAGCAGAAGCTCTTATAATCTCCTTAATCTTTAGAGTCTTAAATTGAAGCTCTAGATGCCGCTATTTAAACCGGCGAGCCCAAGCCTTAAAAACAGCTGTCTTTAGACCTTAAATTCAGTATTTCCTCAAGAAGCTAGCATAATTGCATACACAGGCTTCTATTATAGCAAATGCACTCTTCTCTACATTACGTATATATATAACAATTGCCCGCTCTTCTTCTGCAGTTATAGCTTAAGGTAACCCTCCCTTATTAATACTAAAAAGAAGCCGCTTTTCTGCTCTTAATAATAATATATATTTCTTAGTGAGAGACTCCTTAGCGTAGTGTAAATAAGCCAGTTTATTTACAGTTAATGTATAGGGCGGTGAGGGATTCGCCTGAGTCGTCTGTGTGACGTTCTGATCCGATAGGTACGCACGGGCGGCATTTGCCGTAGCGGCATGGGACTTGTAAGAAATTTGAGCCATATTGAAATTAGAAGTGAAAATGCAAGAATAATAAATTTGGTCGATTTTAGGCTTTAAATGAAGAAGTTATTGATAAGTTACATTGGAAAAGTTGGTTACGCCAGTGATGCGGTTATGGGTTTTGTTACCACCTCTCCGGCAGGAGAGGTGGGGTTGAAAGCTAGCTTACATAACCCAGCGGGTATACATTAACGTTAGCTTGAAGGAATAACAATTGTCGGAGAATTACGGACCTTTTTAAATGGGTCTGTCTGGAATTTTGCCACTCCTTCTCAATAGCAGCCACTTGGTCGAGAAATGCTGCATCTTCGGCATCTAGATCTACTTTGGAGTTTGACATGTTGAGTCCGCTTTTTAAAGATGATCTCAAGATGATAAATGTGGGGTGTGGACTTGGGCCAAGGCTTCTGCGGAGCGTGGCAAGATGGGGGAATCCAGCTAATCACAGGGAATGCAATCAAGGGTACCTATATATCTTATCCCCTTCTTCAATCCCTCGCCATATTCCCGGTATCTTCGTTCCCAATGTAATCCATGCCTTATAGTTGCAGATGGCGATTGCGCGGGGGCGGATGCGATGCCCGAAACAGGGTCCGATAGCTGCTAGTTCTTGTCAAGTCCGAATGTCCCGACGAGTATCAAGGAGTCCGACGGCCCCGATCGCTAGATGACCACGCACCAAGCTGTCACCCCCTTTAGTCGGCAGAATATCTGTGCTACACCTATTTCGGATGAAGAATGTGGAGAAAGCGGATCTACTTCTCCAACTAATCAGAACAGGGCTCGTTGGAGTCGCGATGATGATCGTCACGGTGAT
The DNA here is from genome assembly GCA_003415625.1 of Aquanectria penicillioides. Lineage (NCBI taxonomy): Eukaryota > Fungi > Ascomycota > Sordariomycetes > Hypocreales > Nectriaceae > Aquanectria > Aquanectria penicillioides. The sequence goes on from PYIU01000003.1 coordinate 156,164, forward strand.
GCCTACCCTGAAGCATGTAATAACAACTCCATTGACCACGTTGAAACAATCTGGAACACGTGTAGCCTTTTCATTTCGGCTTCTAGGGCATCAGAATTATCTAATCGATAACCAACCGTAGAATGAAATATTAGTGTTATTCTCCGATGCCAAAGCTGAGTTTTAAACTAGGGTATTCCAACTCGAGTTTTCGCCACCAACCGCCGATGTGTGACCCAACGCAATAAACCCCATGAACAAACCACGACCCCCTCCGAATCCACACGAACCAAGAACAAAAAGAGGTATCAGATATGTAGATATAACTCCCATACAAATGTGTTGTTAGCGTATTCTCTTAACATCGTCCACGTTGTCGGCTTCGTCATCGCTGCGGCTATCCTCAGCCCCTTCTCGTCGAATAACCTTCAGCGCGACACGCACAATCATGGCGAACCATAAAATGTTCATGCATTCTAGCAAGAGTAAAGGAAAGAGAAAGGCCCATTTAAGAGTGTTTCCAAAGCAAACAATTCCTTGCGACTTCATGAAAGGCTCGAGCAGGAACCAATACCCCTGCGGTGTCGGGAGTGGGCCCTCGAGATTTTGATGAGAGCCCCGCCAACAGCTCTCTCCGATAATCACAGGTATGTCGGCATAGATGGACCAGCACACCATGGAATACACGATATGGCGGGTAAAAATCCAAGAAAGCAGAAAAAAGCCAAAAGCAATGTCGCAAATGGTCTTGTAACCCATGTATTTTAGGCATTTGGCGAGCTTCAATACCGTTAGACATCTCAACGCACGCTTGGTGCTAAATGCAGGGGTCAGGGTTACTTACGGGAAGGACGATATCGACAAAATCCATAATGACCAAGATGACGATGCCAACTCGGGTCTGATGATACGCGTAGGATGCGTAGATCAAACCGCAAGTGACGAAATGATGGGTCAACATCTGCCAATAATCCTTGCGGCGTTCTTCGATATTGATAACAATAATCTGCTGCAGCCAAAAGGCCCACTGAGCGAGTATGTAGAATTTGACCAAGCCGGTGAGCTGGCGTTGCGGCCAGCTGGTCCACAACTCTTTTAGATTGAGCCAGTAAGGCGAGGAACAATAAATGTACTGGGGAGGTTGGATAGTCAGCAATTGCAGCACTTGTTAGGGGTGGCCCGACAAGCCACGACGGGGTTTTCTACCATGCCAAGAGTCCAGGAGACGGCGTAGTAGCACAAAAGCCAGGACTGTTCTGTAAAGCGAGTCAAGTCCTTTGCGTTGCGCACACCACACCTCGTCGCGAAAGGTTGCAACACGTATTTCATGACACCTGCGCGTAGCGCTGTGAACAGGGTGATGAATCCAGCGATGGCGTATATATCGTCTCGGCCATTGCTATAGCTTCCCGTGGACTGGTCTTTGTAAGACAATGTGAAGAACTTGATGGTATATGGCCGAGCTTTCGGAATGAAGTGTGCGAGGAAGACGAGGGTGAGAAGGTTCATTGCGAGGCCTGGGAGGGGCGTGTCAGCGGATGATTGAAGAGAGCAGGAAGCAGAGTAGGACAGGCCTACCAATCTGGTTTTTGATCATCCATTCGGTGAATGATCTCCAAGACCCGTCGGCTCTGCTGCTCAAATGGTGCACGACGGTGGATTTCCCATTGCTAACGGTTGGCGCATGCGAAGGCCTGCGCCTCTTCCTCGGCTCCCGGTGCATGGTATTCTTTTCAGGCTTGGCGCCTGTTCGGCCGCAGTTTAGGACGTTCGGCGGGAGTGTGTTCGCATCGTCGTGGTTGAAATCGGCCATATTTTGGGACGAGACGAGGCCGCGCTCTGATCGGGGTTGATGCCAATTCGGAGATGGGCTGAAAGCGTCGCTGTGCAAGACGCAGTGATGGCGATCGATATGTTAGTGCCGAGCTTCTCGGGCACAACGCAAGCTCGAATTAAAGAGCCAGGCGATAAGGAGTGTTGTCCATTGAAGCATGAAAGGGAGAAGATAGGGGTCCTGAGATGTGATTTCGCAAATCCAAGATCATGTCACTTAATCGTACGTTCGCCAGCCGAAAGGCCCTGGCTGATTAAGGTTAGATTTTCTCCCCCACCTAGACCGTTTGGGTTTTCTACAAGGATTTCCCCGCTGGAAATGAAAGCCATTGACTTTCCAGTTCCGAGGCTGTCTCCTTGGTTGTGTCGAGTTTTTTTATCCCCCGACGCCCAGGCACCATTGAATCGCACCCATTGCCTTGTGCAAGTGAGTCACAGGCACACACAATCCATTGCAGGTAAAATACAAGTACAAAGCCTCCCGTTTCCCCTGATTTCTTTCTCTCCCGTTATGTAGCCATGGAGTTGCCCGACCGTGGCAATGTGGCCCGCTGTAGCTAACCTGCATGTCTCGATGTACCAGTCCGGCTTACACCACCTTGTACATATAAGCTCTACCGGGATTGGGCTCGGGAAGAAGCGGAAATAATACGTCTATTGCAGCCTGGAATCATTTGGTCAAAATACAAGTCAGATTTAGCCAGAAAATGGACTTTGGCCATGGATTGCATTGAACATGTGGTACATCACTGCACCCACAGCGAATTCGAAAAGGTCCTGTGCAGTCGCTCAACCCCTAATTCACACTAGAGGTGTCAATAAGCAATGTCAGAGCCCAGTATATATTTCTCATCCCTCAAAACACGTTCTTTGCACAATTAATCATTGGGATATTTTTTCTCGGCAAGGCACCGTTTTAGGCATAAAAATTGTGACCCTTGGGCGGTGATTTCGAATTAGGAGAGTTTTGGATACGACGCGAAGAGGCGGGTCATTTTGCGCCCGTGTTGTTTACCAACCTCCCTGACAACTCTGAGCCATTGAACCAATTTATCCAAAGCCGCAAAAAAAAAAATGAAAGCCGTTCATAATAGAGGCCGGACGCAATTCTGGATTTCGAGAATCTCCCAAATACCATGTGAAAGCGGCAGCTGGAGGGAGGGTTGCAGCGGTTAAAGGCGGCGGGACAGGCTGGCGAACTTATTGGCGATTGCGACGCCTCTTTTGCATACTATGTACAGCTGAAGTGGAGGGATGCCGAAAGGGGGAAATGCTTTTCGCTGCAACTGCGTAGGGCAAGCTGAACTGATGCTCTCGGTCTAGTGTCCAAGAGAATTGCTGGCTGCATGGTGGTATCAACGGAATACGGATAGATGAAGTGCCATCCGAATGTTCCGCTCCAACGAAGCGGTTGACCACGCAGCGCTGTATGCGAGTCTTGGACGTGGAGAACAAGCCACTTGATTTGATTTGGTGCTGAGGTGGCCTGCAAACGTCATCTTCACTGGTATATGCGCGTACAGCCAGCCACGGTGAGGGGCGCACCTCGTTCCGAGCGTTCAGCTCCACAACGATGCTAGGATCCTCCGTTTTTTTTCTGTTCTGTTAGGCTGCGCCTTTCATATATTTATCCATATTATGCTATGTATATATATCAATCAACCTTTGGTCTGTTTGCTGTGCCGGCCATTTCAAGCGAATACATGCCTTCTGGAGACTTCTGATGCTCGAAGCAATTTGCCATAACTGAATGGATACGACATTGTCCTCAATTTGGATGGACGTCAAAGGTAGACTAGAAATTGGCTATTTAACTGTTTGTATCATTTCAAAATGTGACTGTCAGGCATCCACAGGTCAAACTGGGTTAGCTTCTCACCTGGATATGACGGCACATGGCTTGCGTTGACTCCGACACGTTTACCCCAGTCGGGCGTTTAGGGCGAGTACCTTGTCCATCCTTCGTGATGGGATTGGCCATGCCCCTGGGATCTACCGAAGTCACTGCAGCCATTCAACATTCCGAGCTCGTAGAATTGTTATGGCTTGTATGGTCGATCTAGCTGTGATACACTGCAGGCCTTCACTGCCTCGAGCGTTGCATATCTTGGCTGCTGACGAAGTCAATAGTCTCATGCGTGTAATGGGACATGCCCCCGGCTCAATGTCAGATAATTTTCTCTGGGCCTCCTATCATAATTGTATTACAACGTAGAATGATTCGTTTCTGGAGATTCACTTCCCCCGTGTGGCTGGAGACGACTTCCGAGTGCAACAGGTATAAAAGCATGTAGACAACCTTTCTCATGTCCGGCATGCCTAGAGGATTACTCTAAATCAACACTGCAGATACATCGCGGTTTTCTTTTCCCACTTGGGAGTAATTATTCACGCCATTGCATTTCGTCCTAAAATTTGGGCCTTAAAACCGCATTGATGGATCCTCAATTAAGCCCTGGGTATTACGAAAACATGTCGCCCTTGGAGCGTAGCCAGGTATGATTTTGACTAAACGTTGATGATATCTAATACTAATAAACCAAGATGCTGAGAGCATTGCAAAAAACGGTGAAAGACATCGAGCGATCTCTTAAGACGACTAAGCATGAAAAGGACTCTTTTATTGTTGTTGATGAGGATTCGGCCATCGACATGTGCGATGTCTCAGAGACTTTCCACACTAGCCAAGGCTATGGCATTGAAGGAAAGAGATCGTTGAGGTCTGGCGATGTCATCTATCATACAAACAACACCATGGTAATCTATTGCCCCAAAGTCAATGACTTCGGTAATTGCTAACCTGTTAATCTAGGAGCACCTCCCTAAGAAGTATCGTCGATCGAATCCAAGAATCATGCCCGTCATCGGTCTGAAGGGCGATAACATCATGTATATTCACGCGCACCGAGACGATACCCATGACCCTGATGTTTGGTCTATCTTTTCCCGAATTCCTAGCACAGCCAACATTGATACTAGGAAGAAGATTCACTTCTTTCCTTACAAGGGCGACTTTTGTATGGCTGTCGGCACCTCGGTCTGGAGAAAGCAGCTTCGCTTTGATGACAGCATAGAGAATAAATGGGATCTCAACAACTGGACACGGAGATATGCTGATGAATGGGAGCATATCGGTGACCAATGCCTTCCCAGCGATAAGCTTCGAAGTGTCATCCCTTTTGTTAGAGTCACTGGTGATGATATTCGCTTCCATCTCCTGCTGTTGAATGACGAGGGACGGCTCTTGACACTCCAGGGAGGTCTGTCCAGGAGCAGTCAATTTATTCAGCTGAGGTGTGTCGGGAGGACAGACCTCAGATTCCAAAAGGTGGCATACGACAAAGGCCATGTGGTTGCTTACGATACCGAGCATCACATATGGAATCTGATCCCTGATTTGGACAGCAACACCTTCACTGTGCAACACAAGAGTGCCATTGACCCACTCTACGAACTCACATCTACTAACGTCGGTCTGGTAGCCGTACGAAAGGACGGCTGGCTGTACAGGCAGATTCGGCCAAACCCCCACCATTCCATCCGGAATGTTGAGAAACCAGCAGTATGGGAGAAGTGGATTCGGCAGAATGGAGTTCTTCATCTGGGAATGACTGCTCCCGATGTCACCCTTGGTTTGGAAAGAGTTCTAGAAACTGTTCATACTCACCGACCCGATAACGATCTCTCAGTCAACCTTGTACAAACAGGGAGGCGTAGCATCAAAGAAGTGGATGATTCTATCCTAAGCGAGAGCGCAGTGGGGGAAAATAGGGCTGCGCTCCGAGAAGCTGAGGCGCTCATCCGAAATCTACCCGTTCGGCGAATTGTCAACCGAAAACGCGGCATTCGTGATCTTGAGAGGTTGATTTCTGAAATCAGGATTTTGACTGAGGAAGAGGATGAGATTGAAGATTCCCATGATACCTTCGGTGTCTGGAACCACGGCTATGACCAAGCAGTAAGTAGACGGGGTGTGGACGACCTGATTGCCTCCGAGGTGAAGCCAAGGGAGATCGTTATATCCCATGGCGTCCCATACATTTCTACAAGGCGAGGCGACAATGGCCGTTCCAAGTATGTGGCCGTCTTCAACCAATCCAACCTAGTCATCAAAGGTGAAGATGGACATGAGCACGCAGATTTCGACGCTGAGAAGGTGGAGGCCGTCCCTTTTGTCCGGTTGCCGTACAGGGACATTCACACATCTGATACGGTGTTTGAAGAAAAGGAAGAAGTCGCGAAAGATGAATCATTCGTGACGGTGGAAAAGACTACGAAAGTTGAAGAAATCGAAACCAAGAGAGCAAAGCAAGAGGAGCCGAGAGCCGAGAGGACTGTTGACATCACGGATATCACGGTGACGACATTGGAAAAGAAGCCAGAGAAGCCGGAGAGCCACGTATTTGATCAAACAAACAGAGAGATGATCCACAACACCACTACTACATTCTCAAATACGATGAAAGGGACCCACTTGGACCTTATTGAGCAATCAAGGTCAGCAAAGTTCATGACGGTGGTTGAAAGGACAGTTGCGGCACCTGTGGTTGTCCCAGGTTGGTTCTTGAAACAGGAAATTCAAGTAGCCTTGGCTTTGTACACCAGCGCGATCCCTTTCAACCCTAAAATCTCTAACAGTGGGGTTTTGAAAAGCATCTTGGTCAAGGCACGTCACGACATCATCGCCATGTTGAACGCGACGATCGATCTGAGCCGCACTTTCGAAGAATGGACCCGAACAATTGCGAAGCTTACTGTCGGTGAAGTTGAAGACATGACAGAGAACTATCATGACAGGTCGCTTCGATTGTGCAAGACTGCAATCGACAGCTCTAGGCTCGCTGGTGATAATTTGTCTGAATTCAATCAGAAGACAAAGTATCAGAGGTTTGAAGCGGAAAGGCAAGTCCTTCTTTTCGAGGACAAGCTGCGGGTTCTCGAGGATCAGCTTCAAGACCTCCGCCACCAGTATTGGACTCCAACATGGTCATTTTCGGGTCATGTGGCCCGACAAGACCCGTTCGGAGGAACTGTCAATACTGAGGCCACAGAGTCCAAGATCCAAGCTGACTTGGAGGTTGTCAAGACTCAAATCTCCCAATGCACTTCGGCTAGAGAGATCTGCCGCAAGTTGGTCAACAATTCTCAGCCTTTGCTTCGCCTTTGTGGGCAAGTCCATGGTAATCTGACAGCTATCTTCAATATGCTAGCGTCGGCTTCATTCGATTTCCATGAGACCTCTCCTTGGGCAAAGAGCTACAAGACCCTGATCATTACCGAGTGGCATCGCATCCGCATTGAGGCCGAAGAGATCAGGGACCTAATCAACTCGGCCCGATACGAAGAAAAGCTGCCAGTGAGGGGAGCCACTGGCCAACCGAAACTCACATATAGTGAGTCGCTGGCAAAGGTTGCCTCGCCTCCCCCCGCCCTCTTGCAGCAGTTGCAAATCCAATCCAATGACTGCAAGAGTGTCGGAGACCTTCTGAGCAAGCTTCAGACTCTGCATTATACTGATGATATTGTTGGATATGTCGATCTCAGACACAACCGGAGGATTACAGTGCAGGAAGTGGCTAAATTCTTCCGAAAGATGTACACGCAACTCGCTGCCGCCAATTATGAAACAATTGAGCAGCTTAGCATTGTTGCTCAGGTCCAGCCTCAGAACTCGCGCAACACTGCGAAGGGCAGACTGTCCTCGCATGCGTTCCTTAGGAGTACTTTGAACTTCGTTTCTGCTGCTCGAAGCCGTTCTATCAAGAGCAAGAACCTTGTTCTTGAAGTGTCTTCTGGACTAGGAGAGAGTGTTACTCAAATTAGAAGATCCATCGCTCAACGCAAAGCGGCGATCGACGAGGCCAAGGTTGAACTTGGATACCCTGCAAAGGGTAGCGTGAACCACGAAAAGATTGCGGAGATCGTGGCCAAGGTGTGCCTATCTAGCTTCACAACTGGTTCTCTTGTTAGCGCTGTAGCAACAGCCGTCATGTCGGGTATCCCTATCGCCACCATATCCGCTACCTTGGGCGCTGGAGGTGATGTTGCCGCCCAAAAGGGCCCCAATAACTTCACCCAGACACCCCAAAGTGCCTATTTCCAAACTTGGCAAAATTTCAAGGGCCTCATTTTGCCTGCAAAGGACTTTTCTTCTGATCCAGCACGGGCAAGCGCAGCTTTCAAGAGACTTACCAACGATGAGTTGTTCACGCTGATTCAGATCATTGAAGCTAGCTTCATTTCTGCCGACCGTGCCTTCGAAATTGTCGAACGGATCCAAAAGCTTATGGATGAACTCTTGGGTAGCATCAAGACAGTGTCAAACACTGTAGCTGAGATGGAGGCCACTTGTATCGAGTACATCGAGAAGCTTGACTTTGTCGCCCCAATGCCGTTTACCGAGAAGGAGGCATCCGAGGTCGACACACGATGGCAGCAAGTTGCTGGAGCTTGCGATAAATGGTTAAATGTCTTCAATGACCAGAAAATCTCTCCTCTATCGTTTATGGAGCTTGAGACAAGAGCCTTCTAACAAATGGGACCTCTCGATTCTCGAATCCTCGTTCCAACATATCCAGAAATCTCGTTGGCTTTTGACCGTACTCTGGATTGATACACTCTTATTCTATTTGTTTCACTACTCTAATAGATGCTTCCTTTTGTATGTAACAGTCATCTTGGTTTTGTTGGTCGGGAGTGGGGATGGGTTCAAGTTTTGGACGTGTATAATAATATCTTGGACTAATTGATGCTTGAAATTGCATATTCCTCGTACTACAGGCACACACGAGACTGCTGAAGTCGGAATTGATGAATAGTTGCTGATGCCACGGTAGTGTGACATGATGCACCATCGAACAGCGACCTGCGATCTGTGCTCGGTCGCGGATCGCTTTTTCTTGTTCCTCCAAACAATTTTTCCTTCCCGGGCGTGGCTTCGGCCAAGCGATTTATCGTCCCCTTTCGGCCTTATCAGCCCTGCCCGCCTCCTGGGCCGAAGGGAGAGCTAGGTGCTCAATTTTACTTCTATCTCTGGGCCGCTAACCTCTGCTCTTTTTCGGTAGCCCTCACTCTGACTCCCCCAACGTGACGTGACTGTGGCCCGATTAGGGAGCGAACCTTGGGCCCCCAACCAGGCTCGTTAGAGTCCCTATCTTCTATTCCTACTTACCTGATACTCCATTTGAGTCCAGCAACTTTCGTGTGTAGCCTCGAGCGATTGAGAGTAGGACACTCTATGCCAAAACGGCATTAGAGATTGCAGCGAGCGAGAAGCGATTTTCGGAGTCCTACCATATCATGACTAAGTTCTGCATTTCGTTCAAGGGCAAAAAAATAGTGATGGGGCCCCTCAAGGTGAAGTGGTTCACTGAGCCTACACAGTGAATCACAATGCTTCCTAGTACGATCATAATGACTCTCAATCTATATCGGAGACACTGCAATGAATCAAAATGCTTCCATATTGAATTTATCACGTTTGAAATGAATCGCAATGCTTCCATGTTACACTCATCACGATGTTCAATTCATGTGGTGGGCCATTGTATGGTGTATGCCTATGCAACAGGTTGCAGCAGATGTGTATCTCATCTGGAAGGACGCAACGCTTCTGCCCTTGCTACTTTTGCTATAAAACTGGCATACGTATGGTTCGTTCGAGTCACACCGAGTGACTTTCATGCAACTGTTTCAGCTATTATTAAGAAAACGCTTATAGGGTTCCAGTCGCGCCATGAGTAAGTTCTCACGAAAATCATGATGACAATGATGACTCATAATGGATTAACTATAGTCGGACATCTTGGAGAAGTGGGAATTGTGAGACCGTAATCTGTTGAGAATTAGAGGCTATTGACGCCTCAGATTGTGACACATCAGTTGGTGAGGTGCGGAGCGGAGAGGCATGTGTGTATGTTACGTAGCCAGGGACCTCTGTCTCCAACCCCTTTAGCATCTACACCTTTAAGCAATCTTTGTTACTGAAAGATGTTCATTTCAACATGATTTCCCATAGGGTGCCCTGCGATCACTTCCAAGGTCGAACTATCAAGGTACGGTTTTGATGTCACATGGCAATAAAAAAGTTTAAAAGGTGCTATATCTAAATATGGCCTTGGCTTGAATACATCTACTGATCCTTTCTTTCTTCCCACAGAATAAGACCAGCCCACTTGTCAATTCCTGCCTCACCGCGCACAACATACCCTCTATCTATTCGTTGCTGATAACACAGGTGCTCCTCTATTGTTACGTGACCATGAGAGCCCAGCGACGCCCTAGACTGTGGCGAATTCTGCACTTAAGGTGCGGATTTCGCTATAAACAATTACGCGGCTTGTACCTGGCAATAATTGTCAAGAAAAGATGACGTTTATCGAAAACGTAGTTTGCCAACATCATTGGAAACGGCATTACGATGGAGTTGGATCAAAGGTAATGATACCAATATTTCGAGAATATATCGGGCAATAAAGCTAAGGTCTTGCCTTCTGTGAATGATGCTAAGTGATTTGAGTATTTCGTTTCCGTCCTACCTAAGCTCGGCTCCAAGAAGAAAACGACGTTCATTACTCTTGCGTCTTGAGTTTCGTGTTCGAGTTTTATGGTGTTGGGAAATATTGCATTAGAATTAAAATGGCATGGCTTATCAACTGGTGCATTTAAAGATCCACAGAACTATTTTCCAGTCGTATCTAAAACATGTAAATATTTTTGACGGACCGGAGCTTCCGGGGGTCCTGGATCAACATTATCTGCAAATCATAAGGTACAACTAGCTGCGATTTGTTTTACGGGAAGGCATCAATCAAAGCTCCAAATCGACATATCGTACTTTGATTTTCATTATGATGATGTTTTGAATGATGTATCCGCGGCAGTTTGGGAGCTGGTACGCTCTTACTCCTTTAACTTTGCTTCCACCATAACGGTGTTCCCAATAATTGACTTATGAACCGTTACCAATTCTAGACCAGTCTCTTCAAGTATATACTTGAATTCTGCCAGTGTGCGTTCTTTACCACTGATACAGAGAAGTGACAGGTCTAGCCAGTAAAGATCCATCGGACCGCCAACTTCGACGCGATCTGGAACGAGCATATCGCATATCAGAAGTCGTGATGAGGATCCCATAGCAGACACCGTGTTTTTGACAAATTCAATGCATACTGGGTTATAGAAGTCATGGAGAAGGCGGCGCATTAGGTAGATGTGAGCGTCTAAAATGTTAGCCACGAGCTCCTTGGGCGGTCTTTTTTTGATCAAGCTTACTTTTGATTGGCTGCGGGGTAAAAATGTCATAAGGCATCTTTTCGATGCCTTGAAGTTCCTCAGGAGACACAGAATCAAGGACAATTGGAACATCTTGAAGAATCAGTTTCCCCTCAAAAGTATCCTTGCATTCGTTTTGAATGGCTCGAAGGGCCTGGCCTCTACCTCCGCCGACGTCTACAACAAAAGCTCGCTCAGGTTCTTTTTTGACATCTTCTTCTAAGGATAAAAACGGGAACATGCCGGTGATTGGAAAGTTTTGTTCCATATTTTGAATTGTCAGGTTCCACAGGTTTCGTTGCTCCTGATCCAAATTTAAGACTTCGTAGTACGTCAACCCTTCTTTCCCTGCTGCAAATGCAAAAGGACTCTTTTTAAGATCATAAAGGTCCTCGGGTGCATGAGTCTTGACATATTCGGGTATGGTGCCCCATGTTCTGAGAAAGTCCACGGACATGCATGCAAACCCTCCCAAAACAGCCGGTTGCAGCGCCAGGGAAAAAGCATTGTTGCCATAGGTCTCTGGGCCAGTTTCGATGCCGATTCCATTCGAGACAAGAACTCTCATAGCTCGTGTAATGATTGATTCATCTGCATTGCATTGTGTAGCCAAGTCTGCTGCTGTAATGCTGCCTGTGTCGGGAAGCTTTTCAAATGCCTTGATCCGAATCAGGATATAGAGAGCGCCGGCAATACTCATATTCTCGAGCCATCTTGTGACTGCATCATAAGGCTCCTCTATGGCAGCACGCACAGAATCAGTCTTTTTGAGGAGTGCCATTTTTTGGGCAGGTGATTGGTCGTATTCCTCCAGGGCCTTGACTAGGGCCCTGGCCTCTGCCAAAGCTCGGCTGACAGTATTGTCTGACATTTCGGACAGGTCGATTGTAAATGATCCAAGTTCTTAAAATATAGAGCTATTAAAAGAAAAGGCCAGAACAGTTGTTGCAAACAAGAAATCTTGCGCTGAGAGGCGCTGGCCATCTATTTGACTGTTGCGGTGTGATGATCCCCCTGGACCTCGCATTCAATAGTTTGGTACCCCTCACATGCACACACGAATGAAATGAGCTGATAAAAGAGAGCTCCACTGTTGAATAACGCGCGATTTGGACATGCGGATGGGCGTGGATTAGATTGCAGCAGATTCACCCGCAAACCGACTATTACGAGACTGGGCCTCGATTTTGAATCGCAGCTTGTCATCCAAGATCGGTACTTCATTACTATAAGCGAAAAGAAGAAAAAAGGGTTCCCAAACTCTTAATGAGATCAATTGGAGGCGAAGGAAGACCCTCCGCTGATTATCGAACGTTGAGTCATCATGCGGGTAACACTTGACGCCTGATAAGTACTAGGGTAATCGAAAGAGACTTGGTAACTTAGTTGAGACCTGTGCTGACTAAATGGTTGGGCAGCTAGATTAATGTGATAAGATGACAAACTGAATCGTCGCATTTCCCCTCTCCTAAACTTAAGTTCTTCTAAGCTGACCTCAACACCTGGTATGATTCTTGAAACATTTTGGTGTCCGCCTGAACAGTTGCTGAAAGGAAGACGTGCCTGCATCTTGTATAAGTTTTTGGCTATCCATCTGCTGCTTGTACTATTATACCTCTTATTTCAGATGAAATGATATATGCGTCTTTTAGAGAGAATGAGTTTAGAACTTCAAATAGTGGGACGACGAAAAGAGTTTGAGATGCTACGGCATCAGCTGCGTCAATACAATAGAATACGCGTCATGGTAGCTTTCCATTTCGTGTGAACTTGCGGGCGTTCAAGACCCCCGATTCTTGGTTTATTCCAATAATCAAACTGATGTCACAGCTATCAAGCTGGAGAGAGACTTGCCTCTTGCTAGAATATAGATATTAAGTCAATGGTGAGTGATTTTGGAGATAGCATGAGAGACCATCATGATCTCTGAACCAAGTACGGCCACTGAAAAGAGCCCTTGTAAATTTAACTAGGACGTAGGAAGAGATAAAAAAGCCCTTGTATCTGCACTCATTCTCTAATTTGTGCATGCTGTTGACAAGAAAACGAGGTTTTACAGAATTATGGTAAATTCTTGAACATATGTTGGAGGGGAGTTTATGAACCCATTCATTATGCTTCGTCACCTTTACCCTTTTCGTAGTAGTGTTGTTCAAATATTAGGCCTTTCTCATGCTTAAGCAACAAACTTGTCATTAGCATATTTGTATCTTGCACTTGAGCAACTGACTCCCATCTCCTAATAGACAGACTTTGACTCGTAGAATTTTGGCATCGGACTGGACTCTATACAGGAAACATGAAAGCCAGATTTGAAAACCAACGAGTGCTTATGAATTTCATATGAATAAACCGCGACGTTCATCGATAGCATCGATAGAGCACATGCATATCTTGTTGCATTAGTGTTCAAGAAAAACAATTCGAAATTCTTCAATCGCCTCCGTCTCATATTAGCTCCTAGCAGACGGGGTCCAGCCACTTTGAACCATATCCACTGCCCGTTTAGTCGCCTCGTCAAGTTCCTCTTTAGGCAGGCCAAGTTTTTCGTTTGCCATAGGCTTGAAGGCAGCGAAATCACTGTACTCGTTACTAGGGCTGAAGACCCGCGCGTAAAGCATCTTTGCGATGCCTGTTCGTTGCCCCTGCTTCATCTCCTCTGCCCCATCAGCCAAACGCTTAGGGGTGGGCTCATATTTAATCTCCCAGTCAGCATCTGCTGTACCCATGACTCGATGTAGACTGTCAAGGATGTCACGTTGGGACACACGGAAGCTGTTCATGAAAACAGTCTCGTTCTTGAAGTCGTCGATACAAGGTGATGTTCCAGATTGTGGGAGGGATAAAAGTGCCGCTAGAGTGCGGCCGCATTGGTCCCAGGTGCTAACAGTGATAGTTCTTGCACCATCATCGAAGAACGTTGCCATGCGATCCTTGATAGTGAAGCCGAACCATTGTTCACCGAGCGCCAAACTCCATTCATACCAAGGTCCACAAGTTAAGTTGATGGAGGCCGAGATCCCATTTTCCTGAACTTCTTTTATACGATTGAGGATTGAAGTGAGGTAGACATCCCCTTCCTTGACCTTGTCTGGGTTGAATGGAGAGCCGTACGTGTTGGGCATAATGTATGGGACCCCAGCTTTCCCAGCGGCAGTGACGATCTTGCTATGAAGATCGGCTGGAGCCTGAACGCCAAGGGTAATAACAAGGAACTGTTGGCCTCTAAGAGCCTCTATGATTGAATCTTCATCATCGTAGTCGACCTTGGCCACCCTAATACCACCTGGTAGCTTGTCGCTACTTTCACTTCGTGTTAGAGCCGTAACAGTCTGTTTGCCGGTCCGCAGTAAGGCTTTGGCAAAGCTACTACCAATACGACCCGTAGCCTGACAGAGTTAATAAAGATGTGGAAGTGGATCGAGATATGTAGTGCGACTTACACCGACAATGGCAACTCTCTCGATAAACGTGCTGGCCATTCTGTAACAGAAAGTGATGAAATGATTCAAATACAAATTTCGAATAAAAAATCGTCTCAAGGATGAGCCTGATGTGATCAATGATGTACGCCGAAATTCTAACGACTTGAATAGTAGACCCTGGACAAGTTTTATAGACCTGGTCGCATACTCCGTAACTCCGCAGGCGACTCCGGGACAACCCCAATTCCGAACATTGGGTGGTTTCGCGAACGGATTTTGCGTCACGGCCTTAAGCTTCGGAGTTAAGAACAGGCTGAATCGGATGTACATGGCTCGCTAGAAGGAGCTCCAACAACACTTCATTTGTATCCTGATAATGAAAAGTAAACCTGATATTTGCGTGTCTGAATTTCTCGCCATTCACTATGTTGATCATCTGAGAGAAGTAGCTACTGGTTGCTACTCATCAATTTGATGACAGTGGGAGTCACAAAATGAGTGCTAGGCTGCTGGCTTTTGGCATAGTTGTCCGGCAAAATAGCAATGTATTTCTTCCATCCAATTTCAAAAAAAAAAAAAATTCGTTTTCGCGGTTTTGCTATAGTCTCTTAGGCGTTGGAGTGTGAGTGCATCATCCCGCCTGGGATGTCTCCTCTCCGATTGAACATGCGGAATTCCGTTAAAATCGGCCGGGACCGGCGTAAAACAATACGCCCGGGATCCGATATCAACTCGTTATCGGGGATTCTACTTAAGTTTATCATAGCAGAATAGACTGGCGCCTCTCTAAATATGGATTGACCACGGATACACGGCAATGTATAGCCCTTTGTAGTCCTTCACTTGACCTAACTAAGACACAATACCGGGAGACACGGCTTGTCGGTCTCTTCATGCGCCGAAATCCGGTTTGAGCACCATAGTTTCGTTGCAGGTGCTTCGATTGTGTCGGTCGCCACCTCCGTGGATAAGGGTTTGAATTTGACTTCTGCTTGTTGGTTGAACTTGTACGGCATGGTGGTCTGGTGGCACGAGATCTTGCCAAATTTATACAGTAATTGAACATGGAGTTCTAATGGATCGGCCACCAGTCTGACGGCCCGCCTTGTGATGCTGACAGTAGTCCCTGACTAGGGGTGCCGACTTGAGGCATAATATCCTAGTCGAACTTGTGCACCTGGCTATGAAGGATCGCACATTTTGTGAAAAGGAGAACTAGCAGAATACGGATACAGGCCTTTCATATTAAGAAAAGTTGTATTAATGTAAAAAAAAGCCTTTGCCCTTCCATACTCGGGAATAACGCGTTCCTTCATCCCATTGGTTCCACCGTTTGCTTTGACTACACCACATCAGTGTCCATTCGCTAGTGAATGTCAACCCTAATGAGGGAATGACCAAGGTACTCTCGTGTTTAGGACGAGTTTCATTACTAGACATTGTTCAAGCTGCTTGTCACTGCAAATTAACCCTACCTCTAATAGGACTCAACATTTTAGTCTAAGTTTTCTAGAGAGCATGAGCGTTCAACTCAATGAAGAAATCTGACAAAACTTTACATGGTTAACTAGAGCGAGAATCAAGCTCAAGTTTGTGTCGAAGGGCGATCGCCAGAATTCGCACGTTCCATCCGCAGGTAGCCGCATGTGCCCACCCCTCAATCAAAGTTCCCTGCACCAAGGGGTCTGATGACTGATGACACATTAATAAGCGATGTCTCATCTTAACCCCTCATCTTCTGCTAGCTGCCGTCTTACTGTCAAGATGCTTTCAAGATAATTATTGACAACGCAATTCATCATCTGTGCCATGTCCCAGACAACTGTCATCGAGCTTCAAGAAGCTCCAGTCCAATCCATACACCTGGAGAGGACTAGTGAGCCAGGTGAAGACCGGACGGAGCCTGTCCTGCAGTCCACTCCACAATTGCCACAAAGGTGGCGTGTCTTTGAAGCTGTGCCTTCGACTAGCCTAAGCGCCACTACGCGGTTTTTTGTCACGTCGTTGTTGGTTAGTTCCAATATAGTTCAGGTAAGAAACTCAATTTATCAACCATGCTAGCTGCTGATGAATCTCTCGATAAGTTCACATCCAATTTCGTGACTTTTGCGGGTGGCCTTGCCTTTAGTGTCCATCTGCACCGTGCATCTGGCCCAGGTCAATCAAATTGGATGGCAGCATCTTATCCGTGAGTTGAATTATTTTTAACTTCTTATTCACAGACGGTTGACTAATCATGGCCGATTAGACTAACTCAGGGTGCATTCGTTCTTATCTCAGGTCGCCTCGGGGCTGTTTACGGCCACAAAAACCTTGCCCTGATAGGATGTGCCATCTTTTCCATATTCTCGTTTGTCAATGCGTTTTGTACTAGTTACCCATCCTTTATTGCCGCTCGCGCATTGACAGGTGTTGGCGGGGGTCTTTTTATGCCAAACGCTGTATCTATCATCACCGTTACTGTCCCTCCCGGCAAGTCTCGCAATGTTCTTTTGGGATTCTTTTCGGCTTCCGCCCCCGTGGGCGGAGTAATTGGTGGATTACTGGCGGGTGTGTTTACTCAATTTGTGGATTGGAAATGGCTCTTTATCTCACTGTAAGTTCACCTGAAGACAATTCGCAGGAACTAAATTAACCTTCTATAACAGCTCTATCTCCCAGGCGTTGATAATAGCTGTGATAGCCTTCTTAACACCAAGGGAAACACCTGTCGACAAAGGAGGCAGTATTGACTATTGTGGTGCCATTTTGGGTCTCAGCAGCTTGCTATTGTTCAATGTTGTGTGGAAGTAAGTCTAAGTACAGTAACCTCGTTCGCTTCAACTTGAACTTACCATCCATAGCCAAGCGCCCTCCGAAGGCTGGACAAGCCTGTATCAAATACTTTGTCTCATATTGTCTATCGCGATCTTTGTTATGTTTCTTGCATGGGAAAGTTTCTGTGCAACAGAGCCCATAATGCCGCTCTCTATCTTCCGAACTCCAACCTTTTCAGCACTATTCTTCGTAGTCCTGCTTAGCTATATGGCTATTGGGATCGCGCTATGGTATTTTGTCTCCTGGCAACAGATCTTGCGCGACGTTTCAGTGCTTGAAACTGGTCTCCATTTCATTCCGTTCGGAGTGAGCTCTATTCTTGCGATATATCTCGCAGCTTGGCTTATACCCCGAGTCGCAGCTCAGTGGATAATGGCAATTGGTGTTGTTGTTGCTTTGAGCGCCAACATTTTGCTCGCCACGATGCCCATCAAACAAACATACTGGTCCCAAACATTCCCCGCCATGATTCTTAGTGGGGTTTGCCCCGACTTTGTCTACGTCGCGGCACAAATTATTGCCAGCAATAGCGTGACTCGTCAGCAACAGGGGGTTGCAAGTAGCCTGATTGGAACACTCAACTTGTATGGTAACAGTCTCGGCCTGGGATTTGCGGGAACCATTGAAACGCAACTTGTGAAGAACGGGCATACCGAGGTTCTGGGGTTTAGAGCTGCTTTGTATTTCGGGGCTTCCCTCGCTCTGATGGGTCTGATCCTGGACTTCTTGTTTGTTAGGGTTCCAAAAGATCAAAGATCGGGCTGGGCCGAGCCGGAGATCATGGTGGATGGGCCAGAGGCAATTGCAACGGCGGTAGATGTTCGTCGTATTGAATAACTCGAGGAGCAGAAAAGCTCCTGAGGGTAATATTTATCAAGCTCACCTCAGTTTAGTTCAGGAGAAAACCAACGAGACTCCGAGAGGGGTGAGAATCTAATATTGTATCGGTTGATGTCCTTACCTATCCGCATACACCATCACACCGGCGTTTGGTGGTTAATTAGGTATCAAGTTTGGGCTTTCCCTTTTCCTGCCACTTCATCAACGGATTGAGGAATCTTATCATGGATACAGCGAAATGGTTTGGTAAAGGTACAATTGAGAAGAGTGAGGCAGCGACTTGGAGACTCAGCATTCTTGGTGGTTTGACGCTGGCTTTCTTGATCTAATCTATAAATACACTCAAGAGTCGAGACTTGTGATAAGTTCAAAGCCATCGCTACCTTCATATGCCATAAACCCTGTTCCTTCCACACACCCGATATATTCGGCCTCGATTTCGTGCCCCTTTAACACGCTGGTCTCCACCCACAACGCCAACTTAGCGTCCTTGCCCATCGGCCCGCCAGGGCAGTAAGATTTCAAAAACTCAGAACGCAATTTGACATGGCCTTTGTTTATGCGTCCGACCCTCTCCATATACCCAAGATCTAGGAAATAAAAGAGCTGGATCTTTCGGTTGTAGCTGAGGGCAGTCGGCTTAGTAGAACTGTATGTCCCCGAGGTCTTTACGCAGCAAAACTTTGCTTCGACCATCCCATCAGCCGGGCCGAGTTTCATTAGGTCTGTCATCCATGTTGTCACAAGCTCGTCAAAGTTGGTAAACCAATGAGCCTTCTCTGCCTGGGCGATTAGAGAGTGATCTTGGCCTTCCACAACGAAGCATAGATTGTCTGGGAACCGAGCTACTCTGGTTCGGCCCAAGCGAACTTCATTGTTGGAGCTGTTCCTGCGTGCGGGAACCGTTGGCAGTGAAGTTTTGAGTCGCTCTTGGGATGTTGCTTCCTTGATTCGATCACGATAGCAACCCCAATACCCGAACATTTTCTCATTCGGAACCAAGGTCGTAACTGAGGCCACGCCATTGGTGGCCGTCGTATTGGCTCCAAATTGAGATCTTTGGCCTGCTATAGACATCACCTCCCGCCACATCCCTGCATCATTAGGAAGGGAGGTCCAAAAATCAACAGTTGGTGGACTTGTCCACCAATCATCAAAGACTTTTCGAGATAGCCAATAGGCCAGCCAGATAGTAGTGTACTGCTCTTTTGAGCCGTCCTCAATAATTTGTTCGACATGGCTTGCCTGCATCTGGATTAAATCATTGAACTCTCTTTCCAAGCACAAACGAGACATGGTGGTGCACTCTGCCGCATTGTGCTGCAGGCCAAAGACAGAGCAGACGAAAACTGCATCGTCAGCAAATTCGACGCCCCACATGATGCGTGGATTTTGGATAAAGAGAAGCATATAATCTTTTTGTTCCTGTGTTGAAAGCATCCATCTTGGAGTTTGTCGGGAAGCTGTTCCTTTTAATGACGTGACAAATTGCGTAACAGCCGCAAGACTGGGAAGAAATCCCAACAGAATGTCAAAATGCACACCTATTTTTCTTCTACGTGCGGACCTTATTACTCCGCTTCGATAAATTTGCCACCTGAACTTATTGCGTAACGCACGGAATCGAGTCTAGCTACGCCTCGGAATGAATATCGGGCTTAAAATGCTAGGCTCAAATCAAACCCCCCCGCTTCTGATAAGCTCTCGCAACAATTCTGTGCTACTTAAGGTTTGCGGAAGCTTCAACCCCGCAAGATATGAACCCCTCGCAACCTGCGGTCCTCTTTCACCCGCATTTCATTTCAGTTTTATTGTAAAAAAATCATGTCCAAGCAGCTAAGCTTCGCTTGCGAGAGATGCAGGGCTAGGAAAAGAAAGGTGGGGGCCATCTGATTGTTTCTAGTTCCCTTCGCCTTGGGGCTTTGGATCATTCCGCCACTGACTTGAAATCCAAAGTGCGATTCTGCAAAGCCAGCATGTTCATTGTGTAGTAGGCAAAACAGAGAGTGTGTTTACCTTGAAAGTAAACCTCGAAAGTGAGTTATCTCAGCCAATGGCGAGTTCCACGCCCCTATTTGGATGGGCTGCATTGGCCCATCCCATCTTGCTCGGCCCAAGATATCGAAGTACTAATCTCCGCCAAGACGCAAGTACTGGGATGAAGATTATGTCAGAGCACTTGAGGCGCAAGTGCAATCTCTCTTATCAATACTGGACGAGAAAGCCGATGTGCACGTTCACAATTCTGCGGACTCGAATCATAATGACGCTCTAGCTCATGGACCCAGTACGCAACTGTCCGCGAGCAATACCCATCAACCAAAAAGCATTCATGCCAAAAATGATGTTTCATCAAGGCCAATGAATCAAGGGGGCTTGAGGGAAAAGGGAGTTGACAACAGGTCTAATCAAGCTATGGAAGAACTTTGTGTTATGCTATGGAGGACCAATGTGGGTGATGGTGTTACAATCATCAATGACACTACAACAGGCACCCAATTTTCACTTGACCCGTCGAATAGTTCTCATCCAAAAATGGCAATCACTCCGCCAGAAGAAATCATCTTTTATTGTCAAGACACGGAGTTGATGCACGAGTTTGCGACATTGTTCCTAGAGAATATCAACACGGAGCATCAATTTACTTCTTACACATCAACAGAATTTCTCGTGGGGTTCCCGTATCAAAACATCGAGGACACTTTTCTTCACTCGGTAATTATTGCCACTGGGGCAACCTTCTCGACCAAAGCAGAGGCTCCCAGGATTGGCGACGCATTCGCCCAGTTTGCAGAAGGCCTCGTGTTTTCTTGTTGCCGCCAAGTACCCTCAATCAAAGTAATACAAGGTCTTTCGATGTGTTCATGGAGATCGCTAGCCCTAGGTAGGGACCACTTCGGGTGGATTTTTATTTCGATGGCAGCAGGGATGTGCGTACATCTACGGCTTCATGTTCTCGCTCTTGACGAATGTGACTCTCGGCAACTCGAAGCGAGTGAGCAAGAGATTCGAACGTTTTGGATGTTTTATATCATCGATCGCACTGCAATCTCTATTTTAGGCCGGAATTGTGCCCTACCTTGGCGCAGGGTCAATGTGCCACAATTCGACTTCACCTTCACTTCTGCCACAGCTGACTTGGGGCAAATATCCTTTGCAGCTCAATGCCAGCTATGGTACCTCCATGACAAACATATGGACCAGGTGTAAGTCACTGGCCACATATTGATGGTACAGGTTTCCACTTAGCACTGACGATTCTAAGCTTCTCCAGCAGCTTTGGGACATTGCCAATATCCCAGCAAGTCCAGTTCTTGATCTCAAGTCAGGAAGCCTTAACGGCATTTTTCCGATCTAGAGATCATCGGCTCTATTTATCGGGAGATGAGACTCCAAAACCAGTCCTGCTCTTCCACTTGGCTTACCAGATGGCAATTCTAATCACAATGCCGCCGTTTCTGCAGATATTTGCTTCAATGAGTGACAGTACTGAGAAAGTCTCACCAGGACCCGGTTCACAGTACATATTCCTCGTTCTTCAATCTCTTTCAAACGCCGCAACAGCTACAGTAAGGTTGGTCCGACATTATAGACGGTCCCTTGGTTTTGCCTTGCCCCCGAACCCGGTTCTCATCCATCATCTTCTAAGCGCCGCCATTGTTCACTTGATGAACGCGACGAGCAACACTGCAACCTTGCGTAACCAAAGTGCATACTGGGTTCGACAATGCCTCGATCTCCTCCAGGAAATGCGTTCCCTTTGGCCCAATCGTGCCGAGCGAAGCATAAAAGTCATTCGAGTGCTGGCGCAACGCTGGGGGGTGACATCATCACTTCCACTTGGGTTGAGCCATCGTGTGGAACCCAGCGGTTCAACAAAACACGCCGAACCTCAGAATCAAGGCATATCTTGGGCAGAAGAAACAAATCGGGACTTTGAAAATGCGTTAGGTTTAGGCATGGATCTAGATTTATCCTCATTTAGAGATGCAGGAAACATGTTTACACAAGAACTAACATATGTTTCCCAGCAAGTACAACATGATTTGCTTTCTGCATTTGGCGGATTGGCTGAGTGCGACGATTTCACCTGGCTTTTGTAAAGTACGGGCAACATTTAAATAGTGTGGACGTGAAAGATTCCCTGCTTGGACGGTTCCCTCTTGATCATTTTTCATCTCCAGTGCTCAGCCAGGCGAAGCAATTTTCTCATGGTGTTGTAACAGATTTGACATGTCAGCAATCTAATCAACTGGTTGACATACCGTAAGACTGAACTCGATGGAATGCCCCGTTTTCCCGTTTCATATGATCGCAAAAGAGTGTCAGTATGAATTCCTAAAAGCGCAGTGCAATGATCAGGAATCACCACCCAAAATCACAGGTGGATTTTGATTCCACGGCCGAGTCATGGAGGTAGCTCAATAGCACCAAGTTATATTACGGGCATGCCCATGACAGTGCTTAGGCTCAAAAGCAAGATTTGAGCTACGGTAGTGCCGAATATCAGAAATTAAGGGATATGACGAGGCCATCACATGAACTTGATTCCGCGGAACGTATTACAGATAACGACGGGAGGATTCCGGCTTCGGTATCGGTGCGGAGATGACATATCCGCCCCCGCACTTCTTATCTGCCTCACGCTTTGGGTCTGGGTCATGGAGCTAACCGAATATGGCGCTCACTACAACTATAAAGAACACTGCTAGTTTGATCTTGTAAATGAAACACTGCCCACAATTCCACCTTCTATTCGAACTTTAATCCATAATCTATCAGAACACACAACTATGACAGGCGAAACAGTTCGAGTTGCAGTAACTCAAGCTGAACCAGTTTGGGCCGACTTATCCGGTGCCGCTGCGAAAACATGCCAGCTCATCGAAGAGGCAGCATCAGGCGGGGCCCAACTCATTGCGTTCCCCGAAGTCTGGATCCCAGGTTATCCATGTTGGATTTGGTAAGTGAGATACATCTCTCTTTTTTGTGCCAGCAGCGGAATGACCCAGCAATAATTTTCAGTTTATTATTCTTTCAGCCTTATTACGCGTATTTAAATCTAACATGGTTTAGGTCACGCCTAGTCGATTTTGATCTCAACATTCGGTATATCAAGAATTCCATGAGCTTGGATTCAGACCACATGAAGAAAATCTGTGCTTGCGCTCGCGACAACAACATTGCTGTGTCCCTAGGGTTTTCGGAAAATGAGAATAATTCTATCTTCATTTCCCAAGCTCTCATCGGACCCGATGGTGAGATCAAAGTGCATCGCCGCAAGATGAAGCCAACACACATGGAGAGAACAATATTTGGTGACGCATCCGGCCAGTGTTTGAGCAGCGTGGCTCAACTACCATTTGCTAGAGTTGGATCCCTGGCATGCTGGGAACACATTCAACCCTTGCTAAAGTACAACACCATTTCTCAAAAAGAAGAAATTCACGTCGCCGCTTGGCCGAGTGTTACGCCACACACTGGTGGCCCTGATATGTGGTCCATGAGTGCTGAAGGTGTGTAAAGTTCCCCTTTTCGTTTTCTGGGTTTCTCGTTCAGTATATTTATTTTGATAGGGTGCCAAACTCTTTCACGAACCTATGCCATTGAGTCGGGCACGTTTGTGCTGCATAGCACAGCAGTCATCACTGAGAAGGGAGTAACGGCTCTTGGAACTGCTGGAGGTAGCATGATGTCATCGCCAGGAGGAGGCAGTTCAGCTATTTTTGGCCCAGATGGCCGACGACTAACGGAACCAGTTGAAGAAACTACTGAGGCCATTATCTATGCCAACCTTGACATGGATGAGCTTATCAAGGTTAAGATGTTTGCTGATTGTACTGGGCACTATAGCCGGCCAGATTTACTATGGCTGGGCGTGGACAATAGTGTTAAGCTTGTGAGGAAGGATAAGAGAGTTGAGGGTGTCAAAGAAGACATTCTCAGTGATTAGCTATTGTATCTAGAAATTTTGTGAACCAGCTGAGAGACGGAGAAATTTTAACAGTACTGGAGAGGTTTTTCGTTTACTTTATAAACAGGGCATGGCTCTGACTACTTCTTTCAAGACATTCCAGCAGCAACCTGAAAGAGATTCGTCGCCATCAATGACGAAAGTTGGTTCAGCCAGGGAGGCAATTGAACCAAAACGGTCTACTGGTCCCCTGAAGTCATATTCATACGACAGCCGATTTGAAGGAGCATAGTCGCCTGCAGATAGGATACAGTAAGCACTGGTAGTTTGCTTATCTATGCGAAGCATATTATGCCAATCCTCTCCAGAGACACCTACGAATACGCCTGTATCAGTTCCTCGTAACTTTGTATGACCAGCACTTTCCATGCACTCCCAGACGACTTCAAGCAGAAGTCGTTGCTGAGGGTCAGTTACTGATGCCTCATTTGCCTTGGAGGAGAAGGAGGCTGCATCGAACTCTGTGCGAACTCTGTGCGGTTGACGCCTTTTAGAAAGTACCCATATTCACTAGCGACATTTTGTCAATAAGTGTTTTACCCGTAGAATACGTCAAGGTTATATCAGTCGCTTGGCACACAGTATTTAGCATCTTTCTTATTAATGAGCCGGTGCTAGAAATCTCCTAGTGTAGAGATGCCTCCGGGAAGTCTGAGACCCATGCCAATGATAGCAATAGGGGCTGGAGGGTCTCTCTTCAGTAGCATGATGTTTCATCTTTACCAATGGGTGGTGTTTGTCAAGATTGAAATGAGAAACACGGGTACATGGCGAAATTGTAGGAAAAGATAGACCAGGCACAAGTTCGAATCCACAATGTTATTCCTGAGGAACCTAGTCTTGACATCCAGTAATCCACCTGGCAAACTTGGAACATGAGCAAAAAGGTCAAAAAGATACTCAATCGTTGCTTACCCCAAACAAGATACCGCAACATGCCTGCCGCAGCCCGCCGATAATGTCTTGGCTCGGTTACTTTGGCCTAGATTGGTTTATGATCAACACTTAATCATTTTCCGGAGATTCGTCGAGGAGGCTAATAACTTATGCAACACGTAACCGTAGGGCAAGCGAATAACAACAAAAGCAGGCCCAAGTTATGGCTATGGCAAATCATATCAATACCCACCTTAAACAAGGCATTGCCGCTCTGGAAGGAAGGACGAGCTTTGAGAACAGGGGGGGCTAACAAAACTATGTGAATGACAAAGAAAGTCATTACACTATCTCTTCAAGTATATTGAATCTTGGTGATTGGCCTCAGATTGAGGAGTGCTCAAGACTCTATCAAACCAAACGAGTTCTCTCAGCGATAGTTCTAATTTCAACCCCATTCTAGTTGCCCTATTGTTTTCGAACGCAAACTCCGCTTCCACCGGATCGTCTCCGCCTTCCCATAAGTCACACAGGTGTGCAGTGTACTTTGTTTGATCTTTCTTATGCTCAAATGTAAGCGTAAATCCCATAGATCGATCTGTCGCATCGATATAGAGCTTTTCGTCTTTGACCTCAACGGTCATAGAGTGGTATCCATGATGCCAGTAAGTACCCACATAGGCATCCAGGGATCTTTCCTGGGCCTGTGAGGCCCCCATGGCCACGTCAGATTTTCTGCTTGCCTTGTTAGATCCTAATTGTTGAGTAGGCGTTTCTGCCTTTGCTTCCCCTTTGCCCTTTGTAGCCTGTTTTCGCTCATTTTGACTTGTTTTATTTTCCTCTTTTCCAGTTTGATCCGCCAATGCCTTTGTAGTATTTATCGGGATATTGGGTTTCTTCTTGTCTTTTGTCTCTTTGCTTTTGCTCGTGCTACATTTCCCCGCCTGTGGGACTCCCAGAGCGGCGTCGATTAATTCTCGACATAATATGGCTTCCACTGAAGCAGCTCCAGCTGCGTTTCCAAGCATCACAGCTCCAAATTTCAGGTCAGGCATGAAGAAAAACCGGCTGCAAAACCCAGATACATTCCCATTGTGCCATACAACCGGTTGGCCACGGTAGTAGTAAATCTCTAGGCCCGCGGCATAAAATCCAGGAGATGTATATGGTTTCAAATTTCTCATGTTAGGATCCCGGAACGACCGCATGCGAAGGAGACCTTGATACACCTTCTCGTCGATGGGGCCCTCACGGTTCATCAACGCTTTGACCCATTTGATGAAGTCGTTAACGCTCGCAATTACTGAGCCTGCGCCTTGACCTTCTGGACAATCCTGACTTGGGAGCCTGATGTAGCTTGAGTTGGGTTTGTCCCAAAAATAACCAGTAGCAAGCCGGTCCCCTAGCCCCTTCGCCTGTGCGGTCGAGGGTTGGAGGCAGCTCGATTCCATTCCTAACGGTCTGAGAAGCCGGTCATCCAGAAAGGAAGAAAAGGACTGTTTCGTTTTAACCTCAATGAGATGCGTTGCCGCCGTGTACATCATGTTACAGTACAGATACCTGGAGCGCAATGGCGCGGCAACAGGCAAGTTTCGGAGGTTTCTCGTAACGGAGCGTGCGTTGTCAGGAACCTTTGCCCGCACACCCATGTAAGAATCGTCGTGACTGCGTCATGGATGTCAGCCAGGATTACCAACGGCAGTATATGAACTCGTTACCCCGCCATGCCAGTTCTGTGGCCTAAGATATCGTCTAAAGTGACGTTTTCGGTATAACCATCTCCAGACATGACAAAATCATCTGGTAAGAGATTGGACATGACGGCGTCGTACTGTATCTCGGGGTAGTTTTCGTTATCTTCTACCAAGAGTGCTACCGATGCGGCGGTCAGCGATTTAGTCGCTGACCCAACATCGAAGAGGGTGTCGGCCGTGCATAGCCTCGCTGGCTCAAGGGATGCGTTTCCATAACCCGCAGATGCGACTTGGTCATTCTGGACAACCGCTATTGCAAGACCTGGTACTCGGTTGCGTTTCAACAGCTCATCCACGCGGGAGGGAAAGGAAGGCGAGGAGAAAGAATCCATAGTCGTCTGGTCAATGGTCACTTGGAGGCTGGAGACGAGATTAGGTTTAAACTAACTGACGTTTGTCATGGGGTCGGACATTACCAAATCAGGAGACGACTGAACCTCGTTAAGCAAGATGAATCATTTTAGAAAACGAACTCATGCAATGTACGGGAGTTATTCACCGTCAGCAAACGTCTTACTTGCAGATGCAGGCTCCAAATGGGGTAGATGTTGCGCGGAGACATGGCGGGGGGCCTCGTTTGTTCCTTTTTTGTTCTAATTCTTCTTCTAATTCTTCTTCTTTTATTATTATCGTTTCTTAGTCCTCTGGGTTGCCCCAAAGGTTTTAGGGCTATTAATACATGCTAAGTTACAGTTTTCGCTCTAGACATAAAAAATCATCTTCTATAATACTGCTCGTCTTCCTTCCAGCATTTCGCCTTTGTTGATTGACGCAAGCAATCTTTGGGGCGGTAGATATCTTGAGCATTGTCATTCGCCGAGTCGACGTTTTCGACCCGCACCTGTTTGCTGACATGAATAACCATGGTACCAGCGCCATCATGAGACCCATTCTTCTCCAGGTCGATGGTAGAGGCTGGCGAATAGTCTCTTCCCCTGTGCGTTGGGTCATGCGGGGCGCCAGACTGGTCGATGATCCTCTCAGTCGATCCGTTGTCGCCCTCGTGCACTGTGCCCAACACTTGGGTGACGCTGAAAGGATCCTTGTTTTTGCTCTTCTTCACGCTGCTCATTTCAATCGAACCATGGAGGTGAGCGCTGTTTTTGGATCGGCCGGTGGAGTAGCCTCCGCTTGATCCTGTGTAATTGCTCGACCAGAATTTAGCCGAAAACATGGGCCGGATGAGGATTGATTGACCAATGACAATGGCGACAAAGTCTTCACGGCACGACCAAATGGCTGCGGTTGCGCCGTTTTGTGCCTAGCAAATCTCCTGTGTCAGAAGAACAAGTCCAGCCCTGCTGTGCGGTGGAACGAGGCACGCTCTGGAAACTTACCACAAGTACCATGGTCACACGGAGGATGGCGGCAATCATGATGAAGATGCCTGCGCCGAAGAGGAAAATGAGACCAACTCTCTTCCAGATGGTAATCTTGAGAGGGATAATGACGGGCGCCGGGATGGCCATGATGCACAAATCAGTGATGATGTTCATCACCAGGGGTGGCACCATGTTGAGCGTCGATTGAGGCTGGCAGATGGCTGTTTGAAGATGGTTGATTAGGTTCCTGCTGTTCCATTGCATGGGATTTCTGATACTTACATCCTTGGTCGGGATACACAATCCACATGCGGTTGTATGGACGGCATGCGCAGAAGAGTATCAAGTTGACTGCGACAAAGGTCACGCCAACCAGTCCCATTACAGGTTTGATAAACTTCTCTACCCACAGCCCCCGTACGACTCGTTGATACAGAAAGAGCATATTAAGCTTGAGTGTCCAGATGAACAGATTATACGTAGCCACGCCGGCGCAAAACCATTGCGTTGCGTTGATGTATGGTTTGGCGTCCTCGGCCGACATGGTAGAGCGTTGTGACATTGGTAGAGCGTGTAAATCTCCCACTCCGCCGACAATGTGGGCTGCCACCGTCATGACTGTGTAGGTTGCCTGCAAGCATATCGAGTCAGCACAGCCTCTAGAGAGCATGTAAGCTGTCAGGGACCAGATTCATGTATCGCTTACCCATGATAGAAAGATGATGTAGTCGTCTGGCTTAAACCCTGCGAAGCCGATTGTGCGCCATCGACAGACGATTCTGGCAAAGATGATGAGCGAGCCGACGCCGTACAGGCACCATGTCTCGACCAAGGCCGAGGGTGCACCCATGTTTAAATTGCTTGGAGCTTCGGTCTTCGGATCGGAACAATGTCGGTAGTTGAGCTCACATGGAGGCGTAAGAAACAAGGCAAAGGATCATGAACCAACAAGGCTTTGCCTCCAACATGCCTACAGCTATTGGTTTGAATGTGGAGGAAACAACGAAATGCAACAACAATATGACGGGGACAGGAGCAATTGGGATGGGAGCCACATAGTTTAAAGGGAAAGGTCAGGAACCATTAATTAAAACGCGCATTAGAAGGAGCAGGCATGTTTGCAAAACGTCCGAGGAATGAACCGGCTGGTAGGCCGATAGGGGATGTGAATTTTTTTCTTTTCCTCGGACATGCTGCCCACAATTTTATCGAGGGGCAAAAGGTGGCAAGACGAGCGATGATCCCATCTAGGGTGCCTGGGAAGCTACAACTCTACTCAAACACGGCAATGGATACGAGTGTGGAGGCCTGGGTGGCATTTACCATGTGATTCGGGCGAGCAGAATATGACAGCAGCTGCCAGGCCCGAGGAGTGGCCTATTACTTATGTGATGGAAGACGGTGCCCACAGTTGCCCCAGTGTCTTGGACAAGGTCCCCCGTCCGTTGGTCGGATGTTACGTGCGTCAAAACGGAAGCCAAGTGAAGAGTGGGCCACGAAGGGATTGCTTTTTCTACAACGTTGCCGGGCGGACGCGGAATCTGCGACTGCTCGTGGCCAGCAACAGCCAGGAAGAGCCATGAAAGTGAGGAAAAGTCCAGTGGATACACGCCTGTTTAGGGTTTTACCACCGTTGAAGGACATGCAAGAGGGTTGCCGAGCTTCCATATCATCCATGTCATCCCTGACGATCACTTCACTAGCCGTTAGGAGGGGAGACATTTACGAACTGTAGTTCGGTGCTCTGTACAAGTGTGGATGCGAATGTGGACGACGTGGATAGGGATTGGGATAGGGATTGGGATAGCGCCATGCACAGATTACAGACGTGGTTTGCACCAGAGCCGCGGTGCGTCCAAGGAACTGGTCCGGCAGTGAGTTGTGGCTGGCCTCTCAGACCAATTACGCGCCCAGCTCATCGAGAATAAGCCCCGAAGACGTACGTACTCCAGGCTCTCTAGCAGCCGTGCGTTTTCAGGATTCGATTCGATTCCGGGCCATCGATGACGCCGCTGGCAGCCTCGATCTCGGCCGTTGGACAAGGCCCGTCAAAGGCCCCGTGGCCGCCCAATCGCCGCGCCTGTTGACGCGTTTCAACCCGCACAAACAGACTGACAAAGGCATGACGGAGCTTTGTGTGACGGTGGGATTTACGGATCTTCCCGCTGGACGCCATTGGACACCAGTGCCCTGCTGGCCGTCAGGGCGTTGCCTTGGATGTTGGCTGCTGTCCAAAATGGCCTGATAATTCCGCGCTGTGGCAGGGATTCGGTTTTTTTCCTTTCCTGCGCTGTAACGTGGCTCCCTGTTCGTTTCAGAGCACATGGCATGGCCTTGCTCGGGCTGGCTTGGCTTGGGCCAGAGGCTAAAGCACAAGCACCAGCAGCTCGAGTCAATGCCGCTGCCGATACCACGCTATTACCGTAGTTCCATGCTCATCCTCATGCTTGTACTCATGCTCTCATGCCCATGCTACTCCAGCGTATTACTGTATCCGTCCCGGCCCCGCTTACACCAGCTTCCGTGTTGGTCGTTGCCCCCGGGGCAGAGGCACGGAAGCGCTCTAGACAACGCCATGACAGAGCAGATCTGAGCCCCATTCGGTGCTTCGAGCTGACATCCTCCGTACACAGTAACTAGCACAAGTGTCTGTTGGTCCTGACATTTGGCCCAGGTCCAGCCTCTCATCCTCCCCTGTAGCCCCGACGAGGCCAGCGGAGCACGTTCCCCTGACATGGATGGATGGCGATGAACGGCTGTCTTTAAATGGAAGTCTAACCATAGACACCCATAATTAATAACGGGATTCCTTCCTTTGCCGTGCTTCCAGGCTCCCCTTTCATCGCTCTCCTTGTGTCCAATTGTTGTTGACTTATCACTTTTGCCCCGATACCACACAAGCATACACATACCCTGCGGTCACTATGACCTCAACGCCCGACTACCATATCCCCTTTGAGGTAATCCATCCCCCAACAGCTGCTTTGCTTCCCGCCGCTCGACTTGACTTGATGTAATTGATTTGCTTACACTTTCATCTCCTCCCGTAGACGTTTCGCAACGTCATCAACAATGAATTGACCGAGACGGCTGAGACGCACCGCGCCATCTGCCCCAGCACTGAGGAGCAGCTTTGGGAGGCTCCCGTGTCCACCAAGGAGGATGTCGACCGCGCCGTGAGCGCTGCAAAGGCCGCTTTCCCTGCCTGGCGTGACTTGTCCCAGGATGAGCGAGCCGAATACCTCAACAAGTTCGCAGACGCCATTGAGGAGAACACGCAGCAGTTCGTCGACCTTCTCGGCAGGGAGGCCGGGAAGCCTCCTCAGGCCGGTGGCTTCGAGATGTTCCTTGTTATGAACCTCGCGCGGGGAACTCCCAAGCTGCGACTGCAGGAGGAGCGCCCTGTTGATGATGAGGAGGTATGTGAAAGAAAAAGAAAATTGCAATGCATCATCTCCCGCCTCGTAAATACGTATTAATCGACCATAGCGAACCGCCATTGTGCGATACGTGCCCATGGGAGTCGGTGTTGGTATCGTTCCCTGGAACTTCCCCCTCACCCTCGGCATCGGCAAGCTCTTGCCCGCCCTCCTTGCTGGCAACACCTTCATCTGGAAGCCCTCGCCCTACGCGCCCTACTCGGCCCTCAAGCTGGCCGAGCTCGGCGCCAAAATCTTCCCTCCTGGAGTCTTCCAGGCCCTCAGTGGAAAGGAGGACGTTGGGCCCATGCTGACCACCCACCCCGACGTCGCCAAGGTCAGCTTCACTGGTTCCACCGAGACCGGCAAGAAGATTATGGCCGCTTGTGCTGCTACCCTTAAGCGTGTTACTCTTGAGCTCGGAGGAAACGACGCTGCCATTGTTTGCGAGGACGTTGATATTGACGCCGTTGTTGCCAAGGTAAGTTGTTTAGTCTTCTGTAAGGAAGGAAGAAAAAAGGATAAGTCAGAGACTAACCGTAATCACTCAACAGGTCGCTTTCTTTGCCTTTGTGCACGCCGGCCAGATTTGCATGAACATTAAGCGTGTCTACGTGCACGAGGCCATTTACGACAAGTTCCTTGCTTCCATGGTCAACTTTGTCAAGCAGCTCAAGACTGGAGATTACAAGGACCCCGAGGCCTTCTTTGGCCCCATTCAGAACAACATGCAGTATGAGAAGCTCAAGGAGCTGTACGCCCAGATTGGCAAGGAGGGATGGAAGACGGCCATGGGAGGTGCTCCCGGAGAGAAGGAGGGCAAGGGATTCTACATGCCCCCAACCATTATCGATAACCCCCCTGAGGACTCCCGCATTGTTGTCGAGGAGCCTTTCGGTCCCATCGTCCCCGTGATGAAGTGGAGCGACGATAACGAGGTCATCCGCCGGGCCAACGCCTCGGACCTTGGTCTCGGTGCCTCTGTCTGGAGCAAGGACGTCCCGCGTGCTCAGCGAATGGCCGAGCAGCTCGAGGCTGGAAGCATCTGGGTGAACACCCACTTTGAGCTTGCTCCCAACGTGCCTTTCGGTGGTCACAAGCAAAGTGGTATCGGCATGGACTGGGGTGAGGTTGGTCTGAAGGGCTGGTGCAACCCTCAGGCTTACTGGGTCAAGCACAAGCTGTAAACATTCGACGCCTGAAAGACGATTTATATAATGATACAAGATATAGAATTTACCTCCGTGTGCATTGCTCTTCATGCAAATTGGCCAAGCAATAGGAGAATATAACGTACCCTTTGCTTAACAACGAGGTAACAAGAGTCGTTGATCTACTGTAGTCCGTTGGCGTTCGCAACTGGAGTGATTTTTCCCCCATATAAGTAGAATTCGGCCGCTCCTTGACGCGGCGAGGCAGCGTGGACAGTTTTCCTTGGTGCTGTCTCAGCCAACAATTGGGGGCCATGGCCGTAATTGCGGCCGCTGCTGCCTGGTGCAGCCGCCCCTGCTTCTTGGACTGGAGTTGAGATGTACTTAAATTCGGAACTCCAGCTTTATCCATCCTTCCTCTACATCCTGTCGAAATCTTCAGCCCAATGAGGAGCTGCCTGTCGCCTCAGCACAACACATCGCCAAAAATCCCCACCTACTTCATCAAATCAACTAGACGATGGATCTGCCAGCAACAACATCCGAGTTCATCTGCGATGCATGCAAGAACATCGATTTCAGTAAAGTACTGGAGTTAACGAGCGCTACTCCCAGCATTGAAAGCCTCCTGCTCGATGCCGATGGATCACGCTTCATACCGCCCGTGCAAACAAATTGTATTGTTTGTAGAATCTTGTCGACATGCTGTAGACAGCAATCCACAACATTGGGCTGCTTTGAGTTGCGCGCAGTCTCATTTTTGCAAAATTGTCTATGGGCCGATGGGCGGTTCAAAGGAGCGCAGGAGAGTGCAATGCTTGTGGTAACCCCAAAGCCTCCAGCAACGACGAGAAGAACATTCCCACAGTGTCTCGTGGCAATGACGCAGGATATGTGGTTATCTATCCAAACGGAACTGCGCCGGCTCTTTTCAGGCCGCGCATCGTCTCAGAATCGTTCGACAGCGAGAGAACGCGCAAGTGGCTACAAAATTGTAGAGATTGCCATGGGAGCGAGTGCCGTGGATCATCTCAGACGGTCGCAGCTATGAAGCTGATTGACTGTGAAACGCTGAAGATTATACCAGCCACCGCTTCCATGACATGGGTCACATTGAGCTACGTTTGGGGAACGCCGAAAGAAGTTGCGTCCAACAACCATCCATCGCTCCCTTCACTCCAACTTCCATCACCTATTCCGCGGTTGATCAGTGATAGTATTACAGTTGTCAAAAGCCTTGGATATCGATACCTGTGGGTTGACAAGTACTGCATCGACCAACAGAATGAGCCCGAGAAGATTGATTGCATCAACAACATGGACTTGATCTACGGAGCAGCCGAGGTTACTATCATTGCCGCATCCGGGACAAATGAGGATCAGGGTCTACCCGGGATTGGACCAACGAAGAGATCCAAACAACAAGTTGTTGAGCTTCCGGGTTTCACAATTCTCAGCACCGGTCCGGATCCCACAGCAAACATTGCAGAATCAAAATGGTGGACGCGAGGGTGGACCTTCCAAGAGGCCTTTTTGTCACCAAGAAAACTGGTGTTTACCGAGTATCAGACCTACTTTGAATGCATAGAAGTCAGTTGGAATGAATCCATTGGTGGGTTGGAGTTCATCGAGAACCCCGAACAGGTCGACTTTAGCGGTTTCTGGAAGGCCAGCAGCTTTCTCATGAACCCATACATGGGCCGGACAACATCTAGGAAGTATTGGGACGGCGGGTATCTAAAAGAGTGTGGGACATTGGATGTTGGAAGCCGCGAGACGCATAAAATGGTCCAGCATAGGCATCATGAGCTTCTCAAGCTTGCAGAAAAGTACTGCTCACGCGAGTTGACGTTCGATTCTGACTCTCTCAATGCGTTTTCCGGAGTGCTGCGGTTTCTGGAAAGAAACAGCCTGCCCCCTACTTTACACCTATGCGGGCTGCCATATGTTGCTTTGGGCAGCAATGACGACAAAGCCGTCGAGATATATTTGACGGCGTCGCTCTGCTGGTATCACCTAGCGTGCAGTTCGATACGACGGCGGTGCGAGTTTCCATCGTGGACGTGGGCCGGTTGGGCTGGGCCGATTCGATCAATTCGCTTATACAAAGCACAGCGTTGGGTTCCGAGGGCACGCGAGATTCTTTTGAAAGATAAAGGGGACACATGCACCCAGCTGCACAGTATCTGCAACCTGGTAGACATTCTCATGGTCCGGACTCAGCTGGTGCAGTTAGTTTAACAGCCCGCGAAGTTCCAGCAACACTCTTCTCTGCAGCAGGAGATACTGACAGCTGGAGTGACTGCACAGCCGCGGGACATCGTCTGCTCGTTGAAGGGGTGCAACTGCCGACCGCCACGCCCAGCGTCTTTCTGGAGCGCCTCAAAACAAAGGCTTGGAGTTGTTTGTTGCTTGGGGACTACTGGTCTGACGAGCGGTCCAAGGAGGAAGATTGGAGGTTTCTGCTCGTTGTTGAATGGGGGGTTTCTGAGACTGCTACTCGAATTGGTATTTTGCTTGCCCAAGGTTGGGAAGGAAGCGGAAACGAAGTCTGTAGCTTTTTTGATGAGAGCAGCTTGAGATGGATCCAAGTTCGTCTTGTCTAGTACGAAAAGTATCGTTTGGAAGATGGTCAATGAGACTTCGCCAAGCCGCCGTCTCCGCTCCCCTGCGTGTGTCAAACACCACAAAGCCAGCAGCAATGCAAGATGCGGATGGCCATAATCGCCTGCAAACAGCCCACCAGTCACCAAATAACTCGCCACAAGACCCGGTCTCGAAAGTACCAACAATTGCTTGCAGATTTGGTAGCAATGTCGATTCAAACTTATCCAATGACGTTGAAGCTACATCCCACATCGACTCTAACAACACCGTACTTGGGAGGCCCTTAACCTATACCATTGATACACACCAGCCAGCTAAAAACTGACCGCAATTCGAGAGGATAATTATTAATGCGTGAGTATCTTATTGGACTATTCGAACTTAATTGACAGGAAGTATCGACTTGGCTCGAAAGGCACTCTGATTGGCAACACGTATACGATTTCTAACAGTTATGCTTCCCGCAATATGCATTTATAGTAATAGAGAATTCTAATTCTTGTGGAACTGAGTACTTCATCTTGAAATAGCATTACCCCGTGTTTATTATTATCATTATCTTTCAAAGATGTCAGGTCATGCTTCACATCATGTAACAATGGTCTGTAGGTAGACAGCGGTGGATAGATCAGCTTATTAGATCACGTTGTTCTCTCGAGGGAACATTGGTCTGGGCTACAAGATTCCCTCATTCATACTTATCTATAAGGGGCTAAGTGCTTACCCCTTTCTAATTTGCCCATGCTTGCTGACGCGTTCGCATTGTCTCGTCAAGCATGTTGACAAGTAGACTCGACTGCGAGTCCTTTCTCTCGTTACGAGATGAAACCAAAGAAAACTAACGAGGATTATTGAAATCCCCTAGTCCATTAAAAATCATAGATGTTTTGTAATTATTAAAACTCTTCCTATCATGCAGCCAATTTTTTTTTCCTGTCCAAAATAGAGATCCTGATCTACAGGGTAGCCACCTAACATAATGGGTGATCTATTTCAGCCCCCTTGCATAGCGCAACCATTGCGAATTCATACCCGACGGTAACACTGCATACAATTTCGCATGAACTGTTTCACATTCTCCATTAACTACCATGTGTGATGCTTTCTCGCCCAATAGTAAACCAGCTCGCGATAATTTTTTTGTGTTTTTTTTTTCTTTTCCTATTTACTCCATAGACCCCACGCTCACACCCAACATTTAATTACGTATTATTGTAGATATCCTTGTTCCACTTTTCCAATGACTCCACACGCCTTTAGAGGCAGCTAGCTTTGTCGACGACCATGTGCGGGGAAGTGAAGACGCGCGCCGCTATCCAGGTGATTGGTTAACCCGCGGTTTACAGGTTGAAGAGAGCAGCGGCACCACCCATCAGGGCACCGACAGCAATGGCGGCAGTGGGCATGGTGCCGGCGCCGGAGCTGGAGGCGCTGGTAGCCTCGGCCGAAGCAGAGGCAGAGGCAGTGCCGGTAGCAGTGCTGTCAGAGGCGGAAGCAGAGCTGCCCGAAGCAGAGGCGGCGCTGGCAGAGGCAGAGCTGTTGGAGGCGGCAGAGGCAGCGCTGGAGCTGGCCTTGGTGGCGAGAGTGGTGGGAACGGTGGTGACAGCGGCCGAGGCGCTGGCGGCGGCGACGGAGGCGGCAGCGGCAATGCTGGCGGCGATGCTGGAGATCTCAGCGGCAACGCTGTTGTATCGGTCCACGGCGGAGCTGTAAGCGGCAGTGTTCTCAACCGTGGTCACGGCGGCAGCAGTAGTTGTGGTAGCAGCCTATATCACGGGGAAAAAGGGGGTTCCCTGGGTTAATAACCATGGATCACAATCACTAGTCGGTAGATAAGCTTATCAGCAGCATACCTGAGCGGCGGCAACGGCAGAGATGAGAGCAACGACGGAGAACTTCATGTTGGCGAGGGTTGTTGATGAATAACGATTGGATGGGCAAAGTTGACGACTTGTAATTGCGGAGAACTTCACGAAACCCGAGCAGAAACGACAGACGAGGATGGGGATGGAGAGAGAGAAGAGCCTGACCAAAAGAGGGAAGCGCTGGATATTTCAAGCCGATCTATTGTGAATTCAGAGCGTTGTCGTCTTACGCACGCTCTCATGATGTTACGTATACCCAGGTCCTTTGGCCCCCTGCTCCAGCTTTTCGTTGGTTGGTGGAGATGGCCTCGTCATCGGTCGGGGCCACGCAGTTGGTGAGATGACGGGCTCAAAAGTGGACCGGACTTGCGTGTCCCCGACAGAAAATGATGTCTTTTTGCGCCTGCGCTCCATCTATGTACAGTCCCGTTGCATGAGAGACAGAGATGAGAAAAAAAAAATCAAGGCTGAAAAAAAATACAATATCAATTATATGACGTGCTGAACCCCAGCCAGTCAGATTCAAGGTTCAGGACGCCGTTTATTCTCGTTGCATCCACACCAGCCATTTCGCTGGTGGGCTGAGTCTGCAGGATGTTAATCTGGCTGCTCGATGCCGTGGCAACCGATTTTGAGATTTTGGGGTAGTTGAAGAAGTCGAAGACGTCAATGTTGTCGAGCTCGATGAGGGATGTGATTTGAGTTGACGTCTGCTCGACGCCCGAGCGCCGGGTTCCCGTTGTCAGTGTTACTAAATCATAGGCGCTCCTAATAAACGAAAGACGCAATCCCTGTTAGTATCTATACAAGACGCACACGACCAAGACCCAAACTCGGAACGAACGCACTCGAAAACGACAAAAGGAAAAGAATAACAAAAGAACCAAAGAAACTAACCTTCTCATTGCAGCAAAGCTCATCCCGCCTTGCCGCTCTCTTTGTACCAGTCGATCGAGGATCTTTGCGTAGTTGTTTGCCACCTCCCAATGCTGGCCGACGTGACGCAGCGTGTCGATGAAGAAGCCGATCCTCGGGTCCAGAGACCCAACCGTGGCGGCGTGCACCAGCAGCAGCCTCGCGGCCACCCAGAGGGAGAAGGCAAAGGGAGGACCGAGCAGGTCCAGGCCGTTCGCCTCGAGAACGTCCTGCGCAATGTCGCCGAGACTCTGCACCGCCGAGAGACACTTTTGCATGGCATAGTGGGACGGCACGAAGATGTGCGACCGCGCTGCGGGATACGCCGCCGAGGAATGGAGTCGGACGACGGAGGTAACGTATGCGCTGTGCAGCATGAACCAGTTTGCTACACGGCTGGCCGGGTCTGAGTGACAGAGCGCCGATATCTTGCTGTACTCGCTCGGCAGGCTTTGCAGCCAGTCGTTGAGGGCGCCGTCCAGCGAACGATATGTGTTGCGCCAGCTGGCCATGTCCGCCGACGACGTGATGTCGACGGGCGTCTTGAGAAAGTTGTGCACCTTGCTAAGTATTCGAACGATGAGGCAGTGGTATGAAAAGCTGCCGAGGTTCTCCGGCTTGGTGATGACGTACTCGGCCGGGTTGCTGTATTGGTTATTATATGAGGTGAGGGATGAGGTCTCGACGGGGACGTTTCTGGAGAATAGGTCGTAGGAGCACGGGAGGAGGCGTTTCATCTTGGTGTCGTCGAGCATAAAGTTGAACGTGGTGGTGCCCACGGTAGCGTACCGATCCAGCACATACACCACCCAGCAGAGCCGCCGACGGCCCTCGTCTTCAATCCACGACTCGGGCTCGCTGATTGCTACACGGCGGATAGACCCCGTGCTAGGGGTTTCTTGGGCGTCGGCTTTTAGGTATACGCTGGTCTCCTTGTAGAGGTCGAGCTGCCGCACGGTCTGGGCGATGAGCGAGAGGAGGTTCCATCCGCGCGGGCCGTTGGACGTGCCCAACTCGTCCAGGCAGACTATTACCAAAGCCCGCAGCGCCGGAATACTAATGTGTTCCATGGCATATATCTGAACTCTGTGGCGGGCCACCTTGTGATAGTGCGCCCGCATCTCGGGTGTCAGACGCGGGTCCTTGGAGAACCTCAGCGTCGTGGCGATGATTGCAAAGAGCAGGATCTGGTCCGTCTCACCCAACGACTCGGGCCCAAAGAGGTTCTCGAACGTCGTCTTGCGGTCCAGGATGGGGCACCATGTGTTGCAGTGCTTGAAGTACAGGTCGACCAGGGTATAGAGCATATAGTGAGGGGGAAGATCAGGGTTGGACGACCGGATCGACAGGTTATGGCGCGATCCTGCCATGTCGGCACCATTGCTTGCAAGGACCGAGGGGTCATTGATCAGGAAGCTCATCTGGCTTTGGTTGGGCGCGTGGTCGCCGCCGCCGCCGCCGCCGCCGCCGCCACTGCCATGGTGAGAAGACTGCCTGTCAGCGCCATTGTCGACCTGCTGCCACCCGGGACTTGGAAAGGCGGCCTGCGCTCTCGCTTGAGAGTTTGAGGTTGCTCTTGAGAGGTTGCCCTGGCTGATGCGGGCTTCGTTCTGCTGGTACGAGTCGATCTGGGACGAGCTGTGGTTGCTGACGGATGGTGATAGTTGCTGGGCGGCGACCTGGTGGTCGTGGGCAATGTGGGCCTCTACTCGTCGCCCCAGGGCGTGCAGCAGCGCATCAATTCGATTGACCTTTGCCTCGAGCTCGACGTTGAAGCCGGCGCGGGCACCAATCTTCTGTCTCTCGAGATAGACGCAGGTCCGATTGTGCCGAGCGCACCACGAGCAGGCGGGCTCAGCGCGGTCGCATTTGACCTTGCGGGCCTTGCACAGCTCGCACCTTGTAAAGCCATGTCAGTCAGTCTCACTCTGATAGTTTCTCGCAACCTCGCCTCTCGCTTGAGCCATCCATCAACGATCCATCAAGGGTGCATCGATGGAGGAAATGGCGCGTGCGCAACAACAAGAACAACAACAACAACAACAACAACAGCACTGATTGGATTCGACCGGGATGCTCACGAAGTCTTCTGGTACCGCTCTCTCCTTCGCTTCCTGGGCGCATTCATGGATCCGACTGTGCCGGCGTCGTCGCCGCTGGAGCCCTCGTCGTGGCTAAAGGCCGAGTTGACATCCTCCTCGGCCATGGGTACCGAAGGTGCATTTGCGGCGGCCATGTCTGAGGCATGGTCCCGAGAACTCCACATTTTTTTGGGCTTTCCTATATATATTTTTTTTTAACGGGGGAGGGGAGGGCGTGCTATAAGGTACCCCAGATACGGAGCCGATTGACTTTTGTCAGGCGGAAACTCTTCTCAAGTCAAGAAAAAAAAAAAGAGGACACGGGCGTGAGGGAGCGAGGGAGTGACGGGAGTGACGGAGGTACGGGCTAGGGCGAGGGAAAAACTGGGAGACGAGAGAAAATGTCGCCTCCCTTGCTGTGGGGAAAATCCGGGGGACACGGCATCTGAGATGGGAATGGAGATGGAGATGGAGATGGAGATGGGCTGGTTAACCGGACGGGAGGAGATTGGACGTGAGGTGATGGATGGGACGTGCTGAGACGTGATGGGATGGCACGGAACAGCAGCAAGAAAGGTGACAATGATACCAGGCCCAGCATCAAGCAGCAAGCATCGATGGAGGAGTGCGAGTGTGAGTGTGAGTGTGAGTGTGAGTGTGAGTGAGGAGTAAGAAGGCCGACCGAAGACCGAGTCGAATCAAGATGGACGCGGCTCCGGTGTGGACTCGACTCGGACTCGCTCGCTTGACCGACCGGGATGGTCTGGTCTGGTTGGACGACCTGACTGTTGGATTTGAAACGTGGGAATCTCGGCTGCGCCACATGCGGTTCTCAGTTGTAGCGAGGGTTCGCGATGAGATGACGATAATGATGACGGGCGGCAGCACAGAATCAAGCAAGACAGAAGAGGCAAGGCCAAGGACAGCCAGTACCAGTGCCAGAGGGAGAGAGGAGAAGGAACAGGCCCTAAACAGACCCTAAACAGACCCTAGGACAGGCCAAGAGAGGGAAAAAGACAGGCCTGGAGCTTCAAGCCTAGGCACTGTCACCACAGCACTGCCAACACGAGGGGGGGGGGGGGGGGGGCGGGTGAGGTGACATTGGTGCGAGGGACTCCGGCCGGAACTGAACGCCTCCAAAGGGCAGGTCGAGCAGCAATAGCGCCGTCAATCCCCACTCGTATCCCCGGCTAAAATCCCAGTAAGCCCTATTAAAGCTGTTGCCTGGCTGGTGTAGGCCCGGTCAAGTCCGCCCGGTTGGTGCTAGAGAGCGGGCAGCCGGCGGCCAGCGGGCGTGAGAACGCACGTCTTTGTCCAGCGCCGTGGGACGTGTACGTAACGCAATTGGGAGAAGCCGGAGGGCGGCGCTTCAGGTGCGCGAGGAGAGAGATTGGATTCAAGTAATTAATCGCGCGGGCGCGGCCGGAGCGCGCCACGGGGACGGGCGCTGGGCCTTCCGGGAGTGGCGATTTAAAGGGGGAACGACAACGAACGACACCGGCAGGACAGGACAGGACAGGACAGGACACGACGGGACGGGAGGAGATTGAGGCGGCGCCATGTATGTATGTGCGGAATGGCGTAGAAGCCGAGCAGAAGGGAGGGGGGGTGCAGAGTGTGTGTGGTGACAAGGGCGAAAAAGAAAAGCTAGAAAAATATTGACTACCTGAATTGGTCTACTCCGTAACTAATAGAAAAGTCAAAGTGTCACGGCAAGAAAGAAAAAGGAATAATAAAACGACAAAAAGAAACGAGGGTTCGTCACGAGAATTCCAGCCGAAGCTTCATGCACTTCGGATATATACGGGTCCAAGTTGTCACAATGCGGATGGCGACGTTTTAAACGAGGCATTCATTCCAAACTAAAGGTTTAAACGAGAAGAGGGGGCCAAAGAAAAAGAAAAAAAAAGCCATTCAAAAAAAAAAAATGCGTGCTAACTTAGTATCATCGCAGGTTTCCTTGAAACCACTCCTGCTGACATGAGACCATCATAGGGTACCCTAATACCTAATAATACTAAAAAAAAAAAACGTCCGTAATAGGTAAAAACACAAAACATGGCCGTGACGTTACTCCACGCTGTCACAACGGTGACGAGCAGCCATGCACGACATGAATATGGCATGGCATGGCATGGCATGGCATGACATGACTTGGTAGATCATTTTAGTTGGCCCAGCCCTTACTCATCTGCACCGCCTTCTCCCAGCGGCTGAATCGCCCGTCGGCCTCCTCGGTCGTGATGCTAGGCTTGAAAATGGTGCGGCCCTCGTTGTTGACCTTCTTGAGCTCCTCAAAGTCCTTCCACACCCCCACGCCGAAGCCCGCCGCAATGGCAGCGCCAAGCGCCGTCGTCTCGCGCATTGCCGGCCGGTTGACAGGGATACCGATAAGATCGGATTGAGTCTAAAGTCAGGGTTAGCTGGATCCATACTGTATATAGGTATGTGTATGTGGGTGTGAGTGAGTGAGTGAGTGAGTGAGTGAGTGAGTGCGTGTGGGTGTGCGTGTGTGCGTGTATGTAGGTACTGACTGGAGCTGCGAGCTGCGCGCCGGCCGCCACCAAGCTTTTCCATATGGAGCCGGTAGAGGGGGTGGGACTTGACAAGGGGGGTTCCACATGCACATGGCAAGGCATGGGAGGGAGTGGAAACATGGGGAGTGTAAATGGGAGTGTGGAAGAGTGGGTTTTGAGAGAGAGAGAGGGAAGTGAAAGAGAGAGAGGGAGAGAGAGAGAGAGAGAGAGAGAGAGAGTGTGTGTGTGTGTGCATGGGGAGTGTCCTAACGTACCTGCATGATAAGATCCGAGTTGCACATGCCACCGTCGACGGCGAGCTCGGTCAGCGCGTGGCCGCTGTCCTTCTCCATGGCATCCAGGATGGCCTTGGTCTGGAAGCATGTGGCCTCGAGCGTGGCCCGCGCAATGTGGCCGCGCTGTGTGTAGGCCGTGATGCCGAAGATGGTGCCCCGCGCGTCGTCGATCCAGTACGGCGCAAACAGGCCGCTAAAGGCCGTCACGAAGGTGCAGCCGCCGTTGTCCTCGACCGTCTCGGCCAGCGCGCTGAGCTTGGACGACGAGTCGATGAAGCCGAGGTTGTCGACCAGGAACTTGACGCTGGACCCGGCCACGGCGATGCTGCCCTCGAGCGCGTACATGGTGTTGCCCTCGCCGAAATCAAACGCCACCGTCGTCAGCAACCCGTGCGTCGAGATGGCCGGCTTGGCGCCGATGTTGTACAGCAGGAAGCATCCCGTGCCGTATGTGTTCTTTGCGCGGCCCGGCTCGAAGCCGGCCTGGCCGACGAGCGCTGCCGACTGGTCGCCGAGGCAGCCCGTGATCTTGGTGCCCTTGAGCGCTGTCGACGCCAGGGTGCCGTAGGCCTTGCTGTCCGAGGACCGCACGATCTTGGGCAGCTTGACCTTGGCGCGGTCGAGGCGGAACCAGTCGACCAGGTCGTCGTCGTAGTCGAGCGTCTCCAGGTTCATGAACATGGTGCGCGAGGCGTTGGAGGGGTCCGAGACGTAGACGTCGCGGTCGACGCCGCCGTTGAGCTTGTAAGTCAGCCAGGTGTCGACGGTGCCAAAGGCCAGCACGCCGCGCTCGTAGGCGTCCTTGACCTCGGGGATGTTCTCCAGCAGCCACAGCAGCTTGCTGGCCGAGGGGTATGTGGAGAGGGGCAGGCCGCAGCGAGAGGTGAGCTCGCTGGCGCCGAGGCGGTGCTTGAGGCGGCGCACGAGATCCTTGGATCGGGTGTCTGTCCACACGATGGCGTTGTGCAGGGCCTTGCCGGTGGTCTTGTCCCACACGACGGTGGTCTCTCGCTGATTTGTGATGCCCACGGCCTTGATCTGGTCGCGCGAGTGGCCTTGGGTCTCAAAGTCCTTGACGGCGCCGTCAATGCATTGTTCAACCGAGCTGATGAGCTCCTCGGGGTCATGCTCGTGCCATCTAAGTGGGAGAGAGTCGCTGTTAGCAATTGCAAGCCCTCCTTTCTTTTTCTTTTTCTTTTTCTTTTTCTTTTTCTTGTTTTCTTTCTAGACAATTGAAACTCACCCTGGC
Organism: Aquanectria penicillioides; assembly: GCA_003415625.1. Taxonomy (NCBI): domain Eukaryota; kingdom Fungi; phylum Ascomycota; class Sordariomycetes; order Hypocreales; family Nectriaceae; genus Aquanectria; species Aquanectria penicillioides. The sequence goes on from PYIU01000003.1 coordinate 200,356, forward strand.
TGGGGATAAATCTGCTTAAACTCTAGCTGATGAGTCGAAATGACCTCGCCGCTGGGGTTGAAAATCAAAAACCGAGAGCTGGTGGTGCCCTGGTCAATGGCTCCGATGAAGGAGAGGGTGGAAGCCCCGTTGGTCGCGGAAGGCATTGTGTCTGAGTCTGAGTCAAGACGACGAAGACGAGCACCAAAGCAAGTACAGAAAAGGACGCTGATTGTGATGATGATGCTTTACAATAACCAAGGACAAGCAAGATTGCGAGGAGAATGCGGAGGCCCAAAAACCCATTGGATGCTCATAATATTTGTACCCTCCATGTGAAGAGCTCCAGCTTCCACCATCCCACCGTCGGCTAAGCTGGGCTTCGCGGGGTGCATGGAGCTCCGAGAAGACACCCCAGGCTCGACCAATACCCCATCCCCGGATTGTGGGGTTTTGTTGGATTGCAATGGCTTAGACCAGCCCCCTGGGCCCCTGGGAGCCGCGTTTTTTACCTCAGTGGAGGCCATTCAGCCCATGTGACGGACTCGAAAATTCTTCGTGTGTCAAACTACGACTCGCAGACTCGGTGTCGACACCCCGAGTTGCATCCGCTGCGAGGATCCAATCCTCATCCTCACCTCTCGACCATCCTGACACCTTGGATGCAACTGTAACCGCCCCTCCGGGTAAAGAGCCTTGGGGCGTCTAGTTTGCCCGTTTCCACGTGGACTCCTACCGTTTTGGAACCCTTCCATTTCTCCGCTCGCCTCCGCGCTTACGCACACCCGCCGAGCGTCCGCTTTGAGTATGGAGATGGAGAATCCGGGGCTCTCGGGGTTGCATCTCGGGGTTGCTTCTCGGGGCGCTCGGTGCCATTAGCGAACGTTGCCTCTGTCTCACGCCTCCCCCCGGGCCACTTCCGTCAATATTTCGGTACCTCCTTCATAGCCCACTCGGTGCCGGACCCCGAGAATGCATCTTCTTACCCTCTTCCTCTCACCCACGATCCCACAATACTGGCCACGAGGACTGCCCGTTTTCTCTCTCCCCGTCCACCCCCTGTATCGTTCGATCCGCTTGGGGGTGAGATCAGAGAGAACGGAAGGGAATTTGCCTCAAACGAGCTTGGAGCAATCCCTAGACTAGGTTGGGGCTGGGGGCCAAAAAAAAAAAAAGCCTTTTTTCTTTTGGGCGAGGAGTCAAAGGAAGGGGAAATAGAGTAGCGTGGAGAATGATACGTAGTCAGTCCCCTTATCCGGCATCCAGACTTGACAAAGAGGGGCCCCTCATCTGCCATTGCAACACCCTCGGGGGCTGCGGATACGGCCTCGTTGCCCACTCAGGACATAAAGGCCCCATCTCCCCCGGAGGGATTCCCTGGATGCCCACGCCACCTCTCACTTCTCCTCATCAAATGCTCATCACCCCCGTTCAAGACTCAATGTCGGAGTTCTCAAACGACAAGTCAGCCGCAGTTCACAACATCGAAATGGGAAGCTCAAAGGGTCCAGAACACGAAGAAGTCTCCAGCGAGAGCATGCCACCTCCTTCCGTGGAGGAGCAGCTCGCCTGGAGCAGGATCCGTGAAGCCTGCCAGGATGCCTTCTCGGAGTTTCTGGGAACAATGATCTTGATCTTGTTCGGAGACGGTGTAGTTGCCCAGGTTGTTCTTAGCAAGGGCGTCAAGGGTGACTACCAGAGCATTTCTTGGGGCTGGGGGTAAGTTCACAAAAAACACCAAGCTATGTTTGATGCTACGCGCCATCATGGCAGCTCAATTGGCTTCTATTTTTTTTCAATGGAGCTTTCGCAGCTAACGAGAATTTGCCTTCAGTATCGGTGTCATGTTTGGCGTGTACGTGGGCGGCAAATCCGGCGGTCACCTCAACCCTGCCGTGACCTTGGCCAACTGCTTGTACCGTGGCATGCCGTGGCGCAAGTTCCCCGTCTACTTCATTGCGCAGCTCCTGGGAGCTATGGCCGGAGCCGCAATTGTCTATGGAAACTACAAGTCCGCCATCGACACCTATGAGGGCGGCCCGGGCATCCGAACTGTCACCGGCGCGAACGCCACTGCTGGCGTCTTTTGCACTTACCCGGCCGCCTTCATGACCCGCACGGGAATGTTCTTTTCCGAATTCATCGCTAGCACCATTCTCCAGTTTGTTATCTTCGCCCTAGTGGACAACAACAACATTGGCGCCGGGCCTCTACTGCCGCTGTGCCTGTTCTTCCTCATCTTCGGCATTGGTGCCTGCTTTGGTTGGGAGACTGGCTATGCTATCAACCTCGCACGTGATTTCGGTCCTCGTCTGGTTTCTTATATGATCGGATACGGTCACGAGGTTTGGTCTGCTGGAGGCTACTATTTCTGGGTATGTTGGACAAGTTTCTTTCCGAGGAGTTATCAAAGTTCTCTATGCTAACAAGGGATATAGATCCCCATGGTTGCGCCGTTCTGCGGAACAGCTTTCGGAGGCTTCCTCTACGACACCTTCATCTACACTGGCGAGAGCCCCATGAACACACCTCTCCTTGGCCTCCCACGGTTGGTCAAGCCGCGAAAGAGCGTTTGGTCAAACACCCACAAGAAGGCGTTCAATTCTGAGGTCTAGCCGCCAACCTAACCGGAAACAAACTACATTGAATCACGGAAATTCGGTAATACAGAAGATCACAAGCAAGGAAAATAACTTTTGAAAAAAAGGCCAAAGAAGGAAAAAAAAAAAAAAAGGTGTTCACAACCCAGTGAGCACTTGCTTGTGGTTGAAAAATAGGGATCTTAGGGAAACCAGTCAAAAGCTGCTGAGGGCATACGGAACATTGCAGCACCCCATGTATATCCCGATTAAAAAGAGTCAAGCGTTTTAGCGAATGAAATACGATTTATGAGTCCAAGTTTTGAGATGCCACAAACATTGGTGATATGAAGCGAAGCGAACCGCGACGTGGTGGTGTAATGTAGCGTAGCGTTGGGATGTGTTGCGTAAACGTGGTGTTGAAACTTGGTCAAGGTTCAGTCCAAAAGATGACATGTGGTTGCATTGCATGGCATCTGTCCAATCTCTTCATCGCAGATCATGAAGACATTGGTGTGAATGGTATGGTTGCAAAGCGGGGAAAGAAACTCACTGTTTGACAGCCAGCCACCCCACTCGGTTGGGTTGGGGTTTCAATACATGAATGACGCCGGTACATTTATCCCCAAACAAGCATGATTACCATGAGATTACCATGAGGGTGGAAATGGCAATCTGGATGCATCTTTCGAACTGGTTTTTTCTTCTTCTTTTGTGCTTCACTTTTGCCTCTTTTTCTTTTCTCTTTGGTCTCCTTTGGTAACTAAACAGCTGTGGATTGATTCGTTTGAAAATCAGGGCCCATACGTGGACATGGCTAATCGCGCCAGTGCATATCTCTCTTGTCACACGGGTGGACCATTTGATTCTTGGCCCTTTGAAAACGAAATCGGCCTTCCAAAGCGTTTAATAACAGTAGGAGACGCACGAAGCAACCACTGCTTCAGGAAAACCAGACCCGGCACATGGCGTCATCATCCCCCGGAGTGTGTGTCTGTGGGTGTAGGTGCTCCAAACTTGGGGTGTTGGCGACCCCAGACTCCCAAAGTCCGAGCTTGATTGGCCTCGGTGGCGGAGCTCGACTCTGATTGATAAACCGGCCACACGTGGAGGGGTTAGCAGATTTCCGTATTGAGCCTGGTGGCTGCTTCAATGACACACAAAGCCAAGGCCTAGAACTCAACTTAGGTCCGTTCCGGCGCTTCCAGCAGCAGAGCCGAGCATCGAATTGTCTGCGTGGTCGGTCACCTGCTCTCAAGTAAGCCTCGGCTACCATTGCAGCTGAGCTGAAGGTTGGTAGCGGCCAAGCTTGGTAAGTGGCACGCGGTTGCAACTTATACCAATCGGGAACTCTGCTGATGCTTCATGGGATGCTTTTTGTGATGCAGCCATCGTCTGAGCGGTTGGGAACGGTCCGATTAGTACGTACCGAGCCGTGGCAGTTCAGTAGTTCGACCTCGCAAGCCAATGCAAGCATGGTAGGCAGAAGAGACACGCCCAGGGCGCCGTTCCCTGCACGCTAGCTAGGACCAAGAGCAAGGTACAAGGTCAGGGTCCAGGGCGGCAGGGAATTGTAGGGAATAAGTTAGCAAGGGGCGCGAAAGGAGGCGTTTTGAGGCGCGCTCTTCTCGGTGCTGCTCGGCCGAGCTGCATATCGAGTGGAGCAGCGAGATTCGGTTGACGGCGCCGATGCCGAGCTGCAGATCTCGGTATTGGGGCCCGAGATGCATGGCTAGCGTGCCGTGCGGCTTTTGTTTGGTTTGATCATCCTTCTGGATCAAGCATCGCAGACGTATCAGCCTTCCCGTGCTCGAATTCGACGCCATGTCCGGACGGGATTTGATTCCAGAGGCCCAGGTGTCCAGCGTTTGATGAGGCCGGCAATTGCAGCTCCTGTGGGGCCTCGACCGCGTCCTGATGACGCAGAGTCAGAGCAAATGTTGGACAGCGTGTGACTTTTCCGCTGGCCGTTGTGGGCCACGGAGCATTCGAGCCCAATGAAGACGGCAAGGCTGTGCCAGCTCTCGGAGCGGCAATGCAGATATTTACTCTCTCGCAGCTGGGTATTACCGTTACCTGCAGGAGGTCCAGCTCCGTTTTGTTTCCAATCACCAGCATATAACTTGTTGGCGTCTGGCTGAACATCTGATTCTGAGTCTGGAATCTGATTCTGACTGCCGAGCCTGAGAAGCCTTTGCCTTTTTTTTTTTGGCTCTTAAGAGCCACCGATTCAGGAATATTTTGACACCAAAGACCTCAAGAGAGAGAGATAGAGAGAGAGAGAGAGAGAGCGAGAAGGAATTCAAAAACGATACCGGACTTGATTGTCGCATTTACCTTGAAAACGAGTGACGACAACAACACCAACGACACCCGGGATACGCACACCCACACTCACTCACAGTCAGTCACATACACACAGCTCATCGACACAATGGCTGCCCGACTCGCAGGCATGAGGCGGCCCGCCGTCGCCACTGCAACCGTCCTCGCAGCTGTAACTGGAGGTGCCATGGTCTACAGATTCCGAAGCGGCAGAGACACCCTCAGCATGCCTATTGCCGCCCCTAGGCGCGATCACACTGGCCGCATCCAGCCCCCTTCGTTCCCGTCGTCAAAGTCGCGCGCAGAGCAGCTCGCCGACCTCCGCCGCAACGGCTCGCCAGACTCGTCGGAAGAGTACGACCTCCTGATCATCGGCGGCGGCGCCACGGGAACCGGCATCGCGCTCGACGCCGTCACCCGCGGCCTCAAGGTGGCCCTCGTCGAGCGCGGCGACTTCGCCTCGGGCACCAGCTCCAAGAGCACGAAGCTGGTGCACGGCGGCGTGCGCTACCTGGAAAAGGCCGTCTGGAACCTCGACTACTCGCAGCTGCAGCTCGTCATGGAGGCGCTGCACGAGCGCAAGACGTTCCTCGACGTTGCGCCGCATCTGGCTCACTCGCTGCCCATCCTGCTGCCCCTGCAGCACTGGTGGCAGGCCCCTTACTTCTTCGCCGGCACTTTTGCCTACGACATGTTGGCGGGATCGCAGGGCCTCGAGCGCTCGTACTTGATGAGCAAGAGCAAGACTCTGCGCGAATTCCCGCTGCTGCGCCGCGACGGCTTGGTGGGCGGCATCGTCTACTACGACGGCCAGTCCAACGACTCGAGGATGAACGTCTCGCTGGCCACCACGGCTGCGCTCTACGGCGCCACCGTGCTCAACTACGTCGAGGTCACCGGCCTAGAAAAGGATGCGCAGGGCAAGATTAGCGGTGTCAAGGTGCGAGACGCCATGGCCTCATCTTCCGACGGCGAGGACGGCGCCGAGTTCAAGGTGCGCGCAAAGGGAGTCGTCAATGCCACGGGTCCCTACGCCGATGCCGTCGAGCAGATGGACGACCCCTCGCGCAAGCCCATGGTTGCTCCGGCGTCTGGCACCCATGTGATTCTGCCCAAGAAGCTATGCCCCGCCGACATGGGCATGCTCAAGGCCTCCTCGGACGGCCGAGTCATCTTCATCCTGCCGTGGGAGGGCCACACTCTTGCGGGCACCACGGACAACACTTGCGAGATTGAGCGAAACCCCGCTGCCACAAGCGAGGATGTGGACTTTATTCTGCAAGAGGTCGGCAAACTCTTGGCTCCGGAGTCGGTTCTCACTCGAGCCGATGTTCTCGCCGCCTGGTCTGGTAGGTTGCATTGAGCCTCATCCCTCTTCTCCCTCCCAACATGTTTGAAAGTCTTGACTTACACAAAACAGGCATCCGCCCCCTCATCCGAGATCCCAATGCCAAAAACACCGAGTCTCTCGTCCGAAACCACCTCATCACCGTATCCCCCTCTGGGCTGCTCACCTGCGCCGGCGGCAAGTGGACCACGTACCGCCGCATGGCCGAAGAGACCGTCGACGAGGCCCTCAACGTCTTCAACCTCACCACCAAGACCAACACGCTCACCGACATTAGCGGCGCCGGCCTCCCCAAGCTCATCACCAACGGCCGCTGCCGTACCGAGAAGGTCCCCGTCGTCGGCGCCCACGGTTTCTCACCTGCGCTGCCGTCCCAGCTGATGGAAGTCCACCCCGTTGACGCCGACATGGCCCAGCACCTAGCCAGCAGCTATGGAGACCGAGCCTGGGCCGTCCTCTCCGACTCTCCCTCGCTGCCCGTCCGTATCTTGCCGTCCTTCCCCATCACCGAAGCCGAAGTCCGATACGTGATCCGCGCTGAAGCCGCCTGCACCGTCGAGGACGTCATCTCTCGCCGCACCCGCCTGTCCTTCCTCGACGTCAACGGCGCGCTCAAGGCGCTCCGCGCATCATCGACATCATGGCCGACGAGCTGAAGTGGACCGAGGCGCGCAAGCAGTCGGAGTGGACCGAGACTGTGCACTTCCTCAAGTCGATGGGCCTGGCGTCCGAGAAGCTCCATGCCACTCGCGAGGAGGTGCTCGCCAGCGCAGAGCCCGTCAAGGCGGTCCGACAAGACGTGTCGACGGCGTCGTCGAACGTGATTGAAGTCGGCTCGGGCAAGCTCAAGGGCATGTTGCAGTGATTAAGCGGAGGAGGGAATTCAAAACCTTCATGACATGTCTTTTTTTTTTTATACATCAATGATGTTGATGGCCACACACACAAAGAAGAGGAGTATGGGAAATTGCTTGTTTACACTGTAGGTATCGGGTATAATTATCATTTTGTTTTTGAGCATGGCTGGCTCATCGCTGCATACATAGCTAAGGAAGGCATTCATCATCGTCAAACCAATAGAAAATTCGTCTTTTTTTTTTTACGCTTCCACTTGATTAAGTGGCCGCGGCTGCTGCCTGCATTGTCGTGAGCCAGATTGTGAAGCAGCTGCACACGGCCATGAGCGCCCAGGCCTGGCCGAGCTCGCCGGTAGCGCCGCTGCCGATGAGGCGAAACTCGCCGACCTGGGTGAGATGCAGTCCCTTGGCGGCGGCCCAAACGGCGACGACTTCGTTTCCGTCGCTTGCGCGTCCCTCCTGATCATCGTCGGCGCCGTCGTTTGTTCCGAGACGCACCAGCTTCCAGCCCCATTTGGAGCCTCCGAGATCCTTGACCTCGTCGCCGTGGGAGCGGCGCCACTCGAAGCGCTCGAGCTGTCGGGCCTCGCCCTTGCCGACTCTCCATGCCGAACCAGAAGCGCTCCTTTCCCTTGGTGTCCCACTTGATCATCTCTCGCATCTCGTCGCGGCCCTCGGCGGCAGGGCGGGCAGCGTGACGGCGTACTGGGTGTAGCCGGAGTTTTCGACCTTGACGGTGGCGAGCGCCGGGTGCTCGTCGCTGGGGCCGTCGTGGAGCACCATGCGCGTCAGCGAGCTGCTCACGCTGAGGGCATAGGCGGGCTGCTTGTCGGGCTCCTCGAGGAGGCAGACGATCTTGGTTGTGCGTGTCTTGTAGGTGGCCTTGAGGGAGTGGGGGACTCCCCGGGCGGCGGTCTCGGGAGAGATTTGGGGGATGGGGAGCTGTTTGGAGCTGGAGTTGCCCATGATGGAGATGTCGAAGATGGATGAGTTGAACTAAGTCAAGTTGAGTCAAGTTGAGTCAGGTTGAGTGAGTTGAGTGTGTTGAGTGAGTTGAGTGAGTTGAGTGAGTTGAGTGAGTCGAGTGAGTTGAGTGAGTCGAGTGAGTCGAAGAAAGTTGTGGTTGATTCAGTGATTGGAGTGATTGCCAGATGTATCCAACTGCCACAAAGGCGGCTTGTGTTGGTTGACTTTATAACCGCCCACGACGCCGTCTCCAAACGCCCGATGCGACACGACCGCATCGCAAATGCCGTCAACTACGTCATTTCTGCCCCCCCAACTGCAGGCAGGCGCAATTCCAGCCAGTCGCTGAGCCCCAGCGCGTAACGTGCTCGCGTGCTTCCCCACTTGTCCAGGGCCACGAAACGTGCCACTGGCGCCCAGAAACTCCTATATTCTGGACAAGGCCAACGCGTAGCAGCGAATCACAGCGAATCACAGCGTAGGCTGTGGCCAGGATCCAAAGGGGAATTCCCGATTTGCAGTGCCACAGAGGGCTGAAGAGGGCTGAGGAACGCAGGAGACAGCATCAGACAGTAACAGTAGGAGGCTGTGCATGGTCAAAGTTGTCGATGGAAGAGGCACAGCTGCTCGGCGTCGACCATCTCGTCCTAATCGGGGAGCATGCAGCGCTCCTGTCGTGCAATCGCAGTTGCTGTTGCATCATGGCTCCGCATTCTTCGACTTGGTTGACTTCTTTTTGTCTCTTGTCTCTCCAAGTGTTTCTCAGCATCTTCTTGTTCTCGTTTTGCTGCCGCTAATACTCAGCGCATTGACGGCCTATGATGGTGACCCCACGCTCTTCTCGCGTCATTTCCTCATGCCCTAGGCCTATTCTTTCCTCCATCCTTCTTCACTCTTTGCTCTTATCAAGCGAAATGCACTGACGCTCCATCATGCGAAATTATTGCGTGCACAGCATTGGGACAAACAGATGCTGTGTCGCAACGCTATACCCGATTAGGAATGTGAATTCACGTTACAGCCTCGGCCAGCCACAGCAGACAGGCACAGGCCTCATTCGTGACTGCAGCCACCAACGCTCGCTCATTTCCCTCAACAAGCAAACATTGTCGTTGGGTGTGTGACTGCGATTCATGTGTAGTCTCAAACAAGGCCGATACGGACCAGCTTGGATGATATGATGGTGCTAGAGCTATTTAAAACTCGCTCTCGTCTCACTCTTAAATTATGGCCCCACTCCTTCATCGTGAATCTTCCATCATCACCTATCTCTATCATGACGCGAACTATAGGGTGATTCGTGCCTAAGCCTAAAAACCGCTACGGATTTACTTATACTCATGTCTGAGTGTCGGGTAGCTGTAATTTGAGACATTCTTGGCGGCCGAATGGCTCATCTATTTTAAGAACTTTGTTGATATGGTCACACAATGTCTGGTGCACAGCCACCTCCCTTTCCACTGGCCATTCATCAGCTCTGAAATTGCCCTACTAGGTATTGCTTCAAACTTCCCTTCCACTTGTTTAGGGAACACCTACCCAAACTGTAACTTGATAATTTCGTACCGGCGTCGTCGTCATCCGCCTTAGGGATTTCGACACGTTTTTGATACGTATCACAACCAATAACAGCAACATTATGTATTAGTAAAATCAAGATCCTAGTCTCAAGTCGTCAAAGCCACGAGGATTAAATTGAACGTCCCCAACCGCCTGCCCTAATTTGCGGGTGAATACCTGTACTTTCGGATTATCACTAAAAATAAGGCTCCCTTGTCTTATTTGATTCAGGTAGATCAAACATGTATCCAATTTTCATGAAATGAACAGGTTTATTTAAACATCTCACAGAAGGCTTTCAAAATCCTGCCTTTGGTGATCAAACGAACCACTCTCTCTGCCATCCGCTCCCTTGAGATTGCCATTAATCAAACCAAAGGAAAATCAAAAATCTGAAAGAAACGCCGATATCATGTCTGGTGATCAAATGTGCGAATTCGAATTGGAGATGATGAGTCTACAGTGAAAGCTTACTTATGAATAAAGCGACGTCGATGTTTTAGTTATTGGGGCTGGACCAACTGGTCTTGGTGCCGCCAAGCGTCTTCAGCAGCTGGTAAACCTTTTCCTTCTTGTCTTCCATTTTAATTTTGCCTTTTGCTAGCCAGTATCTGACATGCACGTATTGTCAATTATTCAGGGTAGTGCGTCCTGGCTTATTGTTGACTCGAATGAAACCCGTGGAGGTTTGGCCTCGACAGACGTCACTCCCGAGGGATTTGTAAGTGAACCCTCGCTGAGGCTCAATAGTATTCTAAACAAGACTAACTCAATTAGTTATTTGATGTTGGAGGACATGTAATCTTCTCCCACTACAAATACTTTGACGATTGCCTCAACGAGGCTCTACCCAAACCCGAGGACTGGTACGAGCACCAGCGTATTTCATACGTGCGATACCAGGATGTCTGGGTGCCTTATCCCTTTCAGAACAACATTGCTGTTTTGCCCAAAGAGGAGCAGGCAAAATGCCTGGGCAGCCTCATTGATGCTGCCCTTGACGCCCGTGTCCGGCCCGCGTCTGACAAGCCCGCCAACTTTGATGAGTGGAACATCCGAAATGTCGGAGAGCGACTGAATGAGATCTTCATGAGACCCTACAACTTTAAAGTCTGGGCTGTACCGACGAACCAGGCAAGTTGATACAGCGAGTTTCGCAAGCATTAGATCTTCACCTGACACGACCCCTACGATAGATGAATGCAACATGGGTCGGAGAGCGAGTCGCTGCCCCGAATCTAAAGCTTCTGACAACCAATGCCATTCTCAACAAGGTCGCTGGCGGCTGGGGTCCAAATTCAACCTTCCGCTTTCCTGCAAATGGGGGCACTGGTGGCATTTGGATCGCGGTAGCAAAGACTCTTGCTCAGGAGAAGACTCGCTTTGGTGAAAACGGCGCCGTGACCAAAGTTGACGCCGACTCTAAGAAGGTCTATCTGAAAGATGGTCAGTGTGCCAGACCCTGCAATATTTCATGCCTGTCGTGACTAATTGTGCAAAATATTAGGCACCGTTGTCAACTACAAATCACTCGTCTCCACCATGGCTCTCGACCACTTGGCCGAGTCTATGGGTGATACCAAGCTCCAGGAGTTGTGCAAGCCTCTGTTCTATTCCTCCACGAACGTGATTGGTGTCGGCATCCGAGGAGAGCGCCCTGAGCGCATTGGCGACAAGTGCTGGGTACGTTTGCACTCCTATGACTATCCTGGAACAACCATTCCATACTAATTCTGGATAATAGCTGTACTTCCCTGAAGATAACTGCCCATTCTACCGTGCAACTATCTTCTCCAACTACTCTCCGTTCAACCAACCGAGTGAGGAAGTCAGCCTTCCAACCAAGCAGCTTGCGAATGGAGACGCACCGGCTTCTTCTGACCCAAAGCCCGGACCATACTGGTCAATCATGCTCGAGGTCTCAGAGTCCTCATACAAGCCTGTCAACCACGAGACATTGCTTGCCGAGAGCATCCAGGGACTCCTCAATACCGACTTGCTGAAGACTGAGGATGAAATCGTCAGTACGTACGTTCGTCGCTTTGACCACGGATATCCTACCCCTGCACTGGAGCGTGATGGTGCTCTTTCCGAGGCTCTGCCGTATCTCTACGACAAGGATATTCTCTCTCGAGGGCGCTTCGGAGCCTGGAAGTACGAAGTTGGCAACCAAGATCATAGGTAAGCTACTCTCCGTTTGCCACATTGCTTATAATTATCGATCAAGGCGCTCTGCTAACTACCATCCCAACCAGCTTCATGCAGGGTGTCGAGGCCGTCGACCACATCATCTCAGGTGGCCTGGAGCTTACCATGTCGAACCCCGACTTTGTCAACACCCGCCGCAATACCGAGCGCCGCCTCGCCGGCATGAAAGGCGCTCGCAGCTAAGTGAATTGCTTTTGCAAACGCTCATTTGCTGAGTATGGCGTACCTTAGACGGTGGAAATTGGAGATGACGAGGACTGTGGGGCAACAAATGTACACTTCTTAGCCTGCATGAGATTCACGGTCCATCATATGAAGGCTGCAGTGCAATTTAGATGATTCAATTGAAAGAAACGAAAAGACGATTTTGTCCGGCATCAACTCTACCCGAGCATCTAACTCCCATGGTGTTGGCCTTTTCAAGGTGTTTCAAGGGGTTGTGTTTCCTTGCTTGGACTTTTGCCATCACAAATCAAATGATATTCCAGGAGACAAATGAAGTATTATTTCTTCAGTCTGAACAGGGATAAAAACTTCTTAGCCGCAGTGGGATGTTCTGCACGCAAGAGAAGATAAAGCCGGTGCGGGGAAGGTGATCAAGGACGAAGGAGGCAATGTCTCTAGTCAGATTTGCACTGCACCTACCACAATAACAGGAGATCAAACGTATCTCTAGATATAGATTAAAACCACTCTTATGGGAGAGTTTGTCTCTTTCATTTATGTATTTCTGAGGATCAATATGCGATCAGAACCGCAGCCGAAGTCCGCACCGCCCATTGGACAAATCTTGTCACTGGACTATCCCAAAATTGTTCCGGCTTCTGCAAAGCCTCCACTACAAGTCTACAACACAATGAACCCTGCTGCACTCAGGAAAGAAGACTTCCGGCAGACACGGACCATATAAAATGGGAATGCCGGAGTAGCCCTACTGCAAGGCGCACTCTGAGCAATTTTCATGACCGGGTATTGAAATTTCGCATCTCATCATATTCATTAATTCGTAAATATTTCTAATCTAAACACATTCCCTGAACCTTGGTTGGTTCTCTTTATCTTTGATGCCATCTATCCTCTACTTCACGCAGTCTAGTCTATTCCCAGCTCTCTCATCACCAATTTTAATCCAACAAGGTAGTCTCTACTTGTCTCCACCATTGAAAACTCCACCAACAAAGTGTACCGACGACAAGAGGCTTGCTCATCACTTCGCAAATGTGCTCCAACTCCTAATTTTGGGTCCAAACTTGAAGAACAAGATGGGAAAGGGAAGCATTAAAATGGAGAATACCGCAAGAGTGGTGGCGGTATACTCGACCCCGAGAGCTTCGTACATGGGTTTCGCCCAAAGAGGAAAACTTGCTGCTGCCAAACTTCTGACGGCGATGTGGATCGACACTGCCGAGTTTGCACATGCAATGTAAACATCCACGATGTAAACAAGGCCGCTGATAAACATCAGTTGAAGAGACAACCCAATAAAATATCCAGCCAGGACTTGAGAGATCCAGTGTGTCTTCATGGACCAACCAAACCAGAGAAGTGCGATAGGCAGGATAAGAGATCCCAAGATCATAGGAGGCAGCCTATCCTCTGGCTCCGAAACACCGCCCCCATTCATCCATCGCTTCTTGTACCACGTCATTGTGAAGATGGTAATGACACCTGGAGAAGAGATGACACCAAGGGCCACAGCAATGAATGGAAGGTTCGCTGAGGTTGAAGACCAGCCTCGTTGTTGGAAGGCATAAGGGAAAAGCTGGTATGTGAGATAGAGGGTACCGTATACAAACGTGAGGTGGACGGTCAAAATAATCAATATCGGCTCCTTGCAGATGAGCTTGAGAGGTCTCGCAAAATATTTGTTGACGAGAACATTGACATCAATCTTCTCATCTTCTTTTGGAGCCTTGATGTTCTTTGATCCTCTAACATCAGCCGCACGTAGACGTTTAGCCTTGGTGATCAAGATTTGCTGTGGTGAAGACTCCCTCAATGCTAACGCCACTACAATTGCGAAAGCAGCAAAGAGAATGAACGTGACCCAGGCGGTCCATCGCCAACCATAACGCTCTACAATGTAACTTCCCGCAGTCGGAGAAACAGTACTTCCAAGGTTGATCATGGTTGCTCCATAAGCCAAGGCCACCGCTCGAGGGATGGGCTTATATAACTCAGCAGTCATACCAGATCCGCATGCAAGCATCGCGCTTCCGAAAGCCCCAGCGAAGAAACGACATACTAGAAGCGTAGGGAAGCTATTACTGAGGGCCAATGGGATCTGCAAGAGACCGCAAACAGCAAAACCAACAATTGAGGGTGGGATGTGACCAACAATGTCAGATATAGGGCCGAAGAAGAGAGGTCCAACAGCGAACCCAGCCACAAACAAAGCCACTCCAAGGTGGACTTCTATATCCGATACACCGAAATGTTGTTTGAGTTCGTTTGATGCCGTTCCGAATATACTGGAAGAAAACGAAACCGCGAAAATCATCAGGTTGATGGCAGCCATAAACCCAAGTTTCTTGGCTATGGGCCAGTTGTGTGGGTGTTCGGGGTCGTTGGGATCATCAAATTTGACATAGGTAGTCTCTTCAGGTCGAAATAGATCCCATTCGACACCCTTCTCGGGATCGGCTCGTTCAGATGCAGCATTCGGCCGTTGGTCGCGGATATGTTGCTGGCCTGGGTACGTCCCAGATTGGGAGGTTGTCGTCATGGAAGAAACAGACGACATTTTTGCTTCTCAACGTTTCAACCATAAAAAACTCAGTATATGAAAATTTTATATTCAAGTCAAAGGGAGTCTCAAATTGACAATGCCATTGAGCCGCACCATCTCCCGGCATTTTGAGCCTCATCTTAACCAGTCGAGGATAACCCCTGCGGCTCCGCATATGACCGATATCTGTGGGCCATTTTCTTTATCACTGGGATCTTTGAAAAATCAGTTATCATCAGACCTGCGTCTCCAATTTTTCCAATGATGATTCAGACCCTAGATGCCAAAATGGGTCTGGAAATATGGGTGTAACGGGCCGTTCCTGGTGTCGTGGTGTGATAACGCCAGACGCCGGTTTTCTGTTTAAGCTAACAGAAGCTTAGATCCGATTGTATCCGCGATAAAGTGGATACTACATCATCTATCCGCGCTAAACCGAGCGACGGCATGAATTCCGCGAGCGGCTCTTCATGGCAAGTACAGGGAATATATTCACCCGCCGAAGATAATGGTTCCTGTGACGAGATGAGTTTCTTTTTTTGGGCGTATTTTTACATGCGCAATCTTTGTCCAATGACTAATTTTGCGGTATCGTCCGGATTGAGTATTGCCGAAGAGCCTCTTATCTGCGCCGCAATCTTGGCATCGGACGGCGTTCAACACATCTAGCTGTCCCAAATAGTTCTGTAGGCAGCAATTCCTCTCGTCTCAAGCGCGTATACAGCTTTCTTAGTGATTTCCTCGTTGGCAATTATAATCACACTTTCTGCTCTAAATGATTTGGCGAGATTGAACAAGATCAGGCCGGCCAAACTTCTTGATATCATCGATCACGGGGTCAGGTATTTTGCTCTCAATTGTACTACAAAGCTCATCTCCAAAGGTATTTTCTGGGCGAGAAGTCGACCAAATTAGCTGATTTGGGAAGGATGGAGTTTGAATGTGCCCTAAAACAGGTCCAATGCAAAATCCTGTCGCAATCAGAACCGCGCGGTTGAACAGGGTAGCGATTCGCATAACACCATAAGTGGGCACCCCACGTGTCCACATGTGCGTGGGTTGTTCTTGGATAGTCGACTTTGTCTAGTTGCCCGCATTTGAAACAACAAGCGAGTAGCCCTTTGGGTAGTATTTGGGGGCTTCTGAAGCAGGAATAGTGGCAAAGGAGTGTCGCTCTGTGAGCGAAGTCTTCGATAACTGAGTGAATCCCGCTGAAGTGGTAAATCTTGCGCATCGAGCTTTGACGCAAAGTGGCCAGGACTTTGGCGCACTGCAGGATGCAATGTACAAGGCATTGATGACGAAGTCTTGGCGAATTAGAACCACAATGGCGAGGTTAATGGCAGTGATTGTTCCAAGCATTCCCTTGGGATCCTGGTGAGAACAACCGCGATCGCAGCAGCAATATTGGACAGACCGATCAACGTAAATAGACGACGACAGACAGTAAGAATTCGATACTGAAGATTTCGGATGTGCTTTTGATGCTTCTTTTTCGCTAGGGCAGCTTCAAGATCAATAATTTCCTCAACCACCCTCGTTTCTGACTGCTGAGACATAACTGCCTTGGGTTAGAGTTGATGCTGATGAATCGGATCTTGAATGGTTAATAACAGCTGTTTTGGGATATTTAATTAAGTTACTATCCATTTTAGCGCCGTAAAGAGAGCATCTCTAGGCAATTGATTGTCGGGCTATTGGACTTTCTTGTCCACTTTCCCATTTTCTGTAAAAGGGGGAGATCTCAAACGAGGGAGTAAGACGGCATCGCGTAATAAGGTTGAAAATGCTTTATATGTTCCACTACGCCCTCAAGATTTAAATCCTGCGGTGTGAGAAACCCGTGGATCTCTCTAATAATGAGCATTACTGCTGCCGTATGGATAGATGGTCATGAATTGAGAGACGCAACGACTCCGTCAAGCTCCACTCGGAACCCTGCAAAGAAATCGTTCAGCGTGTTTCAATAAATTTGGCCTCTTATCCTATCTTGACTTTAACTTCGTCATCAGCTCTTCCTAGAATGTCGAGGGACTCATCTGCAAACATAGCCACTATTGTTCATCCTAGATCTACTAAATTCAGACTAGGGCTTATCATACTGGCCAAAGTGGTTAACTAACCCGTCATTCTTGAATAGATCTGGCAAGTATTTCTCATCGGTCTTGTCCGGCAATGATACGTAGCCACGGGTAACACCAGCCCCACCAGCCGACATGACCCCAACTTCACCAAATGGATCTCAAGAGGTAGCTAAATGATTTGGGTGCAGTGGCACTGAAGAAAAATTGTGTTGAAGGACTTGTCTTTAAAATGCTGGTTCAGGCCTATAATCATAAACTGGAATACCTCGAATATATGAGGCCTTTCCTAAATATATCAATGGCATGAAATATGGTGTCCCTTCCGGCTTCTGTAGATAGTTGGCTTTAGTTATTCCATCCTAGCTGAAGCATCACGATGGCTTGCATCCACCCCACTGACGGCCGACTGTATGTCAGGTTCCACGCCAGCCTCTGCGGTTTTCTCTTCCTATCATTTCAGTGTAAATCACTGCATTTCAGTGGGGAATAACACGACCATTGTTGATCTTTTCCTTCATAGTTGTAATTAAGTTTGGCCAAGGTTTCGTGAGGTTGCGCCAAAGTTCCTCGCTTCCACCGAAACTACGGTAGGCAGTAGCCGGTTGGCTTTTCATCGTGGATCACATACCCACGATCTAGCCATACTCTAGACATCTACAGATCACATGGCACTGGTGATGGAGTAAGCCGCTCCGCAATCCAGAGTCGATATTCGAAGTTGGGCCGCTCACCAAGTGCCCCCCCAGCCTACCAACCAGATGGATAGATCATGGCAGCTTCGAGAAAGCAAACCAGGTGCCCGGTTGATGCATGCTAGCCATCTCCAACACATGCAAAACACTGCATCATCTTACATAGCATCTGAAGATTTGCAGTATCGAGAACTAGTGCAAGCTTGATAGGGGTCTAACCAAGTGCCTCGAACCGAATGCACGTCTCGGCTAGGGCAGTGATCGTCAGTAGGACCTGTCACAACTAGCTGCTCCTAAGATGGCTTGGGGATGACCAGGAGAAGAGCGGGTGCAGTTCTAGTGTCGATTGTCAGATAGGAACAATGCTAGACGCTGTGTATTTGCTTATACTAAGCTAGGCTAAGCCAAATCATCCCGCTTCCAGCTCCAGAGAAGCATGGCTTTGACCTTCGGCGCATCTGTCGTCTCCGAGACAGAGCGTGGCGCGGGATAGCTAGTTTCCAAGACCACAGTTTAATACCAGGGGACCGCAGCCTCGTCCCGCTCACCAAGTCCAGATCGTCATCAATCGTTACCTCAAACAGAAATAGAAAATTAGCCTCTGCTTTCAAAATGCTCCAGTTGGGTTGCATGGCGCTGGCACAGCCTTGTAGTCTCTCCCACTGTGTTGGTTTACAGCGGGGCCTGACAGGTGTCTCAGTTGAAAGGGCGATGTCCAGTCCATGTGCCGAGTCAGTCTCAGACATGGCGAAGTTAAGTGTCAATTGATCGACATGTTTTCAGCTCAATCACCAAAATCACACAAATATTTGAGACGGACAATACTAGCCTCCATCACGCCCCGAAAAAATTATCCACCTAGCAAGTTGTCCTTCTCAACAAGACTCTTGCCAATTTTATTCTCTACTATGCTTGCCATCAGAGGCTGCGCGGGGCAGCTACTATCTCGAGAACCTTTGTACGGGGTTGCGTGTTGTGCGCAGGCCGTTGATTGCAGCCGTCGAGGGAATGGCTGTGAGCTGACAGATGTCATGGGATTATTCTCTTTAATCCAGTTTCCGATCGACAGAACGACTGACACATGATACTTGGCAGCTTGGTGGCGGTTTTGAAGTGGCTCTCATGGTAAGACCAACGGGCTAACGGGAACCCATTAGCCCAATACACGGAGGAGACCAGCGGCATTTTTCAAGCGAACATCGGATGAAAACAGTGTGACTTGATCTATGCTTCTAACAGCAGCCGATTTGGTCTGCCAGAAGTCACAATTGGTTTGATTCCTGGAGCAGGTGGTACGCAAAGGCTTACATGCACAGTAGGCAAGTTCAAAGTATCCACAACTCCACCAAACCCCGGCCCGCCATGACAAGTATAGGATTTACTGATACCCACAACTCGGGGATAGGCAATGCAAATGATCCTACTAGGTTCGTCAATCAGGGCAGAGAAAGCACACTCGGCCGGTCTTGTCGCCGAGATCTTTGAGGCCGGCAAGTTTCTGGACAACGCCATCTTAGCAGCGTCGAAGTTGGCAGCTCTGAGCCCGTCGGCATTATCATTAGCTAGAGAGGCCGTGTCACGATGTGAGTTGTCTAATATCGACACCCGCCTCTTGGATCCTTTCTGAAGAACATGCAGCGGATGATCTGGGTCGTGACGATGAATTTGAGTGAAGTTTGTATTACTTGGCCTTTGGAACCAAGGACAAAAAGGAAGGCGTCAGTGCAGTTTCAGAAAAGCGTCAGCCCGATTGGAATACATAGTGATGCTTCCTACACTGTCTTCTTTATAAGATGAAGTTATTGTCTTTGGAAAACTTGATTCGGGCCAGGAGACTGAGGTGTGTCGCTATCTCAGCTAATTAATAAGTTGTGCGAGTGATAGGATTCAATCACAATCTTTAGTTAGCGTTTGAGTGATGAATGAAATCTGCTGTACTTTCTTGTACACGTATTAATTATAATTTGGCATAGGATAGAATGTAACTAGAGGCATAGAACAAAGAGCAATCACATCTTCTACCACAGCCACAAGGATATGCCGCGTTCAAGAACTTGGTTCAATAAAATGTGTCAGCTACCTAGACCTACGCGGCCTTTTCAGTCTTGGTGGTCTCATCTCCGCTGTTTGTGGAGGAAGCAGGCACTTCCTGAGCAATAATGGTGTCTCCCCGGATTCGCTTCTTCTCCATCTCCTCGAATACCTCCCAGTCGCCGATGTTCTCCTCAAAGAACTGATCCAGATCCAGGCCGCGCTCCTCAGCCTCATCAGATACTCGGAGGTGGAGACCAGGGATGTACTTCATGATAAGAAGCAAGATAAGAGAAACCAGAAAGGAGTATGACGAGATGGCGGTGATCTCAGCAAATTGCCTTCCAATTTGGACACCAACTCCGTCAATTCCGCCAGAGGCAATAGTCGCGCCGTCAAGGGCAGAGATCTTGCTGGTGGCGAAAATACCAGTGAGGAATGATCCCATCATTCCTCCGATTCCGTGAAGCTTGAACACATCCATTCCCTCGTCGATGTGGAGCCACTCGTTGACATTGTCCATCAGAGCGCAGACAACAGCGGTCAAGAAACCGATGACAGCAGCGAGCCAGACACTGACGTAACCAGCTGCTGGGGTGATACCAACAAGGCCAGCAATGACACCCTCGCAGGCTCCGACAACACGGAAGCGGCCCTTGTATCGAATGTAGTCAACAAGAACCCAGCCAATAGCACCGGTCGAGGCAGCAGTGTTAGTGTTGAAGGCAGCCAGCATAGCTCGGACGCTTCCGTTGAGGGCAGAACCGCCGTTAAATCCGAACCATCCGAAGTAGATGAGAACGGTTCCCAAGAAGACTAGGGTGATGTTGTGAGGCTTTCCGTGAGACTTGTCACCAGGGGTCTTCTTGCGCTTGCCCAGGGCGAGAGCGTAGGCCAGGGCAGCCCAACCGGAAGCGATGTGGACGGGACCTCCACCAGCGAAATCGAGAGATGGCAGCTATATGACATGACTCCACATCAGTATTGCTTTTCTGTAATAGTTTTATCTCATAATTGGTGCTTACAGTGTAGAGCCATCCATTAGGGTTCCAGGTCCAGCAGGCAATGGGGCAGTAGACGATGGTGGCCCAGAGGAATCCAAAGATCAGGGAGGGCACAATTCGGCCACGCTCAAAGGCACCACCAACGACAATCTGGACCGTGCAGGCACAGAACAGGAGCTGGTACAAGCAGAAGACGATCTCGGGGATGTTAGAGTTGCCAACGGAAGGGGCTGCCATAACATTTTTCAGGCCAAAGTTGGCAAGGTCACCGATGAAAGGACCGGCAGTACGGCTGTAAGCCAAGGAGTAGCCCCAGAACATCCATTGGAAGGTGGTGACAGCGCCAATCAGGATAGACTGAAAGATGAGCGCAAGGGCCGACTTTCTGCGGGCAAGACCACTGTACAGGAGACCGATGCCAGGGATAATGAGGTAGACGATGAATCCACAGAAGGCGATGTAGGTGTAGTTGAACTGAACGCCTTCATACTGGGCGTTGACATCCGTCTCGAGAGGGTTGCCGCCGTTGGGCTCGGACGCGTTGTAGACCGGCTAGCAAAGGAAGTGTTAGCATGAGGCCAAGGCTTCGATGTGTCATTCTCAAGACTGGCTACTCACAGCCGACATTTTGAATCTTGTCCTCGAAGCGAATCCCAATGACAGGGGATAGTCGATTTTAAGAGCCAAGAGAACTTCTGTGACACAAATTGCTTGACCAAAGGAATACAAGGGAGATACGGACGGGAGCAATTCGATTAATATGGGATCGAGGCATGCGCCACGCTAAAATTGGACATACCCTGGGGTAGCCAAGGGGTCGAGTGCTGATAACGACTCTATCCAATCTGGACGCTTATCAAACATGTGCAAGCACTGATATGTAGAGTCTTGTTGGATTCGTGGCGCCCGAGGGAACGATAAGAAACACCCGGTCGCCCGATCCCATCGATTTGATGATGAATCTCTCCGCAGCTGCCAACCCTTATCAGCGACCAACATCTGGGCTGAGACATGGACTCGATACATATTCATCAGCACATCCAAGAAGCCATTGTGAACCGCTTCAAAGTCCTATGTGTGGACCAAGAAAACTCGCCAAATATGTGAAATGTTTGTGCTTCATCTTATTTTCCCCTCTGAAGGTCAGGTTAAAATTAATCATCATTCCAGCCAGGCAGATAAACGAGACCCCGGGACCAGAGAGAAACCCTCATTGTCGACGATACCCGAGCGACTGACACAAGGGAAATGTGCCACGCAACTATGGCTTCACCAATTGTGCATGCATGAACCCCCAAGATATTCCCCAGGCATTTAAGCTTAATCAGGTCTTATCGGAGAGGGTGCCAAGCGAGCAGTGTGGCTCACCAGCGAAATGGCTATTTTGTCCCATTTTGGTACTAACGCAAAACCGGATTTCGGGAGATTATGCCTATTCTAGTATCGGAATGGTGTTTTTGATTGAGTTATGTAACCCAATTACTTGGAGCTTATCAGCTAATTTTTACAAGGGCGCTGATAACGAACCCGAACAATGGCCGAGGCTGGTTAGTTTATCCGTCTGCGCCTTATCAATCGATAACACAAGTTCACCTCGGTGTATTGTCATGCCGAGAGAATATATTAAGCCTGGGAAATTCCCCAGAATCAGTCGGGCGATCTGGGCTGGACGACATCCTGGGAATCTGATGTTCCATTCAGATGCGACGTAGAATTCCGTGGGGGTTTGTGAGAGCCCCTTTGACTAGCTTCGGCTAATTGATGCTACACCGGTTCCGGGGATATGTTGATAAGCATGGTTGTGGAGGAGTTTCCATGAAGGAAGAAGTCTTGCACATCAAGCGTAGGTGATGGCGCATGTGGTGAAAGTGGACACTATCAACAAGATTGCAATTCAACAAACACTGCAGCTCAAGAGTCTTGAGACAATATCGTAAGCTAGCACTAACACTTTCCGGCTTTCGCGCTGTGTTATAAGCGTCCTGTAGCGCCTCAGTCTAGCCAGAGGAATTAATATTCTTCGCCAAAGCTCTCTGTAGTGCTGACTTTGACCTTCCTCTCACGCCACTTTTGCGTGAGGGGAGGCCGATGCCTGTCCACAGCGTCAAAGCAACCACCCAAGCCAAAGCACTGCCCCATCCGTGAGTCTTTGCAAAAGCGGGAGCGTCACTGCTCGCCATCTGGATCTGCTGGAAGGGAATGACGACAGCCTGGCCAACCGAGACCATGAAGCCCAACACAAAGGCACGTTTCTGCTGGTCTCCCCCGCACGCTTCATTAGTCCATCCCGCAAGGAGTGGGGTAAAGCATCCGTAGCAACCATGTAGGATAAAGCAGGCCATCCGTAGCTTGTGGGGAACATCCCAGGCCGTGAAAATAGCGTAGTTGAATATCATGAGCGCACCCACCGCAGCGCAAATAGGGCCACGGTTACCAATCTTGTCCGCAATGTAACCAGTTGAAACCATGAAGACAAAATTGACGGCACCAATACCGGTGGGGATGTTGTTGATCTCCGGGACAGAGTACAGCTTGGTTTTCTTCAGGTAGATGCTGAAGTACTGCATCACGTAGCTAGCAAAGGAGTCAGCGTTGATGAATAGAGAGGAATGAGGGAGGGAAACAACATACCTTCCGCAAGTAAGAGACCAGAAGCAATAGCCAGCAGTAAAGGCATACACCTGCCAGGAACCAAAGATTCGCTTGACGACGGTCCAGTCCATCTTCCCGGCTGGTTCACGGCCTTCTTCCTCGATTCTAGTTCTGGATCTCTCCTTCTCCCACTCATTCAGATAGAAGGCTTGAGTGTCGTGAGGTGTATCGGGGAAGAAAAACTGGCTCAATAATTAGATTTGGCCTTCCAATGACTGCAAATTGACTTACGAATCCGTACACTACCACGGGAACGGCAAGAATGAAATCGAAAATAAACAGCCATCTCCAAGCAGACATTCCGCCTTTGCCTTGCATTCCACTGAAGAGCGCAGCCTGCAAATATCCAGAGAACATTTGACCGAGGACGCCGCTCATTACGAAAAGGCCACTCCTTCGAGATAGCTCGCTTCTGCGGTACCAAGAGCCGAGGCAGTACATGACTCCGGGCCACGCGGCCGACTCAAAAACGCCGATGAAGAAACGCAAAACATAAAACTGATAGGCATGGTCGCACTTGTAGAGGCCAAGGACGAACAGAGACCAGGTCAAGAGACAGAAAGGGAGCCAGATACGGGGGCGAACAACGGTGATGACCAAGTTGGCAACGGTTCCGCCGATGATGGTCCCTAGGAGATATAAGCATCCAGTATGACTATCGGGTTTTAATACACCATACCTATGGAGAAATATGTGTTCATCCATGAGAGCTCATTACCTGGCCCGAAGCCAAGCTCATCGGACATGCCAGAAACATATGCATTGGAAATGTTGTTTTGATCGAGCTTCGTTCCATTAGACATGTTCAATCAACGAATTTGATGATATCCAACTCACCTGCTTGATAAAATATGTCAAACAGCCAAAACTTAACAGGAACCAGTCAAGTTTAAAGATGAGCCGTTTCTCCTCCTTGGAGGTTCTAGGCTCATGCCAATGAAACCATCCAGACTGCTCAATTGCGGCCGGGGGTTGGTTCGGATGAGGCTTGAGATCCAGATCCGTGGTGGATATCTTTGCATTGCTGTCTGGACCCTTTGACTTTTGCGTGGTGAAGACCTCCGCGGGATCAGAGACGGCGGTATCGCATTGAGCCATTCCTCCACGTGAGGGGCACTTGATGTGCTAGAAATTCTTGAATTAGAGAGAAAGGCCCTTCAATTTGGCTCGAATGAAGAGCATAATTGGAGACAAGACGTCCGTATATGAATCTCCTGATAAACTATGTCCTGACTCTTGCGTATCTAGAGATTCTAGCCTCCATGATGATAACGTGCTTTGTTGGGGCGAGCACGTCGAGCGTCCCCCCAGCGAACTATTTATGACGAACGATGCTAAATGGTGATAAACCCAGTTCGAGTGACCGTCTTAGGGGCGAGTCTAACTGGACTGGGGAATTTCTCGTGTCGGTGTCGGAGCGACTCCGACGAACGAGGAGCTGATCTGATGAGTTTGCTGCCGCCTCGACCCACACCCATCGGCCGAGGCGCGATAATCTAATCAGTGATGCGATTGAGAGAATTGTCCCGCTTCTAAAAACTGCAAGTTCGTGGTTACTAAAAGAAGCCTGATATCCAGGTCGATTGCCTAATTCCTCTTGTTGGCTTCAATTCCACTTTGGGCAATCTTGCCAATTCTGGCCTAGTCGCGATGGTCCAGTTTATAAGCGTCAACGGCGCCCAGCTCGCCTATGAAGACTGCGGACCGGAAGATGCTCCGCTCATGATCACCCTACATGGCGGACGGGGGATGGGTTGGTGACAAACGCTTCAAATTTCCTTATAATCTGGTTGACCAGCATGGCAGGGGACCATAGGTCAGACTTCAAAGTCTACAAGCAACTCAGTGATCGCCTTCGAGTAGTCTCATTTGACTACCGAGGGCATGGCCGGAGCTCCCGTACGAAGCCATACACATTTAAGCAAATTGTCGATGATATCGATGGTCTAAGAAGTCACTTTATTGGCCCCGACGCACCTGTAATAATATGCGGCGGAAGTTTTGGCGGTTTCCTCGCTCAACAATATGCCATCGAGTACTCATCACATGTGTCGCATCTAATACTCAGAGGAACCGCGCCATCACACCATCGTAGGCTTGCTAGTATGATAGACTGGTAATAACCGCTGACTTTTTAATAGATGAAGCGGGTGCAATCAAAACGTTGGAGGCGAGGCTGCATAAGGCACCTAACTTTTCAAGGGACATGCTAGTCAACAAAGTCTTTGGGGCGTTTGAAGACGATGAAGAATTTAAATTGGTTCATTTTGCCATGATGCCTCTGTACCGACAAGATTTTGATGCTAATGGCGGACTGTCAACCTGTCGAAACACGGTGTATGTTGCCGAATCTCACAGTGAGTACTACATTCCCCTCTCGCACCAAACTCGGTCTGTAACGACACAATAGATGATCTTTACTCTGAAACCGAGAAGTATTTCGACTACGTTGAAAAACTGGCAGACATTACTGCCAAGACATTAGTAATCGTCGGTGACCAAGATTGGATTTGTCCACAAGGTATGCCCCTTTACGCTTGGACGCCACACATTTAAATCTAATGGAGCCGCAGAAAATTCGAAGCTCATTGCTGACAACGTTGTGAATGCCGAACTATTTGTTGTAGAAGGAGCCAACCACAGTGTTCATATTGAGAAACCGGTCATGGTGCTGAACAAGATTAGGGAATTTCTAGGGTTTCCAGTGTGAAGGCACCCCAAAGGGCGGAGAAGAACGCTTTAATGATAGGTATTTACCTTAATAATGTAATGTGTTGTTGGATTGGAGTTTAGCGCTATCATGAATTAAGTGTTTCCAAGGCTTCGACACTGCATCCATCACTCAACTGAAGAAATCACCAAATTGGTTTGTTTGCCATCTTACCCAATCAAGAATCGTATCTAGGATGAATATGACACGTCCCTATCCATCCCGATCTCTTGGCAAACATGCAGGGATCCAACCGGTGGCTGAAGATCGAGTGGCTCATTCGAAGAACCTAACCGGACTTGGTTTATCTGATAAATGGCTCGTATTGCTGTCTTTACGCGGAAAGACTTTTCCGAATTCCTATCCTGGCTGTCTTCACAGGCCTCCAAGGCGTACAATCATGTACATAAATTCCTTTGTGCCATGTTTGTATCCTGATCATATCACTACATTCCTATCCGTTAAGGCACGCTATCATATCTGTAGACACCAGAGGGGCCATCCTTCTAGGTTTGATACCTGTCGCAAGGGCTCAGGCTATCGGCCATGCTGGCGTCCTTGGGGATAACACCAGCCGCCACAGCAGACTTGTAACACCATCGCCATTCATCAATGTCGTTGATCCAGTTGCATTTCCAGGCCCAGAAAATCCAACCTCCAGCTCGCTCAAAGGCCTGAGCCTGAGCTGCCCAATACCTACTATACCACTCAATTTGGTCGGGGCGATTATGGATCTGGAACTGCTTGGTGCTTCTCACTGAGCTGTTGACTGAAAGTGACCACTCGCCAATGAGCAGGTTATCGGCTCCGAGGTCATCGTTGCAGGCTGCTGTGATGTACCCCTTCTTCGTGTTCGGCACCGTCTTGTCAAAGCTGTAGTATCTATGAGCGTCATAGTACGTGAAGTTGGTGCTCGTGAGGTTGGTCCTCGGGTCACCAGAACCCCAGCCTTTTCCCTGTAAATTCTCTGAGTTAGATTTGAAAACTATTGTATGTTCAGTGATATGACCAACCATGTACTGGATGTGTAAAAGATCTTGGTCCGCAACACTAAGCTTGTGCTCAGCCTTTCGAATACGGTCGTATGCCCCAGGGTAGAAGGTCTCGATCATATCGGCAGCCTCAGCCTTCCATAGGCCAGTATGAACGGGCTCATTAAGGACCTGAAGCATTCCAACGGTTGAGTAGTTGCCGTTTGTATGAATGCGCGTTGCCATCCATTCCAAGAACTTGTATGCTCGCTCGTAGTTTTCGCTAGTGTAAAATCCAGGGGCAGACACTCCCTGTATCCTCGAGTTAGCTGCTTGTCGGGAATTAAAGCGAGCCATACGTACATGTCCGGTAAATTGCTCATTTGTAGTTTGTGATCCAGGGGCACCGTGAAGATCAATAATCACATAGATGCCTGCATTCCTGCACCAGCCGACTAAGCGATCAAGATACTTCAGCCCACCCCGGGGGTAATACTCGTCACCTTGGACCAGATCTTCGCGCATCCAAAAGCCGACTGGGATGCGGACTGTGTTCAACCCGAGATTTGAAATTTCTTCAATGTCGCTTTTAGTGGTCCAAGATGCCCAGTGTTTCTGAAAAACTTCGTCCGCCTTGTCCTGGCCCAAAGACTTGACACATGACCATTCGTCTTGAGTGCTACCACATCCCATACTTGTCCATTCGTCATCGGCCATCCATCGCTCAATGATGAATTGAGAACCAAGGTTAACGCCGCGAAACTTGCGTGAGCCTTCAAGCCACCGAGAATTTAATTTACCGTGGCTTTCCAGTGCTATGACGGATTAGCAAATAGTACTGAGATTATCGCCAAGCAATGCGAAGTCTTACACCGTGAATCCGGCATCCAAGCCGAGGCCAGGGCCAAGAAAAAACACAAGGGCAGAGAGGCACGCATCTTTTTCGTGTTTTTTAGGAGCAAATGCTCGTAGGACAAGACACAGTTCACAACATCTCGGAAATCGATGAACAGCAACAGGAACTGAGAGGCTTAAATATGCGGAACGGATGTGCACACATTTGGAAGGTCCCGGTTTTGGGTATGCGCCCCTGCGTCATTCCAGATCTCCTGACAACTGAGTCTTGGTGCAGCTCATGATGCAGCGGAATTCGTGCGGGATGTTTCCGATCTAAGTAGTCATGGCATGGCGGAGATTGACGCCTTGGATCCCTGCAGCTGAATAGAGTTGAAACTTGCGGGGGCTCAATTGATGGGGCGAGAGGATTTGCAACCTGGACAACCCTGACACGTCAACCGTTTAGCGCACCGTCCATCTTAACCTCAAACTTTGAGGCAGAATGAAAGGGATTGCGGCTGACGCTGCGTTGATCATAGCCTCATAATGTCATCATTGCATGGCGCATTCTGGTCTGGATGCACAATGGGCTTCTGCCATTAGTCGATCGCAGTGAACTCTGGATGCTCGCAAGCTTTGACAATTTATTAGCGTTCCTGGGTGGATCAGGAAGTCCATGAGCTCGTAGATGGAAATGTTCGTGACGGCAATCAAACTCTTCAAACTCGCATCTTGCCTTGAATATCGGCAACATAGCAAACAGAGAGGAAAGAAAGAAAAAAAGGAAAAAGAGGTCACCGAGTGAATTTTTGGCAAATCCAACTATATTCTCAAAAGTGCAATTATTTTCCGATTTTTACTCAAGAGCCAGCAACGACTAGATCGGACGAAATACCGCAAATACATCGCCAGACACGTCAGATAATCTCTGTCTTGGCAAAAGACCAAAGGATGCCTCGTCTAGTTGATTGGGGGCTAGAGCCATACGGTATTGGCTGGAACTAGGAGGCAGATGTTAGCGATAGTAGCGCATCAACAACGCGTCCCCGTCGACTACCACATGATAGGTTTGTCTTGCGTCGCATTACATTGTTTGCAAACTAGGAGTTTTAGACCTCAAAGTTGGAAAACTTGTCTTCTTGTTCACTTCTTACTGTGAAAACGCTCAACTGCTAGAGTCTCAGAAGCCCAATCGATGTAGCACGTGGGGGGCGTTTTGCCAACTTTGAGCGTTTCGGTGAGATGTTCATCCCGCCACACAAATTCACTGTTGGTGTGTTGTGGTGTGTTGCAGCTACCCTAGACCTTGAAGCCACCGGGCTCGGAACAGCCGACAAGCAACACGGAGGTAAGATTGAATGATTTCACGAATCTACCTGGAATTACGAGACGTCCCGGCTAATTTTAACATGAAGAAAATGTGCTGCAATCGTGTTTGGGTGAATTCGTTGTCGAGTTCTTCCTCACTAATGAGAATCGTGCGTGACCCATTTCACGTTTAACAATTATTAACGAAGCCAGTGGATGGTTGAAGATGCAATGTGTTCCCGTCATGAAAAGTGAAAAAAAAAAATAGAAAAAGAAAACCCCCACAGATCATCAAGTACTAAACGTAGTCAACGAATTAAAGACGAATTACTGAGACAAGGTGAGCTCGGTTAAATGATCTAGCTCCGAAGCAACTGTGCTAAATCATGCTCGTCAAATTTGGTAGGCAGTCTTGATTTGGAACTCGGAATTGTCATTTCTGCCGAACTGCCGCCGCCAAGATTCAGTCAATTCCCCAAACGAGCGACTATTTAGTTTCGATGAGGTTATAGCTGCATGAGAAGGTAAGCCAATTTGCACTCCTGACATCGGAGCTCCGAGCACATCCTCCAATCATTTCCAATTGGCCGGGCCGTATTGGTTGTTGGGGCTCTGCGCGGAGCGAATGATGTCGCGGGGATTGCTTTAGCTGAGTCGAGAAGCGATGTTGTGCTGAGCCGAATCCGGCCCGCTCAAGGGTGCTCAAGGGTGCTCAAGGGTCCCTTTTTCGTATGTACGAGGACCACCGGTAGGGTTTACGCATTGCCCTGCGAAGGTGATTTCCCTCGCCTTATTCAACCTCTCGGGGAATTCCACAAGGAACGCGGGCACCTGATGTCTTCCGTGATCGGATTTATTTCGTATCCCCGACAGTACCCACCATGTGCCTCTCCATGGCTTTCAACTGCAAAGATGGCGTGGGCTAATGTGGTGTCTTAGCCACTGGGAATCTTGAAATTCTGCGATGAGAGTAATAAATTGAGCTTCACGCCTCCACCGATCATGTGCCTGTTTGCCTCTCCTCCTCCATTCTTCCCCGCGGATTGCCCACCTCCAACCTAGACGGAATGCTGCGACGTTTCCTTTCTGAGGTCGGCCTCGTGGCCTTGTATGAGTGTCCGACCGATATCAAACTGCTGTGTCTACAGCGCTTTGTCCGACTTTTCGCTTATGGCGCCTCTACGCTAAACCTGGTGGTGTTCCTAAAACTGCTCGGGATTTCCCAGCTGCACATCGGCCTTTTCATGACCTTGACCCTGGTGGGTGATGTGTGCATAAGCTTGATACTTACCTTCATTGCCGATGGAGTCGGACGCAAAGCTATCCTCGCCCTTGGCGCTTTATTGATGGTGGGAAGTGGAATCGTGTTTGCGCTGTGTAGCGGATTTTGGACATTGCTCGCCGCGGCCGTGTTGGGCGTGATTAGCCCGAGGTAATCAATCATCTATTCCGTGACGTACCTCATGGTCAAAGTAGAGGTCCTAACAACCGTCTTAGCGGTAATGAAATTGGGCCTTTCAGGGCTGTTGAAGAGAGCATTGTCGCACACCTAACCAGCAAGTCGAACCGAAGCGATATTTACGCCTGGTACAGCCTTGTAGGCTCCGCCGGAATGGCATTTGGGGTCATGACATGTGGTTGGGGGGTTCAGTATCTGACGGAGGGTCTGAATTGGACAGTCGAAGATTCCTATCGCGCCATTTTCCTTGCGTATGCTGGCCTGGGTATGCTCAAGTTTACCTTGACTATGCTCCTCAGCAAGTCTGTCGAAGCAGATACAACCCCCAAGAAGCCAACGATGGACGACGGGGAGTCTGCTCCTCTCTTGAACCAGGCATCTGTAGCCGGAGAGTCCAGTCGCAGCGGCAGGCTGAGCAAATTGCTGCCAGAAATCAGCCGGGAGAGTCTCCCAATCATTATTCCGCTCTGCCTTTTATTTTCAATGGATGCATTTGCATCTGGCCTCGCTCCCATGTAAGTTTTAGAAAGGTCCGTTCAAATTTGTTTCATCTAACCCCAATTAGGTCCTGGGTCGCCTACTTCTTCCGCTGGAGGTACAATATTGCCGACGGGACCCTTGGATCCCTATTCTTCATAACCAGTATCATTGCTGCAGCCTCAACGCTGGTTGCATCCTCTATCGCAAAGCGCTTTGGAAATGTCAAGGTATGTCAGCTCTCTCGCTTTCACCGATACATAAATGCTAACGATTGGGTTCAAAGACCATGGTGTTTACCCATCTGCCCTCCGCCGTCTTCCTTGCCTTGATCCCAATGCCCAACAATCTTGCCATGTCAATGGCTTTCCTCGTACTTCGGTCATGCACCCAGTCAATGGATGTTGCCCCTCGATCAGCGTTCCTGGCGACCATTATTCTCCCACAGGAACGTACAGCTGTGATGGGACTTATGAACGTGCTGAAGACCCTGGCTCAAAGCGTGGGCCCTAGCGTTACCGGTGCCTTGGTTAACCAGAATCTATTTTGGGTGTCGTTCCTATGTGCAGGTAGTTTGAAAGCTACCTATGACCTAGGAGTCTTGGCATTGTTCAAGAGTCACGAACACGACCGAGAGGAGGAATAAGAAGAGAAGAAAAAGACCAAGGGCAACGAGACTGTTGAGGTACTAGCATAAAGGAATATAGGCCACTTGTACACAGTACCTGTCGTAGAGTACCTTACACTTTTGCTGCTATAGCGGAGTTGTCTAGGGCATGACAGGAGGTTAAGTGATTATCTTTACGTTCCATCAAAAATGGGGTGCCCAGGAACTGGGCGATTATATTGGTTGCTGCTGCATTGAAGCTAATGCCGCATGTGGAATGAATGGCATGGGACGTGTCTCCCAAGTTTACTGAGCATAAGGCAGTGAAAGCATCGAATTATGGCAATGAAAGTCACCTGAACAAATAAAAGAAACTTTTGAAGCAGAAATGAATCAAAATGGAGTAAATATTTATCATTGATTTTCATAATTCATATTTCGTCGTGTAGGGCATCACTGTAATAGCCCCCCGACGCGCTCCTGTGTAAGCGAAGACATCTATCGAACTGGATTGAGATTTACCAACGACCAGGGCCACCGCCGCCGTGGTGACCTCCGCCATGGTGACCGCCGAAACCTCCGGGGCCATCACCTCCAGGTCCACCGTGATGTCCACCGGGGCCTCCGTGTCCACCCGGGCCGCCGCCACCATGGTGTCCTCCAGGACCTCCGGGACCTCCAAATCCGCCGGGGCCGCCGGGACCACCATGGCCCCCAGGGCCTCCGAAGCCTCCAGGACCTCCAGGACCGCCCGGACCCCGATCACGAGGAGGCTCATCATATCCGCCGCGGCGAGGAGGCTCGTCGCGTCCTCCGCGATGACGGTCGTGTCGTCGACGGCCGCTGTCATCCTCAGAGTCGCTGCTGCTGGTGGAATCGCCGGAGTATTCTCGAGGACGGCCATCCCTGTGATGTCTCTTGTTCTTCTCGCTCTTGTATCTGTGGGGGGATGATGGTCAGCAACACGGATCGTCAAGAGCCGGTGTAGCTGGGATTGAATAACTCACTTCTTGAACTTGTGCTCAATCACATTGGCGCCAATGGCACCAGCAGCGGCACCAGCAATACTGCCAAGAATGCCGCCTCCGGCTTTGTGGGCTGCGAAGCCAGCAGCACCGCCTCCAATAAGAGTAGCACCGAGGCCGCGCTCGCCATCCTGGCCTTGTCCGGTCGCACCAGGGTACGCTTGGGAGGTGTTGTTGTACTGACCCTGCTGCTGCTGCTGCTGCTGCTGCTGCTGAGGGTACGAGGACTGCTGGCCGTACTGCTGTTGATAGTTATGTTCTTAGCCTTTGATCTGATGATGCTATAATCGAAGGAGGGAGAGGAAGAGGGGCAGCAAACCTGCTGGTTGTTGTAGCCCTGTTGGCCGTAACCCTGCTGGTTACCGCCCTGCTGGCCGCCGTAGTAATCTTGCGCCGACATTTCCGAGTGAGCCGAGCTTTGGGAATTGAGGTGACTGTGTCTGTTTGATGAGGATTGTAGAGAAGCTTGCTTGTTGATAGGGGCCAAGGAAACAAGGGCGAGAAGCGTATTGTCTTTAATACACGGCTGCTGCCCTCATCCGAGTGTAAACTGAGCCATATGGACCACCCAGTCAGTGGCTTCTTCCCGTCATGCTGGTGGCGCAGGGTCTACACACCATTCTCCACCATCCTCCACCATCCTCCACACCTTGGCGCCGGATACAGCGGCACTCGTCAGTGCGCGTCCAAGCAAGTGTGGCTCGGCATCTGCTGCTAATGGGGGGCTTGTTCACCGTCTGCTCGGGGTTTCGGCGTGGTTGCGGCGCTTGGCCTACGTTGCACGCCGCCCAGACCCTTGGAAATGGATTAAACGCGGGAGCCGTCTCCGCCTTTCAGCTTGGCTGTGGCTGATGCCACGCGGCTTTCATGCTGTTAGGTAACCGATCTCGCAGCTCATTGAATCGGCCGTCCCGAGTATTCCACAATGCCAAGCGATCGTTTGCTGATGATGTATGTGGTGGAATGCGTCGAATGCACAGATCCGGTCAGTGGTACATCGGATGGGACAGGACGGAATGAAATGGCCATTCCGTGAGGAGAGCCCAGTAGCGTGAAACCCGTCGTCGTAGTCAATCTGGCGATGCCCGCATGATTCTGGCAGAATTGGGGTCTTGTCCAGGCGTCTGCACTACTCGTACGAGGATTTCTTCACTCAGCTGAGCAGGTATTATTTTGATGCTCGTTCTATGCCACACGAATACAACAGGTATTCAAGGTCCACGTATAAAGAAATTTGATCTTGGAAATGTCACTCCTCTAGTATATCTATTTCAATTGCATTTGGGAGCCATTGGGGCACCATTCATGGTTTGATATGCCATTCCAATCATGCCAAAAGCCCGCTCCATCATCAATCATCAATGGACCCGGTAGACATAGACAAGAAACGGAAGAGAAGCTTACTACTTATGCTTATTTGAGACCAGATCACTGCCAAGCCCAAAATTCCATTCCCCGTGATGGATGTTGAACTTATTGGGAGGAGGTCGATCTGGCAAAGAGAGCAGCTTTGAGTACCCCCCAGATAGTCGTCATTTGATTAGGCAAGAGTATCAATAGTTGTAAAATAAAAATAGGAACCAGGAGGTTTGAACTACGGACGTAGCTGGACTTGTACAATAATTGAGAATGATCACAATTCCAAGGTGATGTTATGTTCGTACAATATTTCTTGTCCTATGTTCTCGTAGCAGTCCAAGGAAGCTATGGTTTTTGCGTCCTCTGATGCTAGTGGCGAATCTCAATAGGCAAGCAGGTGAGAAGATGCATCGGAAAGAGATGCGCCACACCATTGTAGGATGCATCGACGCGAGCCGGTGACGTTTGTGTTCTCAGTATAAAGGGACTAATCTGTCACTTCTTTCCATTGGTTTGTGTCATTGCTACCGCATATGATTCCGACTTGTCTTCGTCCTTTATGCACCCCACTGTCCATTCGCCGCCGTACGCCGTGCCGGGACATCCGCTGGTACATCGTGCGGGGATCCAACATTCATCTCAGGACTTTTATCCCTCCCCGGGGAAATGTGATCCATCAAGCCACAACTAACCGCCCGCATGATGACACACTCCAGATATAGAGGTTTGAATATCGGAATAAGGAATCTAAGGTCAAGCCGTTTGTGTCTTTGCTGATATCGCCAGCATCAATGTGGAGTCTTGAGAGATGCGGCGATATCCTCAAGTTGCTTCAAAGCTACTTGATTGCCTAGCCCATGAGGCTACCGTATTCATGGACTCATTCTGACTGGAATCTCCGACGGAAACACCAACTATTTTATAAAAAAAAACCCGGTGATCTATTGTCAACCTCGGATACCCGTTTCTTTCTCAGGCGTGCTTGATGGCTACTCTACCGCGGGACCTTGTACCATACCGTGGTTTCAAGAGGTGGAGTGACAATGGAACCCAACCTATTCACGCGACTTTTCATGCCCAGAATTTTCTTTCTGTTAGTACCCGTATTCTATTTAACTGCAAATAGTCTCATAAATTGCATTTTAGAAAAAGTTCAAAATAAAACGTCGATAACAACAATAGCGATGTGGGCCTACCCTATTTCGAGCTACTAGTCAGTTATCCGTATGGATATCCTACATATAAATCCAAGGCTTGGCGCCCGCTAACTTAGGCTTGGAATTTGACCTTTCAAATCAAGTCAGCCTCGGACACGATGAGACTACTAAACACCACGTCACTGGCACTGGAGAGCTTCTTGGGTGAAGCTCCGAAATACGCCATTTTATCGCATAGATGGGAAGACGAAGAGTTCACGTTCCACGATTCGCTCTCGGATAGCAAAGCGCAACTGACGAAAGGGTTTGCAAAAGTTGCGAGCAGTGCTAGGAAAGCGAAGCAACAGGGATACGAGTATATCTGGATTGACACTTGCTGCATCGATAAAGCTAGCAGCGCCGAGCTGTCTGAGGCGATTAACTCCATGTTTCAGTGGTATCGAAGCTCGGCCTGCTGCTTTGCCTATTTGTCGGATGTGTCTTCGCCTAGAGATTTCTGTAGCAGCCGGTGGTTTCAGCGAGAGGTTGGACATTGCAGGAGCTCGTTGCGCCATCCGAAGTGCACTTTTTCGACAAGAACTGGGACTTTCTGGGAAGCAAAAGGTCCATGGCCGGGGAATTGGAGACAATCACTGGAATTAGTCAGAAGACCCTTCTCGGAGCAGACTTGAGCACAATACCTGCTTGCAACAGGCTGTCCTGGGCATCTGAACGAACGACGACTCGCTCGGAAGATATTGCCTATTGCTTACTGGGGCTCCTTGGTGTCAACATGCCCTTGCTCTACGGAGAGGGACCCGAAAGAGCCTTCCGGCGTCTTCAGGAAGAGTTTATAAGGCAATCTGATGATGAAACGATTTTCGCTTGGACAGCGAGTGCAGATGAAGTGGCCGATCGACAATTTTGGGGACTGTTAGCTCCCTCGCCAGCATACTTCAAAAATTCCTTCAACTTCATCATTCCACGGTTCAAGGCACATCGTGAGGGTCGTCCCACAGAAATAACCAACAAAGGCCTGGGCGTTACCTTGATGTTGCAACCACTTGATGATGACCCCTCGGGAACCCAGTATTTGGCGCCATTGAATTGTTCAATTATAAATGATAAAGAACAAGATATTGCTAGTGCTTTTACATTGACATTACAGAAGCTTTCAGGATTTGAACACCAATACGCCAGAGTGAAGCCAGATTGTATCATTCTGATTGGCACCACGGACGGATTACCTGGAGCAGATGTGCCTGGAGGGGATATCTCAACTTACCAAGTATTCGTGAGGTCTAGCCCCCGAGAAACAGATCCCGTGGCAGGATTCTGTATGGAGTCCAACCAGGTTGTGCCGTTCAAGTACGAAAGCAATACACGCCAGGGAGTCGTTTCACTTCCCGGCCGTGTTGAGGCACAATTTGTTGGCGAATATCCCACTATGAAACACAACGGCCCTGGAAAACAATTTTACCTGATCAATCTCAACAAAGCCAATACGGGTTTCGAAATGTCGGACTTCAACCCCGGAAATCTGAAGCGAAGAATTACCGTTGGGTGCATCAAACTGAACCTCAGCGGGTGGCTTGGAAGAAGGCCCGACTTCGAACACGTTGGTGTTAGCAGCCGAGAAAATATTTTTGACAGAGTGCAGCCAAGGCAAACTTATCAAGACCCTTGGCTCCTCTTGGGGTTTGAGCCTTTGCCCTCTACTGCACTCGACACACCACCGGGCTATGTCCGCCCATGGTATTCATTCGCCACCGACAACGGGAGTGAAACTCGAGCGCAAATTGTCCCGCCTGGGTCACCCTTGCAACTGAATTACACGGCTCCTGGAGGTTTCAATATCCAGGTACAAATGTTGGCAACCTCTCACAAATTCAGAACGTTTTATGAGGCGCGGCTAGTGAATGCCGACATACAATGCGCAGTCGCTAATGTAAACAATGTGTAATTCTTAGATACAATTCTCTTTGATGTACAGGGCCTTCATAGAGTACCAAGTGAGCGGCCTGGAGCATATGGCTATTTACCTTGGGGATATCGTACCCCTCAATGACGTCAATCAACAGCACCAAGTTACTCCGGGTAGTTTTCCTGTTTTCGCTCACCATCGCCCGTAGGGCATTGTGCCCGAGACCCCAGCTTCTTGACATTATTGACATTCTGCTTCAGCGAAGCAACTCGGGCGTTGACGCTTTTCTCGGCTTGATCGACCTGGTCGTTCCACCCTTTTCCCAAGCGGGTCAATCGCTCGTTGGCATCCCTCTCAGCGCGTTGAAACCGGTTACTAAGACCTGTCTCGAAACTCTTATATCGAGTGTTGGCTCCTTGCCCGATGGCTGTGCTTCGATCCGCGACAGCCTGCTCAAGCTGAGCGCGTCCCTGGCGCATGCGGGTGTTTGATTGTGTGGCGAATGACCCAAGCGCCTTCTTCTTATTATCCACAGCTTGGCTCATGTTATTGAGACGGCGTTTAAAAATAGCGGTGCGGCCCTTGGCCTCATTATCACTATCTTGAGTTCCTACGGACTCTTCAAGGCTCTCTAATTGTTGTTGATAACTGAATTGGTCTGAAGAGTCAGAAGGAGTGTCTGGCGTATCGGGACTGTAGACCTCTTTCTCCTCTGTTGAGAAAATTTGAGACTGAATATCTGAGTGTTTCGGCTCCACAACTTCCTTGTCAGAGCCGATGCCCCAAGATCCTGCGTAATATACCTCTTTCTCGTCTGTATGGATTTCCGGTTTCTTGGGAGGCACTTCCACGGGGCTGTAAACCTCCTTCTCATCTGGGATTTCCTTTGGCTCGTAGACCTCTTTTTCGTCCACTACGTTGTGGGGTTGAACAACCTCTTTCTGTGTGTCGTCGTCTTCGCGGCGGACGGAGCCAGCATCGCCTACACTGGGCGTAGGGGGTGTGATGATAATTTGGACAGTACTGGATGGATAATCATGAGGTTGAGAAAGTGAAGCCATGGTATGGGCTCCCGAGAGCTGATGCGAATTGGACATTGTGATGATGGTCGTACTATTATCCGCATTCTTGTTAAGATTGCGAATGCCATCCGGCTGTGCATGCTGACATTTTCAGCCTAAAACTGCCAAGTTTGAAACAGATTAGGTAATACAAGCTAACCTAGCAGCTAACTATCTCGGACTCTCCTCTTATGAATGCGAACTGAGCGCACGGCCGGGAATAGAGAAGCGAACTGGGATGCGGAGATACGCAAGTCCATTGTCGGCTGTTGCTCTTTGCAGTAAGCCCAGGGCTCTTGGGAGGAATCATGCGCCCGTAATGTCGGCTCTGCTCAGCTCATCAGTGTAGCTTTCAATTCACGATCCGCTGCTGTAAATCCCTTTTTGTGTTGTGCAGCAGCGACAGCGGGCCCTGGTTGGGGCTGCTTCTGGCAGGGAATGCGTTGGCTGCAACCAACTTTTGATTGGGACGTCATCAATCCTTTGCTCGCTGATGCCTGTAGATGCTTGCAAACACGCGACGGCATTCTCACCATGGTGAATGCTGCCTACTGCTTTGCCCAGGCGAAATGGAGAACTCCAGGTTATAAAACACAGTCAATTGACTGATGTCTCAACACAACATCACGCTTTTCTCATCCCATCGAGCTCTTTAATGGTACCAAAGAGTTTGTTTTCCATTCATATTCCCTCGTCTCACTTCACACCAGCTATTCAACCGCAATGATTGCTCTTGATAACATAACAAATGGCGAAGTGGTGTACCAGCGCTGCGTGCTCATCACTGGCCGATGCGAGGCCATGAGCGACAGCAGCGACGCCTTTGTACAGATTGAAACCAAGGGAGCTGGCGGCAAAACATCTTTTCCAACACAGAACTGGCCATTGTGCCATGGTTGGTTCAAGGCACTCGTAATTCTGACACCAGGAGAAAACATCATTAAAATCACGTCAAAGCCGCCCTCAGACGACAACTCCCACGCGACCGAGGTTTGTAGTCCTTCGCCGCATTTTGCTATTCTCCATAATTTGATGCAAATCCTCACTCAAAGCATGTAGATATCCCTTCAGTACATTCCTCTTCTCCAGAATCCACCACTGCACTTGGCTATCATGATCGCCAAGGACTCGCCGCTTCTTATGGACTGCCCAGCCCGCAAATTCGGCGCACTTTCAGGCGCGCACTCCGGTCTTGATGCTGCCATCGCAAAGCTTCGTGTTTCTGCGTACATGTGGCAAGCATTGACCGCTGAAGAGCTGCGTGCTAATGGTCTCGAGCGAAGGTCATTTCGCTTGGACGAAGAGTGGGCTGTTGACACCCTGAGCCAGTCATTTGCTCGAGACGTGACGATGCAGTCAACGGCAAAAGTCCATTTGATCCGCACAGAGAAAACCGTCGCCGAATTGAGAGATGCGCAGCTTGCTCAGCAGAACCAGTCAGGTTCCCGACGAGACGAGCTCCATCGGATCTTTTTTGAGGCACTCCAAGCCCATGGAGGACCATTCGTATCCGAGGCAAAACCCGTTGTTGCTGGGTTGATTCTGGATTCGAAATACGATGTAGGGAAGAATATGATTCTCGCACATGCTGCCCTCGGCGCCCACAATCCCAACGGTTTATCTCTGGGCGTCTTCGGCAGCCATTTAACCTATTCATGGCCTCGGTTTATTGAAGAGATCCCCGATTGTCTGCTAGATACCGCTCCGCCAGGTAGTAGTGTTGGAAATGATAATGGCGAGTGCGCTTCCATGTGGGAGGCCTGTTCGGTCGGTCAGGGGGCATTTCTTCACGAAGTTGGTCATGCTTTCTCGGCACCACACACAACTGGGATTATGGCTAGAGGATACTCTAGAGACTGGCCGAAATGCTTTTTGTCCAAGACGGCCGATTGCATTCATGCAGGAACGAAAGGGATCGAGCCAGTGACGCCAAACACTGAAAACGCTTGCCAGTGGGACATTCGAGACATGCTTCGTTTTTTCAACCTCCCACATTTTCAGCATCCTTCTGACCCAGCTCGCAACGGACTTGCTCCGAGTTTCGATGTGGAAGACGAAGATGGAATCTCGACGTTGTCTATTACAAGCGATACTGGCATTGCCCGAATTTTGTTCAATGGGGTCGCCGAGGAGAGCCCATCCATCACGAAACCCCAGAATGCCATCAAGTATACCTTAGATGGCCTCGACGAGCGCTTTGATTCTACGAATCCTCTCGAAGTTGAGGTCATTGGAATGAATGGGAAGCATCTAACCAGGGATGCTTGGAAGTTGTTCTCTAATCGGTCCTATATCCGTGTCCCCAGCAG
Source organism: Aquanectria penicillioides (assembly GCA_003415625.1). Lineage (NCBI taxonomy): Eukaryota > Fungi > Ascomycota > Sordariomycetes > Hypocreales > Nectriaceae > Aquanectria > Aquanectria penicillioides. The sequence goes on from PYIU01000003.1 coordinate 240,552, forward strand.
CGCGATTCGACTGCAAAAGAAGAGCGTTGGTAGTGAGAATGTCGATAAGACACACTGGCCTTGGGGTGTGATGCTAAAGAAGCGAACTCGAGAAGGCAGCCTTGTTTCGGCATCTAAGCTTGACCTTAGAGTGGGATGCGTCCTCGATGGTGTCATCGTGCATTACAGGGATGGCACTACAGTTCCATGTGGTCCTAGAGGAAAGAGAGGCAAGGATATCAACATGGGAGGCCACCAAAGCAAGAAAATTGCGATCCCGAGAAACTCAGATGTCATTAAAGTTGCTGTGGCCAGACGGCACAATGAACTGGTTGGCATCAGAGTATGGCTTTCTAATGGAAAGGCCATGGGAGCCTTGAACAAAAGTGACAGCGATACTGTTGAGACCCTTGGTGAGTGTTCATAGTGACTAGATGCTAATTGGGGCTAACAATCCACAGTTCCGGATGGCAACCAGAAAGTAATTGGATTCTATGGAAACAGCGAGATGGATGGCTTCCAGTCATGCTCTGAATTTGGAATTGTCACTGCTCCGAAAGATCAAGATATTCCGGATTCAGTGTATGATCTCCCAGAGCTCCAGAACAAGGCTGACAACGGGGCTCGGCCAACCAAGCGCCGCAAATTCGTAAGGGACTATCCTTATCAATTTTAGAGAAAGATTACTGATGACCTGCGGGTACAGGACCAATCGGAAACAGAATACGACGAATGCAGCACATCAGAGGACAGTGATCGAGGCTACGATAATGAGTCCGACGTTGACTTTGACGAGGATTAGGAAATGTGATACTAGTGACTACTTGAGTTTTGAAAAAGGCATTAGGAGGGACATGTTTTAACTAAGAAGAGGCTAAATTGCAAATAACTATTCGGATGAATCCCAAACTTAGATTGTTACAATAGGGAACTCAAAATCCGATTTCTGCGACATTTTGGCAATGTCATTCTCGGATAAAGTTGATTGAGGAAATATAGAGAAATGCGTATGATATGGATCGCCTGGGCGTCATAAGAATAGTACATACACACAATGTGTCAGCATTGTGAGTCAACACTATCAAAGCCCCATGAGAGCCAAGAATAGGCCTTGCTTTACTAGTCAATAGTGATCATCATGGGCAATGAAGTATATGCTGTTGCTGTAGATCTCGAGGCTACCTGCATGCACATGGGATGACACGTGCTTTGAAAAGATAAGACAACAGCAACTGGATGACAACGTTGGGAATGTTAGGCTCATCCCTTTAACAAGGTCGCTATTTCTGCAGCGAAAAGATCGTGAATCGGGGAAGTAGGATGCAGACTATTCAACCACAAATACTCGTCTGCTTCGTAGGTGCAATTGTCCCATTTGGTGTCAGTTTCGGGAGTTCCACTAGCAGCGTTGTTAGCCTATTGACCAAACCCGGCATGTTCAGATCTATGTACTCGCCTCTTGTAAGCCTCACAATATGTGGTGGTATTCTTATAACAACTGGTCTGCTCAAAGAGTTGTGGATTATCAATTACCTGGTTGAATGAAGTATATGTATCAAATTTGAAGACTTTGGTATCACTATGACGCTTCGTGATTTTCGCAGCGGGCTTGTCGACGGCTTCATTCCAGCTCAGGGTGGCGTTTTCTGCCAGGGGAATCCTCCCTGATGCAGCTTTGGATTGAGTGATACGAGGCGAACGCTCAATTGGCGGCATATTGATAAGAAGAAAATTGCGGGCCCCCAGCGCATACAGTTTTCCAACTAAAGAACTATACCGTTTAAGGCTCGCAGCCTGGAGTGCCGTCGAGTTACCAGCGAGATAGGAATTTGCGACATCATTAATGCCGACCCAAATAGCAAACAACGCGCTACCAGCCTCCCAAAAGCCACCGACACTATAGGCAGGAATGAAATCACTATAGACCTCACTCACAATGTCGTAGCCATTGTCATTGATTGAGTTATCTACAGTACTTCCACCAACAGTTAAATCATAAGTGAGGAGGAGAGATTCGTTGTATTTGACCGTCAGAAGGTCGACCCAGTTGGGTCCGTTGCCACTTGTCTTTCCAGGATATTCCGGATTGCCTAGTGGATTGGAAGCCGACGGTTGAGACTCGCTTTCAGAGTCGAACTTGATGGTTGAATAGGAATCGCCGCTGAAAAGAATTTAGTTGGAAGCTGCATTTGAACGAGGAGGGAATTCTTACAAGACAAATATCGTCTGTAAGTCGGAAAAGCTAGTCCATGAAGATGAAGCTCTCTTTGCAAAAAATAACTCGGAAATTGCAAAACAATCTGCCAAGGGCAGGACAGAGAGTAAGATTGGGATAGCGAAGCGCATGCTCATTCACTTTTGATTGATCAACTTTCCGAGCTATTAAATCAGAGACAAGTAAGAAAAAAAAGAGAAGTTTATGAGCGGGGTCATTCTCGCGTACTTAAGCACCTATCATTGTTACTGCGTTACGAAACAATATTGCCCTCTCGTTCAGCTTTCCTAACTGAGGCGCCAAGTCACTGGGACCACCACAACTATCTGCTAATACCCATTGGTCCGGAATGAGCTCTTGAATTCATGGCACTATCATTACCCCGAGCGAGGAGTTGCTCCCTCGCTCTGGTCCAAGAATGAACGTTATTCTTGCAAGTGGCTTCTTTTTCATCTAGTTTAATTTGCGAATCAGTAGGGATCGAGAAAAACCCGCGTAATCACGGATATACGCATGCCAGCTACCCAGGGCTACTACATTGGAGCAAAGGCCATGCAAAACGGAACGAGTGCACCCGGGTTGATGATGCGGGCAGGGCATCGGAGCATTGAACTCGGAGTTGCGGGATTACATGGTTGTGATGCATTCGCCACCGTAGACTGCATTTGAGCTTCACTTGCCTGAAAATACCCATCATGGCCCATTTCATTTCTCAAGAGGACACCATCAATTCTATTCAGTAGCTGCTAATGACCCCATCCATGACATGCATCGTATCTCCTCATAACGTGAAAGTAATTTTGAGTTGACTGGAACTGTTGCAAGACACTTATTGGCAAAGTTAGAGTCTAATCATGTCTTGTGCTTCGCCTGTGGATGAACATAATGACCTGGGCTACTGCTACGGGGACGAAAGGGATATTTGATCAAACTTTGATTTCTATGAATTTGAATGGATAAAAGAAGGACATTCTTATTCTCACATATTTTTGAATTGAATCTGCGGGACTTGAGGTGAGTCCAACATGGTTTGGTGTGAGGATCTCGGCATAAAGGTGGCGGCCTCCGGGCCTTTTTCCTTCTTGTATTTTGGTGCCCGCTGGGTGATGCGGAACCGGGATTCAGCCCTCAGTACATAAAGTGCACTGTGATATCCTATCTTCAAGGACCCGCTCTGCCTCGCCAAGAGCCTATTCCACAAAAGTATAAACTCCATTGCGGAATATCTGACGGAAGTTGTCCCGTTCTGTCTCACCATGAAGGTGACTGCTGTTACGCGGGATAGGCCTGTTATCATAGGATTGTATGATTTTTCCAGGTCAGAGTTTCCCACACAGCGTCATTTTATTTGATGAAGATTTTTATATCCGAAATAAGAGAATCTTTTTTCTTAGTGGTGGAGCTGTAATTAGTTAAGGGCGCTTGCGCTGTTGGGATAATGTATCTTGCAAATGGATTGCGATGTTGCTCTCTAATAAAGGAATTGGTATTATGTTTGGGGTCAGTCTTGGAATCTTTACATGTCTTTCCCTCTGACCCACAAGAGGCTAGGGGTATTTGTGTGCCCTGTGTAGTTCAAATGCGTGAAAAGCGCCCAGGCCGAAGCTTGGGCGCCATGGGTTTGATATTTCACAAACGGTTGATCGAACATTCAACACATCGTATAGACGAAATAATAAGAAATACACAGCCGGGATTTGACTGTCTCAAACTATCTTGCTTCTTTAATAGTAGTCTAACAGGCCAGTGCACTGTCATCCATCTTATTGCCCTCCCTGGCTTGGGTAATGCTCAATCGATTTTCACAAAGTGAGAATGGGATCATGGTTGCTGGAACTCCCCACGCTGGATCAAATCGATGCATCGCTGTCAAGAATCTATCATTAATCTAATCTGAATTCTATGCGGCGTCTTAATAATACAATGCGTACGCACAGTGAGAAGTCTATGCTAATCACCCTCAATTCTCATTGTGAGCTGAGATCTTCCATCGTAAAAGGGTAAAGCTTGACCGTTCAAACGTGTACTTGTCTGAAGCCTGCCACTTTGATTCTCGAATATTGATCATCTCCTTTTCTTCAGAATTCCCATCTGTGACTTTGAACTTCTCACCTCCCATGGTGTAAACTTGGACCTCCGCCCCATTTTGGATGCCATCCAGCTTAGTCGAGAAATTCTGAGACTCGTCCGAGTTGACTACGGCTACATTCATCCATCCATCATCGTTTATGGCGGCGCTGACGTCGAGTTTGGGGATTGCGCGTGTGGTTTGGATCCATTCAGGAAATGTCGGTCCATCGTAGGTACCAGTGCGTACATGCACAGATACAGACTTGCCGCGCATGAACTTTGAGAAAAGTAGCAGAGGAAAGTAAGTCGTCTGTTTCCAGATACCCTTCGGAGTAGTCATAAGAGGAGCAATGACATTAACGCTCTGGGCAATCGTGGCCATGCCAAGTTCCTCGCTGTTGCGGATGAAGATGTTCAGCCAGATCGCTACAGCCAAACCATCACTGAGAGTGTAGAGCTCTTCGGCTCCCTTGTTGCCAGGTGCGCGCTCTGGATCCCAGACATTCCACTCGTCGAAACAAATGGTTGGCCTCTTCTTACTGTTTGGCTTCGTGCAGATGCGCTCAACATCTGGGAATGGTGACATGTCGAATTCGCATCTCGCGAGGTCGATGAGTGAAGAGCAGACCTGAATAGCGCGCTCCGCCCCATAGACAGACGATATGTTAGTATAATGGCCCTTTCCCATAGAATAATAGTGAATGGAATGCATGTCCACCCATCGCAGGCATTGTTGCAACGTATAGCGATCCCAGTCTGAGAGGCCATCTTTGCCACACAGGATCAAAGTGATGGAAGGGTCGAGAAGCTTCAAAGCTGTTATGGTAATTAGCAGAGTTGAAAGCTGCGGTTTGTAAGAGCCTCATACCTTTGGCCCATTGAATAGCCCTCTTTGCATAATCCTCCTTTGTATTCTGCTCTACTTGCCTTGACTATGGTCAGCTTCCAAATTGTTCTGTATTGGGCGAAACATCACTGCTCACCAAGGACCCCACATCTCGTTGCCTAGAGCCCAATACTTGACGCCATATGGCTTTTCATGCCCATTTTGTCTCCTAAGATTTGCATAGTATGTGTCTTTACTGCCATTGCAATATTCCAGCCATGCGAGGGCATCTTCGAGAGTTCCGGTACCCATGTTCAGGCAGAGGTAGGGCTCGGCGCCTACTACTTGGCACCAGGCCATAAATTCATCGGTTCCAAATGAATTTGGTTCAATGCCATCCCAAGCAAGCTCTGGACGGGTTGGTCGCTTCTCCTTGGGGCCGATGCCATCTTGCCAGCGATAGGTCGCACAAAAGTTGCCACCGGGATATCGTACGACGGGGACTTGAAGCTCTTTCATACATGAGATGACATCCTTGCGAAAGCCACTCTCATCTGATAGATTGTTGGGGTTTTCTGGCTCATAGAGACCGCCGTATATGCATCGGCCCATGTGCCTATGTATCTTATTAGCAGGGACGTGAGGCCTGATTTGTGGCGTAGCTCACTCAGTGAAACCTCCATAAATGTGAGGGTTGATGTCACTAATTGTGTTTGAGGCGTTAAACGAGATTGAGGTGGTCGCCTCCTCCTCCTTCGAGAGTAAAGTGAGAGAAGTCATTTTTGCAACAGCTGAATTGACCCAATCCCGTGTTTGTTTGTTTCCCAAAATTTCACCTTAAGATGCTAAATGTTTGAGGTTTCCGATGAGATGTAATTGACGAAGATTGGGGTAGAAATACTCAATGGATGCGGCAGAAGTTGTGGATTAGACGGAATGACGGCGTCGCAAACGTGTGTTTTCGAGGCCATCCTGCTCAACTAAAACCTCACGAGAGAGTAACTATTCCCAATTCCCAAAGTGGGCCGGGAGTATCGGCGTGATGCTGATCGGGGAGTATCGGTGCCCCACTGTGGCAGACATCCGTGATTTAGCCAAAGCAAACCCGGCTCCCGTCACGGCACCAGAATTGCTTGGCCTCCGTAAACGTGCAAATCACTAATCCTGGCAATAATGGTCGAGCACATGACAAGATAGGGAGCGTCATATTATGGATCTATTGAGTAGTTTCAACCGCCACCCTGTTCGAGGGCCGAGACTAACTGCCGCATCCGCTCCAATAAGATCTTGAGATCAGGGCTCTCCGCTTCCCAATACTCGATCAAGGTGAAGATCCTTGAGACCGAATATTTCCACCCCTCTGGTAACAGCGCCGCAAGACTGGGTTCTGACTGGGCGCGAAAGGCCACCGCCAGGAGCTGGAGCGTGCTCCGAGAACATGTTCGGATCATCAACCATGTACCCTGGTGGCGATGGTAGAATCCTTCCTCGCAGAGCGTGATGCGGTAGACGGCATTCAGAAGTGCGTCCCGGGCAATTTCCAAGATGTATGGCCCCAGCTCGCTGAATTCCTTGCAAGCGATGGCTTGAACCGCTGGGAAGTAAAGGACATCTAGGATGTCTACAAGGTGACCCCTGAGGATTCCTCGGAGCGGATCCCCTGTCCCCTCATGGGGGTCGCTGGGGAATCTCATGGCTGCCGGCAGCATATCTCGCCATGTATCTAATTTCTGCTTAAACCTCTCAACGTCATTGCGGAAACTTTCCTCGCCTGACGCGGTCCACCAGTTACTAGTGTAGTACCAAGAATCAGCCCAGTATCGCGCGGATAATGCTTCGTTCATGATGCGACGCAGCGCAATCTCGGCCAAGTAGAAAAACCAGCTGGTTTCTATTCGGTCCCTCTCTCGCTGAGCAGCTGATGCTGATCGTGTATGCCTCCCGATCAACTGACTCGGGCTTGGCGGGGACGGATACACATGGGAGTATTGCATCTCATTTAGGCTGGACCCCGGAAGTCCAAGCTCGGTTCTCAGCTCCCTGTTTCTTACGTTAGCGTATATCTAATTCCCGGGTTTTGTGGGGGTGGGACTTGCAGTTCGCTCTTCAAGCAGCTCCAGTAGAGACTCTCTTCCATGTGCTGCTCCCCGTCGCTTTTGACAAGCTCAAAGACGTTGAAGGAGTGGGCTTCAGTCGGATCAGCAGCATGTCCTCTTGCGGCCAACCACCCAACGCACTGCGTTCCGGCCTGTGAGAAGGCTTTCCATGCGGCCATTATCCGAAATGTTGACATCAGGTACACTGCAGTCAGGAAACTACACTGCACGGCGAGCAGAGAGTTGCTATGATAGAGCATGCCGATACGTCGCTGGGCCATCTGGAAATAAATCTCCGCTCGCCTCAGCCGGTCAGGGTTCTTTGAAGGACCAGGTTCTCTTTCGACGTGAAATGGGGGAGCGAGCACGCTGACGGCGCAAATGAGAAGCTGCCGGAATCAACAAAGAGCGCAGCAGAGAAGCAATCATGACAAACTCACGATGAGGCATGTTGTTCCATCCCACCGAAGCCCAGTCTCTCCTATGTCTCTTACACGTGCCCATAGCTGGTCAACAACAAATATCGGGTTCTTGATGTGGTTAGTTTGAAGAAAGTTCTCCACGAGTTGCGTAATTATTTCCGGATCGAGGTCAAATATGCCCTCACCAGCAACAGTGTGCAACTGACCGTCCTTGTGGCCGAGACTGGAAGTGAGAGAAGGATACTGTTTCATAGTGAACACCGGCCACTTCAGCAGGCTCTCGACTCTCATTTCCGAGCTCCGAGTGACGACATCTGCAGCGGGCGGCCTGTCACTTCCCGGCTGCGATTCGTCAGAGCCTCCTCTGCCGGGGTCGCGCCCGAGTTCCTGGTTGGCGGATGACCCTTGCGCCTGGAACCCCCGTTGGGTTTGAGGCTCGTTGTTCCGGTTGAGAAGTGCCGTAATATTGAGCTCCATCTCTCCCAGCCTCTGTAAGATGGCCAGACTTCCTCTGTCGAGTTTCGAGTGGTCCGAGGTGGCATCGTCCGGATAGCCACAAGCTCCTCCCGTAGAATTACAGAACCCACAAACCGGCCGCTGGTTGTCACACTTGGTCTTCCTTGCTCGACAGACATAGCATGCCGTTGCGGCTCGTCGTCGAGCATACGAGGCCGACTCGCGAGAGGCCGATGCAGAGCCCGAGCTGGCATGGGCTATATGCGGGTCGTTGGGCGAGTTTGGCTGAAGCTGCGGCACCGGGTTGGGGTGTGACATTGCGTGAACAAGTGGAAGAGGATCCGAGAGCAAGTTGGCCACCAAGGGCGCCATGGCAGCACCCCGACGAATGTCCTCCATTTGTGTACGATTCGCTTATAGTATCTCAGTCTGGCAAAGCGATAGTGACCTGTTGTTTGTTGGCAACTCCCAGAGCGCTCCTCATGCAGACATGGCATTCCTCTGCGGGGCGTGGCCTGTGGATTATGGATAGAGTGAGCAACTTTGTCTAGAATCCACCGAATGCACCACCTCTCTCTCACACTTGGCGCGCATGAATGTGGCCCGACAGTTCAAGCCCCACACCATGAAGCTAACGCGGCGCTATTTCCATCCCCACTCCGATACTCCCCGACGACGCTTTTTGCTGGTAGCGCCGTCACCTGACAGACGGAACTCATGGACAAGCATCCATGGTGGTCTGCTTTTTTCTGGGGACCCCAGCTGGAGACCCCAGATTTGGGATCGACGGGTTGGCCACGAGGCGCGAGAACCATCACAGTGGTGTTGATGGTTTCTGGAAATATATATATATGGCCTCGATTCCCGGCTTTTCTTCAGCATATCTCGACATCACCATCCACTTTTTGGACACTCATACAAACTTTCCTTTTCACGCCTTCCATACCAGTTAATATGGCAGTGGCTCAATCAAAGGATCACGACGCCGAGAGCGTCCAGCATGTCCCCGACGCTACCGCCGATCTCGGCCACATCGCCAACAACCAAGAGCACAAACTCAATGCCATTCAGACCATCCGGCAGCGTCCATTGGTGTTTGCCTGGGCTCTCTTTGCCGTTGTAACATGTTTGCTCGTGTCCTTTGAGAATCAGGCCGCCGGCATGGTCCTTAGCATTCCCGAATTTCGCAAGGACTTTGGTTACAAATACGAAGGCTCGTACGTCTTGGAAGCCGATTGGCAGTCTGCCTTCTACGGAGGGCCAATTGCGAGTTCAATCGTTGGAACCTTTGCTGCCGGTTACTTTGCGGACGTCTTTGGGCGAAAACCTCTCACAATTGCCGCCATTGTCGTGTCGTTTGGAGCTGTTGCGATCGAATTTGTCGCCACAACTAATGAGATGTTCTTTGGTGGCAAGTTTCTCAATGGATTTGTGGCAGGGACAATCTTGTCGGTGTCCGTCACGTATATTGGCGAGGTAACTCTCTACTCAATCCTTCTGGACCACGGTCCTTGTGCATTTCTAACTCGTCTTAGGTCACACCTCTTGCACTTCGTGGCATCATCACCTGTCTGACTGCCTTGATGATGACTCTTGGTCCACTGACTGCAGCCATTATCATCGACAAGACTGGATCCGATAATTCTCGATGGGCTTACAGAGCCGTGTTCTGCGCTCAGTTTGCATTTGCTGGCATCTGCGCAATCTTCGTTCCCTTCATGCCCGAGTCTCCATTCTGGCTGCTCAGCGTAGGAAAAACCCAAAAGGCAACCGATTCTCTCCGTCGACTTGGCTATTCTGGATCCGACCTGGAGCTGCGACTTAGCCAAATTCAGACCATGCTTGATGAGGCCAAGGAGGAAGCAGCGGGGGCAACATACCTCGATTGCTTCCGTCGTTCCAACCTGCGCCGAACAATCATTTCTGTCATGCCACTGGCGATTCAGGCTTTGAGTGGTGTTTTCTTCATCGCATCATATGGAACCTATTACATCCAGCTCGCTGGCTACAGCACCGCTGCCAGCTTCAAGCTTCAGATTGTGCAGCACGGTCTATCCATGGCCGGTAACATCTGCTCCTGGTATCTTGTTGACCATGTCGGACGTCGACCTCTTACCTTCTGGGGAACGTTTTCCATCACCATCATCCTCCTGATCTGTGCTAGTTTGGCAACTGAAGGCAGCACCGGCGCCATCAAAGGATCCGTCGCATTTCTTATTATTTACAACTTCTTCTACAACATCTCAATCGGTGCGACGGCCTATACTCTGCTCTGCGAGGTTGCAACATCCAAACTTCGTGTCAAGACGATTTCCATCGGCGTGGCGCTGCAGTACATCATCTACTGTGTTTGGGCTTTCGTGATCCCATATCTCTTCAATCCCGACCAGGCCAATCTTGGAGCCAAGACAGCATACATCTTCGGTGCCATTGGCGTCCTATGTCTCGTTTACCTGTGGTTCTATCAGCCAGAGACAGCCAATCGCAGCTATGAAGAACTCGATGAACTCTTCAAGAAGGGCATTAGCGTTCGTGACTTTGATAAGTACAAGACAGATGTGGAAACAAAAGGAGAGGAGGCCAAGGCCATAGAAGAGGCTAATTAAACCCAATGAGTTGTGGGTGGTAGGGGCTAGAATAGGAAATATGATTCCGTAGCGGGGTGAATAAATTTCCAAGTTTGAAAGATCTTTGCTCTTTTTGGAAGAAACAAAAAAGAGCGTGAAAATACCAATACAGCTGCCGAGGGCAACGAGATCAGCAATGATGCCCTCGATATAACGTAGCTTATTAGTCCATGGTTGAGGCCCGGTGATAGCTGCAGCGGCGAATAGTAAAAAGTAGCCGTTACTGACTGCAGCCTTCTCGGTGTTTCCCTTTATGTTTGATGCAATAAGACTGAGGAATACAACCATGATGGGTTACAACACAGTGGCGAGCCACATGCAAACCACGATGCCCCATTTCGAGGATTGGGGAAGTGGTACGACACTAATATTTCCAACTATCGGTGGCACCGCGGCGAATATACCCCAGCAGTATTGTGGAATGTTTGTGAAGTTGATTCCGACCACAACGATCTAGATGAAGGTAATCTGTATCACACCAGAAGGGAGACTGACGAGCACGGTATTGGGCTTTAACCAGTTTGTTGTTGGAAGGGGACACTGGCCAAAACACACACCCCACCCAAACGGGTATAGGGTAAGCAGATTCGGTGATGACCGAATAGCCTTTCCAAGCAGCTGCGAACAACTTGGGAGAGTTTAGACCATTTGATCAGAAGCTCTGGAGTGTCCCTTAAGGAAAAGAAGAAAGGAATATAAAGCGGAAAGTCATAAATAAAGGAATGTCATAGGGGCTGCACTAAGACTTCAATAGGGTCCAATTGCAAGGAATTTAGAATTTCAAAAACAAAAATTAGTTAGAGAAAACTGCCTGTTCATTTCCTATGTCTCTATAGTCCCTTTTATCTTCCTCAACCTCCCTAATGACAGGTTGATCTACATTACCCTAGACCACCAACTCAATGCTGTCGTTACCCTGTCATCTAGGGTTGAGACATGTACAAGCTTTTCTAGTTTGGGTATCAACCATAAGAAGTTCCACGTATCAGAAGCCTTTTCAACACCCATGCGAGTTCTCGAAGCAATAATCAAGTGCCAGTCTCCAGGTGGTCGGCATGTTTGCCAATTTCAACTTTGTGTGAAAGTAGAAATTACAGAAAATCATTTCTCTCTTGCGGCACTCACAAATGCGTGTTTCTAGGATAATCTCAATAGCGAAGACACGGGATGTTTGAGTGTCCGAAATGACTCGACTACAGCAGTAACTCAAGTCGTCAGCCCCGAATACCACTTGGGCTTGAAAATCCCATGAATAGTTGGTCAATCAATGGGCACCCGTTCTCGGTCTCCGATATATATAATAATTTGGATATCCTGGAACGGGACTACATGCAAACACCCGCGGCAGAGAATTTCCATATATAGGACAACGGGCTTATTAACTTTGGCGTGTAAATATTGAACAGATATTACTTATAAACCGGTTGTAAGAATAGGATCCTTTAATTGCTGAAACAAACGTTGATACAGCTGATAGCCTGGTCATTTTCATGGCACACCTGTGTTGCGCTAAGCTCAGCTGCCAAGGATGGCATAGAGTTCGGTCAACTTCCTTGAATCAGCTGGTAGTCTTCTAAATTTACCGACCTCAGCAGTAGGATTCGCCTGTGCCAAGACTTTTTCCCTCTCTTATTCTTAGTGATGGTGCGGCCGGAAGGGTACTTTGTTCCTGGAAAAGAAATCGGCAGAAAGACAAATTCCATGCAGAACTATACAGGGTAACTAACCTGCCAGACTGGTTCGGCCAACTTCCGAACAGACACAAATTTGTTGGTGAAGTTCATCGGGATGCTCCCTAAACATAAGAATGGCATAGAAAGGTCATTAGTAAAGAAATAGAAAGAGACCCCGTGGGAATTGACGAAATAGCCAAATTCAGGAAATTAAAAAAAGGAAATCCGTTCGAGGAAGCCGTCAGTCTGTTTACTTCGATCACCTCTGTAGCCTTCGAGCCCTCCTAACCGCCAAATCGCGGTTTCAGCCACATTACTTTAGCCAACCAACTTAACATCAATTACTCCGATTCTCAATTATATTAATAATCTCAACCTTCCGACGGCGTAAAGACTCTCCGTCGAGACCGGAATCACAGATCTTCCTTACAGCCTTGTTGCGAAATTGTTGGTCCTGTAAAAGTGGGTAAAATCTCACGCTCTCAACTATAGAGTGGGGCACAGTTCCCATTGTGTTGAGAGGCTCAGAGAAAATGGTGGGCAATAGGCACCATTCAATTCATACGAAAAACAAGCTACTCCCACCACCGAAACCCGATGCGGTCCCATACGTCTTATATCGTTCCTCTCAGTAGTACGCCAAGGTATAAAAGCAAGCTGACCGAACCCACGAAATTCTAACGTAATTCATCACTTCAAGCAGAAGAGGCTGCATCACATCCATATCCTATCTGCAACATGAGCCTTACTGATCCTCTCCCGGGCCCTGGCCCCGTTGAGCGTTTCAAAATCGATTTGTCCAGCAATGTACCGAGAATGCTCGATCTGGTGAAGAATACCAAGTTGCCCGAGAAATCCGTGTATTCCAGCCTGGGAGCTTCGGCGGGCATCGACATAGACGTCCTGAAGCAGCTGCAGAAGGAATGGATTGAAGACTTTGACTGGAGAGCGGAAGAGGAAGAGCTGAACAGGTAAGCACCAAATGGTATAATCTTCAAATATACCCCCTTGCTCACCATACGAACAAAAGCTACAATCATTTTACCACGACGATCGAGGATTTGAAGATTCATTTTATCCATGAACGCTCTAGTGACCCGGACGCGATTCCGCTACTACTCTTGCATGGCTGGCCAGGCTCATTCTTGGAGTTTCTGCCTGTGGTTAAACCTCTGACACAGAAAGCGAAAACCTCAACCGGCATCGACGTCTCATTCAACATCATCATCCCCTCGCTCCCAGGATACGCCTTCTCCGAGGCGCCGCCGCCAACCTGGACCATCGCTGACACAGCTCGCATTTTCCACAGACTCATGACCGACGTGTTAGGCTACAAGACTTTTGCTTTCCACGGTAACGACTGGGGCTGCGTGATCGGCTACACCTTGTACGAGCAGTATACTGCAGCTACCCGTGCAGCACACTTTTCTTTAATACCTTTCTTCCCCATGCTGCCCGATCAGCTCGTGGCCAATAACATCACCCTCACTTCGGAGGAGCAATTCCAAGAGGATCGTTTCATGCAATGGAATACGATGGGAAATGCCTACTTTATGATACAGGCCACTAAGGTAATGGACACCAAGAACGATAATGCGTTTCCAATAGCTAACAGTCTTAAACAAAAATAATAGCCGACCACGATCGGACTTGCATTGCAGGATAACCCAATGGGCCAGTTGGCATGGATTGCTCAGCAGATAATCGACTGTAAGTCCTATCACGCCTAAGGACCCTAGTGGCAGTGTATACGGGAAATATCCTAATAGTTCAACAGGGTCCGATCCGCGGGCAGGAACAGGCCCGTCCGTACTCACTAACAAAGAGATACTACGATTCACATCACTCTACTTTCTGACTGAGTCATTTCTTTCATCTGTTTTCATCTATGCCTCCAATCCCAACGGGTTTAGGCCAGAATACACCAAAGCGCCAACAGACGCCCCAATGCTTTATAGCAACTGGAAGTACAATAATGCATTCTGGCCACGGGCTGTGGTGGAGAAGGTCGGAAACTTAGTCCATTGGCAAGGTAAATCACCTCATCTCAATAAATGGTAGCAGAATGACAACAGCGATTAACGTTCTTTTTTCTCCAGATCATGACTTTGGCGGCCACTTCGGAGGTGTCGATAATCCACCAGCTCTTATTTCCGACATTCGAGAAATAGGAAACTATTGGAATTAGTGGAGCAATCGTTTCGAGGTAGTTCATCGCAAGGCTCAGACTCCATTACTCCAATATTGGGGACTCGGCTATGTCGGAACTGTCCGTGCTGTCCGAGTGAGACGCGAGTAGCTATGGCAGGACGGTGAAGCGTGGGCTAGGACTCGAGCGATTTGTTCAATTTCTAATTTCCTTTAGGACTAAATACCTGAGTGATTGGCAAAAATTTACATAGGATTAGACAATGACGTTAAAAAGCTATGATTACAGGTGTTGAAATGCATTCGGCAGGGGTTTCTGAGCCGCCTGTGAGTTGGAGTTGCGCAATATCGAAGCGGTTGCACGTGAACTAAATCAATTTAATTTCACTCTATTTTCAGAAATGTTCTTTAAAATTGAAAGGGTTTTATTCTGCACAGGATGCTTTGTAAATGATAAACCCTTGCTTGAATATTCGCACCATAGGACCATTTGAGTCACATCCCCACTCATTTCAAGCTTGCTTGCGCTATTACAGCTATGGTTAGGTATCGGAGGAACGCGTGCTCCTTTTAGTGGCGCCAGAACCGATATCGAAGGGCGAAATCAACAAGATTATTGTGGGGCGCCTCTCCGCACTTCCGGCCAGAAACTTTGATATGCATAGTGTTCAATCATGAATGACGGGCCTCCGGATTTTCACTCAATACTCTTGCCGCGTTGCTGGGTCTACAGAGGGTTGGAAAATGTCCAACGACCAACCAGAATCGACCTGCAATGCGCAGCTTACCAATTTTGACCTGGAGCTGATGGCGCTAGACCTCAGTAACACGCTCGACCCTGATCTCACCCAAATTGGAGGCGATCATGCCCTCTCACTTCAAGCCCCAATGGCCATCGACACACTTGGGGAACCAGACGCCGGAGGTTTTTTATCAGGAAGAGATGGATCTGCAGATGATGAAGGTGAAAATGAAGGGGAAAATGAGGTCCTGGATGAGTGGTCACGACTCCAGGACACCTCAGGCGCACCAACATCTCATGATGTTTTGGCTAACAAATATCCCGAGCTTGAGAATGTCAGACAAGACGCTCTCCAGTTTCTGGGAGATGCAAGAAACAATATCAGATATCAGAATTCACCTCCCGCACTCTACCCGACCGCCAAGATTGGAAAGCGATTTTCTTCCGGGGCTGTCAAAGTTCTGAGAGCCTGGCTCTCAGCTCACGAGACCAATCCATATCCCAATGCGGGTGAAATCGAAGCCATGCAAACACAAACTGGTCTAAGTAGACAACAAATCACTACCTGGCTTGCAAATGCTCGACGACGACTCAAAGTCCAACCTCGACGAAGACCAGTTGCCGACGACCAGACCAGCGATACTTCGCCTCGCGAAATACCACAACGACGGGCAACCCCAATCTCTTTCGCGGATATGAACCCACTTGAAAGATGGCAGCACTCGCCTCCGGAACATGAACCCGCCACGGCATCTGCAATTGCCCAAGCAGTGTGC
Organism: Aquanectria penicillioides; assembly: GCA_003415625.1. Lineage (NCBI taxonomy): Eukaryota > Fungi > Ascomycota > Sordariomycetes > Hypocreales > Nectriaceae > Aquanectria > Aquanectria penicillioides. The sequence continues at coordinate 256,582 of PYIU01000003.1, forward strand.
GGTCTTTCACCGGGTTCAACAGGAGAAGAGGAAGCACGAACAAGACCCAATCGTCCATTGGGGTCATTGGGTAGTAGCTCAACAGGAAGTAGCGTAATCACTTCACAGTCTAGCGCCCATTCACTATCTTCGGCTTATTCCCATGGTTCTCAGGCTTCAATCATGTCTTTAGATAGATTGAAAAGGGCCATCAAACGTCGGAGACGTAAGATTGGCACGATACGAAACGAAAATGACAAGCTCACTCGGCTCAACCAAGGAATCTATACTTTCCAGTGTACTTTCTGTACCGAAACCTTCAAAACAAAACACAACTGGAGACGCCATGAGAAATCCATGCATCTGTCGCTCGAGCACTGGGAGTGCTCTCCTCGAGGGCCGACTTTCACCGACGAACAGTCCCAAAACGTTTGTGTATTCTGTGGACATATTAACCCAGATAGCAATCATCTTGCAGGTCATAACTATGCAACCTGCCAGGAAAGATCACTAGAGGAACGGACATTCTATCGTAAAGACCACCTCCAACAGCATCTAAAGCTGGTGCACAACGCTCAGTTTATGAAGCTTCCAATGGATAAATGGAAATACGAAAATGAAGACATTAAATCTCGGTGCGGGTTTTGCGGTCTCGTCATGAACTCTTGGTCTGATAGAGTGGACCACCTGGCCGAGCACTTTAAAGGTGGTCAGGCGATGGTTGATTGGCAAGGTGACTGGGGATTCGAGAATCATGTGCTAGACATGGTTGAGAATTCTATGCCTCCCTGTGAGATACACTCCTGACCCCTACACCCCCACAGCTCTAATACTGTTTGCAGACCTTATTCACTACGAGCGACACTCGCCTTGGCCTTTCACCACTCATCAAGGGCCGCCTTGGACGCCGGCCAATGCCTTTGAGCTACTCAAGGTGGAATTGGAATATTTCTCGACAAATTATGTGACCACTAAGCACTGCACCCCAACAAACGAAGAACTCCAGTACGAGAGCTGTTGCATTATCTTTGGTGCGGAGATGCTTTCGCAAAACTTTTCAACAGCCGCCTCCTCCTGGCTCCGTGATCTCCTCATGTGCTCACCAGAAATAGCTGATCGAGCTAGAGTTCGTCCGATGAAAAGCGCCGCGAAATCGAGAATAACACAGCTTAAAATACAAGGGAAAGACATGATATTTGACGCGTGCGTAATGGAAGATCAATTGCAAAAGTACTTGGATGTCCCTCGGCTTTTAGGACTGGAAGTAGGCGACGATGAGCTTCAACACGAGGCGTGCAACATCGTTAACCGCCTGGAGTTGTCCTCAACGAATCCTTCCGACATGTTTGTCAACTTTTTGACCAGTTTAATCTACAGCTCAACGAATTGGCTTACAGCTTTCCGCCAACGCGCCAATTTGCCATTGTCGGAGGGAACCTCGGGAGCTGGTCAAGAGAGCACTAGCATGCTCCTAGATCTAGCCTCAAGGGCTGCCTCGCCATCAAATATCACCGTCGAAAGTATACTACCAAAAGCTATGGTTGGCAAGTCGGCAGCATCAGAGAGGAGCTTAGGTACAAATTTCAAAGCTGGTCAGGCTTCGGATGAGCCAACACCGCTCTTTCTCAATGACAGCAACTGCTATCGGCTTCTCGCAAGAGAACTGTCCAGATTTGTGGCCACAACCACGTCCCCAAGGAACCCCAATAGCCACGTGCCAACTGACGAAGAACTTCAATATCAGGCTCGATGGATTATGTTTGGAGAGTACGTACACTAAGCCTCTTGTTATGGAGTCAACGCTCTAATAACGAACCAATGTTGGATACTCCGCTGACCGTGCTACTAGCGATGACCCGTGGAACCAGACACCACTCGATAATGCAGATTGGTTGGTTGAATTCAAGAGAGATGTGGGATTGCTTCCCAAGGAAGGAAATGATACAAATAGTTGAAGGTTGGGCTGTGGAAGTGACGCAACCTCCACGTAGATTAGCGAGGGAAGTTAAAACGCATCTTATCTCGCTGGATCATTCGTATTATTAGTCAAGGGCGAAATCGACATATTTTTGTGGGTCCAGGGCGCTGTACGCCCTACGCCCTGTTTCTCTCCGAGCATCCGAATGGTCTATGATAATATTTAGTTAATCAAAATGGTATTTCGTAAGGTATTTTGAAGACTCTTGATTCAAACTTTCTTCCTGTTTGAGTCCCTAACTGCGAGATATATATATCGTACAAGAAGTGGCAGGTTCCCACAGAGGAAGTGCCGAGGTCAACGAACCAACTGCCAAGCTTTCTCTGTGAGCTCTCTTTGCCGGTAAAACTCACTCACAATTGGGCATTAGAAAATACTAGACAAGATGAGAGTCGGATTCCTTGGTCTGGGGATGATGGGTACCCCAATGGCAGTGAACCTGTCCCGCAAGTTCCCCCTCACCGTCTGGAATCGAAGCCCTTCCAAATATCCGGCTTTGCACAAATTGGGAGCAACAATAGGCGCCAGCCCATCGAAAGTGGTAGAGCAGTCGGATGTCACCTTTGTAATGCTTTTCGATGGCCAGGCAATCGACTCCATATTTGATGATGATCTCAGGCGGGCGCTACGTGGCAAGACATTGGTCAACACCAGTTCGGTATCAGTCGAGTTCAGCAAACGACTGGCTCAACAAGTTCACGATGCAGGAGGAAACTTCATCGAAATGCCTGTAAGTGGCAGCAAAATACCGGCTGAGCAAGGTCGGCTCGTGGGTATGATGGCAGGCAACCCAGATACCGCCGAAAGAATACGGCCCATTGTGGAACCCATTACCGACGCGGCTATATATTGCGGGCCTATCGGAAGTGGCCTCAAGACCAAGTACGCTGTCAATCTTTACCTTATCACCATGACCGCCGGCCTAGCTGAATCCATGAGCCTAGCTAAAGCGCAAGGCCTTGATCTGGAGGCATTTGGGCAGGTGCTCAACGCTGGTCCCATGGCATCAGCATACTCGACCCTGAAGATTGCCAAGATGTTGAACCAGGACTGGTCAGCCCAAGCAGCCATCAAGGATTGCTACAACAGCACTCAGCTCATTCAATCGGCGTCAAAAGAGGCGAATATCCAGACCCCCTTGTTGAACTGTGTGGTTCATTGTACAAGAAGGCAAAGGACTCAGGACTTGGAGAAGAGGATATGATAGCCGTTGCTAAAGTATTTTCGCAACAGGATTCGTCTAAATCTGGCGCCAATATCTGATGCTTCTAGCAGCATTATTTGGTATTATCTGTGCTCAATCCAGGATCAGCAGCCGCGTATTTGCCGACGTTTTCCGTACTACTCACTGCCAGTATTCTTATCTCCAATACCGCCAGATCGTGCCTCGCTCGATTTGAGTGCCATTTTGGGCATAGCGCAGCGCCCTCCGAATACAAGAAGTGCGGAGTGCGGGTGGGGATTCATGTCGAGAATGGCCTCTGAGAGACTTGCTAGTGTGGTACGTGGCGTGAGTCAGTGCAAAGGATTGATAGCTCACTGCGTTACTTCATAGATAAGGGGGAGTGTCTACCGTCAGTTCTCGAACATGATTCTGAGGACACATTTGAATGGAATTTTCTAATATTTGCAAAGCCCAAAATATCTTGTTTTCGCTCTAAAACAGGATCAAGTGACTAATTGCAAATTTGACCAAAATTGCGTGGGCATCTAAACCTGGAATAAAGTCGTTGATCCCATCTCGAGTGGCGGTGGCCTCGACCAAGAGGACGAGTGAGACAACACACTACTTTCGTGGTCAATTTTACTCACCTGCGTTTCATTGATGGCGTCGAGTGGCTTCTCGCCTATGCAATGGAGAGGGCCCCAATGCGTTTAATGTAACAGGGGACATGGGCATGTGAACGAGGCGGACCAGCGGGAGACTTGCCGCCTGTAATTAGCCATGTTTCTGCTCTATGGCCCTAGAATCTTGTAGTTTTCTGTTTCCAAAATAAGCCTTGAGTCTCCGCATACCTTAGTTTCGACTAACAAGCCAAAGTCAATGATGAGGCGAAACGGTGGGATCAATTCCGCCGCTCTGTTGGCTGGTTAGACTTGTTTTTTACCCAGTGAGAACGCATTGATGCGAGCCTCGCAACCAAAAACTATGACTCGCCTCTCACAAAATTTCTAACCTTCTGAGATAGAAATGTACTTGATAATTCTGGTGCAATTTGAGATGACTTCAATAGCATTGGAAATATCAATGACTAACCGTGACAAGATTTCACATACTTCATCATTCTTTATTTAAACTCCTCAAATGACTGCTTTTCAATCGTACTAACAGCATCGTAGCTTTGGATTGCTCAAGTTCTTCCTTTGGTATAAATCAATGATAGCTGTGGGACCGAGGATCTTCAAACGCATGAGAAATGGATAAAGGTATACCTAGCCACGCGTACGTGTTTTCTTGTCATCTTTATTTTTATGAGATATTTGTAAATGTCTCTAGAAGCATTACCTAGCTCCCAGCAGGTCGAAAAACAAGGTTCTCGACTTGAAAACGCTTGTATTGGTCAAGAGGCAAGAGCATGGATATCAGTAGATTAAATCTTACATCCCGCCGGTTTGCCAACCATTCCTGTGCACCAATGGCCAATCAAATTCGTGCCATCACATTTACGCTATCACATTAATAACGAGCCGAACAGGGAGCGCGGTTCAGGCTACGGTTGGTTGCGGCTTAGGCAATCAAAACTGCCGACATGACTCCCAGATTCGACGAGGTTGAGATATAATGGGGGATTACCACAGTGTGACTGGAAGAGTGAAAGGGTGCTATGAACTTCCTCTAGATCTTCAATTTGCTATAAGGTATTTATCAGGTCACATCATGGGCGACACACTATCCAGTAACGGGCCTGGCGAGCTTGCAGGTGCCTTCGAGCATGACCTGTCGTTGTCCTCAAAGGCTGTCCATGCAGACGACTACCTCAATAGCCATAGAGCGGTTGCACCTCCCATGCACGTATCCACGACCTTCCGCTATGATTCAAATTCAGAAAACCTTCGTCATGGCAGAAACTTCGATGTGAGTGAAAATTGTTTATATCTCTCAATCTAACTTCGACATGCTAACCTCAGATAGCCCAACACGCCTTTTGAGTCCCATGTCTATAGTCGATATACAGCCCCGAATACCACGCGTCTCGAGGCATTGCTCAGCTCCTATCTGAATGGCCCATCCCTAACATACGCCTCTGGCCTAGCCGCTTTCCATGCTCTGCTTGTTTTCCTCAAACCCAGCCCGCATTGCTATCGGCAAAGGATATCACGGTTGCCATGGAGTCGCTGGGCTAATAAAAAAACTGAAGCCATTCGAAATCTTGACCCTATCCGAAGACGATCTAGCCAAGCTGCAGCACGGCGATATCCTCCATGTTGAAACACCTTTCAATCCAACTGGTGAGGCTGTCGACCTAACCAAATACCGCCGTATCGCTACAGAGCGCGGTGCCTGGCTTACCTGTGATGCAACTCTTGCACCGCCACCACTGCAAGATCCCTTCGCTCTCGGAGCCGACATCGTCATGCACAGTGGCACAAAGTACATTGGCGGGCATTCGGATATGTTGTGTGGTGTTTTGAGTGTCCGCTCAGATCTTAACGTCTCGAATAATTGGATTGATGACCTTCGAAATGAACGTGCATTCTTGGGGAGCACCCTTGGAAGCTTCGAAGGTTGGCTTGGCATCCGTAGTGCTCGCACCTTGGAGCTTCGAGTCCAACGCCAGGCCGCAACAGCCGAAGCATTGGTTAGTTGGCTCGCGGCTTCACTATGCGAAGGAGGAGCCACAGGTGCGGTAGTTTCAAGTGTTCTCCATGCGAGCTTGCAACCTGAGGCAAGAGAGGAGGGTTCATGGTTACGGAAGCAGATGCCTGGTGGCTATGGAGCCGTGTTTTCCATTTTGATGAAGAATGAAAACTTGGCTAGGAAACTACCAAGCAAGTTGCACCTATTCGACCATGCCACGAGCTTGGGTGGCGTGGAAAGCCTGATAGAATGGCGTGCTATGGCTGATAACTCGGTTGACAAACGGCTCTTACGAGTTACCATCGGAGTCGAGGCTTTGGAAGACTTGAGGGCGGATTTCTTGCAGGCTTTTTGCGCCTTGCAAAACGAATAAGCTTGCATTATAGGAGTTAATTGCGGTGTCCCCTTTGTGTCTTGCGCTTATTTAAAGCTATTCTGACATTTTTATCCTGTAAGGCTTTTTTCATTGAGACACTTCGAAATCCTCTTCCTTAAGAATACCGACGTCAATCTTGAACTGTCTCAACCATGCAACATTATCGGCAGGCGTTTGATTCCATTGGTCGTCGCTAGAAGGTGTTGGCTAATATTCAAGAACTTTGAAAAGAGAGAAATCACATACCTATCATACATAATCCACCTAGCCTGATGTTGGAGCTCTTCATCAGTTGGAATATGTTGTCTGGGGTTGTTCGGAGACATCGTTGACACTACCCATCGGGCCAACTCCATTGTTACCCATCGGTGGAAGTTTGCATTGTGCTGGTAAATCGGACTTTTTACTGCCGGTTGCATAACCTCCATATTATTGAGTGCTCCAGAAATGTTTGAGGGGGGTTGGCCAGATGACTGATCAATCGACTGCGTTGGCTGTGCAGAGCCTTGTGACATGAGCTTTCCGATGGGTGGGCTGAGTAGATGGGAGTAATTTCGCGTGACCTGGGCGTTCAAGTACCGTCTCTTAAATGACATGAGCCAAGCGTCGTTGGAAACTGCCACACGTTTCCAGTCTTCGTCATCAAATTCACCAATAATGAAGTGGGTTTGTCGTTGGAGGCTGGCATCATCCGGCTCGATTCCATGTGCTCTGATCAAGTCAACATATTCGGATAGTCTCCTCTCCAATTCACTGTAATTCTTCATGATTGAATCAATCTTTGAGGAATCTATTGGCCAATTTTGTGTTTCCGTACCGGAATTGGTGTTTGGGATCTGGGCTCGTTGGCGAAAGCTACTGAGCCATGCTGTCGAGGATCCAACAAGTTCGATCAACCAGTTAGCAATGAATTCTGCTGGGCAGGTCGAATGGTCCTCGATTCGTCGGATGATTCGAGATGCCTCTTGCTGGAGGTCTTGGTCTGTAAGAGGAACCGTTTGATCGGCTCCTATAAAGGCCCGAAGTTGATACTCCAATGGACAAGAGTCAAAAAGAGTGTCCTGCCCAATAATCTTGAGTAGAGGGAGTCGACTTTCAGCTGGTGACCGCACAGGGTTGAATTTACCCTGTCGAACGATGCTATCAGACGACATGATCAGATCTCTCAGCCATGACGACCCGGGAGCTTCCTGGTTAGATAAAACTTCAGAGGCGAATATGATGCGACATGCCTCCAATTGCATGTCATCCGAAGTTGGCAGCCGTTTTGATCGCTCATAATACACTTGCACGAAATGCATCAACTCGAGTTCGACCAATTCATAGGCGTTGCGTGGCGATTCAGACAACGCATTGCTTGCCTCGAATGGAAATGGAGTAGCTCTTTCCGTAGCAATAAAATCTGGCTCATTATTAGCACTTTTCTGGCTCTCGACACTTCCTCCACTCACATGGCGGGATGGAGTTCTCCAGTCGAGCTAGGACATCGTCATCAAAGCCCCAGTTCCCCGTCCAATCGGCCATGGTATTGCCAGATTTAAAATGATCTGCCAGATGATCGACCCTGGCTGTCCAGGTATCCATTGTAATGCCACAGAATCCACACCTCGATTTGATGTCCGGCGCCGCCATTTTCCATTGAGAGAGTGGCTTTTCAAGATCCTTTGGTTTAACATCGTGAACCAGCCTCAGATGTTGGCCGAGGTGATCTTTCCTATTGAAGGTCCGCTCCTCTGGTGGTCTACCTCGGCAGTCTGTATAGTTGTGACTCTTGAGATGGGCATCGTCTGGTTCGGCTTCACCGCAAAACACACATCGCGACACCTGGTTGCCATCCGCTTCTCGCGGTCCTTCGGGGGCGCAAACCCATCTTTCTAGGGCCAAGTGCAACGACTTTTCATGTCTCTGCCAATTATGCTTGGTTCGGAAGGTTTCTGTACAAAATGTGCACTGGAAGGTATTCAAAGGTGTGAAGAGGGACGTTTTGGTGTGGATCTGCTTTTGGGCAGCACGCTTCTTGCGACGCTGGCGAGAGCCGCCCGAAAAGACCTTCAAGGCATCTGTTGGGTCTCTGGAATCATAAGAATACACAGACCCGCTCGAATGTGATGTTCCTCGACTACTTGCAGAAGATGCTCTGGACAGAGGGGTGCCGGATCCATCATTTGAAACTTGAAAGTTGGAAGGGCTTTCGATGCCTACACGAGGATTAGTGGGGATCTTAAAGGCGACGAATATAACTATAAACTTGCCTGGAGATGTGTCGTTATATGACGCCATAGCACGCGCAATAGCAGATGCGGTCACGGGCTCATATTCCGGAGGAGAGTCGACCCATCTCTGCAATGGATCCATTTGCTGGGTTCCCATTTCCACAGCAGGAGTTCCTGGTCTTCGAGGGATATCAATAGATCCGGTAGTGGAGTTTTGAAAACGGGAGGAAGACGAATTTTGAATCTTTCCGCGGCGTCGTGCGTTGGCTAGCCAGTTGGAAATCTGAGTTTTGTTCAAGCCAGTTTGGCGCTGAAGCGCCTCCTTCTCCTCTTCGCTCGCGAAAGGGTGCTGGCTATGGTTCATCAACCAGTTTCGTAATATCTTGACGGAATCTCTAGAGAATCGAGATCCAATTTTGGGCGGAGGTGCCCCATTTGCTGTATACCGTGGCGGTGAAGGAAAGGCGGACGGTGTCTCCTCATCAGTGGTCATGGAACAGTCCAGCCCCTGCTGGGCTTCAGAAGGTTCATTCGACGGCGTCAGTGCATTACCGCGGGGAGGAATGTTAGCCTGGAGCATATGTAGCAGCTCCAGGTCCTGGAATAGGCCGTCATCGTCGCTCAGCAAGATGGGCTGGTCGGTGATGTCATTGTAGCACGCCTCATCGAACCCCTGATCGAACGAGACGAGGGCTGATGGCGAAGCGGTCGGCCCGAGATCCATTCCAGGGTCGATGGAAGAGTCCATTTTTGTGGATATCTAGCGAACGACTGTTATCGGGAAAGGTTGTGAGATTAAAACTCTCCCTGCACATCATCCGGATGCACAACGTGAATGAATCGAGGGTCGTGCAGGACAAAGTGGGGCTTCATGTCAAATGCACCCTACGAACTCCACTAGCACGGATCAGGAACAGATGATAAGGCGCTAGGGCGCTCAAAGTGCACCTTGTCCTGCTCGTGCGATGAGGAGATTCTTGAACAGAAGGTTGGCATTCAGGTAAACTAAGAACTATTGATACAGAAGCTGTCTTGATAACCTTCATCAGTGTTTGTCTATTTCCTAAATCGTTTGTATCTTCCTTTTTCCCCTCTTCTTTCTACCCATCTACTCAGTCAGTTTATTCCGCACAAGTTACTGCAAAGACACAATGCTTCGCTTGAGTTGTTCAACACTCATGAAACAAAGAGAAAGATATCATGACTAAGCTGCATAACCTATTAATCAATATCATATCAATATTTCACTCATAAATCTAGGCGTATTATAAACCATCAAAGACATGTTGGACCTCGACTTCAAAGGGCCCACTTCAACAGCCATCGTCTAAGCCGAAGGTTGCCGTCACCTTCCTCTCCATTCTGCAATCCAGAGCCGAGAGCCGTCCCATCAACCCATTTGCAGCCTCAAAAATACATAAGTCTGGCTCAATAATTGAATTCTACCGTTTTTTTAATCTTAGTGCCTTATAAACCAAGCATTGAGGTCATCCATACCTAGCAGACAATAATTTTGTCATTTAGGACCACCGGCAGCGCCAGAGTTGTCCCAATAATTGTCTCCCTTGGATCTGCAAGTGCCGATAACGCAATAGTAACCACCCCCTCGGTTGTCCTCATTCGGCGACTTGACAATGATTGGGTCGCTTACTATCGTGGAAGGGTTTCCGCAAATAGCCAGAGTTGTGGCATAGTTCCTGACCGTAACGGCAGTGTGCGCAGTATTATACCAGATACAGACGTCATCTCCAGCCACTCCACCACAATTGTAGTTGTCTCCAGTCGTCCAGCTCTTGGTTACGGAAAAGCCAAAGATCCCCCATTTGCTAATGGCAGCACTAGTGGAGAAACCGATTGTGAACGACTCAGACTCTGTATATCCTACGCTACACGAAGCGGCTGTCCCACAGCTGATGACTTCCTGTCAGAAGGTATCAGCGATCAATTCTAAAAGTTCGATATGAAGCTTACACTGATTTGCATGTGATAATAGTTCTGGTGTGGATCGCCATCCCCAACCAAAACTATGCTCTAGATTAGACCGCAAGGGACGATGATCTGCCGCTTTTCGTCGTTTTTGACAGGAGTAGGAGTGAAAGCACCCATGCCAGGGAGAGTACAATCGACGGTAGCAAACTCATTGTTGAACATTTTGTTGCAGATCGCCCCACCGGATTGGTCTTTTTTAGCACGAGCCTGATACGTAATGTTGCCAAATGACACAGTGCCAAAGCCATTGCGATTAAGATCAAACGTGATGGGGAAATGGGTAAAATCCCCGCTGTTCATAGTGTCTCCATCTGCTTCGCCATAATACTCAGTCTTATCCGCATTGTAGACTTTGACGGATTTGGTCTCTAATGTCTTGTCGTACTTCCAAACAGCCCGGACCTCCTGAGGTGCTCGAGTTGTGATGGTAGGTACCCCAAAAACGTTTGTGGCAAAGACTATCAGGGAGAAGGCAAGAGTCGACTGCATCATGAAGGAGATCCAACTTCATACAGCGTTTAAATGAGTCGAGTACTTGCATTCAGCAGTGTGCGCGGGTTAGCCTTTATAATCTTTTGGAGCATCGAATTCCCACCGCCTGCATCATTCAAGCTTTCACGCCAACATCATGACATCTGTGGGGGACAACATTACCGGCCATGCCCACACGGTTTCATGTTTAGCTTCGCAACCCAACCTTCCAAATTAGGAATTTCCATTCTCCTTCTGCGCATTGAGAAGGATTCATGTACCGACACTAGCCACGAGGGGTCTTGCCAAGGGTGGCGGAAAAGCGTCAGACTACCTCTCTGTCACACAGGTGCACATTTCTGAATTGAGGTCAAAGTATTCCATTTCCAGGGTGCGGCGCCTCGGCACGGTCCGTTACAGCCATAAAGCTGGATACACTATTTCCTGCAATTGCATAGTGAATATATCAATTCCCAAAACGGTAGCATTTAGTGTGGCTGTTCCTAAACAACTACAAGCTTAGTGGATTGCTGTCCCATGGTTTTGATGTGGAACCTGTAAGTCCTACAGTATTGAGCAGGTGTGTATCGTAGGCAAACAACAAGGGGCAGCCTTGGTAGAAGGAACGGAAAATTCGGTTGCCACCGTTGTGTGCATCAAGTTAAGGTCATTAGATGCAATATCGGACAGGTTTCCAAAACAGGGTGGTCGCGTGTGCGGTCGCCGAAATCGAGGTGGCGGTACACTAATGAAAGTGGAGGGATGCAATCAAGATCGTCTCACCATGGGATGCTACAACCCTGCCAGAAGATGTTTCATCAGCTGCCCTCTGTGTAGTAATTGTTTTTTTGGGCAGCCTAACAAGAACCACAAATGGCCGTTCAGGCTTCCTGAGAGTCCAATTTAAGACAAAGGTCATCTCGGATGGTAAAGGAAGATGAACCTAGCGTCCAGGGTAAGATTCCTCTAGTCTGATTGATAAAGCCTGTTCAAAAATAAATCTCCCGATGAAAGTGGAATATCTGAAACATGTTCGCCAAAAAGACATGAAGGGATCAACTTGGGATGAAGACGTCGTCATCAAGCACAGCCACGATGCCGAGTGCCCTCCCAATGAACCTCCATCGAATTAAGAGGGCTTTCAGTTACCTCAACCACATACGGTTTTTCTCCCTATCAAAAAACTTTGCTTTTTACCACACGTAGAGGTTTACTCCAAAAGTCGAAGCTCTCATCTCTCAACTCTACCACCGATGATTTTTTCCCCTTTCCGTTTACCTTTATCATTCAGTGAAGAACTTGGGTGTGCAAAGATCAGTAATCCCCCATTGAGAAAATTGGTCCGGCGGCGGACCAAATTGTCAGAGTTCAGGCTTCCCGAAGGAACATGAACCTGCAGGGATTGTGCAAAACAAAGCACAGGGGATCGACGCCCATGCTAGGGTGAGTATTGGGTATGGCCTTATTACTCTCCTTATCATCCGCAGTCAGACTAAGTCAGGGTGTTGCAAAATGCGGAGGATTCATTGCTTGTTCCTCTCGAGTGCAGCGGCAATCCCCATCTGGCCTGGTAGTAATAGCAACTGTGCAGCCTGAAGGATTCATGCCCTCAGCTATGAATTGCAATGATAATGACGGTTCATCGGCGCTATTTGGTCATCTCTTCCTTGAATAAATCTCCATTCCACGTTGTAGTCCTAACAGTGATTGTGAAAGCTCAAACCAAACTCGGGGGACCCAAATTAAGCAAACAATTTCAGAGCAACCTAATTCTTCCCATGGTTTCTGATATGATCAAAAAAGTATGTCGGTATTCGTTATCTACATCAAATCGACTAATCCTCAGCCGTCAGGGGCCTGGAAAAAAGACTTGTAGCTTAAACAGTCGCTGTGCACAAAAGCCCCAGCATACAAATGCGGATCTGCAAACCTAGCCCATCCGTAACTGCAAACCCTCGGACACATTTCCCAATTTAGTTATTCATTTTCATCAAATCCAATTTTAATCCTGCTTCGGGGCAAGAGACATGTGGAATTCCAACTCCGATTCAGCCTCGGGGTCGCCTTTTCGGGGCACAAAAGTGACAGTGAGACCGTCTTTCACGGCAAACACGGAGTCGTTGCCAAGGTATTCAGAGTCGCTGTCGAAGATCTGGGTGATGACCTTCTTATAGCCATCGGCGATAACCTATTCCTCTGGTTAGGATGTACTGTAGGCAGAGTGTCCTATTGGTTAGAAACTTACCATGAAGTGAAGGTGAGCAGGTCGGTACACATGTCGGTCTAACATGTTCAGCAGCTGGCCAGCCGGGCCATCGTTAGGGACCTTATGCAGTGTAAGTCAAGTTTGTCGATGAAATACATAGGTATACTAACGGGATAAGGAGTGGGCTTGATGCAGTAGAATGAGAAGCGGCCCTCAGCATCTGTGATGAACTTTCCTCGTAGGTTGTGCTCCTGCTGGTTGGAATCCTGCTGCTCGTACAGGCCTGAGTAGATCGTTAGAAACCCGAAACACAAGCGAATCGTCTCGTAAGAACCTACCGTTTGTCGAGGCCTGCCACACTTCGACGGAGGCGTTGGGGATAGGCTTTCCAGTCTCTGCGGAGGTAATGGTGCCGTACAAAAAGACCTTGTGGGCATCCTTGGGGGTATCGAAAGAAATGGTAGTGCCGTTGGGACGGATTGGGGTGTCTGCTCGCCAGAAGGGACCAAGAATAGCAGACAGGGTGCCAGAGTTGGCGTTCTTGGCAAAAGCACGGTGGGTAATGTCATCCACCAAACTGCGACAGTTAGTGATCCATACGCAATTGTGTAGCCGTCGTCATCCTCTGTTGCTTACGTCTCAAGTCCAATGACATCACACATAAGCTGACCCTCGTTTCTGCGGTCATTGCTCATCTGGCCGGCTTTGTTGATCACGTCAAGGGCAAGCAGCCACTCGTCCATGGTCAAGTTGATCTCGCGGCAGAAGTCGTGCATGTGCTGGACGAAGCAGCCCATGACTTCTCGCAGTCGAGGGTTAGTGTTGGGGCCGAACGACTCAATAACTTGTTTGGTGAACTCTTGGCCGAGGCCCTCAGCCTCGGCGGCCTGGCGAGTCTCGGGCGTCGACTCGACGGCGGCTGTGACGGTCTGTGTGGCCATGTTGACTTGATAGGTCAGTGTGGTGGTTGTGCGGGACGGAGTTTGGTGCAGGCTGGGGTCGGCTAAGGAACTGTTGTGATGTAGACGGGCTTTGGCTGTCAAGAATGGTGTAAAGACGAAAGACGAGGAGAGCCGCGAGTGTTTTTATGTTTGCTTAGTACGGATATGTGGCACCAGGCGGGTTTACGAACGAGACTTGGCAGGAGAAGCGTATGTGCGGCGACGATCCGGCATTGCACGGCGTGCGTTTCAGCAATGCACATTACAAACCGAACGATAGCCAACGGTCCAGCTGGATAAACAAGCACCCCGCAAAATGGAGGCCCACGGGGAATGCGGGGTTCCGCCGGATGCTGCAGCGGAGGGCTATCGAGATCTCCGAGCTGCCCGTATGCGGCCGTCTCAGAGACCGTTCTTCGGCTACGGGGTTGCGTGAATGCCCTCAGCCGACCCCGGTCCCGACACTGAGGGCATTACCCGCCGGCACCACATGACTCGGTTGGCGCACTCGGCAGCGGATAATGTGCTCCAGACAGCGGGAATTGGTTGCGGCAGGTCGTTTATTGGCAGAAAACAGCGTGAAACCGGCTTTGGGTGTCGGCCTATTGCTGGTATTGGCGCAGCATCTGACGACTGTCGTGCCCGTGTGGTTCGACAATTACGGTGCGCACCGAGCCGTTGAGAACTCCGGAGATGGGGAAGTCCGATGCGAGACAGATCCAACAGTAGGCACATAGACGCAGGACCAGGAGGGACAATTGGTGCCAATGCCATGACCTTCTAGAATTCTTCCATCTAAGGACCACCACCACCACCCGATCGCACGCCATGCAGTTACTTTCTATAGTCTTCATCTCCACTAAAGTCCCATTGGGGCTTGTCGCTCCCGTTGGGACGACTGGCCCTGTTAAATCCAAGTTCAACGCCATCGATGTGTGCAACTGGCAACACGGCTTGCACATCATTCTTGTACGCGGCCGAGTACCACGAGTCCAAGAGACGGGGTTCGCAGAAGACCTCGGGGCACGTCACTCTCAGTCTACGAAGAGCCGTGCCAGAAATCTGATCCACGCTGTGTCCGTGTCTCAAAGCCAGAAATTCCTCGCCAATGTCCTTTCGAAGCTGCTCCTTGACCTCTTCCGAGTACAGACCAGCCTTGAACAGCAGCAGGTCGTACTGTAGCAACGACGCCTTGCCGTGCCAGGAGCCTCCCTTTGTAGCACGATGATAGAGACCTGTCAGGGCTGCAATGGCCCCAGTGCAACCAGTGCCATAGTCAGAAATGGGGAAGGGTGGCACCACGGGCTCGTTCAAGCCCATAAATTTACCCTGTTCCCATGCAACGCCACTGACCTAGAGAGATGTGTTAGCCGACACATCCATGTCTCAATCTGACGAACGAGAAGAAGATTGAGACCCAGAAAGGGAAACTTACACAATCGGCAATCTGTTGCCATCCGGGACGGCCTGCCCATTCTCCTTGATATCCGAAGCAGTTCTCGTTCACATAAATAAATCCCTTTCCTCTCTCCTTGGCCAGTTTCGTCAACGCTGTAGCACCATAGCCAAGTTTCTCTAACGCACCAGGACGGTATCCGTCCACGACTACGTCCGCCTCGGCAAGAAGGCGCTCAAACTCCGCTCTACCCTCTGGTGACTTGAGATCCAGATCTGCTGCGTGCTTTCCCATATTACCATCTACTTGGAAGAAGGGCACATCGCTCAGATTCGGGCTCGTGATTTTAAGCACATCAGCACCATACTCGCCCAGGATGCGAGTAATGATGGGTCCTGCAATGATTCGGCACAGCTCGAGGACTTTGATGCCGGCCAGCGGTTTGCATGGCTGGCCAGGAGAGCTCGAAGTGAGCGGAACCTTTGGTGTTTCGTCCTCAAGATTGTCAACCACCCAAGGTGGCAGCTTGATATTTTCTTTACCCTAGTGAAGCCACATGCGTCAGCAAGCCAAGTTGATGCTCTACAAATTCAAAGAAACTTACGTGCTGTGTTTGCAGGAACTCTTCGTGCTTGAGAGCAGGAACGCCTGCCTGGCGGTTTTTGGCATTGAGTGCTTCCAGCTCCTGAGTAGAAAACTTCTTAACGGCACCCTCAATTACATTGACAATATCCTCATGAGTCTCCAAATCCGGCCTGTAAGGCTCCAATCCAATCATTCCCAGCGTTGTGCTGGCTTCCAGAGAGCCATGAATGTGGTAGTACTCTCCAGGAACCTTGGTCTCATAAAGGTTAGCAGACATGCGCCTATATGTGTTTGACTGCGCCGCCAATAAATCGGTATCTATACAGTATTTAGTATTTCTCCAGCCAATACCCCCAACGAGTGAGGCTATTTCTCTTCATCGATACGCACCTTTCAAGAGCTTCTTGACTGAAGGGTCAAGCTTTCCAAGCCCGCCCACCTTGGCCAAGTATGCCTGACACAAAAACGCCGTCGTCTTCTCTAGATTCACCACAACTTCTCGCTTCTTAGACTCCCCATCTTTGAGATCAGCAAGAAGGCATGCGACTGATGCTTCCACCGCCTTCAGCGCAGCCGTGGTCTCAGTCTCCTTGAATGGGATGGGGAAGTAAGGGAAGTCACGGGCAGAGGTGAATTTCACCTGTGACACAAGGCCATGTACCGCCGGAGGAAGCGACGCAGCGTCGACCTGGTCGCAAAGCAGTTTTAAAATGCGACTAGTCTCAGTCACAGACGAGTATGTCTGTGATTTGTTGGCGGTCATGTTTGAGTCTGTCTGTTCTGTTTGGATTGGGCACACTAGCGTGTATTGAACAGTATGAAATGGGCTTTTATTGCAGTAGATGCATCTTTATACAAGATGATCCTCGGTTCTCCACTACGATTCCGCCACCCTCACTACCGCCCGGTATTTGTTGGCGGCACCGATTGCGCTGGTGCGGGTACCGAACATTTATCCCAATCTCAAAGCGGGTAATGCTGCAAAGGCTCTGCAAGAGGCGCCCGAGTTAAACCGGTCGGGGCCGGAACGTGATTCCGTCAGCAGTTTGCCAGCATGAGATACAATTGTCTGTCGTGAAACGTGACCTTTGTCCTCCAATCGATCCAGCGAAGCAAACTTCAAAATCACGCGGCCAATAGTGCGTGTATGGAGTGTAATCCAAAGCTTATAGTGGCATCCTGGATCCGACGGATGTAAAGCGACGGCGTTAAAGATCGTCACCCTGTAGCCGAGAGGAGCCCCGCTCAGTGTCACCCGATATCCGATAATCTAGTCGCAACGCACGCTGCGGCAAACTCTACTTCCGATTGCCATTATTTCTCCACTGTAACTGCGTGAATAATCAGAATGAGCCGTTGCGTTCCGGCCGGTACTCTCCTGGTTGGGTTGGGATCAACTGGGGGCATATCGCGTTGCACCCCCGAGTAGTCGCCTAAGACAGCCTCTCTCCTGAGCACATAGTGAAAGCCTGAGTGCAACAAGTGCATGTGAGGACCATCTGTTGCTTTCACTGCTTCAATTAGGCATAGCTCTCGTTTCAGAATGCCTATTCTTCAAGTTCGGGGTAAATCACTCTTCTTCAACCGTGTCGACCCTGAGTCTGCACAGAAAGAGTTGCCTACCTTCATCTTCATCCACGGTCTTGGCTCTTCGCATGCTTTTTACACGCCTTTGATGGCCAATCTGGCCAGCAGCGGTTATCCTTGTGTTGCTTTCGATACCCACGGTATGCCATTCCCAAACTCCCACTACCACTTGTGCTTACACCGGCATAGGAAGTGGACAGTCGGTTTTGCTCGCAGATCAGAAGCCTCCCAGCATCAATTCGATTGCACAAGATGTCGAAGATATTGCTAGACAACTTGAAATCTCAGCTGAAAAGCTGATTGTGGTTGGCCATTCTATGGGTGGCATTGTTGTGTCCGAACTCGCCGCGAGGCTCAAACTGAGAGGTGCCATCATGATCGGACCAGTGCTTCCAAAGCCAGTTCTGGGTCAAATATTCACAGCAAGGATTGAAACAGTTAAAGAAAGTGAGTTTATTCCATCTTCATGAATCCAGTGCTGCTTGAATCAGCCTCAGCCGCAAGATGGCTAATGACGAATTGGCATACAGAGGGCATGGAGGCCATGGCGGATACCATCCCTGCTGCGGCTACCGGGTCCAAGTCCTCATCGACTCAAAAGGCCTTTATTAGAGCGCTTCTCCTTTCTCAAAGGCCAGAAGGCTACAACTCACTTTGCAGCGCTATAGCAGAGGCGGCTCGGCCAACCTACGCCGATGCACACTGCCCAGTCCTGATCCTAGCTGGTGAGGAGGACAAGACCAGCCCCTTGGCAGATGCCCAGGTGATGCTCTCTGAGTATGTTAACACACACTTACAATTGCATCTTCCAAAGAAATTGCATTGCTGACTATTTACAGGTGGGGATGCGATGAACGGAGTAAGTCAATTAAGATTCTACCTGGCGTGGGTCACTGGCACTGCATTGAAGCTGCCGACGAGGTTGGTGCCAATATCCTGGCGTTCGTGTCAAAATAAGCGCCAAATTGCATAGTATATATAATGTCTATATGCATCATTACTAAAATCGTGTGATTTATATATGCGGATGACGGGTATCCTTATTTCTTCATCGCGCCAGTGTCCTTCGCACAGAATGTCAGCCAATACTCATGTGTGTGAATCGCATGGAACTCACCAAGTAAACTTGATAATAACTCATTTTCCACTCTCCGTCGCTCTCATCTTGGGTCAGTTGGGCTCTAGCAGCCCAGTCCACGGTGACGTTGGAGCCAGAGCGCAAACCCAGCTCAACAGCGCCGTAGATCATAATCTCCGTAGCATTGTCGCCAAATGAGAAAATTCTGTGGAGTGTGTGCTTTCGTGAAGCAACAAGCGTCCACATACCATTTCTCGTTGCAGTTATCTCTAGTTCACGCAATGCGATATTAACACAGCGAAGATCAGAGGAGTGAGCGTCCCATATCAAGCAGGACTGTATCTAGTAAGACTGACCTTCTGATCCCTTGCTATACTTAGATGCCATGATAAAGGTAGCATCCTTAGTAAACATGCTTACATATTGCTCTGTGAGACCAGGCGTGTCTGAAATCTCAAAGAACTTGGTGAAGAAGGTGTCCACGGCGGGGTGGATTCGCACATCTGCAGGGTAGGCAGGCTTGTAGTGAGACATGGTGAAAGGATACGTAGAGTACAGACCTGACTTGCCCAATTGCGTAGACTTGCAAACTTGTACAAAGCAATATTGGGCTTATAGGCTAGGCTGTAGGAGTTGAGAAATTGCGCTTCCGCACATTCTCAGTATGTGCCTCTACTGTACTGTACTCGCACCTCCGCCCTGAGTGATTCTACTAACCGACGAACCGTCGGAAGCCGGGCGATGAAAAAGGTGGCGTGTGGGGAAATCCATCAAGATGGCCAATTACAACGAAGACAATGTCAGGGGCAACATGTTGTTTTTATCGGCAATTGGGTTCGGGTAGTACTTGTATCCAGATTCCTGCATTCCCTACTCTTGCGGAGCTGGATGGTGACACTCGGCATTTTCCCAAATCTCTCGCGCTGTATTCTTCGTATCAGACGCAAGGTTTATCCAGATGTGAGTCGATTTCCTGCCTTCTAATGAATCCACTTTCTGGGTCCTCTTCCCCTCTTTGGGCAGGGTGGCATTCTCGTGAGCGCTGAGGTAATGGACCCTGCGGCAGAGCCAAAGGGGCGGCGGCTTGAGGACATCCCCATTTATCGTATCAAATGCATTGCTTTGCCGCGCGCGACTGACGCAACAGTCAGACACACACAATCAGCGGCCCGATCACTGGGTAGCGCCACTGATTTATACCTGAGTTACGGATAGGCACTCGAGCAAAAGAAAGAGTGGAGAAAGCCGCCAGCATCCAGACTGAGCAAAGCGGCGGCAAAGGGCCCTGAGAATGCCGACCAAGAAGGTCCGTGACAGCGACCGCAAACGCTGCGCCCAGGCATGTGAGAACTGCAAGCAGCGGAAACAGCGCTGTGACGGTCTGAGACCTTGTCGCCGGTGTGTGAGACGAGGTCTCGGCCGAGATTGTCAGTCATCAACAACCCGGTATCCGCTGTTGGCCTCATCGCTCCCAAGCCCGGACCCCGATCACTTCCGGAAGGGAACTCCGCTAGGCGGGCCGGACCCAGAGCGGACGAGTCCCGGCCAACAACAACGCGATGATTGTCACCCAACGCCCGTCATTAATCAGATATCGCCTCACAACCCTTCTGATACATTGGTGCCGACCGAGGCTTCGCCAAGTGATGGTCAGTCAACTTCGTCGCAGCTGCTCTCCAGCGGCTTTCCAGCCCGGGTGCCCCAAATGTCCCGCCTCGTCAAGGACACCAAGGGGCAGTACATGTTTATCGGTGACTCTGCCACGCTCTCCTTTCTCCAGAACATACGACGTATAGTTCGAAAGAGCCTAGGCAGCTGTCCATTTGTCGATGATCCGCTGCGGCACTTGATCGTCGAGTCGTCGCCAGACACTCGTCGGGGATGGATCATGTCTAGTGCCCAAAACCCTCCGCCGAAGCAATCGCCAGAGGAGGTAGAGTACCTCCAAAGGTGGTACATGCAATCTGCAAATTGCGTATTGCTATTATTTTGCCAGGATGAGCTCGCCCGTGCCATCAGTAGCTGGCAGGAAAAGGGCAATGACAAAACCGACCCAGCCAGCCCCGTATACTATCTTGTACTAGCAATTGGAGCCCAGACCGGCCCTGAAGACAAAGATGAACTCGCCGAGACTTTTTTTAATTATGCACGTTATCTGACAGTCGAGTCGCTCATGGAGGATCCTGACATTCCCACCATTCAAGCGTTCGCCCTAATCACCATGTATCTGCTTGGAGCCTCGCGCCGAAACTCGGCCTTCATGTATCTTGGCATGGGTGTTCGAGCTGCATATGCACTTGGCCTCCATCGCAAAGACATATCGGGACTTTTCCCGCCAGCAGAATGTCGGGCAAGAGAGAGGCTATGGAAGGCCATCCGCATTCTTGACCTCTTTATGAGCGCTTCATTAGGACGCCCGCCCTCCACGTCAGAAACGCGTGAAACGGCAAGTAAAGAAGACTACTCGGCATGCAACGATTTATCAATGATCTTCGAGTCTGTCCTATCTCAAATTTATGCTAAGCGGATGATCTCCACTGAAGTAATCGAGAGAATCAGCCAGCATCATCGTCGCTGGTCGGCCCAATCCCACGAGGGCTTCGAAATTGACGGCATTCAGCCTGGCGAATTGCTTGATGCCTCGGATGGCACCAAGCAGCCCAACATGGGCTTACTAAACCTGAAACAAACTGCATTCTGGACCATTATCCTCCTATCCTTCCCCTTCCTTCTCAAAGAAGTGTCTGCACATGTAGATATAAGTCCCAATCTGGCCTTAACCAGCCAGGAGCCGAGGACTGCCTCGTCATCATCCAATCAAGTCCTCGTCTATGCGTGCCTTGAAGCTGCAATTCACAATGTGGACATGCTGCAAACTATTTTTTCGACAGAACATATTCCTAAGCGATTACCCTTTGTCATCAACTCGGTCTTCGTATCTGGACTGGTCCTCGGAGTCGCCACGTTTGGGGATTTTGACATTTCGTTTCCGATCGAGCGCAGCTTGCGCCTGGCTATGAATACTCTCAACAGATTTTCTGTCCACGATCCAGTGGCAAAAAGACATCTGGTGATTCTTGAGCATATGCAGGACGCCTGCGACAAGTACATGGAGATGCGAGCGCGGTGGAAAATGGAACGCCAGAGCCACCTTGTCGGAGGACTATTTGGGAGTATTCATAGCATCGGCGTCCCAAATGACGAGTTGAAAGAAGATCAAGGTAGAATGCAAAATGACGAGGATGCAGCAAGGAGTCAGCGAGGCACGTCACATCCTTCAGCGCCAAGGTCTCAGACCCCCGTCCTGGATGCCGGGTCTGCAATGGGACAACAACAACAACAACAAGATGAAATGCCGGCTGGTTTCTCCGACTTAATTCCGGCAATATCACCGAGCTTTTTATGGTTTGACACATTCGGTGAAACAGTACCACTCTATCCTACGGTTGATGCCGGGATGGTAGATATGAACGGGTCAGGGCCTGATGCAGAGATAAGAGCTCCTGTAAACTATAATGAATTTGTCATGTAAAGCAGCGAAATATGATATCGGTACGACTAGCGTTGGGCAAAGCACACTTAAATATATAAAGCATGGTATTCGCTTTGCATGACGGTCCTTTGCCATGGACCACTGCCGGAAGACGGATCCATCGCACAGAAAATGACGAGCCTAGACGGGCCCATAAAGCTTTTGGATAATACATTCGTCTGTATCCAGGTGGTGAGCCCTGAAACTGGTCAGAAATGACAAATGTCAACTACGACAGTATGTTCTAGAGATTTAGTAGCCCAGAGTCGGATATAACACAAGAATTGACGCTGAAAGCCGAATACCTAAGTGATCAAGAGAATAGGGACTAAATGAGTCATTTTCCAATCGTCGAAGAAGACGTAATAGATCATTTGAAGCCAATTTCTAGTACATAATGTGTTGGTAGAACACTGCGAAACCTTTCCCTAAAATAACATGCTCGTGCAAGCTCCAAATACGTGAACGGGGGGTCGGTGAGCTGCCCGACCTAGGTTTTAAACCCGACTCAACCATGGGTGGCATCACAATCACTGTGGAAGTGCCACCGGCGAGTCGCCTTCACGATCGCCGAGAAAACAGCCGAAGCCAGTGTTGAAGAGAAAGAATTTGATCCAAATCTCCAATGAAGAAGAAGAATCGGAGGCGGAAAGACCCACCACTCCTGATTTGGCTTCTTTTAGAGACCTGGTGTATCTTCCGTAAATTCAATTGGCGCAACTTGGCGTCGACAAACACCATCAACCCAGTCAGATCAGCCAACATACCAACTCCTCCTCCAACAGACAAGCTGGGATATGAGACAAGAAAAAGGAAATAAAGAAAACTTTCATGATATACTGATCCCAAAACTGAATACCTTCGTTCCAATCAATTTTAGTGGCGCAAAGTGAATCATCGCTAAAGCCGGACATATCAATGGCCGGGACCTTGTTGATTGGCAATGTTATAGTTCCTTTATCACATTTTTATATGTGGTTATATCCCCCACCATGCCTTGATGATGATTTTAAACGATGATTGATGGCGCCGTTCGATCATCTTTTATCATCAATTGCGAAGACAAGCACTTGATCACCTCGTCGTATCCATGGCAATGCAGGCTCTTTCTTCGACTAAGCCAAAGCCTAAAGTGGGAATCCAGACCCTCGAATCTCAACTCGAGTCACATGTCGATTCAGCCGACAATGAGCAGTGTCTAATTGATGATCAAGATGGAGGCTGTGGCTGGATTTGTGTTATAGCCCAATTTCTCATCGCGACAAACACTTGGGGTGTCAATGGCATAAGCCATAATGGATACGAAGAGCATCCTATGCAAGTCGCTCACATATTACTTAGTCATTCGGAGTATACCTTCACCACTACCTCTCAACAAATGCCTTCCCTAGAACCTCCCAAGGAGCTTATACGTTAATCAGCAGTCTCTCGATATCCCAAATGACCTTGATTGCTGCCCTTTCTGCACAAACTTCTAAGTAGCTTTGCACCCGGCCAACACTATTGATTGGCATCGTGCTTGAACCTAGTAGTTTAGTTGCAGCGAGCTTCGCAACCAAGCTGTGGCACCTCTACCTGACTCAAAGCTTGCTTTTTGGATGGGACTTCAGTTTTCTATATATCGCCACCTACGGAATAACTCCTCAATGGTTCAATCGAAGAATGGGCATTGCCACAGGTCTCACCTCCGTTGGCAGTGGACATGATGGACTAATCCACAGCCTATCCAGTCAAGCTATGATTACAAGATTTGACCTACCCTAGCCATTTCACCTAACTGCCGTCAACACTGCTGTCGTGCATGTCATCTACACGATTATTATACGAGACAGGAACAAGTATATCAAACCTCGACAGCACTGCTTTGATTTATGCTTTCTGAAGAGCCGAAGTTCATTTTTATCCTCTTATAGGCATCTTTTGGAGCAATTGGGTACACGATGGTGCTCTTCTCACTACCAAATACTGCCATGGAGGTTGGGGCAACATTTCACCTATCTTCCCTGATTAGGCCCATGGTCAACCTAGGGATGGCTATAGGAAGACCGTTGGTCAGATACTTCAGTAATCATGTGGGAAAAGTCAATATGAGTGGCTACGACACCTTTCTCGCAAGCATTTATTGTCTATGTCTATGAATCTTCGCAAAATCATACTCCATTCTTTTAGTATTTCCATCTTAGCTGGTTCGGTTATTGGTACATTTTGGGCAGTAAGTTGATGGAAAGCTATTGCACCTGATACAACTAACTTTACCCTTCCAAGATCATGGCACCTATGTTGGTTCACACTTTTGGTAGAAAACAACACCTTCCTACTCTTTCTACAGGCTGGACCTTGGTGTCTTTCCCGCGACTTGTGAATTTGATCATCTAAAAACACTAAGACTGAGTTTTGAGTATTTAAAACTAGCTATGACCAGTTATCGAAGCCATTACCTTATCCCTTAGGCCTCCATCCTCGCCGGTGTATCTCGACGCACAAATATTTGCCGGTTGCATGTTCCTTGCGGCAACCTTCTTCATAGTTCTGTTGAAGTTTTTACCAAACATCCAGCGTACGTTTGTCAACCGTTACATAAAGGGATTAAATGCATAGGAAATTATTTATTCGAAGTGAAATATGTCCAGGGTTTTATTTGTGAGATGGATGTCCTAGTCCAGATGTGTGCCTGGACCCCCTCATATTTTGCTTAGTCTGTCGGAACTACCAGCTCTTCTGCTTAGGTTGGAGGACGCCGATAGAGAATGAGACCGGAAACTAGTGTATAGTTTTTGAAAAACTACCTGGCTGCATATTTATACATAAATATGATACTAAGTGAATGATGAACCCCATGTTATGACCAACTCGTCAGCAACCGACGAATCTTAGTAGACATCCTGGGTAGCCCCCGGCTACCGTCACAATGCTCATATCCTTCATCATGTCTACTAACTAGTAACCATAAAGATTCACGTGTTCAGAGGTAGAAGCACGGATTCTTCGGTTCTCTCGCACAAGGAGGATGCGAATCCACCAGGCACAAAGAATAGAGCAGAGTGCAAAGCCAGCAGATGCACCGAAGCCAATGGCGTAGCGAGGCTCATCACTCTTAGGCCAGAGGTATGCGCCATAAATGTAGCCAATCTACACAATGTTAAACTCACGATCGGTCCAATAGAGCGAAAGAAAGAAACGTACCTGACCACCAACGTTTGTCATAGCAAGAACAACCTATGTGAATAATGCTTTAGCACACGCTTTTTCGAGGCTTGATTCATTGTAAAACTTACAGCTTTCTTCTCTTTTGTCTGGGAGAGAGTAGAGGAGGCCCACCCAATAATAACTGAATTAACAGCGTATGCTCCCATGGGGAAGATGAAGCATGCCACATAACGAGCGGCAGTGTTCAGGGTCGCAGCAGCAAGCACGAATCCAGCAATAGCAACTGACAAACCCGCGGTAATGTGCCAAGTTCGCTCATGGTAACGGCCCGAACTCCAACCGAAGCAGATTCCGGCAATGCCAGCAAAGATAAAGGGAGGGCATGTCATCACAAGGGTAATGGTTGTGTTGAAACCAAGAGTCTTCACGACGCTAGGTAGCCAAGCCTGTCAGTAGTGTGCTCTCTCGTCGTACCGATAACTCATCGAGGACAACAACTTACGTCGGGAAAAACGAATTGAATGAGCATGCTGAAAGATGGAAGTTTTGCATCAAACAGAAAAGCCATGTCCTCTTGTCGCTGCAAGCTTGCTTCAGACCTTCCCATGCTGAGGCTGGTTGATCATCAGCATCAGAGAGCTTGTCTCGCTCCATTCGGGAGTGGGCGAGCTCTCTTTCCCGCTCATTAAGCCAGCGGGTCGTAAGAGGTGTGTTCGGAAGCACCCAAAATCCGACAATAGAGACAAGTGCTGTAATAGCGCCTTCCAATATGAAGAGCCTATGAATTTAGTTAGAACCGCATGGAGTAAGTAAATGTGAAAATTTTCAACACACCATCTCCATCCCGCAAGTCCCGCTAGGCCATCCATTCCTGCAAAAATGCCTGCTGCGATGAGTCCAGAAAATCCAGTAGCGAGAATTTGGGCACAGTAAAGAAAGGCGATGCGAGCTGCCACCTCTGGATCAGAATGTTAGAGAGTGATCCCCAAGTTTTTGGTTCATCGTCCACGCACCTTTTCGGGTGTAGAAAATAGATAAGATGTAGGTCGCGCCAGGATAGAACTTTTCAATTGTTAATTTCAGTGCTCTAGACGCTCAACAAGCGTGGTTCGATCCTACCGGAGCCTCAGTGACACCGAGGAAGAATCTGCAGACCACCAAACCAGCATAGCTTTTGACAAGTGCCGTGCAAGCTGTGTCCTGGTGAGCTTTGGACGCCAGATATCCAATCTAGTATACTTACCAGAGACAGCTCCCCAAACCAGCATCCAAGAGCTCATGTACATACCAGGCTTAACCTTGGTGATCAACATGTTGCTTGGTACTTGCATCAGGACATATCCCACAAACAGGCTGAAAGGCAAAGTCAGTCGGTTCCTTGCTGCTTTGTTCGATTGGATAGGGTTTCGTACATGGAAACAGTCGTGTTAAACTCAGTTCCTGTCATTTTTAGATCCTTCTCAAGATTATTGAGACGAGCCTGAGCGATGGCGTTTCGATCGACGTAGTTGAGGAAGTACATGACGCACAAGCATGGCTGCGCGCAATGTTAGACTTAAGATTGCATGAAGGACTCTGGAATTTCGACTTGCCATGATCCACCAATCCAGCTTCCTCACTAACCGAATCTCTTCGGGGTCAGTTTTCTTCGCAGTTCCGGTGTAGTCTCGTTCTTGATTGTTCGCAGCCTTTTCGTCTTCCAGCACGCTATTGACGTGCTTTACGCCGTAGTCGTCCTTGGACGTGCGGTTCTCTCTGATGTCCGCCATCTTAAACGGATTATTTCAGTTGGGTGCAAGAGATGAAAGCTGTGGGAACTGGGTTGCTGTCCGCTGTCGACTGTCCATTCTTTGTTTATTCCATCCCCTCTATTTATAACATTCCACTGTAATGCCGAAACTAGTACCCGCAGGGAATCTGGGGTAGGTTTGTGCGGGGAAATCGTCACGTTCATCAAAGCCGGGGAAGGTGGGTACACCTCGAATTGGCTTCTCGGCGTCAAATCTGGACTCCGGGAGCACTGAAAATGGTCAAGATCTGA
Source organism: Aquanectria penicillioides (assembly GCA_003415625.1). NCBI lineage: Eukaryota > Fungi > Ascomycota > Sordariomycetes > Hypocreales > Nectriaceae > Aquanectria > Aquanectria penicillioides. The sequence continues at coordinate 283,900 of PYIU01000003.1, forward strand.
GGACAGGGTAGGGCTGGTCCAGATCCCTCAAGGGGCGCTGTCCATTGGATGTGGTAGCTGGCATTAGGGCTCAATGACTAATGGAAACAGCTGTGTGGGCTTGATGCCATCGTGTCTTTTGCACCGTGTCCGGGACCTAAATTTGAAGTCTAATTGCGCCTTTATTGTGTGACCACCGGTCTGTTCGCGATGGAAACGCGGCTATAGATCTCATCGGCGCCCAGTAATTGGGCCGTTCATGTCACGGTCTCTCGCAATCACACTTCACACGTGGGCACGCACCTCGACGCCAACACGAAGCGGGGTAGCCTACTCACGATGTATCACATGATAGTTTCCCCCCAGCAATGACATGATGGTGTTAAGAAATGAGTAATAGCCTTTGTCCAATTGCAGTGGTCTTCGGTGCTCGCCGGTAGGCTACCCGTAGACGGCCCATACATGGCGCCATCCGCCCTGTGAAACGATCTCCTCTGTGTTCGCCATATGCTCAGTCGTTGCATGCCACCAGCCTTGTCGTTGCATGCCACCAGCCTTCATTCATCAGTAATTTCCTTCAATAAATCTTTTTTATTTCAATAGGCATCGGTTCAAATCAATGATGTTTCGCACATTCCAAATATGACAAGGGTTACCTACTGAAAGGGGATCCACTGGTCTCACCGCATCCCGAGGCATTGAAGAATGTCCAATCGCTTCTTCATTATCGAATCCTCAGCTTGTTCTTATCTCTCTTTACCGATGCCCTTTTCGGTACCCATTTGCGAGCTTGTCACGTCAGGAAACGTAGTTCCCGCTGTATGCAGCGTCGTGCAAGTAAGTGGGGTCAATCATCTCTCAGTATCTCAGAGTGGCGACAATACAATCAAGAGTACCTTGAGCATCCCACATCCAAAAGTTGAACTCACCTTGAGTACACAACAGAAAGGAAAGTTCTAATTGAATTCTCTAATTGGGTTAGTATTTCTCAGCCCAGAACATTGATCTGTTCACTGGCCCCCACGGCTTCCAAGCTGGGTGAACCATGTCTTGCTTTCTCCGATTCAAGTAAACACATCTTAAAAACCATCACTGATAGAAGGAATACACAATGAAATTTAATTACTCGGCATTTGCTCTCCAAGAGCAGGCAATTGCCGCCGTTTGGCTTGAATTCGAGGGCAGAACGATGTGCACTGTGGCCCATCTTACCCAGACAGGCCAGTCTCAAAGCATCTCTCTCCTCTTGCAAGGATGTTGCCATTGCGTGAGCGAACAGATTAAATTTAAGTAAAAGCTATTGTTCCAGTTCTCAATCTCTCTGACAGCCTGGGTGGCTTGACTTAGCGCCCATCCATCTCACAAGACAGCACCTCGGGTAATGTTCCGGGCTCTCAGCCTCATTCCTTGACATCTGGAAAATCACGGCCCTAGAAATTCTCCCCTTGCCCTAAACCCAGACTGCAAAAACTTGCTGACATTTCATGCGAGTGTGATTTGACGCATCTCAGCATTGGAAGTCGGGGTGGTTATTTCCAGATATCCGGACTCGGATGTTTATACCCGGTCGTTATGTGGGGAAGTGCTTCACCAGAATTCATTAAATAGTGGTCTCAAAAGCAGCATTGATTGCAATTTGATATGGTTGAGCACGCATAATATTTCCTTGGATTTTATAAAACAGCCAAAATCTTAAATGCTATCATGATGGCAAACGACGCGTCATTGTTAAGCCTTGCAAGACTTCCAGCGCTTGGCGTTGGTCTCGTTGCTTTGGTAGGAACAAAACTCAATATGGCCGTTCTCTGCTAACAAATCGGAGTTTGCTCTGTACGCAATTTACATCGCAGTCTATCGTCTATACTTCCATCCATTGGCCAAATACCCTGGACCATTTCTCAACCGCATTTCCCCCATTCCACTGAGCTACTCTCTGATCCGTGGCCGACTTCCATTCTACGTGAAACAACTCCATGATGCATACGGACCTGTTGTGCGGTTAACACCCACAGAATTATCTTTCAATTCTGAAAAGTCTTGGAAAGATATTTATGGAAGTAGACCAGGTCATCAGAACTTTCACAAAGACCCAGTACACGTTGGGTCAATCCAATCCGTTCCGGGTGTAGTGACAATCACCATGGCTGGAGATGCCGATCACGCGCGTCAGCGTCGCGCTCTATCGCATGCATTTAGTACTAAGGCGCTCCTCGAGCAAGAGTATCTTATCAAGTCATATATCGACGTGTTTCGCGACAAGATGAACGAGTTTGCTAGCACTGGGCAAGTCTGCAACATAGCTGATTGGTTTACTTACACAACCTTTGACATCATTGGCCATCTTTCGCTCGGAGAACCATTCGGGTGTCTCACAAGTAGTGACCTAAGATTTTGGGTCCCAGTGATCTCTGAATCTATCAAGGCAGGTGCTATTGAGCAAGCTAGCCGGCGGCTTGCGACAACTGGTAGCCCGCTTCAAAACTTACTATTGAAGCTGTTTGCTCCTACAGAGTTACGCGAGCAAAGGAAGAAACATCTTGAGTATTCGAGAGAGAAAATTATGAGAAGAATTCAACAAACTGGAAGTAATCAGCACAGGGATTTCCTCTACTACCTGATGAACCAGAAAGACAAGGACAACTTGAACCAAGACGAAATCATTGTCAATGGCGCCCTCTTTATCATCGCTGGTTCCGAAACGACTGGCAGCTTCATGGCAGGACTTTTCAATCATCTACTCAGGCCAAAGAACAGATACATATTGGATAAACTAACGGAGGAGATCAGGGGTGCATTCAAGCGTGATGAAGATATCACGTATGAAGAGCTTGTCAAACTACCTTGGCTTACTGCCGTGCTAGAGGAAGGCCTCCGAATTTTCCCCAGCGCACCAATTGGCTTCACCAGATCCGTCCCAGCTGGTGGTGATAGCGTCGATGGTCACTTTCTCCCAGCTAAAACAACGGTATCTACCTGCATGTGGGCTGCAACCCATGCGGAGGACAACTTCACGGACCCCTACGAGTTTAAACCGGAGAGGTGGCTTGACAAGGGCAATGCAACTGATAAGCTTGGTGCAAGTAATCCGTTTTCTCTGGGTCCTCGAGGATGCATTGGCCGCAAGTAAGTGCCAACAAAAATTTTCAAAGGATCCTTTAAATTAATTGTTCGTAGTCTATCGTACATGGAGCAGCGGCTCATCACTGCGAAACTACTGTGGCACAATGATATTGCAATGACCAGCGATGACTCTTGGAGTCAGTGGGACCCGGAGGGCGACCACAAAAACATGAAGGTGTTTACGAACTGGATCAAGGCGCCTTTGAATGTCAGGTTGTCGCCGAGAAGGTTTTAGCTGGCGGTAATTCGATGTACTGTCAATTCGCTGAAGTCATAAGTAGATCTAGGCTTCATTCCCATGAAGATTAGACCCCGAGAACTCGATAACCTGCCGAATGATACTTGAATGGAAATATTAAGGTATATACGAACAGAGGTTTAAAATTCTTTCACATTGGATTCTAAGATGTCCTTTCATTTAGCAACGTAGCGAAGCAATGGTTGAGCATATTTAATTTTAGTTACTTGATGTTTCTTTCGTCTTCATCTCATCTTTGTCAGCGGTGCATTTCAACTTTTATCCCCTTGTGCAGACTGTTTACTTATTAGCGCGTATCGACCGAGTCACATCTCAGAAAGTCCGTTGGCCCATAAATCTACTTCGGTCACATCTCTTCAAGTACGCGGTCTAGTGTCTTCTGCGCTTCATATGGTTTTGCAAACCGCATGAGTCTTGCAGATCAAGCCGATAGTTTAGAATGTAGCACAAGCATTACCGAAAGCTTCAAATCTGGAAATGGAGACAAATGGTTAGATCTGCACCATGCTTAGATCTTCTAATATGCGATTCCGTAGAAATATGGTTGTACTATATGTGGGGGGTTGGGTCTAATTTTGCTGAGGCTGAGCGGCGATTGCCTTGTAGCCTGTCTAGAATGGCTAAGCGCCACGTCACATATCGAAGCAAATGTATCATTCACCAGGCCCAGGGCATTTGCACATTCCACAGCCATGGAAAATCTATGCCCGCACCTGGCTTGAAGCGATCCTGACCTAAACGAAAGAAAGTTTACTGTTTTAAAGCCCAGGAATGGCTGTGACATTAATAACGTCGTCTTCTTCTTATTTCAATAATCTTTTTTCTTTCGTTAATCGGCAAATGTCAAAAATCAGGTACTATAATGAGGCCTTGCCATCATCAATGAAGCTAATCTGAGACTATCGATATTTCTCCAACGATGCGGGATTGCTATGGTATTGGCGGAACTTTTCATGAATCTACCCCTTATAAGAAAAAATCGAATTTTGTTCTCACCGGGAATAATGAGCACATTTAATTTTTTAGACATTCTAACTAGATCTGACTTTCAAGCTTCCTGAACGAACATAACTAAATACTCCGCGACATTCAGTACACACATCCTGGCAACACATTTCGACAAGAAACAATTTCAAATGAAATAAAAAAAAAGGTTATGAGATAAGAACTGGTGGCGAACCACAGCCTGAAATAAGGCAGCCTCTCACGTGCTGAGCTCAGGCATCAAAGTGCATTTTCCGCAGCCTTATATTGAGCGAAACCCCGCACTGGACTCAGCAACATCTCTCCAGAGATTCGATGTATCGTGAGAAATACGTCCAAAATGGTCCCCGAGCCCTTGACCATAACCCTGTCCTCCATTGGGGCCTTTTTTAAGTTGTTTGACGGTATCAAGGCGGCCTACTCCCTTTACACACTCACGGTCTCTTTCGGGGTTGATTTTGAACGGGCCCAGAGGCAGTTCAACAACCTTCACACGAGATTACAAGTGACATCCAGCGTGAAACTCCATTGGCTACGAGATGATCAGCGATTACTAGTTGAGGATGAAACCAGCGACCTCAGCCAGGCCATTATTTCCCAGCTTGTCCTCATCGACCAATGCAATGGAGAATGTGTCGCCCTAATGAAGAAATACAGAGACGAGGGTAAGGGTTGTAATTACAGCTAATATTAGAGAATCCTCCCTGCTGACAGTGGCGGTATATTAGAACAACGGGCTAATGAAAAGTTGGAGAGCCAGGATGATGATAATATCACAGAAGATACGGACGTAAGCGTTTTCACATGATTTAACTGCATCTGATCCAGCCACACACGGCTGATATTGCTATGTTTCCTATTTCAGCAGACTTCAACGAAAATTACCACCGATAGCAAGAGATCTTCCCGATGGAACCCATTCAAAAACAAACCCAGGTCAGGCAAGAAGGTTGAAAAGTCCGAAGATGAACAAGGCTCAGGCAAAACGAGGGCCTTCAAGAGCCTATTCGCCACAGGCTCACGAAAGACAAAGGACGAGGAGAAAGATGCGAGTAGCAACGCCGAAACAAGCACAACCGGTAGCTTAGTCACGGAGACTAGGTCGACTGGATCAACCTTGGAGGTTGTTCAAGAAGAGAGTGAGCTCGCAATGTTACGTGCCAAGAAGCTGCAGAAGGAAAATACAACATGGAGAGAGCTCATGTGGGCCGATCATGACAGGGAAATCTTCTTCAAGCAGCTCAGAGATATGCGAGAATACATTATCGATCTCGATGCATTGATTTGTCTTCGCAGCCCCAAAGACACGAGCCCGCTGCTCCTTCAGCCACCTGAATGGCCAGTCACGCCTGGATCAGAGCATATACAAAGTGGTCTAAAGCGACTTCATGACGCCTTGGCATCCACAAATTCGGGCTCAAATAAGCCAATTGTGCGTCTGACTGTTCAGGTGAGCGAGACACCGGGAAATCAAGCCAATTCACTATCGAATCAAGAAGGTTCGCCATCACTTGATCCGAGAGGACTGTTGTTTGTCTTTCACGCCCATCTCAGTGGAGATTTGAACGAGCCTTCACGTTTCTTGTATGCCGAGACAATGGATATCATTCCCAGAGATGGCACAACACGGGCTCAGGGGCCTCGCATCAAGAATATCAGAGATGCGCTCACAGCTCTAGAGGACACAGATGCTACGGGACAGGTTCACACATTAGGGTACATATCTCGAGATACTGCGCCTTCGGATGTTCATCGCATATTCGCTCCGTCCACTGGACCATGGGTAACAACTAAGACTCTCAAAGGCCTCCTTTCTCAACCAGAATTCAGCACAGCCCTCCAAGAGGTTGACAGGTTGCGGGCTTCGCGGCTGATGACGATTGCTTTTCACTACTTTGCACACGTTTTCAGCGTCACGAACCAGCCACCCCGGCCCGAAAACATACGCTATTACCGTCCAGAAGGCGAGGATGACTCTTGGGTCAATGATCCTGATGAATCTATGGTTCTCAACCCCTATTTGTCGATTGGGTTCGGAAGTCAACGTCCCCCACGACTGCCCGGGATCTCGGGTGGTCTAGCTCGATCGAAAGTGAACCCCGTAGTCGAGCTGGGCTTGGTTTTGTATCAGATTGGAAGCAGCGACTGTCTTGCATACCAGTCTGGTGTCAATAGTGTGAAGAGTGCTAAGGAGACCGCGACCAAGTCTCTACACAAATTAGATAAAATGTGCAACGGTAGCTTCACGGAGGTGGTTCGGTTGTGTTTGGATTGGAGGAATTCGATCACAGCTCCTACTGAGGGCGCAGATTACGATTTTATGGATCGAATTCGCCACTCATTACTTCGGCAGGAGGAACGGTTAATAAGTTGATTAAGAAGTGGTTAGATGCGAGAGAATCCAGGATTCAGATAGATTCTTAATGGGCATTTCCTTGTTTTGCGACTTCAGTAACGATCCCTTCCCTCCGTCCTCAGATAAATTCCGAACCATGTGGCGTATAGTGACAGCCTGATTCTTTGACTAGCCAGCTCATTATGATGGCCGTAGCAGTTGCCTCGCTGCCTGAAATGCTCAGCCACTGCCATTAACCCCGCTTCATCCGGGAGTCATGTATCCCACCTCCCTACGTGTGTTCGCATTCCACTACCAGAAGCCACCTATACTGAACACTATCATACACGAGCATCATGGATCCTGTATCTGTCTTTACAAGCGTCGCAGTCATATTGGCCTTTACCAGAGACGTGGCAACCCTCGTCAAGAGGATTCGGGATCCGCTTCACACGCGGGAAATTTCAGTTTCTGCGAGCCTGACGGCTGAGCAACTCAGGCTGGCCACATGGACCGAGAACATGAATGTGAGAAATTGGCAGGACCTTGAAAACATTTTGCGAGAAGAAGACAAACAAGCGATTCGTCCCCTTTGGGACAATGTCTTCAAACTCGTCAATAAGGCTCAGACTCATGTGGGTCAACTAAACGATTCCACCAACAAATTTTATGTTCGCATGCGGTGGGCAACCGGAGAGTATGAAGAACTCGTCGAAGTTGTTCAAGCAATCCACAACATCAATGAAGCTCTCTATGCCGTGTCTACGCCTCCTCCACGATACAACCCAAGGATTGAACCGCCGCCTCCCATCGACCCTCCGCTGGAAATGCACAACCCCTCCACCTCACATGAGAGCCAGACACATCAAGACCAAGAAAACACTGATTCTGAAACGCAACCACGGTCAACGTCAACCATCTACAAATTATTCCAACAGACTGTAAATGGGCTGCTGAAAATTTGTAGCACTCCCCTAGCATCAGAAGAACTGAGTGGACAATTAGCTGCCCTGAAACGATGGCCAGGAACGTTTTTGGAAGGAGACCTGGCGCTTGATGACTTGTTAGGAAAGAAGGTCAAAAACAAGTTGGTATATGAAAACTTGAGAACAACCCTCATGACTACCTTGATCGACATTCTTCTCTTGGAAGGTTTGCAAAATCCAGCGCCTGCCCATGACGCAACAATTCTGACTTTTTACATGCTTAGAATCCTTACTCACTTACCTCGTCACACATACAAGCCGTCAAGACGTCTACTCAATGCTGTTATCCATTGTGTCTACTTTTACTATTGATGAGGTTCACGAAATTGAGTCAAAAAGGACATCGGATTTGCAAGGTTTTGAAGAGAGGGAATTGTTTGAGAAGGGAAGTGAAAGCTTGAGCTTGGCCATCGAAGACTTATATGATTTGTTACCGGCCATCCGTTTGCTCCGGCGAGGAGAACTCCTAGACCGCGAGCAAAAGAGCTCAGCACTGACCCCAATACCAGTTCTCGCGGAGAATACTCTGCAAAGGCTCATTGAAAATACTGACATCTTCATAAAAGCCGCAGAATCAGAAGCCTCAACTTCTAGTCTTGGTCGTGCTAAGTTGAGGATCATACAAAAGGAGAAGGCCCGTCTCGCAGAATTCGCCGCCCAGATCCCTGCTGATCAACTTGAACGGAACAAACAAGAAAGAATCCAGAAGGTTCTACTCATATTAGAGAAGTCTCTGCGTAAGCTTGATCCCTCTATCGGTTGCTTATCACTAATTTACCTAACCTCCTGATAAAGCTCATTCAGGATCCGATAAGAAGCTCGACTTGAGCCAGAACAGTAAGAAGGGGAGCCAGGACAGTAAGAAGGGAAGCTATGGTTCGAATGCTGACCGAATGAATGTCTGGTCAGAGAGACTACAGGATGTTAATGAAATCCTTGCTACAGGAGTGGATGAAGATTTAGAATGAATTCAACCTGCATTATCGCAATTCGATGTTGGGCGTATACACCTGATCGCGGGGAATAGTGAATGAATGGTTGAAAGACCGGTTTGAACAATTATTAGCTCCAAGGATCTTTATCCTAGGGTTTTTATGCCAATTTTTTTGAAGTATCTATACGTCTTCGGACCTACATTTGGCAGGAATATACCATCAAAGTAGTTGGTCCTCCGGTCTATTTGATAGTAGCTCATCAAGATCACTAAGTGTATTAATCTACATCCCAAAACGTCAACTCACATCAACACTTCTGTGACCCCCAAGTCAAATCATCATAGGCTACGTTATTAAACCACGAATTACCTCTCTCTCACAAGCACTTGTCTATTGTGCCCCTAGTCTTGGGAGCAATTACTCATCAGCTTGGTGCTCGGAGGTATAGCCAGAAACCAATGGCGCGCCAAAGGGACCCACAGATGTTTACTATCTGCGAAACGACAGTTATAGGGCTAATGATCTGGCTTTTACGTCCTGACCATGGCCAAAAGAATATCACAACAAAGCGAGACAGGAAAATCGCGCTACGGTGAGTGAATGGCTACAGTAGCGTCTTTCAAAAATCCCGGTGTCAGGAGCGGCTCAAATGCCAGGTTCATAGTGGGCTCTACAGCATGAAGACCGTCATAAATTATACCGGTGTTCACAAATTAGGTCAAAACGGCATTGCACATTGGCTTATCGCCGAGAACCGTTTAGCGGGTGATGGTTCGGTGTTCTATCAATTGGCCGGAGCCTCACGCGGATTGAGGCTTCGCACAAAGCGCTAGGCCGCCCCGGGAACTTGACAAGCTGCCGAATTACAGTCAAAATGAAAACGTCAAACGTCTACATAAAATTGCTCCTGATGCTACAAGGTCTTTTTTGTAAAATATTCTTCAGTTGTTAAAAGAGACAAGAAACATATCAACAACTATCCTTAACTCCAACCTCACTTTGAGTGCCAATCAATCAAAATGATGGTTACAGCCAACCAGCCGGAGTCTCAGCTCATCCACGAACGCCTAAGGGTGGAAGTAGATGGCAATGTATTAAATCTCGCCATAGTCAGGCGCGAAGGGCCTCTTCTGCCCATCTTGTTCCTTCACGGCTGGGGGAGCACCAAGGAAGATTACGTCGACATTGGCCTCAACAAAGCTTTTCAAGGACGCCCATTTATCGCTTATGACGCGCCCGGATGCGGGAAAACTCTCTGCAACGACCTCACAAAGGTCAACGTTGAGTTTCTTGTCAAGACCGCCAAGGCTGTGCTCCAGCACCTCAATGTCAACAAATTCCACCTCGTCGGGCACTCCATGGGCGGTTTGACAGGCCTAGAGCTTGCAACCCAGATTCCACTTCGTGTAGCCAGTTTCATCAACATCAAGGGCAACCTAGCGCCTGAAGACTGTTTTATTACCCGACAAATATTTACTCATCCTGATGAGGATCCAGAGAAATTCCTCGAGTACTTCATTGAGAGAACGCTCCAGTCTCCATTCTATGCAAGCGGCATTTACGCAGCTGGGTTGCATGATAGGGTCAAGCCTGCGGCAATTCCCGGAATTTTCAAATCAATGGTCAATCTGTCAGACCACGGGGATTTGTTGTCCAAATTCAAGTCACTACCCTTTCCGCGCATGTTCATGTTTGGCGAGCAACATTCAACCATTTCATACCTCCCGATGTTAGAAGCAGAAGGCGTTGAGCTGGCAGAAATCTTCGGGGCCGGCCACTTTCCTATGTACTCCAACCCCGTGGCCATGTGGGGCGTCATGTTGAAATTTCTGAGCAAGGCCGAAGGGTTCTGACCGTTTACAGTAACAATGTGGCAAGATGGTAAAATGATATTTAGATGATATAAAAATTCATTTCGCTGTATTTCTTAGATATATATAAATATTTTTCTGAAGGTCGTTGAGAACATTAGAATAATTCTGTCAATTTGAAAACCTTACTCCTCTTCCCAGCGCGCCATCGCTTATGCTTGTCCCAACGCCTGCCATGATGGCTACCAATTTACAGCCCCATGGCGAAGATCAAACTTGCCCCAACAAGTGCAAAGATGCTTTGATCCCAGGTCAATCGAAGTGCGTCTGAGCAGCCGTCGTCCTTGTTCTTTCCGGACTTGCTGGAACTGGAGCTTGAACTCGAACTTGAACCACTGCTTGAGTCCGAACTGCTATCGTCGCCGCTCGAACTTCCACCAGTTTTCGGCGATCGTTTACAGACGCTGCTTGAACCGTCAGATGTGGCTGCTGCGTTTTGGTTGGTCTTGGTCGACGATGACGACGACGACGACTTCTTTGTCGAAGACTTGACCAGCTCCAGAACTGTGATTGCAGTCAGGCGCGAGGAACTTTCGCTAGCGTTCAGAGTAGTCGTGGCCATGCTGGCGGATGAGGCGGTTCTGGTGGCACAGACAGCCGAGGAGCTGCCCAACTGGCAGTCGTACGTTGCAGCTGCAAAGGCAACATCCACATCCGAGGCATTGTAGGTGACGGTCACGCCCGTAAACTCCCCGCCGCAGCTATACGGCGAGGTGAAGGCGGTCTGGCAGGCAAGCAGATATTCCGTCATGGACGAGTCCGAGGTGATGACAGACGCGTAAATGTTGGTTGCTGACCCCGTGGAACGAGAGGGGAGGAAGACAGTCTTTGTTTCGGTGCGAGTAGTTGACTTTGCGCCTGCAACCAGCGTCGCGGCGAGGGCCAACAGCCCCAAGGCGGCGTTTGATGATCGCATTTCGGGAGCTATGATGTCGAAAGAAAGCTTGGCCTGCGCCAAGAGAAGAAGAGGCTGCAGCCCTATTTATCGAGTTCCCTGGCAATCGAACTGCGAGATTGAGAGTGGGCGTCGTGTTTCCGCGTACGGGGACCGCGCCCCCCAACTCCCTGCAGGCCGACAACTCAGCTTGCTGGGGGCCGCGAGCGAATCAGATCCCCGGTGCATGAGTCGACCAATTTCAGCTGCTGGGGATGCCCTAGCAGATGTCTCAGAGGGCTGTGGCCTGCAGACGTTTTTTTTTTTTTTGAGTGAGAATTTAAGTTGCATCGTAGGTTTAGATCCCGTGCCTGGTTGGGCGTCCAGAGACAGGGTGCCACATATGCAACCTTTTGGCGCAGCAATTGGTGAGGCCTCACGATATCGAGCCACTCGGCGAGTTCCCCAAACCGTCATCTCTCAAGTCAGCAAGAATGACGATGATCCTGCAGAGTCTCGCCGACGAAGGGTCTTTGGATTGCAATGCAACAGCGTTTGCTGTCCTGGAACTCGACTGTCATGCCTGCACCCACCATTCGTAAAATGCATAAGCGCTCGCATTCTATTTCTATTTCTATAATTGTGCAGCAAAGCACACCTAAAAACAGTCATGGCAGAGATTTAGAAGATTGGATGTTCGCTACCAACAGAACATTTAACCGAACAGCCAGGGCAAAGTCTGTTTTCGCCTATAACGTGCGGCTGCCTCTTTGATTAATTACCCGCCAAATTAGCAAAACACATGCAAATTGGCCACGCGTTGCCAAGCAATCAAGCATATATCAACCACCCCAGCACATCCGAAATGCGGCGCAGCTACCCAACTCAGATGCGAACTGGGCTGTGCTCGTGGCTGCCTCAGAATTTCCCGTCCTTGGTGACATCAGGCGAGCGCTGATGCAACCGTGTTGGCTGACACGAACAGAGCGTCCAACATGCCTTGCTGGGATAGGTGGTATGGTTTGGTATTTTGTAGTGTGGCTTTGCCATCTCCTCTTCTGTCTATTTGCATTTGCCCGGTTCTCTTGCATATCCTCGTGTCTATGAACGGGAGCCTATGCTGCCATTGTGTGATCCTTTTCATATCCACAACTAGCGATTGAGAGGCCATGGATCCAGTCCATAGGTATGTCTATAGCTTGGGCATAATCCCGTGCCCCTCGCCACTATGAATCCATCTTTAATTCTCTGAGCCGGAATAAGCTGGCTTCTCTGAACTGGACTCGGCCGTAGCAAAGTCCTCGCCGTCTTCCTCGGCCCGCTTCTCTCCCACAGCGCCTCGGCTAGCCGAGTCAACAAGGCCAAGTCGCAAAGCCTCCTGTTCAACTTCCTCTTGAGAGAGGAATGGCAGCTCCTTCGCAGCCTTGACGTAAGAAATATTTTCGGCGTGACCCTTGGCAAAGATAATGTCAATCTCTTCGAGAGAGCGGTTTGCTGTCTACAAAAGAAGGTTAGCCATGTTATTCGTGGACGGTAGATGACCCTAGGGTTAACCAAGCGTACCTCGGGGTAGAAAAAGTAGAGGATGGGGAAGAAGGAAGCATTGACAACTGCAAAGAACAAATAGGTTCCCCAGCTGATTTTTTTAATCATGATCGGTACCACCAGGCTAGAAGTTTATCGTCAGAACTTAATTCATCAAGAGACCCAATTCCAGATGCATAGCTTCCAAGACCACTTACACGATCAGAAAGTTAAAAACCCAGTTGGCGCATGTAGAGACAGCATTGGCCTTCGCGCGAGTCTTAAGAGGGTTGATCTCGGCAGGGTAAAGCCATGGGAGAGGAAGCCAGGTAGCTCCGAACGAGGCGATATAAGTAAAGAAGCCCACGGCCGCTCCCTTGGCGGCACCCGGAGTACCAGGGATCAAACAGGCAAAGACGAGCACCATGGACAGCATCTGTCCAGCAGTACCCCAGAGAAGCAACCTGCGACGTCCAACGCGCTCGATCAGGAACCAAGATACGGTGGCGAAAATGCTGTACACAATCATGTTGACACCGCCCAGGAGCATGGCCATGTTATGGGTCTCTCCGATGGACTTCTGAAATAGAATGGGGAAATAGTAGATGACCGCATTGCAACCGCCAATCTGCTGCATCAGCTGGCAGAGGGCACCAAGCATCATTCGACGGAAGTGCTGAGTTTTTCCATTGGTGAACAAGGCCTTCACCGGGGTGCTCTTTTGCCCAACGAATCCAGAGGCGCGGATAGAATCAAGGATCATGTCTCGCTCTCGCTTGGTCTCCTGGCTGTCGACTTCGTAGCCACGGATAGCAGCAATGGAGACCTCCGCATCTTCGTATCTTTCATGCGTCAGGAGCCATCGAGGGCTTTCTGGTAGCCAAACCATGGCAACACTGAGAATAAGACCAAAGAGGACCTGGAAGGCGATGGGGAAACGCCAGACCAAGTCGGCGCTGCCGTAGGAGGCACCGTAGTCGATCCAGTAGGCGATGAGAGTGCCAAAGGCAATAACGCCACCTTCGATGCAAATGAGGAGACCGCGGTTGGTCGTCTTGCTGCACTCGGCTTGGTAGGTAGGGATTGTCGAAGTGTTGATTCCGTTTCCAACACCGGTGACGACGCGACCGATGATGAACTGAGCGAGTTGTGCGTGGCCCTTGACGGCAGATATCTGGATAATGACACCTAGAATCATGATAATGCCGCCAACAATCATAGCCCGTCGGCGTCCGAGGAGGTCTCCCACGCTAAGGATGAAGATGGCACCAAAAAAGCAACCGGCTTCGTAGATGGCTGTGACCACACCCTGGATCGTTTCGTCTCTAGTTTCTGGAAAGAAGTCGTTGAACGCCTCGGCAGAGATGATCCCACTCATGACACCTTGGTCGTATCCGAAGAGGAGGAATCCTGTCGTGGCCACCGTCGAGATGGCCAGGGACAATGACCTTCCCGAGAGGCCGGCAAATGTGGGAGGAGCCATGATGGATGTTAGATAATCATGGACGTGATGCAATAAAATAAATGATAGGCAAGTCCAGCTATGCCTGATGAGCAAAGTTGCGGTGCGAAATACAACAAAAGCAGAGCTCAACCAGCGAGGAAGCGTGTGAGGTGGGTATGATGGATAAGTAAGGAACACAAGACTCGTGAGCCGAGAAAGTAGCAGCACGAGCTTCATATACTCACGAAACTGGATGAATGAACAAGAACAGATGAAAAAGTTTTTAAAATCTCTGATATTCGGCTTCCATGCGATAGGCTCCACAGGGATATCCATGTTGAAGACGATCCTTTGCCCTATGACGCTGGCCAGCCTCGACACATGTAGCCGTGCGAGCGTCTCTATCCCTGATCCAGACTCCGTCGAAACATCCACAAGTGGAAACACGGCCGGGACGGCGTCGTAAATCGCGGCCCGGACAAGGCGCACACACCGGCCTTTGACCGCGCTGTGCGAGCGTGTCGTCATTCCCGTGCTTTCGTGCCCCTCTCGATGCTCCCGTCGCGCGTGTCGACGATCTGCCAAGCCGGAGCACGCCAACATGAAGGGATCCACCAGGGGCCAGAACTAAAACGGCTTTGCTCGGCGCTACTTGTCGCCGCTCCATGTATCTGTTGGTGATGTTATCTGCCAGGGTCGCACCATGACGTCGAGGTCAACGCCAGGATTACCGGGTCAGCTCAAGCACCGCGAGAAAAGGTAGGTGCCAAAATTCATATCTCCTTATCGTCAGACGTCAGCTGTGGGCCAACCCCACGCATCATCTCGGCAACTCGGATGGCGGCGAGATCTCGTCGGTAGATTGTGAAGAGCAGATTAGCTTTTTGGCACTCGCACGAGGCACAGTGCCTCAGTCGGGAACCAAGGTTAAGCCAAAGCTAGATCCAATCAATGACGATTCATCGATGATTTTCATTTCAAAAAAGAAAACAAATCATCTCCGTGTCTTCCCATGTCAATTCATTTCCATCGCCTCCCTTTTCTCGCGCTTAGAGCTGATCGCCGTTCAATCCCGCATGCAAACTCGCAAGCGCTGTTCCATGACGGATTTTTGCACAAAAACAAGTGGGGAATGGCCTGCGAGATCTGCTCGCACGCAACGCAGAGCTTCGCAGTGTCTCATCATAGTGGAACCCTCCGTGGAGAATCGGCTCCGTAACATGTCCACCACACCTTGACATTGACGATACTGTTCGTTCCTCGGGTGGATAGACGTGGGGAAGTGTTCTTGTCGATCACCAACGCAAGGCCGCAAACTATCAACAACGCACGTCGTATTCATGGTAAGTTATGCGATGGTTGCGGGTATGAATCAAGTTTTCCAAAGCCACGCTCCTAATACCTTGTACAAATTCCTTCGGGCTGTCGTACAGGAACATTATGAGTCTCTATCGTACCACCTTGATAGGGTGATAATAGAAGAGCAACGGTCGAAGCGTTTCAGATGCGATCAAGTATCCTTTTTATCTGAACAGAAAGGAAATACCTGGGACCAGATATGCCAATCCCGACTTCGACCTCCAATCTTGAGTTCAAACCAGAACTCAACAATTTGCACACGGATAATCCAAGCCGGGCAAGCAATCATCCAATGCAACTCCATTAGGTGTAATTACTTGTTGCTTGTTGTTCTACCAAAGACTGACGGCATGAAGAGCGCATAGAAAACTGGAGCATGTAGTTCCACATACAGTAGGCAGTTCCACATCAGTGGATAGCAAAGGTCTCAAATTCGGCCGTATCACGGTCGCTGACATATCTAGCATACGAGTTCCACAAGTTCAGTATACCATTTCTCAGCGCTGTGGGTCCAGGCAGTACAAGTTTTGCGGCCCAACCAAGGTCGCCAGAAGGCAGTTTGACAAGATTAGTATTTCTATTTCAGCAACCTCGGTACTGAATCCGACCAGAATCTATCAGGAACAATAAGTCTCAAAAAGAAATGATTCAACAATGGGTCTCGGAAATCATTCTCTACAAGTATCAGACCTCGAGCTCTAGGAAATCAAGCCAGTATCTCGTTGCCGCAGCATGACTACAAGAGGATGGGAGGCATGGAACAGTTTGATGACATCACATTGGAAAATGCATCAAGAGAGAGGCATATTTGAAACAGGGTATATTATTGGTTCATTAAGGGATTAAGTTTAGATTTGATGCAGACCACTCTTTGGAATTCTTTCGTTTAAGCGTTGGATTGCTCGACACGGGCAGCATGGCCAGGAGCCTGCTCAGTGCCAGCCAAGGTCTGGTCGTCGGTAAGCTTGGGGTTGCGCAAAGCCAGAGAGAATCCGATCAGAGGGATACAGAGGCAGATGCCGGTAATGGTCAAGAGGCGCTGCACATGTTGGTACGAGTCGACAATGGCAGTGCGCTCAGGAGTGCCGACGGGGTAGTTAATAGCAGCGGTAAAGGGGTCGGCATAGGCGGCGACAGCCAGAGTCTCGTTGATGCCAGCGAGGTTCTTGGCCAGGGTAGTGGGCATGACCTGGGTCCAAATGGCACCAGAAACGGAGTTTCCGAGAGCAGAGCCGACACTGTAGGTAGCTAGGTAGAGACCAGTCATGACGGCAAGATTCTCGTGCTTGACGTAGGCCTGGAGAGAAGCCTGGGCGGGATAGGCGAACATACCGCCGGCAATACCGAGCAGGACCTGGGCACCAATGACACCAGATCGGCCGCTGTGAGAAGTATCGCCACGGTAGCGGATGAGAAGACCGAAGGCAACGAGGAACAGCGTAGTGCCGGCAACGATGAAGACCTTGAGGCGGCGGACCTTGTAGACGACAAAACCGAGCAGAGTACCGACAATGACACTGCAGAAGGAGTAGAGCGAGCTGACTCGGGTGGCAGTGCTGATGCTGAAGTCAAAGGCCACAATCAGAACGGTGTAGAGATAGTCACCCTGCATGTACCAGGTGAAGTTGAGCAAGACGGCCATGCCCATGGGAGCCCAGACAGAGCGATCCTTCATCAAACTGAAGGGAGCAAGGGGGTGGGGCGCTCGGAGCTCCCAAAAGATGAAGGCGGGAATGCAGAGGAAACCGATGACGAGGGGAGCAATAACATGAGCCTCGGCCCACTTGGTCTTGAAACCACCAGCGATGGTAGGGGGGACCAGGATAAGGGCGAAGATTGCGATGATCAAGATGATTCCAATAACGTCCAGAAGCCAGAAGAGCTCGACGGCGAAGTTCTTGGCACCGAGCTGCTTAAACGAGGAGCGGTAGTTGTCGAGGAGGCCCTGCTTCTTGGCACGGCGGCTGACAACAGTGAGGCTGATGATCAGAGGCAGAGCGCAGACGGGGTAGATGATGCACCACATGCCGATACCCCAGTGCCAGGAGGTGACTTTGAGAACGGCCTGAGTAATGTCACCGCTGACCCAGGTGTTAATGATGAAGGGCAGGGCGGGGATGAAGCTGAAGAGCAAACGGGCACGGGTGGAGGTGATATCAGCAACGATGACCTCTACCAGCAGGATAACCATGGTGTAGCCAATCTGGTAGATAATGGCACCAGCAGCAAACTGTTCCACATTGGCGGAGATGGACTCGACAATGGTGCCGATGACGTAGAAGAAGACGGAGAGACAGATGAGCTCGACACGGCCAAAGACATCAGCAATCTTGGCCGAGGTGGGCTGGGCAGCAGCAGCAATGACGGAGCGCAGGGTGGTGACGGTGGAGATGAGCGACTGGTTCTGGAACGAGGCGGTAGCATAAGGCTGGTAGGTGTATCGGACGGTACCGTCGAGGCCGTAGGCGTAGGCGATGAGGAAGACACCGAAGAAGATGAAGTAGCGGTCCGTGGTGGTGATGACGGACGAGATGGCCTCGATACGGACCACACCGGGAGACCTGATGTCTCGGACGGCATCAGCGGCCGTCTTGGGCTCGGTGGGCTGGTAGTCGACGCCAGTCTCCTTGGCCTCGGCCTCCTTGTCGCTGGCCATGATTGAAAGAGGAGAGCAGATTAGAGAGAATTGATTGAATCAGCAGCCTGTCTTCCAATTGGGCTGGGGAGAGGTGAATAGGAAAAGAGATGAAGGGAGCTCTGCAAGGGGAAACGACAGACTGAGGGAGGTGGGCAACGGCAGATTGATATGGACGATCAGAGACGGTATGGGGCCCACTGAGATTGATTAGATAACATGACAAAGTTTTTTCTTATTTTTTTTTTTTTTTCCCTTCCTTCGTCTCTCTCTCTCTCCGGCTTGGCCTGTGGCTTTCTGGTCTTAATCAGATGGACCTAAAAAAGTTATCAGACGACCATCATCTCGGCTCATTCCTACACAGGGCCGTGTTGCGCCAACGACGTCGGTGGCAAGGCAAGCGGGGCCAAGGCTGCAGAACGCTGGAGACGCTGGAGACGCTGGAGCACGAGGCAGACGATGCAGACAAGGTCCCATCAAGCCACAATGCGGGAGAGGCAAAGAGGGAGCTCGGCGATTCGTACAAAGCGCGTGAAGAGCTCGGTGGGCCCGATGGGCCTTACCTAAAGGCACTGAGCTCGGACGTGGCACCGTGGACGAAAGCGTTGATTTGTGAGACGGTCAGTCTTGGCGTGGGTGGGTTGAAGCCAATCCTTCCACACGTTGGCCGGCCGGCGCGAGAACGGCTTCGTGGGAGAGAGGGATAATGTTCCAATAGCGTTGTTTCGGCGGGTTTAAAGAGACGACGGGTAGCTGGGCAGCCGCGTGGTTGGGGCTACAGAAGAGGAAGACGAAGGGGCAAAAAAAACCAAATTGTCCATCATCCAGGCTACCAAAATTGTTTAGTGAAAATACGTTATGCCTCGCCGACCGTAGCAGCGTCCAATAATCCTCCAGTCCATCGAAAGCTGAAGCTCTCCAAAGTGAGTACAAAGCACAAGAGAGTAAGTCCCCGAGAGTTCAACGAGGCTACGCACAACCTCCCCCTAGCTAGTCCGTACAGTAGTTACGACGGTAGCGAGAGGTGAAGTGTGGATGCCCAGCTCCCCGCAGACAAAGCCTGCCCATCAAGGGATCAAGGAAGCTTCTCCTATGCCATGTCCATGTCCTCCCTGTGCAAAACATTCCCTGGTGCATGGGGTTGCTGTACCGGCAGCACCACAGTAACGTCAATGCCATCCTTGCTAAACAGCTGCCTGCTGGAACCCCCCACGACAAGCTCGTCTTGGGGGAGAGCGTGCTGCTCGCGCGAAGCTGATCTTGGAAGCTGCTCAACTGCCCAGCTGCTCGCAGTCGTGGTGAGGCCTTTTTTCTGACTCCTCCTGAGCGCTCCCCCATGTTGGCCACAGGGCAAATCCTTGCCCGCAAATCCCGTTCGACCTGTCAAAAGCTCGCGGCTTCACCGACGCAACCAGCATCCTGATCTTGATCTTGGCTCCATAGCTCGACAACCCTTCCCGGTCGTGCTGTGCATGGTTCGGCCCCGGGGTGTGGATCCTGGCCCAGGGCCTTTTGCGTTAGAACCGAACCAGTGCGCCACCAAAACGGCAATGATTATCAGAAGGCCAAAAAAGCCCGACGCCGCCACCACGGGCCTTCAGCAAGTCTATCATCTACCGGTATGTGTGTATCCGTACGTACGGGTGCGGGTTACAAATGTCATTGTAGTAAGCCTCGCAAGTGCCGAGGGGCGATGCATCAGAGTCAAGAAGCAGCCAAAGAATAGACAAGGCTGGGTTTGCCGTACACATAACAGACCAGCCAGTCTAGCCTGCAGATGGAGGGGGAAACCTTTCTCACTGGAAGCCTTGCACACTCCGAACTCGGCCAACACTCTCTCTCCTGGAGCATCTCATGTTTGCTCTGGGCCCTGGGCTCTGGGCAGTCAGTCTAGTAAGGATCGGGTGGCACGAGAAGTCTCACAATGCCAATTCGTCCACGCTCTGAAAGGCCCGTTAGTGTGTCGAGGGCCCTTGGTAGCTCCCAGCACTAGACTAGGTAGGTAGAGCACCAAATCGATCACCATCCTGCTCCTCCATGGGTGGCTGGATGGATTGGATGGATTGGATGGATTGGATGGATGGATGGGTGGATGGGTGAATGGTTCTTGCATCCTGAGCCCTGGGCACTGGAGAATCGACATTGGCACTGCACTTCACATCCACTGGACGCCTGGTCGTCGTCGTGGGGTCGCCGACATTGGGACGTTGGTCCGAAATACAGGGTGCGTACTCCGTAGTGTGGACTGTGGATGCAACGTGACCTTGCTCCACCAGCGCGAATGATCCTCCTCTCCCATGCCCATGTCCATGTCCATTCATTGGCATTGAGCATGGGATTGGCATTGGCATTGGCATTGGCTATGGCTTTCTCAGGGCATCGTCAGCACTCAGCACGGCTTAGGTCAAGATTAGCTTCTTTAGTAGGAACCCTCTAGTTCGTACATCCTCCTATGAACGTTCAGCGTCCTCGAGCTTGACGGGCAACGGTGCCTTCGGCACACTTCGGGCCCGAGCAAGTTGTGTGCATCGCAGTGTGCAGTCAGTCGCTCGGGAGCCTAAAGCAAGACACGTTCAAAATCAGATTATCAGATGGTCTCAGATGCGCTCTTGAGTCTGCGCTAGGCTCGAGTTGGGCTCAAAAAATTCTTTAGCTTCAACCGTGTTGAGCCAAAACGTCCAGTCGCGAGGAGGTCTAAGTGCGTGATCGAGTGTATTTTTTTATTTTTATTTTCTCTCCCTCCTCGTCTGTCCGTCCTCAAAGAGTCAAAACATCCCACGCTGTGATCACCCGCCAAGCCATTTCGTGCCGGGGGTTTGGAATGCTCCACCATCCCAAGTGGCGCTACCTTTGACTTTGCTGCGGGAGCCTTCTTGTCTCCCAACTTCCGAACCACTCCTCTGTGCGAACTTATTGGTTTGTCCCAAGGTTGTTGCCCCCAGGTTACAACCCGCGCGCATCCCGAAACCCCCGTCCCCGAGCCCATCGCCACCTGCGTTGCATCGTGTTCGGTGCCTCTGGGGTCGGGTCGGTAGTCCAAGTCATTGAGCCTCGGAGAGTCTCCACCAGATCTAACTCGTTGTCAGGTTCTTGGCCCGTGACTTAAAAAGACAGGAATCATGCCGTTTTCATCAGTCATCCCAAGGCCGTTTAACAGTGGCAATGTGGATCGCTAACAGGGACAGAGCCTTCGATGGAACTGCGGCCAGAACTCCGGCGCTTCTCCACCTAAACATCCCGACACATAAACGAGTCCGCTTCGGGCGAAAGTTGAAGATCAGCGTCGTATTGTATGCATGAACTACTCCCGCTGTCAGGTCTTTTTTTCTTTCACATTTGAAGCCCCTGAACCGTCGAAACCGTTCCCCATGCATCAGGTTTAATGTCCTGCCATGAATGAGGCGGATCAAAACGGAGACTATGAACTGTAGCAAGGGCCAAATTTCCACTGGTGGGATTCTAAAAACCAGACATCTTCGGAGGAGCCACGAATAGTTTCGTAAAGGGAGAATCCTTTCCCCTAAGCAGAGTCTCTTTGACAGCGTCTAACGCGATTACGACTGCAGGGCGGCCCGCCGGGTGGGTTAAGAACCATAAGGCCGATATTTGCAGCCGACCAGAAGCGAACTAGACAACGCGTTGAAAGGAAGAGGGTCTGGAGCTGGACGATCAAGCTGTTCTGGAAGCCAATTTGAGAGTTCTTCAGTGGATTCGAACCAGGTGGCCAAAGGATCTGAGCAAAGGACGCAAACATAGTTATGGACTAGCCCAGTAAATCCCAGTGACTGACTAAGGGAGCTCGTCCGACATGCCCCAGGCAGGTTGGAATGGAAGGTCTCGGGCGAACACAAGAGTCCATCGGCCAATTCTCTAGTTTGGAACTTGAGGAGGGGCAAATATTGGTTCGAGAAGGTTCCGGTCGCGTGAGCAATGTCCATCTTTGACAGCACGCTATGATAAAATGGCGGCCAATGCTTTGGTCATGACTGTTGGGAAGGGCCTTACCACAAGCGCGCTTCTTCATTGATCAACACATTCCAAAGAACGACAGGCCCGAGGACAGCAGACATCTAACACGTCAACACCGCACAAGCGAGATTCAAGATCATGTACAATTAAGCCAAGCAGAGCCAAGACAAGGCCAAGAAATGGTTCCATATATGAAGCTCTATATGTCACAACGCGTGCAGCTCCGTTACCTTTCATCAAACCAAAACCTGCAAGTGACAGCAAGCGAACTAGATCATGAAGACACCAAGCTCAAATCAATATTTCCTGATTCACAACCACGTGGGGGAATTGCAGCACAACGGAATCAAGAGCCCAATTTACGTAACGATGCAATAAGGCAAGTGCGGAAATTCTCCGACGAAGCACCCATGCTCCCATCAAGGGGCCATCGCTGACAAGGAAGCGATCGACAGAACAGCTTGGAGCTTACACCACCAATGAGAGGCTTGTGAGCCCTCCAAAATGAGTGTAGACCACCTCCTTTTGCTAGGACTTCCTCCATGACTCGGAAATTAGATGAATCTGAGACTGGAATATGGACTTAAAGTAGAAGCATTCGGCTGCGAATTATAACAACGCTGAAGACGGAGGATTGGCCGCATTGGGTTCTACATTATCACTCAACCCGTTTCTAGTATTATATTGCAAAACTATTAGTGATTATTATTTTCAACAGTTCCCCTTCTGCATTGCTCGAAAGCTGTTGCGCCCATGCAAATCAAACATCGTCAAAGAAAACTCAGGTTTATAGGCTTCTTCTTCATCCTACATGTCGGGAATACTATTTTAATTGCAACTTGGCAACGGCCCGTGGCCCAATTGAGACCCTAGAATGTCCATAATCAATCATTCCTCGTCAACCCAATTACCCTATACTTCTCAATTCTAAAAGTCTGCAGGTTGTACTAATATTATTGCCGCCTGTTTCCTCGCAACCTCAGCTCGAGGAGAATGCCTGAGGATGGAAGAAGATAGCATAAAGGGCACCTTGGTCAGCAGCTTACGAAAATCCCATCTCAAGATGGATCCTTTCGGGTCTGATCACGACGACTTGGACCCGACAGGGCCTGGCAGGGCGATAATCCCGCGTATGATAGCGGTTGGCTTCAACGCAAAGGCAGCATACACAGTCATTGCCTTTGTCTTTGTCGCCAGTTTACTTTCGAGAATCGTATTCAGTCCTAAGAAGAACAAGATTTTTCCAATTTGGGCAACAATCGAGATCGCCATTGCCAGCTATGTCATCGTTGGTGGTGGGCTGAGTCGTCGTATATAGTGAGTGGGCCCGGAAACCAACGTGGATAAGTTGCAAGAGCTGAAATGATTACAGTTCAATAATTCGGCGATCTGGCGGGTCTCTTTTTGGCATCACTTCGAATCATCAAGTCCTTGCTAATCTTCCAGATGTTGATCGCCTATTGTCTCACCCAACCCACACCATCGCGGTGGAACCAGTTCATTATACTCTTTTTACAAGGGTATTTGGAGCTGCAGACTCTCCCGAAATGAGAAAAAAACTATTTGATGCAGTGAAAGGTCTATTTGCAGCTATTGAACGATCGTTTCTCAACGACAACATCTCCGCCGCCACCATTGAGAAGGGCGGCATCCCTAAAAAGGCAGCCTCCTTCGTCACGTTTTCCACTAACCGTCAGTCCATGGCGCGATGGGAACTTTCTGCCAACGTCAAAGCAGTCTCATCCAACTTGCCAGGTAATCCAGAGGCAGTGGAGGCCGATCTTCACAGCCTGACCCGAGACTTCGGCGCCTGTATTGCTGTGCCTCTGCTCTACGGCCAAGACTTCCTTCAGCGTTATCCGACTGTGTTGGAGGATCTTTGGAAATTCGACAATCAACTATTCCCCCTTTTAATGTTAGGGGTCCCAAAGTGGGCCCCATTGAAGATAATGAAGGAAGGCTTAGCAGCGAGATCTCGTCTGCATGATGAAATAGTAGTATTGTATCGACGCATTGACCAGTATCAAAAGGGCGAGCGAGTTGACTTTGACGTTGATCTGTCAGACGTCAATACGGCTGTTTTCGAGCGCAACATAGCCTACGAGCAAACCGGGTGGACGTTTGAAGAACGCGGACCTGGAGATCTGGTGCTTCTATGGAGTCAAAATGCCAACTCGCAGACATTACTGTTTTGGCTCCTAGCTTTTATCTACTCCACTCCTGGGTTGTTAGATGACCTCCGAGACGAGATATCCCCATACGTCAACTTAACCGAAACGAGCCCACCAGAAATCACATCCACTGACTTGGCCCCCATGTATCGCAACTGCCAACTTCTCAAAGCCAGCATTTTTGAAACCTTCCGCATGGCAAACGAAGCGACATCCATTCGATATGTTGCCCGCCCAGTCACCATCAACGATGGAGATTACAAGCACGAACTAAAACCTGGCATGTTCTTGTCTGCCCCGCATGCCATAAGTCAGCGAGACCCTAGCATCTACGAACACCCTCACAAATTCCTGCCCGGCCGCTTCCTCACGTCAGACCCAGAATCAGGGAAGCCAGTCGCAAAGTACGGGAAGCTCAGACCTTGGGGTTCTGGAACTGCAATGTGCAAAGGACGATCGTTTGCTGAAAAGGAGCTCATGGCTCTGGCGGCGGCCATTATCAGCCTCTGGGACATTGGTCCGGTCAATGATGTCTGGGAGTTGCCAGCCATGATACCTGGCACTGGAGCGAAGAAGCCCGCGAAGGAGCTGCGAGTCATTATCACACGGAGGGTTCTTTAGCATGATATAGATATCGCGCAAACGAATAGAATTAAAAGTGCTGACTGTTTATTATATTCCTATCGCCCAGTAAATCTCGCCAAGCATGCATTTTTCTTGATCGGATGATACTATTCGCTGAGGCCTTGTAATTGCTAGCGTTCCAAATATTCTGACGTGTGATACGGTGTTCCGCCCGTCAATAATTCAGCTACAACAAGACGCAATTCATGAAGATGTGAGCCTATGGAATCATTGTTCAAATAGATCCCAGATGTGTGCAATGTCCACTTCAGTACCCCAGTCTCGGCAACATTTCCTCCATCACTGACCCACTCCCAGGCCCGTGGGTCAATCATCCTAACTTGGTATCTCAGCCGAGAACTTGAACAATTCTACAGTGGAGATCTCATAAACATCGAGCGGTTCAATGATCACACCACCCTGCACATGATCCCGCCAAAGAGCTATGCTGCCGAATCGCGAGACGTCTGAGGCTGGAATTGGACCCAACGGGTGCAGGGATAACAACTACCGAAGCCACCAGTCCGGATATAACCTATGGGTTCAATACCTCGCGGTTTCGCTTTCGGCACCAGCAAACCATAAGACCAAAAAACACCCCCTTTACCGCACTGCTTCTATCCACCACCTAGATCCTCATCGTGCTCAAGGACGGCACAGTATACCCTGAATGAGATGGCCATAATCACGAACTCATTCCATTTAAGGGCTACAGTTGCGGCATCATGTGTTGCAATGCTCTTTGGGTACGTAATTGCCCCAGGACCAGTCTCCAATCGAACATGTAGGCCTAACCCACGCTTAGTCTTGACACAGGGAGCATCGGTCCCATAACGACCATGCCATCCTTCCAAGATACATTTGGTGCTTTTTCGGCCATTTTGCACGGAGTTATCGTATCGTCGGTGCTCCTGACCGGTGCATCGACAGCTCTCATTGCCGGAGTTTTGGCTGATCACTTCAGTCACGTACGAGTTTTCTCAATAGGATCCCTCGTCTACGGAGTTGGCGCAGGGATAGAGGGCTCTTCCAATACACTGGGTGTCTTCATCTTTGGCCGGCTTATCAAGGGCGCGGGCGAGGGTTTATTCTTGAGCAATGTGTACGTTCAGGTATCAGAAATGTCTCCCTCTCGTGTCAGGGGCATTATGACTGCCCTACCCCAGTTCTTCATCGTTCTGGGTCTTGTCATGGGATATTTTTCATGCTACGGTACTGCTCGCCTAGGTTCGTCGTCATTATCCTGGCGCATCCCAATAGCGTCTGCGTCCTTTCTCGGAGTTGTTCTGTCGATGACGTATTGGGCGGTTCCCCCTTCGCCTCGATGGTTGCTAAGCAAGGGGAAACGAGAGGAGGCGGGTATAGTTTGTGAACGGTTGGGCCTTGATTCGTCTGAGAGAGAGGAAATATTCGGTCGATCATCAGTCGAAATTTCGGAGAATAATCTCAACGTTACACTAAGGCAAAGCCTACAGCAGACGTTTTCCGGCTTTCGTGATGCGTTTTCTGCGCCTTTCCGGAGCAGCACAGCATTTTGCTGTTTCATTATGGCTATGCAACCATTCAGTGGAATCGATGGTATCCTATACTATGCCCCGATCCTGTTCAAACAAGCCGGCCTCGGTGGTGATCAAGCTTCGTTTCTGGCTTCAGGGGCATCTGCACTTGTGATATTGGGTGTAACGATCCCTGCGATGCTCTTGGCAGATCATTGGGGCCGGCGAGCATCCAGCCTGCTCGGTGGAGTGCTCATTACCATATTGATGCTGGTTATGGGCTCGCTCTTCGCTGCAGGTCAAGTTCACAGCAATGGTGGCGCAGGAAAGTGGGTTGTTATTGTATCCATTTATCTATTCGCCATCGTCTTCAATGGAACTTGGGCCATTGGGTTTCGGACATTCGTGGTGGAGAGCTTGCCCAGAAGGACCAGAAGTAGTGCTTCTAGTTTAGCACAAGGCACTAATTGGGTAAGTGTTATTTCAATAAGTTCCTTATCATGATGATTCTCTACTGATCATTCCCTTGAAGATATCCAACTGCATAGTGGCACTAATTACTCCGGTGCTCATATCAAAATCGACCTTTGGAGCATACTATCTGTTTGCGTTCTCCTCCCTATTTTGCACCGTCATCATCTCAATTTTTATGGTGGAGACTCGAGGGGATAGCCTTGAGGTGATCGAGCGACGCCATCCGAGTAGAGCTCGTGCAACCGGAGTTTCGATCCAAAACCTCCAATTACGGAGGATCGGATTGAACGAGTAGATAGTTGTCCAGTTGGCAGTGGAATCGATTGAGTTCTGACGGAATATTGAAGAGTAGATTTATTTAATGTTATGCAAAAAGTAGTGATTTCGTGTCATATTCTAGCTGCTTCCAAATCTTCTTCGAGGAGACTAATTACTGCGACACAGGCCTCTCTCTGAAACCCGCCTTCCGCAGCTGCACTTGAATTCTGGTAAAAGTCAGACCTAATGCACTTCTCTACTGCACTGCGATAGCCTGAGCCCCCCAGAGTATCAAGTCGTCCCAGCAGCTTCATAGCCATTTCATAATCTGAGATAAAGTCGGGCATGTCTCCAGTCCCGGATTCTTGTGATTTTGGCGGTGATGCATCGATCACCCTCCCCAGCATAAGTTCAATCAGGAGCATTCCAAGAGCCAAGAGTGCTCGCTTATTCTTCATCATCGGAGATTCGTTCTTATTCAACGATGGATGTTCAGGAAACTGCTTCAGAACCAGGGCTTCACGATAGATTGGCATGCCATGTTTTCGAGCAATGAAAATCCCATCGTGTGAGGGCGCTGAATCTATCCATGGCGTCCCATGTAGCTGTAGGACACTACATGCGATTATCCACGCCAGGTATAATTTATCTCCATACAGCAGAGGAGACCGAGAACCTGTTTGATCCATGAGAATATCTCTCAGGGAAACTAATGACCAGCCATCACCTTGACCGAGTTGTTCAAAGGCGTAAACGCCATATTCTCGGCGCTTGTGTGCAAGAAAGGCGTTGATGTTGCCATAGCAATCACCAGTTTGGTGCTTTTCCGACTTAAGGATAGCCTCGCAGAAGTTGTCTATATGTCGTGGTTGTTTGGCAGTATCCGAGTTCCAACTAGACTCCAACTTCGGACTCGTAAGGGGTGAATTATATATTGATGAGCCAGAATCGAGGCTCAGTCCCGTAAGTTCTTCCACAAGTGGCGACGGCATAGAGAATTTGACGCTTTTTGTAGATGTCGCCAGACTGATATGGGAACCGGGCCCCCATGTCTTGTACTTGTACTTTGGCTCCTGGGCCAGCTGAAGAACAACTTCATTCCATTCACACATCTTTCTTTCCTCTGAATTTCTGGTATGTGAAATAACAAGCCGAAATTGCAGCTCGTTCATGACCTGTTCATCGTCATCCTGGGGGATAACCGCCCGGGTCGGAGGCGTCACTCGAAGACCAACATCGTGCCGCACAGCACATTCGCAATCCAACGTTGATCTCAGTGCTCTGTATATGCTTCCTGAAATATCTTGCATTAATTTATATAACCTTCCCTTGGAACGGCGCCGGCGGTCGGGCTCTAATTCGACATTCATTGCCGTAGACTTCTGCAGCAAGGAGACACCATCTCGAACCCGGGTGAGAAGGTCTTGATAAATTGATCGCTGCAATATGAAAGCAGCTTGCTTGAATAGCTTTTCGATCGTGTTGGACTCAGTCCATCGGACCTAGCTGGGCGTCAACACGGGTCAAATTTCCAGTTTCTACTGAACCAAAATTACTCAAATCAACGTATGCAAGGTGAGGCTTACTTTGCCATCAAGACCCATGCCCAGTTTTGCCATCATTTCCTGAATAGCGACCAGCATATCCTCAACAGCTTCTTGAAATACTTTGTGTGATTTCCATAAGCGTAGCCGGATTTTGTTGGAAATCTCATCTCTCTTCCACAGGTCACCAAAGGGATCATCTATCATGTCCTCAATCTCGCTTGGGTGAGCGATGCCGACAAGAAGCTTCTCGAACACATTTTCGAGGTTGATAATCTCCGTATTGAGGCTAGATATCAGACTCTTCAGCTCTCTTTTGTAATGCCGCAACTTCTTGATCGTGCTCGCGCCCCTCATGTAGGCCTCGAGCGCAGAGACGATGAGGGGCAAGCTACCAAGCACGATGCCAGCGACCTCGAACCCAGACATGATTTGATAGGTACGGTAAACTCGTTGAGAAACGAGCTCAGCCTCCCGCTGACTAGATTTGCAATTAGGCTGAGCTGAGGGGAAGCCATGATCGTGATGAGGAACGGATAGACCATGTTCCGAAACCAGGGTCAGGTTACACCGTGTCAGCCATGATTGGCTAGCGGCTCGGTTGGAGGAGTCAGGTGTTCAGCCTATTTTCTCCGCTTCTCGCAACCAGAGCCTCACGAGGCTATGTCCATATGGAAATTTATTACTTTCCACCATTGATGAAGGCTTGATGGCAACCGTTGTAGCCAACGTCTCGGTCTGCTTGCAGGGGTTCCGGGATCTCTGCCAGGCCCTGGCGGCTACAGAAGAGTCGGAACACTTGAAGGATATGCCTCTGCCCAAAATCGAAGATGAGTTTAGCAGATTCAAGGTATGGACCGGAAATATCGGGGCACATCAGACCGGCCGGAGCTCGCTTGACTACCGTCTTCGAGATGCATCGCATGTCCGGAAGCATGTCGTCAATTTACTTCAAGATATAGTAGAATCTTTAACCGATGGTAACTGAGGGTTCTTCAATGTTATTTTAAGTCAGTGATCTAACAGTCTTTAGCAACTGAAATCGTTTCTGGGGAGTCCGTTCCATGGGACCAAGACTCTGCAGACGATTCGTCTGAAGCGGGAGAATTTGATGAAGACTTGAGGTTGGAATCAGCCATGCAATCCGAGTTGTCACAGATCTTGATGAGCTTAGTCGAAGCGACAAACTGTCTGTTTCGGCTCTCGGTGTCTATCCGAAATCCCGCACCCCACGATAGATTCAAAAAGTCAACATTCACCGACACTTCTCACTTCGAACGTCATGATATTGCACACGTCCTGGCCAAGTTCCCTTCGGCAAGAACCGAGCTGATTGAAAGGCTCGGCAAAGCAAATTCGCGCAGACGTCAATATTTCAAGTATAGGGAAAAGCATCATGAAAAATTAGCAACAGGTTTGGAACAGGAGAGCGAGGTTGTTGAAAAAAGTACCGGAAAAAGTACCATTGCGTCTTCCATTCCAGAGCATCTGAAGGAAGTAATTTCTCGTGATAGTTCGGACACCTCCGTTCTAGACGAAGATAGATTTTCAGACTCTGGCGTCACACAAACCTCATACGCAGCTTCTTTCATAGGTTCAGGAAGACGAAAAGTACCACCATTGCCTCAGCAAGCTAGTGACGGCCCTTTCGAGTGCCCATTCTGTTTCATGATGATATCAGTAACCACCACAGCAGCTTGGGAGTATGATATGCATACCTTACTATTCTCATCCGGTTCTAATGTCATTCGCAGGCGTCACGTTCTCGGAGATCTCCGGCCGTACATATGTTTATTCACAGATTGTCCAACTCCGGACCAAGATTTTCATAAACGACACCAATGGCTTAGCCATATTCAACATCACCACTGGAAAGTCTGGATCTGTCAGCTGGGTTGCAGCGAGTCTTTCGAATCTGGGCCACAGATGAAAGATCACATTGTCAAAACCCACGCAGAAAAATTAGCATCAACGCAGATCCAAACCTTGCTAGGCCTTTGTGAACAGAGAAGACCTTTCGACGGCTCTGCAGAGTGCCCATTATGCCATGAGCCTCAACATTCTTTAAAGATGTATCAAAAGCATGTAGGACGACACCAATTAGATCTGGCACTTTTTTCCTTGCCAGCGATTATGACAGAAGATGACGGAAGGGACTCCAACCCGAATGCTGTCCCTGATTATTATTCAAGTGGCTCAGACGGAGCGTGGATAGACGCCCCCCCTGAAGCCATGGTTGCATCAAAGTTGTCCAAGTGGGTAATGAAAAGGATGTCTCCAAATAGTGAAAATCAGCATACCCCAACTGATGCTGAACTCCAACATCAAGCGCGGTTAATATTATTTTCCAGGTGCGCATTCACTAGTTAGGAGGTGTCGTTGCTCTAAGCTGATGTCTATCGCAGTGATGACCCGTGGAATCCGACACCCGCTGATAATCCCGAATGGTTGATACGATTCAAGACTGAAGTCGGTATTCTTAAGAAAGAAAGTCCGAACGAATCAGCTTCTCCAAGAGAGGATGATATCGAGCTAGAAAAAAGTGACGACCCAACCGCTGATATTTCATTGCCGGCCAAAAACACATCCCAAAATATATCGCGCCATCGAATGCTCCCCCTCAACCCAGACGGGCTAGAGTTCGATTCTTCTGATGGAGAGATATTCGTGAAGGAGGAAGCTAAGCCCAGACCCGAAGACAAAGCGGCGATGGAAAATGGCATGGCCGAGGTGCGCAGAGCACTTGGGCCTGATGCTAGCAGAGTCACAACAAATCAGATCCGAGACGCACTCCGGCATTATTACTACAATATCCAGCAGTCAGTCGCATATCTGACAAAGACCTACATTACCCCAACATCAGAATCGGGCCCAAAGAATATCTCAGAAGACACATCTGGCCCGGTCGATTTGACTGCTTCGCTTACAGAAAAGGATCACATAGTAGTTAGAGTCGGAACAGTTACCTATCCCTTTCATTTTTCGGCTTACAGCATCGCGAGCGGGCAGATACGAGTTGCGCATATCCAGGTCTCAATTGCACATCGACTGAAGATGCCAGAACATTCGGAGAGGGACATAAAGCTATATTATCAAGGCAAGCATTTGGCGAAATCCGGCGAAACGCTGCATAAATATGGCATCCGCAGTGATAGCGAAATTGAAGCCGTGTTACCAGCAGTCAACTTCGACGCAGAACCGGTTCGCGAAAGACTCAGACGATTAGAGGATTTCGTGTCCGTTGTCGGCCAGAGCCCTCCCAAGGCGGACGGGAATGAATACTCTGATTCGGATGAGAGGAACGAAACATCGATTCCTACCAGGCCAAGGGGCGACAAGGACAAGGCACCAAGCGTTGACCTGCAGGACTCAGACATGGCTGGAAGAGCCCAACCCGAAGCCCCTCAAGGCGAACAACGCTTCGAAAGCGAGCGAGAGGAGCTACTTAGGATTCTCTCTGATTCCAAGCGTACCAAGGGTACCAAGGAAAAGAAGAAGGTCGACATGGACGCGAGCGGGAAGCGCAAGGTGCCTGCGAAAGGCAGGGCCAGCACCAACATGGAAGAGGGGATTGACACAGCCAAGAGACCTTATACGGCAGCGTTCCAGAGGCACAATACCCCAGTCCGGGAGACGACGAGACCATCCAAGAGTCCAGGAAACAGTTGGACAACATTGCTTCCGAGTGGAGTGCGAAATGGCAACCACGCATCCAACAATTCATTGATAGTCCACCAGAAGACGCAAAAGTACGCGGAAACGAGCACCTCAAGCTCGTAGAACAAATCCTTGAACGGGTAATGATGGCGCTTGACAGCGTTGATAGTGCAGGTAGCGCAGAACTACGGGCCTACAGGAAAAATCTTGTGAAAGGCGTTCACGCGGATCTGAGGAGACTAGACATTGCCCTGAATGAGTGATACCCCGTAAAGAGATGAATCATACGGTTAATGGAGACTCCGCTTTAGGCTGACTCGTTTTCTCTCCCAATCAAGTTGCTACGTGTCTCAGTGATGCATCTTTTGACGCAAATCCACGTATACCACCATGCTGATGCTAATGCCAGCCTTGATGCAGCCCCCGTGCCTCTCAGGAGAGCCCTCGAGCCAGACATCGAACAGTGGCAAGCGGCAAGGCTTAGGGCCAAGCCATATCTCCGCGATCAGACTTGACAGGGCTCGACATAATACTCCCTTTGCCGGGCCGGTGTGATTCTGGTTTACCCTTGTCGCATACTGAAGAATGCTGGAGAACGACTACGGCAGAACTTCTCGTGTAAGCGTATACCCCGCATGGCCTATCATGAGATCGTTGCCCAAACAGTCATAGCGGGCATCCCAAGATCGGTAGCGAAGCGAATCCGTAGGCTTCTGAATCTGCCACGGCTTGGCTCTCGTTGACAGCGAAGCGCCGGCGCGATTCGAGCGAGGAAAAAAGAAACACAAATCAGAGCATGGCTGTTTGCTGGATTCAAGCCATGGCTGTGTCTTGTCCGCTTGCCCGGCTGCAGAATGCTACTGTGGCGCAAACTGGCAGCGCACTAAACTCGTGGTGCTCAGCTCAACGCAGCCCCGAGGCTGCCTCACCTCCCCTTCAGGTTCTTGAAGAGGTAACGTATGAATGCAGCAGAGAGCCCAAGGGCAACCCCCCCCCCCCGCCCGCCGTGAGACCCCTGTATTTCGCTTACATCCGGTGCACATAACCTGATCGGCAGTGAGGAGGCCCTGGAGGCTGCTGCACAGCAACTCTGCCTTGGGAATCCGAACAGAAGAGAGGAGACTGGGGTGGGGAGGAGAGAAACCGGGGACGGGGGGAGGGGTTGAGCGAGCGTGTGCAGCGAGCAGCGGTGAGCGAACGTGCAGCAAACTGCTCAATCAGTCGAAAGCATGCAATTGATGCAGGACTGGGAAAAGAGAAGGGGTCATTTATTACCTATAGTAACCGTGGTAACAGAATACAGGGAGGTTCATCCAGGGATGGATTGCGAAGATGATGGACGTAGGTTGCTGAATTGTCGCAACGTTATTGATTATATTTTAATTTAATTGTGAGAACGTGACGCTGACCAACCGATCGACTGATTGACTGACTTGTCGTTTCCAAGAGACGGCCCAAAGACAACAACAACAACAACAACAACAACACGTGATTGATCTCTGTGTAGCAAACAGCAACACTGTTTTTCTCTCTCTCCCTCTCTCTCTCTCTCTCCGCTTCTGCTTATTGTCGTTATGGAGTACGCGGACGCTGTACGAATAAGTTACATACATACAGGGAGAGAGAAAAGAAACAACATTAGGCCCTGGTCCTGGCTGGCACACTAATCTCGTCATCCCCTCCACCCCGCGCTTTAGCTGTCTGCTGACGGCTCGGCGGACAAGCGAGCCAAGTCGGGAAGGCTAAGGCTAAGGAGGGCCAAGGACAAGCTAAAAATCTCGATGGCATGGCAGTGGGATTAGCATGACAAGGCACTGGAGCATTGGCCTCTCGCCGTTGACGTCCAGGTCGTTTTGGCATATAAAGTGGAGGTGGGTTCAAAGTCTCCGAGCCCATGATGGAACGATGAGATGTCTCGCAATGTGATGACGGTGCGGCCCAGCGAGATGGCCGAGATGACGAAGGAGTGGTGTTAGGCGAGCGGCCCAGAAAGGAAATACAGTCATCTTCGCATCTCGCATTGGCGCATTGGCGTCCATCACAGCGCCGTGCAGCTCAACCGCAACTTTTGTGGCCCGGAATCGAACCAGTCCATGGCAAGGTCCTCTCTCCCAGGGCCATGCTGCCCAGGCCGAGAGCCTGCGGACACGAGGCCGCTGTGATTCGGCGTTCGCCAAGCCCATGTCTCGCGAGGGGGGCGGGAATACAAGACGGTGATCCTATTTCCAGAACAAAACCAAAAGCGCTCCTCCTGCTGTAGTTATGCCATTGCCACCCCCCTCTCCCTGCGTGCAGCTAACTCTTGGCTATTAACCTTGAAAACATCCTTGATTCGCGGCCCTGTCCCTGCCCACCGGAATAGCTCAGTTGAGGAGCACGCTCGGTTCAGCAGCGGCCTCTCACAGATCAGCTCCGACGCATAGTGCAGATCTCTGTGGGCTGACTCGTCGCGAAGCCATTGGTCTTTTGACGCTTTCTTCTGCTCTCGGGGAAACAAGAAAAGTAACAACACCAAGGAGGGGGGAAGATGAAGGAAGTAAAATACAACACACACGCCAGCACACGCATAATCACACAAACACTCATACTGTACCAACAAAAAAAAGGATGAAATAAATAAATACTCAATGCCTATTAATCAAACCCAAACTCAGAAAAGATCACTAGGTTCCGCTCCAAGTGGACACCCACGAGGCCGAGTCGGACAGACATTGGTCTGGCATGCAACCGTCCTGTGTGGTGCATCCAGACATACACACATACATAGCCGTGCATCCCTAGTACACCACATACGCTCCATGCCGTACACACGCTACGGCACTGTCTCGTATGGAACCGTGTGCACACTACTGTACGTAAATCACTACAAGACTAAAACACACGCTGCTCGATACAACGAAGCGTCGGTCTCCTTGCGTTGCCTCGAGCACCTCGCCGTCCAATCCGCGTCCCCGGCCGCCGCCCAGCTGAGTTGTCGCCTGCATAGACATGATCGGGGTGTGAAGCAAAGGCTCACGACGGCATTCGTACATGTAGGGATCCGTACAGTACATACAGTACCTACACGGGCGTGTGCGTGCCTTGTCCTGCCAGTTTGCCCAAGACTATCGAAATGAGGACGGGAGTGCGACCAGTCTCAGTGGGCAGCCAACATGCAGCAGCCTTACATCGATGAACCCCGATTCCCAGCGTGGGGCCTCGTGTTACCATACTTGCCCACCAGGAGCACGTCGGTGTATTCCTCCATCCATCCATGCGTGCGGATATATTGTACGTACAGTACATACATCTATCCCATGTACGTACATCCGCACATTGCGCAAGTTTGCAGAGCAGCCTGGGGTTTTTCTTCTTCCTTTTTGTTCTCCCCTTTACAGTGGGCAGCGTGTGTCGTAATACTCCCGAACTCCGATTCTGCTCGCCTTCGGCCTGCATACTTGGCTTGGGAAAATACGAGCCTCTCGCCAGCGTGTCCCGCTCCGGGTGCTGCATACCCAGAAGCCCAACGCCATGCAGATGGCTTTATTTCTTTCTTGTCTCCCATCTCAGGCACCAGGAACCAGACGGGACGCCTGCGGCAAGCCGTGTCCGTGTCTGTCGCGCGCTCCCGTCCGTTCCTCAAATCAGTGTCGGGTCGCGACCCGAACGACACTGGGACACGCACACCACCACACTATCCCGCTCTCTCACACACACATGGACGCACACGCAAACTGGTGGTCCGCCCCAAGCTCTAACCCCTCCGAAAAAGAAACAAAACAAAAGCTCCTGCTGCTGGAGCCGCCGCCACTATCCCGGCAACCCAGGTGGTGGCGACATGGCTTAGGGGGGCCTTGGCCCGCAAAATGGGAAAATCTACTGAGGCGAATGCCCCAAACGCGCGTTCGCCCCCCCCCCATACGGCCCCAATTGCCGACAACTGTGATGGCATGGCCCAGCAATACATGTATCTATCGGACGCGGGCCGTAAGTGGGATCGACCCTAACTAAGCTAGGACCGGGAGAGCTGGGGAGCATGGGAGCATAGGAGCATGGGCTGAACCTAGGCCTGTACGCCACGTTCCCCTGGTGCGAGTGGCACAATGCCGGGCGAGATATTGGCTTGGCGCAGCTGAGTTCGTCATGATGGACGCTGGTCCAGAGGTGAAGAGAAGAGCAGGCTGAGCAGCAGAAGAGAGCATGGGCCAGAGCAGCAAAGAAAAAAGAGCGGAGATGCTCTCGCTGATGTCTAGGATCCAGATGCTGGGGGCCCAGGTCCGGGTCCGGGGGTTCCACCGCATGCACATGCACATCCGCATCCCAGCCTTGCCTTGCCGTTGTGGGTTGAGGTTTTTTGTCTTTTTTGCCCTGTTGGTGCCAAAGCACACGCATCTTTTGCACGATGCTCAGCTCAGCACCACGCACCTGCGTCCATGACAGGTGTGTGTGTGTGAGAGGAGGTGTGAGGAGGCGGCCGAGTGGGCGTGTGGCCGTGGGTTGCGTCGGCGCGGCACCACCGCATATCATCATGTATATATCCCCAGCTCCCGCGCTGGTGGTCTCCAAGGCGATGGAAGAGAGCTAAACCCATCACGCCGGAACGCAGTCCTCGATCTAGTCTGCTTCAGACTCGTCCGCTCGTTCTCAAACTCCAGCCAGTCGTTCGTTTCGAATCTGCCCCTCCCTCCCCGTCCTCCCCGTCCTCCCCGCAGCAGCCATGAAGAGCTTCAGTGCTGCAGCCCTCGCTGCCGTGACGGGCGTTGCCCTGGCTCACCCTCACGCCGTGAAGCTCGACCGCCAATCCAGTGCCGAAGAGGGTCTTCTCGGAAAGCGGCAGACTTCTACCAACGGACGATGCGGAACCGGCTACGGCACCGTGTGCTCGAGCACCGAGTGCTGCTCCAGTGCTGGGTAAGTGTTGTCATTGCGGTTCATTTGCGACCCAATTGAGCCCCCAGTTGCAAAAGAAAACCTCGCCATGAGATGTCTAACCTCGCCTTGCAACAGATGGTGTGGAAATGGCTTGGAGTACTGCTCAGCTCCAGCTTGCCAAATCGACTATGGCCCGGCCTGTGATGCCAATGTCCGTCCCTCGGGCCCGGACACCATCAACGTCGCCCGAACCAAGCTTGGAAGCATCGCTTATGGAGAGGCCATCTACCATTGCGAGACCTATGGCGACATTGCTCTCACATATGATGATGGCCCATACGAGTACACCGAGTATCTGCTGGACCTGCTCAAGGTAAGTCTGCATCTTTCATCTGCGTGTTTCGTCCGCGTCTGCTCTGCTTTGACTTTTTCGTCATTCCCCCCTGACATGCGCATGCGCCATCCACCACGTGTCTGGGCTCACGGTGCTGACATGCATCTCCTCCGCAGCAATACAACGCCAAGGCAACCTTCTACATCACCGGGAGGAACCTGGGCAAGGGCGCCATCAACGACGCCAGCACCGCCTGGCCGGGCCTGATCAAGCGCATGGCCAACGAGGGCCACCAGATTGCGAGCCACACTTGGTCTCACCAGCGCCTGACGACTCTCAGCAAGGAGAAGTTCTGGAACCAGATGATCTACAACGAGATCGCCTTCGCCGACCTGCTGGGCTACTTCCCGACTTACATGCGACCTCCTTACTCGGCCAGCAACACCACCACGGACGCTTGGCTGGGCGAGCTCGGATACCACGTCACCTACTTCAACCTGGACACCGAGGGCTACCTGCACGACAGCGCCACTCTGATCCAGCAGTCCAAGGACATCTGGGACGCCGCCGTCGAGGGCAAGAACCCGACCAACACCAAGTGGCTCGGCATCGAGCACGACCCCGTGTACCAGTCGGTGCACAACCTGACCGAGTACATGCTCAAGTCGCTGTTCGCCAACGGCTTCAAGTCCGTCACCGTTGGCGAATGCCTGGGCGACGACCAGGCCAACTGGTACCGATCCGTCTCGGGGGCCAACACCACGAGCACCACCACCACAGGAACCGCCACCATGACCTCCACCACCTCCGGCACCTCGACTGCTTCGCTGCCCGCCACCACCAACGGCCGATGCGGTGCCAGCCAAGGCGGCCAGACTTGCAAGTATGAGCCACTCGGCGCAACCTGCTGCTCCAGCGCTGGCTGGTGCGGTTCTACTACTGACCACTGCGGCACGGGGTGTCAGTCGACATACGGGACTTGCGGTTCTTCTTCGTCCTCGTCCTCGTCCTCGTCGTCCTCTTCTACCTCAGCTTCGGTGACCAGCAAGGCGTCCTCGACCATCAACACCAGCTCGACATCCAAGACGTCGACCTCGTCCTCCAGCACGGCAACGTCGTCCTTCCCGGCCACCACCAACGGACGATGCGGCCCCAACCAGAGCAACCAGACGTGCAAGTACGAGCCACTCGGCGCAACCTGCTGCTCCAGCGCCGGCTGGTGCGGCTCTACCACCGCCCACTGCGGTACGGGATGCCAGTCGGCATACGGAACTTGTGGTTCTTCCTCGTCTTCCTCGTCCTCCTCGTCTTCCTCGTTGATTTCCTCGGCTTCGAGCAAGGCTTCTTCGACGCTGCAGACGTCGCAGACCAAGACCACAACAACCCTCCCCACAAGCACCAACGGCCGCTGCGGCGTCAACCAGGGCGGCATGACGTGCTTCAACGAGGGCGAGGGCGAGACATGCTGCTCGTCAGCAGGATGGTGCGGTAACTCGACAGCTCACTGCGGAACGGGCTGCCAGAGCACATACGGAACCTGCACTTGAAAGAAAAATCAGAGCTAAGAACGCTCATTGCAGCAGGGCGGGAAAAAACCAAAAATGGCAAGGAATGGTATAAATCCGACAGGAGATATGATTGATTGATGGCTGGCTTTGACTTCTTAATCTTCATGCACATAACTTTTTACTTTTTTGGGGTAATTCATAATGGGGCCTAATTGAATATACACGCTCAATGGTTATTTTGGCAAACACACAACCGTCTCCGTCTGTTCTTCTGATTATAGCTGTACCGATGCATCTGCGCTTCACCCTCGAGCCCGTGTCGACTTGTGTTTTATTTATGTTTTGTGCATCAAAGCTCCAAAGGTGCCGTCTTACCCGCGTCTACCAATCTTGGCCTCCTTGTCTATCCCTCTCTCAATGTCCATAATCAAACCCAAGTCCAAAGCCCCTTATCCCATGTCACTTCAGGCTACGGCAGGACAGAAGGGAAAAAGATGCCGCTTTCCGAGAGGCTTGCCTGACTACCTAGTTCTCGTTTACCCCAGAGCCCGAAAATGAAGCCGGCTTTGCGAGCTAGCAGAATGCGGCAAGTCGAGGGTTCAAGGGAGGACCCGTCTCTCGCCCGTCTCTGGTCTGTTCCACTCCCATCAATCACGTCGGCGACTCAAGTCGGCCATTACTCTTTCCGACAGGCGCCATATAAGTAGTAATCACCAGCGCAGCACAGCTGCACCGCAAATGGGCCGTTGATTACGGCTCAGGCACGATCTCACTTGCGGCCTCGCAGGGATGACGGCGCGAGCCCAGGGGCAAGCAGAAATTCGGCTGGGAAAGTGCAGATTACCCCTACCCACCAATTACGAAGATGTATGTACGGCTGACTGCGTACCTAATAATTTACGTATGTGGCATGAGTTAGTTGATGGTGTTGTGCCGCCCCTCTGTCGATTCCCGGATGTATGTAAGCCCACCCGAACCGCCCACGTTTTCCACCGAAGATTTCAGCAAAGACACCACCAGAAAGAAGAAAGAACAAAAGGAAGAAGGGAATTTTTTTTAGGAGCCCCGTCCTTGCAGTTTCTTTTTTTAATGCTCCACCACTGTCACCGACGAAACGAAACATGGTCGTTTCGAGGGAGA
Source organism: Aquanectria penicillioides (assembly GCA_003415625.1). NCBI lineage: Eukaryota > Fungi > Ascomycota > Sordariomycetes > Hypocreales > Nectriaceae > Aquanectria > Aquanectria penicillioides. The sequence continues at coordinate 324,231 of PYIU01000003.1, forward strand.
GGGGCCTGGCGCCTGTTCTTCTCAGCTGGTAGAGCCGTGGCGCGACACAGCACACGGGACCTTGGGGGGGTCTTTTTTTGGCGCACCTCCACTATGCACTATGCGAGGGAAATGCGGGCTTGCTAGGGGCCCCGCGAATGGGTAACTTGCTTTTTGGTGAGGAGAATGAACTTATGAAGGGCGAATGAAAAGTCGAATGGGTCCATGGTCCATGGTTCATGGCCTCTCTCAGTCTCCCGCTCGCTCCCTCACTGCTTTGCTTTAGCTATGGGGCCTCCCATTTCCTTGGTTTCAGGGCTGATCGTCAAAGCGGCGCCGTCTCGAAACGCCCTGGCGCCCCAAGTGCCGCTAGCCGCAAGCCGCAACGCCAGTGTCCCTGGGGTTTGCCTTGCACGGCCACGGCCACTTACACGCCAGACATGTCATTCACTCACTCAATCACCCATTCATTCATTCATTCATTCATTCATTCATTCATCCATCCATCCATCCATCCATCCATCCATCCATTCACTCTCATTCATTCATTAATTTCCCTCTCCGCTTTTAAGCCATCGGCGCGCTCAAGCGTCGAATGGGGTAGGAAAAGTCTGTGTTGAGCTTATCCGCTCTTGACCTGATGCTGTGGCCGCTAAGGAACTCAGCTCCTCGCTCGCTTGGTCAGTCATGGCGGTTGAGTCCCAGTCAACGCACAGCCGTTGAAGCTTGTTTGGGGTTCTGGTGGCGGAAGAAATGTGACAGCCAGAGGAACTTGGGCCTTTGGCTGCGTGAGCATGATGCAGGCCAAGTTCACAGATGCAGCACCAACGAAGGCTTGAACTTCAATACGAGTTTGAGTTTGAGTATGACGATGGAGCCAGTTCGCCATCTCGATCCGTCCTATTCAAGCACTTTGAGCCTGGATCTGCATACCGTAGAATTTTGTATGCTTCCTCACCGGCAGGCTTTGCAAGAAATGATTTGCATTGACTATGCATATGCCCATGTTGCATTGCCGTCAACCACCAAATGTGTGTGTGTGTGTGTGTGTACATAGTAAGGCTGAACGGCGACGACCCATCATCATCAACCATCCGGCTAAGCAACCGAATACCACCTCCTCGAAAGATTGAGGTAACAGCCCCCCTGGACCATCGCTGGTCACACGGCGTGAAGGATCCAATGGGAAAGTCTGCCTCATTCCTAACCCTCCCCAAGCTCCCAAGCTGGCTCGTTCGCGAGAAGCTTCGCTCACAGCCCCCCTATTCTCCCAAACCCCTTGCGGATAAGGGTGGGCACTCTAGCCATAAGATTCGCTTGAATTTATTATTAGGCTCACATTAATTGGGTGCTGGTCGGGGAAGGGGGGGGGAGTCAATTAGCAAACAGCTCCAGCTCCCAGTGACCCAGCTCCAGGGCAATGGCCTAAACCCCCTGGGCCACAATACCATCGTAAATTATATTTTTCCGTGTCTGGACAAGCGCCAGTTGCGTAGTGTGTATCTGGGGCCGGCGAGGTGGCTCAAGCTGAGACAGCTGGGCAGTTGTATGTGCCGCCGAGCCGTGCTGCATTCCGGGGAAAGCTGCGAGCCAAGCCAAGGCACTCAACGTCGACAGGGCCTTTTTTGTGAAAGTCTGCTTGCGGTCATGGATCGTATAAAGAGCCTTGCTGCTCCCCTCTTCAGAACTAGGAAGAACTCCTGATATCTCCATCCCATCAACTGTCGTTTCTGCCTCTACTTATATCATTCGCCAAAATCCACCGTTTGAAGACTCTTAATAACTATATCATATACGCACCGTTACACTGCAACGTGTGTATCTTCTTTGACAACTTCAAATCATCCCATCCATATCCATCAAGATGCAGACCAAGATCTTCCTCGCCACTCTCCTCGCCGCCGCCGTGTCGGCCGAGAACTTCATGATCCACCCCCAGATGAGGCGCGACCTCGAGGCCCGCGCCACGGCCACATCGACTCCCTCCGTCTCCGACGGCCTCTCCAGCGAGTGCCAGTCTGCCATCCTCTCGGCCTACACCAGCGTGCCCACTCCCCCCAGCGAGATCGTCTCGGACATCGCCCAGCACCCGCAGACGGACCCGTGCAAGTTCTCCACGCCCGCCAGCCTGAGCAAGCAGTACTCCACCTACAGCTCCCAGGTCATGTCCTGGTACAGCGCCCACTCCAAGGAGATTGAGGACGCCCTCTCCAAGTGCCCTGCCCTCAGCGCCTACAAGACCGTCGTCCCCGTCTGCACCGACGCCGCGGCCACCGCTGCCACCGCGACGGGTGCCACTGCCACGGGCACCAGCGGCTCGTCTGCCACTTCTACCCCGAGCACCAAGACCAACGGCGCCGTTCGCAACGCCGGCATGGCCGGAGCTGTCGTTGCCGTTGCTGGTGTCGTCGCTGCTCTTCTGTAGAGTATCTCGCCAGCTCTGCGTGGATGAGAAGCAGATCACAGACACATACACACCCATAAACGCGCAAACGCACAAATGCACACGCAGATTTGCTTTCATCACAAGGGTTGACCAACCCCTTTCTTCATTGTGTCTGTCATCGGACTTGGATATGGTTATTGGTAACGTTTACGGATAAGGATATATGGAATGCGCTCGAGGCGTCTAGTTATTACAAACCCACCTACAAGCACAAAAACTTCTTAATTAAGGCTCGAAATGCTTGCCATCAACACCATGCTGTTCAGATAATCCCAATGTCTCCGTTCCCAAGTATTGTCAATTTTCATCTGCGAAAACTGCCATGACAACGCAGCGGTCTTCCACACCAAATATGGGGTGGTCCTAAAGCACACATTCCAAAGTCTTGGCAATGAAACACTAGGCAATGGGGATGCCCCTGTCATCAACAAACGCCACAAAATCTGCCGCATCGGGTTCCTGGATACGAGGTTTCTTCTTCCTCCTCGTCCCCGTCCATGCACTTTTTGGAGCAATCAGTCATTTGTTCCCGCGTGTTGGTTGGACTCTTCCACTCCCACACTGGCGCATCTAGATCTCTCTCTCTCTTTCTCTCTCTCTCTCTCCTCTTTGTTTCCGGGCCGTGCGTGTGCACCGGGGGCCGCTTCTGTTTTCGTCTTCAGGTCAGAGTCGGAACAGAATCGCGCCGTCGATTTTCGTTATATTAATTTAGATGCAGATCGATCCCCAGCCCGCGGGCCTTTTTCTGTCTTTGTACCTATGTCTGTGCCTATGTCTGTGCCAGTGTAGACAACCTTGACTTGCTGCGCACGGTTGTACCCGTTGCAGCCGTGTCCGCCACGCCCGGGAATATTCGTTTGCTCGAGGACCCATAAACTCCACCGTTTCGTTTCGTCTTTTTTTTTACCAAGCGGGCGCCGAGTTGTTCAAGGGTGACGTCGGACTTGGCTGATCGCCGGTATTCGCCCGTTTGGCTTTGGCGTTGCGGTCACGGATGCGTGCGGTCGCTTCCTTCGAGCAATGGCAGTGGAGCCCGCTTCAGGTGTTGGAGCACATTGACGTGAGCGTCTCAGACATTGTTGATGCCCAATGCGGTATCTCTCACGAAGCCATCTGTTTTGAAAAGAGTCTGGGTTGGGGGTTGGATGGTTCTCAGTGATATTGCTTCCTGGTGATGAGCATGATTGATCCCTGGGAGAAGCAGTGCATCCAGGACCAGCAGAGTCCGTATACCAGTTTGTGGCTCCATTGCACCACCACCCGGTTTCCAGGTTCAGGACCAACGTAAATAAGCAATTATACGGCATCACAAAAATGGGCGTGGCTGTCCGTAAGAAGCTCGTACAGAGTGCTCATTGACCTGGCTACCTACTGTCTCGAGCCTCCCTCCCTTATTAGCCAGCTTCAAGCAGAAGCAGTGCCGATCCGGCCGATTTGGCCACACACTGCCAGGCGAGTTAAGGTGCTGACACCAGAATAACCATATTCAGACGGCAGCGTCAGGACGATGAAATGGAGAGCGCCTCTATCGAATTGCATTGCATTGTCTGCGTACAGAAGCTAAGAAGGAAAGCTAGGCGTATCTGTTTGATCTGACCAAAGTTGAGCACCGAGAAAGGAACCATTCCAGCGACCTTTATCTCTCCCCGCCCACAGAATTAAACCCAAGGTCCTCCTCCTCCATGTCCGTAGTCACGAATTACCCTCTCCTCGCTGCGTTCCGCCCAATCCAGCATGAAATCATCAATTCATATCCCAGAATTTAAAGAAAATAAAATCACCACGCTGGATCGCTTAGCAGCAGTGCTTGTAGAAGCGACATGAGCCGTCGCAGCAGTCGCATCCAAGACTGAAGCCACCGCCACGGAGGGACATCTGGGGCTCTGCTTCGGGACGAGGCTCGGCAGACTATTTTTTTTGTGTGAATGGTCAGACTCGCGCTGCAAATGCACATGCTAACAACTCTATTTGTTGATCTTCGCAGGAAAAAAGGCCAAGACTTCTTATTGTGCCCTTGAACCGTCACAGTCCAAAGGTCTCGACGAACCATGGCGAAAAGGGAGGGGTTGACATCCACAACCACGCGTCTTGGCCAAAGAGGCGGCGGCGGTGACGACAAACAACAAGAGAGGGAGCGAAAGGGGGGGAGGAGGCTAAAGACTTACCGGCTGCTGGTTGACAATCCGGGGCTGCTCGTCGCTGGCGGGCACAGCGGCCATCTCCATGGGCGCGTGCTTCTGGGGGGCGTCGACAGAAGGCATCTTTTTTTTTCTTGGTTGGTGAGCCGCTGCTGGTTTGCTTGCTTTCTACTGCTCCTCCTTCTTGCTGACGGTGGACGAGGAACGACGAAAGGGAATGGAGGAAAGGATCTCGTATGACCGGGGGGTGGGCGGGAAACAGCTTTCTTCACGGCCAGCTCAGCCCAAGGGCCAGAATTGTCGGGTTTAATCGCTTAAATACCGCGGCCGCAAACGCCTCCTCAACCACATGCGGCCGCCAACGAAGGCAGCCACTCACAGCTGGCGGCGCTGCCAACCAGAACCCAGCTCAGCCCGAGTCCAGACCGCAGACCGCCGGCAGACAGGCCTACTGGTCTTGGCGACGGCGCTGAGCTGGAAGAACGCTTGTTTACTGTGCTACACTGGGGGGCCTGCAGCTAGGACAAGACAGACAGACAGACAGACAGACAGACAGACAGACAGACAGACAGACATTTATCTGTGGATCTGTGTCTCTGTGGCACACACGAGGGGGAATGGATGGGGAGGAAGCCCCAGCAACAGCACCATGCTGCAATCAAAAGGTCGCTGTGTAAGTGTCCGTTGTCCGTCCAGCTCTCTGTGGAGGGCTGACTTTAGCTACGGCACTAGACGTTTACAGACGACATGCATAGTACATAGTGCGGTTGGTAGCTTAAAAATGACGACCTCGGGTACCGAGGAACATAAGCCACCTGGATAACTTACAGTGCAGCCAGCCGCCAGCTAACCCTTCCAGAACGAGACGATGGAGGAGGGGTCGTCAAAGTCCACAAGAGGGGCTGCTGCTTAAAAGGCTAGAAGAGCTGAACGAGGGGCACAGAACATCCGTACCCAGGATGCCAGGTCCAATGATGGTGAGAGCCATGAACCATGTGAGCTTCGGATACATCCAACAAAGCTCCTCTCACCTCACATCACATCACATCAGATCACATCTCCTCTCCTCATTACGGCCTTCTTCACGTTAATCACAGAGGCCTCCCATCAAAGAATATAGCCTCCCTCAAACGCACATACATAGTTACTCACTCGTCCATCTCATCCATCTCATTCCATCGTATTTCATCACCAATTCATCAATCAATGCATCAACTCGACCGGCACGTACCGAGGTAGGGAGGTAGAAGTAGTTGCAGTAGTAGATCTTTCTCTTATCTCTCATTATGCTCATTGATGCTCCCTGGCAACCCCCCAGCAGAAAATGAAGAAGCCCGTCCTTTTCTACACCATCCTTCCCTATCTAAGCACCGCCTGCCAGAGCTGCAAGACATTTACTTATCCCCCGTCTCCTTTACTCTTCGTCCTCCTCGCTCTCTTCCTCTTCTTCGTCGTCGTCATCCTCGGCCCCACCATCGCCATTTACCTCAGCAACCTTGGCGGCCGGTCCATCATTCTCCGCCTTCAACCAAGCATCCCACTCAGGGAAGAGATCGTCATCCTCTGTAGGAACACCAATCAGCTTAGCCACACGACCCTTTTTGCTCTTTTCCAAGTTCTCCTTCCACGCTGTCACAGCCGGCACCGTTGAGCTGGGCTTGTATGTCTGAGAGAACAAAACGGACTCGGCAAATCGACCAGTGTCGGATAGAATCTTCGCACAACCCTCAATGTCGCCAAGCAACCACCGGCATGAAAAGGCAACGTTGTGAGAACCCGCCTCCTGAGCCTGCGTAGCAAGAGCAGCCAGGCCCTCGCGGTCGCCTGTTGAAGAGTGCAGCAGCAGTAGGGATCCGAGATCCTTGGCGTGGGTGAAGCACTCGGCCGCCAGAGTAACCTCCCAGGCTGCCAGGGCAGCGTCACCAACAGTCTTCCACTTGTGGTCGGCATCAGCCTCCCGCGCAAGCTCCAGCGCAATGTCGAGCTGGTTCAATCCGAGGGCAAGGTCAAACTTGTGCTCGGGATCCGTGGCCACCTCCAGCGCAAGCTCCTTGTGACCCTGGCCCTCGAGGAATCGGGCAATCTTGTTGAGCTGGTCCTGGGGAATGGTGGGGAGCAGCTCCGACGCAGTCTCCATGTCCTCTCGGAGCACAAGCGTCTGGTACTCAAGCACCGGTAGTGACAGGGAGAACGAGGTAACGTTGACATCCTTGTCGGCAAGGTAGATTCGCGAATCTCGCTGGATGTAGCCCAGGATGTACATGGGCTTGTCGAAGTGGGAGACAGTGTAAGTCTGATCACCGACGAGGTAGTTGAGTCGGTTGGTGCCGTTGGTGTAAATGAAGCAGTCGCCAATCCACTCGCCGGTTCGCACGCTATTTCATGTCAGAGAGGCTTCAGCCAGACCAGTGTCCGTATTTTCATACCTTTCGCTGATGTCGGTGATGACCTCAAAGGCCGCCTCCACGCCATCCTCCTCCACCTGACCAGCCTGCACGGCCTCGACGTAGTTCTCACGAGAGAATCGTAGCACGTAAAAGGTATCGTCGCAGGCAATCGTCACCAGCTCGCCGCTATCCGACCAGTAAACCTAATCATTGTTAACCAGAGATTTCTGAGCCCTTTCATCCTGGAATACCAACCTGCTTAGGCTCGACTTCGATTCTCCGCACCAAGCCACCAGTAGCCCAGTCGAAGAATGAGACGCCACCCTGTCCAGTGACGCCGAGCAAAACTCCACCGTGAAGCTTCTCAGCCTGGAAACCAACATCCAAGCCGCCAGGCTTCTCAACAAAGTTCTTGTACAGCTTCACGCTCATGGCGGACTCGCGGATAGCGAAATCGTTGCTGTTATCCTTAGAGGCCCAAACAAAGTCCAATGCGGAACCGAAGGCCTTGTTGCGCCAGGCCAGAGCAGTGTAGATGATGTACTCGCCATCACCGCACACAGCGACGAAGCGGCCGTTGGGAGAGTGGATGAGGGTCTGGGGGTACACCTCGCAGGTGCCAAGGTCCTTGGTAGGGAGAGAGATCGGCTCGTTGTCCTTGATTGAGGCATCTGCTCCTAGTTAGTGCGCTACACGGAAACCCTACGAGAAATCAAAACGTACCTCCACCCTTGATGATGGCGGAAACAACCTCGTTATGTCTAGCCCAGATCAGCTTGCCCGAGGCATCCATTGACACGGCAGGCTCCTCTCGGCCCAGCTTGACAACAACAGCACCATCGTCGAAACCAACGGCAATGCCCTGCTTGCCCCTCTGGTATGACACACACCACGCTCGCTCAAGGCTGTAGTTGAGCGATTGCTCGAATCGGTAGGTGTTGGCGTGCCAAACGCGAATGGTGCCGTCCTCGGAACCGGAGATGATGACGGGCAATTCGGGGTGGTAGCAAGCAAACGAAACGTTGTTGGTGTGTCCCTCGAGGGTGGCAATCAGAGACTTAGTCGTGTAATCCCAAATCTTGACGGTTCGGTCGTCAGAGGTGGTCAGGAGGTAAGGCTTGTCGGAGTGGGGGTAGTAGTCGACGTGGTTGACGCCCTTGGTCTCGTGGGCTTCGAGGGTGAAGTTGGGGGTGGAGGATCCCAGGCTCCAGATCTTGACGGTTCGGTCGAGACAGGCGGAGGCGAAGGTGTTGGTGTCCTTGGGGTTGATGGCAAGACCCATAACGTAGTGGCCGTGGCCCTCAAAGACCTGCACGCACTTCCAGCCCTTTTCCCAATCCCACAACTTGATGGTCATGTCATCGGAGGCAGTAAGAACGAAGGGCTGCGTGGGGTGAACGGCGATAGCTCTAATGTAGTCGGGGTGGGCCTCGAACGAAGTGATCTTCTCGGAAGTGTTGTAGTTGTAGACGCGGAGTTGGAAGTCGTCGGAACCGCAAACGATCCAGTTCTTCCGTGCAATGAATCGACCGGCACGAACGGGGACGTCGGTCAGCTCAAAGGTCTTGACGATCTGTTGCGTCTCGTAGGACCAGATGTAGACGTGGCCTGTAAGGATGGTCAGCTTCCAGGCGCACCTCGGCGTGGGGAGCCCGCGGAGGAGGGCATACCGCTGTAGAGGGTGGTGAGGATCCATGGCTCCTGGGGATGGAAGTCAATGCCCTTGACTCGCTCGCTGCGAGCATAGAGCTGACGCTGTTGTCGCAAGATTGGGGTCAGTTACGAGATCGCAACGCAATGGGGGCAGAATAGATGGTGGGAGACAGGCGACGGGCAGGGGCAAGCGAGGGGACAAAGGAATGGCGGGGGAAAAAGCGAGGTTTCCAAAGAGAATCCGCTGCAGCGCATCGCCTCGAGCCGGCGCAGTACTGACCTTGACGTCTAATTTCATCTTGGCGGTAGTTGTCGCGGTGTCGCGGAGGTGAAGAGGCAAGCTGTCCAGGCCAAGGGCGGTGATGTCGAAGGAGGTACGTAGTGGGGTCAGCGGCGGGAGTCCCTAACAGCGACCACCATGCGGCGCTACAGCAGAGTCGTCGCAGCGGTTTGGGGGATCGAAATTTTGCAGAAAATTACGGAGGCGGTAGATATTGAGGTGGTCTACCGCTTCAATCGAAATCCCGGGTTTGGCAGCAACGCGGAGCTCCTGATGTACCTGAATTTCGAGCTTCTCGAAAATGTGTCCTGCGGCTCTTGCCAGGCTGGCCAAGAGGTTTCGGCCTGATGTATCAGGCCCCCACCCGTCAAACTAGGTACCTCCTTATCGATTCTACAAGGGGGGTGGCTTTGGTGGCTACGAGTGGGAGTGGCTTCGGTGGCTGAGGGGTTGGTTGTGCTCCCTTAGGAAAAAGGGGGGGTTGTTGGGGCGCTGTAGGGTAGTTGGCTCCAATTTGGGAGGTGAGGAATTCGTCGATCCTGATTTCATGGAAACGGGGCGAGTTGACTGCAATTTTCTAAATTAATGGGTTTAAAATGATCAATTAGCCGTGTGGATGTGCTGTGGGAACCGGGTTACTGAAAAATGGTTGTTCTTTTACTTATTGGTCCCACGGGGGAGCCATTCATCACAACTCTCAACGTCGAATGGACCCTTTTTGTCTTAGGTTCAACATGTCCATCCACACTGGCAACGGCGGGCTCGCACTCGCATGCTGACACCCACGGCTGTGGGCAATCCCAATCATCATCGCCAATGCCAAGCAGAAAATATCTTCATCCAACAGCATGACACAAGTTGATAGAAAGTATTGGATGCCTCCCCCTTCGCCATGCCCAAAATAGACACGTAGACAGACCAGACCAGTCGCACACACAGAGTTCGTCTCGTCTTAGGATGGAGTACGTATGCCACAATTATGGCTTATTGCAAGCTGTCGTGAAGCTGAGCCACTCACAGGCTTGGGAAAGTCAAAGTTGACAGTTCCACGCCTAAACGCCTCACGCATGGTCCACCACCTGTCTTGTCGATGTAACACGACCTAGCTGCTTAGCCAGACGTACGCGCACAGTCTTGCTTCCTATTAAAAGCATCATGTTCCACCATCACGAACAGTTCCCCACACTAGCAGCTACCAGGTTAGAGAGATGGGGAGCACGGATCGACCTGCGTGCTGTTGTGCGTTGGGTAAGTCGTGTAAGGAGTACAGACGGCGACAACGACGACTGCGACTACGACGAATGTATGTTCATGTAGGTAGCCACGCACGCAGGCATCCAGCCAACCAAGCACCTGTAGCTGAGTACAGTGCTTGCTTTGCATTCATCCACGGATCCTCCCCCATGTTGCATATCCGTACGCCGTATCCAGCTACGGTCAAGCAAATAGCAAACATGGTGGCTGGCTGCTGTGTTACGGCACTGACTTGTCCTCGCTCCCCATGTTTCTTTCGAGATTTCAGGCCCGAATAAGCCCCCCCTGTGCTGCGCTCTGCTGGGCTGGGCCACGCAAATCTCAAATCAACATGCGACTAAGCCTTTTATCATCGACCTGTAATTAAGTCTCTTTGTCTCATCTGCTCTCCAACGGGGCCCCGTGACATTGCATTGGATAGTGGCGGCTCAACCGAGAGTACCAGGCCCATGGGCCTCACTGGTGCCCCAGGCTGGCCGCACAGTGACGTCTCGGGCTTACCCCACTTTGGAGCACTGTGTCCCAGCTGTCTGACACGCGCCCCGTCACAGTGCGGAGATCAGCCCGGTCCCCTGTGCCCACTGCCCCCCTTCCCCTTCCCCTTCTCTTCCCCTTCTCCGGGTTGCCAGGCCCACAGCGCCCACCGCGCCCGCCACGTCCACTACTGTACGCCGTAAATCCCCTGGCCACTGGCTCAATTGCCACTACTGGCCACTGCCACCCACCCAAAACTCCCTAAGCCGCAATCTGATGGGCCCTGAATTTCATCATCCCTTTCTCCCCAATCCTTGCACTGCGCTGCGGCTGCACTGCACAGTCCCAGTACCAAGTACCGCTTCCTACAACTCCTCCTCCTACTTCTTCGCCTCCGAACTTCCCTACCCAACTTCCCTCCCCAATCTTCAACCTCGAACCCTCTCGAACAGCATCGATTTTCCCCCATCCATCGCCAATTTCTCGACCCAACGCCGAAGTCGTCTCCCTGCGATTCATTCCTGTTCCATTCTCCGCGCGGCCCTACCACGCGCCTCTAGGCTTGTCCGTGTCTGCGGGGTTACAAATCATCCACTTGGTTGAGCCCAACGACTACTGCGTCTCGTCCGCCACGCCATCGCGACCTGTGCCTGAGCCTGAGCCTGTGCTTGCTTAGATCTTCCTCGCCCGGCGCAGCGCACTTCTGATTTCTTCCTTCCATCGTCGCCTCTTCTCCCGGAACCTCGTCGTCGACCCCGTCGTCGACCTGGCACCCGACCTCGATCGATACCTTTGAGCCCCTCGCAAATACCTCGCCGCCCCGTCGCAACCATGTCGTGGAAGCTCACAAAGAGTACGTCTGCCCCATCATCCATCTCTCCCGGCCCAATCCGCCTCTCGGCGCTGCATGCCAGATTCGCCGTCTCTCTTGCGTGACCGCCCACCACTGACCATGTTCTCCAGAGCTAAAGGAAACCCATCTGGGTCCTTTGAGCCCCTTTTCACGATCTCCCTCTACCTCGACTATCGTCGATGACAAGAACCAACCGGGCGCTGGCGCTATTACCCCGACCACCGAGAGTGCCATCGGTGAGTTCCCAGTGCGGTGGAGATCCCGGATGTCGTCGAAACTGACCGCTGCATAGCCGCTTCTGAAGCCATGACCCAAGCACCAGTCGTCAAGCCTCCCAAGCCCGGCATCCTCGTTGTCACACTCCACGAAGGCCAAGGATTCTCCCTCCCCGAACAGCACCGAGCTGCCTTTGCCTCGTCACACCAAGGTTCTCTCTCCTCAGGGAATGCCCTGAACATGGCAGGCTCCGTGCGGCCAGGTTCCTCACAACGGGGCGTCACCGGATCATTCATCAACGGCGCCAACCGACCCCACTCGTCTGCTGGCGGTTTTAACGGACTCCCCACCAACCACGGTCGAATCTCTGGCAAGTACATGCCTTACGCTCTGCTCGATTTCGACAAGGTCCAGGTGTTTGTCAACTCGGTTGACGGCAACCCCGAGAACCCGCTATGGGCTGGCGGTAACACCCAATACAAGTTTGATGTTTCAAGAGTGACGGAGCTCGTGATTCATCTTTACATGCGTAACCCCAACGCACCCCCCGGATCTGGACGTAGCCAGGACATTTTCTTGGGCGTAGCTCGAATTAACCCTAGATTCGAAGAGCGACAACACTTCGTGGAGGACCCCAAGGCGAGCAAGAAGGACCGTGAGAAAGCGGCGGCTGAGCATGCGGCCCGCAGTAAGGGAGAGGGTCACAGCGGCGTTGAGTGGGTTGACGTGCAGTACGGCTCTGGTAAGCTCAAGATCGGCGTCGAGTACGTCGAGACTCGCGCTGGCAAGCTCAAGATTGAAGACTTTGAGCTGCTCAAGGTTGTTGGCAAGGGAAGCTTTGGCAAGGTGATGCAGGTGCGCAAGAAGGACACGAACCGAATCTACGCACTCAAGACGATCCGCAAGGCACACATTATCTCTCGATCCGAAGTGGCCCATACCTTGGCCGAAAGATCTGTGCTGGCGCAGATTAACAACCCTTTCATCGTCCCCCTCAAGTTCAGTTTCCAGTCCCCAGAGAAGCTGTACTTCGTGCTCGCATTCGTCAACGGAGGCGAGTTGTTCCACCACCTACAAAAGGAGCATCGCTTCGACGTCAACCGATCTCGATTCTACACTGCGGAGCTTCTTTGCGCCTTGGAGTGTCTCCACGGTTTCAACGTCATTTACCGTGATCTTAAACCCGAGAACATTCTGCTCGATTACCAGGGTCACATCGCTCTGTGCGATTTCGGTCTCTGCAAGCTCGACATGAAGGACGAGGACCGCACCAACACCTTCTGTGGCACCCCAGAGTATCTGGCCCCTGAGCTGCTGATGGGCCAAGGCTACAACAAGACGGTCGACTGGTGGACGCTGGGTGTGTTGCTGTACGAGATGTTGACGGGTCTACCTCCCTTCTACGACGAGAACACCAACGAGATGTACCGCAAGATTCTATCAGATCCTCTCCACTTCTCCGACGTGGTTCCTCCCGCGGCCAAGGACCTTTTGACCAAGCTCCTGAACCGAAACCCTGAGGAGCGACTGGGAGCTAACGGTTCTGCCGAGATCAAGGCTCACCCCTTCTTCCACGCCATTGACTGGCGCAAGTTGCTCCAGCGCAAGTACGAGCCCACATTCAAGCCCAATGTGGTAAGTAGTCATGATATAACCCCCTTGGTTCTACTACGGACATGTCTATACGCGACGCGCGAGTGCTAACATGGAATTTGCAGGCCGATGCACTTGACACTGCCAACTTTGACCCCGAATTCACCTCGGAGGCACCCCAGGACTCGTACGTCGAAGGCCCTATGTTGTCGCAGACGATGCAGAACCAATTCCAGGGCTTCAGTTATAACCGACCAATTGCGGGTCTTGGCGATGCCGGTGGTAGCGTCAAGGACCCATCATTTGTCGGAAGCATGCAGGATAACCGATAGACGACTTGGGGTGTGGAATGCTGCCGATGATGCAGCGGAAGAGAGGTCGGGGTGCGTTACGTGACGACGGGATAAGGGAGCGTCGCAAGGTCGCAAGGGACAATAGACGGCGAGCGGGCTCGAGTCTGGGATGCAGCTTGAGCTTGTTGCATGAAACGCACGAGCCAAGCCAAACATGCTCTCATCACACGGTTGGGCCTGCCCGGGGGGAATGGTATGGATGTGTCGGCGGATGGGGATTCCAAGGAGTCGAAGGCAAAGCAGAAGGATCTGGGGCTGAGTCTGATGACGGATAGGACCAGGATGACGGACAGACTGGACGGAGAAGGCTAGATGAGGTAGATAGGACCAAGCCTTTGAGATATGGAGCCTTGAGTACAAAAACAAGGATGTACGTTCGCTCAGATGGGTTGACTGACTGACTGATTGATTCTTTGAATGGGTGTGATTGTTGTCGGCCACTGTTGCTGGAAATCATTGTCTTGTTCCAAAAATACCACCAATATACAAAAGCTCACGAGACATGAAAAAAAAGAAGAAACCCCCCCCTCCCCCCATTACGTTACTTTGACCACGAGAAGCTATACCTACGAGAAGCTATAGCCAGAAACTGGTTGTTGGCTGTTGAGAGTGGTGAAGCCAAGGTTGGGGGTGGGGACAGTTGGAAAGACGGAGGCTTTGGGGTAGATGCTAGAAAGGAGATGGATGGTGGTGAATGCGATGGAATGGATTCATTGGATTGATACATGCGCTTATAGTATCGTAAAAATTGATATCATCCAGCGTCCCTGATTGACCCACAGAAGCGCGGGAGCGGACAGGATGCCCAATAGAAGAACTGGATCGTGCTGATAAAAAGCAAACATATGACATGAATTTGGCGAGTTTTTACGGTACGGGAGTACGTACACCTTTTCGGAAGCCGTGGATGATGGGCAAGGTGAATCACCGTTGCTGTGGGCCAAACCATTACTCGACGCTTCGGCGAGGTGCCCGAGGGGGGCCGAGTTATGGGGAGCGGATGGCGGATGGAGCTCCATTCGGCAATAGAAGTTCGCCGTGGTCACCGCGGTGTGTCAGTGTCATGACACTAGCGAGCCACGGAAATGCAATGTCCGGACGGCGTCGGATAATGCATGGAGAAGGGCGAATCTTTGAGGGATTACAAAGGAGAAAGAGAATTTTGAAGGAAAAAGAAAAGGAGGCTAGTAGACTAGTTGGTTAGTGGAAGATGGAGAATGGGGGCGGGCGGAAAATGGAGCATCGCGACCGATGTGTTCTAGGAGCTCGTGGTGGTGGTGGTGGTGGTGGTGGTGGTGGTGTGTTGGACTGAGGATGTAGTTTGGACAGGAATAGCAAAGTCTCCACGGGACGCACGGCATTGCATGGTTGCATGTTCAGGGAAACTAGGAACAAAAAGATAGACTCAGGATCAGAACATGCGTCCGTCCATAGATGACGCGGTCTTGGTCATGGTGATGAAATCGCCAAGGCCTGCTGAGTGAGAAATATCCAAGCAACAATTCTGAAGCAGTGGGGGAGGAACTCGACCGCCTCCTGGATCCATCCCCACCAGGCGCCGGAGCTCTATTATGAGGCGGCGGAACACCTAAAATACTTACGTATCTACGTATCTTCCTACCTGCCGACCGACCTACATGGCATACCATAGTACAGCCGCCCTGTGTAGGTACATTACATTACATTGCATCAAGGTACTTACTTATCCATACAATGCAATTACAAGCCGGTGGTCTGTTAGCGAGCGAGCTTGTTGGTGTGGTGGGCATGGAATGAGGTGCAATTGCTATTGGAGGGGCTGACCAGTTCAAGCTGCTGCAAAAGGAGAGCTCAACCCAACCCAACCCATCTTTGAGGTCGAGGCTAAGTTACTTGCAACGAAGGTCTTATCCACCCCCCAACAAGTTTGATTTGGGCGGCAATAGCTCTGTTTTTTTTTCCCGTGCCAAGACGACTGTATCTATTACTCTGTTTGGCAGTTGATGCAAGGAACCATTGCCCGGACAAAGGCTTGCATAGTGGGTTGATTAGTCTCGAGACTTTTTTTTTTTTTTTTTTTTTTCGCCATCCTTTTTCCTTGTATGTCCGGGAGGGAGTGTAGGGGAGGGAGCATGATAGGATCGCCCAAGGTGTAGCAACCAGCAATGGCAGCCCCTCACTGCGCGCAGCATGTCCTGATACTCGCCCCTCCTTTCCCATGTCGCATCTTGCATGTCTCTCGCGCTCGCTGCTCGTTCGATCTCGATCCATCGCAAAACATCCATACCCTGATTGCTTTCCCTGATCGGCCCCCTATTTTCATTGCATTTTATTTTGCAGTATGTCCTAACCTCGAGGTACGTGCTGAATCTCGTCAGCCATGATGATGGCATGCATCATGTGAAAACGCACGCCCGGTGGGATGATGGCGCCCCACGTTCCCATGCTCTGGCCCATGTCCCGCCGACGCCGACGCCGCACAATGCTCCTGCCCCCTCCCCTCCGCGCCACCGCCGACATGAAGTGGGGTGGATTTCCGACCTCAGGGAGGACCTATCCAGCGCACCTGCCAGAGCACCTTGCCCACCTTGCCTGTATCTGTCCCGTCTCGGCGTGTCCTGTCCTGTCCTTACTAGGCCCTGTCCAGGTCCTGGCCAGGAGGTGCGCCGTGGCAGGTGCAGGTGCAGGTGTAGCCGCAGGTGCGATGTGCAAGGTGGGATGTGGTTGCCCTCCGCTACCATCCGTCCAATGTCGACTCCTCTCCTGCCTCAATATCACTCCTCTCCTCGCCTCATTTTTTCTCTCTTCCTTTCTCTCTCTCTCTCTCTTCCTCTTTTCCCTCCCCGTTGAACATCCTCCATCCTCACCAGTAAACCACCCCCTTGTCTTGGTCTCTGGTGCCTGACCTTGTTCTGACTTCATCATACTGCAGCTTCCCTCCCCCGCACCACTCCTCCGATAAAAAAAATGGCCCCCGCCAACACCCTCCCCGCATGGGCTGAGCTCCAGGCTCACCGCGACACCGTCGGGAAGTCCTTCGTCCTCAAGGAGGCCTTCGCCTCGGACTCCGAGCGCTTCGACAAGTTCACCCGCACCTTCCTGGCCGAGGGTGTCAGCTCCGACATCCTCTTCGACTTCAGCAAGAACTTCCTCACTGAGGAGACTCTCGACCTCCTCGTCAAGCTCGCCGAGCAGGCCGGCGTCGAGAAGAAGCGCGATGCCATGTTCGCTGGCGAGAAGATCAACTTCACCGAGCAGCGTGCCGTCTACCACACTGCCCTCCGAAATGTCGGCGGTTGGGACATGAAGGTCGATGGCGTTGACGTCATGAACGCCCCTGGCGGCGTCAACGAGGTCCTCGAGCACATGAAGGAGTTCTCCGAGCAGGTCCGCAGCGGCGAGTGGAAGGGTTTCACCGGAAAGAAGCTTACCAACATTGTCAATGTCGGCATTGGTGGTTCCGATCTGTAAGTTTTGTTGGCAATTGGTCTCAATTAGCCCCGGCCCCAGCCGCTTCCATGATCTTGCCCCGCTAACTCATGATGACAGCGGCCCTGTCATGGTCACCGAGGCCCTCAAGTACTACGGTGCCGAGGACATGACCCTCCACTTCGTCTCCAACATTGACGGAACCCACATGGCCGAGGCCCTCAAGGCATCTGACCCCGAGACCACCCTGTTCCTCGTTGCCTCCAAGACCTTCACCACTGCCGAGACCACCACCAACGCCAACACTGCCAAGACCTGGTTCCTCGAGAAGACCGAGGGCAAGGGCGAGATCGCCAAGCACTTCGTTGCTCTGTCCACCAACGAGCCCGAGGTTACCAAGTTTGGTATTGACAGCAAGAACATGTTCGGCTTCGAGAGCTGGGTCGGTGGCCGCTACTCCGTTTGGAGCGCCATTGGTCTCAGCGTTGCCCTCTACGTTGGCTTCGACAACTTCCACAAGTTCCTTAGCGGTGCTCATGCCATGGACAAGCATTTCCGCGAGGCTCCCCTCAAGGAGAATATTCCTGTCCTTGGTGGTCTGCTGAGCGTCTGGTACTCTGACTTCTTCCAGGCCCAGACCCACCTGGTTGCTCCGTGAGTTGCAATGCTTGGAATTGGGAAAGAAACAGCTTTTATTGACTGAATATACAGCTTCGATCAGTACCTTCACCGATTCCCCGCCTACCTCCAGCAGCTGTCTATGGAGTCTAACGGCAAGACCATCACCTCTGATGGTTCCTCGGCCAAGTACACCACTGGTAAGTTGAATTGAAAAACTCGTCTCGAAGACAGCATCATGGCTAACATGGACGACAACCAGGCCCCATTCTGTTCGGAGAGCCTTGCACCAACGCCCAGCACTCCTTCTTCCAGCTTGTCCACCAGGGCACCAAGCTGATCCCCACCGACTTCATCCTGGCCGCGCAGTCTCACAACCCCATCACCGACAACCTTCACCAGAAGATGCTTGCCTCCAACTACTTCGCTCAGGCCGAGGCCCTGATGGTTGGCAAGACCGACGAGGAGGTTCGTGCCGAGGGAGCCCCTGAGGAGCTCGTCCCCCACAAGCGATTCCTGGGTAACCGCCCCACGACTTCCATCCTTGTCGGCGGATCCATTGGCCCTGCCGAGCTGGGTGCTCTGATTGTCTACTACGAGCACCTGACCTTCACCGAGGGTGCTATCTGGGACGTCAACAGCTTCGACCAGTGGGGTGTCGAGCTGGGCAAGGTTCTGGCCAAGAAGATTCTCAAGGAGCTCGACGAGCCCGGCAACGGCGAGGGCCACGACGCCTCCACTGGCGGCCTCATTGGCGCCTTCAAAAAGTACGCCAAGATGTAAAGAGGGGGACTCATGGGATGAAGCGTCGACTGGTAACGCCTTGAGGAGCAATGCGAGCTGGGAACGCTCAGTATAAGATGATGTTAATATATGAAAGGACAAAAAAGCTACTTGGACTGGATGCCAATGGGCTAAATTGCAAAGCAAACCGGAACTCGAGTGCCCCTTGCATGACTCAGTGTGAAGTTGCCATTGTCTCCTTGAAAACCGTGAACATGGGTCGTGAAGTCTCGGGAAGTCTCAGGACAAGTCTAGACCTCAACTGGTAGCTGTAGTTCAGCCGAAGGCGTCGGTTGACGATGATGCGGGTTGTAATATGGCAAGGTGTTAATTTTTTTTTTTTGAAAGTTTGAAGATGCGAGGGTCGATGAGCTGGCAATGAACTCAACAGGTGATTCTCGGTCCACTCTCATGCGTCTTCAACAAGAAGCACCTGGTGTCGGACCAGAAGGCATTTCGGTGGTCGATGGAGAAACCTACTCATAGACCTTCTACGCGCGGCATTAAGTCGGAATGGACGGAGTTTCATGGGACAAGGAACGGGGTCGCGAACGGGGCGGTGGCATGACGGGGAAAATCTGGAGATTTGTTTAGCTAGAAGCTAGGAGCTAGGAGCTGGGAGCTGGGAACTGGGAGCTGGTAGTTGCAACGGTGAGCGGCTGAAGCAGATCGTCCAGAAGGGGTTGATATTGGGATGGTCGACCCGGTATTCCCCATGGATGCTCTGAACAACCGAGACACCACCCGGGAGAAGTCGGGGTAAGTCTGGGGGAGGGAGATGCACATGCCATGCATATGATACCGGGGTGAAGGGTGATGTGGCATCCGGGAGGACAGGAGGACAAGGTTTGGAGTTTGGTACGAGGAGGAGAGGATGGATTGATTGCGGGCGGGCGGGTATGAGAGTCGAGGCGATACCGGCCTGGGATCATGACCGGCGATGGTCCCTTCCGGCCGGGCGGTGGTCAGCACAGCACAACGGACAATGGGGATGATGGTGGATGGATTATGACATACTGCCGGTATGGTATAGTACGTACATACGGTTGGCACGATGCATCACATACCTACTGTTGGTATGGTACATGGCTCCCTCTAGTAGGTCGTGGCCTATACTTGGTACATGAGGGCAAGGGTCAGTCGGCCCCGAGAGCGGCGCGAGGCTTATACGGGGGGACGGGGAAAACGCCCACGTGTGTTCCCCAAGCCGGTCCATCTGGGGGAGATGTCAAGCAAGTCAGCGTGTGCGAGACATTGACGTGGGGGATGGCTGGCATGAGGCACATGGTCATACATGGTGGCTTCGGGAGAGCGTCAGGAAACCGGCCCAGCTGTGCCTATCAGCGGCGGGCATCTGGCCCTCCGGACGACGAAGAGGTTGTCACCCGTTCACACGCGCATTTAGATTCTATTCCCCTCGTCTGCGTTGGGATTGGGAGGGTGCACAGCACTGTAGGTGTGTACTCCATACGCACGCACATAAACGTATAAGACGCATAAGAAGAAGGTGATGATGAAGGAGACTCGTCTTGTTGGGTGGGGCCGCCCGCCCATCGGGGTCGCGGGGAAACGGAGACGGGGTTTCTGCACGACTTGCGCCAGGACCATCGGAGCGTAGCCGAGCTGGGGGGAAGGGGCAAAAAAAAAAAACAAAAAAAAAACCTGGGGTTGAACAGCGGCATGGCGTGATGACACATGAGTCTCGTGTTTTTGGTTTGAATGGGGTGCTTTGGAGGAGGGGCGGGGAGGGGGAAACGTCTACGTTGGTGTAGCGGCAGAGCAGATATCGCAAGCGAGCAAAGAGCTTGCGGGCCGAACATCGCATCGCAGCGTTGTGGTGTTGTGTTTGCGGTCTTTCAAAGGGGGGGTTAGATGGCCAGCAAAAAGAAAGACGAGAAAAAAAAAAGGGCCGGCTGGGGTAAACACGAGACCGGGGAGGCTCGAACCAACATCGTCATCAGCGGCAGCATCGTCATCCTCATCATGGCTGCTCTCGAAGCCATTTGCTTTTTCTGCCCTACAACGTGATGTCTGCGGCGCTGCCCTTCTTACATGATGCAGGGCGTCAACATGACCCTGCGGAATGACTGCCCTGTCATGAGGATGAAGGAATAGCTGCGGCAACGGCGAAGTTTGAGGCCTGCCAATGGATGGCTGCGACTGGACCAAAACAGCTCTGGCTGTCGATTGGGGATGGATGGGGAGAGGGGAGGGGAGGGGTGGTGTTTTTTTTTGCTCGCTGTTGTTGGCCGTTTGGCCCATAAGTTATCGTCACATATTTGCTGCTCTACGGACGGACAGAGTAAACTTGCTTCGCTGCAAAACAAACCCCACTCACACTTGTTCACGATGCGGCGAGACGACGAGACGACGAGACGACGAGACGACGGGGTGGGACAGGACAATCGAGACCGTTCCGGGGACCACGTAGTGGCATTGCATTGCCCCATTGTCATCCCCATACTACGTATGTGCCCGTCCCCATCCCCAGAGGCACATGCCGTGAGTAGTTATTGTAGATGGCACATGAATTCCCGCCCATTGTGGGCTGTCCAGGAGCTCCCTCAAAAGAGGGGCGCAGGGGAAGGAGGGGGGATGGATGGATAATATGTGACGTCGCTGCTGCGTCTGGATTTGATGACCATCATGGACGGCGGAAATCAGGATCGGAGTGATAGACGACGGCGACCTATTGGTAGCGGCGAGGATTATCATGATGAGAGACGGAATAATACACGGCCCAGTCCAATATGCCATGCCATCCATGCAGAGCCGTACCAATAGCAGTGCCAAGAACAGCGCTCTGTACTTGATGATGATGATCGATCAACTCGTTGATCCTTGAGTTGTCGATGCACACGTAGTATAGGTACGCATCCGGTATTACTTACTGTTTTGCGCCCGTCAATGCCATCTCTTCACACCTACCAATTCCAGATCAACCGGCATGTAAGACACAGGAGACCCAGGCACCGGCGCAGGCACAGACAGGCACAAGGTACCCAAGGTGGCATCCGACAAGCAGCGACAAGCACCGCACAGCAACGAGAGTGGAAAGGGAGGGAGGCTTTTTTTTTTTTTTTTTTTTTCCCTCTCAAGATACATGGGTGTTTTTGGCGCGTTATGCGACGGCACAGTACAGTACAGTAGCCTCTCTCTCTTACTACCTAATGTAAGGTGCTGCGAGACGAGAGGGAGTTTCAACCAGCAGCAGCAGCAGCAGCAGCAGCAGCAGCCGTTCCACCGGAGGGGCCGACCCGGCCAACAAGCAAAAAGGGAGCCGTCATAAATGGCTACGGCGCATTGCCAATGGGACGGCAGCGTTGGCTGCTTGAGAGGTTTGACAAGCGAAAAATCGACCTGAAGGAGACGACTTGAGCGGGACAAACCCCGGGGAGGCGCTGCTGCGCGCTGCACGCAACGCATCCATGCTGGTCCCAAGAACCGAGTCTCCACTGAGGGGACGTCGGGACGGACGCGGATTTGCTGGCACCGCCGGCTGGCGTTATCTCTGGCCATCTGGAGACGGTGGAAACTGTGGGACGGCCGAGCCTAACGGAAAGGCGACGAAGCTGCGGCTGTCGAGACGGTGGGTTGTCTCGCTAGGTAGGTATATGGCAGATGGCAGATGGCAACGGGGACCAAAATAAGCCTTGGCTTAGCTGTAACAGAAACAGAGAGAGGCTGTGCCCCCGGCGACAGACGGCATCGTCGGCTTTCTTCTCCGGTTGAGACAGAGGGAACAATCGGACAACAGAAGGGGGGTGTGTGTGAAGCAAAAAAAAAAAAAAAAGGACAAAGAGAAAAGGAAATGGCCCGAAGGGGGACCGGGATCATTGAGGGAGATTTGAGGTCTTTTCGTCATGACGCCTCAAGTCTCGGTCCTCTCTCTCAGTCCCGTCTCTCTTGTCCGTGGCACGGATGGTGTTTCGACGATGGGGTCAGGCTACGTTTTGGGCTCTGAGGGAATTACGGCTGCCAGGGCCATGCGGCCAAGGTGTGAATACCTAATGGACTCGAAAGAATAAGGGAGGGACGGACAGCCCAAAAAAACAGGTGATGGGAGGGGGGGGCCGCCAAGGTGAGACGGTAAGAGGACAAGGCGAGATTGAGATTGAGGGCCGAAGCACGGATTCCATCCAGAACACGATTTGCCCCGGCATAATTGATTGAGCCCTGCTCTTTTTCTGTCGACTGTCTTGAACAGCCAACGCCCCCCCCTTCCCTCCCCGGCATGAGCCCGAGACGGGCCTCGGTGGTTCCACGGTAAGGGGAGGTGAACGGAGCAGCTCGGAAGCCCAGCATCAAGGATGGGGAAATATCTTCCGTTGCGGTAGCCCATTGGGGGATGTGCCTGTTGCCTGACCGCGAGAGGCAAGTGGAACGAACGGTCGACTTACATTATTAGTTGTGGAGATGGCAAGATGCATGTGGGCTGTGAGTAGTTAGGTGTTTCGTTGCTCACCAAGGAGATAGATAGCCAGCCAAGCTTTGAGTAAAAAAAAGGTGACGCGGAGATTTTTTTTCTCTTTTTTTTCCTTTTTACTGGGGGTGGATCCCAAGGACAAATATTACGGTAGGCCCGGGGCCAACGGTTGATGTTTTAGTAAACCCGGAAGGGGATCAGGATCAGGATCAGGATCAGATCAGGGCATGTGGAACCGAACTGGTAGATGGGATGGAAGCGGATCGAACCGAGGCCCCTGTTTTGTGGTGAGGCTAACTAACGAATAAACGATAACATGCCTAAGGTAGGTACTGTAGTCAAGAGCGTGTACGTACATACCTATGTACAGTACAAGAAGAGGAAGGGCAAAAAAGAAAAAGGGTCAATAAAAGCGAAACGATTTACATGAAAGGAATAACGCATTTCGAGGAACCACCCCCCTGGTTGAGCAGGCTCGAAGTGCTGGTATTGGTTATTTCGACAGCTTCATTTTGTTTTACATGCCCACATGCATACATCTCCACATGCAGCGGCAGCAACAACCGCGCTGGAGACGGTTCGGGAACATGGGACATGGGGGAGGCCCGAAGAGAAGGGCCGCTTTGGAGAGCGGAGCGTTGTAGTTGTTCTGGGGAATGTGGACTGGGGTGTGTGTGTGTGTGTGTATGTGTGTGTGTGTGTGTGTATGTGTGTGTGTGTGTGTGTGTGTGTGTGGTTTTCTTGGACATTGGGAATTGGGGGGGGCAGGCAAAATGACGTAAGTGAGGGCCCAGTTTCTGGCTCTCTGCAACCCCCTTGACTGCATCGCGGGTTTGACGTTGTATGTGGCATATGTGCGTGTGAGTGCGTGTTGCTAGCTAATAATGTTGGCATGGAATGGCATGGCGTGTCGTCAACGTCGATGTCGACTATACAGAGAGAGGGCCGAGCGAACGAGGGAGTGGCAACGTGCCTCGGAGTCACGCATGATGGTGACAATGGCCGGGCCTCATCTCTGGTCTCCTCACTTCCCATCGTTGCCGAGGGCAATCCAGAGGAAACGAAGCCAAAGCATGCAACGTGAGAGTCACGTTGGCCATGTAAGTTTCGGCAGACGGGGGGGGGGAAACATGTCGTAGCTTCGCATGTGTGTTGCGTCCGCGTGCTCAGTGTGTCCCGTGTCCCCGTGGACGTCCGGCTGTCTGTCTGTCTGTCTGTCTGTCTTTCCTTCTAATCTACAAGAGAGGCGGAGCCTAAACAGGGCTGTCAATCGGTTTCTGGAGCGTGCGGCTAGAAGCCCGAGCGAGACATGGGATGAGACAGGTTCAAACTAAACGTCCTATCAGCAACGAGACATCCCCGCACGTGTGGTGGCATTCCGATTACGGGAATTGAGAAGGACGACGGCGGCAGCGGCAGCGGCATCTCATCCTGTGTCAAACATCCTGGATGGACGAGAGATAGGACACGACGACGGGAGGCGGTAACAAGGACCGGACCAGATAATAATGATACATAACAAAAAAAAAAGTTTTTTTAATTTCAGCATCTGTCAATCCGGATTGTAAATGGGCATTGGCTAGGTTGAGCTCGAGACACGGCTCAATCTCGTCAGTCGTCATGTTGGGCAAGAACGCATGGTTCTACTGAAATTTCTGTATCTCTATCTGCTTGTCTCTGATGGCTGTCTCTTCAACGACTTGTCTCTCCTTCTCTTTACTGTGGGTTCTTGTTCTTGTTGCGGCGGCGCCCCTCCCTCTTTGCACGCCTCCTCCATCTTGTTTTTTTTGTATTATTCTTCGGCCCAGTTTTTTTTGATCTGTCTTCACATGTAAGTGAAAAAAAAAAAAAAAAGATCCCCAGATTTTCCCGAGTGATCTTCTTTACTTGATGGCTCCATGACCCGGGTCGTCTCCTGCATAAGGGCGAGAAAATCCACATTTTTTGAGGGAGGGGGAGTGTACTTTTTGGTTTTGCCGTGCATCTACTTCTTCAACGGTTACGGAGGAAGGGGAACGCCAATTCCAAATTCTGATGACATGCTTGCCTGTGGAAATTTGTTTGTGCCGTGCATGTGTGTCATCATCATGTCATGCCATGTCGTCGTGTCCATGGTCTTGGTCCTCGCAGAGTTGCCGCCGTGGCCGCCGGGCGTCAACCAGCGTTGGCCCCGTCTATCGGCCCTGAATCTGGCAATGGGTCCCTTGCATCCATCCATACAGCATGAATGAATTACCGTACCGTACCGTGCCGGCCGGGCAGAACAGGACAGGATAGGACATGTTGCATGTGGAGATGGGGCGCGGCTCGCTGGCTGGCTGAACCCGGGAGGGCTGGGTATCCATATCGATGAGTTGAGTCAAGTCGAGGCAAATAATCCAACACTTTCACGATCCTTGCCCGGCGAATCGCAATGCGGCAAACTAGGGGCCCAAAAACATGTCGCCGTATCTGGGCTATCGCCTCTAGGCTTGGCGGGTCTGGGTTCTGGGTCTGGGTCGGGTCCTTTTGGACCCTTGTCGTCTGGGGTGTCCTGCGCCACACGAACAGTAGTCATGGATGAGCCATTAAGCTGAGTTGGGCTATCGTGAGAGGCGAGACAGAGCCTGAGAGGAGTCGTTTTTTTTTTTTTTTCAGGGTTCGACGATGGAAGCGCCGAGAGAGTCCCAAAGCCGCCGTTTAGGGCGCCGTGCGCTACGCTGCAAGGCGAAGACCAAACCAAAAAGGGAGAGCAACCCTTCCCTTGCTATGCTATGCTCATGCCATGCCATGCTCATGCGAGGCGAGACGACGGGGTTCAAGGGACGTTGATGCGCTGTACCGGAGCATGTACGGAGCATCTAGGTCTCGTTCCTGGACGTGGTCGACGTCCCGGCAGGAATGGATTTCCGTGTATCCGCCACAATTGCATTGGCTCGATAAAGAAACCCTACTCGAGTCTATGTATGACAAAAGGCTGATAAGCCTGAGCCTTGATCCTGATCATGATCCTGATCCTGATCCTGATCCTGATCTGTGACTGCTCACGCAAAAGGGTTCCGTTCACCCAGCGCTGTGCCCCGTGCGGAGCATCCATTCATCCATCCGTCACCGTCACCATTCATCAACAACCGCTCCCCTGAGCTGAAGCAGGCCCCCTGAGAGGGGATTACAGAGCAAAGGTGAAATTTAGTAGTGCATCATACGTTGAAGCTGAGCTGAACAGCCTATGCCAATTTCTGCATCACGGCGTAAACGTCATTGAAGGCGATGAAGAAGAAAATCAGGGCACAAATCGTGAAAGAGTCATGGCATTTTCATTGGGGCGAAGCTAATTAACCAACTAACTACCTAACTAACACGAGAGGGGGCCGCTGAGGGTGCCACGACGATCAGTGAACCCCAATCCCCAATCCCCAATCCCAATCCAATGCAACGTGAGAGACCCGTCCGTCCCCAATGGAGAGCGTTAGGGAGTGCGGTGCCCCAGAGGGCGCCAAAGAGCGCCAAACCATGGCGACGCATCCGACGTCACAGCAGCCATTGAGCTAATCCTGATTGTCGCTAGGTCCGGATTGGGGCTCGGGCGTGCTCTACATAGTACTGGACGTGCAACGAGACAGGGACGACGACAGACAGGCCATGGCAGGCAAGTTTGTTCTTGTTGCTGACGGTGGCTCCTCTTTCACACCCCCAAAACGGTGGACCGCCGCCGGAAGTAACTGGAAGATTGTTATGGGCACTGTGGTTATCATTGCCACTGACATCGTCGTCATCCATTCATCGTAGTCGCTTTATCGCTATCGTGACAGGCTTCCTCCCTGGCCTCGGCATTTTTTTTCTTACGTTTCTTGTTTTCTTTTGTGGGCAATGATATGTTTTGCGAGATTTCCTATGTTAGATGCATGACGATGATTTTCCGTTTGCGATCTAGAATATTCGCTTCTGTGACTCCTTTCGCTCGGCAGCCATCCATCGAGAGATTTGGCGGATAGGCGACGCGATTTCACGGCCCGAGAAGCCAGAATGGAAAGGCAAAGGCCCCAAACAAACAATGGCTACCTACCGCACAGGCAGATAGAGAAGGACAGAAACACACCACACACCCTCAACGCGCTCATAGCGCTCACACGCACACACAGACAGACACACACACACACACACAAACACACAAATGAAAAACAAGACAAAAAAGCACATCATCATCGTCCCGATTGATTTGATTGCTGAATTGTAATGCATCGAGGGGTTACCTCCAGGTGCCCTAATCGAGCCTCTGACAGCGGTGGCGTGAGACAGGGGACACCGCATAGAGGGGTGCTCATCCGGCTGGTGGGCGTCTGGGTGGCGTGCAGGGTGCTGTCGAACACATACGTATGTAGGTAAAACAGGTGCAGTGGCTGGCTCAGGCGCCTTCAGTGAGCATCAAAGGGCGCCAGAGGGCCGTGGTGGGAGGGCCCGTTTGGTGGGTGGCGCCCATCAATGCCTGCACCTCAGCCCCGAAACAGCACTTCCACCAACCTACAGCACAGGTACAATGCGGGCAGTGATGTCCTGCAGCCCAGCGCGGTCCCTCCCTCCATAACCACTGCACCACTTACCAATGCCGCGCCGATGTGCGCTCCCCGACAGAGCGAGCGCATGAGTTTGCTGTAGTCAGACTTCCGTCTCAGACGGCCCCCTCCCCGCTGCAATGATGGAGAAAGCTGGAAAAATCACAAAGCCTCAGAGCACAGGGAAGCCTTGCCAGCCGAATGGACCCTCGAGCCGCTCTCAGCGGGCGTAAATTGAAGAGAAAAAAAAAACGGGTTGCCGACAAGGGGCAGCTTTTCAAGCACGTCGGTCTTGGCACCCCGATACAAATGCTGGGCTGGGCAATCTGGTACCGAGGCCGGCATCCAAGCGGCAGCGAGCAGAATCGAGCAGAATCGAGCACCCAGCAGAAGCGCGATGACGCCGTTGCGATACGACGCTGCATTAATCTTTGCCTGCCAGTGCCACTACCTGGTCCTCTTACTCCCTTCGCTGGTGCCTTGGTGCCCTGGTCCGGTCGCCGGTCTGGGTTGGCGATGATGGCTGAGGTGAGGTTACAGTGGAGCCTGCTGCTGTTTCTGATGCTTCCGCTGATGGGATGGTTGCCAGACCCCACCTGGAGTTACTGTCCTAAGGCCCCTGTAAAGCTCCCCAACAGCAACTCTGCTGGGGAGTTTTGGCCCAGCCTGGACGACCACTGAGCGGTCCACTGAACACCCTCTGAACGACCCTCTGGCCCCAGTCTGACACGCCCACTGGCCGGTTCTCCGTGAGCTGCAGGTCTGGCAAACTTGCCACCGGTCGCCTACTGGCTGGGCCGCGAGCTGGAGCTTTCTGTCTGCCCCCTCAGCCCCTCTACCCCTCTGCTTTTTGATGTGCTGCCCCTCTTTGGTGTCGGGCGGGTCCCGCTTTCTCCAGCGCCCGCTGTGTTTTTGACTCCCCTCTCTGTCGCCGTAGCATCGCAGCGGCGCCATCTCTGGTCCTGTTTGCGGAGCGAGCGCTTGGGAGGCCTGGCTCGGGGGGCTCGGGCCTGGGTTGGCCTGGGTAAAAGTCGGGCCCCGTAGCGCAGTGGAGACTCTGGGCTGGGGGGTGAGAGGGGCCATATCCCGAATAGGGACAGTACCGTACCGTATGTTGGGGCCTGGACGGTGGCCCCTTCCAATGTTACTGGCCGTCGGACGGTACAGTTCGGAGGACGGTGCCCCCCTTCCCAAGACGGTGACGGTAGACGCGGTAAAGTCGCCCGCACTTGCCCACGGCGCCCTGAAGTGGTGAGAACTCAGGCGCACGGGCCATGGGTCCGGCGCCAAGCCCCGCCTTTTTTACGCCGGGTTGCGACTCGCACAGGGCACGACAGGGCCATATCACTCGCTCTCGTCGTCTGTCGTCACCTCGCGAGCTGGGCAGGGCAGGCACGATGATGGAATGCGCAGTGGCTCCTCCCCCCCTTCCCCTTCTGGGTCTCCACCCACCCGCCTTGAGGGTTTGACGGAGGCGTGAGTCGTGAGGCGTGAGGTCAGGAAGGTACGATGTACCCGGACCAAGTACCTACTCGATGAGGTACCGTGCCGTTGAGCTAGCACCGTCACTTCTTGTTTGACGCTTCAGGTGGCTTTGCGCCTGTGTTGCGGCTTCCCGCCTTGCCATGTGGATGCACACACACAACCTTGCCCCTTCGGCCGCTCTCCGTCGTCTGTGTCGGCCTCACTCTTTGATATATAAACTAGCCTTGTCCCCCCAGATTCTGATTCAGAACGGTCACTGTTACTCATTCTCCATCATCAAGCTTCTTTCATCCAGACTTGAAACTCGTGTCCATTTCCTCGAGTTCCATCCTCCCACTTACACCCACTTCCACACTTCCGCCTCGTCACCACACAACAACACCCACACATACCTCAACTCCGAGGACCTCCTGGGCCTTACTATCCGTTCATCATGGCTCCTAAGGCTGTTCACTTTGGCGCTGGCAACATCGGTATGTCACTGCCCCGGGCAATTGCCCAGCTCAAAACCTTTCTCCACCCACCCCCCAAACCACATCTCTTCTAACACTTGTTTCTCTATAGGCCGTGGTTTTTGTTGCTTGCTTCCACCACAACTCTGGCTACGAGGTCGTCTTCGCCGATGTCGTTGAGAGCTTGATCGACAACATCAACTCGACCCCCTCATACAAGGTCATCGAGGTTGGCTCCGAGGGTACCACCGAGAACGTCATCACCAACTACCGCGCTATCAACTCAAGGACCCACGAGGCCGACCTTATCGAGGAGATCCGCACTGCTGACGTTGTCACTTGCTCCGTTGGTCCCAACATCCTCAGGTTCATTGCCCCTGTCATTGCCAAGGGTATTGACCTCCGTTCCGATGACGAGACTCCCCTGCACGTCATCGCTTGCGAGAACATGATTGGCGCTACCGATTCCCTAGCTGAGCACATCAAGGACCCCCGCAACACTGATCCCTCGCGCCTCGACACCCACCACCTGCGCGCTCGATACGCAAACTCTGCTATTGACAGAATTGTGCCCGCCCAGGACCCCAACGCCGGTCTCAACGTCACTCTTGAGAAATTCTTCGAGTGGGTTGTCGACAAGACCCCCTTCGAGGACATTGGCATCCCCGACATCAAGGGCATCAACTGGGTCAACAACCTGGCTCCCTTCATTGAGCGCAAGCTGTACACTGTCAACACCAGCCACGCCACCGCTGCCTACCACGGATACAACCGCAGAAAGCGCACCGTCTACGATGCTCTCCAGGACAAGGAGATCATGGCCGAGGTCCGTGGCGCTGTGATGGAGACCAAGAACCTCTTGGTTTCCAAGCACGACATTGACGAGGACGCCCAGGCCGCCTACGTTGAGAAGATCATCAAGCGCATTGGTAACCCCCATCTTGAGGATGCTGTCGAGCGTGTTGGCCGTGCTCCCCTCCGAAAGCTCTCCCGCAAGGAGCGTTTCATTGGCCCCGCCGCCGAGCTTGCCGAGAACAACATGTCCTGCAAGTACCTCCTCGATGCCATTGAGATGGCCTTCCGTTTCCAGGATGTCGAGGTGACGACGAGTCCAAGGAGCTTGCCAAGATCATGTCCGAGAACACCCCCGAGGACGTCGTTGCCAAGGTCTGCGGCATCCAGACCAATGAGAAGATCTACCCCCAGCTCATCGAGGTTGTCAAGCGTGTCCAGGATGACAGCAGGGATGATTAAATGCATGGCACAGGATGCCTTCTGCACTGTAACGTGATTCTAGAGATGGAACATTGAGACCACGCTATCAGATACATCAAAGGGGCTGGCTCATGGCGTTTTATGAGATATGATTACACCATTTTCTTTTTTTCTTCTTGCTTTTCCTTTGCTGCAACTGGGAAGCATGGCGCTTGGGACGGGATTTGAAATTTGCCAAGGCTTTTCACATCAGAAGCATAAGCCTACCTCGACCTCGACCTCGACCAGAGGCACTGACACACGCGTCGACTGATAGCTTCATAGCAAACTAGAGCACCTCAATACACTGGCTCACTCCCACAACTTGATGACCCTTTGACTCTCTTGTGGTCCTAATTTGGCCTCGTAAATTGTGACATGTAGAGTAGCATGACATCTGTACCCCGCGTTTTTTGGGCGATCACAGTGATGGTGGTTTCCCAGAGCTGCATGCTCGACGGCCTTTGGCTTTTGGTCTTGCACAGCAATGCCGAATGCACAAGCTAAAAGGTGCATGTGCATGACGGTTGGTATGCCTGTGACGACTCTACCACGTGTAAGTCGGCCCGGCTGACGAGACACGGCTCACCGAGGAGCGAAGCCACCGGCCACCGAGGTTACCTTGAATACCAAGCGACGGCTTTAAGGGGAACATGCAGGAAGCTCGCCGCATGGCTACCCGACCGTGGGCGTGAGCTTGGGCGTGGCGTGATGTTGACCGTTGACCTTGGGCTGGATGGAGACAAGAGACGACAGGCGAGAAACGCCACAATGGAGATGCATTTTGACAACTACCAGTATTATTACAATGTACAGACAGTGTACATGGCATTAGCTGGCCTTGGCAGCGTCCCATGCAACCTGCTTAGCTTGCGGTACCATTTGATATTAGTCGCCCATGACAAAGAAAGACGAGACGTGCAAGTGAACATGAACATGTTCGGCCTTTATTAGCCTCGCCGAAAATGGAGAGGTGCGGCTAATTTTAGCACGCCAAAAGGACTACATACTGTATCAACAAATACTACGTACGAGACTGGAAAAAGTGTCCACATTTTTTTTGAACGACACGACAATCAAACCACTGCCCATCACCGCCTTTGCCCTCAGCCGTGGTGGTGGTCTTGGCCCTTATCCTTTTTCCCAATCGAGGAATTTTCATGCTCGACACGGTGTCCTTGGAATTCAAGCACGCGAACATCCAAGCTATGGTGAAGACGATGAGTCGGCCTTTTGAGGAACTATTGCTGCCTGCCTGAGAGTCAATGTCTTTGATTCAACCAGGGAGGCATCTTCGCAGTTGTTGAGGATACATGCGAGTATATATATATATATATATATATTTACATTTTGGTGCCTTTCTACAACGGCTCAGCAAGCGCTAGTGTCTAGCCTTTTTTTTTTTTTTGCTTCTTATTTTACAAGCATCATTTGACTTGGAGTGTCTCATCTCATCATCAACATGGCTAGGCTGGTGAATGTTTGTCTTTTAGCGCTCGCCGTCTTATCGGCTGCCGATATCACAATCCCCCTGGCAGACGTTGAGCAACTGCCTTTCAGCGATACCGGCGCGGCCAAGTCGCCAGATGAGTTGTTCCGCCAGAGCGCGCCCGAGGAGGTCGCCAAGGACAACGGATACACTCCCGAGCTCCTCATATCGTCGTACGACGACGTCGAGTTCCCCAACGGCTCGGTGTTTCCCTCGTCTGACGGCTTCGTCCGCGGCGCGCTGGACGCTTGGGCCCGCCACCAGCACCTGGTTCTCCGGCCCGACGAGGTCTGGTTCGAGATCCTGACCCAGCTCAACTTTTACATGTCGGCCAACGCAGAGGAGATCCGCAGCCTGTTTGTCAACCACACGGCCAAGCAGGAGATATTAGTCCAGGTCTTTACGTGGCGCGATGTCATCGCGCAGTTTGCCACCGAGATCCAGAAGCGGGTCAAGACGGATTGGCTGCTGGACTGGATCATGCCCGGGTTCAGCACCACCACGGCAAACGACAAGATGACGGCCACGGTGCTCATGATGGGCCTCATGCAGTATTACTTTGAGTTCAGCGGCATGGTCATCTGTGGGATCCCGTCCGTCACCCTGCTGGGGACCCGCGATGACTGGGCACACCTCTTGAGCAAGCTGGACCGCCTCGAGGAATGGGGCAAGCAGCCTGCGAATTATGCCAAATACCTGCGGCCCATCCTGAAGCGGTTCGTCCAGACTTGGGACGAGCCAAACAGCCCCGAGATCAAGGGGTTTTGGTCCCAGATCGTCCGCGCCCACAAGGGCTTCTCGTGCGGCTCTGGCCCCAACGAGTACTCCGTCTCCGGGTGGATCACGGGATTCCTGCACTGGACCAGGGACGGGCGGCCGCGCCTCGACCCAGAGGAGGAAGACTGGCAGGAGAGCTCCAGGACGGTGACGCTGGATGGCGTCATCTACATCTCCGAGGCGCTCGAGGAGATCCGCGTCGGATACGCCAGGGCGCCGCTCAAGATGGTGGACTACCCGGAGCCCGGCCAGAACACGTCGGCGTATCTGCTGGCGGGTAACGTGGGCGTGCTGAGGAACAAGGACGAGTCGGGCAAGGTGACGGCGCAGCCGAACAGCGGGTGGTTCATGTACGCGCCCGTCGACTTTAACCACACGTCGGACTCGTACTATGGGAGCTGGAATGAGCTATGGGGCATCTCTGAAGGGTTTGAAACATGCAAGAAGTGGGAGTTGTAGAGAGCATATTGTGCCTATATAGAAGTAGAAGTGTCTTGAGACTTTTCCTTTTAGACTATAATCTAGAGGAACATGAAGTAAAAAAAAAAGAATTGGAATCTTTATTATACAAGAAGCGAAATAAATGACTTTGATTGATGCGTTATGGCGTTTCCTTCTGATAAAGGATCGTCTCGTCAACTCGCGTTGTAATTCCACAGCCACACCATGGCGAATGCGTAAGTGGCACAATGCATCTAGCAGCAGTAGCCACCAATGGTGTTGTACGTGTCGGCCAGATATCCCCACGGTGGGTTGCAGCCAGAGCGTCCGGCCTGGACGGCATCTTCGTTGCGGAGGTAGAAACGTCCTGGAGGAGTCAGTTGTTTTGCAATGACAATGGTTTATACGATGGGCAGCTGTTGCACAGTAAGGTGGCTTACCATCCTGGCATCGGCAAACGGTAGGGATGCAGCATCCCGGTGCTGAACTACATGCCGAGTTAGAAGGCAATCAAAGAAAAATGACCCGGCTGGGGCAAACTAACAAGGGAGCGCAGCCGCTGTCGATGACTTCAAGCTGAATGCCATCCTGTGGTTTGGGCGCGGCGAGGCCGAGTTGGCCGACGGCGAGAACAGAGACGATTGCGGTGATTCTCATGTTTGTATATAAATAGGGGGGGGGTTACTTGAGAGATTGAAAGAGGTGTTTGGTTCGAGTTTTCGAGCTGCCTAAGAGCAACATGGCGTCCCTTTATTTCTTTTCGAAATGCTTCTCCTCTCGTATTGGAGATTATACATCCCTTTCGAGGCTCATATTTTCCTCGTGGTTGGGTCGGTGTTGCTCGCTCACCCCTTCATGTTGAGCCCCGCAGTCGTGTAAGTGCGCAAGGGCACGGGATGTAAATCGTCAAAGAACCATTCCCAAATTTAGATCACCGTCGTCGCACAAAAAAAAAGAAGAAAAGAGAAGAAAAGAAAAAAAAAAAAGGTCTAACAAATGCACACGCAAAACCTGCCATAGCCAAAATGCTTTTAGTTCATTCCGCCTCCCTGCAGACGGGCCTCATGAAGGGGAAGACTTCTCCCGCGTCAGGACCAACAGTCCAGTTGCTCGAGTCTCGCAGGTGCTGCTCAAAGGCGGTCGTCAGGCGGAAGTTTTTGCCGTCGACTGACTCGAAAACAGTCCGCGCGTCTGTGTGCGGCCAGCCCACGCGGAGGGAGTCGGCCGTCACTTCTCGAAGCTCAAAGAAGCGTGACCAATCCATGTGCTGGATGATGGCGTCGCGGACATCTGGCCTGGAGGAAGGGTGGGAAATCGTCAGTTAGCCCGGGGCAAGGGGGAGGACAAAGAAAAAAGTGTTATTCTTGGGAAGAGACTTACCATACGATGACGTCTATCCAGGGCGGGTGCGGGATGGTTCTTTGGAGGAGCGTCGGGCGGATAAAGGCTGGCAGCTGGTCGTAGCTCTCCTTTGTCCGACAAGCGTACCACCGCATCAGATGAGAAAGGACATACATGAAACCAACACGGCCCAGGAGGGAGGACACGGGCGATCTGTCGACCTGGGCGGCGGCGGCATCTGAGATGGAGCACGACCCCGGCTTGGCCTGTGTGGCAGGGTTCAGGAGAGACGAGATGCTCGGGAACGGCGACTCTCGCCGGGTTCCTTTGAAGCCTCCCCGGCGCAACATCTCGGTCGTGCTGAGGATGACCTGGTCGAGTTGAGTGGTGGCGGCGATGAGGGGCGGGATCAGCTTCCACTCAGCCGTTTCCGTGGTTGTGAATGGCGGATCGAACTTGTCGAGCGTAAAGTGTCCAGCCCAGGGGAGCGGTCTCGAGGGCGATCCTGGAGTCATGGCCTGGTGGAAGAAGCTATGAGCGTTGTTGTTCCGGATGTCAGGCAACGGAGAGTCGAGCTCCCATGTCGGATCGAGGAGGTTCACGTTTGCTTCGCTGGTATAGTCCAATGAGGCCGGCTGGTAGTAAGAGTCAAAGGCATCACCAAAGGCGTTCTCGTCGAATGCCACGGCGACAGATGGCGAAGTCCTGGCCGACGGCCCGGACACCACAAGCTGCGGCCCAGGGGCCCGAGGCGTAGTCGGGTCACTGGACGGGAACGCAACGGAAGCCGGGTGAGCCTGGACTTGGTCATCGCCGGCCTGGGGAGGAGTTGGCATATCACTTGCGGCCTCCTGTATCCCCAGTGAAGCCAAGGTGCTGCTCCAGGCCTTCTCGCGGTCCTGGTAACCGCGGAGCTGGGCCCTCGCATCGTTGAGCTCGCGCGTCAGCGAATCGACCTGCTTCTGCAGCTGCTCGAGCTGCGTCTTGCGCTTTGCGCGGCAGTAGCGCTGGTTGGCGCGGTCGATGGACCGCTTGCTCTCGATCTGGGAGGCCGTCATGTTAGCGACGCGGCGGCCTGCGTTGATCATCTCCCGTTTGTCGGAGCTGGAGTCTTCCATGTCGGGGCGGAGCACGACGGATCAGGATGGATCAGGACGGATCAGGACGGATCAGGACTCATCAGGTCAGCTCGATGTCATGTAAGTCGGCCGGGAGCGCCCCGCTCGGGACCCGGGAGTTTGGTTACAAGGGCGGCGACGAGGGCGGCGACGAGGGATATCGTCCGGGGTGTGGGTTGCGCGGCCGGTGGAGATGTTTCGTCACGTCCGGGCCTGTTCAAGTCGAGTCAAGTCAGTCTATGCTTGGCGATGGAGTTGCCTTCAGATCGGGCACGGGCATAGGGAACGTGTCGAGGGAAGGTTTCCAATAGGATGTTGGGGATTTTTTTTTTTCTCCCTCGTTTCCCCTTGGGAGAAGATGCTTGAGGGGATCCAGCTGCAAGGTCATGTTAGGGGCTCCGTTCGAGCCTTTCCATGGGTCGAAGCGGGCATTTCAGTGCGACGCAATACAATTGCGAGAGACAGGATGGCGATGGCGTCAGCGGTCGCTCGACTTACCCTGTTCGGAAACATCACGTCAGTGGAGAATGGGAGTGCAAGGTCATGTAAGTCGAAGAGTGCGAGGCTTTAGTCCTTGTAGAGAATCGGTATAAAAGCGTCCGTTTCCTTGCATTGGGACTGTCTTATTTGCATCAAGCCTCGTTGGAGTCCAGAGATGGCCAAACTTACATTGCATCCTTCAATGGCGGCGTTTCCCGGTCCATTGGCGTTGGCTTGCCTGTGCCTAACATGGCTGGGGTTGGCGGCGGCAGCCAATAGGCCCAACTTTGTCTTTATCCTAACAGACGACCAAGACTGGTAAGTATAAATACATACCCGAATATATCACTTGATTGAGTTGTTTATATATGGATATGCTAAATTCGCTCAGGCACATGAACTCTCTTGAATATATGCCCCTTCTGAGCAAGTACCTCATCAACGAAGGAACCCTGTTCTCTCGCCACTACTGCACTGTAGCTCTGTGCTGCCCATCCAGGGTCAACCTGTGGACTGGACGCGCAGCCCACAACACAAATGTAAGACTTGAAAGAATAATAAATTGAGAATGGAAAAGAAATGTCAGTTGCAATGTTTTCCCAATCTAACTGCAACTAGGTTACAGACGTTTGGGCTCCTTACGGAGGATATCCCAAAATCGTTCGCGAAGGCATCAACGACAACTATCTCCCCGTGTGGCTTCAAGACATTGGCTACAATACATACTACACCGGAAAACTCTGGAACCAGCACTCAATTGACAATTACAACAGCCCTTATGCAAACGGCTTCAACCAGTCTGATTTTCTGCTCGACCCCTTCACGTACGAGTACAGAAATGCCTGGATGTCTCGCAACGGTGCCCCGCCAGTCAACTACCCTGGACAATACTCTCCGGATCTCACAGCCGAAAAGGCGTACGACTTTCTTCACGAGGCGTTGAGCCACGACGAGCCATTCTTCCTTGTTCACGCTCCAATTGCGTCTCATGGAGACATCAAGCTTGTGGGCGGGTTTGTCACCGACATGCCCAAGTATGCAGAGCGACATGCTCATCTGTTCAACGAGTATCAGATCCCGAGAGGAGACAACTTCAACCCGGAGGTGCAGGGCGGCGTCAGCTGGATCCGCGAGCTGCCCCGTCTCAATGACACGGTTATTGCATACAGCGACGAGTATCAGCGAGCTCGTCTGAGGTCTCTCCAGTCCGTCGACGAAATGGTGGAGAAGACAGTCAAGATCCTCCAGGAGAGCGGCCGGCTCGACAACACGTACATCATCTACACCACCGACAACGGATATCACATCGCGCAGCACCGCATGCACCCGGGCAAAGAATGCGGCTTCGAGACCGACGTCCACATCCCGCTCGTCGTCCGCGGGCCCGGGGTCGCCGCCGGCCACGTCTCCAAGGCCGTCACGTCGCACACGGATCTTGCGTCCACCATCATGCAGCTCGCCGGCTCGCCGATTGACTCGGACGGCACGCCCATCCCGCTCACCTCTGACAAGGAGGAGCACGCAAAGGTCGAGCACGTCACGATTGAGTATTGGGGCCTCGCCATCCCAGAGGGCATCTACGGATACTATGGCGACAGTAACATGACGGACGGGCTGAATAGCTCGGCTCATGCCGTTGGGAACAACACTTACAAGGCGATCCGTGTCATCGGAGAGGAGTACAACTTGTACTACGCCGTGTGGTGCACCAATGAGACTGAGTTTTATGATCTAAACGTGGGTTCCATCTCGCTTCTGTCCCCTTTTCCCTTGCCGTCTCATCATGAGATAGCTAACCGTTGCATTGCATTGCACGTTGCAGTCCGACCCCGGTCAGGTTCGCAACCTCTTCGACGCCGACTTTGGCCACTTGGCTTCCAAGTACTCCATTGCCAGCCGCCCGTTCGGCCAGATCATCCCACGCTTGGATGCGCTGACCATGGTGCTCAAGTCGTGCAAGGGCCAGGAGTGCGTGCGGCCGTGGACGACGCTGCACCCGGCCGGAGACGTGACGTCGCTCATCGACAGCCTGGACACCCGGTATGACGTATTCTACGAGACGCAGCCCAGGGTGAGCTTCTCCAAGTGCGAGCTGGGCTACATCCGCGAATCTGAGGGTCCGCAGAACGTGGTGCAGTTTGAGCAGGAGATGCAGAGGCAAGGTGCGCCGGTCAAGTTTAGATATCAGGGAGAGTTCAGTCTTTGGACATGAGAGCCTGGATAGGCAAAAGCATCATTCTTTTATATTCTTATTCCGAAAGCAGTAATACATGAGATATTGAATTTGAAAAGGTGGTTGTTGTTGTCGAGGGTTTTAGACCCGTGGGGAGATATTAGACTATGAAATGAGGCTTGCGAGCGTAAATGACCCGAGTTTTGCAAATATGACAACAAAATCAAAATGGTATCTGGTATGCTTGACAGATTTGTACCTTCTCCCGACACCCCACACCCATGATAACACCGATGCTAATTATATCCTACTATCCCTTCCTATTTGTCTTTAATTATTGCTGGGGAGGTTGTTGCGGAGGTTGCTGAGGGGGTTGCTGCGGCGGCTGCTGAGGAGGTACCTGCTGCTGCTGCTGCTGGTCTAAAGGAGTAGAAAGCTGCGTGATGTCCGTTTGGGGGCTCACAGTTCTATCTTGGTTGACAGGCGGCTGCCCGGGGGAGGAGGCGTAACCGTGTTCAACGGGGACGGGGTCGATCCAGGGGGAGCCATGTTGTACTGCGGCTGCATATATGCCGGCTGCATGCCGTACGGAGGCTGTCCGGTATAGAAAATGGGTTGCTGTCCATCAACGGGAGGCGGCCCGGTAAAGTACATAGGCTGTTGCCCATCGACAGGAGGCGGTGCGTAATAGTACACGGGCTGCTGTCCATCAACCGGGGGTTGTCCGTTGGGTGGCATCATGTACACCTGTGGGGGCATTGACATAGGAGGTTGATCGGTACCGTCACCCTTGACCGGCGCGGTGGTAACGGGCACCGCCGTCACAGGCACCGCGCCGTTAGGGTTTCGGGGGTCGGGGCCTAGCAGGTCGACGGGGTAAGCGTGCCGGAAACCCCACTTGAACCACAGCTTGAACCGTGTTCCCATGGAGAAGGAGTTCCATTGCTGGCGAAGGCGAGGATGATCGGCAGCGTTTCGGGGAGGAGTGTGTCGTGTAAAGCAAATGACCCAAAGGGACAGAAGGCACCAGAGGATGGTTCCAAACCGAAGGGCACCCTTGCCAAGCATCAACCGCCTGAACCAGAGGAACGACTCGACGAAGCCGAGGACGAACAGGCCGGGGAGCACAGAGGCCACGACAATGACCCAGGTCTTGAGGCTGGTGCATCCGGTCAGGACGGAACAAACGCTGTAGTCGTCATCGTCGTCGTCGTCGCCGCCGGAGCGATAGCCAGAGTCTCCTCCATAGTAGGCCCGGCCGGTGGCAGTGGGGTTGCGGCAGCTTCTGATGTAGTACGACTCAATGAAATCGGCAGTGGTGGCAGTGGTCAAAGGCACCTGGTTCTGGGACAGGTAGGCGGTGACGTGGGTGGCCGTGTCGCCATCCGAGTAGGTGGTGACGGTGGAGTTCACGCTGGTAGGAGAAATCTGGTAGCGGACAGCCGAGGGAATGTAGACGTTGGTGAAGGTGGTGACGGTGAAGGCCGTCGGGCAAGACGAGGGAGCCGTGTAGACGACTTCCTGCAGGTAGTCGGTGTAGGCGTAGTTGTTGTAGTCGTAAGAGGAGGTAGGCAAGACGTCGGCGTTCTTGACGTCGGTGGGATTGTACCAGACCTCGACAATCTCCAGGTCGTAGTAGCTCTGGTAGGAGGTGGACGAA
Organism: Aquanectria penicillioides; assembly: GCA_003415625.1. Lineage (NCBI taxonomy): Eukaryota > Fungi > Ascomycota > Sordariomycetes > Hypocreales > Nectriaceae > Aquanectria > Aquanectria penicillioides. The sequence continues at coordinate 364,294 of PYIU01000003.1, forward strand.
GAGACAGCAGAAGCGGTGACGGTGGCAGTGGGCTTCAGGGTGACGACGTCCGTGTATGAGTAAATGTGCGTGTAAGTCGAGTACTTGGAAGTGGTGACGGATTCAACGAGCTTCTCAGTGACGGTCCATCGAGCTGCATACGCGGATGAAGCAAGGAGGGACTGGGCTACAAATGCGCGGAAGAGCGCCACAGTAAGCACCTTCAACTCCATGGCGATGAACGGATCGGAAATCTGACAGCTAGAGTCGCCAAAAGTTGCGCCTCGCGAGGCGGAAGCGGCAGGGACTAAATGGACTGACGGAAGACTGGCGGCACCACAAGTCTCGGGGATAATCCAGCCGCGAAACGCGGTGCTTATGTACCCGGGGGTAAAAATAAACTAGACAGTGCCCAAACGGCGGTGGTTTTCATTACAGTGGATAGTGGATCATGGATGCTACCAGCTAAGGCTGAACTAACCGTATCAACCTGGTTAATTTCAGCCGCATCTCCGGGGGGAGGAGACAAGCTTGTTTTTGGTGGGGATAAGCAAGGGACGATTGGCGCCGCCTCGGTGGTTTTCGTATCCTGTGATCTGTGTGAAGCGTCTCTGCGGCGCTCTAAGAGTCATGGCGCTGTGCCACAACGATAGAGTACGCGTAAAAGGAAATCTCCGTCCTTGATCTCCAACATCTGAGCGAGTTAAAGTTGTGGCGATGTCGTTGTTGCAACTGTTGCACTGCGGTTGCTCCGTATTGTTGTGTGGGCTTTCTCTCTCAAGACAGACCTCCGCCACACACTCTCTCCACACACGAGATAATCCAACCCAACCCAGCCCAGTCCAAACAAAAGAACTCGCCCGTGAGTCAACCAGAGCGAGCGCGCTCCCCTCGCTTGGCAACTCAAGGCGGCTCAGTCACTGGCCGAGACACGAGACAAGCCTTGACCTGCCAAGTGACCTGACGTGCCCTGCATTTGAGTCATTAAAAATAATCATAAAAAAGGGTTATATAGTTGCATCGGGAATCCAGACTAGGCCCATATAAGAATGGCCGAGTTGAAGAACGCTCTGGCCAGCAGATGCGTCGACCACTCACCTCCCATGTCGCATTAGGTTTTGGGTAGCATAGGGCGAGGCTAATCAAACCTGTGTGGGGATGGGCCTTTTTCTTTTTCGTTTGTCCTCGCCGATGTAACAAGATCTGCTCTAGGGTAGTGTAGCCGGCCGACAGGAGTCATTGGCAGGGAGCGGCCTGCCTAGGCAGGAGCCATGGGACTGGCACCAGACAGGGAAGCACAGGGCAGTCACAAGGAGCCCTGGAGCCTTGGAGCCTTGAAGCCAAGGCTCAGGGGGTGGAATCGGCCGACAACCGACTAACAAATCTCGGCCGTTTCCCAATTGGTGTGAAGGAAGGAATACACGACAAGCCGGGCCTCTCCTTCTCGTTGCAGACTCTGCTTTCCCCCTGGGGCTTCGGGCCGCGGTTGCTGGTCTGTGCAGGCTGTGTTTTTAACGTTCTGACTCTTGACGCAACGGTTCGAGGTTGAGGTTCGACGCCTTGAGGCACCCGGCGCGGCGCCTTCCACAACGGGAATGTAGGTACAGTGGGTGCAGGCACCGCCACACCTGCCATGTGATGCCAGTGCCACATGCCTTGCCACACACCAAACGCCACAAGCCACACGCCACACACCGCCATGCCACTTGCGACCAGCTAGCCGAGCGACACATGCAACATTGCATCGCATCTTGTTTACTGTCAGTTCATGCCGCCTTTTCCCTGGCTCCCAGACCAAGACAAGACAAGACACACATTCGAGACAACCAACCCTGGCTTCTTCAGCCCTGCAACGCCCGGCACCGCATCGCGCCCTACCGGCTTGCATCACACCACACCACATCACATCACCGCATACCGTATCGCACTCGTAACTGAAAACAACCAAGCTGCCGCTACCCTCCAGAAAATGCTACCATGGCGGCAGCCCAGCAAACCCGCACTCGCTCTGCACGTCTGATTGCCAACCTCACTCGGTCAGGTGCCCAGCAAGCCAACAATGCCGCCGGAGGAGCCTCGCATGCCGCCGGCACATCTCACGGCACCGCTCACAGCCTTGGCCACAGCCCCGCCGCCCAAGGCCCTCTGCCTTGTCGCTTTTCCTAACGAACCTGCGATTGCTCGATCTTGACCTACGCCCAGACTGGCCCGGCATCTCCCTAGAGACCTTTGTGACGGGTGGCACAAGTGCACAAGGCCAGAAGAGGCGGGTTCAGGCTGTCGAGTGGGCCTTGTTCCATCTCTTCGCCATTTGGGACCCTGAGGAAACGAGGAATGTGAGTTGTCAAAGTATCTCGCTTGGCACACCTCTGTGCCTGGTTGCATCTTGTACCTCCAGACACTAATTGACGTCACTATGTAGAAACTCAAACCCTTCTTCCCCCCCTGGACCAAGTTCAGTCGGTCAACCTCCGCGCCGCCCTCCTCCGAGCTCTCGAACAAGCCAAGAAGAATGGCGTCTTGGGACGAGATGCTATCGTCCGAAAGACAATGCTGGACGAATGCAAGGGCGAGAGATTAGAAGAGGTCTTGGCTGCATTCTCATCGGCAGTCCTGAAGCAAGCCATTTCCAACGAGGTAGCCACTAGCGGTGAGCATGTTGCTCTGGCCGCCAAACTGGCACTCGAGGACCGAGGCTACAAGGGTAGCAATGGTGAACTCATCTCTATGGTCTGGACACACAAAGCCGCCTTGCGTGGTGTGCTTCGAAACAAGAAAGCTGCCGATGCTCAATTCCGCGACTTTGCCGAGCTTCTGAGCATCAAGCAACGGGGGATTGTGAGGAAGAACGAAGCTATCCAGGCTGCTGAGCGAAATGGGGGTGGAAAGACTGTTTCCGACGATGCCAAGCTGGAGATGTGGCGCACAATACGAAACAATTGGTCTGGAAACGAGCGTTGGATGGAAACTCTGTTGTATGGAGATGCGGGCGCCAAAAAGGACGGCCTTCTCAGCATGCCCTTTGACCGAGTCTGGCACAGGGTTCGACAAGGTCGGCTTGGGGAGCTCGAGGAGCATGGCGCTGGCCTTTTGGAACAATTGGATGGTCGTGTTCGGACTCAGAGGGAACGATTGGAGAAGTGGGAAAACTTCCACAGACGCCTATGTGAGGACCGACCGAGACCGTCACCGTCCAAGCAGAAGCGACAGCAAACGAGGTCAAAGGGCATTGATTTGGGCTTTGGTGCTCACGAGGCACTCCAGGTCGGCCGGGCAAGTCCCAGAAAGCCAACACTCACTGGCCATAACCCACCGTTAACTGATGAATACCACGAATTGGTCAAGGGATTAGAGGACGAGCTCATGAATGCTGCACCGCGGGGGTCATCCTCTCTTGCATTTCTCCAGCGACCAGCCCAATCAAAGCCGACGCATCAGAGGACCATCTCTACTGCCGCTTCCGAACAGGCTTCGGAGGTGAGCGAGTTGGATGATGATGAACCCTTTTCGACCTCACCACCGTTGCAGTCTTTCCAAGCCAGGTTTGCTCAGACAAAACGGCAACCTGTGCTGAGACCCAAGATGTCGCTGTCTGGCGAATGGTTTGCTGCCAACACGGCATCGGTGGTCGGATCAAGGAGTTCTACGGAAACCCTCGAAAGCGAACCCTATCAGCCAGAACCTCAGTATCTTTCTCCGGACAGAAACAGTTCACCTGATGGTGACAATGACCCCACACCCTTGGCTGGTTCACCTGACCGGCCCAGTGCGCGGGACCACGACCAAGATCGTGACCGCTACCCCGAAGAGGATCTCGAACCTCATCACTACACGCCGAGAGATATGTCGCCCTCGCCAACTCAGGACCTTGCTGATCAGATCCTCGAGTCTATGGAGCAAGCCTCCCCATCACCTACGAAGCGGCCGAGGCCGCGTCACACGCTGTCCCTCGCCGAGCGCACACGTCTATCCATGGCTCACGGACCCTTTGCCTTCCCTGACCATGATGAATCCGAACTCCCCATTCATCCAAAGCCAATCATCTCTGTCCAGCCCGCGATGAGCGACAGGCGAGATACGATTGTTCCGGATGCGTATGACGACCTCACCAGTCGAACGCGGAAGAGTATGGCAGGCTTTGAAAAGGCAAAGCAAAAGGCTCAGTTGGAGAGGAGAAGATCACTGAGGAAGTCCAAGGTTCCCCCTCGCAAAGAGGGAGCGTACTTTGACACGGTGGATGAGGAGGACAAGGACCACACGGTCCTAGCTGAGGAGCTAATGGCAGAGGAGGATATGGAAGCGGTATTTAGATCACGACCCAAGATCAAGGCCAGCCCCTTGCGAGCCCTACTCGTCAATGGGATGGCGATGAGTACATGTGATATGCGACATGCCCTTTGGATTTCACGATACACACTAGAATGACTTAGAATGAAACGAATAAGTGCTGATGAAATACATCATATGTTAAATTGTCCTTTCTTCTTCCTTCTTCTCTTATTGCTGCGTCTCATACATGCTCACATCTATATATTGTACAAAGATGCTTTTCTCAAGGCCCAAATATTGTACATGACCACCGCCTACACAGCTTCCTTGATTCACCAACCCTGGTTTACCATCCTTGTCTCTTCAATTCCAGAACACGGTTCACCGTGGCCTTGAAACCCGTCTTGAAGCGGGATCGCCATCGCTGACTCGCCAACCTCTTGCGCTTGAGACCCTTTCGCTCGTGGAATCTCTGGCTGTGGAACTTGGTCTTGACCTGCTGCTCGCGCACCATCTTGTTGAGCACACGGAGGGCGACGGTGGGGGTCGGGGCGCTGGTGTTTGTGATGCGGTCCTTGATGAAGACGGTGCGGCCGGTGACGGCCTTGGCCCGCACCTGGGGGCGGTCGGTGGCCTTGTTGTCCAGGTTCTCGCTGAAGGCCATGGACTTGTTGGCGATGATGGACGCAATGTCGAGGTTGAACGGGGTTCCCTTCTTGGCGGCCGTGTAGGGGTGCTTTCCTTGGGGCTTGGTGGGCATGAGGTCGGAGATGACTTCTGACATGGAGGGAGGAGGAGGAGGAGGAGGCGTCGCTGCTTCGGAGCTGGTCGTGTGGACGACTTTGGGGGTTGTGTCGGTCTTGATCTGGGGCTTGGTCTCCTGCCTCAGAGGCTGGTTCCGGATGGTGTTTCCGATGAGAGGGTTCTGTCGAACGGGCCTGGGGGCCGCATTGTCGTTGCCGTCGGAGTAGAACGGGCCTGCTCGCAGGGTGATGGAGGTGGAAAAGGCTCTAGAGGACGAGGCCTGGAGGGTGGAAGCGGTCGATAGCCTCGACAGCACGGCGCTGCCGATTCTGGGGGTCGTAGCCCTGCATATTGTCAGTACTTGACACGGCCGTGGTCAATTGGTGCTGGGCTCACATGTTGCCGCGAAAAGTACCGCGGTGCAGGCCCAATTGGCTGACTGAAGATTGTCGTCGTCGGTCGGAGCTGGGCGGAGAGCATGCGAGAGAAGCTGATGTGCAACAGAAAAGTCGCCAGGTGCCCGGATTAACGTTGGCGCGACGGCGGGCATCGCTCGGAATTTTTGGAGCCAATCACGCGCGCGGCCCACCACCTTAGCACAAGCGCCCTTCAGCCTCGCGAGCTGGAATTTCAACGGTCCTCCAGCCGCCTGCTCCATTGTGACGGGCGTTCCAAGCATAAAAATTTCTTAAAAACCGTCCTCCTTTTAATATTTTTCTGGCTCAAAGACGGAGGCCTCTGTATTGTGTGTTCATTCTCACGTTTAGCATCCCACTATCCTCGTTGACGAGCGCGATCCCGATTCGACGAGCACCGACGCCTGCTTCTGCGACAGTGAGTGCGACGAGGGGCGTTTGCGCCGCGGGCCGCCGAAGATGGCATACAACCCATATGGAAGTAAGTGGCACGCCCCCAATCCGTCATTCTGGACAGGCTCTAACGTTTACATTGTGCAAGACAACCCTTACGGCGCGCCGCCCGCCTACGGTGGCTATCCCGGATCCAACAATGCTCCTCCAGGCATGGCCCCTCCACCTGGTCTGGGTACGCAACTCTCTCCGCCACGATGCGGCTCGAAGACATCTCTGCTAACACGGCTCGCAGGACCTCCTCTAGGCATGTCTTCTGCCCCGGGAATGGCGCCTCCGGGTGTCCAGCAGTCTAGCACCGCGCAAGCTAATCGTCCAAGCGGCCTTCCCCCCAACTTCCAAGCGCCCGCGAACATGCCCAACATCAACTTCAACGCCCCCGTGATCCGGCTCGGCACCGCAGCCGGAAAGTCTGGCGCACCCGCGGCTGGAGGCAGAGGCGAGGGCGCCGCCGGGTCGGCGGGTGGTGGACGGCCAGGACTCGGCATGGAGAGGGGATGGACCAGGGCAGGGCCGCTGCCCGAGAGGCCATGCAGGTCCTGGTGCCTCCGACCAACGAAGAGAAGCTGCGGACGATATTCATACATCAGATCCCCGACGGCGTGGGTGGCGACGAGGGCATCGAGAGGCTCCTCGGAGCCGTCGGCAAACTGCGAAAGTGGGATGCCGCCGCCAGCGTGACGGAGGAACACAAGGGCGCCAAATTTGGCTTTGCCCAGTTTGACGACATGAACTCGCTCTCTGTTGCGATTAAGCTTTTGCAGGAGGAGGGCATCGAGGTCCCCGTCAAGCGACAGCAGGCTACGGGAGAGAGCCCTAAGGACGATACGTTTGAAGGAATCGAGAAGACCAAGCTCCAGGTTGCCGTTGACGCTAGCTCCATCAAGTACGTTGAGTCGCATGAGGAGGGCCGAGACGACGAATCCGGCACTGCAGAGAGGATAGCAGCAGCTAGGGCTGCGCTGAACGACGTTATTCGGGAAATGTTCTACCCCACTACAGCAACCGCAACGGACGGTGCGGGAGACGTTACGATGGGCGGCATGGAGTCTGGCGAGAACGTCGAGGTGGTTAACATCCCTCTCGCCCAGGAAGACGAGCTTGCCGACATCCCTGCCGAGATGCGAGAAGTTGTGGCGCAGGAGATTGCGGCTTTCCGCGAGCGAAGCAATAGACGGGATATGGAGCGGCTCAAGAGAGAGGAGGAGATGGAAGAAATGGAGCGCCAGCGAAACGGCGCACCTAGGCCATCCCGTCTCGACTCTCCACCCCCCGGTGCCAACAGCATTCCCCTAGGACCCAGAGGCAGTGTGCCCAACGCCCCATCAGGACCGAAGGGCCAAAATGGCCAGAATAACCGTATCTCCTTTGTCAACGGTGGCATTTCCAACACCGACCTTTCCATCAACCGCGAGGACGAGGACTCAGAGGCTGACGACAAGGAACTTCACCAGCGCCATGTTTCAAAACAGAAGGCCGATTCAGACAAGATGTATCTTGAAGTAGAACGGAAATGGAGCAACCGAGAACGATCAAGACAGGCCGCTCTCGAGCGCGAACGAGACCGCGAGCAGCAAGACACAGAGACGTTTGAGCGAAGGAAACAGGAGCAGCTCGACAGGCAAAAGTCTTGGGACGACGAGAAGGAAACAAGTCGCAAGTCACATCCCTACTACCGAGATCACGCAGACTGGGCGCGCAAGAGAGCACTTGAACGGGCAGAGGAGGAGGCGAGGGACGAGGTTGACCGAAAGGCAGAGCGTGACGAGGAGCGTCGCGAACAGGCCGCCATGGAGCGGGCTCGTGGCATGGCCGACTCTTTCTTGGATAAGCAAGCCGAAGAGATGGAGCAGCAACAGGCACCCTCAGCACCGCAGCCCTTCAAGCTGTCCTTGGGCGCAGCTGCCCAGAAGGCTCAGGCTTCAAGAGCGGCTCCTCAGCGACGCACCATTGCCGAGGTGGAGGGGCTCCTGGACGACGAGGAGGCCGACGCCTCGACCAAGAGACAGCTCATCCCGATCCAGTTCGAGCCCGCGTCGGCTTCGGCGTCAATGACGGAGGAGGAGATCTCGCAGGCCGTCAGGGCTCTGGCGCAGGAGATCCCGTCGGACAAGGACGGACTCTGGGGCTGGGCGGTCAAGTGGGACTACATGGACGATGCTATTGTGCGAGACAAGCTGCGGCCGTTTGTGGAGAAGAAGATTGTCGAGTATCTCGGCGTGCAGGAGGAGATGCTGGTGGAGGCAGTGGAGGAGCACTTGCGAGGCCATGGTACTGCGGCCGCTTTAGTGGAGGAATTGGAAGGGGTAAGTTTTTCTACTGATTGGACCCCCTTATTTTTCCGAAAGACGAACGAGCTAACTGGATCACGATAGGCACTGGACGACGAAGCAGAGGACTTGGTCAAGAAGCTCTGGCGCATGGTCATCTTCTTTACGGAGTCTGAGAAGCGGGGCCTGCCAGCTTAATGGACGAAGACGAGAGGTGGCGACGTCGATGATGGATGACGGTGATGGTGAATGATAGAGAGGGAGAGGGAGGTAGGGAGAGCGGTCAAGATGGAGAGACAGGAAAAAGAAGAGAAACGAGAGCGGACGCGGGAGAGGGAGAGGGACGAATCAAACGGGCGCAGAGCAAATGATTGATGGAACTCGAATTGTACCACCACAAAGAGCGCGGGAAGATATCTTTTATGCGGATCCAAAGGAGTTGCAGAAGGGGAAGAGTTGGCCCGGATCTTGGTAATATTCGTCGATGCCAATGCTGCTGGAATCGCATCTTACGAGGCGAGCAGTCGAGGTCATCTGCTCAGTCCTAGCTGGCTAGCTTTTATTTAACAGATAGGAGACTTTAAAAAAAGATGAAAAGATTTCAGGCATTTGGACTTTTTTTTTTTTTTTTTTCTCTTTTCATCTAACATCCTATTCTTTCTTGTTTAGTATCATGCATTCTTTGTTTTCCAGAGCCGTGTTGTATTTGTAATGACGTATCATTTTCTCCCCTTTTATCAATCGGGCTTCGGTCCGCGTGTAGTCGGCGGTGTATCCGTATCCGTCTCATCATAGCCGTCGCCCGCGTTTTTGGCTCCAGCGACCAACCGAGTTGCCGAGGTTCCCCACACCGAAGCTCCAGGCCCGGTCCGGGGATGCTAAATCTGGGGTAGCGAACCACCTTTCTGGAGGAGGGGGATTTGTCTTCATCTCGAATAATTTTGTATCCTAGATAGTCATTGGTGATTTTTCTCGCTTCCAGAAATCGAATTGGAGACGAGTTCAGTTCGTCGGGCTTTTGTGACTTGGACGTCGTCTCATCTACAAGTGGCCTCGCTTCATCAGTGGAACATTTGGCGTCACCATTCAGAGTGCTGGTTGACGTCGTCATCGTTCGTTCTACGCAGCATCTCATGCCGAGACTCCATCACACCCACTTTGGCGCTCACTTCTTCACCCTCTCTTACACCACATATCCCCAGGCCGTCGTCATGTCACAGACATTTACCCGCGCGCCGCCCGAGGTTTCTCACGCCGTCATCTCGTCGCCCGCGCCCCACGTCCTGCTCGTCACACTCAACCGCCCAGCCCAGCTCAACGCCCTCCCGCGCCTCGCGCACTTTGAGCTCGCCAAGCTTTGGGCGTGGTACGACGCCGAGCCGTCGCTGCGATGCGCCGTCATCACCGGAAAGGGGCGGGGGTTTTGCGCGGGCGCCGACCTCAAGGAGTGGAATGAAAAGAACAATGAGGGCGAGGCCACCAAGGGCGTCAACGCCGAGAAGTGGGCGGATGACGGGTTCGGAGGACTTAGCAACCGCCGCGGCAAGAAGCCCGTCATCGCCGCCGTCAACGGGCTGTGCCTCGGCGGAGGCTTCGAGATGGCGCTCAACGTCGACATGGTGGTTGCCAGCGACAAGGCCAAGTTTGGTCTCCCAGAGGTCACCCGCGGCGTCGTGGCCATTGCCGGCGCCCTGCCCCGTCTGATCCGTAGCGTGGGCCGCCAGAGGGCATCCGAGATGGCCATGCTGGGCCGCATGTACACGGCATCGCAGCTAGAGGCATGGGGGCTCGTCAACACGGTCGTGCCCACGAACACCACGTCCGTAGAGGAAATAAGCGCGGCTGTGGTCAAGGAGGCGTTGCGGTGGGCTTCCGAGGTGGCGAATAACTCACCGGACTCGGTGATTGTGACGCGCGAAGGGTTGATGGGCGGGTGGGACGCCGAGGACCCCAAGGAGAGCACCGGCCGGGTGGACCGTGGCATATATCGGCAGATGGACGCCGGGGATAATATGAAGGAAGGGGTGTTGAGCTTTGTCGAGAAGAGAAAGGCAGTCTGGAAAGACAGCAAGCTGTGAATAAATATCTGTTGCCTTGCGTGCGTGTATTCATGTTAATGAGGCCATCTTTGCTCGTCTCTTGTTCCTCTCTTGTCACAGTTTCTAAACATCTCTGGAGTTGCACGCACCGGTAACGGGGCGTGATTACAACTGTAAGTGAGAGAGTGGGCACGTTAAGCTGCCCGGATGATCGCCATGAGTCGTATGCATCATGCGTGTACGACTCAAGCAGATGAGAGACTCATGTAATGCGTCTCGTGGAGCCAGGACAGTGTACACAGACAGCACTGCACATATCCGAACCCTGGCCGAGAAAATCTAGCACGGCCAAGTCAGCCACACCAGAGGCGTTGGTTCACGACGCGGTTGGTGACGCATGCGATTGATACACTGACAAAACCTCGGTGAGCACAAGCATTTCCAGAACGGCTCACCTGCGTTGTGTTTTGTTGCCCGACAGCCGGAGAAGCCTAGTTGAGGACAACGCTTCCCTTGCCTCAAATCTAAAGCCACGCTCCACCAGTTGCGGTCTGCTTTGCACGTAGCCACGATCTATCGAGAGGAAACAAACTCACCGGCCGACGCTTGGACCGAACGGGTTGGGTGACTTGGCCGCTCTGATGTCACAGGCGTTTATTTATCGCCTCGTAGGCTGGCAAGAGAAAAGGGTCATTCCGCCCACGAGGCGGCAGTGATTCGGTCTACGACCGCTACGCTCGCTGCAGCCTCTGTGTCCGCGATGCCTGCGTGATGATGCAGAGTTTGGCCACTCCCCCAGGTCCAAGCCAACGCCCGCTTTCTTAGGCTGGATTCTAGGGACGGCCCTTAGTAGCGTCCGCACCGAGGCTTGGTGGCGCCGCGCTGTGATTGGTATGGTCTCTGAGACGGTCCAAGACATCAAAGACGCCATCCCAGGTTACCGTATTTACCGTACTCATTGGCGAACCGAGAGTGTGGCAGGCGTTGTGAGAAAAAAAAAAGCAGACGGCAGACGCCAGGTTTCTTCTCTCATGCCGCCTGCGATGCCCTAACTCGACTTGGACCATCCATCCCGTGTCCGCTGTCGTGTCGCCTCACTCCGTCCGGGCCACTGGACGAATGGGTTCGCACGAGACCGGGTAACTTTGGCAGCAGCCAAACCAGGGTCGTCTTGGCGGCTGGACGCTAGGCAGTGAAGCGCGTCACTGACCAAGGGTAAATCCTCCGTCGGATACGGTAGTTGGCGAACCGAGGCGTCTGGGGCTGGCTGATTGGGGAGGCATGGGAGCCTAGTCTGGCGAACGGCGGGCCGTCAGCTAAAACGGGAAGAAAAAGCAATTCTCAGTCCCAGACAGATTTGCCCATCTGTATCCGCAGTGGAAAGTTGGAACGGGAGGATGGGACAGGGAATTTTTTATTCCTCCCCTTACTTCGTCCGAGGAGCGGTAAGAGAGAACCATCTCCTCTTCATCTTGCATCTCGCGGACCTTTTTCTCCAGTTGCTGCTCGGCGGGGGTTGTTCAGTTTTGTATGTCTCTGTTCTGTCTCAGGGAGCGAAGGAGTCAGTTGACATGAGCTGACAGGCCAGGCGCCGACAACTCGCCTGAGTGTTTATTGATTCTCGGTACCACAGTACATGCTGCTCCGCTCCAATGACCCCCCTGGTTAAAGCCCAGTTGGGTCGTCTGCACTGATACGGTAAAAGATCATCGGATCTTCTGGTGTCTTCACAGCTGGATGCACAGCTAGCAGCCCCCGTAGCCTGATCCCGCCGAGTTGCGTAGAGCATCCACCGTATTTTCTCTCAATGGTCTGTGGTCTGAGACATGCGTGCTCCCAAGGCCTCCTAAGACAGCCACTAACTCTCGCATCGTCGATTGTACTCCGTACACCCAGCCCGCCTATTCGTAATATCACTATGCTCCCCCGGGATTGACCAATTGTGCTGGACGGTATGAGACGGTAATGATGGGTGGGCCACGCCTATCACACCGCATTGGCCCTCATGGCTGTGGACTTGACATCAGCGTCTGGGCTTCCACCAGAGTAGTCGTTGCCCCCGTAAGCGCCATGAGACAAGATTTCGAGATCTAAAACGGGACAATGCACGCATCTGAGGAGATGTTATGGATTGGCTTTTCCTAACCAGATTTTGCGCTCCTGGCTTTGACGACGCTCTTTGGGTCAATCTGCAGCTGATGACCCAGCCTGACCACACCCTGTTGTGATATATCTGCAATACGCTGCAGCCACCGGCTTCATTGATTCGAAGGAGTCAACTCGGATCCCGTCCTCGCGATAGGTCATAGGGCCCGTGTCTCTCTTTGTGTCACAATGGATGCATCCCATCTGGCACCGAGCTCCGCGCAGCATCATGCCGCTCACAACCATGCGCTGGTCAAAGACAATCAACCCCCCCCAATTCATGATTTTCAGAGCAAACAGTCCACGCCCGTCATGGCCCCAATAATCCCAGTCGCAGAAACCGCCAGGAAGCCAAGAAAACTCGTCCTGTGCTTCGACGGCACGGGTAACAAGTTTCATGGCGACGACAGCGACAGCAACATTCTCAAAATTTTCCGCATGCTTGACCGCACCGCTGGCGATCAGTATCATTACTATCAACGTAAGTTGCTGTCTGCTCATGTTGGTTCGTAGCATTGACAATTTTGCAAAGCTGGCATCGGTACCTATGTCGTATCTGGTTCGCTCACTCACACCGGCCTCCGCGCCAGGGTGAGGTCATGGTATCAAAAGGCCAAGGACTCGGCTGTCGGTTGCTCCTTTGACCAGCACGTAGTCGGCGGTTACCGATTTCTCATGCGGTTTTACAACCCCGGCGATGAGATTTACATGTTTGGTTTTAGCCGAGGAGCATACATTGCCCGCTTCCTCGCCGAAATGCTCGACTACATCGGTCTCTTGTCTCACGGTAACGAAGAGATGGTCAAGTTTGCTTGGAAGGCGTTTGCTCAGTGGCAGGGACGAGAGATGCCGAACAGCAACGAGCACGAGACGGAAGACAGTCGCAAGAAGAGAAATGAAATGTTCCGATTCATGAAGGGATTCCGCGAGACCTTCTCAAGACCGGTCGGTCGGATTCGATTTCTAGGACTCTTTGACACTGTTAACTCAGTGCCGCGGTTTGAGGCAGCCTGGATGCAACGAAGCAAGTTTCCCTACACGGCACGAAGTAGTGCGAAAGTGATTCGCCACGCAGTCAGTATCGACGAACGACGAGCAAAGTTCCGTCAGGACCTGATGTACCAGGACAATCCACTATCAAAGCAACGCCATCGTCACTTTGGAGAGTTTCTCGATGACTTGCGCGATGGCCTTGTCAGAAAAGATGACACTATAAATGATGATGCAGACGAGCACCAACGAGGACGACGCCCCAGTCACTTGATGGCTGGAGGAAGCAACAAAGAGAAGGACTCGACGACACAACTGCAAGAGCCTAAGTATGCTCCATACCGGGCTCGATCCAAGTCAGCCCAGAGGACAGCATCTAGACGTCGGGGCGACCGCGATGCCGTGTCGAATATTTCCGAGGTACCGATTTCTGATGTCGACCCGGATGACAATAGCCAGGATATTGACGAGGTCTGGTTTTCTGGAGGCCATGCCGACGTGGGAGGAGGTTGGGAGATGCTTGAAGGGAGCAAGAGCGCAAGCCACATTCCGCTCGTGTGGATGGTGAGAGAGGCTATGCGCGCTGGCCTCTCCTTTGACGATCAAAAGGTTGAGGAGATGGGATGCTGTGCAGCAGAAGAGTTCAACGAGATCTCACACAATCATGATCATACTCATGATCAGGATATTCCAGACATCTGCGTGGCTCCTAACAGTCCTGGGGGACCGACCAGGACGCCCACAATGCCAAGTTTCGGTTCAGATGACAAGACTGAGTCGGGCCACGCACACGGAAGTTTCCACGACATCATGCACAGGGCATGCAATGCAAGGATCCATGACTCACTTGAGTATGGTCAGGGTCTAGGCAACATTGCGGTTTCGGCCTGGAAGTTCATGGAGTATCTGCCATTTCGCAGAATGGATCTTCAAGCCGATGGATCATGGAAGCCCATTCGATGGCCTCTCCCCTGTGGAGAAGTGCGAGATATTCCCGATGCCGTGCGGGTTCACGGCAGTGTCATTCGCCGCATGAACACGGATGAGACCTATCGGCCAGGAAACCTCATCATCGGCGGAGGTGGTCGAGGCGTCAGAATAGCGCCTGCGGAATATGGAATTGGAGAATGGGTATGTGTTGAAAATCATGGCGATCCGGTTGGAGAGATCTGGGTGAGGAAAACCAAAGGATCTGTTGAACCTGTGCATCCTCTTGTTTGAGTGGCGCGTAGCCCTTGTAATTGGTGCTCTTGTTAAGCCATGGTATCACGGTCATTGAAATGTCATTAATGTGACAATCGTTATATAGTAACGATATTGTGTCTTTTGGTCATGGTTTTCTTTTTCGCCTGCTCGTAAATCGCTGTTTCTGTTGGTTTTCCTAGGTTGCAGTTAGGATGTCGTCAAGATAAAAGATGTTTCGAGATCACGTGAAGCCGCGTGGCGACGAATCCAGGACACGACATCAATTGTGTTTCCCCTTTAACAAACGTCCAACTCGTGGCTCTCAAGACCCACTGAAACTTTGGTCAAATAGGCCTCCAACAAGTTTCTGGCAATCTTCCGGAATGCGCTGAGGTCCAACTTTGATCCGACATCTAGACAGCCGAACGATTCCGGCTCCTCTCCTTCAACATGGCCATTGTCCTCTTCATGGGCGTCCTCCACAATGGACTGCCTGCCTTTGTCGTCAACAACGCCAGGACGATTGTCACCACGATCCTCACCCTGGCATTTTTGGTGCTCGTCAAGCTCTACGCCGCCGGGCGCCCGAACCCGACCGAGCGGAATTTGCATGGGAAAGTCGTAATCCTCACGGGAGGAACGTCTGGAATCGGAGCCCAGGCCGCCGAGCAGCTGGCTGCGCGCGGCGCACAGCTCGTTCTGCTCTCCCAATTGCCAGCCACCGATCCCTTCCTCGTCGAATACATCGACGACCTACGAGCCAAGACCAACAACAATCTCATCTACGCTGAGCAGGTCGATCTGTCGAGCTTTCACAGCATCCGAACCTTTGCCACTAAGTGGATTGACAATGCGCCACCCCGAAGGTTGGACATGGTTGTCCTGTGCGCCTCGACCTTGACACCGCCTGGAGGAAAGAGAAAGGAATCCGAGGAGGGCGTCGAAGAGACTTGGATGGTCAACTACCTCGCCAATTTTCATCTGCTAGGCATCCTCAGTCCCGCCCTCCGAGCTCAGCCCATCGACCGAGACGTTCGTGTCATCATCACAACATGCTCTTCCTACATTGGATCGCCTTCCCTGAAGGAAGAAATCTCGCCCAAGAACTGGTCTCCTGGCAGAGCCTATGCGCGAAGCAAACTCGCCCTGAACGTGTTTGGCCAGGCTTTCCAGAAACACCTCGACAACTACAAGCGACCCGATGGCGCTCCCATGAACACCCATGTCATCTTCGTAGACCCCGGTCTTTCGCGCACCCCGAGCACCCGTCGCTGGCTGACACGAGGCTCTCTTTGGGGTCTCGCCCTGTACCTCGTGGGCTACCTGGTTCCGTGGTTCCTCCTCAAGTCCCCCTACATGGCTGCGCAGTCGATCCTGTATGCTGCCATGGAGGGCGAGCTGGGCCGCGGACAGGGTGGAAAGCTGATCAAGGAGTGCATGCAGGTGGATTATGCCCGCAGCGAAATCAAGGACGAGGAGGTAGCCAGGAAGCTCTGGGAGGATACCGATGCATTGATCGAAAAGATCGAAAGGCTCCAGGCTAAGAAGCGAGGCTCCAAGAAGGCCCATGAGGATATCAAGGCCAAGGAGCAGAAGGAAAAGGAACAGGCGGAGGAAATTCAAGGCTTGGTGGACGTCATCAAGAAGGGAAAGGAAAACGAGAAGCAAAAGGCCGCGGCTAAGGACAAGAAGAAGAAGGGCAAAGCTAACTGAGCTCAGACGGCACTTTATGAAGATATTACGATGTTATAGACGATAGAATCATAGACAAAAATATCATGTCAAACCGCCTAGCCCGTGCATCATGGTCGTGAATCGCTTCATCATGTACAACTTCTCTACTCCTGTTCTACATGCACCGCACCGAAACACCGTTTTATACTCTATTAACCTGTGTTGAAATCCGACCTGCCCATGTGCGAATCCGAAGATTGGAACGGCATGGTGGGATCTGACTGGAAGCTATACCCTCCGCTATTGCTAGATGAATCTGAGAGGAAGTCAAAGGCCCCGGTGAAGAGCATGTTGCCCATCGATATGTCGGGGTCGAACTCCATGGCCTTGGCAGCTGTCCAGGTATTGGGGGGTTCGCTGGGGATGTGGACGCTGGGGACGATATGCGTCGGGGCCAAAAACGAAGGTTGTGCCAGGGGGTCGGCTGGTCCAGGAAGGCTGCTGGGCGATGAACTAGAAGAGGAAAACATGCCTCCCACGTCTGGGGAGTTGGTGTGGGAGGCACGAGTATGCTGAAGGTATTTGCGTTCGACTTGTCGTGCTCGGATTGTAAGATGGAAAAATGCGTTTTTAGGAACATCAGGTCCCAGATCGGGGCCTGAGAGTCTTTCTAATCGTAGAATAATCTGTCGAAAGGTGTAGCCTAGGTCGAGGATGCGACGGAGGTGTCCCATCTCGAGACGTGCGGCTAGAAGATCCAGCCTCACTGCAAGAGATGCACTGCTATAGAGGGTGACCCAGCCCATGTTGGGCATGCAACTTTCTTCAGTAGGTGGTAGAATGATCAAAACACTGATCAGAGACTTGGCGGCAGCAAAGCTCTGGGAGAGCCAATCAAGGAGACCGGATTGACTTGCAGCTCCTTGAGCATTCTGGAAACTGTTTGGACCTAGAGAGATGCTGTCCGGTGACGGTTGACAGATAAGTAAGTCTATCACGTGCAACTGTAAGTGAACGGTTGCTAATCGTGTATCATTAGAATAAGACGATCGCAATGCGGAACGGATTGACTTACGGCTTTCGCTCAGGGCAAAGGGCAATGTAGCTTTTGTTTCGAAATAGCTTCCCTTTATTCTTTGAAGCTCAGCAGTGAGATTTAGAGAAGGATGTGAGCCGGATACAGCATCGTCAACCTCCTCCATGAGCTTCTGCAAATATATGATGTACGGCAGATATTTATCCGTTGGTGCGCCACCGTAGACATTGAGCCTCCGGCAGCAATCAAGAATGTATGGCGTGTACTTGAAGAACCGGGACTTTTGCATCAGAACAGATGAACTAAACAGAAGTCAGTGTGGAGCCTCTGTTGATACGTGTGTATGTAATACCTGGAGGATAGAAAGTAGGTTCCGGCCAATGCTCTCATCTCGTCCGGTGTTAACCTAGGACCGTTGTTTTTCACAAGCTCCTCGTTGAGGCTCCATAGGACAGCTATCCTCGGCCTATCAAGCCTCAGATCCGCCACAATACTAGCAGCAAGGGCTAGGTGTTGTGAGTATCTCAACGGCCGTGGTTGGAAGTGAGCCCTGTTCCCAATTAGCTTCCCAGGCCGACGTGATGAAAATTACTCTTGAGCCATACCAAGCTAGGCCAACGAGCAAGCTTTGTAAAAGATCTATTTGGGCAAACCACCCCTTCTTGGTTAACAGACGCATGGCCACCATCTCATTGTAGAGCTTCCCGATGGCCTTTTGAAGGGCGGGATCCGTGGTGGAAGACACACACATGACGGCGATACAAAGGCATGGCTTGTCTCGGTCTAAGTCCTGGATGGACAATGCATCTGGGATGAGAACAAAAGGGAAGTGGTGGACCATTCTGGTCCTGAAGTGATCCAGGTACTCTTGACCCTTCTCATGAGTCAACAGACCATGGGAAAAGGGGCTGTACGAGCCAGGGTCGGTGGAATGCTCGTGGGGGTATGGCGAGACGAAGACGATGTGGATGAAGCATCTTCAGGGATTGCCGTGGGCTTTGGAAACGCCGATGAGAGTGATTTAGCAGGTGTAGATGAAGATCCAAGGTCGAGCTGTCTACTGCGGCTGTCAGCTTGCCTGTTACAGCCTTGTTCAGATGAATGAGGCACCTTACCCAGGACCTGCAGCAAGACCGACACCACTACCAAAGGTGGCGCTGGGGCCGGCCCCAGCACCTGTGCCAGCACTGGCGGCGGCAGCATAAGCAGAAACGGACGCAGCAACGGGAACCGGGACCGTGCGGTTGGCCTTGCGGCGGCGAGATGGAGCAAAGACGCATGGCTTCCCTAGGCGCAGGCATCTATCGCACATGCCCGTGTCCTGGGTCTTCTCACATCGGATCTTGGCGTGGAAACATGTCTGGCAGGTCTTGAGCAAAGCTACGGGAGCCTCGGACATTGCGCCGGACGAAATCCCCCACAATCACGAGGGGCAGGAGGAGGTCAGATGCTGGCCCCAGGCGTTACGGGGAGGGCATTTGCATCTGGCGGTTGGGAGAGACAAGTATGATGCGTATGATGGGATGAGGCCTCAGAGGGGCACGTGACTCCACTGAGAAACAGGTAGGTGGGAAGGAAGCTTTCTGGGCGATGAAATCATGACGGCAGCGCCCGTGCGCGCCATCTTGGCAAAACTTCCATACGTAGTTGCGGAAGCCAAATCGAACGGGATGAAACGGCATCTCCACAAGAGATGTCATTTGACTGTCTTTTTAGGAAATCCCCAGCTGGGGCCGAGCTGCTTGCAGCCTTGGTTTGGTTCCGCTGGTTCCGCTGGTCCCGCTGGTTCCCAGACAAGGATTTCGACAAAAGTGCGAAATGTCAAGTCAGCAAAAGAGGGGGTTCGCCTGGGGTATCTCTACCCTGGGATTGGTATTCGTCGGAGACATTTGCCTTTTTGTTGGAGCCGGGCAGGGCTGACATGGGTTGCACTGTCTGTCTGCACGATGGCCGATAAGCGTTCTTGATGGTATGGAGAGCGGGATAAATCAGCATATTGTACCAATTGATCAAACCACCGATGTCTTGGAGGACTTGACTGGCGAGACCCAGGCAGTCTCTCTGCATAGATATATATATATGGTTTGTGGATATCCGAGGCTGAACTACCAATGCCGGCTCTTGCGTAGAGATGATCAACAGCAGATAATCGCACAAGAATTATCACACTAGCGATTATGCCCATGGCCAGCAAGCTTTACAGGTGCCGATTTCACCGTAATCCGGTTGGCCATTGCTGAGTCTGAGGCCATCCGCCGCGTGGCCAATCTCCACCAACCACGCCCCGAAAGCCCCCCAAGAAATACCTGGCTCCCAGGGATTCCGGGGCAGAATATGGTACATTTGCTCTCGCCCAGGATGATAGATGTGTTTATTGAAAGCATTCTATGCCGCCATGAAATATATACTCCTGAAAATGCCATTATCACAGCATCAAGAACGGTCCAGATGACAAGATGGGGAGGAGGATGCACAGGTGGAATATCACCTTGTGATCTTTTCCCTTAAAAAATTTCCACAGTTCTCGATCATGATGGATATTCAAATGAAAAATCAGACTTTCGATTTACCGCCTATGAGGAAGGTCGCAGACGAGACATTCGTTGCATGCTTGGGGAAGCTGGACAGATCGACCTTGTCCGGTATCGATGGGACGCTTGGATCGTAGCATAGGGAGGAGACCGATTGTCTTGATGGAATCGAAATATATTAAACTCGTTGACGGAATTGATGCAATGTTTCAATTGTACACCCCTCAAAGTCTCCGCAAACCACAATTCGTCCATACACCTGGAGTTATACTAGAGACTGATTAAACTTGCATTTTCACCTACAAGTTATAGGATTTATAGTGAGCAAACTCTCAGATGCTTAAAGTTATGTTGAAAATGCCTTTGCTTGCGGAGACCATTGCGGTTTGGTTATGCCCAACGAATGAAAGACAATTGTTTCATAACAGGGTACGTGAGGCATGCTGTAGATGCGCTAATCGATTGTCATTGATGGTTCTGTTAGAAAAAAAAAGTTTGAATGAATTGCATGAGCATAGAATTATGAAAAGTCCTCGAGATGTTGTTTCGTTTGGCAAGTCTGGCTAGCGTCAATCGGCTAGAAGGGTGGGCAAATTTCTGTGTGAGGTTGGGAGCTGTGTGTAAGCTGTAGATGGAACGGTAACTTGGTGTTCTCGATGCAGCAGCACCAATGAGATTTGCCAATCATAAACAATTCTGTTTTCAACCTGCTTGTTCGAACGGGTTTTATTTATTGACCGCCAATTGAGATCACTTGCAGTGGCTCGGGTGGAAGCGAGAGGCATTCACCGCGACACAGCCACAATGTGCAGTTCGCTCGTTTCTCTGTTCCCAATCTGTAGATGCATCTCGCTGCGCCACGTTATTTTTATGCTTGAGCCTGTCAGGTCGCCGATTACCGTGCTTCTTGGCTCGGCGGGTGGAGACGTCTTGTCCGCCGCCAAGACGCAGCTGAGCAGCTTGAAAGGACGCAACGGGGCCCTCGGATTGGCCTCATTATGGTCGCCGAGGGAGCGGCTAGGCTTTCTGGTGGTTGACTAGGTCTTCCAGAACGGGCACAGATCCCAGTTGTATCGGCGTCCCCTTCCCGCTTATGCGCCAGAATCACAACACGCTGGAGCCTTTGCATTGTATGTGAAATTTGGTCGCCGAGGTCAGCGCTTGTCAAGTCCCTCCAGGATCTTGTCCCCGATCATTTGCATTTGAATTTGGGTTGTTAGCATATATAATCCATCAGCAGTTGGCGTAGAGCAAATTTCGTTCTCACCCGTTAGACATTGCACTCAATTGGACCAACTACAACCTCAACTACCTCAGCGACCCGAGCGACCCCGGCTACCTCATCTACTTTTGCCGTTGGCATTCGCTCATCGTCTTGTATTCAAAATGAAGTTCTTTCAGACTGTTCTGCTTGCCTCTGCCTTGGCAGTTGGAGGCGTCCAGGCCAGCGATCCTCAACCGACCACACTCCTCACCTCTGTGGTGGCGCCTACAAGTGCCCCCGAAGGTGACAACGTCCTCAAAGAGCGCGGAACTTGCAGTCAAATCTTCCCTCAGCCCAAAGTCTACAAGTGCGATGCTCAGGGCTACATCGACGACATCTCTACAAAGTATCCCGATTGGACCTTCCAGCCAACCGTCGTGGCATGCGCCGACACATGCCATGCGTCAAAGGGGTGCACCTCGTTCCTTTTCCGATGGGGCATGTGCCAGCTTTACTCTGGAGATTTCAGCAAGTTCGGCCACAGACCCGCGAGGAGCTATTCTTGGTGGTACCAGATGGAGTGCTTCAGGTGCTAAGGGTAAGCATGAGCAAACACATTTCACCTAAAGGACTGGACTAATTCGGCATAGAAGCAAGAAAAGTCATTTATTCTGTTTTCCTCGAGACTAGCTAAGACACTTCTTCCCTGTATGTATTTTTCGACACTATTGGAGCCAGGCTTTGTTACATTGGAGAGTTGGAAATAGGAATTGTATTGCCTCGGTTGGCAAGAATGGAATTTTGTATTTGTCATAGAGCATCAATATCATTGATAGATAAGTAAATGTCTAATATTTGCTTAATCTCAACATTCATCATTTCATTTGAAATCAAGGTGCAAATAGAGCGCTGATTCTTCAAACGATGTGTAATCAGCACTGGGCATTCAATTTTTCGTTTGTATGGCCCCATGATGTCGCTACCTTGGGAATCTCATTCACTGTAGAATTACGATACAACTCGAACGGGTCTGAAACATTGTGACTTTCCTTGACTACACTAATGATCGTATTAACTTATATTTCCTCATATCTTCACTAAGCAATTTAGGAATCTTGATCTGTGGGTCACCGTTTGTTAGGAACGCGATACTAATCAGTCCTCATCAATCTGCCTTGTCTAACCGCTTCAGGAAAGCCCAACACAAGCCAAGTCGCCTGACCGACGCCATACATGCAAAAACCGGCGGAAACGGGTTCCTAACATGGGAAACCAAGTGGCCATAACTTCCCTGTTTCATCAGCTCTCTTTTACAAGGGATCTCCTCTTGGTTTTCACAGATTCGATTAAGAACATTGTCAAAATGACATCGCTTTTCATATCGGGGTCAGCTGGTCGGCTGTTGGATGGCCAGAGCGAACCAGGCTACACTTGTCCGTGTCCTGCGATACCGCGAGATGAAGAGTTTTGTGCCACTTGCAGGCTAATCAATCTCGAAGAGTATTTCTACCACAGCGATCTCAATACGCAGCGGAGACCAATGACTCTATTTCGGTTAGGTCATATCGCTGGTTCCAAATGCCCTCTTTGCAGATTCCTCCGCGATTGTTTGCCGCCTGACGCAGTGGAAACAACGCAGGCTTTGAACAAATACTGGCTGAAAGTGGGACGTCTGTCGCCAATTTTCGGTACCCAAGGGATAACGGAAACACCAGTTCTGCAAATACATGTTCAGGATCGTTATTCACAGCCTTCTCTTTCGCATGAGAGCCGTTTGATTCTCCCTGTCCACGACCGCCCCGGAGTTTCCGGCAAACATCTAAGGAAAGATGAGGTCAATGTTGATATTATTCAAAAATGGCTAAACATTTGTAATGAGCTTCACTCCCCATGCAAGCTTAGCGCCAGCAATGCTGTCCATAAGCACGTTCCTGGTCTGCAATTCATCGACTGCATCACAAGAAAAGTCGTGCCAGGGTCGATGGGAACCATGGAATACGCAACGCTTAGCTACATATGGGGCCCCCAACCAAACCTCACTACAATTACACGTGAAAAAAAGCTTCGGGGTCTTCCAAAAGTCGTTCAGGACGCAATCACTCTGCTGAAGAAGATCGGAATTCGCTACCTGTGGGTGGACCGATACTGCATCCCACAGAACAACGCAAGAATCCAAAACAGCCAGATCCAGAGCATGGGGGACATTTACGGCCAGTCTAAATTGACCATCATTGCGGCTGCCGGGTCAGATCCAGGGTATGGCCTCGCTGGTGTAAGCTCGACGAATCGAAAGCCTCAGCCAGAAATCCGTCTTGGACGCCACTGTTTGGTCGGATTCCGTTCCCCAGCTAATGAAATTAAAGAGTCAACATGGAACTCACGGGGATGGACATATCAAGAAGGCATCCTCTCCAAGCGCCGTCTCATCTTCACCGATAGCCAAGTCTTGTTCGAATGCTTGGGATCGCATTGCCCAGATTCTTTATCTGTACCTTTTCAGTCGCTGCATTCCCAAACTGGACTCTTTTATGAAAAGGTCGATTTTGGAAAATTCTTTCCGTCTTCAGTCAAGTTACGAAATCCTCGAACAGTTGTAGCTCGAATCGATGAATACCGGCATCGCGATTTTTCGTTTGATACGGATGCTCTAGACGCCATGGCTGGAATATGTGCGACATATCGCAGTTTGAAAAAGCCCGTTAGGTTCTTTTGCGGTCTTCCTATATTTGACGAAGACCTATATTATGCTGAAACTAGGAAAATCGTGCTCGTGGATGCGCTCTCGTGGCTAGCATCTGACGCCTTGATACGCAGGCCTCTGTTCCCAAGTTGGGCCTGGGTGGGATGGAAAAAATCCCAAGTCCCAGGATCGCAAACTTTTTCAGCCTATCCAGAGCATAGCCACTTTCAGCCACCTGGTAAATTAAGCGATCAAAAGCTGATTTACATGGAAATTGCCGTGAAGGCTCAGTATCGAGATGGGGCAGTCCTTGATTGGGACACATCTTGGGATGAGATCCTTGAGATTGATTCCACACACCAGTACCCCGCAAACTTGATCATTGCCGGGTGGGCATTCAAGTGTCAACTTGACTGGGATGGATCTTGGCACTTCAAAGGGCCATCAACTTTTGTGGAGCCGAAGTTTTTCAGGTTGAAAATGATTTGTGATTTGTCACTCGTCGACGGGGAGACAAATGTAAATGACGTAGTAGTCATTCTGACATCCATACAAGAAGGGTTCAGAATTGGCTGTCTTATGTTTAGGAGACTTGAACCGGAGACGATGTATGAGAGAATTGGGGTTAGCCAAGATGATCTAAAACTAGAAGAAACTTCCGAACTTCTCATACTAGAGCACCGAAAGAAAGCTCGACTGGGCAATCTGAAACTGGAATGGACTGAAATCGAAGTAATGTAGAGTAGGGTAGAGTAAAAATTTTGACAAAGGCAGTTCCTTGAATGTTCGAGTTGTGTGTATATTAACATCGTAGAATTGACCTACCATGTCAGTGGACATCGGTTGTTGACTGACTACCTAGTATTCAGGTCGTTTGGGAAGTTCTCACTCACCTTATCCGTCTCTAATCGCGGCTTGATGAAGACATGGTGGCTGGGACATTACAACAAACCACAAAAAGCCCATTTTAAGAATTTTCTTTATCTGATACGCGGCATTCAATCTTTTTCGTGCATGCGAGTCCCTCCGTCGATATGACAGGGGAAAGACAGGGCTTGGGGTGGGTTTGGGACATTGGCACACGCAATCATGAGTTGTTCCAGTGCCGCCACAGCGACGCCCCAACCCCAGCCTCAGCCCTAGGCCATTAGCTGCAGCGTCTAGCAGCAGCTAGCAGTTTTCGAGCGGACAATGGGGGTTTGGTTGGCTGCCGCTCTGTCGCGGTCCGTTACCCGTTTCGTTTTTTCGGTGCCGACAGTCGGCCTGGCTGGCCTTCCGTCTTCGTCCCGTTGCGACTTATCAGCTAGTTTAGCGGACTTTCCGACCACTAGAGCTGGGCTTCCGCATTCCGAAACCAGAAACAGTCCCAACAGCCGCTGATCGATTCTCTCTTAGTCATGCGGGGAAACTGCCGTGATTCCCTAAAACGATCGGAGCCCGAGGCCGAGGCACGTGGAAACCGGCCAAGCTCAGCAGCATAAGACGCAATCCTCCCTCGCCCGAAATAATACTGCTTGGCTTGATGCCGGCCGCAGCATTAGGAGAATGTAATAACTTCTCCCCGCCTCAGTAGCCTCCCGTTTCTCCCGTTTCTCCCCCTTCGCCCGCCCTGCCTTCCTCTCTTCTCTTCTCCCCCAGCTTCGATCCTCCGATATGGGTACCGCTCCATCGGCCACAGGCCCCGACAACGCCGCCGCGACCCAGGTTGTGCCCGCTGCTTGGACGCCGTTCGCACAACACAACTCGTCCACCAGGCATCCGGCATTTTTCACCGACAGATTGCGAAGAGCTCCGATCGCAATCGGCGTCGGCGCGTCAGACAACCCTGTGACCCAGGGATACGTCTACCAGGACGCCCAAAGGAGAGGGACGAAGCTGTGACGCCCGCACCAAGATCGGACATGTCGCCGATTGCGTTATCGCCATCGGTGAGGGAATCCACAGCGATTTCGGTTTTTTTCTTTCTTTTTCCAATTATGCAAAGCTCCAGCGGCGGGGTTTCGTTGTGGAAAAGAAAAGCCCACGCGGGGAAACGAGGAGAGGCGAGACAGGCCAAACCCAAGGACTGAGTGATGCGCACAATGACGTCCCACCACTACCGAGCTCAGCTCTCATCATTAATACGACCTTGGGACGATCTGGCCGGGCATATCAGGCCCACTTACGGATCTGAACCTGCCGAAACGGCATGTTCGGAAGGGCACCGCGAAAAAGGGGAGACGGATTTCCAAAAATAGGCTAAATAGGAGCCTAAAGGGCTAAAAGAGAAGGCAACGCAAGGCAATTGAATTCAGCTGGAGGACATAATGATGTTATGAGGTACTTTCACCACGAGCAGGCCGTCACAGAGGCACTGGGCTCCGGCACGCGCGCAACTAGCGATTTCTTGGGTATTGGTAAATTGAAGAAAAGGAACACCTTGATTGTATTGAAACACCGTTTGCCTTGGGTTTTGCAAGTTTTCGCCCAGAATCCCGCCATCGTAGGTATACAAAAGTAAGAAAACATCAAAGGAATGACTGCCCCGGCTCCCCTTGCAGGGGCCCATTGGTCCATCCAGATCGCTCGCGCCTGGTTCATGACGTTGAGTCTTTAGCCCGCCGCTCAATTCTTAACCGCGATGACAATTGCCATGACAATAAGGAACACCACCAGGGCCAAGAGCGCCATTAACTTGATGTTCTTCCACCACATCTTGCGCTTCAGCCCTCGGCTGCGCACCCGGAACTCGCGAGCGCTGCCGCCAAGGCGATCGGTCTTGTCGACGAGGAGATCCAGGCGCTCTCCTCGCTCCAGCAAGCTTTCGATGTTCTTGGTCATGATGCCTCTAACGTCATCAATCTCCCGCTTAGCGGTGCCAATCGCATCGTCTCGGCCACCGGCGGTCGTGCCGTACTCAACCATGAGGCCCTTGAGCTCCGAGTTGAAGGATGCGGCGCCGTAGTTGGGCATGTCGGTGAAGTCGCTGCTTTCGGGGAACTGGGAAAAGAAGCGCTTGCGGATCTCGAACAGGAAACCAAACGGCACGCGGCGACCGAGCGATGCATCAGCGATAACGAGGAAGGTCAGTCCTCCGGCAGAGGGGAAGTCGGGATGGTCGGAGGGCGATTCGGCGACATAGTGTATTTGATGTTGGCCGTGGGTGTATGTCAGCTTTTGAGACGAATGATGCTCAATCTTGGGGAGGATCAAGGACGCAAGCGACGAGGTCTGGGAGGAGGCCGAGGTGGTGCATTCGGAGAGGATGGTTGTGTTGTGCGCAATACAAGAGCTATCATCATCGCATAAGTGTCGGCTTCATCCAGCGCCTTATGCCATCGCCGCCGCAGCGAGCTCTGATGGCGATGGCCGGCCAGGCAGCGGGATAGATACTCACTAGAGCAGGGGAGTTGCCGGAGTCGATGACGACGCCATGATTGCGGGTGCAGCTGGAGACTCGGTCGAACAGCAACAGAAAAGAGTCGCGGGTGGATATATGCGGCTGGTGGGGGAAAGCAGAGACGCCGAAAATTGATGTAGAGCGTTAGGCGACAGACGGAGAAAATGAAACGAGGGAGACGTCGTGAGGGAGCTCAATAATGTATAACTAATGACGCCTCAAAGAGCCCCGACGTCTCGGCGTCATGCTTTGGTTGCCCCACTCTTGTGGCTTCGCGACCCCTGCGCGCAACGTGTCTGGGGTCGGCCAAATTGATGATCCGCAAGCCTGGAAATTTCAGAGTCGCCTTCGCTCATCGCGACCGATTCTGCAGGACTACCTGCTGGAGCCGTGTCATATTGAATTGACCTATTCATCCGATCCGGTCGTGTTTCTCCGCCAAAGAGCATGCGGCAAGAACTCAGAAAGCTTTAGGCATGAGATTTCTCCTCCGAGTTGGGGCCGCTCGACCCGTCATTCACCCAGCATCCCAACGAGCCCTCTCGACAACGCCTCGCCTGAGCCTGAACTTGGGCGACAAGAAGTCTCCGGATGTCAAATTGACCATTGCCGAGGCCCTTGCTCAAAAGAGCCCCAAGTCAAAGAACATCAAGCTCAGCACACGTTCACGAGGCAGTTCTGTAAGTGACCATTGGTTTGGCCACCGCTTCATCTCCGAAGCTGTTACTTACATGTTCTAGGTGGGCCAGGGCCATGATCCCAAGTCCCGTCTACGTCTGGATGGGAAATCCAAGTACTCTGGCAGACATGCAGTGTTTAGGTCTACTGTTTTGACGCGCTTCCAGATCGTCTTGAAGCAATTCGCTGCGTCGAATATTTCCAGCACTGGCTTCGGCGAGGATGAACTCAACCGGCAGGCAGGTCTCTTCATGGACCTCATTGACAAAGCGTTTGCAATGGCAGAGAAAAACATCACAAAGCGTGACCGGAACCCTCTGTTTTGGAATCTTCGCGATGCCTTCATCTTGAAGGACCTCAAGGGTCTCACCAATGAGGTCCAGTACTCATTCCGATCTTTCTTGATTCAGCAGCGTTTCTCAAAGGGTTTGGAAGAAAGCCACAAGCGTCTTCTCGATTTGCGATTCCCCCAGGAATGGTTTCCTGCCACGCGAGCCATGCAGCGCACCATCCATGTCCATGTTGGACCCACCAACTCCGGTAAGACATATCGCGCCCTAAAGGCATTGGAGAACTCCAAACGTGGAGTGTACGCCGGGCCGCTTCGACTGCTTGCCACCGAAGTCTATCAACGCCTCACTGCCAAGGGCCTCCCTTGCGCGCTCCTGACTGGCGAGGAAGTCCGCTTGCCGGAATCGACCGACCTGTACTTCTCTAGTTGTACGGTAGAAATGACGCCCCTGAACCAAAAATTTGATGTTGCTGTCATTGACGAGATTCAAATGCTTGGCGACCCGGAACGTGGTCAAGCCTGGACTTCGGCTCTGCTTGGTGTGCAGGCCAAAGAGGTACACGTATGTGGCGAAGAACGCACTGTGAGCCTGATCCAGTCCATCTGCGCAAGTATTGGAGACGAATGCATCGTGAACAGATACGAAAGATTAAGTCCGCTCAAAGCAATGGATGAATCTATCAATGGCGACTTTAATAGCCTACAAAAGGGCGATGCAATTGTTGCATTCAGCCGACTTAACCTGCACGGCCTAAAGCGATCCGTCGAGAAATACACTGGTAGGCGTTGCGCCATCATCTACGGTCATCTGCCTCCGGAAGTACGTGTCCAACAGGCTGCACTGTTCAACGACCCGAACAATGACTACGACTTTATCGTAGCCAGTGACGCCATCGGAATGGGCCTCAATCTTGAGATTCGGCGAGTCATCCTTGAATCCGTCATGAAATATGATGGAAATCAAAATAGACTTCTCACCTTCCCGGAACTGAAGCAGATTGGTGGCCGTGCTGGACGATATCGGTCTGCTCGAAATGCGACAGAGTCCACTTCGGACTCTGATATCGAGCAGCAGAAGACAGGATATGTCACTACGATGGATAGCGCGGATTTAAGAAGCATCCATCGGGCATTTTCTGCCGATGTCGAGGACATAAAGACAGCCTACATTGCCCCTCCCGCGTCGGTGGTTGAGCGATTCTCGACCTATTTCCCTGCCGATACGCCTCTGTCCTTTATTCTAATGCGAATCCGAGAGTTGGCGTCGGTGAGCCGCGGATACAACATTAACATCACGGCCGAAACCCTAGAGGTTTTGGATACGATCCAGGATATCCCTATGAGCATATATGACAGACTAACTCTTAGTCATCTTCCTGTGTCACTGCGAGCGGAAAGGTCTCGCGAGGTGCTGCGTGCCCTAGCCACAGTCATTTCAAAGAACGAAAATGGTGATCTCCTTTCGATCAAGGAGATCCCGATAGAGTTTCTAGATATCCAGCTTGAAAATTTTGACGGCAAGCCCCAGGATTACCTCCAAAAGTTGGAGGCGCTCCACGTTTCCATCAACCAATACGTCTGGCTGTCGTATCGGTACAGTGGCATGTTCAGGAATCAGGCTTTAGCGTTCCACGTGCGGTCGCTTGTAGAGCAACGGCTGGTAGACACGCTGGAGAAGATGGACTTTACCGATGAGGATCTCCAGTACCGGCGGAAGCACAACCGGCTGGAACTCCACTCGCGAATGAAGACGATAGAGGCTGTCAGAGAAGAGGAGCTCGAGGAAGCCCAGAAAGAGCAGGAGGACCAGGAGATACCGGAGAATGAGTATGCGTCACCAAACGACGCCCCAGACGAGACGGCATCTGTCAACGAAGAGGGTGTGAGCGAGCGGTCCGCCCCCGAAGCAGCTACTGCGCAAGCATCTCAGTAATGCGCAATTGTACGATGTGCGGCGACAAAAAGAAGAAGAAGAAGAAGAAGAAGAAGCAGAAGAGTCGGGAAACAGAGCTCGACAAAAGAGCCGGATGATAACAAGCACTGGATGGCGTTTGGTTGAGGGCATCGACTCGCACGACTGTATAAGACAAGACAAAATGGCACATTGATGAGTGTGGGTTGTTGGGCTGTTGGACATTTGGCATTTATTTTGACGACAAACATGATAGAATAGAATTGTACTATTTATTATTCAGTTGTACTATAGTTAGAGGGATGTCGAAAGAAACGATGTGTATCATGGCTAGGAGATGCCCCAGAAGGACATTTGTATTTTTTACTTCTCCACCTCATTTATCACTGGGTTACCGGTCCTGTCCTCTACGGCGATGGTGTAGTTATGTGTTCCGCTCACCGTGTTCTGCCTGGCCGTCAGCCGCTTCCACTCCCGTCGAGCGAATGAATGGTTGGGGTTCCATGCATACTGCAAGCCGGGGGTACCATTGTCGTGGGAGCGAGCACGCAGAATGGGGCTGATGTGCACAGTGCAAGCGGGAGGCGATGAATAAAAAGAGCCCCTCATTCATTCATTCATTCATTCATTCATTCATCCAACAGCGTTTCCTTTTGCAGGCAGCCATTCAGCTTCTCAGCCCCAAGTGTCGACGCTCTATCCAACACGACCCAACACAACCATCAGTTACTGCGTTTCCCATTCGTTGCCCGTGCCCAGTTGGCCACGATTCAGTTCCAGCATCAAACGCCCAGGCCCCGCCCGCACCCATGTTCCCATTTCTTCCATGGCTGCTGTCAACAATGTCGCACAGCTGTAGCGGCCCGTGCCCCCGAAGCCCGCCAGCTGGCCCAGACATGGCCCCCAGAAGGCTTCATCTTACAGTGGAGGAGGCGGCGCAAGGCACCGGCAGGATCCGCGCTAGGGGGGAGCCCCAAAGGGACCTGGAGGGTGCAGCGTGCTAAGCAATGGTGCTCATGCTGGCGGACGTCAAATCTCACAATCGGCGCCCAATGGGGTGTCTCACCCCTGTAAGCCCCCCGTCATTCTGAGACTCGGCCGGATGCCCCTCCCTAAACAAAACAAAAAAATAGGTAACTTAGCCCTAGCATACCTTAGCTTCAAGCTCCAACTGTTGCCGTCTGTTGCCGTCTGTTGGCGGTGCTGATGCTGACTGTCTCCCCGCCTCAACGTCGTTAGGCAACGCTGCACCTTTGGCATCATCGTGTCGTCGAGCCACCTTAAAACCGCCTGTAGCGCACAGCTTCTCCCGCCTCCCTCCATCTTTCCTTTGGAATATCATCCATCCAAGCATCATCTGTGGCGAGGATCGCTGCGCAATTTCCTTCATCCAGCAGTGTCTGTGTCTCTCGCAGGCACACAAGGCGCAATCGCACGCGCACACTCCCCTATCTGTCGCAGTCTCTCCTCTCGCCCGGAAAGTCAAAAAGTCAACCGCCCAAGATGGAGACAGACGCCATCTACCAGCCCTCCATCGCCAACAATGCGATGCCCGCTGCGCCTTACACTCGCCGGCCCCCGAGCCCGCCCTTCATCCACATCCCTCCCACGGGCCAGGGGCTCTCGGGCGAGGCGCTCCCCGGCTTGATGCCCTCGTACGAAAACGTCGACTCGACCCAGCTGACCAGTCGCGACCTGGAAATCATCACCCAGAACGCCACCCAGATTGCCATTGACCGCGCTGCCGACTGGGCTTACGAACAGCGTCGCGACGCCCAGCCCCTGCTCGACTTCCTGTACCTTGGCCCTAATAGCGTTGTACGCGACCTTGCGTTTTTGCAGCGCGAGGGCATCACCATGATTCTCGTCGCGCGCGACGCTCGGATGGCCGGCACGCGACTCATGAGCGTGGAGAAGGCCGCCCAATCTCTCAACATCGACGTCCAATACGTCGACATTGAGGGTCCTCACCAGACGGTCAGCGAATTCCCCAGCACTGTTCGCCTCATCAACGACCACCTCCTATCTGTCTACCACAGCCAGGCCCAAGGCAAGAACCAAGAAGGTCATTTGATTGTCGAGCCCACTTCATTCCGTCGTGGAAAGGTCCTGGTCGTTTGCGAAACCGGCAATGATCGTTCCGCAGCCATCGCAGCAGCTTACATCATGGCTGTATTTGGCAAGGACATGATTACGACGCTTCAGTTCATCTGCATCCAACGATTTTGCTGCTGCTTCGACGAAGACGTCAAGCGCAAGCTGCAGTCCTGGGAGGACATCCTCAAAGCTCGCTCTCAAGTTGCGGCTCACTCCAGGGCTGTGACACCCGTGGACCCGGGCACTGTGGATAATGTGCACCATGCAAAACGCCACATTGAGGATACGATGGACGAGGATTCCGTCAGCTCAGGGGACCACGCCGCGGACCAAGACCGATTCCAAGGACGAGATGCATTTGCGCCCTTTGTGGACCAGATGTAGAGAGACTAACGGTTGCCTCACCAATCTCGCAACAAACACACAAGGACCAAGGCCCACGTGCGAGATTTCCCACGATGCTAAAGCGGGCAAAGTAATTATAGGATGGATTTGCATTTGGAGGCGTTGGAGGTTCGTCAGTGATTTTGCTAGATACCCTGTATTGATAGACGAACATGGCAAGGATGGCTTAGAGAGCCAAGGTCCCTGAGATCTCGCCATTAGACATAGGTACACAATAAAGGCAAATCCCCAAACGGGGATGGGGTTTTTTTTCCCCCTCATCACCGGTGCCAATAGACATGACTGAAGTGACTTGGATCAGGGCGACCTGTGTCAGGCTCAGCGTCTACCAATAAGGCCACCCACCCACCCCTAAATACGCAAGTTGGACAGAGCCAAGTTGATGCGGCTCCGACTTCGAAACTAAGCTGGACTCATGACACCCAATCAACATACCTCAAGAAGATTGTCCGACACAGTACAGCCTTGTAGTTGTTTTTGGATGCCAGGGCAACTCGGTTGCGTTGGATGGATGAGTGCAACGGCAGTGATGATGCTGACGATGGCATCCTCGGGCCCGACACAGCTAACAGCTATCATTCAAATCACAAGTTGACATCTCTCCAGCTTGTACTCGGAGCATGAGAAATTCAGATCTAGACTTGTTTGAATGTCGCTTAAACAACCAGGCTCACTCTGAGGTCACAGTCTGTTCAGCCGGCCGTAGTTGAGTGATTCACAGCTGAATGCTTCCCCAGGGGCTCCCAATCCAGGACATGCAGCCCACCCCATTCACGGCGCTGATGGATTTGGTCCGCACTCACACGTCCTGCCAAACACGTCTTCTATATACCAACGCGCCGTTGCCCGGACGCGTTTGTTGCCTCGCATCTCGACTGGACACCTGACCACCTAGGCCAACGCAGACCGAGACGATTATTCATGTACCCCTTTTCATCAAGCTGGTTTTCATCTTCTTTGTTGTTTCCCTTGACATATATTCTGTCTGCACCTCGCCATTCCTGTGCATCTTCCAACGTGGTAGTGCATCCCGACCAGGCGGCCATCCGACGGCCCCCTATACAGGCATGGCCAGCCCACCTCCGCCGCCGTCAACAACACCCACTCAAGATGAATCCGTCGGCCCAGAGCTGCACTGCGATGCTCAATTTCGACCAGTGGGTTTTATTGATCCAGAATCCCCTAGCATCATTTTCAATCTTCCCTTGCGGCCTGGTTGTCCCAACGACGCTGACGATAGCGCCGGCGATGATGAGCTGCTCGAGGTCGACGAGCCGCAAGATCTAGACGAGGAAGCACCAACGCTGCTAAAGATGCTTGAAGAGTCTCGACAAGCAATGGATGTAGCGGCAAACGGTAAGGCTCGGACCTACGACTCACTATCGTCGTGTTGTGCTAACCCATGGGGTAGGTTCCCCTGAGGCTGACGGCAACAACCCCCTTCGCCGCTCCTTTGGACCGTTCCGAACCTCCCAAGATGAAGAGGCTTTCCGAGTCCGTGACGTTCCAGTTGGTCTGAGACTCTCAACTAGTGGCCTCTCGATCCATGAAAGGAACGCTGTGAGCGCTCTCTTTGATTCTACCTCAGTTGATTGGGGGTTCGACTCTGACAGCGAAACCCAGACTAGGAGCCCACCAAGCCCAAAGAAAGCCCCGACAATCCCTCACTCTCAGTCGTGCCCTACATTTTCCAGCGGTCCTCCTTCTATGGCCTGGGAGGACTTGGAATGGGGTGTTAGATGGGTCATCATTAAGCTCATCTGCGAGGACGGAAACCGTTTCGCCAAGACCACGACCCTCATTCTTCGCCTCACGCGCCAGCAAGTGCACGAATTCTTGGCCATCTACGTCACTGAGTACCACAAATGGTGCACTTACGACCAACAAGTCTCACAGATTGCGTGGGAAGACCTCGCTGGGCACGCCCAAGACCGACACACATCCGTCACCAACCTCATCTATGACAGCCGTCCGTCACAGTGCACCGATCAAGTTACACGGCGAGACATCGATCTTGGAAGTGCGTTTCTGTGCGCCAAACACCTTGGTAAATATATCCCCGAACTTGAGGGGTGGCTTGGAGTGGGCAAGGTAGATTTCTTGACCCTCCAACCAGAGTGGGACATCCTGCAGGACTACCTAGATGCCAGACTCATCCAGAATGCCTCTAAGAAGGGATGGATTGACCTTTACGTCTATCAAAAGCACCTATCTGAGAGCATAGTCGAGCCTCTGCAGCGCAAGCCAGGAAGCCCGTTCCTAGGAAAGCTCAAGGGTAATCTTCCAAGACGACGCCAAAAAGGCACCCCTGAGCCAACATCAGAACAAACTCCAGTCACGAGCGCCACAAAGAAGACTCGTAAGGGCAAGTCAGAAGCTCGGAGACGCGAGGACGGCGGACGACCTACTCGGCGTTCTGATTCCCCAATTAAACATTGGAGGAGCCCAACGCAAATGGAACAAGTGGAAATCCGCAACGCCTTGCAGCGACAGTATCCAGAGAGTCTCCAGTACACCGCCGGCAAGTTCACGTCCACCTTGGTCGAGGAATATCGACCTCCAGATGAATCTCGGGGAGCATTGGATTTCCATCCATTGCTTCCTCTCCTGCCGCCAGAAACACCAGAAGATCTCACCAAGAATGGCAAGAAGAAAGCCGCCCAGAATTCCAGGGCTGATTCTCTGCCTGTTCAGGAGAACTCGGTGGTTCGACCGACTTGTCGATCTCGAAAAATGGCACCGCCGGCCACGAAGCAACGGCAGAAGGTGGCTTCTCGAAGAAAACAGGCATCAGGCACTCAGGAACCGGCCCCCGCTAGGGATTTACATGACACTACTGATACATCACAAAGAAGTGGGAAGTCAGCACTCACGGCCTGTCTGCCGGCGCGAAACAAAAGCTCTCTAGAATCGTTCTCCACGCCCGCAACCCCTACCAGTGGGACATCCGGAGAGTCAGGTCGTCAGCACTTTTTGTCTGAAATCTCGAGCGCTATGTCTGCCAGTTACAATTCGATCAAGTCCCCTGACCTACACCAAAAGCCAGACGCCCCTCGTCTACCAGACGTCCAAGGTCAACCCGACCAAACCGAAACTTCTGCAGTGAACATCGCCACGGTGTCCAAACCAATTCCGTCCGACGAACTCCGCAATCTCCTGAGTACCAACTATGGAGGATACCTAAAGCGACCACCCATTAGACCCCCTTGGAGAGGCAAAAAGGCGGAGAAGAAGCAGCCTGAAACCCTGGCCGTAGACGAGGACGAGGACGAGGATGAGGTTGAGGATGAGGACGAGGATGGACTAAAGGACATGATCCTACGAGAGGCTGAAAACGACTCCGACTATCTCCCAAGTGGGGACCGAAAGAAGAAAACTACAATCAAAAAGGGCTCGGCAGAGTCAGTGCAAAGGAAGAAGACGAAGAAGAATGTGGGCGAGAAGTTCGACAGCCCGGTTTTGACAAGAACACAGAACAGCAAGTCAACAAAGGTAAGTAAAACCAAGATTCAGAACTGAATATTCATGAAGCTAAAACTATTTAAAAACAGAAACAGCCAAGCACCCACTCAACCCCGTCTTTTGGTGTCGGCCGACCGAAGAAACCCCCCCCGACTCGCATCAAGACCGTGTCTCGACAGTCCACAGAGAACGGTTTTCAACTCCCAGCTACCGCCGGGCGCGGATATCAGAGCCAACATGGCGCGCGGGCTCTGACTACTCCAGTCAAAAACGAGTCAATTTTCGGGATCAATCGCAACACGCCCATGACGGTCCCGCGCGGTCGCACAGACAAGGCAGTGTATGCCTGGTCCGCCGATGAAGCCAAGTTTGCAGCCGTGTCTGCTCGAGCCTACTTTGCTGAGAAGGCAGATTGTGTGGTCTCTCTTCCCAATAACGCGGCCAACTCTTCTTCTGAGCTTCCGAAACAGTTTGAGATGTTGCGCCGGTTGAAGGACAGATTTGCAGTGCTCGAGTCCAAGAACAGGGCAGAGGCGTCGCAAGACGCCAGAGAAGCAGAGTTTGCAGGATGTGCAGACATCGCAACCTATGCTCTCGAGGCAGGCGAGGCACACTATGCTTTGCATGTCACGGCAGATAAGGGTGTCGACAAACAGGAAATGGCTGGAGTGGCTGATGGCGGTGACACGCCAATGACAGATGCTCCAGGGGCCGTTTGAAGCAAACTAAAGCATTCATGACTAGGGTATTTTGATGTGACAACTCATTAGAATCGGAGTACTGGATACAATAACCAATCTTTGCTTTGATAGATTTGCTATGGTATTGTAGGTAGGGGGTGGGTTGGCTTGACAAAGTCGTTTCGTCTAGGGTAGATAGGCCGGATGAGTATCATGCAACACGATGACCATGAGGAATGAAGCAACGTACTCACTTAGGTTAAATTGAACGTTCAAGATTTAGCAATCGATAAATATTCTCTATTAAAAACATCGATTGTATACCTAAAAATGAGTAGTGGAGATAATGCGGGAGACTGGCCCAGCGTGGAATAAGCAACAGACTGTACAACATCATTGAGCACGGGTTCAGAGTTCGGATTGACTGGAGGGGGACTTAAATGTGGCAAATTTAAGGGGAAAGCATAGATTATGATTTTCACTGATGAATCCAGTGCTCGCCAGAGATTGTGTGTCACAACTGCAAGTAGCCGCTTTCACACATGCCATGATGACACATGGCTGGGGATTAGTCCCTATTGACCTAAATTCCTAAACATTGAGACAGAAAGTGACTAATTCTGGAGAGTAATCTTAGGGAATAGCCTGTGTAACGTGTTGCAGAGTGGCCGCCTGTCCGGTAGTTGCCTTCCAGTTGGTACCAGGCGGCAAGTGCGTACCTAAGTTGGCGTGCTGCTTTATGGGCTCAACGTTTCCCTATTTCCTGCTCCTTCAACCCACCTACGATACGGTAATACAACCTTTCTTTTTTGTCAAGCTTGCACAACTTCTTACTTCGTACTTCTCAGGGTGCTCTGTGTGCCAAGGCTCTTCGCCTTCAACTCCATCATGAACCCAGAGGACCTTGCCATTCTGTCTCCAACGAAAGACCCTACGGTTGCCTCACCCTCGTCGAAACCCTCGACAAATACCATGCGCTTTAGCGAAACCAACGCTAATGGGAAACGGGTGTCTATTGATGCGGAGCCCGCTTCTCGTCCATCCCCGATGGTCGCACCCCAACATCCCGACCACATCGAGCTGGAAGATGGGCCAGAGGACCTCGGTTCCGACGATGAAGACGACATGTACCGCTTACAAACGAACCCCGAGCGAGTCCGCGAGATATCGGAGAAGAAGCGTCTTGACGCTGCCGCCTTTCAATCATGGATTGCGAAAAACCAGCACGAGGTTACGCGACGCTCTGCAGAAGCTGCCCTGGATACTACGTTCCAATCGGTGGAAAGCATGGTCAAAGAAAGCGAGAGCACTAAGATCATTGCAACTCCAAGGGAGTACCAGATAGAGCTGTTTGAACGGGCGAAACAGAAGAACACCATCGTGGTTCTGGATACAGGCAAGTATTTTGCTGATGTCTCAAGCAGTTTATTGACTATGACACTAGGTTCCGGAAAAACCCTCATAGCTGCTTTACTCTTGAGACACACACTCGAAAAAGAGCTTGAACATCGCGAATCTCGGCAAGAAAAAAGAATCGCTTTCTTTCTCGTTGAAAAAGTTGCTCTGTGCTTCCAACAATATGCCGTCCTCAGCTGCAACCTGGAGTTCCCCATTACCAAATTCTTTGGCGACATGAGTGGTACGATGAGAACCAAGACATTCTGGGACCAGCAACTTACTGAAAACATGGCGATTGTATGCACGGCTCAGATCCTTCTTGACCTTCTTAGTAATGGGTTGGTGTCGATCGAGCAAATCAACCTGTTGATCTTTGACGAAGCTCACCACACCAAGAAGAACCACCCATATGCACGCATCATCAAGGATCACTACATTCGCGCCGACCAAGAACATTTACCTCGAATTTTGGGCATGACTGCTTCTCCGGTCGATTGTCAAACTGGCGACGTCAAAGTTGCCGCCGCTGAGCTAGAGAGCTTGCTCTGTAGCGAGATTGCGACAGTGTCTGATGAGGTTATGGCACAATCTGATTCCTTCAAGCAGACAGTTGTCGAGTCTCAAGAGGTCTACAAGCGACTGGGGCACCCTGATGATGCGAAAACTGATCTCTGGCGAACCATCTCGAAGTACGTTTCAGTGAGTCCTCGGCTCCGAGGGCCGCTTGAATATACACTGGAGGCATCATGCACACTTGGAACATGGTGTGCCGACAGATTTTGGCATATGGTAAACAATGAAAAGGAAATAATTGGTTATATGGCAAAGGCTCGCTACCCGGGCACGAAACCCCTTCCCCTCGATGAAGTCGAGCAAGCCGATCTATCGACTCGCGAAATCGAGCAGAGCATTAGCGAACATGAGATAGGCGC
Source organism: Aquanectria penicillioides (assembly GCA_003415625.1). Classification (NCBI taxonomy): domain Eukaryota; kingdom Fungi; phylum Ascomycota; class Sordariomycetes; order Hypocreales; family Nectriaceae; genus Aquanectria; species Aquanectria penicillioides. The sequence continues at coordinate 403,144 of PYIU01000003.1, forward strand.
GATTGCGCCAGGCTCGAGTAAGTTATCTTCCAAGGTTATTAGATTGTATACTATCTTAAAAGATGCTTTCACGGCCCAATGCACAAGTCGCTGCATCGTATTTGTGGAGAAGCGCTTCACAGCATGTCTCCTAGCGGATCTGTTCACTCAACAGGAGATGGTAATCCCTGGCATGAAGGCTGCATACATGGTGCGTACCCCATTTTTAATGACTATTCTCAAGGAAATAATTGCTAACTGCGAATAGGTCGGCTATAATGCTACCAGCTCAAAGTTTGGACACATGTCATTTCGCGACCAAGTCTTAACCCTTCAGCAGCTCAAGAAAGGTGAAATAAACTGTCTGTTTGCTACGCCCGTCGCGGAGGAAGGAATCGACATTCCTGAATGTGACCTTGTTATTCGATTCGACCTTTATACATCGGTGATTCAATACTTGCAGTCCAAGGGCCGGGCTAGGCAAGCCAATTCGCGATACATCAGCATGATTGAGGAAGGAAACATGAAACAACTTCGATGTCTCCATCAAGCAACTCAAGACTCGAATGCTTTAAGGCGCTTCTGTTCTGCGCTACCAGAAGACAGAAAACTCCAAGACCAGCCGATTGATGTCATTTCCGCGGCACACTATGAGCGGGCAGGTCAGAAGATCTACGAAGTCCCATCAACTGGGGCTCGTCTTACGCTGCCTCATAGTCTTACAATTCTCGCCAAATTTGTGGGGTCTTTGTCTCCTTTGGAAATGAGCCTTAGACCGGAGTATGTCGTCACAACGCATGGGACCAAATTCCAAGCCGATGTCATCCTACCTGATACATCGCCGATGAAGTCCATGCAAGGGTTTCCGCAACGGAACAAGATGCTGGCAAGGTGCTCAGCAGCATTTGAAGCCTGTGTGGTGTTGATCCAGAAGAAGTACATTGACGACCACTTCCAGCCAGTCTTTAAAAAGAAACTGCCGGCGATGCGAAATGCTCGACTGGCCATCAGCGCCAACAAGAAGGCGGAATACAATATGCTTCTGAGGCCGAAGATATGGTCTGAATTAGGTCAAGAGATGCCATTGCAACTGTATACAACCGCAATTGCCTTGGTGGATCCTGATGCGCTGGATAGCGGCAGCCGACCAATTCTTCTACTGTCACGGCAAAAAATGCCCTTGCTACCCGACATTCAGCTATTTCTTGGCACCGGGCGATCGTCTCTGGCCAAATGCATCGTCAGTGACCAGCCACTCGACATCAAACCTGACGACGTCGAAGGGCTTTCCAAGTTTACGCTCAAAGTGTTTACAGACGTGTTCAGTAAAGAGTACAATGCAAAGCCCCAAGAAATCCCGTATTTCTTGGCCCCTTGTCTTCAAAGTCACGAACAAGTCATTCAAGACGGAAACGGCCAGATCGACTGGGAAGTAGTCAAAAAAGTTAGAGAAAACGATAGCCTTGACTGGAACAACGCAGACGAGGAATTCTTCTTCAACAAATTTGTCACCGATCCATTAGACGGCTCGCGAAAGCTTGTGATCAAAGGCATCAACAAATCTCTACGACCATCAGACCCCACCCCCGAGGGCGTCCCCGGGCCAAAATCTCGTGCCTATCGATATGTTGAACCCACCATCAAGGAGTACAGCAACAGCCTTTGGTTGAAGGCCCGTCAGAGGTCGCAGTGGCGGGAGGACCAGCCAGTAGTGAACGCGGAATTGCTTCCACTGCGTAGAAATTTATTGGATGAGTACCAAGTTGATGAGATTGTAAAGAGCAATTGCTTCGTCATCCTGGAGCCTCTCCGAGTCTCGCCGGTAAGTTCCCAATACTTTGATCGCGATGAAAGCTGACAGGGCTAGCTCCCAATGGACTTCGTGTCCATGGCAATGACGTTCCCGGCAATCATCCACCGCATCGACTCAGTCCTCATCGCGCTCGATGCCTGCTCCCTCGTCGGCCTGAGTATCAAGCCCAGCATTGCTCTCGAAGCTCTCACAAAGGACAGCGAGAATACAGGAGATCACGGGGAAGAGCAGATCAACTTTCAGACTGGTATGGGTAACAACTATGAACGACTGGAGTTTCTCGGTGACTCGTTCTTGAAGATGGCGACTACCATATCCCTCTTCACTCTCATCCCTGATAACAACGAGTTCGAGTACCACGTCGAACGCATGCTTCTCCTCTGCAACCAAAATCTCTTCAACCATGCTGTCGACCGCAAGTTGCAGGAGTTTATCCGATCGAAGTCGTTTAATAGACGCACCTGGTATCCTGACCTGGCCTTGACAAAAGGAAAAGCACGTAAGAAGGAGGTGCGCCACAGCCTCTCCGACAAGTCCATTGCCGATGTCTGCGAGGCGCTCATTGGCGCAGCGTACATGTCCACCGAAGAGGGCAATTACGACATGGCTGTCAAGGCCGTGACGCAAATGGTCAAGAGCAAGAACCACAAGATGCAAAAGTTTGCAGATTATTACGCCGCATTCAAGATTCCTTCGTGGCAATCGGGGCCTAGTACGGCAGCGCACCGTTTCGTGGTCCAGCAGGTCGCCAAGGCTATTGGGTACGAATTCAAGTCTGCAACACTTCTGCGGAGCGCTTTCAAACATCCCTCTTACCCGTATGACTTTGTGCCACATTACCAGCGTCTCGAATTTCTCGGCGATGCTCTGTTGGACCTGGCCGTTGTCGACTACCTCTTCAAACGCTACCCTGAAGCGGATCCTCAATGGCTAACAGAGCACAAGATGGCCATGGTATCGAATCAGTTTCTTGGTTGCATCTGTGTCAAACTGGGCCTTCATAAGCACTTGCTTATTACCACGTCCGTGATCATCGGCCAAACCAATGACTATGTGGCGGAGCTCGATCGTGCTGAAGAAGAGGCCGAGATGATGGCCACGAAGGAGGGCACTGAAGTACGCCAGAACTTCTGGCTCAATGCCACGCAGCCACCCAAGTTGCTTCCCGACATTGTGGAATCTCTCATCGGCGCCATGTTTGTTGACTCATGCTATGATTTCAGCGTGGTTCTACGCTTCTTCACCAAATTCATCCAACCCTACTTTGTAGACATGGCGCTCTATGACGCTTTTGTCAACAAGCATCCCGTGACGGCTCTCGCGCGAAAGATGCAAAACGAGATTCTTTGCACGCAATGGCGTATCTGCACCTCCAACGTCCCCTGCTCCCTAGAGGAGGGCGTCCGCGTCATGACGGAAAACGACGTCGTCTGTGCCGTCATGATCCACGGGCAGGTGTTTGCCCATGCCACAGCTAAAAGTGGCCGGTCCGCGAAAGTCTCCGTGGCCAAGAAAGCTCTCCAGAAGCTGGCCGACCTCGAGGCTCACACGGCTAGAGAAGAAGTGGGCTGTGATTGCCAGGTTGACACTGAAACTGAGACTGAGACGGCACAACCAAAACACGATGAGTTCGATCTCGATTGGATGCAAGCATATGGGACTGCTATCTGAGCTCCACGGCCGTCCAATGGAAGCCCGCTTGGCCGAGTGGTAAGGCGTTTCACTCGTAATGAAAAGATCGACGGTTCGATTCCGTCAGTGGGCAGTCACCGCGACAAGCTTCTATTTTTGGCGCCTGATCCACCAGCCTGCCAGAGATTTCACTCTCCTTTCTTTTTGTGATTCAGATCGCCCGTTTTTAGCTCCCTACAGAGACCTTCCTATTTCCCTCATGTGGCATTGCTTTTTTCAAAGGTGAAGAATTATGCGTCGGATCCGACGGTGCAAGGCAAAAAAAGAAAAGAAAAGTAGACCGAGAACTAGAATAGGAATACGAGCTGGGTTCAGCTCGTGAGAAGCGATAAATGGCGGAGAAGCAACGGCTTGGGGCTTGGACGCAATGACACACCCTTCGGAGGGGGTTGCATTAGAGGATGGCGATGATACAAGACTGCAACGCGAGAGGTTGTGAAAAGGCGTGAACTAAACATTGGTGTTGTTCTTAAATAGCCCTAATGAAATGTGTGCGATCAGCACAGTCTTGACATCTATGTATCACCAGCTCATCTACTCCATAATCATGATCCAAAACCTTGTAGCAAAGCAGAGCATGCCCGCCCGCCCCTGTTGGTCCACCCCTCTCCATAAACCAGGTCGCCCCGGAAAAGCCCACAAAGGAAATGCGACTGGTTGTCATTTAAGTATATTCCGTTCCCAAAACAAGTGAAGCCAACTCATATCCCTGCGGCATGCCGATCCAAACACCAAAAACACCCTGCTGAAGCCCTGTCCGCCTAAGGTGGGGGGTGTCCCTTGATGAATTGCTCCCCCCGCACATAAGTAATCATAGACCAAGATGGAATTGTCTCAAGACCAAAAAAAAAAAAAAGAAAAAGCCCATCTTTAGTCTTCAGTATCGGCAGCATTGCCGTCCTCATCGCTGACTCGGCGTCGGAATGCCGACTTTGAGCCTCGATTCCGTATCGAAGATGCCGTATTCACTTGCCTCAGGCCCTTCTTCAGTCTTGCCGCCGTGCGCAGGTCCACCTTGTCCTCGTCCTCGTCCTCGTAGTACATGCTTCGCCCTGTACTTCCGCTCTCCAAGCCGTACTCGGCTGCCTTCAGAATACCCATGGTTTGAAGGAACTTGTGCTCCAAGGCAAAGAATGAGGCAAAGTCTTGCTCGTTTAAGGCAAGCCCATGGGACCCGTAATGCTGATGGTAAGACCGTGGGCGTTGTTTTGACGGGCTGCTGTGTAACCCCGGTTGATCCTGGCGCCGCTTTGAAGCCGGCCTGAGAGTAGGTTTCGGACTACTCACCGGAGGGGTTATCTTGACTTTTAGCTGACCGAGAGAGCCCGGACCGTTTTGCATTGGGAAGGAGTCAAATAATCCTGGTAAAGTGCCCCCGGTGTTGTTGTAGATGTCTTCGTCAAACAAGAGTTCCTCTTCACCACGGGGGCTGGCACTGCCCGGAGTGCCCAAAAAGGAGTCAACATCTGAATCATCCGTGAAGCCGGCAACGTATTTGCCATGAGTAGAACCCTCGGAGATCGCCAGATCGCGTGGATAATCCACGTCGCCTGGTTGGTCCGATCTATTTCTTCGTACTGTCGGAATGTCCATCAAGAAGTCATCATCATCATCTTCATCATCGTCAGCTGGTGCAATGTAGTCGCCTTTGTTTCTCCGTGATGTCGGTATATCCATAGAAAAATCATCATCTGGTGCGGTGTAGTCGCCTCTGGTTCTTCGTGAAGTTGGGATGTCTACTGTGAAATCGTCCTCCGGGGCAGTGTAATAGGCTGGACTTTGACAATCTCCGATTTTGCCGTTGATGCCAAACTCCATCCCAGGACCGAGGTTTTCTGATGGTGCCAGGAGAGAGGCATCAATCGAAGTGGCAGCTGTGAGCTGGCTCTGTGGCCTGGGGAATGGATTGCTCGAGTGTCCCGACGACATGGTTGTTGGGGTGAGGCATGGTTGTGATTGGAGGCCCAATGATGAAGTTCTGACGGGAATATGCTCGGTGATGTCATCCAATCGCGCTCTTTGGTTGGTCGACGAACTACCGATAGATCGAGTTCTTGAACGCGAAGGATCAACCGAGGATGAACTGGAGGGTCGCTCGAGATGATGAGAATGATCGGTTCGAGATTGTTTGGACTGGGACTGCCAATCACCTCGCAAGTCGGACCGAGAAGATGACTTGTGCCGTATCATTCTTGGCCGACCCGGAATGTCTATTGGTCTACTGTCAATGCATGGATCATGTGAAGTCCGGGAGGTATACGAACTTGGTGAGGGTGCTGGCTCATCGAACGCTTCATCTACCAAGCCTTCCACCTCGACTTTGCCGAATCCCTGGACCGAACCTCCATCCCCACTCGTTGTTGGCCGAGATTGAGGCAGAGGGGAAAGCAAATCTTCGTTGAAGTTGGATACGGAGGGATGCAAGCTTAGTGGCCTGGGCCTCAGCCTCTCCTTGGAGCGCAGTGCGGAAAGGCCGTGGAATGACTTTCTCCGGTCTTCCTTGGACGTAGTTTGATCAATGAAGAGGGCATTTGGGTGATACGATTCGGGTCGTTTGGAAGCTCGACCACGTAAGCTTTCGAGTTTCGGTATAGAATCGTCGGCCTCGGAAAATGGCTTCCAGGCGGAGGCGTCCGAGACCTTTGTTAGTGATATAAATACATCTCTTTTCCCGTGATGTCGCAACCGATTTGCTCGAGTTCTGCTGCTGGCGGGTGATGGTTTTGGGATCGCCGGAGACGGTGATTTGGAGGCGATCCGTTGGTCGATTTGGTTGGAGCCGGCGTAGAAGGCTTGCACGGCTGGGCTGTGCAAGTCATGTCCATTCTCTCCAATGTTGCGTTCGGCAACGTCCTCTCCATAATCGCGGGCACCAGCGGCTTGAACTCTAGATCGGAAATTGGAGGGTTTAAATTCGCCCTGGGCGTCAAGAATGTCGACGAACCGGAGGCCTTGCGCGGAATCGAGCGAGCTGCCCCTTCGGCGATGTCGCGGGGGGAAGATGGGAGGGGCGGAAGAAGTTGCTTTTGGACAAAATCGTTGTCTGGGCGAAGAGACACGGGAGGACTGGCACCACGGGAACTTCGGTTAGCCGATCTGATGGACTTGGTGCGCGAGCCGAGTCTGGGACTAGGACCATATGGCGCAGAGTTAGGCCGTGTCTCGATAGATTCTAGTATCGTCTCTGGAAATCTTGGTGAAAGAGGCACGAAGGTGGGATTGGGATTGGGATTGGCCTGAACGGAATTGTGCTTGACGGGAAGCTGTGCTAAGCTACGTTTCCTTGCCGCTTGCTGGAGTTTGTCAAACACGTTGGGCCCATTGCCTGCAACGGGGTACGTTCCTAGCTTCAGGTTAGAAGTCGGGAATCTTAGTAGGCTAGAGCAATGCGGCATTACCTCGAACTGGCGGATGGGAAGCAACCGTCGATTCGTAAGCCTGAGTCTTGATGACAAGCCCAGGCGTCCGATCGGCGGAAGATTTTCTGGTTAGGAAGCTGAGGAGGCCCATGATGGCGGCGGCCCTGACCCTGCCATGCGGCAGCTGACAGTAATGTGTGGGATGCTGGACGAATCTGCGATCGAACCTGACCTAGAGATTCCTGCGAGACAGTTCACGAGAAGCTGTAGAAGGCCCTCATGGACCCGCTGGGAGCAAGTGAGGCGCCCACACGAGAAATAGAGGCAGCCTAGAAGGGTCGAAGAAAACGGGCGTGTCCCGCCTTTAGTAGAAAAGGTGGGAAAAAGGCGAACGAGGTCTGGGTGCGTCGGAGGGATAGTGGCGCTAATGATTGGGGCACCTGCAGCCTGGAGGGAAGACCCCAGAGCAAGTTCAAGCAGCGACCGCTACTGTATTTGGGTTCTGGGAAGATGCTGCATGTGGGTTGGCAGGAGATCGCGATCCACGGCCACTTTACGGCCGAGTACAGCATGCATCATGCGGAGGGGCCGTCCAATGGACCTCACCCAAATTGGTCAAACAGCCCAGCTGCGCTGACGTGAGTGGACGAGAGGGACTGGGATGGGATGGAGGGAGACGCACAGCGGTCGATAGCACGATTCCGGGACGGCGGGAGACGGGCTTGGGTCCACAAGAAAGAAAAAGGAGTCTAGGATGAGATGCAGTAGCGTTAGACGGAGCGCGGAGCGTCGAAGGGGCTAGCGGAAGAAAGCCCTGCGACTGAGACGACGACGTTCAATGCGACTGGACGATGAGACTTGAGAAAGAGGCGAGACAAGCCTCCTTTTACACTTGGCTGGCTGTGGTGGCTGTCTGGATCTGGATCAGCGTTAGCATTGGCGTCAGTTTGCTCTGGTTTGTTGGCCACGCAGAGGCAACCCACCACGCAGTGAGCACCACCACACCCTCCAAAACTTCAAAACTAGCCAGTTTTGGTGGCTCAGTTGCAGGTATGGCACTGTACGCGACGTAAGTGTGTGTGTGTGTGTGTGTGTGTGTGTGTGTGTGCGCGCGCTCGCGCGATGCTACAGAACCGGAGCCCCTCCCCCTCTGCGGTGGTGGGTAGTACCTGAGGAAAGCCTTCGGTCCCGTTCGCAAGTCGCTGTAACCTAGCCTTTCCCTTTCCCTTTCCTTTCCCTTGGGACCGACATGCAGAAGCCTCCGTCGGTTGCGCAGGGGGAAAGGGGGCCAGTGGGCACAAGTGGGTGCAAGTGGAAGGGGGGGCAAGGAGAGCGGGAGAGTGGCCGATCAGGTCCAGGTTCAGGGCCAGGGGCGTTTGACTCGCAGCAAAGCTTTTGCAAGATGGGTGGGTGGTGTGGTGGATGCCCAAAAAGACTGGGGCCATGGAACGAAGTTGACGCAGGGACCAGGGGCTCACGTCGGCGGACTATCAGAGTGCCACGAAGGAGATGACGCCGCTTGACAGAACGTCGGGCTGTCACTAGGCTTTGACCGGCTCAATGCCATCTAATGCCTTGCAGATGGCGACTTGACTAGTCCTTGAATCCAGTGACGGTACCGTTGAGGGCCCGGATGCTATTCTGGTCCGATACTCAAGCGAGCCACGGGAGGATTAAAAAAAAGTTGGCCGTCAGAAGGGTAGGCCGGTTCAGTGGCCGGGTGATCTCCAAGTAACGCCAAGTAACAGCCAAAGAGACATCTCCAAGGCCTCGGCCACACAAGCATTCCGTTGTGTATTACTGTGTTACGTATGTTGCACCTCCCTCGTCTTGTGCTCTTTGGGTTGCTGCCGGGATACCTGATACCGTAACCGATTGCGGTCAGACATGTGCGACATACCCTGTCAGCGAGTCATGTCTCGACTCCACGTGGAGGACATGGAGATGACCCAATTAGTGAAGGCAGGACGAACATGGCACTCCAAAATTGGGATCTGTGCCGCGACCCTGGGCTGTCAAGTCGTAGCCTGAGTGCTTGGCTGCTCACGTTTCATTGATTCAGGTCTGTCGTCGTACGGCAGGGCAGGGCATGCAGCGGAACACCTGGGGTCTCCCATGGCGCGTTGTATTTGGAACAACATCAAACATCATCCAGAGACAAGCGCTGGCAAGCAAACGATCGAAAACTACCTCAGCGAGCTGCGCCACAGTTGAGCAAGGGCGACAAAATTACGTGAGCTCCCGAGACACTGGACCAGGGGGAGCAACGAGACAGCCTTTAGATCTTATGTGTGGACGGCATTCTATGAATCTATGTGACCGATATCCTTGGGCGCTTGCAACCACGTCGGCCTGGTTCACAATTTAGATGCCGCCGACATTCTTTGTTGCCCCATACAATAACCGGTTTCATCTCTTGTCATCTCGTTTTTCAGAATTAGAGATGTGAGCGCGACTTGGTCACCCGTGTTTGAGGGCTCTATCCGTATTACATGTCGAATTGCGTCTGACCGCGATGCGCGGATGACGGAGCGAGCAGGGTATCGGGTTGCTTATCCCAATAACAATAAACTTGGCTCAATTTCCAGGCAAGATTCCGGGTCTCGGACGCGCTCGTGCAAGCGTGCATATATCAGAGGTTACTCTCGATAAATTGGATGCCTCCAGCGAATTGACCCGGCCCAATATTTGGCGCGTGCTAGATCTGGTGCGACGAGCCGTGGAGACTCTGATCTTCGAGTCGGCGCTGCCCGGTGAGCTTGCGGCTGGTGCTGGCGCTGGCGCTGGTGCCAACGGGAAAGACGGTTAGACCAGACGGCGATCCAACCCAGGACCGTAGGCGTAAGTCCAAGACTGGGTCGTGCATGCGGGCGATTGGGATGATCCGCGCGATTTGGTTCAACGCGGACGGATTTGCAACTATCGAAGTTGGAGATGGTACGTAGATAGCTAACGGGCAGCTGAACAAGGATCAGTAACCGGCACGTGCGTGCTACACTTTTTTCCCCGAGATTTGAAGTAGGTGCAATCAGTGGTGGCATTCCCAACACGGATTGGGAAAGAGGCTTTTGGGGATACGAGTACATTCCATAGAGAACTCACCATGTCGCAGTCTGTCCATTAGCCGCCTCTCATGCCGGAGCGGCTCTAGGGAATGCAATAATCCAGATTGTCTTGTCGCGATCTACAAGTACAGACATGCTGTAACATGAATCGAAAGCTTGAGTTATCTCCATGACGACTTTTTCTTCTCCAACCATTCGCATTCCAGCCTCTGTCTCTGCCCCTTATTACCGTCCCATGTCTGGCAAGCCACCGACCGTCGAGTCTTTGTCTTGGAAGCGAGACAAGACCCTCCGCAATACCTTCCGTCTACAGAGCTGTCGAGGTTTCGACTGCGTTGTTGCCTAGGCCAACAAGTCAAAGTCTGGGGACAGCGAGCGCATCCACCAGACATGAGATGGATCGTCCAGCCCCGATCGATGCCACGATTGTCGCAATACCCACTGCCAATTCCTGTCACATTCTTGCAATAGACACTCGCTGGTGAAACAGAGCGAGGTAACGGCCAGAGAGGCTCGGTATCTGCGGAGACGCAAAGCCAAGGCTTCTATGTATGTAGCTCATAGCCAGCCTGCAAGAAAGCAAATCCAAAACTAAGCGATGAAGTCAGACCACATGGCAGAGTGGGGCTGTTCGTGGCAAAAAAAAAAAAACAAGCGCAATCTTAGGTGAAGCCGCAAGAAGACCAAGCTAGGTGATGCAGCAGATCATGGTCCTGGTCGAGACTGGGCCAGATGGGCAGAAGTTAGAACACAGCTGGACTACGGACAAGTGGTGTCATGGGCGTAATGGCGTTTGTGGATGGTTTGAAGTCCAAAGCCTCGCTACGAGAGTGTGAGTGGATCGCACCAGTACCTGCGTCGTTGTTCTTTTTTTTTTTCCACTTGGATAGCCTAACTGCGGTGCGGTGCCCCTAGCGGGCCTACGAGAACCTGGGCTTGGTGCGGCAAGTAATTAGTTGCAGCCTGCACTTGGAAATAAGTTTGACAAGCCCGTCTGCCGGCAATCAAGGGAATAACGCAGCAATCTAAATCCCATGACAATGCCTTTGCCATGCCCCATCCATCCGTCGATAACCTTCGCGTAGCCTTTTCCATCCCTTCCTCTTAACGCGTGTTGACGCTCCCTGGTGCGTGCACGTGCCTTAGCTACTGCCGTACTGCACTATTCCAGCAGCTGAGGTCATCAGGCAAAGGCCGTGCAGGCTCCAGGGCGGCAACGTCATAGTGGAAAATACCCCACCATCAAACTTCAAAGGGCGTGGAACATGGAGTAAGGTCTCGTCAAACCTCCTCCAACATCGCCGTTTTTACTTTCCGGCAATCAGCCCTCCTCGACGCCTCGCTGCCTATCACTGCGCTCTCGCCGCCTGCCATGTCGAGCCTAACAGACCCCAATGTTCCCAAGGGACGCCCCGCCCTCATCCCTCTCGAGGCAAACCCGGAGCTCATGACAATGCTCATCCACAAGCTCGGCGTCAGCGACTCGCTCCAGATCCACGATGTCTACTCCTTAACCGACCCCGACCTGCTGGGCTTCCTCCCCCGACCAGCCTACGCCCTTCTCCTCGTCTTCCCCGTTAGCGCCACCTACGAGAGCGACCGCATGGCCGAAGACAGCTTGGTCGAAAACTACTCGGGTAAAGGCGACACTGAGCCCGTTATTTGGTGGCGTCAAACAATCCGAAATGCGTGTGGCCTCATGGGACTGCTTCACGCTGTGAGCAACGGCCCAGCCAGGAGTTTCATCCGTATGACAAGCCCCGTTTTCGAGCCATTGTTTCGGATCGCAAGCTAACCGCCTGGACTTGACAGAGGAGGGTTCCACCATCGACGACATCATCAAGCAGAGCATCCCACTTGGTCCCCAAGACCGCGCCAAGGTTTTAGAAGACAGTGCCGCTCTCGCCACCGCTCATACCGAGGCTGCATCTCAAGGCGACACTCCTGCGCCGGACGCCGAGGACGACATCGAACTCCACTACGTTTGCTTCGCCAAGGGCAATGATGGCGGTCTATGGGAGCTAGACGGTCGTCGCAGAGGGCCAATCAGACGGGGTGATTTGGACAAGAACGAGGATGTCCTGAGCGAGAAGAGCTTGAGCCTGGGTCCCCTCAAATTCCTCGAACGAGCCGGTGAAGATCTAAGGTTCACTGCAGTTGCCCTTGCTGGCTCCATGGATTGAACGAAGGTAGTCAGAAGATGAAATATGAATGATGAATATAACCTTGGGTCCGCAGTTCTTTGCGCGGATACCTTCTATGCTTAGGTTAAGTATGTGCAAGTGTGAGTTAGGAAATCCAAGGCTTGGGTCAAATAGTTGATTCAAATTGAATAGACTGGCCCTATGGTCCAAAAAACCACGCCAGTATCCACAAGGAGGGGAATAAATGAAAACTGTTTATGACGCTCGACAGAGCCTCCAACATGATGCCAATTTATTGCCATGTTAGTGAAGGTGTGAGGCACTTACCAGGGACGCATAAATCGCGGGAGCGTCATGAGACCAATCATCAGGGATCAGGTAGGTATACGTTCACATAGACCTAAATTGGATTGATTCCTACCTTTTTCTAAAATTGCCACTGTAGCTAAACTTGGAGAACTCCTTCAGCCTTGCCGAGGCCCAAGTGTCTAGGAGGCCCTCTCACCGCTATGTGATTGGCAGAGTCTCAGTGCCTTACCAATTAATGATTGGATGGTTTTTGGCTAAAAATGCGACATGTTAACTAGATGCTTTGTAGAAACTAAAACCGCAGTGAAATCGGAGTAGGGCCGAGTATTGAATACATACGCCAAACTGATCCCATTTCCCGCCTTGTGATTGTGGAGTAGTTGCCGAGAATGATTGCCGAGGATGACATGTGGAGTCGGTTAAAAACTCCAGAGAAACGTGCAAAGCGTTCTCTAGATGTTAAAATTGCAGTGCACACGACGGACAATGACCGAAGAGGCTAGGTCCATTGGGGAATGTAACTCTGCTCTCACCTCTACGTTCTTGGTGGCTATACAGCCCCCCATCTATTTAGAGGCAATAATTACAGTGAAGGGTGCGGAAGGGGGCCGAAGAGGAGGGTTCACTAGGCAATATAACTCTACTCTCACTTTTGTTCATATTAGCACTTCCTCTCGAACCCAGTGCCTCGGCCTCGGGCTCTGTCATCCGCCAGGCTTGTCTACCAATGGTTAGTACCAGTGCGCGTTGCTAGCCTTAAACTCATCCTGCTCGGGCCAAGGCTCGATCTAAGGTGCAGTGGGTGTGCTAAGTATTTTAATCTATTGTGCAACTCGACTTGCTATTACCCACCCATTAACCAAGCAATGACTTTTGCCCACACCTAAAAAAAATATTATTTTGACAAGTCTATTAAATGCCCATCCATTCCGAAATAGATTTGTTGCACTTGCCATGTTTGCTATTCTGCCATGTGGCGGTCCTGTGTTGTACGCTCCCGGGTTTTCTGAATTTTTATGTTGAGCAGACCAAGTCGAAATTCGTCGTCATCCGGTCATCGTCTTTAGAGAATTAATACTTTCAAAGGGAATTGGTACCCATGTCGACTGGAAAATAGGAGGGAATAATGAGACTCGCAAAATCCCTCTTTCAAGGATCTGGTCAGTGGTAGCATTTTGCAGGCTACCGTCTAAAACAGACACTAGGTAAGATATCAAGTCTCACTGCCACTTTCATACATACTCCCAATTTACATGGTCAAAATATTACGGCAAACGGATTGTCATCCGTAGATTATCCTCATTGCAAATGTGAAATTTACTCCAGCCCCGTTGTTCTACTATAGTTGGGCGTCATCGGTATAGAATCAAGGCACAGGTAGCCAGCCATTCAGCCAGTAAGAAATGTTCGCAGTGCCGATCGGCCCTTAAAATAGTTGGCACTAACATACTGTGCTTCATTGGACTTCACAATTGGCAAGCGATGCGAATGCGCTATGGCCCAAATCCTTTCCAGGGTGTGTTAGGGAATCACCCTCTCTAGCCCGATCTCAGATGGGCACACACACGACATTGAAGCCCCTGGTCTAACTTATTTTATGCTTAACAGCAAGCACATGTAATATTAGACACTGGTCTGGGAAGCTGCCTCGTCTTGAAAACTCGAACTTCTAATTAGAGAATATCCATGGACGAAAATTTTAATATTTCTTGCTATCCATGTCAAGAAAACTTCAATCCACATTATCTTCAAAGGGTATTTCGATTCATGGCATCTTAAACTCAGTCGCATTTCGCGCAATTTCCAGAAACGGCGACCGAATTTAATCCAATCCAATGCAGTCAATCCACACGTTTTGCCAAGGCGAATGCTATCCAATTGGCAAAACCCTAGAAGCACGAGCAGTCCCCAGGGTGCCAGTGGGAGTCAAACCCCTGGCATAAGGCGATATAGGCAAGATTCCGTACTTAAGCTTGAATGCATCTGGGCCGAGCAGTCCAGGTCTAGTTTCGCATCCATATGCCACAACCTCACACGGCGCGCACGATGTTCCTTATATTATCAGTTCTTTTCTTGTGTCTGTTGACACTTGCAGCTGGTGACGGAGGCCGCAATTCAACAGCATACACACCATGCAACCCTGCCGACTGGGATGACCTCTATAACCCCGACACCAATACTTGTCGGCTGGGTGTGTGTGAATGCAACCGCCTACTAGAGCGGCGACGCCTATACGGGCTTCCGGGGCTCTACTACAACGGAACTATTACTGTCACGCATCAGATTACTGACAACACCGCCTGGGCTACTGGTTGCGAGGATGGTGACAAAAGGTCCAAGACCTATGCCTATCCAGCTCTGCTATTTGTAGGTCCAACAGGGAATTCGTCGGATACTAACCCAATCCATTGGTCGCTATACGGTTACCAGCCGGGCAACGAGACTCAAGGAACCAGCACCCCATTCATTGATACCCTTCAGCGATGGGTCTTTATTCGTTCAAGCGACTTTACGGTCACCGGCAGTGATTGTTACAATCACGTGAGAGGCATGTACGGCCGTACTGATGCAACCTGGGAGCACCAGAGCACCCGCGTCTATTGGCAGACGAATGTTACAGACACCGGGGACAACACCTTTTCTGCCAAGGCATCTCTCGTCAACCTAGCACCAAATAGACGTTCGGCTTCTAGCGTCGCTGATGAGATCCAAGACGATCCAGGCTCGCACCTAAGCCAATACTTCACTCTCAGCGACGTTTGCACATTCAACAAAACCGACAAGTCGCGTTCTATCATCAAGGATCCCACCATCTGGCTCGAAAAGGGCACCACGCTCGATATGGAAGACATCGGCTTGGATTCAATGGCTCTGACTCTGACCAGCAGCTTCAACAAGTCTCTGGCCCTCATAAACGACCGTGTGGCAAGTTGCAACAGCTCCGTTGGTCTGTTTCCCAGCGGATTCGAATGGGGCCCATTCTTTTCGTATAGTGACAACAACTCAACCAAGTGGAACATATCGGCATCAATAAGCCTGTCATTTGAGGGCACTATCGTGCAGGAAAACAGCACATACATAAATGAAACTAAAGATGGAAAGCCCGTGTTTAAAGCCAGCTATCTGCATACGGAGGATAAGTCAAGCTCTGCTATTCCAGCGTCACGGGAAGCAGGAGTAATCGCTTGGGTAGTAATATTGGCTATGTCAACGGTGCTATTTTAGATATGATCAGAGAACTAAATTTATTTAGATGCGATATATCTTGTAGACTTAAATTTTTTTTTTTTAAATGGAGTGCTAGTTTGCCTTGATCAATTGCGGTTGGTCTCGTGATGTTGAGCCTTGTACAAAGTAAATTGGCGTGAGTCTCCGAAAACGCCACCGTATGCATCGCTTCCATCATCAATTGTTCCCCAGCTAAGGCATGCACTACGAACCTCCAGCTCCAAACCCAATTGGATTATTGATTACATAGTATCCTCAACGTGGCTATGCATGTTTTCACAGCTAGCTAATTGGGCCCTTTGGCGGCATGGCTGACTTCGACGCCGCTTTACTCGAAATAGTTTCGTGGCGATGCGGAACAGCCGTGATAATTTAAATCAGCCACGTTTTCTCGCGCTTCAGCTCCCCCACTTCTTGGAGGCAGCAACTTCAATTACCTTCCCCACGTATCCTTTCTTTTTGCAACTGGCCAATTTCCTCCGACTGGGGTCCCTTCTGCAATCAATATACCATGCGTGAGTTTATGGATATCGCTCCTGCAAACTGAGTTGCTAACCGTGCAAGGTATCGCTCGTTGGTTACTAGGCAGAGGGCCCGAAAATGTCGGTCTGTTGGTTGGGAATGATTCAGCGGGCAAAACGACTATGCTCTATCGAATGAGGCTTGGTGAGGAAGTCCAGGCCATTCCAACCATTGGGTTCAATGTCGAGACCATTGAGTATGCAGATGGTGGTAAAATCACCTTGTGGGATGTTGGAGGTAGGTTGTCATCGAACTCGGTGTTGCTGCACATTGGAGAATGATCACTTCATTCTCGCCTTAGATGGGTGTTTGGCATTGGATTCAGCGCGGCGATATCTTTGGATTCCTAAATATTAACGTTGATTCCTTGCGACAGGTTGCGATATGATCCGCCCTCTCATCCGCTACTACATTGAGAAGGATCGTTTTCTCATCTTTCTCCATGACAGCCACGACGCAGAGCGCTTGGACTACTCCTTAGAACACCTGCACGCTTCAGCACAATGGATGATCGACGCTGGAGCTCGCTACATGTGGATTATTTTTAATAAACAAGACCTTCTCCCTCCTTCAGAAAGAGACTCCATCGTCAACGATCTGCGCAAACGCTTCGAAGCAGAGACGGCCCAATACCAAGACAGGCTTTGCATCAAAGTCATGGACACTCCCGGCCTATGTGCCGTGAGTGGGGCTCAGCTTGACGATGTCATGGATGAAGTCAGACAGACGCTCCGGCAGATTCCCCGACCAGCGCAACAAAACACTCAGCAACAAATCACCCAGATTGAGCAAGGGCCCAGTGAGCAAGAGTTGATTGAGAGAATCAAAACTGCCAATGCCGAGTGTGCAAGTCCTGAACAATTCTGGCAGGAATTTTCAAATGGCGACCTCGACTCTTGGGACCATTACAATCATCTCAGAGCAGGCTACTTTGTACTTTTAGATGGGCTCTCGCGAAAACTGAGTCCTCTCCAATGCGCAAGCGACTTTCTCTCTCGCCTAGCCGAGCTCCGAAGCAAGAATCCCGACAGATTTCGCAATACGGCACACAGGTATGTGGACTATTTCTCAAGATGCGAAGATGTTGGCCGCCAACAATGTTGACATTTCCAGAACCATGACAATATTTTGGCTGTATCAGATACAGCTCGCCGCAGTGGCTTATCGTATTGATAAAAACCTCGCGGAATTCCCATCTCGAGAGAATTTCGGGGATATTATGCTCTCTACGCCTTCCTTGATGAATTCGGGTCTCTGGAGAGCATACTACTCCAAGGATCTGCTCTTCAGCCCAGAAGCTCGAGAGCACTGGCATCTCCCCGATCTCCAGCCGCTGTCGTCGTTTAAACGAGGAACACTGGACTCGGAATCGATCTCTACAGAGACCAATGACGATGCCTACAGATTGCCACGTTTTGCCTTTGCGGTTGTGCAAAAAACGCTGACTTCAAAGCTGCGGCGTGGCGGCGTGGTAAAGCAAGCGCTCGAGAAGCTTCAATCGTCAACTATGCGGCTGCGGGCAACTGACCAATCGATCCCGCCTTACTCTGAGACCCAGGCGTACTTCTGGATTCAGTTGATTCACGCCCAGCTGAAATCATTGGAAATAGATCCATCGTCGCAATCTCAAGCATCCAGTTTCGATGTGCCAGGTGCGGTCATCACATTTGAAGCATTCAGTTCCCTTTTCGACGTTTCTGGGGAGGAGTGGAAGAGCTACTATACGCCAAAGGTCTGGGAAAGCATTCCAGCACGGATGAGCTTCGTCAATCCCGATCGAAAGGCACTTCCGAACTTTTTTGCAAGCCCTTCTGCTGCCAGAATGGAGCTGGCTCGCGTACGCATGGTAAATGCGGCTACACATCGATTCACGGCGCCGCCTGAGATGCCTCCGAGGGATGAACTTGAGTTTATCGCTGCTGTTTTGATAGACGAGGCGAATCTAGAGGGTAGTTTAAACACTGAAAGCCATGCTGGTCTACTCCAGTTCCTCCACCGACGGCTGTCAATTGGCACGTCGTCAAAGGGTCCCTCGGGGTCTGTGGCTGCGACCACTGCCCTAGAGCTCTCGGAGACGTATGGATCAACTCAAGGCATGTTCTGGGTTCAGCAGGCTCAGATTTCAATTGCAAACGCAAATGGAACGCCCTCATTTGAGGAATTTGTGAACAAGAACCCTCACTTGGCGTATGAGGATCTCCCTCTGTTGTACTACTCACCAGAGTTGTGGGGAAGCATAGAAGCGAAGCAAATGTTCATGCCCCCCGATCTACAATCACTCTCAAGTATTGTTTCTCGGGGTGTATCCCAGTCCTCTTAATTTACTATAGATCTAAGATTGTAGCTTGAACGTTTATAACAGGTCACATGTCGCAGTGTCAAGCAAAATCGCGTATTTATGTCATGTAGTGGAATGCATGCGCTTATAAAAGGTGATAACTTACACGACGCGCAGGTTAAGTAGTTCCAAGATTGAGCTTGCCCTATCACTTATGGTGTTTCAATTTCACTTTTTCACGGGATGGCAATGTTCTTTTCGTAATATATTCGCGTCATTTCATTATCTGCAGGGTATTCTGTCTCTACTGGGCTATTATATCCAGATATATATGTGCGCCTTTTTTTTTTACATGATTCCATTTAACACCAAACTTAGGGTCACTGTTTAGACCTCAGCCTTCTTCTCGTCATCGTGCTCGGCAGTGATGGCGTCCATCTTCTCGTTGGCGACAACGGCCGCAGCGGAGTCTTCACCGTCGAAGACCACGGCCATCTGCTCCAGAGTGTATCCTCGGGTCTCGGGGTAGGTGAAGTAGACGGTGATGAGCATGACCACGAGGACGGCGATGAAGACAAAGTAGTACTTCCAGTGGATGGCGTCGAGGGCGATGGAGTTGACAAAGGTGTTGAAGAAGATGGCGGCAACGGTCGAGACCCAGGTGACGGTGATACCGCGGGAGCGGAGGCTGAACTGCCAGATCTCGCAAGGGTAGGCAGTCATGAAGGGAGTCCTGAAAGAGGCTAGTCAATATCTCGGTTTTAATTAATCAGTAGGATGGCAAACTTACAAAGCAATGTCGTAACCCATGAAGAAGGTGAACAGGAAGGGGATGACAGCCAGACCAATGCTCGAGGACTCGGTGTTGGCGAAAGTAGCGCTGAGACCAGTGACGACGACGAAACTGCACAACATGATGGAGGCAGAGGCGAGGAAGAGAAATCGGCGACCGAGTCTGTCGACGTTGAAGGCGGCGACAATGGCCCATATCAAGTTCCAGACGTTGAGGCAGGCGGAGATGAGAGTCTGGTCGGTAACAGAGGTAACACCAATGGAGGTGAGGATCTTGGGGAGATAGTAAGAGACAACACCGTTACCAGCCCACTGGCCGAAGATACCCAGGGAGACGGAGATGAAGAGACGGTGGCGGTTTCCGGGGGTCTTGACCATGTCGGCGTAAGAGGCGCTGGCGGTGGCCTCCTTCTCGGCGGTGATGGTGGTCTCGATCTCGCGCATCTGGTACTCGACGAGGGGGTCCTCGCGGTTACCGCCGGCGTGGAACTCGGCAAGAATGTCGCGTGCCTCCTCGTTGCGGCCAACGCTGATGAGCCATCGGGGACTCTCGGGGCCATCAAGAAGCCGGGGAGGGCGATGAAGGGGAGGGCGATCTGGAGGATGACGGGGACGCGCCAGCACCAAGAAGAGTCGATGTTGCGGCAGCCAAAGGTGACCCAGCCGCAGAGAGTGCCGCCGACGTACCAACCGCACATGAAGAGGGCGTTGGCGATGGATCGCTGCTTGGGGTGGGCAATCTCGTTGATCAGGAGGGGAGAGCCGTTGCCGAGCCAGGCGGCGGCGATACCCATGAACAGACGGGAGTAGGTGAAGGTCTTCTCGTTCTGAGCACCGCCCTGCATGCCGGTTCCGAGGATCAGGAAGAAGTAGCCCAGCCAGATGCCGGGCTTGCGGCCGTACTTGTTGGAGACCCAAGCAGCGACGGGGAAAGCAACACCGTTACCAAGCCAGTAGATGGCGGTGATCCAGCCCAGATAGGCGCCGGCGGGCTCCTCCATGAAGGTGTTCCAGTTGGGCAGAGCCAACAGACCACCCATGACGGAACCATCGTAACCGTTGGCGGAGGCTGCGGGGAGGGAGGCCGTTGGTTAGAAAAAAAAACCAATGGCGTTGTTGGACGGGTGTTGTCACTTACAGAAGAGGACGAGGGAGATGACGATGTAGTTTAGCTTGATGAGGTAACCATGCTTGTACCATGGCGTGTTATCGGATGGCAAATTTGCCAAAGGGTTGACGGGGACGGTCATTGTGCTCGACGGCGCAGGCCAGAGGATATGATTATGTGTAGAAGGGGGAGGGAGGATGGATGTTTAAAGGCCGCGACCTCGACTCTCTTCAGGGTTCAAAAGAGTCGTGATGGGCAATTGATGGGCTTTCAGCTGATGTTTGTTGATTGTTGCTGTCGATGCTGTTCAAACTTTGTTGTGAGACCGGGGGTGACGCAGGCTATATAAATTTTATGTCTGACCGCACTCGGCGTTCCAGACCCGCCAGAATGGTTCGAACTATTACTCGGACAAAGTGGAGTTTCTGCCCAGGTCCTGTCCCGCGGGAGCACCTGAGCGAGGAGCGTCGTAAGTTGCTGGCAATGCATCAACGTGCCGTGCCCCCAAATCCCGGACGTCAACCGAGAATGCGGATACACACGGGAGGAGAAAAGAAAGGCTCCAACTATTCTTCCCCGTGGAGAAAATTTAGCTCTATTTCCCCATCGCGGAGCCGTGGGGCTGGCCTCGTGAACAATTTACGGACTACCTTGTGTCCCTTTCGTTAGCTCGGGCTGATGGTGTGGTATGGAGGCGGAGAATTGAGTCAGGATGCTGGTGTGCGAGCCGCCGTTGAGGCGGAAGATGCTTGCCGAGGCGGAGAATTAGATGCCGGCGCCTCGACCCGTTGCCTCCCGGAACCCACTTTGAACGACCTCGATCATCTAATTCTCCGCCTCGGACCACGCCATGGCTGTCAATCCCATGCATTTTCCGCGCGATAGTGTGGGCGTAGGCGACGTCGAGCGCGTAATTCTCATGTCAAGTGATGCTCAAACGCATTCTGGTGTCGTTCGAAAACTTGTCAACCGGCAAACCATGTGGACCTGGCGAAAACAACTAGGATGGCCCGCTGAGCCCGGTTTTCGTAGGATTGGAGAAGAAAAATGTCGTGTGCTCGAAAACTCTTTTCCGATGGCTTTTTTGTCCTTGCCTTGTCTCATCTCATCTCATCTCATCTCATCATATCATCCTCTTTTCGTCTCTCATTCCGCGCCCGCTCGCTTGCACTAGTCTGCCTATCTGTCTCCGTTGACGACGCTCCTCCCCCCTTTGAGTATTCTTCAACTCCCAGCCCCGTGCCCCTCGCAATCCCATAGTTGTAGCATCTTGTGTACACACAGTTCACGGATAGGCGATTTTTTTTTTTTTACATCATGGATGTTGAGGCTTTGATTGAGCAGTTGACGCTCGAGGAAAAGGTTGCGTTGACAGCCGGTGAGTGTCTTGTAGTTTTTCGTTTTTCGCTCTAGGACGAACCCCGGTCTGACAACTCTCTAGGTACTGGATGGTGGCATACAACCCCCGTTGAGCGCCTCGCTATCCCCTCCATCCGTCTCTCTGACGGGCCCAATGGAGTTCGAGGAACGCATTTCTTTGATAGCACCCCTTCAGCATGCCTGCCCTGCGGCACTGCTCTGGGAGCAACTTTTGATACAGAAATCGCTGAGCGCATCGGCCGCCTGCTCTCAGACGAAGCCCACGCCAAGGGCGCTCATGTTATTCTAGGCCCTACTATCAACATCCAACGCGGCCCTCTCGGCGGCAGAGGCTTCGAGTCGGTTTCAGAGGATCCCATTGTCTCTGGTATTATTGCTGGACACTATGTCCGCGGTCTGCAAGAGTCCGGCGTGAGCGCCACGCTCAAGCACTTTGTGTGCAACGACATGGAGAGCGAGCGAATGGCCGTCGATGCGCTGGTTACGTCTCGCGCCATGCGAGAAATCTACCTGCTCCCCTTTATGATCGCCATCGAGATGGCCCAGCCCCGCGCCGTGATGACTTCTTACAGCAAGGTCAATGGAACCCACGCTGCGGAGAACTACCACATCCTGCAGGAGATCCTGCGAGACGAGTGGAAGTGGAAGGGCCTGGTCATGAGCGACTGGTACGGCACATACAGCACCTCCGAGGCCATCAACGCTGGCCTCAACCTCGAGATGCCTGGCCCGAGCCGATGGCGCGGCGGAGCGCTGAGCCATGCAGTTACTTCAAACAAAATTAAGAGAGCAACCTTGGACGAGCGAGTGCGCAACGTCCTAAAGTTGATCAAGCACGGCATAGAGAACACTTCCATTCCTCCCAACGCCCCTGAGAAACAGCTCAACACCCCTGAACACATTGCTCTTTTGCGAGAGGCCGCTGCTAAGTCGCTCGTCCTCTTGAAGAACGAGACCAACGTCCTACCCTTTAACCCTAACAAGAAGGTTGCCGTTATTGGCCCCAACGCCAACATCGCCACCTTTTGCGGTGGTGGCAGTGCCAGTCTCCGCGCTTATAACGCCGTTACACCCCTCGAGGGCATCAAAGCTCTTGCAAGCGACGTCATCTTTTCTCAGGGCTCTTATGGCCACCAGATGCTGCCCCTTTTGGGCAGGTATTTGAGAACCGTCGATGGAAAGCAGCAAGGATTTACTCTTAAAATGTTCAACGAACCTTGGCCGGCAAAGGGCGAGGACACCCGTCGGGTGCTGGACGAGCGAGTTCTCGACCTGACCAACCCTTGGTTCGTGGACTACGAGCACCCCGAGCTGAACGAAACCTGGTACGCCGAGGCTGAGGGCATCCTCACCCCTGAAGCTTCAGGCGAATGGGAGTTTGGCCTCTCGGTCCACGGAACCGGTGAGCTCTTCATCGACGATGAGCTGGTCGTGTCCAACGTCGAGAACCAGAAGCTCGGAAGCAGCTTCCTCGGCTCTGGAACTGTCGAAGAGACCGGAAGCAAGATTCTTGAGGCCGGCAAGCAATACCGCGTCCTCGTCAAGTGGGGCTGCTCCAAGACGAGCACCCTGAAAGTCTCTGGAGTCGTCGACTTTGGCCAGGGCGGCCTCCGCTTCAGCGGCTGCCCCAAGCTCGATCCCGCCTCTGCCATTCAGGAGGCCGTGAAGGTCGCGCAGTCTGTTGAGCAGGTTGTGCTCTGCATTGGCACCAGCGGCGAGTGGGAGTCCGAGGGCCAGGACCGCCCCAACATGGCTCTTCCTCCAGGAACTGACGAGCTAGTCGAGGCCGTCATCAAGGCCAACCCCAACACTGCCATTGTCATCCAGAGTGGTACGCCTGTTTCCATGCCCTGGGTGGACCGGGCCAACAGCGTGTTGCAGGCCTGGTTTGGCGGTAATGAGGGTGGAAACGGTATCGCCGATGTTCTCTTTGGAGTTGTCAACCCGGTAAGCATACTGTCTCGTTGATTTTTGTTTGTGAGTATCGTCATCTGACTTTTTATAGGCTGCCAAGCTTCCTCTTACCATGCCCCGTCGCGTAGCCGACAACCCCGCTGCGCTGAGCTTCCGTTCTGACAACGGCCGCGTCTTGTACAGCGAGGACGTCTATGTCGGATACCGATGGTACGACACGCTTGACATTGAGCCTCTGTTCCCTTTCGGACACGGACTGTCTTACACCTCCTTCGAGCTGTCTGGCCTGGAGGTGACTGAAGGCAAGCACCTGACCAACGGCCATGCCAACGGCTACACGAACGGTCATAGCTCCGATGCTCTGGCCATCTCCGACGCCGAGGAGCTCATCGTCAAGGTCCAGGTAGCCAACACTGGCTCCCTGCCTGGCGCCGAGGTGGTGCAAGTCTACGTTACGCCTGCTGCGTCTACGCCGTTGATGGCGTCGACCAGGGAGACGATTACCCGCCCAGCCAAGGAACTGAAGGGCTTCGCCAAGGTTCAGGTTGAAGCGGGAGCCAGCGCAACTGGTGAGGTTACGCTAGACGTGTTGCGGGCGACGAGCTACTGGAGTGAGATGGAGGATTGCTGGCGCAGCGATGCTGGTAGCTACGGTATCCTTGTCGGCACTAGCAGCCGCGGAAAATTCCTCGAGAAGACTGTTGTTCTCGAGAAGACAAGACGATGGAGGGGGCTTCGACCCTAACTTATTAGTAAGGGACTTTAAACCCACAAGGGACTTGAAGCCTAAAAAGGGTTTAGGAAGCAATGCAATAGATCTAGAATAGATGAGATGAGATGACACGGGAGATGGGAGACCCATAGTGGGATATTTTTGGGTGGGGGACATACGGGTATTCACGACCAGGCGGCGTTCATGGATGAGATGAGACACATAGATAGTGCTTTGCAGGTAATGGATGACATAAAAAAAAACTGGACCCGAATTTTTACCACAAGAGGAAATATGTGCGTTGAGAGCTGAAAGACTACTGGACTGACGGGTAAGCGGCGGCGGCGGCGGCAGCATGGATGGGAGTGATTGGAGACTTGGTTAATTGGAGACTTGTTGGGGATTTCTTTTTTTTTTTTTTTCTTTATTCTCCCCGTCGTGCATCTTTTTTGACAGCCGCTCGTCCGTTTGTCGACGCGCGGGCATTTTGGTTTCCTGGTATCGGCATCTCCACAGTCTAAAAGCCTGCGACAGAGATAACCAACGCACAGGAGGAGGGAGGCCAGAGAAAATTCCTCCCCCGCAACCCGCATTCCCAAAGGGTCAAATTGTCACTCCGGAAAATAAGAATGGCGGAGGCGGAGGCGGAGACTTGAGGGGGGGGGGGGGACTTGCACGGGGGCAACGGGGGAATGGCAGTTGACACGAGTGATTCGGCCCTTTTACCCCGTACTCCCCGTCGCGCTGCATGGAATAGCGTCGTGTCGCAAGGTATCGCATGGCATTTGCATGGCTCGTGGAGAACTAGGAAAAATTGGATGGCACCCGTGTGACCGGCCAAGTCATTTCACGCCACCCCCCTCAGGGAGAAATAAACTCGATGCTAACCACGGCTCGCTTGCCCTCCGGCTCCGTCACATTTTCCATTTCTCCGCCATGATGCTGGTGTACTATGTACTTTTGTAATTCTCCTCGTCGGCAATGAGGTCGGCTCATTGAACCTGCGCTCGCGCTGTGTGACACGCGGGCTGAGAGCGATCCACGTTTGATTTGCACGTCCACATGGGAGACAGCAGTGCCATGCGCCGCTCCGGGTCTCGCCCGCCGTCCCCGTCATCTCCGCTGCGGGCGGCGACGTCGCAGGGCCGCGGCCGTCATGGGCCCAGCGCA
Organism: Aquanectria penicillioides; assembly: GCA_003415625.1. NCBI lineage: Eukaryota > Fungi > Ascomycota > Sordariomycetes > Hypocreales > Nectriaceae > Aquanectria > Aquanectria penicillioides. The sequence goes on from PYIU01000003.1 coordinate 428,609, forward strand.
GGAGAAGCCGCCGCGGCGTCGTTCAAGGGCGGAGGCGACGGCGACGACGAGGTTGACGGCGAACCAGAAAGCGACGTCTTGGCTGCTGCTGCTGCTGCTGCTGCTGCTACCGACGATGGCCCCTTGGACGCTGCCGCCGCTACTGCTACTGCTACCGCTACTGCTGCTGCTGCTACTGCTACTGCTACTGCTACTGCTACTGCTACTGCTGCCCATGGCGGGAAGAGACCACAGACGCTGGCCCGACGCGCCTGCGATGCTTGCCGGGCTCGGCGGCGCAAGTGTTTCTTCGCCGACGGGCCTCCTCCTCAGGCTCAGTCGGCGTCGTCTCAATCCGAGTCCCCCTCGCACCCACCCGTCCAATGCCACGATTGTTTGCGCTTGGGCATCACCTGCAGCTTTCTCGTCCCTACACGGACTCGTGGTCCGAAGCGTCGGTTAGTTCCCTTCACTTTCACCACTTCCTCACGCACCTATTTTATTCTATTCTGCCGCCGCCGGACTGGCAGCTAGCTCCATCTGCTAACTACCCTCTGCCTCCTCCTCCTCCTCCTCCTCCTCCTCCTCTTCCTCCTCCTCTTCCTCCTCCTCTTCCTCCTCCTTCTCCTCCTTGCTTCTCACTAACATCTCCAGGAAACGCCTCCCCTCCACTCCCCGCGAGAGCAGCGATGAACAGCCACCTGCTGAACCGCCGCTGAGTCGCCCAGAGCGGGAGCCCGAGTGGCAATTCACCGCCGTCCACTCGGATCAGCGGAATGATGCCCGCCATCGACCTCCCATCGTAGACCATTCATCTCCTTACGGTCCCCAGCTCAGTGTCGATGGGAGTCACCAAGGCATGTCGCCCGCTCTGACAGAACAGCATGCCTCCCCTTCGATTCCCGCCGTGGGGCCTCGCTTCCAGACCGACGAGGTGTGTTCGCGGACCCTGCTCCACGTCATCATGAACGACTATCTCGACCTCATCTACCCCCTGGTGCCCGTCATCCACCGTCCAACTTTCCGCGCCCAGCTCGCAGCAAACCGAGACCTTGAGGATACCGAATTCCTCGCTCTCGTCGTCGCCCTCACCGCTTTGACCGTAGGCCTGCTGCCTTCGCGCTTCCCCTTCTATCAGTCCATCGCCCCCGATGTTGCCTCGCGCTTCAAGACCAGGATGGCCATGATCAACTGCTGCATCGACCTGTGCATGCGTCTACGAACGGCCACCTACTGGGATCAGGTCAGCCAAAGGAAATGGGCCGTCTGCTACCTCTTGTCGGTTGGCTGCGTCCAGACTGGCCAAACCAACCGCAGCCGTATGCTGGAGGTTGAGTCTATGCAAATCGGGCGCTTGCTAGGTATTCATCGCATTTCCGATTACGAAGGGCTCAACTACATCGAGACTCAACTCCGGAAGAAGGCATTCTGGCTGCTATTCTATGCTTATGCGTAAGATTCGTTTTTTTTTTTTTTTTCGTCCCTTTGGCTTCCTAATACTAACCCATATCCAGACATGCATGGCAACAGCCTGGACGCCAGGAACGACTCGCCTTTCTCGATCATTCCATGCTGCATGAAGTCAACTTTGAGGCTCTCTTCCCCCTTGAGGTTGACGATGAACAGATCCTCGAAAACAAGATCCTCGGCAATCCTCCATCTCCAGTGTCCTCCCCAGCAACCGCATCAGGCCCGCGACCCGAAGCGAGGTCTCCTCTCAATCTAACCAGCGGATTCAACCTGCATTCTAGGGTCTTTTATCGGAGTGTGCAAATTCCCCTCTCCTCGGACAACTGCGATTGGGCCCGCCGACTCACCCCTGAAGTACGACTAGCGCGACTTCGACAACTATTACAGGAGGTCAGATACATGCTGGACGACGTCCCAGGTCCAATACGGCAATGGGCGTCAACGAGCGACAAGGGGGCTAGCGAAAACCCATCGCATACTCTCGACGGCTTCCCTCCTCGGTCTGCATACGACGATTGGGGCTCGATGGGTCCCGGAGTTGGAGCAAGCGATGCAAACGCCAAGGTTCTCGCAGGACAAGTTGAGATCATGAGAGCCAACCTTCATGGCACGCATCTATGGGTCCAAAGTTCGATACTCGACCAAATGGATCTTTTGCTGCAGGAGATGGCACAGAGAGCAGAGACGGCCGCCGAGGCCGACTCATATACGGCATCCTTAAAGTCAAGCTGGTCAGAGCGAGAGGATGTTTGCCGGCAAATGCTACACCTGTTGCACAGCATGCCATATTCTTACCTTGAACCTAATGGGCTCTACCTTGTAAGTCGCAACTGCAGTATCCGATGATAAATATGAGCCGATATGCTGACACTTGCCCAGACGTACAAGGTTCGCGATGTGGGTGTCGCCCTGCTCAACTGTCCTTACGAAGCCCATGAACGACCAGCACGCCGGGCTGCCGAGTACATGCAAGATTTCACTCGGGCCTTGTCGCGACTAGATCGTAGCGAAATCGTCAACACGAGTAGCCTTAAAAGTTGGGTGGATACTGATCGCGACAGAGCGTTTCCGAAACGATGAATGTGAGAAACGACGAAACCAATGTACAATAATTACATGCGAATGGGGCAATGGGGATTACATCATTGTATGACTATGTACGGCATTTGTTATGGTTATGAAGACAAAAGGCAGGACAGGCGGAGTAAGGCAGTCACAGTGTGATTCATCCAAATACATATTCTGGCCCAGGTTCTTGTGCGTTTGCAAGGCCTAGTCTAATTTCGTGCATCGCCAATCATCTTGCGACCAACATCAGTGGAGCTGAAACATTTGTGGCTACCCTAGAGGCTGCCAACGAGTCACAACCAGCAGGAGTGTCTTGTAACAGGGTTCGGCCGCATTGTGCTTTCATGATCTGAACGGATTCTTTGTCATTTAAATGGCCACTAAAATTTTCTTCAAAGATATTCCTTTGTTGTCTTTCATTTTCTTATTGGTCACGAAATGTCAAATTCCTTTGTCTTGGCCTTGGAAAGATCCAGAGCTAACGCGGTTTGCACCATGATACAAAGATGAAAAATATCCAACCATCAAACCAGTTATTATGAATGCCAAGAAGTTGAAAATTCTCTCGCAGCCCCAATTTACTTCCTTGTCCTCTATTGAATTCGCAGTCATGAATTTTGACTCAGGTTCTGGTGGTGAGCCCGCCAATTCCCTCTATCCCAGCGCTGAAGATAAGCTGAACCAAGAAAACACCCACCCGACCCCACAACATGAAGAAATCGATTTCTATTCCAAGGCTATTGAGCCGTTGGACCTGAGAGAGTGGGTCCAAGAATTTCTAATGACGACGACGCATGACATTTTGGAGGAAGTTCGATCCTGGCGCCTCGACCCAATCGATGAATACCAGGAATTAAGCCAGAAGGGCTACTTGCTTCAACAGTTGATCCAGGTGCTTTCCAAATGCGAAGATTTGGCTCACCGTCTGGGCCTACAAGATCTTTCAAAGCTCTACCACAAGAAGGGTGATGAGTTTCGGGCTCTTGACAAGAAGCTGCAAGAGGCCTGCGAAGGTAGAGCTTTGACGACGCTGGAGAGTAGCAATGCGACCAATGCTAAAACTATCACAGCCGATTTCGAGCCAGATAATGGGATCGAAGTGGAGCAAGGGATGCTCAAGGCGACGAGCGTGGGAGAGAAAAGGTGATCAGCTTTTGAACGATGTCAAAGGAAACGGCAAGGAAAAAAGACCAAGAATCAACAATACACCAAAGCTGGTTCACTTGATCAAAGGAGATGTTGTCATGGTTTAGATTAATGCATTCATTTTTTTTTTCTTTTTGAGTGGGAATAGTTTCTTCATTTTGTTCTCTTCTTCTTGGAGGGGGCACTGATTACCTACGCGGGCGGGGGTGGGTTAAGCACATGGTTGCTAGCAGAATTACACCTCCGCCTCACTATGTGTAATTTTGATCATTCGCGGACTATTAAATCTGAATATTCTATCTTAAAAAAAACATTTTCCAGCTGCCAGGCTCTTTTAGCAGCTATAGACTTTTGGCGGCTATTAGATTTTGGCTGGGCTGTTGGCTTTTGGCTGGGCTGTTGGCTTTTGGCTGGGCTATTAATAGGCTTTTGGCTGGGCTATTAATAGGCTTTTGGCTGGGCTGTGGCTACAGGCTATGGCTACAGGCTACGGCTATGGCTACAGGCTACAGCTATAGGCTATAGGCTATAGGCTACAGTAAAAGTCATTGGCAATAAGAATCGAACGCGCAAGCAAAATAATATATTGATCTATTTGACCACTGCAGCAGCTATAGATTTATTGATACAAAGCTGGTTATTTTCCTTATGTAGGTAAGTTAGAAAGAGGGTATTTCAAGTTGGCAGTTACAGCTGTATTGTAAGGTAGCAGATGCAGGCGGGCAGGCAGGCAGGCTGTACGCAACTGGGCAGGATTTTAAGTAGGGAAAGGCTTTTAGGCAGCTAACGCTGTGCGCAGCTAGGCAGGATTTTGGGCAGATAACCCATTGCCAGCTATGTGCAAATTTGCCTATGCCTTTTATTTGCCCTGACCCTGTGCAATTGATCAACTCTGCCTAGAACCATGTCATAAACACCCCCCCGCGCGTAGGTAGTCCTTTGAGTGTCAGCACTCACTTGGGTTAGTGTGTAAAAAAGACCTGGTGTTCGGATTGATTCCACGTCATGCCGCGTAGCATGGCGCTACGGGCCGGCCCGTTACGCAGCCCTTCTAGAGCAACGAACTGCCACGGAAAAGGACCCGAGGGAGGCAACAGCAGATGGACTCAATATAGATGGGTACACAACAAAGACGGTCAATTGATTTCACCCTGAGGGATCTGTCTCAACAGGTTTCACTGGCCTAATCCTCTCCTATCAGGCCTTCGGGAAGAAATGGCGCAACTCTCTGCAACCGCAGCCCTTGTCTGTGTAAACCAATCATGGAGAGGCTGGAACGGACCCCAACATCTAAGCGGCCAGGACTGCCATTATAAATAGTATTCTTGTCGCCTGCCGTCATAAGCAGTACTGGGATTCTTGATTTTTCAAGCGAGTTGAAACCTTAGCTTTGCCTGGGTTATCCGTCATTTTCGCTGAGACTCCCATTCTGACCGAAATACTCTGCCGTCCTCGCTTTGCCTCCATGACATCAAACAGCACCGAGTTTGTTGGGTGGACATCTTCTCCAGACGGGAGAGGTACATATGATATCATTTTGACATGCTTGGCTACCACTTTTCTTTGCTGCTGGACATCTGTCTACCCTAATATTCCTGCGCGCGGGGATGGATTCTGGGCGGCGTTGCGGGACAAGGTCGGCCTTGCTTTGCTAAGCATTCTCGGCCCCGATTTCATTATCGTCCTTGCTATCGGCCAGAAATCGTCGGCTCGGCGGTCCGTCAGGGTGAGACTTTTTCTTATTTTATATTTTATATTTTATTTTAATTTTTTACTGCGTTGATCTATGTTCTATGCTGACCAGGGTCTTCGAATTTGCAGAAATTCCACGCTGCGAGGCTTGACAAGTGGACCATCACACATGCCTTTTTCGCCGATATGGGAGGTTTCGTGCTCGAAGCTGAAGACCTTGAAGATTATATACCTCTGAACGCCGAGCAAGTCTTTTATTTGGTTCAAAACGAGTACATCGAGTACCCTGACGTTTCAGCAACCGAGTTGAAGGATAAGGACAAGTCTGACGGTCTCGCAAGGTCAGTCCGACGTCTCTGGGCTTCTACGGGATTATGGAAATATGGACAGAGAACTAATAGTTTCATTCAGGTTTTTGACAATTGGCCAAGCTTTATGGTTCTTCGTCAACGTGATTTCTCGCGCGATCCAAGGCCTTTGTGTGACGACTATTGAACTCACTACAATATCATTCGTAGTTATTCTGTTCGGAACAGCATGGTGCTGGAAAGACAAGCCATCTGATGTTACCTCTACTATTACGATCAAAGCCAAGTGCCATATGAGTAAAATTATCTCCGAGGTGAATTCTCAACGTCAGTTCAACCGTAGACGCGGACTAACCTTGACCAGGGGGGCCCTCGGGCATCACAGAAATATCACCAGACGCCTCTAGATTTTGTAAGCAGGGACGAGATCGCCCTGAACATGGTCTGGCAGTATTACAACGACATTTCACGCAGATTTCTCTTCTCACCCTTTTCGCGCCCCGTCACTAAAGTCCCTTGGGATAGGATTCCCGGGGATGCCTTTCTCCGCATGGATTTTGACTTGGAATTAGTTGGGGCCGCATTCATCTTCCTTTTCAGCGCCGTCTTCTTGATCGCATGGAATTTTGAATTCCCAAGCGTAACTGAGAAAACTTTTTGGCGCGTGGCGAGTCTTTACATGATGAGCTATGGCGCCGTTGGCGCTCTTTGGATGGAACTGTCGATGTGGATATTTATTCCTCAAAGCAGAGACGCCGATAGCAGTCTCGAGCGGAGCTTAGTCGAGCAAGCTTTGGGCGTGCATCCCATCCAAATTTGGTACCAAAAGCTACAGAGACTCTGGAAGCGCGATAAACAGAGAAGATACCGACCCAGAAATTCCGATGAGGGCCTCATCCCTTTGCGCTCGCCGAATAAATGTGAGCCAACCTTCTTTTCCAGGACTCACAACGTCTCGCCGAACAAGGATCCATACCTGAACGTCCCCGTGAGTTTCTTGGTAATTACATCTATCATGTGCTTTCTTTACACTGTGTTCCGATTATATATTTTGATTGAAGATATTGTTGGTTTGAGGTCGTTACCACCGAGTGCGTATGAAACAGTGGACTGGACGACATTCATTCCACATATATAGTGTCAAGTGGTGGAATCGATCGTGGTGAGATCAAACATGATAGAGGATACGTTATTATTTAAATATACCCAAATGAATGTTATGTTTCAATGATACATGTCGCATTGACAAATGTCGTTTTATTGAGCCAAACTAGAGACATGATTACTGAAAACTTGCACAACAAATTGCTGCGTATCATAAAAGGCATATCTATATCAACTATCTCACCTCATTGCCATAATCTAAGTTAAATACTGCATGGTTTTTTTTTTTTTTTTTTTTTTTCAATATGCTGGGCATTATTTTGTTTCAGGCCTTTGTTCTTCTTTAACGTAGTTGTCTGGGTTACCCATCGTCACCTCCATAGTAATGCTCGGGCCAGTGAATGTCTTTCGTAGGCCGCCCCACCACAGGCCAGCAATAACTATTGCTGCAATAGCCATGACCACTACTAGATAGTTCATTGAAGATCCTGTCACAGGGAGAGCAGTGGGAAAGCTAAATGTGACAGAGAAGAGCAACACAAACAATGTTGATAGAGCATTGATGGCATATCCAAAATTTCCGAGACTGAAGACTCTTTCGGGCAGAATATGCCGTCCACGGAAAAGCAAGGCCGCTTGGGGTAGAGTAGTCGTGATGTTGAGGGCAAAAAGAGTGAGGTTGATGAAGCTATTATAAGCAGTTGAAGAGGCAACGTAGAGGACACCAACCACAATCTGAATCACCAGCATCACAGCTGTTGCTCGAACGGGGCTCGCGTTATTGAGTTGCATCATGAAGTTGCTGCAGGGGACACCGCCGTCTCGAGCAAGAGACCAAAGGGTTCTTCCACCGAGAATAAAGAGATTGAGCACAATCTCGTAGAACATGATCATGTAGTAGACATTGAAGATGGTTGCGCCCACGCTGGAATTGAGCGACTGTCGATAAATTTCCAGGATTGGGACTGTAGATTCAACAATTGCATCAAGGTCGGTGACGCAGAACAGAAGAGCAATGTACCACACAATGACGGTAACGATTCCAAGGCCAACGGTCCAGGCGATGGCGATGGGAATATTCTTGCTTGGGTTAGGAACCTCCTCAGCCAAATGGGATGGCCCATCAACACCACTGTATGCCCAAAGACAGCTCGTCAGACCGAGGACGAACGCGAATCCGTCTCCCCATCCTCCACTGTTTTGGTATTCAGTGAAAACGAAGGATGCAGGCTGCTTGTTCTTCTGGACGGCGAGCACGGAAACGATCGATGCGACAAAGCCGAGGAGAGAGAGCCAGAAGATGGCAATGCCGAGACGACCAATGGCGGTGGGATATCGGGATGTGGCGAGGAAACCAACGATGGCGAGGAGGATGTGTAGGAGGTAAATCTGCCATGCTTGGGAGCCGTAGCTTGGATTCCATAGTGAAGCCAAATCGGCCACGGAGCTAGCCACGAAGAAATTGCATGACGCTAGAGCAGCCGATGCATAAACGATGGTCAACCAACCGGTTACAAAGGCCGCACCACGACGAAGACTAGGCGGAAACACCATGTAGACCATGTGATACTGTCCGCCTGCTGAGGGATATGCTGATGCAAGTTCAGCAAAGCCAGCACCAATGCAGGCCATGATTACTCCAGCGACGATGAGACCATAAATGAGGGTCGGGGGACCTCCAGACAAGAGGGGAACTGCGATACCGGATCCGAAGGCCATCCAAGAATTGGTCGTAGTGAATGCGAAGGCAATTACAGATAGGCGGCTGTAACGATGGACCAGGTGATTGTTTTCCGGGACATGTTTAGGATCGGGATCCTCTTCGTGTTCATGTGGCGAAGGCATCGCTGAGTATGATGGCGAGGTGAACCTTTCACCAATTTACTCGTAACCAATCAAGATGAATCGATGTCGATTTGGTTGCAATGAAGATTCTTCTACAAAAATAGAGCTAATTTTTTAAATTATAAAGGTTGGAATCAACAATTGCTTGACACGCGGGTGGGAATGCCTATCATTAATAGCAGTGGGCGAAGGTTAGTATTTAACACGCTTTAGCTCTTATCATTTGCATAAAGCCAATGACGTTCCATGAGTGATCCAATGAGAAATAAAATCCCAACGCGTGATCGTTCATGAGGCTCTCCATCGCCGTAGTGGGATTTCCCAAGCACGAACCTATGTCAGAACACGCTGTGGGACCAGGTGGAGATGACGCTGTCACCTTCGTTACATGCGAAAATTCTTATCTGGATGAGGCTGCGAGTCACAAACGGCAAACTCTATAGTTATTAATGTGCCAGGCTATTCAAGAATATTACTTGATTGGGTTTCAATCACCGAGTCCCCGGCAATAGTCGAGGTGTGCTTCCCACTGTAATTCCCGGTTTCATGCGTCAGCGCCGCCGGCCAGCCGCCGGGCGGTGCCGTGTTAGCCGAAGCCCCATCCGCTCTGGCTCCGATCATGAGTTTGCCGATCAAGACTTGGCTTCCGGGGCAGACGATTGAGCCGCCTCGAAGAAACGCGGAGATGCGGGGGCTTTGAGACGGAGGCTCCCAGGTCCCAAGGCCTTGGTCCCGGCCGATGGTTCGTCTGAAGCTACTTAAGCTCTCGCTGTACCCGGCCCGGCCACTCCTAGAAAACTCCCTAGTGCCTGGAGAGCGGTGTCGGTCTCACTACTTTGATATTGGGGCTAATGAGAGAGCTCCGTCGTCGGCCAATTCTGCTCAGGACCAGGAAACCTTGCCAACGGGTTTATTGATCACCATGAAGCCGGTATTCCCGACAGAGCCGCCGAGACTACACCTTCGCGGAGGCCGCCGGCGCCAGGAAGCACAAAATCTTGGGGGTCCCTATTGAGGAAGATGATGAAGCTGATTTGACGATGTGGGTTTGCTCTGCGCTGTCTGGTGATTTTCTTTGACGGTGAACTTCACCTTCTCCACTACGTCAGGGGCTAGTATCACATCCAAGAAAGTGGATCATACTCCATCTTCGGGGAACCTCACTGCGATCTGGGGATTGATTGATTTATTCTCGATCTGGATTTTCATTAGGTAACATGTGTGGGTTAATTTTATGACATATCAAGCATGAGAAACATCGGTCGAGCTATATTGGTCTGGCCGTTTCATCTCTGGGCTGTTCCTAAGCATCGTCCGCATTCTCGTCACCTCTAGTGTTCTCATCCTCTCACAGATACAGATGATATTTATTTGACTCCAAACTCCATCAGATACCTTATTCCTCTGGTTTCTTTCCATAGACGACCACCCTGTGGTATTTCGTTAGTGACACTAATCCAGGAGTGTTGCAAAGGGAGCCTTACACGGGGAGGTAAGCATGAACGCTGCGATCTTTCAGTTGTTTCCGGAGCTCAGTGCAGTAAATCATTGTCTCTTCCTTGGTCCAATTCAACGCACGTGTAAATAGCCCAAGCGTCAGCCCTTCCAGGCCACTGTCGAGGTTGGCAAATGTCCACGCGCCCAGCTCCTTGTAGTGGGGGTCCTTTGGCCAGGAATTCAATGGCCACTTGTACCATTTTTCGACAATGTCCACGAACCCTGCCTTCTCCATCATCCCCTTGTACTCATGCGGGATATCGAGGCGGCGGCCGAATATTTTGCTTGCTGCGACAGAGAGGGGGCCAACTCTGCCGATTGGTGATTCAGGGTCCAGGGTGTCATCGTCGCTCGTGTATAAGACCTCGAGATCCTGCATTTCAAACCAACCGCCAGGTTCCAAGGCACTAATTGTGCTTAACAATGGAACATAGCCTACAGTTCTTTTCTCCACTTACTTGAGTGCCTTGTCGATGTAGGCCTGGTAGTCCTGAAGACTGCCTGCCATGACGCGGCTGAAGATAAAATCGAAAGGCTTTGACCAAGTCCACTCATGTTCAAGATCGTCGATTTCGAATGAGCAATTAGTGGGCACACTAAGCACACATCAGCATAGATTCACCGTTCCAATATATAGGCCAATTCCTGACAGTGATGGTTGAGTCGGGCTCAAATCAACTCCAATGACCTATCATATATAAGCACGGCTCCATCAAGAGACATGGGAGCCTGAAGTTCCCACCTCTGTCTCGGGAAATGAATCGGCTTTACGCAGGTGCTTATCAGCCTTGTAGTTTCGAGGGCAATTTTTCATTATTTACGAACCATACTCGATAGCCCAACATCCCGTGCCCGTGCCAAGATCGAGAACTCGTTTCGCTGCATGTTCGCCCTTGGGGCAGAGAGCAACGGCTCCGCGCAGGGTCAAGAGCCACAAGTAATGTTGAATCTCTTCAATGCGATATTAACATCATGGATCAAACCTCAGAGCCTAAAAGTCTTGAACATACCAAGACGATCGTTCTCAGTGGAGTCGTTGGGAAATGCATATTCTAAGGCATTTCTTAGCAATCAATATCCCAGCTCGGGATTCCGGGGGAATTACTTCCGGCGCTCATTGAATGGTATGTTCGTCCATTCTCAACTTGGTGCTGTAAAATGCTGGATCGGATGGAGGCAAGCGAATCTGTTAGGGGCTTCGAAGTGTCATTAGCTGATACTTAAACATCGGTGTAACCTCATGCTGGGGGTTCGAGTAATGGCCGACGGTCTCGTGGGCCTTCGTTATAACCTCCACCGAAGGGAGCAAAACCTACAGCAGAAATGGCCGAATCCGCGTCGAATGTGTCAGCCTAGGTGACTGAGATTAGCCACAATCCTACAAGCAAGGATGTTATATATCTCCGCTTACGATAAGCTCCTCGGACTGAAGATTCGCCATGTTGACCAGCAACAGGAGGGGTTCAAAAGGACCAAACTGAAGAGCACGCAACGGGGCCTGACAAAGCAAAGAAGGGTTTCAAAAGGGACATACGGAATGCGTTCAGAGAGATATCTCTTCCTTTAGGCTTCTACCCGTCGCTGGCCAAGCCAACTGTTACGTCGAGAGTTGCGTGGCGGCGGGGCTATCCCGGTCCATGGCGCGCACCGGGTCGAATGACATGGTTACAGACACGGAAATGGCTGCAGAATGGCATGCAAACGGCACCAACACGCATACGCGAGGGGCATTTTGGAATGGTTGCCCTATCGTAGGTTACATTGGACGAGTGTGCGAGAAGAGACCAGACCACTAGTGTCAGGGGTTCGCATGCCGCGGTTCCGGCTTCAATTCCACGAATGATGCCATTCGGAGCCGCCCTGTCACAGTGGTCGACTATGCCATGCTTGAACTTCAAACTTGAGCCAATGGCCATAAAATAGACTTTTGAAATCTCTCAACAAAAATATACAAGCCCAAGCCATGAGATCAATGGGCAGGGCGGTAGGTATGTACAAGGGTATATGTCATCATCTCATCCATCCCAATTTACAAGTCCTTTCCGTTTATCTCCACCACCGCCAGGTCCAACTCCTTCCTTACGGCTTCGAGTTCCGTGAGTGCTCTTCGTAAAATTCCAACGTGAGGGCGGCCAAAAAGCCTGGGATGCATCCTTTTTCTCGCACCCAGAAGCCAATCTGATCGCCAATCCTCCTGGCAAAGGCACTCCTCGGGCCGCCTCCCACCTTCATAGTTCCACGCTCACCATCAAAGACAATGGAGTTCTCGTGTTCATCGGTTTGAGATGGATAAAAGGTGCTTTCCACGCGCATCTTCCCGTTAGGAATAAACGTCACGGTCCAGCCGAGGGTGGAAAAGATGGCTTCCTTGAACTCCTGTGACTTGGAGCCCCACACTTCCTTGAGTCGTCGAGCAGACTTTTGGGCAGATGCCGTTTCGGCCTTTGCAGCCGCAATCTCGCGTTCCATTGCGCCGAGAACTGAAGTTGGAATCATGGGGATAGCGGACTTATCAGCCTTGGCTCGTAGCGTGGCGAGCAAGTCCTTGTTCTCCTTCTGCAGGGCGTCAAGGGTGGCCTGCTTGACTGCCTCGTGGTCAGACGTAGGATTAGACTTGAGCGACAACACTCGGATTTTTGAATGCTCCTTGGCGGCCGTCAGCTGCTCTCGGTTTGCCTCAAGGTCCTTTTCTAGCAGCGCCACCTTGGTCTTGAAGCCTGTCAACTCTTCTTGGAGCTTGCGGTTCTTGCGCGTCAGCTGTCCGAGTTGCTCATGAGTTGCATCGTCTTCAGCGCGGGAGCGTTTGGTGCCAGCAACTGGCTGAGGTGTACTGGGTGCTGGTGGTTCCATCGATGACATCTCCGTGTGGAGATTCTGTACTTCAGTTTTGTACTTGTCGACGAGTTCCTCGAGCTCTTGGACTCGGCGTACACGGGCCTCGTCATATTGCTCTGGCTGAAGCGTCTCATCCTCGGTGTCGAAGGTCTTAAGCTGAGCTCGAAGATATTCAACTTCCTTCACCGCCAGAACACGTTGTCTATCAAGACGAATGCGAGCTTTATCGCCGTTGGAAACTGTTGCGGAAGCCTTGGCATTCTCAACTTCTGCTTTCAACTTGGCCTTTTCGTCTTGGAAATTCTGAATCGTGTTCTGTTGGGCAGCGATCTCGGCTTGAAGAGCGCCAACCTGGTCCAGATATGAGGCAGTGGTCAATCGCTCCTGGACCAAAGCTCTTGCCATGGCCTCTGGAGAATCGAATTCAGCATCGCCAGTCTCCGAGGCATTCTTGAGGTAAGCAGTCCAAGCCAGGCGCTCATCCTCCAGCCTCTGTCGCTGGATTCGGGCCTCGGCGAGCTCTGCCTCGACCGTCTCTGTGGCCTCGAGCTTGCGCTGCAGTGTGCGCTTCTCTTCCTCAACAACCTCAACTGCTTTGCTCAAGGCACGAAGGTGCTTCAATTCAGCCAGCTGGTCTCGGTTGGTTGCCTCGAGGGAACGGATGTGTTGAACTTGTTCAGACAATTCCTTCCGGATGATCTCCATGGTTTCGGCATCACCGCTCTGAGCCTTAAGGCGCAGCACGTCGGTTTCCAAGTTTGCAATGTGGGCATCCTTCTCAGTGACTTGCGCCTGGGTTTGTTGAAGAATCTCTTCCCTTTGCTGGTTTTCTTGTTCCATCTCTTGCAAAGATCGTTGCGAAGCAGTAACCTGCATCTCGAGATCGGACATCTTCCGGTCGGAGATCCGCGCAGCTTCTTCCTTCGCAGTCGAGAGATCCTCGAGCTGTTCCTGCAAGACTCGCGCCTCCTGCTCGGCGTCTCGAGTTTTGCGCTCCAGGGCCCTCTTATCCTGCTCGGTCGCATCTCTCAGATCATCGAGTTCTTGTCGCATTGTCTCCAGCTGGGCGACAGCCTTTTCGCGATCGGCCTCGGCTACCTGGCGTTGTTGAGCTTCGTCTTGCTCGCGGCGACGTGCCTGCTCCATCTTGCTGTTTTGCTGGGACATGGTGATCTCCTTCTCTTGCTCCGCGGTCTGCATGCGATACTGCAGAGTGCCGATCTCGGCCTTCAAGGCCTCGATCTCCTTCCTGTACTTTTCATACTCATCCGCATCTGGAGGCGCCATGTTCTCCTTGCAACTTTCGCGCGAACCGGGGCGAACCGACTCGGCGGTGTGGCTCTGACGGGAGGGAGGCCGAGGAATATTCGCCTCGGCGCCAGTGAAGAGGTTATATGTTGGCTGTGTCGCACGAAATGATGAAATCTGGAGGTTCAATGCGGTTAGAACCTGTCCACGCGAGTTTCGGGAATGTGGGCTTGTGTTGTTTTGTTTCTTTGTTGACTTACCCTGGACTCTCTTAGCGAGGTCTGTGGTCGGCCGATGGCAGAAGTGCTTGCACGGAACCTGCTAGAGGTCGAATTTCGCCTGCTTCCCGGCCCTTCTCGTCCTTGCGGCGTGTGGGAGCGCATCTTGGGGCCGTAATCTAAGACGCGTTGTCAATGTTTAGAGTCGCGAGCGGTAGATGGTGGATTGGTCCGTCACCACGGTAGCTAATAACAGTCACGTGACTATGTTTGACAGCTCCCCACCATCAGTATTGTTTTCCCTGGGTCACTACCAATCACGCAGGACGTTGATGAGACATTAAAGCCTTTCTCAAGAAAATTCATACACTCTCAAAGTAAATAAAATGCGCGTAGCTTGAAATGGTTCTGTTTTCTTGAATTGGGTCTCCTTGACGTAACAATGCAGGGCTCGACGCGACATGTCAAGCGGTGTGAATGGGGGGTCGCTCTAACTCTGCAAGCTACCTAGACAAGTGGGGTAAGGTGAATCCTTTCCCTTGTCTATGTCAAAGATTATTGGAGCTGTCAAGCAGCAGATCTCACAGCAAGCTAGCCAAGTTTTCCAACAGGTTTTATCTCCATCGCTAGCTGACTGTACTCGACGTAAGCATACATAAGGTGCACAGGATGCGCTAGCAGAGAGAATACATGAACAGCACAAGCTATAGATACCTAAATCGTACTGGGTGATTGGCATCGTCTTTGAATATCTCTAATATCAATGAGTTAATCTTATACCAACTAGAGCTCTTAAATGACCATGATGCCATCGAGTACATGTAGGTCAAGGATGTCTACCAGCTTTAGCCCGATCATCGGTACTCAGTAATGATAAAGTGGTTGAACCTACAGAGGCGCTCCGAGCCGATTCATCTCTTCGACGTAGACTTTAGCGTCTTCTGGAGTCAGCCCATACCATTGGTATACTACGAAGAATCCATATGGTACCAACAAGGGTAATATTTAACAAAAATTTGAGCCCAGGCCAACTTGATTACTCCAGCTATAGTTGAGAACTTAACAGTTGTGGCGTCCAAGGCATGGTCTGTTGCCGATTGCCAAACCAGGATCAATTGACTCGCCCTTGACTTAGATAACATCCCAAGATGAGGGCTTCGGCCTCATCCAAGTTGAGCTTAAATTTTGGCAGCGCCAAGATCCAGGCTTTCGATCCCCGCGATGGCTTAGTGTTCCAGCCAAACGGTAGGTTTTCGGCTTCGGCCACTCATTGCTAGTGACAGTTCTTCCCAACTCTCGTTTGCAGTAACCAATACCATAAAAGGCCGCGTATGCATTTTTGGCAGGGAGTTTTGCAGTTGGAAAGCTTTAGCTTGTTGATTGAGCCTAGTCAAGCCTTTGACTGTGCTTCGATGATCGTCAGGGATCGCACTGTACCTATAGCCCGATTGGTCGACTAACAAGCTTATTCTCGGCCGTGAAGCTTAAACATAGCTCTTGAACCTTTATTGACTAGAATGCCTTGCGAGTGAAGAGGTCGCCACCGATGCATATGAACAACGGAGGATGGATCCCCTGCACAAAATTGTTAGTTCAGGCTTCTCTTGCGCTAAACCTGCCTACCCGTGAGCCTGGTGCGGCTTCCAGAGCACGGGTAGCCGGCGATAATGAATTACTAAACACAGCCATGATTTAAGCCTTAGAACAGAGGGGTGCATAGTATAATAACCCGAATAATTTGACATGTGGCTCAAGTTTATTCGCGAGTCGTTTTGAATGCTTGAAACAGGGCCCTTTTTGTGTTAATTGGAGGCTTGGTTCCATTCATTTTATTCATTTCCTTCCATTCTAATCCTGTCTGTTCTCAAAGGCCCTTGTCACAGATGATACATCGCCCCTCGGTTATCACGATTGCCAACGTTCTCTAGCCCAGAGCTCAATAGTCACAGCGCCAGGGATTCTAAAACATGTGTACTGGATCCGCTGCTGCACAATGAGAAGGCAGAATTTCTCATCCACGTGCCCCTAGTGCGCATGTTTCGGACGAAACTCGTGTTACATGTCCTTACTGCCAAGTTTGCGCTGGTAATTTTCATTACGTCGATCGCAGCAAATACTCAATACAACTTTTCGGACTTCATAGGTCTATGCGATGGGCCGGTATGTTTGCTGCCTCCACTAACTAGTTTGGCCTCTAATTAACCGTGTTATAACCAGGCGATTTGCGCTATTCTCTGAAATGTCATACAGATAGTGTGCATTCAAATGAATCGAGGTCGTCGTGGCTTCGGCCCTGGTGTTCGTGTCGGCGTCGACGTGTTGATTTGATCACTTTCTTAGTCGTGTTGAGCGCTGTTGTGGCCCCTTGCTCCCCAGCGGCCTATAAGGACTACTTCGACAACCCGATGTTAAATACTGTGTACCCTCTCATCGTATTTATTGTGTTCTCCTTGTGAGTAGCTGTTTGGTACCCATGGATAGCATGTTGATAATTGGGAACTGTTCTCAGGATTGCTCAGCTTGTCGCACTTGGCATTGCCTGCAAATTAACCAGGGGTCTTAACCAACAGCTGCTAGCTCGAATTACCTACGCAAAGAGTGACCCCGATGGCATTACTATATATCCTCCACGCAAACGAAGTTCTGGGTTCGACAACTTTCAGCTCGGGATTCAAATTCCACAGCAGCCACCACCATTCTTCCAGCAGTAGCAGCTGCAGCAATCACAGCAGTATCAGCAATACCAAAAATACTAACAACACTCACAGGATCAGCAACTCCAGCAATTCCAGCAGCCGCAACAGTTGCAACAGCCTCAGCAACAACCCTAGCCTGAACATCATAAGCCCTAACCTCAACAACAACAGCCTCTGGAGGACCAGAATCAACAACAGCCCATGACTTCACAACAGAACTAATCTCAGAACCCTGGACAAATGAAATCACAAACTCGGACACCGTCCCCCATTTGTCATGCGAAGCTTAGGATAATCGGAAGGTAACGGGAATGCTGCGTTCTCTTTTCCATGAAGTCAAATGTATTATGGTGTTTCTATTGCCATTTTTGTTACATGGATATTCTAATGGGAAGTGTGATATAAATTGCAAGTAACGTGTTGTGGTATTTTGCGATTTTGATGACCTTCAACTGCGGCAGTGGATGGCAATGCTATATAGCTTTCGAGTTGGTTTAGCGACAAAACTACCCCTCCTTACCTGACTAATATAACTATCATGGAAGTTAAACACAGATATCAAGCAGAAAGAAGCAAGATAATGAACTAAATCCTAATCAAGAAAGATTCATTTAAAATTCGAGGCCATTGCCTGAAGGCATATGCAACGAGGTTGTTAGCTGATGTGTTCTGCATATAATTCTCCGGTGACGTACGGAGTAGCATTGCCCAGTCGGCGATTACCGGTACGTACCTGGATTTCTGGTGGGAGGAACGGAGAAAATGGGGTAGGTGCGGGTGGGCCCCCTGCTCGGCCCGCAGTCAATTAGGCACGTGATTGGCCAGTCTCAAGCAAGCAAAGCGTGGGCCCGCTTTCTCGGCATTAACTAGATCTTTGAGAAGCTGTCTCCAACTTTGTCAATTGCATCTCAACACAACCACCAAGTCTCGAGAAACCAGTTCCCGACGGTTCTCAGCCCCTCCTTGTGCGAGGAAACAGGATCTCTGCATTTACAGAAGCTTTTTCTGCTGGTATTTCATTTTGGGATTGGCGCGCATGGAGTATGCAACCAGGTAGTCTCACAGCGGCTTGAGCTGCCCTCTTCGCTTTCGCGCTTCTTTCTTTCATTCGCAACCACATCGCAACTAGCACCCGCTCCGCCTGCACACCATTCGCTGCTGAAATGGCTTTTATCGGATTGAGGGTATGCATGTTGATTTCCTATGGACACCTTCCCCGCCCTTCTCTGACATATTTTAGTCCTCCGTGACCTCCGCTCCTCCAACCTTCGCCCTCTACAACTCCCCGACCATTCGTCTCACTGCGTCCCCCCTTCGACAGGGCCACCTCCTGCGATCTAGATCGCCAAGATATTGCTCACGGTGGTATTCTGAGGTCGCAACCCAGAACAAGAACACCGCGGCTAGCGCTGAAAGCCGGAGTTCCGGAAAATCCCCGTCATCCTCCCTGTACACGTCGACGAGCAGCACACCTTCAACGACTAGCCACGAGCAGCCGAAACCTTTCAGCGATGACTGGGAAAACACGTCTGGCGAGTCGATTCACTCCTTCTCCGACTTGCCCCACCGTCTGTTTGGCGCAAACCAGCACATGATCATCAATAATGAGCTCAAGGAAGCACTGCGTATTATGCTACGCCAGTTCAACGCTCCGATTGTTTACTGTTTTGCGTATGGATCCGGAGTTTTCCCCCAAGAATCTTCCAATCGTAGCATCACCGAGGCTCAGTTCCGGGTTGTGCATCCCCACCCCCCGAGGCTCTGGTGAAGGCCCAGAAAGGATCTCCAAAGATGATCGATTTCATCTTCGGCGTGACACATACCGAACACTGGCACTCCATAAACATGAAACAACACCGGGATCACTACTCGAGTATCGCCTCTCTAGGATCAGGATTTGTTTCGCGCGTTCAGAATTGGGGGGCCGGCGTCTACTTTAACCCGTTCATTGAGATGAATGGCATGTTGATCAAGTATGGTGTGACCAGCATCGACAACCTCGTCAATGATCTTTCCTCTTGGGAGAGTCTCTATCTCGCTGGCCGCCTTCAAAAACCCGTCAAGATCCTTCGAGATCACCCGCAAGTGCGAATGGCCAACCAGCATAATCTCATCGCGGCGGTCCGAACAGCGTTGCTTCTCCTTCCGCCCGATTTTACCGAGGCCGAGCTCTACAGTACTATTGCTGGGCTCAGCTACTTGGGAGATCCTCGAATGTCTCTTCCCACAGAAAACAAGAGCAAGGTGAACAATATTGTCGACAACAACATTATTCATTTCCGTCGCCTCTACGCACCTCTTATTCGGACACTACCCAATGTCGACTTTTCCACTGCTTGTCGACTGGATGACGAGAACTGGGTCCTGAACCCTGAAGCGAATAATAGATTGCATCAGGACATGGATCCCGTTAAGCGCGGCAACATGGTGCGGCGACTACCTCAGACGTTCCGTTCGCGTCTGTACTTCAAGTACCAGAAGAAGTTTGCCATGCCCAAGGATGAGTTTAACCAACTTATGAAAGCCTCATCCGATGACGAAACGATTTCAATTACGCGCCGTCAAGCCGGCGACTTTGAGAAGCGCATTGCCGCCGATGCTCCCAACCAGCTCCGAGAGACAGTGCGGGCCGTCATCAAGCAGACGGTCAACTGGCCAAGCACCAGTCAGAGTATCAAGGGTGTCTTAATGGGCGGATGGTCTCGCACAGTTCGCTACCTCGGCGAAAAAGTCTCCAAATGGAGGAAGGGCCAGAAGAAGGCCAAGGAAGATGCTCAGAAGGCGGAGAAGTCGGAGTAAGAAGCATGCTGCGTCAATACTGACAGGACATTCCCTCACTTGTCCGATGCACTCACCTGACAGTCCCCCGGAGATCGTGTTTGCATCGATCTCCCCCACCTTGTACATAAACCGTCGCCCTCACCGGCACCCAACACCCAAGCTCCCACCATGAGCACTACGCATTCCATTTGTACCCGCCTGTATGTTTAAGAGCGCTCTTGCTCATGTATGACTGAAAAAAAAGGTGATCCGAGAAGGAGGATCAAACGGCGGCCACAAGATGGAACGTCTGGGATGATATGGCGACATGTTGCGGCGTATCGAGCCTTGATGGGATTGGTCAGGATAGAAAAAGTCAGATAAATGCCATGCTATCTACACAAGCTGTATATCGCCCAGATCTGAGTGATGAGTAGAAAAACGACAAAAGAGTTATGAATTGCAGCAACAAAATGGGTAATCAATCATCTGAGACGTATAAATAGGTTTCTTTTTAGTCGTACAGACTACATGCACTTACTACCTATTTTCCCCCCTTCCACCAGCCCGTAGGCATGACACCAGGAAAACAAAGAAAAGAGAAGACAAGGAAATATACTAAAAGTTACGCAAAAAAAGAGAGAAAAAAAGGAACAAAGAGCCAACTACAAGACGGGGATTATCCTCCAATGTCACGCTCGCTATTCAATGCGCTTCCTGGGGGGATTACTGGGGGACCGTCCGCTCGGACCCTTCAGGGGGTTTGTTCACTTTCCCTAATGCACGCCACGCCACTCTCTCCCACTTTGGCCTGGACAGGCCACACCGCGGCTTCCGTCTTTTTTTGCTTGTATTTATTGTGATTTATTTTGCATCGTGTCGTCGTCAGATGGATGGCAAAAAGAAATTTACTTGCCCTCGTATTTGCCGCTCACTAGCTTCCTGATAGCCGGTACGTCTGTCCACTCGGGCTCCTGAGTTGTTGGGCTGTCGTCGGCGAATGGGTCATCTTCGGATAGCTCCTTGATCTTGCTCTTGCCGTCCTCGAGCTTGGAGATGGAGATGCCACTGCCCATGACCTCGTCTCCAGATGGCGTGTATTCCCATCTCGCCTCAACATGCCCTGGCTTGGGTGTTACACCTTCGGCACCAAGAATGCGGCACACAATCTTTTGGGTCGTCTCGGTGAGTGTGATATCTCCGACACGCCAATACACAATATGCTTATCCTTGAGGTGAGTTCCACTGGGTTTGGTCTGAGCGCCAGTTGCACGGCCCTCATATGTAGCCACAAACACTACATCGTGCAATAACACCGGGGTGGTGTACTTGGATGACGGGTTGAGTGAATACTGGATGAGCAATCCAAGCTTGTCGCCTTGAGGCTTCCATGCCAGCTTCAACAGGAGAGGGGCGTGTTGGCCGAGAGAGGTCTCGGATTCATCAGCTGTGAGTCGGTAGGAAAAGGCAGTTGCAGTTTTCGTTAGGTGTGAAACATCCAGAGCGAACTGGTCCTGCTGGTCAGGAGACGAATTTTGGACAAAAATGCGATTAGGTCCGAACTTCTCCAAAGAAGAGAAGTTGTTGATGCGAATCGTCTCGTGTTCTGCACTCCGTCAGTGTGGGGTTCATGAAACAGGAAAGCAACATAGTTCTTACCTTTTGCGTCTTCCGAGCCGGTGGGGTTGTTGACAAAGGCAACCTCGCCAGCGATGGACGCAGACTTGACAACTCCGTCCTCGAACACAGCTGAGACCGTCTCGATTACAGATGAGTGGAGACCAGGGCCGGTCATTTCAGGGTGCTTGGGATGAACAAGACTTCCCAACGAGTTTCCTGACCGTACTGATTGGGTGTCAGAAGTGGCCGCGATGCTGGCCTCGGATGCTAGAACTGCAACAGCGCTGGACTTGGACAAGGAAGTGGGTTGAGAAGGAGACTGCGAAAGGCCTCCAAGGCTGGATTGGGTAGTGCTCTCGGGCAAGCTCGGTGGCGGGATATAGACGGTGTGCCTAGCATCTCTACGACCCCTGATGGTACTGGATCGGCGAGTAGCAGGGCCCATCTTTAGACTGTTAGCTACGCTGGAAAGAGCAGCCTTCTTGGCCTCGGGATCCTCCTCCTCGACAGGAGTTTGCTGGATGTTGAGCTTGAAGAGTTGTTCAGCTTCTTCGGCAGCTGCCTCTCGCTGAGCCTCTGAAATCGGATCATTCATGGGCGGAGGAACGGTGAAACCTTCAGAATCCTTGGCCGGGCTGGTTGGACCTGCTGGAGGCTGGCTATCCTGAGCATGGGACGGGGGTGGTCCAGGAGGGGGAGCGACATCAGCGACATCGGTCTCGTGAGTGCCATTGACAGCGCTGCTCGAGGTCGCAGGAGCAATGGTCTCAATGGGGGGATCGTGAAGGGTGACTCCGTTCGTGTTCTCATGAGAGGCGGACGATTTGGGCGGGAAAGACTCTGTCTCGTCAGGTTTGGGCAAGTCAGGGGTCTCGACTAAGGATGACAAACGGTGATGCTCCTGAAGGTTGGTGGCAGATGGCTTCGGAGATACACCTCGGTTGTGGTGACTGTGGCTTGATCCGAGTCTACCAAAGGAGGGCGCCTTTTGGGGAGAGAGCTGGCCAAAGCCGGCGTGCATGCTCTGTCGTCGTCGACCTCCAAACATGGTTCCAAGTCGCCTCAACTTGGATTCTTGGCGATGTTAGTCATGTAATTGAACTGTGGAAAAAGGGCCAACATACCTGGCTTCGGTTCAGGGGGCACTGAGTTGTGCTCACTGGCATCGTCCTCCACAGGGGACTGGATACTGGGAGCAGCGGGTATGCTGGCGCTACCTGCGGTGCTTGGGGGTGCTGGAGCGGACGGGACGGAGCCTGTTGTGCCGGCAATGGAAGATTGCCTCGTTGACGTTCTGGTTGGGAGCCTCGTCTTTCCAGCCGTAGCCTTGTTGACAAAGCTATGAATCTCCCTCTCGGTCTCGATCTCGAGCATCAAGGCCAGTGTCTGCATGGCATTGTCTTGGGTGCGCTGAGCCTGGTCGGACTCAAGGGTCTGGTACTGAGTCAGGAGGTCTCGAAGGTGGTTCACACGCGACTCGTCGAGGGCTTGAAGGGACTCGAAAACAAAGGGTGCCTGAGCCTCCCATTGCTGGGAAGCAGCTTCAAGCTTGGACGAAGCAGCATCGACCTTTTGAGTGTTGGCACGGCCACCTTTCTTGCTGAGCTTGTCGGCCCGTTCTTGAGCTTCCTCGAGCTCCCTGGCCATGGTAGTCAGGCTGGATGTCAATGTGTTCATGTTCTGGGCATCAGGGCGGTGGTTGAAGTTGCGGAGCGAGTGTTCAATGTCCTTGTCGATGCGATCAGCTAATTGATGGTGCGAGAGGGCAATGGAGTCGATGGTGTCGACGATGCGGTTCCACGGGGATTGAAAGACGCTATAATCATGTTAGTATATATACATCATGGCGAATTATGACTATTGCTAGGACAGAGAGGTCATACCCTAACTCGGACTGCGCATTGGGTGTCCTGAACTGGGTGAGCTTTCGTAAGCCTTGGACGTATTGTTCCTCGACGCGACGGCGCTCCTGAATGGATAGTTTAGCTTGAATTGACTCTCCTAAAGCGAGGACAAGAGCTCGGGGAGCCGGGCACATGCTCGCAACCCCAAGGTAGCGGCTTGCCCTGTCCCGAGGATCCGTGGTCGTACCTGAAGCCAGTCTGCAATCTCGGTGTTGATGCGGTTGATGCGCCTCACTCGGTCCGTGAGAGTATGCACCGCTTGGCTGGGGTGGAGGTTTGCCTGCATGGTGGTGAACAACGATGGTCAGCCATAGTTCGAGGCTGACGCCGAGCTTTACGCAGAACAGAGGGCAGAAAGAGGTTGTGTTATGTTCTGGGGATTGCCTCACCAGCATGGCGGGATACTCGGTCCTGACGGTGTCCTCCATTTTAGACCTAGTGGCGAACGGATTGGCGGCTTAGAGAGAAGAATAAGATTATTCGGCCAAGCAGGGCCAGCGCCGAGCTTCGGATGCGGATGAACGACAGACTATGCGGAGGCGAGGGGAGAGGAGAAGGAGGCCGATCGCATGGCGATGTCGGCGTGAGCGGCGAGAAGGGCTTCTTCGGTTGCGTGGGCGTGGTCGTCGCCGGGCGGATGCACGAGGTGTTGGGCGGGAGGCGGAAGGCGGAAAGCGAAAGGCGGAGGCGGAGCGGGCCTCAATGAAGAGGGTCGAGGACGCTGGAGGCCGGAAGGGAATAAGGATGCAGAGGAGGAGGCCCAAGATCTAGTGACAGCAACGGCGACAGACCATGACAATGATGCGAACGTTGTGAATGGATGGGCCGTTTTCGAAACTGGGACTTGGACGCGGAAAAGGCTGGGCTCCGGGGGCTCTCGCACCGGGCGCTGGGCTCGCTGACACTGGCGGCTGGCGGATGCGGGTTGCTTGGGCCGAGCAAGGCTTGGGAACTTGGAAGGAAGCGGAGCCTATGGAACGCCGTGGGCGTGGGATTGGCTGGACGCCGGCGGCGAGACCCGCTGGTTGGCTGGCGTCCTGGTTTTTTTTGGGCAGTCGTCGGTGGTCCGTACCTTCTTTAGTTTGGTTTGGCCTAGTGCCCATTTCCCTGGGTAGAACTGGCAATGGTGAGCATCAAAAGACAACCCATAACCCACAACCCAACCCACAACCCACCGGTCGCCCACCGGTCGCCCACCTCCCGCCACACCTCTAGCCTCAGCCGAGGTGGTGCGTGGCACGGTGGCAGTGGCAGCTTCCTAATTGAGGCCGAGTCACGAGGACAGAAGCACAACGACCAGCAGGAACTTCCTTCCCACACTCGCTCCTGCTTCTTGCAAGTGCTGCTTACAGTAGTGCAGCTTGAGGACAGATCCCAATCGGGGCTGCACACAACCAGCTAGCCACTTGCGACATGCAGGCTGGGGACCAATACGTACCACGTCCGATCTGGCAGGTACCAACGTACCGGACACCCCCAAAGCTTTCTGCACTTGGAAGGAACAAGTACGGCAATTAATTAGCACCGACAAATGCGCAAAGACCAAATCAAGGCAAAGCAAAGGTCCAAGAAGCTCCTACCTACTGCCCAGGGATATTCCTGCGTCCCTACCGTAGGCAGGCATGTACTCGTCGGTAGCACTGTACCATCCCCGTCCAACCACCATCCGCCTACGTCATTCGCCGGGCTGCTTTAAATTGTGCATTGATTTGCATCTTCGGCCCAAGCTCCGCACACAGGTTCAAGGTGCAATCTTCGGCCTTGTTTCTTGTTAATTGCCATGCAGTACTTCGTACGTAACCGCTGCGAGACACGGGACCCCAGGCTTAGCCATGCCCCGGGCTCCGCTGTTTCGCCCATTCCGGACTGAGCGAACAGCTGAGCTCCAGATCGCCGGGGAATTGGTGTGAAAATGAGGAATAGATTATCTGTAGCTGTGGTCATCTTTTTAATTGACGGAATTTAATCCATGGACGAGGGCCACAAAAAAAAGATACAGAAAAAACAAAGGGACCGACCGACATCACCATCTTGAAATAAGTTACGTAGCTACCTAGCTACTGCAAGTGAACTTTTTTCCCCCCTCTGGTTGACGTATGTAGTAGCTGTCACTGTATGAAACAAAAAATGACCCCGCCATGCCTCAGCTAACAAAGGAGCCCACTTTCACAACCACACTCCAAAGCACCCAAAGCATCACAACCACCAACAACCGCATTGCTACCATCCGCCTTGGCTCTCGCCCAGCATTCAACCTCCCCCTCCCCCTTGCCTACTGTCCGCACTCTGACGCAGCCCCGGAAACAACCATGACGTCTCTAACTCCCGACTGGAAGTGCTCCCTCTCCGCCTCGGATCGGTACAACATCATCCAGAAAATGTGAGCTTCATCCCACCTCCACCTCACCGCCCGACCCCGGGTTTGGGGCTGCGAGTCTTTATCCCCTGAGCGCTCACACAATCCTCACTCATCCCGTAGCCAGAAGTCGCTCGGAATAACGAGCATGGCCGAAGCCATTGCCATTGAGCAGGCCGCCTACCAGGTCTCTTCCACGCGGGTGCGCCGTGGCCCCAGCTTCACGTTGTCCAAACAATGTCACTAACCGGAAGGTATAGGAGGAATATGACACAGCGTGTCAGCCAACTGCGACCCCCCACCCGAGTCAAGTGTCCAAGATATCAGTGATGTTTCTCTGGAGACCGACGAGGAATCCGGGGTCCGAATAGGTCCCTACCGAAATTGCACCCCTATATCCGAAGGCATCACATCCCAGGTCTACCGCTCCGGCGACAAGGCTCTCAAGGTTATCGTATCTTACCACAATATGGAGCCTCACAACCCCCAGCGCGAGGCCAAGATCCTCAAGACGCTCCGGGAGCCCTGCATTCCGCTGATAGAAGTGTTCCGTGACCACGAGCAGCAGTTCGTCCTTGTCTTCCCGTACATGCCTTACACGCTAGCCGACGTCCTTGACAAAGGACCTTTGCCCGTAGCTGACCTGCGCGCCATCTTCACCGACGCTTTGAGCGCCTTGAAGGACATTCATGCGCAGGGCATTATCCACCGTGACATTAAGCCGTCTGCAATTCTCCTGGCCTCTCTCAACGGCCCGGCGTGCCTGTCCGACTTTGGCACTGCCTGGCATCCCGAGCTCTCTGTGCGCTCTGAGCCAGCCGACGACAAGATCCTGGATATTGGATCTGGTGCCTACCGCGCCCCGGAGGCCCTCTTCGGCGACAAATCGTACGGACCGCCCGTCGACATGTGGGGCCTGGGAGTCATGCTCTCGGAGGCCATTCGGGATCCGCCAACTCCCGTCTTTGAGTCTCGTCCGGCCCACGAAGATGGGAACCAGCTTGGCCTGATCCTCAGCATTTTCAAGACGCTTGGGACACCGACGCCCGAAACATGGCCAGAGGCAAAGGCCTTTAAGGTATCGCCCTTTGAGCTCTGGACCGTCTTCCCGGCTCGGCCCTGGGACATCATTCTCCCGGACGTTGATCCGCAGTTTAGAGACCTTGTCGCAGCGCTGGTGCGATACGACGGTCAAAGAGCTACCGTGGAGCAGGTTTGTTCCACAGAATTCACTATCATCGGGTCCCGTTGTTAACAAAAGCTAGGCTTTGAACCATCCTTGTCTTAAATCGGCATGAGCTGCCCCATGAACCAGTTGCAGGCCAGGCCTATTCGTATTTGGCCCTGTTTTGCAACAGCCTTTCAGTGACGGTCTAACCGCTTTCGCGGCCGAGAGCTGTCAACTCACGGCCATGATGAAAGATTTCTCATCAAGAGAAATGGACATGCATCGAGTGAAACCGTACAAGTATCTGGTTCCGTCTCGCCACCGTGATGGTAGAGGGATCTTCACGAAACCAATACATATAAATACACAGCCAAGCTCGATTCGATAGAACAACAGACACCTCAATCCAAACTCCCTGCTCCAATCCTCTTGACAACATGAAGCAGCCCAGACATAGAGTTCCTCGCAGCTCAACCCTCTCTGGAGCCCGTAAGGCTTGAAATCCTCATCGCCGCATATCATGAAACTGACACTACTTGCATCCAGGGCACGATAAAACTATGAGCAAACCCCTTGCTGAATTTCGCCGTGTCCGCGAGAATAGGTATCAGCAATATAAGCGGATGGTGGGGCTCAACCATCACATCCTAGCTTTGGCCTCCAATGTTGAGAATGAAAGCGACGCCATGGTTATCGACATGCCGGAAGCACTCACCGACGAAGCCGAGATTGAGCAGGCTGGAAATTGCAAAGGGTGCTGCGCGTGTCTTGCCCGTCAATCGTGACAATAAGGTAAAGACTAACCTAAACTGAATAAACGATAGAACTAATGAGATTTAGGATTTAATTATGGAGTGTTTATTTTTAGCCTCAGCGCCTTTGCTAAATAAAGTACGTGGTTATCGCGAAGAACAACGCCGCTTGCGGCCACTTGAGATGGATTCAAGATAAATTTTGTTTTACGTCCCCTTGTGCATATGCGGTTAAGTCGATCTTTACTCTCCCACATTTATCACGAGCCTCACCAAGAGGTCAGACACCTATAGCGTTAACGAAGTGACACCGTCAGTCATGAGAAGAGACAGATGCTCAATCTAGTTTGATCTAATTGTTGCTTTCTGTACATGTGACCAAAGGCAAATCTTTTTGGACTACTGATACAACTACCTTGCTGTGACTGAGAACCCAAGGAGGAGAAACGTGTCATCATCCACGATGTAGAACTCAAGGGGCATTGGTGGACACCAATATTCCTCTGATCCTCCGCCCTTCATCTCCTTGACTCTGGCTTGTCTAATATCAATATCCTTCATCGAGCTTGAATCTCTTTTCCTCCTTATCGCCACCAACATCCAAAATGTCGTTGGGTATGATCTTGCGCGCAACTCCAGCCACCTTGGCGCGCAACAGCTTGCACCTTTTCTCGCACAACACCTGAAACTCAATTTTTGTTCCCCTGTCAAGGTCTCCCAACTTATTTGAAATTTTGGCAAGAAAGAACTTTTGGTCGCAGCCGGGATAGAGGCGTCGAATGTGTGGGAGCTCGTTGTACTTGGAGTCTCTCCATTCGATTTCCGCTTCCATTCGGCCTTGTTCGTCTGGCTTCCATAGACGTTCATGGAAGTTGTACATGATGAATACTGGGCCGGTGGGAAAGCCGAAAGAATCGAGCTTGACGACAACGCCGTACCCTGTGCTCTCCCAGTCGAGATCGTTCATCTCTTCTTGGTCTTTGTCCCGAGCCTCCACCCACGGCTGTCCAGTGCAGGCCAGCAAAGCGCCTATTTGAAGGAAGCAGAATGGCTCCTCGTCGAGAAAGTCGTCACTATTGGCGCTGCGCATTGACACAGTCGAGTCTTCTCCCGAGCTTGCGTTCTCGCGACGGCGCTTGTTAGTGTCTGATTGGAATTCGGGAGCCTGCACCGCGGGGTTTGATTGACTATAGCCCAGGTTTGTGGCTAAAACAGCGTGATCTAGGAGATCAGGATTTTTGGGGTTACTCATCTCAGAACGAGGTATATCTGAACAAAGGTAATGCGGTCCTGTGTCAACGGCGTAACCAGTCAAGACTCCACCAAAGCTACTTTCTCCTAGGAGGAGGTCAGGAATGTTGTCGCAACTGAAAGTCCAGAGTGTCTTGGAAAGGCTATCTTTGTTCTTGCACGAAGTCGCGTTGACGAGTTTTAGGAGCTCGTCCCGAGATACTGGTCGCCTTCTTCTGCGTTGGTGGCGATCAAACCACTTCTCAACGTAGACACCCCATGCACGATATATGTCGACGTGGTCAGGAAATTCTGCTTTGAGGCGCGCAGGGAATCCGCTAAACTCGAGGACATTTAACCGGTCGGCGCCTCCATCGAGATTCCATTTGTGCAACATGAGCTCAGTCGGGGTGAAGGTCTGAATGATCTCTTCGTCTGTGAGACGAGGGTCCATGTTGTCTGCGTCAAATTTTTCCATTTCAGTTGGAGGGGAGAGAGCGAGCTGGGCTCAAAACGCACGGATAGGGACAACTTGTGCGGAATGGTAATCACAGTTGAGACAACGAGTGAGTACGGCGCTGAGGACGATGATGATGGCGATTTTGAATGAAAGTTTTAAGTCTTGTATGGTGGAAGCCATGAGAAAACGAAGTGAATCAAGGCTGAAAGCTCTTGAGCTTGCGATGTGTGCACCTTCAGGGTGGCCATGTGGTCACACCACAAGTATCGGAGATTGATCGTCCTGGTCAGCAGGGCAGCGCAAACCGTAGCCAAACAAACAAACAAATAAACTTCCTTATTTGATGGCACCATCTGCGGAAACTAAAACTTAAACGCATACATTTAACTTCCGGAGAAAGTTTGACAGTGCCTCTGGGCCTCACTTCACCAGAGACGGTCAATGTTGTCTTCCATTGAAACCCCAGTCTACGCTGCTCAGGGATGTGATATTTGCAAGAAATGAAATCTAATGCCAGCGCAAGCCTTGGCGTGCCGTAAGCAAAGCTGGCCCTAGCTGCCTCCTCGCATTCGACCCAACGTTAGAACTATCGCAGTGCAAGTGAATGTAGACCTGGCTGTGCTACTGAAGTTCTCATATCAGTATGGGTGATATGTCACCTAGTGAATGGATGCAAACTCGTGACTACAAACGTGCGTGCTCTAGGTATCAATACACGCACGTTTGTACTGCCAAATGCTGATTCACATACATGCATGACCCCTCACTCGGAGAAGCGGCGCTAGAAAATACTGACCATTGCCGAATCTTGCCCTTCAATTCAGTCCTGCTCAACTAGTACCGCTGGATTTCCACCATGGCCTCTTCTTCGAATCGTTTTTCTGGCAGTGTCAGCTATCCAATGTCCATTCCCCCAGAGCCCACTCTAAGTGAAAATGATGAGGAGGCTAGTCAACGATTGACCGAAATCCTATTGACTCTACTTAACTTCACTGGGAGCATCGCCGATGACGTTGCGGCGTTCGGAAAGTCTGAGTGCTAGAAGGACTTGGATGATATGATTGAAGACTTGCCCTATGGACCAGTCGATTTCTTCAACCTAGCTGTTCTGAATCTCAATGTTTGTAGAGAAACACTACAGTGGATTAGATCGAAAATTGTCCAACGTCCGGCCATGATGCCCTGCCTAAGGCCACCATTCGCCGAGACCACGACGTTGGCATCTCTCTGTCATGTCGTGACAGACATTCTTAGTAGATTATCCAACCAACTTGATCACGTTCAAGGACGCCTAAAAGACTACTACGCCGAGAAGCGGTTCCACTTCGAGTCAAGTGAGACCCGGACAGCTCTGGTGGCCAATGTTTCGCTGCGAGAAGTTCGGCTGTGGTGCCAGATTAATACCAAGCGAATGCGAACAATCATCTTCAATGCAAGCGGTCGGAACCAACTTGAATCGATTATGAGTATGATGCTGGATTGAAATTTGACAAAAATACATCGTATCCCCTCTAACTTTTCTCTCCTCCAGCCACCCACGTTTCACCCCTTCTCGCGATTGGGATATCCGACACAGCTCCAGCCTCAGAGTTCAAAATCAAGAACAAGTGCAAGCCCCAGCGAACGGTCAATACGCCAACGCCATGGGTGTACTTTTTCTGCACGGGTCTTCGAGAAGATGGTACCAGAATCCACGAGTGCATTCATGTTGGGGCCACGAAGGAACGATTCGACTAGTGGTCCGAGTTTCATGAACAACGTGAGGAGGCTCGAACAGACCTCATTGGGCAAGCCGCGGCAAATGCTTGGACCCAGCAAATCCCTAAGATTGCTGCATTGGAAGCGAATGCTGAAGACAAGGAGGCCGTACGGAAAGAAATTATGCTCGGAAACTTGAACACCATGCCGGAAGAGCAGGCGCAGCTGGCTGAGTCTTTGCTCGCAAACCCCCTTCGAGATTGTAGAGACCATCTAGGCCAAGCTTTTAGCCAAAAAGGATGGAACAAGGCATCAGCTGTGGGTTGCTGTTACATCTGCAAGATTAGTGTTGGCTACTTGGAGATCAAGGACGATGACCTTGACAAGGCGAAGCGCATCAACTTGGATGAACGCCGGAGGACGCCTCATTCATGCGCCGAAGTCGCCGCAAGCGCCCATTGTTGCAACTCGCGGCCTTGAGCCGGATAACAGGTTTCCATTGGTTCATATCGTGTTTTTGTACATGGTTAGGGTTGGTAAAGGATGCCATTTGAAGTTGGGGGGTCCAACTGTTGCTTTCAGTGTCTCGTATGAGTCAATATGTTTTCGCTTGAATGTGCATCAACTCTATCTGGTCTATGCCTGCCATCCATCACCGCCACTGCATCGCATCGTCCATGCCCACCAATTTTTTCTCGCTATTCTCATTCCGTCATCAATATGATCATAATTATCATCATTCCACACACACACACACACGCATACACACACTCCCCCTCTCTCTCTTAACCCTGCCTCCTCTTGGCCGTGTCAGCCCCCAGATAGTCGATGGGGTTTCTGCACAGTGGGCAGGTGTTCTGGTTGCTGCTCTGGAACCACTTATATAAGCAAGTTCGGTGGAACAGGTTCTTACATGTGGTGCAGCGCTTGTCGGGCATGCGCTTGTCTGTCGAGATGATGCTGTAGCAGATGGCACACTCGCTCTGGCCCTTGAGCGCGCCGACGATGTTGCGCTTGAAGACTTGCAGGCCATCGATGATGTTGCCATTGGAGAAGGTGATGACGCCCTGGGTCGTCATGATCCAGCTCTGCCACTTCTTCTCGCTGACTGCCACGCGGTGCAGGCCTGCAACCGCGACACCTTCAATGGGGTAGCTGGGAGGAACCCTAATGACGATGGCGGCTTGTTCTTCATCAACTTCGTACCCTGCTGTCACTTCCCTTGCTGCTCTAGCAACCTTGACGACGAGTTCCTGTTCATCCATAGCCGGGGGCTCCTGAGTATCTGCCCACTGCTGAACCTCGTCCAAGGTGTCCGAGATTGTTAGAGGAGAGAAGTACTTGGAGGTCCAAGACTCGACCGCAATCCTAGTCTGTTTAGATCTGCAGTCGAGATACCAGGTTCGGAAGAGACCAGGAGTGAACTTCAGCGTCAAGTAGAACAGGTGAACGAGCAGCCATTGCATATTCTTCTCCTCAGGCTCCGATTCGGCGAGCTTGACATCGTAGTCACGGATGTGCTGGGGCTCAAGGTTGACCTTTTCCAGCTTCAATGGATGGGCAGCCGAGTGTCCAAGAACATCAAACATGAAATCCAAGAGAGGTCCAACCGTGTTGTCAGTCTTGAGGTTCTCGGTAAAGTCGTTGCGGATCTTGAAGGAGGATGTTGTGTACGCGTCGAAAACGAGCTTCCAAGACAAGAGATATGAGCGAATGGGCGACGGGAATTCGGCGAGCATCTCGTCGGAGTACTTCTCCAGCGTCGGAGCATCGAGCAGGAGCGAGAGGAGCTCATCGGGCAACCGAGCATCTACAACGGTTAGTTACGCGAAGGCGGCGTAGTGATTGAATAACTTGCCTGTCTTGTCGAGCAGAATATCGACAGAATTCTGCTCTTGTTGGGCTGGAATAGCTCTGTGAAGGAGATTGAACGCCGCGGTCTGGATGTCTCTGGAATCCGAAGCCATCAGCCCAAAGATATCGGACAGGTCCTCAATATGCCGCAGAGGAATCTTTTCAATCTCGCGACACAGCATAGCATCAATAATCTCCAGGGGCTGCGAAGCCGCATCCCTAGGAATTCGAAGGAGCTCAAGCAAAGCCCGAGGCTTAGCGCTCTCAAACTCCTTGAGGGCATCCACGAGGTCGTCGTTGGGCTCCTGAAGAGACTCCAAGGTCCTGAACAACCTCAATGAGGTATGAATTAGGGGAAGTGCCTCATCGAGCGGATATTCGTGAGCGCGGTTCCAAAGTGAGATGCAAAATTCGATCGTCTTTTCCCAGTACGACCCATACACATCCTTCATGCACGGGAGGAGCTGGTTCAATGATCGGCAAATCTCAGCACAGAGGGGCGCGCTCAAGTCCTCAGGATCATCCAGCCACGAGGTGATCTGTCGGACAGCAAAGACGATTCGGTTATTAGACACAGGCATTTCGCCTGACTCATAGATTCGAGCGCATGCGTTGAGGAGAACGAGTGTCATGAGGGTCTTAGCCGCATGGGGGGCAAGACCGGCGACTTCACTGACTACACGGTTGCAAAACGTGTTGATTTGCTTCGAAGGCTGAAGGGTTTCTCCAAACCCAGAAATTAGTGCAGCAGTTAGGAGGATCGTGGAGGGGTTGATCTTGAGGATTTCGGGCCTGAGGAGCACCTCTTCCAGATGAGAAGATACGCCAGGAATCTCTGAGAGAGACTGGATCAACTCTGCAAGAGCACGGGCACTATACAAACCACGAGGTGTCAGCTCGGTGGAATGATTCAGCAAGAGGTTTACTAAATCGTAAACAACTGTACTGTTATCCCAGGACTTGACCTCTGTGGTCAGAGCACTCAAAATGCCGCGCATCGACGAGACGAAGCCCTCTGCCTGGTCGCTAGCCTCAGTGTGTCCCACCGTCTTCCATAGTCGATTCTCCTCCATGCACGTAATCTGGTCTGAAACAAGCTGGACAGTGAGGCACTGAAGATAGAGCAGCTCCACTTGGAACGCCTTAGGAAGTTTCGACAATGGGATTTTGGCCTCGGAAAGTTGGCAGACGTAAAGTGCCATTCTCGTGGGTATCGACCGTCCCTTCCGATCTCGCTGAACTCGGATGTGAGCCGCTTGTGCAACGCCAGTGGCGAGAGCCGTAGCACCACCTAGGTTGTTTGTTATGGTTAAAGAAGGGTTGATGGGCTGTTCCAAGAATGGGCTAAGCTCGGTCATCCAGATATTGGTGCTAGGGAAGAGCTCCTCGACGGGAATGTCAGTCTCGGCAGCACCCTGTGCCTGAAGCACAAGTGTCTCGATGCTAGATCTAGTAAGCATATGTGAATTTAAAATGGTGGTTTGCTTACTCCAAAGACTGCGGACCAGCCCGCTCGAGGTTGGATTGAATGATGCTCACAACAGGGAGGTTTCCGTCGCCGTGGGTGTCAAGAAGGGCACGAATAGCGGTAGCCTTGGAGGAGACAACGGGATTGTCGATTTCAGACAGACTCAGTAGTTGGGCAACTAGAGCAGTGTGAACTTCTTCATCCTGAGAGAACAGCTCAGGTTTGCCTTTGGCAGCAACCTCAAGAGCTCGTAGAGTATTCTCTAGATACTGAGGTTCCCTTTCGAGAATTTGAACCAGCTGTTGAATTAGTCCTCGGAAACTGTCTTCAGTCAGGCTCTGATAGGTGATTGCGGCTTCAAGGACCTCCCAAGAGCCCTCATCACCCCTAACTAGAGATATAGAATGAGCCACAATATACTCTTGAAGAGACTCATTCTTTTGAGCAAGAGCCGAACCACTAACTCTAGAGATCAGTGATGCGAGTGCCGTATCACGAGCAGGGCTCGAAGGAAGTGCCAAGATGGCCTTGGTCCATGAAGCCCATACCAGGCCCATATCATTCGAAACAGCACCAAGAAGGTGGATGCAGGAAAGTAGGTACCGGGAAGACGGGGAGGCGACAGCCTTTGCAGTATCCCCCTCGCCAAGTTGTGAAATGAAAGTAGAGACCTTTTGTGCTGCCCCAGCAGTGAAGAAGTGCGGAGCCGTGCTTAAGGCATACTCGATGATACGAGCTGCTCCGTATGGCTTTAGATTCCGGCTTTCAAGAAGAGTAATGCTTTGCGAGATGATCTTATCCGAAGGGGTGATGGTATGGTCAGGAAGACCTGCGTCAAGCCCGGAAATCTTATCCTGGATTTGACCTACGAGACTGAACCACCGGCGACCTTCTTCGGCAATCTTTTCCTGAGATTGATGGTAATCTCGGGAAACTTCAGGAAGAGAACCAGAAATCTTGGCACAGAAAACAGTAGCCAAGCGATCCCATTCCTCTGGAGATGCCGCAACGACGGTAGGGGCTGCCTGAACAATGGCGATATAGGCCTCGACAAGAACCGCAATAGCATTTGGACCCAGAGGAATGGCAGCAGTCTTTTCAGAAACGGAAAATAGGAACTGCTCAATAAGAGGGAAGAGGTGCTCTTGCACGACAGGTAGCTGATCGCCCTCGGGAAGACTCGTCAGCAGCCGCTTCGCGGTGTCAATAAAACACTTCCACGCGGAAGAGGTGTTGGTACGGGGTTCATCTCGATTTGTAATACCTGACCTAACGGATGTTAGGAGCCGAGAGGCAACTTCAGGAGTTATCAGGTCGCTAGGGAGGGTTGAAAGCAGCTGGTCCAAGTATTCCCAGAACCGAGGCTGGCTACCCTGTGATCCCTTGGCGATGAATGCCTGGAGCCTTGAGAGTGGCGATTTTGGGCCTGTAGGTGCCTTTGATGATGACCAGACGTCGGGGTATGCCTGGGTCATCTTTGTCAAAGCGCGGACATACTCAAGGGCGGATCCAAGTTGGTTAGTCTTGAGGCCTCCAGTGATGATAGTTTGCTTGACCTTGCTTGACCCAGCGTAAGGCAGCTTGCGGTCAATGGAAGCGAACAGCAACTGGCAGACAGTCTTCCTCACGGTGGAGTCACTGAAGGTGATGGTCTTCCAGACATTCTCCTCGCCAAAATAGTCGTCGTATCGCGATCGTTGCTTTTCGAGGTTGGCGGGCTCGACCCGTTGAAGGAGACCAAGGACAAGCGATAGGCTAGATGTGACCACGCGATGGTATTTCGCCTCTGCATCTTCGGTAGTGGTAGAGCGCTCGTCGCTGAGGGTGTCTTGGGTTTCTTGGATGGCTTCGATGGCGTAGTCAAGGATCTGCACTTGGCATTTGTTCCAAAATGCCGAGACCTTCTCAGGCGTTGAGAGGAATGATGTTAGTCCATCGCTGGCGGCTCTAGCGACCACGCGGTCACGGTCGAAGGGTCCGGCAAGCCATGCGGCAACGACCTTGGGGATGTGGCGCTCGAAACGCTTTCGAGCCGACTTCATAAGCCCGAATTGGAGGTTGTGGCACAGCTCGCGCACTCTGCGGGAGTTGTCTATCGAAGTTCGAGGATATACTTGAACCTTTGCATAAATAATGAGTAACGCTGCCCAACCGATGCTTGTAAAGTCCCATCTTCACTCACCCAGACATCGAGCATAGCTTCTTCGACTCCTCCATCCTTGTCATAGGGGTGTTCTTGCACGTAGGCGAGTAGGTCCTCGAGGGCCTTGGCCTTTGTGGTGCTATCCTTTTTGAGTACATTCTTGAGGGAGACGACGACGTTGGGGTCCGAAACGGCGGCAAAGGACGGGGGCTCGGCGAGGTAGGACAGGGTACTTCCGGACCCTGAGCCGGCGCCGCCAAACCCACCGAAGCCACCGAAGCCGGAACGAGGGCCGGGATTGTCGAAACCGCGGGCCGCGGGCTTGCCCTGAGCCCGCTTCATGGTGTTTGTCGCGGGTCTGGTTCAGCCCAGGAGGGGGCGTGTGGGAAGCGAAAGTGAGGCAGGAAGGCGCGACGGGCGGGAGAGGGCGTGGCAGAGAGGAGGCGGAGGGAAGGCGGAGGGAAGGCGGAAGCGGAAGCGGAAACGCTTATCGCAGCGCTTGTTTTTTGCTTGTTGCGGCTCTTCTGGCTCCTTGATGCTCGACCTGGTGATGGTTGAGAAAATGCTCGGAGGGGCAGCAAGTGATGTCACATGAAGCACGGACCTAAATGGGCTTTAGAGCGGGGCAGACAATCAACCACGGAGACGGAGCCGGAGCTTCACAAGCGACAAGATCTACGACGTGAGGTAGGTTAGGCGGGAGCAGATGATGCTGCTACGGATGGGAATAAGATGAAAGGGGGCTAGGATTTCTTTGATAAAGGTTGCGACATAGCCATATTTTTTATCTAGACGCATCTCGTTGATTTGCGCCGCATCTGTTGCCTCTGGTGCCTGGGGTGAGCTGTGCCTGGCCTGGCCGACTTGACTCACGCCGATCTAATCTCACCGTTGACAAACATTGTTCATCAATTGATACAGACAACGCGCGGTAGCGTCCCCGCAGCAGCAGCGAGCGAGGCCGTGAACGACGAGGCCCTGGCCCGGTATGACACTCCGGAACATTTCCCGGCCAGCTTGTTAGGTGCCGGCTATCAATCGAGCTTGCGCCAAAAGGACGTCCCTAACTGGCTGTGTTTCGAGCTGCGGCTTGCTGCTTATCAACCTAAAGCTCCTCTGCCGCTCGCCGGCGTGTTCCGCCGAAGCAAGCCTCCACCGAGAGTTGCGAATCGCGAATCTAGAGCCTAGACCTCGCGGTAGTCCAGATCCAGACCTCGGCTTTCCTCTGTCAAAGCAGTGAAGGTTGAGCCGGGCTGGCCAACGGGCTACGATGGTCTGAGACCCTTGTCGACACCTTCTAAATGCAGTCGGCCACAGGATCGGATTCTGGGCTAGAGATGCCCGCGTCCGGATTGGAGGGTCTCGCGACGACATGCCGGGGAGAGCCTGGCAGGCCCTAGCCGCAGTTCGGAGGCGTTTTGCCACTGACCGAGAAGCCATATGCAGCCCGCAGCATCAACAGCGTGAGCTTGGCTTGATCGCGAGCCTGTCAGCCGGTGCCTGTGCCTGTGGCCCTGTGGCCCTGTCTGCTGCTTGTGCAGCTTGCAGCGCCGCATGGATCCTGGACTCTGGGCCCCGGCTGGGGAGGGCCTGCTAATTCATCCATTATTGTACATGCTCACATACACGCTGGAGGAAAAGCAGTCCACTAGCTAGGGTCTGCGTCCAAGGATTCCATCATCCCGTGCTCTACAGGCTGAACAGGACAGGCCGTGCAGTACCGAGTCCCCGTGGACAAACTGTCCGTGCTGTGTCAGCGAGCTCGCCCGGGATGCTGTGTCTCAACAATGAATGGGCCGCGATAACCACGCCATAAATCAACAAGCAGGGTAATGCGATCTTCGTCGTGCTCTCCCCCCCCCCACCCGAGATGGGTGTATTACCTTGGTCCAACGGATCTCAACTCCCGGGGCTGTCGTCTTCCGTACGTCCATGGCCATGCCCATCCCATACGCGCAGCAAACTGGCCAGTTCAACCTCCGTGATACCGTTCGAGATTATCAGATGTCACACAAGATCGGGCCAGAAATGCCCAAACTCGGCACTTCCGCAACGCCTCCGTGACACCATCTCGTCATGCCGTCAGCCACGTGACCCCCTATGCACACACATGCGCGCGACTCCAGGCTACGTAGGCGATGTGGTGATGCCTTGGACACCACCTCGTCCGCCACAACCATGATTGAAGTGCGGACCTACCGTTTCGGGTCTTGCGACGCATGCTCAGTGATGACAAGCCTGGGCCACCCCTGACGATGCGGCATGGAGGAAGCAGTAGGTAAAACAACGTGTCGGTCAGTCGTCATGATTGGCGCGACTGGTTGAGCTCGGGTCTGCGTAGATGCCGGCGACGACACGACGCAGCCGCTCCATGGCATCCCCAAAGGAGCTTGTTTGTCTCTGTGCGACCAGTCGCATGTCTCGCTCGGCGAGAACAACCAAGGATCGGAACAGACCTTCTCATTCTCGGCGGCATTTCGAACGATCCACGGCAAACAAAAACCCTTTGTGCTTCTGCTTGTGCTTCTGCCTGTGCTGCCGCTGCTGCTGGTGCTTCTGCTGGTGCTTCTGCGTGCTGGTCCCATGCACATGCAATAATTACTTACTTGCCTTCTCTGTTCTCTGCTCCAGTGATTCAACGGATGTACGTCAGTGGCTTGCAGCCCTCCTTGCCCGGGTCTTTGGGCAGGGCCACAGCCAAACCTGCACTGAGCCTGCACTGGGGTGCCCACTGCATCCATGCGGCGACTCGTCCGCCCCCTCTGGAACTCTACAACTAGAACTCTGGACCCTCTTTGCCAACTACCCCGCAAACTCTCACTGGCCTCTTGGTCGCTGTCTCTCCTAGGCGGGTTGCAGGGACTGGCCAGCAGCCCCAAAACGACCACTGAACCCCTGGCACCACCCCTCCTCTTCCCCCCCCTCCCCCCTCTCAGTTGCTTTAGCGGCTGCCAGTGCCTCCGAGCCTCTCACTGGCTGCCAGAGGCCCCCCGCCAACTACCCCCTCGTGGCACCCCCCAAAAGCCCCAAAGTAGCCTAGAATCCTCCCCCCAATCCCGCCCCAGCGTCTCACTCCAGCGGTCCCCTCGCCCCTCCCCTCCCCCAAGCCCCCCAGTGCTCCGAGGCTGCTAGTCCCCACTCCCCGGCTCGGTCTGAGGACCTCAGGCCGTCCCCAGCTCGCTCCTACGTCGTCGACTCGTTCGTTTCCTCTCCAGCTACCTACTTCTACCTCTGGGTCTACTTCTCTACTTCTACCCTCGTCTCCCGCTTCTTATCCTTCTTCGTATTCTCTTTCTCCTTTGCATTTTCTTCTTTATTTCTTTCCGCGCCTCCGCCTCCACATCAACAATCGACATCACAGGCAGCTCCGTCTTATCGCGTGCTTCGCTCCACCGAACCCGGGGCCTCGGTCTCCACTCCTGCTTCTGCTGAGCGCATCGTGTTAGTCGCATCCGTTGCTCTCGGCTTCTCGGCTGTTGCGCATCTACGATTTGTGCCAGGTAAGCTCCTTCATCCTTCTTCATGTAGTCTCGCGGGCTTCATTTCCTCACTTGTTGTGGGATTCATGTCTTGCGACTGCAAACCCTCTGCGCGCGCAACCGCTCTGCTTCTGTTTCTCCTGGTGCTGACTCGGAACCTCAGATTACCGAATCGCCACTCACGCCCATCCGCTATCCGTCTCCCCCCCCTCCCCCCCTCCACCCCCTCCACATTCCTTCCGTCTCCCCCCATCATGTTGTTGGCGGCATCTCGCACCTCGCCCCGAGTGAGAATCCTCCAGTCCCGCTCTGCGACCTCAACTGCTCTCTCCCCCTGTGTCAGTCTCCAGACAAGGGCGCTATGTTTCGGCGCCTGGTCAATGCAC
This sequence comes from Aquanectria penicillioides, assembly GCA_003415625.1. Lineage (NCBI taxonomy): Eukaryota > Fungi > Ascomycota > Sordariomycetes > Hypocreales > Nectriaceae > Aquanectria > Aquanectria penicillioides. Next base: position 468,993 of record PYIU01000003.1, read on the forward strand.
CTCGGTGCGGGCCCACACCGCGAGGGCCGTAGACGTCATCGTGCCATGAGATACCATTACCTGGAGTCACTAAGCCGCAACCTGTCATGGAACAATGACTCCAATAAAGCTATCAAGAAGGCTATGGCTGCGTTTTCTCGCGTGTCAGAGCTAGGCCATGGCAAAAAGTACGTCAATGTCGACGAGGTCAAGTCGTGGTCTGATGAAATCTCGGGCGTTCGCCCCGGCAAGAACATTGAGGATGTGGAGCGAAGCGCCATGGACCACCTGTTCCGTGGCGACAAGCCCCCAGCTTACGAGTATGACATGTGGAAGTCTCCTCTGCAAAACATTCGAAGCTACCTCGAGACACAGCAAGACACGCACGGTGCCAACCTCCAAAGCTCATTGCGTACCAATGCCAGCGAAGTTGATGACTCCACTTTCATCGACCCCATCACCAACCGTAGGAGGTCCAAGATCACGTCTAAAAAATCTAACCCATCACTTCTTTATGATGATCTTGATGGATATAGACCAACCGAGTTCTCGGACGTGACTGAATCTGACCCCTCCGCCCAAAAATACCAGGATCTCCATCGATATGGCCCCGTGCAAGACGGTAACGTCGCCACTGAGCAGTTTCGGGCTAATAAATATGCCGATCTGGACAAGTATCAAGCCGTCGTAGATGACAGTTCTGCTGCACCCCAGCAACACGATCCCCACTATGCGGATCTAGATAAGTACGGTCCCATTCGCTGGAATGAGCCCGATGGTCTGAGGGAGGCTACCCCTGAGGAGACTTCTAAAGAGTACAAGGACCTTGGAAAATACTCGACCACCAAAATTGACGACCCTTCTGCTGCCTGCGCACTGAATCCCGAGGAACAGTCGAAGCTTTATGACGATTTGGACCAGTACAAGCCTGTGGAGTGGAATGAGCCAGATGGACTGCCGAAGCAAACAGACGAGGAACTATCCAAGAACTACGACGACCTCCACAAGTACGAGGCCGTTCGCTGGAACGAGCCTGATGGGCTGCGGAAACCCACACCCGAAGAGCTGTCCAAGAACTACAAAGACCTTGGCGGATATGGCCCAGTCACTTGGAGCGAGCCGGATGGCCTCCGCAGATTGACTCCCGAGGAAGAATCCAAGAAGTACGATGATCTCGCTAGCTACGATACCCCATTTGTTGCAAAGATCTCTACCCTCCGAGCTCATGAGGCTGCTCAGATGGACGCTACTCCCAAAGGGGAGCCAGTTCCCACTAAGGTAGATGCCCCTGTGGAGAATCTCGCCTCCAAGTATGAGGATTTGAACCAATATGGCCCTGTCCGCTGGAACGAGCCGGATGGACTCCGCGAGCTTACCCCTGAGGAGTTGTCCAAGAATTACGACGATCTTCACATGTATCGTGCAGTTCGGTGGAACGAGCCCGATGGCCTGCGAGATCCGACCCCAGAGGAAAAGTCCAAAGAGTACCACGATATTCCCCTGTACGCTCCACGAGATTTGTCGGGACCCGAGGTAGCTGCCAAGAGGATCCATCCTGAAGAGGTCTCGAAGAACTACGAGGATTTGCCCAAGTATCATCACTATGAGAATGCCGATCCCAAGAACCCTCGAGTCCATCCTGAGGAAGCCACAAAGCAATACGAAGACCTCGACAAGTGCGCAGCCTATGAAAACGATGGTCCGGTACAGGAGCGAATTCATCAGGAACATGCCTCGAAGCAATACGAGGACTTGGACAAATACGAGCCCACAAGCTTCGATTCCATCGATTCCTCCTATCCTGGGGATGCTTCAAAGGCCTACGAGGACCTGAACAAATATGCGGCGATCCGCCACAATGAGCCAGATGGCAAGCCCGTTACCAAGCCGGATGCAGTCGCCCGTGGCCTCAAAGATTACGACTCCAAGGCAGGTCCCCAAGATACCAGGAATGGCCCATCAGTCACTTATCCTCTAAACTACAGGAGCAGCGGGTCAGATCCCAATTCAACCGACCCTAATTTGGAGCCGCTGGATGCCAATGAGGTTCGTGCGGCAACCCTGCGCCGGGCCCATGAGCGTAGCCAATTGGATAAGATACGGGAGAGTGACCACCCATCATCCATGGACTCATCGCAGCCGTTTGTTCCATTCATCGGCACATACTTGCGGGACTTCCCGGAGGAGTTTCAGGCAAGCTGGAGCGTGGAGAACTCATCGACGAAATCTTCCTTGTTCCCTAATGACAACAACCAAGAGTTTGAAAAGTTCAATATGCAAGCCCAATTTCCTGACATTGACAGGCACAGCGCGGAGGCGAGGTCAATGGATGAGAGTTTCCCCAGGGAGGAGCCTAGAGAGCCCAGAGTTCAGCCCGCATTGGATCGCCACTGGGGGCTAGGGAAAGAGGCCAAGGATTCCTATTCGCATGAACCCCAGGGCCTGCAAACCAGCTTTGCGGAAGAGTGCGGGAAAGAAACCCTACCAACTGTTGAGAAGCACTACACCGGCAAGAGCTCTACCAAAGAAAGCCCAGCATCTTATAAGATTCTCGCTTATGATGCTGCATCTCAGGCAATGAGCATTGCAGAAGCTACTACAACGGTGCACGAGTCTGATTCGCCATCAACACTCGCCGACATCCTTCTACGCCTGTCGAACCCATCCAAGTTCTTACCTCACTTCAAAGCCCTTCAGTCGCAAGGATACGAGGTCATGTCAGGCAGCGGTGACGTTCTCATCTTCCGCAAGGTGCGCCCAGCATCGGCTCAAGCCGAGGATATTACTCTTGCATCGATGCACGTCGGTTCGGTGCGGGTCAATCCCATCGACATGATGGGCAAGCCGGCCGTTGGCAATTTCGCCAGCCCTACCGGATTTGTAAACTATGATGCGTTGGACGAGTCAGCAGACAAGCCGTCGCCGCCTTTGAGACCCGCTGGCGAGGGAAACGCAGAAGAGAAGACGACCAGTGCGCGTGCTCCGGCCGGTCAGCGAAAGAAGCGGAGACTAGGAAGGAAGCTAGTTCTCGGTACTGCAGGCATTGCAGGGTCTGCATATGCTGTTTCTGTTACGGGGAATATATCAGCACTCGAGAGGCCAGACGGGACGAGGCGAAGTTGAGGCGCCAATAAAGGTTACAGAGCGAGTATGATTAGCGGGGCATCTCGACAGTATCACAAGCAGGCATTGGTTTTTTTTTTGGACCCCATTTGGAGTTTCTATTTTCATTTTTCCCTCTGTTGGTCGGAGCTCGGCACATAAGGCAACGGAAGCAAGAGATTGGTACATTGTGAAATGGTTGCTGTTTTCGTCGTTTTGTTTTGGTGTTTATTCAACTCAACTCAGGAGCGCGGAGTACAAGATACCTCGGTACAATATATTTACCACTCTGATGCAATTGCATAAATAAAAAAAAGACATATTCATTCGTTTAAGCAACACAAGTGCCTTTGTTGGTCTCGTCCCTGGGACGAGGTTGAATGGATGGGATCTCTACTGCCCACCTCCAAAGCTATAGCACCACACAGTGTTACTTTCAAGATACAATGATTTCACGCGGTCCTGTTCAATCTTGATATTAGCGATCCCGCTCCTTTTCCAGCCGCGTATTGATTGCTGTTGGTACATGATTTGTTCCCCAATATGTCCTCGTGTTCTACACGTTTTTGGGTCCCTTCACTGTCAGAAATAAAAAGCACAAACACCTTCCGTCCTGGGCCCCATGCCTCCGGCGCCACGACCCCACTTCTTCCGGGGGCTGGTGGAGCGGGGTCGGGCGGCGGGAGGTTTGTCACGGAGGCTCCTCACTGACAGACAGAAATCACATTTCCCACACACACACCAGACACACACAGACGCACGCATGCACAAGCAACTCAATCCTCCCCCGCAGCCCAGGGCGTCCGTATTTCTTGGACCAGGGCGTCTTTCTTGGGCAGTTTCAATGGGGGGGAAAGAAAGGGGAAACTCCTTTTTTTTTTTCTCCTTTTTTTTTTCTTTTTCTTTTTTGCATGCGCTTCTCTCAGCGACGCTCGGAGAAGCCGGGGCCGGTCCTGACGCCGTCGATGCTGGCCATGTGCATGGCGTGCTTCTCGTCTTCCTTGTTCCAGCTCTGGCGCCGCTCAAAGACGGGCTTCCAGCTGCTGGTGTGGCGCATGGCGCGGGCCGCGTCTTCCTGGGCGTGGGTGCTCATGCGGCGAGGGCCTTTTATCAGCGAGGTCAGCTTGAATTGACTTTCCGCTCCTTTTTGAGAAAGCTTGATAAGGCGAGCAAGGGCTTCTACTTTACTGACCTCGGACTGGGACGGATTCAGTGGTTGGGCTTGTGCCTGACTCGAAGGAGAGGGGCTCCTCGGTGAGTTCGCCTGTCATTGTGGCGGAGATGGTAGGGAGGTGGATAGGTGATAGATAGATGATAGATGATTGATAGATAGATAGATAGATAGATAGGCGAGTGATGGGGGTGTGTTGGAGGCTTAGAAGAGGCGTTTTACACTCTTTAAGGGTGGATTGTGATTCGAGTTGGGTTTCGTGGTGACGTTGTCGTGATAACTTGAAGACTGTTAGCATCCGTGCCCATCCATGCCCGCTGTCACGGACGAAGAGGCTCATTGCGAATCACTCACCGGGATGGTAAATGCAGTGTTTGGATGTCGATTTTGGATCAGTCAAGGGTTGGGATTGCTTCTCTGCGCATTCTGGATGCAGGGTCTTTGCGTCGCCCATTTAAACCCTTTTCCGGCCGTTCCCTCCGTCATGATATTCTACGGCCTCGCCTCCCACCCCGCCCAGGCCTAGGCCCAGGCGGGACGAAAGCCAGACTCTCAATTCCGCTGCAAGCCCCAACTCTGCGTCACCCCATGGCCCAATCATCATCACCATACCCTGCAACTCCCGAGGGTCGCCACCGCAAGTGGCTCTCGCCGAAGGACGAGTTGACGCGGAGATGGTGGTGGTGCTGCTGCTACTGTTGCTGCTTTTTGCCTGCTGGTAAGTTACTTGCTGGCTGACTGACTGGCCTGAACTGACAAAGGTCGCTTTTGTTTCCTCGTCGACCGGTGAGAGAAGAGAGAGGAGGAGAGAAAAAAGGCCTCGGGCAAATATGGCAAGGGGAGGGGACGATCACAACACTATAACTCCGGGTTGACTGACTGACTGGCACATCGCCGTCCATACGTGCATAGAGATACATGACATTCTGGGGAGAGTGCAGTCCCCGGATGCAGGCCCGGTACAGTACATGAAATACATGCTCACATACATGACTACATCCAACCATAGGTACCTACATACATACACACATACCTACATCCAACCCCCCTCCAGCTGTCCCGGAATGGCTTGCCGCTCCGCACCAAACCGCACACCACAAGCCGATGACAATTTGTTTGGGTTGGTCCGTCGGGAGTTAAACCCCATTCCCGGGATGGAGGGGGGAAATGAACCCAGCAGGCACACACACACACACACACACACACACACACACACAATCACACAATCACGCTCTCGCTCTCACACGCTTGTTGTTTGCTTTTGCTCGCCTCCGAGTTGCGTGATGAGTGGACGTCATGGAATGGGAGGGGGGAGGGGAAGTGGGAGGACGGCCCAAGCTAATGGCTAGTTGCATCCGAGCGTCGCGAGCGCGGAGCCCGGACAGGCGTCTAGTTTGCTTGATTAGTGCAATGCAAAAGCCCGGTCACAAGAGAAAACGCGTGAGTGCCATTCCGTGGTCGATCAACGAATGGGCTTGGTTGGAGAGGAGGTTTCGCCCTCTTTTTTTTTTTTTTTTTTTTTCCCTTTGCTGCTTGGCTGGGTCTCGTGCGGGCACTCGTGACTTGCGTCGGTCGTGTAACTTGGGACGAGAGCGTGAACGCGCACGTCGCCGAGCATCGGAACGGATGACATGCATACATACTAACACAAGCATTACTAACCTACGCATTACATTATACCACGTCCGGGACTTGGCTTCGGCATCGTCCTGTGTAAATGGCATGACGGGCCTCCCGGGACCGTTCGGGACATCGCGTCACCGTCCAGCCGTGACTGGGTCTGACCTTGACAGGTCTAGTCTTGCCGAGCCTGGCAGTCCACGTGGTGGGTGTCTCATGCAAGACATTGAGAAAAGTATCGGGCCACGGAGACGTCATGATGAGAAGTATTGATCAATTGGATTCCATTTGCTCTCCCTCAACTCCTACATACAGTGCCTGAACATGAACCAGAGCCCCCTTGGCCTTTCCCTTGGACCTCTTCCATCCCTGCCTGTCCCAAACTACCAAGGAAAAAAAAAGACAGTGATAAAATCAGGGTTATCATGAAGATCCATGTCCTTGAAGAATCGCCCGTGACAAAGTCCCCTTTCAAAAACAAAATCAAGGCCAAAAAAAAAAAGGGGGGGGGGAGACGACCCTTCCTCTCAATGGCCAATCTAAATGCCACCTTTCGCACGCGCGCGTACACCCATCCATTGATCCCTTCAAGAACGCTTCTGTTCCACTCTTGCAAAAGAATCTTGATGCGCGCCTCCAACTCCTCTCAGGGTACCAGAAAAAGAAAAGCTTTGGGGAGGGGTGGGAAATAACACAAAATGAGAAAACAAGTTTGAAAAAAAAAAACGCCTCAGGCTATGCAGGTTGCACTCGCGATTTCTCGTGGGAGGTGGATCGATCGATCGTAGTCGTAGGTTTGTAGTGTAGTGTGCGTATGTACTGGCAATGTGAAAAAGAAAACCGGGTGGGTATACAGTAAAAAAACGGATCCGCCAGCCGCCAATTTGGCGTTGAATCTTTCTTTCTTCAGTCGAGCTCTACTTGATCCTCCTCATCTTAGAGGGGATTGATCAAGTGAGCGTGGTATGTACGCGAGTGTCATAAATAAAAGAAAATTTGTGTTGTGGATTGTTGAAGTGTTGTTGTCGATTATGGGGTTCGGGGACGCTTCCAGTAGTATTGCTGATGCACGTGTTAGTCGACCAATGACACTCCCAAACCCGATATAATAAATGTGCAAAAAAAAAAAAAAAGACATACCTTGTGTTGCTTACGGCAAGCTCGCAAGCTAGGCTTTCGAAGGCCATCGACCACTGCTGCCCGTCGCTGCTCGTCGTCGTCTCGCTCGGGGACGTAGTAGTATTCGCTCTCGAGGAGCTTGCCGGCGGCGTCTTTGCCCTGGCGCTCGATGATGCCGATGCAAGAGGTGTTCTCGATGGTGTCTCGGAGGGCTTCCTTTGTGAGGTCCGTCTTCTCCTCGGTGGGCAGGTGCAGCATGATAGTGGACAGTGGTGTCGAGGAAAGGCGGGAGTAGGCCAGCTGGTTGATGACGTGGTTGGCGATGACGGGATTGACCTCGATGACGCGCTGCTCAGGAACCTCGGGAGTCGGTGTTCGAATGCGGGGAGGCGACGACAGCGGCGACTCAACCTCCGGAGGCTCTTGCTTGGGCATCTTCTTGGGAGACGGTAGGGTTGAGGGGATATGACGCGAGGCAAAGAGGTCGGCAGCAATGGCGCTGGCGAGCGCGTTGGGGACCTCTTGAGGCCCTTGAACACCTTGGGCGACTTCGTTGATATCGAGGCCAGACGGCCAGAGATGTCGGCTCCAAAGGGACCAAACGAGTGGACAATTGGGTCGTTCTCCTCGTCAGGATCTTGCTCGTCCTCGCTGTGCTCGCTGGAGAAGCTAGCTGTGGCCTCGGTCCGCATGCTGACGTTGACGTCAATGTCGACCGACTCGCGTTTGTGAGGCGGCAGCTCGGGCTCGAGCTCGTCCTCGTAAATGCGGATGCCGTTGGCGCCGTGTCCCGGCAGCAGGGCCTGGAGGCGGCGGGAGGTAGAGTTCACGGGCGTAGGGCTCTCGGGGGACGCGATGCGGGTGGCACGGCGGAGCGGCGACGACTGCAAGAGCGCGTTGGCGCGTGTCTGTGACGTCGGTGAGTCGTCCCAGCTGCTGTCGGACAGGTTGGCGATGTTGTCCAGGCCTCGCTTGGGCCATTGGACGAGCACGCGAGCGTCTTGCACGTCCACCATGATCTCGGAGCCCTCCGTCTCGCTGGTGAAGCTGTCACCCTTGAACAGCTCCCACGTGCGGCCCTGGCAGTGCAGCTTCAGGCCGTTCCAACCGTTGCAGATGATCTCGATCTTGCTGGGCTCCAGGGGCTCGGGGCCGCAATGAAGCGGGCCTTGACGTGCACGCGGGACACGAGGCGGTTGGCCGAGAGCTGGAAGTGGGACGAGTTGGAAGAGCGGCCCATGATGAGGGTCTCGCCATTCTCCGAGAGCTCTACCGCGGGCACGGCCGAGAGGGGAGTGCGTTCGGGGCCGGGTGCTCGCCGAGGAGGCGAGCTGGAGAGGATTCCGGTGCTCGACGTGGGCACGGGGGTGGGATACTTGAGGTGGGCGCGGCCGGAGCAGGCGTTCGTGTTTTGGCGTTTGCTAGGCCGGGGAAGGCCAGGAGACGACGAGAGCTCAAACGGAGGCAGCAGAGAAGGCGCCGGTCGCTTAGATCCGGCGATGGAGGTTGTGGAGGACTGGCGAGGAATGGCGGGGAGCGTGGGCTCGGCCGAGGCCTTATCGTGCCGGTCGTGGCGAGGCGAAGAGGTTATTGAGTCCATGGTGACGATGGAACACGGAGTGTATGTTCTTTAATTTTTTTCGAGGACGAAAGAGTGTGAGATGGGAAGGAAAGTCGAAGACTTGAGCGTGGTCAAGTCTGGTCGCGTGTCGAGGCGTGATGCGAAGCTCCAAGCAACGCGTATATTGCGTTGTGGACGTTTCCGGGATTCCTCCACCACGGAAGCGTGTGCCGTCGCTCTCTCTCAGAAAGAACCACCACCACTTACACGCGAAGTGCGAGGGAAAGTCGGTGCGTAGCTGTACGTTGCGTGCGTTCGTGTGTCTTGCGAGGGCGGTCTCGAAAGCTGGCCTGGTGAAGGTGAACGGGATAAATAAAAGAAACGAGAGGCCCAAGACGGCGGCCCGGACTAAAAAGTTGTGCGTGCGGGAGTGCGTGAGAGGTGTGAGTGGGTTGGGTTGCAGGGCGGGAGGTATTTAAGACGAGGTGTGACTTTTTTTGGTGGTTGACCAGGGACGCGCGCGATGGCACGCCCTCTGTTCGCGTTGGCGTTTTTGGCGTTTTGGCGTTGAGTTGTGACGCCTTTGTGCACCGGCTGTGCAGTTGTGCACTGAAGGGAACGGCGTTATAGCGGTTCCGGGTGCCTCGATTGGCGTTCAGGGCAGAGTTTCCAGCGGGTTTTAGGGGGGCGTAAGGGGGTGGTCGCCATTTTTTTTTAACCGGGTGGCTGTACTCCGTACGTGCGTTCGTTCTTACCTACAGATACGGATACCTTGGTACTTAACGCGTGCCGGGCCCGCGTTCAGTGGATTTCCCACTTAAAGTGGCCCGCTTCAGGGCCGACGCCGAAGCCCGGAACATGTGTCAGCCCGACCGAATTAGGGGCCATGGACAGAAGGGAACGCGCTGTAACTCGGGGCACTTATAGCAGGGCCGGCCCCCCCAAGAAACCAGAAACGCACCCCCTGGCTCGTGTCCCTACAGGTGTCATCCCGGGAGCACCAATGTCAGTGCTTCCGATGGTCCTTTGGCGTTATCATGGCTACATGAAGCCTGCGAGCCTGCTTCATCATTCGGTCTCGTCAGTCGTTTCTGCTCCTCGCGATGATGGTAAGACGAAAGATTGGGCCGGATTCCTTTGTGTCAAAGCTACACCGCACTTATCCACTCGCCAGCCCATCTCTCCAGTCCGATGCAGCAGCGAGCCAGCCCCCTCTTCTTCTCTTTTCTTCAACGGTCGACACGTCCCCACCGCCGCCGCAGGGGAAAAAAAAAAAAAAAAACCACTGACCCCTCTTCAGCACCCGTCGACTAAGCCCAAATCGCGTCTTGTCTTGGATTCGGCTTGCTTCACTTACCTGCTCTGTCCCTTCGGGGTGCCCATTGGAACGACAATTGCGTGTTTTCCCCAGCTCCCTGTCTCTGAAATGAAATTTATTATTTATTTCTTTTTTATTTCTTACTCTTGCCTGCCACAAGTGTCCGCATCTGCCCTATTTCTGGCCCGCCATTTCTTTCCACGTCGTCGCCACGTAACGTCCGCCCGCTCGCCGCCGCAGCTGCCTACTGCTACTGCGCTCTGCAGTGCAGCGGCGGTCGTGTGAGAAAGCGGTTAGACGCCGCCCACCTCATTCACACGCGTCTCACACGTCGATCCTCTTCGGCCACAGACATCACCGCAAGTTGCCCATTCTCTCGGTGACGCCCAACATCTCGCATGATCACCAGTGCTTCGTCAAGCCTCGTTTTTAAATGTGCATCGTGCCATTAGTCGGTGACTGGTCTTGTTGGCTCGGAAACGTAGGCTCCCAGCGAGGCACTGCATCGTGAATGCAAGCTGGCCATGTCGCTTACTGCTATTCTTGCACTTTCATAGAATAGAAAATAATCCCAATGAAAAGTCTAATACGTGTGCATAACGGGTTCTATACGCATCTCAAGACATTACTTGCTCATCGTGCAATTGTGGCTTCTCAGCTCGCGGACGCGTCGCCATCACTAACACGGCTTACCCTGCACTTTTGATCAAGATTTATATTTGCACTGTATTGAAACAACACAATCGTACGAATGTTGGAAATCACAAAATTTTGAGTGAATTGGATAATTATTCAATAGCATATGGGTTTTGCGCCTTTTCCCATCTTGTTTGACTACGACGGTGGTGCATCATGTCTCCTGACATCTTACTCCGTTTTGGGTAACAAATCGCCTCTGCCTCCTCCTTCGATTTCGGTTCATATGGGACCGACATGTTCCACATTGAGCCGGATCAACATGGTCCTCTATCTTTTCCGTCGTGCTTTCACAATCCATGTTATTTTTGTATGATTGGCATTCCTGGCGTTTGGAATTAGTCCCGTACCATGCCTTGCATCGGCCACAAACTGTGACATTATGGAGAATTTTGCACATGTCGGGCGTTCTTGTGAACCTTGGTATATCAAGCCTTGGTGCTGTGATTTGGTGTTGCAGGTGAGATGTTGCAAGTTCAGAATCATGTGCGGTACTAGTCCCTGCTATATACATGTTCCATGCTCTTGGAGTCGCCGTTTCACATGCGGTTGGTCACACATGTTGACGTATACAATTCTTGCAAACACAGTGTCTTATCGAGACCCCGTCACAGCCAGTATCCTATAACGACCATGACGAAAGGTGAGAAAGATCTGGCGTGTGAGTGGTGGACTCACAGCAGGCCCGTGATGCAAGCATGCACTTACAAACATGAATCCCGTTGACTGCTGTCAGACGACGCTTGGTCGCCAGAGGCAATACACCCAACAACGGAACAGTAACAGAAAGAGGCCTTGGTTTCCAACCAATCCCAGTAGTCGCGCAATCTCCGACAACTCTTAGCTCTCCAAAGCGCAATTATGTGGCTATGGGGTAGGGGGCTCGTGTCAGTTGCCATGTCGATTGGGGGATGGCTGATCTTCCCCGTCAGCACACAGCCACTCAACACACCTCTGTTTTCGTGGCGGTTCTGCGGTGTTTGGTACGCAGGTATGCTTTGCGACGGTCGAAGGGGGTGTGATACCGGCTGGCGTATTGTCAGTAAGGCGCCTATGACTTGGGATACGTTACTATTATGAAGCGACTGTGATTAACAATGAATGTAGTGATTTTGATCATATAGGGTCCACAGTTAGATTTGGACCATGTTCATTCCACAATGACTTGTTACAAGAGCATCACAAGACGTCGATGCTATTGAAGGACAGAGAGTTGATTTGTGAAGTTAATGGAGGTCAGATGGCTCAGATAGCTCAGCTAAGGGAGTAACATAATGGTAAAGGAGTTGACTAGTGTGTCATTTGAGGAATGGGAAGAAGCATGTTGGCTGCGTCAGCAAGTATCTGGTATTCAAATACAGGGATCAGTTAGGGACCACAGTTTATATGCCTCCCAGGATTCCTGAATATGTATCTTTATGGGGGTCACAGACGGCATCGGCTGTTGACAGTCCTGTGTCTCGAGACCAATGATCTCACACTTTGGATTCTGCGCTTGCCTTGCTCTTTGTGACGTTTCTCGGCCAAGAAGATAGCTGAAATAGAGGCCATACGTACTTCGTGGCTTGTATGCAGTATGCATGCCGGCTGGTGGAGCAGATCTCAATCGGCAAACCAGAGTGAGATCAGCAGCACTCCTGGTGATGACACTGGACGGGAACCGTGGGTTCGCGTTGGATTCCTGGGTTTTTGGATCATGGACAACCCCAATCCAGTCTTGTAACCTCGACAGGTTTTTTTTTGAGACTTGCTTGAGGGCATTGCGGGATGCCCAGATATCCAGTCAGCACCGACATGTGGGTAAGCGATCACTTCCAAAATCTTCTGACAGTCCGCGGCGGCGAGCTGCATGCCCATTCCGATTATTTAATAGTTCACCATGATGCAGAAGGTGGCGCTTCTTCCGCGTTGGTAAAGTGGCATGATGGGTGTTTATGTTTATTGTTTACCCAGTGAAGCTTGATTTGCTGATGCCATTTCCGTTTCGGCTCCCAGGAACCAACGACAGTGGTCCAGTTCACCAAATGTGATGAGGTGCCGATCCCCTCTATACCCCTCAGCAGCCGCCACTGCAACCCCGCCACTGGCGCTCGCCACGCAGCCCACATAACGTTGCAGTGTCACTGTATTAGTGGCCATCCCGACCAGTTAATGCCTGATCAAGCGCCGCATCCATCATCAACTGGCAGGGGTCGAGCATCCTGGGCGTCGGTTCAGCATAGCATTCAAGGTAATCAGATCGCGTTGGCGTTGTAAACAAGGCTGAAATTCCACTTTGAATTGCAGCTTCAAGATTGCAGCGTATCACCTCACGTGGATGGCGCAATGATGAGACTCTAACAGTGTTGTTCCTTGGACTTTGAGATCATCCGATTTCGTTACCGTCAATTAAATGAGCAGAATCTACTTATTTCTAATGATGACCTATGAATACCTAAGTAGTAAAAAGGGCTTGAATGCCGCTTCTGAGACTCGGCATGATGGTTCAAGTAGCCTTGTGTGGGAGATCCCCTACAGTCCTAAGCAGTCTCACAACACCTATGCATTCGTATTTTCCATGAGGGCATCTCTACTTTAGGAAGACACCTCGACTCTTTAAAATTTTACTTATTTACAGGTCTCGGAGGAGGCGGGTTGCAGATCCAGCACCTGGCGGAGTCGACTTGTTCGTTACGAATCGCCGAGCCTTTTTGGCATACCACTCCGTCCCGGGATCTTAGGCCAATCGGACAAAGCTCCCAGTAGGCGTTTAGGGCAACGTAATTGCCACAAACAATGCAATATGATCTGATTTCTACGAAAACACACATTCTGGGCGTACAATGAGGTTGGTGTTGGATAGTTTTTGAGTGTCAAGTTCGCTCGCCTGATAGTGGCTACGTGTGGAAAAGTTATTTGCGAAGGCGCGAGAGGAACCTGATGCTTGAGGTTAAATGGGAAAGATTGAGGAAATTGCGTGGAAAGGGGTCCTTGGTTTGATATCCCATTTTATAAATACCCAGCAACTCATTTGTGATTCACCACCATGGGGAGATGGTGAGGAAGCACATGTGGCACGGAGGACGAGGCTGTGCAGGGTTATCACCATTTCCAACAGCTACACCCAACACATACGACCATAGCTCTTAGAAAATACGGGATCCCGTCCGCTCTCCCATAGTCAAACTGAGAAGCGGTGAATTAGTACTCGGGTCGGTGACGACCGGGGAATCCTCGCTGTTGTATGTTTTTTGCCCTCGTCGTAGGTGGGTTTTATTTTTGGGAATCAAGAGACCGACGTATCATCGTGAATTGTGGTTGCGGAACTGGGAATGATTGGGACGCTACTGGTTGCCCAAATAGCACGACAATATTTTGGCAATTCACTCAAGGACTTCCACACTAAGCCATCCCATTCGACTATGGGAAAACAATTAAACTTCTGAATCTAGAGGGCTAAGAACCTGGCTTTTTACTATATTGACAGAAAATAGTTAGGGCTTAAGTTTTACGGAGATACGAATCCTGATGAGAATTCAGCTGCTCTGGTCACGATACGACGCGAAACCTGTCAATGGGCCATTGTTACTTACTCAACGCAGGATGCGCAGAGTATTTCTAATTACAACATCACTGGAAGCACGTAGCAAATCACATATCTGCTGAATGATTGCGAGCTGATAATTTGAAATGACTCAGTTTAAGCTACCCATTTAGTTGGACCCTTCCTTCACCTTCCCAATTCAGACACCCCTTACATCCTGCTTATTTCTTTTTCGCTTGCTTTGCAATTCTTCGTGTGCAAGGTGGGCAAATAGTTGCTTTGTTGTCCACCTCACTTTCATCAAACTTGCCACAGCTTCCAGTTTCACCGCTCTCGGTGGCGGCGGCTTTTTCGCAAATTCGGTGCACAGATCTCCTCTCGTATATCCACTCGCACTCCTTGCAGTGGTATGCAGTGGTAACTTCCGTACACATGGCGTCTGAGGTTTTTGAATGTGGTTTAATTTAATAATGGGATTGTTGTGAACATCAACCTGTGGGGGTCGCCCTGTTGCGTGTGTCTGGAAGGCAGGCATAACAGATGGCATACGATCTTGCATAGGTTCAACTATTATAGGTAGCGAGTTGAAGTGAATCAATGCCATGCAAACTTTGAATCAAAATAATTGAACTCGTAGCCGTGATAATGAGATAATGATTGCATGGTTGTCTGTGATGCTCTGCCCGCTGATGGTGATAAACTTACCAGGGCGACGTCGCTTCCAAGACACCAGTGACTCATTTTCACGGGCTTTGTGGGATATTATCACATATGGTGCAAGGAAATGAAATGAATTAGTGCAATTGATATTTTAAAGCTGACGGAGTTCTAAATTTTGGGTCAGTTTCCACCTATTGTTTTTGGCTCGGGAGTCGAGAAGATTACGAAATTATGGACCTGACTGAGGTCAATCGCGATATTCCTCACCGAGCTTTCCATTTTCCTTTCTCTCGTCTCCTTCGGCAAGAGTTGCATTCGCAATTGGCCTCACCATAATTATTACTAACGCTCATGGAACACTGCCCAAACCTGGACAAGGTCCCGGCCTCCTCGCATGGTTCCTCTGTGACTTTCTTTTCTAGTCTTTTGCCACATGTACCACAAATTGTGGTGACAACATTATTATAACACATAGTCTGTGTAAATCTTAATCTTTTTTTTCTCTCTTTTTTTGAGAATTTCCAAGTCTTTCCCTTCTGCAAAGCTACGTGTCGAGGGGCGAATTGGGGCTGGGGCGTTGGGCACGGTAAAAAGGTTGCTTGGGAAGTAGATGTCAAGCAACATCTCAGCAGCTGAGATAGACGATGAGGATAATCAATGCCTGCGAAAAGAAAGGGGTAAATAGAACGAATACTTAAATTATGATGGACTATGAAGCATGATTCAGCATCTGTGATCAGCTCGTCACGAATTTAGTTGATGTGTGGGTCCCATGCGTAACAACCGCATCCATGAACTAGCCGTCTGTGAATATCTGATGATGAGGCTAAAAGTGGTATTGAAGAACCGGAGTACAATCATCTTACTGACACAAAGAACCCTATACATCTTGGTCATTTTCCTTTGCGGGACGACAGATGGATTGTACATGGATGGTGTAATGGTGAAGAAGGTATATAAGGAACAGTTGAGGACAGAGCTACTTGGTCATAAATGAATAGCCGTTTGCGACGGGACGCTACTGGTTTCGTCATTCGAGATCATATGAGTTCTTACACTAAGGTATTTATTGAATGGGGGGCCTGCAGGATTATGCTGGAAATCGTCGGCAGACTTCTTATCAGTGTCATCACCTTGATGACTTGATGAAGAACAAAGTGGGCAGTCTAGCCTTTGTAACAACCAAGTAACACAACAGCATGCCGAATACCCGTCCGGCTGCTTTATTTTCTCACAGGCAGCTCATGTCTAGTCTATTTAGGCCACCTCTGAGATGGAGGGGCTCCCTTGGTCAACGACCTGAGGTGTAGTTCACTGTCCAGACCAAAAGCTCCCCAGAGCCTCTGTCATATTTCCATGAATCATCTTCAGCTCGGAGCTTCGGCCGACCCACTTGTGAGGCATTTCCCCGCAAGCGGGGGGGAAAAAGAAAGAAAAGAGGTAAGGAAACTGAAAGAAATACGTAGCAAGAGGGATGAAGAAATGATGTAGCTAAGGTTAATATGGGTTGCTTGCTGTAAGTCGGTTTTTGAAACGTGTCACAATCTTTACAGCATGACGGCTAGTGGGGGCGGAGAGTCTTCATTCGTTGGTTGGTAGGGCTAATGGCAGAAGAATTGTGTAATTAATGGGCTGCAGCTGTGACATGGGACCAATTGTCGATAATTGATGACGATTGAACGAACTTGGACGAGGCGGGACGGAAATTGCCTAGCTGATCGAGTCTCTAACGATTTTTAACTTGGTTCGGGCGTTTGTGGCTGGCCAGAAAGGGCACTAGAACATTGGCGCCTCGCGAAATTGAAGCAGACAGCCAGACGTTCCAGCCGCACCCCGCTAAATACCAGCATTTGGGTGTGGTTTATTTTATTTCGTCTTTCTTTGGCAGTCTTTGGCGGTCTTTGGCTTGATTTAATAAAACCTGTTATCGGGAGCCGGGCGTTTCTTTATTGGTTTCAAGATGCTCCTTGCCCCTCGCGTGCCTGTCATTGCCCTTCGACTCGAAATAAAATACATAAGCGTAATGTGCTCCGTCTCAATCCATTTAATCCTTGTTTCTTGTTGATGAACCCGAGAGTGAAACCTGTGCAATACGAGAGTCGGGTCACAATCCTTTGCGCCTTGGCGTTGCTTTATTGCCTGCGCGGCTGGTCATTTCCAACAAGATGCGACAGCCATTTAGCATTACGATCTGCGACAAGTCCGCCGAGGAACAGGAGGAGTCCGAGGCGTCGAGCCTTGCATTTCTCCTCTTCCAGGACATGCCCTCGCCGACCAATATCGCTTCCGACAGGGCATTCGCGACGATTTATAAGAGATCCCCCAGAGCCCCCAGGGAATATGGCTCCAAAATCACGTTCCAGATGGACCCCCAGTACTACGCGATTTGGGGCACGGATGCGCGCAGACGCCATCAACGCTTCTCCCCCAGCGATCGGAAGCCCGTTCAGCTCGGGCCTGAGGGGAGCTTCGTCGCAGTCACGACGGATGATTTCTTTTTGCGCTGGGACGAGCGGTCGATGGCTGGGAAAAAGAGCAACGCTGAAGGAGGATTCACAATCGTCACGGACAGCTCATTTCCGGACGCAAAGCAAAGTGAGTCGCCACAAGAAATGCACCGAGATTCGGCTAGCGTTATTAATCGCCCCCTAGGGAAGTATTGGCTTGGCTGTGGGGCCAAGGACTCTAACGGGAATATTGTGCCCATCCAAACCTGGATCCCCGAACCAGGTGTCGAGAGCCACATTACTCCAAAGCCCAAGTTCTGCATTGCCTTTGCGAACCCTCGCGAGGAACCGGGCACGCCAGTGGACCGTCGATGGCTTGGACGTGTGCTCGAAGTTGATTTCTCAGATTGCACGGTGCCAGAGGCGTCGTTTACGCTTGACTGCAGCCACGCCTACGAGGCTGACCCCAGTGTTGAGAAGAACGGCGTCAAGTGGTCATTTACGTCTTTTCAATAGAAGGACATGCGTTATGAATAATTCTGTATGTGATGGTAATGTATATATTATAGTATTATGCCCGCCTAATGATAATAATAATTTTGGAACACAATTCGCTTTATGCACCATCTCGTTTGGCTACGTCAATGCACCATAGCATGTGTACGGAGTAATCATCAAAACCAATGCCCAATGTGGGATCAAGAGCGATGTGTCGGTATTACGATGTGAGATCTAATAGTGGTTGACACCTCTAGAATTGAACCGAACTCGAAAGACGTGGTCTCTCCCGGCAATGTGCAACCAATCATTCACCCATTGCATATTCACCGCAACATCTCCGCCTGCTACTTTGATGACGCCCAGCTGTTTACCAGATGAGCCATGAACAGAGATCCCGCCAGTAACACCGCCATAGACTCTTCCATCACGGTCGACCTTGACGCCGTCGGGAAAGCCTGAGTCGGCATGTGCGAACACATTGCCTCCACTGACCGGCAGACCTGATTGATGAAGTTCAAAGTTATAAATGGTTCGGCCACTAGCAGGATTATCTGAGGTATTACCTCGATTGGTCACATAAAGCCTGTATTCCTCCAAATTCAGAGCGCCGCCATTGGGGTTGGTAAAGGGACCACCTCCAGCCCCTGAAACCATGCGAAGGTCACTTGTCTTCATGTCCCACCTCTAGACACCATTGGCTAGTTCAGGCTCGAGGGTATCATTGAAGTTGTCATATCCGTAATACCCGTCTGTGAAGAATGCTACACTGTCACGGCTGATGACGATGTCATTCGGACTATTGAAGCGGTGTCCGAAGAAGTCGTTGAGCACGACCTTGGTTTCAAGTGTCAAGTGGTCCATCTGCACAACCCCACCAGGTACCGTATAATTGCCTTCCTAGGCCCAATAAACGCTCCTTTTATGATAATGAGCACCATTGGCCACGGTGAGCTGTGGAGACGGATAGACCTTCTCAGTCACTGGCGGAGTCTGATTGAGGTTGATCCGCTAGACCTAGGGCATGGCATCGGCGGAATAGCCTTGTCGGGGTGGGCGTAGCTCTGCAAAAAAGATACCATTGCACTCGGGTGCGAATACCGTGCCATCGTGAACTAGGCGCTTCGCAAATGACGGACCAGCTGGGAAATCGAAAATCGTCTCAATCTTTTTGGTGGCCTTTTACTTATCAACACTAAGAAGCTGCCATTGAGAAAAAGAGCAATTAGTCAAAGCTTGTAAACAAGATAGAAACATGGCAAATAGACACACTTGGTACATATCCTTATCGAGCACAATGAATGACGAGTTCTTTAGGGCATCATTGACTGCGTCGGCCTTCGCAGATGACGCTCCATCGAGCACCTCGGTTTCCCACCACGAAGTAGGTACATTTCGATTGAAGTTCTTGGCAGGGAACACGTTCCGGAGACTATGAGAGGCCATGAATATTGGCGGTCCAATTCGATATGGTAGTTGAGAATCATTGGAATGTCTTTTGAGCAATGTTGGCCAAGCTGAGACTTGAAGTGTAGTCACGATGGTGCTCACACATAGATGTGTCGCCACAGAAATGCGAATGGAGCCGGTGCAGAAGCTGGGTCTATTGTGATGCTTGAACATCAACAAGCACGATAACCCCACAAACTACCCCGCAAAATATTCTGAACCCCAGATTCTTGCAAGAGTTGCTTGTCGGTATTTCGGAAAGTTCAAAGCTATTGACAGTCATGAGACCAAAGATGCCGACAAGCAACAGGCCATCACGAGACTAGTGAAGTGGTCCTTGCTTGCCGACATGATGTAAATATAGGTCAAATAGAGATGTCAGGGGACGGTGGGGATGAATATAGGGCTTGGCACTTCGGGACTGAAACCGACGGCTCATTGCGAGCCCTTGGTCAGACTCTCTATGGGAATGGCAATCGCCGTGGGCATGGCCGGGGGATGCCGGTATCCCCACTTTACGATTCCGAATGGTGGGGTGTCTTCGGCATCTGCTCCGAACTTCGCCCCACATGATCGCCAAGAAGAGACAGACATTTGAACAATTTTATAACCCCCGTCGGACAAGCTGCAGAATTTGGTGCAAAAGAATCGGCGTGAAATACGCTTATTTTTTAAGATGCGGATGTACATGTTGTTCATGTGGCTGAGCGTTATTGAACCAACGGGAGTCCCCGGTCCTCGAAAGTGCGTTACTGGGCGTTACCAGAGCCAGCTCGGACACGGGGTTGAATCAGAAGTTGATTGGCTAAAGACTCCAAGATCAAGTGAATTTTCAATATTACAGGGAAACTATCTTGGCATCGCTCTGCTGCGCTAAGACATTGGCTAGAGGAGATCATTAACATGCCCCATCCCTAGCCAGCTAAGGTCAGAATTGGGAGTGCCACGCCATGGGAGGCTTGTGCACGCAGATCATCAGTCTTGCAGGATAGTTGGCATTCGCTAGGCTCGTGTCTTATGGTGGAGGAAAAGGGACACACAGGACATGGAGCGGGCTGTGGCTACGGCCTAATACCTAAAAGCATTGATTCTGAAATCCTCGCGGACTGGCGACTCAGCCTCCTTCTATGACTCCATTAGGCAAGGTCGTAGTCTAGTGGAGACACTGGTCGCATCAGCACAGACCTGATACGAGTATTCGGGAACTCTCGTTACGAGAGTACGAGTATTCCTTAAAACCAGCTGCCCTGCGCATCTGGGCGGGCAGCGAAATCTACCTCCCACCTTATAGTTTGCGTTACACGTCTCCCCAGCCGCCATGGACAAGAGCAGAGACACCGGCGATAACGCCCCCGCGAAGCCCCGTCGGACGCATAAGAAATCTCGCCGTGGATGCACAGTCTGCAAAGGCCGGCACGTGAAATGTGACGAGACGCGGCCGGCTTGTCTCAACTGCACCATTGCTGGCCGCCAATGCGCATACCGGCTGGAGCCCGCGCGAGCGTCTCCTTTACCAGCACCAAATAAGTCGCCGGTCTCTTATCCGACAAGCTGCGCATCCGAACCCTCGTTGATGACCACCCCGCCATCGTCGCACACCGTACAACTCACCAATGGCGTGGAGGGCGGAGGAACATCCTTGACAATGCCAGTTCCGGATGATGCAGACACATACACGCTCGATCACTTCACCCTCTTTCATTATTTTTACACCCACTTGATTCCAATCATGGCGATAGACGGTGCCGTCGCCTCAGCTCTTGGCACAACAGTCGATCTGGCCCTGAAGAGCCCGTATCTGATGAACCAGGTGCTGGCTATTGCTGCGCTTCACCTATCCAGGAACGCTCCAAACGGTTCTGAATATCGGCAATACGCAGCCGCCTTGCAGACTCGCGCTCTTTCTTCATTTAATAGTGCCAAGGAGACCATATCGGACGCTACTTGCCTGCCCATGCTCGTGTTTTCATCTCTCCTTGGGCTCCATGTTCTCCACGACACGCTGCGAATCCGACCTGACAACTTTGGAGTGTTTTTGGACCATTTTGGTAGATATCTTCACTTGCATCGAGGTGTTGCTGCCGTGACGAACCACTCATGGGCGGTGATTAGGCAATCGCAAATAAAGGCCGCCATTGACAAAGTGGAAGACACGTCTATTGAAGACAGCAAGGTAATTCGAGAAGTTGAAGTTCTCTTTGACATGATCAGCGACTCGCAACTTACCCCATTATCCACTGAGATATACCGCACCGCAATAGGGACATTGCAAGACTCTCTTTCTCTTTGCTGCGGTTTGCAGGAAAAAGGTTGCCATCCACATGACGGGCCGATTTCATTCTGTGTCAGGATCAAACCTGAATTCGTTGAACACCTAGACCAAAGACGACCAGAGGCCCTTGTGATTCTTGCTTTCTATGGCGTTATGCTACATTGGTGCCGAGACTTTTGGATATTTGACGATGGAGGCCAGTATTTGATCAAAGCCATTACTGCTCATCTCGGAGCTCACTGGGCGCGTTGGTTAGCGTGGCCAAATTCAGTCTTGCAGCAAGAGACTCCACAATGAGGGTTTCGCTCATGATATTAGAAAATGAAAACTCTACCAAGGATCTATACGACGTCTATAATACAACTGGACTCCACACCACCATTTGCTTGAAGCTCTCTATAAATGCTGAAGGGTTGGCAACTTTGCTCACATCGGAATACTTGCCCTCGGCTCAAGCCCGCTTGGGAACTTCCACCCGAAGAAGCACACCACGAGGAACATCAGAAGCGAATCAAAGATATACATCGTCCACTCATGCGAAAGGGAATAGCCCGTGTAGCCCTGAGCGTACTCAACCACCCTGAAGATTGATCGAACGAAGATCAAGACGCTCACAGCGTACAACATGTACAAGCTCTGTTCCCAGGGGATCAGACCATCCAATGAATCTGGGGTTGGACATTTTTGCATTCTTCGGTGGAAGATGATGGCAATGACTGCAAACAGGCCGAACATGACCGCCTGTGCCACAAGGCCAATGATGATGACTCTCTCTGCCCACTCAGTGAAGCCGGGTTTTTGGATCACCATGAGTCCTGCGGCGCCTCCCTGGACAATAAAGGAGATGATATCGCCAGTGACGAATGTCTTTGCCAATCTCGACGGTCGGATCAGAGAGTACTTCTCGGCTTGGATGCTAGTAATTATTCGACCTAGTGTCATGTAGATAGACGCAGCGAATAGCGCTGGGGCGACGAGAATAAACATGTTTTGAACAGCATATGGCATGATGCGTCCGGTTTTGTTGCTGGCCGAGATGCGGGCGGCATAGCCGATAAATTCGACTGTGGGGCTTAGTTAGCAGCCTGTCCATGAGGCTTAGGGGCTCTGCATCTTACACAAACAACCGACTGCAAAGGCGTTACAAAATCGAGCGCGAGTCTTGTAGATCTTCCAACATATGAAAAACGTCGAAGCCAAGAAAAGGATGAGGAAGATCGCGGCAGCTCCCTTGTTAGGAGCATAGCGCCAAAGATAGTAACCGCCCTTTGTAGGCTCAACGCCAGGCACGGGATCGGTCATAGAGCCCATTTCTGTTTTTGTTCTCTCGTGTTCGAATAGGTGATTGATGTATGAAACTCGAGGGTTGCGAAAATCGATCGTTAGGTGTCTTTTTGCATATGAGGGGCAGGAGATGCTCTGGTCTAAAGAAAATACTAGAAAGGGCCACAATTAGGACTTTATATCAAGACCTGGTTGTCCTGATTGTCGCCATTTTAGGATTCTCCTATGAAGGGCTGTCCTGGCTATTTCTGGATGCCGCCCCGCTTTTTGGATACGAGTATTCGGCTGGGCCACACGAGTATTCGCGATACCAACGCACGCGCGACAACGCACACTAATAAATGGTGACGGAGTTCCCGTAGGATCCACCTATCCACCGCAATCTGCTTGCGCATCTTTGACCAATGAGTCAGGAGGTCGTTCTAGGCGTCGGGGATAAAGTCCCATTCCATAGTCCTCACCACGCCAAGTTATGGCCAAGGGAGGGTCCTAGGTTTGCGGGCTGTGGCACGGTTAACCACGCTGCCACGACTACATGTGTTATCTTGTTACTCAAGGGCAGCGGATATTCATAATTCTGGAATGATGTCTACGATAGATCAATTGAGAGCTGAAGCTTGATTGACTTGACGTGATGTTGGCCCAAACTTGAGCGCTGCTTCTGTGGAGGCTCGAAAGAATCTTCTTGCGCCTACTTGCACAGGATTGGGTCTTAAATTTTGAGACTATAACAAACTTGGCCGAGGACTAGGGGTGTACGGAAATTGGAGACCCAAATACTCGGCCTGGATTTGATGAGGGGGTAGATCTCGAAACAGAACTAAATGATGAACTCTGTAACAGGCTGCAAACTGATTCAGAATAATCCATTAATAGTGCTGGAGGCCTTAAATGTGGTTCAAAGACCTTTATTTCCATTGTGCACAAGATCAAACTTCGTTCCTGAATCTAAGCTAATCATACAACAAGACTTATCAACCCTCCTCGTCACCAAAATCAGTACCCTGTACTAGACACACTTAAAATCGCTGCTCTGATAATCCTTGTTTTCCTTCTTCCCCTTGCTGAGCTTAGATTTCTTAGGATAAGGGCACAAAAGGCGATGTTGGTCTGTATTGTCGTCGTCTGTGTATGAATGCGGAAGAGATTCGGGGACTGTTCCGTTCTCAACCCAGGCCTTGAGTGCATTGAATGTGTTGCTGGGCTGGCCCCCAGAGCCGCCAGAGCAGTGCAGCAAGCCTGGGACTTCAAATACGCGGTAGAATTTGGAGACATTGGGAATGATCTCGCGGACCTTGTCATAGTAGAGCTCTGTCGCTTTGACAGGGATGATCTGATCGCTCTGCAAGCCATATTAGGGACGAGTTTTGAATCTGGACATAATACTCACCATGCCATGGTAACCGAGGATTTTCCCCCCTTCTCGTAAAAGGCGGTCAAATCTGGATCGCTTGTGCCAATGATAGAATCGTATCGTTGCAGAGCAGCATGAAAATAGTATTCATATTCACTGCGAGTCATGTTTTGATACGTCCATTGGGGGTCGGCTTCAACAAAATACTTGAACCAAACTTCTCCGAGCCCCACAGGGGTACCGACACAGGTTCCGTTCGAGGAACAAGATGTCATGGCAAGACCAATGTCATTTGTCAACGCAGCAGTGGAGCCTGTAATCTGGCTACCTATGTTTGGTCCGTACCACATGAACTTGCCGTCCTCTGTCCTAGGCCCGGACCAAGTGGCCTTGGCCAAAATGGCTGCGTTCTTGGAAATGGTCATGATCTTTCCAGTATCAGAGCAGTTGAATGATCTGCCAATCACAGAGAAGGTGTCAAAATCGCACAGTTTATCATCACTTATGATCCCATCAACAATACCATCTAGACCATCACAGTGGTCGACTGCTGCGGTAGTAACAGCTTTGAGTTCACAGGGGAATGGATGATAGTCCATGACATTCATCATTAACTGTGGCCAAAAGGTAGACGAGAACAGTTGGCTTCCGTAGATTGCAGGCGCGCAGGCATGGATTCCATCGTATGCATCGGGATATCGCTGAGCCAACATCATGCCCTGCCTACCACCCTGCGAACAACCACTCCAGTACGAGTAACTGGGAGGTTCACCATAGAAGCTTTCAATAAGCCCCTTAGCAATGATAGCCTATTTGTATTAGCGCGTACTGTGACGAGGTTGCGTGGCAGACCTACCTGGTCGTTAAGAGAGACGGAACCAAAGTTGTTGAGCAAGTAGAGGTTGGGATTCCCCTCACTGACAAGAGCCCAACTGTCAGGTCCATAATCTTCTTGCATCAAGAGACCTGCATCGGTTGTGCTTGTTGCATAACCTTCCCCAATAGCCCCACTCATGGCCGTGTAGCTCGGGGGATATCGTCCGGCAAGCCAACCTCCTCCACCAATAGACTGAAGCCGACCGTTGTAGTTGCTGATGGGCAGCCATGTCTCGACGTGAACCGTGTCGTTTTGGCCAGGATGTGTGTATGTTACAGTGACGTTGCAAAAGTCGACATTCTCGACCTTGACCGTTGGGTGACCATAGTACAGCAAAGAATAGGCTGTGCCATTATAGTTTTCAACGAGGTTCACTTCAAAATTGAGAATCTTAGCCCCAAACAGTTGAGGTGATGCGATGCGATCAATTGAACAAGACAATGCCATGGTGGTTACGCCGAAAATTGACTCGAGGATTTGAGTGCTAGGTTCCTTGAATGACTGAATGAATGGATGGAGGCGATATTTAAACTATTTACATGCCTCTTATTTTAACTCCTTTAATTTCCTATGAGGCGAAGCATCAGTGAGTAATGTGACACGGAGGTAGGCGAAGCAATGGGCGTGGTGCACTCACTTCCCAAGGGTTAATCCTCAGCATCGGATGGAAAAGTGATCCATAATTCCCAACTGGGGAGAAGCTAAAATCGTGTTGGAGAATACTCGTGTTCCCACCCAAGCGAATACTCGTATCCCAGGTGGAGACCTGTATCAATGCGGGGACGCTTATGGTGCCAGCACCAAGCACCTGGGCCAATCTCTTCATGGAAAAATGAGCGGTATGGTCACCTCCTTTGCGATGGAGGATACGGATAGTAGAAGGAGCATTAAGGGCCAATTTCATGGCGTCACCAAATGCGGAGCGGACATTTGATGTCCGCGCCGAAATATGGCCCAGTGTCACTCCGACAGTGACCATCGTTTACGTGGGTCGGGCTCGGGTTTGGGTTGTTCATTTTTCAATCCGGAAATGAAGTTGATCAGACCTTGGGCTATCCGGAACTGACTGGCAAAGTCTAGGAAGGTTGTAAATGGTGAAAACTATGCAGATCGGCCTCAGGCGTTGGCCATCCCTTCTAATGCGAAATTGATTGGTATCACAACTGGAGTTTACGAGAGGTATGGCTAGTCCCCTGCATGAATTACTTTGTGCAGGCTCATTTGGTTCGTTGTACTACCTGTAGACAAGGAAAAGCTGGTATATCACTAATGCTGCTCTGGTAGGAAAGCTTAGAAAGTCTTGAGCTTATTATCAAGTCCACTGTGGACCTTGAATGGGGTTTGTTAAATAGGTGCGCATTCATCTGTACTGAAGCTTGAACATCAAAACTTGATTCATGTTTAACGCCTTTTTTATCACTTGGTATTACGCCCTACCGGCGTTGAGAGGACCGTCTGGTTCAAATTTATCCGTGGTAATCAATTCCGGATACTTCACACCACCTTCTTTAAGAACGGATTCCATAATATCCATGATCATGTACGACTCTGACCAGGGCATGATGTCACTCTCCTTCTTTCCATCACGCAGGCAACGGGCGCATTCATCCGCCTCCCAGAAATTACCGTGACCCCAGTTGCCTCGATCCGGGTCTTGCGGGATTGGCATTTGAATTGTGTCAACATGCCCATTTCCATCTCGCTTGATCAGTTTGTACCCTGTAGGCCGGCAAGCAGGCCCAGTGACCTGAATCTCGCCACTTGAACCCTGAATGCGAATTGCTGCGCCACCTGTATACAAGCCATCCAAGTCGGTGCTAACACGTAAGTTTGTCGTTGCAATGCCCATGCTCTTGCTTTTTGGGAACTGTATAATAATACTGGTCATTTCGTCTATACCACTGTCGTATCTATTGACCGCAGATATAACATTTGGAGCTTCTTTCTCCTCTTCCGATTTGGTATCGTAGAGGGTTTGAAATACCCAATTCAGCGGGTAGACCCCGAGGGTCAACAGAGCGCCGCCGGCAAGGTTAGGATCGATCATACGGTGAGAATCGGGATAGTCGAGCTTGCCATCAGGAAGATCCTTATTGTAGGAGAAGTCCGCTACGTCGCTAGTTAGCTAGTGGACTGAGATGGATGTAGATTGATAGTATTTCCAAGCTAGCGCAATGTAGCAGTAGAGATCCTTCGAAATATATTCGTCGGACTTACCAAAGACCCGGTACACGGTGCCGATAGCACCGGATTTAATAAGGTCGCGGATTTTAATGCTCACAGGAAAATACCGCACCCAGACTGCCTCCATAAAGAATACATTCTTCTCTTGAGCAGCTTCGGTCAATCTCTTGGTTTGAGATGCAGTGATTGTAAGAGCCTTTTCGCAAAGAACACTTTTCCCGGCCTGGATGGCTAGCATAGTGTTCTGGAAGTGATGGCTATGAGGCGTAGCGACGTAAATGATGTCGACGTTAGGATCCGCCACAAGCTCAGCGTATGAGCCGTAGGCTTTGGTCAAGGTTGGACTGCCAATTTTCTTGATGAACTCCTGGGCTCGCTCAACGGAAGACGAAGAAGCGACAGCGGCGATCTCGTGGCGGACATCCTGGACATCTCTTGTCGCAGGGTTCGTCAGAAGGTCCTTCGAAAAGTCTTCAAACTGTTGAGCATGATTTCATATAGAGCAGGACGTAGAAATTTATTGCGAGATTCACAGTACGTACACTCAGCAATGGCACCAGTAGCCAATATCCCCCATTTTAAAGCAAAGGGATCCATAATCTCGCTGCTTGGCTGCTCGAGAGCTGATTGCTGGTAGGATGTTGTGGAAATGGTGGCCAATCGTAGTCCAGAGTAATCACGCAAGTAGCAAATGCAGGAAGCGTGTTGGAACTGCGAGAGGTAGAAGGTGAGCTATTCAAATCGGGTAGCTCCGGGGTATGGCCATTCGTCATATCCTCACTCAAGTACCATGGGCTGTATGGTGCAATAAATGAAAGTGTGCAGCAAGAAACAGGACGTAACGAAGATGTGTGATGAAAACAAGCCTTTACTCCGTAGAGGGTGTGGCTAGCTTTGCCGACCACCAGGATGTGAGTATCTCACTTTGACCAATCACGTTGCCCGTGTGTGTGTATCGATCTCGGGCAAGTGTGAGCCGGTATGGGGTTTTGAACGCGTTCCCCACAAGTCGCTCTTAGAATGAACCGAAAACCGAGCACTGCTTGACTTGAGACTGTGGATTATTGGTGCTTTACTCCGTGCATCATCGCGTGTAGATGGTGGGGGGCTTGTGTGTTGGTGTTTGGGGGCTTACTTAGTGGGGGCTGACTTAGTGGGGGCTGAGTTTAGTCTTGGGGAATGCATTGAAAGCTCAGCTTGGATCATGTTGCAATAATGCACGTAACCTAGGTGAAGAAAGAGAAGCAATGGGTTTATAGGTTGACTAGAGAGCGACTAAAGAGTAGAGAGCGACTAGAGAGCATCGATTCATTGCAAAACAAAGGACTTGCTCGAAGTGTGTCAGAAAAGTGACGGTGGCTTGGTTTTCCACACACCCCTTGCGTTCAACGGTTTCTTATTCCAATCCAGGGAAAGAAATGAGAAGATAGAAAGGAAGTCCCAAGAAGATTAAGTAAGAAACCCAGAAGAAAATTTGTTGACAAGAAGAAAATGGAGCAAGGAAGAGAGTTTAAAGCAGGCATGGCGAAGACCTAGCATTCGCTCGTTGTGGTGTTGGTGCCTGAGGTTGTCGCAGTCACTCACCATACATCTTTTTCAGCCTCATACAGCGCTACCGTGCAAGACTTGACGCCCAAATGGTCGTTTGAGCAAGTAGAAGCAGTCTGGTAGCCTAAAACATGTGGGAAATGTCTTGTTTATCGCACTTTCGGTCCTCCACTTTGGCCATCTTCACGTGATTGCCGCACGTTCCCCTGAGGTCTCGACCTCCGGCATCTGAGCTGTAAACGGAATCTCGGCTCCGGTGTTGCTCCTCACGGCATTTGCCGACAGTTGCATCGTCGTCATCCAATTGGAGCTGTTTCATATGATATAATGCTTCCATTGGTATCGCTACACTAGCAGCCTAGTTCTTAATAAAATCTCGGCTTCGGCAAGCGTCCGGGAATGCTTCCAGGGCGTTCGCCGAGAGCTACATCATACTCTAAAGTGAAGATGATGCTCTGATTCTCCTGATTTCGGGATATGGGCTTCAAATGGGGCATCGGCTTCGGATTCCTGCTATGCGGTATCCGCCGGCAGCCCCGTTGTTTTGATTCCAAACCTATGCAGATGGCAAGCCAGCAAGGATCAAGCTTTTATTATTGCTTGATTTAGTGGGCAGATGCAACTCATCAGACTTTTCATCACCCGACCCCTACGTCCGAGGCGGCAATTTCATTCCTTGGATTAAGTGTAGAAATGTTATAAATAGTGATGCGGACACCTTCCGTGGCCTTGATATTTCAGCTTCAGTCTACAAGCGCTGGTAACTTTGCTTCTACACGTCCCCGAATAAGTTGGCTGTGACCTTCTTTAATACTCCTATTCAGTACAAAAACATACACCGCTCTTCTTCAAGGAATTCAACGCTGAAAATGGGACTCGGCGGCTTTTTGGACCGTGTTTCGGAGAAGATGGCTCAGTCGTGGCTGTTGAGCAATACAGCCATACAATATTACAGTGCCTGTTGCGGTGCAGTATCTGGCATCTTCTTTATCCTGGGGTTCATTATTTCCGACTTTATCCCACCAGTTAAACCATCCTGGGATGCTGAGAGGATTGCAAAATTTTATCAAGATCACCTTACCCGCATTCATGCAGGCTCCGCGATTCTCATGATAGCCGGGGGATTCTACCTTCCATTCTCCGCTGCTATATCGTACCAGATCCGCCGTATCCCTAAAATACCTTACATAATCCATCAGGTACAATTGGCATCAGCTGCTGCCGGGATCTGGACCTTTATGCTCCCGGGCATCGTCCTTGCCATTGCCTCATTCCGCCCGGATCGGCCTGTCGAGATTACCCAGGCCTTGAATGACTTTTTCGTATGTGATTCTCTTGTGCGCAAATTAACATATACTGACCTTGAGATATATATAGTGGCTTGTGGCATTGATGCCTTGGCCCACCTTCATGGTACAGAACTTTGCCTTTGCGTACGCTATTATCATCGACACTCGCAAGAACCGTCTTTTCCCAAAGGAACTCGCCATTGTCAACATCGTCATGCCAATTATTTTCGCCATGGCAACCGGGATCCACACAGTATACAGCGGCCCCTTTGCTTGGAATGGAGTTATTGCTTTCTACATTGTTGGCTTTACGTTTGTAGTCCAGCTCATTGTTGACGCGATCTACCTAGCTCTGGCTGCTAGACAAGAAGAGAAGGACGAGAAGTTAGACAAGAATTCTGACGTGTCTGAGCCCCTGGAAGTTTAAAATTTGTAAACAGAGGGGGGATAAGATGGATTGATGGAGGGTCGGGTCGGCTTGAGGTGCTTGTGTTGAGTGGCGGCTGGGTCATGGTGGATCTGAGTAGGAATGTTTCGTTCTGCTAACGCAGCCTATCCTAGATCATCATTTACATATCTCGCAAACCAAGCATGACATTAATTTTGAGTTTTTTCCCCTTTATTTTACGTGCTATTTTAAAGTCCAACTGTGAGATTAGTTGTGAAATGAATGGCCATACTGAGATTTCGAATTATAATTCATATCTTCAAAAGAAGCCATTACTTTTTAGTCCTCGACGTGAATCGCCCCGAAGCTCCTAGGATCAAACGCGAAGGTTATGTGGAAGGCTAAGATGAAGAAGAATTTATTTATCATGATTTTCGTTAGACGTACCAAGTCTTTGTTATTGGGCATAAAATATGCAATGGGAGACTCCTTCTAATCCTTGAACAAGGGTATACTATACAGGCAAATGAATATATTCCTGACTGGTCTTGGGATTAAAAACATGCCCAACCCCAGGATCCTCATAGTCAATCAACACCTAACCACCATTTTCGGGCTTGAACGTAATGCTGTCAAAACAAAGCATGGTAGAATTGTAAAGTGATGAAATACCCACATGTAATACCGAAGTTGTATACATGGTGCTAAGACAGCCTATTCAACTAATTTTCCTCCGCATATGCTGAGTTGTGGTGTGTATAGGCCAAGCGTTGACGACTTGAATAGGCAGCTTGCATCATTTTAGGCAGCTTTCGTTACATCATATCGTTTGAGGTGCGAATAAATAGAAATCCATGCGATTTTCAAGGCTGTTGGTCGTTGTAATTTGTTATACTTCCAATGAGGATGTGTGGGACATGATCAGTCCAATGCTTCGTGTCCACGATATCACTATGAATGAAGTTAGAAATGAGGCTTTAGATAGGAGAATTGAGGAAAAGTACTGACAAATTTTTGTTGAGGTTGAACTTCTCCACAATATCGTCATCAAGATACCTCAATCTTTCACACTCTTCTTCTCCGGTTCCGAAACGAATAAACTGTATCATGATGCGGTTGTATTGAGAGTCTTCCCTGGCGAGTCGCTTTGATGCGTCGGCGATGACATTATCGACCCGTGACTCAGCGGGCTCCCACACTGCGTCAGTAAATACATAGATACTGACGGGCTTTTTGAAGAGACTTTGGAACTTTGAAGATTTCTTCTAAAATGTTACCGAGGCTGTGTTCCATGGCACATGTTCCTTCAACAAACTGGTGTGCCATAATGGCAGTTTCCAAGTCGGAACTTCTGTTATATTTGCCAGGTGTACCTATGTTCGAGGCGAAATATAGCTCCATTTGGTTGGGGTCGATTGGTTTAACGTAGTAACCAATGACTCGGGCAGTCCTTGCGGCGTCGTATTTATGTGTCAACATTGAGCTGTAGTCGTCGACGAGCATTATCTGCAATCAAAGTATAGTTAGACAGACTTTTTTATGAGTAGATAAATGGTGCTAATTGTACAAACCTGTTCTCGACCTCCAATGGATCTAATCTTGGACAATGCATCCGGAATGCCGCGGAGCTCAAGTACCCCAGATGAGTCTTCTGGCCGCCGGAAGACGCGCCTATTTTTCTTGGTTAAAAGACTGTGAACATGTTCGACGGTGATAGGTTCATAGTCAAGTATCCTCTCAGGAGTATTGGGAGTAGCATCTTCATTGACGCCAACTGTCTCCCCATTTACCTTGTAACCATTTGTCCGAGCCTCCGCGCCTTCTGACAAGCTCAATTGAGTTGAAACCGCCCTCATGGGTGGGTCTGGACAAGAAACACGCTGATGCTGCCTATTGCCACTACCGTGACGCTCTATTGATTTGGGCTGGAAGTTTCCATTCTCAAAGTCGGCCTGAGAGTTTCGAGAGGTAGTAACTGGCGGACTTGGGAAAGATGGAAATAACGTAAGGGGCCTTCCAGTATTCATCGGCAAGCTCCAGCGTGTTATATATTTGGACTCTTCTTTGCCCAGAGATGAGACAGGAGATTCAAATAAAGCCGAGAATTCGTCGTCGTCTACGATTCGATCTCTCCTACTTGATGATTTTCGGGGTGAAGTTGGAATGGGGTTCGGCACTGTATGTGATGAGGATGGGAAGTCGGATTGCAACTCATCAAACGAAGTCCGTGCCTGCCTCAGGCCATGTCCAAGGAATGATGCGGAGCGTCTATCGAGAGATAGCCGCTCTTTTTTGCCTCCTCCAACTTGTCTTTAGCCGAGTAGAGCGTCGATATTGCGTCCAACCGTCCTTTAAGCCGAGGCTTGAGCATGCGGCCAAGGATCAGCCTGCTGATATAAGGCGACAGGTTGTCGTCTTTTCGTGTCCCTAAGAGTGCCTTTCCATGCATAGAGTCCACGGCTTGGAGTCTGTGAGATCCGTTGTGGAAGCAAGCATCGTATCCACTGTCCCTCAGTCGATTTAACTCAGAAATCTCCTGCACCCTGAGCTGTCGGTATATCTCTCTGCCTCGCTCGTGCCAGACACTCCAAACCAGTATGTCACTGAATACAGCACCAAGTGCCCATACATCAACAGATGGATCAACCTTATTTTTGAGGCTATCTTGGAATGGATACACAGGACAGGATTCTGGGCTGCTAGAATACTCATTTCAGCACTTCCCGAAACTAGATTTTGAAGACTGGGTTTGGGGACTTACTGTACATCCGGTTTCCGTCGTTTGTAGCAGCGGGGTTATGCTGGGCTCCAGCGAGTTTCTTTTTGAGGTGACTCGTCCCGAAGTCGCCGAGTTTGAATTTGACATTATATGGAGATTCGGATGATTGAGGGAAAACGAGAATGTTTGTAGGTTGGATGTCGTGATGCGTTCTAGGTGAAGTTAGTCCGACGAGAACTTTGATTGACAATTATTACTCAATCGGTGTCTTCAACTCACGTGGATAATATCCATTTCGAATCAACTTCAGGATCGTGGATGATGGCTAGAGCCTTAAGTAGATTACAGGCTTCAGACCATAGTTGCGTAAGCTCCTGGATGTCATCTGACATCCTCGTGTTTTCGAAAAAGTCGAGTAGGCTACCGCCAGGAGCATACTCAAGGATTATGGTTCGTTTTGAATGTTGCTCAAATGACCCATAACATTTGACAATGTAATCCCAACAATTGGAGGGGAAGGTGGCATACGCGTCCGCTTCGGCTGAAAAAAGATCTTCAGCCTGGCCTCTTTGGTACACCTTGAAGACAACCGTTGCCTGCGATTTGTCGATGTTAGCGACTTGTTAAGAAGCAGTGTAGCGTGATTCCTTTTCAACAAAAAGAAGGAAGAAAGACACGTACGTTTGGTATGTTGTCATTGCACATGGCATCAATATTCGCCTTCCAAACAACAGCAACATCTTGAATGGCAGATTCCTGGCTGAGACGCTGCTCGAAGGTGACTGGTAGGATCATTTCTGGAGGTATTTTCCTCTTGTGGATAAACTCATCACGAAACTCTAGCGGGCAGAAGATCCACTGATACTTCTTGAACATCTCAAATAAATCGTTGTTGGGTGGCCTCGGCGCCCACCGACCTGGTTGATCAAGTAGCGGCAAGTTTTTATCGTCGATGTTGTACTGAGTAAAAAGCCCGATCGTTTCTGGCCTTCCTATGTAGACAAGAATCGAAAAGATCTGGGTAAAACGGCCGCAAATCACTTGTTTGCTTGTAAACACAGGGGGAGTGCATGAGGCGCAAATGTCGTGCACCCCGTGCTCTTCCCAGTATACCATGAGGGCGCGAGGCGGGATATAGTTGGCATCTTGATCAAACCCATTTCGCCCTTTCCTCAAATTATCCATTACGTATTGGGTAAAATGATCGGTGAGATCGTTATTCATGTTTGTTGAGCTCGCGAATAGGCGTTTTAATCTCTCATGGGCTTTATGGAGACTGTCGATCGTGATGCGCGTGGCGGCTGATGAGGTCGGTCAGAGTGATCATCGATGAAGACGCGGAGGGGTCTAAGGAGCAGGCAGGCAAAGACGGCGCGAAAGCCTCGCGAAAGTTGGCCTGCGCTAAGCGGTCGG
This sequence comes from Aquanectria penicillioides, assembly GCA_003415625.1. Taxonomy (NCBI): domain Eukaryota; kingdom Fungi; phylum Ascomycota; class Sordariomycetes; order Hypocreales; family Nectriaceae; genus Aquanectria; species Aquanectria penicillioides. The sequence continues at coordinate 503,464 of PYIU01000003.1, forward strand.
CGGTGTCGCACAGGAATAGACTGAGACGATTTCAAAATATTCAAAGTCAATTAAGCAGCTATAGAGAGATAGCTGTCGACGCGCTTGTCGATGTCAGAGGTGAACCCGCACAACGGAGACGGAAAGAATAGAGGGGTAAAGGGATGAGATGGGATAAACGGGTGGGTTTGAATGGCATGGACATGGGTATAACACCCGGCCTTGAATGCGTTCTCATATTTGAGTCGCGTTAAGTGGCTAGCAAGGTTATTCGAGGCGTGATGATATCACCCACAGCGACCTGGCTCAATGGCAGCCTAACGGCTATTCTTCAAAGACGAGGCATGCAGGAACACAAAGGGCAGTGCAAGAACGTCTAGTGCGCGAGCTGGAGGGTCACAAAAGGCCAAAGAGAACTCGGGCTTTGCTCAGGGGCTCAAGTCTGGGTGGAATCAGAACGAGGCTGCTATTGTGGGGTTTTGCCAGACAAGCGCCTATGCAAGACTTTGAGACTGTGGGTTGCCCGGTTCAGTAATTGGCTGCGACCAGGCCCTTGACACCATCTTTCTGCCGCCGCTGGGAGATGGGGATGGGTGCAGGGAGACGCAAAGAGTCAAGGGCTTGCAGGGCTGGAGCGTCTAGTCGAGAGCCACGACCCAATTCTTCGCTGGCTCTGTCGGCCTTGCCGTATCTCTCTGCCTGGGCGCCTTGCTGCCTTGCGCCCCCGTCGTATGCCTCGCCGGCCGTAGTCAGTCTGATCTTGGAATTTACAAGGCCGAGGCTGAGGAAGTCTCATGTGACGCGAGTCCAGGAGAGCAGCTGTGGTGCCCCATGCGCAGGTGAATCCCTCGAGTTGAACAAGCTATCTGATGGGTACAAACTGCCCACGGGTGATTCTATTAACTGGGCTCGAAAATCTACACCGAAGAAGTGGATCTAATGGGAAAAGGGAGGAAAGTAAGAGAGAAAGAGAAGCGACAAAAGGGCCCCCCATATTTGGTGCTTTTCTCTCACTTCTCAGACCTCCCCTTCACGAAATGTCTGTTCCTCAAACCGCTTTGGGTTCCTCCGCTTCAACCACCTGTAGAACAAGGACCATAAAATAAATGTCCCCGCCATCATAGGAAAGCATATCATGCAAAATAGTTGGAAGCCTGGACGATTGAATTGTCTCGCACCGGTCGCGGAGTCCCAGCTCACGAGGTTGCTCTGGAGGAAAGTCTGGTCAAGTGTTAGATGCGACATCCATCGTCTGCAATATGGCTATCCAAATCTTACGGAGACGAATGTGCCCGGCAAGAATGCCAGGGTCACAAATGTAATGATATGCATGGATCCAGTCTCTTGCTCGGTCTTGTTTGCAATCTTTTCCATCTTCCGAGCTTGCTCATTGGCTATTTCTTCGAACACTTGGCTAGCTTGAATGCTTTTAAACTGCAAAATGTTGTCGAACTAAGAGCAAATCTGTTAGGGGAAAGTATTGATTGGACGTAAAACAGCTAAACTTACCAGCGCTTTCCCGTCGTTAAGCCAGGAAATCATAGTCTCCAGCTGAGTTAGTCTAATCTCGAGGTTCTTTCTAATTCTCTCGACTTTGCGGACGAATTGCGCAACGGACCTTCTACAGTCATTTTTAATTTCACCAGGTAGTTCGTCTCTCATAATTAGGTTGCTGTAGCATTCGCTGATGTCTCGTAATACCTGCGTATCGAGTTGGATAACCAGTCGCATTTCCTGCAGTTGTTCCCCTAGGTGGTGAAGTCTCTGAAGTTCTGCAAAGGAAAAGATTTCGAATGGCCTCAGGTTACTTGCGATCTTGTTGAATTTTTCCGTATTTCCATCTTGTGGCTTACTGAGCCCTCCAGGTTTAGGCAATGAGTCTTCGGCCCGTGTTTTTGTCCATGTTCCCCATAAATTGGACATCATCCTCTCACTCCCAGAGCGAATGGTTCCGACGAGCGTGTTGTCCCTTGACAACCTCTGTGTTTTGTTTGACTTCATGCTAAAAGTTTGCCGGATTCTCAATGCTTGAGGCTCTCCAGCTTCAAAGTCGTCGATATTAGCTGTCTTGGCTTTGATGATGATTTTGGAGAGCCTTTTTTCGATGTCATTGATGCAGGCCCGCCAATTTTCATCGCACCAGTTTAAAATGATGAGATGGGTAGCAAGGGAGGCTTTGAATTCACATGCTAAGTCATTAGATATATTGGCTTTGAGTTCTGGAAGGTCTCCCAGTGATTCTGTGATAGCATCTTTCATGACACTATTTGCCTTGATGTTGAGCCAGAGTGCCCTGCCCGTAATCAGATCGAAAGAGTGGTACACGGCAGTTTGCCTGATTCTCCACGGCCATTCAGCTTCTTCATCTTCTGGATCCTTTGTGCTATCTATGTCCTCTGTGAGTTCAACAGAGCGGACAAGGTAGAACACGCGATGTTCCTGTCCCGAGCGGCCCAACTTGGGGATTGTATAGGCTTTATTGTCCTTGGTGCCGAGGGAATCTTCCGACTCAAAGCCAGTCATAGAGTAGTCTAGTGGCAATGATGTTCTTCCAAAAGAATAAATATAGTCCAAGAAGCAGGGCGACACCTGATGAAAAGTCATAATGTAAGAGAAGAGTTCGCGAGTGCACTGCAGTGGCCCCGGGAATCCTTTGCTTGGACAAAACTGACGCATGTGAGCCCAAACCAATTCCCAGAAATAGATTAAAGAATTAGAACAGGTAATAGGGGCTTACATATAGCGACATTTTGGATCCTTTTGGTTGTTCAGAAGAAGGGATTGGAGATGATCCTGATTCGAAACCCTTATCTCCCGGTACTCTTGTCGTTTGTCAGTCAGCTTCTTAGTGTTTACAATGCATAAGACTTACTGTTTGCGCCATCATAAAGTTCTAGAAGATCTAAGCACTGTGTAGTAGAAGTAAAAAGCCTTCCTTCATTGTCTTTCAGATATTCTTGATGTTGTCGCAACACCCGTCGCAAATGGCCTGAACGTAGAATATTTTCCGGATATACCTCGCATTTTCGACACTGATCCACAAGCTTATCATGTGAATTGATGGACATGGTCAACCGCAAAAATGAAACCTCATCTGGAACGCTGATTATCTTCAAGATGTTGGTGCTGTATTCGCTACCTTGCCAGACTTTTAAATGGAGAGAATTTCGGCTATTCGAGCCTGATTGTTTGTTATGCCTCGAGCTGTGGCACAGCGGTAAGGAATTCAAGCATGCCTTGGCTAAGTAAATAGCGAGCAATGTATTCAATAACATACTACACGTTGCAGTTGTCTGCTGAGTGGCAACATGATGCAATAACCGCCGTACTCGAGCCCCTGTGGCACCCCAACACGATGCAAACCAACACGGCCTGCGATATCATTGGCTAGGTTGATAAGACTTGCGTTATGGCTGCGAACCATGCGCCCACATGATTTGAGCCATTTCTTTCCCCCTGTCCAACCAGGAATGAAACAAGGCAAATGTGCAGAGGTCGCCTTGAATGTGCCTTACAGCTCATCAAGGTTTTCTCCATTGTCGAGCGTTGTGCCGAGTGCCAAGCCACCACCTTACGCAGCCTGATCCAAGCGATGGAAAATTGTATTGCAAAACTTTGAGTTACTGCCCGGACATTTCCTGGGGCGGTGCCCAGGTTCTTTTTCCCTTTAAATCTTCAACCCCCTCGGAGTGAATTTGCTAGAAACGGTCAGGTCTAATATTCTTGAAATGATCCAAATCAGTTTGGAGCAGGAGGCTTACCTTATCCCATTTGACACCATTTGGCAAGTAGAAGAGAAAAGTTCCGTTTTTAAGCTAGAATGATTAGCTATTCCTTCGTTTATATGCGTGGGGTTGGAGCTAATTACCCACTTCAACTGAAATGTCGTGTTTAAATTCGTATTGGAGCCAATCTTCTAACACGTCCTTTCGTAGCTTGTATGTGGGAACTCGAATTAGTTGCGACATTGTGATGGCTGCACAGCTTCGTGTTCCTACAAGTTCGAAGTTCACTGTTCCGTCCAAATTTCGGTGTTGTTTAAGTATAATAATCATAGCCCCGCGCCCTAACCCTCCTCAACGTGGGATGTTGGCAGTGGGCGATGTTGCAATTGCCGGGCATCCATCAACAGCCTGCGGCATGCGGGTTGCGTAGTTTCAATGCTGCAGTGTGAGAATGAGGAGTTGGGGGACACAGAGTCACCGCTTCACAAAGTTGAGCCTCATTGATTCGGTTGCTCAGCCGCTTATTGGATGCCGACATTTGGACGCCGTATGAAGGCATTCCCGCCAGGCGGAGTAAGCGGGTCATGAGAGCGACGCCACCACCAAACATAGCCACTACGATTCAATATTCGATTGAGTGGCTGCTGATAGCCTGCTTCAAAATGTAGGTCATGTTTCGTGGCCGCAGAAGTCATGGGCCAACATGTCACCGCAAGATCAGGCTACCAATGAAATCAATGGATTATTCTCAACGCGCGATGTGAGGGTGTTGCCACAATTCGAGATAAGAGCCACTAGGGGGGTCATGCCTCGGCTGACTTGCACGTCTCAGGACATTGAAAAGATTTCAAGACTCATGTTATCCAAAACAATATGTCGATGAAGTGCATCAAATAGTATCTACCGAAAATAAGATTGCATTTTGTGTATGCCTATCGGAGGCCTAGGAGGAATAGAAAAAAAAACGCGTGGCATTAGGTCGCCTGTGATGTCATTCACCCGAGAAAATTTTGAGGGGCATTTGATACGGAGCCTGGTATAGCCATTGCCCTCAGCATCAAAAGCAGACGCTTGTCTACTATGTTCCGCATTAATCCCCTATCAGACATGAGGCCTGTAGGCCGCTAAAACCCGAGTCTCTCGGCATGATTGAATGATCTGATAATTTTATGGATCGTATGAAACAAAGTCGACGCCAGCTCGAATCAGAAAGATTCCCTATTACTAAGGTCCTTGAAGCTTGTTTCCTCCCATATTGGTGTTTCTTCCTTTCTTACAATTCTTTTTGGCACCATAATAGTGCCTGCAAATATAGATACCAGTGAGGTACCCTGCATACAAGACAGTTTTATCTTGAATCTGACATTACAATCTCAGTTTTCGTCGTCCCAGAAAGGTTCTGATAGAAACAATGAAGGATATATCCGCCCGAGGAACTTGGCAACGCCCATGGCTTTAGTAAGGAATCAAGATTGGTAAATCCGAAGATAACCGCACAACGAATTAACATCTCAAACACAGATCAGAACTCGAATGGACTCAAACCTTGATTTTGATCAAGTTTGGGACTGGAGCAACAATGGCGGTGACCAGATTTCCCAATGAAAAGATCGCTAATTTATTGACTACAAAATTGTGACTCAACACTGAGGTATCCCCGGCGTTGTTTCCGAGGCGCGGAGTTGAAGTTTATCCACTTCAGTGGAGTCCGGGGTGGTTTCTGTCATCGGAATCGGCTTTTTCACCATGGGGAGAAAAAAAAAAGGGCCGATATCGCGGGTTTGCCGATCAAGCAAATTCACTCAAATATCTGTGAGTCGTGTTGCCAAAGGATCCCTGTCTTTGACGAAATTCTACACCGATGCTCTATCATCTTGTTGTTACAACCACCTTGCCCTTTTCCCGCTCGTCGGCCAGCAGCTGGATATCAGTCAATAGTGGAATAACCGGTGACCACGATACGAACCCTGGATTGTTAAATCGTCGAAGATAACTGGCATCAAATTTCTGTTTGTCAGATGAGTCACAATCGAAAGCTTGTGTGCCAACGAAGCAAATAATTTTAGAATTGAGTTACGAAAAATACTTGATCACGATGCGACCTCTCTCTGAAGAGCGCCAAGAGGGCGGTGAGAACCTATCCGAGCAACCACCACAAGTTCAGCATGGTGATACAGAGCTGGAGTCCAGACCGAATAACTTAGGGCAAGAAATTGGCGATAGTGAGCCGAGCTCGACGGCTTTAGGTGGACAAAATGTGGACATTTATAAACGCTTCAGTCCACTCCGAAAGCTCGGCATCGTCGTTACGCTTTGTTTCTGCGGATTTGTAACACCGATCAGCTCAACAGCCCTTTTGGTAGCTATTCCCGAAATCGCCTCGGCATTTCAAACAACAAGCGTCATGATCAACGTCTCGAACGCTTTGTTTTTTGTGTTTATGGCTATCAGCCCTCTGTTCTGGGGACCCTTGGCCAATTGTTTCGGCCGACGTTGGATCTTCCTCATCTCCAGCGTAATGCTCACCGTGTGTAGCATTGGAACGGCGGCAGCGCCTAATTTGGGTGCTTTCTTCGTTTTCCGCATGCTTACCGCATTCCAAGGCACTGCGTACTTGGTCGTGGGCTCGGTGGTCATTGGTGACATTTACCCTCCCACAGAGCGAGGAAGAGCTCTAAGCTGGTTTATGACTGGTATTCTAGTCGGTCCTACGATGGCGCCGGTGGTTGGTGGTGTTGTCATTACATTCACCTCCTGGAGAGTTATTTTCTGGATTCTCACTGGCCTTTCGGGTTTTGCTACAGCGCTTGTGGTATTTCTTCTGCCAGAAACAATCCACGAAATGGAGCCGATCAGCACTGAAGGTGGAGTCTTGGGTTTCGTTGCTGAACTTGGGCATCTCGTGAACCCCATCATGGTTCTGCGGCCCTTGTTCACTTATCCAAACTTGTGGATTACTGCACTGGCTGTCTCATCTCTTATTTGGAACCAATATTCTTTGCTAACTCCAATCCGGCACGTCCTCAACCCAAGATTTAACCTCACATCGCCACTGCAATCTGCCCTTTTCTATCTAGCGCCAGGAGGCGGTTACCTCATAGGCAGCTTTTTCGGTGGCCAGTGGTCCGACTATATTGTTGCGCGGTACATCAAAACGCGAGGCCGTCGGGTGCCTGAGGATCGTTTGAATGCCGCGGTTTTTGTCATGATTATCGTGGTCCCAGCATGCATGGTGCTTTATGGATGGGGGTCGAGAAGCGGATTGGCGGTATTCCACTTGTGGTCATTGTCATGTTCCTTCAAGGTTTCTCTCAACTCTTCTGTCTTCCCAGCCTTAATACCTATTGCATTGACGTGATGCAGGACAAAGGGCAGAGCTCAGTTGTGGTTGCTGGAAATTACTTGACTCGGTTCATGTTTGCGGCGGCTGGCACTGCGTATGTTTACCTGCCATCCAAGCGATTGGGGTGGGTTGGTTCAGTACCATATCTGGCCTTTTTATCTCAGTTACTGGGTTTATGACATGGCTATTGACCATTCACGGGGAGAAGTGGCGTCAGTCGAGAGGCAGCTGAGCCGCCCAATGAGGATAATGAATGAAGTCGGACATTTCCCTTGAGCAGGTTTGTTCTGACCTTAGATTTGGTGTTCCGCCTTTACCAAGCCAGGGACAAGTTATGGACAATATAATTAAGCAAAAATGAATTGAAGGGCAATATTCCGTAAAGGTTGAGTCCTTCCAGACTTGCTTCTTCTGACGAGTGGTTAAGCAGGCCGTGAAGAATATGATATCGCATTGGGGCAATGCATCCAGGGCTTGTGTGCCTACGCTATGAGAATTCGAGGCTTAGTCACGTTGTGATCACTCGGCCAATCAGCTCTCGACCTTGGTCGGGTTGGTCATCAAGTCGCAGCCTTCAGGCACGCACACTATGAGACAGATCTCATTCGATTCGCTACGCTTTTGTTAAGTTGCTGCCGCGCTTCATCTTCCCAACCTAGGAGTCTGTCGACAGGAATCTCTTCTCCAACCAGCGGCGCTCGCCAAGGAAAATTGAACCATCATTCGAGCCCTCGCCAGGGCACCTCCATTATGTCCGATCCACTATCCGTGGCAGCGAGTGCGGTTGGCATCATCTCGCTAGGCATCCAAGTAGCTCAATCATTAATTGACTACTATTCGGCGGTCAAAGGCCAAGAATCTGAGATCGCTAGTACGCTCAAAAGACTTCAATGCCTGCTGGAAACGCTTGAGATCTTGCGAAACCAAATCCGGGCTCGCAAGTTCAAGGTTGACGATTACAAGTTGATTACTCACATTGAATCATCACTGGCTCATTGCGAAGAATACATCCAAGAACTAAAAGATGAGATCGGCAAATTCGCAACGAAACCCGTCAAGGGCATTCGGGCCACCGCCCATACCACTGCACGTCGCCTAACATATCCGTTTCGACAGAGCACGCTACAAAAGCTTGAAGAGGACGTTGATGGAATTCTGAATCAGCTTTCTGTGGCACAGCAACTTTTGCTTCAAAAAGACATCGGCCATACTAGAGACGAAATTGGAGACACTAAGGTGTTACTTGACCTGGTTAGAGCCAGCCAGGTCTCAATGGAAATCCGTGATTGGTTAAGGGCACCGGATGCAACTATCAATTTTAGTGAAGCTTGCACAAAGAAGCACCCCGGAACTGGAGTTTGGTTTACTCATGGACCTTCATTTACTACCTGGTTTGGGAAACCGAATTCCTTCTTGTGGCTCAATGGCTTTGCAGGATGTGGAAAGTCGGTGCTGGCATCCACTGCCATTCAATCCACATATCAACGCCAGAAATCCAATCCGAGGGTTGGCATTGCATTCTTCTTCTTCAGTTTCAATGACAAAAGCAAACAAGATGCTTCTGCTATGCTTCGAGCACTGGTGCTACAGTTGTGGAGTCAACTTGACAACCGAACACTTCTCCCCCGGCTACGCGACAGCTACACCCACTCCATGCCGCCTGATCGAGTCTTTGAAGAGTGTCTCCATCAAATTGTTGTGTTATTCGACGATGTGTACATCATCCTAGACGCACTTGACGAAAGCCCACGTGATAAGCATAGAGAGGCAATGTTGCAGGTATTAGTAGATATGCGTGCATGGTCAGAGCCAGGAATGCATCTCCTCGTCACTAGTCGTGACGAATCCGACATAAGAGGTGACCTTGATCCATTACCTGATGAAATAATTACAATGAAAAATGAGTCAATCGATCAAGACATTGCTTCATTCGTGTCTCAACATCTCCGGGAGAACCGGCGGCTACGAAAATGGGAGAAATACCATACTCGGATAGAGGCCACGCTCACAGAGCGTGCCAATGGGGTGTATGTGTCCGGAGTTGGTTCTTCCTTTCTTAAGACGCACAATCTAATATGTTTATATCCAGATTTCGATGGGTGGAATGTCAGTTCAAAGCATTAGCTCGTTGCCCTTGCAGTGAAGACTTTCTTGAACAACTGCTCGACTCATTACCAATAACATTGGACGAAACATATCGGCGGATGTTAGCTGAGATACCTGCGAACTTGAAGGCATATGCTCGTCAAATGCTAATCCTTCTATGTTGCGCGAAAAGACCATTAGCCGTATCAGAATTGATTGATGGCCTGGCTATGGAATTCAGCGATACCCCGAGATATGACACCAAGCGGAGGCTAGAAAATGCAGAGGCCCTCCAGGATATCTGTCCTGGATTCACTGAACTAAATGAAGACCCTAAAAACAGGATGACCATACGTGTTGCTCACTTCTCTGTCCAAGAGTTTTTGGAATCAGAACGAATTTGGCGGAACGAAGACACAAAAATGTTTGGAGTCAGGCAAATGGATGCCCACACATCGATAGCCCATGTGTGCTTGACATTTCTACTCGACCCTGGCCTAGCGACATCGCTGGATCAGCACCCGTTGACATACTACGCTGCTCGATACTGGCCCGAACATTTCAAGGAAGGAGGTAGTAATCCAGCTGTAGAGAAACTAATCCTCCGCCTTTTCCAAGAATCTGATGCTTCAATGAAGAACTGGACCAACATTTGGAATATCAATGACAACATAGAGTACCTACCGCATCGGCCTCCTTGTCCTATATATTGTGCATCGTATCTGGGGCTTTATTCAGTGCTCCAAGAACTTCTGAGAATAAAAGGTATACCGAGTCACTCAAAATCGAATTTGAAGGTAGTTGGAGACCTGTTGAATACTGAAACTGGTGGTGAGTGGGAGACTCCCCTGGTAGCAGCATCCAAAAAGGGCCATGTTGAGATTGTTCAGTTGCTCCTTGACAAGGGAGCTGAGATAAACATGTCTACATCACGCGGATACGCAATTAGTGGTGCACTGGAGTCGGGAAACAAGGAGACGGTTCAATTACTCCTCAAAAATGGGGCGGACATTTTCGCCCATGATTGTTTCTACGGATCAGCATTACACGCGGTGTGTTGGGGAGGCGATGAGGAGAACGTTTCGTTGATCCTCGAAATGGGAGTTGACGTCAATGCCAAAGGGGCTACGATAGGAACAGCACTTCATATTGCTTCTATGATGGGCCATGAACGCATTGTTCGGCTTCTTCTGAGCCATGGAGCTGATATCGATTTGGACACGGGAATCTATGGCACTGCCTTGCATGCGGCATCCGAAGGGGGCAATCGGCAAATCATTCAGTTGCTCCATGATAAGGGAGCCGATGTTCACGCACAGACTCAACATTATGGTACTGCATTACATGCAGCTTCATACGAGGGCCATTTGGATTGTGTCCAGCTACTTGTGGGTCTGGGAGCGGATGTCCAATCTCAAGCTGGTTTCTACGGCACTGCGCTGCAAGCAGCGTCGGGGCATATGGAAGTTGTTGAATTTCTCCTTGACCAAGGCGCCAATATCAACAATCAAAGCGGGCAACATGGAAGCGCTCTACAAACTGCCCTGATTGGGGGTCATCTAGAAACAGCGATGTTTCTCATTCATAGAGGTGCCGACATAAATACGCAAGAGGGGTATTACGGAACTGCGCTTCAGACCGCTTCTTTAGCGGGGCACAAGGAAATTGTTCAACTTCTTGTCGACAAAGGAGCTGACATAAATGCGCCAGGGGTAAGAAATGGAACGGCGCTTCAAGCTGCAGCATGGGGAGGCTCCAAAGAAATCGCCGAGTTCCTCGTTGAGAAAGGATCAAATGTGAACGCCCCAGGTCCACAAAGTAGCACGGCAGTGCAAACTGCGGCATGGCGAGGCCACACGGAGATTGTAAAGCTTCTTCTGAATCGGGGCGCTGATATTCATGCTGAAAACATGTACTACGGAACTCCACTACGAGCGGCGGTGTCTCGAAATCACAACGATGTTGTCAGTATGTTACTCGAAAAGGGAGCTAGCATCGCCGAGACATACCAAAATGGGTCGACACCTTTACATTGGGCCGCAAAACAAGGTCACAGGGACATGGTGGAGTATCTCATCCAACACGGTGCCGATATATTAGCGAAGGATAAAATGGGACGAACTCCGTTGTTTTACGCGTCCATTGCAGGCTATGATACAGTGACTAAAACATTATTGTCACACGACGCCGAGGCTCAGAACTCGAAAGATCTCTTCGGCTCAACACCTTTGCGAATTGCTGTCAGTCAAGGCCATGTGAAAGTTGTTGAATCATTGTTAAATTCCAACCCAATCGACCTTGAATGCGAAGACTTGTTCGGCCGGACAACTATGTGGCTAGCACAACAGCAAGAATTCGACGAATCCGGAGAGATCTTGCAACTCTTACAACAACACGCAAAAGAAAGAGGAGTGTTTTTCGAGAGTAAAGAGATTACAGTCCATAAAAGGTCCCAAGTTACCAACTGGGCCTTGAATTGGTGCGACATCTGCACTCTCAACACCCTGACACAGAACATTCGACGCCATTGCTCGATTTGCTACGGTGGAGAATTCGAAATATGCAACGAATGTTTTGATCTAGGCGGCTACTGCCTAGATGAGTCACATGAATTAATTCAAGGAAGCCTTGAGCGCGTGTCAAAAATCGCTACTAGGCGTAATGAGTTCAACATCCCATAGACTGCGGAACAGCTCAGTATGAAAGGGACCACATCCTCAGGCGGGATCTCCAAGAATAGGCGGGCATTCCGTGGACTGAATTCCGGGCTTCCATCATTTTGAAAGAACAGTCTAGGCAATGACTACATTTAAGAGGAGAGTGTTACGTGTATTGGGGGTGTTTTAATGGATACCAATAGAAGGACGTGATAGCAGTTACACAGAACTGGCTTCAAAATAGAAGCGCTTTCACGAAACTAATACGTCCCTTCTCAAGGCTATCACAGTTCTATCAAAGGTGATATACCTGAGCTCTTATAGATCTAACAACAAAATCGAGTGTGTCAAATTTCGTGTCCAAGATCCGCGCGATCCAACATAGGTCGCTTAAAATCGGACACTTGTATCTCCATCACACAACGATCCAATATCATTGATCGTTGACATGAATCCAATTGATGACCTGGAATTTGGTCGTCTGTGATTTTCATAGCTCGTTGAATACTTCTCGTGTTGGCTGAATATCTCCCACTAGGTGCGACCACGGCCCTTGTTCCACGTCTCGGCACGGATCAGCATTCTGGTGGATGGCACGAGCATCTTGCGCAGGCTGTCAGTGAAGCCTATCAATATGGCCAAGCCGAATCTAACCTGCGAATAGTATAAGTCTCAGAACCTGTTATCTAAGTTGTAATGGCAAAATGTTGGCGCACTTCGCATTGTCGCGGTGGATTTAACCACCCTTGGATCTGAAATCCCATTTCCAACGGGGCTCTCTATTGTGTGGGACGAAGGCTCCCAAGAACCATAACCGCACCCCATACAAGCTTGTCTGTATATTTTGATGACTTAAATCTCAATTGCACATTAAATTAATTCATGGGTCGAGCGGAAGTTGATTAATGATGCCTTTTGTGTGCTTCACCATGGTTACACAAAACGGTTCCTGGCCTGGTGTGTGTTGGTGTGCACGGTGATTGTCAGGACCCATGCAGACTCCTAATGTACCCGAATGCCATCCCATTTGCCTATCCTCCATCAACTGGAGCAATCCGGAGAATGTAGATAAGGAGGGGGTGGCGGTGCCGAAAATCTCACTCTTCACTGCGCCTTTTGCTAGCAATTCCCACTGGTGCGGGGTAGAGTCAATGGAAAACCTGCGGTGGCATAATTTCCGTCTCCAATGCTTGGGTCTGGATTCCCTGTTTGAAATTCGCTTATGAATAGTGTCTTGTTCTCGTTGTGTACAGCTGCATGTTTGGCTTCTTCCTCAACGGACTCAACAAGTCTCCGATAAGTCTCCGCGATGGAAACCAGCAAGGTATTCAGCAACTGCGAGTTCTGCATCGCCCACACGAACTGGGTAGGGCAAACGGTGCATTCAAGGATGCTTAATGCCCTTGCAGTAACCGCTCGAAGCCTGGTCAGTCCAGAGGTGAAGGGCGTCGACTCGGTGGCTCTCGTCTCCTCCAGGCACAAGTAGATATTGGCTAGGCAGGAGCAGGAAGGCTTGACGCAAAGAGGGTTGGTATCCAATGGAATTTGGTTCATATCTAGGCCGATATTCGGTTCAATAGCGGTGTCGCATCTATTGGCACAATTAGAATACAATCACAAGGTCTAGGCCGAAGAACATACCCCCAAATAGGTTGCTCGCCGCCCCCTGGTTCAAAACCAAGTTGAGGTGCCAACTCAACACCACTGAGATCCATCTCCTTGCTAAAGTCGGCAGAAGACTCTCGCTCAATCGACGACGGGGGTGTTACATTTGGTGACATATCATCAATGGAGTGGTCTCCCTCATCATTTCGAACCTTTCGCTTTTTCGGTCTTCCCATGGGCAACTTGGCAGAGTACTTGCAGGTGTCTCCGGCATTAAGACACCTTCCGCACGCCGGGTACTCGCCATCGCACTTTAGTTTCTTGTGTCCTGCATTATTCAGCACCCAGAGTCGTCGTGTTGGATCAGAGCCCCCATACTGCACTGCTCGCACGAGGCCCTGCGATGGGAGTCCCGGGCTGCCGGGGCCATCAGAAGCACACGCAGGGTAGATTCTATCGGATTTTATGGGGAGTAGGGTTCTTTAGGCACGTGAGAACGCGGCACAGTCGGGGACATATATCCGGAGACTCCAAAGGTTTAGAATAATGTATAAGAATTATTAATTCTTCTGAGGGTCGTTGAAGATGCGTGAGGCTAAGACCGTGGACAACGGGTGAGACCAAAGTACCTAAAGTCGGCTGGTGGGGAGCCGTTGACCGATTGAGCCTAGCGCTCGTGGCCGGAGCTCGGAGGCTGCATATTCCGGCGGCCCAACCACCGACCGCAAAAAAAATTTGGATTTTCCAGAGCCGATAAGAAGCCCCACTATCAAAAGATCTTGAGATTCTACATCCAACATACATTTTGCGATCGCGACAATGGCGCCCTCAAAAGATGTTGTTGTTGCCGGCTCCAAAGCCGTGGCCTCAATTGACCCCGATCAGGTTTGTATATTGAGCTAAAAGATGTAAAAACAAGACCGCTGACACGGCTTCCCAGACCTTGAAGGCCTCCAAGGCTCTCTTGGCGCACATCAAGAAGGCGGCCAAGCAGAAGACGGAGGAAACTGGCAAGCGTAACCTCCTCGAGGACGACGATGAGCCTCTCGAGACTCCCATCTGGTTGACTTTGACCACCAAGCGCCACATCGCCGACAAGGCCCGCCTCCAACCCGGCAAGATCGTCCTGCCGCACCCTCTCAACACTGACGAGTCCTCCACCATCTGCCTCATCACCGCCGAGCCCCAGCGTGCCTACAAGGACATCGTCGCCTCAGAAGAGTTCCCCGCCGAGCTTGGCAAGCGAGTTACCCGAGTCATCGACTTTGGCAAGCTCAAGGCCAAGTACGGTCAGTACGAGGCTCAGAGGAAGCTTTTCTCCGAGCACGACATCTTCCTTGCCGATGACCGTATCATCAGCCGCTTGCCCAAGGTTATGGGCAAGACTTTCTTCAAGACCACACAGAAACGACCCATCCCCGTAGTGCTACAGGCCAAAGCTACGAAGGTGGACGGCAAGCGACAGAAGCGACAGAAGACTGAGGGACAGGTCAACGCCGGCACTCCCGCCGACATTGCCAAGGAGATTGAGAAGGCTATCGGTGCGGCTCTCGTCAGCCTAGCCCCCACCACCAACACCGCTGTCCGAATCGGATACTCCGGATGGACCGCCGAGCAGATTGCCGACAACGTCGACGCTGTCGTCACGGCTCTGGTTGAGAAATGGGTTCCCCAGAAGTGGCGTAACATGAAGAGCGTCTACATCAAAGGCCCCGAGACTACTGCCCTGCCCATCTGGCTGACCGACGAGCTCTGGATGGATGAGAAGGACGTCATTGCCGAGGACGAGGAGACCAAGGCCATCAAGGCCGCTGAGAAGGCCAACATTGGCAAGAAGCGAAAGTCACTGGAGGGCAAGGAGGAGGCCGAGTCCCCCGCGCCTAAGAAGAAGGCCAAGAAGCAGGAGAAGCCGGTGCCTGAGGGAGACGATGACAAGTTGGACAAGCAGATTTCGGATCGGAAGAGTCGACTGAGGAAGCAGAAGGCGGCGGCTAAGAAGGCTATGGATTGATACCTCGCATAATCAGGGTACTCGGTGTTGGGCGTTGGGTGATACAAAACAAAAAAGAAGCAGAAGACATAGAACTGGAAAGTTTGCATTGCAGAATTATCATTTGATTGATGATGATGTGGTATTAACACGCTAGCACCGGTCCGTTGATCCCATGTATACTTTGCAGTTGTCCAATTTCAGAGCCATGATCCCTCAAAACAATATAAAACGTCACATATACACTGTCAAGTCACGCGCAAAAAAAGATACAACTTACAACTCCTCAGGCTCGAAACCAGAGGAGTATTCAGAATCAGAGCTGAACTTCCTGTTGAAGGCGCCAAAGAAGTCAACCATGGTTTCGTTGAGGACCTGCTCCGAGATTTGCATGTGCTCGCCGGTGATGGATCGGAACTTGAGACCTCCCTTGCGGTCGAGTTCCCGAAGGCCGAGCCAGTCATCCTGGTACATCTTGCGGGCACGCAGAGGAATGGTCTCGGTGCCGTTGACCTCCTCGAACCACGACGACTCCTTGGGGATGGCGGTGGTGTCGTCCTCAAACATGTACATGACGAAGTTGGTCAGCTTGGCAATGTTCTCCTTGTATGTGACGTTCTTCAGCTCGCGCTCGTTGTTGATGTCGGCGAGGAAGCTGGAGTGTTCGAGGTAGTTCTGGTAGTCCTCCGGATCTCGGAAATACTGGGCGGGGACGAGACGCGACTGAACCATGTTGCTCCAGGTGTTAAACCGCAGCAGGGCCATGGCACCCTTGCAGAGCCAGTCGGTGGCGCCACAGGCGCGGAATTTGGAGATACCGTTGTGTTGGCTACCAAAGGTGACGAGGCTGCGGACCGGGGGGAAGTTGCAGCGCTCGACATATCCGCGCAGGAACTGTCCGCCCTGCGAGAAGCCGATTGCGTCGACAGCGGGGGCAGTGGAGAGGATTGGGTGGGCAGCAAGGGCCTCACAGACTGTGTCGATCTGGGCGGAGACGTTGCCGAAGAATGTGGCCTGGCGGTCCGAGTTGGCGTCGGCGCCGAGAGCGATGGTGTAGACGAAGGTGCCCGGATGGATGGCGTCGGCGAGGGCACCTACCTGCTTGATGCCGTCGGCGTTGAAGGCATCGCCGAGACCATGCCAGATGACGAGGGGCAGGGGAGTGTCGTCGTCGTCATCATCGGAACGGATGCGGGCCGCATAGGAGGAGTGGGTAGCGAGGGCGAGAACCGCCAGCCGCAGCCACGAGGAGGGATACATGACGACACGAGCGGGTAGTCGCTGAGAGATGGGAGTGTGTGTGCGTGTGCGTAGGAGGATGGAGAATGAGAGACAACAGAGGAGAGATGCAGCCGCCTGCGTGTGCGGGTTCAGAAGCTGACGCCGATCGAAGAGGGATCGAGCGAGAAGCTGTGGTGGTCAGGAATCTCGTATTCCTACGCACGGTCAAAGGCGAAGATGCTCTTGTAAGGTTGCCGATTGACTCCACGATGAGATAAAAAGGTTAAGCGTTTCAATTAGGCAGCCGGCAGCAACAGCGACAGCGGCAACAACAGTATTCCGAGTTCAAAGTACCTGCATCACAAGCGGCGACGGCCGGGACGAAGCTGACAGCCCCAGGTACCAAGGCCCCCAGCCTCCTCCAGCGCTGGAGCTTGTGATTGGTCAGCCCGGCCCGAGAGATGTTCCGAAACCACACCTCACGGCCCACCACTGCAGCCCACACTGCCACCCACAATGCCGCCCTCAACAGCCCAAATCCAACCCATGCTGCTCATGCGTAGTTCACAAAGCCTTGGAGGACCGGACCACAAAATGTCACAAAGTGGCACAAGTGGCACAAAGTGGTGCATGCCTGACGCACGCTCGCGGTATCCACTTCCGCAGACGAATGCGCGTATACTCTGCAATTGCCCCACCCCCAGAGGCATGCTGTTCCTTACGTACATCATCCATCTACTTGAGGAGTCTCAACCAACCAAATCCCTCCCGCTCAGCTTCAGGGGGCCGCGCCCGGCGGCCTCTGTCTCCGCAAACCAAACACTGTTTGTGAATTATTTTCCAGAACAACTTCGGACGATCGCCCCTATTTTCCCGTTTCGGTCCTGCAAAGGCGCACCCACGTCGTATCCAGCGGCAAAAAGGGAAACTCACGAGCCACGAGAACCATTCGCCCTCTGCTGAAACTCCATGAAACCAGGTGGAGTTGCCCCCCCCCCCCATGTCTCCCATCCCAGCCATGGCCCATCTCCTGTTTGTTCCCCACGACGCGAATCTCGCTGACGACGACTGTCTGGTGACGAATTGTCATTTGATCTCCATGTCTCTCAACCGACCTTCCGTGACTTGTTAAAGAGCCCGAGGATCCGGCCCATTATTGTGACCATTTCGATCCCAACACAGTTCACTCATCACACATTCTCTCTCTCTCTTTTCTCTCACAAAAACAAATACTTCCAAACAGACATTCATTCCCAGGCTCTGCGAGCTAGGTTATCCGACACATCTATTCCATTTCGTACTCGTCTATTCTACTCTTTCTTCGCTACTTTTCTATACTCCTCTTGCCAATCACGCCTGCACACAAAGTTCAAAGCTCCACCTGGCCACGACATCACAAACTCACTCTTTGCCCACTTACACGGCTATACCACCAATCAACTCGTTTACTTCCCACGATCTTCTATACAATACCGTCAATATGAACGCTTCCGCCATTCTCGCTGTCGCTTGCGCTACCTTTGTCGCCGCTTTCCCCTTGCCGTTCAGCGAGCCTCTGATGGACGGTGAATATCACCCGACCGTCTCCTCGACCGATCTCGAATAAACACAAGAATTCGGGCCAGTCCGGCCAATGTCCAAGTTCGCAGTTCGATCACAATACCATTTTAGAATCCTTGAACACCACCCACTTTGCATATATACCCGTTCAAGTGGTTTGTGTCGACGAACTTGGATGGTCGTGCTTTGGAATCAGCCCTGTTGGGCCACGTATACGATCGTTTTAGGTAACATCTTTTCCGGCAATACTACCCGAAGAAGACACCATCGACTGACTGTTTCTTCAGAGTTGTTTCACGGTCCCGTTTCATCCAATCCACGGTGAAACAGACTAGGTCAAGCTCCTTCCAAACAAGCTTGCCCTGTCGCTTTGTTATAAGCTTGGACCAAATTTCAAGAAGCGTTGCAATATTTCATGCTTGAGATAGAAATAAATGTGTTTTCGAATGAATGCCCCTGTCTAAATCCATCTGTGAATTATGTAATTGGTCTTGCTCTCATCTACCCACCCCTCACCTTGAACATGCTCAGCTTAAAACATTAAGATGTCCTATTCTCGAAAACCTAAGATCTTGATCAGCTGTTGAGAAGTGGTATTGTTGAATATTCGTCGGGCACTAGTGTTAGTGTTTCTTGTCCCGTGCGCCAAGTACGACAAACTCTATCTTGACACCATAAATTAGCTTATGAACGTTTGACTGATTCTCCAACGACATGAAACAGTTTCATTTTGTTGTATATAGGCTAATTTTTTAGTCCCAGTTTCTATCGGTTACCATACTATCCAGTCGCCGTCTGCAGATGTCGCTCTGAAGCCCTCTAGGGTAATCAAACCAGACGTGGATTTCGGCAAGGTATCATCACAACATCAATTTCTAGTCGTGTGCTATATGCAACAAGATTTGGTCTTTCCGAAAGGATAGAAGGGAGAGAACTAATAATAAAATGATAAAATTTGGTCCCGTGATAATCCAATTGCGCCCTAAACTAACTTCGGTCGGTTTTTCACGACTATTATAAAATTTGACAGTATCCACAACGATGGTATTTTCATGCCCCACATAACGTAGGTAATGCCGCCATGACGCAGAGGAGGTTTTGAAGGAAGATCAAGGGGGGGGTAGATAAACTCGGCCCTATGCTATATAATGTTTATTTAGCCGTCCAATTCAGGCAATATGGCGTATAAGACGTTGTATAGCTCTTCAGCGAGGTCCCTTATCGGCATCGATAGAGGGATGTCATGAGGAAGCACCCGATGTCGCCATGCCAGCCGTAAAGTGCCGTAGTCTTAACTAGGAAAATGTACGTATCCGCTCTCAGTTGTCCCCAGATTGAAAAAAAAAAACATAAACACTGTCAAACAAACAATTGATGATTGACAGAGACAAGACATTTACTGCAAGCGGGAGACGGCATCTCGGGACACATGCAAGTGCGAATTTGAGGCACTGTCGCCTAAATATTTGCTCTCCCGATACTACTGGAAAGCCCTCCCACCTTTGGAACATTTCGATGCCGCTTCGAGGGATGAGCATGCAATTTGTGAGTCCGGTGCAGAACTTTTGGCAATTGTTTGTGAGAGGGTGATATTTGTTTTCCATGCTGGCTCTAACTTCTCGTGCTCGCAAAACGATGAGCCCTGTAAGTTGCCATGAACTCATAATAAGGCTGCGCCACGTACCAAGTCTTTCTATCTCCATGTTGGGATAGGTGGGGTACCCGATGAGTTCCAGGTTGTCAGACAATTCGTCTCCTATCATAATAGACCAATGATAGACCGTTGAAAGCATCCCGCGGAATCGAATCGTAGATAGGATCTGGGAAAAGCAAATCCTAGTGCTAGTGCACTTTTCTCTGCGCCCGAAGTGCTTTCTGTTCCTATGGCCTGCGATAGTAATACGAGACTGTTTACCGGCCGTGTTATGAGGCACACAGGCCATTTCAGAGTTATTGGTTTTAATGTTGAGTTGTAGCAAAGAAGCGGGACGAGTAATAGATCTCTAATGAAGGCCTAAGTATGTCAAGGGGAGTTGGCTGAGTCAGTATCAAAATGCAGATTACAATCCTTGCTGTCCTTCCCACCATCGGGGTATATATTTGCCTTGGTTGCACTTCACGGAGTGTATATATGTCAAAAAGAAACGCCTTCCCTTCGTCCATTTGCGTTCTTGTCTAGTGTAGGTTTAGATATCTCACGACATGGTGGACGTATTGGCCGCCACCATGAAGCGCTTGGTTTCCTCTGCTATGAAGGATAGTAGGTCCGTTTCGGATTCCGCTTTTGAAATATCAACAACGCGCATCAAGTGGCTTTCCATAGCTATTTGGACTCTATGATATAACAGAGATCATGAGATGTGAAAGAGTATCGCTTTGAAACCACCATCCGATTCTTGCATAGTTCTGTTCGCGTAGTAATTGTGTATCGCACTGATATAATTTAGCTGACATTGAAAGTAAACGAGGAAAATGAATGTTTTTATGACTTACTTGTAACAGCCCATGTACCGTTACTATAAATTATCAGCCTCGGTAGTTTTATTCTGAGTTTTGGTGGTAGGAGAGACTTGCCTGTCGCATTTTCATCCCCGCCTCTAAATTCATTTCCTACAGGCTATTGAGAGTTTGTTGAATGAGCCTCCCGCTTTGAATAATCTCCTAGTTGGTTACGGATTGGAATGTGAAATTCCAAGAAACTATACAATTCTTCATGATTATTTGAGAGCTTGGGACGTGTGCGTACCATCCCGGAAGTTGAACGATAAGACATCTGATGCGGTCTGCCGATCGCCATCGTCAAGGGTTCAAAGCCACGGATGGCTTGGGCTCAAGGAAGCTGCGGTTATGAAGATAAGATTGAACTGCAAGTGCGGAAACAAAGAGCTAAAAGAGTCAAGTATTCAGTTCAAGACTATTCCTTATCTTGTTTGAATATCATGGTATCTGTATAATTACGTCGCAATGAAAAGGCTCAGCTAAGGGGTGGCTATGCCGAGCCAATCGTGGACGCCCCAACTGTCGCCCTCAAAGTTTGCCTATCAACCCAACCGCATTCCAATAAAACCATCGGGCCTTCGTCTCTACACCATAATCATTCATTCAAGCTCGTGTTCTCAGATCGCAAAGGGAAAAATATCATGGTAATCCGCGGCTCGAAGAAGACTTTTCTCTCAGTGCGGACACTATTGGAATAGGTGTGGCTTCTAGGAACGAAAGTCGCCAAGATTCTAATGGGTCAATTGAGAAATTGTTAGCAACTTCCGTCTATGAGGTAGCCACACAAACCCCGACACGCATCACCTATCTACAAAGGGCAGTCTGACTTTACCCTGTGCGGAGAGAAAGCTGATAGAACTTTCCTATGTTGGGCTTACGGTTGGTGTCGCTCTCTTTCATGCTGCAACTCTGATCATAATACTTGCTATTAGTGTACTCTATTAGCTGGCGTAGTTGCTGCTGCTTTCTCCAGGTAAGGTTTAGATAGCATCACATGGCCGACAAATGCCTGTGGTATGGTAGTCTCATAATGGAACTCACCTCTATCTGTTGGCCAGTCAACAATCCGTGGCGTTGAATCGGCTATGTTGCTATGAAGATACATGGAAGCGGATCCGAGATGTTCTGGGAACCTCAACGGAGTCCAGATGGGCTTGGCTCTATGCCTGTCAGCCATTGATCATGTTGCTTAATGTGGGGGCGATTTTGTTTGTTGTCGGGTTAATAATTCAATTCTATGAGAACTTCGAACCAGGTTGGTCACCGGCCGATGTCAAGGTACGTTCGGCGACTAATCATATTGCCATTAAGCTTCATTTCTGGTTCTGTCAAAGGCCTGGATATTACTCGCCTTTTTTGGATCAGTTTACCTATCAGGCTCTGCTCTGTTGTATTCACAGTCGGGCGAGTAAAAGGTTATACCTCATGCATATAGGGTTAGAAGTTAGTTGATGTATTAACAATATCAACTAATCTCATATCTAATGTTTTCTTTCTTTCTTACATTTATTCTTTGGCCCCTGGTCACGGACTATATTTCCTTGATGAAACCGACTTCAACAAGGTTATCATAGTCCATGCTCAGATCCGCAAGCTTTGTCCTTGAATTTTCTCGAATCCAAAGGAACACGTACAGCACGAAACCTCTAATGAATCGAGCGACTGGGTTCCCACTACCATCTTTGATTCTCATTTCTTGTTTGCCTAGAATATAGATGGTCTGCGTGGTCTTGGCCTGCTCAAGTGCCGCAAGTTCCTCCCTCACACTTGGCGGCATGTCGATAATCTTGGCGTCAGGTCCACCTTGAACGAACTCACCAAGTTTTTGTACGATGATTCTTCCGAGATCAGGAGTGAGAACATCATCCATGTAGCCGTGTCTCAAGGTAACACGGTAGGACATTGGGATGTCAGGATTTGCTCGAGTAATGACATATCTTTCTTCCTCAAGGATGCTGGGAACAGAGATCGGGCGCATGTGGAAAAAGATGACAACACCAGAGCGAGTCTTGAACTTGCGAATAAACTGGACAAAGACTTTGGGAATGGTTTTGTCCATGCGTCCTGTCTTGTCAAAAAAGATGGTCACGCCTGGCGCGGTGGTAACGGTCTCGCCTCCAAAAGCTGGCGTAAGGGACAAAGGTTGAACAATCTGGGGCCTCTTTGCTTCGCTTTTCTCAGATGGCGTCCGAGATGTAACGAATAGGTCAGAGGCAGATAGATAGTCTTCCGCCTCTGCAGTCCACTGTTGTTCTTTTCCCCAGCGCCAGAGGATGAAGATGCTGGATAAAATCACCGCCAACACAATAGTGAACCAGGCACCTTCAGGGACCTTGCGAAGTGCGGAGGACATGAAGGCGCCTTCCAATGCTGCATAGACCAGGAACAGAAACAATACAATGATGGATGGAATTCGCCAGATAATCACTGCAACCAATGCCACCATGAAAGTGGTCATGATGGTGACGGTAATGACACAAACGCCGTAAGCATTGCCAAGGCTTGTTGTCTGTATGGGTCTTATCGTTAGTGCCAGATTTTGAGGTTGTAACACATATAACTTACGTTGTTGTAGACTGCTGTCACGATGACCGTGCCAATCATTAGCAGCCAGTTGGCCATGGGAATGTACACTTGCTCGTGAAATTTGTGGCTTGTATGGACAACTTTGATGTGGGGGAAGTAGCTTAGTCTCATGACTTGGGACAGCAGTTGGAATGAACTTGTAATCATGGCCTGACTTGCAACAACGGCGGCCAGAACGGCAATGACGAGACTGAAATAAAACGTGCCGGGGGGTACTGTATTGAAAAATGGGTTGGAAAAGGCCTCACCAGTCTCGTCAACCGAGATATATGCGGCCTGACCAATGTAGGCAAAGACGAGACAAGGAAACGCCAGGCAAAGCCATGAAATTTGGATCCCCCGCACTCCAAACGCGCCCAAGTCGGCGAAAAGGGCCTCCACTCCTGTAAAGGCTAGAAGCAAACCTCCAAGGGAAGACCAACCATCAGTCCCATTGCGAATCAGATAGGTGAATGCGTAATGAGGGCTAAAAGCTTTCAGGACAGTATAATCATAAATAGCTAGATTATAGATTCCACTGCAAAAGTTGAAGAGGAGCCAAACCACAACAATCGGCGCAAAGGCAGTACCAATCTTTGAGGTGCCAAAGGGTTGAAGCATGAAGAGGAAAACGAGAATCGAACAGGAGATTCCCACGATAGCATTGGTTCCAAGGTCTGGATCGGCTACACGAATTCCTTGGATTGCGCCAAGAACCGACTGCGCAGGGGTGAGCACCCCGTCAGCCATAACCATGGACACACCGAGGACACCGGTGATTTTCAAAACTGCCTTCATGATGTTGCTTTGCTCAATGAAGTGGCGAATGGTTCTTCCAATAGTTCTCATGTCCCCAGTTCGATACCGCTCCAGACGATGCATGTCATCGTTGACAGCTGGGTCCCTGGGGACAATGTGGGCGTATCTCGCCAGGAGGGAGTAAAGTGCAAACGTACCACCCTGGCCATCATCGTCGGCCTTTAAGACGATGAAGCAGTACTTGGCAGTGACAATTAGGATCAAGGACCAAATGATGATGGATAGAGCCCCGACGAGATCGTCCCAAGAAGGTTGCGAGGTGAAGGTTGAGCTGTAAACGTAGAGCGGACTGGTACCAATATCTCCGTAGATGACACCGGTGCTCTGCCAGGCGGCCCAGAAAAGAAGGATGCCTTTGTATTCCTATTGAAGTGTTAGGAATGAGGCAGCGAAACGTGAGGAAGCGAAGGGGGAAAAAAACAAAGAGAGAAAAAAGAGAAGAAAAAAAGGAGAAAAGAGAAAAGGAAAGAAAAGAAAAGAAGGTAAGATGGAGGAGAGAGAGTAGATGGTTTAGTACTGACTTGTTTGCTGCTTTGCTTGAGATCATTTTGAGCAATTCGGAACGCCTTCTCCGCCAGATCTTCATCGTCGGCTAGGTGGATGGTAGGCACCTTCCTGGGCGAGGTGGAGGACTCGGCGACAACTGAGTCACTTTGTTCGTCTTCTGGGTCCTTTGGCGACATCTCGCTATGAAGAAATTCTGCCAAAACAAGAGTGCGAGGGTGCAAGTGAGTGAAACGCGTGGACAGGTAAGTTCAGGAGAACTGAGCAACAGAATAGAGAGAAGAGAGAAGAGAGAAGAGGGCAGAGAGTAGAGGGCAGAGAGTAGAGTGCGAGTTTCCTGGCAAAGACCGAACCGTCTGGTACACGGTCGCATCGGCCATTTTATCCTTGGTTTGATCCTTGGGCCATGACGCTTCACGATAGCCATGTTGGCACGTTGCGGACAATGGCGCGGGCATCATCACACGCCAGCACCACGAGCGTCCAATCTGGCATCGTGAAAACGCCGCGGTGGACGCGGCAATGGGTTTGGATCTACAGCGAGCGCCCGCAACGAGCCCCTGCCTGTGACCAACAGAGATATCTACCCGCAAGGCGTCACAGAACTCATCCTGGGATTTGTCGTCAGGTCATCACGGCTCGTCATTGAATTTCCAGTGTGGGGCAGACCAGACCCTAGCGTTCGCGAGAAAGGAACCGGAGGTATGTGCTTAACGACGCCAAGACGGGAGCGATGTTCCCCAAAGCTTGGTTCTGGGGCTCTGCGGTACCTCGATGGTGTTAAAGAAGAGGATTAAGCTCATGGCTCCCCACCTTTTGGCCGACCAACGAGGACGGGCAGGAAAAATCGCTCATCTGGAGATGCTGGGTATCATCCCCGTATCCGTGGCCCGATCGATCTACACCAATGAGCTCGTGCTAGACGTGCCTGTGCCATGCGTTTCACCGCCCAGCACATACCGGTACATGTACCTATTCCACTCCTTAGCTTGCCTGGCGAACCCAAACTGGTCAAATTTCCCATATTTACCGTTTTCTGGGCTGCCGCTGTCTGTCTCACGAGCTTGTACATGGTGGAGGCCTCCGCGCCCGCCTTACCATGCCTGCTCAGGTAATGCAGCCCGGCTGGGGACAGGACCTCTTCTTCATCGTCGAGTAAAAAATTTCTCTGGCTTTTATTTCCAAGTTCAACAAGTCTCTTGCTGAGACCCCCGTCGACGGCCTCTGACATGATACAGCCAGTAGCTCCTGTGGCGCTGATAGCTCAGCGATTACATCATGGCCTATGAAGTTCCAGCTCTCGTTATCGTTATCTCCCGTCTCCCCAGCCCGTGAACAAGCCCACGCCCAAGTCCCAATGAAGGAAAAGCAATGCTACTGAATCTCGTTCTGACAAAGAAATCCCTCGTTGCTCCTGTCCCTCGCGTTTGCACAGGTTTCCATGTCGCTTATTCCAGTTCCCGCACACTGACCGGGTCAACGCCTTGTCGATCGCTCTCGACATGGACGAGACGGGCCATATCCCCAGATTAGACGGCCAGCACGGTGAGGACCAGATAAGCGTCCACATCTTCCCCTGCGAAAATGGGATCGGCCCAGAAAATGGATTCCACAGCGAGAGTGTGCCCTTACATCAGCCGCCGCCTGTATTCACCACAATCCATCGGTGAGATTTCCTTCTCGAACCTTGCCTTGGCCCGATGCGGCTAAACTTCACCTATCTACGCAACTTCAGAATGATTCCGGACTGACTCTTCCCTCCAGTATACGTAGCCTCGTCCTAGCTAGCATTGGTAAAGTTCCCTGTAGCAACCCCTCTAATGCACATAAACTAATCGTGATTTGCTTAGATGACCCCTACACCTTTGATCAGTTGACTAGCCCTAGGGTCAACATAATGATTGTGCGCCCTTTGGTAGAACGACTCTTTGATCCGCACGATCTATCGACTGGTATGCCAGGCTGACAATCACGCCCATTGTGGGGAGCCGCCACTCACATCCTTACTCTAGTCTACTGTCTACTGGCAAATCGCCTACAGTTTCTACGTGAGCAGTCCACAGTCGCTCACCAAAGTGTCAGTATCACTCGGGCGATGCTTTGCGAGCTGTTGGCTACCCGCATCTTGCGCAAATTCGAAGAAGGCGAATATGGCCCACAGATCTTGATCTTGCTGTCCAAGATCCTCGTAGAGGGTTTTGACCCTTTCTCAGGCGCACCCGAAGATGTTCAGCAATCTGGACGTTATCGACAGTGGCTCATCCAGGAACGTGGAGGTGATGAAAGGAAGACCACGGCTCTTGAACTGGCAATTCTATCTCAGAGCAAAGATCTTATCAGCTCAAGAGGATGTCAGATGGTGGTGAAGGCCATCTTTGATGGGCAAGTTGTTTATTCTCCTTTGTCCTTTCTTGATATTCTGCCCGATCACTACAAGCGCCGACCAATTTCCATCTACAACCCGTACACGGCTCCGTTACTTGACCACCGCCGCCTCATCGTCCCTCGGGTGAGAATTATCCTCGAGCTCGCCCACTTCATGGTTTTGCTCCTTCTGTACTTCCTGGTTATGCTCAATCGCAACGATCCCTTGCCTTATAAGTATGAGGCAATATTTGTTGTTTACACAGCTGGATGGGCCCTCCAGGAGTTCGCCACAATCATTGAGCATGGCTGGGAAGTCCACGCCCAGAGTCTGTGCTCATCTCTGGACACGAGCTTTATCCTGATCTTCGGCGCCTACCTTCTTGCTCGAGTATATGATATCACCCAAGGTGACGCCCCTGACGGCATCGCCATCAATGTTCTGTGCATGGCAGCTCCAATCTTGCTCACTCGTGTCGCTTTTAGCCTCATGCCCGAGAGCATTCTGTTCATCTCCCTACATGCTATTATCAAGGACTTTATGCTTTTGACTTTCATCGCAGTGTGGTGCTTCACTGGCTTCTTCCTGGCGCTACAGTGGCTTTGGCCTCACGATGGAACCGACGAGGGCCCAAAGTGGTACGCTGTGATCAAGTGGCTTTTATGGATCTGGTTTGGCCTCGATGGAACAGGGATTGAGGAGTCTTATCGCTTCAATGAAATCCTAGGTCCAGCCCTCATGGTTGGGTTTGCCTTCCTTGGCAACACCCTATTTCTCACTATCCTTGTCGCACTGCTCACCAACACGTTCTCGCGAATTGTTGCCGATGAAGCTGCAGAGGTCCAGTTTCGGCGGGCCGTTTCAACGTTTGAAGGGGTCAAGAGTGACGCCATATTTGCATATCCGCCACCCTTCAATATTGTTGCCGTCGCCATCCTCCTGCCTCTGAAGTTCATTGTCTCGGCGAGAAAGTTCCACACCATCAACATCGCTATGGTTAGGGTCATCAACGCCCCAATCTTGTTGTTGATTAGCCTGTACGAAAGACAACGCGCGCGGGGGGTCACCTTCACAAGCATTTTCAAGCTGTTGACAGATTGGCAAATCAATGGCTTCTCTCCTCACGGAGACATACGAGCCGTCTTTGAAGTGCAGCCACCACACGATTTCAGCGAGGAAGCCGATCAATTGGACACGTTGAGCGACATTGGCCTCTTGGATCATGAGCTCATGTCGAGATCTTCAAGGGGGGTCAGGCAACCTTCGCCATTCTTACTAGGTAACAGACGGGGTCGCAGTGTCGGTTCTCACATGACTCGATTGAACCCTCTATGAATAGATCCCCATCCAAAGAATGGTGCGAGTGAAGATGCCAATTGATTTGAGCGTTTCATAGTTCAGCATGGAATCGCCATGGTGGGAGTTTCTTACGGCATGACGATCATCAATGACAAGTTTGATAATGAAATATCCATCGTATCTCTCCTTAGCCCTATGCAAGTGCCGTAGTTAGCCACCCTGAGCCTTCTCGGACCGATGGAATGAGAAGCATGGGATGATATTGCCAGATTTGGGAGTGATGTCAGATTGCTAAAATGGTATTTTCAAGCTACACTCTACACCCTTAGCAAGCTGCATGATGTCAGGTCATGTGTTGATGTGCCTCCTCATGTTCAACTACCACTTGAGCCATATCTTGATAAGGAGTTATTAACACTAAGTAAGGCTCGGGAAATCCGACGCCAAGACGGATGGCATCGGAGATATTGACCAAGACCGCTAATATCCGGAATAGATGCTTAGACATTGAACGGCGAATCAGAACGTGGAGTTAAAATCATCGAGCCTGGTTAGTTATTTCCACGATTTAACTCGCAAGGCATACATTAAGAAAATTGAGGGAATGAATCAACCATTTGCGAATGACAACGAGAAGAGAGGGGCTTCATGTGGGAAATCTGCCTTCCCATGCTTTCCTCGTGGACAATGTCCTCATACGCTTCGGTGTAGCCGTCGTATCCCAACGCTCCGTTTAATCAAATCCAGCCTGATTCATTGTGGGGACAACGTCATCAACGAATATTGAAGTCCACTCATTAATGGAAATTGTGACGTTTCTTTCATCTTACCAACGGGAATGATACTTTTCAACAGAAGAGTCAAATCAGACGCTAGATGCCACATTAGTGTGTCAGCTGTACACGACATCCCACGCCCCGAGGTCATCTAACATCCAGTCCTCGCCTTACTTCCCACCAAGTACCTCCAATATCTCTGAATAGTGGCGAATTCAACGTCGAATGGCGGTCATTTCATTATCTAAAGGCTCACGTCCCGTGGGTTAGTGTGGGTCGGACAGAGCTCTTAGAGGGTTGATGACAAGTGTGGATGCCACCCTACCAACACCCTCAAGTGGAGCACCGTTTATTTTAACTTGAATGGCTTTGAGGCTCAAAATGAGGCTCTGTGAGGCATGGGGGTGGTTTTGAAATTACCATCGTGTATCAAGTCTGAGCGATGAAGTTTGGTATAAAGCAAGGAGTCCTTCGCCGGATCTCTGTGTCTTCCCCAAGGCACACGCCAACAAAGCAAAACATCTAGCTTACATCTTTCTACACACTTCAATATTTCATCTTTGAGCATCAAAAGTTCGTCAAAATGGCCCCTGCCGAAGATCTTCCTCCCAATGACCTCCTGGCTATCAGCCAGCCAGAGGTTCAAAACGAATACTATTCGTCTGGTCTTCGGGCTCGATTTCGGATCGATGCTCAGAGAGCATCTTTGAAGGCCTCTTCAATTCCGGAAAACTACGCCGACATTGGTTATTATATCAATGAAGAGGCGTATAAGCGTCGGTCAGACGCCAGGCTCACCGAGAACGGGCTCCCCAAGGCTGTTCCCGAGGGCTGGCCAACCCAGGTGTCTGGGCCACTGGTCTGGACGAAGGGTGGTTTTGACGACGAGAGCACTTACTTGTATTACCTTTCCGACCAGGACAAGGTTGAAATCGCCTCGGCGTTGGAAACCTTCAAAGGTGCGATTAGTGCTACAGAGCCTTCAAAATTCCTCTTATACTTGCCATCATACTAATGAGAAACTCATAAGCAGGATACGGAATTGACGGCAATGAGGTATCTCGCGACACCTTTCCTCTCCCTATCCTGGGCGAAAAGCTCGAGAAAATCTGTGTTGATGTGTACGACGGCCGCGGTTTCGCTGTTCTCCGTGGCCTTGACCCTGACACATACCCGATCGAAGACCTCACTGTAGTTTATCTCGGCATATCTAGTTACGTTGGCGAGCGACGTGGCAAGCAAGACCAGCGAGGCTCGATGTTGAGTAAGGGACCTAATACCAGTTGAGGCACATGTTACAATTGTTAACAACTTTGGTGTGATGTAGTGCATGTGATCAAACGCAATGATGAGTCCCGAGACATACAGTTCACCGAGGATAAGGTAGGAATTCTTTAAATCATGTTATTTTTCTTTCTTCAACTAACTCGTTGCTTACCTTAGCCATTCCATACGGATACCGTTACCGATTGCTTGTGTCTTTTCACTCAATCCTTGTCTGACAAGGGTGGTCGAAGCATTTTGGCATCTGCTTGGTCTGTGTATAACGAGCTTGCGGCTACTCGGCCTGATCTCATTCACGTCCTAGCAGCCCCAGATTGGCCTTTTGATACGTATGATCTCCTCTAAATTTTCAACACGGCCCCTTCTAGGCTGCTCCGCCTCAACACACATGCGGGGGCATCGGCACTTTCACAAGAATATGCAGCTAACCTTGCAATTGCAGATTCGGGCGCAACCCTGCATACTACACTCGCCCCCTGCTCTTCCATCATCATGGGAAGATCATCATGTCCTTCTCTCGACGGCTGCTCGTCGGCCACCTTCCATTTGAAGTCCGAACGCCAGGCATCCCAGGACTCACTGAGGCCCAAGCTGAGGCTCTGGATGCGGTACACTTCATTGCACGCAAGCATGAGATCAAGCCACCCATGAAGCGGGGCGATTTGCGCTTCATCAACAACATGGGAATTCTCCATCGGCGCGAGGCTTTCGAAAATAGCACAATCCATGCTCGCCATCTTGTGCGTTTGTGGCTCAACAACGAGATGATGTGCTGGAAGCTGCCAGCCCCGCTCCGCGTTGCCTGGGCGAGAGTCTTTGATGACCAGGAACGTGAAGAACATTGGGATATTGTGCCTCCGACGAAAGATGGTAAAATTCTGCGAGTTGCAGGAACTTGTGATTAGTTACTGAGGGATGTATTTCATGCATGTGCTGGATTGCAAGGTCTTCCTTTTGTTTTTCTTTACCACAGATCGAGCCACAGATTGAAACCTCATGTTTTCCTTCATCCGAGTTCATATTTAACCATGATTAATACCTTGAATGAGAATGTTTGCACAGACAATCAGTCTAAAGGTCTTGATCTGTTTCAACCCCGAAAATCATCTAAGTAGTATGTCTTTCTCTTTCTCTCGAGTTACTGAATTGGGACCGGTTCCCAATTTTCATCGTAGAGCTGTGAGATCCAGAAATATTCATCAAGATAATTCCTGGTTTGAAGCACTTCCTTCATTTCTAATACAGCGGTTAACAAGAAGTATTTCGGTTGTTTGAGCGTATGTGACTGACTGTTCCGTCGCAAATTAACAAGGAAAGATGATCGTTGAACGAACTCAATCTCATCATCGGCCAAGGCTGCCATTTTCGCCAATTCGTTGCGTTTCTTCTCATCCGAACTAATTTCGAATGGCAGTGCTCCTTTATTAATGTAGTGAAAATGTGCAAGCATCACATTCATTCCCATCTGATGCTTCGAAATGCTTTCTGGGTTGGCATAATTATTCTGAGAGAAAAATATCAGCGGAGACTTATATAAAATAAAGCATTTGTTTATAAGGAAACTCAACCATTTGATACTGTTGTCCCGTTTCCCAATCTCTCCGCGATAACATGGAACAACTGTGAAACAAGATGAACATGGTCAAGTATATGGTAAGCCATGACTCCTTTCTGTTTCCAAGCATTATTGCGTTAAGCTGCTTGAGGATTTTCTCTTCTAATGGGTGAAGGAATTTGGTGTACATTATACACTCCATCTGCGCAATCATAATGACTGGTATAGGAACCACTTTGTCAAAAGCGCTGCCAGGGTCGTGAACGAACTTGCCTCCCAACTTATCCTCTCCCAAGATGTGCTCAGGGTTGCTTGTTTTTCGACATGCCACCCAAAATCTTAGAGTATTAGATAGAAGGGCCTTTTCTGCGTCAGTCTAATCAGAGGCCATATTAGCAGGCAATCTTTGAGTTTCCAAGAATCACAGAGGCCGACCTTGGCGGCGTCAGCACGCCGAAACGCGAATTGGTATGTTTCCCAGAAGAGGTCATCAGACGGAATTGTTCGTGCAATATACCACCACACATTCTTTTCAATAAAGGCGTGTAGTACAGCAGCAGTTTTCGCCATATCTGCCAGAGCATATCGAGGGATATCATGAATTCTTGTCACACCATTGCTGGTCCATGTTTCGACTAACATGTCCCCCTCTACTGGCTTGAACTCTCTGACTTCAACCTCATACGGTGCCTCAAGATATATTTGAGAGACTTGGATTGTCCTGAGCTCTGTAGAAGCCCATTCTTTAATATCCACAAGGTCCATACTCTGCCATCGCTTGGAGAACATTTGGTATGGCATTTTCTGGTCCCGGTGGAGGGAAGAGTCGGTAATGATCCATCTTAAACATGGGAAGTTGTATCCCGGTCCTTTCCCATACTTGCATATGGCACAAGGCTCTTCCGGGTTTGGGATTTCAAATTTGCACTAGAAAAAGACAGTTAGTTGATTGATAGCTTAAAGACAATATTTAGGGAAGGATGTAGCGTACTCTAATTTTCTGCAGTCTGCAACTAACGCAGCATTTCATTTCTCTAGTTATCGCAGTCTTTCGTTTTTTTTCCTCACTAAAAGGCATTCGCCGTTGTGTTCCATGCTGATCGTTGTTCTTCTTTGGTCGCGGTCGTGGTTTGGTAGATGTTAAATTCTTATTCGGGGATCGTTTTTTTCTTTCTTTCTACACAACACCGTCAGTTAGTCAATTGCCAACCTTGTAGACATTGCCCTAGCTGATTTCTAACTTTGGGGATCGTATAGACTTTGCTAAGACCCAGAACCGTGGGCCGTCTCTCGGTTGTGTTCTTTGTCTGAGAAACCGCTGCACTAGATGGTGTAATCATCGAGTATTCGGATGACGCTTTAGATTGCGAACCCTCTTTCGACGGTGGAGTTGTAACTACCCATGATGAGGAAGGGCTTGGGGAGGCAGCGAGTGGTGATAAGAGATCCTGAGATCGGCAGCCGGGTTGCAGGAAGGGAATTATGATATTGCTGATCCCCGATGCACCCAAAACCGGGGGACTTGGTAGTGTGTTGTCCATCTCTACGTCTTCGACCCGAAGCTCTGGTGTTGGGTTAAGAGGATCGGCATCAAGGTGTAGACTCGAGGTTCGAATATCTTGGTCTAGGAACGAGAGTGGAGCGGCATAATGGCCTGAAACTTGGACATGATTGACAAGGCCAGGGACATCTAGGCAATTGATGATCGAATTGTCGCTGTGAGCAAATCCCACGCCATGCAGAATATTTGTGGCGTCTGGACAGGAAGAATTCGAGACCCCTCCAAAATCCGGGTTCTCTGAATCGCCCAAGGAACTGGACCACGAAGATGGCCATTGGAGGAAATTGAACAACTCCCATTGTTCCTTGGACGAAGTATTCTGGTCCGTCATATGGCTATCTGGGTTTGTTCCGGCTGCGATTTGAATCCCAGGCCACGGGTGTGTGGTTGCCCGGTTCGAAAAGAGTTCCAGATTATCGTGTGAGTTATTTAGGTGGTTGATCTGCGGTCTCGAGCATGAAATTTGGATATTGTCGGTGTGGCAATCTCGGAGTGCGTCTTGCGATATAGGATTCGACATTTTGACGATCGGACACGTTTCGATGGCTCCGCGAAATTCGGAAAAGAGTCTGGGTGCGAGCCAGCCATGTTCTCGAAGCTAGCTAAGGGTGGAGCCGTTGGCTGCGCTACACTACTTGTAGTCCCACCTCCTCCCTCGACCGCCGGGGTTGCTCGTGAAATTTTAGGCATCGAGTCGTTTGAAAAGTTGCGAACCGTTCCAAGAAGAATCGACGGAGGGAAAATAACGAGGAGATGAGGCGAAGTTAGATGAGGCAACGAATGCAATGTACGTCAATGCATGGAAGGCCTCAAACTGGCGGGGGATCTCTCATATGTGACGTGGAGGAGCATAAGCAGTGCACAGCTACCACATGAGTGAAGAGTTTGCTTGGAACTCTCATGAGCGGAATAAATGATAATAAAATGCGGAATAATTTGAAAATCCTACGTCATCAACTTATTCTTCCGGAGCCTAAATCACTATACACTTCCATTAATGATCGTGACCTTATGCGATTCTCTGAGAAGTTTACGATTCCCATGTGCTTCTGCGTTTTTGTCACTTCAGTCTACATCACGGCATGGGGCTGAGGCACCCTTGCAAAAGCTGACAAAACCATCAGTCACTCGCAAGCCTCACAGCATGCATGGCGTCGTGGGCGTCTCTCAGAGAATCAGGCATCCAATCATCTGCAATAATTATCTCAAAACCGATGAGGGACTTGGGATTTCATTGGTGTCAAAAATGCCTCTCTCATGTTTGGTTTCCACTACTTGTCTTGAAATTCGATAGTTGCTCAGGTGGCCTACCACAGAGCGAGCTAAGCCATGGTGTGCAACGAGGTTGGGATCGGACGAGACTCTGGGGGGCAAAGAATCCATTTTTGGTCCAATTCATGGTTGCAATGACGGATTTTGAGTTACTAGATAATGAATCCAATAACATTGGCTTCAACAACGGGAGTATGGACGAAGATACAACTCATGCCCATACGTCAAGGGTTCCTTGAACTGAGTTACATCCCAACTCCCACCACGTCGCATCCCTGTCTTCCATCTGACCCAATCAGAATTCACATCCTTCATTCACTGTCATTCTCAAATCCTTCATTGGCTCGTTGCACCTCGCGTCGTCTTAGTAGTCCACCATCCCAGTGTCCAATATCATGCCTAGCTGTGCAATTGGGTTTCTTTTCTTGTCCTGACTCTTCAGTTTACCATTTACACTGTATTTTCCATTTGCGCACTAGCCAGTTCCCTCCATTCACGCCTTACCATTCCAAAATTTGTCATGGTAGATGTAATCTCCATGTTTTTGTGTGTATTCTTTCACCGCATCTGCAACGAGCTGCGCCATCGATAATAGCCGCTCCTCTTCCAACCGTCGAGCAAACAGCTGGACTGAGGCTGGAGCGCCATCGTAGAGATCAGGGTCGTCTTCAGTATGTCAGCCAGGTGTGAAGAATTGCCAGAGGGCAAAATGACGAGCTTACATGCTTCCATGTTTTTTCGGTCCTTTTCTGTGAGAGCTTGAAACCCCTTCCCAACCCGATCTATATCCTTCATCGCAAACGTTACTGGTATGACAACGCTCGTAAAATCAAGCACATTTAATGAACTGCTGTACGCTAAAGACCAGTTAGGAACGAAGAGTCAGTACGTCGACTATGGTTACTTGCGTGAGTGGTAGAACTTTCCAGGCAAGACAGCTGCATAAGGCGAAACTGGCGCGATGACAGCTTCCACCGGTCGTCCTGAATGTTCTGTCAGGCTCAGGAGCTCAAATATGTTGACAAGACTTACCGTTCCCTGTTTTGAAAGCAGATGAGCTCCAATAATCATTGTATCTCTTTCTATAGTCTTTCATATGGACTACGACTTTCTCGAACTCAGGCAATGATATTGGCGGCTTGGGCTGGCCGCCAGGAAACAGATTTTTTATTTCGGGGACAAACGGCTCGCCGGATTTGTGGATAGCCTCGTAGACATCTGGGCAGCCATCTCCTCTTGCTATGAGTCCCTTCTTGAACTTAGGCTGCGATCATCTAGTGAGGGCATTGAATACTTGCATGTATTTGCATAGATTCGTTATTCGATGGGGGCTGCCAATCGAGTATCTTAGGTTGCAATCAGGTCTGCTTTGGGTTGAATCGAGCATTTTGACAATTGAAC
Organism: Aquanectria penicillioides; assembly: GCA_003415625.1. Classification (NCBI taxonomy): domain Eukaryota; kingdom Fungi; phylum Ascomycota; class Sordariomycetes; order Hypocreales; family Nectriaceae; genus Aquanectria; species Aquanectria penicillioides. The sequence continues at coordinate 539,529 of PYIU01000003.1, forward strand.
CTACTTTATACCCTGACTCTTGAAGAGCTTTCTGGACAATTCTCATTGCGCGCGCAATTGGGGGGTGCGGACTGACGATCCCATCATCAAGCATGAATCCAAACGCTGGCTTGTATCCTTCCTCATTCTCAGCAACGTACTCCTTTTCGGCCCTCCATGGAATGGGGAGTGTGTATGGGTCATGGAGCCAAGGCTCAGTAGACAATAGAGACTTAAAAACCAGCCTGAGAGTTGCGACCGAGTGCCCCATGATTCCTGCGACTGTGGGCATGACCTCCTGTCCCGAACCCTAATCGCGTTAAGTCAATATGGAGAATTGGTTGCATATCAGAATATCACGCACTGTGTTTGCAACATCTTTGAACGATATGCGACCTACTGATGGCTTGAGGCTGAACAGCCCTTGGAAAGAAGACGGCATCGAAACAGAGCCTCCGATGTCTGTGCCGATGCCAAAGGCACTTCCTCTGAATGCTTGCATGGCACCCTCCCCTAAAACTATATTAGCCAATCTCTCAGGATATATTGAGCAGTTCTTTTCCACCTCCCGAAGATCCTCCAGTTGACAGAAGCTGGTTGTACGGATTCCGTGCGTAGCCGAGGATGTTGTTGTTGGTCTCGGGGGCCTTATTGAGGTTAGTCAACCACGCCAACATGACTTTTTCATGACCTTGAGAAAAGCAGCAAAACTCACCCAGATGCTTTGAACTAATGTGGTCTAAAATTATTCTATCAACATCCATGGGAAAGTGGCCTGATAAGGGACAGTGCATGTCTTCACCTTTCCGATCGGTATCGCTCCAAGAGCTAAGAACTCTCGAACTAATTCGCTCTCAGTAGCCTTTTCCCTACCAGTACCCTCGTGGCCTTCAAAAGTTCCGATCCAGCTTACAAAGGCCATGGAAGTTTCAAGCCCTTTGATGTGAAACTGATCCTTCAGCGTTAGGGGAATACCATGCAGAGGACCAATGAGTCTATTGTGAGTTTCGAAGTACGCATCCAATTCCTTCGCTCGTGCCAAGGCAATATCAAACCCAATCTCTAGCATCAAGTTACTCTACCTCAGCGAATAGGAGACGCGGTCCATTAGCCCAGTAAATCACAGCTTCTGCCACACTGGGTTCATTGCACAGAGGATTAACCGGGAGGAAACGTACAATCTGATGCGCATATGCTGCCCGTTTGCAAAATGCTGTGACAACCTGTACCGCAGAAAGAGTACCGTTTCCCATTGCATCAATGAGATCTTGGACGTCAAGAGATGGGATAACACGGGAGTTTTCATCTAGCAATCCTTCAAAGAAGTCACCTAACACACATCTGCGACGCTTTGCCTCCTGGATGATTTTCTCGCTGAGCCTCCATTCCACAGGAATCTTGAGATCATCTGCTCGGCGCTTCTCAGCAACGATTTGACCCCAAGGACGCCCTGAGGGTGGAGTCGTGGACAGGGATGATACCAGGGGAATATGCACGCGAGTTATGTCAACACTTGAAGCGAAAATCCACATATACCAGAAAACAAGAATGACAAGGACAAAAATCCTCAGTGTTGGTCTTTTTCTCATGGTCGTAGCCATTAATAAAGGAATCTGGCCCATACTTGCTTGTTTGTAGCGGTGAGATCAGTCTTCACAAGCAGCCCGAGTCCGAGAGTCAAGGTGGGAGCAAGTCAAACTAGATCCTGATCAATCACTGGATAGAGGATGCAACTAGACAGTTAAGTAACGCAGGTTGTCGTACCCAGTTATTGGAAGTGACAATCAATCACACTCTCGGCGCCCGAAATTACAAAACATTTGGTTTGTGTCGAATCAGGAAGCGTCACTTATCTACCCTTGTTCTCGTCGCCCTGCTTGTCTAAGCTGGCTGCATATGTCCATATTCCGAGGCGTCGGGCTTAGCGGTCCACCAATAGCATCATCATGTTATCTTTGTGATCGGTGAAGCATCACCTGATTTCCATCCATCACCAGTTCGCTCCGCCCCAGCCATCGCCATCTTTGTCTCACTCAATTTTTGGGTTTTGCACATTCTCACCTTTGGAAGTCACTGCACTGCCTTTATCGCCCTACATCCCAGTACCACATGTACTGACGCCTTCCACCGTGGCACCGCCAGCCAAGAGACTCCATTCCAACCGAAAGGCCAATGACAGAGCCTTTGTATGATACCTTTATCAGTTTTGCTCTCTGGTTGTCTTCACCTCGAAGCCACACCCCAATGATGTGCCTCCCGCAAGGCTTATTTCCTCCCTCAGCCACAGCCGCCAGTTTCTCCCACAAGCATTCGGGTCCGGCCCTTAGTTCGTTCTAAGCACAGCCGCTGGAATCGCTGATCATGTCCCAAGAAAGCACATGATCGGGACATAGTGTTAGGACCCCTGAGCCTCAGCATCGGTCATCCCGGCGGCCCCGGGAATGATTGGCTGAACCGGCATCGTGGGAGGAATTCGTATCTCTCAACCACTTCACGATGGGGCTGAGAGATATTCAAGGCAGAAACCACAATCAGAGGTTTTTCCACTTGTCTAAATACTTATTCGAAACTCAAAAGGTCGCCCTGGCGTATGCGCCCAAGCCAAATTGTACTTTGGTCATGTTCCAGACCAATAAAGGATTGCGGGCTACTTTGACTGATCAGTATAGCTTTACCCTTGCCATAGTTAATCGCTACAACTAGCTCACTATGTATTGGAGAACTTAAATTCCCACGATGTTCCGGTTACTTGATGTCTTTCCATCACCTCCATCCATTAACACCCACCTTCTCCACACATCTTGTTCTATATCATTGGCAATATTATAATTGCTTCCTCCCAGCACGCTCAAAACAATAAGCCTTAAAAAAAAACCGTATCAGATTGTCCCTTCTCTCAACCACCATGTCTCAAAACACAGCTTCCCAGACTCCCACCAACCCGAGCATTTGTATTCCTATTTCCTACATTAGTCTGATCAATTGCAATGGTATGTCAACGGTATTGGCACTTGACTTTACAGATACTTTCAGCGAGCTGGAAATTAATTTGAATTGTGTAGGCAGCTTTGATCCCTCTGACTTCAAGTCACAAACGGCAAATGCATCCCAGGAGGTATACGGGGGGTCGTTTCCAAAGACGCCTCCTCGGAAGAGTGGTCGGCGGAAATCAGGCCGCAAGTAATGCAGACTATTTCGACTAAAAATTTGAGTCTGTGAGAACATATAGAGATGGAATACGGCTATACCTAGGTGTATATTTTTGATTCAGATATGTTTAGGTTTGAAGCAAATTGCTTCGACAGGAAGACAAGGCTACGCCGCCGCAATCAGAAAACGGCTGTAAATAATCATATGGTACATATATAAAGGTCAAGGTACAGGTTGGCCTTGGTAAATAGCGACGTAAATGGAAATAGAGGCTTTACTGTCTTGGATCTTATTGAGCTGTACGGTCATGAACAGTCTCTAGAAGCATTAGATTATGCCTCACTTCAATGCCAATTTGGAATTTCTGATCCCGCAGATTTCCATAAAAAAGATAAAATAGTCCTTCTACTTCTTATATCGGCTCGGAATGGACCGGAAGCCTCATCGTGATAGATTGAAATAAGGCAAATCGAATTTGAAGTCTAGGGTAAGATAGTTTTGTGGCACGGGTGATGTGGCTTGGGCTGTGGCAGACCCCACGCCACACTTGAAGCCTCAGCCTCGTCGCAACCAAGTTTGTGCATCATCGAAACGAACACTTGATCTTGACGACAACCACCCCCAGACTCTTTCAACGACAGAGAGGCCGGAAATACACGGAAAAGAAAGCCGCGCATATTTGAGAGAAGCCGACACTTGAACCGAACACTAGTGCCTCGCGCGGCGCATTGAACTCTACGTACGGCAGCCTTCTCCACATCAACCATAGCATCCGCCTTGACCATCCTTCGAGAATATACCAAAACGACCATTGCCGTGCGGAGGCACTCCCATAGTCCTCCTCTGAGAACTGCTGGCGCTGTGCCAGCGAGCCGTCAGGCACCCACCACAGACGCCTGGTAGACCTCCAGTTCCTGGAAGATCAGGACTGATGATGGCGCCTTCAAACACGGATCGACCAGCGAATGCGAACGGCGACGCTATGCCCAAGATCGGGCCCCATCCTGGCTTTATCTCAAGTTCGAACCAATACACGACCGAACTGAAGCTTCGGCGCTTGCTCAAGGACAATGGGTGTGACCCCGCCCGACAGGATAGCTACCGTCTACAGGGTGTGCAGCTGATTGAGAACGTGAGGGAGTATTTGCAACTGTGAGCCCCTGGCACCTAGGAGATATGAGTTTGAATACAAAATTGTCACAATGTGCTGACCGAATCTAGGCCTGTCCGAAGCTTCGATACGGCGTGCACATATTTTCACAAGTTCCGACTCAACTTTCGCGACGCCGAATACAACTATCAGGACGCTGCTCTGGCCTCTTTATTTGTAGCATGCAAGGTAGAGGATACCATCAAGAAATCTAAGGAAATTCTTGCCGCCGCATATAATGTCAAAAACCCGGAGAAACCTGCGGCTCCCGATGACAAGGTAAACGTGAACACACTTCGTTCTTGTCTCAGACGGCAGCTAACCAAACAAAGATGTTTGAATCGCCTGGCAAAATAATCATCTGCCTCGAGCGGCTTATTCTAGAAACAATCGGCTTTGATTTCAGAACCAGATACCCCCAGAAGTTTCTCGTCAAAGTCGTTCGGAGCATTCTAGGGAACGAAGAGGGCAAAGAGTTTTTCACGACTGCCTACGCTATGTGCCTCGACATGTACAAGACGTTTGTGCCCATCAAACGAACCACCTTCTCCATGGTCATGGCCGTTGTCGAGCTGACGGCACTGATGAGAGAGGAGCACCTTGATAAGGTCCAAGAGTTCGCAGCTAATAGACCTCAGTACCATCGCGCTGCTGTTATGGAGACCATGCTTGATATCCTGGACCTCTATGCCCAACACCCAAAGTCGACGAAGCTCGGCACTCAGTTTGATCTCAACAAGATCATCGACATCAAAATTAGGCTAAATAATGACCTAGAAAAGGCATTTGAACCTCGCTACCTATTCTTCTGCAACAAATGCGAAGCCGAGGACCCGCAGCCCTCCACTCCCGCCTCAGAGACGTCACCGGCGACAACGGGATCCTGGTCGGGAGACGCGTCGGGACGAAGGACAGCCCGTGGCCAAGAGGGGACCATGCGATTTGTATTCGACCCCGATAGCGCCAGAAAAGAACATGCAACTGTGAGCGAATACTACAAGGATGAGTTTGAAGAATACGAGGTCGAAGTGGAAGAACCAATCCCTCCCCCGCCCCAACATGAGGGTGGCCATAGGGGAGGATACCATGGCCATGGCCACGGCCACGGCCATCGGGACAGAGGAGATCACAGGCGTGGTGGACCGTACGGAGGGTATCGAGGAGAGAGGCATTACCGGGGCCGGGGACGACATTATTAAAAGCATAGTTGCGAAATCATCTGCTCATATTCAAGTTGGTCGACCTGCATCCAAATCTATACCGATACCCATTCCATTATACATTGCCCTTCAAGCGCGCCTTAAATCGCATCATTGCTTACTCCTGTGATATATATGATCGGTCAGTTGCCGATGTTGTTAAACATCCGCAGCCCGCCTAGACTTGATGAAGGAAGCGACGCTGAAAGGAATTTCGCTGCTGACTCGTCCTTCACGAGGAACCACGCTGCCACCACAAACAATCCTGGCACCGCTACGTATGATAACTTTTGCATGAATATCTTAGCGCCCCTCTTCATGATAATCACCAGCTTCTCGTGGAACGATTCCTTGTCGTTGATGTGAGGGAACGGCACGTCTGGCACTGGCTTGTCGAGGAACTTGCACAACGGCCCCCACCCGTCCTTGAGGTTGTACTCCAGCAACCGCTCGGGCGGCGTCGTCTCCCGCACTGTTTGGTAGTGCCTCCTGTATGTGCCTCGCGCATTCGCCTGCAGCTCCTCCTTGTTGGTTGCGCGGAAAACCAGCTTGGCCCATAGCGTTGTCAGCGAGTTGATCTCCGTCACGTAGCGTGCGCCGATCCGCGCCAGGAACCTCCAGGCGGGGCTGTACAGCACGTCGATAACGCTCTCGTCGAAGCTCTTGTACCAGGCGTCGACATCGCGTTCTACAAGAACGACTTTGGAGTCGGGATATGCCTCGACGAGTTCGGGGCCGAATACGTTGGCGGGATAGTCGCAAATGGCGCCGCAGTGGCCAAGGAGTTGGTCAAATTCCTCACGGCCGAAGGGTTGTTGACCGGGCTGGGGATCGTACTTGGCTCGGATGCCTTCCTGCCAGTATTCAGCCTCGCAGATGTTGGCGAACATGGCAAAGCCGTGGTAGACGTCGTTGTAACCGAGGATCATGAGTGCTCGCTGCATCGCTGGGAGGCGTCAGGTTCGATCAAATCGGGGATAGGTTGTGAACGGGGTCATGACTTACAAGATGTGCCAGTCCTAGAGAAACCAAGGGCTAGGACTTGCAACGGGACCGTACGGCTACATTTCCTGCGGTCGATGTTGAGATCAGGTCGGAAGAGTTCTGGGTGCTTCTCTTCGGGCGTTTGCATTTGTGACATGTTGGACTTGTTGTTTTCAAACGAAAATAGTGCTTAAAGTGAAGTGTATTTGAAAATTCTAGCTCAGTGTAGATTTATTCACTAGAAGGCAATGGAATAGAGACTGACATGCTAAATACTACAATGGGCTTGCAACACAGCCAACATATCTCACTATTTATAACACAACTCGCACGTCTTGTTATCCCCTATTGAACAGGGGGGAGCCTTGCAGACTCCATGATCATAATCTATAAATCTGACGACGATCACGTACGGAAGGCCGCAATCTGGATGCAATTATACCCACAGGGATCCTGGAATGTGTTGCGAGACTGGCCCATCCGAGATGCAACCCATGCCACATCGCGACCAGTTGGCACGGTGCATAACAGGCACTGCAGCACCCTGGGGTTATCAGAGCATGCGAAGGATTCCCCCCCGGGGAAGAAGATCATCGGTTCCGCATGCATCGTGGCAATGCGACGCCGTTCCCTTGGGCGGATGTCGGGACATGGTGTTGAGGCGGGTTGTCGGGTCGTCGGGCAGCGCTCACTTCGATTGTCCTTGGTTCTACATTCTTTTTGATAGTCTTCAAAATCAGAACTGGGGACATAGTTGACAGTTTCTAACTCAATTGAATCTATTTCCTAAACCATTTTAAGCGATATATAGCTCTGTACTACTTGTATCTGGGTATCGGACGTCAGCAACAAGGCCGACTTCCGTTGCGCATCTCCACCATGTTGGCTCAAGATGGACTCTTACACGCTGACACGACCAACCCTGGAACCGACCCCGGGACCCGGGACGCGGGTGGACGAATAGGTCGCTGCGAAACAAAAAGATCTGCTCGCAAGGATGCCTCAGCGATGTATTCTGGAAGGGATAGGCTTGACAGGGGGACGGGGATCCCCGCGTAGCGTCGCTATACAGCAGCCACAAAGTCATGCCTTTCCCTTGGCGACGGACCAACACGGCGTGATTCCGTTTTGTTCTCAGTCGAATCCAACCCCCCTTTTCCCCCTAGTGCCGTCAGCTGGAGAGACCTCAGCCATAATTTATGTGTTTCAAGTCCATTCGATCATAAGGTTGAGCTGTCAAATGGTGGAGGCGGCTCGTACGACCCAGTGTAGTGCATCGCTGGAGGCTAGAACAATGAGCGATCGACGCAGTTGAAGACGACGTTCGAGAACACCACCTTAACGTTGGAAAAGTGCGCCTGGAGAACTTTTTTTATACTTTCATTCTGTTTTCTGATTCAAATGTAAGAGTAAGCTAGCTTGAGACATGGCGTGTCTCGGCCTGAATGCCTGAGTGTGAACGCCTCCGCGGAGTAGGAAAATATAGGCGGATGTTTTCTGATTACGGCAGATGCTATGCGCCTGAGTCGCCATGATTCGGCGTCGTATGCAGACATACTATTGTCCCAAGCAGGCTGGTCCCAAGAAATTCAAACCCCTATTGGTTGCCCTGGGCTTCCAATCCCTTCTGTGCAGTCTTGGGATCTTGATCGTCTTGTTTCACTGGCTGCTCCTTGGCCTTCCCACCCTTGACTGCTTTGCTGCCCGTTTGATCGCTCAGCTGGAGTTCCTCTCCAGTTGGCCCGCTGGATTTGACGCCTTCAATAAACGCGCCATCTCCTTGTGCCTTTCCCTTGGCTGGTTCATCCTCGTCGACGCTCTTGATGCTACTGGCTTTGCTCACATCGGCGCTGTCGGGGCTCTGTACTCGTAAGCCCAGGTCTTTCTCTGAATCAAGACCCTTCCTGCCCGCATCTTTCCAATCTGCTGCCGATGTCTGAGGTACAGGTTCGCCTTCGGCAGGCTCCACGACTATTTCGCCTTGTTCGCCTTCCTCTTGCATCTCCTCGCCCCTAGGTCCGGGAGTTCTCCAGACGACAGCGATGCGATCAAAGGCACGAGTTCCCTTCCTGCTGGAACCCTTGATACCGTCCATGGCATTCCACTCCAGGCCGAACACGCCGCTGTTTGCTGGTTTTCCATCACGCTCAGGGCCATCTCCTTCGAAGAAGGTATTGAACCACACGTGCGCGACAGCTGTTACCATGGTCAGGCCCATGCTTTTTGGAGTCTTGTTGCGTCGCTCCACAGAGATGTTGACATCGCTGTTAGGGACATGGACGGGCTGCTCAGGTTTGAGAATGACAGCCATACCTCCAGGTTCAGGATCCGACAAGTCATCGTTGTCGTCTGATTTGGAAGATGATGAGCTGGTACCAGTTGAAGTCTTAGATTTTGATTTGTCGGTTCCTTGCTTCGATGTCGATCCGGAGACCTTGTGAAGAAGGCCTGTTCCCTTCTTCTTGATGGACTTTGTGTGCGCCAAGGCCTTTGATTTCTTGCTTTGCTCCTTGTCATCCCCAGAAGCCTCACTTTTCGAGTTGTTCACACGATTTGTCGCATATGCAAACTCTGCCGTCTCAGGAGCCTCGCTGGCTGTCTTGCTCACGGTGTATCCGGCCATCTCCCAGATTACATCGCTGAGGTTGCCCTCGTCAGGCTGTGTCCCGTCCACCATAATCCGTTCTTTCTTCTTGAAAGTGTGCAGGACCTTGATTTTTTTGCCTTCGTCTACAAACCCCTCGATATCTAGTTTGACGCCGCTGCGTAACCCCCAAGCGTGGATCTCGACAATCTCAACTGGCCTGTCTATGTATTTCTTGCCGCCTTGCGTCCACCGGTTGACGTAGCTGACCCACCGTCGCTGAGATGGTATAGAGACGCCGGCCCCAAAGCCACGCCGCATCCGACGCTCTGTAAATCTGGAGAGGGCATCTTCGGGCGTCCAACCCTCCTCAGCGATGAGGTAGCTGCAGCTTGCGGTACCACTTCTTCCCTTGCCAGCCTTGCAGTGGACAACCACCACTCGTTTTTTTCGCCTCTCTTCTCGGTCGGCCGCATCTTGTGTAGAAATCTCGTTTGTGACAGGTGACAACGGGGCCTGGCCGTCTTGTGCCGCTTTCGGGTACTGTAAGTCTCCGCCGTGTAACCAGTTACGCATACTGGCCATGATCATGGGTATGAGGCGGAAAGGCGGTGGGTGGTGGTCGGGCCACGGGTAATGCCTGATACGGTTGTAGACGGCATCGTCGGGGTATCCGGTGCCTTCAGCACGAAACTCCCAGATCGCCCAGTCCTGTCCGTGCTTGGAGTCGAGGAAGTTGACGAGCTGGTCGAGCGGGTTTCGGTATGCGAGTTGAGGGTACGTTTGCGAGGGCCCGGACCTGTGCGAGCTGTCGCATTAGCGAATGAATTACAAGGGAAAATGGGGCTCCCGGAAAATATGTCAAAAGGCCATACGTGCAGCTTGCGCAGTGAACATACGTCGCGATAATGTGGTCTGTCACATAACAGAGGTCCAGTCCAGCCTCAGGATGGCGAGACCGGGGGCTAGCAACAATTTGTCTCAGCAGCGACGCCATAGCTGCTGGACCTTGCCTGCGAGTCGCGTTGAGTCTGTCGAGAGTATCGCAATGCGGGGTTCAGAGGCAGCTCAGTGGGCGTTTAAAGGCGATGATTTGGTGAGGCTGTGCGACGAATCTCGCATGTGGGAGAAGCACAGTAGATGATGGATGGAGGTCGGGTCAGCTCCTGTTGGTGGCGGGACGACGTCATGGCTCTAGCGGCCCCACCATAAGCTTGTCTTGTTTAATTCTTAGCATCATCGACATTTACCACCCGTTCATCCACCCCAAACAGGGAAATCCCAATCGCCAGAGGCTATAGTGGGCATAGGAAAATGGCGATATCATCGAGGTACTGGAATAATCTTGGTCAGCTAAACTCACACCAGTCCTATCGCGCACACTCAATCACTGGCAACCCATCGAGGGGACTTCATATTTACGTGGGCAAACAAGGCTCAATTGGAAAGTAAATAGGCGGCCGGATGAAGCCCGAAGCGATACAGTCAAGTCCCCAACACCAGGGAAATCCATTTGCACCTCGCGAATCCCATTTCCCCATCCCAGTCAAAAAAGAAACGACTTAATCCCAAATGCGGAGAGACGAGCCTTGTCCTGCCCACCAAACAGCTTCCAATGATGAGAACATTCGTACAAGGCAAACCTCCCCGAGACAATAAAAACCTATACAACTACCGCGTAGGCAGTGGCGCCTTCTTCATGCTCCGTGATCTTGAGCTCGCCAATTCTTCAGGACCTTCTGTATCCTCCAATATCCTCCAACCCATCAATGTTCTGACCTTCAACTTCCGTCTCCCTTTCTCTCTTAAATTCTGGCTGGTATGGCAGCTTGGATCCAACTCGTAGCGCCATGGTCCGTGTCTTGTCATTTCTCATTTTAAATCGAAAAACCTCCGAGAGTACGCGGTTCGGCGCACTAGAGAGTTGTCCAATCGTGCGAGTGCGCAATGCCTCTTACGAGGTCTTCTTGGCAGGGGCAGCGCCGCCGAGGTACTTGCCAATGTCGGTGACGTCGTGGAACTGCTTGGCGGAGTCCTTGATGGTGCCCCAGATCTGGCGAGCAGCAGGGGGGTTCCCTGAGCACCGACGAGAGAGTCGACGCGGGCACCAAGCTGCGAGAAGGAGGTCTGGACGTGGGTGCTCTGGCTGTAGCGAGCACGCAGGAAAGCAGTGTACAGGGTGATGAGGATCCAGGATCGGCGCTGGAAGATGAGGGCGGACAGGAAGATGCGGAACCAGAGGAGAATCTCGAGGCTAGAGACGACGGACATGGAGGCGTCGTAGTACTCCTTGACAAAGGCACCGATCTGGTCGGCAAGAGGGCTCTGGACGGTGGGCTTGCGGTTGGGCGAAGCACCGTCGGCCTCGGGGGCGGGCTTGGGAGCCAGAATGGTGGGGATCAGGTTGGCGCGAGTGTATGTGGCGACGTGGAAGATGGAGTAGATGGAGTAGGGGAGGAGGGCGAGAGGGTACTGGGGAGAGAAGAGCCAGACCAGAGCCATGGCTAGAATCAACGGTTAGAGACCATCGGGCGAGCTGAGGGGAGGGGAGCAAGCGGCGGGCACATTGCTGCGTGGGCAGAACCATACCGAGATACTGGACATTCTCGTCAGCGAGGAGGCCAATGTAGCCACCGGGGGCGCGGGTATTGGTCTTGGCGCGGGCGCGCTGGGTCTTGTAGACGACGATGCCGTAGGTGAGGGCAGCGGCGAGGAATGAAGTGCGGTAGCAGAACTGGGCCATGCCGCCATAGTAGTTCATTCGGAGCCAGGAGAAGGTATATCGGAAGGTGGTAAGGATAAGAGTCAGGTGTCTGCGCGAGAGAAAACATGTTAGCAGCGGATCGCATTCATTCTGGCATGCGCGTGGATCGATGGTACGAAGCCGAGAGGGCGAGGATCGAGGTTGTGGGCGTGCCCGCAGGCGGCGGCGCAACACGGGCGTCGAGAGTGGGCATTTTGGGGACGGCGGAAGTGGCCGGAAAGAGGAGCTGCGATAACGAGCATTACGTACCCGGCAAACCAAGCGACTGCGACGATGGGATCGAGGGTTAGCAAAGAAGGCTTCTCGGCGTCGGTTTGGCGAGTAGAAGACGCATCACATACACTGAAGGGTCTTGGCGAGGGCCAGGAGCCTCTCCTGGAGAGGCAGATTAGGGTTCGGCGCGGGAGGCATGGTGACGGCTAAGAAACGAGACTGAGAGAGCGAGAGCTACGACGCTGGTTGAAAGCGGGAGCGGGTTCTATAGGAAATACGGGAGAAGAGGGAGAGAGGGCGCAGTGCGCACGAAGCGGAAAGACTATGTGCGTCTGGACGGTCGGGTGCTGGACAGCGGGCGGAATGATGCGGTGGTGATGATGTAGTTTGGAGGAGAAAGAAGAAGAAGTAGCGAAAGTGTGTGTGTGTGTGTGTGTGGTGGAGGAATTGACGGAATGTCGATGTGGCCAGACCTACCTTAGCTTCGCCCACTCACTGGCTTCCATTTTCTTCCCCCGGCGGGTTTCCTTTGGTGGGCCTGGCGTCATGGTTCCGGGCGTGAGATCAGGTTTCGGGAGAGGGAGCCTGCTGGAAGCAGTGGCGTTGGGGGGGGGGGTAAAAGTCCAGGCAGCGCCTTTTCAGTGGTCATGTCCTCCAGAGAGCCGCCCTACGCCCGCGTTTGCAGGGGGCCTGATCCACTGGAGATCCCGCGGCGCTAGCACTCTCTCCTCTCCGATGGAGATGTTCAGGACGCTGGCGCTAATTCGACGGAACTTCAGCCCGAGGAGGCTGGATCGAGGGTGAAGGATTCGGGACTGGCAGCAGCAGCAGCGGGAAAAGAGGAGGCTGGGAAGACGGAAAACCCGACACAAACCCGCATTCTCCGTCGCATCAATTGCCGTCGCGATGCCAGCCGTTTGTGCCGGGCAGGGGCCGCATTTAGGCAACCTCTTTCGATGCAGATGGCTGCCGACAGGCAAGGTAGCAGCAGCAGCGATCCGAACAACGTGGAAATCTCACGGTGGCGATGACGATGGCTTCGATGACGACACCTCCACATGCTCCCAAGAGGACACGCGAGCGTGGAATTTTTTCTTAGCCCAACAACTCTTACCTACGGTTCTGGCCTTGATTCTGCGGCCGTTTTCCAAACATTAGAACAAGGCAGCCTATCCTTTTTTTTCTTTCTCTTCTTGTGTGCAGGGTCGTGTTCTTGGTGTCTCCCACTTCTCGGCTCATGGCTCATGGCTGAAGTTTGGCACCAGCCCCAAAACCTTCCCCTCCTCCTCTTATCTCATAGACTCATAGCACCCTTATCAAACGGGGCACGTATGTGTCGGTGCTGTAATACGGGCCCGCCACATTGTTGGGTAATTTAGCTCCAAACTATCCCTAAGCGCCGCCATTCCTGCTCCCGCGGCTGTTTCGTGCTGCCCCTGCGATACCTTTTTGACCTTGTTAGTTCACGCCATGGTTCAGGCTTTCACTTACAGTTCCGAGAGACTCAGGCCCGTCTGTCTTTGGTTCCGGCACAACCGACGCCCAGCCAATTGGAGCCCATCTTACACATGCTTTTCGGACAAGTTCAGACGCTTCAGCCCGTCAGTGGAAAATGATGCTTCCCACGAACCCATCTCCAGCTGTCGAACCCGGCCTAGATCAGATGAAACTGCACTGGCCCAGCCCGAAACTGGGATTTCCCTTCTCCGGCAGTTCTGTTCTCGCTGGCGCCAATCGTAGCCGCCACGCCCCAAACTTCTCCGTCTTGTTACAGACGACGCCAACCCGCTCCGCGCCATTGGACACAGTCCCACCGTTCGAGCTGCAGCCAGGTCGAGTGCCCTGAAGACGCAACGCGGGATTCAACCAGGCCGCACGTATGGCCACAACTCGATATACTATATCGACTCACTTTATGCTATACGTTACGATGTTACGATGCAACGATGCATGCTGCAACTCCTCTAAAGTCACTCTCCCTTCACATGTTGATCCTGCTCGTCAAGCTTGATCCCGTCACGCTCTCTTCGTCTCATCCTGACATCCCGAATCCACAACAACAGATACGCGCCGAAAAAGCACAATCCCACGCCATGTGGCCACACCGCATCATCGCCTTGTCCCAGACCTCTCCACAGCAGAAAGCCCTCGCCGCAAATCCCCACCACAAGCTGTGCCGTTCCTGTGACTTCCAGCGCCCATCTCAAGAACCCCACCCCGCCAAAGTAAGCATACATGAGTCCGTGGTGCAGCGTGTTGAGGCCCGCCAGGACCCGCCATCCGCGGTGGTGTAAGACAATGCGTGCGTAGCTTAAATACGGTGTCGTGAGGTGGTGGAAGCCAAAGTGTAAGTCGATGATGCCGCCGCCTGCACGGACGGCGAGCACATCAACGTACTCGTAGAACTTGGAGGCATGATACAGCCAACGAGCCGTGTCGCCGTGAGAGGGAGACAGAATAAGAAGAAACAAGAAAAAGGAAAATGAAGAGTAGACCCAGCTGTTGACAAGGGTAAATTTGCGGGTTTGAACTACTGGGCCATGTCGAGAAACGTAACGGTCGATTGCTCCCCAAGTGATGACGAAGAGAATGCTTTGAGCCACTAAAAAGCAGCAGTCCTGAAAGTTTGAATTCTCCATATTGCAATTGAAATGAACACTCGAACAGTTGCAGGGGGTTTGATTGATAGTTCTTCCAAGTGGTCAAGTTATAGCTGTTCGCGTGTTGGCACGAACTGTCGATAGTTCGCGATGACTCAGTCCCTTGACACCCACCCATGCTGCCTATCCCATCCCACCACCATGTCATCTTACCCCAGAGTGCCCAGGTATCGGCATATCTATTTCACCGGAAGTCGGAACACCGCAACCAACCAGGTTGGAAGGAGTTGGTTTGGCTTGAACAGCGACACATCATTTGTCGAAGCCTGAAGTATGCCCGCCGGAGGGATGTGGCATTAGGAGGAGGATCCGATGAACTCTTCGGCATCATCAATTTCATTCGCCAAGGCCGATTAAATCCCTGGTTTTTTATTTCTCAAATACGGAGCTGTTGTTCTATATCCAATGGTTGGAACAGTTTGTGACGCCAGTGAAATACTGGCATACTGATTCTCCTCTCGTCGCAGCATGGCTTTGCAAACACGATTCATACTGGCGAGGCGAATTTTCAACACCTCATTCACTTACATAGAAATTGACCTACTCATGCGAACAGTACCTTTCCTCTCAGATGAATCACATAGTATGCGACTAGTTCCACTCAATTCGAACTTTTGTTAGAAGTGGATTGTGCCAGTTGTGATATTCACTACGCCCACTACTGTCTCCAGAACGCTAGAACCTCACCAACAGAACACTTAATAGCTTGAAAATTCAACATTCTGAATCATGGCACCCCAGACTTTTGCACGTCATGCGAGGAGAAGCGTGTGAGCATAAGAATGCCTCCGCGATCCCTGTCCGATCTTCGTTTTCTTTCCTTTACATCCACACCACTCTCAGCTCAACAGTCCTCAGCATCGGTTCTCCTCCTCGCCGATCTGAGACATCACCATAACCAAAGTCAACTCGAAAGGCATTCTCGGCAACATGTCTCCCGGCTCCGAGTCTGACTACGGCTATTCCATCAACAGGTTTCTTGCCAGCGATGAGCCTAACACGGGGCACTCTGTTGTAGGGAGTTCTGCTAGCGGAAGGTCTTCCAATAGGCCACCTCCTCATAGGAGATCTGCTAATCGAACCTCTGCCAGTCGAAATTCTGCTCGCAGCGAGTCCGCTTACAGCCAGTCTGTTGTCAGTCAGTCAGATGCTAGTTCAACTGCCACCCTCCGATCTACCAGTGGAAGATCTTCCAACAGGATCCCTCCTGATAGGAGATCTGCCAGTGGAACCTCTGTCAGTCGAAATTCTGCTCGCAGCGAGTCTGCATTCAGCCAGTCTGATACTGATTCAACTGCTACCCTCCGACCTTCTGGTCAAAGATCCTCTGCCAAGACTTCATCCAACGGAAATCCCAGGAGCAGACACTCTACCAATCGGAACTCTGTTCGCAGCTACTCTGTTAGTGGATCGTCTGCCACTCTCCGATCTGCTAATGGGACATCTGTTAGCGGAACTTCAGTCGGCAGCCATTCTGTTAGCGGACGTTCATCCAACAGGCAATCTGTTAGCGGACACTCTAGCAATCTAACTTCTGCTCGCAGTCGGTCTGTTGCCAGTCAATCTGTTACCGGCCAGTCTATGAGCGGAAGATCTGCTACCACCGGACCTGATGGGAGAACTGTCCACGGAACTTCAGTCACCGGACATTCTGCTAGCGGAAGATCATCTAACAGGCACTCTCGTTCTATCCCTGGATCCTCTGTCAGTGGAAGTTCCGTTTCCACACAATCTATCGACAGGCAATCTGATGGCGGGAGTACTGTCCGCGGACCCTCTGTTAGACAACATGCTGAATCCAAGCAATCCGTGACGAAGCGAACCTTTGGGGGGCGGTCTGCCAATGGACAGTTTTCTGGCGGACGGTCCGTTACCAAGAATTCTGTCAACGAACAATCTATGAACAGGGTAACTTCTGGTGGCCAATCTATCGACAGGGACTTTGTCCACCAAAACTCCGTCACTAGGGGATCCGTCAACGGGAGGTCTGCTAATGGACGCTCTACCGGGCACTCTATCAACAGGCATACTGTCACTGGCGAATCTGTAAACAGGCAGTCTGCTGATGGGCGCTTCACTACAGGAAATTCTTTCAGCAGGCACTCGGTCAGCGGAAACTCGGTCAACCGAAGCACTTTCAACGGCCATTCCGGCACCGGTCATTCTATCGACCGGCGATCTACAACCGGAAGCTCCGTTGCCAGGCATTCTGTCCATGGAAATTCCGTCACCGGGCGATCCACCAACAGGAACTCTGTCAGTGGAAGCTCTGTCAACAGAAGATCTGTTCTCACCTCCATTACCGAGGAGCCCGACAGCTATGCTCACAACAACGGGGCCCTCACCAACGGATCCGGTCACAGCTTGCCGCTTTATCGCGGTAACCATCGTGGCCCTGGCCAGTCTTCCATGACGGAAGAGACGACTATCGTTTTCAGGCGGGTGACTATCACTGATGAACCAAATGGCGGAAACCAGGTTTCTACTCGCGGTCACGGAGGTCGCCGCAATCGAGGAGGGGCTTTCAACGGCCCAAGGGCCATGATCGCCCGCGAATCCTCTGATGCAGCTCCTTAAGGCTAACAGCCCTCGCTCATCGGGTCAGCATGTTTCATCTACCCATCTTAAGCATTCGCAGCCCACAGGGCCGGACAGTCGGTCACAATAGTGGGAAATTGGTAATTTACCCGTGAATTCAGGTGGCTTAGTCGATACATTCGACTGATTACGGCCACCCACTCAATCATTGGTTCTCAAATGCACCAGAGGGCATTCTACTTCGGTGATAGGTGCCAGAGACTGGAAATATCGAGAACAATCGCCCCGCAGTCGATTTCAGGTTGTCATTCTTCTGCGAGCATTTGCTATTTTATTCATCTTCGCTATGCTCTTCATCTCTACTATGCTCTTCATTTCCCCCCTACTTTCTTCATATTTGCTAACCCCTTTTGAAAACTTTATAAAAAAAATGATTATTTTTCTTAGTACTGGAGTTTGATTTACATCATCTTGCTATCATGAAAATGGACTTGGCCGGCAAGATTTCGCCTCAGGATATCACAGGAGAGTCTAGACAACAACCCTCACCTACACAAAATGACAGTTTTTGCTTAGCACTAATAAAATTGATTGAACTTGGAATTCATTGAGTGTAAAGTGGCGTTGGCATATATTCTACTTCAAAGGGCTATGTGATGGTCAAGCCCGACATTCTCGACCTCGGACGTATGTACTGCGTGCCCCCTCGACCGAAGTACCGCCAAATTGGCGTCGCTATCTAAACTCCATTGCTTCACGCTTGGTCCAATAGATGCAAAATAATCACAATTTTGTTGTTGGCCTCTACTGAGCTTCTCCATTCTTGTCTTGCCGCCCGACTCAAAGACAATGGCTCCTTGCGCTTCTTGGTCCAAGTGTCCCATTTGACCAACCCGGAGTGACGGCACCTATCAGGGTCAAATGAACGAATGAAACTGGACCAATATCCTTGAATTCCTGGAGTGACTCGCTTATTGATTTCACCCTCGACATAGCTAGCTGGTGCTTCAACGCCCGAGTATTCCGGTCCGAAGATGGCGTTGAGCTCGACAGTGTGGGGCACACCGAGACCTTGCGCCATCTGGTTTGGATCCTCGACATTATAGAGATAATTCCACGAGTTTGAGACGGAAAATTTGGTCATGTAGTTTGAGATGTAGATTCCTAGGCACATGCATCGCATCTACCCGTACACGTCGCTAACCTGTCTCCAGTAGCAGCCCGGGTTAGGGCACGTGTCATTTTTATTTGGGTACGGCTCGTTGATACCCCCAAGCTGTTCCAAGTTCAAGGAGGAAAACTAAATTTTCAGGAAAGCGTTGCTTCCCGTCAGTGTTGAGATGTTCCTGGGCGTGAATGGAGTGCCTCCATTCATGTCGTCATCCATGATGGCGGGAACACGGATGAACTTGCCCTGCTCAAACAGCCTGTAGGTGGAGTCAGGGACAAACCCTCCATCTATGACGGGTGTTCACATGTAAATCGGGCCGCTGGGGCTCCGGAGTATGGAATGTTGTAGTTGGCCTTTTGGATCTCCAAAGCTGACTTCGATCGCAAGCAAGCCAGGGCGTCTTCGCCAGTACAACCCAAGCGCAGAGCGAGATTCTCATACGAGTAGACAGATTCCTTTACGGTCAACATGTCTTGCGAATGATACGGATTCAGCCGCCACGGCATGGAACAGGCCTTCGTCTTTGCCCCCATACGCGCTGAGGTGGTGGGCAACGCTAGCAGCTCAAGCAGAGGGTCCGCCCAACATGACATGGCCTGAATTGCCTCCGAATTTAGCCACGCACTTTTGCAACCACTGAAGAACCTTTCGCTGATCATAGAGGCCAATATTTGGCGTAACATCTTTGCCATCCTCGAGAAAGCCATATGGACCAACTCGGTAGATCATGGTGACGGCTACCGTATCCATGTTGCCCGCCCGGATGATCCCAGTTCCATTGACGTGGGCATTCAAGTTGGAATTGAACCCGCCGCCCTGGATGAATACAAAAACAGGCAGCTTTGAAGTTTTTATCGCATTTCTCGGTGCCCATACGTTAGCAAACAGGCAGTCCTCAGACTACGACTTGCCGATCTCGTTCACGTCACTGCCCGTGGAGATGCATCTTAATCCAAACCGCAAACTATGTAAGCCTCGGTCTTTTGTATGTCTACGAGACTAGTCTGCTGATCACTTACATTGCTTGCATCTTGAACTGATTCCTCTTGAACAGGATCTTGGGCTGCACTGCACCTCAAGTTACCAAGCGGAGGAGCTGCAAATCGCATCCCGAGCCATTGGATGATGCCGCCTTCTGCCGTCCTGCCCCTGTACTCGCTATATCCCAAGTCAACAAGACAGTCGACCGCCGTGACTAGAGACAGCACAAGAAGGGCCACTGCAGCGAAATACCGCATGCACTTCATGATGAGAACGGATGATTGGCAATAAGGCAACTAGGAAAGAACGCAGTGGCCATAATCCCAGGGGACATGTCGGATGATGGGTCTTTAATAGGCGACTATAGCCAAGTGCGAGAATGCAATACCAACCCAAACCTCCGTTGCGCGTGGCCGATCCCTTCGCCAACAATTACCAGAGCTTTCCAGGAAAACTATCAACCAGGGTATCGATCTAACTCTCCGTCCTTGTGACGGCGTATTTTTGAACCCCCGAGGTCATCCCTCGCCCATTTTGTCATGATCGTCTGGGGTACGTGGGTGGAAAGGCCCGAAGCACTCCGACTGCGACCCAGTTAATTCCTCTTTCGAGATGTGCCCATGAAACTAGACACTGGAACTCGCCAATATACAAAAGATGTGATGCGAGTGCCCTTGCAATAGCGCGTGAGCTCGAGTCGGGGTGGCCGGGAGACTCAGTGGCACTAGAACCGAACCAGTTGCCCGTTGGTTTGGTATGCGAGCAGCCACTCCAACGCCGCTGTATGTCTTGCTAGTCGGCACTAGCTGGAAGCCGACCTCTACCGTTGTGTCTGCGCTTTGGAAAATAAAGAGGGGAGGCGTTGTAGAAGGTTATTGTCCATCATCAAACTGTGCACATCCGATGTTGTCGATAGCCGACGAATGTATAGTCCAGCGCTTTGGGATCATTTTACATCACCAATTTCTTTTTGCAAAACTCGCTTCTTTTGCCAAGCCATGATGCTCTGATTTCCGCATGTCTCACTGGCTAAGCCGAAAGCCATCGTCTGGCGCCGTTGATCGGCCACATGCGATTCTAGAAACTGCCCTAGCAGAAAAGCCGGGGGCGTTGATGTCTCAGAGGAGTATTCCAATGTCTCTGACGCGGTTTGGAACATATAGAGTACTATTATTATTCTGGTTCCATCGTTATCTCCAACAAAGGTTGGGTGGATTGTAGTGACGTAGTTTGGACGCGGTCTGGTATGGGAATCGGCGGAAGCTCTAAACCGTTCCGTCCGAGAGGTTGGACACAACAAGGACACGACAATGGCAATGTTACAGACCGCATGCCCTTAGAAAATGCTACAAGGTACAAGAGAGCCACAAGAGAGCAACTATTTTCCAGTATGGTGGTTTCCACCCACATGGGAGCAACATGGGTCACCACGAAAAAATAAATAAATAAAATATAATAAAATTATTTACTTTATTGGGAACATTTTATTCCCTAATAAATTTTAGTCTGCTACTTTACAGACATTTCTCTCCATTCAACCCCATTCACTACCTTTCCCCTACGAATAAACAGTCCAGTGATGCGGGCCAAAGCGAACATTACATCGAGGGGAAGGCCACTGAAACATAACTAATTTTCATCAAGCCAATATTTCTTGTGTAAAAAATAATCCTTTACCGGACCTCAATCACGTACGTAAACACCATAGAGTGGCTGCGTATGGCACATCGCTAATGCCACATACATGGCGAGCACAGTCTTGTGTCAGTGCGGAGCCGAGCCTAAGCTCCGAGCTAGGACTTGAAGTCTCAAGATGGCCTCCCCGTTTTAACTACGATGGCCTTAGAGTCATGGATTTGGAGAACAATATTCCACTACTATTCAAGAAGCAGACACCTCTACGTAGCACGCAACTTGCAAGGGAACGCAACGGTTGTCTGAGCCAACAACAGCCAATCCCATTGACGCTTGGGCAAATAGACGCAACGCTTAGCACCTTGATAACTCCAACTCGCAAACTCAAGAAACAACGCTCAGAATAAAAGTCTGCCAACCCCGTGTACGATCCATAACGCCTCATCATGTGACCAAATATGCCCTGATTCCCGAGGAAGCAATTTATGCTTTCCTCCCTGAAGAAGCAGTTTATGCGTTCTTCTGGCCCTTCAGGCCGCTCAGAAGTTCACCTCCATTGAGTCATCCGACCTTGCAGACCTCTGTGAGGAGAATTGGTATTCCGCCCCACGCACAGCGAAACTGACTCTGGGCTCTTTAGGGGCCCCATCCTCAAGCCTTTTGACGTGCCACGCGTGCACCTCTTCGGGCAAGGGGGCACGGACAAAAGTCCTCTGGCCACGATGGAAAGTTCCATCGTCTTTGATGGCTTTTCCCGTGAAGGGGGAGTAATGCACAGGCTTGGGAGCCTGTGGGCGCGCGTACCTGACAGGTGCAGCACGACAGTTGGGTACGTCAGAGCCCTTAGAAGGGCGTTCAGGCTTGGATCCCATGCAACCCATTTTGACAATCTGGGAGCTTTCCTCTGTTGTTTGAAGTAGTGAGGATGTGTGGTAGAATGTTCTGAGATAACTCAGTGACACAGTGACGTTTGTGAGTATGTGTATGAGCGTGGATAGTAGTGAGAGGAGTGTGCCAGCGATAGAGAGCTGGGCAACGACTCGGTGGATTTGATAGCAGGATGACAGGGACCGGGAAGATGTGTCAAGCGGTAGAATAATAGAAGTGTGCCAGCGATAGATGCTTGGCGACAACTTGGTAGATGGTGTTTACTGTGACGATGATGGGGTAGATAACAGGACCGTGAAGGTATGTCAAACGTCAAACAGTAGAAGAGTGGAGCGTGTGTGAAGATACGACAGCCCAAAGGTATGTCAGAGTGTCCTTGGATATACGACAACTCAAGAGTATATCTGATGTACGAAAGTAACCTGTCATATTGTTAGCCAATTCCAAAGTGAACAAGGACAGTACGCAGCGACTTACAATCAGAGCAGTTCAGATGAATTTTGATGGATAGAGTGTGTAGCAGTCAGAATGAGCAGCAGACAGAAGTGTGTAGAAGGCAAGTTCAAATCTGAAGAACTCGAATTTGCAGGAAATCGGGGGGTTAGTTATAGACGAAGGTGTGGGTCTCAAGCTCAGAGTGATCTGAAGCCCAAAGCTTCAACTTCATCGAGGAAACAGTCTTGTATATATATTTTATGGGATTTGAGGACCTGGAGAGGTGGGATTGAGTGATTACCTTTGACCCTATACCAGGCATGAACATCGACTTAAGGTCACGAATGTTAGAGGAATTTCTTCTTAAGCTGGAAAAAGTCTGTATTTGTATGGCGCACGACCTCTTTTTTTCCTTGTCAAGGTACTCATATGTAGCTGTGGAGCGTTGTGAAAATTATAGTTGCCATCATGAATTCCCCTCCAAGAACAAGGTTGTCAACCCCTGTGGCAACTTTGACCCGACTGACCCGCCCCCCTCACCTTGAGAACTTTCGACAACTGAGTATTCCCTCCACTTTGCTTTATTCATAGCCTAGGAACTAAAGCCGAAAGGCCAAAGGGGAGTTATTCTCAGTCGATCCATTCCTGCAAGCTAGCTCAGCAACTCGCAAGGTTGCACATCAGGGTTAATATGAGTCCTGATCACGGAACCTTAAAAGATTGATTCGTTTCACACTCTACTGTTGAATTCCGGATAGGACGCAGCATTCCTACTTCGGTTGAACACTTAACCACTTTAATCCCGCTTAGAAATTGATAGTGGTACAACCAGCCCTGGGAGAATCGTCGTAGTGACCGTTTTATCACAGTAGATTCCTAGGAACTCGAACCTGTGTCCTGAGTCTAACCACTGATAGCATATAACATTGAAATAAAATAGGAACCTTTATTATCACAGTTCCATCATGTGCGAAATCCTGGAACCGATCGTGGAGGAACCTCTTGGCCTCAGTATGAACTATTTTACGAATGATACTAGTCAGAAATGAATCGGATCAAACCAACGCAGCGGTCAACTAGAGCAATATTTCTATGAACTAAACTTAAGGCTTGTACTATGGGGCGAGAATAAGTTGTGTCTTCCTCGTTGGTCATCTTGGTGTAATAACTTCATCATAGCATCACCCATGTCCCGGTGTCTTGTCATTAATCGTCCATCAAATTAGTTGAAGGTCAGCTTCCACACATCACCTAATCGAGTATTATCCTCTGCAAGTCCGCCATGCACAACAATTTCATCTCCATTTGCCTGCTGCAGCACGTCCGCATCGAACCAACCCCGAGGAGCTGGAATGTCTACTCCCTCGAAAGTAACTTGAGTCCATTTTCCGGTTTGCACGTCAAAGGCCCACGCATCATGCAACATCTTTCCGGCCCAGCGTGACCAAGTGAAGAAGGATCTCGCTCTCCGAACATGGTGACAAGGGTGCCCCTTCCAGCAGGGGATTTGAGGGCCAGAAGGGTTGCTACACTGCGGGCTTCGGGACCCTGAATGCCATCTGGAGTGAACGTCGAGGTTTGCCATGAATTTGACTGAGGGTCGTAAATGTCCACGGCGCCGCCTTGTTCCTTTGTTCCGTCAAAACCACCCATGCGGTACAACTTCCCATCACAGAAGGTGATAGATGTTCCGCCTCGAGCGGGACCAGGGGCAGAGGGGAGCTCCGTCCATGTGAGTGCCTCCGTATCAAAAGCCCAAAGATCTGACAGCCGACCCTTAGTAGGACACCCAGCATGGACGTATAGTGTATTTTCTCCGTCGGAGGCCATAGCATGATAGCTTCGAGGTTCAGGATAGGCCGTTGACTTTGTACGAATCAATGCCCATTCCAGAGTCGAGGGAGTATATCTCCACAAATTTCCGTTCTCCTCGATAGGGTCCATGGCCAGGCCTCCTCGGCCCGAGAAGATCCAAATATTATCGTTGGCGACAGCACTAGCTGTTCCAACTCGAGGAGAGGGTGCAATGGTCGGCGCTGTCAAAGTGACCTCATTAACTAATCGGCAGTACATGTTAGCACTGCTCATTTGAGAACACGGATCATGATGGGGATTGGAATATTCGTTAGAACTACCTTCAGAAGACCCTCCAGTAAGTTCAATTGTATCCAGCTGGTTGTCGACAGGTTGGCGTGGCTGGAGCTCGCCGCTGAAAATCCAGGCCTTGGATGAAACAATTGACAGGACGTGGGATGAGCGTTGAAGGCGCGAGCTCGACGCGAGGCGGACCCAAGATGCAGAGAGGCTATTCATGATGGATGTAATCCGGTGGTTAAAACTCCTTACAATTTTTTTGGAATTTCCTAAAATGACTGCGCATGGAAAACTGCCCAACGAGGGGCAACGTCGGGGGTATTTATGAGGGTGTCAATGACATCGCCAATAATTGCTCAAAGACCATGCGACACGGAACCGTGTCCATCCGAGCTAGGAACTTAGAATGCGTTGGGAAGTGGGAACTACGAGAATCTCATGCGGACTAACTAGTGCGAATACGGTTTTGAGGTTACAAATGTGGTTGACGTTGGTCTAAACCCATTGGCTGGCTGGTGATCATGTTGAGAAGCTCCCCAGCTATCAGATCCCTGGATCCATGATCTAGACCAAAAGATTCGCTTATATAATCGGAGGACGGCTCCGATTAGTCATGCAGCTCAAGGGTCTCCCCCACAATTTCAACTGCAGAGGCTCCATCCACGACCACTTTCGTCTTAGCGTAGCGGCAGACATCAGTCGATGCTTCTTCCTTGACAGGGATGCAAGATGCGGCTGCGGCTCGACGACGGTGCTACAGTCTGAGAAGATCTCACTCACGTCAACCCCCGACTCGACTCGCTTTCCGATAGTACTCCAGCAGCTTTCCTGTCCGTCATTCCCGTCGTTCTCGTCGTCTCTCAATCGACAAGCTCTTGGCCATGCCGACCACCAGACATCTCCACCATGCCGTTGCCACCAAAGCGAGCGTGTGATGTATGCTACAAGAGAAAGGCAAGCCCCGGCCGCTCCAGTGCCCCCCGTCATGATACTCACCGTGGCGCCACCTCGCCGAGAACTTTTCTGATACCGGCTCCAGATTCAATGCTCAATCACAAGCCCTGATGTTCCCTGTAACTGGTGCAGTCACCATGATCTCGCATGCACGTTCACAAGGGATGTTCGGAGGAACGCCAGCAACAGGTAGGCCCGTTCGCCGGCCGTGGATCATGTCCCTGCGCTAGTTTCAGTAACCTTGACGTCTAACCATCTCGCCGCAGGGCCAGGTTGAGTGACGTACAGGAGCTATTCCGTCGTATCGAGCAGCTCGAGACTGCGCTAGTCCAGGCCACCTCACAGAATCCACCGACGAGTCAGATCTCGCAAGGCTCCGAGGGGTCTTCGACTCCCGCCGGAGAACAATATGGCACACCTCAGTACATGTCATCGGCCAGTCCTGGCGATCAGTCTGCCTCCCTCGCATCCACACAATCCCCCCCGCTGTTCTCCCCGCAAACAAATCAGAATCTCGTCAACCTCTCCCTCTTACCAAAAAGTTTCCCTCAGAGCCAGTTAGGCCAAAATTGGTATTACAGAGGAATGCCGATTCTCTCCGAAAACGGCGAGAAATGGATATCCGTAAAGACTGGTCAAGATGTGTACTTGGAAAAGTTCCACCTCTTCAAGAGCCAACCAACCATCATGCAGCTCCACATTTCATCTCAAGAACTCTGGGAGCTTCCTGATAAAAATGATACCCAAAATATCCTCAATGTCTTCTTTAATTCATCCCTTCAGCTCTCCTTTCCTGTTTTAGATCATGTCCTGTTTGAGCAGACATTACAGACAGCCTATGAGACGTTCGAGGGTGCCAACTCATCGCGTCCACATCTGTCTGCCAAGGCTTGCGTTCTTGCTGTCCTCTCTATGATAAGCCGTCTGCAAGATATAAAAGAAACAACTCGCCCTATGGAGGGTGACATCTGTGCGGCCAAAGCACAGTATCTCCTAAGCCTCATTCCCGGAGAGACAAGCCTAGAGAGCCTACAAGCCGTACTCCTATTGGTGAGTTCCAACTGTGCGGTGGCTCACCTCATGTGGTCTGACGAACCTGACACATCTCACCTAATAGCAAAGGTATCAAATTATCACAGGCCAGTGGGAGAATGCGGCAGCATTACATTCCACTGCTTGCCGTGCAGTCTGCAGTCTTAGAGGGCACATTTACCAATCATTGAGGCCTGCAGGGACAGAAACATCCTATGAAGGACGACAAAGTAATCATATTCGATTCCTCTTCTGGCTTTGCTATATGTCGGACAAAGACGTTTCTCTGCGCTCTGGCACGCCACCTTTCTTAACAGAGGATTACTGCGACCTGACACTACCCGAGAATTATACCAGTTATTACAATGAGGGCCACAGTCCCAGTATCCTCGTCAACGACAAAATCCTCCCATATCTTCCAGGAGACCCGCGCCTCAGTCATTTGAAAGAAAAGATTTGCCGACTCTTATACTCCTCCCAGGCCTTCAAGATCACCGACGGTCAAATCCTTCTTCGCCTTCGCCAGCTTGACGATGAATTAGAGAACTGGCGGCTGTCAATCCCTCCTGAATTCCGGCCCATCCTGTCGATTCCTCAAAATCGAACTCTCCCTATGGCCAGGATGGAAAATGCTCAGAGTATACGGTATCTGAATCTTCAGTTAGATTATCATTACCTGCTCACAATTATTCACACCACGGTCAGGAGATGTGGGACAGATACACCCGCTAGCAGCGATTTACCTGAGGATCTCCATAGCGTTGTTCACTCGAGTGTCGACATTTCTCTCGAAGCTAGTCGATCGACATTATTGTTGCTACAGTCACATTCCGCTGGACTGGCAAAGGAGGAATTTTGGTTAGTATTGGAGGCTTCTTGTGGTCCTTTCAAACCCCAGCACTCAAAACCCGATGCATCGTCAGTCCAGGAATATGGATCGAGTTAACGAGTCCACAGGCACGTCATATTCTACCTTACCACATCTGCTATGTCACTATTTAGTGACATTCTTGTTCATCCTCTCGCTAGCAAGTCCTCGACTGATCTGGATCTTGTTGTGGCCGCGGCGAAGATGATACAGACAGTACCAATGGATGCACTAACCCATTATGAGGTTGAAAATGTTGAAGGGGCAAATAACTTTCTCGTGGAATTAGTACGACTCGGCAGTTGTGCTATTTTGAAGGCCAAGAGGGAAGAAAAGCAAAGGCTGGTGTAGACTTAGAATAAAATATTGATAAATTTTAACCGAGCTTGCAAATCGGAAGATGCACAAATCTGCTCATGAAAAGCACACTATCATGACTGTAGGTCGTTTTGAAAGCTCACTGGTCTGACCGTGCAATGATCTTTGGGGTCATGGTTAGTGTCCCGCCAGCCGAAATGGAGCTGGGAAACAAGACCCACAACAGAGATATACATGATGTGACAGCTCCAAGTATCAGTGCAGTTCAACAACCGGCAGGGAGCCTCAATTCTGCAGATAAACCGTAAAATCAACTCGTGCATGGTTCATCTGATGTACGCCAGTTCTAGTGTCCAGCGGTAAACGCTGTCAGCTAATCCAGTTGTAGATTAGTTGCAAGTTATCCATGTCCTTGTCTCTGCACGGGCCACGGAGCCCGGAGCTTTGGGCCCTCCGTCATTGTCCAAAGAGGCAATGATACGTACTGACAGGTTTGCCTCTTCTAATCTTGAACCGGATGCGCCGCCTACAAAAGTCGAAACATCAGGCCTTGTTTTTATATAAAGTTGCTCTTCTCTTTGGAGGAGCCCTAGATGCCGTAGAAATGCTTTTTAATAGCACATGAAAGTCTGGTTCTGCTTTAGCCCTCCAACAGACATTGTCTATTTCCGCCTCCCCTTGACCAGATTGATTGGCCGGCTATTTCTCTCCAAGCATGTATTCTCGGCGTCTTCACAATGAGGAAAATGTCGTTGTTCCAAGCGAGCGGAGTCCTCTACTCGAACCCAACACAACTACCTATTGCTCCATTACCGTCACTCACAGGGTGGATCCCCGAATCGCGCGTCGCCTTTATCTCTCGCACTTCTTGTCAACATGGAACTCACGTGTATTCGAGTTCGGCGCCGTGCTATATCTAGCAACCATTTTCCCAGGCACATTGCTTCCGATGTCAATCTACGCGCTTACACGTGGTCTGTCTGCTGTTCTTTTGGCTCCAGCAATTGGACATTACATTGACACTAATGATCGGCTACAAGTCGTTCGGGCTTCGATTGGTATGTTCATGGTCCTTTAGTTTAGAACGCAAAAGTCTATAGGTATTCTGACTAATGGACTCTAGTCTTTCAGCGAGTTGCAGTGGCGTCTTCCTGTGTGGTGTTCTATCTCCTAGCTACTCGCTTTCCGCTGGGCTCCAGTGGACGAACTACTATGTTTCTTGTTATTTCACTCTTAGCCTGTATTGAGAAGATATACTCTATCGTAAATCTAGTTTCTGTCGAAAAAGACTGGGTAAGTTTCTTTTAGTCGAAATACATTGCGTTATTGTTCGCTAAGGATGACGTTTTAGGTTGTTGTCATTGCCGAGCAGGACACTGCAGCTCTGGCCGCTCTCAATGCGCAGATGCGGCGTATTGATCTGCTATGCAAACTTCTAGGCCCTCTCCTCATTGCATTGATCGATGGGTTATCAACAGAAGTAGCCATTCTCGTCAACCTCGCGATGAATATTGTGTCAGTATCAGTCGAGTACTTTGCCATAGCACACATCTACCACGAGGTCCCAACCCTTCAGGAAAGTAAATCCAAGTCTGAGATAGAGTCATCGGAGACTCAATGCGCGCAAAAGTCAAAGACCAGATTTCAGCAAGGTTGTGTCCAGGCAAAAAAGGCTCTGAAGAAGTCGGCAGCTGATTTCAGTTCCTACTTCCGTCATCGCGTTTTTCTACCCTCAATGGCCTGCGCACTGCTCTACCTCACTGTGTTGAGCTTTTCCGGCCAAATGGTTACATATCTTGTTTCATCTGGCTACGGCACAAAGCAGATTGGCATTGCCAGGACCATTAGTGTGGTATTCGAGGTATTAGCAACCTGGGTTGCCCCTTGGCTGATGGGCCGAGTTGGGCCTGTGCGGGCAGGTCTCTTGTTGAGCAACTGTCAAGTGATACCACTTATCGCGGGTATTGCAGTATTTTGGTTATTCATGGACAATCCGATAATATCAGCCAGTGGCCTCGTCCTTGGAACGATTGTGAGCCGTCTTGGACTCCGAGGTTTCGATCTGTGTATGCAAGTTATTGTCCAAGAGGTAACTAGCCTTTTATTTCCCTTCCCCATTATAAATTCTTTCCCAAACAAACATGACTAACTTTCTTCGCAGGAAGTAGAACCTGAAAGTCGTGGCGCTTTCTCTTCGGTCGAAGCTGCTTGGCAGAATGCCTTTGAACTGCTCTCTTTTCTGTCCACAATCATCTTTTCCCGGCCCTCGCAGTTCTTTTGGCCATCGCTCATCTCTGTCACCGCCGTTATGACTGCAAGCATTTCATATATGTTTTTTGCTCTCTTTGTGGAGAATCGCTTACAACGCCATTGAAGAAGAAAAGTGTTACACGTGCTAAGATGCCACCCCATATGCAGGACAAGAGGGACTTCTGTATGACTTGTTCTAGCATTGAAAATCACCAGAAACTCACCTTAAAAGCTTAAATCTTAAACAAACTTTTTTCTCATCTTTTTTTCAACTTTAAACGCAATTTCTCAATATCATGTCTTTCCCACCGAATGGCATATTATGAATGTCATTTTCAGGGCACAAAAGTTGACATTGAACCTAGAGCTACCCTACAGCGACGGGGCACCATGGAACGTTGAGGCATAGCTATCAATTTGACACTGACCTACAGGTATTTTCGCAACAAGGATCAGAATTGTATGGGTGATATCACTTGTCACGCTCCGAAAAATATCGGCATGCTAAGACATAATCAAAGTTTGGGGCGATGCCAATATTGCCGCCTACCTTTTCTTGGACAGCCAGCCAGGGTGGGCGATTGAATTAACATGACAACGGTGCACACCCTCCGACACGATGGGGTTTCCCTGGAAACACTGTGTCCTGAACCACTGTTACCCAGCAGGTTTATTATTTATCACCAGTTCAAATGCAATAACCATCACCCTTCTTGGGAAAATACTTGTGCCCCTACGCCAAGCGTAATACGACCATAGACGCACATTAGGCAGGTCGGGGATGATGCGGGGCGATGAGCTGTGCAACATGCAGTGCAACCCCAACCAGGTCCACACCGGCCCATGTGTGCCAAGGAGGGGATAGGAGCTTTATCTCCTCATGGTGTTGAGTTGTTTGCCAAACAAGAAATGGGAAGCAAAACCGTGGCTGCAAAGTGGCGCTACGCGGGCGTTTCAAGATCCTTACTGAGGCCCAGCCTCACGCGACTCGCACGGAGTCATTGAACCTGATCGCACTTGCCACTGGTTCCTCTCCTCTCGGTCCTCATTTTTAATTCCTCCAATGACATACTGAATCCATGGCGGAACTCGGATCTGAAATCCGGGATTTGAGATCATCTACCGGTACTGTTTCTCCCCCACCACTTCACCCTCCAGGTACAGCACCACAACCCAAGGGAACCAAGTGAGTAGATAGGTCTACTCCACGCAAATTGATCCCAAATGTGAACAAAGCTTGGCAGAATATTCGTTATCATCATGAAAATAAAAAACGTTTCTGTCTTCATCATGGCGAGTTATAGTTAGCCAATAGCCAAGGACTCTGAAGAACCATGGCTTCCCTTCGGTACTCAAGGTTCATCACTATCACTTAGGACGGGATACGAGATACGAGATACGATGTAGCAAGGAAACAGCCACTTTTTGCCGTATTATCCGTCAATGAAAGTCAAGAAACTGGCCGGACACTGGTCAAACTTGTTCCCCTGACCTTCCCTTTGTCAGAGCTGTGTTGATGGTACAAACGTACGACCTGGTAGTAATTAAATGGATCATTACCCAGGTTAGTAACCTGATCCAATTAACAAGTCAGGTTTCCCCAACGTTTTGAATCATAGAAACAGTATCTGGGGCCGCTCTGGTCGGGGACTACCTCGAGGCATCGGTGGAATATATTACCCGAGCTGAAGTTTAGAGTGCAACCCCGTTACTCCCCACTCGACAGGGTTTCCTTGACTAAAAAAGGACGCCAATGCGTCTTGCCAAGCAGCCATTTGTTCATCCACGACGGTCTGTACGCGTTAATGGATTAAAATAGACTTGGTCATGATCTTTATTACTTGAAGATGGATTATGATCAGGAGCTGATTCAAGACGCACTGGAATCGGCTACGCAGATGAGTTTTCTGCTCAGACGAAACCGGGACGACATGAGCTGGCATATTTGAAAGAGGAACCCATATGAAAAAACAACATTCTAACAAGCTTTTGGAAGGATTACAAGCCTAGCCAGGGCAATATGCCGAGATTCCGTCATGACTTCTTTCTTCCACCCACACCTTATCTTTGAGACAGGGGGCCTGACAATGTGACACGGACTTCCGTCCTCTTCTCGATCCACGTTCAGTTGATGGGCGGTACATGCATTAGTTTTGACAGGGCCAAGTATGAAGGGTGGGTAAATCTCTCATTCTCAGCAAGCCACCCAGCCATCAGGAGCTAAAGAGAATGCAGCATTGGGCGGGCTTAAATGCGTCTGCATCCCCCTTTCGGAAAGCTTTTGTTATCTCTCCTCACTTGGCGACTTGGTGTCGGATTTTCTCTTTCACATCGATTCAATCTACTTCATTCAATACTTCAACATTCGTTTACCAATATGCAACTTATCACTGCATTGTCTTTCGTTGGCGTAGTCTACGCCTCTGTTCCTGAATGGGGTGGACAAATCTCGTCGTTTGGAGCGCTCAGGGGACTCGAAGAGCGACAGTTCACAGTCTGCAAAGCGATCCCACCACCCTACACATGTGAGAGATCATGTGGCGAAGGTTGGGCACAGTGTATTGCATTCCCTCACTGCTACAACCCGGCTCGAGGTGACCACTGCTGCTCTGATGGAAGTAGGTACCGAAACCTTTACAATCTACAACGCAAAGCCGGCTAACCTCCCTTAGCTTACTGTCTTGAAAACGAATATTGCACCAATGCGGGTTGCTGTCCCAAGGGCTCCTCTCTCGAGGAATGCGGTGCAACAATCACCCTGAGCATTCTCTTGCCTGAGGAGACATCTACAATCGTTGAGAAATCGACAAGCTCTAAGGGATCTACCTCTGTCCCCGAACCAACCTCCACGGAAGCCCCAGAGTCCACCTCCGTTGAATCTACTTCTGTCCCCGAAATAACTGCCAAGACTTCATCGGCGTGGCTCCCTGGCACCACTACATCGTACTCAGAACCCACCGAAACCCCTCTTCCCAATGGCTCTACCTCGGCCTCGGTTACTCCGGTCCCAACTGCTGGTGCGGGCAGGACAGCCGAGTATGGAGTCATGGCTCTCATGGGAGCTATTGGAGCCGCTTTGCTGGCCTTTTAATACTCTTGAAATCTTGGTCTTTGCGCAGAATCCATGCTGATTGCTGATATGACTCTACGTGGCGGCTGAACCAAGCACCATGAAGGCAAGTTGCACGTGGACAGTTGTCAAACGCCCTGTAGTGACATTTCAAGACACTCACTTCAATATCATTTCACATGGACTACGTTGGAAAGAAAGAAGAGCTACTAATGGATGTTTACAAGCCCTGCGCACATAGTTTTGGTACATTGTAGCGAGTTTCCGTCTATTATACAATATTTATGCAGAGAAAGCGATGAAAGATAGCCAATTATGTGTTTGTGTGATATCAATCTGTCGATTTCACGACTTCCAGGATTGCTCTCTGTAGGAACGACGGATTGATTCGATTGGTTCTCAGGATAGTTAAACATGAAGCTGGGATATGCAAAGATGGCTTGGCTGGCGGCCTATGATGTTCTTGACATTTGGTTGCTGAGTTGCGGCGATTTCCGTCAACGTTCTGTCCTTAATAACCAATTTCAATTGATATATCTCTGTTTCAAGAAACTTTTAGATTGAGCAATGGTAATTCCGATTCTAAGTGGCTCAAGCAGGTCAAATTGTGCAATCTGCTAATTTTAGTGTCATGACGATTTCAACAAAATCTTGCCTTTTTTAGAGAACTGAAGGAAATTTGTAACCGTCAAGGGGTGCCTTGAAATTCAAGCCAGGGACCTCTTCGACTTTGTGTATGAGAACTACCAGTCTGATTAAAATTCGTTACAATTTCGTACTCGAGCTTGGAATTTGTGGCATATTTGTTCCCAAGTGACGGCAACCTTGAGAACGTGGCCTGTGTCTTGAGTTAGTGCAACAATGACTTTGCCTGGACCGCACATATCTCCCACCCTGTATATTTTAATCATTCCAGGACCACTTGCCTTAGATTCTACTGGATGACCAGTTGAAGCTTCTGTGAAGAGGTGCAAGCGAATATTAGGTTCTTACGAGTTCGCAAGTTTCAGGAGAGATATTGACAATATGTAAATAACCAAGCATCTATAAATTTCGAGCGAAAGCATGGCATTGTCGCATTTAAGATACTAGTTTTGGCACAACCTTGGCAAGGGAGGAATAGATCTGAGATAGTAAGGTTTTAGCGTCTCTATGCCTATTAAAGTGCCCATTCCTTATTGTTGGGGGGTAGAGAGTGCTTACAAGGACTTTCAGGAAACGACAGCGTATACAGGCCCTAGCGGTGAGAGGCAAAGCCGTCTTCTTGCGCGCCTCTACGGACTTGGGAGGCGCTCGGGGTTGCTGGCGTTTGCCTAGTGTTTGAAAGGCACCTTCTGTTCGTCCCCATGGTTAAATACAACAACCTGCCTCAAAGTCTGGAAATAAGTGAGGAATCAGAGACTAAAGTTGGAAAAAAGAGGCCTAAGTGGAATCACGTTATTTGCCTTACGCGTCCTTGAATTTCGGGCTTTCTTCGTAGCTTTTACGTTTCCCCGGCGCTTTCGCATGAATCGACCGATCGGCTGGTGATTCCTGAATCCACTGCAAGTTCCTGGTGTCTTTTTTTTTTTTTACTTTAGAGCCATATTCAGAGCGCTAATGAAGCCCTCTGTCGCTTCATTCGGGTGTGGGCACAGTTCGAGATGCCTTTTCAGCCCAGTTGGCCGACTGGGCGTCGCGCCACCAAGATGGCTGATACAAGGCTACTTGGTTTGTATTATATCCGTAATTTGACGTTTCGAGTGTCAACATCCACAATAGAGTTGCAAATAGCGTTAAGTGGGTTGTCGGAGAGTCAACCGACTCAGGCGTGGCCATAACAGAATCAGATTTACGTATTTCATTATTGAGCATCATAGAGTCTTCAGATACCCCTCATTGCACGAAAACAAGGCTATTTGTGCGGAAAGGAAATCAATTTTAATATTAGGCTTCTTGCATTAGCTAAAAAAAGCTCGCTGTCCGATGCCGCGAATGCTGGTGTGGATGCGGTGCAAGCCTCGCTTACTGATTGACAAGATCGGCTCTCCTGGACACTGCCACTAGCGATGTTCCAAACGCAAGAACCTAAAAGTGTTCTAAACAGATACCATGCTAGGTCGAATTCCATCTCTAAGCGGTTGGATTCGCTATCCACCGGCGAGATTGGTAGCTGATCAATTGAAGACAGAGCGAGGTTTATCAGGTGCAAACGGCAACGCGGTGGTAGCATTGTTCGGCAATGGGTGGATGTAGGCGTGTCGGAGAATGCAGGAAAATCTCAATGCTAAGCAGGCTGCGAGCATTTCAATCTATTAATGCACTGTCAGGATACCGATACTAATCGTAGAGAGGGAAGCAGATGGACGGGGAATCTGAAGGCAAGGCAGAGCGACGATGCACACGAACAGGCCGAAACATGATCGGGATGAATGAGGTATTAATATTGCTGCAGGGCACCGGCCTTAGATGGCTTAACAGAGACAACAGTACGACAACTCACGCCCAGCCAAAAAAAAACACATTTTACTGTAGACAGTACAAATGGACACACAACAAAAGAACTCGCTGGAAAAGCTTGTTATGTTGATTTTGTGACGATATTAGGATCACAAAGGGGGGAGATATAGGTTTCCTAACTATGTATCCGAGGCGAGAGCCTTAGCGTTTGCTGCGTAAGATTATCTGACTACCTTTCTTTCCATCGATATATCTACGTTGATTCTTTTTCAATCTCTCTTGATCCACATTCTTAGCGCTGTGCTATATCATGAGGTTCTTCCTGAAGGAGGGGAGCATCCCGAATCACGGCGATTGTAGCCACCTCGAAGCTGCTACATGCTACTATAAGTATCTCCGGTGGGCTTTACTCTACTTGTCCTTCTCGCCATGTTGGGCCTGATGGAACTTGGTAAAATTGAAGATAAATATTGCTTAGGTCTTTCATAGCCTGGACTGAAGTACACCAGTGAAGCAAAACATGTCATGCATCTTTTGCCATATCAAAGACTTCACCTTCGGCTTTTTTCAAGCCCCAGCGCCGGTTTCGATGAGCACATGCGCAAAACAAACATACCGTGAATATGGTAAGCAATACCGTAGTGGCGACGTATATCCATATATATGATGTCATCACATCACCTTGGGCGTGAGGCCAGTCGAAAAAGTCCGTCGAAAAGAAGCTCTGTTAGCGGGTAGAGTTAGAAAACCAAAACTTGAAACGAGTCAGACGAAGACTTGGCCACTGACGGACACAAAAGTCGCTGGTAGAAACACCATTGTCAGCAGAGCTATCGATTTCATCAAATTCCCGTCCCTTTGAGTCATCTTTGAAACTTTAAGAGTCGTCTTGGAGATGAATTGGTTTGTTGAAGCATCTTGCCAACCGATATCTCGGATTTCCTGCGTAAGGCGTCAGCACAGATCTTTAGACCTTTCCAAGCAGCTTAAAACTCGCCATTGACGTTGCCAGGTTAATTCCGGTCATAACTGTGGTGCATTCTCTAATGTTCTCGTCGTACTCATCGATAAGCTCTTGCAGTCTTTCCTCAAGGAGAGCCCCGGGGTTCTTCAGCTTGTCAAGGTTTGCCCGCAAGTCTGGGTTTTTCAGGCCCAAAATTTTCACGTCTCCTCCGTTCGCACTTCTCCATGGGATGCTACCTTGCGAGAGTTCTTCAACATGGTCTCTCATCTTTTGGATTTGCCTTTGCCAATTCTGTAGGCCATTCTTCAAAAAGCTCATTTCAATCCATAATTGCACAGATTCTTCTTCCACTTTAGAGGGCGAGCTACATGGCGTTGCATCAGTTAAATCGCCGCTCGACAATTCTCTTCTGTTTACTGTTATGTCTAAGATTCTCTGTACTAATTGATTCACACTTTCACGAACAAGGTTAATATGTCGGTCTCTTTCGATCTCGGCAAGGATTGTTGGGAGAACCATGGGGTGAAACAATGGATAATTTGACCTCTGCAACCGTTTCATGATCAACTCAGCAGTTGCATCGTCACAGCCATATATAACGGCAAATGTGGTAAGAAGTCGAGGGAAAAAGGTTACAGAGAGGGCCATGTCTCCTACCCACGTGGCGGCGGTTCTGTAATTGTACGCTGGTTGAAAAGTCAACTTTGTTGTTTCACGATGATCCTCTTGTATCCTTACCCACTCCAACCTCATTAGCTCCTACCGTTTCTTGGACTGGCCTCCTTGTGAAGGTGCAGCTAGTATTCCTATTGATTGCCCGGACAATGGATCCATGAAGGTGATAGGTACTCTGAATCCTATTGAAAGTTTTTTCGGTGAATGGAAGTGTTGATAAAAGCTGAGGATCGAGGTGTGGCTTGATAGCGCGACTACTCAAACTGGGCCATTTAATTATTAGTTTGAGGGAAATTATAACTCAAGACAGGGTCGAGCCTACATCAAATGAATTGCGCCATTTGGCTTTGTTTCGTTTTTCGATGACATCTTTTGTCCAAGTCAGTACAGACTGTCATATCAAGTAAGTTTCCTGGAAGTCATAACTTGATGCAGCCAAGTATCCCATTCAGAGTCATCTGACAAGGCTCGAGTTGTCAAAGTTGAAGTCGCCTGCAAAGCTTCAGCCATTCCGAAAGACAAGAAAGCCAAGTAGTGAAAGTTTTTACATTTTTATCTGTGCAAATCCTCATGACATGGCTCTTTCGAGGTCTGAAGGAAAGTGTCGCCATATCCCGTGGACTAACTTCCCAGGTACCAGATAGCCAATTCATGGTTCCTTTAGTGGGTTAAACTATAGGAATAGAAAGTGATTTGAAAAAAAAAAAAACCTTCTCAAGATGAGTATCCTATTGTTAGTGTGCCGATGAATGAGCCCCATTCCCATATCATCCTTGTTGGAGTTGGTGCGGAGTGGTGGCCTTATTATGGCCTCAAAACAACATGTGCGTCAAAGCTTGTGCTGTGCATATGCTCTCCGATTTCTAAGCCTCTACTCTAGTTGAAAGCGTTACATCACCACTACAGTCGTGTAACCCAACGCGGTGGCCGGGCGAGGGAGACCAGTCGGGCACCAACGAGTATGAGCCACATCATGATTGCCTTAGGAAGGCGACAGGGCTACGGGACACATATTTCGCAGTATATGCAGGCTGGGCCTGCAGGCTTTGCTGTCCTTCTTCAACTGCTACGATAACGTGATGCCCTTTGGGCGTCAAATTCCACCAGGATGCAGTCAGGCAACGAATAAATAGACGAGGAGGGCAGGCCATGACTGCAGTGTGCAGAAGGGCGGCTCCCAACTGCATTGATTATTCATGCTTTCGGGTTGTTTCGGCTTGATTCATAAGATAGAAATAAAAAAAAACTACAAGTACTCAATTGTCCCGTCGTCTGTTGCCTATGAGCCAGCTGCGAGACGGTAGCCTAGAATTGCAACAAGGGACTGTCCGGCACCTGTACAAACTCGGCGCACGAATCAACTGCCTCCTAGTATTCCTTATCAGCTGTTTGTATTTATATTTCTCATTTGGTGTTGCCCCAACTGACTTGAGCCTAAGGCTAACTACTAGGTGTAGTGTATTTCTTGTTCAATTTAGATGTTTACACAAGCCTTGCCAATTGACTATACGAATGGGGAGCTTCTCCATTCCCTTCTCTCCCAGATTCCCGGGCTTGAGGGATTTAGGTTAGAAAAGGTAGGTTTTCATCCCTCCTTGATCGGTTTCATGACGCTCACCACCAAAGTTCACCGCAAACCAGTGGTATGTTGTGGTTCCTCGAAAGTTGGAGACGGTAAGTCATTTGACACTACCTCACTCCGTAACTACCTTCATTTTTATGCACCCTAACGCTAGTAAAGAATGAAGTGGCCAATCTCAAAGCAAGGATGCGGGCGCATTATGACTAAAGGTAGTAGCCAGCTTCTATCCATTTCGAAGATTCAGATTATTTAACGCTGGTGTTTCAAAGACTCTGGGTGAGACGAACGAACGAAATGAAATGATAGTGAATTGATTCAATTCATGCACCACGCAAACCCAAGACTCGGGGTCTTTTGGAGATATGCTGCTAGGCTGTTTTGTATAGAGTAAATGAATTAAAATTTTCTCCCTGAAGTCTTACCCTTTTCGACAAATTCCAGTCATAAGTTTGTTACTTGGCAAATTGTGCCCTTGCGCCCAGGGAGCGATGGAGGCTGTCACAGCCTGGCCCCGCCCGATACAGTGAAATGACGTTCCGCTAGACCATCGCTTCTAAATATCGCCCAAAAGAATAAGAAAAGCCCAAAAAAAATGACGAAAATGACGGGCCGCTGTGATAAACAACACAGAGCAAATTTGGCGACTAATAACATTGTCTGATATCTTCCCTCGATAGTTGATATGCCGCCCTCACGGTGTAGGAATTGCACCTCATCTGCAGAAATTTTCAACAAAGGCCAAGCAAACAAAGAGGCAGTGGGAAAGAAAGAGAAAGCGAAAGCAATAGAGAAAAACATCGGGCGGGCATTTCTTACCTCGACGGCATAGTGATTGTCGAAACGACTGCGCAAGAGGTGGTCCAACTTTATGGGATTGATTTGGCGTCCTGGGATGATGGTGACTGCTAGGGGCATCATTTCTTGAGCCGTTCCCTGGTTGTGATTGCGATTGCGATGGTGATGAATGTAGGATGTGGGCACTTGCTAGTTGATGCTGGACGAAGACGGGCGCTTCCAAGAGTCGATTAGAGATTTAACAAAGATTGATTCTGTGAGATGACGAGGGAAAAGTGGGCGACGCGGGATTCCGGGATGACGGGGGCGGCCCAAGGCCTATTTGAGGATGTTGCAGGATGAGGCGGTGGCGGCGGTGTCCAAGAGGGTGCAACGCTGTTATGCTGAGAATGGTGTATACCGGGGGCGTCATCCAGCCTGGATAAAACGATCAGGCTACCAATCAGGATCCGAGGTAGAGATATCATCCACAAACCTCAAGGGATACAGAGAGACACATCTGCAGCACAGTGGCTCACAATTGGCTGAGGCTGGCATCTGTTCATTGCCCGCGGCAGATGATAACCGTGGCCCCCGCGTGTAACGAAGGAAAACTGCTCACTCTGGTTGCCTTGTTTCACTCATCTCGCTTGTGCCTGCTTGAGCCTCCATAGCTCGTCCGTCAATACAGTACATTGTTGCCAAAGTGTTCATACCGGGCCGGAGTATCCGTACTGTTGCACTGTACTGTAACTACATGTACGGCACTGCCCCCATTCCGGCCCCCACACCCTAGCAGCCCACAGGGCACCTTTCGAGATGATGGCTGCATCATAATTGCTTCTCTTCGTCAATCTTGTCAATCTTGTCAATCTCGTCACTTGTGACACAGCCTGGTTTGTCTGTGTGCAAATCAGTGCTTTCTTTGGCTCGTCCCGAGGGTACATAAGCACGCAGCCGGGCCAAACGAAGAACAACCTTGTCAATCAATCTCTCTGCCTGAGTGCTCCGCACACAACCATTTCCTCCCTCCTCTCAATAGCAACTTCAGCTTCAGTGATTGTCGCCAGTAACTCGCCTCAACTTTCTTTTCATTGACACCACGCGTCATATTCATTGATGTAACTACGTGTTCCCGCCGGCCTCTTTTCTTCCGCGAATACAATCACCATGGGCAGTGTCAACCCCGAAGACATCCAAAAGGTGACCATGCCAATATAATGAGACCCGAGTGGCAGCTAATTGGCCGGCCAGTTTCTCTCGGAACACGACGCACACGAGCAGAGGACAGGAACCCTTCCCGACCTTGACGCTCCTGCAAATGCGCCAAAAGCGTCTCCTTTAAAATCCGAGGCGTCGAGTCGGGTCCACGATTATGGATACGGGTTCTACCAAGAAACCAGGGTCTCTCCAATCGCGTCTCAGTCTTTTGATTTTACCTCACAATCCAGTTCGCTCATCGGGGTGGGATCCATTGCCAGTTCACAGTCTGAATTGGCTGGCAAGCCTCTGGAAAATAGCGACCTAGAGGACCATCACGTCTCCATTGAAAAGCGGCTAAATCAAGCATTGGAGAAGGATCTTTGTGATCCCACCAAATACTTTTTGCCTCTGGAAAAGCTTCAAGAAATTTGCGACTATAAAAGCGTGATTCGGGAAGTGAAATCGTATTTCAAAGATGATGATCGAGCCGCGGATCTCGCTGGCTTTGTGTGCGGCCACGGCGATGATTCATCAACTCCAATTTCGCTCTCAAGCCGAAAGATTTTTGCAACTCTTGTCCTGAGCCGTTATCCCGAGAATATTGATCTATTTTATCGTAAAGAAATATACGATACAGACCTTCCTTTCCTGTGGACATCAGAGAGGCGAGAGGTTCTTGCTGGCCTCAAGCAACGTCGTGGTG
Organism: Aquanectria penicillioides; assembly: GCA_003415625.1. Taxonomy (NCBI): domain Eukaryota; kingdom Fungi; phylum Ascomycota; class Sordariomycetes; order Hypocreales; family Nectriaceae; genus Aquanectria; species Aquanectria penicillioides. The sequence continues at coordinate 580,786 of PYIU01000003.1, forward strand.
GTCGACGCAGGGTCAGCCATGCGTTCCCATCAGATGATTTCGGGCTGATGCGTGGATTTTATCACCACCAGTGGTACACGCTACCGCCATTTATTGCCAAGCTTGATGATCAAGTCCCAGAATACCAATTGAATAAGGAAACAATCATGCCTTGGACGTGTTACGAACGTGTTACGCAACAAAGTGGATTTGGCGAAGTATTTCGAGTCAAGATTCACCCAGACCATCATACATTCGTAGGTGTTGCTATTTACTCCCTTTTTAGCCCCCATAATGGCTTAGACTCATACAAACCCTGATTTATAGCAAGATCATACACTCGCCCTTAAAATACTGCTCTCCACGGATCAGAAGGAATTCCAACGGGAGCTTGGTGCCTTTAGAAAGGCATTACCAGGAAAACATTTATTACAACTATATGCAACATTCAAGTGCGGTGATCGGTACTCCTTACTATTTCCATGGGCACCCGGCGGAAACCTCGGAGAACTATGGAAGAAAGAGCCATCAAATATTCTTCAAGGGATATCCTATTCATCTCAAAACTTCATCCAGTGGGTTGCTCAACAATGCGAGGGACTCTCGGGCGGTCTAAGAGGGATTCACAACGCCGAAGTTGAACCTAACGGGAATGTCCAAGTTTGTGATGATGAAGACCCAAAGTCGGATTATTTCGGTATTCACGGAGACTTGAAGCCTCAGAATATTCTGTACTTCAGTGAAGATGATAATGAATACGGTCTTGGAGTCCTGAAAATTGCTGACTTCGGGCTGACTAAATTTCACACACTAGGATCGAGGTCAGGACAACCAGGAAACGGACCTATAAATCCCACATATGCTTCTCCAGAGCACATGCTTCCAGGAAATTTAGTTTCCAGAAAGTCTGATATTTGGGCCCTTGGTTGTGTTTTCTCCGAGATGCTCACTTGGGCTATTCATGGCCCAGTCGCCCTGGAGGAATACCGACAAGCACGCGTTGACGAGCAAGATATCCAGGGCAATGCCCAGTGGAAAGAAGATCGCTTCTATTTGAAAGAATTCTGGCCCGACTCTTCCACTACGGAGCCAGGTAGGTGCTCACTAAAAAAATCCGTCATTCAGGTACGCCTTGAATCCATGTCCCTGTTGTCCTGAATCGAATAGCTCATATTACCCAGTGCATTGACCAAAACATTGCCACGGTCAAAACCAGTAAACAGCCAAACTTCCTATCCGACTTTCTAGTCTTCATTCGCGAGAAGATGTTGGAGGCGAAGAAAGATGAAAGAGTTGACTACCAAAAACTATGTCAGTTCTTCACTGACGCCATGTCGCATCCAACAAACACGCCATACTGGTATACACAACTTCCTACATTCCAGAAAAGGCCATTAGACAACGCCCTTCCTGAAAACTCTCAGAGAGTCTCTCGGGTCAAGTTCATTGACGGAGTATAAACGATCCATCGCCTCAGCGAAAAACCATGCTTTGAATCCATTGCAGTAACATAGGTCAATAGACATCATCTTGCAGTATCCCTATCGAATTAAAACATCCAGCAGCGACCAAAATTCAATGTAGAGAGCTACCATGAAGGGTAAACCTCAAGCTAAGGGACAAAGCGTTGATACCCAGCATGATCTTTCAAGTTCTACTACGAATAGGAAGAGTAAAATGTGTTCTGCTAAATGAATCAAGCTCGATATCGAGCAAATGCGTACTTTACAATTTACTTTACAATTCTTCTTTTCGAAGATCATTTTATCAATCCACCCATCGCTAAATGAACAGATTTACATAATTTCCCAGACCCGGTAATTTCTTTTTTTTCTTTTCGCATATTGAGCTCGGAAAGATATGTAGAAGAGTGCGGTTCAATGCAGCAAGGATGAGTTTTCACTGCATCATAGCCCAGGGTGTGTTCTTGGTCAATAAAAACAGGAAAAGGAGAATCAACAAATCGCACGAAGAACACCCCGCTACCAAGCACACTTCTCAATGTCTTCTTTACCCAACTGATACACCGCCCTGACTGTGTAGATATTGCATCTCAACTATTGGAGTATTAGAAGGCTTCTGGTCACCGAGATACAAAAACCAAGTAGGCGGAGATGAAGACGGACACAAGCTGAGATCAGGCGCCATTTAGTTCTTACCTCAACCCTGTACTGGTCGTTGAAACGACTTCGTAAAAGAAGTTCCAATTTTCGGGGATCGATAAGTCGCCTTGGGATGATAGTGGCTGCCTGTAAAAACATTGTCGGATGACACCGTAATGAAGGTTGGATCTGAGAATTTGCTGAGAAGCGCAGTCGTGAAACATGCGTTTCTGAATGGTAGGTTTTCTGGGCTGAGGCCAAAATGGAGATTCTGTTGGAGGTACTAAGAGCTTTGCTTAAAGGAAATAAAGCAAGTAGCAGTTTAGAATCTTAGGCTGGCTAAATACATCTTGAACATGACGTAGTGAACAAGACAAGGGCACCTAGGTCTGCTTCCCAGTGATAAAGCGCCTGAAAGACAAATCGCAATCATGTTTGAATGTGAGCGAGGCCTTCAATCACGAACATGCAAGCTCTGCGTAACTTTATTTTAGTTATACTTGTTACCATGCCACAATCTATCCTAGTTACTGAAGTGAATACTGGTGGTGTTCAATACGACTGGAATTCCATCTGTTCCCTGAACTAACCATTCTCCTCAAGCCCCGGATAGCCTTGCCTGTAAATCGCGAATCTATCTTTGTTTCATGTCCCTCTATTACATGTTTTCTTATTGGCCTTAGCTTATCCGGAGGGTACTAGTTTATCTAGTTATGACGGAGTGAATCAATGAACTTCCTTGTCAATATTCTACAGCCAGGTCACTGTAGCTAGCCCGGGAATTCACTGCCAGTATCTCTGGGAAAAAAATTGACACTTAAAATCCTTTAATTCAGCTATTTATCAGATAATTGTCACAGTCTTAAGTTCGAGACTATCCCGCCATGCAGCATATGACTCCATCCAGGTATCGATTTCGTCTTGAACTGAGTTTGAGGACAACTTTGCGGAGCATTCAAGTGAAAAGAACCCATATCTTGCAAATTTACCATCGTGTATTTGCCGAACCACAATGCCCCAAATTTTAGACCTCTTTTCATCCCAGCATACACAGAGTGCACGCAATAAGCACTTTCCACTTTCAACCTCATCGTCCATTGCGTCCGCTGTCACCGAGAAATGAGTTTGTAGATGTGAATCACCTTTCACCTTGATGCTCAATTCAGTATTATATTGTCCGCTGTAAATCAGTGAGTCCAGGAGCTCGTCCGGCAAGACTCGAGCACGGACTGTGAGAAATCCGGATTCAACGGCGCCATACTTTGCCTGAGGATTGACGGGGTTGGTGGAGCAATCCAACAACTCAAATCCTTCATGTGGCCGGCTATAATTTGTTGAGACATAGAAAATGTTGCCCCAGGGGATGCAGGCCCAAGACCACGAGGGCGCACAGTACCCTGTAACTTGTCTTGGGAGGTGGCCATCATGACGTCGCCATAAAAGATCGTAACAGATCTGTTTCTTCCACACGCCTCCGAGGTACTCGTCTTGATTGTGTGTAGCAAGTCGTTCTGCAATTCCTGATAACGCTACGAGACGGTCCTGGGGGTCTGACAATAGCCCATCCGTATAATTTTGTATCATCCCACTCCATAGTTGATGAAACGATTTTGCCGTTGCCTGAGGATCCCACAGTCGTTTATCACGAATCTCTTCAGCGAGCCTGTGGAATTCTCGACGAGCCCAAAATGAATCTGGTTGAGAAAGGAATCCATCGGATACCTCACTCTCGTGTTTACAGATCCAGGCTGTTCTCAACTCCCCGTAATCAACAATCCTCGGAGACAGAATAAACTCTTGAAAGGCCCAGCCGCGGGTGCTCAAAGGATCCTTGTAGGTTTGCGATTTGCTCTCTTCTAGAGCCATAATAGACGCTGTGATTCCTTCCTTAGTTTGGTAGGGAAGATAAAATCCTGTTGAGGAATCTCCAGCTCCAAAAATAGAGCGCCGGTGTAGAAACCCTTCATCTACGCCTCTTGCCCGACTTGCCATGATGGCTATATGTGAGTTTTGATAAATACTCGCCATTTTACCAATTTCTGCAATCTTATCCAAAGGATCATCTTGAACAATGCAAAGGGCATCTACCCAGAGATAACGGAGTCCAAGTTTGCGACAGACATTGACTGCATCTCTCAGCGTTCGAGGCATAGCTTCCAAAGAGACTCTCCATTCAGGAAGCACTGAGCTAGCTTTTGTAAGCGTGAGCCGCTGTGGCCCGCCCCAGCAATACGACAAAACCGCGTAGGGCGCAGGCAATTGTTCAGTTCGAATCGTTACGGCTGTCCCAGAGATGGGAATCTCGACAAGTCTAGTTGGCATAAAGTCGGTAGGTGCGCGGGAACATTCAGGATGGTCATGCAAACATTCTGCCATCCACTTTCGAGCGAGATCAAATGATTGAGTAGATGCAGGGTTCAAATTTGGGGGTCTTTGAGAAACCTCATGTGATAGCAGACTCCCTGAAGCATAATTTAGATAAAAGCCCGTTCTCAATTTGGCTGATCTGACTTCTCACCTTTCTCTACCATGTAGCTAAGATATATGTTCGTTTCATAGGCATTCTCTCCTGAGAGCGTGATGACGATTGAGTTTGGTTCAGTATCATCATAGTCTGCAGGCGCTCGATTGACGATAGTATCGTCTGAGACGGTCATGTCGTAGGCAGTAAGCCTTTTGTGTAAATACGTGGCAAATGCACATCCGTCTTTAGCCATCTGCATAATTTCACCAAATGTGATGGGATCTCGCGAAGGGTGCCATAACCTCCAATATCGATCGCTCTTTGGGTCATCGAATCGTATGAGTTTGCGTGGCTCGTCATTGTTGCGAATGAGGAATCTCGTCTCGCAAATGACACAAGAATGAGGAGTTCCCTCCGCGGCCATGACAGTAGGCACTATTAGGCCTTCTTCCACAACAGAAATATTTTCCAGTGTCTCAATCAGCATATTCAAAATTGAGAGCGAGAAGATATTTCGAACAGCTTGGTTCTCAACGCAATTGGTTGCGCAAGGTGAGAGGGTCAGCAAATGTAGAAGGATGACAGACACCCATCCTTGCGACATGCGATAATCTAGATACCAATTCCGGGATATTAAAACCCCGCCCCGGGTCATTTCTCAGTGTGGAGTTCCACAGTTTGTTAATTCAACCGCATGTCCACGTAGGTGTGTAACTATCACACAGTTTCCACACCGCCATTCTTTGTATCACATTCTCAAACTTAGGGTAGTCTCACAGTCTCAACATTGATACTCTTTTCTCGAATTCCAAAAACTCATGAAACACTTCAAGTTCGTCTCTGTTGGCAAACGCAACATAGTTTTTCGAGACTACCCGGACGGCCAAATCTTCTCCAACAAACCACCTAAATGGTATGAAGAAATGCCGTATATAAACTAAAGAGAAGTTAGGTAACTTCAAATAGATCGAATTAATCCAGCCGTTGTTGTCCGGGAATAACAGCGAGCGCTTGTGTATCCCCACTAGTTTTTTCAACCCACAGCTTAAACTCCAGACAAAGCCTGCCATCCTCTTTGTCGAATTTGAATCGCTCGAAGTGGAAATGTCAAAGATAGCCACACTTGCTAACCCACCTGGCGTCCTGAAGGCGGCTGCGATGGTCGGTCGGCCTTTTCTATGTAAGCAGACAAACTGATCAATTTCTCCACACCACAGGGGGAAGTTCATTTCAATGCATAGTTCATGATTTTCGTACCCCGACTCATATACCCTATATAGAGGACTGTCAAATCTTCGAAGTCGTAGTTCTAAAAACCCAACCCTTTTGTACGCTGGTAAAAGAAAAAAGAATTTTGTTTTACTTGCGGGTCCTAGCTTCCGGGCAATCGCATCAGTGACAAGAGAACAGCAGGGTTAGCTCGATTACAGGTTTCGATTATTCGAGCATGAGATTCGCTAACATTGTTCAACCCATTCTCCTTGGAGAATCATCCGAAGCAATAGTATCGGGCTTTAGGTTTCCCTGTCACTCGTTCCGTCGTGCCTTGCAGTTAAACGGTGGATTGGTGCATCAATCCCCGGGAATGTGCATCACGAGCCGCAGGTTGGTGCACGACTTTACATCCTACTCTGTCCCAAATGTCCTTGCCAATGATTCCCTGGGTGCGACTTTTTGCCAGGTTTTTTTCTATCAGACCACGTGTGGCTCGGGCGTTAAAACCAGAGAAACAAAGTGAATCGGCAGCTTGCAGCGGTGCTTGCGTTGCAGTTTCTCATTGCTACAGCATCATCCAGCATGTTTACGGCAAGTTGATTCGAACTTTCCAATAGAAAGGCCAACTGTTATGAGTCAGATGTGTGACAATCTACTAACGGATTCGAACAGGAAGAGATTGGCCACCGCACAAGCTGCCGGCAATGCCGTGAAGTATATCGGAGCGGGTGCGGGCATTTCGGCCTGGCGCGAGTTTTCGAAGCAACCGGGTACGGGTGGAGCCTCGGGATGATGTGGGAGTATCCATGGCTCTCTGCCTTTACGACCAACCCGGGAATTAAAAGTGAAAGGAGTGTAATGGAGAATGCAAGGTTGAAGAAGGGCCGTAATATCTGCAAATACCGCGCCATTCTCGTCAATGCTATTGAAATCCAAGCGCATTCACTTGAATAGCTTGCCTGAAACCAACAAAGGAAACATAATAAAAGTTGGCCCCCCAAAGGTGGGCACAAAAAGCAAGTCGCTAATTATTCTATGCACAATGGTCTTATTCTAGAACTTGTCGTTGCCAATCACCTCATCAAGCACGGTGCCCACAATGGCCGGGCTGAGAGAGAGAGGCCCATTCTTCCATCTGCCGGGCCCGGACGAGATTGTAGCGGATGTAACGGCAGAGGGGTGATCAGCTCCCCACAAGCAAGCCAAGAGTGAAAAAAAATAAAATAAAATAGAATCTCTGCTTAGGAAAGTTAGGATATGCCTGCTCAATCCCCAGCAAACTTGCAAGGTTGCGGTCAATATTTGCCACGGAGCCTCGTCACGCACTGCTCGACTTCGTGTCCGCTGTCTGGGCGGCATCCTTGCAATAAAGCTTATTCCGGCTGCCGAAATTGGAATCTTGCTAATCAACAGAGATTTCAGGATAATCCTGCGGAGTGGTACAGCTCTGTGCCGCCCTCAGCTGTGGTCAGCTCCTTTTGCTGTGCCGCTGGCTATCAGGGACATGGATCGGAAAAAGGACATTCTATCTCAAGGCTCACACACAGAGAGACAAACGCAATAAGGCGACTCTTATGATGCATTGCCGGGTTTAGACGAACACCCCCCGCGTATGTCCGACGGGCTTGCGAAGCCGGGACGCGCGAACCAGGACCTTTTGCTCAGTCGGTGCGCTTGGCACAAGGCAAGACTGGTTCGCGTGCAACGCTCGCTCAGTCCCATTTGCCAAGCGGCTATTCTTCCTCAGTGCCCGAGGTGGCCTTATCCGTACGTAACGGCCGTTTCAGCCTCAGATGGACTCGTCCAAGCCTTCCGCAATTAGGCCTCTGTCAAGGGGACTAGCGCAGGCCAGGATGAAGCCATCGCCGACAATCCTAGCTGCTTTGCCCCCAAGCGCGGGCTCGCATCGGTCAAGCCACCAATCATGGCGGCCGCCTGCTGTCCCGGGGCCATTGCGCTGGAAGAAACACGAGGTCCACCGAGCCCGTCCACGGCCAGGACTCTCTGCAAACACTTGTTTGGCGGGAGGGGTCAGACCGAGGCCAAGCGAAGCCATGACTCGAGCGTATATATGTAAAGCTAAAGCCCGTGCCACTGCCACCCAAAAGGAGAATGGATGGATTCTGGTGTCCTGTATCCGTATGAAGATCGCAGGATCGAGGAAGGATGGGAGAATTCCTGGCGGATGGGCTGGAGCTTCAGACGCTGCAATTAGGGTTTTCCTGGCAAGGCTTTTACAGTTGGAAAACCGCAGGTGGTCAATCCCCGGGTTCTCACATACAAAAACCTGCAAAGATCGACGCTGTGTGCCCCTGGCTAAGTCCTATGTAACATGTAACATGCTCCCAGCGATCGATGCAGATCTCGCAACGACTCCGCCCGACACGCGAGCGAGGACGCCCACATGACCCAACGGGGACGCCAGGGCTCTCTCTTAGTCCGAGGCACAGACGCCCGGAGGAGGGAGACGGGGAGGGGGTGCTCAAGATAGGCGAGAAGTTGTACATAAGCGACGGCATCAAACTCCACCAACGGGAACAGGGCTACGCAGCCGCCGCCCCGACCTTGGCCGCTGTCAAGGAGGCTCCGTCGAGCAGGCTCTGTTGAAAGAGGGCCGGTATACGGATAGGGAGGACGGTCAAAACAAACCACGTATCATGGGAACGTGTACGTGCATGAGAAAGAGGAGCGCCCAGTTGCAGGATCGCGGGCACGCAGGTGCACACATAAATTTACACACGCATCCACTCCAGCAGGATGCAACAGGGTCCAGCAAAGCTTGCATGTAATGTCCATGTAATGTAAATCTGGACCCAACGTCTTCAAAACGACCCCCCGGAAAGCGTTGGCGGGCGCATGGCATGAACAGAACATATGAGCTGCATGCGAGTGAGTTGCACGCGCAGGACAGCAGTTGAGTTGGGTTGGTTACATGTGTGAAAAATAACCCTTGTTGCACATTCCTCCTCGTCCCGGTGTCATTATTCGCCCTCGCGCACGGCCAGGCTATTTCGGCCGATTGATCAACACAAACTTGCCCTGAGCTCCAGGGCGCTATCCCCCGTCGGGACATCCAGCCGAAGGATCCTTTACCCAAATTCACTTTGCCCAACAGAGCTTGTGTGGGAGGGGGGCGTGGGTGGAAGGGTCAAAGAGTCTTTCCTTTAAGAGGAGGTCTGCGTCCCTGCCAAGGTTCCAATGGAAGAACCTGTGGTCGATGGACTCCCGGCTCAAGCTCAACTCTTACGCCTCCTCAGCCCCGTCGTTGAGCCACGCCACAAGTGAGGACGACGTCCTTGTCGAAAGCCTGATTGATATCGGAATATCTTCACCGGGGAGCTGCTGCTACTACCACCACCAAGTGACTGTCGAGGGGGCCTCCTTCACATCATGGCTTGGGGCGACATTCCCCTCGAGGGCCAGACGCTCAGTCCCCTGACTCCCAGCCTCAGGAGCGGGTTGACTGCCATTACTTTCATGGCCTTTCTCTCCTTCTTCTCCTCCAGCATCCTCTTCTTCTACCTCGTCTTCAAGTTAATATCATGGCACCTCTACATCAAGAACCGAAGGAGGAGCAGCGAGACTCTGCAGGCCGGCGCTGTCCAGAGGGCCATCGACTTCAGCCTGGGCATCGACAGCATCTTCAAGGCCGACGACACCGAAAGCGGCACCGGGAAAGGGATTGTCTCGTCCGAGCTGATTGCTCCAAGGGCCCAGAGGCATCCTAACCAGTTCCTCGTGCTAATCGTGAACCTCCTCCTCGCCGACATGCACCAGGGCGTCGCCTTCTTCCTCAACGCTGAGTGGCTGCGCAAGGACGGCATCATTGCAGGCACTCCGACGTGCTTCGTTCAGGGCCTGTTCGTCTGTCTGGGAGATTTGGCGTCGAGCATGTTCATCACAGCCATTGCGATTCACACGTATTTGTCTGTGGTGAAGCGTCGCCGGATCCGACAGAAGACTCTGTACGTGGCCATTGGCTGCATCTGGATCTTTGTTTACGCGATATCCTTCTTGCCCATTGCGGCAACACGAAACGGTGAAGAATACGGAGGGTTTTTCGTTCGTGCTGGCAGCTGGGTAAGTTTGATTTAAATTTGAGTTCATGCAATGTCTTTCATGGCATGTGTGTGTGTGTGTGTGTGTGTGTGTATGGTAGCTAATGAGTCGCATAGTGCTGGATGAACCGCCAGTACGAAAAACTTCGACTACTTACTCACTACCTCTTCATCTTCATCGCCATCACCGTCACTTCTTTGCTTTACCTTGGCATCTTTATTTGGATCCGGCGCCAGGAACGATCGTCCGCCCAGATGGAGAGCGAGAGCGAGAGCGACGCCGCCCATCTCCAACTGAGCCGCAACCCGACCTTCCTCATCTACCCCGTCATCTACGTTATCTGCACGCTGCCGCTAGCCTCGGGACGTATCGCTACGATGGCGGGGGCCGATGTGCCGCTCGTCTACTTTTGCTTTGCGGGTGCAATGATTGCGTCAAACGGCGCGTTTGACTGCCTGCTCTTTGGCACTACCCGAAGCGTCATTCTGTTTGCGTCGGCGTACGAGATCGACGCCTCCGACGTTGGCCTGGGCACGTTTGCGTTTTTGAAAACGCCCGAGCACCGACGGTTTGGAAATTCCATTTCCATCCAGGGAGGACAACGAGGACCCGACGAGGGCACCTCTGGCGGCGCTGTGGGCGGCTGGTGGCCGTGGGGCGGCGGCCGGGGGTCTGACGCGAGGAGCCGCAAGGGAATGATCAAGACGACCAGCCAGGAATCCTTGAGGGGCCCTGCGATCCAGCTCGACACCGTGACTTCAGTTGTGGTTGAGATTGACGAGAGCAAGGAGCGCGATCCCAGGTTCCCGGATCCAACTTCCAGCTTAAGCCCTTCGGTCAACAGCCTGGACAAGGATTTCCCGAGGGGGTCAGAGAGACGAGTGTAAGCAATTAATAATTAATAAAGATTTGCAATTAAATTGATACGAGTCGTGGATACTGAGACTGAGAAGAGCTCAATGCATGTTGTTGCGTTCGTTTCGTTGTCCTGCACATACTGTGTATGTATGTGCGTAGGGCATTTCCTTTCCCCACCCGCCTGAGCCTCAATGCATCCACCATCGACCCACGTCTCCCAGTACCACCTCAGCCAAAAGCAAAGTGGGGGACAAGGCGTTTTCAAGGCACCGAGTGCACGGAAGATACAACGGTAATTATTAGTGCACTGTACTACCGGTATGGTGGGAGTCATACATGGCGGATTCTGTGGGGAGGGCGTTCTCTCCCGCTTGTTTGCTTATGGCTGTGTTGTGCAGATGTCCCCTCCAATCCTTTTTCGCGTTGCATCTCATCAACTCCAATATCCCTCCCAAAGTCCCCTTTTCGAATAAATCATTCGTCAATTGCTCCCGAAATTATCAAGCTGCGCTGCCACGCAACTCAGCCCCCAGCGCAGCCATGCCATTTGCTGCTGTTGCTTCGCCCTGTACCCCACGCTTCTGCCTAAATGAGTGAATCCTTTTCCCAGGGCCGCTCATCTTTAACCCCAGGCCGTCGGCGCATGTTTTTATTTTATTTCCAACTGCACACGCCTCTTCTCACACACTCTCTCACACTGGCGGGTTGAAGCTTTTGTTACAGTTGGAATTCCGAGCCTCCGGAGGATTTTTGTTCCCGGGAGCCTATCGTCAGGAATACGCCATAGATCTATCTGTAGGCTGAGACTTTGCCCCCCTCCCCTCCCCCCGCTAAACATTCCCTCCACCCCGCGCCTTTCGCTCCCACAAGCTCCAGCCATGGGCTCCACCGACTCCATCTCCAAAACCGTCGCCGAGGAGCATCAAGCTTCGGCCCCAGACGCCACTCCAGCTTCGCCGCTGGACCGTCTCCCCGATGAGCTCCTCCTCAAGATCATCGACTACGCCATGGTGGAGGAAACGCCATTCGATCTGGAACACGTTATTGACCTCTTGTGCCAACGTCGGGTCCTGATTCACTCGTCCGAGCCCGAAAAAAAGGCAAAAAAGAATCCGTCCGCCAAGGTCAAGCTTGAGCCCTTCAACATCGATGGCACGCTGTTTCCCGAATGGCACAAGGTGCACCTCGAGGACTGGGTCATCATGAACTCCACCTGTCGCCGCATCCGCCGTCTCGGACGCGATCTGTTCTTTAGCAATAGGCCCTGCGTTGTGACCCAAGAACTCCTCACGCAGCTCAAGGAGCCCAGTGACGACGAATCCAAGCCCTTGAACCACCCGTTTCTTCTCGACTACGTGCAAGATTTGATCCTGATAAACCTCAATGTGCAATCCGCCTCAAAGTTTCTCAGCCTGCCGCGCTTCCTGCAGTCGTTTCCAAACCTCAAGACCTGCACCCTGCTCATTGACCAGCGGGAAAGGGACCGCCTTGACCTGGTCAAGGACAGAAACATTGTCGAGACGGTCAAGACCCAGAAGACCCCCGGCGTCAGGCAAACCCGCAGCACAACCGAGCAGATGAAGGAGCTTCTAGTCGGGATCGGACTGAGAGAGAGCATTGACCTGAAAATAGCCTGTTCTCAGGTTGACTGGTCGGGGGCCTGGCACGAGATCACCCTCAAGCGGAACGTCTTCCCCATGCTTGAGCTAAGGAAGCGCATGATGACCAAAGCATAAGCCAGGAGGCTATATATCCAGAAGATGGCCATGGACGGAATAGGAATGGTGGTCAGGAATGTTTAATGTATAGGACAGCCAATGAGATCATGTATATAGATATTTATATTTCTCTTTTTGTCAATAGGTAGCTTGGTTGGGGGTAACACACACACACACACACACACACGTCAATTTGACCAAGGACATGGAGTACGACACACAAGATAGGCGCTGGATTTGCCGGATATCAAAACAATTAAGCTTCTTGATAATGCTCTCATACTCACCATCGATGCTCAATCCAAGTGTGTTCAACCTAAGCCGCGAGATGTATAGGAATGCCCACTCACAAATGGATGGGGACCACTAACACGTTTAACTTTAGACACAACACTCTGGTGACGTGAGCTACCCAACAAGTATATTAAATCGATCCATTGAATATTCTCTCTCATATGACCAATATCAAATATTTGGAGTTTCAAAGCGCAATTGACCTCAGGCAACTTCAATCACGGCTCATTCCCCTTCCAACCTGCGGCCGCATCTCCGCCTTCGGACGTTATCCTAGCTCTAGCAAATCGTAAAGCTTCTGCACCTTCCACGCCGGCCCTCTCCACCCAGCATCCCACCGCATCAAATAACACCGAAGAGAACAATCCCGTGATGTTCTGTATTCATGCTCCCTGAGGGAGCCAAACTCTGCGCCTCGGGAAGAATCGCGCAGGTCGCGACCGCCCTCGCCACCGGAGAGAAGTCCGTGTGCGGTTCCGGGCTCAATTGTCATGCCCAGACAGGTAGCTACCCCAATTTGGCTGCCAGGGTCCCTGCTGCTAGCACTTGGAGAAAGGGCACTGTGGAGAACTGTTTGTATTGAGGAAGAAAAGTCTTCGAGACGACTTACACGGAGCGCCGAAGCCGGGTCTTGGGGGGTGACGGTTGGTGTGTGTTTTTAGAGCTTCAATTCAATATAAACAGAGCATCTACACTTCCAGAAATCTTGTTGTCTTCATCTCATCTAAGCTCCAATCAACTTCAGTTCCCTTTGAATCGATATAAAAAAAAAAGAAGCATCATCATGAGTGACCTTTCAGCAATGGAGTCTGAGACTCCCAATATCCCCCCTCCTAGAGGTGAGCTCCCAACCCATCTACAACACCATTCATGGCATTTTCTTCTAACTCCCGATTTCTAAGAGGTTGCCCTCCCAAAGGACGTTCCTCCTCTAGACCAGATCCTCAACGCCAACGACTTCGCCCTCGCCGCCCAGAAGGCCCTCACCCCCAAGGCTTGGGCCTTTTACTCGTCCGCCGCCACCGACCTCGTCACTTACAACCGCAACAAGGAAATCATGAGAAGAATCATGCTCCGACCTCGAATCCTGCGCAACGTGACCGGCGTGAACATCGAGAGGAACATTCTCGGGCTGAAGAGCAAGGCCCCCTTTTTCATGTGCCCCGCGGCCATGGCAACGCTGGCTCATCCCGATGGCGAGCTTGGCTGGAGTCGTGCCGTTGCCAACGAGGGCATCTTTGAGATTGTGAGCAAACCACCAGCAACACAGAGCAATAATAACCATGAGAGACAAGCCCATTGACTAATACTTGCACACGCAGATCTCCAGCAACGCCTCCTACGCCCTCCCCACCATCATCGCCGCCGCCCCCGCCAACTACCCCTTCTTCCTCCAACTCTACGTCAACTCCAACCGCTCCAAGACGGTCGAGCTGCTGCGCAAGGCGCGGTCCCTGGGCATCAAGGCCATCTTCGTCACCGTCGACGCACCCGTGCCGGGCAAGCGCGAGGCCGACGAGCGCATCCCGCAGGCCACCGTCGTGCGCTCCGAGATGAGCGGCGGCTCGAGCGCAAAGGACAACAAGGGCAACGGCCTGGGCCGCCTGATGGGACAGTACATCGACAAGGCGCTGCAGTGGGAGGATCTCGAGTGGATCCGCAGCGAGAGCTCGGTCCCGATCGTGCTCAAGGGCGTCCAGACGGTCGAGGACGTGCGGCTGGCCGTGGAGCACGGCGTCGACGGCGTCGTGTTGAGCAACCACGGCGGCCGATCGCTCGACGGGTGAGTTTGAGCCTCAATTCTTGGAGCAAGGAAAGAAAAAAAAAAGAAAAAACCAGGGGAGGGCCCAGGGGCTAACATCTTTTACTGCAGCTCTCCCGCGTCACTATTGATCCTCCTCGAGGTCCGGAAGCAGTTCCCCGCCGCCTTCCAGCACTTGCAAGTCTTCATCGACGGTGGCTTCGAGCGCGGCTCCGACATCCTCAAGGCCATCGCCCTGGGAGCCACGGCCGTGGGCATCGCGCGGCCATTCCTGTACTCGCTCGTCTACGGCCAAAGGGGAGTCGAGCACCTCTCGCAGAGTAAGTTCAACCCGTCCCAGACCCCAATCGGCGGCCCACATCCACCACCGCTAACCTTTGATTTTTGTTGCGTGCTAGTCCTGAAAGATGAGCTCGAGACCTCGATGAGGCTGGCCGGCATCACGAGTCTGGACCAGGCGACCTCAGCCATGGTAAACACGCTGGACGTGGATTACATGGTTCCCTCTGGAGACGCTGGCTCGTCTCCCGCGCCGAGACCGCGCACTTCGAAGCTGTAAACAAGTAACGGGCGTGGACATTTGGAGAGAAAAATGAAAGAGCATAGGCTAGGGCATATTTGTGTATAGAACAATAGCATCATGATGCATACGCATCCATCTTAATGACCGATAAAAATACAGACATGAGCATTTATCTTCATTTTCACCGTGTCGCCAATTCAACACGCATCAAATCTTAATGACAGACATTACCATTCATTTTCATTTTCATCGTGCCGCGAATTCAACATGCATCATGACTTTACACTTGCGTGAGCTCGTACACGAGCGGGCTACTTCTCAAGCGACTCGGCAAAAGCTCGCACCGCCTCAATCAACTCGCCGTCAGGTTCGAGACCAAGCTCATAGGCCCTGCTGACGTTAAACTTGGCAGACCAGCTCCTCACCAGCCGATCCGTCTCGGGCTCGATCTCGTCCGTGACAAGCGCCAGCGCCTCCTTGCCGCCGACCTGCTCCACGGCGTCCAGGATGTCCTGGACGGAAACCGTAATGCCCGGCAGGTTGACGATGCGCGAGGTGCCAAACTTGGCGGCCGGGATATCCTTGACCTTGACCAGGTTCTTGACCACGGTCGCAGGGCTGCAGATCCACATTCCAATGTCCCGGCCGACTGGGAGGATGTTGGGGATGCCCTGGAGGGACTCGCGCACTATTCCAGACGCGAAGCTCGAGGCCGCCGCCGATGGCTTGCCGGGGCGCACCACGACCGTTGGCAGCCGCACAATCCTGCCGTTCAGCAAGCCCCTTCGCGAGTAATCGTTGAGGAGGAGCTCTACAATGAGCTTTTCGGCTCCATAAGAGCCCTGCGGCAGCGGCACCGTCCCGGCCTCCGTGACCTCGTTCTCATTAGGTCCGTACACGGCCGTCGAGCTGGCGAACACGACCGTCGTACCCGGCTGGTTCTTACGCAGGTAGTCCAGCACGCTGCGGATGGAATCGACATTGACGGCAAGGCCAAGCTCCAGGTTCGCCTCAGAGCCGCCGGACATGAGCCCATGGAAGATGTATACTGCGTCGAACCGACGGCTGCCCAGTAGCTCCGCCACCGTGTTGGGAGACGTCAAGTCCTTGGCGACCGAGGTGATGCGGCTGCTCGCGTGAGCCGCATTGGCAGGGACCGGAGGCTCGACGACATCGGTGAGAGTCAGATGGATGGCGGTCGAGGACGCAAGCAGGGGTGCGACGATGGTTTGGCCGATGAAGCCAGCGGCGCCGGTGACGAGGACGTGCGTGACACTATCGGTAGCCATGATGGATATGAGCGGGAATGGGAATGACAGGGACGGTCCGAGATCGGTTCAGCTAGATAAAGGACTTACGGCTCCGATGACGTCGAGCTAGATTCTGATCCAGAATCGATAAGATAATCGTGATGAAGTTGTATCCACCTTAACCTGGTCCTGGGTCCGGACAGGTCCGATATCCACAATCGCGGGGCCGTCATGAGGCTCAGACGGCAGTTATTCCCCGCATGCGCATAGCTGCGGGGACCTCAACGCCGGAGAGAAGTCCGACACGCGCACGCGAGCAAATTTGCTGCGAGGGCCACAAGCCGCGCCCCCTCGGGAGAAACCAAGATGGGGAGAGTCTCAATGGGCCTCGAGGGCCGAGCTGGAGTGTCGCAAGCGGCCTGTGTTGAAGATTGGAGTAGATGCGTGTCTTAGATCCGTCCATACCTGCGGGGAACTGTCTCCATTTGTTCTGCCCCAACCCCTTGGGCCGGGTCAAGGCTAATAAGACAAGTCGATATCGATAAGGAGGGATAAGGGATGAGCCAAGACACAGGGCGACTTGTCCGGTAGCTTTGACCTCTGGCCATTCATACTGGAGGAATGCGTTTGTAGATGAACGCTGGTCTGGCCATCTGTTGGACAGATTGGCCTGTGGTGACCTCATCTCCTCGCTGACAAGAGCGAGGCTTAAGAAGCACGGCTTTCCCTCCGCAAAGCAGAAAAGATTGAAATATGAATGAGTTTCCTTTTTTTCGCGCGCCCCTCGTCTTGATATCTCAGAAAGCTGTAAATGCAGGAAATCTCAGACCCAGCCCATCCCAATCCAGCGTCAGATGTCGACGCGTAAGTTTCCTATCATACAGGACCCCGTTTTGTCAAGCCAAACGCTCCCGGCCCTTCGGAAACACCTTCTTGATGCTTGTCTCATCAAATTATCATCATCACCGCATTCCATAGTCAGCTTCTGGGTAGCTCGGAATGGGTTGTCCTGACCCATCAATGGCAAACATGCCTGGGTCAAACCGAAACACTGGGGAGAGCCCAAAACTCATATCATAGTCAAAGAAGAGATCGCCATCCATGTCGGTAAAGGGCCGGTCGCCTTGAGGCATTTGACTAGTAACATCTACGTTCTCGGGCATGCCCGGACCCATCGGCACTCCGTTGGGAGCTGGAGGGATTTGGCCTGGCGCGCCTGTGTTCAACGATGCCGACATCCTCTCTAACCCGCCGACCATGAGGTTTGCCAAGTGCCACTTGCCAGCCGAAAGCGACCGGAACTGTCTCACTAGGCTAGTCGTCAAGTCATGCACATGCTGTCGCTCGATGAGATCCCCGCCATATTTAATGGCTACCTTGATGAGGAACATGCACGCAAAGGCCGTCATTGAGAGCATATAAGAAGGCATGCCTACGATACCAACAGCGACATCAGGGTCAGTGATGATGAGGTCGATGATGGCGGTTGCAGCTCCAACCGCCTTGCTTGCACAGTCAAGGAAGTAGTGGGGGATAGGGTCATCTCCAGAAAGACCTCTAAAAATGTGAGAGTAGAGGTGAATCTGGGCAAAGTTGTAGTGCAAAATCGTTCCCTTGCGAGGGAAAGATCCGATTTGCGGCCATTGTTCTATGCCTTGTCAGTCCTCGTTCGTAGCACCTCTTTGTTTCTCTGGCGCATCTCACCTGGTAGTTCCTTCAGCCACCTATCAAACCATTGGTCAAGCTGTCTCCGGAACTGCAGAATATGGTTGAGATAAACGCGAGGGATAGGCTCGCCCTTGTCAGTGCCGAATAGATCTCGAATATTTCTTAGGATGCTGACCAGGGCAACCTGGCCAGTCAGGCGCTTGTCTTCGTCGGTGGCAACAGGAGACTCAAGAAACTTTTCCCAGCCCTGAATTGATGGGTCCTCTTGCACGATTGAAGGTCGACCATACAGAGTTGCCAAGTGCTGGTCGCAAATGTAGAGGATGTACCAAAGTCGCGCACAATCGGCCGCGTCTTGGTTCCCTCCCTTGATGGCTTGGCTGTAGCTGTTGTGGAGGTTGCATTCAGCTGCACGTCGAATTGCATATCCCGAAAGCATCCATGAGAGGTCGCTCAGCCAATATGAGGCCACACACATGGCACGCAGGTAATCACGGTCAATTCGTCGCTCAAACATGGATTTTTCCATAAGACGACGGAATTCGGAGCTGCAGACTCCATAGATTCCGTCGGCTTTGGGGTCGTGCAGGGCCGCGACCGTAAGGGTAGCGGCGGAAAGAATAGGGCTCTTGCGGCGCATTTCTTCGAGGGTCATGTACCGGCAACCGATGCCGTACATGTACCGGTCAAGCCGGTCCCGGTAAAGGGTGAACAAGCTCTCAGCATCTGAAAGCGAAAGTTGGCCGCGGGCAATGAAGTCGTCAATCGCTCGGCCTTTTTGAGCCTCTGGATTTTCGGGAGATCGCAGGGCGCTGAGTTTTGTGAGAGTGTAGAGTGAGTGAATAGGAACGTATGGGAGGCCTTCATCCTCGGGAGTTGCTTTCGGTGAGTTGTCGCAGGAGGGTCCCAAGGCCTCTTGTTCATGATGAGAAGAAAGGTGCCGATTGGAGCCGCTGTTGACGTTGTCTTCCTTGGGAGGTGTGCCTTCAGATTCTCGGCTATTTGAGCTTTGAAGCGGTGCAAGCTCCGGCAAGCCAACCTTGTTCATGACCTGTTTGAGAGCGCTGTGCATCTGTTCAAGATCTTGAATGACGGATTCAGAGAACCTATGAGGTAAGTGAGTATGAGACTCAAAAAAGGGGCTGTCAAGAGCCTCATGAAAATTGAGACAATGGCACTTACTGTGATTTTTCATCAATGATAGTTTGCAAGCTCTTGCTCAAAACACATCCCAAATTTCGCTCAGAGCATCTCCGGCATGGTGGACCGCTCTCATCCATTAAACACTTGATCTAAATTCATTGTTTGCGGTCAGCCTTGTTTTCATCGCTTGGTCCATTCCATCTAATCTAATCTCATCTCATCTCATCTCATCTCGTTCAATCTCATTTCTTACCTTGTGTTTGCGGCATGCAGCACAAGCCTTAATCTTGCGGGAGATCTGAGGCAAGGGCAAATCATTCGGCACCAAACCACTGACACTCTGTCGACCAGGGGCCTGGCGACTCTTGTTTGGCGTAGGCTGCTGCTGCGAACTCGTGTCAGCGCTCAAGTTCTCGCATTCGAACAAGTGAGACAACGACGGCGTTGCTTCTATTGCGGGATGACGGGACGGGACGAGACACATACCGCAGCGCCGCCGTTAGCCACAGTCTCGATGGCAGCTGTGCCATTTGAATTTGCGTCCTGACCAGTCGGGGCCGAAGAGCTTCCTCCACCACCGCCGCCGCCTCCGCCGCCGCCTCCTCCGTTGGACTCGGACCAGGATCTCTTAGCCATGGCAGCTGTTTTAAAATCTGCGACTTTGCAGTTGTGCTGGTTCCCGGGTAATTCGACGGCCGGCTTTACTGCTACACCGGGTTCGTTGCACTGTTTCTCTGCGGGTGAAAGAACAGTTGAGTGGTGATTGGGCCGATCCTTGCTCTTCAACCTTCAAAGGGGAAATGAGACGACTTGTGGCGCGACTGAAGGCCGAGGGACGTGCAATTGAGACAGGCGAATTGCCAGACCACCGACAGGGGGGATTCGGCGTGAAAATACCAGGTCAGACAGCAATGCTTTTCTTCATTGTAGGTGTTCCTTTGAGGATCGTGGTTTTCGTCGTCGTCCCCAGATTCGAGGGTCAAGTCTCAGTAAAGACGGTTAGCTGGGAGTCGCGGCGGCCTGAGGCATAATATTGTTCACGCGGGATGGGGGATGGGGAAGAGGCGATGGGGGAGAACGGACGGGGGGGGAGGGAAGGAGGAGGGATGGGTATGCCTGAAGAGGGAAATTCCCCCCGAGGACGACGGAAGACTTGGGGGCTCGTCGAGCCAATCAGCGATCTGTCATTTGCCAGAAGCAAAGCGGCGCATGACTCAGCACGGGTTTTGTTGCAGGCCTGTCGCCACGGTCCCCGCAAACGCCATTACACGGGGCGACTTTCTACGGCGGCGGGGAGAGTTGCTCTGGCAAGGAAAATAGAAGATGGAGCCTGCGGGGTAACCAACCAATATCAGCGAGAGACGGTAATGGGCTGGGTCATTCTAGTGTTTTATGTGAGCGCGACTGAGGCTCTCCCAGCAAGGCGTCGTCGGCTAGAGAGAAACGGGTCTGGACGGCCCCGGCAGCTGGGGTGGGAGACCCAATGAGTTGCAGGTGAAGAAAAAATCGGCATCACATGGCTCCCTATTTCCCGCTGTCTGGGCCGGGCTTCAGCCATGGCCATTGGTGGTGTTTGCTTCTGGGATATGTCGGCGTTGGTCATGATGCAGGGTTTCGGTGGTTCGGGAGGACCAAGGGCGAGGATTGGTGCATGAGCAGAGATGTTGGCAGCGGGATGCGATCGGGTAACAACCCATCGCAGTGCGCATGAGGAGGGATGACGATAGATAAGTAGGTGTCATCGAAAACCTTTCGGTCCGGTTTACCACCCTTTTGCGGGACCAGAGATAGGTGTCATTACAAAATCTGAAGAAATGTCTCAAGCCAAGCCCCTCACAAAGAGAAATCCGGGGTTTGAGCCAATATCATGGGGAAACACGGAGTGGTGCAGTGCAAGTGCTCACCCTCTCAAGTGTCGAGTCTGTGCCTGTCCCCAGACTCCCCAGACTCCCCAGACTCCCCAGACACCACGCGACAGAGGACGTGCCATGCCCAGATGACGCTAGCGCAGAAGCTGGCGACTTTTCCTGTTCCCCAGACTTGGGGTTGGAAACGGGGGCAACACGATAGGTTTTCCCATCTAGGAAAGTTTGCCTGTTCTGGCCTTGTTCCCCCGGAGAGTGCTAAATTTGCACGCGCATAAGTCGAAAAACTTCGGCGGCGGAGGTGGAGGACGAGAGGGAGAGACGCAGGCCAAGAGGCGGGCGGGCTAACGCTAATAACAGGGAGTCATGGGTGCATGCAAATCATCCCAATGGAGCTAAAACTGGCCGAGAGACTTGCCCGCCATCAACGCTCACTGATCAAAGCACCTACAGACACATTGGTAGCTTGTCTGGCGGAAATAGGCACCGTCTAGTCTATATGTAGAATCCGGGACATGAGATCCCTACCTAAAGTTAAGCACATACTTACAGCTCATGTCGGCACCATGATCAACCACCCATGAACCCATGTGCCCATGAGCCAGTCGATGCCACGTGCGCGGCCAAGACGAACGACGTCACAGCGATCAGCAAATGCTCTCTCTCTCCTCGCTCCCTCGCTAGACAAATTCATGTGTCTCCCTTCCCATGGAGCACATGAACATCGCTCGCCTAATCGGTGGGAAAAATAAGCAGCCCCTCCCCCCACTGTAGATAAAACCACCGCGGGGCAGTTCTGGCTGGTCCTCACAGTCCTACCCAGGCATCCCTCCTCCTATACCGGCGGGCCTAAGAGCAGGCGGCAGCTCGTTTCACACCGAGCCAAGCCCAAGGCAACTCTGCTTCAACAACAAGGACCACAGCGCAAAAAAAAGAGTTATTTTTTTTTCAGTTTCAATTCCGTAATATATAAATACCATCGCCTGCCCGGCTGTCGCCTTGCCGAACCCCGACACCGACACACAATCTCCCAAGACTCTTATCGAACCCATTTCTCTCGCAACCAGACCCGGTCAGAGAGCCCCAGCCATGCCTCGAAAGCTCTCCAAAACCTCGTTCTCTCCGAGCACCACGACGCTCTCCTCGCTCTCCTCCGTGGCCACCGGGTCGACGACCACGAACAACACCTTCTCCCTGCTTCCCCCAACCCTCGCCGACACCTCGCTGCCGCTCCCCAAGCTCGTCGTCTTCGACCTCGACTACACGCTGTGGCCCTTCTGGGTAGACACCCACGTCACCCCGCCGCTCAAGCCCAACGCGTCGCACTCGTCGGCCGCGGACAAGTACGGCGAGGACTACGGCTTCTACGTCGACGTGCCCGAGATCCTCTTCGCCCTGCCGCGCGCCGGCGTGCGCATAGGCGTCGCCTCGCGCACCAGCGCCCCGAGCCTGGCCCGCGACCTGCTCAAGATGCTGCACATCCCGGCCCCGCCGTTCGCCGACGACTCGGGCAAGACGTCGGACAAGCCCAAGCGCGCCGTCGACGTGTTCGACGCCGGCATTGAGGCCTTCCCGGGCAGCAAGATCAAGCACTTTGAGAACCTGCAGAAGCGAACCGGCATCCACTACGAGGACATGCTCTTCTTCGACGACGAGCAGCGCAACTGCGAGACGGAGAGCCTGGGCGTCACCATGTGCCTCGTCCGCGACGGCGTGTCCTGGGGAGAGATTGAGCGGGGCGTCAACGAGTGGCGCAAGAGGAGAGGCTACGCCCAGCCGTCGGCCCTGAACCTGGCTGAGCTGTAGTCGTAGGCTATGATTAACCGGCGCTTTAGGAGGGTCTGAGACAAATGGGAGTTTAATTCATGGGCTTGAGCACTTGGAGCGAGAACGTTTTGGGGGGGGGGGGGGGGTTGATAGATGTCAGATTGCAATTTTCCACGGGTTGGATAAAACGCGCACAAGAGGATCACGAATGATGGACGCCAGATGCTGGATGAAAGGAGATACGGCAGGGCCATCTTATTTCCAAAACTGAGGTGGGTTTCTACCATGTTTGAGCCCATCAATAATACGCATAACGTAGTGTCTTCTATGATAGAATGCTTCAAGCAGCAATCAAATGATATACCCCCCGAACTGGCTGGTTTCGGTGTCCCTATCCAAACAATGCCATGATTCAAGTCAGCTCAAATCATATGGTGTCTTTCTTTGTGTACCTATGAGATATTCAAAGTTGGCTGGCAGTCCCACTCTCGCCCTCTCCTGGAGTTGGAAAAAAAAAAAAAAAAAAAAAGGAGAAAGAAGAAAAAGAAGTCGACTAATTGTCTGGGTATGTGCGCGGGTGGGTGTGCATATGTCCGTCCTCCACTCTATTGAAATCAAGGTTCGGGTATTTCATGTCGTTCATGCAACCGTGGTTTGGACCGCAACGGGGGCGGTCTCGGCAACTG
This sequence comes from Aquanectria penicillioides, assembly GCA_003415625.1. Taxonomy (NCBI): domain Eukaryota; kingdom Fungi; phylum Ascomycota; class Sordariomycetes; order Hypocreales; family Nectriaceae; genus Aquanectria; species Aquanectria penicillioides. Next base: position 604,139 of record PYIU01000003.1, read on the forward strand.
CCTTGCCCTTCTCGTCAATCTTGAGCTTGCCCTCAACTTCGTCGCTCAGCAGGGTATCGTCGGTCTGGACGCCGTCGTCCTTGGTGTCGTCGTCCGTGGTCTGGGTACCCTCGGTGGTGACGCCGTTGGTCTCGATCTTGGCCTCCTTCTTGACCTCGGCCGTGGGGATGGGGGCAAGCAAGAAGGTCTTGGGAATGGTGCAGACCCTGTCGTTGCGGACCTTGCCGCTCTCGGCTCCCAGGGCAACGCAGGCCATGCGCTTGCCATCGTCAATGTCCTCCCAAAGCAGGGGCCGCCAGGGAAGCCCTTGTAGCCATTCTCCCACTCAACAACGCCCTCCCAGGTGGGGTCGGGGATGCTCAGCTGGCCAAAGGTAAAGTCCAGCTCGCCGCCGTACTTCTTGGGAATGTTGCGGGGGTCGATGAAACCCTCGAGAGTGGACTTGACCTCGTGGCTGCCCAGAATGAAGATCTTGGAGACGGTGATGGGGTCGAACCAGCGCTTGATCCAGCCCCAGACGGTGCTGAAGAAGGCGGGGGCACCAATGATGAAGATGCGGTCGAGAGTTTCGGGGTAGTGGGCGGTGGCTAGCTGGGAGGCGACCTGCATATGAGCCTTGAGGTTCCAGAACTGCTTGAGACCAACACCGGAGATGTCGACAATGTTGGTGCTCATGGTGATGGGGACCTCGGGGAACTCGCGGTCCTTGAGCTGGGTGCAGAAGGGCATGTTGAAGCGGGTCAGGTTCTCGTATAGGGCGAAGAGACGGAGCAGGCCGGAGGGGGTCTTGCCGTCGGACTTGGCCTGGGAGAAGGTGGTTGAGGCGCCGACCTTTTCATACTCACTAATTGTCTTGTTGTCTAGGCTGCGGACTTCGAAGACGTAGAGGGGAATACCACGGCGATCGCGGCGGCCGGTCCATTGAGGGTACTAGGAGCCAAGATGTCAGCAAATGGGTCTGGGGTTATCTTATCACTAGAGGTGACTAGAGGTTTACGCTGCTAGCCCAGAACCGAGGGTAAGTGGTCAGAGTGAGACAAAGGACATACCAGGCGGCGGCTCTGCTCGTAGGCCTTGAGCTCAATGGTCTTGTAGAGAACCTCGATGTCGTTGGCGACACGCCAGTCCTCGGTGTCCTTGAACTGTTGGAAGGCGTCCTCGGGACCCATCTTCGGGCGCGCAGGTAGCGGCTATTACGGAGGCGCAAGACTATGAGTTAGCATACCATGTCATGTTGAAGGTTTTGTGTGTGTCTGTGTCTGTGTTTGTGGGTGTGGGTGTGGGTGTGTTTTTTGTGTTCGGGTTTGCTTATCAATCGCTGGGCGGGTTTGGGCTGTTCAAGGACGGCGATCAAACGTACAGCAACAGGGCATCGTCGTAGGACGCAGGCGGACCCGACTTCAACAGACCCCTCTCCTCGAGAATCTTCTTGAACTGCACAAATGCCTCCAGCTCGTGTGGGCTCAGGTGGCCAAGGTGGCCGTGAGGGTAACCGTAATCGCCAACCGTCGAGGCCGTCGACTTGACGCGGGCCGCTGGGGCAGCGGTGGCATTGTGGGAGTCGTGATCGGCCGTCATGTCGTCGCAACGGCAAAATAGGCGGATGGAACGAGATGTCGAACACACACACACACACACACACAGAAAAAAAAAAAAAAAGAGCGAAGTCGGAGGGACAAGGACAGCGGCAGTGCTTGCTGTCACAGATCAGATCAACATCCGGGGAGGGAGGAGGAGAAGAGATTGGCAGTGAGCAGTGAGCAACGGAAGCACCGGAACCGCGAAGCTGGACTTTTGTACTGCCGGGGAAAAAATTATGGCCCAGTCAGAACGCGATAGACGCACGCAAGAGCGGTTTCGGGTGCAGATGTGGGCGGCGCTGGTGGGGCGGCTGGGGCCTTGCCTCGAGGGAGTTAGCGGGCGGTCGGGGGGGCTTGTAATGACGTCTCCGCTGACACCTTAGCGCATGTCCCTTCCGCTAAGGCTTACTGTACCGCCTGTTGTATCGCCAACCGCACCGCCCAGGGCACCCGCAACAGCACCCACAACAGCACCCACAACAGCACGTAAGTGGTCACGCAGGCGGTCACGTAGGACCCGTGGGCCACGGACCTAGGGGATACAGGAGATTGCTGTACGGCCGCCGCAGGCACAGCACGCTTCCAGTGGCCCAAAGTCCCTTCCGGAACGCCCCGTGGCGCCCTGTTGCATCTTGCATCTTGCATCTTGCATGGGAGCCGCCTTGACGCTGCCGACCAGGGGGCAGACGCTTACTGATAAGCCAGCGGCAAGCAGTCGACAGCGCGCTTCTTCTTCCGCTGCGTCGACGGCTTCGCTTCCCGCATCGACGCTACAATAGACTGACCTGGCCCCCTAACAGCCCACCGACCGCCCAATGGCTCATCCCCGCCGTCGACAGAGGTTGGGGCGGCGGGTTGCAGGGAGGAAATGCAGAAAAAGAATAATCCGGGGGAGCGGCTTTGTCGGTGCGCCAATTACAATTACCGGCGGGAATAAGATGGCGACTGGGGTTCGCGAAAAACAAACGTCCCGAGTGGATGCGTCATTACAGCCAGCCAGCCCTATCACCTTGTACCGTGCCTACTGGGGATATACTGTACCGTATGTCAAAAACCCTCCCGCTTTTTGCCACTGCCCATGCACAAGCGTTGGCGATGGCATCAATGTGGCTTCTGAGCAACGCCGCAATGTCAACACTATCGTCCGTTCACGATGTAAACAGTGACTCATAGTGCCGGCACTGAAATATCCATTTCCGACCATTGACGAGAGAAGAATGACAACGTGATAGCCGTCAGCTGTCCCGGCACCACAATGCTGTCCCGAATACCAGCGAAAAATCATCAGTACCAAATTAGAAGAAAATAATCAAGAAAGAGGAAATACACAACAGCATCCCAAATGAATATAAAATGCTACAAATTCAATGCATTGTTTTATCTAGCCAATCAATTCACTGACGTCAATACACCACCACTCCTCAACTCCAGCGCCTTCATCTATGACTCTCTGATTCACTCACAATCACCATGGCCCTGACTTCACCTGCACTTCACCTCAGGTTTCTTCCCTCCCCTCCCTCAGCCAGCGCCACAAATAATCAACCATGACTTCAAATTCTCAACCCCAAAACTCTTCCTTTCCACCTCTTCTCTCTCATCTGCGTGCGCCTGACAAGCCATCTCATCGCTGCAGCTCCCCACGCCAATGAAGCAGAGCGCGCCCATCTCCGTGTCTCCTCTCTTACCAGCTTTAATCCTTCCATCATGAATGACGATAATGCAAATCCTTTTATTTCTCGGGCTCTTCCATCGGGAAAACGCTCCGTTGACCACATTTTCTCATCGCCGCCACACCCGACCAAACGAAGCCGTCATAATCTCGACGTTGTAGCGAACGCTACTCCTCCAGTAGGACACTACCCACGTTCCCCAGTCTATTTTATCACCATCGGGAGCTAATAAAATTCAAGGAGATTATACATCCCGTTCCTGTTCGAAAGGCCCCGTCCTGTGCACTTTTCCTCGAAGCTCTAGCAAACTCGGAGCCAAGCCACGGATGCAACAAGCAATCCGAACCTCCCAGGTCCGCTCACGTCCAAGGCTGGCTTGAAGGGACATATCCTCAATCTATAAAATCCCTCCATCTGCAGTCTCAATCTTGCCCTAGCCAAAACAAATTTACAGTGCCTCAAGCGCTCAGTGAAGCCGCCGCGCCTGAAACAAGTTACCCCAGTGGTGAGGCTCGCCTATGGCAATCTCATACGGCCCCCTCGACTTCTTCTCAGGAATCCACACGCGTCGGCACTCCCGATGACTCTATCAACATCGGCGATGTTGAAAACCCCGAGTATCGGCAACGCCACCTGGCTGCCAACCGCATTCTCTTCCAAGGAGCTGGTCATGGGATTCCGTTGCAGGTTTACCAGGCAGCCATGTTCTTAGACAGAGAGCGAGCATCCCCAGGACCTCCTCTTGAAGAAATACTATCCGATCTTGAGCTCGCTGGGCTCGAAATCAGCGCTTCAAAGGTGGATGTCAAGAAATATTTCTGCCGACTTGTCTTCCCTCGTACGTCGCCCAACGGCCTGATGAGATGTGAAGGCATCCTCATGGACGACCAAACGGTTCCCAAGTCCGATGACACGCGCCTACGCGTCTCTCAGCCCTGTCCGGATGCTCTCTACGGTTTCCACATTTCCAAAACCCTTCCTGATATTCAACATCAGGGTCATGCGAAAGAAGGACCCCACTTCCGCGCAAACCAAGACGGCTTGGTGTTCCCCTTCCTCTCCGTCGACTTCAAGAGCGACGGCCCGTCAGCCAAGGGAGGTCTCTAGGTAGCTACCAACCAATGCATCGGGGCGTCTGCCACTTGCGTCAACATCATCGACAAGCTAAACGAGCGACTCGGGGAATTCTCCCACGTCGGGGTTCAACAGATGGACAACAGCGCCTTTAGCATCGCCATGAACGGGACGGAGGCCCGACTGTTCATCTCTTGGAAGCATGGCCCGCTAATTCGAGTGCAAAAAGTGAGGGGCTTCTATCTTCAAGATCCTCAGCATTTTATTTCGTTCCGCAAGCATGTGCTGAACATCATCGACTGGGGGATGAATGAGCGTCTAAAGTGTATCCGGGCCGCCATAGATGCGTTGCAGCAGAGTTCGAAAAGAGTTGACAGATAAATGTAACATCTATCGTTGGAACTCTACGCAGGTTTGATAGAACACAGAAGCGCGGGCCGAATTGGCAGGGCATGGAGGAGGAAGACATTCTTGTCATACCTGCAAGTGTAGTCCACGTTTAACTACCATGTAATCACGCGATAATACATAATGCAAGGCACGTCATTTCGAAATCTCGTTCTTTGTTCTAATCTCTCTGAGCTTGGTAGCTTTTAGTTGCCCATTCTCAGATACCCTTCTGGTATTTTCAGTCTCATAGAGACGGCGTCCCAACAGCCATATATACTAGGCGTCTATCACGCTGCCACAGACCAGCTTTGGTCTTTCCAACCTCTCCATTCAATTACAAAAATGCTATGTTTCCCTAATCATTGCATGCCTCCAGACAAAACAGAAGGGTATATGTATGCTCTGATGCTTATCCGCGCAAGAATCCCAACATCCCAAGCTCCTGGCTCTATGTACCACAAACTTCTTTTACTCAATGACAATATCCTCTCCAAGCCGTCGCAACGGCAGGTCCTCTACCATCCTCTCCAGTCGTCCGTATCGCCGCACGACCTCCTTGGACTCCTCGGGGAAGCTCATGCGCATTCGTCCCACGCGCTCCCAAACGACCCGTCCGTCTCGCACTGTTCGTTCGACAACAAGGAGCATGATGAGGCCTTCTTCGATGAACCATAGAAGCGTCATCTGCTCTCCCTTGGCGTGTCGTTCGATATACTCTCGAATTCCGCCGCCAGTGCCACGACTGAGGCGCACATCGACGCTCACATTATTGAAGATCCAGCCTCCAGGATGCGTTCGTGCCTTGACTCGGTCCAAGACAAACGGATTAGGGACGTGAATTGCATAAGGCTTGATCGGGAGCGAAGGCGGCCTTGGTGGCCTTCCTGACATGAGATCAGATGTGCCAAAATCGTAGGCCACACTCCCGTCGCTGTTGATGAGCACCATGTCGGAGAATAGGACCATCGCTGGGACGTCTGGTCGTTTCGTGTGAGTTGCGTGGCGGTGACGTAGTGTCGGAGGTTGTTCTTCCTCTCAGGTTTCTTGCCATCTGGGTCAACAATGGTGATGGATGAGAAGAGATCGACAGTGCCCTTCCAGCCCACCCATGTCCAACTGGGCATGTGTGGGCGCCTTCGCGCCACGACACCATCTTGGTGATGCCAGAAGCAGGTCGTTAGAGCGAAGAGATCCCTCGTCCGAGGTGGTCCCGTTCGCTCATCCATGGGTGGTGCCCAAATTGGAATGCCCATAAAGTTGACCACTTTCCCACGTCCAGTGCTCGTCTCGAGGCGGCGTGAAATTCCAAGGAAAGCGTTGAGTGAGTCCTCATCGTATGTCAAGTCACGTCGCGTATAGTTCAGAATGTGTTGGTCGGCTTCACGGAAGATGCTCAGTGTGCTGGGCTCTTCAGATTTGCTAGCGAGTCGTCTCCATCGCTCCCAACTACCGTCGACAAAGGATACGCCGTTGAACAGACCGGGTCGCATAAAATCGCACATTCGTTGTTCCTCCATATCGTGATACAGCTCCAGAGGAAGTACCAGGGACTCGGGACAACACATGCCCTCGCATTCCCAGTACATCTGCTGTTCGGTGAAAATCAGTCGTCTCCTCGCAAGCAGACCCTCCTGGTAGGTCCACCCACGAGTATACCATGCTGAGTTCTGGATCGCTAGTCTCGGGTCTTGAAGGCTCGACACCAAAGTAACGTCCGAGTTGACAAACGAGTACTTGGGTTGGACGGGTCGAGTGGTCTGGCCGACACCCGGCAAACCAGAATTAGCGTCGTGACCGCAGGCGGCAATAATAGCGAAGATGGCTCCCTCAAAGATCTCGTCCATTCGGGCAATCTGATTTAGCCGGTCCACGGGCTGCAAGTGGTCCATGCAAAATCGGTCCACCCACAAATACCGCACTCCCATATCCTTGGTGACGATCACGGCATCCGATATAACCTTAGGCCAGGCGGTCTCTGTCGATGATTTCCTACCCCACACGTAGCTCAGGGCTACGTATCGCTCAGTGATGGACGCGTCAACCAATTTCGGTGGGTCTTTGAGCAGTCCAGCAGTCGGAATCCGGGGAGTTCGCGGGTCACCGGCTTCCGTCCACATCGTCCCTGGTGGTAAAACTCGCAGAAGCGCAGCCAGTCTTGGCCCACAGACATGTCGATTTCCTGCTGCATCTCGCGGCCCCATATTCCCCGCTTCACCCAATCGTGGTTGTTAGATAGAGAGGGACCTCGCGAGTGCTTACCGTCACCTCTGCCGCTGACAGCGCTCACTGCGCTCAGTAGCTCGTTTTGATACTCTGGGGCGGTTCTGTACAGCATCCCTGCGCCGCGGAACCAGTCGGCATTCACATCCCAGCTCAGGGCACCATCGCCACTCTTCTTCGGGACGACTGCCAAGAAAGCCGGTCCAAAGCCCTTTGCTTTGTTCCTGGCTGAATGCTCCTGGTCATACATGGTACGTGTGTCAATTAAATAGTTAGTATCTCGGCTTGAGAAACCAGAGAGATATAGGTCACCATCGCCCTCGCTGGGGATGTGGACGGCGTGGAACACCTTGCAGAGCGGGCACTTGGTGGACCATCGATTCTCCTCGAGCTCCAGCAGTCTACCAAGCGAGTGTTCCTTGTTATCAAAAGCATCGGCGGCTCCCGGATTCAAGGCTTTTGTAAAGGTGGAATCCATTTCATCAAAAATGGAGTCAAAATCAGCAGCCCAGACCGCACAAGCTCTACACAGATTGGGATCCTGTGGTATGCCTCCAGATCTGTCAGAGTGGGCTGAGGGACTGCGGCTCTTGCGCCAGCTGAGGCCACGAATCAGCGATCCTCTTCTAGGCTGTCGTTCCTCGTCATCTTCCGGAGGGGGCTCTACGGAGAGATGTTGCATGAGGTTCTTGAGCGGGTTCCGCGACCGCCTCCTCTCCAACCCGGGCTTCTCCGGGGGAAAGGTGGGAGTTCCTGGTTCCAGCATGTCCGGCATTTTGTGTCATGGGTGAGAGAAAAAAAATCAAATCAAAAGGTGGCGGATACGATGAAGGAATCCGCGGAGAATGAAGTCAGAAGGTCGGCGCAGGACCTCCGTGATTCTCGGGGGATGACCGGTGGTGTCTCGCTGCCGTCTCGGCTGCTCCTATCCGGTATCCACTCTTGGCGCCTGGGATTGATGGACGAGATGGAGCGATGGGCCCCAACGAGCGGTTACCAGGATGCTGCTCCACAATCTAGGGGTAATGAGTGCGTTCGTACGACGCCAACAAAAAGAAAATACCCGAGAACCAGGTCGGGGTCGGGCTTCGACATTCGAGATTCCAGAGGTTGGACGGGGCGGGATGCTTCAACTGTTATAAGAGACGGTCGGACCCGGGGGGAAATGCCGGGACTATCGAAAACGCGGCGGGCAAGAAGCGAAGGTAGAACAAGACAAACGAGATGAAGGCAGCCAGGAGGCGACACGGCTCACAAGGCTCGTGCGGGTCCCCGGGCAGTTAAAGAGGAGCTGGTGGCGCCTTTGTGAATTGCAAAGCAGGGGACAGCGAGTGGTCCGGCTGAGGAGATGATATGCGCCAGAGAAACGCAGGCGGTGCGAGTGATGGGTGAAGATGGATGGCCAGCGAGGCACAGTCGGTGTAGGTGTAGGTGTAGGTGGAGGTGCAGGAGGAGGAGGAGGAGGAAGAGCAACGTATTGCGCAGGGCGTGAGTGAGCGGCTATGCGAAGGCTAAGGCAACAGGCGAGAGGCGAGAGGCGAGAGGCGAGAGGCAAAAAAGGCAAAAGGCCCAAGAGATTACCAGTAGTCGGTTACGGACGGTGGATGACGGACGGTGGTGGATTGCAGTTGTTCATATGTGATGTGAATTGTCCGCGGGCAAGCGAGTATTTTTAGCTCATACATATGCAAAGGAGTCCAGAATATGGGGCATGATCGATGGACCAGGAATTAAGATGAATCAAGCTCCCAGGGCCAAGACGCAGGCTGGAGAAATGAACAACCACCAGACCCAGTTGGTTGGTCGGCGAGCTCTGGGTGGCCCTTGGAGCCCTGGCCTGCCACTGACAGGCTGCAAATGCAAAGATTGGAAAAGGCGCGTGTGTGGGTTGAAGTCCGAGTAGCCGCCAGCACATAGAAAAATTTCCAGCGACGTCGTCCACTAAGACGGCGCTGGGATCCGATCCTTGTTGGGTTGGCCGTCGCCTGCAACAAAGGAATGAGGCTTGTGACCAGGACACAGCCCCGATTGAAATGACCTAGGTACCTAGGTTGCAGGTTGCAGGTTGCAGCAGCAGGAAGGGGAGAAGGAAATAAGAAAAAAAAAAGGGGGGGCGCCTAATAATAAGAGACAGGGCACCAGCCGCCAGAGTGTGAGTGTGTGTGGTTGGCCTTGTCAATTGAAGACGAGGCTAAGACGTGGATGTGGATTGTTTGAAGCAATTGACAGAAAAAAACACATTCCTCAGGCATGGCCACCCCAGCCTGGCTGTTGTTGTTTTGGTGTTTTGGTGTTTTTTTTTTTTTCCTTTCGCCTCAGGGTCACGCGAAGAGTCATGTGCTTGTTAACTATTTCGGGCCAAGTTGAGCCATGACGTAGCTCTTCTTCTCTGGTCGCTCGCTACCTAGGTAGGTATCTGTACCTATTCAGACTTTCTGCCCCCCCAGCGACATCCGCAGCCGCATTCCAGCTGGGTCTTGTGTCATTGTCATTGTTGGTCGGGCTCAACGGAAGTTTTTGCAGCCCGAGATGCCCAGATTCCTTCCCAAAAATACTTGGGCTGATAGACTAGGCGAGGCTGTTCCCTCTTCAGCCTGCTTACGACGCTCGCTCTGGCTCTGGGGCCCGGGGAAAGAAGAATCAGCGCGGTGCCATTTGATCCTCCAGTCAGCCGTCATCCGCCGCACCCCGCAGTGAATCAGCAAACATCGCCTCACTTGCCCACGCACCACCACCACCACCAACGCGCGCCGCCGGAGCCTGATGAGCCTCGCTTCGCTTGCACAGCCCTTTTGGAGCAATCGAGAAGGACGAACCAGCTGCGAACCAGCTGAAACATGCCATTTCCTTACCGCAGGATTTGTGGGGTTTTGCTACTTGTAACAGAAATCCCATTGTTGCATTTCTCCTGCTTCCTTGGCGTCGTGCTGTTGACTTGTAATATCGCTCAATCTTGCGTTGCGAAATTCGCACACAACTCCAGTCATCAATCATGGTCCGACTGTCAACCAACATTCGATTACCACCGGAATCCAAAACTTCCCACAACTCCGGGATCTAATACAGACAAGTGTCAAGAAACTACTTCCCTTTTTTTTTTCCTTTTGGTTTTTTTTTTCTACTCCCGTGGGAAATCTCCTAAGCCTCGTTCTACTTCCCGCGTCTCTCCGAGGCTCAGATGCAGTGCTACCCTACACCACTTGTACTGACCAGCGATAATCTCGGCACCTTGAGATGTATTGGCACACCATCCTATCAATACAACTCAACTATTCTTATCTCTAGTATCCCATGTCCATATAGAAACCATTGTCACAGGATCAGGAAAACACCGCTCTGCATTTTCGCTTCTCAACGGCAGTGCACATTTTGCATTTCACACATTGGCCCATTCATTCCCTCGAAGCATGAGCCTCAGTGGCGGCACTATGCACTCGTCATGCCGCACCCGACGTCATATTCACGGTCACTGCCAGTTCACGCTACCACTCGTACATACATGAACCCAGCAGGTATCCAACCAAGCCTCCCTCCCCTCGCGTGCGAGCGTGACAGCTGCTCTGTGGCATGCCAAGCCCTGTCATTCTCAGCTTTGCTACCTTACCCCTCCCGAGACCACGGAGCTGTCCAACTCCCCGAGCTTGCTTCGCTTTCCCTCGCCTTCGCCTCACTTCGAAGCGCCTCATCTCGCCCGTTTCGTATTCAGCCAGCAAATGTCTTCGTTTTTTTTTTATAAAAAAAAAGAAAAAAATCCCACCATCTCCAAGTGGGTGGGTGGTAAGGTTTGAGCTAGGCTCGGTAGATCTCTCCGGCTGCGGCGGCTAGGGACCTTTAATCATCCAAAACCTCATGCGCCCACGGTTCTAGATCTAGATTTCAAGTTAGCCACACCGAGAGGTGCCTAAGCCGGGCGGCTTGTCACTAAAGCTGCAAGCCGTGGTCATCAAAAAGGAGAAAACAAAACCGTCACATAGGCGAGAGGAAAGAGGAAACAAATTTCAGGCATGCAGTAGCTCAATTGAAAAATAGTTCTAGCGCTGTGCTACCTCGATTCCTGGCGGCTTTCAGTCGCTCGCTCGCATGTCTCTGTGCCACGTCTATATATCAATTCCAAATGAAGAAGTTGAAACCCGGTCCGAACAAGCTCGATCGAGACCAGCGGTCATGTCCTCTATGCTGTACGTGCAAGAGACATCTTTAGGAACCGTTGAGTGCCGATTTAGTGATTAGGTGGCGAGATGTATCGGTTGGAAGAAGTGGAGGAAATTTAGTGCTGTGAGATCCTGCATGTTAGCCATGTTGCTGGATCGAGGCGAGTTTAGAAAAGGGGGTTACTCACGGAGCAGGTGCCGCAAGAGCAGGAGTTGCAGTTGCCGGAGCAGCAGTTGCAGGAGCTATTAGGAGATATCATGTTAGTTAAGATTGTCTTTGCATTGCTTGCCTCTCAGGCCGAGTTTATCCCAGAGTGAAGCGCTCTAATGATGAGAACTCGAAGGCTCGATGGAAGGCAGGAGATATGAGGCAAGGAGTGAAGATGCTGAGAACTCACCAGGGAGACATGTTGATGGTTTGGGGGGGGGAAGAAAAGTCTTCGAAAAGTGTTTGTAGTGTTTGTTGGTGATTGAGTTGATGTGAGAGTGTGTGATGGGGAAAGAAATCTGAATCTCGAGGGCGATGTCGATGCCTTCTTATACTTGGTCGAATCCGCACGAGCCTCTCATCCCACTCTCCTCCCATCACAATAAGATAGCATCCATACTCTTTTCGTTGCATGATAATCGTATGCTGGGCGTGGGTAGTCCCAAGTGGGTGGGCTCCACCACAGATGCATGGAGTATGGCCCTCGACTTTGGGTATCACACTCACGTCCAAGAGGAGGCCGACTGGGGTAGGGGGACATCCGACGTCACGCGGCAACCATGAGCTTCACCCCGCATGCCGGCATCGTGATGAAGGATTGAGCAGTACCTTCATTGGCTGCCTCTCAGGGGCTTGGCAGCGCGCCGGACTACTTTACACTAGTCATGAACGCCCAAGGAGCTTGCAGCGTGATAGGCAGCTTCCCATGTCCGATATCTTGGTACTGTTTTGGTCCTGAACCGACATGGAGGCCTATCCAAATATAGCCAAAGTTAAAGGCCTCAAAATGAGAGGCGTCTTTCTAGAGGATGCCAAATGTTCTACGCGTGAGGAAGTGTTGCATCGCAGCGTTGATCGACACAGGATCGAATGGTCCATGCCCAACCAGGGCCCTTGGAACATGAATCCATCCTCGGCAACTTCACGCAGTGAAACAGGCGGCAAAGTACGGGTCCTTGGAGTGGGATGGCATTTGCCCAAGGCAAGAAGGTGTGCATCGTTGGTGGATTCCGCCGCCACGTCAAGGGGTCGCAAAATGGCTGGGGTTCATGGGCCGCAGTAAGACCTGGAAGACGTCTGGGCAGAGTTCGAATCTCTTAGCTCACTCCGACTGCCAGGGACGAGACAGCTCTGGGACCTTAGCTCGATGAAGCTCGGAGACTTGAATGAGGGTGGGGGTACACATAAGTGCGAACATAGGCGTTAATACTCTCTGGGACGTGGAACTGTCCGAGCCGGAGGCCGAGCTACGTAGGTGGACCCCCCCTCCGCCATCCACACCGGTGAGCCGGAGCTGGGGGCGTGTGAGGCGTGGGGAGCGGAGCAGTGGTACCTGTTCCACCTGGAACGACTGGGGCCGTTCCCACACCGGGATGACAAGCAGCTATGCCGTGTACGTGGACTAATGGGGTGGCATGGGGGAATCGGGTCGGACGTGGTTGGCGAGGGTAGGCTGGACCCGGTGTAAGAGAAGAAGAAGAGAAAAGACCAAACGCGGACAGGGACAAAACGACCAGGGTGCTGCATGTGAAGTGAAGTGAAGGCAAGGCAAGGGGAAAAAAGGTTGGAGCAGACGGAGAACTGCACGGCACAGCGGCCGAGTGGAGGCCGGGCACGGGCAGAACAAGAGCCGTCATTGATGGGATGGTGGAGCCAATGAGGATGGATCGTCGGGCATGACCACGAGAGAGTCCGGTGGTATAGCTTCAAAGAAGCTCGAGACTAATCCGATATGGAGAGACGTGGTAGGCTGAACATGATCCCTGCAGACTGGATTGCCCAGAAGAGGGCGGAAAACGCGAGGCGAGGCCAGACCAGGTGTAATGGAGTGATGGGTTAAGTGAGGAAACATTCGAGGCAACAAAGCGAATGTGGGATGGAGAGTGAGGGATAATGTGGAACGGGGAAAATGGAGAATGGAGAATGGGGACGGGGATGGGGCCACAACGTCGCCCTTGGTACGTTGGGTCCTCTGAGCAGTCTGGGCACAACTGGTACTGGACGACGTGCTCCGGGCGACAAAAAATCGAGCCAAAGTTGACCCGGATCCGTTTATGCATGCATCCCACGCATACGTATTTCCTTGTGTGGTGCCGTGCTGTGGGTTGAGCATATCCGGCACGGCTCATTGGTTGTCGACGGTCACCCGAACCGGTGAGCAACGGGCTGAGACGGACGAGGACGGGGGCCAAAACCACCACGCTGGAGGATGTAGGACTACTACGTTGGTTTGGCTTTAGTCATGGGAACCGTCTGCCAACGGAATGGCGTGGGTGTGGGAGACGAGGAGCTTTGGGATAGGATCGTGGTCGATCCTGATATGGAGGGGACACGATGTGCTCGTGACCCACGCCGATGAAGAAAATTCGGAGACTAGACAAGGAGGCGGAATGACTAGGGATGGGGGTCATGATGAGAGAACATGAACGAGGAATGGGCCGGCATGGGACCCGGGGACTCGGGGAGGGTGATGGTGAGCGTGACAAGAACATCAACATCACCAGGGGGTTGGATAGGGACTTGGAGATGATTGAGGCAAAAGGAAAGGGACAAGCGGCTCACCTAACCGATGCCGGTGGCTTGAACGCCCATGTGAACAAACTGAGCTCATGGATGGCTTCGCCAATAGTCAAACCCCAAGAGCCGAGATGGACAAGGCCGTGAAGCTTCTTGACGAGAAGAGGCAGTCTTGGGATGGCCATCTATTGTCAGGACCTGCTACTGTAAGTTTGATACAAGCTTGACAACAGCAACAGCGTCAACATCAACAACAACAACAACAACATCATCATCATCTTCTTCATCAACAACAACATCATCATCATGACGATTAGTCTTTGTCATACTTCATGTTCAAGGCACCACACAGCTCCAGCAGGCAACAGCCTCGGGGCCATCTACAACCGGTCAATACAGGGCACGCATCATCGTCTGGAGTTCCGGAAGCCACCCGAGATCAGCTGGCTGAGTCCATCTTTGTGCCCAATGCAGCCGGATTAGGCGGCGTGGGATGGTGAGAGGAAATGGCTAACCGCCAGAGCCGTGGCCGGACAGACCGAGTTCCAGAGTTCCAGGGGGGCGTCCGCCGTCGTGGGGACGGTGAGAGAAAAAAAAAAAAATCTTCATCCAAGCATCGTCAGACTTTGGGGGGAACACGTCGGCGGGAATGAGGTCACGGGCCATGAGCCATGGGCCAGTGGACCGGCCGGTGAGAAGCTCAGTTGCGGGATATTTCCATGGTCTTCTTTCTGGCTCTTTGATGTTTCTCGCGTTGTCGGGTCCTGGGTCGAAAATCAAATATGACCAGGCTTGCGGCTGCAAAAACGAGACAGAATCTGAAAGAAAAGGGGTAATGTCTCTCGTTGAAATCGGATCGTCGGGTCGTGGCGTCGCTCTCGCTCGAAGATCGTCGATGTGGGAGGCCGTCTCCTGTCCTTCTCCCTCGTTCCCGGTAGCCAAGTTGAAGTGAGAGGTTGTTGAAAACTCTGCTCAACTGGTGAAAGCATGTGACCTGGAGGTAAGTTGACCTAGCACTGTTGAGTTGGGCCTTTTGGTGGAGATTCCGAAGTCATCGTGACTTGCGAATTTCTTCAAGGCAAGCATTTCCTTTGGTGTTGAATGCCTCGATGGGCAGGCACGTCAAGCTCACAGGAACGAATCTTCCAGGAAGAAACAGACGAAAAGAGGCACAGTAGCTCTTTCTTATACTCGCTCGCCCGAGTCACCAGTGCCCAACAACTATCGGCAGGTTTCAGCCTCATTCCTTGTTTAGTCCCTCCCCAGGGGCGGTAAGAGCAAGGCGGCATGCGGCATGATGCAACGCCGTTTGGGATCTACGTGATGGAGTCGCATTTTTGGAGAATCCACGCCATTGGGCGTCTCCTTTTCCACGGTGAGTATGGCGTTGTCACAGACAATCACGCTCTGCGGAGAGAATGGGGACACAGCAAAACGGGCGTTGAGGGGATTGGGTGATCCGCGAGGACATCAAGGTTGGCCATCAAGGTGCGCGTTGGCCATCAGGGTCTCACGACGGGGTGCCCACTAACACAGATTTAATGCGTCGAAATGCTAAAGATATACTCGCAAAATTGCTACACTTCTACTAAAATCTTTATGTACTTTATTAACAAAAGACTGCCACGATATCACCACGTGGAGTTGTCCACGAGTCGGTGGTGGAGGGATGGTGGTCTCCTGGGTTGTCAGATAGACAATTTCCCGTATCTTCAGGCATGAGTTGGGCTGGTCCTAGCGGTTAGATTGTAATTTTCCATGCTAACCAAATCGATGGATAACATAAGAATGAACTGGGCTAGCAAATAATCTAGAAACATGCCTTTCCATGGCCAAAGGGCCGCTGATTCTCCCTTTATTGCTTCTACGTGTAAGCAGTATCCTGGTCCCACATCCTTGTTCAGGGACTGTTGTTTCTAGGACATCTCTAGCTACCCAACAACTCCTCGAAACTCTTTCTATTTCAACTCGAAAAGCAGATTGCGAAATTTCAAACGACTTTGGTTCCTAGCTTAGAGTGATGCAAGATATTGACGCGCGCTAATCTATTAGCTACTCACTGCAGTTAAACCCGAGCCTCGACAATCGACACAACCTACACCCACCATCGGCCGAGCCTCGACAACCGATCGTCTTACCTTTTCTTCCAGACTATTTTTCGTCGGCGCGACCTGAAAAATGCAGAAACTCATCACCCTTACCTTGCCGAACCAATTCTCTTCGTGACCCGTCCGCACGAGACAGGGCTTTACCCCACGGCGCTCTCCTATTCTAGCCATAGCCACATTGCCGACAACTGAGGGGTTATATGGAACGGGAGATATCAAGATATATTTCCAACCCAGTTCAGGTCTATTCCCCTGTGAAGGATCATGATACGCTATCCATATTGTCGTTGGAAGGTGCCGGAGATATGTGCCCCGCTGTTGAGTTGATGAGTCTTGTTTGAATTTCTCGACATATTTCCACAACAGGCCTTCGTCTAACTTCCAGAAACTTGAACCATGCATTAATTTTCTCCATGAATGTTGGCCGAGTTGCACTGTTGATCGTGTTGGGGAGGGGAGACTAAGCCCAGATTCGGGATACCGCTACGCCTACACTTTGGTTGAGAGCGTAAGCCTACCGTAGCGTATTGCGTGCTTAGCATACTGACTTGTGACGAAAGGTATACTACCATTCTACATATATCCCCGCAGCCTGGTGTCGCCTTGCTTGGAGCTGAGAGAAACGATCGCCCTAGTTCATCACTCCCTGATGGTCTAACCCGTCGATCAGCAGCGTCTGTGAAATGCAGTGCACCTTGACCCACCAGAAGCTAAAAGCACAAGTTTCTCTTTATTTATGCTGTAAGACATTGTACTTTTATGTTTGCTCCCCTGTGGGTTCTCTGTGGGTTACAAGTACATGAACCGCTGCGGCCCTGCAGGACTAAGCAAGGGGCTACATGAATTAGCGACGGTTTATCTTGGCGATCTATGAAGCATCGTCCGTAAATAGACTATGGGGGAAAAACATTCCGACTACATGTGGATACCACTAGGGATGTGAATAAAGCTGGATCTGGAAAGGATTTATTTATTCCAAGCCTCTGGTATCAATTGCCTGGAGACTCACTACTTGCAACCGAATTTATGGTATTGGGTGGCGACAATGTTCGCCGCCGCCGAAATCATACACAACCAAAGTAGTAATTATGCGCTTATGTATAACATATCGATCTCTTACGCATGATTTTCTGAGAGACTTTTTGCGCTTTTATTCCATACAAAGGACACCTTTTAACTTGACATTTTCACATCCTCCTTAGCAACATCGATGAAGAAAAGCTCTTCTAACTAATCAAAACATAGCCATTAACTATTACAAGTTAACACATATATGTGCCTTTCAGGTCTAATATGTGGTCGTTTTAGAAATATTACATGAGCTGATCCTACTCGATTATATTCTCGCCATTGCGTCTCAGCCAAGTCACTCAAAACTCAGCCCCCATTGAGCGCCAACCACATGATGTAATGTCAATTTCCACTTTTTTTTTTCTTGAAGCTTGAAACTGGTGTTTTGGGAATACTGGGTAGAAGGTCTGAAAGAAGAGCGGTTACACATCGCATCGTGGTTCGTTGCTTAGGCAGAGTTGCCCCGCCGAGGCGCCAAACGTAGAGGAACACAATGACGATCATGTTACAAAGGGGGTCAACGTAGAGAGCACTAAAACTAAGCCGACCGTCTGAAAATAAATTTGAATGAAGAGGAGTGATTCTGTGACACTTGATCGGCCAGGGGCATTTTCAGCTAGTTCCCAGTTCTAGTTAGAGGTGTTGAGCAAGGGAAATCAAACGGTGTTGTATTGTAGTACATGCCAACAACTGCATCGATTGATGGGCAATGAAATTCCGGTCCCATAATCAGCAGGATGAGTATCGTGTATATTCAGGGACATGATTCGCTTCTATGCAGGAACATGTTATTTTTCACCTAGTGTCTCTCAAAGCAAGTTCGAAGAGGTTCACGCTTGGCTGGAACAGGTGAGACTAGGTGCAACCCGCACCCTAAATCCTATCCTAGTCTAAAGTTTTGCGTTGAAAACGCTCATTGGTAGATAGTGAGAGAATCTTGAATACTATTGACGACATTAATACACTTCCCCTTTCTTTCTTCGTATCTATCTTGCAGTGACCTTCCCGCAGCTACTCACATGCGTCTTCTCATTGCTCTTTGTGAAGGAGAGAGCAAAGTGATTCGCTTTATCATCTTAAGTCATGGTATTTACATTCCGGATATCACGTTCTCCGAGTCGAAGTAGCTGGCCAAGGCTCGCCAGGGGGTTGCAATCGATGGCTATCCAAGGTATTGCGTCATCGAGCTATGTCAAACAAGCGGCATAGTTCTCCGTAAGCGATTCTAAACTTGAATGAGCCGTTGTTTTCCTTCGTTACATAGTCGATTGCCATTATGAGGATTTCCCTCACTCGGTCAGCGCGACGCTCCGGCCATGCGGTAAAGACAGGCCCGTCATGGCTCTTCCGTTCCTCCTCCTCATGGCGACTTGCAGATGATAACGCATCGCGCGTAAAAACTCAATAAATTAACGCTCCGAAGACGGCTCTGAGTAGGACTTGTCCAAAAAAAAAAAAACGTGCCACTTGCGCCGCATCGCGTTTGAGGCCCGCCATGATATGGTCCCATGACCAGGCGACATCCCCAATCCCACCCCCCAATGTCCCAAATCTGCTACCATTGTACATTCATCTCGACACACTCGCTCTCCTGCATGGCTATGCTCACCCCCGTCCAGCTCAAAATGCCTCTCCTGCAGAAAAGACCCCCTTTCCCCGCCCCCGCAGGGCGCTGTCTCATCTGCTTCCCGAGCACTCCACACCTCCTCTTCGAGAGACCCGAGAGACGGACAGATGGCATCCCACGCTCGGTGAGGACCCGCCAATTAACCCGCCCAACACGCAACCCGCTGTCACTGCTGCGCCGCCCAACAGCGGTTCTGTCCTGAAACCGCCTCCGATGCCACTCTGTTACTACGCCGCATTCTAAATTTCCATGCGCAGCAGCATCGAGATCGCGCGGTGATGGGCTAAATGCCCTGCAGTTGCTCTCCCGGCGGCATCTTCCCATGCCCAACTGACTTGCGCACGTGTGGCCGCGCCATCGCCGCCGTGATATCACCGCTTCCTCCCTTGGTTAGACACAGGCTTATCTGATGCGGAATTGTAGGAGCTAACACTGTCACAGTTGGTCGCGGACATCGACTGACCTGTTCCCGGCTTGCCGAGATATTTATCATCCACGTGCCCGCCCATCTCGATGCCCAGAATCGAGATCAAATCCATCGCAAAAACAGCATCCCGCTTACCCGAGGCTCAGCTCAGCTCAGCTCAACTCCCGCGCGGTCAAACGGATTCCGGAGCACAGGTGCGCTGTTCCAATCTTGTCAGTCTATTACACTCTATTGCGACAAATCATCATACGAGGCACGTTATCACAACATGTCCCAACCACAACAACACGAGCAGGCAAATCTGACAGGAAATTCATACATTGAGAATAGGATAGTAACGATACTCATGCTAGCTCGACATTCTGACCCATTCACATATCCCTAAAACCTGTCCATCCCCTGTTGCAACTCAGAGTTACACCTCACCAGAAGTAGTTGGGTGTTTGGCGATGCCGAGGTCAAACCTGCGTTTTATCGCCTTGTAGACTTCGAGAAGGCCAATATACATGACAACGCAACCAGCGACTACACCCCACTCCCAGGTTAGACCCTTGTGTTTGAACACCTCGGTGTTAAGAACTGGAATGTAGATCATAGGGAAAGTGATGAGGAATCCACCGATGACGGACCAGAACAGGAATTTGTTGTGGTAGATGGTCTTGAAAACCGAAAAGGGGCCCGACCAGCGCTCATCCATAGCGAAGAGGCTTCGGTGAAAGTGCTTCACCTCCCAGGCTGTGATGAGTAGTAAGAAGCTCAAGGTTGCAAAAGTTGCGGCTCGAGCACGATACACAGTGTCACAGCCAATAGTTGATGGGTCGTTACAGCCCACAACCATTTGATGATAGCCTTGACCAGATGCGGCATAGTTGACCAGCATAAAGGCACATAGACAGAGTGATCCCATGAATGTTCCATACGCAAGCTGGTCGCGGACAAGATCCGGTGTGAAAACACCAGTGCGCAGACTCCTAGGGGGTCGACGTAAAATATCAGGCGAGGCTTCTTCAAGACCCAGACCGAGAGCGAGCGGAGAAGACGTGACTAGATTAGCCCAAAGAATCTCCAAGGGCGATAGTGGGAAAACAGCCACTCCGCTCACATCCTTAAAGCTAAGGCCAATGAGAAGCAGGATAACTTGGGCCAAGTTGGACGTGAGAAGGTGAAGCAAGAACTAGAAAGATCATATTAGATGTTGAAGAGGTCACAAGAAACAGGGACAGCACAAACCTTCTGGATGTTGTCGGCAAGGCGTCGACCTTCTTGAATGCCTGTTACGATGGAGGCAAAGTTGTCATCGGTCAAGACCATGTCGGCGGCTTCCTTGGCGACGTCGCTGCCACGGTCTCCCATGGCGATACCGACGTCGGCTTTCTTAAGGGCCGGTGAATCGTTGACGCCATCTCCAGTCATGATGCAAAAGGCTTTGCGGCGATGCAGAGCCTCGATCATGCGGACCTTTGTCAACGGGCTACAACGCGCGAGGACAACCGGCAGAGTATCCAGAGCGTCGATCTGAGCGTCGGTGAGATTACCAAAGTCCGAGGCAGCCATCACAGTGTTGGGCTTGAGAGGCATGCCGTGGGACAGGATTCCTACTTCGTATGCGATGGCGGTGGCAGTCTTAATATGATCACCAGTGACCATATGCACAGTCACGCCGGCTTCGCGGCATTGTGCAACAGCACCAGCTGTTTCAGGACGGGGGGGATCGTAGATGCCAGCTAGACCTAAGAACTCGAGCTCGCTTTCAACCTTAGATCGGTCATGGGGATCATGGCTCTCGCCATCCATGGCCTTGGTTGCGATACAGAGTACTCGCAAACCCTGTCCGGCGAGCTCTTCAGCCTTGGCTAGTATTTCGGCCTTCAGCTCCTCCGTGTCATTTAGCTTTGTTAGAAGAACCTCAACGGCTCCTTTGGTGTAAACCCTTTGGATCTTTTCGACGTGGTTTCCATACACAACGCTCATCAGCTTGCAGGATGAGTCGAAAGGGTGCTCTGCGATGAGTGAATCCCCCGTAGCAGGTCGATTGTGGCCGAAGCGCATAGCAAAGACCTTGAGGGCAATCTCAGTAGGTTCGCCGACAGCTTTCCATTCGGCATCTTCAGATGCGGTGACGATGCTACTGGAGTCGGTCTCCGGTTCCTTTTTGCCGTCTGTAACCATGGCGTTGTTGCAGAGAATAAGGGTGTTCAGGAAGGCGTTTAGGCGACTTCCTGCTAGATCTCCCGACCAGGTAACAGTGCCACTGCCGGGGTCATATGGGTTCGCGGTGCCTTCAACGGATCCTTGGAGATCTCCACGGAGCCAGACCTTGCGAGTAATCATACGTCCTTGAGTTAGGGTGCCAGTCTTGTCGGAGCAGATGTTGGTAACTCCACCGACAGCCTCGAGGGAGGGCATTTGGCGGACAATAACGTTGCCCCGAACCATTGCCTTGGTTGCGACAGCCATCGTCACGGTCAGGACTGCAAGGAGAGACTCGGGAATGACGGCTACACCGACACAGATTCCATAGAGCAGGACCTCGTCACTGATTTTCCATTTGGCAACAGAGAAGACGATGACGGCAAGAAGGATGGCGAATGCGAACAGAAGAAGGGCAAACTTGCTCAGGGTCACCTGTAGCGGAGTGCCCTCGAGACCTAGGATGTTTCGAATGGACTGCAACGACTTGAACAGGAACTTGCCAACAGTGCCCCTTTCGGTGTTGTCATTCTTGGTCTTTCGAAGAAGCTCTGCGATTTGTCCGACTTCAGTCTGCATACCAGTTGAGATAACAATGCCGGTGGCTCGGCCACGAGTGACGGAGCTTCCAGAATATGCTAGGTTCGTACGATCTCCGATGGGCATATCTAGGTTGGTAAAAACGGCGTTGGGATCCTTGCTAATGGCAACAGATTCACCGGTGAGGAGGGCCTCATCGGTGGAAATGTTGATACCTTGAATAAGACGCAGGTCGGCTGGAACAACATCACCAGTTGCGAGGGAGACAATATCGCCTTTGACCAGCGTTTCCGCTTTGACAGTTTCACTGTGGCCATCGCGGATCACCTTGCATTTAGGAGTGGACAGGGCATAGAGGGACTGGATAGTCTGAGCTGCACGGTAGTCCTGGATCAATCTGGGAGGACGGATGTTAGCGTCGAGCGAGGATGAAAGATTTTCTGGGAGCTTTGGCAGCTTTGGGATTCGGCTTCGGCCTTTTCAGGGGCTTGGGCATCACGAATCACTAGGCGTCACCGAAAGGGGCAAGGAGAAAAATGTGCGAATGCGCAAAGTATGTATAGCAAGATTTGGCAAAGCATGGCAAAATAGAGCGTAGCAAGTGGAGAAATTCGAGAACAACCCAATGCAAACCCATACGGGCTTCCTTTTGTGCAAGTGTGCGTGTGTAGCAACATAACATACCCTACAACAATGTTGAGGACAATGACAGCAGCAACAACACCGCCCTCAATAAAGTCGCTAATGGCAAACGACAGGGCTGTCACTGCGATAAGCACCACAGTCAAGGCATTTGCAACCTGCTGGAGAAAGATTTCCCACAGCGAGACGCCCTTGGCGCCCTTGATAGTGTTGGGGCCGTCCCGGACCAACCGGGCGGCAGCTTCTTCGTTGCTTAGTCCATCGTTGACGTCAGTCTTGAGAAGCTCGGCGACGCGATCAGCCGAGAATGTATGGGGAGAAGCGCAGGCAGGCTGGGACTTCTCTATGGCACAGTCTGGGGGCTCCGCTATAGGCGGCTGGTCGTCCTGGCCGCTGGAGGAGCTGGCGATGGTCGACGAGTCCGAAGTGGCGTTGGCGTGAACTGCACCATTCGTACTTTTGCCTTCGGTTTCTCCCATCGAATGGGTGTTGGGTTAAGCGTAAAGATGCTTGGGCACGAGGTTAGGGGTTGTTGATGAGGTTTTAGGGTTGACTGGCTGCTATGGTGGACAACCAGACGGGGTGTTGAGGGTGTGAAAAGGGGGGTTGGTGTAAGTGAGGATTGGCACGAGACCTGGGGAAAGAAGAAGAGAAGGAAGGAAAGAACAAACGATGAGGCACGCCCCTTTATTTACTTGGGGGTATCAGTATCCCAACGCACCTCCCTTACAAATAAACGGGAGGGGCCCGAGAACGATAAGAGAAGAAAGATGGAAAGCGAGAGACGCGAGGGAGGAGGGTACAGTCAGAACCTAGGAAGGTAGTCCGGGAGGGTGCGGCTTGTGGTGCGGCGACGAGGGAAGGCGCGGGGGTTGGTTGCCACGCGCTTTCCCTTGCTAGTTCCACTTGAGAATTCCACTTCCACTTGGCACACACATGGAGAGGACATGTACGCTGGCACTCAGCGAGGAAGGTACCGAGGTGGGCGTGTGGCCTTGGTTTTATGGTTGACCAGCGCCTCGAGTCGGCCGACAAGGTAGGTTAGTACCTACCTAGATAAGCGGTCATGTTTCCCACAGAGTCCATGCCATGTAAGCCGTGGAAGCCAACGTTAAAAACCCCTTTGCTTTTCCGCGTAAACACTTTTCTGTCCTGTTTGCTCGCTGCCAAGTTTGGGGCTCCCTTTCGGAGTAAATGTGTCACCAAGAACCCCCCCGCAGTTGCCGCTCGTTACACGTATGCACCACCGGCTGCTATGCCAAGCAAAACGGCATCATTCGTGACAGGCCATTCGGTGAGCTACGCTAGGACGGGGCACGCTTAGTGAATGTGACAACACGCTACCAGGGAGCGGAGGGATGGATCGTCGAGATTAGGTTCGGTGGAGCCACAGGCTGCTCGTCCCCCAGCTTAGACGCAAGCACAGGCGGAGTCGCCTGCTACTTGTCCGAGCAATAGGGAGGCACGCAGGGTGGCTTGCGCAGGACATGTCGTTTCAGCAAACGTCGAGCAAAGGATGGCGATTCGAGCGACTTGCGGTGGCTCGAGCGACTTTCGGCGACTCGCGTCGCCCTCGCCAATGGTGGCTGTGTAGCGACGTGGAGACGCACAACAAGTATCGACATGTCACTTCAAGTACCCTTAACCGGGACTTGGTAGCTCACGAGATGGTGCAGTTGGACGGGCTAATTAGCATGCGACGATAATTGGGGTGGTTATTGTCCAGTCACTGGCCACAGGGGTGGAACTTGCGAATCAATGCGTCTGTAGGGCTTCAAAGAAACGGTGTTGGTGGTGTTGGGATGTTGGAAGCTGTGTGGGAGTGTTGATGGTTGTGGGTGGGTTGGGTAATTTCATTGTCGTCATCCATCGTGATTGGGACCACCGCGAGGAGCCAAGCATGAATATTGGACCCTGGACTGAGACAAACGCATGGCCTCTTTTTTTTTTTTTTTTTTTTTTTTTTTTCCATTCCGTTGACTGAGCTGCAGAGGAGGAAATTTCAGCGAGCAGCGAGCTCTCTAAGACGGGCACGTGGGGTTGCAATTGTTCAATACTCGGTCCCCCAAAACCCCATCAGAGACATTGCGGGGAAGGGGGGGCCACAGCATAAGGGGGGCGGCGAGAACACGCGCCTGAGCAGGCGGGGGAGAAAGGATGAACCAAAACCCGCAACACCATCAACCAAGAGGAAGCCATAAAGGATCGCAAGGCAGGGCAATTGGGGTCCGAAACGGACGCTCCCGGAAAGAGTCGTCTTGCGAGGAAAACCCATTCACCTCGATACCGCTGGGCAGACACGGCCGCCCGCTCAATTCCATCAGAAGACATTCTCCCATCAGACCCCACGTGCTCTACTCCCCCGTCCATTCCGCGTACTGTACGAATGGAATACCGGCGTCTGACAGTGGGGCATTTTTAGCAAATCCCAATACAGTGCAAGTACATGGGGGGTTTTGATCTTCGGCAGAGGAAGACCGGCCAGGGGTCTAATTGCTCACCAGTCACTTTCTTTCTTCGTCCACATGATGTCCAGGGTACGAGGAACAGCAACCATCGCTCACCAATCACTCGCCGGCCTTTTACACTACTCGCCTTGATCGCCTTCCTTTCCTATAGCCGCCATCCAGATGGGCTCGTTTGTTGTGCTTCGCCTCACCGGCCAAGAAAAGCCAAGCCGTGCTGTTTCCCTGGCACGGATCCAGAATAACGCAACGCAGCCCGCGCCCCGGCTGCACTTGGCAAAAAGTCTTATCGTCGGCACAGCAAACTTGGCGGCACATGCGAAGCAAGGCCCCGGGCGAGAAGTAACGCGTTTCCGGCCTTTTGTTGCGTGGATGGTTTGCCATCTTAACACCACGCCGGCTGCCCACGGCACATTGGTGCAATCACCAGACATCAGAGCACGTAGATTGGGCAAATCAAACACGCCTTCGTTACTTGGGACGCGGGCGATGAGAAAAGGTGGATCGTTGACTTACAAACAGCAACCCCCGCTGCCCTCACTACTAGTGCTGGCTGAGCCGGCAATTATCTCAGGAGACGAGGCGAGAGGCGGGGCAAAATTGCTTCATCCCAAGCCGCTAAACAATTAAGCTCAAGCCTTTTCATTTCTTAGGTTTCATGGTTTCATGCTTTGTGGCCTCTTGGCGACTCCCCTTTCCAGCTGATCACAATGCTTCGTTGCGTATGTGTAGAATCGCAAAGAATCGAGGGGCAACGTGTTGACTTGGCTTTGCGTGCGTGCGTGTGTGCGTGCCTGCTTGCTTGCCTGCGAGCGTGGCTTGGCTGGAGTGGCGGCCGTGGGGACAGGATCTCGTCTAATGCAGCACCACCGGATCGAGTGGCCAGGACCCGGCTCCTGCTTGGCTCTCTCCAAATTTCCCGCTTCTTCCCCTTCGTGTGCTGAATGAATCTTCACGCCGAAGATACCCACAACCAGTGCGAGCCACGACTTGTCCCATGGCACCTTGTTTCCTTCCCTCTGACCAGCGGTCGGAGCACTCACTGACTGAAGCTGGAAGTGAGGCGGTTTGGCCCGTCCCACGCGGTCGCTGGCCCCGGTCCAACACGGACCCCGTCTTCGCTTGACCGCCTCCGCCTCCGGGTCCGTCCCTGGCCATCGCCCGACCGCCGGCTTCTCAGGCTCTCAACTCAACTGACTGCTGCCGTACTCCGGAGACCGGCCTGCCGCTCCGGTTCCCGCGCTGGGCAGCACAGAGCGAGACAGGGCATGGCAGAGCTCGTAGAATGATGGGCACAGAGGTATCTTGGCTGCTTGTGCATCTCATGTCATCATGTGAGGAATGTAACTATCCGGCGCCTTCAAGTACCTTGTGCTCATCTTGTCTCCTCAATCTCTCCCCTTCCTGTTCCTCAGTCTCGGCACATCTCAATATCTCCGTCTCGGAATCCGACTCGTCTCGTCACATCATCCCTTGTAATTCAATCCCTGGCACTACTGGTAGTATAAGTATATCCCCGTACATCTCGTTGCAGCCTCGTACATTACGCCGCCAGGAAAAAAACAACGACCCCCCCTTACCGACGACATGCATGCCTCCATCCCCACACCCACCCACACTCCACCCTCCGCCGGCTCCCAACACCCGGATGGAGTCTTCGCGCTCTCGTCGCTATCCATGCCCTGATTCGTCGTCGGCGGTGATCGTCTGACTGCAGTAGAGGACAGAATCGGCTTCGGCACGAGCAGGAGGGGAAAAAAGCAACGCAAGTACATTGGGGAGATGAGACGTGGTGCTCGGGACAATTAGGGAGCATTGGGTGCTGGCTGTCGGTTAGATGCCGGGGTTTGCCAAATTGGGAGGGAGGGTTGCAGCAGGGCGTCCAGCAGTTGGAGATTAGCATGGGTCTGGAGCCCAGTCTCGTGTCATAGATAATATGGGGGAAGCTCGACGGCAAGGCGTCTTGGAAGCGACCTATCAAGCAGCTGGCGATTGCGATGCCGTCCCAGCCGTGTTCAACAGGTAGATTGTCGAGTCTCACGTGGTCTCGGGGTCTCTCTGACGAGTCGTCATCTCCAGAGGGAGATAGGGAGATGGGGGGAAATTACAGAGAAGACGTCACCACCTATGCCAACATTACTCTGTGATGACAACGGAGAGTATCATAATGAGCACAATCCTCCCCTGTGCCAAGACATGTGTAGATCAAACACGCAATCGGAAGTCAGAAGTAACACCGAGAGCATGCAACGACGACCCGTCCATCCCCCTTCGGCAGATGAGGATTCAAACGCTCAGAACATTGACACTTGGTCACCCACGCACGCTCACATGGCACACTCGCTGATTCATGATACAGAAAACGGGGCTGCCCCTCGCCAAAAACCCGGGGTAACCGCTCTCTGCCATTTACAAGGTTTTGTATATTCTAGGTTTCTCAAATCTATCCCAGCAGGTTGATGAAGGGCTCCGGCCACTTTCCCCATACGAGGGGCTGGTCGCCAAGCCGTCCACTGACCGTCGACAGCAGCTTGATCTTGCGACGCTCCTCGTCCACGTCCGACACGTACACAAACCCCATGACGCTCGCTGCCCGCACCGTCTCGGGGGCGTCCTTGGGCGCCGCATGCATGATTGCAAGCGTCCAGTGTTGCATGGGCGCCGACGGCTCCTCTCGGACAAGTGAGTCTTGGCTACCGTATGCAGCAGCTTCTGCGTGTGAGTGTCAGCTCGCGAAATGCTCAGGATGGGATGGGGAGCTCCATGTTCTTAGGCCGAAGCTGCGGGAGCTTCCGGGTGAAGGGAGTGTCCGAGGGCCATGTACTTACGGTTAGGGGCTTTGTAGATGATCACGTTGTCAAAGTCAACCTGCTGGATCAGGGGGCTCAAAGTTCGTCTCGCGTCGCCAAAGAAGTACTCCTTGATGGCCGCTTCTCTCCAGTACTGCATGAAGACCTCGTCCCTCACAACCACGCCATCCGACTTCTCCAGGTGCACAACGCCGATGCTCTCTCCGAGACTTGTCCGCTGGCTGCCAAACTGCTTCGACAACTCGGCGTTGAGTGGCAGGGATCCTACCACGATAATAATGTTGACTGCCGTCCCAGGTTAGCTTTTCGGCCGCGCTGCAAGGTTTGACAATTATGCATACTTGAAAGTTCGTCTACAATATGCTCGAGAAGCTCGAGCCCAACCTTGCTGCCCTCGCTGACCTCCATGCTATCCACAATAATGCCAGAACTTCGCACGCTCGCGTCCTCGCTCAACCTTCCGCTGGCGGAAGCGGCCAGGCTGCTCGTAATCTCTCTGTAGAAGTCCGGGTCCTCTTCGGGCGACTCCTTGCCGTAGAAAAACACCAGTGGTAGCTTGACGGGCACGCTGCTGGGTCCGCTGGTCGGTGTGCTGCCCCAGCCGTCCACCGCCTCGGGGTCCATGACGGTAGCAAAGACGCTCGCGCTCAGCGTTCCGGGCAAGCTCAGCATCCCTTCCTTGGGGTCTGCGTTGACCACGAGCGGCTGGTAGCCCTGGCGTGTCGCGTAGCTCGTCAGCGTCTTGACCAGTGTCGTCTTGCCAACGTTGGCAGGCCCCGTGATGAGCACCCGCGGACCCTCTCTCCCATCTCTTGCCGCCGCCTGGCGCATCTCGTTGAGCTGGCCATGAAGGTTCAGGTGGGCATTTGCGGGGTTCTGGGTCGGGTTCGCATATTCGGCGACGGTCTCGGATTCGCAGCGGCCGTCAATCTCAAGCTCGCAGCCGTGCCACGAGAGGATTTTGGCCTTGACGCCGGAGAAGGTGTAGCCGTTGCGGACGGCCAGCTCGATGCCGTCCTTCTCAGCGGTGCCGGAGAGGACCTTGAGGGCGATGGAGGAGCCGAGGGGCACTTGGAATCGCCATTCGGAAGCGGGACGGAGGGTGATGACTCGGGTAGACGAGGCGGTGGGCTACAGAGGGCGAAACGGAGACGGTCAGAATCATTGAGAGCTGCGTTTGCGACGCCGCGGGGTTAGGGAGCGCTCACCTGTGTGGGGATCTGGCCCAGGCCTGGAATCGACATGGCCAGCTACATCGATTGCGCAGACAAACAAGTGAGGGAGGTTTTTGCTGCGGCAGAGGCGCGAGGATGTTGCAGCAAGGTCCAGCTGCGTGGGGCGGACAGCTTTAGAAGCTTTCCAGAAGCCCACACACACCCATGACCATGACCGGCGGGACTACATCCGGATGCAGGTGGGAATCAGGACGAGATACGGCAATTGGGAAAAGAAGAAGAAAAAAAACCGCATTGAACTGGTTAAAGTAAATCATATGATCAATGAATCATGCACTATATATTGGTATTTCTGTTAGATTAATTGTCCGAGTTCTTGCTTTTATATTAATGAGTAAGCCCCATGGCCATGCTCTTTTGTTTGTGGACGACGCTGGTCCCAACCAAAACACCACAGGGCGCTTCTACCACCACCACGCTTCCAACCCCTGTGCAAAGTGGATATGGACAACGCCATTGTCGCATGGAATATCGAGATCTCGTCCCTCCGTACATATCCTGCAGGACTTTGTCATCCTGAGAGACTTCAGACGAGAAGTGCCGGGGCGCACGGACAAACACAGCAAGCACGTCCATTCCCCCTATGCTTGCAACGCCTTGAACAGCTCCTTCACTTCAGTGGCGGATTGATTGTGCTTGACAAACTTCAGGATTGAATCCATGTATTGTGGATAGACTGAAACTCGGGGTCTAGCCCATTGTCCATTCGCCGTGTCATGTCTAGCCGATGAAATGCTATATATGCTCTAATGCCCACAAAATGTGTATACATGAAAATAATGTGTGAGAAAAACTCCCCGTGTCAACGCCAGGTCCTCCCCTGCAAAACAGATGGCAGGACGTGAAAGCAAAAAGTCATCATCTCATGGGCAACGCATGCCAGTATCGTCTCCGCTGAGGAGCTTTTTCTACCATCTTCCCGTCCATCCAATTCGCACTTGGGTATCGGTGTAGCCGGCCTTCCCGTCTAGCAAAAAATGCTACCATTGTTTCGCGCCCCCTTTTGATTTTGGTTTGGTAAAAAAAAAAAAAAAAAAAAAAAACGTCAAAGGAAAAAAAAGCACCCAAAATTTTTCGAATTCGCCATGTAGTCAAACGCCGTGTTTCGTGCATGATTCATTGGGCCATCTCTTCAAAGATGCGGGCCAGGCTCCGTACTCCAGTCAGGGAATTCTCGTCGGGACCCAGGCCGGGCGTCCATGCGGCGTGGGCGAAGTCGATAAGCTTCAGCGAGTAGATCTGCGGTAGTGACGACTCCATGTCTGAGTCATCGTCCAGCTCCTCGTCCTCGTCAAGAGCGATGCCGCTATCAACCCTCTTGGTGGTCCGAGCTGCTTGACCGATGCCGGCCTCGGAGTCGATAAGGGCGTTGTTCTCCTCGATGGCGTTGCGCAGGGCATCGCCGTCACCCTCGAAAATGAATAGCAGAGACGAAGAGTACATGCGGCTCTCGTGTCGCGACAGAATATCCTCGACTCGGCGCAGATCCTGCGCAAACACTTCACAGACTGCCCGGCCAAGCTCCTTGTCGATACCCGCGGCCTTGTTGAAGATGAAGTTTCGGAACTCGTCAACCACGTTGTCCTTGTTAACCGTCACCCGGCCGTAGTCCTTGTCGTAGATCTTGTAGTCATCCTCATCCAGCTCGATGGCATCCTCCGACCCGCGGAAGACTCGCATACCCGCGATGCGAAAACCTAGGCTGCCGTGGGTGGTCTCGGCGGAGATCTTGTCGAATCGCTGCTTCTTCTGAAGGGGGGCATCGTCGGCCCATAATCGCACTCCAAGCTTCACATCGAGGATGTTGGGGTTCTTGAATCCAAAGGTTGCGTTCTCCAGCACCACGGCCTTGTCCGTCTTGATCTTGTTGTCCTTACTAGGGACCCAAGTGATGTTATCTTTGGAGGCGGGGGCCCGGCCAGGGCAACCTGCTCGGCAACGGAGACGGCGATCTGTTCCTTGGTGGTCTTGATGTCGCCCGACTGGGAAATGACGCCGGCGACGGCTTCGTCGATGCGCGTGTCAGCAGCCTCGGTGAGCATCAGGTCGCCCATGAAGAGGGGCATCAGTTCGGCGAACTCGGGATGTCTTCGGTTTGCGGATTGGTAGAAGTCAATCTCGGACTGGGTGCAAGGTTTGATGAAGAGCTCGCCATTGGCGCTACACATGGTGCCAGCACTATTTGCAGCAGATACGTGGTCAGCGGCGAGGGCCAAGGCAATGATGGGGGCGGGGCGCAAAAAGAGGAAGGCAAATCGGCGAAGCGAGGAGCGACAGGCCGAGACGCAAGGGCGCAGGCGCAGGCACGGGCGCGCACAACGGACAAAGGCAGTGCACACGAGAGAGGAGGGGGAAAAGAGGCGGCGAGCATCGCAGACGGGGAAGCTAGCTACTCACTGGCCGGCAACTGCATAGTTGTAGTCGCGGAGGTCGTCGCGATGGGGTATCTCTTTCGAGCCGAGCATCATTGTGGCAGTGTCGTCCTCGGCGGGTGAAGGGCGTATGGGGTTAGAGAGGGTAAGCCGAGGGCGATGGACAGAAGGCTGAGATGCTGAGGTCTGAGGCGCGAGGAAAGGAGGGAAAGATAAAGAGAGGAGGACCGGGCCAAACGGCGGTAAAGAAGGGAGCGTGAAAGGGAGACAAGAGGCTGAGAACGAGAACGAGAGCGAGAGCTGGGGAGGAGACGCCAGAGGGCGGAGTGCGGCGGAGCGTGATGAGATGAGCCTGAGAGCGTGAGGGTGCGTGTGGGTGAGCGTGAGCCACAGAGGCGTGCAGTGCGGGCGGGCTGAGCGTGGGCGCAGAGCGATGGAGCAGATGCACGACGGCGGCGTCTAATTAGGCGTTTATTTTGCTCCAGCGCAGTGGGGACAGCGACAGAGCCAACAGGAGCTGCAGCAGCCTAAACGTTAGGGAGCCGGGGGAGGGAATGTAGGAGGTGGGATGTGGGTGGTGGTGCGGTGCAATGCGATGCGATGCGATGCGATGCGAAAAAAAAAAAAAAAAAAAAAAAAGTGCAAAGTAAAAGTGAATGTGAAAGTGAAAAGTGAGGGCTTGTTCACTGAGCCGTCGCTAAACAGCCACGCGGTTCAAACGCCGGACAGGCGCCTTATATGACTCCAAATGGCCAAGGCTCAGGAGACTTGAGAGCGTCGAGTGTCAAGTTCAGGGGGGAATGAATTGACGACAACGGATCAGCGTCAGGATCCTCGCCCCCGACCGAACCTTGATGTGCGACAAGGTCCTAGTTGTTATTTTTTTTTTTTTGGTCCCTTCTCTGCTTGGTCTGTGACCACTGTGGAGAGCACGCGGCGGTCGGCGGAAGAGAAGCCGTCGGGTAAGGTAATGGTGGCGAAACTGGGAAATTCCAATCGGTGAGCCAAGGTCAACCTTGCGATTTGCCTACTAAAGGACCCGGCACTAAGAGGGAGGGGGAAGCACAATCAATATACGTAGGACATACGCTTGTTGCTCAGGCCTAAGCTTGAGCTTAGCTTGGAGCTTAGGCTTGTCTGTCCAGCCCAAGTTCGAGTTTGAGCGAAGGGCGGTAAAGACCACGATGGTGTCAAAGTGGCCCGGGGGGGTCGGTAAGAGAAAGGCAAGTTTTGAAATTTAAGGGTGGCCTGGGGACAAGAGGCCACGCAAGGTAGGTAGGTCGCCAATGTCCAAAAGCCAGATTGTGAGAGCAGGTTGCAAATGAACAAGGGGGGGGGAGCGGAGGCGACGAGGAGGTATTTGCCGTTGAACTCAGGATGACGAGGGATCCCTCGAGGTGACTCGTCGCAAGTTATACTTCGTCAGATATTCTAGAAGAGGGAAAAGAGGGGAATGAGTGCGGGGGACGCACCCAGACCGTGAGGCCGGCCAGATCAAAAGAGGCACATTTCCTCGAAGGATGGATGTGATGCGAAGAAAATGAGGCGGATACCATGTGTTGGATCGATCTATCTCGCTGTCTTTCGTTATGCCGCTGTGCCGCTGTTCGCCGTCAGAAGCACTAGGGCCACACAACTGTGCATGCATCTCTGTCACCCAACCACAGGGCAACCTACCAGGCAGATCATTGTGACTCTGGTTTTTTTTTTCTAACCTTGATCTCTATCTTGTACATCTTCGCTTCCACAACTGGTTGTTGTTTCATGCACTCACTGAATGACTCTCCGTGTACTTCCAGCTGTGGCGGTAGTATCTTCTGTTGTTGCATTGCAAATTGCCTCCTCTGGTGCCTCTATGGGCCACCCCCCACCCCCCCTCTGTGGCCCAGATCCGAGATGGAAAGGGCAAGTCCGAGCATTGACGGCAGTCAGTCATTCAGTCACGGTCACGTCCCTCCAGCTCCGGTTAGTTAGTTGGCGGCAGCCATGGAGCATCATGACGACGGATGGCAAACCCCCAAACCCAATCCGATCCAATTGCGAATCGTGGCGGGGGATGAGCTGGCCACCTGGACCATCACCCGGACTACCCACTACCAACAATCCGGACAGGGCCAACGCCCACTGAAACGGGCCACTGGGAATGGGGGCGATCCAGGGCTCTGGGCTTCGCATGGGCTGCGCACCAACTCAGCCACCCCAGCGACTCTCGCATCAGGGTCTCTCCCAGAGGGGGCCCTTCCTGGCAGGCCAGGGCACCGCCAGATACTAGGCCCCATGGCCAGGATTCCAGGGGCCAAGGGTCCAGTGTCTCCGCCAATGGGTGCCACTGGACGGTCGCTGGGCAGACTCCCCTCCCAGCCTTTGTTCCCATGGTCGTGGGATGCCCTCTCGAAATCAGCCTGGAGAAGCAGAAACCACATCGCGTGGGTCATCGTCATACGTATCCATTTACCCTACCCTGTCCTGTCTTGGCCAACGGCATGATGGCTAGTACAACTTGACACGGCAAACGGCAGCGCATGCATGAGCAAACAGTAGGAAATCGCCGCTGCAAGAATGGATCGACTACGTGGATAACTGGTTTTAGGGGTATTTTTGGCCCGGGAGGAATGCCATTGCTTCGTGGATGCAAGGTAACACATCGCGAAACCAGCTACGTCGTATCGGACCAGCACCCCGTATACTGGGTACTATGTAGATAGGCACTTGGTGCTGTCTTGCATTGTGCCTTGCGTGAGGGCGATAACATCCCAGTCGACGCAAGCATGGTGATGTCAGACATCTACAGCACAGTATCTCGGTTTGACAGACACAATGTGACTCCTTTCTCTTTTTAGCCCGCAGACAAATTACTGCACACGGGCAGCGCAGCCAAAACGCAGGGGAGGGGAGGGGAGGGGAGGAGAGGGGCCCTCGTTGCAGAGAGGAGGAAGATGGTCAGCCGCTGTAGGTCTCACCGACAACTAGACGCCGCTCTCGTCGTTTATGCTACAGCCAGTTCACTTTGCCTTCGCTCCTCTTCGTATTACCTCCTCAGCCGCTCGCTCACCCATGTGACAACCCGCCCCATCGTGGCCAGGATCCGGGTCGGTCCCTCGTCCGCTACAGTGGGATGAGATGTGAGGAAACAGAGGCGGCAACGAAAACCAAAGGGCCAAATAATTCCACCCATCTCCCATGCCAATGCTGCCCCCCCATGTCTCTCATTGGGCGTGTCCGGGTGGCGATGATGAAATCATTCCTGCTTCGGTACTGCGACCGCCAGCGTTCGGAAAATGGGGATATCCTCACGTGCAGAAAACTGGATGATACCATGGCTGGCTGAGAGGCTGGCTGGATAGACAGTCTGTCAGTCTCTTGCATGTGCGGGCCGCCCGCTTGCGTGGGACGCTTCCCGCGTCTGTCTGACAGACAGTCAACAGCACCAACAGAGTTGTTACTGATTGCTACCCTGCCTAGACAGGTCCTAGTTACTACTACCAACAAAGAGTGCAACTCATCCACAGCAGATAATCGCACACCATTCGATTTATCCACATTCACGAGCACCCCATATCATTCTCTCGAGTTCCGTGTCCCTCGGCTGCTCTGTCCAATCCCCTCGGACCTGGAGATGCTGAGCGAAATTCATTTTACTCAAGTGATCTTCATCAAGTGACCAAGCCCCCCCCCAACATTGTCCTCGAGATTGTAGACGGCAACCGTGCGAATCACGAGAACCCAAATCGCATCACCACTCCCCGCACGCACGCCCATCACGTATCACGTCTCACATACTTGTAATTATTCTTCTTGTCACTGGTCCTCCGTTGGCATTAGTCGCCCACCCCCTCCGAGTCCAATGAGTCTCTTTCGTGGCGGGATGGTCCGTAGCCGCCCGTGGCTCCCGTTGGACGCTTCCCGCGTATCCAAATCCCAAACTCCACTTCCAGTTTTCTAAGACGGCCAGACGGCCGAAATCAGCCTCGCCAGCCACGGAGATCCAGGCCCGTTTTCTGCAAATTGCCTCGTCCTACCCGAGCCCCTCCTCCCAGTTGGCAAGCGGAATGGAACTTTGTTTTTTCCCTGGCTTTTCTTCTCTTCCCTTGTCCTAAGGCTCATTGGTAGCTGATGCTGTAACCCCGCACTGCTGCCTTGCTCCCGTGGTTTTGTGGCCGGCTCGGTCGAGATGGCGCTGATGCCGGTGCTGGGGGAGCTGAGCCGCGAGGCTTGGCGATTGGCGATAGGTTTTGAGCTAGGGTTTCGAGATGGCCATCAAGACATTGGTGGAGGCGGTGTTAAAATATGATGAACTCATTCTTGAGTCCACCGCCTCAACCTGCTTTTTTTTTTTTTTTCGCATTTTAAGAGAGAGACAAAGCCACTCACTCACGGGTGTCCTATCGTCTTGTGTTGGGCACTAATGTAGACTAAGTTTGTGTGCCGCGCCTATGGACTTACTTAGGTTTTACATGAGTTCTGCAAAGCAACTGGGCAAGGCAAACCCGGAAGCGTCAGGATAAGCTGAGGGGCCAAAGCTCGCGCAACCCGCTCGCCCCATTGCACAGGTCATGCATACATGCTGTGCTGGGCGCCGAGATGCTACCTAATTGTTTCCATGTGTTCTTGGTGATTTGTTGATTCCTGAAACGCCATATGCTGCGTTGCCTTGGTCTGATGTCGTGTAAGTGCCAGTAGGCCAAGCGGATGCAAACACTTGCTGCCAGCTGCCGCACCAGTCTACCCAACCGGCAACCAGTAACCATCGCAATGATGCCCGTTCCCGCTCCCTTTTCACACCCGAGAGCTTCATCCGGAAAGATTCACTGCCACCGTGAGCCACCGCAGTGAGCTGTTGACGCAACATCCAGCCTTGCCAAGGGTGAGCTCTCCGGCAAAGCCAGTTTCCGTCCTGTAAGCCAGCCTCACCCATCTGCTGTCTCACGCACATTTGTGCTTGTCAAATTCGCAGGCTGCTTGCATGGGGAGGCGGTTCGCTGACGGGAAGTAGTGATTCCCACACAACTCTCATCACCGCTAGTTAGTGTAACAAAACAGCGTGAACCAGGGACAGGAATTCCAAAGTTCAAAGAACTGCATTCCTCCTTCATAGAGATCCATCCTCGATGTTACCATAATCGCCAATATGACGCCTACAGTCCCTCAGGGCGAGGCTGAGCGTCCAACACAAGAACTCAAGACGTCGTTGAACCATGGAGCTAGAACCGCAAGGCTGCTCGACGTTCCCATTCCGGCCCTGCAGGGAATCGCAAAGCCTAAATCAGGCAAAAGAAGCCGCAGCTCACGAGGCCCTACTGCTCTTCCAAGGAACCGTGGGAGTGGTTTTGAAGGTCCGTAATCTTGCCGTCTATAAGTTGGTTCTCCGTAAGCTGACGGGTGGGCTTATTAGAGTATTTCGCCGATCCGCCAATGACCCCAGAGGAGGCTAATGAGGAGAAGACGGAAATTTACTGCTCGTACGTTCATTCTGTCCTAGCCTTTGCTTGACTCATTCTTGGACTGACCCTTTTTTTTTTTCTTGCATAGAGATTTGTCCTTTGCCGAGTACGAATTGCATACCTTGCATGAGACCCCCCTGATAGCAAGTGCTGACAGCATCGCAGACGCATGCAATCCTGCATCCAGCGTTTCCGCTCCCGCCGTCGTCTTCAGGCCAACCGTGTGCAGTTTTTCAACGAGTATCTTTTCCTTGGAGGTGTTGACACCAGTCCTGCCGCCTACGGTGGTCTCAGTTCCCAGGAGCTCCGTGATCTCACTCCCGCACAACGCCGCGAGGCCACTGCCACGGATATCATCTACGGCACCTCGGCTGCCGGAGACCGCTTCTACAATGGCGACGAAAACGATTGGACGGTTGACTTTGCTGGCGTCGCGGCAGGTTACTTCTCGGTGACGCTCGTCAATCTCTCGTCGTTCGACCCCGACCTGATGACCCAAGGCATCGACCTCGTCGATAACTTCCTTCGATATGTACTCCACCACGACGTGTGTCCAGAACACCAAGACAACGTCAATGCTGCTCTAGCGGTGTGTGAGGATGCGCGTAGGGAGTGGCCCATGCTGAGACGGCTCTATGCCTCCTTACCCGGACAGTTCAACCTGGCCGCCGGGGAACTCTTCCGTCCCGATGACGCGGCCGGGAGTTGGTCGTTTCAGGAATCTAGGCTTCCCGATGGTTTCGATGCCAAGGTGGTTTTCTACTCGGCCGTCGCACTCATGGACGAGCCGGAATTATTTTCCCGGCTATGTCAGAAGCAACCTCAAGTTGTCAAGGAGTATAACTGCACCGCTAAATTGGTGGAGATTTCACGGCCTAGCGAAGACATTGTCAACCGCTTCAGGTCTCTCGTTATTGAAGGCAGCGAAGACAAGCATGTCCCAGTGGGCAAGGCAACGTTTAAGGCAACTGTCATCGAGGACGATTGGGTGAATCCCGAGTTGCCATGGCCGTTTGAGGAAGAGACAATGACGCTCTTTTTTGACGATGACCTCCTATCAACTATGCCCCTGGGGATGAAGGCCCGGTTGGCTATCTGCGAGTTGGATGTGGGATTCAGGTTTGTCAGGAGGGTGAACATCATTGTGCCGTCGTTTTATACGTATTTGCCGCAAGAATTGATGCGACACTACAAGCCTCCCAGAGAATGGGATCGGCCAGCGCCATCGGTGCAGGATCCTGATGCAGAGGAGAAGCAGCATGCCATTGCAGCGAGGGGCGGATGATTGGGTCACTAACTTTGGGCGATCTGGTGTCATTGGAGAGAGAAACGTGGTGGCAAGAGTGACATTCTGCATGGGAACGCCAAAGCACGCTGCTGCACGTAAGAATGAGGCACGTGAGAGAGATTCAGGGCAAAGTAGTGATCATGAGTTGAGGAATCTAAACCAAACAGTTTAGGTACTATCTGATCTAAAGCAAGAAATAGAACCCAACGCCGCCGTCCCATCGTTAACGTTGTGCGTAGTGGATAATCAAGATAATCGTAACAACAAAATTCATTCCCAATAACTCCCCCATGCAATTCCAAAACGTTGGTTTATACCAAGATAAGTATGCTTTGCAGTCGAATAAAGACATCTCTTGTGCCCCAGGAAGTCCTAGGCTGGAACCGGGTCTTCCGGTTCTTGCTTCGTGGCATCCCTTCCTTGTCTATTCCTGCGTCTGAACCTTGTGGTCGCCAGCAACAACCTCGGCGTAGGATGGCAGGATGCCTCGGGGCTCGGAGCTGCCCTCGCCAGCATCGGTGATGCCATGGTCCTGGGGCGGGGGGGCCTGGTTTGCGGGAGCGGGAGCAGGGTGGCCGTCGGCGCTCTGGGTGCCGTAGTTCATATCGGGATGGGGGGACTGAGGCTTGGGCTGCTGCTGCTGCTGGTGATGGTGCGGCTGCTGGCCCTGGGGGCACTGGACATAGACATAGGTAACGCGGCCGCCCTCGCGATCTTGGGGAGAGCCTCATACTCGTAGGGCGGCTCGGGGAACTTGGCGATGATGTACCACGAATGCAAGAGGCCGGGGACGTAGCCGAGGACGCAGAGGAGGATGTTGATAACGGAATCGGCGCTGCAGATGCCGCACTTGACCCAGACTATTGATCGCGAAGAGGTTAGCGATGGCCAGCGGGAGGGGTGGACGACGCGGATGGCGATGGCGATGGCGATGGCGAGGGCACGGCGTCCCGCGAGGGGTTTGCTCCGCGTTGCAAACAGGCAACACGAGCGAAATGATGTGACTTACCAGGCAGAGGCGGGAAGAGCAGGGCCAGAATGGCGAGGAACACGTCGGCAGAGCACATGTCGGCGGCGGAGGTGAGTGAGGTCGAAATGGCCGGAGGTTTCGATGGCTGCGGCGTCGAAGGATTGGATTTTAATTCCTGCGTGGATGCAAGGAAGACGAGGATTGCGGCCAGGTCGGGACTCGGTTTGAGGCTGAGGCGGGCTGTTGATGACGATTAAAGGCGAATAGCGAGCACGTTTTGAGTTTTTGGGGGTACGTACCGCCCGCCCCCAGCGTGCTTGTGTCTCGTCTGTCCACTGTCCTCGGAGCTCAGCGCCCTCTGCCCAGTGGTTCAGTGTCAGATGGGGTCACCTAGTAGCGTCGAAAGGCGCTAGAGAACCGCTGGAGCATAGGGAGGGTTGCGTAATTGTCCCAGATTTCGCGGCCCCTGATTGGCCCGGCCCTGAAGCTGTCACGGGCCCCACCCAGCCACATGGTCGGGTCATTCCTGAATGGGCGTCGGCTGGGGACAGTCCATTGCTGGCTGGAGGCAACCTGGTACGCAAAGTCGCAAACAGAAGCGGTGGTGATTCCGTGATAGGTGGTATTGTAGTGTGCCTGCACCAGCTCTAGGCTGCTGTCTCGCGGAAAACTTTTTTCCTCGCTGCCTGTAGCTCTAGCCACACTCTTCAGACAGACTCAAATGTCCGTCGACCTAGAGCTACGGCAGGTTTTGATTCTGGTGGCTGCTTCGTTCGGGAACTCAGATCTAGATCCCCTCCACTTACACAAGCTTCATTTCCTCGACAATGCGTCATGCCCTATCGGAATGGCATACGCCAGGCCAAATACGTGGATCGATGTGGCTTTGGTTATGGAAGACCCGGTCTCTGTGGGTTTTCAATTAATAGTGTGCGATATTGTTCTATTTTGAGCGTCATATCTGGGGCCAGGCCCCGTGCTTCCATGTGTACCTGGTGTTGTGAACAGTGGTACTACGTATCCCTTTCCAGGTGAATTCGTCTCGACATGGGAAATGCACCAGATAAACTACCAGACAAGGCAGTCAGAAGATAAGAAAAATAAAGGTTGTACGAACCATACGTGATTAGACCAAATTTCTACAACCTTC
Source organism: Aquanectria penicillioides (assembly GCA_003415625.1). Classification (NCBI taxonomy): domain Eukaryota; kingdom Fungi; phylum Ascomycota; class Sordariomycetes; order Hypocreales; family Nectriaceae; genus Aquanectria; species Aquanectria penicillioides. The sequence goes on from PYIU01000003.1 coordinate 644,288, forward strand.
CAACATTCGGTCACCCCGATGTCAGTATTCGCCACCCACGCATGTTGATCGTGTGAGCTCTAGGGTAGGTGAGTCCTCACCGAAACACACACCGAGACTGTAATCAGTTTGCCCGGCCTTTTGCCGTGGTGAGAGGAGCCAAGGTCCTAGCTACATCTTTTTCCGTGTCGAGAGTTCGCCGTCGTGCCTGGCATCGCGAATACCATTCTGCGCCCAAGCAGGCCACTCACCCCACCATGGACGACCTTTTGAACCTCGAGCTGCTATCGCTCGTTTCAAAGGTGACGTCCGAACTACAAAACCACGTTGGCGTCGGCGACAAGACCCTTGCCGAGTTTCTCATATCCCAGCGCCTCGAATCCAAATCATTCAATGAGTTTCGCGAGAAGCTCGCCGGAATCGGCGCAGACTTTCCGCAAAGTCTGGTTGAGAGCCTAGATCGCCTGGTTTTGGCCATGCACCCCAAGTTCAAAGGCAAAAACGGTGCCGCCCAAGAAGAAGAACATCACCATTCGCGAACTCTGGAGGAGAAGGAAAAGGTGTTTAGCGGCTTGTCGATGCCCGACAAAGCGCCCGCATACGATGTTGGAGCAAATGCTATCGACGACACGCTAGCTCTTTTGGAAGGTCTAGAAGGGAAGGCAAGGAAAGAGAAGGAATCGAGAAAACGGAGTCGAAGCCCCGACCATGACCACAAGGAGTCAAGACGAAGGAGAAGGGACAGATCGCGATCCCGAGAACGACGGAAGAGAGACAAGTACCGATCTAGATCGCGATCGCAAGACCGAGGCGATGAGGACTGGCGCAATGGCCACCGCGACTCGCGCAAGGATCGACGAGGCCGCCGACGATACGACGATGACGATGACGATGATGGCCGTTTCCGCAAAGCCCCAGCCCCAGAGATGGACGATGCCCCTCAGCTGAACAAGGTCTATGAAGGTCATGTTACTGGCATCAAAGATTTTGGTGCCTTTGTCAATATCCATAATGTCAGAGGAAAGGTCGATGGTTTGGTCCACGTGTCTAGAATGGCAGCTGGCCAGCGCGTGGACCATCCTTCTGATTTGCTGTCCCGGGGACAGCAGGTCTGGGTCAAGGTCACAACCATTGAAGGATCGAGAATAGGCCTTTCGATGAAGGACGTGGATCAAGAGACTGGCCGGGATTACGAACCGCAGGCACGCATGACGACTGGAGCCAACATGGAGGCTTTGGGAGGAGGAGGGAGGAACGGTTATTCGGACGACACGTCCGGTATGCCTCGAGATGCCCTGGGACCCCCAAGACGCCAGAAGAAACGCATGACCTCGCCTGAGAGATGGGAGATTCGGCAGCTGATTGCGTCTGGAGTTGCCAAGGCATCTGACTACCCGGACCTGGAGGAAGATTACAACGCTACGCTTCGTGGTGAGGGTGAACTGGAGCTGGAAGAAGATGTCGACATTGAGGTCCGAGAAGAGGAACCTCCTTTCCTGGCTGGTCAAACGAAACAGTCGCTTGAGCTGTCTCCCATTCGTGTCGTCAAGGCTCCTGACGGCTCCATGAACCGAGCAGCCATGTCCGGTACAGCGCTGGCCAAGGAGCGCAAGGAGTTGAAGCAACAGGAGGCCGAAGCTGCTACCAAGGAAGAGCCCAAGGAGAGCTTATCATCGCAGTGGCAGGACCCTATGGCAGACCCCGACAAGCGCAAGTTTGCCAGTGATCTCAGGAACGCGAGGATGAATGCCAAGTCGGATGAGGTGCCAGAATGGAAAAAGGCCGTCATCCCCAAGGGCGAACCCACTATCAAACGAACTAATCTGAGCATCAAGGAACAGCGAGAATCGCTGCCTGTCTATGCTTTCCGAAGCCAGCTCATCAAGGCCGTTCACGAGAACCAGATCCTGATCGTGGTTGGAGAGACAGGTTCCGGAAAGACTACACAGCTGACGCAATACCTGGCCGAGGCAGGTTTTGCCAACGACGGTATCATCGGATGTACCCAGCCTCGTCGTGTCGCTGCCATGTCCGTTGCTAAGCGTGTGGCTGAGGAGGTGGGCTGCAAACTTGGCGAAGAAGTTGGCTACACGATTCGATTTGAAGATTGCACTAGCCCTATGACCAAGATCAAGTACATGACCGACGGCATGCTTCAGCGTGAGATTCTCGTGGATCCCGACATGAAGCGATACTCCGCCATTATGCTTGACGAGGCCCACGAGCGTACCATCGCCACTGACGTGCTGTTTGCACTGCTCAAGAAGTCTCTTAAGCGCCGACCAGACTTGAAGATCATTGTTACCTCTGCCACCCTTGATGCCGACAAGTTCTCTGCCTACTTCAACGAGTGCCCTATTTTCACTATTCCGGGACGAACGTTCCCTGTCGAGATTCTGTACTCGCGAGAACCCGAATCCGATTACCTAGATACCGCCCTGGTCACTGTCATGCAGATCCACTTGACGGAACCCAAGGGTGACATCTTGCTGTTCTTAACGGGCCAAGAAGAAATTGACACGGCCTGCGAGATTTTGTATGAGCGAATGAAAGCTCTGGGGCCAAACGTCCCCGATCTTATCATCCTGCCCGTCTACGCCAATCTGCCGACCGAGATGCAGAGTCGTATCTTCGACCCGGCGCCTGCAGGAAGCCGAAAGGTTGTCATTGCCACCAATATTGCCGAAACCTCGATTACGATCGACGAGATTTACTACGTCGTGGACCCTGGCTTTGTGAAGCAGAACGCCTACGACCCCAAGCTGGGTATGGATTCACTGGTTGTCACGCCCATTTCGCAGGCGCAGGCAAACCAGAGAGCTGGACGAGCTGGCCGAACTGGACCTGGCAAATGCTTCCGACTGTACACTGAGGCAGCTTATCAGTCTGAAATGCTGCCGACTACGATCCCCGAAATCCAGCGCCAGAACCTGTCGCACACGATTCTCATGCTCAAAGCCATGGGTATCAACGACCTGCTGCACTTTGACTTCATGGATCCTCCACCTATCAACACTATGCTGACTGCTCTTGAAGAGCTGTACGCTCTCAGTGCTCTGGATGACGAAGGCCTACTTACCCGTCTGGGCAGGAAGATGGCCGACTTCCCCATGGAACCGTCGCTGGCAAAGGTCTTGATCGCAGCTATCAGCCATGACTGCTCTGATGAGATGCTTAGCGTTATCGCTATGCTTAACCTTACCTCCATCTTCTACCGACCAAAGGAGAAGCAGTCGCAGGCCGATCAAAAGAAGGCCAAGTTCCACGATCCCCATGGCGACCACCTTACCTTCCTCAATGTGTACAACGCCTGGAAGAACAGTGGGTATTCGACACCCTGGTGTTTCGAGAACTTTATCCAGGCCCGATCGATGCGTCGAGCCAAGGATATCCGTGACCAGCTCGTCACAATCATGGATCGCTACAAGCACCCCGTCGTCTCCTGCGGCCGCAAGACGGAAAAGGTCCGCCAGGCGCTCTGCTCAGGCTTCTTCCGCAACGCCGCCCGCAAGGACCCTCAGGAAGGCTACAAGACGCTCATCGAGAGCACGCCTGTCTATCTCCACCCCAGCTCCGCGCTATTCGGCAAGCAGGCCGAGTGGGTCATCTACCACACGCTCGTCCTGACGACCAAGGAGTACATGCACTGCACCACGAGCATCGAGCCCAAGTGGCTCGTCGAGGCGGCGCCGACCTTCTTCAAGGTCGCCGCCACCGACCGCCTGAGCAAGAGGAAGCAGGCCGAGCGCATCCAGCCGCTGTACAACAAGTTTGCTGGCGAGGACGACTGGCGACTGAGCGCCCAGAGGAAGGGAGGCAGAGGTGGCGGCGGCGGTGGTACATGGGGTTAATAGAATGGGATTTTCATCACGAGATGGGAGGTTTGAATGCTACTACACCGGTAAACTGGGTAACCGAGGAGTTTGGGAGTCAAAACACTGTAAACTGTATGCTTATATCTGCCATAGCGTAGCCAGCCATAAATTTAGGGCCTTGGTTTGTTTGGGAACCATATCGTCGTTAACCGATGTAGAAAACATACCGTATCATCAAAGTTTCATGAATTCATACCCAGCGTCATTCTACTAATCCAGCAATCCATCGCGGATCCTCCTCTTTCACAAGCCAAACGCCGGAGCTCGCGCAGCATATCCGTAGATTTCTATCTGAACCACTTCTGACAATCCATCCGAGCCAGATCTCCCTTTAATCTGTCGTCTCTCATTCTCGCCGCAACTTGGTGGCGAGCAGTGGAGGAGAGGAACCACCAATTCAGTCAACCAATTTCACCTGTACAATCCGACCGGCAAGCTCTCGGCGAATTCTTTCAATGCGGACGATACTTTCTAGTTGCTCCTCGTAGGTGCGCAGCGACATTGTGACGAAATGGCCGTCGAAGCCGGAAAGTTTGTGGGCGCCCTTGCGAAGGCCTGCCCACGGCTTTGTCGGCGCTTCTGGCGAGTCGTCTGCTATCCCGATGCACTTCTTCTCTTGATAGCGCCCGACGAGCAGCCATTCCACAATCTTGGGGTATAGTTTGGCCGCAGCCACGGCCGACCTGACGATTGTCTCGCCGCGGCTGCTCTTGGTTATATATGAAAGGCGAGCGCCGTGATCGACAAGAAACTTGACGCTGTCCAGCGAGCCCATGATGCAGGCGTACATCAGGGCTGATCCCTGGGAGGAACCCTCCCTTTCAAAGTCCCAGCCATACTTGACGAAAACCTCGAGGACATCTATCCTACCTAGGCGGACGGGGATGTAGGCTGGCTGAATGTGGGTGTCCGGAGTTGGATGCAGGATGCCGTTATGATACTGCTTTGGAACACGTCGCATAACCCTCTTGATTGCCGAGAGACTCACGCTGCGAGACAGGAGCAAGTCGAGCAGTGCTGGACGTTCAGCCGTCAGCCGTTCATAGTCGATTTCGGAGTTGAGGGCGTAGGTCCTTGTGCCGGCCGACGCGGTAATCATTAACTGTGTCAGGCTCGATTCTCCAGGCTCACACCTTTGACAGTCGAAACCAAGGTCGGCCAGCTGACGAAGGTAAGCCGGGGTAGTCTTCCCAAGAAGGAACATGTGTGGCGATCCGTGAAAAGCGCTGAGGTCAGTGCCGTGCTTGATGAAACAACGGACCATATCAATGGTGGAAGTTTCAAAAGCCCGGCACAAGGGCGTGGAACCCATATCGTCGCGGATGTTTGGGTTTGCTCCAGCTTCGAGGAGTATCTTGACAATGGGGATCATGCCCCTCGAGGCGACAAAGTGCAGAGGGGTCATCAGATCGCCGTCCTGGGCATTGACATCTGCACCACATGCTATGAGGCGCTTCACCATGTTGACGAACGGCGCGAGGCGGTCTTTGATTTCCGTCCCGTCAAAACCGCTCCTGATGCCATCGACCAGAAGATGCAATAGGTACGGATCAGTTCCACCTGAGTAGTCTAGCCATTCCACAGTCTCGCATCGGACGTTGATGACGTGACGCAAGACCTTGGCTGACGTCGTCTTATCGTTGTCGTTCGGATCGCAAAGGACCGTCAGGCCAGACTCTTCCATTAGTGCCCTTGAAGATGTTAGTATTTTGCGAACGGAGGCGTCAAACCAAGGACCACTCACCAGTATCTGTCAGCGTGCTCGTCAAGATGATCGAGCAGAGTCACAAGAGCGCGCTCGTGGAGATCCCATTGTGGAGCGCCGGAGCCAGGCGCAAACTGCACAACCGCATATAATGGGTTGCATGGCACCTGGAACCACAGAGTCCCGTCTTCAAGATAGGCGTCGAGGCATTTCTTAATAAACGAGATCGTGACCTCTATGAGTTCTGTCTGATCCGGTTCCAGTTGCCTTAGAAGACCAAAGCAGGCGTGGTGCAGGGCATTGTAGCCGTGGACCCAGTGCTCGCTGCAGCCGGTCACGAAACCTCCGAAGCCCAACTCTACGAGCTCCAGCATCATCCTGTTACAGCCACGGACTCCGGCGAAACTCAGAAGAGTACAGCCGCGGCAGGGAAGGATCGCAGTCATCAATGTTTCCTTAGGTATGTGACTGAGAATAGCTGCAAACGCTGTATCACTCTGCGACCCAAATCCTTCTATCGTGTCGGCGATGAGCTTACCAAGCTTGATGGGGTCGGGTTTTAGGTCGTCAAAGTAGGACACGGAAGTGAGCTTGTTCATCACAAAGTCCCTCACAAGCCTGGCTGGAGCTGGTCGCCAGGCCGATAGAACGTGGACACCGTATAAATCCGCTTCTGTGTCGACGCCAGCATTCAAAAGGAAGTTTATGATGTCCTCCTTGTTCTCTCGAACGGCGAGGAGGAGAGGCGTGTAGCCGTTTGGATCACGGAGCTCCAGGTCAGCACCGTAGTCATCGAGCACCCTGACACACTCCAAAGATCCAGCCTTGATGGCTAAGTGGATGGGCGCGAAGCCGTTCCTCGCAGTCCCCTTATCCAAATGAAAGCGTAGTGGAGTTCGTTGTATCAGCCATGCAAGGGCGCTGTCTCGCCCATGAGCTGCGGCAACTTGAAGTGCATTGTACGTTGGCTTGCCGGGCCGGTCGAAAACGCACACCCATTTGAACCCAATTATATTCAACTCGGCAATCTTGTCCAAGATAGTCATGTATCCCTCTCTACGGCAGGAAGAAGGGCCCAATCTCCATTTTGCGAAAACCCGGGGTTGGCACCATGCTGGAGGAGCATCCACGCCAGGTCAGGCTTTTCACGTATAAGAGCCTCTTGAAGCATTGTCGGGTCTCCCGCAAGAGGGCTGGAAATTTGATTTGGGTCAATGAGTTTTTTGGCCAAGAGTTCCGTCAAGATACCGCCGGGCTGAAAGTGTGAAGGTAGATCAATAATCCTGTTCAAAATCTCATGCTGCCGTTTGATCAACGATCCTGGCTCAAGGTTCTTTATCAGAGCCTCCAAGAGTGGGCCCTGAATCTTGACATCTGAAATCAGATTCTCAATCAAAGATTCATTCTTCAGCTCGGGGCGCAGAATATCGACTTGGACGCCGTTGTTGACTAGCAACTTTACCAGCTCAAGCTGGCCCCGCCGAACCGCTTGGGCCAAGAGAAGAGCGGCGTCAAGGGACTGGATAAACTTGAATTCTGATTTGATCTGATCCATCGAGCCAAGAACGGCGGTGATGTAAGGGAACTGCCAGCGTTCCCACGTCGGGGTAAATCCTTCTCGATCAGCCAAGTACAGCAATGCCCATTTGTCCGTCCTTTTCTCATAGGCTTCAGCAACGCCAAGATTTACCATTAATCTGAGCACGAAACATATTATTTCGGTCAGAAACTGTACCCTCTGGGCATGATTGCAGTTCGGACCAGAAACCTTGGGTAAGACAAAATCGCAAAACCGCTCCCATATGCCTCGACCACTGGCATCTCGAGACTCCAATACTTCAGGCGTGAGCAATTTTTCGAAGCTGACTATTGATATGTTCGGATAGCAAGATGGGTGAGATGTCGGCTGAGGAAAGTCGGCGGTGTTGGCACGCACAAAAAACTCGGTATTGACTAGAATGGTCTCTGCCACACTTGCGCCATCCGAGAAAACAAGAGGTTCTCCTTTGCATAGATCCAAGACCTTTTGTACCATTTCGTCAGAGGACCCAATGTTGAGAGAGCGCAGTAGCTTTGACTTGTCGTCCTTTTCGTGTTTGTAGCCTATCTTGATCAAGCCTTCCAGCAAATCGACATCGCCCCATTCCACCGCAGCTTGCAGGAGCGAGGTGGGACTGCGCATGGATGCTTCCGTGTGGGATTCTTCCATGAGTAACCTTGCCGCTACTGGCATTGGTTGTCTTGATGATTTAGAGCGCTGCTGGAAACCGGCAACACATAAAAAAGCCTCGGCTAGTGGTGTATAGCCAGACTCGGTTACTGTTGCCAAGTTCTGTTCCTTGGCTGGATCGTTTTCGCGTAACCACTTGATCATCATGTTGAAGTTTGTTGCAGCAGCATAGTGCCAAATGGTTCGACCGGTTTGGTCAACGTCAGTTGTCGGGGCTCCATATTCTAGAACCAGTTTAGAAAGAACGTCTGGTTCCTCCGAGACCATTAAAGGTGTGCGACCCTGTGCGTCTGTTGACTTCAGGCTCGCCCCAGCCTTGATCAGGCAGTCGATGATATCAAGGTGACCTCCTTCGGTAGCCATATGAAGAATAGTTCCGCCCAATAGAGGCACATCGAACGATAGCTCAGGGTCAAATCTTGGATCCAGGAGGACACGTTTAAATGTAAATGTATCGGAATCAACAATGGCTTCTCTCACTAGATCTTGGAACGTACTGTCGTCTACAGACCTCAGCTGCGGTTTGTCATCAATGAAACCAAAGTCTAGTTCAGAATCCTTCATGATTTTTCGTATAGCATCTTTGATTTCATCCGAAGTCCTTTCGAGCCAGGATCGGGAAGTCATTGTGAAGTCGAAAGCATAGGTCAGAAGACGCGCAAATTGAGTCCTTGAGGCTAGCCCATGGCTCAGTAAAGTTTCGCGCTGAAGTAGCTGAAGAAAGGAGTCGTCGAAGTCATCTAACGTGGTCACAATACGGGTAAAAATGGCGTCATCTTTTGTAGTCAAGGCAGCCCAGAAGGCCACCCCCCCAAGAGATACCTCGAAAGAGTTCCTCCAGGTATAACAATATTTCCGATTAGCGCCATTGTCAAGGAGATAAAGAATTGTAGCGCCACGGTTCGGGTTAGCGTGATTGCTTTCTAGAAGAGCAGTCCAGGACTCTGGCTCGGCTCGTGTAGTGAGAACAGTTGGGCCTACGAGGGCGCAGAACAAAGGACTGCCGAGGAGCCCTTGTTCATTGATGTTGGCCCCCAAGGAGATAAGGTCTTTGCAAAGGCTGGGCAATCCGAGAGCAGCAGCCATGTGAAGCGGTGTGATGGACTTGTTGCATAGAGCATCGGTTAGCTCGAGCAACAGCCTGGAGGACACTGCCAAGTTTCCAAATGAGCGTGGATAGGTTTCTCTGGCATATTCGAGCATCCACTGCACGAAATTGAAAGTCCTGGGGCTTTGGAAGAGCGAGCAAATCTTGGGTTTGAGCTCAGGCCAGTTGGACTCAGCATAGGCCGGCCATCGAGTGGCGGCCGTCCGGTACAAGGGTGATGACAGGCGACGGGATTGGACGTGGGCCATCTCCCTGGCGTGTTCTTCTGGCTCGCGGTTGTGGTCAGGGGAGTTGAGAATGTCTAACCAGGAAAATAGCTCCTCTAGTTTGGGAATTTCCTCATCGGAAGTGGAGGCAACATGAGACGAGCTTCGGGGTTCATCGACCTTATGGTCTTTGATCTGCAACTTTGGCATGGGCTCTTTTCCTAAAACGGAGAAATGAAGAGATACATCCTGGATAGATTCTGAAGAGCCCAGAACGAACCCAAATTTGGAGCGATATCCAATGAGGGCTGATCTCGCATCCTCAAGCCCATGCGGGTTTACTAGAGTGTACAACGTCTTTAGGGCCTGGAGCAGGAGTTCGCATCCGTCCACGACGGGCCACGCAGGAGGACTGGCGGAGGCTGACGCGTTGGATCCATCTTCTTGGCCATCTTGGAGCTCAGAAATTAGCTGCTCAAGGCTGTATAGGGTTCCTCTCAGCAGCCGCAGCTCGGCCACAAGAGCCTTTAGGTCGCGTTTATGATTTGTCTCTGAAGCCCTCAGGTGAGCACTGATGCCCGAGCAAAGTGCAAACGTCGAGTCCTTTAGAGAGGAGATCCTCCCAGAAACCTCCTGGTGCGGTGAAGACATCGCAGAGGTGTCAGGCGGGACCGAGGAGGGGATATGGAAGCCGATGGAATGAAACCATCAGATTGAGGCTGAAGCTGAGGCTGAAACTTGAAACAGGCAGGCCGCGCCTAGCAAGCAAGGTGGGAGCGAAGGCTCTGAGTAGGGCAGAAGCAAGAAATATATATCCAAAAGATTACAAGAAAGAAAGAAAGGCTAAGGCTGTAGGGAAATACGAAGCGAGCATTGATGGAAGGGTCAAGGTTGTGTGAAGCTATCGCCAAAGCTGAGGCTGGATGATAGTGTGGGTGCCTGGAATTGGAAAGAAAGATAGGCGCTCGGACCACCCAGTTCGCCTTGAAGTAGAAACACGGTGTAAGCTGCCCCAACCAACGGGCGTTTTGGTGGGAAGATACAGTGTGGATAAAACGGCGGTTCCCAAAGTTGAAGGTGTTTTGACCATGAGTTAGTGAAAGGCGTTTAACTCGAGTTAACTCTCTATTCCCAAGGCCAATCTCCTAGAAGCTTTCAACTCCTAAAAGATACAGATGTTTGGTTCAGAAATAGACGAACCCGATAATGGAATACACAGTGGGTGGCACGTGAATGGGAACACATTGACGGCCAGACTTCGGGTGTATGATGACAAGCAAACAATAAATGCGACCTCAACAAAGTCCTCTGAAACTACCATTTCGCCCTTGGCTTGAGGACTACCTCCCTTGGAAGACAACTGTAGGTGGCAATGTTTCGCCTGCCAATTGCTCGTGGTCAATTGACTTCACACATACGAATTTGCATACTGGTTAGTCATCAAGCACCCAGGCGGCCTTCTTTATGGAGCATGCGCGTCTCTAACATCGTCGGGGCATTGAGACATCTAGGCATGCATCGAAGCAGACGCGAACACGACGATGTAACTTGACCAAATGTACCGAGTCATTGGTCAATCTTTTGCAACCCCCCAGAAAATGTCTCTCCGGGGTATTTCGGAGGGCCGGGAGTTGCATCCAGAAACACGCAGCAATCTGTTAAGCGAAGAGTGCCCGTGACTGCATGCCTAGGGGCCAGGCAAGGATTCGCAGTCATCCTCTGTCCTTTTCCCCAGCCGTTGAGAAAGAAAAAAAGCGACTCGGGGTGGCCGTCGTTTCTCACGGAAAGGTTGTTGCCATCAGGGCTTGACCCGTCCATCCAAGTGTCTTTTTTTTTATATTCCGCGCCAGCACACGTGGCGGGCGGAACTCTTCTCAAAGGTAGGTCTAAGTCCATTATTTTTTTTTCCTGTTGATTCCACTTTGTTGTATATCAGTGGCTGTGGCGGCGGCGGCAAGTTGTTGAGCATGGCTCGAGACCGAAGGAGGCGGTGCGAACAACTAGCAAAGCAGCGAGAGGGAAAGTGGCTTCAGGCGAGACTTTGCCTCTGCCATATGTTTTTGCAACTTGTGTGGTGGAAGTAAATCATCCCATTAGTCCGTAGAGCGGGTAAGAATAAATCCTAGCAGTTAGTTACTGGGCCGCTGGTCCTGGACATTGGCAGATATGTCAGCAGCCAGACCAAAAAGAAAAGAAACCAGAAAAAGAAAAGAAAGAAAAAGCCATGTGCTCGGGAAGAGATCAGCCCTGTTGCATTTTCCATTAAAACTTCCCCAGTCGGGGAAATGACAGCTCTGGCCATCCATGTACGCGTACCTAGTACCGAGAAAAGCCACTTGGAGCCCCTGATTAGTTAGCGACAGGGGGGCATGGAGGGGGGTACGGTGGCCCCTCCCATCCCTGGGGGCCTGGACGCTTTTAGAGGCTTGAAGGGCTTGGAGGAGGGGCCGAAGGTACAAGGGAGCCTTTTTAGCGAAAATGCCTGGAGCTGAGCTATTGGCGCCTCAACCTGGGCCGCAAATCACTCGGCTGAGCCGACATTTCCTTTTTAACGTTTCTTTTTGCTTGCTTGCTTGCATCTCGGCACATGGCAAGGGAGCTCTGTGCACCTGCGATATGCAAACAAGCCCAGAGTTTGTCCGTGCATTGGATTCTTACCTTTGCTTTTTCCCTTCTTCTTTTTTTTTTTTCTTCTTTTTTCTTTTTGTTTGAAAGGACGGGCCGCCGGGCTCTTCTCTTTTCTTTTTCCTTTCTCTTGTCAAGCTGAAGGGAATGGCATCCGAGCCTCGGCTATTGGAAGTGGAACGCCAAGCCACAAGAGTAGAATCACATTCGCGAGAGCCCATGGACAAAGAGATTGATGAAGTGGGCTGGTTGTTCACGTCATTGTTGTATCATAGAAACATTATCGTAGATGTAACCAAGGAAAGTTTGAATGTCTGTTTGAATTATCCAGTGAATACACATTCGTGCGTGGTATCATCCCATCCAAGTTGAGAGGTCGTTAATTAAATACACATATCGTTACACCCGGCCGGTCCCTTGGAACGCAATATACAGCAAAAAGAAAAGAAAATCGGAAGAATAAAAAGAAAGCAAGATTGTCCAAACTCCTCACCAATGCTATCCCCTCGCCCCGTTTGCCCCCGTTTGCCCCCCCCCCCCCCCCGCCAGTACTCCGGTTTCCTTTCGTTGTTCTCAGTTCTCACAGGGGTGAGATGATTAGCACGACGAACTTGACGCGGCCGTCGGCGTCCTTTAGCGGCGTCCAGTGGCTCATCATCTTTGCGGGCTTCTTGTCCCGGCTTGCCTCGCCGCTGTCTCCGCTCGCCGCCCGCATGGTGTTGGCCCGCCGGGGAATGTGATTCGTAAGAGCCAGGTCAAGCGAGATGGATCTCCCGTCCCGCACCACGACGTCTCGCACGGTCGACTTGAACGCCTTGGTGACGGACGGCAGCGTCGCCTGCTCGGCAAGCACGTCGAATACATCCTTCTGGCGGATGGCGTCTGCAGCCATGCCTAGATCCAGCGCCTCCACCATGGCCTGCGAAAAGAAGGAAATGCTCAGCTTGGGCGGGTAGCGCATCTCCTGGTCGAGCGGCATGGAGCCGAGGGAAGCCGGGTACGAGGGAACGTGCTCCAAAATCATGTATCGCGAGTAGGGCATCGTCATCATATCGGGCGGCGTTGACAGCCGCTTCAGAACGGTTCGAGTGCTGTAAGTTTTCTCTAATGCAGGTCCGGCCGAGGATCGCGGCCGGTCCGAGCTGCGCCGAGGGCTCAGCGGCGGGGAGAGCGGAGCTGGTGGGGGCTTCTTGAACGATTTGAAGAAGCTCAGCTTCGGAGGCTTGGTCTGCGGGCTCGACTTGACCCTGGTTAATTCCTCGAGGTCCATGTCGTTCTGCGCCCCGTCGTTGGCCCAGCGCGCGCTGCTCCTGTCAGTAGCGGACTTTTCCTCCTCTATGTTGCCGTAGCTCAGCATCTTGAGAACCTCGTCGTTGCTCTCAATGGACGAAGACACATCGATTTGGGCCCCCATGTAATAGCGGGTCTTGCCGGCGCCGTCCTGGAGGGGGCACAGGTAAAGCAGGTTCCAGAATGGCTGTCCGTCTCTGCGGAAGTTGAGAACGAGTTCCGAACACTCCTCCCCTCGCCAGATGGAGGAGCGAATGTTGCCAATTGACTCCCGATCCGTCTGGGGTCCCTGAAGAAGACGGCAGTTCCGCGACATGACCTCGGGCCGCGAGTAGCCTGTGAGCTGCAAAAAATCATCTGAAAGAAAAACCACGGGGTTTCCAGGCTTGACGGGGTCGCTAAGACAGAAAGAAGCCTTGAGGCCGGGGAAAGGCGAAGGAGGGAGGTCTCCCTCTATATCCGTGGATAGAGCCATGCTCGTGCAGAGACACAATTGCTGTTTCACGAATGCGGGGAAGACTTCTCTCAGGATCCTCTGCTCGACGTGGCTCTGGGATTCAAGAAACATGTTTTCCAAGCTGGGAATTAATGATGTTGTGAGGTGCTTAATGTTGGTATTTAGGGCTTTTGACATGGGTGAGGGCAGATTGAGAGGTGAAGTGGCGGTGATGGATGTATATGAGGTGGAAATGGTTGAGAGCTGGCCGACAACCTGCTCCAGGGAATTGATGTAATCGCGAATCTGAGCAATTGTCAATACACGGGGCCCATTCAAGCATCGGAGGGATGAATGAGCCGGCTGGCGGGCAGGGTTGGCTCACCTTCATTAAATATTCAACATTCTGGCCAACGCCGCGGGCGGCCGCGAACTTCCATAATTGATTTGAGGCTGCGGGATCCTTCATGACCATTTCAAACATGTCGCGACCATTGAAGTCGGGGATGGGCAGGTCGGCAGAGGTATCTGAGTCAGTAAAGGTAATGCTGGAGCGCTGGCTGGAAGTGGTAATGGAGTCGATGCTCCTCAATCGGTCTCCTCCGTTGTTGAACGACGAGACGCGGGGCGATCCATCTGGGTGGTAGTCGGTGTACTGGCGCAAAAGATCCTCGTTGGTGTGCAGCGACAGACCGGAATTGCTGCGCAGGCGGTAGGCAGAGAACTTTGCGCTCTTGGGACGGGTGCCATTCTTGGAGCGGTTTGAGGGCGAAGTGGTCAGGCCGCGCGATGACGAGCCGACTGATTCGGCACTGTTGGGGAGGCTTGAGGTTGTGGAACGGCGTCGCTCAAATTCGGCGAAGGGCGGGACAGGAGGCTCAAATGTCCTCAGCGAGTTGAGGGTTGGCATATTGGGCGGGGGGTTTGTGTTTAATTAGTTTTTTGTGCCTTTGAGTCGTGTGTGCGTGTATTTGAAGCGCTCGCCGCGCGGTGTCTCTGGGCTGTTTCAAAGGCGGGACGGGAGCGGGAGGACGGGAGCGGGATGGTATGTGTGCGACAAGACAGAACACCGCTATTGTGGAGGGAAATCAAATCGCAACCGTTGCGCCGGGAATTTAGGATGACCGAGCAGAAGCAGCAAAAGCAGCAGCAACGGCAACGGCAACAGCGGCGGCGGTGACTTGGGTGTGTGTGCGTGCGTGCGTGTGTGTGCGTGCGCGCGCGTGGGTTTGGGTATGAGAAGAAGCAGAGCAGCGAGCGAGTGAGTGAGTGAGTGAGTGAGCAACGGCAATGTCAGGTTTGGTTAGATGAGGATCATGATGCCGCGAGAGGGGATCGATCAGGTCGCAGGTAAAAAGAAAACAAAGTGACGAGCGACGAGTGGCGACGACGAGTGACGACGACGAGTGACGAGAGTCAAGTGTTTTAGTGAGACGAAGCGAAACGAAGCGAAGACAAAGAAAGGGAAGGGAAACTGATGACAAGGCCGGGACTGTTCAAGCGCAACAGCCCCAGCAGCCCGCGATCGCTTAATAGGATGCTGGGAGGAGTGCTCTCCCGCGCGCTGAAGGTGTCCGACGTGCTACTCCGTACGCAGTAGTCAGTCGCATCGACTGACTCGCTCCAACCGAGACGGGCCATGGCCACCAGGTCGACAAGTGGGGATGCACCGCGCCATCGTAGGCCAACGCACGCTACGAGCTTGCGGGGGCGGGCCAGATCGACCGTCGTTGGTTGAGAAGACGAGAGTAGACAGACAAGGACAGCCCGGGAAGAGCGTCAGGGGTGGTGGAGGGCAGGGGGGAATGGCCCACTGATGGCGGCGGCGGCGTGTGTTCGTTCTCGTCCAAGGCCCCAAAGGCCAAGCAAGGTCCAAGGGCCCAAGGGCTCGAGGTCCAAGGCCGTGCCAAGGGCCCAAGTCTTGCGCTCTCTGCGTCTCCAGGCTCAAGGATCGAGGCTCAAAGTGGTGCTGGGAAGAAGCATGAGAAGGATCCGGGAACAGTGCTCCTTGCAGGGATGGTGCATGAGCCTGCATACAGACGTCCATCCGGTCATCCACTGCATCAAGACATGCGTTTCCAGGGCCATGGCGTACCAAGGAAATGTGGAATGTGGAATGTGGAAGCCATGTCCATACATTACATCCCTACTATGGAGGCATGTATGTACGATGTAGGATGTGCACTCTGGATGCACGTACGCAGTCCCACACAGCAACCAATCCCAACCATGTTCGTTCGTACCTATGCACTTACTCACTCGTTGGAGGCGCCGTCCGTCCCAATCCATCCATGGCACATCATCTACCGCATCTGCCTGCTCCTAACTGTACGCCTGCTGAATCTTGTCCACGCTGCTGCCAGCAAAAAATCTACTCCAGCTTCCCGGACAGTGCTGTGTTCGTGTGCCGCCACTCGGGGTCCATCATCAAGGGGGGTGCGGCGAAACGTTGGCTGCCCAGGTGGGCATCCGTTTGGGTTTGGGCTCTTTCGTCTAATGCGAGACTATCGAGATGGCTTCGTCGGCCCTTGCCCCTGGATGGCCAGCCCGACAAACCTGCGGGTCGGTCCAGAGTGCCATGTTCCGGTGGACGCACTCCAAGGCTAGGTCGTGTCGAGCCTAGGTTGGAAGCAATCTACGATCGAGAACTAGGACAGGCCTTTGGGAGGGAGTGGGAGCGACGCTGTGAGAAAAGAAGAATTCGACGAGCGAAAGAAGAAAGAAAAGAAAAAAAAAAAGCACACGAGAGATCCGCCGCTTCCTGCTCTTCCTTCATTTGCCTTGTTTGGTGTTGGCGTTGGAGTTTTGTGGGTGTTTGTTGGTGGTGGTGGCTTTGTCATTCCTTTTTTTTTTTTTTTTTTTCCTTGATTGAATTTTTTTTTTCACACTCGTTTGGTGTAAGAGGAGTGGCTGGTCCTGACTGGTACAGTGGCCGTTGTGCAACAGCGTCCCAACAACGAATCATCCCGACGGCGCGGTCGATCTGGCGCCTCCCGCGGCTGAAAAGCAAGCACACAACCGGTAGGAATCGAGGCATTTCTAAAAAAGGCCCGCTGGGGCTTGCTCTTTTTTCGGGTCCTCCGTGTCTCTAAAATGCCGCTGATCGGTAGTTTTTTTTTTCTTTCTCCCTCTCCCCATTTGCCTCCCATGCTGATACAGACGTTGATGGTGGTGGTTAGTGAGGAATGATGATGTCCCCAGTGGCGGACTGGCTTGCTTTGTTCTGCAGACACTTTGACCCCCCCGGGAGAGCACACACACACACACAACAAGCGGCCGGTCTAAGAGCAAAAAAGAACATGACGGCTATCTAGCCCCGTCCAGGGCCCAAAGAAACTAAACACCCTCCCGCTCATAAACAGGGCAGGCTAAAACCAAACCGGGGGCTCGCTGATGCACAGGCAACTGAAATGATGGCGAGTCGGTCCCAAACATCGTTGACGATGTCGGGTGGGGTTGCTCGCAATATGGAGAGTCATTCATCTGAAACATCGTGCCGGGCTCCCGGAAGAATTCAATGTTGAAGAATGATGAAGCCAGACGAGCTGTCAGTCGCTTTTCCGTCCACACAAGCCTCTCTTTAATTAGTGGGCTTCCCAATCGCGGCCGTGGGTGCAACATCGATAACGCAGGGAGCCAGCCCTCGCTGCTTACTGCCTCTGGTTAAGTTACATATACAGCACAGCCCAGCATGGGACTATGGTACATGCCTACATAGTATGCCATCATTCCCATGCCATGCTATGCCATGCCATGCCGCTGTGCCTTTTTTTACTCTTCCTCTTCCCTTTGCACTTTGCATGCACCCCTTGATCTGTCAGGGGCCCGTGCCATTTGCCATGCCGTAGCCCAGCCATAGCCCAGCCATAGCATGCCAGGCCCATGGATCCCTCCGCCCGGAGCGACTTTGATACGGGGGGAGGAATTCCAGACCCCAAAGGATAATGCCAAGGCCAAGTTCGCCGACCGCCAGGCGTTTTACTACAGCATGTGCACAGCGCTGCCCGGCCGCTCTCTGGTCCTGCTCCCGCTCCCAACGAGCCGGCGATGATGACACGCACGGAGGGGAGGAGCATGGACGACGAGTTTGCTAGTGTAGCGCGCCCGTGGACTGGCTGCTGGGCGGCCAGTGTTTCGCTCCCGGTCTCGTTCCCACCCTCTCTGTCGGCGAGGCAGACGGAGGACGGAGACGATGGGGGGCCTGCGGTCGCTCACTGTTCAACCGCTGGCCCCGACTTGCCCGACATGCAGCCTCAGCCACACCGGCGTCCTTGAGATCCTCTCCACTGAAGTGATGTTATCGCGCTACTACTGCAGTAGGTCGTCGGAGTTTGTCTCCCTCCCCGTCGGGCACATCCCTGCCAGGCGCTCTCTTTGATCGGGGTGGGTAGTGCAGAGGCTGGCCATGGCCGCCGCGCTGGCTGGTGGCCGATCATCCATCGTGTCGCCCGTCCGATTTGGGATCTACCATGCTTCGCAGTGCCTGGTTGAATGCCATGGTGGCCATTCATTCATTTGCATCTACATTCTGCCTGCATTGTACGTGCGTATGTATGCGCGTTGACGGCATTTCTCCGCATTGCGTCACGATGCTGATATGTATTGCCCAATCTCCTGGGCCCACGATTGCTACGCCGCTCGTCCGTCTCTCTCTGGCTGACCCTCCTCCCCTCCTCCTCTGAGCCCAGTGTCAACACCGACTCAGATGGACGCGCAACTATTCGCATTGCATTGTTTCCCCTCCCCGGGTGTGTTTCGCCGCTGCGACGCTGTTGCATTGGTGGTCTCGGCGCCGCGCCGAAAGCAGCAGCACAAAACGACGCCCCCCTGAATCCCCGACGCCCATCTATCAGCTCTTGACTCCAGTCCCGACAAATCGGCCAGCCCTGTCGTCCGTCGTTTCAGACCCCAGGCAAGGCCATGAGAGACAGAGAGAGAAACCGTGGTTGCTTACATTTATTCCCCCCTCCAAGCACTCCAGGCACTCCAAGGAATCAAAGGGGGGGTGGGGGTTCACCTCTGCGCCACGAGGGATCGTCCTGGTGCTTGCTTTGTTTACCCTCTTCTAGAATAATTCGGTCGAGCTGTTGGTGCGCTGCTACGGATCCCTCACAGCACCTACACACGGGCCGAGGATCCAACCAACATCAGCGCCGCCAACATGGTGCAGCCGGCGTTGCAGGCCCACGCCCGCTTTCTGCTGCATCACGCGACGTCAGGAGATTCCAAGACTCTGGTGCTATTCATGTGGCGACCAGTGGAACAAAGGTTAGTTGACGCAGCAGCCCAAATGTCTGCTTTTCTCGCGCGTGGTGGCATATCCTTTATTATCCACTCATCTCTGCCTTGCTTTTGCTGTGTGTTGTTGTGTGTGTCTGTTTTACGTACTGTACTGTCCTTCCCCTCTCTCTGCTCCCTCCACTCCTCACCTCACCTTTCGACAAGCAACAACCGGGTCCCCCCGGTCCTAATCAATCGATTAGGTATTGCAATAGTATCGTTGATAAACTTTGGCTCGTTGTTTGACCGAGAGAGTCCTCGGTGGAGACCCCCGCCCGCTGCTAAAATCCTTTGATCCTGTTGAAGTCCACATAGATCCATCGTAGGCCGAGGAGACGGCAGCCCAGCTTCCTACAGTACAGTACAGTACAGTACAGTACATACACGAGTGCACGAGCTCATGGGCTGTCCCTTGTCCCCCAGGATCTGTTGTAGTAGGTAGTTCATGCCGCCGTCTTTGCTTTTTCTGAAAATGACGCATCGTGGCACACGGACGGACAGCACAAACCACCACCCATTCGTCTGTGTGTTTTGTGTGTGTGTGTGTGTCTGCGTGTGTGTGTGCCCGCGTTTCTCATCCTCAGCCGCTCTCCTCTCTCTGGCCCACCGGGCGACGTTTGAACCGCACACCCTTGCAAAAGCGAGAGCTCAAGCCAACCCTCGTTTGTGGCGGTGATCACGCCTCTTTCCGGCCTGCCGTTGCTGGCTCCGCGGATCCTCAACCACATGTGCCGTTGATTAGTGGCCAACCCAAGGCAGGCCAAGGATCTTATGCATCCCGGAAATGAAGCTCTCTGATGCCGTGACTGGTGACCTTACATGTGCAATTTGCTAGACGTAATTTGACGAGCTTGCCTGTCCTCGGTATCGAATCCAACCAACCGACAAACTACCGAAATCCATGCAACGTAATTAACCCTTCTTCGATAAGCAATTGCCGGTTCTCTAGGTTTGGGTCTGGGTCTGGTTCTGGTTCTCCATCTATGCCCATGTGCTTGCATGTTCCAGAAGAACACACCTCCCCTTTTCGACGGTTCCCGTGATCGAACAGTCGAGGTTGACGCATTGGCTGTCGGCGTTAAAGAGCCCACACCTCCCCAAACGCCTCGAGATTACGTATTGGCGGTCAATCATTGCCCATTTGCAATGCCCACGGGGGACGTTTAGATAGTTTCATAGGAGTCATCGATTGAATTCGGGCAATTATAAGAAAAAAAAAAGAACAGAGCTTCTAGATAAGACGGGAAACACACCCTAGCAAGGTCCCTGGAAATCATACCCTCTGAAGGATCACCATAAGATCACCCGATAACACCACCGACAACTCGTCGGCATCCCCCACTAACACCCTTCCAAGAGTCGTTCATCATTGGTTCATCGCCGTTCCGGATGCCCCCACTCGTCCGTGATCGGCCCCTCGTACCAATCTCCGCCTTGATTCCCTAGCATCCTGGTTCTTTTGCTCCGCTTCCCGCCGCCGGTCCTCTGGCTGGTTGACAAGTTCGACATCCCAGGGCGCGAGTCTGAGGTTGGAGTCGCCGCAGGAAGTTCAATTGGCGGACTGCCAGCAGATTCTTCATGCCGGGACGGCGTGGCTGGGCTTTGTTTGGCGGGCGAGGGACACGATGTGACATCGAAACTGCCGGGTGGCGAGACCCCAGCGCGGGGAACGTTCTGCCCTACCCCGGATAAAGATGTATAGCCTGATAGCAGCCGCTGGTGATGATGCTGCTGCTGCTGCTGCTGTGCATATTGTGAGGGAGAGAACGGCAGCCCTGACTGGACACAAGGAGAAGGTCGGGCACTGTTTCCATCCTGTCGGTTCCAGGTGTCCATTGAAACGGGCTCAAATGTGCCGGGGGGGGTCTCTGTCAGACGGAGAGAACTTTGGGTTGTACCCTCTTTCCTTGGCAACATTGCTTTTCTTCTTCTCCCGCAAGTAATTCCCGTAGAGAAGAACTGCCATTGCTACAGCCAAGACAATTAACAGGCCGATAAGCGAGCTGGCCAAAGCAACAAGGCCATGTCGAGACAGCCCCAAGCCTCCTTTGTCATTGTCCGAGAGCAAACTGTTTGTAACATCCGGAGAAGAACTAGACGACGCCGTAGATACGATCGTAGTTGATGAGGACACTGGCGAGACTTTTCTGTTGGAGAGAAATGGCCCAGCGTCGGCATTATCATCGCTTAGACGCGCCGCCCGAAGCGACGTGCTATTGCACCCAGCCCATCCGAGCAGGCATTCGAAACACAGCAGCCAAGAAACGGCGGCGTAGTTTTCGCGCAAGTGTACCACTTAGCCTCGGAGCTGTTCCCGGCACATGCCTGCTCGGGTATCTGCTGGAAAACCTTTGAGTCAAAGGTCGACGGTGCGAGGTCCTTGTCGGGACACACGCCGGAGCTGGTTTCGCAGGGGTTCGATCGACAGCATCCGATGAAGCGAGTCGGCTTGTTTGCGCAGACCCAGAAATCACTGCCGCTGGGGCAGGCGAGTCCTAGAGTATCCATGGGAATGGATTGTCGGGGATTCAGAACAGCACTGGAGTTTGCACTGAACTTTGGTGTTTGATCACACTTTGGGCTTCAGAAGCCGAGTCTACAGAGCTCGAGGAACTCTACGGGCAGGCTGTTGTTCCTTTATTCTCTTTGGGCGTTATCCCTTTCAGACAACTTCGCATGGTTCACGGTGCTAGTTGCAGTTCTTTGTCTGACCTTAAACCTTGGCTACCTATTTTTTACCATAGCTAATTGTGATTCCTTTGAGCATTGATGTTAAAGAGTGCCTTCTAGAAAGAAGGCTGCAATGCCTCTCCGCGCTTGATAGCTAAACTTGATCCTTTGATTCTCATGGAGTAACAAAACAAAGAAAACTCCCGTCTGAACCCGTGTCTGTCTGCCAACGTATAATGGCCTACCCATTTTTGGTCCCTCATAACTCCATGTCGACGATTCCAAGCCCACCAATACCGAGGTGTTATTCTCCAGAGCAAAATTTTCAACCTCCAATACTACCATAGTTCATAATAGAAAGATCATAGTCTTAAACTGCCGCTCAAGGCAGTCTGCTACTCCCGAAAGCCGTCGCAGGCAACTTCAATCCGTCGTCTTCTTCAGCTTACGCTTGATGCGGCGTGTGAATGGCTTCTTCTGTTCTTCTTCCTTTGGAGCAAAGAGGGCGCTGAGTTGATCGCAAGTGAGCGTAGTCGGGATATGCCCGTCGTCTTGCAGAGCCCGATCAATGATCTCGGACTTGTGCGCCTGCAATTCCGTGATGCGCTCATCGATGTTGCCCTCTGTCAAAATTCGCACGAGATACGACTTTTTCTTTTGACCTCTTCGCAAAACCCGGCCGAAGGCTTGTTGCT
This sequence comes from Aquanectria penicillioides, assembly GCA_003415625.1. Taxonomy (NCBI): domain Eukaryota; kingdom Fungi; phylum Ascomycota; class Sordariomycetes; order Hypocreales; family Nectriaceae; genus Aquanectria; species Aquanectria penicillioides. Next base: position 666,387 of record PYIU01000003.1, read on the forward strand.
CCTGAGTCTTGTTCCACCACGGATCAATGATGATGACTCTGTTGGCAACTGCGAGGTTCAACGATTGGCCACCACAACGCATCGACGCGACCTGATCTTTGTTAGATCTTTTATAAGCCCCACTGACTCTTAAAATTTCTTCACTTGCCATGATGTTGCATTTTTGGTCCTCCTCAAAGCACTTGAGCACCTTTCTTCTCGATGCTTCTGCCACGGCACCGTTGTAATACAAGAACTTGAGTTTAGCCATACCTAGCATTCGACCCAAGACCTTGGCTGTCATGAGAAATTCGGTGAAGACTAGCCCATATGTTAGAAGAAGGACACTCTGCCGTGTATATCAGGAGTCCTTACCGATTATCTTGTCTTCCGGGGCCTCTTCCGCCCAAGTCAAAATCACTGCCATCGCGGCAGTCAACTTGGAGCTAGGTGGCAAGCCGACCTCCCATTCCTTACGGGTCGAGGAAAGGAAGAAGCTATTCTTCTCATCATCAGATTTGATCAGTCGGGTGTTTTTGTAATCTTGACCCGGTTCTTTGAAGCCTCGCTCTTGCTTCGCTTCCATCCAGATAGACTCGAAAGTTCGCCGCATCCCATCCAGTTGAATCTGCTCGGAACAGTCGGGATGGACACACTGGATGACCTAGAAATGATGTCAGGCTAACTAATCACTTAATAAAGTGTAGACTCACGCCATTGCTCCGTTTCCGGCCTAATTCTTTGAAAAAGCATCGTTGGCAGTAAAAGTGTTCACACTAGGTTCGCCAAATTAGCATCCTCGCTCCAACCGGATCCAACACAATACTCACATTAAGTGCGTGAACCAGATCTCTAGGTGTAGGTTCCTTCTTGCAGACGAAGCAAGTAGCATTATAGACCAAGTTTTCATTGATTGTCAGTGTGAGAAGATTTTGGATGTTGAAGCATCCTCCAAACGCGTTCTCGCCCGAATGCTCACGCAAAATCTGCAAAAGTTGCAATCCCTTGTCGTATTTGCCAAGCCCAGTGGCAAACTGGTCACTATCCTTCAGCTGTTGAGACAACGGCATTGAAGGCATAGCCCCGAGAGTATATTGCAACTGTTGAAGGCTTTTTCTCTCCAATGTCTGTCGGAAACATTTTTCCATGTTGAATGGGTGAGAGACAGCCTGGCGTAGACGCATGAGCCGCGATCTCTGGATAATGAAAACAGAGTTCTGAGATTGCTTGTTATCTCCGCCCTCTTGTCTTAATTCGTGCCTCAACATCGTTGCCTGCTTCGGAACGCTCTTGTTGCTGCCTTGTTCCGCGTCTTTGATGATGAGTTGCGCGTAATGATCATCAATGGTTCTGGTACAAGAGTCAATCCACTAAATATCATTCAACTGATTTGAGGGTCATAATCAAATTAATAAACTTACTGATAGATGGCTTGTTCTTCTTTAGAGAGGGGAACACAGACATCATGGGTCTCACTTTCTGGAAGGGGAAGAATTGTGTATCCCATGAAATCATCCTTTAGTGTCCTAGTAAATGTCAGTGTCCTGTTTTCATAAGTCGTGGAACCAAAACTTACCGCCTCAGCATAATAGCGCCAACCAAATTGTCAAAGTTGGCGGCTGCTTGCTCCTACATACACAAAAGTTAGCTGAAATCTCATGTCAATTCCTAACCCAGAGTAACCAACACCATAGCAATATGTTTCTTTGTATTGCCGAAAGGTTCCTGTAAAGTTACACTCGAGGAACTTGAGGTATGGGTAAAATTCTATTCCAGTGAGCAAGAGATCTTTCCGCAAAGTGTTTCATTCAGTGGCATTACCTTCCGCGTTGTTGGCGAGAGGCGTGCCACTCAATGCCCAGCGAAATTTGGAACTAAGTGCAAAACAGGCGAGAGAGGCTTCCAGGTTAGCAAATGAAGGGTGCACTAGGAAAGCATGACATACTTTGACTGGTGCGATTTTTGATGGAATGAGCCTCGTCGAGAATGATCCTATACCAGTCAATCTGGAACAAGTCACCGAGTCTGGCTTCCTTTTGTCTTTCATAAGATCTGACATCGCTATCACACTTCTCCCTAAGCTCTTGAAGCTCGCTCTTGCTCGGGTATTGATTGCAAAGCTCCCGATAAGTGGTAATCCTGATCAATGTTAATTTCATTTCTCGATATCAGACTTGGTGGGACTTGCACAATCCAACTGTCTTTATACTCATCAATGTCCTCGTCCTCGACCTTAGAGTAAATCTTGATTTCTCCAAAGTTGTTGCAGTGCTGTTTGATCTCTCTCTTCCACTGGAGTGCAACTTGATGATTGGGGACAACGACCAAAGTAGTCCTGCTGAACTGTTGGACGTCCTCTTGGTGTGGGGGATTGCCGACAATCGTGTTCAGGGTCATCACTGTCTTTCCCATCCCCATAACGTCGGCCACAATTCCACCGTATGGTGGAAAGCGGTCTAATTCTCTCTTTACCATCCAAGCCGAGGCGACTAGTTGGTAGTGCTCGAGACAGCATTTCATACCCTCAAGCTGAAACTTACCATCTAGTGCCTTAACTTTGCCACGCCCAAAGAGTCTGGCAGCTTCTTTTAGCTGACTTCTCTGATCTTTGGAATGCCTGGTGTCAGGAGAAATGCGTCTGAACTGAGCGAACTGCTCTTTTTTCGTTGTAGCTTGAAAATCCGGCATGACAGGAAGCTTGGTGTTCGGTGCAGTGGCATCGGGGTTTTGAAGTTGATTGATGATATTCTGACCAGTGTTACCTGGTCCTCGCGAAGCCTGAGAATGAGCAGAGGTTTTCTGAACCTTTCGATGTTTCTTCCTCTGCGCCATGTCTTCTTTTTCATGGAGGCGTGCCACAAATTCCCGTGCATCTTTGGCGGGAGATCGCCGTGTCTTGGTAGGTTGTCCGGATCTTCTCTTCCGTTTGGGCGTTGACTTAGCACAGTCTGAGGCTTCATCTTCGTAATCATCATCATGTGCTTCGTTTGAAGATTCCTCTGAAGAGGAGGTGAGCTCAAATAAGAACAATGCATCTGAAACCTCATTGGAGTTGTCCTTTGAGCCAAGTCCTGGCTGAGATGACACACTATTTGTCAGTGATATCTTCTCCAAATGCTCCTTTTTAATGGTAATCTCTGAGCTCTCCATCATACTGTGCTCTTCAGACTTAATTTTTGTAGATTCCAGCTCGGTCTTGATGGAAGATGACTTGCCCAAATTGGCTTCTTCACCCATGACAAGTTTGGTTTGTTTATCTCCGATTTTGACGAAACCTGTGTCGCAGACGGTCAAGGTTGTCGGAGGGTCGACACTTCGTGTTTCATCTCTCATCTCTTGGGGTCTGTCGCCCTCCATTTGAGACTGATATTCCTCCATAATGAGGTGTAAATTCTACCAGAAGAAGTCAGAGTCCAAGACGAGGAGAGCTAAAACAGAAGGAGGGAGGCTGTTCGCTGATGAGATGAATGCGTAAATCAACATTCATATTACTTCATTCCAATACGATTTGAAGTTCAATGATAGAAAATCACAGGCGAATTGCTCGAAGAACTTACCAGTTCAAATAGACTTGCATTTGAAGGCGGTAATCTCTTGCAAGTATAACTTGCCGCTTGAGAACTGTAGTTCAAGAAAATTGACCAATACCAGGAATGGGATCGGGAAGATGCTGTGATCAAACCTGATGAATTAGAAGATGAGGTACTGCTAGAAGTTGAAGGATAGGCAGGACAGCTCAGAAGAGGAGGGAAATGCTCGAGAGAATGTGTACTGCTCAAGCACTTCAATATGGAGGCACTAGCAAGGCAAGTACGGGCAAAGAACTGCTCTGCAGTGTGGATTGAGTGAAGAATAGAGAATTCGACTGCTTGTGAGAAAGGTAAGGAGATGTGAAGTTGGAAGAGAGGAAGGGATAGAAGAGGAGTTGGGCTTCAAGTGTGCAGTGTTAGCTAGCACTGCAAACAGTGAATCACTGCGCATCCATGTTTATGTGCCTAACTGGGAGCTACAGGTTGAGCTAGATATTGCGGCATGCTGAGCTTCGTTTGGAGCAGGTCAACCTCATAGGGCTCCAACTTGACTAACAACCAACGAAGCGTTGTTGAAACTCGTTCAAAAATAGTTGGGCAGGTGGTGCAAACAGTCTCCGACTCTTGGAGCATTGGATGATTGGAAGACAGCATGATGGAAATTGTCTTCACATTACTGTGTAATTCTCAAAAACTCGTAGGTATCTCATTTATCTTGCGATCGATCCAAATAGTTTGCCAAATCTCTTCCTCCCAATCTATTGAGCAATGCCTCATTTAATGCCCATATGAAGCCAACATTTATGGCATCTCAACACCCGCCGCCGCCACCACCGCCACCGCCGCCGCCGCCGCCTGTTGCTGTAATCGCGGCCACAACTCCTGCGTGTCTGCGTTGGCGGCGCCGCTTCTCCGCGCGCCTTCCGTCTGATGGGTATGAGTAGATAGGCTGTTGCACTACGACAGGTCTAGGCCCGTACTGATAATCTTGATAGTAATCCTTCTTTCGTCCAAAACACATGATGTGCAAAGTTTGTGTAAAAGGTTCTTGGAAAAAGAAGTGCGATTGCAAGCCGTAATAAATGAGGACAGCTGTGTGGTTGGTTGTGCTTCAGTAGCGCGTGTGTGGCTGATTGGCTCAATCAAGTACCAACCAGAGTCTTGCTAGGCCGTGATGAGCTAAGTCGTGTTTTGTGTCGTTGAGTTTTGTTGGTTAGACAGGTTTGGTGGCTTGAAAAGAATATGACGTGTTTGCATACAAAGTGTGGAGGAGATTGAGTTGTATTGAATTGGATTGAATGTGACTGATGATGGATTGGACTCTTGGATTTCTGGAGGTCTCCTCCCTCTTTAATACTTGTCAAGATGATTATTATTACGAACGTGACACTCTGATACTCAAGATAGAACAATCTCAATACTCGCGCAGCTACGTGTCATTTGGGGCAGGTAATCCTTCATGAAGAGTGGGAACTTTGCTGACATGGTTGCCATTCAGGAAGGCTTTTCGCGTGGTCATGTCCCTATTCAGAATGACGGGAGGCTGTGCACCACCTCAGCCCAACGCCTGCTCCGCACAGAACCATGCGCACAGAAAGTTAGCCCTGCCAGGGCGAAAAGCCCCTGATCATATGTTGGCAGGCGACAATGACATTACCTCCGCTAATGCCGGTTTGCCCCCCCTGCTTGGTGTCGCCAATGGTTGTCCTTCGTTTAGCCAGCAGGGTACGGAAGAGGAAAGATCTGAAAGTTGTGTTACGTCGATCAGGGCAATTGGCGTTGCGCACAATGGTCGTCGGCGTATCTTGATCATGTTGGGTTATTTCAATATGGTGATTTCCTTGAAGAATCCTCATCGCACAATTAATGAGGTATTCACCCAGTCTGAACGGTGAGTACTAATCAGCATGTCGGGGTCACCGCGCTAAGTTGAGTGCGTTTGGCTTGGATGGAGTAACACAAGCCCGAGCATGGCACCCCATAGGACCTCATAGTTGCTGGCCGTGTAGCCGATGATCATTTGTGCAGCACCTGAGATTTCGGCATCATATTGGCTCGACCGTCTGTTCTCATATTGCTGCGGTCCGAATTTATGGGATCTGCCGAATTCGTAGCCGCTGTATTCTGTCACGTTGGTTGAGGCATCGCCACTGGTCCGAAAATCTCGTGAAACCATAAAGCCACCAATGGCGGTCATTTGCGGACGACTTGTCGGACCAGTCTGAGTCGGGGCAACGCGGCTGCGCCTATTTGATCGGCATCATATTACTACTCATTGCCAAGGATATTGTCTGCAGGTTGCAAGACTCAGACTGGACTTTGAAGCACATGGCTACTGATTCGAGTTGGTTCAGCCTCACACGCTCGATTCGCACTATCTTGGGATTAGCGTTCATCTCAGCGATCTCTGATACACTGCCAGGTATGGCAAGCCAATCCCTCTTCTACATCATATGAATAAAGGATTAATGCAGAAAAGCAGCAACCGAAGATGTCTGAAGCTCAGGTGACCTTGACGGGGTTCCCTCATTTTTGTTTTTCTTTTCCTTCTTTTTCCTTCTTCTGTTGTCTTTCGACGCACCCATCTCGCTATTGCCCGAGTGGGGTACCCACCAAGAAATCGCATTTTGTGTCGGACTTGGCCTTCCCTCGTCTCTACTCCACAAGGTTGAGATGAAACCACACGACTGGAATGCCGTGATCAATAGTTTGACAGGTCTGTAGAGAAACGCTTTCGGATAGCAGGATAGAGCCGCGGCTGAGCCGGCACCAGTGAGATGCCACAAGCAGATGCCGAGGATGCCAGGCAGCCTAACGATCAAAGCAGGCTGATTCAGCGCTTTCAGATCTCGTAGCAGAGGAATTCCAAAGGCAAAATCTCCCAAAACGGGATACAGAGTTCAGGCGATTCCCGCGGGATGTTTGATGGCTGTCCACGTTTGGGAATGTCGCCCCCCCTTGACACGACGGATTCCAATCGGGAACAAACAAGCTGAGCATCCGAGACAATGAATGATAACCTTTCCATTCTCGGCCGACAAGATGGCGCGCTATCGACTTTAAAAATCGAGGATCAGTCGATGTTGATTCAGGTGGATCATTGATGAGAGATCAATTTGAATCATGCTCTATGTGTTCGATACGTGTCTGTCATCATGATGTCAAAATGAGAGCCGAGGCCTTGGACGTCTTTTGGGTCGGCCAGTCAGCAAATGCAAGGGGAGGTTTCTATCCAGGATAGGTTTGATCTTTGCTTTTGCGTGCGGAGTGATTGTGCTGAAAGGAGAAAACATGTTGCCGCCTGATCCAGGCTGTTGGTGTATGGCCATGCGCCTCTTGATCACTCATTTCCTCGGAGGTGCAAGTAATGCCGTTTCAAAAAAAAATAAAAAATATGATCGATTCATCTTGCGGGCAAACTGGAACCGTGCTTCACCGCAGTGAATCAGAAATTGCTGGTGTAAAGGGCCTCTAGAGCTATCTCTATGAATCGTCACGCCAAGGAAGCAAGGCGAATAGTGTCAAGGTCGACTTGTCGGCTTGCATAGTGCCGGGGCCTACCTAGACTAGGGAAGGAGCACAAGCATTCCGTCAGAGAGCGGAAGGGCAAAATGTTTCTTTTGGCGGAAACGTTGGGATGTGTTGTTTGCGCACTGACATTAAGGTGAGGGGAGGAGGAACCCTTCCCGCGTCGTTCCGCTACTGACATCTGCGGGTGATGCTCGGATCAGATCAGGACAAGGACTCCTGGACAACACAATTGCAACCGTCCGCCGCCACCTCCAAGGAGTCAAGGACCCGAGGCCAAAAGCAATTTGCGAGCGGACAGTATGTAGCACAGCAAGAAGTAAAGAGGCATGCCAACGAGTCCCGTCACTATTCGCTCATGACCCGCAACTTGCCATGCATAACCAACTCGCTTCTGTCCATTCCCAGTCGACGCAGCACTCTCTCGCGTCTCTCGTGTCGTGCGGATGCAACCATGTGTGGGATGGGATGCGGGACGCAAGCTCGCGTGGCCCATAGGCCGGCCCAGCCAAGCATCTCGTTTCGTTATCTCCCCAAACCTCCCCAGTTTGAGAGGCTCCAGTCTGTGCGCGGCGGGGGCCTGCAAGATACCTGCCAGCTCCATCAGGCCACATGCCGACCTCTTCTCCGACTATCTCCACCATTTGGCCGCCCGGGCTAGGGCTTGGCTCCGAGGTTTAGAGCGGCATCGCGGGCCCGGTGCCGCCTCGAGCCGCGTTGATCAACAGCACCAAACGTGAACCTTAGAGAGCATCGTCGTCGCCTCTCCCACTCGACCCTTTTTCCCCCCCTCTTTCTTGCCGGCGCTGGTGGTGGATAGAGTTGGACCGGGTCCCCCGTCGAGAACGCCATAGACCAAATTGTCACGCTTCAAATGCGGTGCCGCAATGAATTAGCAATGGATTGGGATAGTCAGGTCGACCAACCACCAGATTGAGTCCTGGTGTCATGGAGTTTTGGCGTCAGTGCCGCCTGCTTGCACCAGTTTTCCCTCTCACGACCTACTTCATCTGCACTCGTCTCGCGTCTCAGAGCCAGCCCATCACTGATTCTGGTGTCCTTGGCTGTGTCTTGGGCGTTGTGGTTTCTCGCTTGGCGGCTCGTGGCTGTCGTTCTTGATCGTTGCTCCCCGAGTGGTACGTCATTGGCTCCCTCGCCTGTGCTTGGCCTCTTCCAAGTGTCTCTTCTCAGCGGCTCCTCTCAGACTTCTCCGCCTAGCATCTCCGCCCTTTCTGCTCCCTCTGTAATGCGTCTGCGCGGCTATAGCCGTCGTCTTGGTCGACTCTGGAATGGAATCAGGCGTGGCTCGGAGAGGTGAATACACACTCATTGTGCGCCATTGACCCGGCTCTGTCCCTTCTGTTGTCTCCTCTCCCTCCTTTTTTTTTTCTCTATTTTGTTTCTCGCACCTCCCGCTCGGCCTCTTGCGTCCTCTCGCCTCTCATCCCTCTCCCAACGTCTCGCACGGCTCCTCACGCAAAGCATCGTTTAAGCCAAAACCCTGATTTTGCCTCAAATAGCTGGAGGCTTTGGGTTCCCGTCTAAAAGGGCGCCGCCGCAATTAACCTTGCGCCTTGCCCATCCCGGGCACTGATTCGGGGCCGGGCGACCGCAAGTGAGGCAGGAACGGAATCGAAACTCAAAGTGCACCTTCCATTGACACCAGACACCTGCACCATCCCCCAAACACCACATATCCGATCACCTACACACGCCAAATGCCAGACGCCAAACGCCAGCAACCCATCCTGAACGCCATCTCCGCTCTCCACTCCTCGCTTCGCTTAATTGTAGCTGCCTCTTCCGCTACCCGCCCTCGGCTACTGACTCTGGCGCTGACTCTCCCGCAGGTTTATCCATCTATTTCTCCCACGCCAAGATCTTCAGGCTGCTGGCCACGCGGGTTCTTCTTCATTCTTGTTCATTTTTCTCATATGATCGTTATCCCATGATGCTGCCTCCCGTCAATTCTGTCTTCCAACAGCGCCCTCGAAGCTAAGCCAACAAGGTCCAACAAGACGAACCGACTAGAACAGTCCGTGGCGGCGACGGCCGAGGCCCCCACGGCCTCGATAGTACCCCGCGCATTTTACACCATCACTCCAGATCCATTACTCGACCTGAAGCACCAACGACACAATGTTACAAAGATTTCGCCATGGGATGTGGTCATTATTAGCCAGATGGTTGGCCCCGAGATCGACTCTAGACACGCGGGAAGTGGCAAACGAAAAGGCACCTAAGTTGGCATTCGACCAGACCTATGCCCTTCACGTTGCTTCAGTCATCACTGCCGGCGCCAGTGTCCTACTGGGCATCCTGACTACCTACTGGTTCTTTAGAATGAGGAGGAGTTTCCGCCATGAGTGAGTCCTGTTCAATTCATCAACCTCTCACCTCTCTTTTCACATACCCCGCTAACAGTCACGGTAGTCTCATTATGATGCTCATTGGGAGCGATTTGTTCAAGGGATTTTGGTTCCTCATCTTCCCGGCCGTCGAGATGGTCCAGGGTACAATCCCTTCGAATTCAAAGTTCTGTCAAGCCAATGGCTTCTTCCTCACAGTTAGCATAGGGGCTTCCGATGTCGCTGTGATGCTCATCACGCTTCATACCGGTCTTTACATCTTCCGCGGACAACAGGGCCTATACCCTTACCGAAGGTACGCCTACACGGCGTTCTTAATCATTCCCATTTTCATGGCCCTGCTGGCGTTCATCAACAAACTCGCCTACGTCAACACCGGGCAGTTCTGTTACCTACCATATGATCCCATGTGGACACGGCTCGCCCTGAGCTGGGTCCCTCGATACTTTACCTTTGCAGCTATTCTCTGCATTAGTGTGGCCATCTATATCTATGTTGGAGTTCTGATGCGAGGCTTCGAGGGGGTTAAAGTCGTTGGAGAAACGCATCCCTCGATTATGAGCACTTCTGACGAGCCCACAAGAACCGGCTCTGTGCCTCCGACTCCTTCGATCATGCGCCACGGTCTGATTCCATCGATTGCTTCTTCCCGCCGAGAATCGAAAGATGATCAAGGACGAAAACACTCGGCCTCGACAATGAGCACTCTGCGCCTAGACCTATCACCCACAAAGCTTCATCACCCTAATCTAGGAACAGGATCTTACCCTGCTGCCAGATCGAAGGTAAGTGAGATGGGTATCAAGGAATCATTTGCAGAGCTCGAGAAGGGCGAGGGCTCGGAGTCGGATCCGAAAAATACAGATGTCGGGCAAGAGTTGACAATACCCGACGAAATTCACTTTTCTGGATCACCAAGTGACACCCAATTTCCCGATCTTCCCATGCTTTTCTTGAGCCCTACTGGAGATGAAAACGGTTTTTGGAATCGGCCTCTCACTTCGACAGCATTTAGATCTCGAACGCCCTCTTTGCCCCACATCTCCACAGTGCTTCGACGAGGGCCAGACGGCCCAAGAAGCATCATGTCAGACAATGCCATCCTGCCGAGGCCCAAGCTAGATGCCGGCCAGGTAGCCAAGACACGAGAGACAATTCGCAAACAAGTCAGGCACGTCTTCATCTACCCTGTCGCATACCTTGTGATTTGGATCATCCCATTCATTGTCCATCTCACAGCCTATGGCAAGGGAGCTCCGTTCGGCTTGAGAGTAGCCAGTATCGTCTCTCTGTGCTCACAGGGCCTTGTTGATGCGACAATTTTCTCATGGAAGGAGAAGCCATGGCTACATACCCGACGCCTCGGACAGAGGTTCAGCTTCGCGTGTTGGGGGGAGAAGGGCCAGAACGATGGGATGCAGACGAATGCCGGGCGAACCAGAGAAGAAATGATGCTCGACGGAAGAATGGCCAGGCAACGGCGAGATAGAGAGATGGCAGAGCGCCAACATGAACCTCAGACTACCCGGAAAGGGGCTTCCGATTGGTGGGACCAAGATAACATGGGGGATGATATGGCTTAGAGATAAGCAAGGCGAGAAAGAGAAAGAAAGAAACTAAAGGTGATAATTTAGTTGTACATGGAGGATATAACGGTGGCGTCGAACTATGAACGACATATAAATCACGAAACTGGAAGAGGGACTCTGGCATGATACCCAGGACTAGGGGCGAACCGATAGAGAGGGGGGAGAGGCGCTTTGCATATTACTTTTTTTTACATTGACAGGCGTTGGGCTGGGTAGCATATCGAATGGCACGGGCATGGTTTGGGAGATCTTTTGAACGTTGCATCTACAGATTTGGGACAATTGGCGCACTCGGTTAGATGGAGAGGGGCCCAGAAAGAAGAGGGTTCATTATACAGTAAAGAAGAAATATACTTGGTCAAGTTTGAGCGCTCATCAATCACATGTCAAAAACATCCTTAATAAACCACAGAGGAGCCCCTCCATGACCAGCAAAAAAAAATAAAAAAATAAAAAATAAAAAGAGAGAGAAGAAGAAAGAAATTTCAACACACGGGGTGTATCTCGGTTCGATTCGAAGTGCTTCCCGCATCTTCAATTCATCCAATGTATACCCACCCGTACCCAAGATAAGTGGTGAACCCTTGTAAATTTGTACTCCGTAACCGGGCAATACTTTACGTACTACCGGTACCTACCTAATGCACAATCTACCGTACCAAAGAGTACTTTTATCCTACCCATGTACGAATACATCTGTTGCAATTGGACGCTGTCAAATCAAGCCCCCTCTTTTTTTTTCTTCCATCTCTCGTGGTGCGCTTGGGCTTCTCTCGTATGTACACACGGTGCATGGTGTGGCGGTGGGCGTGATTCTACAAACCCCTCATCCCCCATGTCTTTCGGTTTATTAGCCCTCTCTCATAAACTTGAGAAAGGCCCTAGCAATGGCGACGCCGTCGTGGGGGCTGGGCGCACGCCTCATGCCGTCCTCGTACAGCTCGTCGGAGAAGATGCCGGCAGTGTGGCGGTTGAGGAGGATCTCGGAGATGATTTCCTCGTTGAATTCCGGGTGGCCCTGCACGGTGATGTAGCGACCGGGGCTGTACACGGCCTGGACGGTGCATATGTCGTTAGATCCGAGGGGCATGGAGTTGGGAGGGAAGTCGAAGACAATGTCGCGGTGCATCTGGTGGATGCGCTGCAGAAGCATGTTAGTGAAATGCTGTGCTGTGAATTGCCAAACCCGGCCATGCGCTCCGCAACCGTCGAGTCCATGTCGATGTCGGTGGCGCCAGATGCAGCGCTGTGAGTGACAGCGGGCGCGGGATCTGGCATTAACATATCGATCACATACCATCTTGTCCAACCCAAAGATTTCCTTGCCCTGTGAGGTCAGGTGGACGTCGGTGACAGCCACCTCCCAGCCCTTGTCGCTCTTCCCAAGCCTGGCGCCGGCGGCACGACCAACGATTTGGTGACCGAAACAGACGCCGACAACTCTGACGTGTCCGCTCTCAATGGCGCGCTTGGTGAAGTTGACTAAATTGATGATCCAGGGGTCGTTGTCGAAGGCCGTGTGGCGGGAGCCGGTGATGAGCACGGCGTCGATGTCGTCCAGGGCGGGGTATGTGTGCGGCTTGTCAACGACATCGTAGCCCTTGATGGAGAGAACCTCGTCGAGCTTCTTGGGCGGTGAGAGGGATTCGGCGGCTGCGGAGAGGAGCGCTGTGAAGACGCCCGTGTATCCGCCGTACTTGTCACGGGTGTGGGGTTGCGGTATATCAGCCTCGAGGATGGCGAGGCGAAGCGGCGCGGATGCGGTTGCGGATGCGGATGCGGATGCGGATGCGGCCATTGTGGGAGCGGGAGACGAGGACAGCAATGACGACAGCGAGGTTTTGATGTTGCCAGTAGCGTCAGCGTCAGCTCGGTGCAGAGGATAGACGACAAGAGGGGACCGCAGGTGCCAGTATACGAACAACACGGAGACGATGAGGAAGATGATGAGGGAGAGGAGGAGCTTTCGAACGGGATAGCGATACATGGCAAACATCAATTGGGATCGGCCCGTTTCTTACTCTTCTTCTTCTTCTTTCTTTCTTTCTTTCTTTCTTTCTTTCATGATTAACAGCTATTCAATACCCATGTCCAGAACCACCCAAGCCCATGTCCATGCCCATGCCCATGCTACGTGCTAGGGGGAGGAGGGACTGGCAGAGACTCACTTCACTCGCTCGCTCGCTCATACGCAGATCCGCAAATCCGCAAATACGTAGAAGCAGCACAACAGAGCCGCAGCCGCCAAAGACGCCTACGGTCAAGGTCAAGGGTCTCGTTCCCTGGTTTTACGCACGTTGGGTCGCCGTCTGGACCCGATAGCGGGGAAACACGAGAGCAGGCTGTGGTTGAGGATGAAGGGATGAGGGGGGGAGAGGGGCGAGAGGCGAGGGGCGAGGGGCCCAAGAGGCAGAGGCAGAATCTTAGATGGGCGGTGAGGGACGCAGACGGGATGAAGGTTCTCGTGATCTCGTGATCTCGTGAGGCAATGCGTGCGTTTTTGTCTCTCGTCTTGTTCAAAATTCACCAACCGAGAGGCCAGGAGAGTGGGTGAATGGGAGCGAGAGAGAAGGAAAGTGAAAGAACGAAAGGAGAAAAGAAAAAAAAAAAAAAAAAAAAAGAGACCCCAGTGTCGATCACAAGGAGTCAGGTCCAAGCCACCACACCGGTAGATGGGAAGCAAAAAGCAACTGACGTGGGAGCTGGGCCCAACATGGCACCTGGTGCATGTTGCTGCATCTAAGCTCGTGGCTTGTGGTGCTCAACCAATCGATCGCAACTGTTTTGATTCAAAGTGGGTGACATCGACTTCTGCTGACCCGTCCAGGGGGGGGGTGTATGTGCGTGTATGTGCGTGTATGTCCGTCGTCCTGCTGGCATGCAGAGTCTTGTGCTCTAAGAGAGACGTGTGTGGCGTTGATCGGGTTAAAAAGTCGACTTGACGTTGGAGGTTTCATATCCCAGGGACAAGTAAAAAGAAAAAAATTGGCACTAAATAAACCTCCCAAATGTTATCTCCAGATCCTTTCTGTCGGGTAAGAAGTGGTTTTCCTTTTTGGCTTTGAGGGGGCGCTGGAATATCATTTCCCACCTTGTTGGAATCGAGTGCAGCCCTTCCCTCTTCTCTCTTCATCACTCACTCACTCACTCACATCACATCTCGTTTTCCTTGGGCGCCCTCGACTCTCCCTCGCCCCATTGTCCCCAAACCACCCTCGGAAATCAATCACAATGGCCTCCAGAACCACCATACGGGCCTTCTTGGCCACAGCCCGGAAAGCCCTGGTTACCCCTGCTGCGCAGCGCGCCGGGCCCCTGACCTTTGTCGTGGGCAACGAATCTGCCGGTGAGTTTTACACGGACGGGCCGCAGCCCAGTTCGCATATTCAACCCCCTACCCTAGATGCAATTGAACCTACGGCTCTCGCTCACATGCATCACAGACCTCGACTCGCTCTGCTCGGCCCTGGTTTACGCCTACATCCACTCAAACTCCCCGCCTCATACCCTTCACATCCCCCTCTCAAACCTGCCCCGCGCAGACTTGGCTCTGCGGACGGAGATGACGGCGGTGCTCAAGTCGGCCGGCCTCTCTCCGTCCGACCTCCTCACTTTGTCTGAGCTGCCAGACCTGGATCCCGATGATACCCGCTGGCTGCTAGTCGACCACAATTGTCTCACCGGGCCGCTCAAGAAATTTGCCGGACGCATTTTTGGCTGCGTTGACCACCATGCCGACGAGAACACCATAAGCGTGAGCGTCTCCCCCAGGGTTGTGGAGCCCTGCGGCAGCTGCATGAGCTTGGTCGTCGAGGAGTCTAGGCAGGCCTGGGACGCCCTCAGCCGCGAGGTGCAGGACGGCGACGCCGCCCTCGAGGACGAAAAGCTTGCCAAGATGGGCCTGGCCTCGATCCTCTCCGACACCATCAACCTGACGGCCAAGGCAAAGGTCCGCGAAAAGGACCCCAAGGCCGTCGCATTCCTCGAGGCCCGGATCCGCGACCCGTCCTTTGATCGCAACAAGTACTTTGACGAGATCTCCGCCGTTAAGGAAGACATTTCGAGTCTCAGCTTCCGCGACATCTTCCGCAAGGACTACAAGGAGTGGGACGAGGCCGGCCTCAAGCTGGGCATCAGCTGCAGCGTCCAGGGCTTCGACTACCTCGTGTCCAAGGCCGGCGGCGAGGGCCCATTGCTCGAGGACTTCACCGGGTGGGTGAAGGAGCGCGGGCTGGACGTCGCCAGCGTCATGACTACGTCGCACCCCAACGGCGAGTTCCAGCGCCACCTGCTTGTCTGGGGCTTGACGGACGAGGGCCGGGCCGCCGTGGAGCGCTTCCGCACCGTTGGCACCGAGCTGCAGCTAGAGACGTGGAAGGCCGGCGCCCTGGACGATGGCGCGAGCCGCTTCGCCTGGAGGCAGCACAACCTGGCCGCGAGCAGGAAGCAGGTCGCGCCGCTGCTGAGGGAGGCCCTCAAGAAGAAGTGATCCACAGTTGGGTTGCGTCGGCGTCAACTAGGCAGGCATGGCATGAGAGAGCGAGAAGCGAGAGTGACCGGGAGCGAGGAATAACGTTGTACGATATGCAAAGAGCAGCTACCAGCAGTAGCCATTTTAAACCCCTCCCATTGCCTGTTCGAGTTATGGTATTATCCTACATGGTGTTGAGTGTTGATACAGTGACGTGGCGTGGCGGGCTTTTTTTTTTTTTCATGTTATATTGTACAGTACATCCTCCCAAGGGTCACAAAGCCTGCAGCCACCCGTCCATATTCAGCCCTGTGTTCCCATCCCATATCAATCAGCCTGCCTACCTAGGCAATCGAGCAAGCGATCCCCGCCGTCGCGGCTGAGACATCGCTGCAACCGTCTAGGCCAATGAGCCGCCCGTGGTTCCCGCCCTGATCTCCGCGACCCTGATCATTTCTCGTATCCCTTCTACCTCTGTCCACATCTTGACGAACTCTCTGTTGTTCCTCCTGCGCGATACGAGCAGAGCTGCTGGGTTTTCCGCCTTGGGCGCATGCTGAAGCGTCTCCGCCGCCGGGTCCGCAGTCAGGATGCATGCTTGGAGCGCCGTGTAGACGGCCCCAAAGGGGTACACGGGTGGTTCTTGGGCGAGCATTTCCGGATACACCCACCGGAGAGCCTCAATGCACATTACCTGGTCTTCTGTTTTCGCCATAGTCCTGTAGGCGAGCTCGTAGTGCCTAGCCTCGCGTGGCATCTTGAACCTCGACGGCATCCGAAAGGCGTCCCAGAACCGAGTCCAGTCTCCTTGAGCCGCATATGCAACCATCAGCCGCATGATTTCCTCGCCGTTGAATTTGCATCCCTTTTGTGCTATGAGATAGTCGAGGTTTTTCTGAGCCCGCTGGATTTCGGGACCATAGGACGGCGAGCTTATGGCTCCCTCGATGAGTGCAATGAACAGTTCGTTGGTCCAAATATCCATGCCGCGCTCCTCGGCCGTTTGAAGAAGCTGGTCTACGAGCGCAAGTCGCTCCGTAGCGGCAATATCAGAATCCGACGGCGCTTGAAGAACACATCGGGAAAGGTTGTGGAGTATTTCCTCAGTAAAGGGAATTCCGATCAATTGAATGTCGGCCACGGTTTTGCGGACTTGAGCAAAGTTGGGAGCCTCTACTGCCTGTTCCACCTGCTCCGGGGATTGAGCTTCCGGGTTCCTGGGAGACGGCATTGTCTCTACAGGTTCTTGTGGAACTGAAGGCGATAACCGCCTGGCACTTGTAGAGTAGTATCGCTGCTGCTGAGAGGCCTGCTTCATTGCCTGCCACTGCAGCTCAGAATGGTTCGTAGGAAGTTGCACTTTCGTAGCCAAGAGCGCATCGAGCTCGGCCTGATCGATGGCCTTCCCGCCTTTCACCTTGGTGTTGTTTAGAAGACTTCGCTTCAGGATGCCTTTCCAGAGAGTTTCCAGGTCGAGTTCATTTCGTCGTGGCTCGGTCATGCACTGCACCACTATCGTTGTGCCTGTAGGGGATGTGCCAAACCCGGAAAAGCGGCCCTCTCCATCAAAGCTTTGCACCTCTCCAGATTTGTCGCCATCTGATGAGAAGTTGACACACACCCAGCCAGTCGAGATACCGTTGTCACCTCCCGGAATGATGGCGGTGTTAGTCCCCATTAGCTTTGCCTTTTTTCGGAGACGGCGCAACTTCGTCCTGAGCTCGCCAGGTCCGATTAGCCCATCGGCTCGAGCGTCGATCTTGTAGTTTCTTCTGAGCCATCGAATAAATCGTCCTGAAGATATATGGAGATGTCTCTCGCTGCGAGTGGTTCCGAAGAGCATAATCAGGTTTGGGCCGAGGGCAGCCGGAGGGTCAAGGTCGCGGAGGTCCAAAAGAGAGATATCGTCCAATCCCATGTCCTCATAGATGTATTTTAGCATCGGTTTCACAATAGCCGGAGCATCATCGGGGATCTTGGGCAATTCGACCGCATGCTGGCTCGGGGCGTGTCGGGGCGGCTCAACCTCGAGGAACCAGGGTACGTCGTCGGAGTTGTTGGACTTGGCAGGCTCAGTAGTCTCCCCCGAAGCCTTGATTGCGTCGCTATCTTCTTTTTCAGCTGTCTCGGTCGCTTTCTCTTGGGAGAAGAATCTTTTCGTCAGAATTGGAAGCTGTCTCGTCTGGCGTTGTGGCAAGTTTCGGAAGTCGGTGGAGGCCGGGGTCGTAACAACCGCCCGAAGAATCGCTGTTTGGCACTGGCGGCAGGCTAATGCCTTGGCCACGGGGCGGGCGAGCATCTCGTGGGCTGTAATATATGGAAACCTAGAAACGGGCGAAGTTGTCGGAATTTTAGAAAAGCTCGTCCAGCTCCATCCCTCAAGTTTCTAAGTTTCAGCGTAGACGTCCGTCGCCTCTGCCAGCTCGGACCCACGAAATTATTCTCGGGTGGAGTTATCCGTTCCGAGCGCCGGGAGCACACGTGACCCGCTCTCCGCTCTTTGCGTTAGCAACCACCCTATCACGACGAAAATTTTGGAGCTCATCTCCTGTCAATTCCTGCTTCACGCGACAGGACAGCGACAGGACTGTAGGCGTCCTTGACATCCGCCGCCACTCCCTATCGTGTTGTTTGCATTGTCTGGCTACGCCCCTTCCTTTTTATCCTTGATCTAATGTATTAATACCTTGGCCGCATCACTCTCAGCCGCCGTGTTGCACGTTGAGCGTCCCGCCTCATCTCTACGCAAAGGGACAGACAGCACCCAGTCTCTCCCATCCACCACAGCATCATGCTCGCCCGACAGACTCGGAGGAGCCTCGCGCTCCACCAGGCCGCTGCATTGAGGCCAATTGGAGTCCAATCGAGATGCCTACCAATCCAGCCCGCGGGATCAACACTTGGCCGACGATGTGTTGTGACCCAGCAGTTCCAACCTCGGAAGCGCCGTGGTTCTGAATCTAACCATGGCTTGCCTCACACCCGAAGCCTGGCGACCGCTGTCGACGACTTCAAATTCGCCAATTCGGCCTACGGCCCTATGTCGACACCTGCCATGCCTCCATTCCAAGCTCCCTACCTTCGACCGTACGATTCAACCACACCGTTGGTCATTCCAGACCCAGGACCTCCTCGAGCCCCGACCAAAATGAACTCAAACGGAATTCCCGGTGATGCCGAAGATATGCTGCCTGTTTTTGATGCCTGTATAAGGGTCGGAAAACTCGACCGAGCAGCCCTTGTCCTCAAACGCCTCAACACCGTTGGAGTCGTCCCTGGCGACGAGCTAATTTTCCTACATAACCAGTACCTGCGAGCCTCGCTCAACCAGATGCGAACCAGCCCGGACCGAAAGCAGGCCGAGCGGCTTCACAAGTGGTATGAGCTCGAGATCCGAAACCAAAACACTCCTCAAACCGCTGAGACCATTGCCTGCATGCTCAAGGCATCGCTCCTGTCAGAGCGTGGATCAAGATTGGAGCGTCTCATTAACCGTTACATGAGTATGGCGCCTGGTCAGATTGGTCTCCGCGTTCTCAGCATGGCCGACATTCTCAGCGATGCCGATTTGGCGGTCATCACTGAAATTTGCCCCACGTACAATTTTTCATCCGAACCGGATGATGCTGAGCTTGCACTTGCATCTGAGGAAGAGCAGCGCGACATGATGGAGGAGCTCGCGGAAAAATTTGAAGCGTCAGAAGGCGAATACCCAGAACTCAGGGCTACTCCTCAGCGTGGTGAGGGTCTTTCGTCATTGAAGCGAAGTCTTGGACTCATTTCCCAACTCCAAAATGTCGACATCTCCAGACTCTCTGTCGATGAGCAACGCGAGTTTCAAGGTCGACTTGAGCGCGATTCCATCGATGCCGCCATTGCCAAGTGGCGCGGTGAGAGCAAGAATCTCCAGAAGATGGGCGTCAGCACTGTCTTGAAGGCCAATAGTGAGGAGGGATCTATGGGTCAAAACTTGCCCAAGTGGCTGAAAGGAGTAGAGGCCCGTCTGAGGGTCGAGATTGCCAAGATCGAGGACTCTGAAAATAGGGCCTCGAAATCAGAGGAAGACCTTGAGCGCTGTGTCTATGGGCCTTTTATTCGTCAGGCCAATCCCACACGCCTTGCTGCAGTCACAATCCTGTCCGTGCTCAACCACAGTGCGATGATGGGTGTTGACAAGGGTGTTGTTCTCAGCAGACTCGTAAATGATGTTTCCCGAGTTGCCCAAGAAGATATTCGCCTTCAAGAGAAGGAAAAACGCCAGAAGGAGCACCGCCGCCGCCGCAAGGTTCAGTTCACCGGAAGTGATGCAGATGTACGGGAAGGAAAGGATGGCATGATCATTGATGGCATGGGCCCGATATTGAGCCGAAGAGTGACGGGTACATGAAGCCATGGTCGTTGACCATCCGGGCTCATGTCGGCTCCATTTTGCTGAAGGCTCTGATCGAGACCGCCAAGGTCAAGGTTGTCAAGAAGCACCCAGTCACTGGGGAACTTATCAGCCAATCCCAGCCAGCCTTTTCGCATATGATGCAACCACGAAAAGGAAAGAAGATCGGTGTGCTTGTCCTAAACGCGGATTTGGTTGAGCGAATGAAGCGGGAACCAGTGGGTGACTTCATTGCGAAGCATCTGCCCATGGTTGCCGAGCCGAAGCCTTGGGTGGGTTTGAACGAAGGTGGTTTCCTACAAAGCAAGGCCTCTTTTGTTCGAGTCAAGCCCGGCGATGTCGAGCAAAAACTTTACACCAGGGCAGCCATCAAGCGAGGTGACATGGAACGAGTATTCAAGGGCCTCGACGTCCTCGGAAAGACCGCCTGGAGAATCAACAATGATGTTTTGAATGTCATGGTTGAGGCTTGGAACACTGGGAAAGAGATCGCCAATATGCCCCCTCTAAGCCCCGAACTCGAAATGCCTACCGAACCTGCATCTTCAGAGGACCCTCTCGTGCGAAGACGATGGATTCGCGCAGTCAAGGCTGTGGAGAACGAGCGTTCAGCTCTCCACTCTCAGCGATGTTACATGAACCTGCAACTCGAAATTGCACGAGCATTCCGCAACCAAACCGTCTACTTCCCCCACAATGTCGACTACCGAGGCCGTGCTTACCCCATCCCTACCTATCTCAACCACATGGGAGCTGATCACACCCGAGCCATTCTCAAGTTTTCAAAGGGCAAAGTGCTTGGCCCCAATGGCCTCCGGTGGTTGAAGATCCACCTGGCCAACGTTTATGGCTTTGACAAGGCAAGCTTCGATGAGCGAGAGGCCTTTGCTACCGACAACCTAGCCAACATTGTCGACTCGGCTACAAACCCCCTCAACGGCACCCGTTGGTGGTTGAAGGCCGAGGACCCCTGGCAGTGTCTCGCTGCCTGCTTCGAGCTGAAGGCAGCACATGATCTCCCCGACCCCACGCGATTCGTCTCTCAGTTGCCAGTGCACCAGGATGGCACTTGCAACGGTCTGCAGCACTACGCCGCCCTGGGTGGTGACACGTGGGGTGCGCAACAGGTCAACCTTGTGCCTGGTAGCCGACCCGCCGATGTCTACTCTGCTGTTGCCAACTTGGTGAAGGAGTCCATCGCAAAGGATGCTGCGGCCAACAACCGCCTCGCTGAGATTGTTACTGGAAAGATCACCCGCAAGGTCGTCAAGCAGACTGTCATGACCAACGTTTACGGTGTTACATTCTCTGGCGCCAAGAAGCAAGTTTGCAAGCAGATTGATGCTCTCTACCCCAATCTCTACAAAGAGTGCGGTGTCCCTCATCTTCTTCTGTCGACCTACATTGCCAAACACATTTTCAGTGCCCTCGCAACCATGTTCCGAGGTGCCCACGACATTCAGTACTGGTTGGGTGAGATTGGTGGACGTGTCTGCCGGGCACTGACGCCTGCTCAGCTCCAGCAGATTGCGGATGGTTTCGAGACCAAGTCGACCACAGGCCGCAAGGTCAAGAAGGATAAGATCGGCAAGTCGGGAATGGACGAACTCACTCAACAGTTCCGCTCTACAGTTGTGTGGACCACTCCTCTCCGCATGCCCGTTGCCCAACCTTACCGCAAATCAACTATGAAGGAAGTCCGAACTTGTTTGCAGAGCGTGGCCTATTCCGTCAGCGACCAGACCGACCCTGTCAACCGAAGGAAGCAGCTCCAGGGATTCCCTCCCAACTTCATTCACTCATTAGACGCCAGCCACATGCTGCTCTCTGCCATTGAATGCAGCGAACTTGGTCTGGACTTTGCCGCCGTCCATGACTCTTTCTGGACTCACGCTGCGGATGTCGACATTATGAACGGCGTTCTCCGAGAAGCCTTCATCCGAATTCACGAGGAGGACGTGGTCGGCCGTCTCGCGGCTGAGTTTGAGGCACGGTACAAGGGATCACTATACCTCGCCCATATCGACCCAGATACCCCCGTTGCACGGAAGATTAAGGAGCTCCGCAAGACCAGCAAGCTCACCCCAAAGGAGGAGCTTTTGCTGGAGCACAAGCGCAGCACTCTCCTCCTCTCAGGAAACCCCTGGGATCTCGAGGCTGCCCAGAAGATCGTGACACCTGCTTCCGTGTATGACGAGATGTCTGCCTGCGAAGAGGACCTGGAGATCAAGGAGGCAGTGGATGAGATGGCTCTCGGCAGCATTCCCGAAAGCGAGGCTCAGATAGACGAGGCCAGTATCGCCAAGGAGATACAGCAGATGGAGGAGGAAGCTGCTGATGATACTGCTACCAAGCGCTCTGCTGAGTTTACTGAAGGCCTTTTGGCGGGTATGAAGCACACTCGATTTGAGCAGGAGGTGATTGAGCCAAAGAAGTACAAGACTCAAAAGAAGGTCAAGACGCCTTTGGCTGTCTGGCTGCCGCTGTCCTTCCCCAAGATTCCCAAAAAGGTATGCGGACTTGCCCCGACCCTCGATGAAATAATGATTTGCTCACTTTGGTTTTCAGGGCGATTTTGATGTTTCTCGCCTGCGGGAGAGCAAATACTTCTTCTCTTAATGGGCGATGTGTCTCCCATGTATGATTTTTGTGCAAGCAAGCGTGTCGGCACGTGTATACGGGGTCAGTGACAGGATTTGATGATCATTGAAGCATATAATGGCGTTTATTTTCAACGGCGAGGAGTTGCGCGACCACAAAAAAAAAGCATTCGGATAGAGCACGCATGGCATTTGAAGGCTCACGGATGCTGCTCTGCATATATATTCATAAACCAGCGAAATGGTGTACACTTTCTGTATATTACGACATTAAAAGAGATGAGGAAAAGATGGTATTTATCCTAGGTTGCAGGATAGACGTTGTAAAGAAGAATACAAAGTCAACTCTCAAGAGAAGACGTTCAGACTTTGCGCGACTGTGACAATTGAAGCCAAATTTTCACTCATATTTGTTCTAGTCTTTCGATATGTCTTGGAATCGTCGGCTGACTGAACCGGCAAACCTAGTACCATGTCCTCTCAACTTTAAGGTTAGCCTAATATGAAAAGTATTTAGTCGAAATTACTCTGAATAAAACGCCATTGATTTTTCTTGGATTGCTAGGTCGTAGTTTTGTCGAAAGGGGGACACTATTTGTGATTTGAAATCGAGGATGGTGAAACTTGTCCAGGAGCACTAAGCTACCCTATATGCTTTGGATTGTTCACAATATTACATACGGATTTGAGAGTGGTGGCAGCCGAGTTTGAGATCAATTGACAGTGTCTTCAGTCATTTTATATTCATCCAGTCCATTAGATGTACCGATCTACAGTTTTTTCCTTTCCACATTTCCCCATTTATCGGACCTGAGCACCAGTCAGGCTAGGGACGGTGCAGACGCCGCCGCTCTCGGTGACCAGCTTAGCAATGCCAGTCTTTCCGAGCTGCTCAACGACGCTGGCGTCGAAGGCAACCTCGAGTTTGTCGGTGGTGGTGAAGCCGGGCTGGAAGGTCTCCCAGATCTTCTTCTTGGGGTTGAGAACACCCTCAGGCTTGCCGTCGAAGCCCTCGAAGAACACACGCTCACCGGCCTTGGCGCCCTCAGGGGGGAGACAAGCTCGACGGGGCCCTTGTGGTCATCCTCACCCTCCTTGGGGACGGGAGAGGCAGCCAGGACCATGGCGCAGGACTTGATGCCGCGCATCTTGACGGGCTTCAGGTTGCAGACGACGATGACCTTGCGGCCCTGCATCTCCTCGAGAGGGATCAAGCCATTGAGGCCAGAGCAGACGGTTCGGCAGACCTGGCCCTCGAACTCGACATAGTCATCGTTGGCGGCATCCCCGACGGCAATGGTGGAGACGAAGAGAGAGTCGGCATCGGGGTGGTTGATAGCCTTGAGGATGTGGCCGACACGGAGGTCGATGAGAGCCGGGGAGAGGGGAGCGGCAGCAGGGGCAGCCTTCTGCTGCTTGGGAGCCTTCTCCTTCTTCTCCTTCTTGGGCTTGGCAGCGCCAGCAACCTTCTCCTTGACCTCCTCAACCTTCTCCTGGACCTTCTCCTTGGTGCGGTCGACGAGGGAAGTCTCACCACCACCAGCGGCGGCGGCGGCGGCGGCGGCGGCCTTCTCCTTCTTGAGACGCTCCTTCTCGGCCTTGGCGTCGACGGGAGGCTTCACGTAGAGGACGTTGTCCTGGTCGACCTTGACCTTGTCCTCGTCCTTGACCTCGAGGCCAAAGAGGATGGAGTTCTGGACGAAGTCGACGTGGCGGACAATGTGGGGGAGGCCCTTCTCGCCGGTGCGCTCCTCGGGAGTCCACTTAGCGACAACGGGGGCGAGCGTCTCGTAAATGGCGACGTCGGCCTTGCTGGGCTTGCTGCCGAGGAGGGTGGCGCGGCTGGAGAGGTGATTGTTGAGGGTCTCGAGTATGGAGGACTTGTCGTCAGAGGACTTGAGGCGCTCCGAAGTGGTGAGCCACTGCTGGATCTCAGCCTCCTCGGTGGGAGTGTAGGTCTGGCTGGAGATGGCGGCCATTCTTGCGATGTTGCTAAGGGACCGTAAAGGGGAGAGGCTGCGAGTAGCCGGACGAAGGACTCTGAGGGAGAACAGGGTGGCTGATTTTGAGAAAGAGGAAGCTCTGAGTGGGCTTCTCTCGGAGAGTTGGGTTTTGGAGTGAAGGTGTGGGTACAGTAATAGTCACAGTCACGATGAGTCTCACGACATATTTTTGCTTGGAGGTTTGGTGGGGTAACGATGGAGGGGCAATTGCCAGCTCACTGGGCCTTAAGCCTGAGGCTGATGCTCTGGTGATCCTGTGGCTAGTTGGGCGGTGAACCTGTGGCTGAAAAAGCCCAGCAGTTTCTGTTCTGTTCTTTAGTCAGCAGGGACCCACCCACTTTACACGAACTCGTGACATCGCTGCCTTCTCGTGTCAAGGCCCCAATTTCGTGCCGCGTTTCCATCCTCCTGCCCATGATCCTTGGCCTCTTTTGCAGCGATTGCTCTGGGAAAACAAATGCATTGGAAGCAAAAAGTGGATTTTTTTTTCGTCATTGAAAGGCATTTGTGCCAATTGGTCTATTTTGTTTGATCCAATCCGCTGTTTGTCTTTCTAGACATTTTTCGGTTCTTTTTTTCTCCCTCCCCTTTTCTTCTACCACTGCACATCAAAGGCGTCATTGAGTGTCCGAGCAACCGGCCGCCACAACGAGGTAAATCCTCAACGCCTCAACCTCCCGCCAAATCTGGCTCCATATTTTCCCATTCTTGCAAAACTCTCTTGTTATCGCTTTAATTTTGAACACCATGGATGCTCAGTCAGCCTCCGACCTTTCCGAGTCTGCGGCAACGAACTCGAGACTTCCCACCAGCGTGCCTAGCTCACCCCCTTCAGAGAGTCCCACGAAGGTTGACGATGTCACCGAGGACGTTCTAGTCAAGGAAGAAGAATCTGCTAGGGCCGCAAATGAGAAGGCGGAAGAGAAACGACGACAGGCTTTGGCGCGGAAGCGCAAGAAGAAGAAGGCCGAGACAAAGGCCGAGCGCGAGGCAAAAGCCAAGGAACTTGATGAACTTCTTATGAAGAGCGCTGCATTCAGCGACATATTGACTAAGAAGACACAGGTTCTGGGCCGTGTTGGAAGCAGCCTGGATGGCAAGACGTTGGGTGAACATGATCTTGAGATGGCTAAACAGCCCAAGTGCATGGTCGGTGGTACTATGCGAGACTATCAACTTGAGGGCTTGACTTGGATGTTTGAGATTTGTTCACAAGGAATGAGTGGTATTCTTGCTGATGAAATGGGTTTGGGTAAGTTAACTATTTGTATGATGAAGGACCTTCGCGTTGACAAAGTCTAGGCAAAACCGTTCAAACAATCTCTTTGATCGCCTTGCTACGTGAACAAGAAAATTATCTGGGGCCTCATCTCATTGTTGCCCCTTTGTCGACATTGTCTAATTGGATGGATGAGTTTCATCGGTGGACACCCTCGATTCCAGTCGTAATGTACCACGGGAATAAGGAGCAGCGGGAGCAGATCTTCCAGACGAAGATGATGCGACACCTAAAAGCTGGACGACCGACGGAAAAATTCCCTGTTGTGTGTACTTCGTACGAGATGGTTTTGAGAGACCAACACAATCTGTCGAGAGTCAACTGGGAGTTCATCATCATTGTATGTTGCTCGATGTTGCACCGAAATGGAATAATATGCTTACTCAACCTAGGACGAAGGTCATCGAATGAAGAATGCGGAAGCCAAGCTCTTCCAGCAGCTTAGGCAATTTTCCAGTGCCACACGATTGCTCATTACTGGCACGCCTCTCCAGAATAATCTCAAAGAACTTTGGTCGTTGCTGCACTTCCTCCTCCCTAACATTTTTACAGATTGGGAGGCTTTCGAGTCTTGGTTTGATTTCTCCGACCTTGAAGATGAGCGAGGTACTCAAGAATTCATTGGCGACCAGATGAAGCAAGATCTGGTAAAGAAGATTCACCTAATTCTGCAGCCTATGCTTCTTCGTCGTGTCAAACAGGATGTCGCTGCTTATCTACCCAAGAAGCGTGAGTATGTGCTCTTTGCTCCCATGACAAAGGAGCAGACGGATTTGTATAATGTGATCAGCAATAAAAAGATCGACACGAGATGTTACTTGGAAAATATGGTGACTGAAAAGATCAACAATACTCCACCTTCGGTCAAAGCAACTCGCGGCTCTTCTAGTTCTGCTGCCGCCACCCCTAAGATCAAGGAAGAGGCCCCGAAGACCATGTCTCTTCCCGTACGCGAATCTCCACGAAAGAAACAGGTACCTGTTAAGGACGCATCGCCTGTTGTCAATGCATTTTCTATGATGATGGGTAAGCGTGGTCGAGGTAGGCCGCCTAAGAACGTGAAGCCTGATACACTAGAAGCCATTTCTACACCCAAGAAGCCTGCGACTAAGCGCAAGAGCCCGCCTACTTCAGTCGTATCTGAGGCAAAGAGTACGAGGTCGAGCAGACAATCCACGCCCGTGGGCTCTCGCAGTCGCGGCCGCAAGACGAGAACATACAAGGAGGCCGATTCTGATGAGGAGCGCATGTCCGACGATGAGTTTGAGGCCAAGCTTGCCAAGGAGATGGCTAGCGACGACTTTAAAGAGGTGAAGGTCGAAACTCCGATGTCAACTGAGGAGCTTGAACGGGTACAGACCCTCGAGCTTGCTAGTAGGTTCATCACCACCGCACTACGTGAACAAAGCTGACAATCCCAGAAAAACAAGTTGCTCAAAAGAAGCTTGGTAACCCATTGGCGCAGCTCAGACTCGTGTGCAACAGTCCTCATAACTTTTATAACCCCTGGGCATCTACAACTAGTGTCCCTGTCGATGACACAATCGTCACCTCATCGGGCAAGATGCTCCTTTTGGACCGCCTTCTGCCTGAACTCTTCAAAGAAGACCACAAGGTGCTCATCTTCTCTCAATTCACTACACAGCTTGATATTCTCGAGGACTACTGTCGAGAGCTTCGTGGCTGGAAAGTCTGCCGTATTGACGGATCAGTCTCCCAAGAGAGTCGCCGAGAGCAGATTCGTGATTTCAACAATGACCCAGAGTACAAGGTCTTCTTGCTATCCACCCGAGCTGGTGGTCAAGGAATTAACCTTGCATCCGCCGATACTGTCATCCTCTTCGACAGCGACTTCAACCCCCAGCAGGATCTTCAAGCCCAAGACCGCTGCCATCGCATTGGCCAGACCCGTCCCGTCATCGTCTACCGTTTTGCGACCAAAGACACCGTCGAAGAATCCCTTCTCCTTTCAGCGGACGCCAAGCGCCGCCTCGAAAAACTCGTCATCAAGAAGGGTGGATTCAAGACCATGGGCCAAAAGCGCGACATGCGGGAGGAGCTTGACGAAGAGAGCCTGAAAGCCCTGCTCCTCAAAGATGGTGAAGTGTACAAGGTTTCTGGCGGTGAAGAGGTCCTCAGCGACGCCGACTTGGCAGTCCTCTGTGACCGCAGTGAGGCTGCTTACGAACGCGCGGCACAGGGCGACGGCGATGCCGATAGTTACCGCGTTGTCGAGACTGGAGCAGATTCTATCAAGATGGCCAGAAAGGATCAATAAAAATGGCTATTCAACGGGGGTATTCGGAACGGCGCCAGGCGGAAAACACAACACACACGAACATCATGATTGCTTCTTGTATGAGTCGAACAAGGCAGGAAGAGCTCCATTGCCGCTTGTCAAATTAGAGTAGATTTTGCTACGATTTCTCTGTAGTATCTTTGCTTCTTAGGAAGAGTATTTCATTGTTTTTTTTTCAACCTATATCAAGTACTCCATTTCCCGGTAACCTGACTTGGATATCATAAAATTTTCCAAACTCCCAACACCTAAACAAAAAGGGGGACACATGTTCATCACATCTCATCGTCACGCCTACTAGTTCAGCTCCTCCACGTAGCCAATCTGCTGCCTCGCGTTTGCGGCCGCCGGGCCTCCCGCCAGTCGCTTCGCCAGCCTCTCCTGGCTGTCGACCAGCTTCTTCTGCGTCTCCAGCCTCTTCTTGATCCTGTCGTCGGCGCCTCTCTCGATGCGCTCCACCTCCTCGCGCTCGCTGATCCTGAGGGCGCTGAGGGCCCTGGCGTTGTCGACGCGCTCCGTGTTCATGCGCGTCTCCCACTCGAGCATCTTCTTCTGGCGGCTCTCCTCGGCCTGAATCTCCGTCGATGCAATAGCTTTGGTGCGGGACATTGATGCCTCGGTCAGGGCGCGCTGTTCCGCAAGGCGTCTCTGCAGCGAGTCGTTGAACAGAGATTCTTCAAGTTGGGCCTTGGATTGCAGGGAAGAAATGTCTTCCTTGTGGAGTTTTCGTCGGCGAGCATCCTCCATCTCAGCCCTTTGAGCCCATATTTGCTGCTCCACGGTGGCAACCTCCTTACGGCGGGCGATGGCGATGGCATGATCCTCCGACTCTTGCTTAATGCGTTGAAGTCGCGCGATTCGCTCCCGCTCCTGAACCTCCATATCTTTCGGTAGACCAATAGCGTCCTCGGGTTGATCACCAGAATTGGCGTAGTAGACGTCAATGGCCCGATTTGCTCGGAGAAGGGCAAGCAGTTGATCCCGCGAGTCTGAGGCTGGGAGAACCTTGGTGATGTACATGGTTGGAGAATAAGTGTACTCGCCATTAGTATACTGGTTAAAGGGGTTATTGACATGCTTCCACATGGCGATTTTCAAGAAGCTTCGTGTCGTGGATACGGGATCCATGGAATCGAAGCACAAAAGCAATAGGGATTTACCCTGAGAGCGGATAGTGAGATCGGAACCGGAGTCAACGAGGAAGGACATGACTTTCTGCATCGACTTCTCCCGATCTGCTGTGAGTTCTCCTCCGCTAGACCCGTGACGGCAAAGCTCGCCAAGAGCGCTGCGACCATCGTGCAACGGGCTAGGAAAGTCAGGATCATGGCCAGACTGGACCAGAACTCTAACAGCAGGGAGATTAAGCTCTCGAGCGGCGTTGTGAAGGGACCCGTCATCCTTGGACGGTTCAAGGGCAAGCAGGTTACCCATGAGTTGGATTGATAAGTCGCCACCAATCTCAGTTGCCATGGAGAGCGGGCTGCGACCCCAGGCATCGGTAACATCGACCTCCGCTCCGTCAAGAAGAAGCATCTTGACTACGTCGGGCCTGCGAGCTTGAATAGCTAGCATGAGAGGTGTTGACCGACCAGCGCCAGTTTCAAAATTGACATTGGCTAAAAGATGGTCAATATGAAAATCGTATGCTGGGAGTAGCACTAAAACTTACCTCCACGCTCAATCAGCAGTTCAATCAACGCACTGCTGACTCTCTTTTGAGGCTGGGCGATGGCCCAAACCAAAAGTGAAACCTCCTCCGCTTCTTCATTAGGGTGAATACGGTACACTGTTGTCTGGTCATGATAATAGCCTGCATCCAAAAGAGACTGGAGAACCTTCTTCGATCGAGGGTATTGAGAAATGGCTCGGACTAATACTGGCTCGCTTCCTGGAATGCGTGTCATGACATCCATTCGCACATCGCCTTCGTGGTATTCAGTGAAGATCTCAAAGAGCTCTAGTGCCTCGTCCTCTGACATGGCATTATCAAAGATATGATCAAAGCCAATTGCAAGGGTTTGGGCAGAGGGGTGGCAAGTGAGCAGCTTCCGTGTCCATGACACGTTGGCTTTGGAGGCTGCTTGTCGAAGTGGCTCACCATCCATGTAATCGACATCGGCGCCATGAGCGACAAGCAGATCGACAAATTGGTCGGCAAGGCCATCTACATCTTCATCGCTATTTTGAATCG
Organism: Aquanectria penicillioides; assembly: GCA_003415625.1. Lineage (NCBI taxonomy): Eukaryota > Fungi > Ascomycota > Sordariomycetes > Hypocreales > Nectriaceae > Aquanectria > Aquanectria penicillioides. Next base: position 696,618 of record PYIU01000003.1, read on the forward strand.
CATGAATAAGTGCGCCACTGAGAGCATCCCCCTTGGCACCCTGTTCCAGAAGTATCCTGGCCACTTCCAAGCCGTTGGCGCTGAACCATGTCTTGAGGTTATCCTCCGTAAATCCTCTGGAGAAGGCAGCGTTGACATGCTCCTCAGCGATTCCTTGATCAAAGATCAGCTTTAAAATTGGAGCGGAACATTTCTGTGTCACAGTAAGCAATGACTGGCAACTATTCGTCAATGGCGATGCACCGCAGTCAAGCAGCAGTTTGATTAGTTCTTCGTCAGGCTCTTCCTCGCCAACAGCCTTGCTCAAGGCGATGTGCACCTCTTCGGTGGCTGGCATACCGGCCTTCATTAGATCGTGGATAATCTTATATCGTATTTCGCTACTCAATTTCCAACACGCCTTGAGTGCCCTTAAGAGGGTTGGGGCGGATGGCTTCTTCTATACAGCCGCGTCAGCGACTCCACTTAGAACATGGCTGAGCCGACTTACCTGATTTCCGCCTTCGTGCCAAAGACCGAGAAGTAATTCAAGGTTCCCGATAAAGGCGCTCCTAGTGGCTGCGACCACAGCTTCACCGTTGCTAAAATTAGGGTCCGCGCCAGCGGCGAGTAATACTCGTAGAACTTCCTGGCCGCCTTCGCCGTATCGCGCGGCAGACACCAGCTGAGTGTCAACCACGTCACCAGACACGCCCCTGCTCAAAAGCCGCTGGAACACCATGGCTCGCTTGTTCAGATCTCTGACCTCTGTGGCAGCCTGGAAGCCTCGTTCCAGAGTTACCTTTTGAGCATTCAAGTCGGACTTTAGCAGCACATCCAGAACCTCAACGGAGCCACCGCGACACGCTTCGATGATCGCTTGACCATCGTTGGTCGAAATACTGGCGCCGTGGGCAATGAGGATATCACCCAGCTTCAAATCACCATCTCGAGCAGCAATCAGCAGTGCTTGAGAGGCAACTTGGGGGCAACCCCAGCCTTGACCAATCGAGTGCAAATGGCGAGCCTTGGCGTCCAGTCCCCGATTTTCATAGCATTGTTAAGAGCCGTGTTTCTAGTTTCGACTGAATGCTTTGTTTGCGCAAGCAACATACTCAAGATCTCGGGAGACTCCTTTGACACGGAGAGCACCAAAGCCTCACCGTCTGCGGCATCTGCAGCGTTCGCTAGGACGTTGATGAGCGCAATGTCATCAAAATAGGTGTTGATGGCATGATTCAAAGCTCTGTTGACCTCGAGTGGATGAGCGCCAGATTCGACCAGTCGCTTGGCAAATGTGAGGCGGTCCATCGGATCAGAAATACGCAGCGCATGAGGGAGCGCCACTGCCAGTGATGCTGGCGTGAGAGGATGCTGGCAATTAAATAGCAAGTCGCAGAGCGGAGTGCTCGCTGCAGCCACTGCATGGCACAATGCGGCAGCCTGATAAGCATTCGGATCTGCGCCGTATTCGAGCAGCTGCTTTAGAGTAGAGATTGTCGACTGTTTGGTGGTGTCACGAAGGAGCGACTGGACTTCGTGCGCAAGCATACCGCTCATGTCTCCTCGCCGACTGGCCTTGGATTGAATCACGCTCAGCTTCCACGTTTTGTTTTCGGTGGATGGCAAGGGAGCCAACTCGTTCATGCAGCGAGTGATGGTATCCCCAGTTGGCTTCCCCAGGTTCAACAAGAGCTCCAGGACCTTTGGGTCAGGATTTTGGACAGCCTTTGTTACGATGGCACCGTCAAGGGCGTTGATGTCGCCTTTCCCGTGCTGCAGGAGAAGCTGAAGGAGAGACATATCGACCGGTTTCTCGGCCAACGCTGCCTGCAAAGCGGCAGCTACTTCAGTCACCCCGATGCTTGCGCCAGCACCGAGAAGGATTGAAAGCATCTCGTGGCGCGCACGATGATCATCAGCCTTCATCACGTCGTCGATTCGCGCGGCGGCTGTCTGAGGGGACGACTTTTGAATCAACAAAGACAAGAGATTGATGTCTTTCTGTACAATAACAGAGTGTAGGCCGGCACCTTTATTATAATTGATGTCGGCGTTGTGTTTCAAGAGAAGGCGGATCAAAGCCTCATCGCGTTGAGAAATGTCAACGTTTATGGCATCCTGCAGAGCGGAATGGAGGCATGGTCCTGACAATGGCCCCTTGAGGAACAGATCGATTATTTGATATCGGTCCCTTGAAGATAATGATCTCGTCAAGGGGAAGACAAGCGTTAGAGTTTCGGCGGATGGTTTGGCAGCAAGGAGTTTGGCAGTCATATCCGCATCTCCTCGCACAACGGCAGTTCGTAAGGCCTCGCCATTCCTGTGGTCAGGAGATGCCACTGCATGGCGATTGCTAATGCGAGACCTCCGCTGATGAATTGAATCTCGGCGGGAGACCTGTGGGTCGGGAAAATGCGGAGTGAGGAGGAGCTCGACAGATTGAACATCTCCCGCCTGAACTGCATGAATAAGACACTCGTCCAGTGTAGAACCGCTTGCACCCTTCCGGAGCAAGAGGTAGAGGAGCGAATAGCGAGTTTCGAAGGGCGCCTGTCGGGGGACTAGATTTAAGCAGCTTGAAGCTAGGGCGGGGCTGATTGTAGAGTGCTCGTTTAATAGGGAGCCAACAAGCTCAGATTGGCCCCTGGAGATGGCTGTCTTCAAAACCGAGGCGTCGTTGAATTCAACGGACACGCCGTAGGATGCGAGAAGGCTGGCCATCTCAAAGAATTGGGAGGCACATGCAAGCTCAAGGGATTGAGAGAGGATGTCGCCTTGGGCACCGCAGCACAGCAGAAGCTCGGCGAGCTCGAGTTTGGTGGTGGGGCTCATGGAGACGTGCTCCATCATGAGCTGGAAGGCCTCTTCAAGACCGGGACTCTGCGGGGGCTTGTTTCCCATGGCTATGGCAATGGCGATGTCTCGGCGGCCGCTGTTGACGGCCATCTTTAGAGCTTCGGCATTGTTGTAGTTCCCGTCGGCTGTGGAACGGGTGAGATGTAGCACAGTCCCGAGACACTGAGCTCGGGCTGCATCACTTAGAGACTGAGACACGCACAAAGATGAGGGTCTGCCGTCGGACTGGAGAAGAAGCGCAATCATGCTGGATAGGCCTTGCACCACGCAGGCCCGGCGAAAGGCGTCCTGGCCCTCTGGGGTCTGCGATGCATTGGCGCCATATCGCAGTAGCACCTCGACAATGGGCGTATTTCCGCTTCGGATTGCGACTGGGAGGCAATTGTCGAGGGTGAATGGGTCGGCGTGGGGGATTAGGACCTGGACCATCTCCAGCTGGCCGCGCTCCACAGCCGTCTTGAGCAGCCGAGTTCTGTCACCAACATTCTCGACGCTCTTGCGGCGAGCCAAAAGCCCCGACTTTCCGGTTTGCATGCCATGGATGTCGACTCCCGAGGCGGCCAATTTCGCGATGAGCGACTCGGCCACACCGGGCGATCCGCAGTTGCTCACCCATTGGCTCAGGACGTCGAGGATGTCCTTTGTTTCATAGCCCTTGTTCTTCTTGAGGTTGCTGGAAGAAAAGGCTCGAGACAGGCCACTCTTGGGACGCAGCTGGGCGACTTCGGCAGAACGCCTCACCAGGAGGTCCTCGGCAGTTTGGTCATCGTTGAGGGAGCGAAACGAGGGCGGGTCTTGGGGTCGAATGAGCGGTGCGGGAGCAGGCGGGAGCACGATGGCCCATTGCTCAGCCAGCTGGATGATGCGCCGCTGGCGGCTGTCGGCCGTTGGGGGAGGCATGCTGGGATTAGTTTATCATTTGGCCCCCGAGGTGTGAAGCTGCAGTAGTGGCGGGAGGTGAAGAAGAAGAAGAAGAAGAAGAGGAAGCAATATTAAGGCGGACAAAGAGGAGGTGTCGTCGAGGCGGGCGAAGCAGTCGGAGGCAAACGAGCGAGGGGCCGTCGAGGCGTGGGAGGTGAATCGGTGACAGGGCCTGCTACCGGCGTACCAAAACAGGTAAAAGAACAACTTGCGATGGATCAAAGAAGCAAAGTGGAAGAGTTGAAAATTGACGAGACAAGAGGAAAAGCCCTGGAGCCTAGCCTGGTGCCAGGGCTTGGAGCTAGAGCCCTGTTCCGTGGTACGGATACTGCACGAGAAGAGGCTCGTCGCATGGCATCTCGTTTGACGTCGAGCCCATGGCCCACGCTCACGCCCACGCTCACGCCCACGACCACACCCACTGGAGCTTCCTCTGATTCCTTCTTTGGCAGTGGGTGGTCAGTGTGTGTTCAGTGTGTGTCAGTGGATGGAGGGGTTCGCTCCCAATGCTGCCTACTGGCTTGAACACCGCCGGGCCCATGGCCGTTTGCCCCTGCTGTAGGCGGTGGAGCACACTGCGCCACTGCCGCATAGGGGCCCTGGGTTGCCGCTAAAACTCCCTGTGATGGTCACCTCAGTCCCCCGACTCCCCCCCCTTCTAAAGGTCGAGGGAATGGAATGGTGCCGCGGATCCGTGTGGGCGCGTGGATTAGTGCGTGCCTTAGCGCCCAATCCTGCTCGGCGGGCTCGCGGGCGGCTCCCTGAAGCACTGGGAACGTGACGTGATGACCCATGACGTTTCACCCGCCTCTCGACGTGATTGTGTGGAGGAGGGCCTCGTTTTGACAGTTCCAGACGAGCCGTCGAATCGAGGGAGTGGGCTGCGGGTCGTCGCCGCGCCCTCTTGCTCTGCCACCTCATACCCTATTCATGCGATTCACCAATAACCTGGGCCAAGAGACATACATGTACATGCTCTCCGCTCGGCTCTAGGGCATCCAGGATACCTCCAAGGCATCTCCAAAGGCTCTCGCGAGGCTCTGGCGGTCCGGGCGGGTGCCATCCGTGCCAAGCCAAGCCCCAAACAATCGAGGCTGGGCTTCCACTGCACTGCCCCCTTGGAATCCATTCATCATGACATGCCTTGTACCAAGGTAGCAGTAGTCTTGCAGCAGCCCCCCTGTTGGTAGCAGCAAGCCTACAGCTGGGAACCGGGTTGTGCGCGGGGGGGGAGAAAATGAGCATCAAACATTGACCATGTACTAACTAGTCTACTGTACCGGTATTCGTACTGCTGTACATTAACCATCAGGTGCCCGCCTGTCACATCACACATGGCTCCCAGCACCGACGACGGTTGATAGCTAAGCTCTAAGCGGTACCATTCGAGCGGGTGGAGCTAAGAATAGCTCCCCTCCTCCACTCAAAACTCAGACTTTGGGCGGATCGATTTGTCTCCCTCTCCCGAGGCCGAGGACGAGGACGAGGACGAGGGTGAGGACGACGCACATGCACATGGCGTAACCATTGAATCATTCACATTTCTAGCGAAGTCCTGCGGTCTCCACGTTACGCAATTGCTGGCGCAACGTCGGGGGAGGGGTTTCCCTCATGGAGAAGACGGAGAAAAATTCGTCACCTTCCTGAATCGCTTTATTCGCATTCGTCGTATCCCGTCCGGGCTATCCGATCTCCGATACTGCGGCCCTGGGATTGCGACGACTTTCGGTCGGTACGGCGCTTGCCGGCCGTCTCAGACTTGACACGCGGAGGTTGTACTTTTCACGTAGTGCAGTGGACGCGGATGTGGCAGAAAGCTTTTTCACATCGCCGCCGGAAAGGAGGACATGTAAAAAAAAAAAACAAAAAAAAAAAACAAAAAAAAAACAGGATTTTTTTTTTATCTTCCTTATCACACATTCTTTTGGGCTGCTGAGGCTGCATGACACCCCTTGCAACTAGATGTTGGCTGACCACTGAGCGACATGCAAGTGTTATTATTTTTACACTTTGCTACGCTGTCCGGCCCGTGAAAAACCAGCCTCCAAATGCCCAACCTGCACGATACAACTCACTGGACCGGGTAGGGGAGGATGCGCTGGTCTTTGCGAAACCAGGGTTGCGAAATTGCACTTACGAGAAACAAAGAGAACCATACCACATGACGAAACTAAAATTGTGGAGTTGACGATTCTCGACACTTTTCTTCTTTCTTCTTCTTTAGCTTGCTCTTCTACGGGAAGCTTCACCAAGAGTTGGACTCCCCTACAACACAATGCAGAGGAGAGACGGTACTGCAACCGAGGCGTCCAATGGTCCCAATTTCAATACCACCTGGACATGGGTTGGCAGCTCACTCAAGGTTCCATTCCGCACACTTCCCAGACCCAATTCGGATTAATCAGTTTCTGGGATCGAAATAACCTTGTTTGCCCCTGCCTATTTCCTAACTGAAGATGCTCCAAGCTCAATGTAAGCAGCATTGCATCCGAGCTATCCTCGACTACAGGCTGGCGGTCGCTGATATCGGTGAGGCTAAAATCAATGGCCAAGAGGATGTAAGATCATAATTTTCCCAGAGGATTAGGATATTTGATTTAAAAATCTTGCTCCAAGAGATATCCTCCACGCTCGACCACTATCGATGCTATGAACAGCCTGAATGGATGTGCACAGCCCGGAGCCACTGGGCCTTGCGGACGGCCTCGCGAGACAGCCTCGCCACGGGAGGCCACCCAATTCAACTTATAGGCCGAAGGGTCTCAATATCTGTTGGTCCTTAGGACTTGTGAAGCGACTGTTACCTGTGAAGAATGCCGTTGGTTGTGAAATGGATTATGTCCTGGTCGTTGCCTATCCCAATGCTCTAGAGTATAGCCCCATGGGCTCCCTGACAAGCTGCATTGCGAGGAATATTTAAGTGAGCCTTGGGTAAGGCCTTTGTATGAACGTAAAGAAACAGTTTCGTAAGTTTGTCAATGATCCTGAACTAAATTTAACGGCCTTTTCTTTATCATGGCAGCCGAGACTAATCCTTCTACTCCAACGTCGCTCTCAGTTGGAGCCTCGGAACCGGCGCAGCCACCCGCCTTCTCAAATATACGAAGTCATAAAATCCCAAGATACTTGTTCCGGTGCATGATCCTCATACGGCGGGGGTCACAAACACGAGAGTTATAGTGCCTCCCACTCGGCCGCAGAACCGCCAGGACATTATTGAACTCTTCAAGGAGAACCCAGAGGGCGCCATTGAGAAACTAAACGGACACTTGCAAGGAGCAGAATGGTGTGATACAACCTCGTGCAACTTGATGAGCTGGACTTCTTCACTACTTTTCGCTTTGCTCTACGGTAGCTACAAGGAACGATACGAACAAACCAACTTTGCAAGGCTAAAACTTCTGATCCTCGACACCCAAGGGATGGAAGATGGGATATTTGTTAAAGATATGGACATAATAAAACACTTCATTGGAGATGAAACTTCCAACGAACGGGGCACTCTTCCGTCCTTGAATGGACTTCGGAAGAAGGACTTTTACTTTGGAGAATACCTCTCACATGGCCGGATCGACGTCCATACTCGGTGCGTGCAGGCAACATTTCAACAGATGATAACCTCTGGGCTGAAAAGCCTCTACCCTTGGCTTTTCGACGCCTCTCTCAAAGGGAAATGGGCCTACAGCACAATCGATGCTCGAGACAATTACGCGCATGTCGAGCAGCCCGCACAGATGGCCGAAGTACAGCTGGCGTTGAAAATTGTGCGGAATCGTTTGGAAACGACCCAAGGTGGGATTTTCCAATCACTGCAATGCTACTTGGCTTGAAGAAACGCCCTCGACGTGACAGAGCTATAATTGACGCGCTCAAAGAACTGAAGGGTAAGCCTGGGTTTCCAGTTTGCCAATCCATGTGTCGTACACTGACAATCATTCAGAGACAATAGCGCACCCATCTTACTTGATGACGCTCAATATTGATGATGAAAAGCTACCTGAGGTTGAAAACTTTCGGGAAATTATCCAGGATGTGTGGAATGACTGTTCGGACTTGGCGTTGCTGTTGGGTCGTTTGGAAATTTGACAGAGGCTGAGAGGCGGTGCTGGCTGAATTGAAGGACATGTTAGTATGACAGTGGGGAGAGAGGAAAGAGGAATAAGAACGACTATGGAGCGGTGATGTGTACCAAGGGGCCTTCATTTGTAAATCATTATCGTTTGTTATATAAAGTGTTAGAATTGGACGACTGAATTTGCTGAATAGTACCACTAGCTGCGTAGATCTATCGGGGATGATGGGTACTTGGATGTAACGTGTGAGATCTGCCAGCTGGTTTGCGTATAACTGGACCAATTTGTTCTAGGCTCATTGCGGCCCGTCAGCAATTGGGTATTTGGTCCCCGACAGATAGATAAGTTGGATAGGATATCTATATAAGACAGCTCATCCCCAGATCTGAAGCTGACTTTCTGAAAAGCTCCCCCGTGATTCTTGTGTGTCATGGCCAGAGCTCCGCTATCCATCCGCCTTCGTGACCCGACCCACACCCCGGAAAATCGCAAATTCTCGCTCCACCACCGCCCCGCTCCGTCCAACGAAAAGCCGCTCTTTGCCGAACCCGTTCTCGGCGTTCGCAATGGCATCGGTTATCGGTTATCGGGGAGTCAGTCCACTCAGGCTGGGCCCGTCGCGCGCGCGCGCGCTGTGAATGACGTGCGCGGGCAGTTCGGGACCTGATTGCTAAGCAGCTGGAGGCGAGGGGGGAAAGCTCCTCTGATGCCTGTCGAATCAATTGGCCCTGCCTGAGCTTCGCAGGGGCGGGGTGCGGAAAGGCGCAAGGCGCACCGGCGAGACACGCGAACGGAGTTGAATTTACCCCGCCATCATGGCAACCAAAGCCGCAAAAATCAGAGTCGCAGCCTGCGAGCGTGTGCGAGCGTGTGCGAGCACCCCACTTCCGAAGGGTGCGCCGGCCAGCTCCCGACGTGCGCCCTGGGACAAGGAGAGGGAGAGAGGGAGGGGAGGGAAAGCTTCTGATGGATGGCGTCCGGATATACACTCCTGGATATGCCGACTGCTTCCGAAGTCGCATTGATAAAGCTAAACTACCCTGTCTGCCCTTCCGCATCTGACGTCTCGCGAGGTTGTGTGCTTAGTCCAACGTATGAAAAGCTGCATATGGCCTTGCCATTCGTCTTGCCGGTCTACCGCTCGATTCACCAACTCGCCAGCTCCCGGTTGACGCTCGTAACATCTGCTTCTGCTGCTGCTGCTTTCTCCTCTCAAACCGTCCTCCGTTTCGGTCCTCCTCGCACACAGCGTTCCCCCACGAGACAGCTCGTCGCCTCATTTTCCACCACCACTGCAGCCATGGCTCCCATCCCAGCCACCATGAAGGCTGTCCAGATCAGCCACAACGGCGGGGTCGAGGCCCTCGAGTACAACGACATCCCCGTGCCCAAGATCGCCGAGGGCCAGATCCTCGTCAAGAACCACTATTCCGGCGTCAACTACATCGACACATATTTCCGCAGCGGCCTCTACAAGGCGCCCCATCTCCCCCTCACCCTGGGCCGCGAGGGCGCCGGCGAGGTCATCGAGGCGCACTCGTCCGTCTCCAGCGTCCCCGTCGGCTCCCGCGTCATCTTCATGGGCACCTACGGCACCTACGCCGAGTACAGCGCCGTCAACGCCAAGGATGCCGTCATCATCCCCGAAGCCCTCGCCACCGACAAGGCCGCCGCCGCGTACCTGCAGGGATTGACTGCCTGGACCTTTGTCCGCGAAGCCGGCGAAGTGAAGCCCGGCCAGTGGGCGCTTGTGCACGCCGCTGCTGGCGGCGTCGGCAGCCTGCTCGTCCAGATGCTCCACGCCGTGGGTGCCAAGACCATTGGTACCGCTAGCACCGAGGAGAAGCTTGCCCTGGCCCGCAAGCTCGGCGCCGGATGGACCATCAACTCCAACGACGACGTGGTGGCCAAGGTCAAGGAGATTACCGGCGGCCACGGCGCCGACGTCATCTTCGATGGAGTGGGCAAGGCCACCTTTGACACTGACATCGATGCCATTGCACTCAAGGGCCACCTGATCTCCTTTGGCAATGCTGTAAGTCATGAGACGACAAACGTGATGCCACGCTTTCAACTTACTAATAATCCGATAGTCTGGTGCGGTCCCCCTGTCAACATCCTCCGCCTCACCTCCAAGAACATCAAGCTGATGCGACCTGTTGTCACTGGCTACGTTTCCGAGCGAGAGAGCCTCGAGAAGTACACTAGCGAGCTCTTTGAGATGATTACATCTGGAAAGCTAGAGATTGCCGTGCATGAGGTGTACCCCCTCAAGGACGTGGCGACTGCCCACAAGGACATCGAAGGACGAAAGACAGCGGGCAAGCTGCTCATAAAATTGTAATTAGATCTAAGCCTTCTCTTTTTTATTCTTCATCATGCTACGTGTCTAAATGTCATGGACGCCTCAAATGTCTCTGTGTCCAAAAAAAAATATCTATGCTAATAGATTGATCAGGATCCAAGGCGCGAGGAGGCCTGCTCGCATTTAAATCTAAGCCTTGGAGGCCTTGATGGCGTCCAGGAGAGCCTGGGGAGGCTCCTGGCGGTAACCCTTGGGTTGTTGTCAACCCAGTGCCACAGGTCCTTGCAGGCCTCCTCCATGGTGAGCTCGGTCTTCCAGTCGAGCTCCTTGTTGGCGAGCGAGGGGTTGGCAGTAAGGTCGAGGACATCGCCCTGTCGGCGGGGGTTGACCTCGTAGGGGAGATCGCGTCCAACGACGGAGCTGAAGGCCTTGATGATCTCGAAGACGGTGCTGCCACGGCCGGAACCCAGGTTCCAGGCCTTTACGCCGGGCTTGTTCTCGCGGAGGTAGTTCAGGGCGACAAGGTGGCCACGGGCAAGATCGACAACGTGGATGTAGTCACGGATGGCGGTACCGTCGCGGGAGGCGTAGTCTAACAAGTGTTAGGATTGCTACAGTCAAGACAAATTGAGTGTTTCATCAACTTACCGTCACCGAAGACGAGAAGCTTGTCGCGGTCGCCGGTAGCAACCTTGCCCAGGAGGGGGAGCAGGTTGTAGGGACTCCCTGAGGGTCCTCGCCCATGATGCCGCTGGGGTGGGCACCGCAGGGGTTGAAGTATCGGAGCAGAGCGCCGTTCCACTGCTTGAAGTCCTTGCCCTCCTTCTCGAGGTTGCTTCGCTGGGCATTGACGAAGTCGGTGATGACATCCTCAATGATGGACTTGGTGCGGCCGTAGGTGTTGGTAGGGCCAATGGGGCAGTGCTCGGGGATGGGGATCATGTTAGGGAAGCGGGTGGCATCGCCGTAGACGGTGGCGGAGGAGGAGAAGACGATGTTGGAGACGTTGTTGCGCTCCATGGAGCGGAGGAGAGCAATGCTACCGCCAACATTGACACGGTAGTACTCGAGAGGGATGACACCCGACTCGCCCACGGCCTGAAGTTGCAATGCACAGGTTAGCGAGAGGCCGAGCTACAAGAGCACGAAGAGCCTGGGAAGGGACTTGCCTTGAGGGCAGCAAAGTGAATGACGCTGTCGATGGCAGGGTGCTTGGCAAAGACCTCATCGAGGGCCTTCTCGTCGGTCACGTCGAGCTTGTAAAAGGCGGGGCGGCGGCCGCAGAGGAGCTCAATGCGGTCGAGGGCGACCTCGGACGAGTTGTACAAGCTGTCGACGATGACGACATCGTAGCCGTGCTCGAGGAGAGCCAGAGAGGTGAACGAGCCAATGTAGCCCGTGCCACTGCAGAGATAAAAAAAACGCACACGGTCAGCAAAAGGGGCTCGACAAAGCTCGTGGTGTAGGAAAGTGGCGGGATCGAGGCCATTGTATGATTTCTCAGACAATGAAAGCAGGGAAAGCAAGTGCAGTTGGAAGGGTGCAGGTGCATTCTAGGGACGATTTGAGCCTTACCCAGTGACGAGGACGGTTCCGACAGCCATTGTGAAAGTCTTTGTTGTTTGACAAGAAAGTTTTGCGGTGAGGATTCAGAGAACGGGGTGGTGGTGTAGTTGTAGATGCAGCGTAGTGCGGGAGGTCAGGTAAGGAGGTGAAGCGCTGGGTGGTGGCGGGGCAGGTTTTTGCGCTTGAAGGCTTGGAGGGGAACTATCGGCGGGCTCCAATAAAAGAGGATACGCGAGGCACACAGCACACGGCGGCAGCAAGCAGGGGGGGGAGCTTCAGTGGAGACGGGAGGGAGCGGCGTGGCCACTTGGACGCGAGTTTAACAATAAGTGAAGACAAAGGCTGAAGAGTGGTGTGTACATGCACATGTAGCTGTACTTGGTATAGGTAGGAGGGGAGTGAGAACCTGGAAGGCAAGACAGGTACACAGAGACAGAGGAGAGCAGCAGCAACAAAGATGAATAGAAAAAAAAGAGAAGGGGCCTATTAATACATGAAGAATAAAATGAGATGGGATGGGACGACGAGGTGCCAAAAGGGTATACGATACTGGACACGGTGTTAATGGGTGTCGAGATCTCTGCGTCCAAGGTACCGTCCATTCGGATTGCGGCATACCCATACCTCTAGGGCCGCTGGCACTAACTCTGTGACGTGAGAATTAAGAAAAAAAAAAAAGGCTGTGCGGATACTGCACAGTTCCATCCCTACCACCGCCTGGTTTGTTTGTTGTTATTGCAAGCCCCCCTTCACCACAGCAATCCCGTATTAATTAAGATGACGACGATTTCCGGGGCACGAAACTATCGACGGTAGTCTGTCGCAACGGTGGGGGGAGGGCCTGAGGGGCTGTCTAGGGGATCAGCCGCGAGGGGGACTTCACACGCTGCCGATGCCAAGGCAAGAAGGCAAGGGTCCTGTCCTTTTAGCTCTCATCTTTATATTACGTGCGTCCCAGCTGCGATGAATGCAACACCATGCTGTGCCGCTTTGGGGACTTTGGCAAGCTGTGGCTGATTACTCGACTTGATAGCTCGCAGCTGCTTTCCCGTGCCTTGCGTGCCTTGCTGGGCTTGTCACAAGAAACCGACCCGACCCAGCATCTCTGCGAACCGCCATGCACTGGATATGCACACCGTATCTCTGCTTCGGCTCTCGAGCCTCGAGCCTCAACACCTCCGCCCGCAATCGACATTCGTGCTCATCAACCCCCCCAACCTTGCTTCTTCCCCCTCCCTTTTTGCATGGGTTGAGAGACAGAGGCTTGAAATTGCGATGAGGCATTGGACCGATGAGGTGATGAAGAGTGACATACCGCAGTCCCCTGCCACCATGTGCTTTGTACCGTCACCTGCGACACAACGGCCTCAAAAGCCATTCGAGGAATCGTACGGACTAGATTCTCGCCCATCTCATTTATCTGAATATTCCGCAAATTAATTGGCTAGAATCGTCTTCAATTCTCAAATTCGTAGCCGCCCGTCCTCATCTCATCTCATCTCTCAATATGGCCTTCCAAATGGGCCGCTGTCTGCTCTGGCGGCTCCCAAAATCGCCCAACCACGTGATCACGTCCCAGCCTCTGAATTTGCGCCGCCTAATCCTCGGCGCGCTTCGCGTTTCCCGGCCGCCATCGCGAAAACACTCACAACCAGCATCGCCAGGGATATCGCCAGAAACGGAATTTGTATTCAATCCCCCGGTCATTGACTTTGGTTGCGGAATCTCTTGAGTCGAGTCATTTTCAAAGAGTCTTGGTCTGGTCCGAGTCGCGCACTTGCCTCGTTGTGCACGGTTGGCTGCCTTCGCGCTTCCCGGAGCTCCCCGTACGCCATCAACACGCCGCCACCACCATCATCACGGCTACCACCACAACCACCACCACCACCATGTTCTTTGTTTGAGTGCGCATGTGCCTCGACTTTTAGCTTCCCAAGTTATCAAGGGATACGGCCGCAGCGGGCACTCGCCTTTGTTACCCACCTCCGGCATGAGTGCTGTTCACTCTCCGACTTTCGCCCCATCTATTTTGACGCCTTGGATGAGCCTGGTACTACCTTCACACCGTTGCACTTCAAACCTTTTGGACAACTGCTCAACCTCCCACTTGCGCGATCCCTTTGAGGGGACGGTTGCGACCGCCCTTTCATAACCTTAACGCGCCGCCTTACTTCTGCTCAAACTCGGCTGTTGTTTTTTCCTCGCTCATCTCATCATCACCGCCATCACAAGCTCTCCCACCTCTCATCTCTGCTCATCAAAACCACAATGCCGCCAAGAGCAGCACCCCGACGCAGCACCCGTTTCTCCAGCAAGGAACCAGAGCCTCAGCCTTCTCCTGAGCGGCCGGGCATTTTCGTGCGACCTCAACTCCCCGCCTTGCATGGTACCCCGAGTTCTCGGAGGCAATACACCTATGGCTCCGGCGCGGAACCACCATCTCGCCTTGGAAGCGGACTGCAGCGTATGGATATCAGTAACGCCGTCAACCAGGCGCTTACGAGACAGGAGGATGATGACGGGTTTGCACATCCGCAGAGGCCGCGAGCAAGAGCGACTGCACTGGATTCTGACGAAGATGAACTAGCCGGCCCCTCGAGGCGGCTTAATGCACCAGTTTTGAACCCCCCACGAATTAGTGAGTTGCTAAAACGATGACGTGAATATCAACAACCACTAACACATCATAGGTGCCGCAGGAAATCTGAGCCCAACTCGGCAGGCTGTCGCTGCTAGAGACGATGACAGCATGCGTAGTTTTGGAATGGAGAGTGACTATTATGGCGATGCAACGATAGAATCCACTCCCGCCAGCACCCCAGTGCCAGATGTTCGCCCAGCGGCTTTGCCACAGCGGCAAATCCCCAAGAAAGTCACTGAAGAGAGAATTCCAGAAGCCTCACGTGAAACGTCAACAAACACACGTTCCACATCCGATGCTAAGACCCGGACCGGACGGGCCGGTGTGGGCCAAAGGGTGGGGAGCACCCAACCCGAACCAAAGCCACCACAACCTCAACAGGATGCAGTGGACGAGGATGAAAGCGAAGAGGAGAACGAAGAGGATGCCAGAAATGCCGCCCAGGGACACCGGATACGAACGAACACACCGGCCCCGAATCGAATGCGTCAAGGTAACTTACGACAGCTCAGGTCTCAACACACCTCTGAACCCCAGCCAGGAGATGAGGGGCAAGACAAAGGCTCTCAGGAGGACAATGATCGACCAAGGGTAACCAAGCCCTCCCATGCGCGCGCATTGCGAGGTCCAACGTTAAATCCCCCTGGCGTGGCAAAACCAGTTGAGGCACCAACCAAGGGAAGGCAGAATGGACCCCGTTTCACAATAACCAAGCCGTTAGAGGACGATTCTATTGATTCTAGGGGAACTCTGCAAATAGGCAAGTCCAGTGGGCAAGGTCTATTTGCACGCGAAAAGGAGTTGAACAAACGGACTTCCTTTGATAATCACAGATTCCCGGATGATCGTTGGGAACGCGATGCTGCAATTCAGCGTGCCATCATGGAGGCTGAGGCGGAAGTTGCCCGTGAACGGGAAGAGCAAGAAGCGGCGCGACAACGCGTGGCAAGGCGTCAACGGCGGGCTTGGCTCATGTCTCTATGGCCACTGAGCATGTTCCGGGGGCTTTTCGGGACCCAGCCCAGAGAAGAAGACGACGAAGATGAGGATGATGAGTATGTCGGACCGGGTCGCGCAGAATGGTGGCGACTTTTGCATCCAATGACCTATCTCCAATCTATCGTCTGGCTGATTGACAAAGTTATGGATTACGTTGTCAGTTTCATTGATAGAATTTCCAACATCAACCTCCGACCCCGGATCCCACGACCAAGCGAAAACTCTTATAGGATTATCGGCAGCATCTTGGTCGGGATCGCCGGTGTGATAATTGCAGTGCTCCTCGGCCCCCTTATCATCAAGGGCTTTGGACGTTCACTTGCAACATTGCCAAACTTTGGATCCGACCCCATTAACCTGCCCAGTCTAGGCGGTATTGCAAACAAGATTGGAGCGTTCGTCCCCTCAATATCATGGCCGCCTTGGTCATCGGGCGACCTCGATGACCTTTCCGATCTATGGGACACAGAGGATGACGGGGAGAAGAAGGCAAATTACATACTAAAGAAATATGAGAAAGAGCTTGCCACGCTGAGAAAGGCTGGCCGACTCCAAACTGCCTCCCTCCAGAAACTAGAAATGGTTGTGCCTAAAGTTGTGCGCATGGAGCTCAAAGACGGCAAGCCTGTCGTGACGCAAGAGTTCTGGCACGCCCTTCGGGACCTCATACACCACGACGGGCACTTCTTAACGGTGGAGAAAAAGGAAGGCGGGTATGAGTTCACGTCAGAAGAACAATGGCAGGCCATCATTAAGCGTCTGAACAAAGACCCCACTTTTGCGTCGACGTTGAAATCGAACGTTGTCGGGATGGAGAATCGGCTCGAAGCTAAGATGAGCGGAGCCTGGGATGCATGGGTAAAAAACAACGACGACAAGATCTCAGAACTCTTAGGCACCGCGATGGATAAGATCAAATCCGCCGGGTCTGGCAAGCAGTTTGACAAGCGACTAGCAGAGATTGTCAAGGAACAGCTACAGGGCAAAGATCTTAAAGATATCATCGTTACCCGTACTGACTTCTTACATCATCTCCAAAACGAGTTTGCAGCTCATCGCGCAGAGATCCGTGGTGAGATAACAGAACTCGAGTCCCAGCTTATTGCCCTTCGAGAGGCAGTCCGTGTTGCAACACAGAACACACCACAGGGAGTAACGAAAGCAGAGGTTGCTGCTTTGGTTGACAGACTCGTTCGCAAGACCATCGCGGATATGAACCTCGGGGCTATGGCGGAGGGTAAAATTCACTTCCACTGGGACGCGGAGCTCAAGAACCAGATCAATTACTTCGCAATTGGTGCTGGCGCTACCATCGACGCTAAGCGGACCTCTGCTACCTACGACCTCAATAAGAAGGGCGTTTTGTCCGTCGAGAAGTATAAGAAGGGTATCCGTGGTGTCAATCCCTTGCCAGCCATTGCCGCCCTCCATCCCTGGGACGATGAAGGTGACTGCTGGTGCGCCGCCCGATCCGTCAACCACCGCGGCAACCCTCACGGCGCTGCTCTCTCTGTGCAGCTCGGCTATTCCATTGTTCCCCAGCACATCGTTGTTGAACACATCCTCCCTGGAGCGACGACCGACCCGGATGCCCGTCCTCGCAATATGGAAGTGTATGTTCATATTGATGATGCCGAAGTCCGGAGCCGCGTCCGGGACTTCGCTTCTACTCACTTCCCCGATGACACCAGCAATTGGAACTACCAGGCGCCCGAATACGGCTCCGCCTTTGTCAAGGTCGGCCAGTTCGTCTATCAAGATGCCGAGATTCACGACGGCGTCCACGTCCACCGCCTCAGCAGCGAGCTGGAGGGTTTGGGCGCGGCAACAGACCACGTCATCGTCCGGGCAGTGAGCAACTACGGAGCCGAGAGCCACACGTGCTTTTACAGAGTGAGATTGTTTGGGCAGCGCTTTGAATGAATGCTATGGGTTGGGAGTGAGCTTGATGATGAAACGGCCAAGCCTATGCTTGTCTTGTAACGAATTTCTTGTCGGCGTTTTTTGGGCGAGAGGATGCTGTGATACCACTTTGGCAAACCAAAAAAGGAATTGCCCTTACGCTCATGCTAATTGCGTATTTGAGAAGGGAGCCCCCCCACCTTGTATATATTCATATTCGTCCGCGTGTGGGCATCTTTGGTGGAAAGCGCGGAGCTGGAAGGGACTTGGGGCATTGATGATAGGCTATTGCATTAGCTATTTTCACCTACAGAGATCCCTGGGAGCGGATTACTACTCAATGTGAAATGAAAATCATGCATTCCATGACCGATTTGAGAAATATAATAATAAGCCTGTAATATCCATTTTTGCAACTTTTGTCTATCCCCACAAGCAAGCTTCCAACACAGGGTATCGCACCTAGACCATGTACATGTCCGCTCAACCATCCAACAGTCCCGTCGCCAGCGCCTCCAGATCCTCGAGCGTCTCGGGATCCTGATCGACCTCGAAGACCTTGCCCTTGCCCTCCTTGGCCTTCTTGGCCTTTCTCTCCTCTTCCGAGTCGTCCTCGAACCACTTCTTGGCGCGCTTCTTTGGGGGCTCGGGCTCCGAGCCGTCGTCCGAATTGTTGTCCTCGCCGGCGATGGGCAGAGAGCGCAAGAACTCCAGGGGGTCGTGGCCGTCGTCGACAGTCTGCAGCATGGGGGCCTCGTCCGAGTCGTTGGGGTCGATGCCGGCGCGCTCCATGGCCTCGCGGGCCTTGCGCTTGTCGCGCTTCTCGCGCCGCTTCTGCTTGGCGTGCAGCTTGTCGTCGACATCGGCCTCGCGCACGCGGGTCGTCTCGCCTTCGACGAACTTCTGGCGCTGCTCCTCGGCGGTACCGTCTCCGTGGAAGTCGTCCTCGTCTTGAAGCTCGTAGACCTCGTGTGCGTTTCCGTCCTCGTCGTAGACCAGCTTTGTCGGGTTGCCCTTGAACTTGAGCATCTTCTTCTTCGACTTGAGGGCCTTTTCTCGGCGTTTGGAGTCGACAATGAAGGGCTCTTCCCCTCCCATACCATCGATAATCTTGGCGCTGCTCTTGAAAGCGTTGTTGGCCTCTTCATCGAGATCGTCATCGTTCAATCGCCTCTTCACCGACAAAAAGTCGGCCTCATCGTCGTCGTCCGCATTCTTCTTGCCATCCTCTCCATCCAGAACCAGTTTTGTGTAATGACTTGACAGGACGTCCTGGTTTGTTCGCTCAAACATACGGTCGTACTTGGTCCGCACTTCGTTCTTCTTCTTCGTCTTCTGCTTAGGTCCGTCGAGATCCATGTCCGACTCGGAGTCGCTAGACATTCCTGCTCTGGGGGCGTTCTTGATACGCTTGATATCGTCTCCTTTCTGGAACTTGATTTGAGGGGTTCCGGGGAGACCCAGACTAGACGCAAAGCCATCAAGGTCAAGCTTGTTAAGCTTGAAAATCTCCTTGTCTTTTTGCAAGTGAACTGATCGAGTGTAACTGATGAATGCCTTCTGGCCTAGATATTTGAGATCGGGATTTTGGAAGCACATGCTTTGCAGTTGATCTTTGATAGACTTCTTCTTCTTCTCCTTCACGTTCACTTTTTGGATGGGGATCTTCTTCAGCTCTAAGCGCTTGAGCATCCCAGACTCCTCACTGGGATCCAAGAAGAGCACGGCTCGTCCGTTGCTCTGGAATCGAGCCGTTCGGCCGACACGGTGGATGTAGGTGTCGGCGTCCTCTGGGCAATCGGCCTGAATGACCCAGTCTACAGCAGGGAAATCAATGCCTCGGGCGACAACGTCGGTCGCGAAAAGACACGATTGCTTGGCCTCGGTGAATCTCGAAGTAATTTCTAACCGAGCAATCTGTTTTTGTCGACCGTGAAGATGTAGAAGGGGAATACCGGGTTGGAGATGTCGAAAGCTTTCGTAGACAAATCGGACTTGCTTTCCAGAGCTTAGAAAGACAATAATCTTGCTCTTCAGGTTCGCTTTGATGAAACCGAAAAGGGTGTCGAGCTTTTCGGTGAGAGGAGTGACAATGTAGTGTTGCTGTAGATTTGTAGGAGTGGCGGTTGTGGCGGCTTCGTGGACAGAGACGTATTCGGGGTCCTTGAGACTCAGACGAGCCAGGTCGGAAACCTTCTTGCTCTGGGTCGCACTGAACATTAGAGTCTGTCGAGTCTTGGGAAGATGCTCGACCAAGGCGTCAACTGCCGACTGGAAGCCCATGTCCATGATCCGATCTGCCTCGTCCAATACCAAAATTTGCAGGTTGTTGGCGTCGAAACCAGCCGTCTGGTCCAGGTGCTGCAGCATTCGGCCAGGAGTGCAAACCAAAATGTTCATTCGGTCAAGTCGCTCAGCTTCCTCCTTCAAACTCTTTCCACCAATCACTAGGCCTGCTGAGAAGGCATGATGGCGACCGATTTTTCGCAGCACCTCGAAGATTTGGACAGCTAACTCGCGGGTTGGGGAGATGATGAGGGCGCCAAGTCCGTCGAACTCGGTCCATTGGGAACGGTAGAGTTTCTCGAGAACGGGGATAAGGAAGGCTAGTGTCTTTCCACTGCCCGTTTTGGCAGCACCGAGAATGTCGTTTCCCTTGAGCGCGAGAGGAACGGCGCCGGCTTGAATCTCCGTGAGGGTCTGGAAGTGCGAGGCCTCGAGGCCGGAGGCCGTGGGGACGGACAGAGGGAGGTGGGAGAAGGTTTTGATTTCGGTCGACTTGGGATCCTGAGACATTGGTGAGCAAAAATAGCCGGTGAAGGCATCGTCGCAACAAGGCGACACCCCGCCACCAACTTACCAGGTCGACTACTCTCTGCTCCAGCTTCTGGAGATCCTCCTGGTCACGCTTGCGCTTCTGATGGCGCTGCTCGGTGCGACCAACCTTCTGGGACTTGGGCTGGCGCCCGCCGTGTCGTGCGTTGGGGGCCATTCGTCCAGCGATTGAATTTGGTGGTGAAAGAATCGAGATGTCAGTCTCAAGATCTTATCGCTGGTGTCGCTGGAAATTTTTTGGAGAGCGGCGTTGCCAGGCGCCGATGGCCGACCGACCCACTTTTCTCATTTCCCCGAGAAGTCGTGGCTGGGCCGCCGGCGTCAAAGCTGGTCTGTTCCTGCTGTTAGCAAGGAAGTCAAAAGGGAACCAAAAATGGAACATGGTGCTCGAAAAGGATGCGTCACGAGGCAAAAATGATACCGTAAGACTTCGACAGAGACAAGATTCGAACTTGCGAACGCGAACGTATTGCATTCCTGAATGAGTATTCAAGTGCAACGCCTTAACCACTCGGCCACTCTGCCGAACCACTCCGCTCTCAGTGAGCTGCGGCTGGCTGCGGGTCCTGTTGGAGTTGTGAGACTGCGGTCCTCCTTTTGGCATTATATGCCCTTGGTTGGGAATGCACCTAAGTGGGCACTCCGGTGCCGATTTATTTGCCGAATACCTTGAAGAGCAGACCCATTATCACAGGTCAACTATTCTAATGCCGTTGTATTCCTCTGAACATGGCGCTCTGAGGCCATTGCCAACCCCGCTTTGCATCTTTGCGATTTGCCAGCCAGGATGAGCTTCCGTGACCTGGTATGTGAGTGACAATCTGCTCAGCATAGCATGCTTCTAATCTGCCGAACCGTACGAGAATCCTTCTGCGCTCATGCCTTACACCAAAGGGAGCTACAAGAATAAGCAGTCTGTGCTGAACGACCTGCACACTCTTTCGGCGAGTTCACAAACTCACCACAAGGTGACCAACTTCGGCCCAAACTATTTGATTGTGGCGTTGAGTCCTAATTAAGGCAACGTGTTAAAAGCAACCAGTTGAGGAGTTTCTTGTCTGGATCCTCTTCGGATCCCAGAAGCTCAACCTGAGTGTTGTTACACCCGACTAGGCGAGAAATGGTGAAGGGGCCATGGCTTAGACACGCAAAGACTCGAATCCGCCCGGGCTAGGGATCGGTGGTTCACTGGTTATGGTGTGCAGGCATCACCAGCTGCTTCTCTGCCCTGGCAAATCAAGTGTCACCGACCCCGTATCTATTGGAATGTAAGGCAGCTTGCGCAGAATAGACAATTTTCCAGTTCAGTCAATATACACCGGACCCGTGAGTAGCCAGACTCAGCAAGGCCACGCCACCAGGGTTAAGACAGTTCTCCATGGCCAATTGTGGACTGAACATATGAATCCTCAAAATCCCGAATGAGCATTGTGCACCTGAACTGGACCAGACACAAGAAGCACATTCTCTCACCATGATTACCAACATGATTTTAAACCTGAATTCCTTTACGGGCGAGTCAAGCATTGTCGTCCCCATCGCCGTCCGCTACCTACGGCATGTGTCTCTCATCGCCATCCTCTTGACCTTCATCCTCGACTTTGCAATATTTGGAATGGCCGTCGCCGCCGCTACTGTAAATTTTGGAAATAGTTCGTCTTTCAAATTCACCAAACGCATGACGATAATTCTCGTACGCCTCCTGTCCTCAACGTCTCAGTAGTCCTTGTCCTGACAATCCACTGATACGATTGGCAGCCCGCTCTCGGAGGCACATGGCATTTCATGCTTCTCATAAAGCATATTGCTTTGATTTCGCATCATTGGAATCGCCATGGTTTCCATGTCAGAGAGGTCAAGTTGCACAGAACAGACTTCTTTCGACTTTGTCTTCCAATCCAGCTTGTGTGTATCGTATCATGGGCTCTTGTCGTGGGGTTGCAGTCTCAGTACGTCCCTGGCCTAGGCAATCAAACATTGAAAACCTGCGCAGATTGTGGGAACGAAATACAAAACTGCAGAATGGTGTTTGGTACATGGATTGGAGGAATCTCCTTGCTGTGCGATAACCAAGTTGGCTCACCATCGAACCAGAACACTGACGTTCACCACCGCACTCACTTTGGCATCCATTTTTTCAATACTTGGCATGGCGTACTCCTTTCACTTGGCTGAAGTCAACTGGACAGACTCGAATCCCCCAGAGGCTCCATCGTAGTCTGGTTGTACGAAGGCGCTGAAAACAGGGTCAAAGCAACAAGGCCCAAGCCAACAGGGCCCCGGCTCAGACAATTCCTCAGAAATAATCATCGGCGGGCCATCTAGGATTGAACACGAAGACCATCGGTCATTAAAACAAGTGTTGAATCACATACAGCTGTAACACATAATTCCTCAATTGCAAAATCATGCTTTTTTTACTTTGCTCTCTGGATGAACAACTCTGAAATTACCGCCAATATCACTATCACTGTATTGCTAGTGGCTTGTGTTGGGATATGCTAAAAGAGGACCCGGTTCTCACCGCCTTGGGGCAGAAAAAGTTCACCGCCAAAAAATTGCTTTCTGCCCCTCCATTGCACCGTCGCAAACCCGATCATCACCACCATGTCGTCCGCAAGAATGAAAAGCACCAAGAAGAAGGGAGGCGCAGCCTCGAGCCGCATCGCCGATGCGCGATTCGCCAGCTTCGAGACCGATCCTCGCTATCGTTTGCCATCGAAAAAGAAGGCCAAGACGACAATCGACAAGCGATTCTCTCGCATGCTCAAGGATGAAGAATTTACGGCTTCCGCCAAGGTCGACCGCTACGGCCGAAAAATAAAGTCTGATGCCAAGAAGAAGGCGCTACAGAGACTTTATCGCGAAGAGGGTGAAGAAGATGAGGAGGAGGAGGAAGAGGAGGGCAAGGAGGTGGATGTGGAGGTGGATGACGACGAGGTTGTTCAGCGAGAGCTTCGCGCTGCTCATGCCAAATACGATCCGGCTCGAGGCGGCGGTTTCTCATCATCCGAGTCTGAATCCGATTCCGAAGATTCAGATTCTGGGGAGGAAGAGGGAGGTGCGGAAGTCGATACCAAGGGCGACATGCAACGATTCCAAGACCAGCAGACCGAGGTTGAGGCTGGAGAAGTTACAAACCGCATCGCAATTGTTAACCTTGACTGGGACCATGTAAAGTCAACCGATTTGATGGCGTTATTTTCCAGTTTCATCAAGGATAATAGTGGCACCGTCAACAAAATTTCCATTTACCCTAGCGAGTTTGGCAAGGAGCGCATGCAGCAGGAAGAACTGGAAGGTCCCCCTAAGGAACTTTTCAAGAAGTCCGCACGGAGCGATGACTCGGATGACGACTCAGAAGATTCTGATAGTTCAGACAGCGAGGACGAAGATGAGAAGATCAAGAAGGATCTTCTCCAGGAGGGCGACGATGAGGACTTTGACAGCGACGCACTGCGATCATACCAGCTTGACCGTCTTCGATACTACTATGCCGTCATGGTGTGCTCGAGCCCCGAGATTGCTAAAGAAATCTACGATGCTACCGATGGTAGAGAGTTTCAGTCATCTTCCAACTTCATCGACCTGCGATTCGTCCCCGACGAGGTGACATTCGATGATGAACCCCGAGACGAGTGCGACAAGGTTCCTGACTCATACAAGCCTGTTGAATTCGTGACCAACGCCTTGCAAAGCTCCAAAGTCAAGCTTACCTGGGATGTTACCCCCGACGAGATGTCAAGAAAGGAGTCCATCAACCGCGCATTCAGCGGAAGCCGAGCCCAGCTTGAGGAGAATGATCTTCGGGCATACCTCGCTAGCGACAGCGAGGACGAGCCATCGGATGACGAGGAGGAGGCTCAGGGTGAAAAGGGAGGAGAAGATGCCCCCAAGCTGTCCAAGAAAGAGCTGGCCCGACAAAAGATGCGAGCAGCTCTTGGACTAGGAGCTGAGCCCCTCGCCAAGTCTTCTAACAGCGGACCCGTGGGTGACATGCAAATTACTTTCACACCTGCTTTGACGGAGGACGCATCGAAGAAAAAGAAGAAGGACGACCAGGAGGAGACTACCGTTGAAAAGTACATTCGAAAGGAACGTGAGCGCAAGGACAAGAAGCGCCAGAAGGCCAAGGCTAAGCGTGAGGACAAGGAGTCTGGTGACGAGGAGGAGGTTGAAGAGGCTGCTCCTGCTAGAGAAACAGATGACCTTGGCTTTGACGACCCCTTCTTCACCACCGACGAACCCGCAGCGCCCACCAAGTCCTCGATCCGCAAGGAGGACCGCCGTATGAAACGAGAGGCTCGCGAGGCGGCCGAGGCTACCTCCAAGGCCGAGAAGGCTCACCTGGAGAAGGTCATGGCCGAGGATGCCAACGATAACCAGGCGGAACACCTAGATCACTTCGACATGAACGAGATTATCCGAGCGGAGAAGGCCAAGGGCAAGAAGGGTAAAGCCAAGAAGCGAGCCGAGGCGAAGCAGTCCCGCGGCGGCTTGCAGGAGGAATTCGAGATGGACGTTGCCGATGACCGTTTCAAGGCTGTGTTTGACAGCCACGAGTACGCCATTGACCCGTCCAACCCAAGTTCAAGGGCACCGTGGGCATGAAGAAGCTGTTGGAGGAGGGCAGGAAGAAGAGGAGAGGTGGTGATGACGAGGCCGAGGAGCCACGCACCAAGAAGGCCAAGAAGGGCCGAAAGTGATGAATGCGCGGGATGACGGTACCGAGACCGTCGGCGGTGTTCAGGCCTCAAGGCTGGCTGTTGTAATTCACACTCACAAGGGACTTTTTAGACGGCGTACAAAAAAGATTCTAGCACTTGGATTGATATCAAGATATGCATTTCCCCTGGACATTCATTCGTGAACGATCATGCGGTTGGGTGGGTAGCAACAAAATGATGGTATCCCGTTCCATCCTTCTCCCTACCCCATCGGGTCTCTGGTTCCCTTTTTTGTTCATTTCGTTCTATCATCTTGAAGAGGAGCAACACAAAAAAAAAACGCTCTCGGCAACTCCACGCAACAACAAAACCCAGCCAATCAACCCCTGAGAGACCTTGGTCCAGAGAGGCTCATGTGAAAGGCAGTAAATAGTAAACGACAATGATGCAGTTGGAAGAACAAAATGCAAGAAAAGAAGACATATCAGTCTGAACCTCTGAGGCAATTGTTCAACGCAACAAGCGTCGAGGTTGTGGACAGATCGAGATAGATGCTCTCTCCCTAACCAACCGAGAGATCTGACTACTCGGCAACCAGGGGCTTCTGTCCGCTCCAGAAGTGCATCTTGCCGTAGGCGTGTACATTCGGATCGCGCATGGCCTGGCGGCACTCGGCGAAGAAGACCTCCATCTGGGCCTTTTCCCAGCCCATGGCAGGGAAGTGGACGGCGCCGACGGCGGGGAAGAAGTCTTCACAGGCGGTGCGGTAGTACATTCCTACCAGGCGCATGATTCTGATTTTTTTTCGGTCAGTCTCATATTCATGTCCAGTAATATCGTCCGGCAATGCAAGGGGGGGTTGGGACTGACTTGTCTCGGGGCCAAGTTCCATACGGCAGTTTGATGTAGTTGTGCTGGATGTTCACAAAGCCGGCTTCGGCCAGATACTGCCCGCCAAAGACTGCAGCGTGGGCGTTGGTGCCGTAGAGGGCAAAGGCTTGGATGAGGTACTCGGTGAAACGCTTGATGGGCCAGTCGTCGGGCATGGTGTTGTCGTCGCTGTGGCATTGGCCATCTACATCCTGGAGCTCGACCCAACCGCCTGGTTTCATATTGCTACATGAACGGTATTGTTTAGATAAGAAAAATATATATATATTGGCGGCTAGGTAGGAAAGGGTGCACACATACGCATAAGCTTGGTTGAGCAGTTTGACGGGAGACTTGAGGATGGGGATCATGTTGCGAAGGTGGACAAAGTCAAAGTTGTCGCCGTTGAGCCACTCATCTTCCACATCGTCAATGATGAATCTATCCCGGCATTGTTAGCATCTCTCTGCACAGCCAAGCTTGGAGTTTCGGTGGAGCCTCACTTGACGTTTGGCGGCACCCAGACAGGCTGGATGGGACTCAGATCTATGCCCAGGACCTCGGCGCCTGGATACTTGTCTCCCACTGCAATCACGCGACAATCCAGTCAGCCCAACACTTCGTCTCTGTTATAGGGTCTCGATGCGACATCAAATGCGGTAGGGTGGTAGTGAGTGGTAGTGGGCGGTGCAAGGGGGGATATTACTCTCAAGGGCCCAGAGTCCCGTCCCCGTGCCCAGATCGGCAATCTTCTGCGGATGCTCGCCAATGGGCGAGTAGTACAGCCGCCCGTCGGTAGCCTCGAGCATCATGGCGTGCAACATGTCCTCGCGGTTCTGCTCCGCCTCGTCGTTGGGGATGGGATATCGGCCATGGCGGTATCGGTGATAGCGGCGGCCGTTCTCGAAGGAGTGCTCGAAGATGCTGGAGCTCAATGAGGTGGAATCGGTGCCGTCGCTGAAGGAATCTG
Organism: Aquanectria penicillioides; assembly: GCA_003415625.1. NCBI lineage: Eukaryota > Fungi > Ascomycota > Sordariomycetes > Hypocreales > Nectriaceae > Aquanectria > Aquanectria penicillioides. The sequence continues at coordinate 723,205 of PYIU01000003.1, forward strand.
CGTCGAAATGGCTGGCCGAGAATTCGCCATCGTCGTCGATGCCACCGGCCTCGATGCGTGTGTCGCCGTGGAGGAGGCCTTGGCCCGAGGCGGCCGTGGTTTGGCCAGGCTGTGTCTCGTGTTCTGCAATCAAACCCAAGTCAGTCTGCTCTGATATCCAGCCCATGATTTCGGCACATGGGACGCCGTTGTGTGTGTCCTTCCTTGTCCCCGCGCGTCATGATAAGGATGCAGACGCTGCAGTTTGTTGGGCCTGCCATTGCATATCTTGGCATGAAATGCAGGTTCTCACCTTTCCCTTGAGCGTCGTCACCAGGGCTCCCCTTTGGACTACGCCTTCCACCTGCAGTGTCCGAGGCGCCCATTGTTATAAGTGCTGTTGTCGGTGGGTGGGTCAACGTTTCCTTTCTTTAGACTTGTGTGCTTTTCGGTTCTTTTTCTTCTTCTCTTTTCTACCACCGGCGCAGATTCGTCGGGTTCACTTTCCAGGGGCAGATCAAATATAAGGGCAAAATTTCTTTTCTTTTAGTGATGGAGGCGGAGGTGAGGAGGCGGAAACGGGCGGGTTGACAACTCCACAAAGGCGACGAGACAAGAATCGGGACGTCGTAGGCGTGGTTGTGGCGTAACCTCAGCTCAACGAGCTGGCGCCAGGAATGATTATTAAAGGCAAAACAGAGCCCAATCACCGTTGGTGAGGCGCAGGCTTGAGGCGAGCGGGTCAAATTGTCAAACTGTCTTGAAATTGTCAAACTGTCTTGGACTTGTCTGCTCGAGTGCGTGGTAGCGGAGCCCGGAGAGAAGCGAGCGAGACAGGCTGCGAATGTGACAGGTAACAAGGGTACACTAAGGAGGAGACGATGCATATGAGTCGCAGAGTGCCGACGACAAGCAAAGATGAGACGGTAAGTTTTTGGGGCCCGGCGTTTTTAAATGGACTAGAAATATGGATAGAGACGGACAGCTCCAAAGCTAGATTGGGTCGAGGGGAGACGAGATGACATGAGGGGAGGGGAGGGATTCAAGAAGCAGGCAAATTCGAGAAATGAGCCAAGATCCTTTTCTATGGTCTCTTTCTATAGTCCGCTTTCTTGGACCCTTTCTTACTCTCTCGTTCTCCAGTCCACTAGAAGCGAGAAAGCTTGGAGGTGGCCGAGGGGAAGCTATGTAGAAGGCGGAGGCGAAAGGAGCCAGAGGGAAGGTTAAACCTTGGGCCCAACGAAGACTCGACGGATGGACAGCAGAATGGAATGGGGTCTAGTATCAAAAAGCTTCGCAGCGAGGGCGCGATCCAACGCGCCGAGGCAGAGGCATAGCCAGAGGCATAGCGCACGGCTGGGTCTTGATGGCTTTATTACGATGGTTTGTGACTCGCGGCGCAGATCACATGGTGCTATGTATGACACGGCACATTCTGGTACGGCACCGAACACGCAGGTATGGGCGCTGCACGCATCATGGCTTGCGAGGGGTGCAATGGGCTGAGGTGTTCGTGTCTCAGCATCTTTGCAGGACACGAGACGAAACGAGACGAGACGAGACGAGGGCCGCTGAGAAAGGACGAAGAGCACATGGGAAACGACAAGAGTGCAAGGAGAGTGCAAGGAGAGTGCAAGGGAAGCAAAAGGGCCAAGGGCCAAGCCGGTTGGCTAGGCTTTTGTTTTCCGGGGGACCCAAGAGCAAGGGACAGGAGCAAGGCTGATGATGTCCGGATTTCGAGTTTATGGAGTTTTTCCTTCTTTCGGCACCAACGAGTTCGTCCTCAAGGTGCCGCGTCGTCGCAATCGCAATCGCAGGCATGGCAGCCCTTGTCCCCCAAGTTGCCACCAGGGGTCCAATCGACAACCTATGCGAATAATAGAAGCTCTCCGGGTTCAGACGTAGCAGCGCATGGTCCTTTTTTTTACGGGCTCGTCTGTGTAACGTCGAGCGAGCAGCGCAGCAACCAACCAACCAACCCCATGTCGCCGGGCTGGGCCAGCAGTTGAAAATCGAATCAGGGAATGAAATGTCTGGATGAATGCACCACGCACCACGCACCACCACCACCACCACCACCACCATTGCGCACACCCATGCGATGCGATGCGATGCGGCCCAGGGAAGCTGAGCAGACCTCCACCCCTGCCCCTGCCCTGCGAGAGCGTGGCGGGGTGGAGTGGGCCAGCCCCACTAGCATCCCACGGACCTACTGCTTGCCTACCTAGGTACTTGGCCGCCTTTGGATGCTCTGAAGGGCTGTCTAGTGCCTGAGAAATGGCCCATCTAGCGCCTCGAAATGCGCTGGCTACGCTCTGGGGGAATGGGGAATGGGGAACTTGAACGAGCCAAGCTACTGTACGAAGCACGGGACGGACCCGAGTCCAGCGCACTAGCTCACAGGACGTTGAGCCATTCGGTCGGGGCCTTTTCATCGTCTTGGCTTTTTTGGGCTTCAAGGGCAGAAATGGGTTGGCTTGGTCCTGTGTTAGCTTCGTTCGCCAAGTACCTGTCACTTTTGATGGGGCTCTCATTGTTTCTGTTCTGGCAGCAGCGCCATTCTAGCGCCATTCTGCTCTCCCAAAGCGAGCGCCAGGACTAACTGGCAGCTATGCCTATTGGGGCACGATGATAGGATGCGAATACACAGTACTGATCGAATGGTTGCATGCACGTCAAATGTCTTGCCCCCCCGCCTGGGGTCATCCCTCACCTCTGCCCCGCCCCGGCCCGGCGATGGACCAGGGCAACCAAAGAGAGGCTTGAAAAGGTTGATGAGAGTTGAAAAAGAAGAAGAAAAACGAATTGCAACAGCAAAAATGCCAAAACGTAGGAGCCATATAGGCCTAGCCCTCACTGTATGTACTCTTCCGTTGCCGTGGCCCTAGTTGTCTCCATCTCTATCGTCCAACTAGCTCTCTCCGAAATATCGGTATGCTGCTGCACGGGCTGGAGCTTGACTCGAGGGGCAGTGGAAGCGTGTATGTACTGCGCCGTACTTGCAACTGCATTGCCCTATGACACCGACTTCATAATAAGCGCGCTCTCTGACTGTCTGACTTTTTAGTAGTGGTTGGGCTGTAGTAGCGCAATGTGTCGATCAATGCGGAAGTTGAAAAAAGAAAAACAGCGGCCCGGTCTCATTCCCAGTGCAGCGCATTGCAGATCTGGTGGTTGGGGAAGGAAGCGCAAGGAGGAGGGGGGAGTAACTGAGCGGCGGCGGAGGGTAATGCTGAGACACGCATAGAATCGTCTTACTCGAGCGAAGAGCCAAGACCCATTGCGAGTCTGCTCCGAGTCCAAAGTTGCAGATCGCACACGGGATGGGGCCCCACGGTGCAGAGGCAACTTGTACAGTAGTCCGGAAATGCTTGTTTTGCTTCAATCTCTTGTTCTTGGTGACTCGGCGTCGGCAGAAAATCGGTGAGGATTATGAAGAGGAGGAGAGTGGGTGGCGGTGGGGAGCGAGCCAGTGAGCGCCAGTCAGCGAGTGATTCCTGTGCGTCGCCGTCGCGGGCTTGTGCGGCGGGCATTCTCGCATTATCACGATATCAAAAGGCCACCACGGACCATTTGGCGCTTCATCCCGCGCAAGGGACCCTGGGCCGATCCTAGAGTGCCGTGGGCTTCGGTGGGTTGGGGTTGAAAGAGGAAGCTGGACCGTTCCGAGAGGTCCAATGCAGGTGTGGGATGATGGGTGGTGCGTGTGTGTGGTCCAAGCAGCAGGTGGCTTTTACGATGGTGCGAGGATGCGGGAGAGCCAAAGAGTGGGAGAGCGAGAGAGAGAGACGGAGAGAGAGAGAGAGAGAGAGAGAGAGAGAGAGAGAGAGAGAGAGAGAGAGAGAGATACAGATACGAAGGAGAGAGAGAGAAAAGAGCGTGGGGCGGCGCAGGCCTAGGGTGGTGAGGGTGGTGAGAGATGGACGGAGTCTCTTCTCCGTAGCAGGGGGCTGACCTCTTATCGCCGTCCAACTCCACCGGTTCGCTGCTGACCATCTGCCGTATGTGAGTCAGTACTGTGTATATGTATGTGTATGTGTATGTGTATGTGTATGTGTTATGTGCGCCATCATCGCGACAGGGGTGGTTGTGTGGTCGAGATGGTCCTTCGTGCACGGCGCGGCGGGAGATGGGAATGCGATGCGGATGCGATGCAAAATGAGATGGCAGACAGACAAGAGTCGAGTGCCGAATGACGGCCATTTGCTCTCCCTTTTTCTCTGTTCCAACTATAGACTGGGCAGCATAAACTCTATCGGAGAGAGCAGGAGAAGAAAGACGTCATGTCTGCGACGTTGCTGGCGTATTCGCGCGGTGCAGTCATCATCATCCGTCGCCATCACCATTGCAATCGGCGTCTATCGTCTCTGTTGTGCGTGCGTGCTTCGGTCATCGTCGCCAGCCTCGTTTTGTTGGCTGTTGCAATGTCAGAAATCGGCATGTTGCTGCTACTCCTGCCCCCCTCACTTCATTCCTTCATCCATCCATCCATCCATCCATTCATCCATTCATCCATCCATCTTCACACACCAAATTGGCCACTTTGCATCCATTCGTCTCGTCTCGTCTCGTTCCGTACTAACGTTGTGCCGCTATCACCTTCACCGACAAAGCCAAGGCCCGCCCCATGGCCACGGCTTATCGTGCTGCCCTCCCTCCTCCCCTCCTACATCCCATCCCACGCCGATGTTTGACTGCCACCCTGCGCTTTCTCGCACCCACACACGATTTGACCTTGGGACCTCCCAACCTACCTGTTTTAGCGCGAGCGTCGCATCGAGATCCCCAGGCGCAGGGATTGCTCGCAGCAAAGGATTGGACGTTAGGGGTCCATGACACCCCATTGACGATACCGCCACCGTCTCCCCGTCGCAGACATGGGCGAGGGCGAGGTGGGAGTGGCTGCGAGAGCCCATGATGACGCTACCATTATCTGTGAGGAAACGCGTGAGTTTTTTTATTATTATTATTTTGTATTTTATTTTTTCCCTTTTCCTTTCCTTTGTGGTGTTTAATTGTGAGGAAGTGTGTGTGTGTGTGCGTGCGTGTGTGTGTATTCGTCCCTGTGGGGTGCCTGTTTACTACCATACTACCGTACTACTTACTACTGCCCGTATTATTACTATTTTTCGTTCGCTCGCGGCGGTCATGAGAGAAATCATGGCCTCGAGGCCAAGGGTGGTGGGTTTCGTCGAGGTGTAATACAGCCCCGCCAGGTTTATAATTAATGGCGACGCGCAATCTTTTCCCATTGCCGTCTTCATCGTCGTGACTCTTTAGTCGTCGTCGTTGTCTCCCCCCTTCTCCCAGACCTCAGTCCTCACCACACTCTCGAGGAGGGCAGAGGCTCCGCCGTTCCCATCGCCACACTGCCATTGTCAGCCATCATCATCCGTCGTCCGACTCCCCACCATCGCCAAGTCGTTATAACTTGCGAGTGTCCCTCCCCCTCCCAGCCGCTCAAGATCAACACCGCGCAACCGCCCGTCCATTGCATTCCTGCAATTCGCCTGCAATCTACATCTACATCATTATCGCTGTCCTGCGTTATCCCCCGCGTTTCCTGCCTGATTAGAAGCGCTTCTTGGATTGCCTGCCCACCCGCATACGCATCCGCTATCTACCTACCTAGGCATACACTACAACCTGTACATCATCCACACGCACACACACACACACACATACACACACATACACGCACACATACACGCACACATACACGCACACACCACACCGACACCGACACCTAAAAAGAAAACGCTGGAGCAAACTATAGCCTACATGGCCCCGACCGTCACTACCCCGCTGCTCCCCATCTCTGCCGCCGCCACCGCCGCCGCCAGCCCGGACGTCGTCGTCGGTCGCTCAGCTCCACAGCCGCAGCTGCACCAGTTCCCGCCGCCGCAGGAATCGTTTGCCGCCCGCGTCCAGCGCACCTCAATCTCCATCTTCTGCTTCGTGCGCTTCCTCCGCGGCATCTCGCTCGTCGTCTACCCGCGCTTCGGCCTCTACGCCCTCGACGTGCCCTCCGATGGCGCCTCGTGCATGCTCGCCAGCCTGATTGGCGTTCGCGACATCCTCATCGCCGGCCTGCTGCACACGTCCGACGTGACAAACGCCCTCGCCGGCGACCACTTTGCGCGCCGCGAGGTGAGCCGCGCCCTAGCCGTCAACCTGCTCAGCGACGCCGTCGACGCCTTCGTGCTCATATTCTACGCCGCCTGGTCCGCCGACTGGGGCAATCCCCTGACCGTCATCATCATCACCGCCGTCATGGCCATCTGGGAGCACCTGGCGCTGTGGAGCCTGAGCGAGGACGAGTGGGAGGCCCTAGACCACCGGAGTCTGGAGGAGGACAAGGTTTCGCGCATGAATGCCTGGCTGAGGGAGTTGGGACGCTACGAGCAGGTCATTGACGAGGAGTCGCGAGGCTCCGTCCGCCGCTACGGGGACATGGCCTAGGTGAGTTTTTTTCGTTTTTTTTTTCGCGCTGGGTGCGGCGGCGAATTGGCTTTACTTGGATGGTGTGTTTGGGCGTTCAAATTTCACATGGGCTTCAGCGTAGGCGTTTTGGGTTTGGATCATTTTCACCCGGAGTTTTGGGTTGGGACGCTGATGCTGGACATTGTGATATCGAGGCAGTTGGTTGGGTGGGCTGTGTTGTTCTTGGGTATCATCAAACTAGCAGCCAAATCAATCGCCTATCTTCTTCGCTATTGCGTAGCGCTAAAAGTGAATTTATATCAGGAGCCAACCTGACCAACGAATAGGATACAATAGCTTCGGTAATCGAGAATGTGTCAAGCCAGGTGGCGTAAGTGATACATCTAGTGTTGTCCGCTATTCTAGAATTTATATGTCCATGATGATATTGTGTCGTTATAAACGAGTCTTCGCTTCGATGCTTCCTCCGCTGCCCACGCTGCCTCATTGTTCCGGCGCCACATCTCTATGCGGAGATCCAGTCCCGTCAAAAATGCCTGATACCACTCTCGCTTGAACTTTGGCAGCTTTCGTCCAACGCCCGCCTCGCCCTCTCCAGCGAGCTCTCGGAGGCCGTCAAAGTACTCTTCGAAATCCGGCGATATGACGGAGAACTTGGGCCCGTCGCCGTGTGTCTTGATTCGATCCGCCTCCCACCTCTCCATCTCCTCCAGGCTCGGCTGCTTCCCTCGCCCCGCGAGCAGACGGGCTGCGTACACCGCTTGCCACTCGAAGATCTTAAAGGTGAGACCCGCGCCAACGGCTCCGATGAAGAGCAGGGTTGGGTCCTTTTGCCACACGATGTGCTGGTACAGATCCGGCACGCGGTTGTTTCGGATGGGCACAGACGGGAGGAAAGGCAAGCTCCAGCTGTAGCCGGTTCCGAAGATGATGTGGTCCACCTCGGGGATCGAGTTGCCGTCTGCCAGGTGCACTGTTCTTCCGGAAACGCGGGCAATGGAAGGATGCTTTGCGATACGGGGGTGGCTGAAGGCACCGTCGCCAAAGTAACCATTGGCAGTGTGCCCGATGACAATGGTATGGACGGGTGTCTTGGCTGTACCGATCAGATCTACCGCAATGTCTGCTGCTGAAACCGATGCTCCAACCACAACCACCCGCTACATGTCGTTATGTAAGTATGGCTTTGTCGTAGAATTTTGTCTTGAAGTGCGCTCAATGGTTAGAAACTCACCTTGTTGGCGTAGCTATTCTTCCCTCGAAAGTGCTTGCTATGCAAAACACTGCCTGGACGCATCTTCTCAAACTCTTCGAGCCCTCGATGGGTGGGATGTATGGCACCCAGTAATGTCCGCTGGCTACAACCACGGCATCAAACCACTCGACCCACCAGTAGTCCTGCTGTTGTCCCTCCTTTCGCAGGGTCACCCTCCACTCGTGGCCCACCTTCTCGACGTTTTCCACCGAAGTGTTGTAGGAGACAAAGTCTTCATATCCATTCCGCTGCAGGAGCCCTTCGATGTATGCCCGCAGGACCTTCCATGATCTAAATGGCGAGTCTGGGCCATGCATGCCAATGGTCCGCTCACTCCGGATCTCTGGGATCTTCTCCTGGCTGTACTCCATGGCCAAGCTGTCCACGTTTGTCTCCAGATACGGGTACACAGACGACTCCTCAAAGCGCGGCTGGTCCGACTTTGGCACCAGCGCGGGCAGCTTCTCCGGGATGGGCAGAGGGATATCCGCGGAGCGAGCTGCCAGCCGCGCAAAGTTGGACAGCGTTGGCGGAGGCTTCGTGTCGCCAATCCTACAGGCAAGGCGTCAGCAAAAGGCTCCCAAAATCTGGTCGCTGGGCCCAATACGGCACGGGAGCACTCTACCAGCATCCTCCGGCTCCCTCGCGTCGCTCAAACACACGGATGATGTCGAATGTCTTTTCCTGGGCGAGCGCATCGACAGCGATGGCGCCCGCCGGTCCGGCCCCAATCACCGCCACCCGCTTGACTGGCATTGTGAAGTTGGGAGGGAGGGCGGGTTTGTCTCAGTGCAGGTTTCTTAGGTCAGAGTCAATTTCCCCAACAGGGCTTGGATGTGACAGTCAGATCAGCAACGTCGTTGTCAATGGGAGCCTCAATCACCCAGGAAACAGGTTAAAAGATGTCTCAATCTTATAGCGTTCTCGAAGCTCCGTGAGCCTCGTAGACCGCCGCTAGCTCTCCACTTTTCATTCGCCGATTCAACGACGCATTGGTTTAACGGCAGCCAGTGACGACGAGGCTCTGTGTGGAGGTCCGTCATGACGCTCTTTACACTGCTACAGCACGCCATCGCCGGAGTCGGGGCATGTTTGATAACAAGGGCCAGAGCTGACGAATGGCAACGAGGGGGCCCTGGCGTCGATGCAGACGATATCCGGCACTTAAAGATACACATGATTGTATTTCCTCCATTCTCTCACCCAGCATCAATTGATATCCCAGACGCCTTTTCTCGGGTCAACGGCTAGACTGTCGGCTTATCGACCATATATTTACTTATGTAGACGCGGGGTTGCATACCATACCCAGAACAACCTTAGCTTTAGCTTTCAGGACAGCCATTCGCGCAGAACTGGCAGCAACAGGGATGCTGGGTCTTTTTTCGGGGATTGAATGCGAATATCCAAGACATACAAACTAACCAAGTGGTTACAGCTATCTTTAATGAACATGCACCCATACCGTTAGAAATTTACCTCTTAAATGCGTTCAGTGGCTTGGGTAGAACTAAACTCAGTCTTTAAAAACGCACAGACTGAGTGAGTTGCGGGGTTCCCGTTGTAAACTTTTGGAAATGGCTACCCTACACGAGAAAGAATTTTGGTTGATGCGAGTGCTGAGTTGACGGACGTTTAAGAAGAAGAAACCACACAGGTCAATCGCCGATTAATTTGAGATCAAACTTCAATTGAGTATTTTTGGGAAAGTGTTGAATATAGAAGAGATAAGAAACGCTGCTAGTGTTGAAGCTACACGTCACTAAATGATAAGGTGAATCCTTCGCCTAAAAAACAACAATCCCATGGGAGCAGCAATGCATTTTGTTAAGTGGATCGTTCAACTGCCCAAATATAACCATATCTACAATCTGAAAGCTAGACCGTGTACTTCCCAGGCAAAATTTTCTCTGGAATTTCAAGTAGGCAGAAGAACTGGATTATCACACGGGGGCAATTTATTGGCTTTGGTATCCTCGGTATAGTTATATGAAACACTGCCAAAGAGCCATGTCTCCTGTTGGGAACTATTTGTCATAACGCTTCCTCTCTCATCCTCATTATATTCATGCTTATTTGGTGCGTCGCTCCTAGGCTCTGAGCGTAGCAATTTTGTTCTTCGTGGCTTGAATCACCTTGTCCTCGTTGTAAATGGAAAGCACAGCGGGGTGCTTGATAATTTCCTCTGCCCACTTATAGAACTTGGGAGCAACTTGCTGAAGCTCTTCCCTGACACTGGTTGGGATCACCCCGTGCTTTGAGAGGTGCAGAGTCCGAAGCACAAATGGGCCAGTCAAAACCTAATATCTGGATTAGCCCTCCACAAGCAGAATGTGAAACGATGGCGACTCATACCTCAGCCAATGTGATGTTCTCATGTCCTCCAAAGAATGGGCTAGCGCCTTCGAGCAACGGCTCTACTTCCTTGGCAACCGCAGCTACAAGATCCTTGGCGGCCTGCTTTGCCTCGCTAGCTGACTTTGAAAAAATGGACTTTGCGTAGTGCGGCTGAACCCTGCTGAACCACGCATCAACGAAAAAGGCGATTCTGGCCCGAGCAAGAGCGCCTTCTGGCGTAGATGAAGGTGGCCCTAGGTGTGATGAGTATGCATCGGCCAGGAACTGAGCCACGATCGCAGACTCTCTGATAATCTCCCCGTTGTATGACAAGGTGGGAACTTGGCCACGAGGGTTCACCCTTAAGTACTCAGCGGTTCGAGGAACATCAAGATCGATGATTTCCTCCTTAAAGGGAATGCCTAGCTCAGCGAGGACAATGTGAGCCCGATGAGCCCCTGCAGGTATTGATCAGAACCGGTCTACCACACTGAGCCAGGCCGAACTTACAAGGACACCTGTGATTGGTGTAAAGAATAATCTCTGCAATTTGAGAGCCCATTCTGTTCAATTTATTGCTATATCTATGTGGTAGAGAGTTTCGAGTGAGGGTTGGATAACCTGATTGTTTCAAGAATTGATGTAGTGTTTAAGAGGCTCGAAACGAAGACTACCATTAGCGGGGGACGACAATTTGTTGTAGAAATAGCTGGAAGAGGAGCTCAATTATTAATACTTCACTAGGCGTTGCGTGCTTTCTCCTCACAAAGATGCACCATAGTATTGCACCATTCCAACCTGGGCTGGTCCATCCAATGGCGGAGCTCCGCGCGCAGCTCAAAAATATGGAGTGATTGAGCTGCACGATTGCGCTATAAGTGGCACCCATCGCATCCAACGTGGAGATCATGGTAAGCCATTTGAAGAGATTGCGTCAAATATGCAGGGATTTGTAATACAGTTAAAGTTGTATCTGCCACTTTAGGCCATGGCAGAAAGAAAGCTGACGTTGAACTATATGTGATTCCCCTCCAAGCATTGACTAGGTCTCCTGGTCATCTAGGACTTGCGGAAATACGGAAAAAGAAATACTCTTATGTAGTCTACATGAAATATAATAAACGGCATGGAGTAGAGTAAAAAGAATTCTCCTCGTGCTATTGTGTTTCATGTCATAGTAGATTGATGTATACTCGGGCCAACATTGAGTGATACCACTCTGCCCGAAGGTGACGATATTATTTAGAACTTGACCGCCAGTTTGAGACCAGTCTTGGTAAGGCGTGCTCCGAAAGCCAGGAGGGTACCGGCAAGGCAGAGCACGCCAGCGAAGATTTTCAGGCCAAGATAAGAGCCGCCATCTGCCTCGATGATGGCTCCAGCAATCGGGTTGGTGACTAGGCCGCCGATTGAAGCACACATAAAGAGGAGACCAGTTCGATATCCGAATTCCTCTGGGGGAGAGATTTCAGCAACTAGGGCAGGAGAAAGGGAAACGTAGGCTCCAGATGAGAATCCGAAGAAAATAGCGAAACAAACAAGAGCGGCGTCACTGTTGGCAGGAATCCAGAGCGCAAGAGTCAGGATGCCAGTCATCGCACAGACGGCAGTAAAGACATTGAAATGACCCAGGTTATCGGCAAACAGACCAACAAGAGATCGCCCAAAGAAACTATTTTTGTTGTTAATATCAATGCTACCGCACGAGAGGGAAGTAAGACCAACCTAGCAGCGTTTAGGATAGGAACCAAGTACGCAAGAAGGTGGGCGCTCATTCCGGAGGCGCGAGCCTCCACAACAACATAATCAATGGGGACAAAGATACCAAAGGTGATTAGGGAGAAGCCAAGCATCAGCAAGACACTTGCAGTCTCTCGGAAGGGAGCCAAGTGGTTTGCCTTCTTGGTTGGGTCACGCTTAATCGGTACTCGTGGCCGCACGGTTAAAACGGCGATAACTAGGAGGAAAAAGATGAGAAATGCACAGATGCGCATGGTCCAGCCATAGCCGACTTCTGGAATCAAATGAGTGATCATGATGGGAAAGAGAACGCCGCCGATGCTGGATCCTGTCGCGCACATGCCAAAGGCTACTCCTCGTTTCTTGTTGAACCATGATGGGACACTGCTAAGGGCTTTGTATGGATATCAATTAGCATTAGAGAATAGGGTTTAGCGAGATTAATCATACCCGGAGAGAAGATTGCGGATGCTCCGAGCGCGCTACAAACGCCCTGGGACAGCAGGATCTGATAATATTGGGTTGCGAGAGAAGCCATCATCAAGCCGAACACGTGTAGCAGGGCACCTCCCATGATCAGGGTGCGAGGACCGTACATGTCATGAAGTCTTCCCACGACAGGGCCCTGTAGCCAGGATTTCGTGAGCGGGTATCAACAAATGACAGGGGCAAAATCCCGGACGTACCATGACCATGACGAAGAAGATTTGCAACGAGGGAATCCAAGCGATGGTGCTGGAAGAATAGTCCTGTAGCAAGGTGCGCGTGTAGTAGTCCTGGAACACTCCTATACCTATAAGTCGCAGCGTTAAATAGCGAAGTCTTTGAAATGACGGTCAGATTGCCTCCAACTCACTGTTGATCCAGCCGAAACTGCAGAATGAAGTGCACCAGGTCCCGAATACCACCATCCACGCCGCAGCACCGCCATCGGGAATCTCGTCGAGCGCCTTGTTGGTGTTTTCCTGGTCTTTGGCGGGCGAACTGCCCTTTTCCACTTCAGGAGCAACGGTCATCGACTCCAGAGTCGAGTTGACATTGGTGGTGCTGCTGTTGGCTGTCATTTTGAAGAGTCGCCTGGGATTGAGGCCGAATTGGATGAGCTTGTCGATCCCAATGCCATGTGGGATTCAAACAATTCTATATAAACTCGTACTATTCTCAATGGTGACTCAAGGTTTCAATGGATATTTTTTTGGTACTACGTCTCCGGCAACCACGGCACCTCACCTTGTGATCCAAGGGCGTAGATTGTGGGGACCGGGGTTAACGGAGTCTCGGCGGGTGCTTGGCAAATAGGCCGTGGCATAGACCGCGAAGCTACGGGGTATTCCTGCGGAAGTATTTCACTGCCGAGCTTATCAATCTTATCATTTCGTAGCTTGTCTGAAAATCTAACCGTCAAGTTCTAAAAATGAAGACTTGAACAAGACTGCCAAGGGGTAATATGGTAGTTGCTCTCAGGTGTGAGCTTGCTGTGATTACTTCGAGATCTCCATCACCCTGGTAGTCTGCGTGCTGGACAAGATCGTACTTGGCCCACACAAAGGCTTTGCATTTCAGCCCGCAGAGAAGCCGCGGTCAACATTTAATGGATGTAAACGATCTTTCATCGTTCTAAGGAAGGGTGTAGGAAACATTCCTCTCTGGAGAAAACTCGTGACTCACTGTGCACCCCACGACGGATAACCCGCGGATCGCTTGCGCACTCACGTCCGTCCGTCAAGAGGTTTCGTAATGTCAATCAACAGGTGGGAGGGCGGGAAGATTTCCGCTTAACTGACGCTAGCCAAGTATTGAGCCTTTCAAAAGCTTTCTTCAGAAAGCCGGCGTCACACCGGACCCGAGCATCATTGCCCGTTCCGTTGCTCGGCAGGAAATAACGGGAATTGGCCTTGTGGGTCACGACACATTCTGCACATCGGGGTTTCGCACAAGTCATCACATTTTGTATAGAAAAGATGATCTAACACGAAGTACTGGCTCGTAGGATCATAGCCTGATGACGTTGGTGTGCAGAGCGCCTGGTTGACTTGCTACTACTCTCCTCGCTTAAGACGTGCACCTCGATGTGAGAGGATCGCGACCAGATTCCCGAGTTAGACAATTCTAGGATTGCAACATGGCAAGAAGCAATTTGAGATTTGTAGCCCCAATGCTCAATCTCCTATGGCATGCAGTAATAGCTTTTTGCCAGGAATGCATGGAAGCTCAACGAACAAGCCAACACGCACAATGCTCGTTAGACTCACATGAAGGTATCCACACCGGCTCCGACCTCTTGCAGCGGCTGCAAAACTCAATGCGAATGGCTCAGAGTAGAGTTTGAACCGGCATTATCAAGACTTTAATTCACCGTTGGACCACCCATATTCAATGTCCAATCGTGTAGCGTCGTACAGCCTGAAGTTCTGAACGGAGATCGGATTTACTGGGGTGTGTGTGCGGAAAACAGGGGTCCAGGGGTTTTTGCAGCGGGTTCGGCCGAGATTCCCGTGACTTCAGACGCGGCCACGGAGCTTGGCCTTACGGCAATATGTCCGACGGGACTGGCTGCAGACGCAACACATGGCACGGCATGGTATGTCGGGCAGCGTTTTGGGAATACCGTATGGCCTGTTGAAGAACATGCTCGAGCTACGTCGACAAGGCGACACGCTGCATGATGACAAAGAAGCGACTTGGATTCAAGGAGGATTGTCGTCTCGCTCAGCTCGTGTTCGCGGACTTTCCTTATCCCGGCCTGCACGCGCCGCAACACGTGAACCTCAGCCTCCACGCCTGCGAAACATCGAAGCTCGTGTCGCCAAGTTGACAGCTCGCCGCAAGAGTTGCAGGCGGCTATCGACGTCGACATCAACATCAATTCTCCATCGCGCCCCGTCACCCACGCTCGTTGTAATCGCTCAAGATGCCGTCTCCCATTCTCAGCTCGACGCTGCAGGCTGCAGGTCTCTCTTCAGTCTCCAACCTGTTCGCGCAGCTCATCGAGGCGCACCAGGAAAAGGTCAGGACTGCTCCACTCCACTCGTGTGCCCTGAACTGAGATCCCTCCCTGAACGACGCCATGATCGTGCAGCCCCCCCGTCTCTGTGCCATTGCACCCTCTAAGCACCCAACCCAATTGCTAATGCTCGTCGCCCCGTAATAGCGCCCAGTCACGTTGGAGATCCTCCCGCTGCTGCGCTTCGTGACCCTCACTTTGATCACTGCGCCTCCCAACTACCACTGGCAGCAGTTCCTTGAGCGTACTTATCCCGCATATCCCACCCCTCAGCGGCCCCAACGTATCGGGGATATCGAGATGAGACCTCATGACGATGCCCCAGAGCTCAAGGAGGGCTTTCCTGCCCGCCCTGGTACCCCGGATGCCAAGTTTAGCTGGCAGAACACCTTCACTAAGTGGTTCGTGGACTGCATCACGGCCGGAGCTATCATGAACACCATTGCCTTCCTGGTTATTATGGGTCTCCTCAAGGGCCTAACCCCATACTTGATCTGGCGAAACATCATGACTGTAAGCCGTTTCTTGATTCGCCTTGTTCTTTCGCTAACTTCCGACAGGAAACTATTCCTATCATTGTGGCTGGCTGGAAAATTTGGCCAATCGCTTCCATCATTAGCTTTACCTTCATCCCTGTACAGAGACGCATTGTATTTTTGAGTTTCATTGGTCTTCTTTGGGGTATCTACATGAGTCTGGTTGCTTCAAGAGTGTAACGGAGTCAATAGGGTTTTTCTTTCTTTCTGGATATTGAAGTCTTAGTACTATGTGATAGAGTTGGTAAGGAAAAGAATGGGCCCTCTGATGTCGTGTGTTTTCTTTTCAGTTCTAGGCTGAATAATGTCCGACCCTGGGGTAGCACACCGCAAGGGATTGGATTGGGGTGTTGGCCAATAATGGCAATAGACTGATAACTATTTGAAAATGATGAACTCCCCTGCTATCTAATTATGAGCAGGCCTGTTCCCATTCAACTCACTTAGGGTGTTGCTGTAATAACACTTACGCCCTCGCATTCTTCAAGTACCGTGCGATATGGGGGTGAGTAGTGTTCTTGATAGCTCGAGCAAACCGATTCTTGACGACGTCCTTCTCAGATCCAGCATTCACGAGCAATTTAACAATGTCCAAAAGCCCCCAAATTGACGCAATTTCAATAGCAGAACCAAACCCTCTGGGCCCACAAGGCCTGTTGACATCCGCGTTTGACTCCAAGAGAAATAAAACGAGGTTGAAATCGCCCAACATGCAGGCTCCCTGCAGGGGCGTATGCGTTTCCGAGTCAGCGTTAACATCCGCACCATTATTGATTAGAAGACGTGCAACTTCAATTGCATTTGCAGTGTCCGATTGACATGTTTGCTGAAGCGGCGTCATATTACATGGTAGCACGAATGAGAATGGGCTTCTGAGATCAACGTCGGCACCATGTTGTATGAGCCACCGGGCGATATCTACATTGCCTGAAGTACAGGCATTACTCAACGGAGATGAAGCTGGTATGTCATCCAACTGGAGTATTATTAGCTAAGAAACTTAATAATCATGATTGCATGTATTGGGAATGTTCGGCCGTTTTGAGTGTAGTATCCCGGCTACATCTCTTTCCTCTAAACCTCGAAAGCTGCTTCACATTCTTGGAAAAGAAGAAAATAGAACCTACATCGTCGATAGCATGACCACGGGTGAGATTGATATCGGCGCCATGTTGGACTAAACACTTAACGATATCCAAGTGAATCCTGGCCCCTAACTGAAGAGGGGTAGGAAATAATGAATGAGATGAGTTAACGTCAGCACCTTTAGATATAAGAAGCTTTAAGGCATCTAGAAGGATTTTAATGTCTTGATGCGACTGTGGACTAAGAAGACATTGGATTGGTGTCGAGCAGGTATCGCAAAAGCCACTGGTATTGCATGGTGTGTTTAAACACGCTCCTTGATCAGTTAGAAATTGAAGCTTAGCATAAGCTTCTGGTACTCCCAAGTCGGATACTAATAGACAAGCCCTGCCTGCCTCATATGCACCCGAGTGCGGTGGTCCATGTATGAATTTGCCACCCTGAGCCCAGATATATTCAACTGTTGATAAGCTGCAAAATTCCAGAGCAAATATGAGAGCCGTGGTTAATTCCGAACTTCCATAGAGGTAACTCGGCTCACTCAATATTGAAGTCGAACGATTTATTGTCTCAGCCAACATATCTGGATCGTCATATAAGAGGGTTAGGGCTAACTGATGATGTTCCCTATATTTCTTGACTAGGTCCGCCCTCACAAGTAAGGGGAGCAGGCCCCTGACGGAATGTGGGTATTCTCTGAGGATCTGCAACACGGCCGTGATAGCGTGTTCGGGTATATCATCCACTATCTCGAGGATGAGACACATTATCTCCAGGTCGCCACATTCGTCAATAATTTCTCGACACAAGGCTAAACAAAACGGGTGCAGCACATCCAAATCTTCAATCATTTCCCAGAGTGAAACGTTCGAGTCACTAAAATGCTGAAGTTTGGGATTTTCTCTCTGAATTCGTTTGTTGATGTGATTGGCGAGCGAGGGTTGAAGAAGACCGGCAGAACCGTATCGCATTTGCAATATTAGATAGTTCAGGTCAATGCCCGAACATAGAAGTGATCGTGCCATTTCCACATTGTTGAATCTTATCGCCATGAGCAAGCGCAATTCGTCAAAACCCGACGAAGTGGTGTCAATGCCGACATGGTTGGAAACCAAGCATCTGCATATTTCTAGGCTGACTGGATCAAGAATCCAGGGGAGAAGATCTGAGGCCAACTTTGGACAGTGGAAGAAAAATGCTTCAGCAAAAGTGAAAGGGCATGTCTCTGGATCCATGCAATCAAGTGCTCCCTTATCAACGTCTCGAGCTTCAGTACCAAGGAAGAATGTCTGGATTAAATTTGTTGTGTAATCGATTCTATCGGTTAATGGAAGGTGCTTGAGGTATTTGTCGAAGATTTGATGCAATGGGGTCTCACTGCCGAGCAGCAATGTTGCCATTTTCCAATTCTTTGACCGAACCGCTCTCTGAACAGCATTTATCTGTGGGCGTTTGTGAGACAACATGGTCTCCGCTATATCAAGAACGTCTAAAGAAGCAATTGCATACAGTAGCCGATTCATACGATTGCCTGAACTGAGTTCATAAAGATGCGATCTGATGGCAAAAAATGCAAGTCGGACAGCGACTGCAAACTTTGGCGAGATGGTCTGTCTTCCCAATATTGTGAACGGGTATACCGCTTCCCCAACCGAGATGATGAATTTGTACGCAAAAGAAACTAGTTGCTTATTTCCGGGTGTCAACAATAACCAGAGAAGTTCGTCTTGGTGATCATCCATGAACCAGTCGATGAGATGGCGCGATCCGAAGTGCGTGTTGATGATAACGCTGATTGCCATATTGAGGAGATCTGTCGATGAACAATTCTTCAAATTCGAGACATCGGTCGGAAACCCCGGCACTCTGTTTCGGTAGTAGCACAAGTCTTCCGAGGTCAATATTGAAACTAGTGCCGCCCAAGTCCAGGAGTGATCTAGACTCCTGGGGATCGAATCACCGAACTTGGTGCTATCAATTCTGTGGCTATCTGACCGGGGAAAATGGTCATGATGAATGCCTACACATAGTTCAGAAACTGACGCGACAAATATGTGGCCATGCCTCACCAGCAACTGCAACTGGGGTTCGTCCTAGAACTGGAATGCCTTCAAGCCAAGTGAGACGGCGAAGAACTTCCAAAGACCCGTAGTCGTTCTCAGATAAGGTGTCAGATAACATGGATAGATTGGTTGAATGATTTCCGTCAATTCGCGTTGACCGTATTTCAATGCGATGCGATTTTCCACCTGAATTGGGGTCAATAAAGTCAACAGCCAACACTTGAGATGATCTTACTGATACTTGAAGGCGATTCACAAGGACCGGTCCACTTTTTGACCTCCCTGGCAAGCCTTTTGCTATCAACAATCTTACCATCCCAAAGAACCTGGCTTGTTTTTGGATCAAGTTGCCGGTCAGATAGCGTTGATGTAATAAATTGCCAGTCCTTTGATGTAAGATTCTTTGATCTGCCTGAATTCTTCACATTTACGAGGTACTTGTACTGCCGCTCCCTATGTGAGGACAAGATTGTGAGAAATCAAGTACACATCGCCATAAATGGCATAAACTCACGTCGCATTCAGTTTATACTTCCGTTTCATGTGTTTCATTATCATTCCTAGCTTCCAATTTTCATCAAAGTAAAGATTGAAAATTTCCTCTCGATAAGGGCTCCAATCCGAAAATTCCTTGACGAATTGCTGCATGATATCTGAAACAAAAAGGGGACACGCCTTCTAAGTTAAGAGAGAGAAACAACTGAAAGCTTTGTGATAGGCATGAGTAAGGCATATGAATGGGCAAAGAATGAATTGTGCACTGGTGGAGTCGAGGAGGAGGCTTTGGTCAATACAACTATCTTACAGGTTTTGTTGAGCGGAATCTGGTGATATTTAACCTTTTGGCCTCAGGACCCTAGAAACCTGTTCGATCCCCGCATCAGGCATGCGTCAGCCAAAAGTGCACCATATGACGTCTCCGAGTGGCTGGAACTCTCTGGCAATCTGCAATGATTCAGTGATTGGGTGGAAAAAGGACACTGCAGCAGTAGTTGGGTTTGGGGATTGCGGCTGAAGCTTGGACGATATTTTATCACATTTTGAAAGACACTGCATAATGTGGCCACCAATGAGGACGTGCTGAAACCATCCTTCAAGGGGGCCGTTGACAGGAAAAGATTTGTGGTGAATTTAATCAGAAGGCAATGATAAAATAATAAAATGAAATAATAGTATCATTAAGAAAAATGAAGAGAGAGGGGGGGGGGGGGGGGGCTCTTCAGGAATTGTCCGAGACTTGCAAATTCATCATGGGCTCACTTAGTCCAACTCACAACACAAGCTTAGCACATGTCTTTCTTACTTTCTTTTTGTGTTTTGATTAGAGGCCCCCTTTGTTACCAGATAAAACCAAAATGTTGGGCTTTTATTTGTGTACGGAGATGTTCATACTGCCTGGAACACCTCTGAGATAAATTCAAGACCTCTGTTGTATGCTTCAACCGACCCCTCCCATGGCTTGCCTGGGAATCCAGACCTGATATCGTGGAGACCATGCGGCCCATCCTCGACAAGTAATAGCTCCGTCTTGACCCCCAGGCTCTTAAGTTGCTCGTAATGATCTACACTTTCCTGGGTAGTACAACTTCATCAGCTGTCCCGTGAACGAACACAGAGGGAGGATAATCCTTGGTGACAAAAAGCTGCACAAAGGCTGCCTTGACATCTTCGGGAAGTGCCGCAGCCCGTTCCGAATACTCCAGCTCATTGAGCTTGGCGCCCAAGCCTGGTCGTCCCAAAGCCCCATCAAGAAAAGTGCCATCCAGTTCCCAGCGAACAGTAAGTGCAAAGCGGCCCGAAACAATGCCGCCTTCGGGAGCGTCATCACTGACAACCGTCTTGCTCGCAAGCAGCTCTGGAACCTTGTCGAGATTGACAAACTTTGCGATGGTTGTCGGGGGTCGGCCTCTTGTCCAGTGATCCAGAAGCCAATTGCCGCCTGTCCCATAACCTGTGAGGAGAACTGCAGGTTTGGGCTTGGCATAAACGCAGGCCGCGCGGGCGGAGTAGGCACCAGCGGAAAACCCGGTGACGGCGATGCGAGCCAGATCAACGGAGACGGACTCTGGCAGCGCCTTTTCGAACTCTTCGCCTGCTATAAACTTGAACAGAGCCTTTGCATCATCGACCTGATCGAGTGCGGTGCTCGGCTGGCAAAGTCTGTAATCTGCCGAGATTAAGATGTAGCCCTTCTCCTGGCAGTGGTCTGACATGGAGCGTTAGCCTGGCAACATTTCCTGCACTACAACGAGCACCAAGAGTGGCTCTTTGTTTGCTCACCGTATAACCAGAGTGGAAAGGTCGGATCCCGACGTGAGCCAGCAGTCATACCACCGCCATGGTAGTGAATCAAAACCGGCAGAGTTCCGTCAACATTGCGGGGCAAGTAATAGTCGAGCTTGATATCATGACCTTCGACCGTCGAGTACACGAGGGTCAGACCGCCCTCGGGTAGCTGTGGCTTGAAGTTTGGCAGAGGCATATTGTCTTATGATCGAGAGAAGTTTTCAATAATGTTATTGGAGAAGAACAAGTCCAAAGTGTATGGTTGAGGAGTCTGGATATTTCCGAGGAACCTCGGCGTTAGTGTTGCGTCACCAAGAGGGCCGTGTTCAGCAATTGCGGGTCTCTCATGGCCCGAGGCCAGGCCCAAGCGGCGTAGCATTGCACAATGGAATAACTCGTCACCGCCAATTGGAGCGATTCTCCAATTCTCCAAATCACGTAAAGCAGTGGGAATTGACTTTGGTACAACGATTGGAGATCCCGGCGTTGAACTTTTGGCCTCCTGTTGGAATCGTTGAATTACGCCTTAGGGGCACATCGGTCACCGTCACCGTGGGCTATATTGGGAGATCAATCAAGTTCAACAGAGCACATAAATATATGACCTGCATGTTTCGATAAATATACCTTTTATGCGAAGAACACTGAATATATTGAGAAAGCTAACTATCTGATTCCACAATGCAAATGTCGAGAAGACTTTTAGAGGCTAAAGTCGGGCCAAAGCAAGAATGTAGTCAGGCAAACCCCCAGACTAAGACTCAGCTTCAACGTGTTTAGTGTCGCCTGTGTTCTTTTCAACAAGATCCTCCGGTCGACCTACACCAGCCAAACCCAGTTGCTCGTAGATTCTCTGCATGCGAGCAGCGTCATCTCGCGCAATGGTAGTGTCATCGCCACCAAAGTAGATATCGATTTCCTCAAGCGTCTTATCCTTCGTCTCCGGCACCATCTTCCACACGAATATGGCACCTCCAGCACAAAAGGCAGCAAAGAAGATGTAAGTGCCGTACTTCATCGAGGCCAGCATGTCCTTGGTAGTTAGGCCAATAACAAAGTTAAACATCCAGTTTGTAGAGGCTACAACGGCGACACCACGAGATCGGAGGGAGTTGGGGAAGAGCTCCTGCGTCAACACCCAGCAGACAGGACCCCAAGAATAGGCGAAATTGACGGCAAAAAGCCAGATGAAAACAATGGCTGCCCAACCACCAGCCGTGTGGTTAGGCCAATCATCTTCGAAAGAGCCTTCGACAGCGGCGACAATAACATGGCAGATCATCATACCGACTGCACCGACAATCAAGAACGTTTTGCGGCCAAAATGATCGAGGTAGAGAACAGCCGGAATCGTAAAGACGATTTGGAAGATACCAGTAACACCAGTGGCCAGGAGTTGGGTGGTGACAGAGGTGAAACCAAAAGTGGCGAAGATCTGGGGAGCGTAGTAGAGAACCGCATTGATACCTGTGAATTGCTGGAAGATCATGATCCAGATACCAATGGAAACGCGCCTGATCATATTCTTGCTGAACATTGGCTTCCAGGTACCCAGAGAACCCCCATTCTTGCTCAATTCAGCCTCAACTTCCTCATCAAACATGACACCAGCCTTGATCTCCAGGAATTCCGCACGGAGAACAGGGTCCTCTGGGGCGAGGCGGCGAAGTCTGCTGAGTGCACTAAGGCAGTCATCGTCGCGGTGCTTGATGGCAAGCCAGCGAGGAGAGAAAGGAAGAAAAAACATTCCGAAGAAGAGAATCCAAGCGAAGAGGAGCTGGAAGGCAAGAGGAAATCGCCATGAAACATCCTTTTCTCCAGCGCAATGGTGTCCGTGGGCGGCCGTGGCATTGAAGTCACCGGCGCTAGTGTACCATTCGCTCTCGGGAACGCCCTCAGGTCGGCATGAAGTGCCTCCGACAAAATGCATGCCGTCTGAGAAAGAGAAGGGTCAATAAGGGAACGAAGGAGCTTAATCAGGATGCTACTTACAGTCAAGCCAAAAGGCAACAGCGGTACCAATGGTAATGCACAGCTGCTGAAGAGACACCAATCCACCACGAAGCTCAGGAGGAGCGATCTCGGCCTGGTAAAGCGGAATGACCATGGAGAACATACCAATGCCAATACCGCCGATGATACGACCGGCAAATAGCATCCCAGGGTTGTGGGCAGCGCACTGAAGACAAGTTCCGAGGGTAAAGATGATGACAGCAACCATCATGCTATACTTCCTGGAGATTACATCGGCAAGCCAACCACAGAAGAGAGCACCAGCCCAGGCGCCAAGTTCAAGAGCAGCTACAAGCCAACCTTGAATGGTAGAGCCCAGGAGAGTAGGGAACTCGGCCTCAAAGTTCTCCATGACAAGCACAGAGGACATGACACCCTGGTCGTAACCATACATGACACAACCGATGGAGGCAAAAGCACAAGTCATGAACACGTAGGGATTCTTGAGCATTCCCACGATGCCATGCTCTTTTTCGGCCGCTGCGCGGCCATAAGCTGATTGACTGACGGCTCCGGCACCCATTGTGAAGATGTGCTTATCCCAGTGATGCTGATGAAAGAGGAAATTGAGGACTGAGGCTGAGAGACTGGAAGTTTGGTTTTTTGGTCACAAATGGAGAGTTTTATATGATTTTCTAGCCAGAATCTATGGCCGGACTGAATAAACGTGGTTGCCGGAATGAATTGCCGTCGAGGACTCCACGAGCAGCTCATCGGCCCATTTCATTTGTCATGTAACCACGGTCTCGTGGTGCAGCACACGTACAAGTATGCTAAAATTCTAACTCTGTCAACCTAAGTAACTAACCTCATAAGTCTGGGGTTGCTCTTCGTGGGAGATAACTGGGTCATGGGGTCTCCATGCCCATACACTTGGGGCCCCGCGGACTGGATTTTTTGGGTCACTCGAGCCAAAACAATGGAGTGCTGCGTGTTCTGAGCATTATCTGTTCGGCGGCATCACGGCCTTACTTGGAAACTGCCAACATCATGGATAAGTCGGCATCAAGGCGGAGTCTAAGATAATGAAATACAAAGCCGTCACAGGCTGTTGTGGTGGGGACTTCAGGGCTGAATCCTGGTGGGGGTTGCGGACCGATAGATCTTGAGCCACGATCAGGGGTTCGTGTCAAATCATAAAGAGAAGTAAGGTAGAAGCTATCTTGTTGTATGTTAATTTTTGTGCCAGAGGGAGCAATATCAGCGTACTATGGTTTTATCTGATCGATGATTCCAACACAACGCGATTGGTTGGGCTTGTCCAGGTCAAGGCAAGCGTCATAACATCTACATCGGCGGGACCGAACAATGAGGCTCACGATCGATTACTTGGCAAATGATGGATCATCAACGAGCCAATCGGTGCAAACCTCGGCGCTTTCTTGGCAGGTAAAGTGAACGCCGTCTTGAACAGGAGCCCATAGCGGAGAGTGAATACGGGTGCCGGCTCCCGGAAACAAGCGTATATCCGAGCATCGCTGAAGAAACCCCAGAAATGCCCCAGCTTTGCCCGTCACGACACCAAAAAAAAAAAAGGGGAACCGCGTGTGATAATTCGCTGCGATTGCGGAGACAATTGGGGCTCTCCAGGTTTTCGTCCGAAATACGCGCGTCTCTCACCCAACCACCGGGCCATCCCGGTTTGGAGCCCGCCCTTCTCGTTGGACAAGATATTAATTGGGGGAGCATCGCAACGCAGGGGCTTCCCAGTTTTGCTGGTATGGCTATTCGATGCGAGCATCTCGGAAGAGTCGGACCAGGGAGGCATCGATGCAGCAAGGTCCTCTTTCATCGGGGGTCGCCACAGGGTGAGTAGAAAGACGCCGAGAAATGGGCTCTAGGAAAGCGGGCAAGGAGTTTTGTGACGAACTATACCACCGTGCCGGGTTACGACACGTGCTGCCTAAAATGACTACAAATATTCTGACGGAAAAGGACATAAAAATAGACCACCATCAGGTCATTTTCCCAGATTGAGGCACAGTCGGACCTCATGTAATGGATTAGGCATAGGCCACATGGAATGAACATTGCTTTGAGAAACGCATCCCATTAGAAGAACATACCAGTGCATCATTGATGATGCGTGAATCGTGAACATAAGAGAGTTGCCAATGGGTCCCGTACGCGTCTTAGTGTCCCTTGAGCGTGCAGATTTGCTTCAAGATGCACCGACAACCTGCTGCCTGTCATTCTCCAACACATCTTCCACCATTGGGTAGCACTCGGCCCATCTCCGGTCCCTAGAAGATGGACCTGATCTCCACCCCGCTTCGGGGACCCGATTCAGGACACCAGCTACGGAAGTAGATACACTCCAAGACTTTGAAAATCAGCAATCTACGGCTCCAATGCTGGGTTATGGAATACCAACCTACCCAAAGATCAAATAGCGCGCACAAACCAGTGCCCCTTTCAGCCCGCTTGTCCGAAGGGTAGAGCCGCCTTCGTCAAGGATCAATAAATTAATCATTAGCACAGTACCTACTATCGTAGTAACTTCAAAGACATTAATAAAGGTTAATGCTAGTTCTTGATGCAGAAGCCAATTTGCCATAACATCTAGTAGAGCAACGTAAAGAGCGATTTGAATAGCCGAGCCGACAGTAACGGTAATGGTGAGGTCCAATTTGTACCTCATCGTCACCGTCACAACCGTCACGTACTCTGCAATATTCCCTACGATAGGCAGGACGACAAGCCCGATGAGAGATTCAGACAGGCCTCCCTCATGAGTCACTTCATCAATAGTGCTGACGAGAAACTCAGCAGAGATTGACATTAGGACGGAGGTGATGATAAGCATGCTTATCGCCGCCATTCTGCCGGCTGTAAAACCAACATGGTGTGGTGGGTCATGAACCAGATTCTCCATGCTGGCTCGGTTCTCTCGGAGTATATGCAGAATTGTAATCCGACCTCTTCGTTCTCCACTCAGAGATGAATCGCAGCTTCGATAACCCTGGCTAGATCCAAGAGAGAGTGAACGAGAGAATGCAAGCGAATGAAGAAGAGATGAGGTGTGTCGGTTGATATTCCGGCCTCTATCTCTACTACGTCTTCGGGGTTTAGCGGATTCATCATCGCGATCTCTCTGGTTCATTGTTCTGTAGACGAAACTTGCAGTGTCATCTTGAGGATGGATATTCATCTGCGAAGCGGATCGTTCGGGTGGTAGAATTGGAGATCCTGAAATGCTCTACTGATAAGACGGAAGAATGGTGATGCAAATCAGTGCCTTATAGACCTTAATATCCTGTGTTACTCTTAACCGAGGCACAGGTAGACCTTTTGGTGTAGCAGTTAAGGATTACCTCCGCTTTTCCGTATCAAATGGGCGTAGGAGGGCCGCTTATGCTAAGCTGAGCCTGTTCAACATTTAAATCATCGTCTTCAACGGGATATTATGCTTCATTTCCTGCCCTGATCTCGTGGAGAAAATAGAGAACATATTTGAGCAACACTATGAGGGCTGAACCCCTGGCCATTTTAAGGCTCACTCCTTCGCCAAGATCTGAGCTCTTAGTTGTATAGTGGAAGACAGTTTAGTTTGATTTTAGAGATGAAGTTTGTGAAAGGTCAGGGTGAGTGGACCTACTGGCATCAAAATGACGAAGACGGAAACACAAGGTAGACAAGCAAGACGCTGGGCTTCTATGCTATTGTATACAGGATCGTAGTTCTCTAAGCCATTGCCTAGCAAGGCTGAGCCAAGAATTAGCAGCAGATTTACTAGAATCGACCCTAAAATGGAGGCTTGGATGCTTCGTATTTGGTTATTGGTCAAGGCAATCCTAGGTGCCTCATTATTCGCGATCCTGGCGGCCAATGGGAAGAAGCTGAGTTACACCCTTAAAAAATTAGCTCATTGCCCAAGAAGGCTGAAAATGCAAAATTCCACTTACAATAAAATGATTTCAACGAGATTACCAAAACTGATTTTATTAGGGCCCCGATAGTATCTCCAGCCTCGGCAGTGATACGTTCCGTCGCGTCTGTCAATAGAGCAGAAAGGGGCACAATAGCGATGGCGTTGCTCGTGAACACTACAAGAGGGTTCATGTTCATGAAATGGGTTCCAATGCCGATAAACACAAAAACAAGAAGCGCGTCGAGCCAAGAGGACAGAAGCATCGGCCGAAGATGTTCTATGTAAGTCGCATCTCTTCCCAACTTGGTGTCATCTTCAACCTCGACCATCTCTATGCTTCTTGTGCACGACACCAAAATCTTCGATCAAAGAAAGGGAACCAAGCAGAAAGAATATTCCGTACGCCATCTGGCAAATGACTTCTATTAGAATGATTCCCTAAGCGACTCATGGAGAATATTCTCGCCTCTAAACTGGCTGAGACCAATGTGTGAATTAGCTACAGTATGCAAGATACTAGCCTCGACTGTTTTAACGTTCGCTCTTTGGAGAGTGCCATAGTGGTGTTCATTCACGAAACTCTCATGGTTGTCTGCGACGGAATACCCATGTTCCGAATCCATGGCCGGCAATCCATTAGGGCAACAATGGAGCAGGTAGACTAAGGATGAAAGAAAGATGGAATTGTTTCCAGGGACTTGGTCTAGTGCAGCAGTTAAATAATAGTATTATGGCGACATGTTAAGAATCAGGTGCGCTTTCATTTGCATAAACTAATTCCTGTGAAGCATAATAATACTGCGGCTATCGGATGATGATAATTGAGCGATTTCCTTCCTGGTTTTTTTTTTTGGAATGCCGCTCTGGTGTCGAGTTGAAATGGGAAATCACAACTAACCCTATGTGGGTGGATGTTCACAAACCATGTGGCAGCACAGCCTCAAGATGCGGGCTCGAAACCCATACAACAGGAAATCGGTTCATGTATTTGCATGGCTGTAGATCAGTGGACCTTCGAGTCGACTGACCCTCCCAGGTGGTGAATGTTACACCATCGAGTTTGACGCCAGCGGCATAGACGTCGTGCGCCAATAGAAAAACGCTGGTAGGTCACCATATGACGTGTGGAGGTCTAGATGAGGGTGGAAACATCCGTATAAGCCTTGACATTTCAACTCTTGGTTGCTTTATTAAGGTTGCCGTAGCTAGGATCGGGGAAATGCATGTCACAGATGTTCCTTTCCCAGCTGTGTGACCATCCAGCAGTCTATTCCTTGCGTGGCCATTAAATAATCTCGCGTTTCTTCACAGGCGTTTGTTATTTGAAGCATATTCATAGTCATGAATTTGCAGTTTATTGCTGGAGTTAAGACATGAATTTTATCGGATGCTCGCCTCGGCTCAAGACGATTATTTTCTCCTATTGATCGATCCCGATTACTCCTTTGGTTCCTCCTTCCATTCATAATTTATTACAGCAGTCGTATCGTTAGTTGAAGATTTTGATTACATATTGGAACCATGTGGGGATGCTATCATCTTAGGTTGCACCAGACAATCTCGTGATTCAACGACGCGTATTCGGTTATTTCCTCGTTCTGCAACTCTATTTGGACCTCGACTAGTTAATGGGCAATCGCTCAAGTTCTGTGACATAATCTTAGATCTGGCTCACACCTATTGGGTTCAACCACAACCATAGATAACTTTTTTATGGAATTAAATTAGTATTCTTTTATTTGTATCATTTCTGCGTGCGCGAACAAATCTCCAATCCCGTCAAAAGATTCCAGCGGAAACCTCCCATCCAGTACTTGACTCGACGGATGAGATCTATTTGGAGGAATTGACTGTGATTTCTGTGGACTATTATTTAATTTAACGTCTTCTTGTCCATGGAGCCCGGGTTTCCCCGACGTCGCTCCCGGATTGTGAGTCAGAGGCAACTGTGATTTGTGTTGTTCGAGTCACATGCACGACATTCTTAGCATCGAGGTTGTGGTTTTGCTCACGCAGTTCTTCCTGCGATTCTGACTTGTCAATATTTGACATCTGAACGCCATCTTCGGCTATCTTGTAATAGTTGTCCACCGGCAGTCCGGATTTGGACATTTGATGGGACCCAGAGCGAGCTCCGTAGTTGGAGTTATAGCCCTGGCTACTAGATTTGAGGCTGATACCAAGAGCACTCTTCAGTCTTCGTGAAAGGCCAGATTCGGCAATTATTTTAGGGAGACATGGCATACTCAAGATGAAGAAACCGCAAGTCATTTCAGCACAAGCCCAGAACAAGAGTGGACCAATGAAGTACATCTGATCGGTTGTCTTGGAGAAAGTAACCGTGTGGGCCAGGCGGAAGCATGCGGCAACCAGCGCTCTGTCTATTATTAGCCCGTGATCGAACTGGGAACGGCCTTGGAGTTGAAAGTTGACTGACACAATACCCACTCCAAAGATGATTGATACACCAAGCTTCTTCTGCCAATTCATGTGCAGGCCCCAAATGATTTTCTGCGGAAGAAGGACCATGACCAAATCGGTGACGACTTGGACGCTTGCTGACGACAGCATCACCTTGGGGAGGGAGTAGCATTTGCTCGGAACATAAAATTCCCAAATGGCGTTGTGTGGTCTGCATTGCATGTTCAAGAGGACAATACAAACAAGTCCCCAGCAACATTGAAAGACGATGAGGATGCTGCACCCCCACCAAAAGAAGCTCTTGAATCTATCAGCCGGGACAAAAACTCGGCACCAGTCGAATAGGATCGCGGTCTTGACTAGCGGCAAGACTGCTGAGTAGCAGCAGCCGTAAACGAGGATAAGCTGGCTATAGTCAGTCGAGAGCTTCTCCAGGTTGCTCCAAGAGATCAAGTAGGGAACTCACATAGAGAGGCCGAACTAAATCTTCGTTATGAAGATTCCATGTATGGACGTAGTATCCAGGTGTCCAAATCAAGGCATAAGCAGCATAGGCAGTTCCCCAGTAAGATCCCTATTCTAAAGTATGAGTATCATGGATGTTGGAGAACGACGGCCGGGTAGCTAAAGAGGCCGACGGATTTAAGAGGGATTCACGAACGTATGCTAATATCATCAACACTGAGTGGCCATCATGTTAGCTTTCCGGCTCTAGTGTGTTTGCAATATTGGTGGTGCCCTGGAGGCCTTACCCTCTTCGATGCCAACTTTTCTATCCATCCAAACGCGCGCATACGCTCGAAGCAAGAGACAGAGCGTTAATACAACTGTGCATAGCGTTGTCACAGCCCAGGCGAGGCCATTTCTGTTCGGAGGATCGTCGAAGTTGGCGGTGATACCGTCTGGTGGCGTTGCGGCCGGCGCTGCGAGCAGCGTCTTGAGAGCTTCGGAATCCATTGCCAGGGCAATTAAGAAAGTGAGCCGTCGTGGACGGCTCGGGAGGTTCGTGGACTAATATACTAGCGTGTCGAAACGGGGCGGACTGGTGCGGAACGATAGACGGATGGCATGCCGGCAGCCTAATGGTTGACAATCGGGGCTCGGACGACGCAGATTGATTGCCCAACAACACACTTCCACGAGAAACTATCCTTGAGACACCAGGGCTCTTTAAAGTGGTTCGACAGATCTGCAACGTTCACTTCCCATGGATCCTGCTACAGAGGTGATACAACGCTAGGAAAAGCTTTTCTGCAAACATAGCCCAGAGAGGCGCATTATTTCGATCTTCATGGCCCCTTTTGGACAGATCCATATTATCAAAGAGGACTTCTGACAGATAACGTGCGCAGATCGGAAAATGCCGTTCATAAGCTGGTGCCGCTCCATACAATAACACAGAACCGGGATCTCACACACAGGTTTGGCCTGTCCTTGCTAACCCCTGCGAATCTAGTCTAGTCGAGCCGGGGATAGTACCGGCCCACTCAGAACGAGGTTTTGTTTGTCTTCAACCACCCAGGTAGCAACAGTTGTAACTGGCTCCAGGCACCGGGTTTGGCAGATTCGGCAACCCCACAGACAATCGCTAGGAAGAGCATTGCCTATTACCCAGGTATGGTACTGTTGTTAGATGACCGAAGCGGCCGCTGCGCAATCCGAGAGGAATGGTAGATGACGAGCCCACATTGCTCCACTGGAAGCCCACAGAGGAGAGACACGAAGCTTATAGGCCCTTGAAGCTGGAAGCATTGGCCAGCCCAATTGGCCTCGCATGAAGCCGGGGAGGGCAGGATAAAGCTGTCGAACCGCACGCATGCTCACACCTGCATCACACAGCTGCGCAGCTCCGCAAAAGTTTTTCTATTGTTCTGTTCTCTCCTCGATACTCGTGACTTCGGCAATGTGGTCACGGCAATAACCAACCCCTGACATTGCCAATTGCAGCGCGTTTCACACTAAAGACGTAGACGGGCGGAGCGGACCGTTGCAACCGTTACCCCGCGAGTGGGACCTCAACACCAACAGTCTCAGACCAGGAATGCGATCCCACGCCGATCGTGCAAGCAACAAGGGCTGGAAAGGCTGATTCGTCATGTTTTCTCCAGCAGTATCCGCAAGGAACCTCTCATAGGAGAGTCAGGACGCCATCGTCGCGTTGCCCTTGCCACCCAGAATACGTGCCGGTCCTTGGGCATACGTTCATGATAGTATGCCTCTTTACCTGAGTTTCACATAGTTATGAAGCGGGGCTTCTCCCCAAATGGCGCAATGGGTAAATAACCATTATGGCCCCTGAGACCCATTGCAACCCCACAGTTCCAGAAGATGCATGACTCGAGCAGGAACAGTGGAAGATCCGAGCGGGATGTGGCGTACATACCGAGCTCCTCCACATTCTCACCTGAGCTACGGATCCTTTGGTGGATTCTGCCACCTGTGAGGTTGCGTTCATGCCGCAAAGTATTGGCGCGTAAGTTGATTCCAAAGAAGCTGGTTCAATTTACTGGATTAGGTCGTTCTGAAAGCCTTCTTCACATTGCTTCATCTTGCCCCATTATACCCCCTGTCTAGTGGCGGGTATCAAAAGTTTGTTGGCAAGGCGAGACGCCGATAGCACGATGTTATCTCCATGCGTCGGGAATTGCGGCACCAAGGTGATGGTGTCCTAAAGCGCCAAGTCTAACCAACTGCTAGGGGGAAGGCTGCATCTACATGGGGTGATGGGATAGACATTTGGATTCCCCCTATTTCGCCCAAGCCGACCTCGGGCAATTCTGTCGCTTCATATATGTACCCCGGACCCCTAAACCGTGCAGATCCAAGAAAAGCTTCATACATAGTTTTTTTTTCTCTCTCAACTTGCCACACCGTAGAGCTCACCTCGCGTCATCAAAGATTGAAACATGGCTACCGGTAAGCACATGAGGTGGTAGCGAATCCAACTTAGTCCTATGTAGACTGACGTATGGCAGTAGACGCCACCGCTGCCCAATTGAACGATGAGTACCCTCCACAGGGCGACCTCCGCCAATTGATGGATGAGCAGCCAGTGCCTGTTCTTGCTCCAGGAACTGTGGATGTAGCCGTTATGACAGGAGAAGAGTCGACGAAGCAAGTCACTGCTATCCTTGACAAATTCAATGCCGCGCTTGATGCAGATGATGCCGAGGCACTGGAGAGCTGCTTCCTTGCCGACCAGGCATACTGGAAAGACCAACTGGCCCTGACCTATCACTTGCGTACCTTCAACACCCCCGGCGTCATTGCCACGAGTCTGTTGGAGACCAAGAAGCTTAGAGGCCTAACGGAGGGTTTCAAGCTTAAAGGGGCCCAGTTTATTCCGGCAACTCCGATTCTTGTAAGGCTCCGTCCGACCCAGATCCTCGGAAATTGCACCCGAAGAAGAGATGTGACTGATAACTTTTTTCATTACCTTAGCAATTCATTGACTGCGACCTCACCTTCAAGACTACCTCGCCTGCTGCCACAGCTAGTGCAAGGTTTATGCTCTGGCCTGTGAAGAGTGAGGAGACTCTTGAATGGAAGATCTGGATCTTGAGCACCAAGCTCGAGAATCTGGATATTCACCCTGAAGATGAGGCACTCCTCCAGGGATCACGCAGATCCTTCGAAGGTCAGGAAACAATTGAAACTGATGTGTTGATCATCGGAGGTGGAAACGGGTAAGAAAAAGCAAACGGTGTTCAAGAGGCCTCAAGTACCTATACTGACCTTTGGATTTCTTCAAACAAGTGGTGCAGCCCTTTCTGGGCGCCTGAAGGCCTTGGGCGTTGATAGCGTCATCGTCGAGCGAAATGCCCGACCTGGTGATAACTGGGCTCTCCGATATGACTGCATGAAGTTCCACATCCCCACTTCATTTTGTGAACTTCCTTATATGGGTAAGTAACATTTTGAACACGCTTTGAGTCGCTGCAATGTCCCATAAGG
Source organism: Aquanectria penicillioides (assembly GCA_003415625.1). NCBI lineage: Eukaryota > Fungi > Ascomycota > Sordariomycetes > Hypocreales > Nectriaceae > Aquanectria > Aquanectria penicillioides. Next base: position 756,194 of record PYIU01000003.1, read on the forward strand.
AGTCTCGTGATTCCAACTAAAGCAACAACAACACACTAACCCTTACCTTTCAAATAGCTTACAGCAAAGAGCTTCAAACCCCACACCTTCTCACCAAGGACGAGTTGGCGGAACAGCTACGGCTGTTTGTTGAAGCCTTCAAGCTCAACTTTATCGGTTCTAGCAAGATTCAATCCACCACATACGACCATTCCGCCAAGCAGTGGGCTGTCAAGTTTGAGACCCCCGCTGGCCCACGCAAAGCTATCGCCAAGCACCTAGTCCAGGCAACTGGCATTGGTTCTCAGAAGCTATACGTGCCGCCTATCGCCAATGAGAACCTCTACAAGGGGGTCAGCGTCCACTCTGTGGATTTCAAGAACGGCAAGAAGTTGGGTGAACAAGGCGCCAAGGTGAGTCATAGCTTGGTTGAGCTGATTTCAGTTCAGTCCAACATCATTTCACTCAGTTGCTAACATGAATACTCTTCAGTCTGTCGTTGTCGTTGGTTCTGCCAATACCGCCTTTGATGTCCTCGAAGACTGCTATAAAGCTGGACTACAGGCTACGATGAACGTCCGATCCCCGACATACCTCGTCCCCCTTTCATACGTCTGCGACAAGAACAGTTTGGGTGTTTACGACTTTGGCGTTGAGGCTGCCGATAGACTCATCCTTACTCTGCCGACACGCGTGGACAGCCAGTTGGGCCGTGGTCTGTTCCGTCTTCTTGCATCCCAGGAGCCTGATCGGTACAAGGCCCTTGCAGCAGCAGGCTTCCCCGCTATTGATAGTAACGACCCCGACATGGCTCTTATGTCCAATCTGATTGAGCGAGCCGGAGGTCACTACATTGACGTGGGAACCACTGACCTGATTACCGACGGCAAGGTTGGTCTCAAGGCTGGAGTCGAGCCCGTCGCATACACAAAAACCGGACTGCGATTCTCAGACGACAGCACCATCGATGCTGATGCCATTGTCTGGTGCACCGGATTTTCCGACAAGGATGCCCGCAGCACCGTTGCTGATATTTTGGGAGGCGATCATGCTGTCAATGGCGAGGCAGAGAACAAGGATATCCTTAGTGCTCGTGACATTGCCGCACGAGTCGACGCCACCTGGGGTATCGACGCTGAGGGTGAAATCCGCGGCATGTGGAAGCGCCATTTGAGAGTGGAAAACTTCTGGGTTATGGGAGGCTATACCCAGCAACACCGATACCACTCGCGTACCCTCGCGCTACAAATCAAGGCGGCACTTGCAGGTGTATTGCCGCCCGCGTATCGGGATACTCCTGAGCCTAGAAGCAAGACGCAAGATGGCGCAGCTATTAGTGCTTAATTCAGTTTGATGTTGAGTCCAAAGCGTAGTGCCAGCATATTGAATACCGCCAAAGTCATTCTGAAGATCATGTTTTTTTTGGTCTACCATCTGATGTGCGGTATTTCAACAACAACGGATCGTTCCGGTAACGGTTAGATTTTGAACAGGAATATAGTTTCGTATCGTCGAAAATTCATTGGATCATAGACCTCGTAGTAAATTCAACCTATCCGTCATTTTAGGAAACATGACCTAAAAATGTGCCGGAGGTATCAAAAGCTACAGGGTAGGCGATCCCATACCGGTTTCGCAAGGTTGAAATGTTGCGTTCATCTGAGCTTCGGAAAGTAGAGTTCCTGAATGTCTTGAGAAAGGTATGGAAACTGTAATTGATCGTATTATGAAGCATGTAGGAGATCAGCTATGTTCAACTAACCATAACGCAGCGGCTGATGTCGGGAACCAACCTGAAACTTGATATGCGATTAGTGCAAGCAAAAGAATATCAACATAAGATCGGATTAAGCTAATTACTAAAATCGCTACTCTGAAGAATATAACACGAAGATGGAAGTTTTATATACATCTCTCTCTCTGTAATCTCTTACAGAGAGACGACTTTCACGTGGGGTTGAGCCAGGTTAGTGAAGAAGCTGGCACCCGCAACCGTGGTTGGTGCTCCGGCCAGAGTCACGTTGCAGTTCTCGGTCCAGTTGCCCTGCTTGGCATACTTGTCCTTCACGTACTTGGCATAGCTGTCCAATGGACAAGAAGAGCCTGGTCCGCTGCGGCAAGACGGCACAGGGTAGACTTGATCGTTGAGTCGGATTCTCACGTAGGTGGAGTTCTTGGCGTTCTTGTTTGCGCAGTTCAGTCGCTCAAAAGCGATGGTTCCACGCATCGAAACATAACGAGAACCAACCCACAGTCTGTTATCATCCTTGCTCGTGGCTGAAAGGGCCTTCTGGTTGTCATAGACACCGCTGGCGGTAACCAGCTCTGTCAGCTGACCGTCATTGAGGAATGAGACCATCAGACGGGGAAGCGTAAAGGATGAAGTCCCATCGGCACCGGTTCCCTTAATTCCAGGGCCTTGCTGGAAGAGGTTGATCAAAGCCTGCAAGAAAGGTGTCATCATCTTGGGCGGGAGGACAGTGCCAGGTCCGACACCGTAGTAGTATCGCAAGTCGTTCGAATATTCGTACATCTTCAGCTCATCATCAGTGTTGATGTCACAGAATGGCGAAAGACGACCTGTAATCTGGCTCTCGAAGCCACAGAGGTAGGGGAACAAATTGACATCACTGAGAGTCAGGGTCAAGTTGCCCTTGATCAGCTTTTGAAGTCGTTTCTGGACCTTGGGTTGCCAGATGCTGTTCCAGGTGGTAATGTAGTCACCACCGCTTGCATCCGAAAATAGCGGGCACATGTCTGAGGGAGCAAGAGAGTTTCCGATTGCACTGGTAAAACCCTTGGAGGTGACTGACACAAGCTTTCCGAGAAGTGTCGAGTTGGTGCCAATGAAGCCACGAAGGAAGTTCTCAGCTGTCTGCAACACGCGGGTGTAGTTGTTTGCCCAAACGTAGAGCTCCTCGCCTTCTTGATATAGTTGAGGGTATCTAAATTTGTTAGCAAAGCTTTGGAACTACTGGGATGAAGAATTACCTGGTACGCAGCTGGTAACCCATATCCATTGCCTCCTTGTACCCAGTGGGACTCTGCATCGCGATCTGGATGTCGGGGCGGGTCAAGACAGTCCTCCATTCTGGCAGGAAAGAAAGAGCACCACGAGCGGTATACTCGTATGTTGAGAACTTCAAATGTTAACATGATCAAAGTGAAGAAACGAGAACCCGGAGCTCACTCGTGATTCCATTTCCTTCCATTCGCTGTAGGCCCCAGAATCGGGGTAGCGAGAGCCATGTCTGCCGACATAGGCCGCTTGGTCAATCGTGCAAGAATCGGGAACTTCCGTGGAGATTTTGTGAACATTAGGGCCAGGGTACCACGGGCTGTTGGCACCGAGCCATTCCAGCGGGTTTTCAGAATTGGCTCCGTCCCAACTGACGATGTCGCGAAGAGGGGCAAGGAACCGCTGCTCTGCTACCGCAACGCCAGAAAAGACGGACGCAGCAGTGATAAAACGAATGAGAGCCATCGCGCCGGGGATAAAAGCCTTGATTGGCTTTTATTCTTATTATTTTTGGGGTTTAAAATTTTTTTTCAACGAAAGTTGAGGCCCCATGCTTGCTCGCTGGAATGGGTATACGCACCACATTTAAATGATAGTCTCGTATCTTGTCCCTGGACTATAAAATGAATGTGATAGGTGTGATAATAACTTGGCCAATGCCGGCTATCCACCACGATTGCGTAGTCTAAAATGAATACCGACGCTCATTCAGCACGCAAAAGGCATTATGCCCGACTGATGGCACCGGGTCGGCTTTCCCGAGCGCACGTGGGATGCAGGGGGTTGGACAATCACATGCAAACAGGGGTCATCTCCCAATCACGTCCGGCAACCTTTTCTAATCGGGGCGATAGATCCGATTCCAAATTTCCTGGGCTTGAACTATAGTGAGGTAGAGTATAGGTCGATCGTGATGCTACCTCCTATAAGGCATCGTAAATGACGCCCAGCAATAGTACGACGAACCCGGCCCACGCGATACCCATTCAGTTCTCCTCGTTGCGTAGTGCGTCAAAAATGCCACTGTACGTCCAGTTATACTCCATGTTCTGCATTGAGTCCCGCTCATTGAGGCTTTTACTGGCATTGTGAGTGTTCAGTTGAACCTGCGAACCCCCTTGGCTTTCGGATATCATTCCATCGTTCAAGGGTTCAATCAAAAGGCGGAACGCTTCGGCGTCCTCGATAGCTTGGGGCCCCCCTTGACCTTGGAACGGCGCATAGCATGCGCGGCATCGCCAATGAGCACGGCTCTACCACGCACGTAGCTTGGGAAAGGGTCATGGACTCGAAGTTCCCAAATCTTCACCTATTCGGCATATCTGGACAGGGTTAGAAAAATGAGAGAACACTAGAGTTGGTTTGGACCATGGACCGACTTCATGAATGAGGCCTAAGGCTCTGGGTAGTCGTTAAAATTTCTCATAACCTCATCAAGATCGCCATCCGTAAACCAAGATTCACTGGCACTCTCCTTCAAAAAAATCATTTGGAAAGGCACAACTGAAGTTGACATACCTACTCGAAGTTTCTGCAAGGATATGTGATCAAAGCCCGGTTTGTACCGTCGTTAGGTCTCATGATCGACAGATACGCACCGGCCTTAGGGTCCCACCATTCAGGGAGCTTACCCGCAGCCTTGGTAGCGTTCTTTGCCGAGACGAGAAACCGAAAGATGCTTTGACCAGTCGGAGCTGTCCCAAAATGGCCAGTACCGAGGATTTTCACCTCGAGTGTGGAGTGTATGCCAGAAGCGACTGTCGATCAGCAAATCGTAACGAATTGAGTAAAAATAAGGTGGCAGCCTACTGATGATGACATCTGCGGAGATGACTTCTCCATCCTCAAGAGAAACAACCCCTTGTTCGACATCGATATCCTCGACATTGACGTGATACCTCAGTGTTGGTGTCTCGCCAACACCAGGTTCAGTGGCCAGCCGCAAGATTTCGGATCTCAGATCCTGCCGCAGAGTCATGAGCCAATCCGCTCCATAAGTCGTAGCAAGATCTATGGGGATTTTTTGACAAGGTCCCCAGTGCTAGCATCATATGCCTTCAGTCCTTTTGATACACACGTGTGAGCTCGTTCTCGGTCAAACCCCACAGTCTCAAGGATCTTGGTTGCATTGGGACTCAATCCAAGGCCTTGTCCGCCAGAAATGCGATGTTCATCATTGCGCTCGAGGATTGTGAAGTTTGCGTTGCCGCGCAGGACGGCAGCAGAGCTCAGGGCAGCGATGCCGGCTCCAATGATGACAACTTTTAGAGTCATGTTGATTTTGGAGGTGTTTAAGCTGGAAATGGCGGGTGCGGGCATAGCTGAGATGAAGAATTGTGAGTAAATTGCAAGTTGAGACTTGTGTTCCTCTTGGCCATGGCTTTAGTTTTATAAGGTTTGATTCTCTACGGGATTGATTGAAAGCATTCATGAGCTCGTCCATTCTCACTTGCATTATGTTGTCTGAACCTCAACCCTCGCTCAAAGAGGAAATAACATCACCGAATCGCCGAAGACCCGCACAATGGCTGACCCAAAACACGGACTTTGCGCTCCTACGGCTCCGGTGAATTGCATAATTGGCTGAAACTCTGTGATTAGACCGGCACCGACACAAATAAAGCTGAGTCCCGAATCAAAAGATTCACTTTCAAATCCAGACTCAAGCTCTTCTTTTCTCGTACATCTCATCGCCACTCATCTCCGAACTCCAAGATACCACCTAAACCAAACCTTCCAACCATGGAAGAATGCTTGCTTTCTTAGCAGAGCAGCTCGCGGTCACGCAGAGGCAGAACTATCGTATCTTGCATTCCTTGCCATCAACGCAAAGCGAAATGTGATTGTGGGCAACCTTGCGAAAGATGCGTGACTGCGGGGCGGAGCCATGAGTGCGCGTACGAACCTAGCAAATCATCCTCCCCTGGCGGTCAGCTTCGCCCGGACTTCCCACACGTTGGTATCTTTGTGAATGGTAAAACGCAACTTGGGAATGTTATTTCTTGGGCAAGACTTTGCTGGGATGTAAGTTGGAAGATGTCATCGACGAGCAGAGCTTAACGAAGTCTCCAGTTTGAAGAGGAGGCAAGGCCGTATCTTTTTGGCTTGGACCCGGACCCTGAGTATCAAGATACATACAAAACCGTCAAGGGTTTAAAGACGTTATTTTTACCACCAAAATCAGAAGTAGTGAACGAGCAGCTCGTCAATGCTCCTGACTTCTTCTCTAAAGCTGGGTATATGGCCAATCTTTTAGACCGAGAGGTTGTGGTTGCATTGATTTTGCATTACATGAATGCCTTCGACAGAATCCTTCCGTTGTGGAATAGAGGAGATTTCGAAAATGAACTTGCAGCGTTCTGGGCCAACCCCGAGAAGGCCAACCTGTCCTATCTTGCCCAGCTTTTCTTGATGCTGTCTATTAGCTGCTACAATACGCCGGCTGATGCTCCGTCTTTTAGGAAACGTGATCTGACCATGATGGCGAAGGGATTTTATAGAATCGGAGATATGGCTTTCAATCAGGCTCGCCCTCGCGATATTCACAACTTAGGATGCATTAGAGCATTATCAATGATGGTCATCTCGAAGATTATGGATTTCAATGCTGCTGAGAAAGCTCTCGATTGCTCTATTCTTCTAGGAATGGTGGTTCGCGCTGGACAGAAAATGGCTTTGCATCGCCACCCGCGGCACTTCCCCGGAATCTCCAAGAATGAAGGTATCAGTCGCTTGATAATCTGGACGACTATCGTGTTCATACTACAGTCAGATACTCCATCTCACAATGAAATCTTGTAAATGAAAAGCGTGTGTCCATCAATGATCGCGATCAGATCGCAGTTGTAGGATAGACTGAGGTTTTGTCAACGACCTATCGACTCAATTCTTCTGACGCTTTTGAGTTCAGCTTTGACAAAACGTCAAGCAACCGCGTGAAGTATGAATTCAACCGTGGTTTCATTGCATCGTTGTCTACATTTTGGACCATTTCAAGGAGAATTGTTCCCACCCTGCGAATTCTTTCAACCTAGGAAATAGTGAGTTGGTTGTACATAGGTATAAGGGCGTGGACATACACTGGGCTCTCCTTTGATTTGGTGATATATGAACGGAATATCTTCCATTGTGTGAAGAAAGTCTTGGATTATTTCGGCTTTCTTCATAGACAACGTTAGGGCTAGGCTGCTCAAACCTAGTACTTCAAATAGCCCAACTTCGATACATTGTTGCAAGATTATTAGCCTCAAGCATTGAAACGTCATAAGTAGGGTGCACCGCTGAACCCAATAGGTTGTTTTTTGAAATGAGATGGCATCACCATCTTGGGTGAGCTCATTATACTGGTAACCTGTAACCAATGTGGAAGGCTGTCCATTATACTCATAAAATCTACGTATGCGTCGGTCAAGCTTGCCTTCCGGGCTTCTTGATCCGTCACACTCATATCGTATGCCTTCATTTCCAAGACAATCCTAGATGCAGATGACCATAGGCGTGCCGTCAAGTGAAAGCTCACTAGAAGCCGTTCTTCGAATTCTCTGCTGGCCCAAGGCTTGGTCCCATCAAAAAGAGATGTAAAAACCTCTCCATATGGGTGAAGAGTGAGCTTTCCGTCAAACATCGGTTCATGAAGCAGACTAGGTCGGGGCCCAATGCAACTGGCTGCTTTGTCGGATAAATACAAATGCCAAAATGTCAAGCGGAGTAGTTGCGTCTCAACGGGGTCATTTCGAATAATTGACTGCTCAGAATATAGGCGGAGGGAAAGGGCGATGAGGGTGGCCTCACCCATGACATGAAAAGCTCCCCCCTTCTTACCTGTAATGTGCTGCATGGCAGTGCAATGCAGATCTCTGATGCTAAGTGAAGAGGAATTTGGGTGCTCAAGATCGTAGTCATGGTAAACCTGCAACATCTCTCTGGATGCCCGGAGAAATGAAGCAGCTATGTGATGTCCATATGGCAACAGTGATTTGGGCATCACCGAGGCCACTGCGGCACATAGTGCAGTGAGGACAGCGAAACCCCTCATTATGGAAATCCCCTCTTTTTCATTCTCGGAGGTGAATAGAGTGGCGGAATATGGCTCAGAGAAAAAGCTGAAAGCGTCCCTTCGAAGTGCAGGCTCATACACTATTGGAGCGGATGGAAATATGTACTGCATAAAGAGATCAATGCAGCAGGTTGCAACGTCGACCACGGGAATAAAGGGCACTTCATCTCTAACGGATGCTACCAGAGTCCGCCAAATCGACTGAGCTGATATCACAGTGTCGGGAAGTTGGGGGGATTCGGCAGAGTGTGGGATGACGATTGTGTTTGGTGTTGGCCATGAGCGGGGTGACTGGAAGGAATCTGCTTGTTGCTCATCTAACGCATATGGCACCGATGGACTCCGCAGCTGGAAGCTCTCCGAGTGTACCAAGACTGAAGTGTCTTGAGTCTCTAGCAAGCCTTCTCCTTGACTTGACGCAGTGGTGTCGAGCGCTCGGGTGAACTTACGGCCACGTTTCTTCGGCAGCACCGTAAACAAGCAGGCAATCCTGGAGATCCGACAGTTGGAGCAGGGATTCGCCGAGTCGCATTTGACCTTTCTCCTTCTACAGCCGTCGCACGCACGACTGGCCATCGAAGAGCGCGAGTTGGGCGCCATGGTGACTTGAGAATGGAGGGGAGTTGGTGCTATCTCCGCGGAGAAAACTTTGCGGGGACCGGATGTTCCACGGAGTTTAAAGCGGTCTTTGCCCCACCGTATTTCTGGGGTCGAGAGGTGGAGGGAGTGGAGAGCAACAAGCTTCGAACGGGCGACAGATGACGATTAAGCGGCTGGGATCCGCCTGAATACGACTGCGATGTGCCGAATTCCGATGCGTGATTCCCAGTCCCAAATGCAGTGGACCTGAATTAAGTTTAGCGTAGCTTGATGTGGTGAGACCATTCGTACTCCCCGTTGAGAAGACGACTGCTGGCAACAGGCAGCTCGGTGCGATCGTCGACAGCTGACAGATTGAAATAAGAAAGCATGTCGGAGTATTTCTTGCGTTGCTTTAGTGCTATATTACGAATATAAGAGCCACACGCCGTAAAACTCGCAGCTTCTTCTAGCATTTGAGTGATCTGTTCTCCAACCGGCCAAAGCAAGTGTTCAGAGACAAAGACACACTATGAGTTGTATTTATTTATACCTGGCGAAGATTGCATGTTCAAATAATACGTTAAGGTTAAGGCAGGTTTAGATGCCTCTGCTCTGGCATGTATAGGCGAGGCCGTTTGTCAAGGCCTTCTCTTGGCTAATCACACTATGATCCCGATGTTGGTGCACCAGAAGCCTGTCTGCCTTGTAAGCGAGTATTCTGTTCTATGTCCCTTCAAAGTAGTCATGGGCGAAATTGCATTGTACATAGCCGTAGCCAGGTGTTGGATCTACAACCGGGGTTTTCCGCAACGTTTTCAGAAACGTATTCCGCACTCTGCAGTAAACTAAGACAAACTCGGTGGGTCATTGTAGCGAGAGGAGCTAGATCACATAATCTAGAATAAAACAGCTGGGTGAATACGTGTATAGATTCCAGTGTGGAACAAGTACGAGGATTCATATACGAATAAAATCTCTTTCCAACCGGACTTGCCAGGGCGGATTCCGACCACTTCCGCAATAAACTCAAAAAGTGGGACACATCCCCAGGCGTGACAGTCAGACCGTTGACAAACACTATCCTCAACCCATGTAGAGAGGTTTTGTGATAGCTGATGATACCAAGGCTTCCAAAAGCTGTGGAAATTTCGGTCGTAAAGATTGCCTCCGACTAAGCTCAAGGCTCGCATTGTGTAAAAGGACATTGATATGGACTCCTCGACAAAATCGCCTGCTGCAGTTCGTTCAAGGCTTTTTCGAAGCAGCTCCTGGGCTTGGTCTCCCGTGACTGACCCGCACAAGACGGCCCAAATCTGACAGTGTTGGCTGTAATCCCCATCCATGGCCTCGGTCACAACAGTGTCAGCGAAGAATTCTCCATTGAAGCAGTGTTGGCGAAGTGCTGTAATGATACTGTTAGCCTTGACCTGGTATTCTTCACCGATCGCAGGCCTGCCAAGCGTTATCACCAGCTCTGCTGCTTTGGAGAGTGTATGAGCATATAGCTGGTTAGTAAAAGTCGAGATTCCTGACCTGTGGATGGAAGGCGGAATTCCATGTGGCTTCCACTGGTGCGCCCAGTCCACAAATGGCCACCTGCCAGGTTGAAGCTCGGAAGTCACCAAACCCTGACTTTCAATCCTGAAGTCAAAGTATGAAAGTATTGAGTCTATTACTGGTAGAAACTGTGAGACAAATTTCTTGTCTCCAAAGTAAGTCAGATGATCGCAGACTGTAAGAATCCAATATAAGGAAAAGTTTGGAATGATCTGCTGTCTATGAGATGGCGCTCGACTTGCCGTCAGACCAATGTAGGCCTGGAAAGAGTTGCGGACTTGGAGGATTGCTTGCCGAGCGAGACGATGATCGCCAGAGATAGAGTATGTAAATAAAGCTGAGCTCCTTAAATCCATAGCATACTGGAGCTGCTCATAAAATGGGCAATCCTCATAACAGTCATGCATACAGTTTTCCAGAGTTCGAATACTCGTTGACCAAAGCTTGTCCCAAGGTTGCCAAGATTGGTCAGTCTCAGCGTTTGTTGGAGTTACATCGAAGGTGGCCTGAACGTCGAGGGGATAGTTCACTGATTCGACCTCCATTCCTTTAATCACCAGATCCTCTGAACAAACCGCAACATGGAGACGAAGAAAGCGAAATGTGCGATAATGAAATGGCATGAAGATTTCATCGCTTTCTTCGTCTTTATAATATCCGAAACTGTGAGCATGTGTCTTTCCATGGAGTTTGTATATGTCTGCAGGGCCAAATAAAGATTTCGAATAGTCGCAGCGATTGGTCTTTTTCCTCACCCATGGGACCGAATCTGGCTTATCTTCAAAACATTCAGCGTAGGTTACTTTTAGGACACTACCACTCGACTCCGGCCGGTTGAAAACAATTCTAAGAAAAGCAGTGGTATGCTGAGGGAATTCTAGGTCAACTTGATGTTGGGTTCCGGCTGGGAGCAAAAGCTGGTCCCTGTCGGAGTTGGATGATGACTTTAAGTTACCGACGAATGTAGCTTCCCAAGACTTTTCAGACAGGCAGCTGTGGATATTTTGAATGGAAGAGCAATAGGACTTCTTGGTTCGAGGAAGCGGTATCATTCGAGGCGAAAGATTCCACGGTGTGACATTCCCGGTGGAAGATTTGAACTCGAGAAGTTTTGACGGGACCCAGTGAAGTGCGTTATTCTCCGATGCGACCGTCTTTTCGTATATATGAAGGAAGTGGTCCTCTGGTTCATCAACACGAAGTAGAGTGAACGGGTCAACGGCAGTCTCCCAAAGCACGCTGCTCTCAAGGCATACTCGCCACTCCTCGTCTCCGCAGGGAACAGTAATTCTAAGGCCACCCCAAGGTGCTCTTGGGAAGGATGGAGCATAACTAGTTGCATAGAAAATCCGAAGAACCTGAACTGATATTTGGTTTTTGCCTTGACGCAGAAATGGGGCGACATCGGCCTCATCATAGAACCAGAGACTTGGATCACCCTTGACAGGACCAAACGCCACTTGTTCCCGGTTGATATATAGTTTATATCGTGTATCTGCCGTGATGGTGATTTTCAATGACGCTGGAAGGTCATTTTGAAGGAGCAATTCTCTTCTGAAGTGAACGAATAACCCCGCTGTGTCACTCCTCACTTCGCTGAGGGAGGGGTGCCACATCCAGCTTCTGTCGAATTCGAGCGACATGATAGTAGATGAAAAACAAAACAGATGTTGATGTAATTTTATTCTCATAAGACAAATCCTGAAATTACGATAGCCGAGACAGGTAAATATCACCGCAAGTTTGTTTTGGTGTAGCCACTTTCGCACTGAGCTGTTCCGGTCGGATGGCATTACACCGATTCCAGGCTTCCACCATGACCCAATGATTAGTGCCGAAGGATAGAAGCGCTTAGGTTTGGTCAGTATGTAAAATCACCAAGGACTAGGGTGCTTGATAAAACACTGAATGGATTTCCAGTACTGGGTGAGATCGGGCGAGGAGGCTAACAGTCGCATGGCTAGTCCGAATTCCTCGGAAAAATGACCCCACATAATTGCGAATACTCGGCATGGCGATTTGGCGATTGGCTCGGAGAATAGGCGCCGTACTATATCCATGCAACCCCGTTCAAGCTGTTCTGGGGAGCTCCTGGGCGACACTACGGAGGCATCATACCATGCTGAGTTCAGAATGCTGCGAAGAATGACCAATAAGACATGAAAATACGACCCCCAGAAATGTGGGGATATTTAAACTGGTTTCCCAAACTCCGGCTCTTCGGAGTTTTATGGCCAAGCAGCAGCCCTCCAAGCAAAAGTCGTCAATGGTGGCTTGTGATCAAAAGCGAAGTTTTGTTCATGACCGCCCATGTGAGAGCGATTTACCAAGGAGAATAGGCAAATGCGGGGGCTTCAGAAGATCCGCTATCGCTGTTTTGTTTTGCAAATGAATGGGTCTCTTGGCACTCGCGTCTTTTTAGATTTAATGTTCAGTTCTCTTTCTGTTTCTTCTGATCTTCACTTACACCTATCAACCGTCATATTGCACGGATAACTAGTCACAATGTCGAAAGAAGCGAGCATGTTTCAAGCCAGTAATCAAGTCACCGCAAATGGTGACCGGTGTACTGAGGTCGATTTGATCGTAAGAGACTTGCCTCTCCCGCCCTCATTTACCTGGGGTGCTGCCACAGCGGCCTATCAGATTGAAGGTGCTGCTTCTCAGGATGGCAAGGGTGAGTCCATTTGGGACACTTTCACTCATCTAGAGCCATCGCGGACCAATGGCGAAAATGGTGACGTCGCCTGCGACCACTACAACCGCACCACCGAAGACATCGAATTAATGAAGTCGATTGGCATGGAAGTGTACCGTTTTTCGATCTCATGGGCACGGATCATTCCCCTGGGAGGACGTGACGATCCGATTAACGAAAAGGGCATCGCATTTTATGACAGACTTATAGACAAGCTGATCGCACAAGGTATTGAGCCTGTTGTCACATTATACCACTGGGATGTGCCCAAGGGCATATATGATCGTTATGGAGCCTTCTTGAATACGGATGAGTTCAAAGCAGACTTTGAACATTACGCACGGCTATGCTTTACACGCTTCGGAAACCGAGTGAAGAAGTGGATCACATTCAATGAACCATATATTATTTCCATCTTCGGTCACCACAGCGGAGTTCTCGCTCCTGGAAGATGCGCAGCAACTGGCACTGACACAAAGACAGAGCCGTGGAGAGTTGGACACACCCTTATTCTCTCTCACGCTAGAGTGGTTCAACTTTATGTCGCTGAATTTGCTCCATCGCAGAGGGGCACTATTTCGATTGTTCTCAATGGCCACTTCTATGAGCCACACGATTCTACAAGACAAGCTGATGTCGATGCAGCACAGAGAAGATTGGAGTTTTATGTCGGCTGGTTCGGTGACCCGGTGTTCCTCGGTGAGGACTATCCAGCTGCCATGCGCTCGCACCTCGGAGACAGGCTGCCGACTTTCACCGCGGAAGAACGAGCCCTTCTTCGAGAAACTGCATCGAGCAATGCATTTTATGGGATGAACCACTATTCCACGAAATATGCGCGCGCCCTGGACAGCCCACCCGCCGCCGATGACTGGACTGGCAACATCGAAGAATCATCAACCAACAGGCAGGGGATCGAGATTGGGCCGTGTTCAGGGTTTGAGTGGCTCCGGGTAGCTCCAGGGGGGTTCCGAAAACTCTTGAACTGGGTCTGGGATCGATATCACCTCCCGATCATCGTTACTGAAAACGGATGTCCTTGCCCAGGCGAAGATGTTGTTGAAACTGCAGTTGATGATACATTTCGTCAAAGATATCTTGGCTTATACTTGGATGCAATTTCTCTTGCTATATACGAAGACAAGATTCCCGTACGGGGCTATTATGCATGGTCACTCATGGACAACTTTGGTAAGATGTCACCATTGCTAAAACCTTTCATTTTCAGCTCCTAATTTAAATGAAATAGAATGGTCTGCTGGATTTGGTCCTCGATTTGGAATCATCCACGTCGACTACAAAACACAGAAAAGGACACCCAAGACTTCAGCCTCTTACCTGAAGGAGACGTTTAAAAACAGGAGAGCAAATGCTGCTAAGAACTCAACTCTAGCTTAGGCTTTTTGGTCAAACTTGGGGAAATTTCAATCATTTCATCGAGTCTCGTTTTTTTTTTCAGTACTGTTTGAAGATAGAAAGCTTTTCTGACTAGATCCAATAGAGTGGTTTCGCGCTTCGTATCACCATAGTTCCTCAATCATTACCGTCACACCTTGCATTCAAGTCGAACGTTGCAGTTTGCATTTCATCCTATTTCAGTATCCTTAAACCCTATGCGTGTTAATATACTCATTTGTTGTTTTTCTGTGCGCAATTGTTTGCGCTTCAAGAATTTCAGAAACTGCCTTGATGAATCAGCCTAACTCGGTGCCACATGGCCATCAGGCAAACTGTCCCATGTCACCTACCAAAGCCAGTACATTTACCAGCGATTATCAACTTGTTGATCAGTTCAACCCTTACGTAAGTGTCATCAATTCTAGAGAACCAAGCCAAAATGAGGCAGCGTTGTAGTCAAGTGACTGTCGGCGATACGACCCCTCCCAGGTTTCTAGGCACACTCATTACACGTCACCGCCACCAGGCTTACTTCCTTCAACTGCACCAACTGTAGGGGAAAACCTTATCGATTAGGCCCTCGACTCGTCCTCATTGTGTGCATACATTTCCGTTTCCATCTCCTATTTTGCGCTCACGAGCCACTCCCAAGTTCGGTGGGAATTGTTTTGCATTCCTGCATCAAGATCACTCGTCGCCGCCTAAGCTCTTCAGCCGATAACGCTTCAATTACAATGGCGGAAGAAAAGAAAGCATCAGATGAGAAGGAGTCTAGAATCTTTACCATGCTGGGTACGCCACCAAGTTGACCCCGTTGAAACCTCCTAACACACTGCTAGAAAACAGCCCAGTGGTTATGAACGACCTTGCAAAAAGTGTGGGACTGTCCTCTGACCTCGCATTCCATGATATTTATTCACTGGATGACCCGGATTTGTTGGCAATGGTTCCTCGACCGGTCCATGCCCTGTTGGTGATAATTCCGTTCACGGAAGCCTGGCATACACTTCGCCAGGCTGAAGACGAAGAGATGGGTAGATACACCGGTGTCGGCCCTGACGAGCCCGTGCTGTGGTTTAAGCAGACCATTATACATGGCTGCGGACTCATTGGATTCCTCCACTGTACTCTCAATGGCGCCCCTTCAGATCTTGTGATCCCCAATAGCGTCTTGGGCAAGGTTCGCGATGATGCAATTCCCCTCGAAATGAATGACCGGGCGCAGTTCCTCTGCGACTCGGATGTGCTTTTTGAGGCAAGTCAAGCAGCCACCATCAAAGGCGACACCGCTGCGCCAACCATGGCCGAGATGGACAACATACACGGACACTTCGTTGCTTTTGTGAAAGGAAAAGATGGGAACTTGTGGGAATTAGAGGGAATAAGAAAGGGGCCGATCTGCAGGGGCGCTTTGGGTCCCGACGAGGACGCTTTGAGTGAGAGGGCTTTACAGCTGGGCCTGAAGAGGGTGATTGATTTGGAGGCAGCTGCGGGTGGCGATCTTCGGTTTTCGTGCATCGCGCTAGGCCCCAGTGTCGTATAATACGATCTAAACATTTACTCTTCATGGATTCTTACGGGTCTGATGAGGCAAACCAGCCTTGAGTAGCCATACCGTCAAAATGTAGGCACCAACAGCTAGATTTGGGCAAAGCGTTCAGAAACATTCGGAAATCCTTCATGATGCATAGTGCAAAGAGGCTTTGCTTAATCCCAGGAATATGACGATCCATATTTCCTCCATGAGTTTCAGTTTCACATCAAGGCCGATTCCAGAGACTTTAAATTACTGTATAAGAGCCAGAGCTTCCATGCGAAGGAGACGGACCTACGCGTATTTTCAAGCCAGTTAACTCATCGTTGATTGATTCTTGGACCTCCTTTTTTGGGACAACTCCTGTATGCTTGCCCGTCATGAAAAGGCATTGTCTATTAAAAAGAATTGGTTAATATAGCATGGATGCATTGGGATGCGTATCAATTTCCTCTAGTCTCCACTGATCCGAGTTTTGCCACGCTGGTCCCTCATCAGTAACCTGTGGACTGGCTGTGATCACAATTTCACCGAGCACCACCACGGTACTGCAATTTACGTAGTGCCGGTGTCGGAAAAGTGGTAATTTATAAAAAATCGTTGCAGTGTTCCACGCCTTGAAATGTTTACTCACCTACTATTACATGGATTGAAATTAGTTCCATGATGTGTGTTCGTGAAGCCTATATCTCGCCGTTGACCGCCAGCAACCATTCATAGTAAGGCAATATAGCAACCCTGATACGATTACCCCAGGTAATTACTGGAATAAAGAGTAGGTATATGGCAGAAACTACACAGCCGCCTATAATGAAGATCCCTGTCAAGCCAACAAAATCCATCCAAGGCACGACTCCAAATGGGACACCGATGCAGCAAGCATTGCGAATGAATGTCATGACGACAAACGCCTCCACAGCCAACTATATCATAAGCAGTCGGTCAATAGGTTTCCATGCTAGAATTAACCCCAAATTAAAGCACCTGAACATGAGACTGTTACAAAGGCTTACACTTTGATATGTGTCAATGACGATAGTACACCCCACATCCACCATGGCGCCCATTCCGAAAGCAAACACCGCGCCTCCGATGCTAGGGCAAATCCAATGAAACCCCTGAAACGAAGTATTAGAAAATCCTCCTAAGGTCAGGGAGATCGGATAAGGGGGCCAGTATTTTGACTGCGATGAGGAAATCAAACATACCCGGTCAACAGTAATTCGGAATAGAATCAAGCCAGCACCCATGAAGAGCGAAGGTACGAGCAAAATATACAGCCGCGTTTCAGCCTCGAAAATACACCTATGACGTTGTGCGAGCTTCACAACAACGATATCGCCCAAACGGCCACCGTAGATACTTCCGAGGATAACCCAACAAATAGACCTATGAGCATCAACCCGACCCCTAATATATTGAAGTTGTATGGCGGTGCAGAAAATAAAATTGAGCTGACAGTCGTAAGTAGGACAAGAAATGCCACGGCGTTGGCGCATTGCAGCGCGGGAAAGAGCCTATGGAGGAAAACGAGCATTTTGAATGGTGTGAAATGGTTTCTCGAAAAGGGGCTCATTGGTAGCAGTAAGGAGACGCATTCGCTGCCAATATGAGTTCATAGTTGGAATTTGAGGGGCCAAAACGGTGGGTTGAAAGGAATCGTCGCGCGGGGGATGGATGGCTTTCTCCACAGAAGACAGACTCTCTCCAACTTTCTCGTGTTGCGAGCGGCTCGGCCTTTGGCGTATCGAGGCTAGAGATAGCGTCTTGAAAATTGCCATGAGAAATCGGAATGTACTTGGTCCCCTCGCAAAGGAACAAGAAAAGAAGAAAGAGCACGCTCAAAGCGATCCCAACGGTATAGTACGTCCAGCGCCAGCCGACAGTCGTAGCTTGAATACCGGCGATGGGGGGACAAACGAAATTCCCCACCACGGCACAGATAATATAGAAGCCATTGGCAATTCCTCGCTGGTTCACAAAGAATAAAACTCCAATGTACAAGAGCATTTGGTTAGTCATGATTTTGCAACGATGGGCAGAGTGCACAACGTACCGTCATCTCTAATATAGCCTCGTTAATAGAGCCAGCCAACCCAAAAATCAAAGCTGGTCAAGTACATTTCTATAGCAGTGGTCATTCGAGCACTCCACCATGCAGCAGCGGCCATCACTCCTGTTGAGACGATATATGTTAAGCGGCAGCCATATTTTTTCATCAATGGGATAAAAAGCCCGCTGCCCACAACCAAACCCACGACGTTGTAAGAGACTCCTGCGTTGAGTTGGTCATATGTGACGTCCATGTCAACTGTCATTTGCTGCCAAAATGCAGTTTGCATTGTCATATTATTCACATTACTTGATTTTAGTCTTTGTCGCCTCGTGGCTAGAGGGTACTGATGTCTTGGGACGAAGCACTCACGCGGCGAACACAGCACCTGTAACAGCCAGGACAAAGGTGGCATTTGCAATCTTTCTTTCATGCTATCCAATTCTAAGGGCTAATGATAGGTTTCCCGTTCACAGCGGAGGCATTGAACAACACGGGGCATACCAATAGGTCATTGGCGTCTTCCGTTGGCGTCGGAACTCTAATACAGCCGAGAAATCTTTGCCAAACCAGTTAGAATTTTTATTTGTGTTCCGTCTGATGAACAGTGGCTTGTCGTTTACCAGTCACCAACATGACGCTCCCTGGTGGCAGACGAGGTTGGTCGTCTCAAAGGCCCATCTTGGTCAATGGGAAAAGGTGCAATGAGAAAGTAAAATGTAAAGTTAGAGTTATCGGAGTGCGTGCTAGCCTCCGGTAAGGAAGGAGAAGAAAATGATAGCCAAAAGCCGTGGCCTTTATAGCTCACGAATTGTCGGCAACACAAGTTCTCATCCGGTTCATACAATTTGATACTAAGAATATGGGGTAATGACCTAACTAGCCCACTTGATGCTCCACTCTGAACAATATGGAGACAACATGCCAGAATAATATCGTCGTGTGGACCATCCGAATTGGGTGAATAGGGAGGATTTAGCCCTGATCCAGCTAACACAGAAGAAAGTCGCGAGGATGGTCAGAACAGTGAGATTTCCACTTTTCTCGCTCTGGCCTGCTCGTCAAACTCATAGTTGTCGTCGCCGCTTTGCAGCGCCTCGTCTAGCATCTCATCAAGCTGCAGAACATTTTCCGTATTGCGGTACGCTCCGCAGCTTTCCGCAAATCGGCGGAGATCTTCAACCCATGCTGGCCGTCCCCGCAGCACACCAACTTCTAGCCGCGCTGCAGTATAAGGATACATCAAAGAATTAGTGGCAAGATTATGTTTGTATTCTAGGCGGTGCCGAGTGTCACAGAGAGCATCCATCGCGGCTACCAAGCGGGCCACAAGAATTTCAGTATCAGGCGGCTGTGATTGTCGGTTGCCCACAGTTGAGTTCCGCCGTAGTCGGCGGCTAACAAGGATACCTGCTACGCGGTATGCTTCCCACAGATGGCAGTGAGGCGGTTCCCCTATCTCACCGGGCCAGGAGATCAGGGCATGCTCCGCTGATTCACCTTCGATATATGCAAAGATGTCAAGGAGACTTCGTGGTAACCCCGATACTGGCTCGATGCCGGCTGTCTTCCCACCAGGTGACGCTGCTTGTGCTTCTCGGAAACTCTTCCAGATTCCGAGAGTGAGAGTTGCACGCCCACGGACGAATGTCGGCAAATCCATAACTCCCATTACTTCAACGGGAAACTGTAACTCGAGGTCTGCTAGACGGGCGTTTTGATGTTCATCCGTTGCAAACCCATATACATTCATCATATGTTCCAGGTGAATTGACCACGATGTGGCCTGAAAGAGCTATTTCCGAAGCGCGAATCAATACTAGAACATTCTCGACCAACACAAATTTCTAGAAACCCTTACATTCAATGTGCAAATGAACAGGCCGGCAAACATGATACCTTCGCTCAAAGTTCCATCGTACCACTCGAGTTGCCTGCGAAACAAACGTAGACTTCGGTTGTAGTAGTCTTCGAACAATGAGGATGGGTTCTTGGGGTTTGACATGTAGAGATGGATTGCAATGAGTATGTTGTAAAGGGCCTCAGACCGTTTTGCGAGATCACACAAGCGTAATTTGAATATGTCGTCGGCATTCGTAGAATACAATAGTAAAACCGTTGTATCACAGACTATGAGCAAGTTTTGTCAGATTTTCTCCCAGGGGCCAAAATATTGTTGTCTATGATCTTAGGCGATAGACTAGTATGTCTTACATCCTTGAAATAAATGTTTATCCTCCTCGCTCTTGTTAGAGATATGTTGCTCTATTGATCGAGGATTTACGGTGATCCGATCTTGGGCCACAACAGCTGAAGGTAACGAGCTCGAGGATTCGGTATGATCTTGTCCATTCTTCGGGTCAATCCGCTTATCCTGACTGTCGAGTTCTCTGCTAGAGGCTACTCCACAATTAACTTCTTCATGCCCAGTTCTCGGCCCTCCTAATGCTGGTGTTCCGGTTAGTGTTTCACAACGGCTCTCTGAATCTACCACTTCCTGGGGTCGGAGTTTATGAGTCTTGCGCCTTGATTTGGTCCTTTCTGGGCGTGGGTCGACAGGGACAGAAGAGCCAGCCAAGTGCCCTCGAGAGGCGACGCCGAGATCCCAGCGCAGCACCAAATTATAACCGTCACAACGCAAGTTATTGGCTTCGCATTGGAGGCAAATCGGCCTGGTCTCGTCGCACTTCCGGTGTCTCTTTTTGCAAGTAGTACAGCCACTTCTGGAGCGCGACATAGCCGGTTCATGGAAAATTAAATGAGATCAAGTAGAAGGTTCCAGATTATCTGAAATTAGAGTCGCCCGCGGTCATGCCTTCATCTAAGGCTGCTGTGTTCAAGTTGAGTCTCTCAGTGCTCGCGTCGACACTGAGATGAGGGCCCAAAAACTACGGGGATCCCCCGGAATATCGAACAATCCGTCGGACGCATTTTTTTTGGCAAATCTCGCATAGGCTTAACCCAAATGCAATAATGCGGGGTCGGCTAAATTGGGTATGCAATATTTTAGTTCTGCGGGAAACAGGAATTGTCTTTTCATTTCACACTTTCAGGACTTTGGTATTATTTGCATTAGTACCTGTAGTAAGGTGCCTTACACTTTTGCTAGTGGCATAGTGGGTTTTACGCGTGACAAAACACATACAAAAAAAAAAAAAAGAAAGAGAGATAAGCCATAGAGAAAGACGCCTCCCTCACAGGCGCAACGAATAAGAAACTGGCTCAATGTTGCGTCACCCGAAATTTCCGTGAGCGCCACTGTGCAAAATGGCGTCGGAGCTGGCCTGTAGAATGGACTTGGAATCTTGGTGAACGAGTTTGACCTTGTTCACGCTGCCCTTCTTATAGTGCAACGAAACGACATGAATTGAGATACGGCGGACCCAAACCATTGCGATACTATCAGAAGCAAATAAAAGGAAGAGAAATGGAATGAATGATCGCGGTATCGCTCCCACATATGGCCTGGCTAGTAGGACACATGATAGAAAACTGCGGCGACACTGGATGGGCCAGCTTCGATCTAATACAACCATCACAGCGGAGCAAGTCTTCTTCTACCAGTCATTGGGGGATCCAATTCCTGATGCAGATGCATACGGAAGTACCTCCTCTCACAGCAACAAGATGATGGCTCCTGGTCAATAGCGCCTTTTTATCACGGAAATGTGACGACTAGTTCCGAAGCCTACCTTGCTCTCAACATATTGGGTGTGCCAGCGAGTTCTCCCGGAATGCTCAAAGCGACAGCCTTCATTCGCAAGGTCAGAGAAGTGGCAAAATTACGAATTTTCACTCGTATTTTCTTTGCGCAGCTTGGTCTTTTTCCTTGGGATGCTATTCCTCAGCTTCCAGCCAAGTTTAACCTGCTGCCTTCTTCATTCCCTGTCAACATATACAGACTTGCATCATGGGCACGATCAACTCTTGTTCCTTTTTTGATCCTACAACATGACGAAAATGCGTTTGCATTGCCAAATAGTTTGCCGAGAAGTAGCGACTTCATCAACGAGCTCTGGGTGGATCCAACCAAAAAGATGGTCCCCTACGCACCATCTTTGCTGGATCCCAAAGGAACCGACCCGGTGACAGTTATCTCTTCTGCCATTGACCAAGCTTTGTACTGGCTGGGTGGTCTTAAGTGGCGGCCAATTCGACTGCATGCTATCAGAAATGACAACAAGATATGGCTAAATAGGATTCCGTTTAGCGACATGGGCCCCGTTTGTGATCCATCCACACCCGAAGTTACCGGAAGAGCACTTGAAACATTTGGACTTGTGCTACAGCTGTCAAAGAAGGCTCGAGTTGATCCATATATACTTAAACGCATCTGAGAATCATCTGAGACTGGGTTGCGGTACCTTGCCCAGACTTAGGAAGTACTAGGAGCTTCGTTTGGGCGATGGGCTTTAAATTACCCACTTGGCACTAGTGATGCACTCTGTGGGCTTCAACTTTTCTCTGAAAGATCAAGTTAGCAGTATCCTGGCTTAATGAGGTTCAGAATCCCGATCGAGGCTGGGGAGAAGTTCTTGAACTATTTAAGGACTAATCGTTGGCAGGACGGGGACTATCAACGCCATCCTAGACAAGATGGGGGCTCATGGGCCTTCTAGCTGCTTGTCGACCCAATGATGAAGCAGTACTCATGGGTGTATCATATTTAACTAGTACAAGGGTGAAGGAGAATGGATCTGGCGCCTCTTGACCTGAAACGAGGTATACAGGTACTGGGTTTCCTAATTGTTTCTACATTGGATACGATTTGTATCGTCGATATTTCCTGGCGATGGCTCTTGGAAGATTTATCAAAGCTTCAAGGCACCAGAGGGAGTCGTATATGTTTACCAACTCTATGAGGGCAAAGAATGATGTAACGAACGACTGCGAGATTGGAAGATTCATCTCCGTAGATGTAGATATCCGTTACTGTGATATTTTGGACTTTACTGATGTGATTGGTTATTCAGAAATGAAATTTGTTGCCTATTACTCACAGATTCCACATAAATGTGGTTATTTTCGGTGATTCTATCATCGACGTGGTGCTGTTGGGAATGCAGGTCCTCATCAGCAGGCGTTTTTGATTTTACCTCTGATAGGAACTAGATCTTTAGAATTTGAGTCTAATTACTAGAAAGGGTGGCCAACATTGCGTAGCCTGGAAAACATATGATGTCACGACAAGAGCAAGAGAGAAGGGGACTGCTTCGCTAAAAAGAGAAGCTAGAAGAACATAGTAAATTAAAGTTATAGAAAGATAATTATACATCTTATGAAAGGTTTGAAGGGATGAAAGTGTTCGTTTCTCGATGGCTCTGAGCATTTCCTGTACCTTGTCCTTGAGCCCATGGTTCCGATTTCGGGGTCACCATCTGCTATCACCCAAGTGGCCATGAAAACAACAATAATAATAATAAACCCGCAAGGAAACTTCCCTATTAGATTTTGCTGGGAGGAGATAGATCTGATGAGTCAATTCCATGAAAGAAAAGAAATATGAAAGCTCCTCCTTTTATTGGATGAGGGCACTTGCGGCTTAGTATATCCTCGTGGACTCGCACAAGGTAGAGTTGTCGCATTCGCTCCCTCACATCTCGGAGACATTTTATCTAATAATCTCTAGAGATGCAAGAAACATGGGTTGGTTTAAAATACCATGACTACAGCCGCCATACCCAAGGCAAGGACGGAGGCAATGCCAGCTGAGATGCTTCGCTCAGAGCCGCTAACAATAACCACAAGAGGAGTCTCAGTGGCAGAGGTAGCGCCCTTAGACAGGGTGACAACCTTGGGCTCGACAACGTTAGAGCCAGAATTTCCACCTGACTGGGAGCTAGAGGAGTCTCCGCTCGACTGGGAGTCTGACTCAGAGCTAGACTCGCTGTTGGAGGAACTGGGCTTGCTATCGGACTGATCTTCAGACTGATCGCCAGACTGGTCGCTAGACTGATCACTAGGTTGATCGCCAGACTGATCGCCAGACTGTTCGCTGTTGGAAGATGAATCTACCTCGGAAATGCCCTCGGGGGAGCTGTCCTTGGAACTACCAGTGCTCGAGGTGCCAGTAGTCTGAGTAGCCTTGCCGTACTTAGCAAAGTTCTCAGCATTTGCCGGAACCGTCTTGATATTACGGCATTCGGAGCACGAAGTTTTGTTGGCAACCGTTTCAGGAACCATTAACGTGACGCTGTCCTCGCCCTTGGGACCGCACTTGTTGCATGCAGCGGTGTAATTTCCCATCGCAATGACAGGTGCAGTAGGGATAGGACAAACGGGGCACTTGCGGTATTCAAAGGTGGACATGTACTGCGCAATGATGAAGTTCAAGGCGTTGGCAGGGTCAGGAGTAGCATAGGTGACGATGACGGTGGATGTGACCATTTCACCAGGGACAGTCTGGGTGACAGTGTTCATCACTTGGACGGTTCCACCCGGGATGACGACAGTCGAAGGACCGGCAGTTATAGCAGGGAGAGTGGTTGAGCTGGTCGTCGTGACACCACTTGCTCGGATATAGATGGTGAGAAGGACGTTAGGAGGAGCGGCACGTCGCTCCAGGCCACCCTGATCTCGGCCAGAGATGGTGCGCGTTCCGCCACAGTAGAATGACGGGTCTCCGGGGCAGGGAATGCTGCACTCAGCTGATTTGACAAAAGTGGTCTTCTCAATGGAGTCACCGGCGTAGCAGACACTGAGTCGCTGTTAGCTTTATCCAGCATAGTCATAGGTGAGTTCCTCACGTGTTGACAATACCAACGTATTTCTTGGTTCCAGCCATAGCCAGACAGAGTGTTGGCGTCATCTTGTCATCCCGGCCAACTTCGTTCAAGGAAGGGTATCCAGAACCAGAGCCCAAGCATCCAAGATATACGTATCTGCCCTCAGCAAGTCTCAGAGCATTGGTGGCAGTGACGGTGGGCGTCGTGGAAGAAACGACAGTGCTAGCGGATGTCCTGGCCACGCTCTGAGTAATAATTAGATAATCTGATAGCTGCAAACGAATTGGAGAGGATCCTTACCGGCGCGGCTGACGTAGCCTTAGTGGTAGAGACTGGCTGACTGGCCTGTGCAGTGCTCTTAGTGCTTGAAGGATCTGGCGATGGGGTGCTTGAACTAGCAATAGCCTTTGCATTGAACAGCAAGGCAGAGTCCTCAAGACCGTCATTAAGGTCATAGATGACAAACACCAACGTGTGGCGACCGGTTGTGAGCTTTACGGTGGCTTGCTGCACAGCAGATGAACGACCATATGACATGCCAGTGTCGGAAGGGCCCAATGTCAGGGTGTTCAAAGCCGCAGAGGCAACGATGTCAACATCCTGTCCATCCAAGATAATTCGTGCCTTATCGTCCATAAGGGTCCTGCTTTCAACACCTCGGGCGCCAAGTCGCTGTCTTTTGGTTACCGAAGACCTGTCATGTGTTAGCGGAGCCACCACCAACGATAGACAACTCCCTTACACTTTCTCGGCGGTCGCGAATACGTAGTTGATCGTGAGGCCGCTGACACTGGCAGGCACATCGAAGGTAACTTCAAAGCTGCTTTCGTCATGTCCTGCGTTCGAGTGTGTTGATCCTCGGCCCTTGTTCACGCTAGTGTTTCCATCAGGAAGGGCACCATCAGCGTCTCCTGTCGTCAGGATGGCGCCATCTCCAATGCTCCCAGGACCGTCGTAGAAGGTTCCTGTGCTGTCTCCGCCCGTTACGACTGCCGACACCTTCGTCAAGCCAGTGGACCCAAATGAGTTATCCCACAGATCTCCTCCTTCAAGACCAGAGCAAACATCGAACTCGGTTGCGGCAAGGACAGTCGCACTGTGGGCGAGTGCCACAAGGGGCAGAGCGGTCTGGACCTTCATTGGGGCACTCTGGACATCAACTTACCGGTACTTGCACCCCTGGGATATTTTGACAGGTTGGCTGATTTAAACAAAAAGAAGACAATGGAAGAAGGAAAACAAAGGAGTGATATCGTATTTTTTTTAATATTCATCTCTCGTGGAGTTAAATCTACGAGGAATGGTTGAACCCACATACCTGGGTCTCGAGAAGGCCTCACGACATCAACAATGTGCAAGCAAGACACGATTCTGAATTCCATCGGCCACTCTCAATGAATGTAAAATTCCTGCTCAACAAGGAGAATTCCAGAAAAATTGTAAGCTTTGAGACATTGCCCCCATCCACCTACGCCAAGATGAACGAGACACGACCCGAATTCCAACTCCCAAGTCTAGTGGCTACAGCGATTCATAAGCATGACTGTGCTCAGGGGATGAGCTTATGTGGATCATGTGTCTCAGCCCGCAGCTTTTCGAAGGTGTTGGCCATGAGACGCAACGCCCTCAATATAAAGGAGATGAGATTGCATTCCGATGAGATATTCCCTGCACGACGCCGTATCATTTGGATCGCATCTAGCCAATTATTAACACTACTAGAGAGTCCGTCTCATCCATGGTTGGCCATGCGACTCGGGTAGGGCTTGGGCTAGGCATCAACTATGACAGTCCACGTTCATGTGCAGGCATCAGAGATAATCTTGTAGTTTCCCCCCAAGATTGTCACGTCAGTATGTGCATCCTAGATGAGAGACGGCCCCGTCTCACGTGGCGACTTTAAAAGTCACGCTCAAGGAGGGCCTGTCTGTCTCAGGCTATGTGCGAGGGTGCTGTGGACTCCGGTCACCGTGCGAACTAGCTCTTCTTCGTTCCTAGCTGTCATGTAACCAAATCATCTGTCAGATTGTTACTAAGGAAACTAAATTGGTCCGTTGATTTCATTTGCTCTGCATCCTCAAATTCGGGCACCCTCGATGAGGTAGTGAAGTCTTATACATGCCACTCGGTAGAAGTGAAGGAATACAGAGTGCAGCTCAACTTAAGATCTCACAGGTTGGTTTTGATCCATCTAGGTGCTGGATCTCGATCTCTCCGTTCACAGATTCTGCTCCGGAAGTCCTCCCCTTGATTGGCTTCTAAGGCTGCTTGTCTCAAACTTCACGACACTAGCGACGCCTTTATTGATAAAACTGGATCAGACCTCCTATCCAGGGTGATGGGATGATTTCCAGGGAGGACCTAATCCCTAAATCTGCCGTGAAAATTGAAACAATACTGCTGCGTTTGCCACCCCCAAATATTTAGTTAGTATATATCGCATCGGTACGTCGTCCACCCCCGCGCGCAGCCCGCCCCCCCCCTCAAATCGACAAATGCTCTGGTCTGTGGCTGGAAACCGCCGGCACTATGCAGAAATTAAAGCTTTACCACTTGGCTGGCTGCCTAATCGTTTACTTCGTTGCCGCAATATGTCTCGTCAGGAGTGGCATCATCCGACGAGATACCCTTACCTTTCGAGACCCATTGAAGAGCTGTTTCTCCGACGCAGAAATCACATTTGTACGCCTTAATTCAGCAGAATGGAAAAAAGAGGTGGTGCCATATAATCTCCGAGTATCCTTCACACCAGCCGCGATCGTCATCCCTCAAAGCACCGAACAGATTCAAGATGCGGTATTATGTGGAATCAAGAACAACTTAAAGATCAGCGCCAAAAGTGGGGGCCACAGCTTTGGGTCTTATGGATATGGTGGTGAGGATGGCCATCTGGTAATAGTCCTCGACCGAATGGAAAACGTTACATTGAAGGATGGTGTTGCCAAGGTTCAGCCTGGAGCTAGGCTTGGTCATGTTGCATTGGAGCTGTTTACTCAAGGAAATAGGGCCATTGCCCACGGAGAATGTCCCAGGTAAGCTCAAGGTGGTTTCTCGGCATAATGGGATCTGTGTCTAACAAGGAGCAGCGTCGGCATTGCAGGCCATGTTTTACATGGTGGCTACGGCATGTCTTCGCGTACTCATGGCCTTACTCTGGACTGGCTCATTGGGGCAACGGTCGTCCTTGCGGATGGATCTATCGTTCACTGCTCTGAGTCTGAAAACACTGACATATTTTGGGCTATTCGAGGCGCCGGTTCCTCCTTTGGAATTGTTACAGAGTTTGAGTTCGATACTTTCGCGGTTCCTAAACAGATCATTTCTTTCGGTCTTGAAGTCAACTGGAGCGAGGCGGAAGCGAGGAACGGATTCAAGGCTTTGCAAGACTTAGTGATGGGAGCCCCAAGGAATTAAATATCTTGGGTTATATGGGCAGTGCAGGCCAAACTTTCCAAGGAATATTTTATGGCGGGAAAGAAGACCTAAAAAGGCTTCTTCAGCCATTTCTAAGAGAGGCCAAGTCTGAGCTCTCCTTTGCGGACAATGTTGGGTGGATTGAAAGTCTTGAACAATTTGCCTTCCGTGAGGCACTCAACCAAACATATCCGAGTCGCCAGGTATGCCCCCCGATATCATTGCAGGATCACACTAACGTCCATCAGAACAACACACTTTACGCTACCAATGTAATGGCACCAGCCCTTACGCAGAAACAAATTTCGTCCTTGATGTCAACGCTATTTTCTAACGCCAATGATGTACATGCTCGTCACTCGTGGAGTATTTTTGTTGAACTTATTGGTGGAAAGAATTCTGTCGTTGGTAAAACACAACCAGCTGATACTGCATTTGTCCACCGCGACAAGCTCCTCTTGATTCAGTTTTCGGACAGAGGGTATCAAGGCTCATACCCAGTGGAGGGCTTTACCTTGATGAAAGATTTTAGAGAGAGCATAACGAACATGATCCCCGACGGAGATTGGGGCATGTATGCCAATTACGTGGATCCTGAGATTGATCCTAGTCGGGCACGAGAGTTATATTGGGGCACTAATCTCCCCCGATTGAACAGGATAAAGGCGACCCTGGATCCACGAGACATTTTCTGGAACCCGCAGGGCATTCTCCCCGCAGAAGCAACTTCAAAATACGGCGCGACCTACTAAACTGTGTGGGGATTTCATGCACTGGCTCTAGAATCAATAGGCGTATGTACTGTAGAGATGTATGTATATAAGGAATTAGCGATAGTAAATACCATGCGGAACTGCAGCACTAATGACTCATATAACATTCATGGTTCATGGTTGCTTTGAAAGGTCAAGAATGGATAAGTATTAGCCAACGGACCTTGGACTCTTCGATAACTTCTCGCGCACCCTCTCTAGATCGAAGTGAGCCTTCCATGTATCCCCTCCATGCCAATGACATTTCTGGTCCAACAAATTGGACACTTTCAAAAGCCTCGTGGAGTGACCTGCCCGCATTTCCAGCCATAATTTTGGGCTTCATGACTAGCCCAGGAGCGCCTAGTTCCCAAGGGTCCTTTGCCCACTCCTTTTCGATGATATCGATCGGTTCAGGGATGTCTTCCACGACTGTCCTGAATGTTGCGTGAACGTGCTCCAACACGGCCATTTGCCTCTCAGATGCGGAAAGCTTGAGCCACTTACGCCCTGGATCACCGCAATGAAAGCACGTAATACTGCATTGATTATCCTCGGGGTAGAGGTATCACGAGGAAAGGAAATGGGACCGCCTTCGCAAGGGAGAACCCAGACAGGTTTGCACACCACCACTAAGGCTCTTCGAATAGAAGGATGGCTTTTGAATAATATCCGAGCTTTGTAGACTTGCTTAGAACTTCATTTGCATCAGGAAGAGGGGGCTCAAAAGCGATTTGATGGTATCAGGAAGTTGGCACCGAGACAAATACCCTTGGTGGAATGGCACTTCGTTCTATCTCTTGTTTCCGGAACGCAATTGTTTCTGGTTTGGATGATTTTTGTTATTGCTGCAGAGATTTTGACGCTATGTGTATTCAGTTCTGCGGCAAGTTTGTTCGAAAACTCTTTACTTCCTGTGAGGGCGATAATGAGCGTTTGGGCATGAAGAAGTTAGCTTAGCCGCTTTTCTTTACCTTGTCTGTTCCTCAGATACTGACTTCCATCGTTCTTATCCGATAAAATTTTCTGGAATCCCCCGGTACCCTTGATGCAAGTAATCATGCATAATGCACTCAGCTCGTGTGGTTCAACACGAAATAGATTTTGAGTGAGGGCGGATATCAAAACCTTGCACAACTCGTTGCCAAACCTTTTCTCGCAAATTTGACTCCAATTGGAGAGTCTAGAAATTGAGTATCTGGACCGAACTCGGGGTTTTCGAGGTTGCATTAACTGACGCATTCTGTGAGAGTTTGAATAACTTATTGCGCTTCGAGAAGCTGGCCCGGTGTCATATTTGTGAAGTTTGTTAGTGGATGACATTTCAAAACGACTTCAGGTTAGGCACTGGAACCTCACCCATCCCTCTGTCCCATATGAACTGGAAAAAGTAGTTCCTTCGGAGGTCTGAGAGGGAGAATATCCTTCCGATCTTTCTTGGACCAGGTCAAACCCATACTTTTCAGCCAAGGCATACATCCTTGACTAGCTAGTGTCGTTGATCCATGCACCCCCATGTCAACCCGTCCGATGCTGTCGGGCGTTGCGGGCACAGACAAAGTTTTCCCCTGTCACGATCCATGGCCTCTAGAACGACTTATGAGAGCTCAGCATTGGTGAATCTCAGTAGCTGCACGGAGACCACTGAGCCCGGCTCCTACTATCGCGACCTGAACTGTTGAGGTGGAGTCCATCGGGAATAATTAGTACATAAGTTTACGAGGACAAGTGAGGGAAAACACTGGATCAGTGAAATTGCAATTTCGGTCTTTGCCAACGGCCCATTTGATCGCCTTATCTTTATTTCAAGTGCGTGACATGGGATTTTAAAAATTGTTCTATCACTGTGGACAAACTTGATAAATGTTTGAGAAGCATCGTCGATAGTGAATCAGGGGTGGGGGGAGTCCGGAGTAGTCCGGAGTACGTTTGCGTCACCAACATCGTCCTAGTGGGATGTATTATGGGCGCCAAAATGCCGAAATCCGGAATACAGAAGCTATGGACTTGGCGTTGTGCTTGCGTCGAGGTGGGCCTCAAGGTCAACGGTTGGTGACGATCTTCCTTGGCAATTGGAGAAACGCAGGGATGAGATTCAAACGGAACCACTGGGCCAGAGCAAAGACTTTTTTATTTAGTTATTTATTAAATAATGCCTTGCATGCATTACTTCATAGAAAGTCATGAATCATGTGGCTTATTGCACTGGAACAGCATGGACCAACCGCGCTGATCTGCGGACACTCGCGACTACCGAGTAGGTTGAGTCTGTGAGGAGAATCATCAAGTCCAAATCTTTCACGTTCTATGGAGGTCCCCCTACACTACGGTTGACAGGTGTGCGAACGGAACAATACATCCTCGCCTTGTAATACCACATGGAGAAAACGGAGTCTGGGCGAGTCGACCGCTGTCTTGGAGATCAAACTTGGTCGTGGTAGTAGTGGTGACGTTGGTAAACAATGTTAGATATGGTCGGTGAAATAGCGTCGGTGAAATTACTGTTTGTGTCCAAGCTGTTAGACAGAATAATCTCTCAGTGACAGTGTGTATGCCAGTTGCTGTTTAGCATCATGAAATATTTTGATTCGTTATTGTTTCATTATGTATCACCTCATTTAGGAGGATGATACGACTCGTAAACCTCGAAATTGACAGTTTTGTTAATGCCTATCCGCTTTCCATCCATGTCGTCCATTTCAATTTCAGACGGTGTTCTTTGAGAGAGACCAGCTTCAATAATGCGCTCCTGAGAGCTGGTCCTGCGGACTGTGTTATCGCCACCTTGA
Organism: Aquanectria penicillioides; assembly: GCA_003415625.1. Taxonomy (NCBI): domain Eukaryota; kingdom Fungi; phylum Ascomycota; class Sordariomycetes; order Hypocreales; family Nectriaceae; genus Aquanectria; species Aquanectria penicillioides. The sequence continues at coordinate 787,750 of PYIU01000003.1, forward strand.
ACCTCAATGATTTGTTCGTTTTGAGCTGCAGAGTAGGCCAGTCCTTTGTTGGCATTGGAGGTAAACTGTCTTGGTTGATTTCGGCCTGGGGGCTGACTTCGAGATGACGATGCGTATGCTTGATCGGTAAACACGAGCCTGGACGCGAGCATATCGATGCTAGAGTAAGAGTTAGATTGCGAAATTCCCTCATGAAACCATGAAAATCAAAAAGCTTGCGGTACTACTAACAACATGACGAAGGGGAAGAGACACTCTAGAGTGTAGGCAAATCGGTCGAGCTGACTTGCTGTATTTGTCGCACTTTGGGCTGAAGCCTGGAATGAGTACGTAATAGCCCGCATCACACCGAGCACGGCTAGAAGAGCAAGGCGAACTTCGGTACTCCGCATCAAATATCGGAATAGGCCAGTTTTGATGGCGGCTTTTAGGGACGTAGTTTTGGCCGAGGCGAAGACTGTCAGGAGGAAGTAGGAGCTAACACACTCCACCAATGCGATCGAGACGAAATAGCCGATGTGTAGGTTGTTAATCGTTTTCTGGAGGGTGTCGGCTCCATCGAGGATTGATCTAACTCTGGTGACGGCAATCATGATTCTGAGTGCAGAGATAATAACCATAATCGACCAAAACATGCCGGCAAAAACCTTCCAGCGACGGTTTCGAAGCACTCGGCTTAGGATCACATAGCTATAAAACGAAAGTCCAGCTTCTTGAACCTAGGAACCGAAAAAATCATGTTAGAATAACTGAACAGGACTAGGTCAATCGAAGGAGGGGAACCAAAAAAGCAAAAAAAAAAAGAAAGAAAAATGAAAAAAAAATGAAAAAGAAAAAAAATGAAAATGCATTGGAAAGTAGCGTACCAACCAAAGCAAATCGGCAAATACCGAGGCTACGGCCTTGCCGTTGACGGGGTTTCCCACAGCGTAGAATGCATAATAGCAGAGACCATTCGCGATAGCACCAGCGGCAGACGTTATTAGAGGAACCGCAGATATCTGGGAAAAATTGGTGATGCTGCAGACAAGGGAACCGAACAGCACGTTTCCAATGCCGATGGTGCTGAGGATGGACCAGCTGAGTTCGAAGTAAACTACCCCAGCTGTGCTTGACATTGCGGCGAATAGAGGGATCGGAGTGAGCCGCAAGGGAGACGGGAGGCTTCAGCCAACAGCAACAAGGGAGATCCCTCCAGGGACAGGCAGAAATTATATGCAAAAGCAAAGACGCTGCATTTTTGACAGCTGCTACTATGTACTACCCTTGCCCGATGCTAGCTTGCGCCATGATGAACCTGGCAACACGAGGCGCGCGGACATCGCTCCGCGGCCGAGTGCACGAGCTAGCTCCTTCGTCGTATGTTCCCTCGCGATCATGCTAGCATAGCGGAAGTGGTCCGAGGGCAATATATGAAAGTATCGATTTTGCACCTGGGATGCAAATAGCGGACGGGCATTGTTGCCAAAGGTGGAATGTGGCTGAAGGACTAGAGCTGCAAACACTGACTCGCACAACGATGACCCGACGCCGGGCACAGCACCGGCCCCTGGAATTTCACCAACCTGAGGGAGCTGAACAATCCCCGTCATGCACCATTCGTTTCATGGACGAAGAGGCGTGGGCTAGTCGGTTACGTAAGTTTGAGCGTTGTGCGGTCTGGAATCACGCATCTTTGATCTTCACCCCGGGACTGGCCCAACTGTGCCAAAGACCGGCAGCCTCTGGACGCTAAGCATCGGAACAATGTCTTGCTTGGGATTTGCCTCAGCCAGAGGCTGTCGGTTACAGCTTTAGTGAAGGCGTTTGGACATCGCGTGATCTGGCATCGCCCACGCCCAAGCCCAAGCTCCGGGGGCGGCAGTTGTCAAACTCTGCCACTCAAGTCAGTCGACAGATGCAACCTTACAGCCTAAGCCAGGCCAGGCCAGGGGAGGCTTTTTTTTTTAATTAAAATGGCCTCTGATCCAGTGCCTATCCGTCCGTCTCTGACTCAACACCTCGTCCTCTGGGATATTGCATCTTCAAGTGCCGGATAAGACCTTTGACGCGCGCGCCCAGACTTCGGAGTAATCTGTGGTTGCAGCCGGCGATCGACCAATCGATAGCTTCTCGAGCACACACACTCCCCATCTGTTGGCCGCTACGGGATGTCCATTAAATTAACGTTCGCCGTTGCACGCTATCCCCATCCCCTCCTTATACCCCGTGGGCACCTTCTAGCGGAGTCCTCCGGGGCTCGGGCTTCCCCATCACAACGACAAGGATGCAACTGGCGCGACACGTGTTGTGTAAGGTATCCCGATAACGATCGAACATGGTCTGTGACGAACCCGCGGAGCTCGATTCGTTCTCGGAACCGGCACGTTCCGGGAACGCATTGGGCATCGCTCACGGACGTGACGATGGCAAGGTCCTGTCTGTGACTGTCGATATTTCCCCGGCACCGTGCCACCGGGACCTTACGCGTCAACAAGTCTGGCAGAAGGAATATCTTATCCGATAGCAGGTAGGTATCGGATAAGCTGAGGCAAGGGTCGCCATCCCCTTGTCGGACGGAATCCTTGTTGTGGGTGAAATATGGGGTTGCTACGACGGTGAATGTAACCCTCCTCTCTAAGGCCGGGCGCAAAGAACTCAAAATTGCCGTTTATGCGCGTTTACATGATGTGATGGTTCCCAACAATCCCTGCCATGGTTCCTGGCTAGTGTATCAAACTGGAATGAAGAGTAACGCCAAAATGAGGACCCCAGAGTGAAAAAAAAAAAAAAAAATCCCCAAGAAAAAAATCAAGTTGATGGTTAAGACTAGTTGTTAAAAGCAAAGAAAGACGTCGTAGATCAGTCTTGGAGATACGGTTGTGCGAGCAGTGTAGTCCAAAATGGTGTATGAATGTGTTCGGCATTTGCAGTCTTGCTTGCCTACAGTAACAGTTCTATCTGTAGTCCATGAAGAGAGCGTCGAAGGTTCACTTGGACCCCGAAATACCTCAAGTCAGTGATAGAATGCAAGAGAAACCGTTTTTTCTTTTGCTTGGGATTTGTCAACCTTTATAATAATTGCGACATTTGGGATGGAACCTGTCCAATTGTGCCTCGTTGGAAGGAGAATCGAGAAACCCGCCGGTAAATGTTCCGGCTTATCGTCCTGCAGATGCTGTCATGGAGGTTGTTTAAAACCCCCCCGCGCGGCGCTTACGAACATTTAAACGGTATTCACCTGAGATTAGTATTGGTATCTCAGAGTTTGTTATCCTGACCCTCGATCTGTTGCAATTCACAGCACCGCGCATCGCCAGCCTCGCCTTTTACGAGCACGACTCAGACCCACCTCTCGGATCCGCAATCCGAGCCACTTTTGGTGGTAGAAAGTTCGAGGCGCTCTCCGGAACATTAATCTTCGCGTTATTTGCTGAACCATGGGAGATTCTACATTGTTAGCCGAACTGACGGCCCCCAACGGAACAAAGATTTCACTCCCTACTGGGCTATTTATCAATAACCAGTTTGTGGCTTCGTCATCCAGTGACAGGATCACCGCGATTGACCCATCGTACGTCTTGTGTCTTGAAAATGTGAATATTTTGATGCTAATGAATTAATTTAGCACTGAGATCGATATTTGCTCTGTCGAAGCAGGCTCATTGGAAGATGTTAACACAGCGGTCCGCGCAGCTCGAGCAGCACTCAAAAGCGATGCTTGGGGCGATATGACTGGTACTGACAGGGGCATCCTGATGAATAATCTAGCAAGCCTTCTTAATGAAAGAAAAGAGATATTAGCGACCCTTGAGGCTTGGAATGGAGGCAAGCCATACCAAACCGCCATAGACTTGGATATTGCTGCATCCGTTAACTGCATCCGATACTATGCTGGATGGGCAGACAAGCTGCATGGGCTTACGATTCCGACCCACTCCAAGAAGTTTGCGTACACCCTGAAACAGCCTATTGGAGTATGCGCCCAAATTATTCCGTGGAATTATCCAATTTTAATGGCCGCGTGGAAACTCGGACCGGCCCTTGCTACTGGAAATTGCATTGTTATGAAGCCAGCAGAGCAGACGCCTTTGTCCATTCTGTACCTTGCTCAGTTGATTGCCGAGGCTGGCTTTCCTCCGGGAGTCGTCAATATCATCAATGGATACGGTAGTGTTGTCGGACAAGCATTGGCCAACCATCTTGATATCGACAAGGTTGCATTTACAGGATCGACGACAACAGGAAAGATTATCCAACAATCCGCTAGTGCCAACTTGAAGAACCTTACGTTAGAGACGGGCGGAAAATCTGCTCTCCTTGTCTTCAACGATGCAGACGTTGAACAGGCCGCGAAGTGGGCACACACTGGTATTATGAGCAACCAAGGTCAGATATGCACTGCGAACTCAAGGATTTTGGTCCAGAAAGATGTCTACGAGACTTTTGTCACAAAACTCGTAGACATTGTCCAAGCGTATACAGTTGGAGATCCCTTCGACCCCAAGACTTTCCAAGGTCCCCAGATCAGCAAACAGCACTACAACAAAATCCTTGACTACATCAATATCGCAAAAAATGAAGGAGCCATTATTGCTACAGGAGGAGAACCTTCCGGGGGAAAGGGCTTCTTCATCAAGCCAACAGTGTGCAAGGACGTTGAGCCTCATATGAGAATCTTTCAGGAGGAAGTGTTTGGCCCCGTGGTAGCAGTGTCGTGTTTTGAGACAGAAGCTCAAGCACTCGAAATGGCCAATGGGACAGAATTTGGATTAGCTGCGTCCTTGTTCACGAAGGATATTGAGCTGGCGCACCGAGTGGCATCCAAACTTGAGGCAGGAATGGTGTGGATCAACTCATCAACCGACTCTGACTTCAGAGTTCCATTTGGCGGCGTCAAGCAGAGCGGGATTGGAAGAGAGCTCGGAGAAGCTGGCCTGGAAGGATACCTGCAAACAAAGGCTGTGCATCTGAATATAGGAACCAAGCTTCCTTAGACTCGTAACTAGTGATTCGAAGTGCAATACTGCGAGGAAAAGCAGCCTTATTTTTCTGGTTATCCTTTACACAAATGGCTGGAGTTGCATAGACACATAAATGAATTTTACCTTATTTAAAGAACAAAGTCTGTCACCCTCTGATAGGTCTCAAAAAGACTATCAAGCGGGGATTACTACTGGTGTAAAGCACCACACTGGCTAACGTGAACCGATCTAGAATTGTTATGCTTCAGAAAATTAATCCCGTGGGGTGAAACGCCATGTAGAAAATATTAGGCAACAGAATCAGGAACAATGAAGCTAGCGAATAACCCCCTGGCAAATGCCAGGCATTATAGCAACCGGCTAATTTCGCGACCGGTGTATTTGTAAGGGTTATTCAAATGGCCGGCTGACCGGAAGGTTTGGGCTCCCTCAGAACGTATCCTGACCTGACCTTAGAATTGGAGTATAAGATGAGAGCAACTCGCAAATTTCAGATGGAAGTCTCTGTCCAAGTGGCGCAAACACCCATCAACATCTTGTTCAAAAAGTTTAGATAGCTGTGTCATCACTATTTATTGAACCTATTCATTTACTGATCCTCACGCACTAAAACCGTTTTACATATGGACGCCTCTACTGCCAATGGAAATGTTCCAGTCGACCCTCCAGTCGATAGCAATATCAATGGAATTTCGACAACAGACTGGCAAGCCAAGGCGGCAGAGAAGCGTGTCGAGTGTTATGATGCTATTCCGAAATCTTGGCGACTCAATAAATCGACCAAAAAACTCCTTGGCACTCCCTTGGAAAGCTCAAGAAACAATCTTCTTGAGCTAGACATCCCTCGCCGTTCCGGAATCCTCACTGACCGAGAACTTGAAATCACTACGGCGTACAGTGTGAGTGGTCTGCTCAAAAAGCTCGCGAGCGGAGAAATTTCCTCACTTGAAACGACCATTGCTTTTTCAAAGAGGGCCGCGATTGCCCAGCAGTTAGTAAGTTCACTGAACAACAGTAAAGAAAATTCCAATTTGGGATCTATCCTTCTTTAATATAATAACAACTAATATACTCTCAAAGACCGAATGTCTCACCGAAACCTTCTTTGAAAAGGCTCAGGAGAGGGCCCGGTATCTGGATTCCCTTCGTGAGAAGGGAACTATTGTTGGCCCTCTTCATGGCCTGCCTATCAGCATAAAAGACAGTATTCACGTGGCCGGCACTCCGGCGACGATTGGTCTCGTATCTTTCCTTGACGGCGTCTCGGAAAAGAATTCCGCCATCGTAAATATACTTGAAAAGCTTGGGGCTGTTTTATACGTTAAAACCAATGTGCCTCAGACCATGATGGTATGATTGAAGGGCCCTCTAGCTGTCCCGTTCTAACATTGAAAATAGACTGCGGATTCCCATAACAACGTGTTTGGTCGAGTTCTTAACCCATGGAATACAATGTTAACTGCTGGGGGATCTAGCGGCGGAGAGGGTGCTTTAGTTGCCTTCAGAGGGTCGCCGCTTGGCATTGGGACCGATATAGCAGGTAAGCTCATCCCGGGCATTCTCGATCGCACTACCTGGGAACCGATGGAAGACTGTGAGATCGTGAGATGATGTTGGGCTACTAACTTCTAGATAGGCTCTATCAGAATTCCGTCACTTTGTTGCGGAACCTACGGCTTCAAGCCCACTGCCGATCGACTGCCCTACCCTCGCCCGGAAGGCCCCAAGGTTCCAGAGGGAGAAGGGGAAGAAGAGGATTTGATTATTCCTTGCGCGGGTCCGCTATCGAATGATATGGAAGGGCTGAGTATCTTGGTGAAGGCTATAATTGATGCAGAGCCTTCTCTCTATGATGAACTTTCGTTGAATGCCCCCTGGAGAAAGGTTTGGGAGACTCCGAAATCCAACTTACGTCTCGGACTGCTTCCTGAGGACCCGATTTTGCCTCTGCACCCACCTGTCAAAAGGGCATTGGCTAATGCCGTTGAACTACTAAAGAAGCAGGGACATGAAATTATTCCACTCAAGGCAGATGACTGTCAGGTTGCTTATGCCACAGCACTAAGCTGGGAAATATTCGACTTGGATCATACCCTTGACCGCGTTGTTAAATCAGCAGGGGAACCACCCATCCCGTCGAGGCTGCAAATTGCCTCGGAAGGCGTTAAGCTTGCTAAAATCCTTTTGCTGAATCTAAATGACATGAAAATACCTGAAAAGGTCTCATTTCTCAAGCAGAAGAAGCAAGAAGTCATTGCAGTTTGGGAAGCCATCTGGTCAGAGCACAAACTGGATGCTGTCATTGGTCCCGCTGCTCAGAATACTGCCGTCACGCATGACACTTATGGCTTGCCTCCTTACACATGTCTCTTGAATTTCCTTAACGTACGACTTGGTTCCAAAGTATGCTATTCTCGAACTCACATATCGCTAACCAATAAAAATAGTACCCGGCATGTATCATTCCGATCAAAGGATCTGCGTCCTATTTCCCAGCAGACGATGAGCTTATTATGAAAGCTGGTCAGCTGGGACCGCAATGTCAGTTTTGCCCGCTATTACCCAATTCCACGCGTGTCTCATGACTAAAACCTGCTAGACTCGGTAGATACGGTTTCTGGTGCTCCTCTCTCCTTGCAGGTTTTCGCAAAAACTATGCAAGACGAAGAATGCCTGGCAGCAGCCAAAGTTGTTGATGATTGCTTGAAGAGCACGACCAGCAATTAGTCAGACAGTAGGTATACAACCCGTTTCGTTCTCGCCTGCTGCCTATTACACCAGGGAGAAGGCGCGAAAGTAGAGAGTTTAAGAAAATATTGAATCTTATGCCAATGGAGCTAAAATTACTCCGATGTTGTGCCAAGATATAGTGTCAAATACACTCCTAGCGGTCCAAAAAGATGACATAAGGCTTTGAACATAGCTGGAGAAAGAAGGGTAGTGGCCTACTAGATCAGGTATGAGCGAATACCAGTGATCTCTTTCAGCTTGCCCTTGGAGCTCGAAGCATGCTACGATAATCGCAAAGTCTGCGTATCTCACAGACTTTTGCGTTATTGAGCGAGTTGTTTCCAGATGCGTCAGAATGGACAAGGCCATTGCATACGCTGTGTCGTCCTTTCGGCCGAAGGGAAATCGTAATCGATGAACAAGAAGGAGGCCACATAAACGATATGCCTGAACTTGACATAACATATGAGATACTTCAATGGATGTGAATCTTGAGTTGAAGTCTCCCGGCACGTTTGGTTGCCACCTCACGATCTCCGACTCGAGTTGATTCAATGCCATAAGTATGTCGCTGATATCCTGCTCATCAGCGAAAGATATTGCATTGCTGAGCTCACAAATGTCGTAAAAGAATGGTAGAAGCGAGGCACAGAGTCCTACATATCGGTCCACAGTAGCATCTGAATCTGATCTTGGCCGGTACCTTAAGGTGGGTACTAAACCGTGCAATAGACACTCCACAAGTTCTGGGAATATCAAGCAGGTGATGAAAACGGAATCCTCTGTGGAAATTCCATGGGCGGACTCATAAAGCGACTTGACAAGACTGAGAGCTTGACGGGAGATCTTTGGTGTATCGGCAACTTGTGCGGCATAGGCAAAAGTTACATTCAACCCCCCAAGAGCCAAGCACTCAGAGATCCCACTAGCCTCACTGAATTGAAACTCGCGAAGCTTCTTGAGTGCGGAGAATGCCCGGCGCTTAAACGCGGCCGATTCTGATAGTCCTTTGCTGACGGTTTTCGACTGCAGGGCGATGGCTAGGTAGGCGTCTGTCAGAGTATCTCGGTATGTGAGAAAGAGAGAGACGAGAAACGCTCGATGAGGCTCTCGGAAGCTAGGGCCGACTAGGACATCGTCGAAAATGTCATTGCTGAAGAGCAACTGCGCCAATATCTGCTGGTCTGTAGATGAAATATCGCTGAATTGGGGAATCGGTTTTGATAAACGAGACTGCGAGGAAAAAAGAGACGCCCGGAACTCATCTTCGCTAAGCGCTACGTTGCCGAGCGATCGTGTAGCCTTCCCACTGGGAAGATTTGCTGATACGCGAAGACCTGATCGTGGCGGGCGACCCGCCTTCTTCTTCGGCCGTACGTTAAGACAGGTGTATCCTAAGCGGACGCACCGCGAACATTGCCCTGATTCCTGCTGCCACTGACACCTCTCCTTGACGGCATGGCACCTGTCACAAGCGCGCATGATTTGGCGTAGTATTTGATGGGACACGCAAACGGGAATGTATGGTCGAAACCCACTGGAGGCTTGCTTGAGGTTGGCCGCGAAGCCCGCAAGAATCCTGGGTGATCCACAAGCTCACGTGCTTGCCGGGATTCTTATCAGCTGGCTTTGGTGTGGCGGTGTTATTGAGCAGATGTCGCACGTTTGATTTCCGATCCAAGTGCAGGGCCTTGCTGGTTTGACCTCAAGATTCAAAAACACAGCCCTTGCATAGCAGGTGAAATTCATCACCCCTGGCCAAAGGAGATGGATCTGGGCTCGCTGTCAATTCTCCTCATCGCCGCCTCGGCATCCATGTGGTGTTCTACCTAATTGTGCGGGGTAGTTAATTGCGGCGAACCCAGTCCGCTGGGTTCGAGGCTTTGATACTAACTGCTTCTGGGTAATAGATTGCTCTACGCTCCGGAGACTATCACCCAAACCAATCAGATACCAGTTAACTGGCCGGTTTATACGCCGGTGGCCCAAGCCCGGATAACAAAGCAGCACACCAATTACACCAAAAGAATGTTGTGGCACTCTGTGCCTCAACCCAGGGTCTTGAAACACAAATGAAGAAATCAATTGGCTGTTCAGGTATGAATAATTGGGAATTTTGGAAAGACTAAAGCAACGACGAACATTAGGTCTAACATCGAGCCTAGGAAGAAAATCGGGAACATCAATGAACATTTTTGCTAGAGCCGTGAATGTTCTAGATACCAAATTTGTCTAAAATATTTTGAGCCAACAGCTCAGCGTTGTGAGGCGCGATCCTTTCATCGCTGATCAAATAGGCCTTCGGCAGCCAAGATGGTGCTGCTTCTCCAAGTGCCATCCTTGCTGCTGCCTCTCCAGACAGCCAAGCTTTGTCCATGCCATGACCGTTGTATCCAGCGGCAATAAATTCCTCGCCTTCTGCTCTGCCCGTCATGCTAGATGTCAACTTCCCAATGAGGGGGAAGCCATCGCCAGTAAAGCCCATAATTCCAGACCAGACTCTCTGCTGATTGTTTTCCTCTATGTCGAGAAATATCTGCGGCAAGATGGACAAGATATGATCCTTTGCAGCATCTGCGACAGATGAATCGTCACTAGTAAAAAGAGTTTCCATGGGCTGACTCTCGCCGCCGATATAAATCTCCCCGGTGCGACAATTTTGCTGTGCATAATAAAGCCCTGAGGTCAGGTTGCCAGTTTCTGGGTCGTTTTCACTCTTTGTGATATGCGACCACGAGTAAGTGTTACCTAACTGAGGAAAAGAGCCACCGGGATGCTGGACAGACATCGTCCCTCGGAGAGCATACAGTTTCCCTACGATGCCAGGCAACAAGCGTGCAGCATACCCATTCGTACAGTGAATGATCTTTTTGGCTTTAACGACGCCACGTGGAGTATTGACAAGATAGCCAAACCCATTCTGTGTCTCGAGAGCCTGGTCGTATTCGATGGAAACAACAGGGGTATTGGTCTCCAATGAAAACCTGTTCCCAAATATCTGTAGGAGATTCTGGAGGAATGGCGTTAAAAGACGATATGGCCACAATGCCGCTGCTCCGTGTTGCTCTACAACTCCAACTGCTGCTTGATACTGGTACTTCTACAACAGAAAATAATACTAGTTAGTTATTTTCAATTTGATGCGATGAGAGGCTTACTTTGAGTAGTTCTTGATACTCTACAATGCTGTATTTTATGTGCGCGTCTGGTACAAGTTCCTCCAACAGACGAGTAGATCGCTTGATGTGGTCGAAAATTTCCTTGTCGCCGATAGTGGCCGTTGCGTTCACGAGTCGAAATTCGGAAAACTTGCGATCAGCTTCATCAAGTTTGGCAACAAACTCCTTGATACGAAGAATATTGGCCTCACTAAACCTGAGAATTTCTATGGCTTGGTCAACCCCAAACCGCTGTACGAGCTCTCCAAAGTGACCAGAGGTATCGGACACCAGATGACCACCATTGCGACCAGTTGCACCGCTGACAGCATTGCGTGCCTCCAACAAAGTTACACGAATCTCAGAAGCGTCGGGATGATGCAAGATCGTATTGACAACGCTGCAGCCTGTGATACCACACCCGATGACTACGATGTCCGTCTCACTTGGAAGAACAGATGATTGAATAGTGGCGATTGATGCTGGTGGTTCTTGCCATACTGAAGCAGTCGGGTGCTCGCTTGGAAGTCCGGGTGGAACAGCAAGGTGCTCGGCGATTTTCTGCTTGGCTGATTTCATTCAGCAAAGTTATTTATGGGCTTGAAGGCGTGCAAGGAGAATCTTAGAACCTACTCAGGGCTGACATGGCTGGAGTATCCTGTCTCAAGCCAATTGACTCTGTTGAAGCTTGATGTCAAAACGGCTCAAAATATCAATGAATTGGGTTGAAGTAAAAACCTTGAAGTCCAAAGAGGGGCGTGTTTAAATGCGATCACAGTTGCTTTTCAGTGCGCGCCCGCGGTATCCGCTGCTATCAATTGTGTGCCGCTTGCACGGTTTGGAAAATAAGCACGCGCCGGAGCATCGGGAATTTCCCGGCGGCGCAAACAAAATAAGCCGGTCAACCTTCCGGGCGGTTACAATAATTGGGCTATTTTTTTTGGCCCTTCCCAGTGGTAACCGGGTCATGATTGTTGGCACGACTTTAAATGGCGATAAATCAGGCCCATATATAACAATAGGAACCTTGGCAATTGTTCCCTACGATCCTGGATGCGACCAATAGGAATTTCGTTTCCTGAAAAGAATAGCGACAATCATTGATGCCTAGGTGACAAGATAAGGCTCCTTTGCATATTTGTCGGCCCCATCTTCGGTGGGCGGGCTGCGTTGACCAGGGGCCGGTTTGTGGGGAAGCGGGGCCGGGGAAGCGGAGCTGAGCTATCTCCATACTCCTCTTCCGATGAATGATTTAAGCGAGCAGATCTGCCTGAATATCACATGGTGCTCTGCCACCTCAGCTTTCTCTTCTGAAACGAGCGCCTGAGTTACAATGATTGCCTCTTCGTTCTACAACTACGAAAACACTGCTTGGGTTTGACTTCTTGTCTTTGTGATCAGTTTTGGGTTGGCAACTATCCTGGTCCTTGTTCGTGCCTCTCGAATTCTGTGATGGCCCTGATAGATGAGAAGAGTGAAGGGATCTAAAGAACGAGCAAATAGCTAGTGTATTGAAGATAAGGAGGTAATAGGTATAAGACTAATCTCTCTCTTTTGAAATTTTAGCTTGTAAGCCTCCCATTTATAGACCTTCGAGTGAATCGCCGGTATCTCTCCTCCACCACGCCGGTCCCTAGCATATCCCGCTCCGTGGCACGTGTCAAATTCACGATTCTCGTTATTTATTGACTTGGTGAATATTTAAAAACTGTTCAGGTTGCTTTTTGACCCTTTGTCGCCGATCCCTGGTTCGCTTTGGACTAGATTCACCGCCACGGCAATTAGCAGAGCCACGGTACAAGAGCGTTGCGTTTACGTAGTGTAACGTTAATCGTGGGTTTTTGTGATATCCGGGATTATCGCTCTCCAACGGCTGGAGGCTTAGGTAAAAGCCAGGTAGAACTCTCTAATTAATTATTATTTTTCAAATTTTCATTTTTGGCACATAGTCTTGTCCCAGCACTATGTCTCGTCTTTACATGATTTTCCCGTCTATTGTCTTCATGTTGTGATTTCCTTGTCACCTGAAGCATCTGAAAAGATGCTTTACCACACAATTGAGTAGTTCGCAGATGCTCAGCTATGCTGACGATGACTTCGTCTGTCAGCATACCCTATACTCAACCGTACTAGGTAAGGTGTGTGTTTTTAGTTAAGGCGACCCTTCCTACCAACAAATTACCCTGTCTCAACCGGGTGTCACGCAAGAGACTGGGCCCACTGATAGGCTTCTGAATCTTCTCATTTTCTTTAGAAACAGAATGGGGTAACAGGTTATGGATATATTCGTCTTGCAAGAGCTCTTTCGTGACCCCACGAGACGTCCGCAGTTCCGCAGTTGACTCGAGCAAAAGATCCATCTCTGCTTCGAGAGGATTTTGAAAATGTTGCGCAGACGGTTCCAAATCCCTATCGTGCATCTGGCCGGTCTTCCAGGGTATAAAATCGTTGTAAGGTGATGATGGATGCGGCATTGAAGAGGAGTCCCCGTGGTCAATACCACCCTGGTGCATCGCTCTTGGTCCAATCATTCATCTGTGAAGGGCTGCGTTTGTAGCATCGAGACAATGGGTAGGATTGACTGCCATCAGTCTGATGATGAAGTCACGACAGTCTTGGCTGGGATTTTCCATTGTCAGGCATAATTCGGGGAATGATAACCCCGTGTGAACGTATTTAAACAGGTCGGTTCGAGTTGCGAAAACTGGAACACCGATCACCATGCGGAATAGCACTTCTCCCAGAGCCCACATATCAACAGCTGAAGTATAGTCCGTTACCTCGGATATGTGTGGGGCTGAAATGAAGGCTATGACCTTGGGTGCCATGTATCATTCTGTTCCAATCATAGTCCGTAGAGCGGTGTTGTCTTGTCCAACACGTTTTGTGATGCCGAAATCGCCTATCTTGACCCACCAGTCAAGGCCAGGTTGATAGATAGGGATATTCTACGAAAAGATTGAATAAAATCATAGCACAGGACTGGCACGGTCACAGGGGAGGGGTCGAATTAAAGGCCCCCTTGTAGTTCGCTTGCTCCGGCTCCTTCGCCACCGTACCAATGTAATGCTGCATGCGCCGCAGGTTCTGGCGGACAGAGCCTACGATACAGCGAGATTTGCCCCTGCTTATCCAATTAAGGATCGTCCTGGTTTGAGCCCATTGGACGTCCTGATTAATTCCACAACTTGTCAGGCTTGTCCCGCACAAAGACATTTTCCACTATTCATCGCATTGTGCATCAATATCGTTCTCGTAAGGAATTCTAGCCGTCATGTAGCATGTGAAAATTAGCCTGCAGTAGGCAGGTTTCGAGCAGATTTGCGCAAAACTGCCAGGTGCATTGATCGCTATGAGTCGCTGTACTTTTCAAGATGCTCAAGTTTTGGTAGCATATCCTCCTGCGCCAAGGATGAGATGCCAGACATCGGGAATGCCGAGTAGACAATGTGTATTGATATAGTTACAAGTCGACCAGCGACATGTTTGGTGATAGGAATGGGACCAGATTGTGGATTGTTAGTTTAGTTCATTAGCTAGCACTCTAATGCCTGCTGCTTTGCAAATGGAGTGTTGGTCAGCTGCAATCTAACTAATCCAACCTCGGACAAATACCCCAATGACTTCATCGCGCATCGAGGTTTGGCCAAGAACCGCTGAACCCAATTTGGAGACTTTTTCTGACATCCGTCATCCACACGCTATTGAGTCAAAAGTGTGGCGCCCCTGACTTGGACGCCAGTCAGCTAACACGAGTCGGAGCGCCACGCTGAAAGTCGCAAACCTGGTCGGGCCAACCATCCAGAGTCCATGGAAAGTAAGCAGATACCTCGAAGCTGTTCCGGGCTGTAAGGTTGGCTGAGTCTGACCTACCACTACAACCCAAAGTAAGAACTATTTCCCACAGTTAGTTTTTATTGGCTTCAAGTGCAGTTTGGCTTGAATTGTGGCGCAGGGCTAAATTCCGGGCTCGTGGTAGCTGATAGGGCACCTAGAGGTATATTTGCTCGTGAAATGCCACATCAGATTCCCACTCGAATGAAGAACACCACTTCCTAGTGATTTTATCACTTCTTGGAATTGACTAGATTCACCACCATGGCCCTTGTCTACGCTGACCATCCATATACCATCATCACGACTCCGGTACATCAAGATGAAGACGTAAGTTGTGGCCTCATCGAAGAGTCTTCGCTTATACCCTCTAGTATGACTTGTTTTGCCGTGTTGCCTCCGACATGGCTATTGTCCACAACATGATCATCCGCGGCCTCAATTCCATCTACCTCCAAGCACCCCGCATCCGACAGGCCGATACCACTTCCTTCTTGAAATATTGCCTCGCATGGCATGCCTTGCTGCACGTACATCATTCCGGCGAAGAAAAGAACTTCTTCCCGTACATTGAGAAGGCATCAGGAAAAAAAGTGATGGACGTCAATATCGCACAGCATCACGCATTCCATGCTGGTGTCGAAGAATTCACCACGTACCTGAAAGAATGTCTGACCGGAAAGCAAAAGTTTGACGGCGAAAAAATTACAAAGCTGATTGATGCATTCGGAGGGACGTTGACGAAACACCTTGGAGAAGAAATTCAAACCTTGTTGAAGCTTCGAGAGTTCGGAGTGGAGAAATTGAAAGACTTACATAAAATGCACGATTCGGAGGGTGAGAAGGCTATGGTATGTGACATCCGGAGACCCAACATTCACTACTGTCGACGGCTGACTTGGTATGATGTAGAAGGAGCTAGGGCTCATTGCCGGTCTACCGCTTGTTTTCTGCAGCCATGATGTGCGATTTGAGGGCAACCGATGGACTAGTTGGCCGGATCCAGCTCCCAAGCCTATCAAGCTTCTTGCTAGGCACGTTACGTATTGGGTGCACAGGGACTGGTGGAAGTTTGCCCCATGCAACCGTTTGGGTCATTTGCAGCCGTTGCACGCTCTAAGGTGACGATTCTGGCCACTTGAACGCGTTGGCGGACGATATGAACATAATGAGGAGCAATTTCAAACACCAATTCGACATTAGAAATGATCAAAACTAGTTAGAAAGTAATATGAAAGCCAATTTATCCCTTTGTTGTTGCTTTGAGATTTCCTGTGGTTTCACGATCAGCCTTATTGTCAAAATATGCCACCTAAGCCTGTACGGAGATCGGATTCAACTAGGCTACCAGGAACCTTCTTGGCGTTGAATATTTCTACCTGTTTATTTTGGTTATATCTCTGTATACCTCTGAAACTTCTACTAAAATTCTGTGAGCTAAGGCCAATGTAACAATGCAGTTTTCATGGGATTAAGAGGCTTTGCGATGATTCATGTCCCTAGCTATTACTCGCATCACTGTGTTGAGTCATGGAGCAGGTTGAAGGTTTAAAAATAACGTGGCTCCTTTAAGTCACGGCAACCCGTGGATGAGATAGATATGCATATTTCCCAAATGTTAGCGACTCCTTACCTATGTGAGGCTACATGGACATGAATTACCTGTCATCTAGACTGACAATAGCTAGTAAGTGCCGTGCTATCCTCGTGTCACAGCTTGGCCTTTGTATGACTGGGCCGAGCTTTAAGCTTAGGAAAATTGCAGGAAAAGAGATGATGGGTGGTTTCGCATTTTGAGCACTGACTCTTGCAAAGAACCAGGCGTTGTATGGATATTGCCCAATCTATGCCTGATTATTGTCATTAGGCCGGCTATTTTAGGAGCGTTACATATTGAGTTGGGGTCTAGGGTAATGTAGATCAATCTATTATCAGGTTGGTCAGGAAGATAAAAGGGACCTTAAAGATATATAAAATAAACAGGCAGTTTTCTCCAATTAATTTTTATTTTTAAAATTTTAAATTCCCTACATTTAGACTCTATTAAAGTCCTAATATAGCCCCTTATAATATTACTTTATTTATAACTTTTTGCCTTATTTTCTTTTTTCCTTTTCTTTAAGGGATACTTTAAAGCATTTAATTAAATACTTTAATACTTTTTTAAATTATTTATAGCTATTTAAAAAGGCTATTTAATTTTTAATTAAATTTATTTACTTTATACCCTTTTAGATAAAGTATATATTTTAGCTAATATTTTTATTTATTAATATATTTAAAGGTTATAATAAAAATAAGCCTTTAAATTATTTAAAAAAATACTAAAGTATTTAATTAAACTTTTTAATAATACTTTTAAGCTATTATTAAAAACTTAAAAAAGTAATAAATAATTAATTATAAAGATCTAAAAATTCTTAAATATTAAAAAATCTATTATTTTTATAAAAATAAAAAGCATTAAAATTAAAAATAATACTAAAGGTAAATAAAAATATTAATATAAGTTTATATTTTAAAAAAAAAAAACCTATTATTATAGTTAAAGTAAATATATAGAAAAATTTAATAATTTAATATAATATTAATATATTAATATAAAGGTATATAAAGTAAAATAATAAAATAAATAATATATAAGTATTTAATTAAATACTTTTAAATATTAAAGTATATTTAAAACTATTAAAAGCTTAATTTATAGATTAAAAAAGAAAAAGGAAAAGAAAAAAAAAGATTATTTAATTTTTAATTAATTATAAAGAATAGAAAATTTTTATTATTTTTATTAGTCTTTAGACTTTAGCTAAAGGGTATATATATATATTTATTACTATTTTAATTAATTATTTTATTTATTATTATTAACTTTAAAAAGCTAATTTAAATTTATTAAAATAAAGCTTTATTAAATATAATATTATTATTATTTTTTTTTACTTTTTTTAATTATTTTAATATATATTTTAATTTATTTTATTCTTTTATTTTTTATTATATATATATATTATTTTATTATAATTTATAACCTTAAGAATTAAATAGCTAGCTTATACTTCTTTATATATATATACTAAAATACTTATTATAGAAATCCTAATAACTATAATTTATTAATGCCTTTAAATAAAAAAATAAAGAAAATATTTAATTAAATATAATTAAACCCTTTAAGCTTTATTAAAAATAAAAAGAGTTAATATAATTAATAATTTTTAATTATTCTTTTTAAGTTAATTAATACTATTAATATTAATATTCTTAAAGAAAATAAATTAAATATATTAGCTAAAATAATAAAAGCAATTATTACCTTTATTTAATTACTTAATATAATTTTTAATAAAAGAAATATTATATATTTCCTTAAATTATATAATAGATTTATAATTAATTAAAAAGTTATAAATAGTATAAAAAGTAAAGCTTTAATATACTATATAACCTTTAAAGTATCTTAAGATATTATAAACTTATTAAAAGGCAATAATTAGCCTACTATAAAGTAGAACCTTTTAGAAACCTTTAAGTATTAGAATTTAAATTAATTAAATCTATTTAAAAATAAGCTTTAGTAAATAAATATAACTTTAATTTAATTTATAGAGTATAGAATTATTCTTTAATAGCTTATAAAGTATATTTAATTTAATAGAAAAGTAGATTCTATTAGCTAAAAGGCTTTTATAGTATAGGCTTAAGCTATTTATAATGCTATATTAAAAAATATTATTATTAATATTTATTAATAAAAAAGAAATACTTAAATACCTTAAGAATAATAAAGTATAAAGAAATAATTAAGCTAATTAAGAACTTTTTTAATACTAAAAAAGGAATTTAAATTTTTTAAATAAAAAGGAAAAATAATAACTTTAAATATTTTAAGAAAACTAAAAAACCTTTTGCTTATTAAAATTAGCTTTAATATTAAAAGCTTAAGTTCCTTAACTTTATTTAAAGCTTAAAAGAAAAGTTAAATCTTTTTATTAAAGGAATAAAGAAGCTATAAATTAATATAGCTTAAAATATTATAAATAAATTATAAGAATTAAAGAGAATTATATACTAAAAGATTAATTAATTAAAAATAGAATTATTATTATTAATTAAAAATAACTTTAATTAAGTAAAAGAATTTAATTATATATATTTTTATTATAATTTCTATATTAATGCAAATTATAATAAAGATCTAAAGTGCTTTTATTATATAAAAGTAAGGCATTTTTTAAACTATTATTTACTTTTTATAGAAAATAAAAAAAAAAGATTTATAAACTATAATAGTAATATTAGCTTTATTTAAATAAAGTAATAGAAACTTTTATTACCTTTAAAACTAATATATAAGCTTACTATTAAAGGAAAAGTAAAAAAAATAATTATTTTATAGATTTTAAAATTCCTTACCTTTAAGATTTATAGCTAAACTAAAGTTATAATAGTAAATAAGCTAAATGTATAAAAATAGTAAATTGCTAAAAAAGAAAAGCATTTAATTAAAGACTTCCTTAAGTGTATTAATTAATTAAAGTATAGCTCCTTAATGCTTAATAAGAATTCCCTTAAGGAGACTTAAGAACTTAAAGTTAATTGCATTTTTATTAATAATTAAGCTATAAAATTAATTAAAAATTCTTTTATTATTAATATTATATTAAAAACTAATACTATAAAATATATAAAAGTAAAATTAAAAGAGAAATTAATTAATTAAAAAAAGAAAAAAAGAATTTAATTTTTTATTTAAATTATAAATAAAGAACTTATTAAAAATAAAGAGATTATTAATATTATTCTTAAAAAAAGAATTAAAATACTTTTAATTAAATACTTAAGGTTATTTAAATAAAAAGATAAGTTTATAAAAAGATAATAGAATTAAAAATTTAAATAACTATTAAGGATTTAATTACTTTTAACCTTCCTTTAGGTAATAATATTTTAAAAATAGTTTTTAATTATATAAAGGGAATAAAAGAAATTAAATAGGTAAAATTTAAATCTTTATTAAGGAAAAGATAGATTTAATAAACTATTAATTTAATTATAATTAATAATTTAAAAGTAATATTCTTAAAGAAGTACTTTAACTATATTATTAAATAGTATAGTATTAATAGTATATTAATTAAAAAGAATTTAAATTTTATTATATACTATTGCTTAAAGAATACTTTATTAAGGATTAAAAAAGTATTAATAAAGTTAATATTAACTATATAATAATTAAAGGGGGAAAAGTTATATTTAATTAAATATATTTAATAGTTTATATAAATATTTTAAACTAATAGTATTAAAGAACTTTAGCTTAATATTAAAAACTACTAAAAATTTAAATAAAGTTAAATAATCTTAATAGAATAATTTAAAAAGCTTTAATAGATTTTAGATTAAAAAGAAATATTATTTTTAATAAAATAGTATAAAAATATAAGCTAAAAGTAAAATTTATAAAAGCTTTTACTATATTTTATTTTAATAATTAAATTTAAATATATAAAGAAGTAAATATTAAGCTATTTCTTAAAAATATTTAAATAGCATAAAGATTCTATATTGCTTTAAGAGAATATATTTTTATTTCTTTTATTTTAAAAATGCCTTTTATTAAAGCTATTAAAGTTATATTTAATTATATATTTTTAAAAGAAGAAATACTTTTATAATATTAATTTAGCTTAATTAAAATTATTATACCTATTGCTAAAAATATTAAATAGAATACCTTAAGAAGTATAGAGACTACTTAAAGCAATTAAAGATAAGTTCCTAAAGTTCTTTTAAACTAATAGAATTATAAAATTTAAAAGAAAATAATAATAAGCAATTAATTAAATAATTAAATAAAGCATTAATAAAAGCAATAATTTAATTAATAGTTAAAAATTAATTAAAGATTAATTATATAAAGGTAATAAAGATAAAAAAAGCTATAATTAGCTATATATTAAAGAAAGAAAGTAGCATTTATTAATATAATATATAAATAAAAAGCTAATAAAATATATCCTAAAGATAATATTCTATTAAATAAATCTATCCCTAAAGGAGATCTATATTATATAAGAGTTAGCTAATTAAGGTAATATAAAATAGGTCTTTAGGTAACTTATATATTATATATAAGCTTTAACTTATTAAGCATTAGTTTACCGCTTAGCAATATATCTTTTATTTAAGGTATAGTAGTATATCTATATAGCTATACTTAAGAGCCCTATTATCTATTAAGGTAAGTCCTCTATCTCTTTATAATTATTTCCCTTTCTTTTAAGCCTAATCCCTTAGGCTTAAGATTATTACTGCTTATATATATATTATAATTGCCCTATAATTTATTTATATATATACTTAAATATTCTATAATTATTTATTAGTTTTATAGTAATTATTTTAAATTATATTTATATAATATTATTATTATTATTATTTTATATTATAATAGTTTATTTTAATTAGTAATAATCTATTGCAGTATAAACTGCTTTATAATACTTAATTAATAGCTTATTATATAAACTTTAATCTTTTTTTTTTCTTTTTATATTTTATATAATAGTTTAACTTATTTACTATACCTTTATTAAACCTTTTATAATATCTTTTCTTTTTTAGGCCCCTTTAATATTAGCCTATTAAAAATAGTATTATAATAATCCCTTTATTAATTAATTTATAGATAAAAGTCTTTATTTTTATTGCCTTTTATAGAAATATAATAATTTTTTCTTTATTTACTATATTAATTTATAGACTGCCTAATATATAGTTTATTAAAGTATTAATTAATCTTATAGTATAATATATTATTTAATATTCTTTATTTATTTTTTACTTACTTTATTTAAATCCTTAATAAGCTTTAGCTAATTGTAGTTTAATACTAAAATTACTTTATTAAAGCCTACTTTATTAATAAGCCTAACTTTAATAATAACCCTTTTTTATGCATTAAGTATTAGCACTTTATATATACTATTAAATCTACTATTAATATTTAGTATTATATCTATAATACTATTAAAAAAGGCCTTTATTGCTATACTATCTTTATTATATAATTTACTTAATATTAACTTAAAAAAGTAGCTTTACTTTATAATCTCTTTATTTTAGATTTTTAGTTTTAAGTAAGTATTCCTTTATTAATTGTTTATTAATTATTTATTATTAATTTATATTAATATTAATTTATTTCTAATAGTCTTAAGTACCTTTATAATTATCTTACCTTAATTATTTCTTTTTATACCTATAATAATAGTTTGCTCTATAACTTAAACTACTTACTTAATGCCTTTTAGTATATATATAAAACTCCTATAGATATTACTAAAGAATATAGTCTATTTAAGTAGCTAATTGTAATAGCCCTTTATATATTAAAAGCTTTATAGCTCTATTATAAGAATTCTACTCTTTAGGTTACTATAAAGTATACTAGCTGCTTTTTTATTTATTATAAAGCAGTTAATAGCTCTCTATTTAATAATATTAAGGGTTTTAGCCTTAATAATAAAGGTAATATTTTTAATAGTAAATTATTTATAGCTAATAATATAGGCAATACCTCTATTTATACTATTAATAAGTATACTGCCTTTACTATACCTTTTGCTAAATTTATTAAATCTTAAGGTAAGTCTATTATTAGGCTTAAAAAGCCTATAGCCCTATTAATTGCTTGCTTTTTTATAAATATTTAGTGCCTTACTTTAGCTTTAGAAACTAATACTACAATATTGGCCTATTTAAGCATTCTCTCTTTATTTAATAAGGATTTATATTAGGCTTTACTGCCCCTTTTTTAATCTCCTTTTAAAAGGCAAATAGCCCTTACTATTATACTGCTAATATCTATTATTAATAGTATTGCTAGCCTATTATATATTTAATAATCTATTATGCTCTCTTTAACTTTAGCTTAATTTTTTAAAAGTGCATTTAACTTTACTATTAATAATAGCAATAATAATAATAAAGATATCTTTATTACTATTCCTATTTATAAGGGTAAGGGTAAGTATTTAATAAATGCTTATTGCTCTTTTAGTTTTATTATTACTATACCTTTATTTTTTTTAGCAGTCCTGAAGCCTTTTGCTTCTTTTTTTAGCCCTATAGTAAAGAAACTTAAGGTTACTTCTATATTAAAAAAGGCTAAGGCAGCTTTTGCATTAAGAAAGGTAAGAGCTACTTCTATTATTATAATTTATTATAGTGTTTATTAAGCATTAAAGAAATCTATTTAATTATTTATTAATTCTTATTAATATATTTTAGTTTTTTATTTAATAGTTAATTTAAGTATAGCAACCTTTAATAGTGCTTTCTTTATTATTATATTATTTTACTCTTTTTACTATATAGTAATTTATAATAGTATTAAATATAGTTTTTTAATAAATTAATTAATAGTTAATCTTTTAGTTAATTAATTTAATATATATTTATTAATTACTAATTAATTATTTAGCATTATAGTTTATTATTCTATTTTTAATAGATTTGCTTTACTTGCTTATAGTATTTATATACTTTATTTTATGCATTTATTAAATAACTTAAAGGCTTTTAGGTATTATATTTTATTGGCTATTTTAATTACTTAATTTAATAGAATTTATCTCTTTTTATCTCTTTATAGAATACTATTTTTTTAACTTTCTATTTATTTTCTTTATCTTTTAGCTTATAAAGGCTAATTAATTATTTATTATTAGCTTAATATACCTTTAACTATAATTCTAAAAGCGCTATTAAAAATATATTATATATCCTTTAGTATTATTTTAATAGATATATTTAATATATCTATTTACTAACTCTATTAGCTATTGCAACCTTAATAAATCTTAAAGCTAGCTTTTTATTCTTAAAGTAGAAATTCTTAATAAATAGCCTTATTATATTTCCTTTTTTATACTCTTTAGGCATATAGTTCTTATTATAATATTTAGCTTAAGACTTTATTGCCTATTGCTAGCACTTTTATACTTTATTATATATTTATTAAATAATTATAATATATTTTATAATATCTTAAACTTAAGTCTTTATTTATTATAAAATATATTTTATAACCCTTAAATAATAACTATAAAGGGCTTATATTAGCAATATACTAATAGTATTATATTAGCTATTATTATATATAAATTCTACCTTTAAAAGTTATACTGCCTATCTTTAGGGTAAGCTCTTAATATATACTTATAGGTACTTCTTTAGGACTTAATTAATGCACTTTATTTAGCTATTTATTTAGGGATAGTGCACTATAAATAATTAATAAATAATTACCTACTCTTTTATTAAGTCTTCCTAAAACTAACTAATAAAGAGCTTATCTCTATTGCTTATAATGCCTTTTAAAGTACTAAATTAGCATTCTACTCACTTATAAAGTAATTTTACTAATTGCATTACTATAAGTAACTTTTTAATAAAAATAAATATAGTATACTTTATTATATAGTATATAATTACTAAAATTGCATTATATTCCTTACCATTAAAGTAGGCATTATTAAGCAGCCCTATAATAAAGTCTATACTTATTTCTTAAAATAGGTGTGCTAGTAATAGCAATAATTAAAGTTGCCTATAGGGCCTATACCTTAATATATATATACTTTAATATTGCTAATATTATAGTATATAGTCTTTTATATCTTTTATAATATTCTTTTAATAGAATTTTTAGCTAATAAGATCTAAGGTTTTAGTAGCTTCTATATACTTTATTTTAGGGTTATTATAATGCCTTTATAGAATCTTTATTTATAATATTCTTTAGTTAGAAATTATTAATCTTTTTTTATAGAAAAGAATACTTTATTTATTATAATAGTAGTTTCTTTTCTTTTTAGCTATTAAATAAACCTTTATTATTTACTATTAATAAAATTTATTATTAGCCTATAGTTTATAAATAAGGTCTTTTAGCTTATAAAATAATTGCAATAAAAATGCTATTTTACTCTCTATAAGCTTAATTATAATTAAATATAAAATATACTATTTTAGTATAGTAACTTTAGCTTTAAGTAGTTCCTTTTAGTTAATCTTTTTTATTACTATTTACTAAATATACTTTAATTGCTATATAATAGCACTACCTCTCTTTTAGGTATATATAGTAATAATAGAAATAGTTAAGCTTTAATAGTAATTGTTTAATTTAATAGTTAAACCTAGCCTTAAAGGCAAAGGCATCTCTCTTTCTTTAACTATTATAGGCTCTACTCTTTTAAGGCTAGCTCTTATAGCTTATATATATGCTCTAGCAGTTAGGGTTTTGCCCTTTAAACCTACAATCATTCTATATATATCTAGCAGTAGCTTATCTATTAATTAAAGCTTTATTAATAGTATAGGGATTATATTTTAATAGGAGATTTCTCCTTATATATAATTAAGATATTTAAATAGTCTATTAGCTAGGTTTAACTTCTTTAGCTAATACTATATATTAAAGTTAAAGGGTGCTAGTTAATAGACTTAATAGGCAAGCCTTCCTTAAAGGTTCTATATTAATGCAAAAACTATACCTTTTAGGGCTTTATAATCTATTAATATTAAAAACTTTTTTAATAGTTTTAATAGATAATAGCTTTAGTGCTTTAGGCTTTCTATAATAGCTAAAAGCTTTTATTAGTTTATTGCCTAATATTATTTTATATTTAAAAGCTTCTTTAATTAATATATAATTAGTTTCTATTAGTTCTTTATTAATTAAAATAGAATATTAGCTATTGCCCTAAAAGATATATTTATCTTTACTTTAGTATATAAAGTAAAGTTTTAGTATTATAGAATAGTTATAAAATAAAAAGCCTTCTTTAGTTCTTAAAATGCCTTTTTAGCTTTTAGGCTTTAAATAAACTTTTCTATTTTATAGCCTTTCTTACTGCCTTTTAGTATTACTATTAGTAAGCTAATTATACTTAAGTATCTTAAAATAAATTTCCTATAGAAATTGCAAAAGCCTAAAAACACTTAAACCTTTTAATATATTTAAAGTAGCTTTTATTTAATAATTGCTTATACTTTATTTAGCTTTATTTTTAGGCCTTTTTAGGTTATTATATACTTTAGGAACTCTATCTTTTATTAATAGAATATATATTTAAATAGCTTAATATATAACTATACTTTATAGAGTCTTTATAGGACCTTTAATATATTCTTAATGTATTATTCCTATATTTTAAAGTATACAATAATATTATTTAAATATACTATATAATATATATTTAATAATTTAATAAATATTTAATAGATATATACTTAAAAAGTAGCTAGTATATTAATTAAACTAAATAGCATTATTATATATTTAAAGTATTTATATTTTATTTAAAATATAATCTTTTAGTAATTATTAGGCTTAATATAAATCTAATAATAGGCATTTTAAATATTAATCTTTAAGATCTATTTTATATTAGTTAAATAGTTTAGTAAGTCCTCTATTAATAGCAATAGGTAATAGTTTTTAATAGTTATAGCATTAAGACTTTAGTAATCTATATATAATTATAGTATTTTATCTTTCTTTAGTATAAATAATATAAAGGCTCCTATCTTATTTATAAAGGTATTAATTTATCTATTTACTATATTTTTAGCAATATACTCTCTTAAGGCTTCTATTTATTAGCTATTAATTAAGTATATTAAACTATATAGTAGCTTTTTGCCCTTCTAAAGGTTAATGCTATACTTTACCCTTTCTAAAAGTAGTAGCCCTTTAGTAGCTTCCTTACTAAATATCTCTTATTTAAACTCTAGCTTTAAAGGCAATACTCCTAAAGCTAGCTTTAGCTTTTTGCCTAATTTAGCTATTAATTGCTTATTTAGCAATAATATACTATATATATATATAACTTAAGCTTGCTCTTTATTTTATAGAAGTTCTTCTATAAATGCTTTTAAATTAACTAAAGATATAGGCTTATAGTTTTAAATTGCAATTTAGGTATTAATCTCTATTCCTTCCTTCTCTATAAAGGCATTAAAGAGAAGTAGATTGCTAGCCCCTTTAGGGTATAGCATTTTAATAAATATTTGCCTAATTTTTTAAGGAAAACCCTTTAAATAAATTAAAAAGAATATTAATATATATATACTATTAAAAAGAGTTACTTTACCCTAAAAATCTTATAAGCTAAATGCCTTTTAATCCTTAGCTAAATATAAATCTAGCTCTTTAATTAATCTTATATTAATAAAGTTAACTTATATATAAATATCTATATTTATATAGACCTTAACTTTAATATACCCTTAAAGGGCAATTGCCTTATCTATAATAATATTCTTAATTAAGATTATTCTTAATTTTAATATAGAAACTTTAGCTATAGTTTTTATATCTTTTTATTTTTTAAGGAGTCCTAAGGTTCCTTAAGTATAGTATTAATAAATTAAATCTATATATATTTTTATAATTAAGCTAGCTTTAGCTTATAGCCTTAGTCCTTAAAGCCCTTTTTAAGTAGCCTATAGTCTATAGCTAAATAGCTTAGCCTATTGCAATTATAGTAGTATAGTTAATTTAACCTACTGCCTTTTAGCTTATTGCTATATAGTTATTATTCTTATAATTTGCCTAAAGTATATAAACCCTTTAGGCTATAGAAACTTATGCCCCCTTTAGATAAAGGCCTTAAATAGCTCTTTAAATAGATTACTTTTTAAGGTTTATTTAAGCTATTAAAAGAATAGCTTTTTTTATAATTCTTACTTAAAGCTTACTTATTTTCTTCCTTAATATAGGCCTATAACCTTTCTGCCTTATAGGCTATATCCCTTAATTTTAGGAGGTCTATTTACTTATAATTTATTTCCTTCTTTAAGAATTTTTATAAGCTATAATAGTATTAATAGGCCCTATTTTTACTTTCTTCTTTATAGTTTAAAGTCCCTAAAAATAAATATATTATACTTTAAGTATAAAAATAATCTATTAAGGATTGCTTAATAAACTATTAAAGTTTTAATAGCTTATTTTATAATTCCCTTTTTAAAGGTTTAAGTTTATATATTTCTTTTGCATAAAGTTAATAAAGTCTTACTATAAAGGGCTCTTTAGGCTTCTTTTATAGTTCCTCTATTAAGTTTATAGGTTAAAGTTAAATTTAATTATTGCCTATTATATCTTTTATATATTAATATAGCTTAATTAAAGATTATTTATTAATTTAATAGCTTTTATTTAATTATTAATCTTTATGCCTATTGCATTCTTCTTAAGGGTTTTACAATTATAAAATAAGGGTTTTTTATAGTCCCTCTTTAAGTTTATTATAAGGCAATTAATTAATTATTTTAGGATCTATATTTATATTAATTGCTACTTTATTATTATTAATTATTATTTAATAAATATTTAAATAATTTATTATAAGGCCCTACTTTATAGCTTCTTTATGCTTTATTGCAAGAGTATATTATATTTATTAAACATTCCTTAATAGATTTATTTACCTTAAGATATTAATTTTAAATTATAGCTCAATTAATATATATAGAAGTCTATTAATGCATTCTATTTTAAACTCCTTAAAGCTTTTTTAACTATTAGCCTATTAATAGAATCTTAATTAATTAGTTTTAAGGGCTATTAGTATTCCCTTTTCTCTTAAAATTAAGGAGTAATTAATTTATTAAAGTTCTATTGCTAATATATTAGCAATCCCTTAAGTTATTTATTAATTAATTATATAGTTCCCTTTATTTTATATTGCATTAATTACCCTATAGGGTATAGAAGTTAAAGAATTGTAAGAGTTAGTTAATTAAAGTAATATAAAATAGATCTTTAGGTAATTTATATATTATATATAAGCTTTAATTTACTAAATATTAGTCTATTGCTTAGCAATATATCTTTTATCTAAAGTATAGCGGTATACCTATATGGCTGTGCTTAAGAGCCCTACTATCTATTAAGGTAAGTTCTCTATCTCTTTATATATTAAAAGGAGAAAAGGTAAAAGAAAGTAAAGAGAGACCTTAAAGAGAAGTTTAAGTACTTAAAGCTTTTAATACTTAAGTTCTTTAAAATAGCTAAAGGATTAAGGCTATATAAAAAAAGACTTTAGAAAGTAATTAATTAAATAAAAAGAATCTTTATTAATAAAGAAAGAAGTATTCTTTTAAAAATTCTCTATAATAAAAAAGCAATACTTATTTAAGATTTTAAGGAGTATAGAAAACTAGACCTTAAAGTGGCCTTTTTATAGATTATTAAAATAATTAAATATAAAGCCTAATAAATAGGAAATATTTTAATCCTTAAAGGATTAAAAAAGAAAGTTATTAAATTGCTAAAAATTTAAATAAAAAAAGGAATTCTTTAAAAGTTTTATATTACCTATTAAAACCTATATATATTAATGGCAAAAAAGGATAATAGACTTTATTTAATTAATTTAGCTAAAAGATATAATATATATATAATATAGAATAGATTAATTCTTTTAAAAGCTAATAAATTTTTAGCTAAATTTAAAATATATAAAATCCTAATTCTTTTAGATTTCTTTTTAGAATATAATTAAATTTCCTTAATAAAGAAAAGTTAAAATTTAATAACTTTTAATATATTACTAAAGCTTTTTAGGATATATACCTTACTGTAAGGAAGAATTAATTTAATAGTATAGTTTTTAAGGATTATAATTAAAATCCTTTTTAATCTATTACTAAAAGTCTATTAAGCCTTCTTAAATAATATTGCTATTAAAGAATTAAAGATTAAACATAATAAAGAGAAAGTGCTTTTTAGTATATAAAGGTTTATTCTAAAATATTTAATTAATTTAAATAAAACTCTTTTAAATATTAAGCTATTTAAATATATAATTTTTATAAAGAAGTTAAAGTTCTATTAATATACTATAGTTATTATTAGATATTTATATAATATAGCTAAAAGGCAGCTAGTAAAAAAAAAGTAATTAAGATTAATAAATAAAAAAGATACTATAACTTAAAGTAAGTTAAAGCATTTTTAGAAATTATAGGCTACTATTAAATTTAAATTAAAAGATATAGTTAAATTGCTAGACCTTTTATTTAATTATTAAAAAAGGATACAATATAAATATAAAGTAAGAAATAAGCTAATACTATAGTAGTTCTTAAAGAAAAAATAACTTTTGCTTTTATTTTAGTAATATTAAACCTTTTTAAAGGATTTAAAAAGATTATCCTTATAATTAATATTAATAAAAAAGGCTAAGGTATAGTATTAATATAGATAATAAAAGGAAAGAAGCATTTAATAAAATATAAATTTAATCTTTAGACTCCTATAGAATAAAAGTATAATACTATTAAACTTAAATATAAAGGTATATTATATAGGATTAAATACCTTTATAGCTATATATATAAATTGCCCTTTATTTTAAAGATAGATTTTTAAATTTTAGTCTATTAGCTTAATAGTAAGGCTAGTAATATCCTTAATATAATAATTATTTAATAGATTAATTATATTCTATTATTTAACTTTACTATTTAATATATTTCTAAAGATAAAAATAATATAGCTAATAGACTATTTAAAAAAGGTTTAAAAGCATTTAATTAAATAAATTAAAAGGCTAAAAGTAATATTAAAGAGTTTATTAATATTTATTTTAATATTATTAAAATTAAAAATAAATTAATAAAGTTAAAAAAGAATTATAGTAGACCTTTATTGCAATTAAAGGAATATTTACTTTTATTAAAAAGGCTAATAGATATTATTCTATAGAATTATTAATATTTATAGCTAAAGGCTAAAAAATACTTTATAAAAGATAGCTACTTATAGATTAAGGCTAAAAAATAAAAAGGTAACTTAAGGTTAATTATAAAGAAAGAAAATATTTAAAAGGATTTAATTAAATTATATTATATTAATAAAGGGCATTATAGTTATAATACTATTTATATACTTCTCTTTAAAAGGTACTATTAATAAAGTGCAAAAAGAAGCATTATAAAAGCTATTAAATAATGCCTAATATATTAAATATATATTCCCTAAAGATTAATAAAAGCCTTTATATCTATTAAGCCTATTTACTTAATAATAAAGATTTATTTTAATAAATAGTATATACCTTTTAATAAAGGATTTAAATCTATACTAAAAGCTAAATGCAATCTTTATAGATAGATAAAGGCTAAATTAATTTTAAGATTAAATAGCTACTATATTATAAAATTCCTTAAAAAACTATACTATTAATATAAAATGCTAAAAAGAATAATTATTAATAATAGAAAAGAAATTATAAAAGGGATTCTTAAAAATTTTAATAGCTTTAATATAGAAGTTATTAATACTTTTACTTATAACCTTAAAGTAAATAGATTTATTAAAGGTAATTATACTATTATAATAAATTTCCTAAAGAAAAAGAGTAAAAAAGAAGGAAAATAAATAGATATTTTACTAATAGCTTTACTAGCTAAAAGAGTAGCTATTTATACTTTATATAAAAGATTACTTTTTTATTTACTTTATAGATAAAAGCTAGTTTTTCTTTTAAAAGTAAAAGTGCCTATATAGTATTTAATTAAATAAAATAATATAATCTTTATTAAAGACCTATTTAAATAAAGGATTAGGATTCTAAAGTAAAAGCAAAAAGATATAGAAAAAGCTAGGCAATAAATAACTATATTTTAAAGGTTAATTACTAATAAAAAAACTAAAAAGAATTAATATAGGCTATATAAAGAGCCTTTTGCTATTAAAGATTTAGTTCTTTAGTATAATATATAAAATTAAAAGGATATATTTTGCATTATAAAGATAAAGCTATATTAATTAGGCCCTTATAGAATTGCTAATACATTTAATAAAATAAAGAGTTATATCCTTAATACTATAGATAAAGTTAAGCTTTTTAATATAATTTATAATAATTAATTAAGAAAGTTTATAAAGAATAAAAATAGATAGTAAATAAATAGGGATAATAAAGAGACTTTTAGTATAAATTAAAAAGTACTATTAAGGGTAAAAAAAGAAAAAAAAGCATTTAATTAAATATAAATTAAATCTATAAAATAGTAAAAATAAAATAAACTTAATTTAAATGCTATAAAAAGCTTAAATAATAATACTATAATATATATCTATATTAAGCCTAAAGAGATTATTAAAGTTTAAATTCTAAAGATAAATAGCAATTAATAAATATAATATTAAAATATAATAAATAATTAATTAAATAGTTAATAATAATATTAGGCTAAAAATAGCTAAATTACTATTAAAAAAGGGATACTAAAAATTAAAAAAAAAAAAGTAAAAATATTAAAATTAATACTATATTAAAAAAAGATAAACTATTTAAAATAAAATAAAAAAGTAAAATAAAAAGTAATTAAAAGTAAATAAAAAAATAATAAAATTAAATAAAATTAAATAAAAATAATTAAAAATTAATTAAAAACCTTAAGAAAATGCTAAAAATCCTTAAAAATCCCTTAAAATCTATTTAAAAACTTTAAAAATTATATTAAAAATTAATAAAAATAAAATAAAAATGCCTAAAAACTATAATAAAAGAGTTAAAATTATTTAAAAATAGATAAAAATATATAGAAAATAGTAAAAAATAAAGTATTAATATTTATAAAAAATTTAAAAATTTAAATATATTTAATAAAAATTAAGTTTTAAGATTATTAAAATAATATAATAATAATAATAGCCTTAAAGGGTATAAAAATACTTAATTAATTGCTTTATAGTACTATCTTTTATTTATTAAATTATTATTAATAAATTAAAAATTATATTTAATTAATTTATACTAAAAGATAAATTAAAGACTATTATTTTTATTAATTAAAACTTACTTTATGCTTTTAATTAAATATTTTTTATATTTATTTAATTAATTAATAATTATTAGCTATATTGCTAATAGAAAAACTATATATAATTTATAAATAAGTAATTAACCTAAAAAAATCTATTATAAAAGTTAATAGCTAAATAGATTTATTAATAGTATTTATACTATCTAAAGAAAAGTTATAAGGGCCTTTATAAAGACCCTTTAATTAATATTTATAAAGGAAGCTCTATTTACATTTAAATTAATTATTTTAAATATAATTAATATAGTAGCTATTTATATAACTTAATACTAAAATATATATATAAAAGGGAATAAAGATATATTTATTATAGGTAAAAACTATAAAAATATATAATTAAATATATCTATAATATATAAAGGAATTAATATATTTAATAAAGGCAATAATAAATGCCTTAATATACTTAAGGCAAATTAATAGCTAAATTAAAAAGTACTTTATTAAATAAGCCTATTTTATAGGAATATATATAGACTAAAGTTAATGCTAAAGGAGAAGATCTACTTTAGAATAAAGCATTAAATTGCAAAATAGTAATTATAAAATAAACTATTAAATAAGTTTATAATTAATTTACTTACTATCTTTCTTAAAGGCAATTTTAATATATAAGGGCTAATTAAGTTAATTAAAAGCTTAAAAGCTATAAATTTAAATATTAAAGTATTATTAAATTTAAAAGTATTTAATTAATTATTAAATAAAAATAATAATTAAAAAATAATATAAAAAGGGATATTTATTAATTATTTAATAGCAATACTAATAGCATTAATTAAAGCCTTATAGAAAAAACTATTATAAGTATATTAATAAATAAAGCATTAATAAAAGAATTTAAAAGCCTAAATATAGCTAATAATAAAATTATATATATTAAAGAGATAATTATAAAGTATAAAAGTAAAAGACTTAAGCTTATTGCAATATAAAGCTATTATAAAATAAAGAATAAAAATTGCAATAATAACTAAAAGTATAAAAGAATTAAAAAGGTAAAGAATAATAAGTAAAAAAAAAAGAAATAAAAGAAAGGAGTTAATATAATGCTTTTATAATAAATAAAAAATTAACCTTTAAAATTTAAAGTAAAAACTAAATATTAATAAAATTTTTATTAAATATTAAAAAGTATACTATTTTAAGAAACTTATTAGTATTTATATATATATAAATATTAAAATAGTAATTTACTTAAATAATACTAAATTAAAAATAAAAGCATTTAAGTTATATTAATTTACTTTATGCCTATAATTCTTTCTTTTCTTTTAATAATTTTATAATAAATTATATTACTTTAATTTTATTTATAATACTTATAAAATACTAATAATCTTTATTTTTTAAATTATAAGCATTTAATTATAAGCTTTTAAACCCTTTATTAATCTTTACTTTATTTTATAATAGAGCTAAAAAAAGTAACTTTAAATGCAATTACTTTAAAGGTGCAATTTTTAATATTAAGTAAAGACCTTTATATAGCTAAAAGAGTTATTTAAAATAAAGATAGAATTAAAGATTTTTTTTCTTTTAGTAAAGAAAATATTACTAAAATATTTAATTAATTGCTTAATAGTTAATTTATACTATTTTACCCTTAAATAAATTAAAATTATTAGTTTAATAAATTAAAAACTTAGCCTATTTTAGGTAATAAAAGTAATTTAAATTCTTAATTTATTAATATTAATTGCTTTAAAGATTTCCCTTTTAATTTTTATTAAGCTTAAATATTTTATTATTAAAACCTATAAAACTT
The DNA here is from genome assembly GCA_003415625.1 of Aquanectria penicillioides. Lineage (NCBI taxonomy): Eukaryota > Fungi > Ascomycota > Sordariomycetes > Hypocreales > Nectriaceae > Aquanectria > Aquanectria penicillioides. The sequence continues at coordinate 822,120 of PYIU01000003.1, forward strand.
ATTTAAAAATCTATAAAAGAAAGAAATAGCCTTAAACTTTAGTATTTAAGCCCTTTTTATTACTTTTATTTATAGACTTATTAATATCCTTATAATTTATTAAATTAATCTTTTAATTATAAGCATTAAGATTAAGAAAAATAAATAAAAGTAAAAAAGTTTTTTTTATAAGCTTTTATTAAAAAGTATAAATATTAAAAAGATTAAATATTTAATTAATTTTATGCCTATTAAATTCTAATAAATAATATATAATAAAAGGCTATTAATTAACTTTATTTATTTTATTAATGCTATTTATTAAAGCTTCTTTATTTAAAATAAATAGTTAAAGTATTTAATTATTTATAATACTATTAATATCCTTTAGAATAAATAAGCTATTATATTTACTATAATATAAAAGGAGATTATAATTAAAATAAAGTTACTTTATAATTTCTTTATTTTTATTATATTTATTATTAAATAAGCTAAAAATTAAAAATATAGTTTCTTAAGTGCTTTTTTTCTTTTTTTTAATATTTAAAAAATAATTAAATTTATTAAAACTTTAATTATTAAATGCCTTATAATCTAGCCTTTAATCTTTAATAGTAATTATAATACTATTAATAATCCCCTTTTAATATTAATATATTATAATTAAGTTTTTATTAAATATAAATAAAAAAAAGTATTTAATTAATTGCTTTAAATATTAATTAAATATAAAACTTTATTAATATTATTATTTTTAATAAATTTAATATTATTAATAAAAAGTTTTTTAATTAATATAAGCTTATAGAACTTATTAAAATCTAAAAATCTATTTATATTTTAAGATTTTAAAATAGTTCCTTTAATACTTAATAGCTTTATATTAATTTAAAAGATTATTATATAATAAGCTAAAAAGGAATTAATTATTAAACTTTTAAAAATAAATATTAAATTATCTTAAAGCTACTTAATCCTTAAAGCAATAGCTATTAAATAAGTCTACTTTTACTATTAAGCCTTTAATTGCCTTACTATCCTTTAGCTAATAATTTAATTAAATACTATTAAACTTATAGATATTAAATAATAAATAGATTTTCTATTAAAATTAATAAATTTATTAAAATTATTATTACTTTAAGTAATAATAAAAGAAAAGGTTTTAAATAAGCCTTAAACTATTAAAGTTAAAGCATTAAAGTAATTTACCTTTATAGTTTATACCTTAAGTTTAAGACTTTTGCCTTTAAACTTACTATTAAGCTTAAATTAATAATTAAATCTATTTAGCTTTTATATAAATTATTTATTAATTTATTAATTTATATAAGTATTATTTAATTAAATATACTTAAAAAAGAAATTTAAATTAATTAAAATATATTTATTTATTTTAATATATTTAATTAAATATTTATTAACTCTTTAAATAAAAAGTAAGTAATTAAATTAATTTAATTAATTTAATAAATACTTTTATTTAAATTAGCTATTTTATAGCAATTTAATTAAATAGATTTAAATTTATTTACTACTAAAAGTAATAAATAGAGTTTTTATAAGCACTTTATATTGCCTTTATTAATTTTTTAATTAGCTAAATATATAATAAAAGAAAAGAATTATACTATAATTATTAATACTATAATTAAAAATATTATTAATATTATTATTTAAATTTAATAAAGTAATTATAATTTAAACTATATTGCTTTTATTAAAAGAAAGATAATTATTAAAATTAAATAAATAAATTTACTTTAGATTAATTAATAGGCTATTTTTAAACTTCTTTAAATAAAAAGTTAAATCTTTTATATATTAAAAGAATTAATTTTAATAAATTAATAAAATAAAATTATAATTACTATTTATAAGCTATTTAAATCTTTAATTTTTATTTATTAATTTTATATTAATTAATACTATAATTAAAAATTATATTATAAAAAAAGGTAATAATAAAGTTAAAATAAAAAGATTAAATATTAAAAGTAAAATAAATTATAAAAAGAAATAATAGTAAATTAAATAATAAATTATAAATATAAAGTATTTAATTAAATGCTTTCTTTAAGATTTTTTTTATATTTAAATAAATTAAGCTTAAAGTTTTCTTTTTATATTATACCTTTAGTTTATTTAAAGATAAGCATTAAAGCATTAAAAAGAAATAAATTAAAATTTAAAGTAATATAAATTAATTTATTATTAAATTAATTAAAAAAATAAAAAGAACCTTAAAGATATATAAAATAAATAAATAGTTTTTTTTAATTAATTTTTATTTTTAAAATTTTAAATTCCTTATATTTAAACTTTATTAAAGTCTTAATATAGCCCTTTATAATATTACTTTATTTATAACTTTTTACTTTATTTTCTTTCTTTCTTTTCTTTAAGGGATACTTTAAAGCATTTAATTAAATGCTTTAATACTCTTTTAAGTTATTTATAGCTGCTTAGGAAGGCTATTTAGTCTTTAACTGAACCTACTTACCCTATACCCTTTTGGGTAGGGTGTGTGTTTTGGCCAGTGTCCCCGTCCACCAACACAGTATCCAAGAGACATATGCAAAAGTTTGCAATAATTCTGACGTATTTTTCCCGCCCCCAACCTTGATTCCTGTCCTCTGCAATGCGGGCAAAAGAGTGTGAGATTAGGCATGACTGATAAAATGACGTCTCTGACAACAGATCGGCTTCCTTCTGTGTCTGGCGCTCTGACCGATGAGGTAAATAATGTGCACCAAAACGCAGAGTTCTTGAATTTGTGGCACGATTTTTTTTTTAAAACGCCGAGGATGTGACTAAGTTAGGAGAGATACACAAGAATCTAGCGCCCACGGAATGCAATGGTCAGCACAGGGAAAACAAAGAGAAATCTCCCAACCAAGTTGTCCTGTGACACAGCTTCCAAATGGTCACCTTTTGCCTTTTTGCCTGCAATCTGATTCAATCGCACAAATGTGTGGCCAATAAGACGGGGTATTGCACAGAGGCATGCTGCGAGACAGGTTGTCCGAGGTACCCGATTGGATGCCCGTCATAATCATAGCACCATAATTGGTGATCAATGGCCACAGTGTCTTGGATCTACTATTGTGACTTGCATCAAAGAATTGGCTCACAGTAATTATTCAGTCACTTTTGTCGCAAGTGAGATCAGGCTTGCATAATGATGCTCCAGTAGAGTGTGGCTCCAAGTGGCACTGATTACATGCCGCTAGTGGTGGCGTGGTTGCAACGGTACAATTGTGTCGACACAATTGTGGAAGTTGCTTTTGCGTCAATCGTGTGACGTTATTGCATACGAGAAGCACTCAGAAGCTAAGGTTTCTGCTTCGAGGCCATGGCTTGCGCGTCTTCAATATCAAGTGATGTCCAGAATCTTAAATAGCTCAGGCAAGTCAATGTCGGCCAGGACATATTGAGGTCTAATTGGCATTGGTACCTGTCGTGTCTGCTTCTTCTAGCTTCTGGCAGTCTTAAGATATTCCAATACCAACAATGAGGCTTCTTTCCACAAGGACCTGGGAAGTAGTCGAATTTCCTCATTCCCAAATTCCTGACTACCTGGTTCTATCACACACGCAGAACAGCGAAGACAACTCCACACCAACCCGCTTTGCAAACGACCCCAAGCGACAGCGGCTTCTACCAGTGCCTTACAAAGTCATTCTGGCATGTGAGGAGGCCAATCGCCGGAGCATCAGCTATCTCTGGGTCGCATCTCTCTGCATTGACACCTCATCCTTGGCGGACCTCGATGAGGCTGCCAATGGCTGTTTCAAGAGACTCAGAAACTCCGTGGCTTGTCTGGTACACCTAGAGGATCTTTCCTATGAGGGAAACTGCTTTGATAGGGATGTATGGGCAAGGTGCAAGTACTGGCGGCGAGCCTGGACGCTACCAGAGTTGATCTTGCCTCCAAATGTTGAGTTCTTTGACAAGGATTTCAACTTTCTCGCCACAAAAAAATCAGACAGCTTTCTCTCGATGGCAATCAGCATTACTGGCATTCCGAGAAGTGTATACCAAAACGCCGATGCTCTTGCCGAAACATCGCTCGCGGAGCGGATGTCATGGGCTGCCAACAGAGCGGCAAGCCGGGAAGAGGACATTGCATATTCCCTGTTACCCATAGTTGGGGTGGCGATGGCGGTACGGTATGGAGAGGGTGCTGAGAGAGCATTTCTACGACTTCAGGAGGAGATTCTACGCGATACTCGAGATGGATCGATGCTCGCCTGGAAAGGCGACGACAATTCCAGAGACATACGTGGGCTTTTGGCGCGATCTCCTTCCGAGTTTCGTCACTTTGCATGTACTTCTGAATCTGAAGCTCGTAAGCCGTGGGTCTTCGACGGAAAAATTCAGTTCAGCAGCAAAGGAATCCAAGTCCAGTCACGCATCTTGACACAGGGGCAATGCATCCTGTTAGATATCGGAGGCCCCGCTCCAGGGGCTGATCCGGCGGCAAGATTTGGAGTTCGCCTCCGCGAGTATAATGGTATCTTCTTTCGTGTAGGTACTTCTACACACACAAATGTATTCTCAGGAACTGAGCGCAATCGGAGAATATACGTGGAACGGGATGTGGATTGTATAGCATCTGCAAATATCCTCGCCCAGTTCGACATGGCCGATCGAATTGTCAAAGCGGCAATTGAAGAGTACATCTCCGACAGTACAACTCTGGCCTCTAAGGAACCGGAAGCCTCTCGAGATGTACAGTATCAAGCGACGCCATGGTCTCGTTGTAGCCTTGCAGCAGACCATTCCGGCTCTACATTGTCGACTTCCAAATCAATTGTGGTAAAGCGGAGCAGGTCCGGAAAGCGCAAACCATTTGCCAGAGGATACCAGAATATTCTGAGCCGCTTCTATTCAAGTAGCTCAACAGTGGACGATGCGATAACATCATCCTCCGAGAGCACAGAGGACATTGATTCTGACAACGAAAGCGAGACCGATGCCAATAAGTATGGAGATGATGAGTCACTAAGTGGAGTTGACACCGAAATTCAGCATTATCTAGATGACGATGTTGAGTTTCAGGGCATTCGGGAAGAGCTTTTGGACCTATCACACTCTTGCTTTTGCGAATGGAAGAACTCGGCAACATACGGTCCGCCACCAGAAAACACCCTCCCGCCTCGCAAGCGGGTCAAGATGGCAAAGCCAAAAGCCTCGTTGCATATATGGGAAGATGAGATCAACGACCTAGGTCTCGTCATCGTGTCTAAATTTGAAGGTTATTTTCACTTAGCTTGCCCATTTTTTAAATTTGACCCTCGGAAGCACCACGACTGCCTGCGGCATCACGACATGAGGTCTATTGAAGAAGTTATCTCCCACATGGAGAGGAACCATACAGAACCCCCGTACTGCCCAATCTGCTCCCGAGTATTTGACGGGGCCAAGGAGCGCGATTTGCACGTGCGGGCCAGGAAATGTGCACGAATCACTCAGGAACATAATGTCATTGACGGGATCAATGAACTGCAAAAGGCGCAACTAAAGAAGCAAGACAAATTGTATCTCAGCGAAAAGGATCGGTGGTCCCGAATCTGGACAAGTGTGTTTCACAGAAGCAAGTGCTCCCCTTCGCCCTATTTAGACCAGGGCGTCGGGGTAGTAGTTTCTATGGTCCGAGATTACTGGACTAGTTACGGCATGGCCTTGCTGTTCAGGGTGTTAGGCAAACGTGACTCACTTATAGAGTGGGATTTGAGTAAGAAGATAGCCCTCAGCAAGTTGACCTTGCGTGGTTTAATTGGAATTGCTTTAGGGGATGAAGAATTGGACGATGATGGTTGGGATTCGCAGTGAGAATCAAACGTAGGACAAACGCGACTTGAACCATTTAGGTCCTGGCGATGATGCGGTTTCTTATTGCTTTTTACGTAAATGTTATGGTTGTCTCGAATTTGAGGCATTTTCTTTGAGTCATCCATCGGCAACACATCGATTGGGGCAACCAAATCAGCCGAAATGAGGCTTTCGCTAACACCGCTCCCCCCAATTATCAAGGAGTTAGTCCACAAGTATGATGAAATACAAACAAATTAAAAAACAAATCTATATCAAAAAGGAGAAATGAGAAATGGATTGTCAAATAAAAGATACAATTCGATTTGAAGATTCTGGACTCGGCTATTCAACGAATGTGAAGCGTTTTGAAGGCTTCTCCCTCCGAATTCGATTTTTCCCTGCGATGAATTCCACTCAAAGTCTGACTGTCAGTTCCCTCTCCACACTTCTCCGCTATTATCACAATGCGTTTCTTTGATGTAACTCGGAGCTGGGTAGGTATTAACAACGTATGGTAGCGAGGATAGTATCTTGCAGCTGTTCCTTCTGAGCACTCAACTGGCCTATTTGCACAATAGTGAGAGCACAATAAAAAAAATTGATATGCTTTTCAGGCATTCTTTGCCTAATCTTCGATGGTCGCTTTTGATACGTGGCCTTCCATTAGTGATTTCTGCACCGGCAGCAGGCTGACTTTCAGTTCCAATGGTGCGAGAGTTTTGGGAAGCATGAGGGGGATTGATCTCGAAACCTAAGCTCAGCCTGATCTGCGAGCTTCGCACAGGGCAGTTCCATATGCCTCAACAACTCAGCAGGTTGGGGGGTGGCGAAAAACAACCCAGTCGTCGTTGTTAACGAGCTGCAAAGCATCAAGGCTGTCAGGGAACTCGGCCTCGAGCTCAATGTGGTTCATGACCCTGGGAGAGATTCGTTGTTGCGGATGGAAGTGTTCTATTTGTTGCGGGAAGAGGGCTTCGGCGCCTATATTTGAATCATTGAGGCTGGGAGGTCCAATGCCAGCGTTATAAAAAGAGAACGCCGAGGGCAAGGCATCGACTCTTGGGGTTGATGGGATTCTGCGAAGTCGGCATTCTCTGCTAGCTGCCAGCCGCCATGGTTGCCGTGAAAATCGCAGCCAGATTCCTTGGTGCTGCTGGAGACATGAAACTCTAACTGCGCCGTGGGAGAATGGTTTATTGGATACCAGGGAAACAGCGCTAGATCCAAGGGTTCAGAAGACTGGTCTATAGGATCGGTGTTTCCAGCGCAAGTGTCGGTCGCGATGTGAGCGGCATCCTCCACAGGAACTGCTTGCGTCTGTTTGGCCCGTTGAAGCGTGGCATCAGGAGCCTGGGAGTCCTCCTCACTGTCATGAGGAATCCGGAAGGGGTCTTCCTCAACCGGTGGAATATAATAAGCGGCATTTTCGAGCTTCTCTACCCACTGGCGCACATTTATGTCGTCTCTTTGCAACTCCACACCCAGCCCTTTGGACAGAACCGAAAGAAAAGTTTCTTCCAGCCTGCGCTCGTTGGTGCGCCGCAGCAATTGGGTTGTCTCCTCAAAGCCGGACTGGATGTAAGGCGTGTCAGGACGCGCGCCCTGGTCAAAGTAGGTGTCCCACATCCAAAACCATTTCTCCTCATCACTGGCTTGGCGCATTTTTTGCAACTCAGCCCGGATGGACGTAATATCCTCTTCATAGAAGTCCTCGGGTCTCCGGACCTTGTCGCATTTAACCTCGCGCTCATGAGCATTGCAAAGCTCCTTGGACTTGAATTCTGTGAAGCAACTACTACAGTAGATGCTCTTCATGCAGTGGCATCGCGTTAGATGTTGAAGGAGGTCAGAAAGCCGTTTAAACGTTTTCTTCACGCAGTCGAAGTGCCTGTTGGGGGCTAGGGCGTAGAAGGGGCAGGCCCATAAGTTGTTTTCCGATGCTCTTTTCATGTTGTCCCTCGCTGAAGGATTGAGCTGGCTGAGACTTTCGCTCGCCCGATTTTCGTTGGCTGATTTCTTGCCATTGGTCTTGTTGTTTTTTTCATTGCCTCCATTCGATTTGACACGAGGACGATTGACCTGCCTGACTACATTGCTGCGCGTAGCGACGACAGTCTCAATCGGGTCGCCCTCAAACCGCGAGTATCTTCCCAATTTTGGGGGAACAGCAGCGTGTGACAGAGACGAGGCTGGAAGTGCCCTGTCACGCATTGGGAGCTCAGCCCTTTCTGGGGCATGGTCAGCATTAGTGCGACGCTTTCTGTGCGTTGAAACTGTCTCTTCAGCCCGCCTCTTAAGGGCGTTGGGCAAGGAAGAGTTTGGAGCCTGGGAATAAATTCTAGCGGCATCTTCGTCTCGTGCATCTCTTACAGCTCTTGCGAGGGTAATGGGTGCTAGTGAGGACTGGTGATCCCATCTCGAGTTTGCAATAGAACCATCACCGTACCCATACCCCGCTTGCTGTTGTTCATGGAGGTGTTGGGTGGCCGGCTCTGGGGCAAGGTCGCCAAGGACGGCAGGCTGTGGGATCTGAACCAAATCATTGCCAACGCGCTCCTCCACGATGTAGATAGTGTGATCATAACTTTGCAGGCAAGGAGATGAGAGTGAGTTGTTGAAATCGCACATTGGTGGTTCAGTAGGCGCACAATTGTCCTTGCGGACAACTTGGCGAGCTGCCATCAGAATTACGGGTGAACCAATTCACACCGCCGGAACACTGCAAGAGGGTATCATGTACGCTGCACTTCTTTCCATTGGGAGGGTGTAATCCGTGGGGTTTATTTGTATTGATGGTCGAGGCTATCTAGCGGTCCCATCACATGTGCCTTGTACCGTTGTAGGGTACTTCACTCACACCTGTGAAGACGTGCATTTAACACACATCGGTGAGGTCCTTCGTATTGGTAGATGCATCTCCACCATCAAGCCATGGTGGTTTGCCATGCGCAGGGGTCTCATAGCAGCGCGTGGCTGGAGAGATGGAACTGTCACCCTTGATACGAACTATATCGGGGCTCCACGGTGCCCGTGAGGTGACACAGGACCGACGATGCACAGCCCACCATCTGTAGCCAAAGAAACACGGTTTCTTGTTTTGTCCTGGGTTGTGACACGGCCATCTACATCTGTATGTCAGATTGCACGGACCCAGCTACACATAAATCCACAGCCGTTGAGTGACTGTAGCTCATTGGCCGACAAATCTTGACTTGTGTCACGCGTAAAACCCACTATGCCACTAGCAAAAGTGTAAGGCACCTTACTACAGGTACTAATGCAAATAGGCCATATATACCGTAAAAACTCAGCAAATTCGACCACCTTAGTTTCTTCAAGAAAGTGCAGAAAAAGTACACACAACCAATTATGTGACGAAGAACTTTCTTTTTATTGTAAAAAATGGAGATCCCGTCGACGCTAAGGTGGTCGAATTTGCTGAGTTTTTACGGTACTCGCGACAACTTGCCAATACAGAACCCAGTTGTTAGCGACGAGGATGCTGCAAGCACAAGTCTGCGACTGAAAGCGTCAAAATATTTGCCGTTAGATACCACGATGTATCAAAATCCAGATGACAATGGTTGGTATTCAAGTGCTAACTATGATATGGCCAACTGGTTTCTTTGCCCACGAGTAAAGAAGGGAGGGAATGAAACAAAGCCGAGCGACATCACGCTTGATGAGTTGCCCGATCGACGCAGATACCGCACGCTTTCATCTCGGTGGTCCATTCCACCTGCTGCGACCCTACATCTCTCGCTGAACTCGCCTCTTATTAGTAGGGCACCGTGTTGTCCTCTTCTAAATCAAATTACCCAACAAGAAACAGCGGTTGCGTCATCCAGGAATTAGAGCCGGTGAGGTCTCACAGCAGGCTAAGGAAAGTGGGGCTGACCCCAAGCCACCGCCAGTTGGACGACACACTGCCCCCCAAAACCCATTTTGGTGCCAGAGAACCCTTTTTCTTTTTCTTTCTTTTTTTTTTTTTTTTTGTAAATTGAAAACTCGAGTCTACAAGTACTTACGTTGTTGCAACAATAGTAGCTGGATGTTTGATTTAAATTGAAACTGTGTTTAGCTTAAGATGGCGCATTCATCGTCGACATTTGGAACATGTGTTACCATTTTCCCCTCAATTTGTCTGATTTGAAAAGGCGGACTGCGTTTTTATTTTCCCTTGGTCACATTGCGTGTTTTGTGCTTGAAACTTTCCCTGTGTTGTCAGCTTCTCAGAACCACGCGTAGTAAGCCTTCAAATGGGCACATAGAACTTGATTGTAAAAAAAATCCAGGGGATCAACTGGCTAATAACTCTACTCATTGCGATGTTATCTTTCCCAATATCGCCAAACCCTTGGCATCCTAACACATTCCACATCACCAGAACGACCTGACAGGTTTCTCGCTAGAAATACCTGTGCTTCGTCGCTCTGTAAACAAGAAATCTCACGCACTTAACATATGAGATTGGGAAAATTGGCTTTAAATGTATAGTCTATAGCAAATATGTCATGCAGAATCATACAGTAAATGCATATATATTAAGGTCTATTAAAAGCCTTATTTTCTATAAAGGGAATATTGTCTTAATGCTCCCTTTTCTCTACTTTAAGCTTGCTTAATTGGGTTATGTATCCTATTGAGCTTACCTACAGTGGATCTAATGCTTAGGTTAAAAGATGGAGCTTTGAGCTGGCCGTGTGACAGCCATACGTAATGGATACGGCCCTTAATGATATTCTCGTTAGTCCTGTATCCCGCGACATGTTTCTATACAACCGTCATGCAAAATAATCTCAGTTCGCCTGGTAAGTTTGAGCCCGGAAAGACGGCAGTCAAGTTGTCCGAGGAACATACTGTGGTCGGGATGGTCGAACAGACAATCGCGGGCTCTTTCTGAAACGTCCCGGAGGCATCAACACGCTATTGCGAATAGGCAGCATTAATTATGTGAGGCTGATACACCCTTGTGCTAGCGCCGCGATGCCAAAAGGCCGTCAAAGTCCGTCTGATAATGTCCAGCGATTGGTTGCGTCATCGTCTGCACCGATGGTTGGCTGCGTGAAGTGTGGCGGTCGGAGTTTTGCAAAAACGCCGTCCCGGGCTCTCATCACTGTGGCTGCTAATCACAGGCGCCAACACAAACCGTCTGAAGCACCAGGAGTGAATCTTAACATCCGAACCGGTCGGAAATCCAACAGACAGCCTCAGCTATGAAAATGACGACAAAAACAAGAATGCTCCCTCGCGTAGCCGAGTATATAAACACTGACTCCTCGCCAAGACTCTGTAGTGAATCCCATCAGACTCAACCCAGCATCAGCATTCACACAATCCACTACACAATCACAGCTCAAGCACCATCCAGCATTCCATCACTTCTTCACTTTATTACGCACAACTCCACGACCACAAATTATCCAAAATGAACATGCTCATGGCTCAAGTTTCCAAATGGGGCTCTGCTCCAAAGGCAGTGCGAGTTCTTGCGCCGGCCAAACCCGTTGACGATTCCCTCGTCCAAATCCGAGTGCTTGCAGCAGGCCTTCATCAAGTAGCCCGTTCTCGCGCCGAGGGAAAACATTACACATCTGGTTCGCTGCCTCACACACCCGGTGTTGATGGCGCCGGAATTGACACTGCGACGGGGAAACTGGTTTACTTTGCCACGCTGAGCAACAAAGCTGGCGGCGGCAGCTTCGCCGAGTTTGTCAATGTGCCTAGAAGTGATATGACAGAGCTCCCAGAGGGCGTTGACCCGATCCAAGCGGCAGGGCTTATAAACCCGGTAATGAGCGGCTGGATGGCGCTCCGCAAAAGAGTCGAGTTTTTGAGAGACGGGCCCGCCACGAAGCCTTGGTCTTGTTTTATTCTAGGTGCCACAAGCATGAGCGGCCAGATGGCCATCAAAGTCGCCCGCATCCTGGGCGCAACGCGCATCGTCGGTGCTGCAAGAAATGCAGACAACCTCAGCAAACTCGGCCTCGATGAAACTATCGTCCTTCAAGACCCCCCCGAGTCCAGCGACTTTAGCTGCGCGGCTGACGTAGATGTTGTTCTTGACTACCTCTACGGGCCGTATTTCACAGCTTTCTTTACCTCTCGATCGACCCTCAAGGCCACGAACCCACTGACGTGGGTGTGCATTGGATCCGTTGCGGGTAATTTCGGTACCGTCGCGTCGGCGGCCCTCCGAAAGCGGGACGTCACCATCCGGGGCTCCGGTCCGGGAGCCTGGAGCCTCAAGGAGCTCACCCCGGAGTTCCCCGAAATGCTCAAGGTTCTCCAGGGAGTTGAAGAGAAAGAAATTCAGAAGGTTAAATTGGAAGACGTTGAAAGCGCCTGGGGAATTCAGGACGGGGCCAGGATGGTTATTGTGATGGGCGACACGTCTACCGTTGCCTAGGGCCGCATGCGTGGAGTGATGGGGTCGATATTGACACATGGAGAATCAGATTACATTTTGCTGCGTATAGACTAGAACAAGATCAAATTCTCATTTTGTCAGTTTTTCAATTTCATTTACTTTGGCTACTACAATCAAGTTCTCCTTCTTCTTCGAACAGACTATTTGGATACGATCTACCTAGCGCTCCTGGAGTCCAGTCTGCTAGGCCCATTCGAGTCCCACTTCCCACCCATAGTGGATTCAATCGTGCATTGATGGACGGAAGAAGAAAAGAGATACATGCAACTTCATAACCCAAAAGGACTAACCCATTACCTCGAGCTTGGAAAGGCTTCGTTGGTGTAACTCCCGGGGGGGCTTTCTTTTGCGGTACTCTCAGTGTTGACATGCTGATACTTGCAGCAAGGCGACATCTTATTATTTTCGCAGATCTGGAAAGATTTCAAAACATCGAGGAACATCATACAAGGGCAAACATTCATGAAAAAAAAAATCAGTATTGACTTGCACTATAGTCTCCTCTTTCATTGGCTTGTGGTACTTGCAAACCGCTCCAGCTTGGTGGCTATTTGGCCTTGGCTGTGACCCTTGACCACTCCAATCAGGTGAGTCCAGACCTTAGCCCGAGTCATGCGCATTAGCTGGGTTTTAAATTCACGCGCTGATGGCCTCTTTCCCATTCTCAGCTTGCCTAGCCTTTTTGGGGGGCGTCATGTTTGATACTTTCTTTCTTTCTTGACGCTGAAAGCATTGACAAGTGAGACACTTGAGGAGACGGAATAGAGGGCCGAATGGAGGCATCAGGCAAGCTAGATATGGATATGAGTTGAACCTTTGAGGTGTGTAGAAATCTTGGTTCTGACTGTAGTTGTGTAAGCCAAGCTGAGACCCGGCGTCGTGTCGTGGGCAGTTGAATATATAGCTGCAACTGAGTATCGATATCTGTTCGGTGCGAACTTCATCATTCACAGGAGGCAGCAAAGCTATTGTGTGTTCAAGAAATCCCATTCGAACAAAGGAACGAAAAAAAATGTTTCTCTGTCAACGTTTCCAAATGGTACTGCTTGTTCATGTTTGCGTGAGTGCAGTTGAATCGTAGTGAATGGCCTGCGGTTTGTATGTGGTGTAGAGCAATGCGAATGGCAGTTGTTGATTCGGACCAAAATGAGCCGTCACAAAGCGTTCACTGGGTAATTCGCCGGTATCAATCACTAAATTGCTCCAACAAACGCTTAACACAGACGTTAGACGAATAATGCATTATTCATCCACGTGTGTGATAGTCTTGATAATTTCCCTTCGCCCATTGCTTGGCAAATGTAGGCAAACCACAACGCCTAAGATTGCGGAAGCCGGGGCCGAACTCCTAAAGCCTACCTACCTCCTGTGGAGTATTTATAGGATTCAAATAAAACACTATTACCCGCCAAAGCAAGCCCAAAGCCGCCGCAAATGACATCGGGAAATGCACCCCCGAGACGTGGAGCCCCATCTCAGCTCCTCGGATGATGCTACCGGCTTTTCGGGAAATGCCCGTTAGCTTGGGCGGAAGCCATGGCGGAGCTCCACCTCCAGTCCTCTCTTCACCAACAAGTGTCTAAATATTCCATGCTGCTCCTCTTCAGTCGGGAAGGGGCAAATGTAACGCGAGGAATTAGCTTTGATTCTCCTCCTTTTTGTTATTTCACGGGCTTCTTCCATTTACCCCGCAGATTGGCCTCCCCGCAAACGAGCCATTTACAGCAATAAGAACAGGCGTCTATTCATAACCGCCATTGCAGTGAACATCTCGTTCGAACAATTCATTCAGAACACACAAAAAATATGTCTTCAGAAAAGGTCCTGGGCAGGGATTCAACCCTCGATTCCCTGCCTCCCGCTCCTGGAAAGGAGCTGCGAGGCCAAGTCAAGGCCGAGCTCCAGAGCCCCTCGTCCAAAGCACCAATCCTCGTTATTCTTGATGATGACCCCACCGGCACACAAACATGTCACGACGTCAACATCTTGACTGTTTGGGGTGTTCCTCGATTGGTCTCTGAGTTTAGGCAGACCAAGAATGGAGGCGGATTTTTTATTCTCACCAACTCTCGGGCGATGCACCCGCAGCAAGCCCGTGATCTTATGATTGAGATCTGCACCAACCTGCAGGTAGCCTCCAGGGAAACTGGCTCAGCTTTCGAAGTCGTCCTGCGCAGCGATTCAACCTTGAGAGGACATTTCCCACTCGAATTAGAGGCTGTTGAACATGTTTTGGGAGCCGCAGATGCCTGGGTCCTCTGTCCATTCTTCTTGCAAGGCGGCAGATACACCATTGGCGATGTTCACTACGTCCAAGAGGGTGACAAGTTGTTGCCAGCTGCTCAGACCCCATTCGCTAAAGACGCCACTTTCGGCTACAAGAGCTCAAATCTAAGGGACTACGTGGTGGAGAAAACGAAAGGTTCAGTAACCAAGGACAGAATCACGTCGGTCAGCCTAGAGACAATCCGAGTTGGAGGCGTGGAAGGGGTTTTGAAGCAGCTGTTGGAGGAAGTCAATGGGACTCGCCCAGTTATCGTCATTAACGCTGCCGCTGATGAGGACATGGATGTAGTCGTCGCTGCACTCGTGAAAGCTTCAGAGTCTGGGAAACGATTCCTCTTCAGGACGGGCGCCGCGTTTGTGTCCGCCCGATTGGCTATCCCGTCTATTCCCCCAATCTCGTCTAGCGAGTTGGGCCTCTCTGGAGAGGTCGGCGGGCTCATAATTGCCGGTTCTTACGTCCCAAAGACAACAGCACAGCTCGAATCGTTGCGAACTCGATCAGGCGAGAAGCTCACCAGCGTCGTGCTAGATGTGCGAAAACTGCTTCAGTCCCCCGAGGTTGCCGAAGCCGAAGTAGCCAATGCTCTTGCGACCGCTGAAAAGGAGATCAAGCGAGGCCAGGACGTTCTCGTCATGACAAGCCGAGAACTGATTGTGGGTGACGACGAGGCCAAGAGTCTGGATATTGGCTCCACTGTTGCCCGAGTCTTGGTCTCGTTCCTCCAGAAACTTGAGCAAAAGCCTCGCTACGTCATTGCCAAGGGTGGAATCACTTCGTCTGATATGGCGACTAAGGGCCTAAGAATGAAGCGTGCGTTGATTGTCGGCCAAGCAGCACCAGGTGTCCCGCTCTGGCGATGCGATGAGCCAGAATCGAAGTGGTCCGGGTTGCCATACGTCGTGTTCCCAGGAAATGTCGGAACGAATGATACCTTGTACGAGGTGGTCCGGGGCTGGTCTGTTGAAAAGAATGTTTAATGATTATTTCAAGATATAACAATAAAACCATCTGAAATACGAATATAGAAGGCGACAATATTTTCATTCTTGGATTTATGCACCACTCTCTCACTTAAGAATCCAGCGAATGATGCAGAAATATTATGACCAATTAGTTTCATTTGCTATGAAAAATGGCTTGTTAAGAAGCTATATACATCACTCGATGATTCCGCCCCAAAAGCCTCGTAAAGCAGGTTGTCATTCATAAAATTTGATCCATCTCCGAAGAAATCGTGTTCTGCTGGTGCCGGTTGGGGATAAGCATCCCATCCTGCCGCAGGGAGCGGAACCGGTGGAGGCGCAAAGCCGACTCCTGGCGCAGCGGCCACTTCATTGGCAGCCTTTTGATACCCTACATGGTCAACCTGGGGGGGATTTATTGATCGACCTTGATCATCGCCATCAGCTTCCGCAGTCATCGTGGCTAGCATCTTCTCAAGGCCGTTGGCAATGTGGTGCAGCACGTGGCGGTCCGATGTTACCGAACTCTTGAGAAGAATAATCATCTTCTCTAGTAAATGGGCCACGTTCAGATAACTGTGTTCAATGTTGAATCCCATGATACGGTTCCATTTTGTTGCAACTTTCATGAGAAAAACCGAGGCGAAGGCAATCATCGTGTGCACATAGAGTGGCGTGCCAACCAGGGCTCGGCGCATATCTTCCTCTTCAAGCACAAAAGAAAGAATGCTCGCGGCAGCCGAAATAGCCATATTTGTAAATTCTTTCCTCTCGGTTGATAGTCTTCCCGAATTGAGACTCACCCCTCTCACCGCAAGGATGTTCAGCTGGAGCTTGGCGAAGTAGCTGTACAAAATGATTCCTTTGGGCGGGAATGTGCCAATACAGCTATTGCTCTGCTGTCTCGCGTACCAGCGCATCCTCCATTGCTCTATCTCAAGGTTGAAATTTCTCAGGTCCACAAAGTCTTCCTCCTCCAACACGTCCCCTGAGGAATCATTGGATGTACCAGTAGTTCCGTATCGGATTGTATTGGGATCTGGGAGACGTCGGACAGCAAATCTTTCGTACACTCGAGTGAGGATCTGCATGAGGGCAACCTGAGAGAGGATTCTGGCATCTATGGGCCCTGCAAAAGGCGACGCGAGGAACAGCTCGTGCTCTCTGATTTGGGTTGATTCGGCTATCATCGGCGGACGGCCATAGGCAATACTGAAGTGGTGATCACATACGTAGAGCATGTACCACAGGCGCGCCCTTAGAAAATGCTCTCTGTCGCCCTCAAGTGCCCTTGCAAAAGATTGGTGAATGTTCAGCTCGGTTGCTATGCGGATCGCGTGGCCGGACAACTTCCAAGAAACCTCGGAGAGCCAAAACGCTGCAATACAGAGGCCCCGCACGTCGTCGATGTTGTGATATCGTGAGAACATGGATGATGAGATCAAGGCCAAAAACTCCTTGTAGCACTTGTCAAACGTTTCTGCACTGGTGGGAATGTGCAGGGCAGTGACTGCTAGGATTGTTGCAGTGAGCAATTCGGAAGACTTTCTGACTGAATGGAACGAGTTGTGGGTCTGCTCTAAACCAACCCAAAGGTAATGATTCAGGGACATGTGAAAACTCGGATTATCGATGTTAGTTTGCTCGTCAGTTCTTGGAGTCGAGTGGCTCACGTTTTGTATAGCTCCTCGGCTTCGTGTTCCGAAATAACGCCTCTCGAGATGAAATCGTTCAATTCTCCTTGGCTCCCGGGGAGTGTGCGGGCAGTCTTGGCTCGATTGCTTCTAATATTCCGTAATCTCGTCACTTCGTACAAGCTGTTCATGGGCTCTTCGACGGTCACTGCGCCATTGCCTTGGTCACTGATGTGTGCAGGCTCAAGGGAATTCTCCCGAGTCATTGCCATCTGCGTGTTATCTTCCCTCGAGGACAGACCAGCAGGGCTTGTTGTGCTCCCCGGCGTAGCTGTAGGCATGTTCTGCACTGTGAGGCAGTTGGTTACCGGGACCAGTGCTGTGCGTCTCTCGGCCAGGACAGTATCCAGGCTCCGACGCATCAACTCGATTTCATGCCTCATGTTATCAATCTTTTGTCTACGAACATCACGTTAACCTTTCACCCACTTCATTCCTATGACTCAATATACTCACTCGTATCTTTCTATCGAAACCGAGTGCATGTCGTCTCCATTTCCCATTCCAGGGTTTGATGGTTTGAAGACACACTCGACCTTGCGTCTAAGACAGTGGCGGCACTTTCGGTCGCCCGGAAAGACCTCACATCTCATCTTCAGCTTCCGACATTCATGGCCTACATTTCCGTCAATGTTCTGTTTTTGTGTTTGTTTTACCCCTGAATTTCCGATTCATCGCAACTTACAGGCTTTCGACTTCCTCCCTGGCCCCCCTGAACCGGCCGTCCCCTCGACGACCTTGCCTGGCCGCAGCCCCTTGATCTTCACATTGCTCTCGGAGCGAACCGCCTGGTTTGGTGACGGAGATGGCGCTGGTTTCTCTGGTTCTTCGTCGCTCCGCGATGCGTCCTTGGAATCCATGTTCATGCAACCAACGTTGAAAGTAGATTTGCGCATTCAATCTGGCACCGGTGAATCGGGAAATGCCCTGCTTTTGTGTCGACCCCGGCAACAAAATGTGGAGAGTGGGGAAGAGGCGGAGAAAGCGGGGGAGTCAGACGGCGCTATCGCAGTTTGGCTTAGACGGAGTCTGGGCAAAGTCTCCGCACTCACATTGGGACAAGGACCGCGTGTTCATCAGTGAAATCCTGCCGATATCGCCACTCAATTCCCGAGAGGAATTCCTAGCTGTCATAAATTTGTGCTCGGGGGTAGCATGGGGACAAAATTTCTTTCCCCTCATCATGAAGTTCAGGTGGATAGTGCCAAGGATGTCGTCCATTTGGAGCTGCCAGCTGACCAGAAAACAAGGCCAAGGTTGGGGGAGTGTGTCAAGAGTCAGACCAGCCTATCAGGTTTCAATTGTCATGACTCAGGGCTACAAACATATTTCTGTTCTAATGAAAGACTACTTCAGCTGATGGCCTGTCCTTTGATGTCCTTTTTGGTCAATGCCGGCGGGCAACCAAGTGTCTTGGGGCAATGCCCCCGGCAACGAACAGGCATGCAAGACTCAGGGGTCGTCCATTGAGGTTCTCAAGGTTGGGGGTAACAGATGGTATCAAGTAATCTTGCAGGTTTATTTTTGCTAGCTATCCAATCACTTCCCCATCGGTCATAATTCTCCCAGGAGCTATGTAGATCAAATCTAGATATCGTATCTCGCCCTGAGGCCCGCATTGACGCGTCCAACAGTGGTATGCTCTCCGTTCTTCTCAAGGTGCTCAGCCATGTCCTTTCCAGAGACTCCCTCCTCAACTGAAAGAGTAGACTCCCTCTCATCCATCTTCTTGTTATCCCTTCGGAGGATAATGGTAAGGAGAATGGAGCTAGCAATGGTAACACAAGTCAAGGCCAGGTTGACAGACCAGGCGGTCGTGTAGCGCGGGCCATCGCTGGCGGGGTACAAATAAGGGGTCCAGACCAGAGCCAAGTTTCCAACGGAGTTGTTCATGGCGAGACTGATGGCTCGCTTCTTGCGAGGTCGGGCACCGATGTTGGCCATCCAAGCATTGGAGATTTGGAAGCAACCGTACGTTCCAGGGAGCATCAGGAAGAGGGCAAAGTATCGGGCACCAATGTTAGTGGTAGCCATGGTGATGATGATACCGGCCAGAGCAACGAAGCTGGGGTAGATCATGTGAGGCGATCGCTGGCTAGTGCGGTCCGAGTACCAAGTGTTGAAGAGACAGAACATGGCGGTGAACAAGTAGGGCGGCGCGGTAAGGAGTAGAGTCTGGATGGTGGTATAACCAAAGCTCTTGACAAGGGTGGGGAGGAAGTTGGTGAGCGATGCAACAGCCTGGACGCACATCTGGCCCAGAATGCAGAGCCAGACACGGTGGTCCTTGGCAGCCATCTTGAAGGCATCCCAGGTAGTAATATCCTCTTCCTCTTCGCCTGCATCTTCGATGATTCGCATAATACCGAGTGCCTTCTCCTCCTCAGTCAACCACTTGGTGGTGGCAGGCCAGTCAGGGATGACCAGACCGGTAACAACAGCAAAGACGACTGTGGCAATACCCTCGATGAGGAACAGCCAGCGCCAGCTCTCGATTCTGTTGTTCTTGAACGCAGCGGCAATACCAGCAGCAAAGAGACCGCCGAAGGCTCCGGAAAGCATGGCAGCGCAGAAGAAAATTCCCAGTCGAAGACCCAGCTCCTTTCTCGTATACCATCCGCTGAACAGGAACGCGACACCGACGAAGAAGGGAGCCTATAGCAGTTTTATGTTAGAACTTTTTTTTTTTTTTCTAATTATCAGTATTGTTTCATGAAGCCTCACCTCTGTAACTCCAAGGAAGAAACGGCACGCCACAAGTCCGCCAAAGTTCTGAACAGCAGCAGTGCAACCACTGACGATACCCCAAGCGGTCATGCAGGTAGCAAGGTACCAGCTAGGTCGGAACTTGCTGAGAATCATGTTGCTAGGAACTTTCCGCGTGTCAGCCAAAAGATTCAAGATTCATCATGATGCCCCTCCTTACCTTGCATCAGGATGTATCCGATAAAGGTGACACTCAGGACGATGTTGTACTGAACGCCGTGGAGGCCAAGATCGGCCTCGAGGTTTTGGACTCGAGCGTGAGGAACGGCATTACGATCAATGTAATTCATGATGTACATGACAATCTAGAAATCAAAACACGTTAGATGTGCTTAGATGGTTTTCCCTGATGAGTGATTGACATACTAGAATCGGCAGCAACCGATAATCAATCTTCTTGAGGAACTTCTTCTCTCGCTCGATGCGCTCCTCAGGAGACCAAGAGGCCACGATGGCCGCATAGTCAGTGTTGACAGCCGGTGTCCCAGCTGGTTGGTCCTTGGCCATGTCGATGTCTGAGATCTGGATGATGCGGGGAAGCTGTGTGTTGAAGGAGACGGGCAGACAAGGCGACAGTCTCAAGGTGGTTGTCGAAGATGGCTGTCTCTCACTTCCTGACTTGGACAGGATCTTATACTCAATCCTGGCTCTTGCTCTTACTATCCTGGCTTGCGTTCAGCCGACTCAAGTCAACCCCCCGGACAAACAAAAACAGCTGCACTGATCACATTCCCCAGATTCTCCAGGAAATCCGGTGCCCCTAGCCTCCAGCCTCTCGCTGTGGAGTCTGGGGTTTAGATTAGCGCCAGCGGCGAACCGGGGACAGTTCACCAGTGACGTCCGATTTTCCGACGGCCGCAACTCTACTCAACCCAAGGATTTGGCTCCATATTTCGGTCCACGTGCATCTAGATCCATGCGACGCTAGTCAAGCAACTATTTGCCCTTTGGCGCTGGTTCTGGTGCAGCCTTCTGAGGGTGTCATGGGTGTCATGGGTGTGGCATGACACCGGGAAATCGGTCAAAATCCCGGTGCCCGGCAATGCAACCACGGCGGCTTTTGGGTGGGACTCTGCGTCGTGATGCATCCTCGTGAGGAGAATTGATGGGGCCCGGCTTCGCGAGTATTCAGGACGATGAAGAGTTCAAAAAGAAGCAATCGCGGCCTTCGAGATGGTTGTTGGAAGTCAATCTCAACAATCCCTCACTCTCCACCACTTCAGCTATAGAGTCAGCTCTCCAACGGACTCAGTTGAACTCGAGAATTAGTGACAATCAACGACCACTTCTCAAGCCTCCAGAGTCCTTAGGTCCTCTATCTTTCTTTTTTTTTTTTTTTTTTCATCTTTTCTCTCTTAACAAGAAATAAATCACCATGACCAGCCTTTCTACCAAGCTCGCCGAGCTCGAGGCAGCCGGTAAGCCGATCCAGGTCGGCATCATTGGTGCTGGCAAGTTCGGCTCCATGTTCATCTCCCAGTCGCACCGAACCACTGGTCTGCGACTAGCAGGCATTGCCGATCTCTCCAAGGATCGCGCCCTTGCTTCGCTCAAGCGCACTGGATTCCCCGAGGACAAGTACGACGCTACTTGCACTCTCTCCGTGTCAGAGGGCATCAAGGCTGGCAAGACTGCCATCACCACCGACTCTGCTGCTCTCATTGCCACCCCCGAGATCGATGTCATCCTCGAGGTCACCGGCAACCCTTCTGCGGGTATCCGTCACGCCTTACTATGCTGCGAGCACAAGAAGCACATTGTCATGATCAACGTCGAGGCCGACGTCCTGGCCGGTCCCCTCCTAGCCCGCAAGGCCCGTGAGGCCGGCATTATTTACTCCATGGCTTACGGAGATCAGCCGGCCCTGATTGCCGAGATGGTCGACTGGGCCCGAACCGCCGGTTTCGAGGTTGTCTGCGCCGGCAAGGGCACCAAGCATCTGCCCGAGTACCACTACTCCACTCCGGATACCGTGTGGAAGTACTACGGCTTCACCGACGAGCAGCTTGCCTCCGGAGACTTCAACCCACAGATGTTCAACTCTTTCCTCGATGGTACCAAGTCCGCTTTGGAGATGGCCGCCGTTGCCAACGGTTGCGACTTGAGCCCTCCCACCAACGGCCTCAAGTTCCCTCCCTGTGGCGTCTGGGACTTGCCTACCGTGCTGAAGCCCGAGTCTGAGGGCGGCCAATGCGAGAAGAACGGGACCGTTGAGGTTGTTTCCTGCATGGAGACTGACGGCCGATGGACCTTTAACCACCTCCGATGGGGTGTTTATGTTGTTATCAAGGGTAGGTTTTTCATCTTGAAGCTCAGATCAGTTCAGCAGCTAACAAAATGTCACAGCTCCCGGAGAGTACCAGAAGGAGTGCTTTAGACAGTACGGCCTCAAGACTGACGCCAGCGGATGGTACGCTGCTCAGTACAAGCCCTACCACCTGATTGGTCTCGAGTTGGGTGTTTCCATCGCCACCATCATGTGCCGAGGCGAGCCCACTGGACAGACCAAGACCTGGTCCGGCGACGTCGTTGCCACTGCTAAGCGCGATCTGGAGGTCGGCGAGAAGCTCGACGGCGAGGGTGGCTTCACCGTCTACGGAAGACTCATGCCCGCTGAGGACTCGATGGCCATCGAGGGTCTTCCCATTGGTCTCGCCCACGGCTTCGTACTTAAGCGCGCTGTCAAGAAGGACCAGCGACTAAGCTGGCAGGATATCGAGTACACCGCGTCGGCCCAGGCCGTGTCGGTGAGAAAGGACATGGAGGCTCTTTTCAAGAAGGAATTCGAGGCTAAAAGGCTCAACGGCCTCAACGGGGTCAACGGAACTCATTAAGTTGGCAAAATGATAAGCATTGTTATGATTAGGAACATAGATATAAATGCATGAAAGCGTATTTTGGTCAAACGGCGGGATACTTTGGATAGTGACAGATGAACAGTTATAATCTGGATTGAGTGATTCTTGGGCGTTTACTGCGCTGTAGCGAATATTCCTAGGGAAAGGACCTTTTTTTTTTCTTCAACGATTTTTGTTTTATGAATTTTTTTTCTTTTTCATTTTTGGCAGTGATTTTTTTTTCAGTTCGTTTTCGTCGCAACCTGCTGGTTCATTGCATCCCAGACGCCTTCGTCTGCGCAAGTGAAAGAGAGCTGCTTTGGTGGAATCTGGAGCACCAAGTCCACAACAAACACGTGGCCAAGCAGATTGATATGCCCGATGCCTGGGACCACACAGCTAGATGCGACGCGACTAAGGGTTTGCATTAATAAAAACGAGCAGCCAAAGCTGAGATGAAGGATCACGATCCAGGCACATCGTGCAGGGTAGGGCCCCATTTTGACGTAATTCCATACCGGATACGGACGTCTTCTTAAACTCCGTAGCCGGTCCCAAAGCGCCCAAAGTGGGAGAGGATCCACGCAGTCAGCCAAGACTATATAATGCTTACGGTCCGGCCCAAAGATAGCGTCCGGCGCCCGGTTTTATCTCCCTGTTACCTCCGACAGGGCTGATTGACTGCATCCCGCCTGTCGTCAAGACGCGTACAGCTACCGGCACTTTTCAATCTGCTTTCACTTGATGTGATATTTTTGAGCTGCAGGTTTTGCCTTGGCGACGCCTTTAAAAACTATCAGCCATGGACGACTGTCTCGTCAGTCGCGAGGCGGTTTACAGTCATGACGGCGCAACCATGAACGCAAAGCAGCGGGCCTGCTCCAACTGCGCCCGCCTCAAGATGAAATGCCAATGGCCGTCTACGGGGTCGGGCAGATCCGAAAAGACTTGTTCAAGGTAAATCTTGTGTGGCCCGAGTACGGAGGCGAACTTCTCCCCCGATGTGCTAACCCTTGTGCAGGTGTATTCGGATGAAACTGTCTTGCCATGTTCCCGAAGCTGCCCCCAGGAAGAAGCGAGGCAAATCAACGTAAGTAGCGCTGCTGCTCCTCATTGCGTTCATCTTGTGCTACCCGCCCTATTTGCTTTCTTATTTGATCGTCGCTTACCACGATGTGTCTAGCCGTGTCGCGCAGCTGGAAAGGAAGCTGGATGGCATCGTCGAGTTGCTGGCCGCAAGCCAGCACATCCCATCCAAGGGCCCCTCGCCTTTGACGCCTGAAAGCCCCGAGGGCACTCAGACTTCTCAAGTGCATGAGCCCAACCTCTGCCATCCGCTGACAGATGCCCCAAAAGATCCTTATCCGATCAGTGGACTCGGCAACCCGGGCGAGCACGTCCCTCCTCCCCGAGACCTCATCATTGACACGCCCTATGAGTCGCCTTGCCTGGAACTCCTCCCGGGGTTTCGCCTCACACAAGCACAGGCTTCTGACTATCTTCAAATCTACCGCCGGGACTTTACCCAATTCTTTCCCTTCATTCCATTCCCAGACACTCTTACCGCCCGCGACCTATATAACCAGTCCCAGTTCCTATTCTGGACCGTCATGTCTGTCGTCGTGCCATTGCCTGGCCCGGTTCAGGGCCAGATCAGAGCGTGGTTTCGCAAGTACGTTGCCGAACACGTGATCATTCGACAAGAAAAGCGCCTTGATATCCTCCAGGCCCTTCTGGTTTACATTGCCTGGTAAGACCAGTGTCCCAGAGGGATTCTGCTGGCCTCAGTTAACCTCTTGACTTTTAGGAACGACTTCCCATTCTACCTGGAGCCCCAAGCCACTCCACTAATGCAGATGGCCATGTCCATCGTCATAGACCTCCGACTCGACAGATCACCGGCGTCGTCAGTCGTGGCGCAGAAGACCTTGTTGGGAGAGGCGTGGAAATCGATGGAGGCAAACTGCAAACTGAGAACGTCAAACACCGCCGAGGAAAGGAGAAGTGTGCTGGGATTATATCATGTGTCATGCATGTACGTTGCCATCCTGAAGAATGCAGCCAATTCCCCGCCCCTGCTAACCACCGATAGGCTCTCGATGCTCTTTAGGAGGGGCGTTCCCTTGCCTTGGAGTAATTTTCTTGCTCAATGTGTTGACAATCTAGATGCAGCAGAGGAATTCGCGTCTGACAAATTGATTGTGGCTTTGATTAGGATGCAGCACATGGCCGGGCGTGCGTACGCGCTGCTTCGTTCCAGCGAATTCCAGGAGCAGGTCACTATTGCTTTCCGGTCTACTCACGCCATGGCCATAAACAATGCTCGACGCGAACTCGACAACTTAGCCAAGGCTCAGCCGGAAGTTGTAACGAAAAACAGTGAGTCCTTCCCCTCGCACCTCTTTCTTTGGCTGCCAACGGGGACTGATGACTCGACTTTTAAGGCATGTTCTGGGCCCATTACCACATTCTTGTGATACGACTATACGAGCCCGCCATAATGATGAAAGCGCCTGCCCTCTCGGAAGCCGATAGCCTCACTGCCGAGCCTTTCCACCGCGCAGAAGCGTTGTGGAAATGCCTCGAGAGCATCGAGGCCTTTTACAATCACCAGCTCGAGACCCCCGTGACCGAACTCTCCACCTACCCAGTAACGTCTGGCGGGTTCACTGCATTCAGCGTTGTCACCGCTTCTCGATTGCTATTCCTAGATAACTCGCCCGACTGGGATGCCTCAATGGCTCGCCGGCGACTCGACTTTTCTAGCATACTAAAACGGATGAGCGAGCACTACGAGCAAGCGAACCGGGCAACAGAGGACCTCGGAAGAAGGCAGCGAATATTAGAGGATGGCACATGCATGTTCCTCAAATACAGCTACAAGGCGCGATGGATCCGGCAGTGGTACCTGTCCAAGTGCCCTCCCGAGGAGCAGGAGCAGATGGCTGTAAAGACGGCAGCGCCGGTGCAGCTCGCGCCCGAGCCAATGCCGGAATGGGCGGCCGACTTCGAGTTTGACCAGAATTTCTGGCAAGAGTTGATGTCGGTGTACGACACTGACACCATCGATGTGTCCCTTACAAACGTGCCGAGCGCGGCATGATACCCACGCCTGGACATTACTATGCTTCCCCCAAGAAGATGAGACGAAGACGCCGCATACGATATATGGAGTTTTGGTGTACGGATACAATTATCAAGGGAAATACCATCATGTTTAGACGGTGCATCTATCGGACATTTTGTATTTAATTGAATTAAGATGAATAATCCACGGCGAGTTCCGACATCATCCAACGTCCCGTTCCCCGCTTCAGCCCGGTCCGGCCCGTTTTTGGCGGTGGCGGTTGGCGGGTCAGCGCCGCCGACTTTCCCCAACAGCTTCGGCGCGTCCAGTTTCTTGGCTCTTCTTACTCCTTCAAAGTGCTGATTCCCTCTTGTGGATATTTCCCCTCTTGTCGACAGGACGCGGATGTCAGAGTCGATCTTACCTCGTCTTCAATTGCTCACTTGATCCCGGAATTCCGGTTCCATTCGAGATGGCCGAGAAAAGTTGGCGCGACTGGGTCTACCTGCCCATCATTTCCACCCAGCTCTTTGGGATGCTTGGTATGTTCGAGCGTGACTTTCTTTGATACATGTTCAATCTGTAGTTTCAGGTGTCACATGGGTTCCACGTGCAAGCTCTGCCCTTGATCCCCTGCTGGCTGTTCAATTGGCCTCAGGTTCACAACGGTGCAAATCGCTCATCGTCCTCCATACACCACCCAACCTTGCAAGTATCTTTGTGTATTATATCCCGAGGCTAACCCCCTCTCAGTTTTGGACCTGGTCGAATTCTACCCCAAATCTCTCTACGAAGCCCCCTCAGCCCCATTGCACTTTTTGGTCACGGTCCGCAAGACGTATGTGGCGTTTTCGGGAGACCCCTTCTTCAGCCCCGGCTACTACGGTGCCTGGTTCCATGGCCTGCTCTTTCTAGAAGGCCTGGTCCAGTTGCCACTCGCTGCTTATCTTGTTTTCAACCTCTCATCCAGGAAGGCCTCGTCCGGCGCAGCCGAGCTTGCAGGCCTGGCGTTCGGATGCCTGACTGCCATGGGTTCCCTGGCCTGCTGCGCCGAGCTCTGGGAGATGGGACCGGACCAAGTCAAGGCTGAGCACAAGACCAACTTGCTCTACGGCACATATCTTCCGTTCCTCGTCATTCGTGAGTTTCCTCCCACTTATCCATTATGCATGCCATTGCTAACGTTCCCGAGCTGCCGTCATGGCCATGGACATGTACTCCAGACTTTTGGCCCGAGTCGGGGACGGCCTTGCCAAGTCAAAGAAACATTAGGCGATCCCGATAGATTCACTACTGAGAACGATATACCACATATTGTACAAAATGGACACGGTGGATCCTCTCCACCAGATGTTTCCCAAAGACAAAAGCGCATGAATGCCTGCCGTAGAACTCCCAAGATCCGACCTAGACTCCGTAAATGCAAGGCCCGGCGACGAAGCCTAGTCTATTCTCTTTGAGTGCTGCTGCTTCGAGTATCCCCATCCGTTTCCAACTCCTCCGCCGTTCAGTCCGTATCCCAGCGGCGTGGCACCGCCGAGGGCGCGACCCTTCAGTCGCTTTGGCAGAATGACGCCAAGGGTATAGATGCCGGCGCAGAGGAGGCCGGCGATGAAAGACACCAGGCTGTAGAACACGGTGCTGGCGTAGATGTGGCCTCCTAGGCCCTGCCACTCCACGCGACCCTCCGTCTTGGGCAGGGCGGGGGTAGGGAACCACCGGACGGAGAAGGTGAGGGGCAAGGGGTCGCCAATGATGAGCTTACGCGTGAAAGAGCCCTTCATATGGCTCAGCGGGCTGGTGCTATATGCGATGCCCGAGTCGAGAACGCCGCTATCGTGGGGTCGCGAGTGGTGCTTCTGCGTGCTGTGCAGCAGGACGTTCATGTGGGTGCTGACGTGCATGTGGCTCTTCTCAAGAGTGCCAGCGAGAGCGAAGACGAGGGGGATGTATTCTCGCTCGGGGAGCTTCTCGCCGACGACTTCGATATGGGGGGAGGGGCGAGACGCCAGACGGCAGCTCAGGGGCGCATCGCTGTGGATGTAGAATTCGAGCAGGTGAAAGAAGGGATCGTCAATGACAGCGATGGTGCAGTTGAGCTCGCCCTCGATGCCGTAATTGAACTCGAGCGACCGCTTAGTCTCATCGCAGACGGGGAACGGAACCCAGTTGATTTCGTGCTTTTCGTTTTCGATGTGCTCGCCCGTCTCCCTGCATGATAAGGGATAGCACCCCGTCAGCATGATGGATAGTTATTGATTAGGGGGGAAACTGATTGCCAAGTCATGAAATAGTTGATCACTTACGAACTGCGACTCATGCATTCTACGGGAATGGGTGCGCCGTAGTGGTACGAAGGCAGCGCATCATCGTGGATGGCGGCAACGAGGGGCGACAGCGCGCCCAGGGCGAAGGCCAGCGTGGAGGCGATCATGGCGACGCGGTGGTGCAGCGGCGATGACAGTGACGATGGCGACGACGTCGGCAACGGGATCTGACCATGCTATGAAGGACGACGACTGAATGCGACGGCAATCAAGCTCCAGGCATGACGATTACTAGGCGACGGTCCACGTTTCAGTGCTGTGACAACTGGCTTGGAGCTATCGAAGTGAAGATGTGGAGATAGAGACACCCTGGTTCTTTGACGCCGAACCATTGGATCACGTGGGGATCATTCAGGGGGGAAGCTTCTTGTTCTCGGGAATGCTAACGACGACAACATCGCCCAATGGCTTCTTCTGAGCAGACATGAGGGATGTCAATTGGAAAGAGACCAATTATCACAGCCAACAAGGAATTCCACAGTCCTGGAGCTTTCTTAAGTGCCCAAAGCCCACTTCTGGCCCGTTCACTATTCTTTCGCGATTGGCGCCGCCCCAAAATCGAAGATACACGCGTCCACATGTCAGCGCCCCACGCATTACTTATTAGCATTGTCCGTTTGCAGATGCATGTATTGATTGAGCTTTTCCCAAGACGGTCCGCTCAAACAAAGTATCTTTTTTTTTTCTTTTACTCCTTTACCATCCAAGAGACAAAATTTCACATCTATTCTCAAGTCATTGTCAGATGACACATTTTCTGTAGTATCCTCAGATCAAGCGTATCTGAACTTCTCGAATGGCGCAGCGCATTGCGCGTAACACATCTGCCCCTCCTGCTCGCTTCGCCCAAACTTACTCCTCAGCCCTACCCGTCATGCAAATAATAGCATGGTGAATAACCCATCCTTTTCCATCATATTTCTCTTCAAGATGCTTCCTGAGTAATTCCTTCACCTCTTCAGGTGGGTGTGCCTTGCGCGTCTCCTCATCCCACCACGTATTAGTAATCCACATTATCATAGTCGAAAAAGACGTGAGAAATTCGTCCGCATCCTTAATACGATAACTCCCAGGAGCCAATATCACCTTTACATCCTTGAACCCCTTCTCCTTGAGATGTTCTTCGATCCAAGACTGATCCGCCCAACGGTTGTCGAGGTGCTTTTGCATCTCAGCGACCTCGGGGAATGGCGTATCGAAAGGGAACGATGCAAAGGCCGATTGCATATCTGGGATCCAAAATGTGGCCTTGTCGTTGGACACGGTTGTAGCCCCAAATAGGCCACCTGGTTTGAGGATGCGCTTGCAATCTGCAGCTCGAGGTTAGGGTATGATTTCAGAGTTGATCATCTGAGACATGACCTACCAGCAAGGACATCATCCGGCTCCGGGATGAGATGCAGACCCATGCTAATTCCAACATGGCTAAATGAGTTCTCCGGTAGTCCAGTGTCCTAGGTAAATGAGTTGTTGCATTTGGCTGGCCCCGGCCCCTCGGATATGCTAATATCAACGTACCTTGGCATCCAAGACCGCAGTCTTTGTGTTGATCCATCCCTCGGCGACAATTCTTTTGTTAACCATGTCAATCATCTGCTCCGAGTTGTCATAGCAGAGGATTGAGCTTTTCTCCAACACCTCCTTAGGAACCGTGTCCAGGATCTCTTGGGTAAAGAGACCAGCTCCGCAAGCCCCATCAAGAAGCTCAAAGGGAGTATCAGTCTTCTCTGTTAAATTCATCTGCGTAAGCAGCGGTGCTACCAGACCCCGCAATACCCCACGGCAGGCCATCAGGTAACTCCTTTCATGTTCAGTGCTACCCTTGAAGATCTTGGATAGTGTTTCAGAGGCAGCAGCCCCTTGGTTGGAGCTAGACATCTTGGGGCAGAGGGGAGAAAGAAAGAAAATGAAGTCAAAGAAAAAATATCATATTCGTTGACTATCATATCGCATACGAATTATGGTCCAGAGAGTTTCGCTATATAATCCCAAAGAAGTTCCCGAAATGTCGCCGCAACCATGCTGTGTCCCCTCGTTTTAGTCCAAGGGTCGCTTATAAACTTGCTCAAATGGAGCCAGAGCAAACCAAGGCCGGCTATTCCAACGCCCAATATTCCAAGGGCAATTCACACAACCCCTGTGATGATTCTGGAGCCGGAGCCCCCATCCTACGTAAGACTCGATCCGGAAACCTACATGGGTGGAATTCTTGGCTCGCTGACCGCACACATTTGCGATCCTTCGGGAACTTTTTGATCCCACCATAACCTTGCCGAACCCATTGCTCCCGAAAGACTCATCTCGACACCACAAAATCACGGCACGTACGTGGGACGTGTATGGAAGGCGATTCAGTTCCTCATTATCCTAACCCTAACAACACCAGTTCCCCTTTTATCTACCCACCCAAACTCCAGAGCAAAAACCGGTCACACCCAATTCCCAGCATTACAAATCCTCCCCCAAAGGCATAAATTATTTCATCACTCCCTTGTCCGAACTTTTGTAGCCGTTAGGCGCTGGAAGATAGCATAGGGAGCTCGGTGCTCAACCTAGCAGCCGTAGTCGGCGATGACAGAAACGCTCCAATGTGAGCAATGTGGATGTGAAAAGAAAAGAAAAGGAGACGGTGTAGTGTTGACATTACGCAATCGTGCGTAGTGAGAGCATCGCAGGCGTCCGAGTCGCCGTCATCGCGCTTTCGATATAAATACCGTGTTAGCCAACGGGAGACCTGGCTAACACGGGACCAACCGCGACGAGAAACTCGTCGCAGAGGTTGGATAAAACGTGGCCTGGCGAGAAGAGTTAAAAGAGGCTCGCCAGTCAAGGACCGATCGTTCAAGGAAGAACGACAGTCAACGTAGCTGTGTTTTTTTCTTCTTCTAGTGCATCATTGTGCACAATGGTATTTCCTGCATGACTAGGAAAACCGGGCTTTTGTGTGATGGTCGATGTTGAGAGCCAGCTCACTCAACAGAGCCATGGAAAAAAAAAAAGAGGAAACGAGGAAGGGTATTGGACACCGGAAACAAAATTGTTAGGGGGCCATGATAGAAAATAGAAAAAAAAAAAAAAAGGAACCTCAATGGCAATCAATTGAGAAGAGGAGTTTCAGCAATCGAGGGCTCAAACCCCGTCTATGTGCTCTGCTGTCTGCAAAGTGAAGCCTTTTGGACGGCTCCCTCGTCCACTTATACCCGCTCACCAAAACGGCTTCCCAGCCACCAAGCCCGGTGTCTAAGCCGGAGATGCGCATCGCCGGGGAATGAAAAAAAAATTGACACCACCATTCACTCGACTACTACCTTCAATCTCCGTTGTCTCAGCGCGTACCCGTGTCTCATTGGCTGCGAAGAAAGTGAGGCGGACGACATATCCCTCCTCAACAGCCTCACTCACGATCGGGCTGCTGCTTTCGCTGCTGGGGAGGGCGCGAGCACACAACCGCAACCACACCGAACCGCGCCGAAAGTCGCTTTTTGCAAGGTGCCCCGCAGCTGCGGCTTGCGATGTTTGGGGGCGTATGCATGAGGAGATACGAGCTCGACGTCCCGGGACGAGGTGCTAATAATATGAGTTACTCAGGGGCTTGGGGGTTTGGTAAGGCTGCGCTCCAGGCAAGGCAGTACGATGCTGAGGGCGCCATGTGGCGAGGCCCTCCATCAGAGAAAAGGCGTCGTAAGGCTCGCGGGATCGCGGGATGAGGGACGGGTGAAGGGGGATGACAGCTGCTCACCCGGGCGTGGCATTCACTCCATCAAGGCTCCCTATCGATCCAATTAATAACTTCTTATGGTAACGAGCAAACATGTTGGTGACACAGTGTTGAGGCTGAGGCCCGCTGACTTCATCCTCATCCTTCGAGGTCTCGGGGATTCGCGTTTGCATTCTTTCTTTCTTTTTCCAGCTTTCCTACTTTATGTGGGGGATCTCGATGAACCCCCCCGTGTATAATTACAATAGACCTGCCTGTACAACGCACGACCATGCCATTGGCGCCTGTAACATATCCATCATCCCTTAACACACTTACTTGACAGAAACACGCCACTCAAGCCTCCTTTCTATCCCCTCCTTTGGCACCCCTCGGCTTCCCTTAGCTCCTCCAGGGCTTCCGCTCAGGCGAACCTGAGACTTCCCGTAGGCACCCGCTGTGCCAAACCATCCACCTCCCGCTTCAAGGCCTTGAGAACTCGTCGAACATCCGCTAGATCCGCTCCTCCGGCGTTGTTCCCGTGCCCGGGCGGGGGTAACGCGGCATCACACCGTTTGAGGAGTTCCACAACTGACGGGCCAATTGATCCACCCTTGCTAGCACCTCCCCGGCGACGGACTTCAGCCGCCCAGTCGTTCACCACAAACACAATCAGCTCGATGATGCGGTTACGCACCGAACCACTAAAGCCGTAGTCCTGCGTGTCGAAAATGTTCTCCAGCACGCGGACAATCATGTCGTGAGACACTCCCAGAGTAAGGAACAGCTGAACAGGCCAGGTAGGGTCAGCACCAATAGTGGCGTCCTGCTGGTATGCCACAGCGTAGCGACAGAGCTCGGGGAGCAGGGCTTGAATTGGGAAGATAAAGCTGTCCAGGGATGTTCGGTGAGCAATATTCTGAATCTTGCTTGTCACCGACTCGTAGGGAAGTGGGGGTGATGGCATCCCGGGCTCCGAGTTCTCAAGGCGAGACATGATCTCATCATGGGTTTGTTGAATCAGGTTACTCCATGTACCCGAGATAGTCATATGGTTCCGGTAGTCGGCGGCGTGGTAGATTAGCAGGCACAGATCGTAGTAACCGGCCTGGTCGGCGTAGTCATTGAAAAGCTGTTGAAAAAAAAAAAAGAGTCAGCCACATAATCCTGGTCGTTACTTTTGGGCGTCTTACCTCCGAGAGACCTTGGATCTTTCCCTTCAGGGCCTCCTCAATCTCCACCTTCCTATCCCGGTCGATCCTGTCATCTGCCTTCAGCCTCTCCAAGAGGTCGTCCTGAATGTGGGCAATCTCGAGCAACTCAGTGACCTCGTGGTTGAGGAGCTGCTGCTGCTGTCGGCTCACGCCAGTGGTTGCAACATTAGCGTTTGCCTTTGCCAGACTGAGCAGTCTAATCCGGTCCTTGATGCCAATAGGAAAGTCCGAGTTGGCAAGTTGGGCCTGAACCTCAGCCGCATCGAAGAACCGACCGCGGTTAGTGTAGAAGCGGCAGAGAAGGTCGGCGTGTTCGACATTTGTGCCCGCAAGGCGCTGGAGGAAAGTGATAACGTGGGGAGAATCGATGGCTAGGATGCGATCGGTCCAGCCCTGCTGAATGTACCACTCGTAGAGATCGAAGTGGAACACCTCATCATCGGAGCCGTTGACCACATCGTAGGCCTCAAGCCTCTTGGTGGCAATCAGGGTCAGTCGACCATCGACCATCTCAGGCTCGCTACTCGACGCAGCATCAAGATGGCGAAGGACATCATGGATCATGTCATAGCATCGCTTCCTGTCGTTGAAGGCGTTCGCCCTGGGGTCCGCTGACGGCTTGCCGTCGTTGATCCATGACAAGGCTGTATTACCACGGTCTTTCTCCCGGCCAACAACCAGGCAGAGCTGAATTGCCCCAGCGTAATACTTGAGATTAATATACTGGGTCACAGCACTCTGGAGGTTGGCAAAGGTCAGGCTACCAGCCACCTTTTCAAAGAGCCTCAAGCTTTCATGAAGAAGGCTTCGGGATTGATTGGTGTTGAGGGGCTGGTCTGAGGCTCTCTTTAGCTGCTCCTGCGCCTTGAAAATGACGACGTCGTCTGGGCTGCAGAAGCTGCCGCATCGCCGTCGCAAAGCGTCAGCAACCGTTTCTACGTTAGATCCACTCTCGATATTGCGGTTGACAATAGCCTTCACAAGGAGCTTAGCAAGGTCTTTACCGTCAGCTTGTGAGAACAGCTTCTCATAGGTCAAGTCCTTTAGTTGCTGACGGGCAGTGTCATCCAGTCGAGTGAAGATGTCGGCCACTCGCTCATCAAAAAGCATCAGTACAAAGGAGATTCCCTCCGAGATGCTCTCCATCAGCTTTTGCAGGGCATGAAGAGCCTGGTGCTCAGCCTGCAAAGCGACCTCCTCTTGACGGCTAGATACGTGCTGCAGATCCGATGGACCAGACAATCCTTGGATCAAACCTCGATTCGAATCAAGGAATCGCCTCAGCCGCTCGAGGTTCTCCTGGACCGTGTTCAACTTCGAGAGAGGGATGGTCGAGTTAATGACGACACCGCCCGTTGGGGACATGCCCTGCTTGATGACAGGAGCTTTCCACAGCTTGCGAATCAGACGAGCCAGGTAGAGAGCCAGCGCATCATGTCGGGAGGACAGTCTGACCGAATCGGTGGTCAAGGACGTACCGTCAGTCTCAGTGATTGTTGGCTGGCCACCAAAATCGACAAACACTGACCTTGCACGGTCCTCTGTTGCCTGATCGATAGCACGAGCTGCGCCGGGACGTGAGTCGCCCCCATGGCCACAAGCCACCGCCAAGGCGGTCGACACGGTTTCCACGCGACCATAGAGCTGAATGAAGCGGCGACACACCTGCTCGTAGCCCTCGTCTCCAACAGCGCCTCGGATAGCCGAGGCAAAAATATCGACGAACCTTCTCCGTCTAATAATATGAACACCGGTGTTGGTAAGAACGGCAAATTCGCTCGGAGGGTCGTCGAATTGAACCGCGAGCTCGTTTCCAAAACCAAGGGGTTGGCCAGCTGCGGAAAATGGCTTCGTAATCAATCCAACGGCCTCAGCTCGGCTACCAATATCGATCCAGCTCGCGTTCTCAAAGTACTTCAAGGGCGTGGTCGGTGACGTTTCCTTAATCCGGCCCGTCTCAGGGCCCGAGACAAAGAGAGAATCCTCATTGGCGTTTGACTCCTTGCTGACGAAATCCAAGAAGTATCCAGGGGCGAATCGAGCACCCTGTCGGCTGAATGTCAATAGGGGAGAGTCAAGATCGGTGACGGTTTCGCCTCCAGAATAACCAGATCGTCGAGAGCTCTGGCTAGGTGGGAACTTGATAAACTGGACCTGCATGCTCTGGGGAGCGAGGTTGGACTGAGAACCATACAGGTAAGAAGAAGCGTTGGTAGCGCTGAAGAACAGACGGCAGCCAGTGTTGGTGAGAGCCATCAGGTGAAGTTTCGAAGCTTCTTGCTTGGTAATAGGGCTGATAGCGACAATGGTCGCCCGGTCATTCAACAGCTTGGACTGACTGATCATGTGTGCGATATCGCGAAGACAGTGCACTTTTTCCTTCTCGATGACCTTGTTGAGTCGATCAGGAGCCTCCATATGATATGTTCGGATAGTTGACCTGCTTGACAGAGTGTAGACGAGATTTCGGGTATCATCAATGACAATGTCCACCAGATGCTCAGGGGACTTGTGCGACCAGAATCCTCCTTGCAGAGTAACAACTGAGGACCAGCCGGGGTTCGTATGGTTAATCTTACCACACCGATTCGAAAACCATTTCTCCTCAGACTGGTAGTAGAGCTCGTTGATGTCGATATCGTTGCTTCCTCCAAAGAAAATTCGGCCGTTGGCAGATCCAGCGATAACGCGAACGTCAGTGCCACGCAGGGGCAGGATCATCTTGGTCTGGTATAAGGACACGGCCTTGGTTCCAGAGGGAGTATCAGTGGCAGACAAGCCCAGCAAGATGATCTCCGCGGAAGTGGCAACGACCAAGATGTGAGTGATGGTGTTAACGAAGATACCAGGCTTCGGGGGGACGAGCGCAACAGCGTGGATGGTGTGAGGCTGGTCCTCGAAACCGATGAGCTCGGGGTCGGGGTGTGTGTAGTCCCAGAGGAAGAGAGAGTTATCGATGACGACCCAGGCATGATTGATTCCAGCAAAGAGGCCCATCAGAGTCTGAAGCTCGCCAGCATTGTAGTGGTCGAAAACCTGGTTCGGAATTGGGTACATCTGAGTCTTGTGGAATGGTGCCACGGGTGATTCGGTGCTTTCAACATCGTACTCGGAGGATGCGCCCTCTGTCGCGTCCGTTAGTCAGTATTCCAAGAGTTTTTAGGCAATCTCCGTGTTCAACTCACGTCTACAATATGAATCCAGATCTGGGAAGCGTTCGTCGGCCTGCAGAAAAGTGTTGATGGCCTTTGCTGCCTTGACGACGGGGGCACGTTCTCAGACCGCGGCGGCGGCAAAACGGTCGGAGCCACGAGGCCATCGTTCGTAGGTGTCTTGGAGGAGGAGGAAGTCGTCGTGAGGTTCACGCTGCGTGATGTTGTCGCTGGCGCAGAGCTCTTTGCACCGACGCCAGAGCTGGGCTGGCTGTTATCCGACACAGGAAACAGCTGTCGGCGCACAGGATCAGAGCCTGCTTGGAATC
Source organism: Aquanectria penicillioides (assembly GCA_003415625.1). Classification (NCBI taxonomy): domain Eukaryota; kingdom Fungi; phylum Ascomycota; class Sordariomycetes; order Hypocreales; family Nectriaceae; genus Aquanectria; species Aquanectria penicillioides. Next base: position 858,684 of record PYIU01000003.1, read on the forward strand.
TTGAAGCAACAGCAGGCGTGTTCAGGAAGGCGCCGGGCACCGGCCGCACAGGAGTAGTCTGGGGAAACGACATGATGGCAACCAGATCGACCCTCGCCGGGGCCTAGAGTGCAGCTTCACCAATCGATCGAATAGGCAGCGCGGGTCGGCTTGTCATGTACGGGACGCGGAAATGTGGTGTACGAGCGAATGACGGACCCTCAGCGTTCGCGTCGCGAGATGAGCCTCGTCAATGTCGGGGTTCGTCACGTCGTCGTCCTGCTCGAGGTTGTTGCAGGGGCGCCGTAAACAATTTCACACGACAGCGAGAGCTTGGGGGAGGCTGGATGGAGCACGGATTTTTCGCGACTGGGGCTTCGGCGCTAAGACTATTTTGGGCGCAAGGCTGAGAGCAAACCACTACCCAGCACGGCACCACTAACAGAAAGCAATGAACGGGTAAAACAAAAGAAGATTGTGCATCACAGGGTTCCAAAAACTCAATAAGGGAAACTCTTCTTATTCATGTGTAGAATAGGCTCCTCGGCTTTCTCTTCACAAACCAGGCTGCCTGAGGCCGACGCGTCGAGCCATGCGGATGCAACTCTGACCACCCACAAGCTCACACCATTATTCTACCAGACCGCCACGAGCAATTATCTATAATTTCAAGTTCTTCGTCCAAAGTAAAACAGGTACGCTGTCTCATGAGTCTGCAAAAGCCCTGCCCGTCTATCTACGTTTCAACGCTTCATGACCCGCTGTCAATGGTTCATTCCTAATTTTTCGCCTTGATTTTTATGATTTGCCTATTCAGGCATCTCGTCCCCTCTTGTGCAATTACTGCTTCTTAGCCTCACGGGCCTGCTTTCGGAGGGCCCTTCGGCGAATATCAACGTGCATCTTCTTGTTCTGGAAAATGGTGATGCGGCCCAGAGCACCAGGGATATTCTCAATGAACCACAGCATGTAGGCATGGCTCCACCAGGGGGTGTATGTGTTGGGAGCAGTCTGGTATCCACCGAGGCCGATCTTTCCGAGGGCAGATTTGACGAAAGGACGAGCGTTGGGGACAAGAAGGCTGGCACGGCGGACCTTGCTCATGGCAGTGGTAACAAGGTGGCTAAGCACAAGGTAGACATCGACGTTGTCGTCAGCAAGTTCGGAAGCCAAGGCAACGCTCCAGTGCTGGAGGAAGGCCTTGCTACCAGAGTAAGTGGCGAGAAGGGGAGTAGGAGTCCAGCCAGCAAAGGAGCCCATGGTCAGAATGAGACCGGACTTGCGCTGCTTCAAGATGGGGGCAACAACCTGAGTAACCTTGAGCGTGCCCAGGCAGTTAATGGTGACGATGTTCTGGAGCTCCTCCTTGGTGGTCTCGAGGAAAGTCACGGGAATGCTGTGGCTCTGGCCAACGTTGTTGATCAAGATACCAACATCAAGACCTTGGACAAGCTCGCGGAGGCGTTCGTAGTCAGCGTCGTCGTCCTTGGCAAAGTCCATGGCCAAGGTCTTGATCTGAAGGCCCCTTCCGGTATATTTCTCCTCAATCTCCTTGGAGAGAGCCTCCAGCTTCGATTGGGTTCGGGAAACGAGGACAAGGTTGAAGCCCTTGGCGGCGAGCTGCACGGCGTACTCCTTGCCGAGACCGTCAGAAGCGCCAGTGACAACGGCCCAGGTACCGGGCTTGCCATACTTTCGAAGCTGCGAAGAACGAGATTTCAGTCCCTTGGATCCAGCATGGAGAGGTGGATGTTCCCGTAGCACTTACATTGGTGCCTCCCAGGACGAAAGCACTGAGCACGAGCTGAAGGTAGCTCAGGATCTTGGAGCCCAGGACAAGGGCACCGAGGCCAGCAAGACCCCACTGAACGGGCTGCGGCACGCGCTGGAGAAAGTCCACGACAGCATCCATGGTTTCGACTTGCACGCCGATGGCGAATCAGATCCAGGGGATACGGATGTTTATGCTGGTGTTGGTGGTGGTTAGGGATTAGAGTTGAGAGTCTGGACGGGGGGAGGGCCAGCGAACAAATGTGCCCCTCGGCTCCTGTCGCAATAATTTCTGGAGAAGTGCCACCCCCTGACACTTGTTGAGGCAGGTGGCCCAAGCTTCTTCCCTTGGGGGGCCATTTTTTTCGCCGCCGGTCGGCACATGTGCAACAAGGCCAGTAAATTTACGAATACGCACATGCATCCAGTGGACTCCGGTAGCAGCCGCCCGCGATCCAGCGTGGACGCCATATGCCTTGGCGCCCATGACTTGTCCCGCACTCACTCTGAATAAAGACGGGTGGAACCGGTCGTCGCCTACTCTCTACCACTTTTCCATCTTCAATTGACGTCTTGCTTCAGCCAAAGGCTCGCTCCTACGTTGTCCCTACTCACAATGGATTTCCTCACCTCCATCCTCCCCGACGCAAAGGGTATCCTACCCTACTACATGCTTATCGTAAGCCGTCCCGCTCTCATCCCCCCAACAGAATCAACGCTGCGCAACCTCCTCCGTTCATTGGGCAATGCTCACCGCGTCTAGCTCTCCATCACCTCGATCGGCAACTCGCTGCAGAGCTACGCGACCCTGCACTTTTCTCGCCGAGTCTACAACGGCCGCTTCGTTCGAAACCCGAAGCTCCCCCCCAAGACGGACAAGTTCGAGCCCGAAGACTCGACCAAGAAGCTCATCCCAGCTCAGAACGATCCCAAGGCCACTGACCAGCTTACCCCCCTCGCCGGCCGTCTCTTCGGCACCTGGACCCTGATTACCTGCATCGTCCGCTGCTACGCCGCTTACAACCTGCATATCGGTCCCGTCTACACCATTGCCTACTGGACCTACATTGTAGCCTTGGGTCACTTTGCCAGCGAGCTGTTCGTCTTCAAGAGCATGACTTTTGGCCTTCCCCAAATCTTCCCGTTTACCCTAGCCAGCATCTCCTTGATCTGGATGCCGCTTGTTCGCGACCACTACGTTGAGTTCAACTAAAGCGCCGACGATAATATCATTCGCGAAGCACAGTAATAGACGGATGACTGCCGGGATAGGTAGATCTAGAGTACATCTCTCGGGCAAAAGCAATGGCGAAATGGTTTTGTTCTGGTCTATTTACAAATATACACTTCTATGATGAGGTCAGGTTCTTGCGGTACAACTCTCCCCCGCAGTTTTGCAGTCGCACAGTGGCCTGCTCAGGGGTAATGTCTCGCTGAGGCTCAGCCATGAGCTCGTAGCCGACCAAGAATTTTTTGACGGTAGCGGACCGCAGCAGAGGTGGGTAAAAGTGCATGTGAAAGTAGGCGTTCTCAATCTCTTCAGCAGTGCCATCGAGAGGGGCTTGGTGAAGACCAGAGCTGTAGGGGAAGCTACACTCAAAGAGGTTGTCATATCGCCGAGTCACCTCCTGGATTGCCTCAGCGAACTGGAGTCGCTCCTCATCTGTGAAGTCGATGAGAGATCGGATATGTCGCTTGGGAAGGATGATGACCTCGAAGGGCCAGACTGCCCACCAGGGGCAAACAATGACGAATGCATCGTTCTGCCAGACAACTCGCTCTCCCTTCTCCAGCTCTAGCTTGACGTAGTCGGCCAAGAGATGTCGACCCTCGTGCTCAGCGCGATACTTTGTCATCTGCACAAGCTCCTTTCCAGGCTCCTCAGGCATGGTTGAGGTTGTCCAAACCTGGCAGTGGGGGTGGGGGTTCGAACAGCCCATGGCGGCACCCTTGTTCTCGAAGATTTGCATGTAGCGATAGGCCTCTTTGGGGATGGGAGCGGCTTCCTTGGGCAGTGAAATAGTGAGGTTCTCTGCCTGGGCTGCTTGGGGTTGGATTCTGACAAATGGTTGGCGTAGATGCGAGTCCAGTGCTCAATGACCGGGAGAATCTCCTTACCAGGCATATCTGCCAGAGTAAGGTGATGCTTTGGGGAAAAGGTCAGGACATAGCACACGCCTTTGACTCCCTGAGCCTTGAGGAGGAGGGATTCCAGATCTAGTTTACGGTTAGTCTAAATCGTATGGGATAGGAAAGATAACTTAGTTGAAAATACCATTAGAGGAGGCTTCGGGTGTGTAATCAGGTTGTTGCTCCTTGACCGCACTGTAGTCGTTGACAAACGCGAATGTCTGTTCATACTGGGGGTTTTCACCGCCCGCAGCACGGGGATTTCCAGGGCATAAATAACACTGGCATAAGAAATCATCAGTAACGATCATTTTGAATCATGAGAGGTCTTGAGGCTGTGCGCACCTTGGGGTCGTATTCAGGAAGCTTACTTTCGACGGCAGCTTCTTGTTGTCCCCTGCATCATGTGAGCATCAACCGTATTTCATGTCTCTATGATGGGGCAATGCTCACAGCCACGGTCGCTTTGTTCGGTGAGGAGACACCAAGAGCCAGGAATCAGTCAGAGGGTTATATCTCCGGTGGGAGATGTCATCAAGAATTGCGTCCGGCATGGCGATTCTGTTCGAGGTGTGGCGTGGTCTGGAAAGCTCGGTGACACTTGACCCGCGGGGGTGAGGGGTTCGTTCTCTGCAAAAGCTCGGTGCTCAGCTGGACAAAGGCGCTCTGTTTCCCGTTCACAAAGCTCACGACGCAAGACGTAAGATTAAGGTTCAAGGTTACTCTAGGGTTAAAATAGAAGAAGAGGAGGGGGTCTGGGTAAAATGGCTCTCCTGGAGAATGCGCTTTTCGGCTGGTGCGCTTAAACGGCCTGCCACCTACGGTTACGGTTGCTTGGATGGGGCCCCCTCGGCCATGTTCTCGGCGCAAGAAACGTGTGAAATGGTCGCGACGCCCATGGCGAATGACGTGGGGACATCCGCCGCCCGCTGCACCCATGCTGCCAGCCAAGAGATCAACTTGGATCTCCCTAGGAGCAGAATCCACCAGCGAGGATGCCGATATACCGGTTCCCATGCGAACAATAATCAGGTTATACTTCGGTGGTATTCTCACAGGCCGATGTTTCCGTCTTGTGCTTCGGACGAAATCATGTCCAGTTAGGAAATTGTGGGCAGTTGGCTCTCTCACAGGTCCGCCAACGCCGCCCCCTCCCTCGCTGTAACGTGGTGCTGCCCCTTCGAAATCGGTGCTCTCACTCAGTTGAACAGCACATCAATAAGACGACCTTCTCTTAACCTTTCTTCTCCATATCCTCCGAATAATGTCCTCGCCCCGCTGTTTCTCTAGCTTCATCGTGGATGGATAGAGCGGGGGCTTCGGGTATTCCGAGGCGGAGGTCCCGAGTCAGGTGATGCTGCCATCGATACCCGCTTGAGGAACCGCCGAACTCGAAGCTTCCTCCCGCTTGATTTAGAGGTGGAGTTGGGTACTATAAGCATTTGGGGAACTACAAGCTGAAGTTTGCATCTTTAGCCTTGATACGAATCGTCGAGCTTGCGGTCTGCTCTATCTTCTCACTCGCCCCTGTAGTTTGATCAGAGCACTCGGCTGAACGGCCATTGAATAGTTCACAAGATATCACTGTGCCTTAAATTGTTAAGCAAAGCACTATATATTGTAACCTAGATGTCTTGCCTCCGATTCAAACTGTCGTTGAAACAGTGATGCCAGATCGTTAGAGGGCCTATCGTCAAGTGTATCACCTCAACTCAGGAAAACAAAGGCTTGATCCGCAATGCCTGGCAGCAGCTATGTGAATGAAATTTCGCATCAATAACAAGTAGGGCTAGATTTGGAGGAACTGATGGTCCTTCATTCTCCCGACAAACTAAGCTATGGTAACTCGCAGGCAGATCTGGTTCCCTCTGAGTGGGCTCTCAGAACCGTGGCTGGTGTCGGGCGGAGGTGGCTGTGCTATCACGTGACTGTTCATTTGCCTTGCAAGCTGAAAGACTTGGCCCAAGCGTAGGGCAATGCAGAACCCCCGAACCCCAGCATTGCGCCTACCCGCTCCAGTCCTGCTGTCTAGAGGCGCACTTCACCCTGTAACGGGATCCATTCAAGGCCGTGAGGCGCCCAAACATCCAACCTCAAGCCAACGACAGCTCATCACGTCTCCATCAACCACATCCGCGCAACGGCCACTTCCATCGAAAATCGCGTCGCGTTAGCTCCAACTACACTTGCGCATACCCATTAGACCGCTTTTCCATCTTCGTCGCGCCTGTAACCGTCTCTTGCTCGGTGGTGCGACTTGAACAGGGGGGCGTCATTGACCTCCCCGCCGGACAAGATATCAGACGAAATGGGTGTTATCCGCAAGAAGACCATCACCAGGGGTGGCGAAGGGGGTGTCAAATACGTTTGCGACGTTTGCTCTGCCGATATCACATCGACGGTGAGTCATGTTTGCTCAAGCTCTCTCAAGAGACGGTAGTTGGATCTCTCGACGGCACTCGGAGAAACTCCGGCTATTTATTGCGTATATCATATGAAGCCCATCTAACGTGTTGCGATGATGTCCATCTAGGTCCGGATCCGATGCGCCGACCCCGCCTGTAGCGATTTCGATTTATGCGTTTCGTGCTTTGCAAAGGGCGAGTCCCGCAATGCCCACGATCCTGCGAACCATGCCTTCCGCGTCATTGAACAAAATTCATTCCCAATCTTTGACAACAACTGGGGTGCAGATGAGGAGCTGCTCCTATTGGAGGGAGCAGAAATATATGGCCTTGGATCTTGGGCAGATATCGCAGACCACATCGGAGGCTTCCGTGAAAAGGATGAGGTCCGCGAACATTATCTCAGCACCTATGTTGGTTCGGAATGTTTTCCGCTCCCCAAACGATGCAGCCCTCACGATTGCGAGCTTGCCAACGAGATCCCCAGAGACGAATTCCAGACTCGAAAGAAGAGGAGGATAGAGGAGAGGAGGGAGGCAGCTAAAAATGCACCAGCCCTACAGCCAAAAACTAAGCCCACAGCCAGTGTGCCCAGTTGCCACGAAATCCAAGGCTACATGCCCGGCCGTTTGGAGTTTGAGACGGAGTACGCAAATGAGGCCGAAGAGGCAGTGCAGCTCATGCAGTTCGACCCAGGCGATGGGTTGAACCCACGAACCGGCGAGCTAGAGCCAGAAATGGAACTAAAATTGACCGTCATGGACATTTACAACTGTCGACTGACACAGCGTGTGGACCGCAAGAAGGTCATATTTGAGCACAATCTCTTGGACTACCGAGAGAATACCAAAGTTGAGAAGAAGCGAACCAAAGAAGAAAAGGATTTGCTGCAAAAGGCAAAGCCCTTTGCACGGATGATGAACCACAAGGACTTTGAGGACCTTAACCAGGGTCTGCTTGATGAGCTCAACTTGCGCCAGGCCATTACGCAACTGCAGGAATGGCGATCCCACCGCATCGGAGACCTCGCGAGCGGTGAAAAGTATGAGCAGGACAAGGCGTCACGAATCCAGAAGTCGATACCCATGGGGTCCATGGATCGTGAGCGTCTGGCCTCGGCCCAACGATCGAAGCAACCAGTCGCCCCCGAGCCACCAAGCGGAGCGGCATTGCTTGTTGCCCCCGAACTACCCATCCGCCCCACACCGGCAGCGAACGGTGAGGTCAATGGCGATAGCAAGCCTATGGCCAACGGTCACACCAATGGCAATGGCGTCAATGGCGTCAATGGACATGGGCCAGCAAAGCAGAAATACGCGCCCCAGCCCATTTCCGGTGTGCAGCCTCTGCAGTTGACCCAGGATAATGCGCCAGACCTCCACCTACTTACCCCTGAAGAGGCAAAGTTATGTGAGGTGATTCGACTTCAGCCCAAGCCGTACTTGATGATCAAGGAGCAAATCCTCAAGGAAGCGCTCAAGACGAACGGGACCCTGAAGAAGAAGCAAGCTAAGGAGATTTGCCGGCTGGACTCTCAAAAGGGAGGGCGGATATTTGACTTCTTTATCAACTCTGGTTGGGTGGGCAAGGCGTGAGAATGGATGATGTAACGAATACCCTGTGAAGAAGCTGGCGAGGAGTCGATGAGCGGAAATGACTGTTTTAGAATTTGGCTCTGTAGCATATTATATAAAAAGCAGCACTTGCTTTCTGTATAAAATAAATGCACGACGAAAGGATAATTGAAACATGTATAGAATCCGAGTTGTGGCTATTTGCAACCTTGTTCACATGTGTGTTTTGTCGATTCATGTGGGGGTTGTGCTTGGTAGACAAACGCCCGTGATGACACCAACCCCACCAAGCCCAACGACGGTGTGCAACAGTGGATCTTGTGCACTGTCGCTTGACAACTCTCACCAACTGCGCCTAGTGAACTATCTACATCTTGGTTGGTTAGTTATTCTCTCTCGATGCAACAATTTTCCAGATTTATGAAGCCAGCGCTCAGCCAAGTCCGCACCATGACCACCATTGCCTCCCTCCGCAAGCTGTCAGCCTACTCTCTCTCAGAGAAGATTCTCGAGGAGCGTGAGGCCAAGGAGACGTCCTACGCCATCATCGACGTACGCGACAACGGTAAGCCTTGGATCCATGGCTTTGCGAAGCATCAGCCTCGCAGGCGGTCTCTTTTTCTGCTTCGCCTGCCGCCGTGGCGTCTCTAATTAACTCAAACAGACTACCTGGGCGGTCACATCAAGGGCGCCACAAACGTCCCCGCCCACACGCTGGACGCCATGATGCCCACGCTCGTGCGCAACCTGAAGGACAAGAAGACGGTCGTGTTCCACTGTATGCTGAGCCAGCAGCGCGGGCCCAGCGCTGCGCTCAAGTACCTGCGCGAGAGGGACGGGCTGCTGCGGGCCATGGGCGAGGAGCCGAAGGGCGAGGATGGACAGGAGGTGGTGGTGCTGGACAGGGGGTTCGATCGGTGGCAGCAGTTGTACGGGACAGATGAGAGGTTGACGGAAGGCTACAGAAAGGACCTGTGGGACAGCCTATGAAATGGTGGATTAACTGGGGGTTGAGGATGATGTGTAAAGACAGCATTTGGGACATGGGCCATGGCTTGGTGTGCTTTCTTTTTGTTGTTCGAAACAGCTGGTCGTCTGCGCTGAGCAATTTTTGTGGAGGATGTGGGAAATCGTTTAGAAATCCATCTGTATTTCAAGTTCAAGGACTTCCAAGTCATTCCTATTAGGTCGTTGAACGGGCATCCCGTAGCCGGTACTCCTCATGTGTGCAGTGACAATTCCCGGTCCGTATTGGCCATGATGCTCTGCTTTCAGAATAACGAGCTTTTAGAGCACCTCTTATTAGCAAAGACTGAGGGGCCGAATAGCACTTTGGTAATGATTCGCTCCTCTCATCGTTCACTTCTCTTTGCTCGTGAATCAACTTGTTTCATGTCTAACCCGGCATATTAACACGATTGTCGAGTCCAGGCGTGTCGGCATTGATAGAAGTATCCTTGACGGTTCAAATCAGCTGTAGCTATGGTCGTTCATTGACAGTAGCTGCAAGCCGACAGTCTTGTTAAAAGGGAAAATTATGCTTGAGGCCTGAATCATTCCGTTAAAAGAATTGCTGATCATTAGTTCCTAATATGTAAATATCTCAATTACAGCCATACAGGAGATTCGGTTGGGCTGCACGTCTCCCATGTTCAAGCAACCTACAGAGAACAATGGGCACATGAACTGTGTGCGATCAACTCATGATAAGAAATGGAATAGCCATATGTGAGGAACAGGTTGTCATTGGACCGGTACTAGGTTTTTTGCACCTGAACCTCTGAATGTAACTTTTGTGAATTATTGTATTGAAGATATATATCTAGAGAGATATATGCGTTCTAGAGTCCATGTTGGTGTGTTTTCCTTTCCGATAATTCCCCACTGATAAGGCCTCGAGAATAGCGCCAGGAAGAGGAATGGATGACACAATGACACACTGCACATCTCGAGTAAGCAAGAACAAAGCCACAAGCAAAAGTAAAAAAGAAAAGAAAACCGCCAACTGATCAGTCAACAGGATATGCACAGAAAACATGCACTCTCGACGATCAACCAATGCGCTGAGGGATCCGCTACCCTAGACAGCCATGTGATTGCGCTGGGCAGGGACCCCCTTGCCGGGCTGCTTTGGGTATGACGCAACAAGGCTGCAAACAGGTGGCCGATGGTGGTCGACCGCAGCGCAACTAGCGGGGGTCGTCTGGGGAAGATAACAGTGAATGCGACGTCGCTGTGGCTGACCATTGGCGGGTTTGGCACTGGGCAGCATTGTCATTCTGGCGCTGGGCATTGGGCGAGCCGCTTCGCTGCTGGACGGAGCGGAGTCTGAGAGCCCGCTAGAGTGTTCGCGCCCGCCGCCGCCCGCCGCCGCCGCTTTGATTTACTGGTACGGGCATCCATTACAAGCACGCCGCCTTGTTTTCCTTCTTCCCATCATCTCTCGTCTCTATTTACTGTTTTCTCCTTGTGTGATAGAGAGCCCGACACTGCGGCTCAATAATTCCTCCTTTCCCCGGACCGTCCTCGCCGTATATCAGCTTGCTCGCTGCACCTCTCCTTGTGCATTCTCCTCCTCTATACTTACTCACTTACCTCACCGCCCGCTGTACCCGAACCCCACCAAACCGCACACACCGATCACAACAACCCCGCCATCAGAAGAGCAGACATGGGTTCGCAGCCAGAGCAGAGCCAGACCGGGGAGGTGGACATTGCCAGTATGTCACGGACAGCCTGGTACTCTGCTTCTCGACGACATTGCTCACCATAACACAGACTTGGGCTACACGGCCGTGGTTAAGGTCACCGACAAATGGACCGTGGAGAAGGCTATCAAGGGTGTGCCCGGTGGTGCACCCGAGGAGGGCTCGTCCTCGCCCTTGCCCTTCTTCCACATGCTCGAGAGACTCAAGACCACCAAGCGCGAAGGGTGGCGACGATTTGGAATCACCAGGTGAGTGTGCAGCCAACACCACAGAGTAAGCACATTGTATTGATAAGGGATGACAATTAGGGGAGAGTCCATCGCCGATCACATGTACCGCATGTCGATGATTTCCATGTTCGCCCCGGCCTCGCTAGCCCCGAAGCTCGACCTCTCAAGGTGTATGAAGATGTGTCTGATTCACGACATGGCCGAACTCCTTGTTGGCGACATCACACCCGTCGACGGGGTGCCCAAGCCTGAGAAGAGCCGACGCGAGGCCGAGACGATGGACTTCTTGACCAACAACCTGCTGCGCAACGTGGCAGGCGGCGCTACGGGCGAAGAGATTCGGGCCGTCTGGCAAGAGTACGAGGACTCGCAGACACTGGACAGCCAGTTCGTGCACGACGTCGACAAGATGGAGCTGCTCCTGCAGATGGTGGAGTACGAGAAGCGCGGCGAGGGCCAGCTGGACCTTGGCGAATTCGCCTATGTTGCGACCAAGATGACCCTGCCGGAGATGAGGGCATGGGGTCAGGAAGTGATCAAGGAGCGAGAACAGTTCTGGGCCTCCAAGAAGCACGCCCACAGCTAGAAGGGTGCCAATGGAAGAGTGGGCGTGGAGTTACCAGGGCAGCAGCATAGCTACTACAAGCGGGACTGATTTCTTTCATCGTTGGCCCCCTTTGGGTTGGCTTTAGGACGAGACATGGTCCAGTGGGTGTTCGGTACAGGTTCCTTTGTTACGTGCGACAAGACGGCGTCTATAGATTTGAGCGAGAGCAATCAACATGGTCTGTCCTCTGGTGGGGGATAAGACAGGAGCAAGAGAAGATGGAGGACAAGGCAGTTATGGTATGGTATGGTATGATATGGTATGGTATGGCAAGGCGCAAGAACGAGGATGGCGACGGTTTTGAGCGTGATCAGGACAGCAATAGAAACGGCAACATAAAGGACAGAGACTACATACAGCAAGGGCTCTGTCAAGAATAGCAGCCCCATAATGCGAGTCAATCGGATGCAGAACATTAAAAACGTGCATGGTGTGAGAATGAAATTGCCATCACAGACACAGTGTGATGGCTGCGGTGCTGAGCAGTGCTATTGAACCGAACTTCTTCTTGTATTCTGTTCTCTCTGTCCCTCCCTCCTCTATTCCTGCTTGAGGCTTCTGTTGAACCCGAGGGATCATGTGAACGGGCACACATCAAGTCCTGTTGAACCCGAGGGATCATGTAAACGGGCACATATCAAGTCCGCACCTCGAATCAAGCAAATAAGCCTTATATTAATTGGAGGAAAGTTATATAATCATAATATAGCCAAATCTAGTCTAGCGCAGCCTTACCTCTCCTTAAAAGCCTCAAGGAGGAATAAAGGAGGGAGGAAGGCAATATAAGACAAGTTCGGTCCAACAAGTTCGGTTCAACAGGTATCACGGGAAAACTAGTGAGAGTGGACTAGTACACAGAAATACTCCTAGTGGTACGAACATTGCACCAATCTACACTAATTTGCAGACCAGTCAGGCAGGGTGGGCCAATGCCATTTGACTGATACGGTTTCCGCACAGGTTGCCACTCGAACCAAGTATGGCTTCAGCAAAGAGATCGGTTGTGTCTGACCAGTATCACAAAAGATCGGTATGAAAATTTCGTCTGACTAGTTTAACCGATACCGGATTTCACAAGCTCGCAGAGATAGAGCTGGATTGGTACATTACTCCTTCATTTTACAAACTATGGGCAGATCTCTTGTTCCTTGTACCATCTTTCTCCTTCTTATCTCCATTGCATCACGGCTCTAGAACATACACACAAATGGGGATACACGGGCAATTGGGGAAAGCAAAGAGCGATTATCATTTCAGAAACATTGAATCGTATACAGACGCTCGCTTATGCCATATGATCTACTTCGTTGGTAACCTCATCAACCTCAAGACGTTCATGTGTTTCTAGACAACAGAATGCACCTACATACATACTACGAGCCCCATAACCACGCCATAGCAGAAGGCTACTGGTATAGGGTCGACTCTAACGTGGCACCCGCCCTCTGTACTCATCTTTCGCCTTGCTTTCCTTCGCCAGATGCTTGGCGCAGTAGTTTCGAGATTCTCTATTGACACGCGTCGGTCAATCGCACTGCAGATTCGACTGTGCATCATATTTTTTCGTCGCATTGCTGAAACTCGCCCTTGTTAGAGCAACCGCATCTGTAAATGTCGTATATTGGTTGCACATAATGGCTCTTATGCAAAAAGGTCTTGTCGATCTGTAGTAGGACTGTATGTTAGTGGATGGGACGGATCCTGAAACCATCCATTGGTTTATTGCGTCAGATAAGATGTTGCTTGCAAAGTCGTCTGAAAATAAGTCTTTAGGTTTCTTGGGGTAGCTGCAAGCCGGGAGAGTTACAAATTCCCACGGTGAGTAGGTACCTAGTTTGGGACCAGAGGTGATCGGAAAGTACTTTCAGGTTCGTACCCAGTGTTAAGTATGCAGTCTTTTATAGGGCTGGAGAATAGAAGTCATAGTGTACGGCTGTACGCCGGGCTAAAAGCCCGCCACAGCCTGGTACCGGCGCGTCTCTGGTAACGATCATTGGGCCGCCTGTGGGAAAATGGTTGCTTAAGCGCTAGGAAGCTGGTGGATTTCAAGGTTATGAAACACGCAAACGCGCGCCAACAGAGAAAGCATAAGTAGACCGATGAACAATCAAATGAAGCCGCCTTGTTCAAAACTATGTTTCGACCTAGTTCGCCTCTTTTCGTTTCTTCTGGTTGAGAGTCATCCCCGGATGACCCAGCCCGCTGGACCGGCGGTTAGCGTGGATGATGGAAGCGGAGTGGACCGACCTCTGCCGCGTATCTTTACTGTCACGCGTAAAACCCACTATACCACTAGCATAAGTGTAAGGCACCTTACTACAGGTACTAATGCAAAATAGGCCATATATACTCGTGACATTTACCGTTTCAACCATGCACTGTAGCAAAGTGGGAACATTGCTTGCATGGATACGCCAGTCATTAGAAAAATCCAAGCATCACCATCCCTCGACTTTGAAAATTCGGGAAGTCTTACTTTTTTTATTTCTTTTTCCCTCCGAAAATACAGCCAGCAAACACGAAACACAAGACTCGAGCTCCAAGAATATTTTCTCCGGCATGACCAATATGATGCCCGATCAGCCTGGCATCATTCCTAAATCAGATATTGAAGTTCTAAGTTAGCAGATCAATGATGATGAAGGACTGTACCGAATTCGAGCTGGTAGAAGGGTGCACTATCTCACAATACCCGGTCATGAGAATCGCGAATGTATTTCGACGAACTTACTCTGTGCCGGCCGTTCCTTCTCATACCTAAGCTTCTACCCTTTCCGGATACAGACTGGGTTACTATGCGACTCTTTCGTGGCTCAGATGGCCGCGTGAATTCGGCCATCTCCTTCAAGCCGCTTGCTCAGATAGAGTCGACCTGGCATCCCCGACATATCGACGTACTCTCATTGAAACTCATCAAGTATCACAAAAAGCGCATTCGAGAGGTGGAGTTCGAGGAGAAGACTGCAATATCGAAAGTTGCGGTTCTGGAGTGGCTCGTGCCGCAACTTAGAAGTAGCGCTGCTGGTATTGCGTCGAGCAGACCTAGAGATGATGTCGGGCGTTCCTGACTAAGCGTTGATGGCTTTACTGCATTAACGTCCTGGATCATTCTACAGTAGTTATCCTAGTAACAGGAACGCCAATGTGTGGAAAACGCCCGATAAATGGAATATTTTCTCATCTCTTTGCAGGGGTGTTTTGGGTCCTTCTCGTAGTATTTTCACCCCTGTTTATGGAATTCGCCCTCTAACCGGAACGATTCGAGGCAAAACAGGGATGTCTGAGTTCGTTCCAGTTACTAGGATAACCACTGTACCAATATTGAGCTCCAAATCGCAAGCGAACTTGGACAATATGTGGTCATTTGTATGGGAATCCATAACAGGGCATCAAGTTGGCCAGGGAACGGTAACGACAGCGAGTGCTAGCCAGCGCCCCGGCGCTAGCTCGGCAACATCACGTGACACATTCCGGCCAGTCAGGAAACGGGACCGCCAACAGGAACACATGGATTACAGTGTTTACGCCAACCTCACCAACCAGCGGCACCAGCAGTCCGCCGGCCAGGTTCAAACAGGCGACTCACACCAGGCAGCATTGGAGGTCCGCCAACCACCATCATTGTCCACCACCTCCACAACGCCGTGGCTAACATTATCTAGCACGCCTTGCTCACGTTCACGCCTTGCTCACGCGCACACATTCCCCGCGCGCACATCGCATCGCATCGCATCGCACTGTCCCCGGCCACCCCAGGGACCGTTGATCTCCCTTCTATCTCATCGTCGGTCAACATCACGAGACGCCAATCTCGCCCACTATCTATCCATCAATCTATCGGGCGCGCTTACATCGCCACACTTCCAAACAAACCCAGACCCGATCTGACTAGACTCCACAGCTACCCCAGGCTCTCCCAGAATCGCGAACCTTGAGATGTGTCCCGGCTTCTGCTGAGCTCCTCTCCACATCTCCATTCCGATCCGGTTCCTCATCGATAGCATTTCAACCAACCCACGGACGGCCAGCGCACTCCTGACTCCCCGCCATGGCCGTTCCCTCCCATTTCCACATGCCCGGGGCCTTTCACGCCGAGGGCGTCCACCCAGGCCTATTTCGCCCACCCATCTCCCCCAGCGCTAGCGCCACCTATGGTTATTCTGCTTCGCGCGCGACTGCATCTGTCGATTCCCACACGAGGCGCAAGCGACACCGCGATGAAATCTCCCGATCCCAGGAGATGCCTGTCGACGACGACCTCGAGGGAAACGGCTTTTTCGGTACCCCCACTGTGCACAGCAGACCAGAGCTTCGACACTACCAGCTCGCCGGCCAGCTCGATACGCCGAATGGAGGGCCCGGTGATAACAGCTTGATGGACGAGAGCATGTACTCGGACTCGGACTATCGCAGAGCTTTGGGATCGAAACGTGCTTGTGACGACATGGACCGCAACGTATCCGGCCCGACAACCCTTTTCAACCTGCCGCCGGAGCCTACCACTCCCCAGGGATGGGGAAGCTTTGCATTTTCGACCATCGGCGGTGTCGTCGGGAAGGTATGGGAATTCTGCAAGACTGGCGCATTCCGGGGCTTTCAAGCCGGTGGAGGAAGGTCTTTCCGTGTGACTGCTGGCGGCGTCCAAGAGATTCACTCCCTGAGCGAGAAGCCCCAAGACGAGGATCATCACGTACCTGGCCGCTACCCCCAGATGGATTATCAGACTGAGCACCATCACCTCCAACCCGAGCCGTATCAGCAGCTCGAGCCGGCGGAGGAGCGAATCAACAGCGGAGCGTCAACGCCGACGGGACCAGCCGCAAAGCGCAGACATACAGATCACCGAGACGAGCTGGGACGAAACTGGGTCATGGTCGGCGACTCAAAACCATCATTCGATGTTAAGACTCCGCAACGACGCCCTCATCGACCGACTCAGCGATCCCGCAACTCTGGCCCGTCTCTGGCCACTGGTCGACGCATCAGCGTCCCGACCCCTCGCGTGGCAACGTCGACTCCTACTCCCAATCATCGCCGACAATCCAGCCGTCCATCCAGCCGCCCATCCAGCCGCCTGTCCTATGCACCTTCACCCGCCTTGCCATCTCCTCGACCCGCAACCACTGCATCGACGGCTTCCTTTGCGACGTTTGGCACTCCCAATTCCTCTTCACCATCCAAGATTCCTCAGCCAGCCAACACCCGCCGCCGACACACCATGGCCCCTTCTCCTTCTCCGGCCATCCAAGGACACCGCCGGACCCACAGCAATGCTTCTACAGCTTCGGGTCGTGGATCCATTGAGGAAAGCCCGCGTCTGAATGCCGAGGCCAAGCATCTCGCAGCCCGTCGCAGGATGGAGGAGCGCGACACGGATGTACGTATTTCGGCATTCAACAAGCAGCTGCAGGACATGATCCGGCAGGGCAGGGAGGCTTTGGGAACAACTATAGAGGTCGAAGGGACCTGGGAGGATGAGGATTAAGCGGACAAAGAAGGCTTGAGTCCTTCGCGTCTCCCTCGTACAAACCCCTGGTGTCTGCTCCTCTTCTCATTCGTCCCACTAATACCCTCTTTCTTCTTCACATATGTTTTATTTTTTTTATTACTTTTTAAACGGACAGCACCACAGGCCCACGAAAGGATTTGCGAAGATCTTGGCGGCGGAGTTTATCGGTTTCTTCTTTCTGATGGAGTTAGGGGTTGATTGATTATCAAAGGGTGACGGAGCTGGGGGGGCCACCCCGGCTCGAGTTTCCATTCCATATTTATCCAGGCCAGGCTGATGTAGGTACCATGCCTACCATGCCTGCTATCCCCGGCAGTTGTGTGTACCTATCAGGTGGTGGGAATCTGCGCACTATTTAAATCAAAATGACGAATTCTCAGACACGTCAAGGGCCAGTTGCGCAATTTGCTTGTATATGTGTTGTGCATAGGCTAGGCCCATGTCAAATTGATGGACCCATATTCGTAAGTCATGACGTACCGAACCTACGTGGAGCTAGTAGGCACCCCCTGGTCATGGGATCTCGGGTGGTCGCATGAGCACGAACGCTTTTGGGTGGTGCGGCGGGCGGAAGTCGGTGGCAGCACCGACGAGGTGCGACATGGATGTCGTTGACCTTGTGATGTCTTCCCCATGGCGCAACGATGCCCCTGGGGGGTTTTCATCAAGGGACCGCACGTTGTCGTGGACGCGGACGCGGTCGAGTCGGGCGGCTGCAGTTGAAGAGCGTTGTGCAGAGGAAGCCGAGCCGGGCGGCGTTTGTGCCGCCGTGCAACCAAGCCGCTGGGGCCGCTCTGGCTTACACGTCCAAAATCTATATCGGTGGCCCTTTTAAGAAGTCAACAGCCACGCGGAAAACCGATCGGCGGGAACGTGCACGGCTGATTGGCTTCACTCTGGGGGGGAGCATCAAGTCCACGGGCTCGACGTGGACTCCCCGAAGGCGTTGTAACGTGTAGGGGTGGGACGGTTGACGGATGTCGTTGGGACCCCTAAGCGGCAACCGCCCGGGATGACCTGGGGAGACGACCGACGGCCCGCACGCAGCGAGAAGATACTCCCCGATGGCCTGTGGGTTGCCAGGGTGCGTGACGGGGACCTCGTCGCTGCCCCCCCACCCTCCTCCTTCTGCTCGTCGTCGTCGCCGTCGTCCTTCCTTTTGCTCAGGGATGGCGTCTGCAAGGATGCGAGGTGGTTGGCATTTGTCAAATGTAGCCGTGTAAGCCGCCGGATGCAAGCCGCACCGAGCCGCAGCAGCGGCACAAACGCGCACAAGCGCAGCAGAGTTTGACTGGGACGTTGGAGAGCAGAAACGGAAAGCGAAGCCAAATGCGAAGAACCGAAAAGTAAAAGAAAAGAATAGTCTGACTACTTCTCTGATTCATTCCCCGCCTCGCCGCTCATTGTATGTGTCATAAGCAAATCCTCGTCACCCTCCCCATCAGATTTTTCTTCCTGCTATGCCCTTGTCGCCTCCTCCCCACACCGACGAACCGACATCCGCTCTAGTGCATGCAACCCTCCCAAGTCCCCGAACCCACAGGGCCGAAACCCACCCTCCGACATCCGGGAATGGCCACTCCGGCGGCCGGTACGAGATGCGCAGAGGAGCCGGGAGCATCCTCACTTGCCGCTCTGTAGCCGGCGATCCACCGTCGATGGTCCAGATCCAAATGGGCCGATGGGCGACTTTTCAAGGTGCGAAAAGCGCCTTTTCCCAATCCTCTCCTCCTCCCCCCGCCAGCCCATCTCTGCCTCCCATCTCCTCGCCCTCCCCAATGCCATGTCTCCCTCGAGGACGACGGCCTCGCCTCCCGTAACGTCTCTCCGTACAGCCTCTTCGTCGCCAGTGCCCGCGCCTGCCCCGCCAATGGCCAAGCAGAAATCCGCCTCTTCGTCCTCTGCGGCGGCATCCCCGTCGGCGGCATCGTCGCGGCGTTCGGGCCGCTCGTGCAAAGCCCGTTCGCTGGCCTGCCGCGAGTGTCGCGATCGCAAGATTCGCTGCGACGGTGGCCGTCCGACCTGCGACTCGTGCCGTCGCCGTGGTCTCGGTGCAAACCAGTGCGTCTATCCAGAGATTGAGCATGAGGGCTCCATCGCCTCTTCGAGAAGGTAAGCATGCGACCAAACCAGCGACGGGTGTAAGTGGGCGGCGATGAGCGATAAGTTGGCTAACCACAACCCGCCCTTTGCACAGTTACATCCGCGTTTTGCAGAAGCGCGTGCAGGAACTCGAGGCTCGAGAACAGCACTTGGTAGGTCTTTTTTATTATTATTATTACTATTGGTCTGAATCGGCCAAGTCTCGCAGCCGTTGCTTTCCCGTGCCTCTCTATTGCGTCGTTTCATCATCCCCTAACTGTGTTTCCCGCAGCTCGCTAGCCAAAACCAACGTGCCTTGGCCGGCTCGCCGCAATCACAGGATGACGCCTGGGCAAAGCCCTTCGCCTCGCCAGGCTCTGTGCCTCTGCAGCCAAAGCCTATCACATCCACGGAACATGTCCTCCCGTCTATTCACTCCGAAATCGCGGGGTTTCCCAGCGCTGCAGGCTCGCTCCCCATGGCCCACGAGCCATCCAACTCCAGCTATTACCCGCAGGCTTCAGCCCAGATGGGCACCAGTCCCCCCTCACCGACGACCTCGAGGACGTCTCCCCCATCAAGTCGTCGTTTGGCTCCTACTCCACCAACGTCAAGGCCGCCATCATGCTCGAGAAGATCGCCCTGCCGGCTCCCGGGCTCATGGACGAACTCCTAGGAGAGTACTTCGACCTGGACTGGATCACCATGCCCGTTGTGCACCGACCCAGCTTCTTCCAGCGCTATCACCGCCTCATCGCCGTGGCCAACTCGAGGTACCGCCGGGATATCCCTCTCGCGGAGGCAACGGAATTAGCTACCACCTTCAGTCTCCTCCTCGGGATGCTCGCTATCGGGCAGCTGTCGAAGGCGGGAAACGCCAACCCCACCGCAACTGACCTGTCCATGGCCAACGACTTCCACGAGCAGGCCAAGGCCCTTCTGCTCTCCGACCTCGTCACCGCCCCGTCTCTGCCTGTTGTCCAGGCACTAATTATTCACGCCCGATTTCTTCGTCGTCGTGGCTCCACCCAGGACAGCTGGGTGCTGACCGGATTTGCGCACCGACTGGCCGAGGGTCTTTTGTTGCACCTCGATCTCCCTGCCAAAACTGTGTCTGAGCGCGAGGACCAGAGGAGGACCTGGTGCGCTTGCGTGCTACTGATGCGGTAGGTATTGATGGAGCATACACATTTGAACGTGAACTGATTTGTCTCTCAGAATGCAAGGCGTTGCCCATGGCGGTAACTCGATCAGCAGCAGCCCCAGCTTTGGATCATTGCCCGCCGAAATCGACGATGATGAGATGGAGAGCCAACCCACCTACATGGACCGCAGTCCATCGCCTGAAACACCGTCGTGGACATCCTTCTTTGTCAACATGCTCAAACTCTCCGATGCCGTATTGCAGCCCATTCAGCAATTTTATTTCGACACCCAGCACCAGAATCTTAAGAAGGACTCAATCGCCGACATCGTCACCGCGACTCTTCGCATCGACGGCGAGCTTCAAGACTGGCACAACTCGTTGCCCCGACACCTCCAGGTTGATTCAATCTGCTCACAGAGCCAAATGGGTCTCCGACGTCAAGCCCTGCTTCTCCACATGCGCTACCTCGAAACCAAGGCCCTTCTATCTCGTGCAACTATCATGAAGTTGGTCCGACTCCACCCTGGAAAGCAACTTACCGCCATGTCGAAGGCTTTGCTCGGAGGCATCATCGACGCCTGCTGCACATCTAGCACTGAGTTGATGGATCTCATCGCCCGAGAGAAGGACCTTCTGGTTCTTGCAGGAACCCCTCAGAGCCACATCGTCACTTGTAAGTACTACAAAGCAAACGCGAAAAAAAAAAAGAAAAAAAAAATTCAACCACATGTCTAACTTTGATAGCTCTCTCCATCATTGGCATGACACTCAGCATGCTTCTTAAGATACCCATCTTGAGCGACCTCATCCGCAACCCTGCCATGTACGCCGACGACACTCGTCGATGCCTATCGCTTTCTAAGCAGTTCTATACTTCTCGCAACCAGCAGGCAGAGAAGTACATTCAGGTTTTTGAGAGCGCCGTGCAGCCGCAGCCTCGATTCTCGTCATCGCCTGGGGTCCTGGATCCAGCCCTGGAGGCCAAGACCCTGCCCGCTCTGCGCTGCGACAGGGGTGAGCCAACAAACAATGCCTCTGAGCTGGGTGGCTCAGAGATGACGATGCTGGAGGCCTGGTATCTGGGTCGACCAGAGTTGCTTGGCAGCTTTGGAGGTTTCTCCATTAGCGAGGTCCTCTCTCTGTGGTGAACGCAGCTCGATGGAGGGTCACTAATTGTTAACGACCCGAACGTTATTTAACTCAATATTTCGCAAGGAACCCCGAGCGAAGCCCGTACTCTTCGCAGACGGGTACGCCGCGGTTTGTCGTTCGTTGGCTGCCTCTAATCAGGCGTTCGCATAAATCGCTAAGCGAGGCAGAGTCAAGCGGCCGCTTCGACGGCCACCACGACCAACAAACCAAAGCAACGCGGCCAAGACCGCGCGGCGGGCGCTATTAATCCGCCCGAAACACCTTACCGCCTTCTCTCCCAATCATGGGATTCAGCCAACGCGCGCATTCTCGAAATGTAGTAGCGTTAGGCGATGTGGCGCAAAGACATGGCCGGCCTCCCGCATGATGTCCTGATGGCCATCGAGGCGGTTCGTCCGCAGCCCAAAAGGCGCAACTGGAATGAACAGAAACGAACTAGTGGAGGTCAATGTGTAAAAATGGTACTGTAAATTGCTTGTTGATACCCTGTGAGGAGTGATTGGAGGCAACATCTGGTCGGCCTCCCGATGTTGGTTGGCGCATAGCGGTCAAGGAGGATACCTGATTGCAACGGTAGCGAAAGGCGCTTACAAGCCTGATGAAAAGCTTTTGTTCGGATTATACATAGCTATAATAATGAGAGATTTTCCCTCTTCAACCCGGCCAGCCTTCCTCTTTCAAACATATTCCCCTAACTTAGTTGTATCGACCTTCTTCACATACTTTGCTAAGCGCCGACTAGGCATTGAAGTATTCAACATGAACTCGGAGTCGTCTCACTCCAGCCGAAACCTTGGCAGTCGGGCTCTGCTCGACAAGTCAGACAAGCTTCGTGAGCTTGGAATCGCGGACATGGTTCCGCTTCCACAGGTGAGCATCTTGACGGCACTCTATCCATTAACTACTATAAGTCACTAAGACCTCTCATAGATGGTGGTTGTGGGTGACCAAAGCGCTGGAAAGTCCAGTCTCCTCGATTCTCTCACGAGGGTCCAGTTCCCCCGTGCCGTTACCCTCTGTACTCGCTATGCCACCGAATTTATCTGCCGCCGTGACGAAACCAAGAGCATCTTCGTCTCTATCGTCCCGGCAGATAAAGACACAGACAGGGTGAAGGGTTTCAGACGGCAGCTGGCAAGCGTAGAAGGCGCCGACTTTGGCAACATATTCGAAGAGGTGCGTTTATATATACATGTCACGCTTGGGATGTAGATTAGATGGCCTAATGTCTCTTGCTGTAGGCAGCCAAGTATATGGGTATTGATCCCAACCCCGATGAACCTGGCTCCGGTTCAGCTTTCAGCCGTGACGTCTTGAAGGTCGAGATTAGTGGCCCCGACGAAGATCACCTCACTATTATTGATGTCCCTGGAATGTTCGAAAACGAAACCCCAGGGGTGACGACCAAAGAAGACATTGAACTCGTCAAGGAGATGGTAAAGGGTTACATCCGGCAGACCCGCACCATCATCTTGGCCGTCGTTCCGTGCAACGGTGACATTGCCAACCAGAAGATTCTCACCTACGCTAAGGAGGTAGATCCAGACGGCAGACGGACTCTTGGCGTCCTCACGAAGCCCGACTTGGCCGTTGAGAATGCCGTCAAAGACGTCATTGTCGACCTTGTTCAGGGCAAACGTCGCGACCTCCAGCTCGGCTATTGCGTGGTCAAGAACCGCGGCGCCGACGACAAGTCGTCCAGCCCGGAGGCCCGCGAGCGCCAGGAGCGGGACTTCTTCAACCACCGGCCATGGACGAAGCTTCCCGTCGACCGGGTTGGCATTCCCGCGCTGAAGAGTCGCATCCAGCAGCTCCTCATGGACCGCACCCGCAGCGAGTTCCCCAAGGTGCGAGCAGAGCTCATGGTGAAACTCAAGGAGAACAAGGAGATGCTCAGCGGCATGGGCGAGTCGCGCAGCACCACGGAGCAGCAGAGGATGTTCATTGGCGACGTGGCCAAGAAGTTTTCCCGCATCAAGGACTTCGGCCTGGACGCGTACTACAACCGGGATCCCGTTTTTGAGAACAAGGACCTGAAGCTCATCACCCGCATCCGGGACATCAACGAGCGGTTCTCGAGCGTCCTCCACGAGAAGGGCCACACGAGAAAGTTCACGTCAGCTCGCGACTGTGTCGAGAAGGCGGAGGAGTCGGAAGATGAAGCATCACCTGCATCCGCTCAGGTAGATGAAGACGAGGACGATTATGACGAGGACGTTGAAGCAGATTCCTCCACTAAGGATTCCTTCGACTATTGTAGCAACGACAACATCGGACGAGGCGACTTGTACGATAGGAAGGCGACGTTCACCATCCCCTCTCTCGGGGAAGAGGAGCTGGATGGGATTCTAGCAGAGGCCTATCATTGCCCTATGCCTCTGGACGACGATATTCTCGAGCATATCGAGCACGAATATATAACCTCTCGAGGCGACGAGCTTGGCACTGTAAGACCTTACCCCTGAATCGCCCCCCCCCAACCCCTTTTTGTCATTCTGATCATATACTAACTTAGAGCGTTGCAGTTCAGCGGAGAAATGCTCCCGACCACTTTCAAGGAGCAGTCCAAGAAATGGCTGGAGATGGCTCGCGCCCACGTGTCCAACGCCATCCTGGTGGTCCACCACTTCATCCGCAAGGTGCTCGAGTCCTGCTGCCCCGACGCCAGCGTCCGCGGCGAGCTGTGGACGTTCCTCCTCGACGGCCTCCTGAAGCGCTACCAGCATGCCATGGACCACACCGAGTTCCTCCTCGACGTCGAGTTCCGCGGCAAGTCCACCACGTACAACCCGGCATTCTGGGCCGCGCTCGAGAACATCGAGGGCGTCCGGCGCCACGCCATCAAGGAGCAGGCCGAGCAGAAGCTCCGGCGCAGCTCGTCGTCCAGCAGCTGGCGCATCGTCAGGGAGATCCTCGACGTCGCGCTCGGCGGCGGCCAACCC
Organism: Aquanectria penicillioides; assembly: GCA_003415625.1. NCBI lineage: Eukaryota > Fungi > Ascomycota > Sordariomycetes > Hypocreales > Nectriaceae > Aquanectria > Aquanectria penicillioides. Next base: position 882,919 of record PYIU01000003.1, read on the forward strand.
GTCAAGGAGACGCGGCAGCGCATCCACGACGTGCTCGAGTCGTACTACGGCATCGCGCGGAGCCGCTTCGTCGACGTCCTGTGCCAGCAGGTCGTGCACCACTTCCTCCTGCACGCGGCCGACAGCCCGCTGACGGTGCTGTCCGACACCGAGGTGCTCAAGATGACGGACGAGCAGCTCGAGACCATTGCCGGCGAGGACATGGTCTCCCGGGCCCGCCGCGAGAAGCTCACGCGTGAAATCAGCGATGTGAACAAGGCGCTGGAGATTCTACGCGGGTAGATGTACGGAGGACCGGACCGTCGACTATTGCTTGTAGCTAACGAGCATTCATTTAATTTCAGCTGTCAAGTTTTGGAAGTCAAGGAGATAAAATGTTGAGAAGTTGGATAGACCTACTACTGCACTGCACGTTCGCTTTGTTTTATGTTGGAGATGATTGCTTTGGCTAGTTTTGATACCAATGACTTTTTACATGAACTTGTTCTTATACAAGTTATGACATGAACATGACGAAACTTATCCTTCCTTGTCTTCGGTTTCCTTTAAAACATAGATTTATTGATCAAATTCGGCGCGATCTTACGAAGGATCTCACATTTCACACACCATCACTCCTGTCAACTTTGAAAATTTTTTGGCACTCTTGATAATGCTTTGGAGAGGCCATCGTCTCGTTTTTGTCATTTCATCTGTACTCATACACGTACAAATCTCTTGTGATCCACCCTTCGTTGATTCTTCAAAATCAAGGCCAGTTTGTCGACCTATGCTGTGTTGGCCCATTGTTCTATGTGCCACCCAAAAATGCAAATCTAAAAGGTATCATCGTCTAAAAACACAAAGTATGTCCCAATTCCGAATCAAACGCCAAAAATGTAGAGCAGAAATTTCAACGCCACTTGTGGCAAAGCCAAATATCGAAGGGAGTTGATGGTTGCGGGAACTGGTGGCTCCATATCACTTGGATAGCAGCGAACCGACGTCTTGGAGCTGAACGGAATTCAACAAGGGAGGGGGGCCTCCCCTGTCAATCCTGCCCCAGCCTGCTCCCCAGCTCGGCAGTGGCTGCGGGGGGCCTTCGTTGAACGGGCCTGATCGGAAGATCTCGTCCTCGGTGGTCGCGGAGCTTCGCGTGCTCATGGCGATCTCGTTGGTTCCCGAGCTGCTTGACTTGGCCTTGTGGCGCTTGCGCCAAAAACGAGTCCTCCTCAAACGCGAGTTTTCAGCCATGATTTCGGGTGAGGTCATGATTCCTACACGGTCCGCCTTGCGGTTCTTGTGGAACCCGGCTCCTGATCTGGGATAAGAAAACCCTGCTGGCCGTCCACCCCGGAATGGATTCCACCCTCGCATCTTGGGGGATCCGAGACTGATGCTGCCGTTGCAACCGGCGTTGTAACTGGTTCGTGGCTCACCCGAAAGCTCTTCGAGGGTCATGCCCTTAGTCTCTGGGATGAGCAAGGAGACCAGAGTGCCGAAGAGCATGAAGAGAGCAAAAAGCTGAAGGAGGCGGTTGATACTCGGAGAGCATTCAAGACCCTGGCATCCTGGAGTTTTGCCATGTCGGATCAAAGGAATACTGACGCCTTGGGCAATGATGGCTCCAATTTTGCCCATGGCGGCAGACAGACCGTGGCCGGTTGAGCGGTATCGTGTTGGGAAGCATTCGCCGGGTACAATGAATGTCGTGGTGTTGGGGCCGGCGTTGAAGAGAAATTGGCCAATAATGTACAGAGCAAGCATGGCACCTTCACTGAGATGTTTGTAGGCAAACCCGAGAATGCAAAAGACAACGGTCAGAAGTACAAAACCAATCACCTGGAGCGGTTTTCGTCCAATGGTATCGATGGTGAAGACGGCGAACCAATATCCGGGTATGGATCCCGCACAGGTCAAGATGATCATACCGACTGCTTGGTTATGAAGCTTGTCGTAGATGTTGCTTCCGGTGCCGTATCCAATCGCTTGGAGAACAATAGTGTTGTTGAGGCCGAGGCCATAAAACGCCAGGTCCTATTCCACAGTTAGAATCTGTTGATGAGAGGCACTAAGCCCAAGGAACCCACCAAAAAGAACCATGAAAGAGTAGTGCCAAGGAGCATCTTGAAATTGGACCACTGGCGGAAGAAAGCGATGAGGTCAGCCCAAGAGGCATGAGGAATATTCAGCGTCCGTCCAGCGATACGCTTGCTTCGTTCCTGCTGAATCACATCGACGGTGCCCTTGGTCTTGCTTGAAACGTAAGCTTTGATGTCGGCATCTGCCTTCTCGACGTCATGTTCAATGTCGAAAGTGTATCGGGGTGTTTCGGGGATGGTGATTCGGTAATAGAGGGCCACGCAAGCGGGAGCGGCGCCGACTCCGACGATGATGCGCCACGCTCGATCGGCAGCCAGGCGGCACTCGTCACCACAGGCACTTTCATTAGCCGCCTGCATATACGACTCTTTGAAGCCGACGGTAGTAACGAGGGCCACAATCGCGCACACTAACTGGCCGAAGCCTTGCATCGAGAAAACGGCTGCCACCATCGCGCCACGCCACCTAGTGGGAGCGAACCTAGCCCATCCGAGTCAGCCGGCGTCCAGATCTCGATCAAGCTTCGCACGGCAAGCCACAAAACTCCATCGGCTAATGCCTAACAACTTACTCAGAAGTAATAACTGAAGAGAGCGGGTAGTCCCCTCCAATACCAATGCCCTGTAACAAGTCAGTACCAAGACAGTCGCTCACAAAATTGGAACAGGGTTCATACCATCAGGACCCGCCAGAAAATCAGCAGTCCGGTTGAGCCCATGGAAGGGCTGGAGGAAACCAGTGCGCAACTAAGGGTGGCTAGGATGATGATGGCAAGCTCAACACCATACATACGGCGGCGTCCAAAGGCACTAGTTTCCAAAGATTAGAATAAAAGTGTCACGCGAGAATGAGCCATTTCGATGATGCTTACTCGGCAAGTCGACCAAAGAGAAGCATACCGACAACGATTCCTGCGCTTGTCGAAGCCTTCAAAGCCTGATTGACAGGGTCAGGTAAATAGCCATTGTTGCCGCCAAAGCCGTTTCGGTTGTCCTTGTCCCCCCAGAAGACTACACCGAGCAGGGTGACGACAAGGTTGATGGCAAAGATGTCATAGGAGTCGAGGAAGAAGCCTACGCCGGCAACTAGCACGGCTCGTACATCTGTATGGTTTGTTAGCATACATGGATGTCACCAAGGCCGAATATGAGTATCACGTACGGTATAGGCCAAAGGGGACCTTGTCGATTTCGGACAAGGCCAGGCGGCGGCGGAGGTTGGGGTCTGAGATGTGAGAATAGTCGTTCCAAAAATTGTGAAAGGCATTGTTGCCGCCATAGGTGCGGTGGTCGTCGTTGTACCCGCTTGCTGGCGGCGGCAGCATTTCGTCGTCTAGAGCAGGCATGTTGGAGGTTTTATGGGAAGCGGGGAGCGTGGGAAGAGAGTCTCGTAGGCGACGACATGGGTTGACGGGTTGGGCAGGGCGATGCCGTCGTCAAGATTGTGATTGAGAACCCGGAGGATGATGTTTAGGCTGCGCGCACCGAAGACATGAATGTGAGCGCTTGAGGAGGAGGCGTTGCAGTAAGATGCCAAAACCGGGCAGGCCGTAGTGTCGCGGAGGCAGAAGATCACCGGCTGCCTAAAGAGGATGAAGGCCGGGGGCTTAGCTCCGTGGGTTTTTTTTCTTTCCTGGCAGAGCAAGTTCGAGGTGCGAGAAAGCAACAGCAATAGCGGCAGGCCGAAGGCGGTTATTTGGCAACTGAGAGAGGGCCTAGGAGCAGCGGGTGCGACTATCCAGCAGGGTTATCGGGGCGATTTGAAATCTGGGTTGACGACCGGGGAATGGCAGGGCGGATATGTTGCGATGGGTCAAGAGGAGGAAGCGGAGGCGATCGATACACGGTCGTCAGTCGTCTTTGTCGTCGGGTAAAGGCGTAGGCATGCGTCGAGTCCAGAAGGGCGTGGCCAGCAAGGTTGCGCTGGAGTTGTGACGAAGATGGAGGGTGGGAGCGGCGTGGGTTTTGTTCTTGGAGAGCAGTGGGAGGAGAATAAGCCTGGGCCTGGGGATAAAGCAGAAGAACTGGGAGGGGGAGTGTACAAGGGCTGGTGCAGGACCCATGCAATCAGCGGTAGCCGCAGAACTCGGCAAGTTTATGGGGGGTGTACAGGCAGGAAAGGGTTGTCGGGGGGAGGGGTGTGTGGGGAGGGAGAATCAAGAGCTGCTATTCTGCAGCCTCCAACGCCCCAGGGCAAACAACGCCTTAGACTAACAAAGACGACCAGCAAAGACAATGGGCGCTGGAGGAGGAGGAGGAGGAGGAGGAGGAGGAGGAGCAACAGGAGCGACGAGATGGAGTGAGTGGATGGCGGATGGATTGAATGGGGGAGCATGGGGGGGGGATCACAGAGGCTAGTCCCGCTGGGTCAGGCCCTGTCCCTGTCGGTGCGAGGGTGTGAGGGTGCGTGGGTGCAGGCTGTTTTAGAAGGTGGAGATGGGTTGAGGGCCTCACTGGCCGGGGGCTGGTGAAGGGATCCAGTCGGAGCCACTGGAAGCCGACGAAGAAGCCCACTAGAAGGAACCCACCTCCTGCATTGAGCGTAGCCGCAACAGGGATCTGCAACGGGTACTTGGGTACCTAGCCGAGTATCTCCAACGTGGTCAAGATGGTCCAGGTGGCCCAGGTAGGAAGTCCGCCCAGCCAGCCAGCCAGCATGGTGCAGCCCAGCACCGCAAACGCGCCACGGAGCGAGATACCAGTGCAATATCATGTAGAGCAGCATATGTACCTGCTGTTGCGTATCCAGCCAGGCCGGGCACTGCACTGGTCTTGGCTACGCCCAGGGCCTCTGTAGTTATGGCGTGTGCTTGTGCTGTGGCCGGAGCCTGTCATACTGGCCCAGTTGCTTGTGCTTGTGCTTGCTCTTTGTTACCCATTACCTACCAGTGCTACCACCGTACCTACCACCCGCCTTTTCTTTCCCCCCTCCCCCCTCCCTTCTCCCTTCTCCCTTCTCCCTTCGTCTCGCCCCTCTCCTCGGTCCTCTAAAATAGAAAGCATCGGTACCTAATGGACCTAACGGAGGGGACGCCCTAATTACCAGTTATGCTCCGTGCACCAATCGCCGCTTGTGATGGCGACCTCAGTCACATATGCTCACATACGAACACACAAGCACTTTTGTTCAATGGCACACTACACGGCCCAGCATAACCAGCATCATGGTATTCTCAGCGACTCTCAAACGTCTCAACTTCAAGCCCCGTTCACGCCCACCGGAAGCTTCCACCACCGAGACTTCCACTGGCTCACTGGGCCGGGGGGGGGGAAACCTTTGTGGAGCCAAGCTTCTGACGCCAACAGGTGTGTGGGTGGTGTCGAGAGAGACCAAGCCGACCTGAAAGACACCCCGCTAACTGGCTGGGCGAATGTGTTCGTCCGAGCAATGTCTTTTTTTTTTTGCTTGCTTCGTCTCCCTGTTTTTCGAGCCATTTCCACCCATCCTGATTGGTAAAACGATGGACTTTGAATTACAAAAGCGACGGCCACAAGACACAAACAAACACACTCTCTCTTGTCCCTCTCTCACGCCCTCTCTTACGCCCTCTCCTACGCCCTCTCTCACGCACTCGTCGTCGCGGACGAAACCAGATCTTGCCTGCTTACTTTCTGCACAATAGCACATACAGCACAGCACACGTGCATCCATATTCGTCATCACATCCCTGGCCATGACGAGACGATCCTGTCAGCGTAGGGCGCGCAAAGTCCCAGACCTACACATGTGCATGTGGCAGGCATGTGCACTGGCGCTGCCCAATGAGCCAGGCCCCCTCCCTTGGCGACGTTACACCGAAGTCCTCTGTACCGATTCGGCATTCTGCAGTGAAGAAAACTAAGAAGATTGAGCCCCCGATCCCCTGTCGAAACTTGTCGCCACTCCCACCCCGGGACGCTGGCTAGTGGCTCTACAGTTGCCTAGTGGCTCGCCTCACCCACTAACACTGGCTGTAGGTACCTACATATCCGTACCCGTTTGGTTTCTCTGGGTCCAGGCTGCCTCCATAATTTTACATGTTTTTTTTTTTTCCTTCTGGAAGCTCAACAGAAGCGTTGGGCAAGATTCGCCTCGACTTCCACCTAAGCTTCCATGCATCATGAATCTGAAATTGAATTTCCAAGCACATGGTCCGCGTCGCACATGTCGCCACCGCAAATCCAACGACTATCGAAATGCTAGCTTTCCCTGCATCGCCTAGGCGATCGTCTGCTTTGCATGCAAACACAACCACAGGCTACCGAGAGTGGTTTGAAAACACAAAAAATCAAAGACATCCAAGCATCCTCCCACCCACCACTAAGTTGCTAGCTGCCTATGGCTTGAAGTGTAAGAACTGACCAGCATCAATTCCTGCACGTTAACCGCCAATCGTGGCCACACTCTCACGCCTTGTTCCTGACTGCCGACCTAGCAATACTCTCGCATCACTTTTCTGCACCTTGACAAATTCTCTGAATATACCCCCATTCGACTCTCTTGCAAATCTCTCTCCCCCACTTCGTTCCCCATCACCGAGCTCCTCAACAGGCAGTGCTCCCAAAATGAGTTCCGGTACCTGTGCAGTACTTGGCGGCGGATTGCTATTAGTGCCGCATCCCAACACCCAAGCAGGTCCAAAACCATTTATTACGTACAACCAACGGCGCAATGTGGGAATTCTCATCGTTTCGTACGTAAACAAATTTATCGTCATGCCACTAATACCCGAGTCTATCACCTCATTATTGCCTCCTGCCGTTACCTTCTTGACACACGTCTAACGTCGATGGATACCGTCGGGCCCCCGATCGCGGGCGGATAGCAGATGACGGATGGCGTGTGTCGGATCGACTCTCCGGAACGATCCAACATGCCCTCGTACAGACGACTTGCCTCTCCGTCTCGATCTTCGACAAGCCTCATCCTGGCCGGCTGGATCGTGCCAGCCTGGTCGCGTCTCTCACGGACCCATCACACTACCGTACCTACTCGACAGCACTGTTTCCTAGCTACCTCCGTACCATGGTCCTTGTTCGCGTCGTCTGCAATGGAGTAGCTGCGCCATGGCTCGGTGAAACACCCCTAGTTCGTACCAGTGGCGTCCCCAACTCAATCAAACATCTTGACACAATGCCCACCGATTTCGCCTGGGGCCTGGCCTGAGCTCTGTCTGCCAAGATCCATTGAATTGCAAAATTGGATCCACTGACTCTGGCCTTCTACGCGGCTTCTAGCCCCTCCCCTTGAGCGAGACCACGTTGGCATGGTTCAGAGGGCTAACCTGGCGACAGCCATCTTGGCATCGCCAGAGCTGACCCCTTGCCAGCGGAGGAGGTAGGTGGAACTATCATCAATCCGTATTCCATGTTGGATGTATCTGTACGGAGTAGGGCGCGCTCTCCCCCCCCCCCGCTCTCTCTGCCTCCTCTCCCTCTGCCTATACTCCATATGAGTGTGCACGCAGGTGACGAGACAAGACTCACCGCGATCTGATACCGCAACTCATTAATTACCTCCTGTCGTGCCCCCAATTCCACCTACACGTGCTCGCAACATCCCACTACCCTGTCGACAGCCGCTTGGACACCGGCGACAAGGGCTTAAAACCATAGCCTCGGGAGACAGCCCGACCGAGTGACAAGCTCCGACAAGCATCTCCCTCGCCCCTGCGTGGAATGCCTTCTTTGTGGCTAACCTTCGATTGTGTCGCTTCTCAATGTCTCAGCCAGCAGCGCTCTTGGGGGACGGTTTCGGGGACGTTCTCGGACTCACAGCGGAAGCCCTCCCAAACACAGCCAATCGGTCCTCCACGTGTGCGCCCCTGGCTTGGATCCTCTTCCCCACACCTAAACTCGATTCTCCAAGCCATTGCACATCAGGCTGGACTTCCTACCTAACTACGTACATGGGACAAGCGCACGAGTGCAACATCTTACATAGCCTAGTACCAACCATACCTACCGTACCTACCGCACCTACGGATGGATGGATACCTGCCTTACCTCTTGATATAGCACGCCCGACGTTTTACGGGTCAATAGCTACCCGCTCTCTGCATGAACCAGCCAAGCTGCTGCCACTCGGCTGGCATCGTCAATGCCTCCCAAGAGCCTCTCGTCCACTCAACAGCCAATGCCGCCCATCCAGTGCCGTCTAAATGGCGCGGTCACAGCAGCGGCATCGCGACATCAAGTCACAGATTGATTGCTCCTGAGGATCGCTCCCCTTGGACGGCCCCAACGCCGAGAAGCCTCTCAAACCACCTTGGATTTCGGGTAGTGGCCAATGGCGTGGGCCCGAGCCTCTTCAGGAGCGCGTTGCATTGCGCTATGGGTCGGTCATCCCGTAATGTTGAATTCGGCCCCAGGGCTGTTTCGCCGTTGCTGACGGAGACCCGTCAAACCACCCCGGCGGGATTGAGACGGGCCATTGCCTTCAGCAGCCAAGTTCTCGTACCCAGTAAATCCATCGAGTTGAGCCACTGCCCGCACGTGGATGCGGTCGCCGCTCTTCACCATCCTGCTCTCCCCCGTTAGTCCTCCTGCCTCTCCAGTTTAGGTTTCCCCTCAAAAGATCATCCCAGGATCGCCGACCGAATAAGAAGAGTGCGAAGGAGTCTTGTCCAGCCCCAACTGCGCGGGCCTCTCCACGCCGACATGAGACGTCGTAAAGCTATCGGCTCTCGTTTGTTTGACGTAACAAAACCTTCCCAGCTGCCCGGGAGGTACGCGGCCTGCCCAGCCTCTAGGCTTGGCTCACGCTCCGTTTGCTGCCATCCATCTCGCACGCCGGTTTATCCCCTCACAGGGAGGCAGTGACTGGGCCGCCTCGATTCCTTCACAGCATTGCCTCGCCGCGCTCGACACCGAGAAATCAGCCACGGGACATGCACGTGTGTCTCCTATAGGAGCCGTGGCATATGGGATTTGTCCGTCCACCTCGAGCTCAGCACGCAGAGTCGCAGCGATACCCCGGAAACATGTGGTCTTATCACAGCGGGCACCCCGATTTCCCCGGTAAAGCCTCACGCGACACGCCTTTTAATTAGTTGTTTAACTTGTTTTCGCATATCACGATTACTCGGTGTGCCTCGAAGAGGCCGCTCGGTTTTTCTACTCTCTGCTTGTACCTGTGCTCTGATATAGAGTCGGTAGGACTGCACCCATCCAACGGCTGTGGCGTCCCCTCGACCCCTGAATTGGCCGCCTGCATCGGCCCGGATCTTGCTGCGAACCACCGCACCAGATCATCTCGACCTCGGTCGAAGCCTCGCCCTCCAATGGTGGACAGAAGTCCAGGGCTTTGAAAGGCAGGTCCGCTGGTCTAGCGCTATAGCGCCGTGGGAGAGCGTGGGGGAGACGGGCCTGCCAGTTACTGAAAGGAGATATCCCGGATTGGGGCCATTCCCGAATGCTGACCGACAAACGCCGAGCTGAAAAACATGATGCCATTGGACTTGGGGGACCAAGGAACCGGGCCAGCAGCACAATTAAGCCTGCTGCTTCCCCGCATCAGCGCGCGTTTGCGTCTTGTGGCTCCCTGTCCTCGGTGACCCCCCAGGCAGTTTAGTTAGCCTGTCTCGTAAAGCGTATTGCTCTGAAGGATCGAGGAGTAAACTGCTACGTAGTGAATGATCCTACGCATCCTGGGTTGCTTATCGAGGCTAAGTTATCGGCGCACGAACCAACCCCAATCTGTCTACCGATTGGCTACAACCGAGTCCCGAAGCTGCTTGTGTGCTTGTGCTCTGCTGTACCTTGCATCTAGAGACTCGCAAGTTAACTCCTGCATAGCGCTTTTCTCGCTAGTTCGGGTGATGAGATGTGACCTCCACGTTCTAGAACTCAGGTGCGAGAATCTTTCGAGACTGTAGCTGCTGTAAGTGTACATATGACATGTCTGTCCTTGCCAGGTAAGGACACCGACGGGCGAGGCTGCATAGCTCTAGATTGTGACTATTGAACATCGAATACGTATTATTATTATTATAGCGTACTGATGTTTGTCTGCCTAGAACGTGATAGCGCCTGCTTGACGGATGGTTCTTTTCGTGCTGTGTCTTTCCGCTCTGTCTACTTTCCTCACGTTTTATGAGAAGCATGCTAAAGAAACGCCCTGGATCCGACACCTTGCTTTTGCTCACTCGCCCTCCTAATTTCTGTCTATTTTGATCTAACATCGTTGAAGATAAGTTACCGTCCAATGCTGTTGTGCGGTGGGGGGTTTGCTGTTTTCTTGGGCCCGATCGGAGTAAAGCTATTTGTTGGGACACTTGGCGTTAGCATTTGTTCCATAGCATCTCGGCCCTTTGAATATGGCACTTACGCTATTTGGAAATTCCACGACAAGGAATTCACTAATGTTGTTGGCAGTGGTCACCTGGAGGGGGACTGATAGTGACAGAGAGAGTCATGCCAAAGGAGCCTGCGGTCAATGTGACAGAGATGGCGTAGGTTCGAGAAATGAGACAAGAATGAAAGGTGGGGAGAAATATCTTCTTCCGCGAGGCGGGCATCGTAAACGGGATGGCCAGTGTGGCGACGTGCTTGACAAGCCCGATGTCCTCATAGCCAACACTCAGGGATGCCTCAACCATTGCAGACAGGTCGACCTCTTCGTGACCTGGAAATAATTTCGCCGAGTCTCTCTGGCCGGGACATTCAGACTGCTTGTTCCAAACTAATGGCCCGGGTTGCACGTGGTGATCTTCGTCGATGTTGTCTATGGCACCACTGGGCTGGGCAACACCTCATTCGGGTTTCCGAGGTTAGGAAACTTGTTCACGTGCATAACGGAGAAGTATGTCGTCCCATGATCTTTGCTGTTATGCAGGAGATGTCTGGTGGCGGCACATCTGCTGATGTCGGGCTGAATCCGAGATTGAGCCTGAGCGCAGATCCCGTGCCCCGAAGGGTATTGATGGAAAGCTCGACAGGACAAGGTTGAAAGGCCAAGACTTCCAAACGGCCAAGGTACGGAGAAAGCAGATTCTGTCGGATCTTCTTGGCCTGAGATAGTTGATATCTCTGGTCGGTGGGGATGATGTGGAGAGGAGCTTCTTCAGTGACCAAGCGCACTACTCTTACTTGCCGACGACTTTCAATGCGGTTAACTCTTCCAGACTCATGCATTCTCTGCACAATTCGAGCCTCGACGGCATACTCAATGCTCACCATCTCCGGAGCCAGATCATTGCCCTCCCAGGACCCTATTGTTGGCGGGAGTTGCAAGTGCTGGTCCTACACCATGGTGCCGCAGTCAGGGCTGCTGCACGGGGCAGTACCAAGCTGCGACGGAACGAAAAAAGCGAACGGGAACCTGTAAAGGTTGCCAACCTTTAAGATGCGAGTTTCCGGGAGCTATTCCTCAGAAATAGGCATGCTGAGCCACAGAAGAGCGCGAGATGCGACTAATGTGCAAGGTCTTAGGAAGTCGACCTTGGTTGTCAAACGAAATTGTCCTTCGAGGCTCCACTGTCAGGCAACCTGATATGACCGATCCGCTAGTATAGATTCGAGACTCGAAATAGTGATCGATGTCGACTTTGATAGGCGACTCTTTACCATGGCGAGATCCGAGCCAACTCGGGTGATGCCCTTCAGGTGTGACTGCCATCGGACGAGGAGTCATGGTTGCCGGAAAGGAGCACAAAGGGCGGAGTAGAGTCGACTCTCTGAATTCCATGCTGCTGAGCTGCTCATGTTCTCTCCTTCTGTGTCTCTGCTGTGGGTACCAACAACACGCCCATCGCTGGTCATGTCTGGCGATGCCACATCAAATTGCCACGCGCAGGACAATGGGCGCCCTTTTTTTTTCTGTCTTCTTGTCAAGGCAGATTAGCTATCTGAAAGCTAACCCTTGAAAAAAAGAGAGAAAAGGCTCTCCGAGCTGGTGGAATGCCAGGCTATCATAAACAACTTCCTTTACTGTAAGTAGAGTATAGCCATGAAAGTGTCTGGCTATATTAGGGAACTCGAATGCCTCTCACCCCCACAGAAATCATCGGCCCCTGGGTTAGTTTATAATTACACCTCATGGCCTCAAGTCATCTCGGCGGTAAATCCTTTTTTTTCCCCTAATTCTAACCATGGCTTCATCCGTCCATTGCTTGTCTACGACAGGCGCAAAGCATGCCATTCAAAAGACCCGTCGATAGGGCGCGATGACAAGGCGCCCAGCCAATCGGAGGGGCGCCCGACCGCCAGTTGGCGTACCGAAACCGGCTGCAACGGGACTAAATTTACGTCCAAAGTTCATGCTGTAGGGCCGCGGCTTGGGTTTGTGGGCAAGACACAGGCATGGCGATTGTTTTACTTTCCTTTCTTCTCGGGCCTTTGCTCGATAGATAATGACGGAGGCGGTGATATGAGCCTTGCGCAACCCCCGCACCTGCACTGCGCAGCCCAAAGCAACAGCCCAGAGTTCCCCCATCAAGCACATCGTATCGAGATATCGAGAGTGGGGTACGGAGCATAGATTCGGATACTTGGAGTCTTGGATCAACCCCCATCAACCCGTGTCTTAGCTTCACGGGTGAGAAGGACTTCGACATGGCGTCTGGGAATGTTTCTGCCGATGGCACATTCCTCGACGTCACCTTGGAGGATCTTCTCAGCGAGGAGATATACTTCTCCTCCGACAGCCTCGCCTCTGCCGACGTGGTGCTGCACAATGGGACTCCAACTCCCGGCCATGCCAACGCAGACAACTGGTGGCTCGCTGCCGATATCCCCCAATCGATTGGGATGCCACAGGTCAACATGGTCAGGCCCCTGACGGCTCGCAGCCGCCCAGCTCTGCGTCGACGCCCGCGTCGTTGACACACCAATCATCGATACTGGGTCACAACCCTGGCGAGATCCGCACCAGCACCCGGCCACGGCCAGCTTTCCCAGGACCTTGGCTCCGCTTTCATCGTCTTCTACTCCCCTTGATGCCTCGCCGACTGTGTCTTCAGCAAAGTCGGGGATACGGTTTAGCAAAGAGTCGATCCGCATCTTGAACAAATGGCTCTCGGAACATAGGAGCCACCCCTATGCGGATGAGAGCGATAGGCGGATCCTCCAGCAGCAAACCGGGCTGAGCAAAGCGCAAATTGCAAACTGGCTTGCTAACGCACGCCGCCGCGGCAAGATTCCGACCTCAAAGGCTTCTCCCTCTGCTCAGTCGAGCAGCTCTGTGAAGCCAATCGATGTGCCCGCAAGACCAGCAACACCGGCTGTTCGAAACGACTCATCCCAAATGAACCCACTTCAAAGATGGGTCGACTCCCCCCGGAACATGAGCCAGCTAGTGTCAGTGATATTGCTCGTGCAGTGGCATCCACATCGAGTCTCTCCCCTCGTGAGTTCATACAGGCCACCCTTCATCAACATCCGACTAGTATATGGTTTCATTGACTAACATGTACACCAGGACCTAATAATTTACATAACAACGACTTGGCTCGAGGCGGGTCAGACAAGTCTCTCCACCACACCTCTTCCGCAACAAGTGTTGATTCCTCTTGCTCGGCCGGCGGTTCACTAGCTTCTGCTGCTTCACACGCCAGTCAAGACTCACTTGGCTTGTTCAGGCAGCCTTCTTTGCGGTCTCGTTCACGTCGTCGGAAACGAGGTCTCAAGTCCAATAGTCGAAACACATTCCTCATCACCACCGGGAAAACCTACCAATGCACCTTCTGCACTGAAACCTTTGGTCAGAAGCATGACTGGCGACGCCACGAACATGCGCTTCACTTACCCCTCGAGAGATGGGTTTGCGCGCCACACGGGCCTCGCACTTGTGATCCAGACAGCAATGTACAGTCCTGCGTGTTTTGTGGTCAGGTTGATCCAGATGATGCTCATATACAAAGTCACAATTACTCCATGTGTCAAGATCGATCGGCTCACTGGAGAACCTTTAACCGAAAGGACCATCTGAATCAGCACTTGCGACTAGTTCACAACGCAAAGTTTACCGAGCGTCTTATGAAGCCTTGGAGAACTCCAATGCCAGAGATTCGATCTCGATGTGGATTTTGCGCATGCACCATAGAAACCTGGGACTCTCGGATCCAACATCTAGCGAATCACTTCAAAGCCGGAAACACAATGGCCGACTGGAAGGGGGATTGGGGCTTTGAGCCCCATATCCAAGACCTTGTTGAGAATTCAATACCACCATGTAAGTGACTTGTGATGTACACTATTTCCACACTGTCAGATGCATCTAATATGACCACATAGACTTTATTGAGACGGAGCGTAATAGTCCGTTTCCTTTTGAAGGCAGTCGGGCCTTGGTTGATACACCTCGAAGTGCTTACGAGCTAATAAAGCTGGAGCTGGCCTATTTCATGCAAAACCAGTTTAATTCGACTACGAGAATGCCAACTAACGAAGAAATGCAACTCGAAGGGTGTCGGATTATTCTAGCATCTGAAGCCGCATACCAACAGGAGGTTTTGTTCTCACACTCTTTCTCCTGGCTACAAGATTTAATCACGTCGGAGAATGATATTCTCCAAAAGGCAAGACGTAGTCGGATTCGGTCACCAGCAGAAAGCCGACTCTTCTCTCTTAAAATTAGTGGGAAGAATAGTCTATTCGAAGGATGTCCCTTTGAGACACAGCTCCATGAGTTTGTAACGGCTCAGCAGCAATTGGGACTCCCAATCACAGAAAGCGGCCTCAAGGACGAGGCTTGCTGCATTATCGGACGTATGGAAGAAATCTCAACCACTCCATCCGATTTCATCGCGACTTGGCTCGTGAGGCTCATTCACACTTCATCAAACTGGCTTTCTGGTTTCTGTCAACGACACGGACTCTCGTTGCAGGTTAATTTCGAAGGCCAAGAGTGCAACACTGCTGCAACCATTCAACAATACACTAGGCTCGAGCCTGAAATGGCGAATTACGTATCCATGCAGAAGGCCATGGGAATTGAGCCAGGAGATACAGACCTTCGACGGCAGGCTCGCGTTATCGTCTACGGGCCTGACACCGGGGGTAACCAGACTGCTGCCGATGATGACTATTGGCTTGCAGCTTTCAAGCAACGGCATTCAGTGTTAACAATTACCACCGATACCCCAGGTCCATCCCGTCAGGCCCCGAAATCTGCCCCTGCAACTAGAGGCGTGTCGTCATCGCCAGTGGCTTTCAACCCTGGGGACAACGACCCCGTTGATTCACAAGTTCCAGGTGACACTGCAAAAGATGATTCGATCCGGGAAGCCCGGTCCCTAGTTATGAAGGCGGGAAGCTTTTTCATCAGCGATCCCAACTTCTATCGATGGATGAACGAGGAGCTAGCCCGGTGGGTTTCAGGAACCATGTCGCCTCACAACCCGAATTGCCACGTCCCATCCGACAAGGAGATCCAGCACTATGCTCGCTGGATCACGTACAACGAGTGAGTTTGATCGTTATTCATCGGTGGCTGTGTGTGGCGCTGACAACTCTAGTGATGATCCTTTGAACCAGACTATCGCCGAGAATGAAGATTGGCTGGATGCCTTCAAACGTGAAATGGGAATTTCAAACAATTAAGCAATTTTGCATATTATAATCGAGACAGAACTCCGCCCAGTTGTAACTAAGAAAGACTGACAGGCTCAAACTATGTTGCGTCCATGATGATACCCTACCCTAGAGCTACCCAAGCACCCTCAATTGAACCACACAAATTTCAATAAGAGACTTCATTCTTAGAAGCTCAATAAATCGATTAGGGACCGCCAAAAATAACAAGGCGAGGGAATCTTATGGACATGAGTTTCTCGGGTAATTAGCCAAGGTCATCAACAATAGACCAAGTGACAACTGTGTTTCTGAACCTCAGTGTCAATGTTCTTGGCCTGAGTTCTAAGATCTCTGGACTCATTTCAATCTCTACTACTAGTTGATGCCGATGAGCAAGGATTTGAATTTTCATCGTTGACAGTTATTTTCTAACTTATACTAGCAGTTGAAACCTAGTTGCCCTGTTGAAATCATGTCTTCCGGAAAATTGTTTCCCCTTACTTTTGACCAGGACAAACTGCCTGCTTATGCTGATGCCACCCTATTCTTGCAATACCTTGCGTTCTGTGTTACCAAGCAGTGATGTCTTCCACCTCTGCTTCGCCAAAGGTACTAGACTTGGTCAACTGTCCCACACTCGCCTCTTCAGGTGCACTGCCGTCCTTGCTCATGATGTCGGGCAACACCTCCTTGAGGAAACCAAGCACGTAGCTGTTGACCTGCTCAAACTGCAGCAGGAAGGCATCGTGACCCTCTGGGCTGTCAATGCGCTCTAGCCGTGCATCCTTGATGTGCTCTGCAATCTCTTCCTGCTCTGCAAAGGTAAAGAGGCCATCGCTCTCAATGCCCAGAACCAGAGTAGGTTGCTCAATCAAAGCCAGAGCATCAGCAATGGTATCTGCCCGATTCCTAGAGACATCGTGGGTGTCTAGCTTGCGGGTCATGGCAATATAACAGTTGCTGTCAAACCGCTTGACGAACTTGCCGCCTTGGTATCGCAGGTATGACTGAGCTGAGAAGTAAGTCGAAGTGGGAAGCGAGTCACCACCAGTGAGGCTGCCTCCCTTATTGGGGCCGTGGAACTGGGGGTCAGCCACATCGGGGGTTACGGCTGGGGGGTTGGGGCTAGAGGAACTGTTGTCGCGCGATCGTGTCGTGCGCTTCACATTGTGGCCGTCGTTGTGAATATGGAAGTGTGCCTCCGACGGAGTGCTTGGGCGGGGCCGCTCCCGGATGGTTTGCACCTTGGTGGGATCGGGGATGTTGCGGCCGAACCGAGATTCGAAAGAGTTACGGCTTCGGTATGTCAACAAAGCTGACATTCGCGCAGCACCGAGACCGGTAGAAGGGGGGTCGTCGAAGGAATAGTATCCATCGTCGTACTTGGGGTCGGCGTAAATGCTCTGACGCTGCGCCTCGCCCCAGCTGATGCCCCATGCACTGTGTCTGCTTGAGGTGGCAATAGGAACGACACATCGAATATAGTCCTTGCCAAAGTAGGCCCATTCAAGAACGAACATACCGCCCAGGGATCCTCCAATGACGGCAGCAATCTGCTTGACGCCAAGATCATTCAGGACAAGCCGATGAAGACTAGGGGCATTAGCACGAATAAAATGTGATACAGATTCACGTAAACCGAAAAGAAAAGCAGAAACCTACTTGACATCATCGCGGATGGTTGTGAGAGGGAATTCAGGCCCATACCGGCCCTTGCTAGGGTCGTTATCCTTAGCTGTGACGGGGCTTGCAGTTCCATACGGGCTGCCCAAGCTGTTCATACAGACGATAAAGAATCTCGAGGTATCAAAAGCTCGGCCAGGGCCTCCAAGCAAAGGGCCCCACCAGTCACTGACATCAGCGCTGCCAGTGAGGGCGTGGCAGATGACCATGGCGTTGTCGCCCTCAGGGTTGAGTTTGCCCCTGGTCGTGTAAGCGACTGGGACATTGTGGAGAACCACACCGGACTCGAGAGTGAACTCGGGAACAATGGCTATTTGCTGGTCGGGGATGAGAGCAGCAAACGGGTTCTCAGGTTGCGATTGCGTTCTTTCTTGCAGGTATTCAGCCACCGGTCTTTTTCTGATGCGTGCGATAGTGCGACGGGATAAGGGATAACAAAGCCACTGGGCAACGGAGATGATTCATGATGAGATGATACGAGAAGAAGAAATACTGACCATAGTGCTTCTGCGAGCCGCCATTGGCGATCGTGTCTTGGGTCATTGCGTAGTTGGCGTCCTTTTCGTGGGACTGCCAGGAGCAAAAAGCGTATATAAAATGAGGGAGGGGCTATAAGACGGATGAGATTTCTGATGCTGCAGTCAGAACACAAGACGACTTGCAACCAAAACTGGATCCCACAAAATAGTCGGCCTCTAGTCGGTCTCAGTTCGAATCCCAAACAAACTTATGACTCCAGCAAGTTCGCAGAGTGAGTGGTGAGTCTTTGCGATGGCGCAATTCACCCCGTCGGCGACTGTCTCTGACTCAGCCAATCGGCGCCTTGGCCGGCAGTCGGAAGGTTGATCTGTGGCTCAATTGCCCCCAAACGCCTTAGAAAGGGCCCAGCAGAGGCCCCAAATCGGCCGGCAGCGGCAGTCTCTGCCAAACGCCAAGTCACGTGAGGCTAGCGGCGCCGAAACGGAGCGGAGCTGGGAGGAATGGATCCAGGACCGACCTGGGCAAGCAGGCACGACCAGAACGCGGCCAGAGGCTGCAGAGATCAAGAGGCGCCGAGGTACGTACTCGCCGACACGAAAATGTCATGGTCCGTGCACCTCAGTCCCCCGTTTAGCTCAGCGGCAGCCTTGTCACCACCGTTTCCCCAGGAAGGCTGCCAAAGGTCGTGACACTTGAGGAGCTTCGCTGCTTGCTGAGGTTTGCCGCATTGCATTGCATCGCCAACGCGAGAACCGCCATCCCTTTGACGCTTTGATAACGGGGTATTCCACCAGGTCCAATATCGCTCCTCGTCGAGTTGGCATTCGGCCGCCCGTGTGTCTTTTCATTTCAGATTCGTTCCCTTGCAGCATCTTTTCGTTTCGCAATCCAAACTCCTTTGTTCTCGCCGTCAAACCTTTCATTTCGGCATCACCAGCACCCCCTCCAGAGGTAGTTCGCGACCAGCAACCCCGCTCCGTCCCCCACGTATCGTGTGGCTCATTCCTTGACTATAGTTCATCCGCAGAAGAGCCCTCTTCGTCATCTCCCCGGCCAGCCGACCCCCAATGAGATAATCAGCGCCCCCAGCCCGAACCCTCGAGAGCCATGCCTCCGAAGCGCAAGAGACCCGAGCGACTGTCGACCGAGGGAGGAAGATCTTCGCCACACCGTCCCGGCGACACCGCAATGGGGCAACACGATCGCGACGATAACCCCGGACGCGGACGTGGTCGAGGCGGCCATCATCGTGGGATGGGGCGTCGCGACTCGTCGCAAAGCCTCGGCCGTGGTCCCCACAACCATCAACAGCATCACCACCAACAAATGTCATCGCCAGCTCAACGACGGCCTAACTCTTCGTCCCAGCAATCGTCCCAGCACCCTCCGCCGCCGCCGCCGCCTCCGCAGCCCGCGAAAGCCCCAACTCCCGCCCCGGCTCCGGTTCCTGTTCCTCAGCTGGTCGCGAGGCCGGTCTCTCCAGCTCGAGTGAACTATTGCTACGATCACCTCACAGATGAGAGGATCAGAACCTGGGCCGATCGCGGCCGAGATGATATTGTTCAGCATGGAAAGCAGTCGCGGGACGACGTCGACATCATTGAGCTATCCAGCCTGTTTCAAGACTTCATCTATGCTGTTGTTGAAGCTCGCCTGGACCCTACGGATGCTGGTACCTGCGTCAAGGAGATGCTTGGAGAGGAAACGTCAGAGATGATTAAGGATTCTTACGCATTCGCACCCCACACTATCTTCCTTGACTCCTTGACTACCGTTCTGGAAAATGACCCGACCATCTACCGACTTTCTCTCCGCCAATTCCTTATCGCCACAAATGTCTCCCCAGGCCTTATGCGACAAGTTCTTGATGCACAGGTTCTGCAGCAGCTGGGCCTCATTAGGGATAACTTTCACAAACTTGGTATCAAACAGGCCACCAACCTCCTATATCGACAAGCCAACTATAATCTTCTTCGTGAAGAAACGGAAGGCTACTCTAAACTAATTACCGAGCTGTTTACTACTAGTAGTACAAGCAGCTCTTCGCCGCCACCACCTGAGATGGCTGAGCAGACGTTCGAACGGGTCAAAGCCCTTATTGGAACATTTGACTTGGACGTGGGCAGAGTCTTGGATGTCACCCTCGACGTTGCCGCAGCCGTCTTGATCAAGCAATTCAAGTTCTTTGTCAAGTTTCTGAGAGTCAGTTCTTGGTGGCCGCGATCACACCTCAAGTTTAGCGCTGCCGTTTACACTGGCGGCCTACCCCTCTGGGCAACTCCCGGATATTCTTATTGGTCCACGACTGACGAGGATGAAGAAACTGTGGCCGAGAATAAACGACTGCGTGACACAGCTTTCTGGGGACGCGCGCGAGAGGTTCACCTCGCCGCGTTCTTTGAGCTAGGTGGTCGACAAGTCGCGGATTCGGATGCCAGGCAGTTGACCATTACTAGTGGCGCTGATGGCGAAGACGCAGTTGCTGACTTCGAGCGGCACTGGGTAGAAGAGACCAAGACTCTGCCACCTCCTGGAAATCGAACAGCAGCACAGCTTCTGGGATTCAAGCTTCGATTCTATAACTCTGAAGCTCGAGAGGAGACGGATGTTCTCCCGGCGAATTTACTATATCTCGCCGCTTTGCTCATCAAGATTGGTTTCATTTCTCTCACTGATTTATACCCTCATTTGTCTCCAGCTGATGAGGGTATGGAACAAGTCCGCGAGAAAGAGATGAAGAAGATTGAGGAGGAGGAACGTACCTCCCGCGGAGGACCCATGAACGCCCTGCTTATGGCTGGTGTGCTTCCCCAGGGTGATGATGACAACCCAAACTCTACAAACCTTCCCAGACGAGACATCCCGAAGAAGGCTGAAGCTGAGCAGAAGGAAGCCGCACCCGAAGCAGCCGACAACAAAGCAAAGCTCCCAGAACCCTTGGAACAGAAGGTTTCGCTTCTCATCCAACTCCTCACCATTGGAGCCCTCCCCGAGTCGCTGTTCATCCTGGGTCGTTTCCCTTGGATTCCGGAGGCGTTCCCCGAAGTTCTGGATCGCCTTCATCGCATCCTTCACTACTCCGTCGAAAAAGTGTTCAACGACAGCCGGCCCATTCCTTCTGGCGATGCTGAATGCCCTACCAAACTTGTCCCCGACTTCGATCAATCTGGCCTTCCCAAGGGTAGCGTTCGACTAAACAGGCTAACGACGAGGAAGTCCCTTAGGTGGCCCTTCCCCGACAAAGCCGATACCAATGAGACACAGAACTATCGATTTTACTGGGACGAATGGGCGGACAACATCCCGATTTGCCAAACAGTGGACGACATTTTCACTCTGTGTGGCACTCTTCTCAACATATCCGGCGTCAATATTGGCAAGGACGAGGCTCTTCTGACGAAGTTGGCGAGGATCGGTGCTAAGAGTCTCTCTGAAGACACTTCAGAGGTTAACCTGGCTCGATGGCATGACCTCCTTCGAAGGCTTCTTCTGCCTGCCCTTAGTCACACCAAGGCCAATGCCTCTGTGGTAAATGCAATCTGGGAACTTCTCAAGCATTACCCCATCACCACTCGGTACTCTATGTATGCGGAGTGGTTCGAAGGCCAGATTTCTCGACTCCCGGCCATGAAAGCTGCCTTCGCACGCGCAACTTCCGAGACCCGCGGTACCATGAAGCGTGTATCATTGACCAACCTGAGTGAAATGGCAAAGAAGCTCGCAAAAACTAGCTACTCATCGCCTGGTATCGTTTTCCGCGTTGCTTTTGAGCAGCTGGAGTCGTATCCCAACTTGATTGAGGCGTTTGTTGAGTGTGCCAAGTACTTCACAGACCTTTCATATGATGTGTTGGTTTGGTCGCTGATGAGCTCTCTTGGCAAGTCCAGAAGTCGCACCCAGGCTGACCATGCACTCACCACTAGCAAGTGGCTTCAAGCTCTGTCAAGATTCTCTGGCAGAGTCTTCCGACGATACACGGTCCTACATGCTACTCCTGTTCTTCAATATGTCAACAACCAATTATTGAAGGGCAACTCGACCGACTTGATCATTCTCAAGGAACTCATCTCTTCGATGGGCGGCATCGTTGACCAAGTCGATTTCACGGATCATCAAGTGCTTTCCATGGCTGGAGGTCAATGCTTGCGACGCCACACCCTAATCCGCGGCCAAGACAGGCGCTTTGAGAACGTCAAAAGCTCAAAGCGACTCCTGCAAGCCCTGACAGAATCGAAGCTTGCTGCCCAGCTTCTCATCAACTTGACTCAATATCGCCAAGCAGCGCTCTTCCAAGTGCCCGAGGATGAAGCGCACATCAAATACCTATCATCTATCATTGATGACTCTCATCAAATTTTGATCCAATACCTTGATCTTCTGTGGAGCAACTTGGACCCCTCGGCCTTTGATGCACTTGTTCCTTCAATCACTGAGTTGATCAAAAGTTACGGCTTGGACACGAGTCTGGCCTTCCTCATCGGCCGGTCTAGTCTTGCCCATCGTATGTTCCCATGGAAACCAAAGAAATTGGAAGAAAACAAAGAAAAGAGTCAACCATCCGCCAGTGCTGATAAGGACGGTGATGTGTCAATGGCTGATACCAAGGCTACACCCGGAGACGATGACACCCCCAGCCAAGAAGCTGCCGTGACAGAGGAGCAACAGGTGAGTCCTCAGGACCTACCGCGGTTCGATTCAGCAACTAATTTCAACCAACTACAGAAACCTGATAATTCTTCAATGATCAAGACAGCGCTGCAGCCGATTGTGGACTCAATTCAAGATACTATTCGACCGGAAGTTTGGCAGAAGATCACACCAGATCTTTATGTCACATTCTGGGCGCTTCAGTTGGGCGATCTCTTCTGCCCAGACAAGATCTACAGACAAGAGAAGGAGCGTCTCAAGAGCGAAGAGATTGCCGTTTCTCGAGACCGGACTGACATGTCACGGAAGGGACAAGAGCGAAAAATGGAGAAGAGAAAGGAGCTTATGCAGCTCCAGATCGGTCTCTCCGAGGAATGTTGGGAGCATCTACTTCGACAAGGCAAGTGGAAGGCGTTCTTGAGCAAGCAGTTCCAGACGTCATTCCCAGAGCCCAAGGCAAAACCGGATGCTATCTCAGACATATTGCTGGAGCAGTGCTTCCTCCCTCGAATGCTTCTGTCAAACGCCGACGCTGAATACACCCATCGATTCATCAAGACCCTTCATGAATTGAATGCACCTGGCTTTAAGCTCATGTCTCTTTATGACAGGTTGTTCAACGCTAACCGACTACGATCACTCATTTTCACTGCTACTGTCATGGAGGCGGAATACCTGGGCCGGTTTTTGAAGCTTATTTTGGAGGATTTGTCGAGGTGGCACAAAAACTCTCCTGTCCCCAACGAAAAGGACGCCAAATCTTCGAAAGATCAGGCTCGACTTGGAGCATACGAGAAAGAAGGCAAAGGCCCAAGCGAACAGCCTCGCCTTGGATTTGCCTTGACCTTTGATGAGAACGGAAAGCCCTTAACTTTTGTGGAGCATGCCCAGTTCAAGGATATGCTGTTCCGTTGGCATAAGAACCTGAACATGGCCCTCCGATCATGTTTGGAGGGTACGGAATGGATGCATATGAGGAACGCCATCAGTGTACTGAAGGCTGTGCTCGACTTTTTCCCTGCCATCGACTTCATGGCCACCAAATTCACTGCTCTTCTTCAGACGATCACCAAGCAGGAGATGGCAGCCAAGCCATCGCCAGATAGCGAAGCGGGTGGACGCGTGGATTTGGCGGTTGCGGCGCAAGGTGCCATGTCAGAGCTCCAGAGAAGAAAATCGAAATGGGTTATGGTCCAGGCATTCCGGCCCGGAAGCGTAAGTTGCCTCTATTATCGCAGACTTGAGCAAATCTAACAATTAGAGAAGGGGGGCGCCTCGCAGACTGATGCCGACAAATCAGGCCTTCGTGCCACCGCGCCAGAATTCAGGCCTATCTCTAAGTAAGAACAGAAACATCCGGAGACTTGTGGCACCAAACACTAATGCCCTCTCAGAGCAAGTGGAGGCAAGCAGACGATGAATGAGGAAGAGGATGGCGAGGTCCAAGACGGCAAGGATATGAAGTCACCAGGACCTGATGCCAATTCTAAATCTGGCTCAGCTTCCTTAAAGGACAGCCTCCCCGCAAAGCCAGCAGGTCTACATAAGGACGCGCCAAAACGAGATTCTACAGGATCAGGCCCATCACGAAATTCCACACCGAACTCGGGTCCTGGTGCTGGGTTGAATGGGTCCAAAGGCGACTCGCGACCAAATACTCTCCCGGACCGCCCGCCTCACACTCTGCCTAGCCGGCCGAACGTTCCCATTCCGACACATGTTACGCCTGAGCGATTCAGTCAGCAAAGGGGCCATGAGCGTCGGGATGGCAAAGAGCCGCGTGAGCCTCGTTCAAGGGATAATCGAGATACTCGAGAGCCGCGTGAAAGTCGCGATCCCCGAGAGCCTCGGGATTCTCGTGAGAATAGGGATCATCGGGAAATGCGCGAGCCTCGTGACAATCGCCAATTTGACCAGGCCCGACCTGACCGACCTCGCGACTACTCCGACCGAAGAGCCCCTGACCAAGGCCGTGATTCCACAAGGCCAGATGCTGGTCCTCGTCGAAACGAACATGACCGAGATCGACAACGTGACAGCAGAGGCGGGCGGACTCATGAGCCAACACATGGACGGCTTAATGACTCACCAGCTCCCGCTCCCACGACTTCGGCTCAAGCCGCGTCCGCGGAACCCTCCGAGCCGATCATGAACCCAGACCGAGCAGCTTTGTTTGCAAAGGATGGACAAGATCGCGTGCGAGCTCCTGACTCTGAGAGAAACACCCGCTCTCGACGACCAACATCAGCTAATGATCCGATGGACTCTATCAACCCAGATAGAGCTGCCTTGATCGAAGATAGAGACAACACCCCATCACGCCCCCCCAGGGAGGAGCGTGATCGTAATAACCGTGGCCAATCACCGCGACGTGGCGGGCGTTTTGGGCATGACAATCCCCCCCTGGAGGTAGTCGTGAGGACCGACACGACCGGCCTTATCCTCCAGACCATCGCCAGCCAGGAAGAGACCCCCGAGACCGTTCCCCGTTGCCGGGAGGTTACAGAGGCGAAAGGCCAATGGACCGAGAGGGCCTCCCGAATAAGGGTCGGGATGCCTCAGGCTTTGCCGGCGCTTCTCGGGGTCCCGATTCTGACCACAAAGGACCTCATCAAGATCATAGCTACGGACGGCTCAACGCGATTCAGAACGTCACTGATATCCCATTTGGACCGAGGGGCCGGGGTCGCGGAGCTGCTAGAGGCGGCCACGGGGGGCCTCAAAACCTACCTGGCCGGCTAGACAACCGATTCTCCGGACCCGATTCTGACCAGCCACCAACCCCAGACCGACCTCCGCCTACGGGGCCCGCATCAGGTCGAGGACGCCGTGGCGGCTACGAGTCGAACACGGGGCCTCAGACCCCTTCAGGGACCCCTGGTGGCCCTCCTCATTCCGAGAGATCTAGGAACACCGGCCCCGGACCGTCGGCCTCTTCCCCTGGCTCAACTAATGCAACACCATCTGGAGTCCATCCCGAACGCCTGGCGCAAATTGGTGGCCCCCTTCCCCCACCGCCACCTCCAGGCCCACCTCCTCACGTACATGGCCGTCAGTCGATGCAGGGCACGAATACCCCCGACCGAGGGTCTGGGCATGGACCAAGACACAACGCTGGCGGTTATTCGGGATCGCCCGCAGGCGAAGGTGGTGTTCCTACGGGCCCGTCTGCTAACAATGAGCGATCTCGATCTGGTAACAACAGTAGAAGGCAGCTCGCAGGCATCAACAGCACTCTCCAGGCAAACGTGCCCGAGGTGAGCCGTAGCAGTAGCATGCGAAGAAACCAACCAAGGCAGACGCTCGGCAACTCAGACGCTCAGGTCTTGACTGGTGGATCCCCTGTGTCAACGCCGTCGCAAGAACGACAAGATCCAATTCGACACGAATCATCCAACCGAGGACCTGCGAATGGAGACGAGGCATCTGGGCGCGGCGAACATGAACGTAGCCGTCGGGAGAGTCGATCAAGTCGGCCATCGCGGCGAGGTAGCCGCGAGCGAGATCGTGATCGGAGCCCTGGGCGGGAACGCGAAGGCAAAGAGCATCGCGAGTACCGGGACCGACGGTCAGGGGCCGGCGAAGGAAATAGGGAAGAGCGTGAAACCCGCAGATCGAATCGAGACCAGAGCGGAAGTGGACGAGAGCCAATGGGCCCGCCTAGCGGCGGTGGTAGGGATGTTGGCGTTGGCACCGGCAGAGAGAGTCGGCATCGGAATGACGGGCAGGGACCCCGAGGGGAACAACAAGATTGGGGAAACAACAACAGGGGTGGACGCGGAGGACCCAGAGATGGGGGACACGGAGGTCACGGAGGTCACGGAGGGCATGGAGGACAAAGACAAGAGGAACGACGAGAAGGAAGAGAGGAGCGTGGCAGAAAGAGGCGAAGCGAAGAGGGAGCCGGTGCTCCCTCGAACGAGCGCGAGAAGAGGCCGAGACGATAAAAGAAGAGACCGGGAATCCTTCTGTGTGGTTGAGTACGAAAAGGATGTTAGTGGGAAGAAGGGACGGCACGAATCCATGGGAGGAACAAGGGCAACCGATCGAGAGCAGGAACGAGAGCAAGAGCGAGAGTCAGCAAGATCAAGACAGAGAGGAGGAGAGAGACGAAGACGGCAGCCCGTGGACGATACGCGACACGGACGCACTCATCATCTCGGCGTTTTCTGGACCAAAGTTCTGTTATTTTTTTTATCCTCTCCAGTCAAACCAAAACCAGCTTCCCTTCGACGGACTACATTACTGCTTATCTACATTACTTTGCACAACAACATTTTATTATTATTTTTTTTTACATCTCATTTCAATTCGGATACTCTTGTCATTACTATTTGTCTGTCATAAGGGAAGGGACTACGAAATTTTGATTTTGGTTGACAAGCGTGTCGCAATCAGAATGCCAATGGGGGGAGGTCATGCAACCAAAGAAAATACAACAATTTTTTCCACACCAAAAGGGAGATAACAAACCGTCCCATGGTCTTTGTCTGGTATCACTGGGAATTAAACTGGATGGCATAAATGATGATTGTGCCAACGGGCAGTCTAGAGTGGCGCAGGAGGGGGGTTACATGCATTTCTCAAAGAGTTGTGATACCCGGAAAGCCGCGAAAGTTTTCCATGTAAGATTGGCGATTTTTGGTTTTCAAAAAGAAAAAGGTAGCATTTCAGGCTGATTGCTGATTGTTGATGAATGAGATGGTGGGCTGGAGATGACTTTGAGAATAAAATGCTCAGCCAAAAGCCAACCCAAGGCGATGGATGGACCAGGGACCAATTTTGGTCAGGGGGTAACGGTGATGGTAATGTCTCAGAGTTTCGGAGTGGACAGGGTTGGGAGGAGGTATAGGGGTGGAAGAGGGAAGGGTAGGAAGCACAATAATAGTGATGTTCATGAATGGTGTTTGGTTTCTTGATTGAATTGGTTGTAGCAAGGGGGCTTTGGGATCTACATGTAGGACGATGTAAGTCAGTGAGGAGCTGGGGCGCACGTAGAGGAGGATGTTGGATGAGATGAGGATGAGACGTGGTCGTAGGGCCGCCGTGGTTGGTCCACTCGTGTGCTTTGGGACGCGGCAAGATTGGGCGAGGGTGGGGCGGTTCCGGAAAAGCGGCATCTAAAGAGTCGGCATTGCATCATATCCGTGCCTCTGTGCCAGAGTGGGAAATTAGTGGAGGTGGAGGCCGAGGCTGACTGGGATCTGCGACGATGGGGGCGTTGGTCCTCCAAAAGGTCCCCTAATAATGCAGCGGCAGAGAAGACGAGGAAGAAGAAGAAGAAGAAGAAGAAGAAGGACAAGAAGAACAGCGCATGGCGCAGGACAGCTCAGTGTTGGCAGCTACATGGCTGTTGGCATGCGTGTAACGCTGGGTCGAGGCCGCGTCTCCTCCCTCTGCTTGGCGCCGTAGCGTTTCAGCTTCCGCTCTGCGCTTGTTCCCCAGCGCCAAGTCGCCAAGTCGGCACATTCCAGCGCCCAGAGCTGCCTCGATCGCCAAGGGAACGTGATGGTGGTGATCGGTGGTGGGTTGGTGCTGTCACCAGCCGGTGTTAATAGTGGGCGCCTCTTCAGCTGTGGGCAGTTGGCTGCCTCCATCGACTCGCTGCTTGCAAGAACGATTGGGCATCTGCGTCTCCGAACCCCCGAGAGGAGCTTCACGGTTCACACAGCCACGCCCGAGCCACGAGGGTTGGAACACCAGCTCGTGCTGGTTTGAGCTTGGTTTTTCGAGCCTCGCAGTCCAAGTCGCAGCCGCAGTCGTCTTACTTTATCCACGCCGGCACTTGTGACCACACCTTTTATACTTGTAACTCTTACCATCGGCTACTGCGTGTTGAGTGTCTGGTATGTGTGCGTGTACGTGTACAATGCCGCCTGTCTGTTGCGTTGCTCAGGTGCCGGTGTCGAGAACGTCTGTGGGGTCCTGTGTAGATTATATTAGAAACAATGTCGCTTTTTTCCCCTACACGGAGCTGTGACGAAACACAGAGCCGAGCCAACCTCCCTTGCTCCCTCGCTCCCTCGCTCCCTCGCTCCTGCCATCGTCACTGACGGACCCATTTCGGCTCCTCTCTCTCTCCTTCTCTTTCTCTTTCTCTCCACACACACCTACGCCGCACGCCTCCCACCTCTCAACCTCGACCCAACCTTGACCTCTCGCTCCACCTCTACTTCAATACCTACGTCTCTAACTCCGCCATTGTCTACCTTGGCCTCTCCCCTCCTCTACTCAGCAAGATACTGCGCCTACCTGCGCCGACATCCATATCGATCTCCAATCTGTCACCTCGTCCGTCTAGTCTCGACCCACCGGAAAACCTCAAGCACTGCTCTGCCTCTACACGCAAACCAGCTGGGCGAAATCCACAGAAAAACCGAAACAGCCAATCCAGACTCGAACAAATCCCCAATCTACCATCTAATCAATCGCATCTTGATCGTATCGAATCGTACCACATCGCGCCGCGCCAGGCTCACACACGACATCCCTTGTGGGTTCGCACACCCTCTGCGCCGTTGCCATCATGGTAGCACAATGCAACGCCACGCTGGAGGATATGAGTACGACGCGCAATCGAACACGGCAGCTTGGAATTGCAATGCGCTAATCTTCACACAATAGCTCCTCCAGCGAACCAGGAACCCATAGTCGGTGACTTGAACTTCCACATGCTGGCTCGCTACATTGGTGGCGGCACCACCGCCATCGCCGTCATCCTCAGTGTCTTACTCGCCTACCTACACGCCTCAAACTACACCAAACCAACAGAGCAGCGACAGTACGTGATAACCGCGCCCCGTGTCGTATAGCCGCCGCGCGCCCATTCTAACCAAGATTCGATTATAGCATCATCCGCATTCTGTTCATGGTACCCGTTTACAGCATAGCTGCCCTTGCCGAGATTGTCTGGTATAATCACGCCGTCTACATCGAAGTCATTTCCACCTGCTACGAAGCCTTCGCCCTCGCCTCCTTCTTCGCTCTCGTCTGCCACTACTGCGCCCCCGATGTCCACTCGCAGAAGGTCTTCTTCCGCGAGATGAACCCTATCAAGCCCTGGATCTTTCCCCTCTCGAGCTTTGCTAAATGCTGTGGTGGCCAGCGCGGGCCCTGGAGGACGCCGAAAAGTGGTCTCACGTGGTTCAACATTTGCTGGATTTCCGTTTACCAGTACTGCTTCACTCGAATCATCGCCACCATCATTGCTGTAACTACCGAGGCCCTTGGAAGATATTGCGAAAGCTCCAACAACCCTGCATTTGGCCACATCTGGGTCAGCGCAATCAACATGGTCGCTGTTACCATCGCCATGACATGCATCATCCAGATTTATGTTCAGCTCAAGGATACTCTTGCTGAGCAGAAGCTTTTTTACCAAGATTCTCGCTATTAAACTAGTTGTGTTCCTTGTTTTGTGGCAGACGGTTCTCATCTCTGTCGGCACATCAACGATGCACGTCATCAAGCCCACATCCACAGTCTCATATCCGGACATCAAAGTCGGCATCCCTAACCTCCTAGTATGTATCGAGATGGCATTGTTCTCCATCTTTCACTTCTGGGCCTTCCCCCACCGCCCATACCGCCCCGGTGTGCCGAGGTCCTTTTATCCTGCCCCGGATGCTACGCGTGGCGGCCCCTATATCGAAAAGAAGATTCAGCCCCGAGCGGTGGTTTCCTGGGTATTCGTGCCTTCGTTGATGCTCTCAACCCCTGGGATCTGGTGAAGGCCTTTGCTCGCGGTACCCGCTGGCTGCTCTGCGGTGTCAGACGCCGCAAGGAAGACGTCAGTTACGCCAACTCTATGCAGCTCAACTCTCGACCCAGTACTCCCAACGGCGGCCGGCGCCAGTCTACCAGCTCTGACTCCCCCCTAAAGCCCGTTGGACTTGGACTTGGATTGGACAATGGCTACAACCCCAGCCGCCCTACGAACCCGGGCAGTGACAATGCGCAAGGAAACGGGCGCTACGAGCCTATGCGCAGTGAAGATCGTCCGGGACGTCTCCAGCACATGTCTCCTGAACCATATGATGCAGGCCGCTCATTCATGGCTCCACAAGGACCCCCTCCGTCTTATGGACAAGAAAGCCAAACCCCCTATGGACAAGAGCCACGACCTCCTTACCCCCATGATAGTGAATCGCATTACATGCCGGATTCCCTGTCAGCACAGGAATCAGGGGTACAGCCGTCCAGCCCGCTGGATGACCAGAGGATAGGGCGGAGACCCCAGTAAGAAAAGGGTTTATATATATCTATGTAAGCAATTGCGCATTGTTCGGAGTATTGGAGGGGAATATGGGTTTGGGTTATAAAGGGCATTTTGGATGATATCATGGCGTCGCGAGACATGCCATATTCATGTTTGTGTTTTTGGATCAACCACGGAACTAGCAAGATAATGTTATGAAGACATGACTTTTCTATCACGATGAGATCAGTTCCGAGTTTCCTTTCGTCTCAGGTTTGAAGCCTTGCGACGCCCTGTCTTGACCACGGCTAATGCTTTCTCAAAAGAGGATAGCGACGGCATGGGGCATGGATAGCCATTGAGCCGTCGGGCCTCACGGAAAACTAAATTATATGCTTAATCAAAATAGCATGTGTGAATGGAGTTGCAAGCGAAGCTTATCTCGCTCATCTTACTGGAGACTCTAACCCCAGTATCGCGAGGGGGTTGTTTCGTCTCACATTTACAAAGTGGGTTTAGCCAATGAACCCCCATCCCCTTTGTTCTGATACCTAATACATACTTTTGTTCCTCGCCTCGGCAATTGAGTTCTCACCCCCCCTTTTTTTATTATTATTATAATAATAGAAACCCTTTCTGTTTATCTAATCTCTTACCGGAATTTAGCCATTTCCAGTACACACACATATGGCAGTGTACTGTACCGTCGATCAGAGTTGCAGACGACCTCCATCCTTGCCCCCCACGCTGTTGGTGCCTTGCATCCTCAACGATTTTGGGGGCCGCGCCAAGGTCGGCGGCAAGCGCTTAGTGAACAGCCCGCCCGCCGCCACCGCTTGCGGCGGTGGCGTTAGCAAAGCTCCCAGAGGGGCAGGGCCGAGGTGCTGGTGGTGCTTACCGCAGAGTCCAATTTGTAATGGAAGTTGCCATCGTGCGATAGTTCTCAATGGCTCAACCACAGCCTCACGGGCTGTCCTGCTCCAGCTCTTTTTCAAACACAACAAGGCACGCGTCGTCGTCGTTGCCGTCGTCTTGCTGGAGCTCTTCCACGGAGCCGTAATGCGCCGCAAATTGCTGGGCCTGCTGCTGCCGCCGCTACAAACACGACCGCGTCTGACCGCGAGCTTGACCGGGTCATCGCGTGTTACACTATCCGTAGACCGCCCGACACAATTGCGGAAGCTTTCTTCCACTTGTCGTCCGAGCCAACCGCCGACCCTTCCGCAGCCCTTGACCGCCCGCCGTGGCTGCAGGCGCTGCCTTGGCGAGAATGCATCAGCGTTGGCTCTCGCGACTCCGTCAACGTCAAGGAGCGTCACGAGCCGAGCCGGCCCGTTAACTCGTGAGGAGAATGAAGAATT
This sequence comes from Aquanectria penicillioides, assembly GCA_003415625.1. Lineage (NCBI taxonomy): Eukaryota > Fungi > Ascomycota > Sordariomycetes > Hypocreales > Nectriaceae > Aquanectria > Aquanectria penicillioides. Next base: position 914,862 of record PYIU01000003.1, read on the forward strand.
GGCAAAAAGCCCGAATGGCCAGCTTCCCAGTCGCACAGAATATGTCGGGGGCTCGATTGGCCCGAATCAGTTTCGATTGGTGACACTTGCGCCCAGATTCCAGGTGGTCAACTCAAGGCGCGAAGCAACCAAGCAAGACCAGCCATCCGCAACGGACGTCGAGTATCCCTGGTATATCAAGGAATCGTCCCTAGATGAGGAGGCGCAGCGCCAATCAACCACGCGCTTCCGCATTGATGTGTTTGACTTTGACAAGGCCCCGCCCTATGAGGCGCTCTCTTACACCTGGGACGACTATCAACGCATGACGCTTTTGATGAACCCCAAGCCGCTGATGGTCACCGGAACTTGGCTCTGGCTCTGAAGCAGCTGCAGCACGATGACAAGCCACGGTTGCTCTGGATCGACGCCCTGTGCAAACCAGGATGACAACGACGAAATGTCCCGCCAGATCCGCAAGATGAAGGACATCTACTCCAACGCCAAGCAGACCATCATGTGGCTCGGTCCCGCCGACGAATCAACCGAGCTCGCCTTCAAATCGTTTGCCCGTCGGGCCAGGCTTTGGGACAACAATACGTGGCGGCCGCCCGCCATCCCGCGATCCAAGTACACGCGGGAGGAGGTGGACGCCGCGCTGAAGCTCATGCGCAACAGCTACTTCACCCGCGTTTGGATCATCCAGGAGGTTGTCGTATCGCGCGCTGTCGTCGTTGTCTGCGGGCGCTTTCACATGGGCCTCGGCGAGCTCTTCTCCGGGGCCTACTGGTACGCCTACTCGCTGCCCAAGTTCTCCAGTGACGGCAGCGTCACGGGCACGATGGGCCAGATGATGATCTTTGACGGTCTCGATCCGTGGCGCCGGGCGTTTCACTCCGCCCAGGCATCGTCGGCGAGCCTGCGACTAGAGCACGTATTGGCGACGACGCGGAACTGCAACGCGACGGATGCGAGGGACCGCGTGTTTTCGCTACTAGGCTTCACAAAACAATGCAAACGCGGCATCATTCCCGATTGACTACTCTGCCAGCGTGGCCGACGTCTACAGCCGCGCAACCAAAGCCATCATCAGGTCCGGCTTCGTCGACATCCTGTCGTCGGTGCAGCGGCTTCCCGGGTCGTCACCGGACCTACCGTCGTGGGTCCCCGATTGGAGGATTCCGTGGGACAACGTCTCGCTAGCGTCCCGAAAGTGGTTTTACAAGGCTTCAACCGTGACTCGGCTCAAGTCTGCCGCACCGATGCATAGGTACCACGGCGACGAGGAGTTACACAAGCTCAAGATCGACGGTCACCTGGTGGATGTGGTAGCACAGGTGTTTGACCCGTGGGAGGAGCTCGAGAAGAGGGACATGAGCATGTTCTGGTTCGGCGAGTCGCAGATGAGGGACATGATCAACAAGTACGGCTTGCACGGATGGTATCCCCTCACCCGGGAGCCCATCGCTCGCGCTTTCTTCAGGACCATCGTGGCCGATCTGCTTCCTGGATGTCGTCGATGGGAAAGGCGGCCGACGTTGGACTGGCGACGGCTGATGCGGTGGGCATTTTCCGGATCCCGACACGACAGCGCCGTCCACGACATCTTCTCTACCTTCTCGTTCCGCATGCCGCTGTCCGTGAGGGCCGAAATCATGCACAACGTCAAGGACTTTTCGCGTCACCGCAAGTTCTTCATCACGAGCGGCGGGTTCCTAGGCCTTGGCCCTGCTATGACGCAGCCCAAGGACGAAGTGGCAATCTTCCTCGGCGCGAGCGTCCCGTTCGTAGGCCGCGATCGTCCCGATGGGACATGGGAGCTGCTTGGCGAGTGCTACGTCCATGGAATAATGGACGGAGAGCTGGTATCCGAACTGGGGTGATACCAAGCCAGATGTATTTGAAATACATGATGTACCATCACCGAGCGAAGCAACGCAAAAAAAAAAAAAAAGGGGGGGGGGGCAGGGCCTGGGAGTTGGAATATGATACACAGCGAAGATACCAATGAATTCATGACTTTTTTTTAATAGCATTTGTGCAACCAGCCATCTACACTTCACTGCCCTTTCTCTCCTCTCTCGGGAATTATCTATTATCGTATGCATGTTGCCGAAGCCAACGGGAAGTAATCTTCGTATTCTAAGGAGAGTTGATCCATGTCGCTGAAGGACCTTTTGTAGTACCTTTGGCGTTTCTCACTCGCTTCCTCAGCGAAAGAAAGATGTATAAAAAGGGCTTCTATCCTGCCCATGTGGTCGATTTTTTTTTCATTCCTCCCCAGGCGTTCAACACAACTCACCTCCTATACACACTCCTGCGATCTGCCCTCCTAGCTCAGCCGGGCCGACAGAGCGCCTTATATATAGTTAACCGCCCCGCCCAGATGTAATCCGCTTCATCGGATATCTGTTCTCCCTCGCTCGTAAGCACTTTTCCTTCCTTCACCCGGCTTTCTCCTGACGTGATTACACTTGGCTAACAGTTCCCATCACAGAGAGAGGGCTTTCAAGGCACGCGGTATCGCCTGATTTGCCAGAGATCGAGAGTTGGTAGGGCTAATTTAGGAAGAACTGGAGCGAACGAATGGTTGCTTTTACTGCGGCGCACGATGGCCTCCCTTAACAGGTAGGCCGTCTTGATGGAGAGGTGTGGCTGGCCTTAGACGCTAGCCACATCTTTGAGGACGTGAGTCTTAACCCCCCCCCCCTTTTTTTTTTTCTTCTTTCTTTTCTTTTTCCCTTTATCCATGTCTCTTCACATTTCGTCTCATCTGTTAACACGTGCTCGTTTGCCAGGAGGTCTTCTTTCATGTGCTTTGAAGCCCGGTCTTAAAGGGGCCTCACTGCGAGTCGGCACAGTTTGACAGTTTGATTTATGCACGGATATGTCAATCACTGGTTTCGTCCGATCCTCTTACCACAGCCACGAAGCCGATTTCACACGCGACGTTCAAAGCAGAGGACCGCGTTCCATGGAATAGACATATTTGGAATAGCGAAGCGTCGAATGCAGCATGGATGCGGAAGACAAGGACTAGGAGACGCCGTTGGCTTTTTTGGGACGACTTGCCAGGCTCTTCTAATCGATGTCCAGAACACTTATAGATAGAACTTCTAAACTTCTGACAAGTTAGAACTCGGATCAAGGCTTTTTTTATATTACTACACACACTATAAAAGTATTTACTTAGTCGCTTTTGTGGGCCCTGGTATCTTATCCTCTCTATAAACATTGTGAATGCAGTTGAGGTTGGAGATTTGGCTATGCGCCGAGCCGAGAAGATGGCGTTGCATCTATTCACAGCAAGGTGCGGTTAAGTTAGATTAATTCTCTGTACAATGGGCCTTGCCATCCTGTTCATCTGCATGGAGCCATGCTCTCCGGTCTTTATGAATTCAATATTTTACTTGCCATATGTTGTTTTTTGTCGTAGTTAAAGCGTTAATGAAGAAAAAAAAACAAAAAAAACATATGGGGTATTACTGGGAGCAACTCTTTATCCGTATCTGGCTGACAAGATCAGCTCACGGAGTCGAGGAACCAACATCATGAAGTGCTCTAGCCTTAAGCCAAGCGGTTGTCAAGTAGTTTGGGGGGGGGGACACAAACATCCATGCACATTACTGACAGGGCCCCAGCTTGACCGGGTTGCAATTAGTGAGACGTAGAACAATCTACTCTTGCTGTTTCATCTTGACACGGGAATAAAAGAGTATACTTTTGTCGCTGAGTTCTGCACCATGGTTCTATTTACAAATCAAAAATCCTCCCCCTTGATGGCGACTGCCAATTATATCCAGACCTTTGCGCATCCGAAGAATTCATGCAGTAGCTCTCCTTAATCATATTCGCTATGTCCGCATCAGGAACTGGTTCATCTTCGCTCCTGCAGACCGCTGGCCTCGAAGTGCTGTGGAATGCAGCTTCAGAGCAAAAATACAGACAGTCGGCGGCTGCCCTTCATAATCATGCGATAGTGATATCGAAGCACCTGCTTTTGTGCTTGTGTATGTACGTGCCTTGAGACCTCATCCTCCATTCGGTGAGGTCGTGCCCCTGCTCCACCATGTAATATTCCATGAAAAATGCCAACGCCTTCCTGGTATCTCGAAATGCAACAAAACCGAAAGGTTGTACGTAGAAAAGGGGTGGGTTGGAGAAGAGAAATTCGTTTTCGTCATGAGGTTTGGCAATCTGATGCCCTTCCCCGGGTGGAAGTTGGTTGTCCGACCCATGCTTGGTGGGATTATTCTCACGTCTCGGGATCTGGGTTCGTTGCCCGCAGGACTCTTGGAGCTTGAATCCTCCTCGAATAGTCGTGGTCGTCGCGAAGGGTGTTGACGCTTTCGCGGCTCCCGTTCCTAGCGTACATGCCCTGCTTGAAGGGGTCCATGCGTGGATCAACCTGCAATGTGCTGTTCCGCTTTGCTGCAGAAGGGGACACGGGAGAGGCTGCAGCTACGCTCATATCAGGATGGGTACCAGACGAGCTGTCTCTTATGCTAGGATCGTCTTGAAAACCATCCTGCTTGCGTTGCTTGCGACGTCGGAACCAGACGAACAACGCCAGGCCGGCAGCGACAATGACGGCGGCAATAACGCCAACCACAATACCGACGACCTGACCTGTGGCGAGGCCACCGTCCTTGCTATTAACTCCACTGCTCTCGCCAGCGGAGGATCCTGTAGGGGCGACGAAAACTGTCTTAACTGTTCCATCGGCGGTGACAGTCTGGATTTGAGAGGAAATCGTCGTGCTTGATCCAGAAGAGCTCGAGTCGGTCTAGGCAAACTAGTCAGCGTTTTGTCCCAAGTCGTCTTTGTTCTCACAGTGTCGAATTTCGCTGTCGCTAGGCATTCATTCAAGAAGATATGGCATACAGAAGATGAACTACTCGAAGTCGAAGCTGCCGTCTCGGATACCGTCACTGTATTCTGCACCGTCTCAGTTACCTTAGAAATCACCGCGGTCGTCGATGCCTGAAACCCGCCAGTTAAATCTGGATACCTTACCAATCGGGCTGACAATGGAGGCTGGCATGGGATATGGAATAATAATATGTGGGTGGCATATGGGTGGAGGAGGCGGACACTTGCGCCGTCACGGTGCGGAAGCGGATCACATTATCCACGATGGGGACGAAACAGAAATCAAACTTACATCGGTAGAAAAGATGAGGCTCCCTGGGTACCTGATGGTTGGACGTTGCCTAGGGAAATGTACCCATAAAGGCCATTTCCACCGCAGTATTCTGAAGGGTAGCCAGGACAGGTTGTATCGCACTTGGAAGTGCCCTTCTGGGACGACTTTGAAGGAGTATAGTTGGAGCACCAACAGGCGTTGTTCTGAGTGATAGCGTAGGCGTAGTCATCGATGCACCAGTCGTGGCAGAGACCATTCGACTGATAGATGCTTGTGTCTGTATGAAGAAGCGGCTTATTAGGATACGCGGCACTTGCGGAAAGGACAAGGGCAGGTCATACTTTTGTTTGTTGAGCCAGTGTTGATGGATGCGCAAATGTCAAGATCGAGAGCAGTGGTGAACGGAGACCACGAGGTAGCCAGGAGAAATGCAAGGCCCAGAGTTCGGGCGCTCTGAATGGCAAACATGGTGGTTGTTGGTTTTTGTCCAGAAGCTGTAGAAGGAGCCAAAAAGTTAGCCACTATGTTGGCAAGTAGGGATTTGGCGCTGGTGCTGTTGCTGTGGGCCTTGATTGAACTCAAGTTCGGCTTGCTGTGACCACTTACCTTTACCAATGGAGTTTTGAGGCAGACACGTATGCGAGGTCGGAGACGACAGATTGAATCGTGGTGATTCACGACATAACACGACCAAGGGAAAAGTCTCAGAATGCCAAATCCATATCAAGTCGGTGATCGAATGTTGGTGCTACGATTCCGTAACTGCCGAGTGTCTCAGGCAGAGCAAACGGAATGTCTCTTTTCGCCGTCGGGAAGGACAGAGTGAATCCGCAGTGGTACAGCAAAAAAAAAAAAAAAAAAAAAAGTCGGGAATTCAAGAGTGGCAGTCGGCTGCGACGCAGTCGTAATTCGAGGTTCGATGCTGAAGTAAAGTCGGCTAACGACAGTCGTGGTGTCGGTGGCGGTTTGGCGATTCGGGATCCAAGTCGTCGCGATGGGGAGATTGAGCAGTCGGATGTGAACCAAATCAATCCAAGCAACCCAATCGAATCCAACGTAAATCAACCAATCCAACACACGAGGAGCAAGGCACAGGAGAGCCGATAATCCAATAGTCCTTCCCAAAATCTGATTATCCGGGGAAACCAGAAACCAAAAAAAAACCAGTACAGCTGGAACGAAGGACAGGGGGAAACAAAAGAGAGGAGCAGATTTCGGCTGGCTGGGAGAATCACACAAGATACGGAGGAAGTTGGAGGTTCGTCGATGAGGTGGTGAGAGGTGAGGTGAAAGTGGAAGATTTGGGAGGTGCCCGAAGAAGTAGGAGAGGGTTGGAATGTGCAGTGCAGGTGTGTGGCTGGATGGGAGAACGCAGCTGGGAAGGAAGGTAAGAAGGATGTCGAGAGTATGAATACTTGGGAAGGTACTTTGGACTTGGGACTTAGCAGTCACAGTCGAAGTGGAGAGAAGGAAGGAAGGGCGGCGGCAGTAGTAGAGGCAGTAGCGACCAGGGTGTGAGGCTAGAGGCAACGCTACTACCTAGTCCCAGTGTGGGCTGTGGGTTGTGAGCAGCGTGGGCAGCGTGGGTAGGCTGTGAGGAAAGTGGAAAGTGGGTGTGGAAGGGGAGAGAGCGAGAAACGGGGGGTGCTCGACTCGTATGTACTTCGGCCAAGGGAAGGAGCAAAGGTCCAAGATTTCAGTACCTTCCGTACTTCCAGGTCCTAAATCCACAAAATATGTCTCCAAGCCCCTTGAACTTTGACGTGAGATAGGTGAAAGTGAAGGGTTTCTTGGCTCCAAGCTGGCCCAACGCCATGTGAACTTGTTTTCTTGCTCCTTGCTCTTTCACTCAACCCTTCGCTTCCTTAGCTCAAATGTTGTGCGTGCGATGTGCGCGCGATGTGCGAGGAGGGTGCTGCTAAAACGCAGCTGGGCGGCCAGACGAGCTGAGAGAACAGAAAGGGCCCGAGCTGGGTTGGTGCTCGCTCGTTCTGGTGTTGGCCTAACCGCACGAGGAGGGACTGACAAGGCCGAGTGTAGCAGAATACCTCGTGTACGTACGTTCACGGGCATGGGTTACTTCTCTGAGCGAGAGCGAAGCAAGGATCGACATGGAGACTACGGTACACGGGAACATACACACATCCGTTCTTACCGGGCCTTTGGACAGACAACAACAGCGTCTGCACAAAAGGCGAATCTCGCGCCGAGCTTATCTGTGTATCAAAGTCCTAAAAGGAACAAAGAGGACTAATTAACACGCACCTGTACCTACACGCGCGCGCGGAATCAACCAAGTCCGAAGCTAAAGAAAGAGGGGCGCGGCCACCACCTCACCTCGGCCGTTGGCGCTGGCGCATGCGTTGGGCCTTGGTGGTTTGGTGATGGCTGTTGGCGGTGGCAATAACTGGCTGGGCGGGCCTCATTTACGAGGTCAGATTGATCAATTCTACGCCCAAGCCCCAATCTAGAACAGATCTAAGAACAATGATCAACAATGGAAGGCGAATATCGATTCCACGTCAACCGGAATGATGTCCGTGGTGAACAATAGGACCTTGACTCAAATTGCCAACTTGTAAGGCTTCAGTTCAATGCCCATGTGCGGACTACATGTGCTCAGCTGAGGACTCATCGCACGAATGCAAGAAAACTGAACGGAACAGAGATGCACCTCGGGTCAAGACTTGCAACCATGTGTTATCCAGCCTATCCAGGCCACCTTGGACAGGACGAAACAAAGCAAAGGGCGGCCTAAAAGGCACGCAATCGATGGGCAACCCCAAGGCGCTAACACAAATCGTGAGTCCGTGTCTCTTGTCAGTGGACGTGGACGGGCCACAGAGAGTCACGGCGGGTCCTCTCCTAAACTTCGCAGCATTCATCCAGCCCCCTCCCAAACAACAAACAAGAAAACAAGCAAGTAAGCAAGCAAGCAAGAAGAAGCAAGCAAGAAGCCTCTGATTCACCCAGGCGATGCAGCGCATTGCAGTGCACCCTTGCGCAGCTCAGTCATCACGTAGTCGCAGACCCAGCAGGTGCAGCCGGCGCAGTGGAAGCGAAGCCGGATGAAATGCATGTACTCGACAACAGCCGAGCTCGACTTTTCTTCCACTGTCAGCCTGTCCTCATTGTTTCCCCCTGGAACCGATGTCGTCACTGGCCGGACCCAGGTCGTGGCAGCTGTGATTTATAGTGGGTTTCGGGCGACCAGGGGGAGGGGTGTGAATCTGGCAGCGCATGCATATTGCTGGGCGTCTCCCAGCAAGTCGCGAGTGGGTAGTTGCTGGTGATCCGGTGTGACGGCGATCTCAGGACAAGCGAGTGCCTTTCACTGGCCAGGACATCGACGGCCGTCAATCACAATTCAACACCTCTCAGCTCTGCACAAGCATAAACCAGCTTGGGGGACAACCAAGAACAAGATATGGCAATCCTCATGTGTTGCGACGGGTGCAGTTGGCCATTCTCTGTGCTATCTCCAACGCCCCAATCCCTGAAACGTGGAACAACCGCCCGGGGTACCTTACAGGAAAAACATGTACAATCAGCTCGACTTGTGGAGTGTACAGCTTTATGAAAGGGCCTGTGTGAGAATCCCGTTGGATCATAGGGAATTCGGCAGCCACAATTGAGACCGTACAGACGCACAGAAATAACAATCAAATCAAACAAATCATTCATTCAGCTGTCGGCCCCGGATGCAACGGAACCCCAGATCGAAATTGCACCTTTTCGACGCTCTCATTCGACCCAGGCTGTCCGGCGCTGGAATGAATCAATTTAGGCCCGGCCCGTTTCCTCCTCTGATAGCCTTCCTAAGTTCGCGCTGGCTCGTTAGTCGCTTATTGTATTCGTTCCATAGCCCAAAGGAACTCGCCAAGCAGTTCTCATCCGTGTTTCCCTCAAGCCTCGAATGGCCTAGGCCACTCCCGCAATGACGTGTATAGCCACGTGCTGTTTGGAGAGATAACGGACGACTCAGACTCAAGGGCGCTAGAGCAACCATCCCATCCCTCGTTGACATTCTAGCATAGTCAGCAAGGCCCCAAGTCAACTCGTGTTGCTTCCTTTCAAGGACTCTGCAGACACAAGGAACGAAACATTTCCTCTTCACCGTTCAACAGACATGCCTCAACCTGGCCGACTGGGGGCCCGGCGACGGCACTCCCCCCTCGTCTTCATCCGGGGGATCCACCAGTTCCCACTCGCACGCGCGTGCCGGGACCCCCTTCTCCCCAGGCCATCAAATCGTGAGGCTGGCGAAGACACACGAGATGGCCGATGGGGCATGGGGCCATTTTCCGGCAGACGCCCCCTCAGAGACGCGCAACAGCGCAGAAAAAAAAAACAGTGAAAAAGTATCTAGTCGTATTGTCATCGTTCCGCGTCACCGGTTTCGATGCCGAGCGACAGCAATTACGCGCATCGCTAGCCTCAGCCTCTTGCGGTCGCGCCGTTGATTGACAGAAATGGAAATTGGCTTAGGACCCTCATTACCAGAATAAGACCTGTCATTACTCTTTAGTGGCTCAGCGAGTAATGCCGTTGTCGTTGACCAGCAGCGATGGAAGACCACTAGTGAATAGGCAAGGTGTCTTGGTGATGTCTGTGGCAGTTGAATCTGTCTGTACCTGTGAATGTGCATGTATCTGTGTTGTCTGCAGGCAAGGTGGTCTGTCGTGTCGGTCTGTGCTACTCCGTATGCGTGCCAATGTTTGATCGACATGGTCTTCTTCATCAACTGTAAGGAGCTGCTGGTCACGTTGAGCGGGCAGAGCCGTCATTATGATTTGGCCGGACGGGAACATCAAAAGAAGAAGGCGAGAAGAAGGCTGGAATCCCTGCCTTTGCATGCTTCTTCTTTTTCTTCTTCCTGTTTCAACGGGCTGTCCCGCCCGTGCAAGCGTGAATCCAACGACGAGAAGGAATATGGCAATTGATTAGAAACGGGGCACCAGGACAGGACATGGATCTCGGAGGGCATGCCAGGTGGGGAGGAGAGGCCGACAGCTCGCTCGCTAATGAATGCGTACGAAGCGGGCCAAGGGTATTGAGGAATTTGTTGATGTGGATAAACGGATTTGCATCCTCCAGGATTGAATCGCTAATTGGAACGACAACCAAGCCCAGGCCAGGCCTTCGTCCAAGGATCTTTCAATGTACGATGTGGTTGATGGAGGGATCCTTGGCCAGATTGAACGACCGACGCAGCAAGAGCTAAAAAGCACCCATATCTACATGCATACATCCATATCCCACATGGCATCTGACTTTGATGCCAGCGTCAGAGATGCCCAGCATCTGCTTCCGGGTGTCCCTCTGGTCCCATGCCGCAATCCCTATCAATCTCCTGTTGGCAGGGCCCTGGTCGTCGGGGAAGTTGCTCCCCCAGCCCATCTCCCGCCAGATTTCCGCCATAAGTCAGATCATGCCCCCCTGGACAATTGTCCACCGTTCTCTGTTACCCCGACAAGCCTCCCCGCGACGTCACTTGTCATGACCCAACCTCTCCCGACATTCTCTACATAACATTTTCCAGAGGATGGGAAATGGGAGGGGAAATCCGTGCCCCATTCCCATCGCGGGGACGCCGTGAGGTTCTGCCCGGTGTAGTGTTTTGCCTCTTTGCGAAGGGGCGAGAGGCGATGCCGTGTGACTGATTGACCGTATGCCTCCTCCTTTTCTCTCTAACTGTGATGTCGACATAATTTTGCAATACGATGCCGCGGGCGCCTATCTAGCTATCGACGCAGAAAGGGGGCGGGAATCTGCCGTGGATCATTCATCCTTCACCTCTTGTGGCGGACCTCCGTAGAATAGTCGCCTTTTGGTCCTGATGTAGTTCCAAGCCGAAGGGCGCTTCCAGCGGGCCAAAAAAACACCACCAACCAACCCAACCACCCCTTGTCCATCTATGTCACAAGTAACTAACACAAGACAAATCGACCGTGAAGCGAAACCCCGCCATTCCACCAAAACATGCAGAAGAAGGAAAATGAAGTGGATTAAATAAAACAAAACAAAAATATCGTGCAGCCGGCGGTCCAGCATACTCTGGTACATCTACAGGCGCTAAACCCTCTCCAAAGCAACAACTCCCCAGACTCGTCCCCCTCCCCGCCCCCTCCATAGACAAAGGCCCTCATCTGCAACAGCATCGGACGAAATGCCTCTGGTTGGCACGTCCGATGGATGGATGGCACCACGGGTGATTCCAAACTGCATGTGAGGTTTGATGATATGTGATGAGGGGGCTAGGAGTGGGGGTTGGCTGTTGGTGAGCGAGAGAGAGGGGCAAAAGTCGGACGAGAGGCAAAAAACACAGAGAATGCAGTGTCGCGCAGCATGGAGAAAACAGACATGAACCATGCCCAGACATGGCCTTTTCTCTCTTTTCCTTGCTTGCCTCTCGCAGTTCTGGCTCCAGAGCCATCTGAACATGGATAACAAACAAGATTCCGCAGCGGCCTGCATATATATCACCATATCACATATTTCCACCCACTACTGATCCGTGTAAGCCAGCGTGCCGGAGAACCAGAAAATGCAGGGCTGGAGTTGCAGTTGCTGTAATAGCACCGCGTCTTATTCACCTCTCCTGCTATCGCTGTCGTCCCTGTCCCCGTCATATCAGCGGCCAGATACAGATACCATGTAACTTCGCAAAACCCAGAGACGGAAAGGTACAAAAAACAAAACCACACCCCTCAACACCACTACGCCCATCTCGACACACCTTGATTCCCTTGTCAACCCAAACGAACTGGTCGGTCCGTTCCCACCCTCTTCCTTGATTCCGCTCGTCCCATTGTCCAATAGCTGAGCCTTCTCCCACTCCCTTTTGCTCTTCCCAACCTCTGCCCTCCAGATCCGCCACGCGATTCTCTCATCGTATTGTCATGCATGTCTTGGCGGGCAACCCGTATGGTAAGTACAGTACATAGTACGGATAGATAGAGCAGAGCCCGTGACGTAGGGTGCTAGTCTCTTTTTTTTTTTTACCACAATTCAATTTTTTTTTTTTTTTTTTGGAAGCGTGTGTTTTTTGTGAGACACACTCGCACAAGACACCCAACAAATGGCGGGTCTGTCTGCAACCTCATCGCGTCGCATGGCAGATTGTCAGTCTTACAGGAAACAACAATAAACAATGGCACGCATGCGCTGCACAGCACAAAACACAAAAGACCTCGCTATCTCCGCGGAAGCCGTGGGATCTCGAGCATCCCCCATCCCGCATCCGCATGTCTCATCCTGAGACGAGGGTACCCTCACTCGGCTCCCGCATACAGCCTACCAACCAAACACCATCTTGTCTCAATGTGTGATTTTGCAAAACTGCCTGATATCGAAAAAAAGGGAAGGATAAAAAGAGGGGTTTTTTTTTTAATGATACTAATAAAACACCCACAAAAAGTATACAGAATAGAGGCAAGGCCACGCAACTATCAAGGCCCTTGGAGCTAAAACGCTGCGTGGGGGGAGCGGTGTTGCAACGCGCGGACCCAGATGCTAGGGAGGCAGCAGAAGCAGGGAAGCAAGCGAGCCATCAATGCAGGAGACGCACGTCGATGGAGTCGCAGAGGAAACATACTGTACCTAGAATGTAAGATAGAGAGAGGCTTTGTCTCAAGTCAACCCACCTCTAGAGCACATACTTCTCTCGATACTCACATCGACAAGGTTGGGGCTGGTTTGAGAAGGATGGAAGCAGCCCAAAGAAGAAAAATCACAAGGGGACGACGATATGTAGTCTCGTCTCGGTCAACAAGCGTCTTTTCTGGTTTCGCAGCGGCCGCCGCAGCCGTCGCCTGGCAAAACTGCTCACTTGCACCATTATCTACAACACCAACACCATGGACCATTTAAGCCAGAAAGGGCTCGCCCAGCAGTGTTAGTTTGCAGATTGGCGGGCCACTCGTCCCATCACGCGCATCGCACCATCCATGCTGTCGGTGGGGGGGGCAGAGGTTGGGCAAGGGACTGGACGGATGGGGTGGGTGGATGGCCGTGGTCTTTTTCCGTCCGGTGTTTATTGTGCGGCTTGGAGTTTGATCTCGTAAGCAGCGAATGGGAAAGGGAAAAAAGCACAGCATCAGAATAAGGGAAATGTCGTCCAGAGTCTCGAGATGGTGTCTCGGATCCCGTATCGAGGAGCCTCGCATTGGTGGGCTGCAAGGGATGAACTCTGGCGTACCCCATTTGAGGCTACAATACGAAGCCATGGCATCCGCTGATTGCTTGACTGGATGACGGGTGCGTACCTGCACACGCACACCCAGAGCGACGATGTAACCACGCCGGATGGTTAAGGGTTCTTTGTCGCCATATCGTGACGGTTTCGGTCTTTTACCCTCGCAGTCGCAGCTCTGCACGCCCATGTTCACGCTCATGTTCGACGAGAGCCCCTGCTCGTCAGCGAATGGGTCAAGGCCATCACGAGCCACGGAGGCCGTCCGGGCTCGCTAGCGGCTCCCGCAACGGTCCGGATCAGAAGCTCGTTCGTCCATCGACGAGAGTCGGTGTGTACATGTACCGGCTGGTATGCTTCGGTGCTGCAAGTTACAGTGAATGGACTTTGATGTCTCTTATGCTCGAGGACAGTACTGGTACGTGGGCGGAGGGGAGTCAGGGTCCACCTCCTGCAAACCACCCGCCGCCGGCTGCAGTCTCGAGACGCCCGCGTGGTTCGAGGTCTCACTTTAGTCCGGCCGCCGCAATAAGACGAGAATAAACGACATCGATCGATCACAAGACAAGCACGCATGCCGCTGCCGCCGCTGCACATGTACAGGACCGATGGCGTTTGGTGTTTGCCTGTTTGTCTTTGTTTTGTGGGTTCCGAGGCGAGCGCGGCAAGTTCCTCGGTGGCAGGTCAAAAAGCAAAACCATCTAGAGGGCACGAGGCGTGAGGGCGTGATAAGCCTCACCACTCTGTGGCCCTCCCTCGCCGGACCGCAAACTGAATCCTGCAGCCACCAGCCGCCCGTTTTTCCCTATCTTTCGAGAGTGGCGCCCGTGAAAAGTTTGTTTCCAATGGTAACAAAAAAAAAAAAAAAAACCAGTTGCGTCGCTTTTGCATCATCCATGACAAACGCATAATTGATACGGTACCCCGCCATCAGCTCCTCGATCAATCGAAGGAAGGGCAAAGTTTAAAAATCCTCCAACGGCTGTATGGAGCAGAGAGAGTTGTCGTGGGACGTGCCCAGACAGGCCGGGGCCGAGATACTTCGATGGGGAAATACAACAGCAGGTACTCTTGACATTGGCCGCCACAGCAGCCCAATGACACTTTTTGCCCCAGGTGCATGCATATATTGATTGAGATTATACAAAGAGGCTGGATGAGAGGCGCCGACCTGCCGTCAAATGCAGCCATTGGCAGGGGAAACCGCACCGACTCAGGAGACGCCCGGCGGTCGCTCAACACCACCCGCCGGAGCCGACCTGCCGTAAGGCTGGCCTGAGAGCCGGCTGCGGCTGCTCTACGAGATGAAGCCATCACCAGGCCCCGATGATGCTAAATATTCCCATCCAACCTTGAAACATGGTTGTCAGACGCAGCCTGGACGTCGTGATGAGGTCTCGTGAAGGCCCTTGTGACCGCCCCACCAAAAACCCGCTGCCGTCGCCATGACGTCTTCACCGCAGCGGCTCCCGCTGACCACTCCCAGGCCGCGCTCGTGGCAGGTGCCTGGGTGCGCGCTCATACCCCGGACGGCCCAAGCTCCTGTCGCGCCGAGAACTGCAACGAATTCCCGTGCCGCCCGCCCCGATCGTCCCTTTTCACGACCTCATCAAACCGCCTGCAGTCGCTCCCACTGCCCGCTCAGATCCATCGCTAAGGCCTACTTCGAAAAACACCTCATCAAATGTGAGGAGTCGGTCCGCTGCCCCCATCCGGCCCCACCATCCGGCCCGTCTCCGGCCAACTTCCTTCCTTCAACCCTCCGCCTCCGCCACCCCGAGCCGCCCGTCATCATGCCTTCCATCGCCGGGTTCTCCGGCCTCAAAGGCCGGCTGACCGGCCCCTCGCGCCGCTTCCCGCTGTTCATCTCTGCGACGGCCATCTTCGCCATGACTCTCTTCTACCTCCTGCTGTCCCTGGGGCCTTGCATGGTCTGGGGCGTCTGCTACCGTGGCTACCAGAGCGCCTACAGCTTCGACGCCGGCCTCGCCCACAACCCGGACTGGATGGCCTCCATCCCCGATGACGTGCACCTCACCGACCTGAGCATCCCGGGGACTCATGACACCATGACCTATGCCATCGGCAGCGAACGCCTGCAGTGCCAGAACTGGAACCTCAGCATGCAGCTCGACTCCGGTCTTCGATATTTCGATATCCGAGCCAGGCTGCGAGACGACGAGTTGCAGATCTACCACGCCGACGGCTACACGGGCTTCAGCTTCACGAATGTCCTCCTCACCATGTTCGAGTTCCTCGATGCGAACCCGTCCGAGACCATCGTCATGCGTCTGAAGCAGGAGGGCAAGCCCATTGGGAATGCAAACACGATATCGTTTGAAGACTCCTTCAACCGCTACCGCCAGACCGATCCTCTGACCACCACCGGCGCCGACCACCTCTACATCTACGACCGCTCCAGCCCGCTGCCCAAGCTCGGCGAGCTGCGGTCCAAGATCTTCATCCTTCAGGAATTCCCGGACCAACACGGCCCATACGGCCTGGAGTGGGACGGGAAACAGATGGCCCTCGAGGACTTCTGGATCATCCCGGACATTTACCACCTCGCGGACAAGTGGATGGCCATCCGCACCGCCCTGGAGCTTGCCGCCACGGCCAGCCACGACAACTCAGTCCTCTACGTCGCCCACGTCTCGGCTTCGGTCGGCGTCTTGCCCATCGAGGCCGCCGCGGGCCCCATGAACAGGACCATGGCGGGCATGAACGACATGACAGGCCAATGGATCGAGGACTTTGAGGACAACCCCGATGCCACCCGCACCGGCATCGTCATCCTCGACTTCCCCGGGCGGAGACTCATCAACGCCATCCTGCAGTGGAACGAGCCGCTCAAGCACAAATCTCGGCGCAACTTATTAAACTCTCGCTGGTGGTCCTCGGTATTATCGAGATGCTGGTAGAACGATAGCTGCTGTCACAGCTACAGCAAAAGAACCCTCCTCTTCCCCAAAGGGCAAGGGAAATCGGAAAGGACCGACGGCCCGTCAACGGAAAACCCCACGCAGCTCAAACATGGCAAACTATATCACAGTCCCCCTAATTTCGGTGCGCCCAGCCGGGGACGAATAGAAGACGGCACAATCGAACATACACGCTATCCCGCAATTTTCGACTTTATTCATTTAAATTTTTTTTTTCTTCCTCCACCCCTCCGACTGCTCTTTTCCCCCCGCGTGAATAAAGGACAAATACACGACGACCCAAATATCGATGTCCTGGTCGGCGCTGATCCTGGGCTTCGTCCCCTGCATCTGACGTGGAGCCGGTGGCGCCGGGTACGCGTTTCACCAGGGTACACTCCTGGAGCTGATCGTCAGGGACGAGGTCAACAAAAAAAAAAAAAAAAGGACCTGTTGTGATCATCATACACACGCCCCCCCTTTCTGTATTCTTGCTTGGGCAGCCCCCAGTCGACCACTGACAGGCCGGCTGGATGATGAGCATGGTGGTGATGGAGGCATGGAAAATCGGACTATTCGGAGTCCCTGGGAAAGCGTAATACTAACCCTTGGTAGTAGCCTAACAGATGCGTCCATCCATACACAGACAGACAATTTTGCAAAAACACATCCACTCACGGCTGCTCCGCCTCCCTGGACCGCACACCTGGGAGATGCGTTGTCACGCATTGCATGGCATTCGTTGAGCCAACCACTCGGGGTCCGAACTTGAGACCAGAAGGCGGTGATGACGCCTTCGATGCTCTCCTTCGATCGAGAAGGATCTAGGCCGCGAGAAGAGGGGGGGAAAACAATAGATTACACACACACACATACACATTGCATTCACTGTTCTGGGAACATGGGGCGAGGTGATAAGACGAATAGCATAACTGCCGTATGTTGACGAGTGAATTAAATTCTCAAATTGCACCAAGTTTGATCTGAATCTTTTCAGATCTGCTACCTTGTCTGCTCCAACTCCTAGTAACTACCAAAAACAAAACAACAAAGCAGAATCCCGAAAACCCCGTCCCTCAAAAGTTCCCAAAAAAAAACATCTCTCTTCTCCGTCGCTTCCCCCAGTCCTCCGCTCCATTCGCCTTGGGGATAGCTATCCTTCTCCCACTATATGACATTCGTCCGCACGTAGATACATTCCAGCCCATACATACATACATACACACATATCCCTAACATACAATGTATACAGATCCCATACCCGGTACCGTCCGCTTGTTGGTTTGTTCATCTGTCCGTCCGTCAAGACATAGTCCTCATTTCCAGTAATCCCGTCCTAAGCTCGTGTAGTAAAGGCTATAGGAGTAGAGTCCCGTTTGCTCCAACTTAGAAGGAATCAAAGAAATTAGACCTTGGCCTTGAAGGGTGAGTCACCCTTTTAATACGCCAGTTCCATAGCTCTTAGGCCATCGTATATCCGCGCTCTAAGCAGCATGACCTTTGAAATATTATGTAGCTCGAAGTCGCAATCAGCAGCCATGCTTAATGGTTCTCTCGCGTTGGGCTCCCCTTAGGGCTCCCCTCACGACTCATGCTCTCGAAACTGTCCACCATCTGCAACACGCGAGTGCGAGGCCGCTCACGCATCATCGACATGGCTTGGGCCTCCATAACGATCCCTGAGGACCGATGGCCGAGGGAGTCATCTGTCTCGTGAGAAAAGTGCTGCTCGAGTGGTGCAAAGTCGAGATGGCCAAACGGCGCTGTGTTGGCGGTGTCCGTGGAGACATGGCGGCCATGGCGGTTTCTGGAGAGGTTGAGCCTGCTACTAAAGCTGCCCTGAGGAGGCGGTGATGGTGACGGTGAAGGTGAGGGAGGTTGGTGGTTGAAGAGAGGGCGGACGGGGTGGAGGTGAAGAGGTTGCGGGGGCTGGATCTCTTCTAGAAGGGGCTGCTTCTCCTGGGGCTTTTCTTGTTGTTTTTCTTGCAGTTGCTCTGGGGGATCAACCTCCTTGTGTTTCTCATCATCATAATGGAACTTCTCGTCGAGGTTCTTCTCATCCTCATAATGGAGCTTCTCATCGACTTTCTTTTCATCCTCATCATGGAGCTTCTCATCGAGTTTCTTCTCGTCTTGATCATGGAACTTATCATCGATGTCCTTTTCATCTTCGTAACGGAGCTTCTCGTTGATGTCCTTTTCATCTTGATACAGGAGCTTCTCGTTGACATCCTTCTCGTCTGCATAAAGGAGTTTGTCATCGATGTCCTTCTCATCTTGATAAAGAAACTGCTCGCCGATGTCTTTCTCATCTTGATAATGGAGCTTCCCGCCGATGTCTTTCTCATCTTGATAATGGAGCTTCTCGCCGATGTCCTTCTCATCCTGGTAATGGAGCTTCTCGTTCATGGCCTTCTCCAATTTGTCGTCCCCAAAATCCGTACTAGGCTTCTCTGCCATCTTCTCGTCATCTTTAACTCGTAGCTCATCAGTTCGCCCAACAACCTTCTCGTGTATGCTGTCTCCACAATCCAACGGGTGCAGGCCCTCCTTCTCGGGATCAACCAGCACTGCGGATTGTGGTTGCACGGGCAATTCATCATCACGATCACTGCCATCCGCGTCCCCATTAACGACGCGAAGTCTTTCCCGGGGCACCGTGAACATGACCTGCACCAGCCGCTGCTCGACTGCTCGCTCAATATCCCAGTCTGTCTCGGGGCTGCGGTCAGCACCGCTGGCCATGGTCATGTTACCCTCGCCTTCCTGTTCCCAGCCTTGTCGGCCCTGCTTCCGTCTAAGAAGCTCGCCATGAAGACCGACCAGGCCGGGCTCATAGTCGCCACTGTACGGCTCCTGGTCAAAGGACCGGCGCACCTGAGACATGTCCTCATGCGACGATGTGGGCGTGCTGGAGTTTGAGAAGACACGACGCAACGAT
This sequence comes from Aquanectria penicillioides, assembly GCA_003415625.1. NCBI lineage: Eukaryota > Fungi > Ascomycota > Sordariomycetes > Hypocreales > Nectriaceae > Aquanectria > Aquanectria penicillioides. Next base: position 934,043 of record PYIU01000003.1, read on the forward strand.
CCAAGCCAGCCCCGGCGAGGCTTGGACTTGGAAGGGGATGAAGGCTGTGGGGGCTCATCTTCGAATGCGTGATCCTGCCCAAGCAGCAGCGAAGGGCCTTCGGCTCGCAATGCTCCAAACGACGAATGGGCAGTATTATAGCTGCTAGATGAAGAGCTTCCGGGCTTAGGATACTCAATACCGCCTCCTAACATTAACGGAGCAGGCAGCGTGTTTCGGCGCCCACCCTTCAAGCTCTCAGTTACGCTACGCGCGGACTCGGACAGGTTCGAGCCGCTCCGAGACTCGTCATCCCGAAGAGCTACCGTGCGGGTTGAATTGCGCCGAGTGGGTGACACACGGCCCTGCTGGCCACGGGTGTTGATCTTGGCGAGAAGGGCATCTGCAGCGTCAACATCCGACACCCAGTCCTGAACCTCGGGATCATGTCGCGGGCCCTCTGGGCTAGGTGTAGCGGAGCCTCGAGCACCGGATGCCATGAAGATGGGCGGGGGACCGTTGTGTTGAGTTGGGGTCTGGAATGGGTCCGAAGGCGCATCGGAGGTTGGTGTCTGGATCTCCTCCTTGATGCGAGCCTGCTGGTACATCTCCTCTTCGTCGTCTTCATAAATCGGGTGAATGTTTCCAGGGCCGGACACGAAGCTTGCGGGACGCGTCGCCGTCGGCACATAGCCTCTGGGAGTCTGTCTCGCAGTGGGTTTACGGGGAATATGTAGACCTGGCAAAGGACCTGAAAAGGAACCGCTTCGATTGTTTCGGAGCGATTCGTAGCCCAAGGATCGCTCGCCAGCCTGGTAAGGGTCGCCATTGCCGTGCCACGCACCTCCGCCCCATGGGTCATCGTCACGCTCCATCATCTCGTCGTGATCAGGGAGGAAGTGGCTTGCGTCCTGGGACAAGGCACGGACAGCCTGGTCGCGGCTATCACGGCGTCTCTTCTTCTTTTTGAGCCAGCAGAAGATTACGAGTCCGATAACAATGAGGAGCGCGCCACCGAACCCCAAGCCAAGGCCTAGGCCCAGCCGCATAGAACTTGGCTGGCCATCTTCCTTGGGGGCGTTGCCGTTGTCGCCAGTGGTGGTGCTAGCATCTGGGTTCGTATAGGAAGAAACCCAAGTCATCGAGGTCAGGTTCAAAAAGCGTGGAGTCGTTGATATCGACGATTGACGCTTCTTTTTGCTGCTAGAGGAGGAGCTCATCTCCCATCCACCGTAGACCATCATAACGTTTCCAGGGAGGACTTCAGCGGCGTGGCCGTAAAGGCTGACGTCGGGCTGCTTGGTCGGGATACTCCACTTCCACCCGCTGTACGCCTCGGTCATCTCGAGAACGGCCAGTTGGGGCTCAGCGGGCGAGTCAACATCTCCAGCCCAGCCGCCGAGGATGATGATGGACATTCCATCCTCGCTCAAGGTGGCCGTGTGGCCGGAACGGCTGTAGACATTATCAATAGTCGTAGCGCGGCGGCGACGAGACTTGTCCTTGCGGCTCACGTCTTTGACAGCCAGGTCCGTCCGAACAGTAGACGGTGCCTGAATAGAGACGTATGACCACGTCTGAGCAGGCAAGTTCCACACGGCGGCAGTGCTCATGTTGATAAAGGCTGTTTCTGAGTGTCCACCAAGCAGGACCCAGCTGGCTTGTTGCGATACTGTGCCAGACTTATTGGTCATTGAGGGCGTCAAGCCAGTCAAAGTGAAGCCGGCGATAGGGGTGCTGGGACCGTCGCTTGAAGCGACGCTGAGGGCGTAGTCGGTGTTGGCCTTGTTGTTCTTGGGCGCAACACTCAGCATCGATTTAGTATAATTAGCGTCACCTTGCCATGCCGTCGTGTTATCCGTGAGGCCACTGCACATGCCTCCGTAGGAATAGATGGTAGGCTGGTCCATGGTGGGCGATAGATTCAACGAGAAAGCTACTGTGCCGCCTAGGAAGTACGGGGCTCTGTTTCCGCTGCCCGACTTAGTGAGGGTTCTTTTGGCCCATCCACTCGCCGCCGTGCTATAGCTCCAGACATCGCTGCTCCCGGTCTCGCAGTCACCCGCATACACAAGCAGAGTGCCATTGGGCGTTCTCGCAGCTCCAAAAGCAGTGGTATTCGACTTGCCATCGAGGAAAGGTAGCTTGCTGCCGGTCGGGGAGCCGAAGGTCGGGTTCTGGCCAACGCCGGAGGAAAAGTTTAAGGAACGGAACTCGACGCCGCCGTTATCGGTCTGGTGGAAGATGTAGGCAAGATCGGTGCCCTCACAAGTCGTCGCGGAGTCGGCGCATGCGGGGCCAGGGAGGAGGAGCTGAGTAGGGACGTAGGGGAAGGAGTGAGCAGAGGCGAGCGGCGATGCTGCCAGGAAGAGCGCGGCGAGGGAGGCGGTAATTGCTGTGGTGAATGATGCTCGCCGAGTGTGGCGGCTGGTGTTGCTGGATCTTGTTCGCGAACCCATCGTGACGGGTAGGAGTCGCCCGAAGTGGACAACGGCGTTGATTGTTTGTGCCAGTAAGGGTCTCGTCGCTTGTTAGCGTCTCGTAGTCATCAGCAAGCAACCCTTTCGCCGACGATGCATTCAGATCACCATCGCCGGCGCAGTTTGTCGCGGTGCCGCTGCTGCAGTTGCTGTTTGTAGCGGCGCTCTTGTTTGTTTCCTTGTTCTTTGCCAGCTGGGCGTCGTCTGATATTTCTTCTTTCTTACTCTTCTCGCCCTCCAGTGGTGTCAGCCGTATGGTAGGGAGAGCGGCTGCAGTATTGCGTATAAATATCTGACCCCGTCTGGCGATCGACACGGCTGTGACCCAAGGACCCTGGGGATTGTCTCTCTTGCGGTCTCTCCGTCTCGGTGTCAGAGTATGCCGGGTCTGATGATACGGCCGCCCGATAATAAAAAGGAAGAGGAACAGGGACGAAGAGAAAGCACGGGTAACACGAAGCTGGCTAGGGAGAGGCCAAGGTGGGTGAGGAAGAGAGAAAGTCTGCGGGCGCGGGAGGGAGGGACGGATAGACAAGAGTCTGTGCTTGACAGTGGTGTCCGCGCGGGACCCCAAGAAATCTTGCACCGTTTCCACTTGCGGAAGGATATCGAAGGAGCAGAGGACACACGGACTAGGATAGGATGCCAGGCGGCCACATCCAGGGATTGGTGCCGTCGTCTCAGAGAACCAGCGAAACAGAGTTGACGATGGACTCTGTAGCGCAAGCACCGGGGGCCTTGTCGAGGGGGAACAGGCGCAAGACCCGCCAGGACATGATCCGATAGGGAATGGACGAGCCACCAATGAAGTCTTTACTTTGGGCCCATCCGCGGCGTGGTGGAGATGGTGGTTGACTGAGGGGCGAGAGGGATTGGCTTTGTTGTGATTGTGGTGGCCGCAGTGTTTCCAGGGCAACGAGGAGCTTGCGGACGACTATCCAGGCCACGCCCGTAACATGTGGCTCATTCAAGGCGTCAACCAAGGGCGAGCGGCGCGCCACCAACGCCAATAGGCCACACGGCACAAAGCCAATTGATCGCCGTCGTGACGCGGCTGCTAGGCTTTGTGAGATTCCGTCAATTTCTTCTTATTTTTTCTTTCGGTCACTTGCTCTTTTCTCGCCCCCTCCCCCTCCTCTCTGGTTTGTGGATCACAGGGTGTGGCGACATCTTCGCCTTCTTGTGTCTTGTGTCTCTTGTCTCTGTTTCTGTTGCTATGTCGTGTCTATCACTATGACCCCGACTTGTCCTTTCTACGGTGTAAGTGGGTGCCCACATCTTCCATCGATTCGGCCCCAACTCAAGGCATCCCTGTCAAACAGCCACAGCCCTCTCGTCATTCACCCCATCAACCATCAACCACCACCAAAAGAACGCTCCCCGTGTGCTTGCGGAGGGCAGCAAGAATCGTCCCGTTTTTCTTTTCTCGTGCCACCTGCTGCAGCCCCCTTCAGCTCAGTCCATCGAGGCCACTACACAGGCCTACACAAGCCTACGCACGTCTATCCGTACACACGGGCTCAAATTCGCAAACTCGGTGCCGTGTGCTGCCAAGGAGAACCTTGTTCCTCCAGTTACCCTATCAACCACCCACCCAAAAAAGGTTCCTTAGGATGAAGAGCAGGGGAGGCCCCAAAAAAGAACTCGTCATCGCACCATCAGGGACCCTTGATGGTTTGGGCACAAATGACGAGCATTTCACCTCTTCTCTGGGAGTGACTCCGACTGGTGGGTACAATAGTTCGTTCATTGAATCGTGCATGCATTAGAATTAACACTCAATCGCCATCTTGCTTCGACTCCGAGCAATAACCACTCAGTCTTCTCTACAAGAATTCGTCAGACATAAACCATGACACTGTAATAAATCCACTTCCTTATTGGCATAGTCCTCCTTTCTTTCCTAATAGAGCAATATTCCACCAGTAATCCATCTTGTAATCCATCTTAAAAATGTGTGTCATCATCCTAAACGCACCTGTCCAAACCTATCCATATTCCCCAAAGTCCCACTTCCACCACTATAATCTGTTTCTTCCAATTCTAACAAATCATACAGGTTGTTCAGCCTAACAGCCGACAAGTGTATTGGGTATCAAACATGAAATCCTTCTCTAATAGTAAATCTTCTCGCTCCAGATAGGAGGTCGGGCGCCCTCGGTATCCCAAACGATGTTGTTCTTGTCATCCAGGCTGCAGCCCTCATCGGTGATGGGGATGACCTTGCCGGACATGGCTACCTCCTGCTTGGAGACACCGGCAGGGTCCTCAGGGATCCAAAGAACGGGGGTAGGGCTGGTCGCGGACGGGGACCAGTAAGCATTAGCCGAAACCTCGTCGGTGTACTGACGGTCAAGATCAGCGGTCTGGTCGTGAGGCACCAGCTGGCGGAGAGTGGCGTAGTCGGCGTAGATCCAGGGCTTGAGCCACTTGACGAAAAAGTTGCCCGACTTCTGAGGGCTGTCGGATCCGCCAGGCACCAAGCTGCTGAGTATGTTGCCCTTGCCTTCACCCTGAGTGGAGGTCTGGCCAACTTCGGCATTGAGATCCTGCTGGCTTCGCTGGATGGCCTCCTCCTCGACCTCGAGAGATCGGGGCAGGTTGTAAAGGAGAGGGTCCAAGGCGCTAAACATAGTGATCTGGAACAAGATGGTGAAGACGAGGAACACAGCCATCAGAGCAGCAGGTCCGGCCGCCTTGGAGCAAGCGAACAGTCCGATCATGCAAATCTCAGCCAAGTAGATACCAACAAAAAGCTGCTTAAGGGCACGGGGATAGATAAGACCCCGGGTATCAATGGTGGTGTCGGTGACGAACAGCACGTTGTATCGGTATGCGAGGTAGAAAAGACCCATTCCGACGGTAGACCAAAACAGCATCAACGGAGCAATGACCGAGTAGGTAATGCCTGGAGAATAGATAGGTTAGCCTATGCAACTCTTGCGCGAACGGGGCGAGGGAATGACTTACTAATGACAGCGATGTTGGTGTAAACAGGCAGGAGACTTCCCCAGGAGAGACTGCTGAGGGTGGTCCATTTGGTGTACATGGCTCGGGGGGTACCGGCCAGGAACTTGTACAGGACCTGGAAAATGACGCAGCCGACAACCTGGGTAAGGACGCTGGTTGCAATGGTGAGACCTTGAACGATGAAATACGAAATGTAGAAGTTTGACGAGGTAGGGAGAGACGACGAAAGAATGCTGAAAACGTTGCTGGGGTCGTTGGCGATGTTGACAATGGCTCCAGAGGCGCTGTCGGCCATGGTTCGGACCAAGAAAACCTGGACAACCTGGAAGACGAAGTAGGAGTTCTGAGTGAAAAGCTCGGCCTGGGACAGAGAAACGGCACCGGCCTTCTTAGCGAGGACGCGCATGACGACGGGAACCAAGGACATGAGGATGGAAAGAGCGACGGCAGGCAGGAGGCCAGAAATGACACCAAGAATGACCTATAACATGTGTTAGCAATGATATTGAGTAAACTAGAACCAATCGAGTATGACGTACAGAGGGGATGTCCTTGATCCAAGTCAAGCCAGGGATCTGCTCAAGGGTCTTGACCTGGGCAATAAGACCGACAATACCAACGGGAATGGCCCAGAAGATGATCATAGCAGCAATAAAGGCGTAGACGGCATAACGGCGAACAAACAATTGCCACCAGGGAATGAACAAGCTAGGCCAGACAACCTCGTTGGGACGGACACCAATGTAGCGGGGGGCCATCTGCAGAGCTTGGTGGTGGGCAACGGTCTGGAAAGCGGCCTGGGCATCGGACTGGGTGTAGAACTCGACAAAGACAGCGGGAGCCTTCTTGAAATTGCCAGCGACAAATTCAGCCTGGGCAGCATCAACCTGGGGGATGAGCTTGGTAAGCTCCTCACGGCCCATTCAATAGTGTCAACCTTCTTGCCGACGAGACCGAGGAGGCCAAGGCGGTGCGAGGGACGCTTGTTGTTGGGGATCCAGCGGGCGGCAATGTTTCCGGCTTCGGTGTCGGCACTAGCGGGAGCCTTGTCAACCTCGCCGCCCTTCTTCATGGCATTGATTCGCTCCTTGTTGACGAGCTTGAGAAGCTTAACCTCACCCTTCTCCAGGGTCATGGCGGCCTCGTCACGCTCGGCAACCAGCTCGTCGAGTTCGGTAGCGTCACCAACGAGCCACACATTCTTGACGTTCTCGTGAAAGAGGTTTCGGATACGGGTCTCGTCGAGGTAGTCCTCGGGAACAGAAGTGAAAAGGACGGTGCGGGAAGAGATTCGCTTCGAGTAGGCGGGGGCGAGGAGGAAGGCCTGGCGAACATTGATGTAAAAGATGCACTCGCGGAGGATCATGTACATAACGAAGCCATAGACCAACCAAGCGACAAAGGTGTGGGCATAGAAGCGGTTCTTCTGCGTGGCGACGTCGATGTTGCTGTAAGAGAGGATCTCGAGCTGGCTGAGGCCGCCGCCGCCGGTGGCATTGAGTGGGAAGAGAATAGGCCAGGTAATGCACAGACTGACGAAGCAGATAGCACAGATGATGCGGAGGTAACGAATGAAGAGATAAGCATCGAGGCTTTGGTGCTGCAGGGCGTAGGTGTCAGGAGTCTTCCAGAAAGTGCCGAACCAGCCAAAGAGGCCGCTGGAGAGCTGAGGGCTTCGTTCACTATCACAGTGTTAACATGGGGGTTCGGGGTTTGGGTATCCTGTCCAGTTCGGGGGCCATGTACTTTTCCCGGATAGAGCCCAAATAGGTCCTAGGCGCGTAGAAACGAGAGTTGGATCGTCGAATGAGAAGGAAGATGACGACGTATATGGCAGTTGTGACAATCACAGGGACCAATGTAGAGATCATGCCTAGAAAGCGTGCATGTTAGTATACGGCCATGTCGATGAATTGGTGGCAACAAACCCGAGAGAGACGCCGGCTGGGTCGTCTTGGCCGACCCGCTGTCCGGGTCGGAGGGGAGGTTTTTCGTGAGCCAGTCAATGAAACCCATGATGGCGACAGGGCGGGAGTCTCCCGCAAGATAGTGACTTGGTTGAAGTTATTCGAACCTCTTCTTGGCAGGCGACGGGCTGTCGCGAGCTGTTGCGATGGGAGAGGAAGGAAGAGTAGAATCCTGCACCACTGAATTGTGGGAGGGAGGTCGGGTGGTTAAGGCTTGTGCTTTGTGCTTGGGCTCACGCTGGCGGCGGTTGGACGAGCGGCGGTGGAATTCTTGAAGGGAGATGGGTCCGATGGACCTGGACCAGCTGGAGATTGGAGCTGGCGATTGCCGGGGGTGTGTGGGTGTGTGAAGCTGCTGGGGCGTGTTGTGGCGGGGCGTGCGTGCCGTGCGTTGGTGTTGGCGTTGGCGTTGGTGTTGTCGTTAGTGGGGACCAGCAGGTGCCAAGTAAATTAGCTGCAATCAACCCTTTTCTGGAGGTCGCTGTCGGTGCGAATGCACAGCTGCTGGAGGGTATGCCCGCTCCTGGACGATGGATAAGAGATGTATAGAATGAGAAGAGACGAAGGGGAATCGTGACAGGAGACAAACAGAAAGGTCGTCGTGATGAATGGTGGAGGAGAAGCTGGAGACCTGAGGGATGGTCGTTGAGCTGGAAGATTACGCGCGTAGAGGGATCCCAAAACAAAAAGAAAAAAAGAAAGATAGCCGCCCCTAAATAATAAGTCAATGTCTCAGCGCAATGCCTGCAGAGGAGCCGGTTCTGGAGCGGTCGGAAGAAAAGCGGAATGCGCATGGGAAAGAAAAGAAAAGCATGCAATGGACATGCCCGCGCGGAAGCGTTCTTCTTTTCAGTGGCAGTGCCGTCGCCAAACTCCGGGGGCCTTGCCAAGCTGGTGGTTGGGTGTTAACGATGACGATGCTGCTGGTGGTGGTTGGCAACGGTGATGGTGGTGTGGTTCTGCGATGCAGTCGACAGGGCTGCGGGCTCGCCTACAGCGCAGAATGTTCTGCTTGTCCAGGTTCGCTCTTTTTTTTTCTCCTTCCAGGGCACTGTCCCACCCCACACCATGCTGAGCTGGGTCCCGGCCGCTGTCCAGGGTCTAGGCCACAACCCTCACCTCATTTACAGAGCATCGCAGAGCTACAGTCCCCCCATCATCAGGGCCGAGGTGGTAAGGGATACATCACAGCGCAGCGCCCAAGCCCGATGTTGCATGGCCGAGTCCCTGAAACCCAAACCTTGGAAACATCCTGGACCGGCTGGAGGATCGACACGCACATGTGCCGCCGGGTCTTCATCTGGCCAAGGTGTCGGTCTGTCTGTGTCGCTCTATCTCTCCGGGGGTCTTCATGCGCTGCCCTTTCTTTTTCGCATCTCGCCGAACCATGGACAGCAGCTCCAACCTGCTCTTGGTCAACACCGCCCATCTCGACAGCGACAGACTACCACTGGGCGGCTGGCCAGTGGGACTCGAGCACAGGATGTGTGTACGTGTTGGACGAGACGCAGACTACCTTGAAACCATCTTCCCCCAATTCATCATTGCTGCACTTCGTATGCCTGTGCTTGACCAACCTGGGGTCGCGTCGTCCGATGATCAGCGCAGCTAGCATGCATCTATTCCAGCCACAGCACAACAGCATTTGCCATTTACACGCATTCGCACTACCGTGCTCGCAGCACATACGTACCGATGGCCAGCAGGTATGTACATAGCACTGTGCGCACGCACTCGTTCGTCGTCGGACATGTGCTAGTCCAGTGACAGCAAAAGTCATCCATCATGGGAATCCAATTCTTCGCTTCGCTTCGGCGTGGTTCAGCAGCCATCAGCTCCTGATCCTCAACTGCATCTGCACATCCCATCCCACAAGCCAAACCACGGGCAGCAGCTCTGCAGACGTTGAAACAAAACAGACAACAGGAAATTTCGTACCAGATTGAGGCAAGGCTGGAAAAATCGGGTACGGGGTATCAGACCGTAGAGCATGATCGGGATCATCCTCTTCACATCACCCCATGTAACCCTGTATCTGGGCTCAAAACTCCCTTCCTCCCCTTCCCTTCCCTTCCCTTCCTTGGCTTCCCCGGTACACGGAAACAGGTCTCTCCCTGGAGGCGTGCAGGCGAGAGACCACATGCGACGTGAGGTTCCCATGCTCATTTCGGCTGCTCGACGCTTGGCTAGTGGACCGTGTGCCCCCCCTTAGCCTAGTCTCTTCTGCAATAATGCTAATTATGCTATGTATTCCAGTGCCTAGCTCGCTTCCGAACCCAATCCATTTGCTACATTGGGAACAGACAAGCAGGTTTAGTTGCATTTTCCACGGCATCCCCACTGATAGCGTTCGGGCCATTGCTGGTTCGCACGTACGTAGTCGCCGGCCCGTGCTACGACCGAGTGGCCGGTGGACAGGCGGGGTGGGGGCGACGCGTCAATGTCAAGCAAGGACCACTTTGGATCCATCCAGCCAAAAAGCAAAAGACTTTGACGAGAGGGGCAAAAAACAAATTTGAACGGCGGCTATGAGTGGGATGGATGGATCGCATGAACAATAAGCGAAAATCTCCAGTGGGTGTACGGTGATATGATACAAAGTGCCATTGTCACAGACTGCGACGTCCATCCAGGCCCGAACTCCCTGCTTCCATTTTGCTACGCGGCACAATGTACTTGCGTGGCACACTCCTGCTCAACTAGCAGCCCTGAACTGTTCGCTGCAGAAGCCGCTCACACCTTGGTTCAGCTTGGATGGTCATCACGTTACCACCAGTGCACCACCATCAGTGCCATTGCCGTATTCCAATCTCTAGCACCGCCTGCTTCATCTGCCGCTGTCCGTCAAAAACTCTGACCCTCTACATCAACCACCCACAGCTGAACAGGGATCATGGTGATGTCAGTGAAGACGAGGGCCCGTTTTTTTTTTTTTTCCTTCCGTTTTCCTTCACTGACAAGTCAGTCAGAGTCAGTGCCACGGATCGCCGCTCCAATCCCACTTCGCGACGTCTGCCCTGTTGGGCCAAGCCTCCGGCCCCGTCCTTCTCCCGAAGGCCATCGGCGCAGGCATCGGGCGGGAGGGGGGGGATACAGCGCTCGTAGGGCACCCCTAAGGCACCATGGGGAGTATTATCACAGCACTGCGCGCGCACACAAAGCAGTGAAAGCACCACAGACCCGGGTCGACGGGGCCGAAACACTGACTTTGCTCCACCCATATCCCTTCCTCATTAGCAGAAAAGTTGCCCATTAAACTTTGACGCCAAGTGCGTTTCTCGATTGAGCCGCCCTGGCTACTGTGCAACGACAATTTAGGCTCGCCCGTTGACCTGTTTGCGCGGGTGTTGCCAGTGTAGGTTGGGCATGTGTAGCTTCGCAATGACGGGTTTCGGCTGTCGATCTGATCTCGCTTGGTGGTTGCAGGCACGCTACGGAGGGTAGCCAGAAAGAAGTCTTTCCAATTTCCATCGGCCATGGTCGTTCCAGACAATTTCCGATCGCCTCTCGATATTCTACGTAGTAGCGGTGTTAGTTGACTTGTTCACGTCATCAATTTTTATTTTTATTTTTCCACCTCTTTTCAAGGAGCCAGTCCTTGGGCGTTGTGCTGGTCATACATTACGTCGCATACGGAGTACCCAAAACTGAATGCCTCATGTTGTTCACTACCCCATCATGTCTCTCGATTTTGTCTCTGCCTCTGCCCTTCGTCCAGTCTCAGATCACTGACCAACTGCCGGTCAGCCATTGCCTGGGTAGCTATCCTCCCTTGCTCCCATGCTGGCTAAGTCTTCCCATCCACCCATCCTTCATTCCAACATGCTGCAACTGCTAGCCCTCTAAACTGCGGCGCTAACACGATGCTGGTTCAGCTGAGATGGCCAGCCTCCCCCACCAGTCGCACCGATGGACCAGTCCCGACCCCGGTCTACTCATTCAAATCGCCCAAACCCATGCCTCATTGCCGTGGACCCCTGGTCACCTGCCACAAACGCCCTGCCACCACGGCCACACAAAGGCCACAAATCTCATGCGACGGCCGTGGCCGATCCAGGGCCTCTTATCCACTGAACCGTAGATCGTGGCGGCTTCTCCGACCATAGGTATATCCACATCCATGGGGTTGAGCGCCGGGAACCGTCCCTATGCCCGTCCCAGGGCCTTGTGAGTCCAGGCCAGCGCCCGAAACGTGCCCCCCGGAGGCTAACGCTCCAGCACCTCTCCATGTCGCGGTGCAACGCTGCAACGCTGAGACACTGCCACAATACCACACGAGGTCGAGACCTCTGATCCCAAACGCCCGGCATTGGCGAATCACGTGTATGTCAGCGCGTTTCCAATCCTTCCACGGATACCTACGCTAGAAACTGTCAATCGTCTAAGTTGACGACGACTCGCCATGCAACCATGGTCAGACCTGACTCAGCTTGGAGTATCCCACCACCGCCAGTTTCCATCTCAATGCTTTTCTGGCGCTATCTAGCAGTCGTCGAGGCCGCCAATGTCTCTGTGGCGTGTACAAGGTTCCATTCTGCTGCGAATTGAGTGGTTCAGGCGGTCATGTCGGGGGTGTCGTATCACATAGCTTGGGGCTACCGCTTGAGAGGCGCGCAGAGCGGATAGAACGACTCCCATCTAAATTGTCTACGCGTTCACGATGGCTCAAGTATCGATCTGGCGCATACCATTGATTCAGGTGTCTTAGACGCTGGTGCCCAAGGGGGTTGCCGTCCGTTGTTGTAAATCGACTGTATTTGGTACCTGAGTCATCTGGGGCCGTCTAAGACTGGCAGCAATCCTTCGTATAAGCCAAATGCGGACCCAAATAGCAACCAATCAGGAAACATCCCTTGTGGCTTAGTTGGCTAAAGCGTCCGACTGTTATTCATAGACAATCGGGAGATCGGAAGTTCGAGCCTTCCCAGGGGAGCTCCTTCTTTTTTTGCAAGTTTGGCCGTGTTTTTTCCATGGTTTTTTTGGTTCTACGGTGATGGAGTTCGCGAAGTTTGCACAAGCATTTCATTCTTCGCCTTTGTTTGAGGTGCACGGCAAGAGAGCCGTGTAGCACATTCTTGCTTCAGTCAAAAGGGTTTATTTCCTGACACCCCAGATGGAGAATCTAGTACTATATGCAGGATTGAAACACGAGCTCTCTTCTTTGTCACAGTTCAATGCTATTATCCAACCCAGGGTGATCCGCATGGTGGCCAGGTCGTAGGGTAGGACCACACCTACTGTACCTTTCTAGTCAATTAGCTATTTTCCAATGCCATTTGAGTATGAATTTGAGGATAAATGGGCAAGTGAGTGATGGGATCGTCACAAGTTGGGTAATGGCTTAGATTGACAAATTCAGGTGGTGTCTGACGTGAAGGCATCCACGAGCTACCTACCGGATAGACAAAGAAAAGGTCACCATCAACCAAACACCGCTGCAACTTTCACAATAGGGCAATTAGCTTATGTCAATGCGCACTAATACGCATGCACCTGGCCTTGGAACAAAGATGACTTCTTTGTTCTCCGAATAGCCTCCGCCCCTCTGCCACGCGATCAAACCCACCAATCCACCCAACTTGGGAACTAAGGCGTGAAAAAAAGGGATAAAGAGATACCCTTCCTCATCACTCTGTTTGAAATGCACCTTGTCTTGCATTCATATCTTGTGCTTGTTGGTTGAAGAAAAACATCGTCCCGTGTTCACATTCCCATATCACCCATCCTTTGACGTCTTTCAACATTAGGAATCAGCCATAATGGAGAAGTCAAATGATCCCACTCAGCCGCTCTATATCCCGTCCACACTATACGCAACCGCCTATGCATCCACTTACACCATTCCTGACAGTGGCCTCCTGACCGCCGCTGAGGTCAAACTCCTTCAACATGTCAACTGTTCGTATCTGTCGAGTGGCCAACCCATCACGCTCTTGGCACTCAAACAGCACGCCCACTCACTGGTCAACCTCATCCGTAAGCTTGCACCGTCTACAAGAAGTGGTGCCGTGGGTGGCTTGGATTTCAATGAGGATGACTTGGCCTTTTCTATCAATGAGGCTTTTGACTGGTTGAACAAGCTTGACGAGCCATATGAGAACGAAGATGAATCGCATCATGTTCCGCTCTGGGCTATTGCCAACATTGTCGAGGGCGAGTCTGAGGATAGTGGCATACAGCATCATTGCCCTCTAGCCAAGGTCAAAGACTCTGGTCCTCTATCCCAGGAAAACGGCGTCCGCCGGCCGTATCAAACGCATCATAGCTTGGCTATGCACGCTAACGAATGCCTTGAGATTCTTGACCACGAGTACAGCTCTACAGGGGGGCTCATGTCACTCCTGCCGCCAGGTACAGAGAATGATACAGCCCAACTCGCCGGCGCCCGCAACACCCTCCTCGGCCAATGGCTGCTGCACCATCAACATCTCATCGGTCGTATGCACGAGCTCGAAATTCAATATGCGAATGCGATTGATGCACTTGCCGGTGAGGCGAGTGTTCCCTTCCAGATAGTTCGTCGTGTTGGGCCCGATGGTATATCTCAAGGTCGAGAGTTGGCTTACCCGCAGGACCGCTACGTCCTGGTCAATGCGGGTGACGACGTCAGTTCCCACATTCACCGACTTCTTGACCAAGCTGAAGCGCACGCTGGCCAGAAAGAGAAAAACTGGAAGACTGCCGGCGTAAGCGGCGAACGCCTGTGGCAGAATAGTCGAGGCGGAAACCAGTACGCCCGTGGAATCGTCCCGGTTGACCTGCTCACACGCTTCTATCGCATTGCTGGCAAGGGGCACGATTCGCCGTTGTTCGTGCTGCCAGCTATCGAGCAGCATCCAGGTGTTGCCCAGACTCGCCGTCTCGAGAAGCAGCCAACGGTGGTTTCTGTCGTGACTCCCACCTGGACAGAACGTGTATCAGAATGGGAACAGAAGTTCAAGGCAAAGCTTGAGAGTGGAGAGAAAGCGGAACGAGACAACCAGCAGCTGCAGGATAGCTTGTCTGTCCAGGATGAAGAGATGCGGCGCACCAGAGATGAGTTGAGCTTTTGGGAAGGGAAGTTGCCTGAGGGAGAGGTAGCGCGACATCAAGCTCTCCTGAATACTATTTCGGATTACAAGGAGAAGATGGAACAGCTCAAGCGCGAGCTTCCAAGAAAGTATCAGTATCTTTTGAACGAGTATACGGAGAATACATGAGAGGCAAGATCTCTGAGGGACTTAATTTTCTTTTATCCAGTGAATCTCTTCCAATGGTCCTGTACGGAATCTAGATAGTCCAGAATCGAATATGTTAGCTACTAGTGGGTAGTCGAGGTTTATCTGGATGAGTAAATCAAGAGCCATCTTCAAAACGACCACAACTGTAATTGGGAGCATACCCATTAATTTAAACCGGTTTGACAAATAAATTCAGACATGGCCTAATCATCAAATGGCCGTTCTGTCGTGGTCCTTGCAATATTTCATGATGTTCTCACGCCTGTGCGTTAGTTCCACTTAATGACTATACCCCATAAACGAATAGAGGCCTGCGTAAAGAAATACCCATGTCGTCACTCAGCGCCTCGGCTTCAACCCAACACCAATCAAAGCAACGGCAATTGTAACCACCTTGGGCCAGGACCATGATGTTGCTTTCAAGGCGATGCAATTTGGGCGGTAAATTGCCCATTTCGGCATTTGGTCTTGGCCCTCGTCGCTCCTTACACCTGGCGCCGCCATTCCTGCTTGACGACCACATGCCTCGGTATATGATGCTGAGTTCCCGCGATGCCGCCAAGAAGCGTTCATTAGCCTACTCGCATCTGCGCAACTGCAACCTGTGCCCGCGACTCTGTGGCGTCAACCGGTATGAGACGACTGGCATGTGTCTCATTGGCGAGAAGGCCAAAGTAAATGTGATAGCTCCTCACTTTGGCGAAGGTCCGTCCACAGTTCTTTGTCGCTTGCTCCACAAACGTTAGTCCAACAGGGATGGTACTAACTACACTTGCCAGAACCTTGCATTCAGGGACATCACGGCAGCGGCGCTGTCTTCATGAGCGGGTGTAACTTGCGGTGCATCTTCTGCCAGAACTTTGACATCTCCCACCAGCGCAATGGCATGGATCTGACCCCCGAGGAACTGGGCGACTGGTACGTCAAGCTTCAGGAAGTTGGCAATGTGCACAACATCAACATTGTCACGCCGGAGCACGTCGTTCCGCAGGTAGCTTTGAGCATCCTGCACGCGAAGGACAACGGATTGAAAGTGCCAATCATATACAACACCTCCAGCTTTGACTCCCCAGAGTCGCGGCAGCTGATGGATGGGCTGGTCGACATCTACTTGGCTGACTTCAAAGTGTGGGAGGCTAGTACATCTAAGCGACTCCTCAAAGCGGATGACTACGCCACCACCGCCAGGGAGAGCATCAAAGCAATGCACGCGCAAGTAGGCGACTTGTGCTTTACCGGAGATGGCATCGCTAAGAAAGGCTTGCTTGTGAGACATCTGGTGATGCCCGGCAAAGAAGCGGAAGGTGCTGAAATTATGAAATTTCTGGCCAAGGAGGTCTCGGCCGACTGTTTCGTCAACATCATGGAGCAGTACCGTCCCGACGCTCACGTCGGAAAAAAGAAGCGAACAAAATCAAAGGACAAGGATAAAGTCGGCGAGACTGAGGAAGTGCGGTATGCCGACCTCAATCGTCCTGTGACGGACAATGAGGTTTCGTCGATTAAACAGGCGGCCATTGATGCCGGACTATGGCGTTTCAATGACCCACCCAAACACGACGGGTTTGCCATTTGAAGCCTCGTTTCTATTCTTTCTTTGACATGCGGGGATGCAAACCTTGGTACGCTGGTGCCAATAGCCAAGCCCCGTTGCGCTTCCCGACGCCACCGACCAGACATTAGATGAAATCAACTCTGGCGCTTCATTCAGAAGTGTCCTCAATCAACACCTGTGACCAAGCCCGGGCCTAGAGTCTGGACCACATCCTATCATTATGATAGCCTGGCGGAACAATACCAACTCTAACGCGCCCCTATTCAATCTTCTATGTGGCAAATGAGCACGGTTATATCCTGCGTCAGGAAATCAATGCCAAGGAATGGAACCTCCCCAACAACCAGACCGAAGTTCCGGAACTCGGCGGATGTCTTTGTGAGACTATCTCTCTCGAACAAAGCTTGGTGGCATCTACTCTAGGGACAGGAATAACTCCGGGTCATCTTTGTCGGCGATGGAACATGAATCCAACATTGATGTGTATTTACTTGGGATGGAGCATGATTTGAGCCCCCAGGCAGACAAGATCATCACCAGTCAAAGACAGATTTTTATTCATGCCGAAATGGCAGACATTTTCACTGCACATCAGAATCCTCTGCCCATAGACGCCAGGATTACTCCGCCACCTGAGGGGAACGCTGTGTCACCAAGGATATCATGTCTCCCCCCGCCGTCCGAGTCATCTGAGAGTCTTTCAGAGACGACAAAGTCATCAGGAGGAACCTCGACGACCGGCTACTCAGCACAGACACCGCATCGAAGACGATCGTCAGCTTTCAGCTATCATTCACAAGTAAACACTAGACCGGGGGTCCTTCTCAATGCCAACCTCGTCTTCTCCCCACGTCCCTACGAGAACCTGTATGCAGAGCGAGCATACCTTTCTACTTCCCTTCAGCTACAATCAACTAAAGCCGCCGACTTGATAAGGAAATATTCCCACACCCAAGCTCAATGTCATAGCGTCGGGACAGGCAAGGAGCGGCGCAAGTTGCGAAAGCAACTCAATCTTCTCAAGGCCAAGATCAACGAAGCTGTCGAACAGGAAAAAGCCATATTCAACCGGCTCGGGGAACTGTACGTTGAGATTCAAAGCCGCGAGATGTGGGCACGAGCTAGTTTCTCAACTCCAACCTTCAGTGATGAAACTGTACCCCAAACGCCCTCAGCTCACACTATGGCACCGTCCGTGACTTGTGCCATGGCCACATCAAGAACGCCCCTGAACGCAGCCTGTCCAGAGTTTGTCCCCAAGGGCTACTTTGAGGGTCATCGCCGACGTTCGACTTGCACCTCTCAAGACCCCGAGGGCTCCGAGGGAGCCTTGGAGACAGTCATCGAAGAAGGCGAGGAGCAACTATATGATCCTGCTGGGGGTTTGCAAGCCATGAGCACGAGAATGACGCTGCAGAGATGAATGATGTGGACATTACTTGGGCCGAGGCTCGCTCAAAGGTTGCCCGAACCAGGCGATTCAGCCTTCCATGCATCCAATCTCCATGGCCTGATAAATAACGGGCGTTGTGTTACGCGAACTTCTGGGACAAGTTGACATTTGTACCGACTTAAAAAAGATTGTAATAGGAATAAGACGAATAAGCACCAGGCAAGAAACTGTAGCAAATAATTTGATCATTAACTAAGGTATCTCATTATGGCAGTGAGGCCAGCCCTCAACTCGAGCTTTTCAGGGTATGCTATGTCTTTTCCACATATGTACGCTACGCTACATTCATCTCTGCTCAAGCAATCTCGTTTCAATGGCTCGCTCTACGCAAACTCTCCAAACTGACCGTCGTCAAACCCAAGATCCTTGGCCGTCTGCTTCTTCTGCTGTCTGACATCCTGCGCGCTCGGGGAGGCGGCAACGAGAAGCCACCACCACCGGAAGAAGGCCCGGGAGGTGGTGGGGGCAGCGCAAAGGGCTGGAGGTTGCCGGAGCCGGAGGCAGAGGCGGAAGAGCTGGGTTGGGCCTTGCGGCGGCCGAACTTGGAGTTGCCGAAGCTGACGGTGATGGTCTCGCCCTCCTTCAAGCTGTAGTCACGCTTGTCCTCCTTCTCCTTGGCGGCGGAGGGCTTGCTCTGCTCGCCCTCCCAGCCAAGGGCCTTGCGGGCCTCCTGCAGGGAGATGGACAGGTCGAAGGCCTCGCTGCGCTCCTCGAATCCGATGCCCAGCATGGCCTTGCGACCCTGGGGATCACGGACGGTCAGGGCGAAGAAGCGGCTGCTGTCCAGCACGGGCTCGACGACGGCGGGGGTAGTGTATGGGGCGGCGGCGAAGAGCTGGCCGGAAGAGGCATCCTCGAGGATGGCGTCGACCTTGAGCTTGTTCTCGGACGACGGGGACTCGAAGGCGGTTTCCACTACGCGAAGGCGAGCGGTGAAGATGTGGCGCTTGGGGTCGGCGGTCCAGCTTGCGGCATTGTGGCCCTTGGTGGAGGCGAGAGGAGGGATGTTGTAGACGTGGACGGCGTTGGCGACGAAGAGGATGCGCTGGATGGCATCATTGGGGAGGGGTTGGCCGGTGGCCGGGTCGAGGAGCTCCATTGGGACCGAGGGACTGACGATTCGGCAACGACGGGCCAATGCTTGAATATTGCGAAAGGAGGAAAATATGAGGCACAGATGGAAGATGGGAAATGGGAAAATGAAAAAATGGGAGACGGTCAGCGACGGTGGCGCTGATATGGACACAAAAGTATACGAGTTTGGAATGGATTGGGATGTGGAGGTGGAGGGGCATCCGGCAGAGAGCTGCCTGCCGTTCTTTCTTTCTGGTGTGTGTCTGTCTGGTGGAGGGGTAAAAAGAGAGGGGCCAGCCAGGGCGGGTATCCACGTTCCGCTCCAGGGTAGGTTGCACTGCGAGTGGAAGCATCTCGGTTCCAGTAGAGACCACGATCCATCGTGAGGCAATCCAACTGGCCGGGCAAGGAATGCGGCCATGGGAACATGGCATTTTGTATTTTAATATGGCTTGGTATGGCGAGGATTGGGGGGGCGTAATGTTTGCAGCGCTGCATGTCCGTGTGGTGAGGTGTACGGAGCAATGGCATTGGCTATCCACCCTCCTCGAAGGTGTTTTTCAACTGCTGCCAGGACTACGAACATACCTCTTGCATTGAATGTCAACTTCTCCAGTATCGAATCTCTCGGCTCCAATCAGACACCCGAGATTGTCTTTCAAACCCTGAAGCACGAGTCCCCTCTCCTATTTACGGCTTTGAGAGCACCGAGGTCAAGCAGGCAGTGGAAGTATAGATGACGACCCACTGTACTATCAGGCTTCACAGCGCCTGAGAAGCCCCTAGAATATGGTACCCCTCCTCATCCCCCACTCTCAAGAAAGCAGGCGCGCCGTGCCCCGCCAAATAGGTGAGGTCTGATCAGCCGGGCTTTGATTGACTGACTCACCGACGTCAAAAATTCCCCTCTACACCAAAACCTCACCTGGGAATATCGTCACCACCTACACGCACTCCTTCAGACGGCCCACCATCCTCGGGAAACACCCCCTCCCCTCCCTCTATAGCACAGCCATGGCTACTGTATCAACGCGTTAGTCGTCCTGTGTCCAATTCCCCCAGTGTGCCCCACAACAGAGTGACTGACACTTCTTGTAGCTGCAGCTGCTCCCCCCGCGGCCGAGCAACCGCCAGCTTCCCCTTCCACTTCCGACTTCGAGTTTGTTCACCCGTATCTGCTCCCGAAAAACGCGCCTGCTAAACCTCTGTAGCATTGTCACCACCTATCGAAGCCTCCTCGTTTCCGACGCCCACATCACCAAGCCCGTCGCTGCTATCGAATCCCTCATCGCCCTCCTCAACTCCACCCCATCTACCACCGTCTTCGAGACCCTAGACACCGTCAAGGCCCAGTCCGATCGCCTCAAGGCTTCTGTGGCGAACCCAGTACCGCTGTCTGCTGGCACAGATCTCTTCCTTCAGTACCTCGTCTCCTCTCTCCGCCAACAGGACGGCAGCTTCGACGCCGTTCGACAGCACCTTCTCGCCAACGGCCGCCTCTTCGCCGCTCGCGCCAACGCCGCCCGCCATGGCATTGCTGACGCTGGTTGGCGCTTTATCCGCGAGGGTCAATGCATCTTGACCCACGGTGCCTCCCGTTCCGTTATCGGTATTCTCGAACGGGCTGTCCAGGGCATTGGGGCCGCCAAGTTCAAGGTTATCTATGTTCGGGAAGAGACTCGTGTTGAGGAGAGTGATCGTGTCGTCCGCGAACTCCGTGAGAAAGGTATTCCCGTTGCCGAGATCGCTGAAGCATCTGTCGCATACGTCATGGGCCTTCTGCGACAAGTCAACATGGTAATTGTGGGAGCCGAAGCCGTTACTTCTAACGGTGGTATCATATCTCGAATGGGAACTCTTCAAATTGCGAAGTTGGCCACCGAGGCTAAGGTGCCTTTCTATGTCGCCGTTGAGACGCACAAGTTTGCTCGCAAGTTTGTAATGGACCAGCGCGATATTGGGTTCAACCAAGACATTCTCGATTTTTCCGTCGAAGCCAAGAGCAAGCAGCCTGTTGATGCTGTTGACTTCACTGTATGCTTTGTTAGCTTTTCCCTGTCGAGATGGATTCGAACTAACTTTCACAGCCCCTGAATACATCTCCAAGCTCATCACCGAGAATGGCATCAAGATGCCTGGTTACGTTTTTGAGCAGCTCCTCGATATCTACGGCAGCCTGAATGGCTGAGGGACTTGCCCTTTAACAATATAGTGCCACTCACATTTTCGGAATAAGGTCGCCACTGATGATCTTAATTTCAACCGATTTCAGGTGGCTAGTTAGCGGTTTCATGACCGCCTTCCCCCTAGAGCCAAATCTTCGTCAATAATCCACCACTTTCAAAATGGAATAAGCCCGCCCCCATAAGACCAAGCACAAACGATTAGGAGTTGAACATGCCGACAATGTAGGATACAGCCATGCATCAAAGTGATTTACAAAGGCACGTTCAGGATCACGCAGCGAGAGCAGGGGGTTCCGAAGAATAGCATGTGGCCACCGCAACTCAAAAAGCTGACGAATCAAAAGTTATCGGTCAGATAGACATGAATGATGAAGCAAGGAGAAATAGAAACTGGGATTGATTTTCTTCATTAATGAGTGTACATCTTTCAAAGCACCCTTTGCTTGCAGGTATAATATCAGCAGCAGTACTCAAGGACGCCTCGTAACCCAAGCCAAACCAAGCCCCAGGGTCACGTCCACCTCGACGTAAACTCCTTGGGCTACACTTCAATTCAAAAGCCGGGTTTTTTTTTTGCTTTTCCCGAAAGAAACCACTCCTTGGAAACAAAAGTACGCCGAGCGCAAAGACGGTCCTCTTCAAGCATCCCTGACCAATCTTGCACCAATCCACGCATAGGGGTAATTTCGCTGATACCAGTTCACAAAGCTCTTACGGCCTGCAATGCGCGGGTGCGTGGCCCACGATCCGCCCAGGACGATGTTGTGCTTGCCATCGAAGAAATCTGTCGTGTACAGCGGGTACAGCGTCATCGGCTCGAAGCCGTCATAGGGCACCAGCGGCGAGCTGGTCCACTCCCAGACGCCGCCTAACTCAGCCTGACCGGCAAGCTTGTTGCCGCGGGATGTCACTGGAATAGGGTGCCAGTGGCGGAAGCCGACATTTGCGTCGGCCAGGTCGAGGAAGAGCCCTTCGGAGGCATGGGATGGCGGGGATTCCTGTACACCGTTGTTGACGAGATGGCTATTCAGGCTTCATTAGCATCCGTCTTCTCACACGTACTTGACAAGAACGAAAACAACATATACTCACCCATTAACTGCAGGGACAGTTTTCCCTAGTGTTCGTTCCGCCTCTGCCTTCTTCTGTTTGTTTACATGCCAGTATATGCTCTTCGCTTCCTCAAATGTGGGAAGCCTGCCACCCATCCAGGAAGCGCAAACAGCCAGCTCGTCATACGAAGCGAAGACAGGCCAATCAAGAGCATACTTTAGTGGTACGGGACCATATACAGTTCTTACAAACTTGCCCTGCATGAATGACTCAGGGAGAGCATTAGCGGTCCGTCCATTGCCATTGATGTGGCCGTTTCCATTGACACGGCCATTTCCGTTAGCATGGCCATTGGCATTAGAAAAACCATTGCCATTAGTATAATCATTACCGTTAGCATGCCCATTGCCATTAGATGTGCCATTGCCGTTGGCATGACCATTGCTGAAGCCATTTGTGTAATGGCCGTTGCCGTTTCCGTTTATCGCCTTGATTGGCTCAGACGTCCACGATGCAGGGATCTGGTCATTGTGGGTGTGAAACATGTAATTGGCGTACTAGGAGTGTCGTGTTAGTGAGCCTCAATAAGTAATAGAATACAAAATACATTGGATACATACTTCTTCGTTGGTAATTGGACGCCCCTGAGCCTGGAACGAGTGAACCTTTGTTTTTCGGGCTGGCTTCTCATTATCCCTAAGTCTCTTTTAGTTTTTGCTTCCTCAGTGCTATTGTTTTAGTGTGCAGCTCACCACCCAAAGTGATAGTTGGGGTCAGTCCTGTCCTCGGCATCGTCCATGCCTAACGTGATGGTCTGCTCAGGGACATCGAACCATTCATTCGGCACCCTCGCGGCATACGCCCGTTTGGCCATCTTCTGAAAATCAGGGCGTGGAGTATGAGGCGGAGGGAGCGTCTTGTCACTCTGCAACATCATGTACAAGAGAGTTTCAATGTGCATCAGCTCGTGCTCGAAGCCGACCCACATACCCCTCGCAATATGCCTGGGGATCTGTTTTGCGCCGTCCTTGTACAGGTCTAGAACCCGTGTGCGGACCCTGGCCTGGTAATCCATGATCTCCTCGACAGGGGCCACTCATCGGGAATCTCGGAATGGGAATGGCACTGCTCGGGATTGTCAACATCTGGGTCAATGCCGCGCTCAAAGATGGACCAGTAATATGAGGGCTTGGTGGCGGGCTTCCGAGTGGTCTTGGTCAATTGGATGTCAAGGAAAGTCGGAATGTGGCCCAAGTAAAATATGCATGCATTTCTCAGCTTGATGGGCTTCTCCTTGAGCTCTTCATTGGGAAGCATGCCCTTGGTCACAACATCCCAAGCTTCCCACAGAACCTCCCAGTCTTGGGTGCTCGGCAATGGCTCAGCTGCATAGAGCGACGGAACTAAACTGAACGGCATGCTTGATTTCTGCAACATGTGGAGTCCTATTGAACCCGGAATAGTTAGCACCATGCTCATCCTCACATCTTTGGCCTCGGCTTTGTTCTCTCTTTTATACAAAGCCCCCGCGTCATCGACCCTGTCGCAAGTCACACTGCTCACACACCGAGCTGGGTTGGGAAATGCAAGTATGCACACCCCCGACCAAACGGTCTGCACAGCTGATCGAGAATCGCGGGGTAATCCGAGATTATGCCCAATCCCATGGTAAAAATATGCCGTGTTTCGAAATGGGTTCGGAAGCTGGTCACGCTGAGGTTTTTGACTTACCATACTCGTCTCCCCGAGTCCAACGCCCCAACTCGGTGAGGCCTGCCGCAGCCCAAAGTCTCTCAGTCTCTGCCGGGGAATACTTTAGGCTCTGCTCAATCTGGATTCGCTCATGTGGCATTATTGTCGATCCGAGGACATTGGTGCTCCGGAGAGGGGCAACAAATGCTTGGTGTCGGCCTCCTTCTTCATCGTATACGTATTCGCCTATCACTCTCCAGTTTTCTATCTCAAAGACTTGTTCTCCGAGGAGATAGTTTGCGTGAGAAAGACCGTTGAGAACAAATCTGCATGATATGTGAGCTATCAAATAGCCCAATCAGGTTGGCGTTTAATTCGCTTACCTGTGTGTGACACCATGCGAATCTGATGCCCCCCCCAAAAAAGGAAGGAAAAAAATCAGTACAACCTTCAACTTGAAGAGACTTTGAAAAAAAAAAAAACTCACCATTGTAGGCATGGCTGTTGCATTGTTAGCTGCCGCGCTGAAAATGAGGAGTACTTTGACTTACTAGACTTTGGTTGGATTGTGACATGAATCAACCCCAACGATCATTGTATCCGAGGGCCGCAGAACATCCGCAAAGCCTCCCAAGAACTCGACAGCCTCATCACGATCGAAATTGCCTAAAATTGCATGTTCTAGTAGCCGTGGGGGTAATCTAGACCCGCGAGATACTCACCGATACTTGACCCTAGGTGAAGGATGCACTTGGATCGCCCAGCAATTAACGGCTGTTTCAGCCAATCCCTGCCATCATCGTAGGTGCCCAGGAGGCCGTGACAGGACACATACTTGAAGTCTGGAACCTGTGCTAAGGTACGTTCCAGCTCCTTTCGAGAGAGGTCTAAAGCAAAGTACTGAACAGGTTTTTGGAGCTTCTCAAAGGCCTGAAGGAGCAGGCAAACTTTGCGGAGGTTTCTGCAGGCAATGGGTCAGAAAATCAAGTGGTCATTTTGGGATTTATGGGGGGGGGGGTGGGAATCGACAAACCCGCTCCCTAGCTCGATGAGCATCGTCCCTTCAGGAATCCGGCTCGCAATATCCTCAGATGATTTCTTCAGGATTTCAATTTCATAATTGGTCAGGTAATATTCATCCAAGTATGTAATCTGTGGGCACAATGAGTGACGCGGTCGGGGGAGTTGGCGATGAGAAGGACATACCTCCTCAAACAACTGCAGGCCCGTCTCATTGTACAAGAGGAGGGTGGGAAGCGCCCGAGGACCCTCATCAGGGTTGAACATGGAAACCACCTCCTCCTTCAAGTTGAATTCGACATGTTGACCACGGATGTCAATGATCACTGATGGATTGAGGGGAGATGCTTTCACATTGCCCAGGGACTTGGCCCGAACCGACACCACTGTATGTGATGATTCGTTGGCCGTGGCAGATGGCATTGCGAGTGCAAGGGGCATGGAGATAGTGGAGGCTGTAGCCGGGAAAAGTGAATCATAACTCAGGAGGGGACAAGGCCAACAATGTTGGGAAGCGGAAGATATTTAAACAAGAGGCACTAGAGAATGTCCAGAGTCGGATCAGTCGCCGACGGCCTTCCCCGTCTCGTCGACTTGGAGGTACCTTCAGCGCCAGCATGATTCCTCACAATGAGAGTGGAGTCGGTATCTGGGAAGTACAGGCGATACTCGACCGCTAAGGAGGTGGGCGATGGCTCATCTGAGCCAAGCACCAGACTAGAGCGAGGCAACGCGGGGGGGCACTACACTATTCTCAGTTGGGGTTTGGCGAAATCGTCATGATGGTGAACGGCAATTGTAAGAAGGCCTCGCCGCCTCCCTACCCCCCCTGGCGCAGGAACAAAAGGTCCACACACCTGGTCTTGTTGACTCCGCAACGAGGCGCGGAGTCGTAGACGTGGACGTGGACCCGGCATCAAGGAGCAGTAGGTAGCGGTTGAAAACTGAGACGCGGCAGAAGTGGAAGCAAAAAGGCGGCCGGGCCTCTCATGGTGAACCATTTCGAAATAAGTTTGTCATGACCTGCAAGCCCAAACTTCCCAGCATCAGCAACTGTGGAGAGAGAGTGGGAGGATTTGGGAACTGGCAAATCAGGGACGCCATCGCCATCAAGCCCCACGCCCCACTGGCGTGGAGGTGATGCTGGTAAGAGCTCACGAGGCCAGCGCCAGCAGGCCCAGCACCAGGCAGGGGGTGGAAAAGACCCGGAACTGTTGATGGTTGTTTGCTCTGAGACTGGGGTGGGATGGCCGGAGAATTGGGAGGATTGGGGAAAGGGGAAATTTGGTACCAAAAGGCAATCCGTGTTTCTGAATCGGGCCCTCGGCAGTTTGAGAACTCGGTGTCCATGGCGGATGATGTGCATGATGGTGGCACCATGCTATGTGATGGCTACTTTTGTTTCATTTAATTTTTTTCTCGTGCTGTGTGTGTGTGTGTGTGTGTGTGTGTGTGTGTGCGTGCGTGTGCGGGTTTCCTTTCTTGCTTCTTCTTCTTGCTTGATCACGATGGGCAAACGAGCACGATGAGGAGAACTAACCCTCCCCCAACCGAGATAGCCCATCATTTGCCCGCTTGCTTGCTGTACCTCTTGTACTGTACATGCGTATTCGGAGCCGGACCCAGAATTCCTTCAATTCCCCACGCTCGGCCGCAGGAAGCCCAGCCAAGCAGCCGGGTCTCGGTTTAACTCGCCCGAGAGCTGTTCCCTCGTCTTCCATTATCCATGAGTCTAAGAGTTGAGAGTCGGGATGGGATCTTTAGCCGCCTCTAGCTTTGTGCGTATTGGTAATCATCGTCATCGTCGCCCAAATCTCAAGCTCAATCTTCACCTTCGCAGAATGGTGGTGTAATCTTGCAACGCTAAATGAAGGCACTAACCTTCCGATGGTACCGATCTGAGATGAGATCCGGCTCCCGGTGTGAGGTCGAAGCTTACCCACGCCAGGCCTCACGGTTTTGATAAGCCTTGCGCCTCGACTGCCCTGATCAGGGTGTCAGATTTGTTCCGTGTTGTTTAGCGTTGCCCAAGAATGAGCCAAGTTGGCGCCTAGGTTTCCCCAGTCACCCAGCCCACCGTCAAGCCCTAAATTTCAACCCAGCTCGCATCTTGTCTCAGTCACCCGCCGATGGAACGACGAGCTGCTGCGCTATCGAATTTGGAATCTGGTAAGCGATGAGGGAGTCAGCACTACAGCACCACCTCGCTGGTGAGGGGTGAGGGGTTGATGGCTGCTTTTGTCTCCATGCTTCTTGTTCCCTCTATGACTTGATTTCGACGTCACTTTATGTTGCCCGCGCCCTTGGTTCCACAAGTACGTTGACGTTGCGCAAGCCTGTAACAGGAAATGCCGGTGTCCAGGGAATCACCCACGCCAAGTTCATCTGCCCGTCATCTGTACAATGGCGGCGTTCCTGAAACATCCACTGGCTATCGGCGTGCGTCATAGGGCAGGCGCCAAGTTTGTCGGTGCCTCTAAGCGGCCAATGCCGGTGATTCCAAAGCACGTCCTTCCTTAGCCTTGGGGATGCAGTTCTCTCCGACATGCTAGTCATGAAGATCCCCCGCAGTCCATCAAGCGCATTTCCGATGGCCGAGAGACGCTCTCACTTCTGGGTGTCGTTTGTGTTACCTGAAGCGAGCGCCCCTCCCCTGCTTTCCCGGCTCCGGTGGCCCCGGTGTGATCGGACGGCGCCGCCGGCCTCGATGAACTGAGGCGAGACGAAACGTTCGGAGGGCCAGCTCCGGAGAAGACCCCTGGAATTGGATTTCGAATTGGGGGTGGCCCCCCCATGTTCAGATTGAAACAAAAGAAAAACTGGACCTCACGCGATATTTTCAGACCGAATGTAGCCGGAATGTTGAATTTCCTCCTGCCTACGCTGTGGTGCCTGAGGCGGTATGGCATGATTACCAACCGTACGCATCTTTGAAGCAGAAAGGCAGGTACAGATAGTGACCTAGATACTTACCAAGGCAAGCAGGTACCAGAGGTGAGGTAGGTACAGGTAGGTAAGTAGAGAAGGAGAGAGCCTTTCAGCATTCTCACCTTCGGGCCTGTACACTCGGCCACTCTCTTGGCGGCACACCTCTGCACCTTCTGAACCCTCCTTGCGCTTTTCAAACCTACAACCACTATCTTCAATCCATATTTCTGCCATTGGGACGAATCAAACAGTACAAAGCGAAATCAATTCGAACTCCTGCATGGATTGTAGTCACATCTCAAAATTCTAACAGAATACCGCTCCAATGTTTTTGTGGCATACCCTTTTGTCAACTCCAGCCATCCCGTTGCAGTAAGTGACGTCTACCAGTCCATCGTGTTTGCTCGTCAAAAGTTCACCCATTCGTCATTGCTCATAAATCACGATGCCTCCCTATGTCTTCCGGTAAACCCGAATCACCTTCATTCCATCCTGTCACATCCGCCCGGTAGCCTTCAATTATACGCCTTCGTCTTTCGACGCTCATCAGTCTGTCATGTCATACTCATTCCGGAGGGAACCCCGTTCCCAAAGACCCTGCGCCAGAGACTTCTTCCAGATCATTCAGTATTCTCCCAATACGCTGCGATTCGATAAACCCCAATTGGTTAAGAGAAAACTCCGACACGCCTGCTGATGCAGTCTCCGCCTCTGTGCCTGGGAGCATTAACATGCTTCCACAAGACGCCGTGGTAGCCTTGGAGGCGATCTTGAGGTCGCTCCCAGGAATACCCTCTCTTCGATGCTCCATACTCAATGGAAGCGATTCAGATGAACCTGATCGCACCATAGATGTATTGACCGCCGTGAAGGACATCGTTGGTGTTGATTTCGGCGTCCTTGCAAAATCCCCCCTCCGGAGTATCCCTCAGATACACCCATAGGAGAACCTCGATCGTTGTTGTTTCCCATCGACCTGTCGGACCCATCATATCGTTCAGCTCGTGGCTCTTCATCAACTAGCATAGAAATATCCGTCTTGCTGGCTGGTGGCCGCCACTCCTCCACACCACCGCCTTCGCCTCCAAGCCGGATACTCAGACGTCTCCCGCTCGGCATTTCGGAATGAGACACGCCTTGCTCAATTCTCTGGCGAAAATCTGAACTAGCCTCCCTGTAGTACCGATCTATATCTTCAAAGAATTTCAAATAACTTTGAGCCCCTTGCGAACAAGCAGCCATCTTGTGGAGAGCTTGATAAGCCAACCCCGTAGTGGTTCCTCGCAGCACATTCACATCGCCTTCTGCCCGTCGGTCAATATCCTCCTGACCAACCATCTGATGCTTTAAATCCATGAACGGGAAGTGTTGAGCATATACTCCCGCAAACCCAGCCAACCAGACTCCAAACAAGGTCAGCACTGACTGGGGCAGCTTGTCCCTGCAAATCTCCACCATTTCAACAATATCTCGAGCAGCTTTGAAAAACAACTTGGCAATATCTTCCCAAAACCCTCTGGGAACCTGATCAAACGGAGTTAGAGAAGCATCGAGTGGCCCTTCCGGTTTGTTGCATCGTAGGGGGAGAAACGGGAGATATTCGCGACTTAAGATGACCTGGCAAACTGAAAACAAGCATGTGAAGAGACACATACATATTAGTGGCTTGGTGGTTGTCATGTCGATAGTAATTTTGGCGGGAAAAAGTAAAAGTGTCGGGAAGATTCATGATAAATTCATCTAGTCTTTCTCGGAGAGTCCTAAATGTGGACAGTTTCTCCCATGGCGCTGCTCGGTCACGTAGGCGACCACCGTTTGAGGAGAATCTCGAGATGTCTGCCCAAAGCTCCATCAATTGTATGAACCGACCCAAAACGCTATCGTCATTTGTGTGCTGATTTATTGCTTCGTTCTCGGCGTTTAGGTATCCCGTATTGACATCCAGCGCAAGATCGAACGCCATTTCGGTGCATGGCAACTGGATTCGGATCGTTTCGAGTGGGATGGTCGACACCCGATCATTGCCACATGTCATCATTCGATCGAGTATTAGGCAACTGAACATGGTGCGTCTTCGAATTTCTCTAATGATTCCAATCTCCGAGGACCCTCTTCGAACCCTCTGGGTTTGGTCGGACGTTCGATAGGTCCTATCTGGTCCCCTGGCCGTTTGATCATCAAGGCCCAATTTGAGGGCCTGTGCCATACGAATGGCGATGCCAATGTACATCCAAGCGCCGGGCCCGCTGGATTGGGTTTGTTGACTCCACTCAAACAGCCCTAGCATGAGAAATGCCTGGACTCTTTCCACCGTCACAACCGTCATGGAGGTTTTCAAGGGACCGAGGGCGGTCGAGAGGACATTGGCAAAGAACTCGGAGGCAGCAGATGGACCAGCTTTGGACTGTGACGCTCGTGGGCGTGCACCACCACTTGAAGTGACCGATAAGTGGGACACGTACTTGACCAGGTCTGGATGGAACCGAGCTGTCAATGTCAAGACTCCAAGGAGGACTAGGTTTAACTCGGGCAAAGATTCAAAGTTATGTCCTTGACGGCGATTTATCCTGTCTTTTAAACTCGGGAGGTGGAGAAATGATAACTCGGTGGTGAAATGCAGCCTGTAGATGTTGAGAAGTTGATCCCAAAGCTCCGCCGTCAAAAAGGGGTAGGACAAAACCTCCTCCGCATAGGCTGCGGATCTTTCATTATCGAGACCAAATGTTTCGTCTAGCTTTCTCGCCCGTTTCCTTTCGTGAGTGCCCTCTCGGTCCTGTCTGACTCCGGCTGGTGGATCATTCCTCTTGGGTGGTAGGGGAGTCGCTTCGGGATACTGGCACTGGTGACCCCCCTTGATACACGTGTCACAAGGGCTGTTGCCGCCGTCGTTGTCGCATTTGATCTTGGATCGGCGGCACCTCATACAGGCAATGCTAGATCGCATCGGGGGCCGCATCTTCGGTGGTTTCTTGGTGTCTCTGTTGCCGAGGGCTGCCGGTGCCCTGGACTCATCGACATATCCTTGGGACGGCTCGAGGCTGAATCCTTCGGGCCGTTGCCGCTGATCGTCCAAGGATTCAGTCTGTCGAAGGGCCGCTGAGGCTGCCTCCGAGGCCGCTAAGACCTCTTCAAACTTGCGCTTTGGAGTAGACTGATTCGAAGACACGTTGGATGATTCATCGACTTCCGGGTCGAGAGGCGAGAGAATGGACTGGATTCGGAGTTGGGAAGCAATCGTGCCGGGTTTGGGCCCCGAAGAAGGCCACTGGAGTCCTGTTTGGTTTTCCTGCTGAGGCAGCAAGTGGTGGCTGACGAGAGTCTAAAGTTGGGCCGTAACAGGAAGACCGGAATCGAGGGATTTCGAATAAAGAAACCTATACCTCGTTTCGAGGGGATCAATATGACGCCACTGGTCCGGAGAAAGGGTAAGCAGGCTAATAGTGCTTTAATATGTCACAAAGCAGCTAGCTGACCGCGCAGTGCAAGGTCATGCAATCTCCCAAGAGGACGACGTAGGAGAATGGATATGGGAGAAACCCTGAACGACCCACGTGGCAATGTGACAACTCGCGGGGCGTGATGTAACCAAGACGACTGACCGCACGACCTGACCAATACTGTGCTGTTCGACTGGGTGTTGGGATGGGTTTTGAGCGACCCGCGACGCAGCCGGACAGTACAAACTCCGCGAGAATGAGATGAACAACCACCAAGGAATTGGGTGACTAGATAACAGAGCCCGATAAACCTCTCAAGAGAGCAGCGGGCATAAGGAGGAAGACGGGTTGGACACGAGCCTAGGTAGTATCAAACTTGGCACAAAACTGGGCGATCAGATTGTGAAGCTAGGCAAGAACAAGCAGGGGAAGTCCGTCATTGAGCAGGAAGTTCGGGTTCGGGGCCGACGCGACCGGCAAGTTATAGAGCCCAACTTATTGGTTTTCTTCTTCCAGGGACCTGCAAATTCCAGCCCCGTACCCCATGGACTACATGGACACGTACTGTAACCCCTACCTTGGGCTAAACCTTACCAAGCAACTTGGGTGCCAGACGGGCCGGTGTGCTGGGTTTCGGGAGCCGCTAACGTAGTGATCCATAGCCATGTCCTTCCCCCCTCCGATCACCTACCCCACAGCGCGTACAAGGCTCCCAGACCAACGAAGCTGAATCTGGAGCCCGTTTGGCTGACTCTGTGCCACCTCCTGCTCGCGGAGGAGGGCCAAGCACACACCAGTTCGTACGTCAAAGCCGAGGCGGGGGTGTGCCGGAGAGCAGGGAATGCTTCTGGATCATGTTCCCCCCTTCCATGCCAAAGCGTTCGGAGACAAGGCGACTACGTAACCTAACCATTCGGTAGTGAGGCTGCGGCCCTCTCTCGCGAGACGACCTCGGGAGCCAAGTTTTAATTGCCTAGCTCAGCTGAACCGAGCCGAGCTGAGAGATGGCAGGTTGAGGTCCAGTGAGCTTTTCACGTCTGGTAGCTTTCCAGCTTACTGGCTTGCTCGGGTTGTGTGGCGGGAGACGGGGTCGGGATGTCATGGAGACCGCCGATCACTTTGGTGCTTCTCCCGAAACATGGATGCCGCCTCTCAGACAATCCATTTTCGAACATGTGCATGGGAAATTGAACACCGAATTCAGGAGCCTGTATTTCTCCACGGGGTTGAGTTATGCCGACACAAAACAAAGACCCTGCCGGTTGTCATTGTTGAACTGTCGAGCGGACATCGGGAGGCTGACGCCTCGCCCGAGAATCCGCGCCGGTGCCAGGGTAGACAGAAACAAGAGAAGAGTCAGGCTGTCAGCCCAGTGGCCTAGGAGATGGTGGCGGCGCTCTGACCAGCTCAAGGAACACCTACGTAATGATGGAGTAAAGTCTACTAGCACGAACCATGGAGAACAAGATGAGAATCTAGCTGATTGCTCAATTTTATCGAAGATTCGATCGGGTCCAGTCAATGCCCGAGAGCGCCGAAACGTTTAGCAATGGGCTGGCGGGGATGATGATACCGACGACTTGAGAGAAGCGGGCTCTGGTGTGCTGGCAAGCCATCTGTTCTCACCCAAAGTCTCGGGGGAGTGGAGGGGGGCAGAGGTGGGGATTCTAGACGGGCCCGAGTGTTGTTGCTCCTCTGTGGACGAATTACTTGTTTCTTTTCCTTGTCAGTTTCCCGCTCCTCCTTGCTGGCTAGCACTGGCGGGCTGCAGAGAATGAGACAAAAAACCAAAAAGTTGGACAGATCTTCACGGGCCGGCATTTGTTTCGTCGTTTCTTGCGTCCGGTTCCCCGTTGACGTGCCCCCCACTAGGGAAATTTTGGGCCAAGCTGACCAGTCATTTAAATAGGACGTTTCCTATGTCAACCTTGTTCGTAGCCCTGTCGCACCATGGCATTTCTCACAAGCCCGAGGACCGGGACCGCTGCGCGCACGGGGACACGACAAGCATAAGGGAGAGCTCACCCTGTTGCCCAAGATCGGTCAACACGGCAGGCGAAAACGGCCGAGATGACTGGATAGGGATGGCGACGTCAAGGGATAAGGATGAGCGACGTGACACGGACGAAACCAGAGGGCTTGGATCCTGGTGGGGTTGTAACCGCTTCGCCTGATATTTAGCCCAGGTCGGTATCCTGATCGTGGGTTCCCTGTTGAGGACGCTTGGATTATAACACGTCTCACGGCCCCCTTTCCCCAAAGTCGTGCAACGAACGAAGCATTTGTGCATGTCCGGTTACCGGAGCTGATGACCGTGCGATGACACAGCATAAAACCAAGCCATGGGGACTTCCCGCCTCATCTCAGGATGTGACAGCAGGCCAAGATCAGGAGTATGGGGTGCGTGGTATGTGGAACCGGTTCATCTGTCAATGGTGCGATGGCGAGTGAAGGGCAGGGGCCCCTTGACCTCAGCAATCAAACAGGTGCTATAGCACACAGTTGAGTTGTTGAGATGCTCGGCTACCCGGTCCCCGGGTCCGTGTGAGGGAAATGACAAGATCAACAAACTAGTCTCTGAGACTGACACTGGAGTCATTCCGAGAGACAACTGTGTAACGTGAAGTGAGGTTGGAGGTAAGACCCTGCATCCGGGCCAGGCATGCATGGCCTGCCTGGGCCCCGGGGAAATCCCATGGCATGTCAGGTCGAGAATGTGCTAGAAGGGCGTCCGTAATTAGTCCCTCTGGGACTGGATGCTGGAAGGACATGGATGCGGTCCCAGAAGAGCGGTAACGGGGGCCTGAGGTAGCAGTTCTGGCCTGATCCGGGCGGTCATGAAGATGAGAAGTGCTCGTATTCCTTGACCGGTTGAAACTGGAGGTGGATGAGATCTGAATCAAGTCGACGTTGGGTGCTGCTCTTGGTCTGCGTGGAAGGTAATACTGACGGTTTGACATTTTGCGTCTCTCTGTTACACACAAGGACACATGGACGTTGACTGAGAAGGATGCATCGGACCTGAAGCAAATGTTGCTGCCACGAGAGCAATTGGCAAGTGGAGCAGCTGGCCAAAAGGAGAAGCGACATGTCACCTAGACACCTAATAAAGTACCCAGTTGCTGGTGGGTGGCAAGAACTGTACCATAGCAACGGGCGGTGGAAAAGCTTTGGAAAAGTCTAGACTTTCAGTCAACCACAGTCTAGCCAGGCACAGACGCTAATAAACGTTGGCTTCTTTTACATACTCGAATCTTTTGCTCTGTTTGACCCACAGATTGTAATTGCGAATGTAACATACCAATACTTGATTGAGTTGATTGAAAATTTCACGTCTCTAGGTTGCCTTTCAAACCGGCACGCGAAGGCCATGAAAACCATTTCATCCAGTATATACGTGCAACCACTTTCTTTTTAATGGGTTGCACATATGCTTCCCTCCCTTTCCCTCCTCTTTCATCTAAGAATGGTGGTTTGAGGATAGCAACCAAGCATTGCAGGGCCACAAAATCCACCACCTCTCGGCTCTCCACCGTCATTACAACGACAGTCCCGATTTTGACTGACCAACACACAGGGACCGGACCAACCGTGAACCGATTGTTTATGTCGGCGGCTCCTTGCTGTCTACCCACAGTTATCAAGACTATTGAGTGCGGCACAGCATTATTGCGTGGGTCATTCTGGCTCGCTCGTTGCGGTAGGAGCGTTACCGCCCGGTACCTGGGGCATTCTTCCACCAGACCCCGCCAAGCAACAACCAGCCTCGGGTACGTATCGCGAGCTCCAGCTCCGTTCTTTATCAAGCTGTGCCTTGGCGGAAGGATGTGGGATGCCCCACCACACCCACCACCTTCATGCTGTATCACACTCCTGTATCGCGGATCCCGATGTTACTAGACCTTTCGCTCCAACGGGAGTGAAATCAAACTTGTAGCAAAGAGTTGCTGCGCCATGCTGCAAAGGCACTTCTCAGCTCGTGCCATGCGGCATCGCCTGCCACACGTACCTGAAAATTTCCCCAACACAATGCTTGCGACTTGTTCCAGACCAGGACGACGATGAATCATGACACCAAGCTGAGGTGCAACCAACAACAACACCAGCAGCACCACCACCACCACCCTCACCTCACTAAAAAATGTAGTGGCGGCCTCCTTCACGTCAGTGCCTGGCCAATGACATCGCCGCCCGCGAGAGGCCTCACAGTTCGCACACGCATAAGCGCCCAAAGACGCCGTCCTCCACTCCCTTCCATCACTCGACACAAATAAGCGTCGTTTTAGCACTTTAGCTTAAAGGGACTGGCACCTGGCGTCACATCGCACCGCATCACATCCTGCATCGCATCCTGCATCCCTTGGACCAACAGCACCGCTTACCCGGTCCACCTCCACCCGCGCAGTCGCCGACTTTTCCAACCTTTACCCTGCTATAAGGGCGCCTATTCTTGCCCCGGTGCGTCTCGTTGCGCCTCTGCGTCGCTCATCGCGCTTGTTGCTGGTGTTGGAGACGGACCATTGGCGGTTTGCATCTGCATATAAGCCGCCTACCCCTCCATCCCACTCATCCCTCATCACATCACCTCCAAGTCGTTTCTTGGTGGCGGATTCCCTATTTTGCCCCTCCTCCTCCTCGGTTTCCATACTTCTATATCACGCCAGCTTTCTCTCATCCCACCACCGCATAGTTATTGGGAAATCACAAGACCAAGGCTCCGTCAGATCCGAAATGTCTTCAGGCCACAATGTAAGTAGTGTTACCCCCACGTCTCGTCTGATCCCTCACGGCTCTCGAGCCCCTCGAGCCCCTCATACCCCGTTCGCTCCCACGCCCTCTCCCAGTCTCCTTGCCCTCATGCTGACGCAATCTCGTCTCAGGATCCAAAGCTCCTGTATGCCGTCGAGGGCATCAATGCCTACCACATTGCCCATGGCAAGGAGCAGTGCCTAACCTCGTCTGGCCCTCAGACCCTCTCCCTACTCATGGTCCCAACCTCGTCAGGTTTTGCGGATGTCGGCGAAAACGAGGAGGACTTTTACTTGCACCTCCACCTCCCTCCCGAGCTCGACCTTCCCCTTCCTGCCACCACCCAGATCTACCACCAGCCACCCACAAGCTACCTGATCCCCCGATGGGATCTCGGTCCCGATAGTGGTGCCTTCACTCGCATCGAGTTCCCCACTCCTGGATCCAGAAAAGGTATTCAGGAAGATGTCGACACATTCGAGACCATCCTCGCACAATGCACCGCCTTCCTCGAGCGGGCACCTCCGCCAAAGCCTAGATCCAAGGCCGCAGCAGAAAAGGAGCGCGAGGCTGCAGGAGAGCGGTTGCCCGCTTACAACCCGGCTGAGTATGGCGTAGGCCAGGGTTACGTGCAGGGAAGCCACAGCTCCCACCCCGGCGGACGAATTGTGCTGGTTGACGAGGAGGACGGAAGCGTTCTCGGAGAGCTCACGGACACATATCAGGTTGTCGAGGACAAGGGCGTTCGCCCGGGTTCCAAAGGTATGATCTTAGCGCTTCAAAAACGTTGATTGGATGATGCTAACCAAGTTTGAAGAGCCTGTCGAAATTACTCTCCCTGGTGATGGCAGCCAAAATATCTCCGTTCAGCCCGCCTCGCACAGTTATGAGGAAATGGACTACCATCCCGCATACAAAAAGTCATCTCTAGTCTCTAACGCTACAAAAGCATCCCGCTTGATTGTAACGACATCCGACATCGTCAGCAGGACGTTACAGAGTCAGGCCAATAGCTTTACCAAGAACACACAGCCGGTTACCAAGCCCGTCACCTTCGCGCCCTCCACACACGATCGTGTACGTCGCATCAACCAGTTCTCCAACAAAGCTGTCACCTTATCGGCCACGACAGTCGGCGCCATCGGTCATGTTGCGCAAAATTTCGGCGCGAACATCTCCCGGCGAAAGGACGGCCGCGCACGCGGCTTTGACAAGGATGGAATCCCGATTGATTCCTACAAGCCTGGTGTTTTGAACAAGAGCTTGATGGCTTTCAACACCGTGGTTGACGGCATCGAGCAGGCTGGTCGCAATCTACTTACAGGCACGTCGAGCAGCATGACAACCGTCGTGGAGCACCGCTGGGGAGCCGAGGCAGGTCAGATCAGCAAGAACCTGGGAGGTGGCTTCAAGAACGTTGGCCTGGTCTATATTGATGTAACGGGAGTGTCCCGCCGCGCTATCTTGAAGAGCGTGGCCAAGGGCATGGTCGTTGGAAAAGTCAAGGGTGGAGGCGAAATCATTGTGGGAGGAACCGACAACAACAACAACAACAACAACAACAACAACAACAGCAAGGTAACCCTTGTTGCAGATGGAGACAGCAAGGGCGAGAGAAGTGGTAAGGATGCATACAGCACATACAACGATGCGCAAAGCACGTTTAGTGACTACGATCCCCATGGAAAGAAGCCAGCCAAGGGGCCATATTACTAATGAGTGACGGCAACGACTGTTTATGACACTGCTTTCTG
This sequence comes from Aquanectria penicillioides, assembly GCA_003415625.1. Taxonomy (NCBI): domain Eukaryota; kingdom Fungi; phylum Ascomycota; class Sordariomycetes; order Hypocreales; family Nectriaceae; genus Aquanectria; species Aquanectria penicillioides. Next base: position 971,560 of record PYIU01000003.1, read on the forward strand.
CTCTCGTTTGAGAAGCTGTTTCGGACATGGTCATGGATTTGGATGTGAAATGGGCCATGATGATACTTGCGTGAACGAATCTGGTGAAAATTCTAGGTAGCGGCTCGATTAATGATTAGTACTTCTCAAGAGAGAATATACGCGGCAATTCAAGTCAATCAATCAACTCTCATCTTAATCGTTATTTTCTTGTCCCCCTGCCTTCTTTACTGTTACAATTGGCGACTTACAAGGAAGGAGCTTGTTGGGGAAACTGACGTCACGTGTGGTCGCGGGGCACTCAAACGTCTGCTAATCTACCGCTATCGCGTCGCGAACCTCTGGGAACCTTCAATTCCAGAGATCACACGAGACCAAATGCGCCCGCACGTCCACCACCTAATGTAGTGACCTAGACGATGCTGATTGCACCCGATAAGCCTCACCGCCGTACAACTTGCTTAGTTTGGATCATTGCTCCAGACCCGGCCTCCTTGTTGGGCTGAGATTTGCTTGTCCGCTCCACCTCCCCCCCATTCACACCGCAGCTCACAGCTGCCCCGCCAAAAACTACACTGCCCAACTCGAGGCCGCATCGCCAGCTGGTTTGGTTCATGTGCCGGTTCGAGCTTGTAGGCGTTATTATTCTTACGCTACGGGATCTGCGCGATTTGATAAGGCCTAAGAAGGTCCCAAAACGGTACGCATGAGTCGGGCCTGCCAGTCGTCGTTTGCTAACCAGGCTCCAAAGCACGATCCCACACGAACCATGCTCCACGAGATCCTCTTATCCCTCTCGGGCCACCCATCACCCCTCCTAAGAACCGACGCCCCCGAGCCTCATGCCCTCGCTGGCATCTCCCCCTCGGAGCGGCAGCTTCTAGCCTCAGCTGCCCACCTCAGCGACGTCCACGTCAAGCTCATCAGCTACACCGCCCAGATTGCAAACTCGCATCCCTCCACCATCTGCAGCGCCGTTGCCACCGCCATCGACTCCATCCATTTGGCTGCGTTCCAGCGCAAGGTCCTCGAGGTCGAGGAGAGCATCCTGCGCGATGACCCAGAGCTCGTGGGTGCCTACAATATCGTCCCGTTGACCGCTGTCATCGGCGAGTTCAAGGAGTGGACAAGGAGGATGGAGTGGCTCTGGACGATGGTGCAATTTATACTTGCGAAGAACAAGAACAATGGGGTGTGCCATGGCGCACAGCTCATGGACCGGTTAAGAGCTGAGCTTCAGAGTGGCTACGAAGATGTGGTGGTAACGGCCATGAGTCTGGTTACAGTCGCCGAGACAGCATGGCTCAAGCAAGTCTCGGCCTGGATCCTGTACGGAAGGCTACCGAGCTTTGGCAGCGAGGATTTCTTCGTACAGAACACCAAGGAACCTGACGAGGTTAGTGTAGTTCCGAAGCAAAAACTTGCGTAAGCTAACCCCCGAGGCAGGCCTATGTTTCCGAGCCTGGCTTGCTACCGGCTTTCGTTAGCCCATCCACAGCTTCGTCAATGCTCTTCATTGGCAAATCTCTCAACCACATAAGAGTCAGAAGCAGTGTGGACTCGGGCCTCCGTGGTCTCGATCACCTATCGTCGAAGCTACAAGAGCTTGCGAACCTTACCTTTCCACTCAACAACGTCGAGTTCTCAAGAGCGATCACCGCTATCCGGCTTTCCCTTTCCGAGAATACGCTGCAGAAACTGCTGCCATTGGCTAGGGTGGTTGAGATGTTACAGCTACTACGAGACTTTTTCCTGTTGGGACGTGGCGAGTTCGCCATGGCATTGACCAATGAGGCCGACGAGAAGATACGCAGCCGCTGGCGGAGAGCGGACAACCTGGCCTACGAGAAAGGGGATGGCCTCAAGAATGTTACAGTGAAAGAAGGCGAGGTGGTGGCTGTCCTCGGAAGGACATGGGCAGTCCTGGCGTCGATGCAGGGCCAGCATGCGGAGGAAGATGAACAACTAGAGCTTGCCCGAGATCTTCTACGACTTAGCCTCGCAAAGACACAGGCGCCGACTCCAATCGGCGCCGGGTCTGGCCTCAGTCAAGATGCCGCAAACCTGCTCGCGACATCCCCTTTCCGCAACCTTCTCTTCTCCGTCCCCTCCCTGCTCTCCATCCAGATCCCTCCCCCGTTAGACATGGTCCTTTCGCCCTCGGACCTCCAGCTATACTCTTGTATCAACGCCTACCTGCTATCCATGCGCAGAGCGCACATCCGACTGACTGATTTGTGGAAAATCACATCCCTGAGACGCCACCACCCAGCACCCCGAGGCGATCGCGAGCAAGTCATTCTCCTGAGGGAACGCTGGACCGCTCGGTCCTCGTCGATGCGCAGCTCGTGGACCACTGCCAGTGCTACAATCTTTTTCCTCGCAGAAACGGAGGCCTACCTTCAGACGGAGATTGTCGCATGCCTGTGGGAGGGTTTCCATACTTGGCTGACAGCGCATCAGGCCGACAACGGCAGGGATAGCCGTTCGGGAGCAACGACCCCGGCACCACGGCCAAGCACTAAAGACGGCGACAGTAATGGCGACGGCGACGGTGACAAAAAGGAGAAGGGGAAGGAGCAGGATCGGAAACGGGAAGAGGACGATCAGGAAGATCTTTGGCTACGCGAAGACGATAGGTCAACCGTTCCCCAAGCCGCACCAAACAATCCCAACCCGAATCCTCCCCATGATCCTCAAACACTCTCCACGGCCCACCGGCTCTACCTCCGTACCCTGATTCACCGTCTCCTCCTGACCCAGCCTAGCTTCACCCAACCACTCTATAGCCTCCTCATCCATATCGACCACCTCGTCGCCCACCTGCACCGCCTGCACGCCATCTACACCGCGCTGGACCTCGAGTCCGATGCCGGTGTTGTCGACGCCTTCGTAGACCTCGAGGCCGAGGAGCGCGATGTCAAGCGCCTCCTCCGCGCCGTTGAGCAAAAAGTTCGCGAGGGCATCGAGGATGTGGTCGCCGCCTTGCGCGCCCTCGAGGCCGACCCTACATTCGCGGCCGAGTGGGAGGGGGTTGGTGGAGCCAGTGCAGCTGCCGACGATGACAGTGACGACTCCGTCGCCGAGCGTGGCGGCTATGTCCCGGCTCGGGTCGGCGGCATCAACCGCCTACTCATGAAGCTCGACTTTGGCACCTGGTTCGGCAGAGCGGGCGATGAGCATGGCGACGGATTGTAACGTGCCCTGCCCTGCCGGATTGTGTGTCAATGATGCAGTTAGTGCGGGGACGAGAGACACGACGGAGACACAGCGGGAGGGAGATGCAGCCAAAGGACGCACTCCCTCCTTGTTTCTATCGGCGGATTTATGTCATGTGGCGTCACGGATGGGTCGATTCTGAGGTCTGGGGTACATAGAGCTGGCCCGACCGGGACATGGGCCCCGGAGGAGCATATACCATTGAGTTGTCAAACTGCAAAACGAGCAATAGTCTGTGTCAAATTCGCAGTCGTATCAGGTCATCATGGCGTTTTTCATCAGTCGTACAGCCCAACTCCTTGCGAAATTCATCAGTGAATCCGTTGATCCATCACGGCAACCTGGGTCCCATTCCTGAATTGGGAGGGCACATTGAAAAAAAAAACCAAACAGTATCCAACAAAAATAGAATCCCCGTCACAAGTATGCCAAACCAAAACCTGTCGGGGTTTCAATCCCCAAACACCCAAACGCCTCGCCTGCCATGCTGCCGAAAGTGTTTCATAGGTAACCCGCTAATGCCAATGAATGAATGAATGCCACCAATAGCCCTTTCCCAAAATAGGCCAACATGCTGTAAACAATAGACAATATCAATAAACGAATACATTTAATTTTGGCTCATGTTGCGGCCAATGAAACAGGATTTTTTTTTAAAACAATAGAGTCGAAGAGAAACTTAGGCCGGCAATGACAGTTTGGTATCGTATTCCTAAGCAGCAAATGGCGAGTCGGGGCTGTACTCTTCCGGATTCATGATAAGTGGCAGTCGATATAGCTTGAAACGTATTATCCCTGAGAAAGTAACTTCTCTTCAAGGTGTAAAAAAAAACGTTAGTTGAAAGTCAACTCTCAACTGCTTCTCCACAGATAGACGTGAAGAAAGGGCCTTTCGTTATATCGATAAGACTTTTGCTTCTCATAGATGAGAAGCCTGTAGTTGTTGATCGGAGCGGATGATCAATGATGTCAGTTGAGGCTAATATGCTGCAACGGGCCGGCGGCCAAATCGTAGGGGACCGCTGCCCCTAGAATGCTCCTCAGAGTGTCGTCGATGGAACAGATTTTGTACAAGTCCACGAGGAGTAGGATCGTTGAAGTCTCCGATACGGGTGCGGATAGCGCGATGAGAAGGTTTCTTAGCCTGCCATCGCTCCTTGATGCTATCGTCAACGAGAGCAATCAGTCCAGTTGCAACAATGACACTAGCAAATTGTTAGTCAGTCCGATAGGGCGATGACCCAGCTGAAAAAGGAGCAGACTTACTCAGCGACATCGGTGATAGCGTCAATAATGCTGTTGTCGCTAATCCACATATAACAGGGAGTGACCCAGGCGCCAGCCATCTCATCATCCAGAACCTGATTAGGGCTGCGCATTTCGGGAACAATGTGGGCGATAGGCGCTCCATGGCCGTCGCGAACCAAGTGGTAGGATACCACATTGAGGTTCTTGTCGATGACTCGCTTCCAGGCATACTGGTGTCCCCACCACTCAAACTCATATCGCTTATTTGTCCGGCTTCCGCGACGCGCCACATCAACACGTGCGTAGTTGCTAAACTCAAGTTTAATGCGATTGGTAGGCACAAGACGCTGCTTGGTCTTCGGTGTTTGTTGCTGGCTCAGTTCCGAGGTTACAGAATGAGAGCCTGACCATACCGAGGCACCATCGGAAGAATTTGAACCATTGCTGCTGACAGGGTTCTTGAAAATTGAAGAAGTAGCGGATGAGGATCGATGGAATGGAGTGGTGACAGTCCGAAGAGCCGAGCTCATTGATCGACGTAGAGCTGGCCGTGCAGCAGCGACGGGGCCAGTGGGAGCTGGAGCGTAATTGCGCTTCGAGTTACAGACTTCGCGGCCAGAGTCGCGGCAATACCGGCGGAGAGAGAACTCTCGGCGAGCTAGGTCATGCATGCGCAAATGGAAGAGCTGGATAGCGAGCGGTCGACGGCCTGGGCCGAGAGGCACGAGAGTGTCGACGCGCAGATTCATGTTGCCATCAGGAGTAAGGTCGTCATGGCGAACAGCAAGTCGGTCGAGTGAGGGGAATAGACGTGCAAAGTCCTGAGGTGTTGAGGGCCTTGCTGGGGGGTCGTTAGAAGCCCCGCGGTAGGGTGGCAATACGGGAGGGATATGGAGAGATGCTGGGTCGGAGAGAATGTAGTCCTTCTCTACTTCGTCCTCGGAATCTTCGTCGTCGTCGTCATCATCACTGCTCTCTGAGTCTTCCTCCTCCTCCTCGTTTCCGCCACCTCCGACAGGAAGATCGCGGCACAGGGGCTCCATCTCAGAAAGGACGGAATCGTAGGTGGCTACAGATGAGGAAGAGGCGTTGAACAATGTTTCGGGAACTGCGGGTTCCTTTGCAGTGGTTGAGGGCTTCTGACCGTTGATGACACTAAGGCCCTTGTTCTGAGATGTGGCGGAATGGAATGATGTTGGGGCGGTCGATTGCGACACTTCAGAAAAGTAAGAATCTCGAAGAGAATCGGACTCGGACGGCGCAGGAGAGGTTGTGATGACAACCTTCCGATTTCGCCGTGGTGATGAGCCAGACATTGTTGCTGCTGTGTGTGTCAAGTTCGGGATTTGTCACTGCTCACGCCGGACTTGGCGATAATGGTTGTGGTGCAATCCCTTATAAAGGAGTATTGGTATGGTGCTCGTAGGGTGTCAGGCTGTGTGAAGAGATTGGAGTGCGATGTCGAGCAAGTAGGTCGGTTGTTGAAGGTTGTGTCGAAGAACGGTAGGTAAAGTCGGTGATAAGATATATAATATGAGAAAGCTAAACCAGATCGGATCTGATCAAGGTCGTATCCACGAGGGAGCCAGGATGGCGAAAGGGGGGAGCACTTGATATATATCGAGTGAAAGAAGCCATTCAGTGAGTCGTAGCCTTGATTTGGGCAGTGGGATGTTGGCGGGCAAGTGGGGAGGGCCCGGAGGGGCTTATACAGGACCTGGCCTTGTACGCAACCAGTGGAGCCCAAATGGTGCTGAGCAGGCTTGGGAGGCCAGCCAGGCAAGACAGGGTTAGGCAGTGGCAGAGTTGGTACCGCTGAGAGTACCTGGCCGGTGACTTCAGCGGGACGGACCACCTGTCAAAACTGGCGCCACGGCGGGGAGAAATGGAAGAAGCGCCTTGCCCCGACCGGCCGGCAGCGACTACGACGACAGCCACCCCCCGGTAAATCCGCGAGACAAGGGCCGAAGTTTAGGGGGGTCTCGTTGGCCAAGGGCGACATGGGCGAGACCATGGGTGAGAGCTGTGAGTGTGGAAGACCGTCCCGGCAGCCTGATTAGCCTGAGCTAGTCCCCGGGTGGGCAGACAGTCACAGCAGTGTGAAAGCTGATCCCCGTTAGGCCGCCCTGGGTGACCTCTTGGACCTAGAGCTCTTTGGAACCAGAAGGCAGGTGGCCAAAACCCCAAGTGCCACGCCTCACGATCAGCGTCTCAAGCTCCCTGGGGGCCCATGGTAACTTCCCGTGGGGGTTGACTCAATACCAAGCGGTCCCCGGATGAGATCCCGAGCCAGGGCTTGGAATCCACCTACAGAAGGTCATCCAGTGAGTGAACGGGCGAGTGTGCGTGTGAACGTCGAAGCAGACGGTGGACCGCAAATAGAGTGCCAGGACTGATCATGCCCGGGGGGTGAGAGCTGTTTGGAGCTTCGAGTCACACCACGCATGGCCTGTTGTTCAGTTCCGTCAGTTTGGACCACCTAGGGTCATTGGTGACCATCTTTGCTGGGTTCGGAAGAGGACGACGTCGCAAGCACGCACTGATCGCTGCGAATCTCGTTCATTCGTTTGCCGATCCGTGAGGAGATGAATCGAAGGAATCAAGCCGGCGGGCAATTGGGTCGACTGGGGCAAAATTGGTCGAGGATTTCCAGGAACTCGGCTCACCCTCTTCTTGCTCACCCCAGTGCCCTGCGTGCCCTGCCCGCATCTTGCTGTTGCTTCCGAGCCGCGGGCCAAGGAGAAAAAAAATCCAGCACCCCTCCATCAGAGATTGCGCGGGCTGTAACGTGGGTTGTACGTGGGACTGTCCTGTCCAGCGGTCTCGCAGTAGAGCTACCTGCCTTGGTTACTGGATCAAAATGCGCGCAGTACTTGGACCCCAGTTTTCCTGCGTGACCAGAGCTTCAGAGTTGAATATGGACCTGTCATTGCCATGCCTGCAGTAGAGTACGGAAACAAGACACGACCACGACATCCTCTCCCCCACGCATAATTGACGCCTTCGGGGAATGGGTGCGATGCTGATGCTGATGCCGATGCTGGCGCTTTCCAGAAGTGCCTACCGACCTACCGAGTCGGGCCAGTGGCCCTCATGGGTGGAGATCAGATGAGGAACCTGGCGGCGTCCCATTTCAGACTACCTGGTCCATTTTGTTCACCATAACAATGACGAAACAGGCGTTGGGGGCCTGGGCGCCTGGACGCCTATGACATTGTGGCCTTTAGGAGCTCCCAAAAGAGGGAATGGCCCCGACAGTTTGGCAATCGGGGAGAGATCTATAGTGTTCCGGTTGGGTCTTTGACGGTCGATGGGTCTCAAGGGGTTTACCATGACTGATTTCTTGGGACGGTGACTCTCCCGACCAGCCAAGCAAGACTAATTGTCATGTCAATTTATGGCGTCTTTCGAGATGGCGGCTGAGTTGATGAGATGGTGGTGATTGTGATTCCATTTCCGTCGAGAATGACTCTTGATGGATAAGGATGGTCAAGTCACCCGCGCCTCTCCCGCGTCGTGTCATTGATTCTCTTCTCTCTTCATTCCTTCGCGCCCTCGTACTTGGAGGGCTAAGTTTGGCCCTAGACGGGATGGCTGCACCTTACCTCCCTACGCATGTACCGGTATGCACGGCCCCGAGGTCTAGTCGGCAGGCGCAGTTGTCACTCCATTTCCCCAAGTACCTCAACCTGCACGAGCGAGTGAACCTGCCCTGATTTTGCTCTGGTGCCATCACATTACCGTTGTAGTGGAAGCACCCACCCATCCCTCATGGCTTCCCTTGTCCGAATCCACCCGCCACCTGCTGAATAAACGTACGTCTCGTGTAACGCCTTCCTGGATTTTTTTCGATAAACTGGGCAGCCGCCTGCTACCACACTGAAAATCTCACGGGGTCATGTTTCGCGGCACAGACGAGATGCGGGTTTCTTTCTCCCTCCACCAATTACTACTCCCCTACCAATGGGCTTGGCCTGCGCACTCAGTACACGCGACTCCGGCTCGTTACGCTCGGTTCTCTTGAATGCCCCATATCCCAATCCTGCCACCACCCATCCAAGTCATCCATCCTCGTGGTCTCTCACATCTCACAAAAAACTCTTCACCGGCCGGTCGACCAACCAAGTGCCGACTCTTGTTGCTGACCATATTGGAGATCCTCCGGCAGTTCCAGTTCTTTTGCTCCCCTACTGTGCCTGGCCACAAACGGCACACTCGGACCTGATCTCCGCAAACGCACAACCGATTGAGTCCAGGATTCAGCGCCATCTTGTTGCCATCTCATTACTCTTTTGCCCACCTGGGGTTGCACAGAGCTTTCGTTGTGATCGATCCCTGTAACAGGTTGAGGCAATCGTGAACTTTCCATCTCTCGCCGTCGGTGAGGTTGCCCTTCGCTTTCGGTCAGAGAGTGTTGGCTTATTACGAAGCCTCAGCCACGTAGACCTTGCCCCTGCCCTCTCTTCTAATTCTTCAAAGCCACGCGGTTCTCTGCCTTGTCGACGATTCCATCATGACCATTTACTCAAACTTCGCCTCACTCGTCGAGCTACGGGACCTGATTGTGCCTAGCTACACCTTGGCTGGCTCGGCCTCTCAAGACTCCGCCTACCTTTGGGCAAACTTCTATTCTGGGAACAATCAATACGCTGGCTGGCTGGAGTTGCCTGCACTGAGCTACTATGCCACACTGCACGTCTGAAAGGAATTCACAATTCCAAAAAGTCCCAGGTCAGATATCATTAGGCACTAATCCTCAGGTCGATCGGTTTCCTAAGGTAGGCAATCATCCTGTTCGAGCTTTGCCCATCCGCGACCCGAAATTCCATGACGATGCCCGAAAGACGAGATGAAGCTCAAAACCTAGCTCACCCTTGATCCTCACACCATCATCCACCTAGTCAAGCCACACCTTACTATCATTCGCAAGCTGCAGTATATTTTTCTCTTTCCTCTTCATGGCCGATCATCCTTCTCCCCCGGAAATCGGCGTCCCCATTCTAGCCGTTCGCATCGGTGGTCGTCAACGGAGCTGCTGTACTGCATCTCGCTCAAAACCCGTTCACATGCATCATGCACTTGGCCCACGTACTACATAGTGCGTCCTCACCTCTACCTGCGTCCAGGGTACCCGAGCATCCCTGAGCTCCGCCGCATGTTTTGTGCTCCTCTCGCTTCCAAGCAATAATTCATCCATACATGCACACGACACCTACACCAGATGCTTCAGCCTGCATCTCGACATAACCTTTCACACCCACCACAGGAAAGCTGACCATGTAAACCTTGCCGGAACTAGATGTTGAGGCAACCCTCTGAGTTGCAGCCCGTGACGCATGTGTCGGACTCTTATTCGCCCTCCCCGGTCTTTTCGGCCCTCCTCTAGACATCCGGCTACCCTGTTTAGCCAATGGTGACGCCTTTGATTCTTCCGCTACCGCCCGTTGCGTCTTTTTCCTTCCAGAACATGACCCTTTGCTCTCCTTTCTAGCCGCGATGTGGAAGCTCAGAATGAACAGGGCGCTGGGGTTTTGCATTGCTCATCATTTTACATTGCCTCGCCTCGGCATCTGGTCGCCTCGGTAATCTGCAGTTGGACCTTGTTGCTAATGTGTATGGCAATGAGAAAGATCCGGGGTGCTGGACCGCGATGCTCACAAATTGACCGGGTTCAATCTTGCTTCAATGCTTGGTGCCTGACTATCAAAGAAACCTCCGAACGAAGCTCTCACTTTGGCATGTCCTCGTCATCTACCACGTGCCGCAAGTCGCTGCGCCCTCGTGTTACTGTATTCACCTCTCGCAACAGCCAACCTTGGCAAGCTTGGGACCTGAAAGCCCAACCTGACCTTATAATGTCTCACTTCCATCCTCAGCCTTGATCGATCAATATTAACTCATCTCGTGGTGCAGCCGATCTCTTCCTCGAGCATCCTCGCACATCTTTAGCTGCGCGTATCCGAGACCTAACGCCGGTTCTTGACGCAATGCATCACGGCTACTACTATGCTGGAACCATTCGCTTAGGGTTCCCGAGGCGTATTTGATATGGAGGAGAGTGAGAACTGTGTTGGCCCATGATCACCTGTGCAGTCCTCCGCAAAGTTTACCCTCCAGTAATTCGACACGACGTGGGCGTTTTTGTGCCTGGCCTCAAATGCCATATATGACAGTAAACATCACTGGTCAGCGGTCATGCTTGGAGACAACTCCTGTGACATCGAGATCAAGTGATATTTGGCGCCTCACTTTGTGCGGTCTCGGCCTGCAAGTCCTATCCATCTCGAGACCTAACAGCATAAGCGCTATGGGCAGCCGCGAATCGTGGCCGCACAACATGCATCAAGCAAACCCCCAATTCCGATGCTTCAGCGAATGCCTCATGGTGCTTTTTGGGGGAGGGGCAAAGAATGGAGCAGTAGGGGCAAATCCGAATGGACACCGGCTGGCCATTTGGTCTCGTTGCAGCATTTTCCCACTCCCCCACGCCTTTGGTGCCTAACTAAGTTGATGGCCAACCCACGCGCCCCCCCGTCTTTATGACAACTTCAGTAATATCAAATGTGGACCACAAGATAATCCCCCGTTGCCACCATCAGGCCCTGTCTGCCGCCACGGCCCCGCGATTTCAGGTCAAGCAAGAATGCACGGCGACAATACGGATTTGCCTGGCAGGTTTTGGTCTTTGATGTGCGGAACCGAATCAACGGTCCAAAATTCTCCCGATTACTGAAGCACCCAGTCAGGTGAGCTGACTTCACATGTCCTGTCGTCCCACCTCTTCAGCAGCAGTCACGAGACTTGCTCCCTCTAATGAGCTGGCCGTTGTATCACCTCTGCTGCTTGTCAAACGCCTCACGAGCTCCTGGCCTCTCGTCCACCACCTCCTCGGCTCACTCCCCTCACCGCGATTCCAAGCCATCATACCACGCAAACCACCCACTACTTCCCCAGCTGCTCTCTGTCTCCAATTCAATGATTTTACTAGCCCAGTCGTGCGGTCGAGGGATGGCCTCGCCCACACCTCCCCATTCCAAGATTTTGCCTGGTGGATGACCTCCACAGCTCCGCATCGGCCTCCATCACCGAAACCGGCCTCATGCGTAGCGACGTCACTCGGCCGGGAAAAAAAAAGAGAGATCATTGATGCTTTTTTCTTTACCTTTGAGGATCTTGTCGATCTTTGAGATGCGGAATGTTGAGGTCAAGGCCAAGTAGCTGTGTACGATGATCAATGTGCAACTCTCAGACATTATAGCGAAGCAAGATTCAATGAACGAGGCCCAAGGTAAGCTCAGAGATGGTCGTTGTGATGTACATGGAAAGTATAGTGTATTCTTCCCACTTCACACAAAACTGACATTGATGTTCAATAAAATCCAATTTCTTGAAAAATTTATGTCAATACATGTCAAGTATGGGGCATAGAGAAGTGTCAAAAGTAATGAGAGAAAAAAAAAAGACATATCGATCAATAACGTAACCTACTGAATCGAACTGCTTGCAACTAAATTCTCTCGCCTCCGTCTCCCTTTTCACCTCTGAATGTTCTTCAGCCGCTTCCCATCACTAAATGTAGTATCAACCTCTAAGGCGAGATCCATGATAGCATTTCCGTCATCCTGCTCGTCGTAATTCTCTTACAGCAACACTAGGACTGAGTATTCCAACCAACCCAGCTCCTTGGCATCACGCGCCAAATCTTTACCTCGCCGCTTCGGAGGTCATCAAGCCTAAAGCTCTCGACCTTGACCTTCTTGCTCTCGCGGCCCTGCTCCCATGCTCGAACCTTCTTCTTGGTACCATCCCATTCGGCCACTACAGCGACGTGATCAGGCTTGCCGACCTCCATCGAGTATTTGGCGTGCATGGGACCGTGCTTGCCCTGGAACCGGGCATTTCGGATGGTGAGGATGTCGCGGGTCTGATCATGTCATTCTGCTGCGTCGATGCGTTGGCCATGTTGGAATAGACGAGGGCACCGTAAGCGCGAGTGCCGATGGGAGCAAGTGCGTCCTTGTAAGGTCGGAGGAGCTCAAATATTAGACCCTGAGGGGTACCGTCGGCAACCACCGTGTCCTTCTTGGATGCGACGGCTTCCGCAATGGACGACCAAACCGTTCATAAAACTCCTCCATCTGGTCCTGACGCAGCGGGCGCGGTGGCTGTTCGTGGCGCTGCTCCAATTCCACGTCGGATGGGTCATAAGGATCGTATCGGACCGTCAGGAAGGTCTGGGAATAGTCTTGGTACAAAATGAAGAGTTCTCGGGTCACTGTTGTCTTCTGGCCGCCATTCGTGGTCGTTGTCTCCTCGGACTCGAAGAAGATATCCTTGCGTCCTTGGAGGACAGGGGTACCTGGTTGGGCTGTTTCCACCAGCCGCTTTGAACAGCCAGATCGATATCATTCGCAATAAATCCAGATTCCATTGAGGGACGGTGCATATCAACCGATCGCCTTCCTGCTCGTGACACATCTAGTGATTGGCGTCCACGCCCCGCAGGTGCTGCTGGAGGAGGTGCTCTTCCAGGGGGCATCGCTGTGGATGGAGACCCAGGGAAAACTGCCTCCTCTTCGATCTTGGGGGTTCTGTGCGAGTAACCTCCAGGGGTAGTAGCCGAGTAGTTGTAAGGGTCATAATCATCCTCTGGCTGGGGCGGGCCGCATTTGTAGGAGGGGAGGAGGGGGAGCAATACGAGGCACGTCAACAGATCGACGTGTATCTGAGGGGGAGGCTGAGCGGGAATCGGAGGAGGAACGGCTCTAGGAGCAGCTGCTGTGGGACAGGTGGTGGGAGAGTAGGGGGAGCATCTGTAATAGGAGACTGAATCGAATTATCCTCGAGACTTGAGTCTCGCGCGTGGGCTTTCAAAGCATCTTTATGGGGCACGGAAGAGGCGATATCAGTGTCATAGTCACCTTCATACTCGGTGACTTCCGCGTCCTCCTCCTCGCCAGCCTGTTGTGGCCGTGTGGTAGTTGGGATTTGAGTGTCCGCCGTAGATTGTCTGCGAAGATTGCCCGGCGGGGGGGGAGGAGGCGGCCGGCTTTGGGCCGGAGGAGCAATCGGCACTGATCGGGGATAGGTGGCGGAGGACGACTGTTGCGCTTATTCGCAATAGTCGGCGACGCGGGACTGAACTCATCTGGGTTTGGCGAGATATGTGGAGACCGCGCGGGGACAGTAGGGGGGTTCACAGGAGGTGGCATTGGAGGAGATCTCGTTACTGAGGATGGTTGTTCAAGTGTACTGTCGTCACCACGGTCTCGACCGGAGAGCTCATCATCGGACTCGGATCCCTCAGTCTGAGACTTCAAGTCTACAGGAGGTGGTGGCGGAGGCGGTCGGGCTGAGATAATTGTTAGCAAGCATCTTCCCTGGCAAGAGTTTCCATCCATACAGTCAGCGGGCACAGGAGTGGTGCAGGACGACCACCAGGCACTGGAGGAGCGGCAGCATCCCGGATGGGAACTAATTTGTTTGTTAGCATACGCACACCAATGCCATGTCAAGATACCAATTTACGTACGTGCTGGGACACTCGTGGGTGCAGGTGTAGTTGCCTCGTCTTCTTCATCCTCCTGCTGGTCTTCGGCTGATCGGGGTGGGAGAGATGGGATCGGAGGCGGAGCTGGGCGGGCAGCGGGCTCGGGTTCCTCGTCCGATCGACTTGTCTCCCCTGATTTCCGGGGACCTCCCATGCCGGGAAGAGCCATCATGGTCGGGATAGGGGGGCAGCACGAGTTGAAGGTGATGCTACTTCAACCTCTTCTTCAACCGGGGTTTGCTCAGGCTTGGGGGCCTTCTTCTTCTTGGCGGGTAAACCAGAAGGCATTGGGGCACCAAACATGCCATGGAAGCCCATGCCACCACTCATCTTGGCCATTCTCGCTCTGAGCTCCTCCTTGCGCCTGACTTCAGGATCAACATCCTCTTCCTCTTCCTCCTCTTCCTCGCCACTCTCCTGCTTCTCCTGTGCCGGAGCGGGTGCGACTGGCTGGATTGGCAAAGTGGGTACCCGAGAAGCACGCCGAGAAACAGCGTCGCTGTCATCACGCTCCGTCAATTCGTCATTGCCTCAGTCGTATCACCAGCTCCAGACATGTCAGCCTCATTACCGTCGTGGATAGGCTCCACCGCAGGGCCCTTGGAAGACTTGCGACGGGGTGGAGGAGGTCCCCGGCTAGGCTCGGGTTCGTCGGTAGAGGTCCTTGTTCCTGTTTCCTCAGTGTCACGGCGCTCTAGGGCAGAAGGCTGAGGCGGAGATGTTCCCTCAACCTCACCTAGAGCCTCAGCATGGCCAATACTCTCCCGCTTCTTAGGGGGTCGTTTGGGTTTCTCCTTCTTGGCAGCAGCATCGGCGTGGCGTTGCGCCTGTTCCATTTGCTGCTTCTGTAGTAGAGCAATGCGTTCCTTGAGGCTTGTAGGCTTCGGTTGGTCCTCATCGCCGCCTTCCTGAGGCTCGGGCGGCACCAGGCCAGCTCTCTCGGCTTGTCCATGGTTCTCGGCCTCCCTCTCTTTGATCTCGGGGTCCTCATCCCGTCGGTAGATCTTGGCCGTGGGTGCCTGCTGAGGAGGAGGCACGAAGGCATGGCGACTAGGAGGAGGAGCAACAAATGGTTTCCGTATGAAGCCACCGCTAGACCCGCTCAGGCCACTCGGCTTGAAGGGGGCAACTGGCGGCGCAGCTGGTTTATTAAAGGCCGCAATGCGATCTCTGAAGGAGCTGCTCGAAGGCTTTTCGGAGACGGGAGGAGGTCCAGGCTTCGGCTTAGGGGCCTGGCTAGGAGCGGCCGCGGGAGCAGCAGCGGGAGCTGGAGCTGGGACTGGGACGGGAGCGGGAGCAGGAGCTGGAACGGGAACAGGGGTTCGACTGCCTTCGGGGCAGCTGGAGGAGGCGCATGAGCGACAAGGGGCTCAACGGGCTTCGACGATATAGGTTCCGGAGCCGGAGCTGCGGAGCTACCGACTCGGGGCGGTGGGTGTCTGAATGGTTCATCGACGTCCTCGATCTCGGGCTCGGGCTCGGGGGCTGGAGGGGCTTCATGTTGCGCAGGTGGCGGTGGGGGGAGGAGAAGCGACATCATCGGCAGGTTGGGCATGTTCGGGCTCCTTCTTGGGGCGGGAGCGGGTTGGCCTTGGGGGTGCGGTGGGCTCGAACTTCTCGACGAAGTTGCGGGGAAGATGCCTTCATGCTTGACGCCATCGTCATCGACGTATTCCCCGCCATACCAGTCGGCGTCATCTTGGTCGGTTACGGTGATGATTTGGCCAGGGCTAAAGTTGAGATCGTCCTCGTGGGGTGACGAGTACTCGTACAGGGCCTTGACCCTGAGCAGCGCCGCCATGGTGAATGGTGCCAAATCCCGCGGCGTGCGAAGCTCTGATGCAGGACAAGTCTGCCCGAGCGGGATTGAAGCTGCTCGGGTGGCGGCTGGTTGGAGTGGAGGAGGTTGACAGCTCGCTTGCTTGGACGGGTGTGGGGACAGACAGGGGCTTCGTCAGCCCGTCGGATGAGGCCAGGCGGGAGGCGGCGGGGAGGGGAGAAGGATACTGGATGGAGGCGCTCTCAACTATCGAGGGTGCAAAAACGATACGGATAATTCGCAAACAGCCTCCCGCGTCAGGAAAAGAGAGATTGGTAGAGGACAGAAATCGAGGAGGCGAAGGGAGGCTGTGGTGGTTTAGCGGATCGTCCAGCTAGGGCCTTGAGACGTGGGTGCGTCGACGTCAGCGCTTTGAGCCCATCCGTCACTCCATCCACGGCTAAATAATAGGTGTAAAGCAAGGTACCTACCCGTTGGCCACCACCAAAAAAAAACACGCCCAACCACACCACCCGCGCTGCTGAGTTGGTTTCTTGTGCGCCGGGAAGCGCGGGGTGGGGAGCTAAGGCTGGTGCCTACCGAGGATGAGCCGCAGATATTTAGGCACGGAGGTTATAGAATGAGGTCGAGGATGAGGATGAGGATGAGTGTCATACACAACAAGAAAATGGAAGTAAAAGAAAACCCTTGGACATGAAGAAACAGAATGTAGGGATCAATGGATAGATAATTTGGATCGGTACGGGTAGCGAGAACCGTGTTCCAGATAGGGACGTGTTTCGCATAAGGCAAGGTTGGTTGTTTTGTGGCTGTCGCCGGGCAAGTCCTGAGGCGCCAAACTCGGGCAAATCTGGGGCAAGGACGTCAGGCGCGCCTTCTCAAACACGGCCGAGCATGATGAATGAACGTAGGGGCATGATTCACATGCTTCACATGCCTGTCGCTGCGCATTGTGCCTTGCTTCAGTAATTAATTGCATATACAGTACATTGGGATAGAGCATGTGGCTAGAGTCTGTAGGCGCATCCTTCGAAGCATAAACAGTCCCATGTTGTAATTGTCCCTGTCGCCCTATGCACGGCCATTGCGCTCTTCATGTTTTGTTTCTCCTGGGGTTCCGATCGCCAAAGCATAAGGCAGGCACCCCCAAACGAGACCCTGATGCGATGGCCCCATGGTCGTCGTCGGCCTTCCGGGCTGTTAAATGCGCCGTGTGGCAACCCCATGCTTTCGTCGTTGGCAAGGCCAGAACACTTCAAACCATCGGCTGTGTTTAGAAACAGAGCCCAAGCCAATTATTGGTCCGCTAGAAGGTGGGTGCGCCACCATGTGGCTGCACTCCCCCTCAATGTGGCGTGTGGCTTGCCCTTTCACTTTTCCTGAGGACCGTTGCCATCATCGTTGCACGTCTTACCAAGCCGTGGTGGCGGGGCATTTCTTCTGAAGCTTGCTCGCCTTGCCCGTGGCTGCCTTCTGTTCTTTTCCTCAACCAACAAACTGGAGACGACATTCGCATCACCTCCTGTGCCCGGCCTTCCAGCTTTTAGACTTCATCTTATTTCGGCCATGTCTACCAACCCTGAAAAAGGCCCCAAGGGCATCCTCAAAAAGCCTGCTAAGAAGGAGCCCACCGTCGACCCGAGGGAAATCGCCATCCAGCACGCCAACATCATCCAGCACCGGAAAGACCTCGAGGCTGAGATTTTGGACAGCCTGATTCTGCTCTCCGAATACCCGGTTGTTCGAACTCCTCCTACAGCTCAGAGAACCCCGCACCTCCTGACATCGCCGACTTCAAAACCCACGTCCGTTTATTCCAGCCGTCCGACTATGACGACCTCATTGTTGAACGCAACGTGAACGGGCTTTGCGGATATGTGCTCTGTGCCCGGCCGCGGAGACAGACGGGCCAGGAGGAGAGTGGAAAATCACCAGCAGCGGCGACATCGTGAAGCGAAAGGATATTGAGATGTGGTGCTCCCAAAAATGTGCTCGCAGAGCGCTCTATGTCAAGGTCCAGTTGAACGAGACCGCTGCATGGGAACGTGCTGGTATTCCTGACATCGAAATTGATCTGCTCGACGAGGACAGGTCTGGAGAGACAGAGGCCGACCGCACCGCTCGCAAGTTGGGCGACTTGAAGCTTGAGGATCAGCGACAGGCCGCACGAGACACAGCTGCTCTCGCCCTGGAGCGTGGAGAGCCGAAAAGACCATCACGCGGCAAGGTCACCGTGGCTCTCAAAGAGAAGGACGTCGGGGCACCAGCCCCAACGATTAATACGCCTGACAACTACGACGACGACCACTTGGCTGTCGAGGGTTATAAGAGCAAGAGCACGCTCAAGACCAACACTGAAACTACGACACAGTAATTCCGATGTGCAGGGCAATCATATGTGAACAAATTTCGGCGTTGGGGACGTTGGCAAATGGACATGAGATATCATGAAAATAGACCATGGATACCCAGTAGAGGAATAAGGGATCCTCATTATTCGTATGGACATAATCAGCAGGAGCAACGGAGGCTGAGGAATTCAGTTCACCCCGAATGCTCCAAACTTCACTTGGTGCAGCATCACAGGGCCACATTCACGGCATAGTGAGAGGTAACTTGGCGATCAAGCGTCATCTCTAGAGACATCTGGAGAATCGGCGACACCTTGGGGGGGTTGGAAGATCTTTCTTTGAGACCTATGCACTCACTGTCCTAAGACGCCAAGTAGCAAAACCCTGTAAAATGCCGTACACCCATGTTCCCAAAATCAATTTTTTTAGTCGCGTCGGCGGTCGCCGCCGAATCGTCGGTTGCCACGCTCGGGCACCTGGGTCTGGGAGACCTGGATGACGTTGACGGGGATAGTGTCGAACTAGACGTCGAGTTAGTTTGTTGCGCTTCGAGTACCGGGGGAGCAATCGGGTTTAAACATACGCCAAGGTGCTTGAGAAGGTCCTTGGTCTCGCCGTCGACATCCAGCTGGCCGCTCTCGGAGTTCTGGGTGAAGTCGAGAGCAGAAACCTCGGGAACGTACTGATCCTTGCGCTCACGCTCCTCCTCCTGAAGCTTGAAGGAGATACCACGGACGGGACCACGCTGGATACGCTTCATAAGATGGGTGGTGTAACCAGCAATCTAAAGAAATTTCCCTCATGTCAGTATGGTATATTTCGCATGGCTTGTCGCATCGGTGCTGCTAACCTTGTTGCGGAGGCGCTTGGAAGCAATGATGGCGATCTCATCGCAGATGCGCTTGTTGGTCTCGAAGTCGAGGGTGAGCTTGGGGTAGTACCGCTCAATGATGACCTTGGCGGACTTCTTGACGGTCTTAGTACGAACGCGACCCATTTTGGCGGTATTGGACTGTTGATCGTTGGGTGATGGGTTGTGAAGGAGTCGCTCGGGGAATTGAGCCAAAGTCCAGAAATTTGGTGTTGAGTGGTGGGGGCCACCAATGATTAGGGCTTGGAAATTTCATGCACGTGTGTGGTCACGTGTTATAAATGTCCGCTAACCTCACTCTCATTCAGGGAGCTGGGTACCCACCCCTAGCAATCATGCGGGACTAACTAATCAAACTGGGCATATCCATTCTTAGACTATGATGAGCAGCAAAAGGGACGAGGTTGGGGGATGGGTCAATTGGCATCGTGCAATGAATTATATGTGTCAAAAATTGAAGAGAATCTGTATAGCGTAGGAGATTATGTGTCAGGGAAATCCTGATTCAATTCTTGCTTTCAATTCTACTTGTACAGTTTGGTACACGGTTCCTCTAGTACATGGATGATAGATGCTATCGATATACAACCACGTCCAAGTCTTTCATGTCATCTTGAATGTGCCACTCATTGATGTCGATCAAGACCATATGATTTGGAGCTGGCCAGGACATCCTTTCCCTCAGCTTTGGAGTCCACGGCGTCCCCGTCAAGAATCTCATCCGTAACACGGTCCATCCTCCAACCGTCGGACTTTGAACGGTGTTGCTTCTTGACATCGGATTTCTGTGCATTTGAATAAATCTGCTGTCGGCCTTGGTTCTCCTTGGCAACGAGCTGAGACTCAGGGTCGGCCTCTCGGAGGTGCAGAACAACCTTGCCACTAGGATCAATAGTTGCAGTATGAGGGTCAACATAGGCCTTGGCTCCACCGTATGTGGTGATATCCAAGTGTTGAATACCAGCGAGCATCTTCTTGTGGTGAGAAACCCGAGTGCGTTGAGGTCTCATGTTGAACTCGTTGTCGCCGGACGGGGCGTCAGCAACAAAGCCACCCACGCCCAACTTGGCGGGAGAGGGGCCAGTTCTGGGGTACACGACACGCGACATGACGGGAGTACGTCTTGACTGGGGACCGTAGACGGGGTGGTTCTCCATGAATGAATTGGTCCTCAGGTAGCTGATACCTGCAGAAGGGTGACTAGGGGGTGGTCCAGCCTTTCCGTAAGGGCTCTCACTGGCCGCATTGTCTCCAGAGGCCAAGAAGGTCTGGATGATACCCACGGGTTGGCCTAGAGGCGCCAAATCTAGGAACTTGGAAACCAGGGAATAGAGGGTGGCACGATCATTGCGCAGAGAGCGCACGTACTGGGTGAGTTCGTCCTCGGTGATCTTCTCGGGGCTGATCTTCTCCGTTACGACGAGACCCTTCTCCTTGGCTTCGGTGGCCATTTGAGCATTCCGGTTCTCCGCCAGCTTGTTCCTGAGAAGGTTTCGGAACTCAGCACGCTGGGGTCGGACTTCCTTTTGGATATATTGAAGGAACTGGCCCTCAGTCATCCTAGCCAGCCAAGGTCCCTTGAACTTCCATCGCTTGTCGTTGTCCTTGTCTTCGCTGATCTTGGTGAAGTCCATGTCCTCTTCGAATACTGACTTGCGCCAGGTGTCGGATCGTCCCATTCGTGTTCCACGTTCATTGGGCTTAGGAATAGACATGGCGACCCTAAGCTCTTGGAACTTCTCGAGCGACAGAGTGTGGTCGGCGGCGGATGCGAAGTCGGTGATGTTCTCAATGGAATCAACCTGCTTAACCCGGATCAATGGAGTCGAGGTCGTCATTGTCGACTTGAGAGGGAAAGGTCGCTTGAATCCCCAGTCGCCCTTCTCGCGAGAGGAGAGGGGGGAGGCAACGGATTGGAACTGGGGATATTGTCGTGTCATGGTTGGGGACTTGTGGTTGCCGACGTGGAGGTTCGTGGACGGCGGCTCGGGAAGGCGTTGGGGAAGTGAGAACATGCGAGATGATCTCAGCAGAGCCGCTCCGGGCGACACGGTTCGGCCCCCCATAGCAACGTTGAGAGCTGTTGGCAAGCTCAATTGGCTGTATAACGTCGTGATGTACGATAGTCTGCTTGTTGCAAGACGAGGAAAATTCGCTATGGGAAGCTTGGGCGGGATCTGCCGGTGATGACCCGGGTGGGCCTCATTGGCCTCATTGGCTCAAGCACTGCGTGGTTGGACACCTGGGGCAAGTGGCAGCGATCAGGGCCCACTAAAGTTGGTGACATTTCCATGGCCTTGAGGCTGGCTTCTGAATGAAGGACCTGCTCCAACGACCAACTCGGCTTGGGTTTGAACAGATACCGACAAGGCGTGGTGGTTTTACTTTATCTGCCAGATAGTGGGAAATGCAAGCTGTTAAAAGGATGGCGTCCACATCAAACGTATACTCGGCTCCGGCTCTGACGTTTGAGCTAGTTGCACGCTGCTCTGTGAGTCCTCTCGACTTGTGTGTATCTTTCTCGATGCCATGACTCTTTTCAATATTTTTGTTGTCCTCATCACGTACAAATCTGACATATCCTACTCCAAGGTAGACAACTAGGGCGCGTGCCTCTATCTTGACTCTGCCTCATGGGCCGGTCCAACTGCCCATGTTCATGCCCGTCGCTACCCAAGCATCGCTGAAAGGCCTTACTCCTGAGCAACTTGAAGAGACTGGCTGTCGGTTGTGTCTGAACAACACTTATCACCTTGGTCTAAAACCCGGACAAGAGGTCTTGGACGCTATCGGTGGAGCACATAAACTTCAAGGGTGGGATCACAACATTTTGACTGACAGCGGAGGGTAAGTAAATTCTCTGTCCGATGAGGTGCCGGGTTGCCTAACTTATGTTGCCAGTTTCCAAATGGTCAGTCTCCTCAAGCTTGCAACTATCACTGAGGAAGGCGTTAAGTTCCTAAGCCCTCATGATGGCTCACCTATGCTACTCACCCCCGAGCATTCCATGTCATTACAGAACAGCATCGGCAGCGACATTATGATGCAGCTTGACGACGTTCTGGTCACAACATCGCCAGATAAGGCCCGTATGCGCGAGGCCATGGAGCGCAGTGTTCGTTGGCTTGACAGATGTATCGTGGCCCACAAGAACCCTAACAGCCAGAACCTCTTTTGCATCATCCAGGGTGGTTTGGACCTGGACATGCGCCGGGAGTGTGTCAGAGAGATGGTGGCCCGCGACACTCCGGGAATTGCCATCGGCGGGCTGAGCGGAGGAGAGGCCAAGGTTGACTACTGTCGAGTTGTAGAGGCATGCACAGCCCTCCTACCTGATCTCAAGCCTCGCTACGTTATGGGGATTGGATATCCCGAAGACCTTGTGGTCAGTGTGGCCCTCGGTGCCGACATGTTCGACTGCGTGTGGCCTACCCGAACCGCACGTTTTGGTAACGCAATTACCAAACACGGGATGCTCAACATGCGCAACAAGAAGTTTGCCAGCGACTTCGACATCATTGAAGACGGCTGTGGCTGCATGTGCTGCAGGTCCAAGGCCGAGGGGGGGATGGCAATAAGCAGGGCGTTCATCCACCACAACGCCAGTAAGGAGACGGTGGCTGCGCACCTTCTCACCATTCATAACGTCTGGTACCAGCTCAACTTGATGCGGCAGATCCGCCAAGCCATCATTGAAGATCGGTTCCCGGCATTCGTACGGCAGTTCTTTGACTGGCTGTACCCCGAACAGACGGAATATCCAGAATGGGCGGTAGGCGCGTTGAAGGGTGTTGGTATAGACTTAACGTCGGAATAGAAGAAAAGAACTAAACGAATTTTCAAAATAAGGCACAATTCTTGAGGGAAAAGGGCCATTACTTTGATGGCACATTTTTTACTGTGAACTTCTATATACGGGTCGGTCCCCCCCTCATATACCCCAAAGTTTGACATGTGCATAAGGCCGTGTGTGTCCAAAAAAAAAAAAACCCAAGATTTCATTAAACATCCCGAGCAATCATGAAGCCTGACATAATGTCCGAGATCATTATTCAAAACGAAGAAATGCTAATTCTCGCATCAACCGAGCTGCACGGCCACCAGCTTACAGAGCAATGGCAAGAGCAGCGACGGCAGCAAGGACGGCGCCGAAGCCAACGCGGACGGAGGTAGCAGAGTTGCCAGCGGCCTTGGTGGTAGCAGTAGAGCTGCTGCCACCACGGACAGTGACGGTAACGGCATCGGTGGGGTTGGGGGCGTTGGTGGTGGTGGCAGCGGAGCCAGCGGTAGCAGAAGCGCCAGTGCTGGCGGCGGCGGTAGCGTCGCAGACGTCGCTGAAGTGCTCGCAGTAAGTAGCAAGGGTGGAGGCAACTGTAAGCAAGGTTAGTGAATCAATTGTGATCAAGAGTGTCTCAATCGGAGCGCAGGTAGGGACATACGAGGGTAGAAGGTCTTGGGCTCGCCAGTCTTGGCCCAGTCGGCGCAAGTGCTAGCATACTTGTCCATGGCATCAGTCCAGACGAGGGAACCAGCAGTGGTTTGGCAGCTAAAGATATCCGGTTAGCAAATGAGGTCCTCATTGATATCTGCATTATCGGGGTTTTGGGAGTCGGCTTGACGCGAATTGGCATCATTGGCAACTTACCAGTAGCAGGAAGCCTGGTCACGGAAGCCCAGGTTGGTGAACCCCTTGATCTTGCTGGTGCAAGAAGCAAAGATGTTCAGCATGGACGTGCAGCCCGTAGCATAGGTCTGGGTAGGAGCACTGGTGACAGAGGCAGTGGCAGCAGAGTTGGCAACGCTGCCAGAGGAGCCTCGGGCAGTGGCAGAGGCAGAGGTAGCCTTGGCGCTGGAGCCGGCAGCAGTGGTGGAAGCGGGCACGTTTCCGTTGACACCGCAAGCGCTGTAAAGGACGCTGTAGGCTGGAGAGTCGTAAATGTTAGTTATGGCGGAGGGGACGTGATTGACGAAAAAGAGGTGCTCACCAGAGAAGGTATCCTTGTAAGTGGTACCGCCCTCGGCAGAGAGGTAAGAGGAGCAGTAAGAGTACAGAGGGTAAACGGCAGTGGAGGAGACGCTGCAAGCACAGTTGAGGAGCTTAGAGGCATCGGCAGTAGCACCACCAGCCTTGGTCAGGCACTGGGCGACATAGCTGCCGACGACGGTGCAGGTGCTGTATTCGGGGTCCTTGATGTTGACGGCGCCCAGGTTGATGACCTCGGGGGCGAGGGTGAACTCCTGTGCGGCAGCAGCGCCGACAGAGACAATGGCGGAGAGGATGGCGGCCTTCATTGTTGTGGATTGAGATTGTCTTCTTCGGAGACGAGGATCGACTGGGGTTGGTTGGAGCTTGATGTGATGATCTGGAGACAGAACCACAGCAAGGTGAGGAGGATGGAGAGCAAGAAGAACAGAACAGAACAGAGCCCGGGCTTGAGAGCCAGGCGGACGGGACCAGGATAATATGTCACATCCACAAGGCGAGAAAGGGAAAAGAGCTACTGCAGACGCCTGCTTGAGCTGCTCTGTTTCCTGTGCACGCCCCCCGGCAAATGGCGCCGGGCCTGGCTCCCATCATTGACGCCCCATGCAGCCATCCACGCCCATTGAGTTCTGTACCATAGTAGGCTGTAGCCGTCTGCCAGGGTCGGTTCATCGGGCATTCAGTCACCCACGCCGCTAGAAAGCTCAGGGCCGGGGTGCAAGCTAGCCGGCGGCCAAGCACCGCAAGGCAGAGTCGAAAACTGAGCCAATGATGGCCGGCTTTTTGGTGCGGCTGAGATGGAGCTAGTCGTATCTCCGTTAACTCAAGTCTAGGTCTCCATCCAGCCCCCCTCCAACCCGTAGCAACACCATAAACAGTGTGCGGCCTAAACCCAAGCGAGGAGGAAAGATATTGAGAGGATCAGCTCGGGCCAGTGCAGTTTCCCAAAGCGATCGAGGCAAGTTTTTTTTATTTGATCGCCCTGCTTTGGCACACTGTGGCTCACCTCCCTCTCTAGTCTGTGCCCAAAGAGTTGTTGTAAAGTCATGCATCCGGGCAGTTAGTGTGGGAGGACAATGGCCACTAGTTAAGACATGCGAGCCACTCCCGCCGAGGCCCTATTAGAGTAACGTGCGCATGGAGTCTCCGTCATTCGCCCCTGTGCCCCTGTACCGCTTCTTGGCTCTCGGCTTCCCCCCCCCCCCCCCCCCGCAGGCAGGCCCAATGCAGGATGGACGTGTGCAGATACGGCAGCATGCAAGATGGAGGTGGTGTGTGTTGGTAATTATCTTGCCATTTTTTGACATTTGTTTGGTGCTGTGTGACCACCCTCGATTTTTCTCATCCATCATAGGTATTAGTTTAAATGATAGTCACTGACGATCCAGCCACTGCGCCAAGCTTCGCGCTCCCCCAGAAAGATGTTTTTGTTTTCGCCAATGCAAAAAATCCACTCACCTGAAGCCTACGATGTCCCAGAAGGAATGTCTTTCCCCTGTCACAAGATTTGACCGCGGAATCCAGCACGTACTCCCGCTGATCTCCCGCCTTCAATCTCAAATGCCGCCAAAACACACGGAAAATCACCTGTCATCCCATGTTTCAAACGCTCTACGGCCCTGCCGCATGCCACAACGGCGTGGATGTGAAGCAACGAGGAAACTGAGCAGCCACATGGCTTCCCAGCAAGCCATTTGGGGGAGAGACGAGGTGAGGCTAGTCGCGCTGCTAGCCGTTTTTGATGGGGCTCGCTCCCTCCGCTGAGGGTCGGCTCAGCCTTGGCGGGGGATGGCCGTGGCAACAACAAATTAATTCACGCCGTCAACCTCGCCGGGAAACCGTCCCCGCTCCCTGAAAACCTCGCTGATGGGAGGCAGGCCAACTCACAAATACAGCCCTGTCCCAAGGAGGGTCGAAACGGTCTCTGAATGACCGCTTGAGTGGATCGCAAGGTTTGTCAACTAGGCATCGTGGCAGGCTGCCTGGAAAATCGGTTCTCGGCCTCCGGGGGTTGTCAACGGGGAAGTAAGGCCCAGACCCGGCTTTGGCTCTGGCTGGGGGAAGAATTGGGCGACGATGGAGATGGCCCCTTCCAGCGGGTGGGCTTTGATATCCTAGCTCTGAAAAGGTTGGTGTTCCAGGTCGTCGGACAGCTCGACCTAGCCCTGATTCTGAAGGCCGTGATCCTTGTCCATCCTGTGAGTCTGTGACCCATCATTCGCACAGTTGTGCCCTGCGCTTTACATCCATCAACCCAGCAGTCTAGACGCAGGGTCGATGTGTCGCCATTAGCGGTGCCTTTTGCTTTTCTGTTCTTTTTTCCCTTCCACTCAGACATTGTGCCGCTTCTTATCAACAGCCGAAGCCCGTCATGGTGTCTGAGTCGTGTGTAAGGGGCCTAAGGGCCGTCATGGTGAGAACGGTCTGTGCGGCAACGCTCTTCCATTTTAGAAAGCATTCTCGAGGTACAGAGCTTGGACTGTGGACATAGATTGCCTGGTAAGGGAACGAACGGCCCAGTCGGGAGTCGGGACATGGAAGGGAACCAAGACAAAACCAACTGGCTGTCCACCAAAATTCTCCAGACCCTCTCAACTGTTGGTCAGCGCCACAGGCTGTCATTGACTTGGGGATCCCTGCGACTTGAGGAGTACCAACGTCCTCGTTCTCGTTGCTCCAACGCATCATCACATGAAATGCAGGAAGAAAAACAAATACCCGCTCAACAACAACAAGAAGGAAAATGTGACCGTGGGTGACGGACTGGCCAATGTCAGTGGTCTCCTAGCGGCGCCCATAAGCCCATAAGGCAGGCTAGCTAGGGTAATTTAAAAAATTAGAGTAGCGGATTAGCTTATGGTCGTAGGCAGGGTATTGGTGGTATTTTAGGAGGGCCAGTTGGAGCAGCGGTCCGGCAATCTCCCGGTGGGCTCGGAGCAACTTTCACTCCATGACATCTCGGTAAGTCCCAGTGTTTGTGGCCTCAGGCATCAACACAGACGCACCCTAAATCGACGTCACTCGGTGGTCGTGCGTGCACGTGACACGCCACCCCGACGCGTCTTGGTCTTGGTCGACGCGATCCAGGGGCAGATGCAAGGAGGGGCGTAAAATTACCGGTACGGTAGTGAACGACGTCACGAATCCTAAACCATCCAAGGTCGCCAAAAGGCGAAAAAAAAAAAACCCAAAACGAACAAGGGCAGCTCCGGCACCGAATGTGGCTGTAGCCGTGCCTGTGCCTACTCATTGCTTCGAAAAGACCCGCCGCTTGTCTCATGAGTGTTCATGCCCGCCGCTCATGGCATCTCCGTCCCGCAAGCCGTTGCCCCTCCGGCGACAATCGTCAACAAACAACATGACGATGAACATGAACGAAGATGACTTGACTCGCTCCCTCAACAAGCTCTCCCTCTCAACCTCTCCCGGGCGTGCTCCGACCTCATCCCACCTCTCCGAGCCCACCACTCCATTCCGAAATACCACCCGCCGGGCATCTCACTCCCCACGGCTCCCCTCCCGCAGCCCCTCCAATGGACGAGACTCCCGATCCGCGACACCGACCCTGCTCCGCAAGGCGTCCATGAACTCGCTGCGCTCGTCAAACGGTGTCGGGTCGGGTCCGACCCCGACTCGCCGGGCGAGCGCAGCGAACATCATGTCGCCCACTCCCAAGTTGTCGTCGCCTCTGACCACACCACCCGTGCCCGAGAAGCCTCGTCCAACTGCTGCCTCCATTGCCAAGGACTTCTTCACGGCCGAGCTGGAAGCACACCATGGGTCCGTTGCCACCCGTCAGACTGGCACCATCGTCATCCTACACGACTCTGTTTATGGCCACCGATTCTCTCGACCGCGCACCTCCCGGGCCGCCCTCAGCACTATTGTTGAACGTCCTGAGCGCGTCAAGGCCGCCGTGCTTGGTGTCTCGACGGCATATGTGCGTCTCGGAGGACGTCACTGCGAGGGCACACACCCCATCCACCCAAGACTTGATGCCCACGACCTTCCAACCATTCCCTTTCGAATTCAAAAGACGACCCGAAAGCTCTCGCTCTTATCACAGGCCGTAGCCAATGTCCACGGAGCCAAGTGGATGGAGGAACTCAAGATGATGTGCGATGCGGCCGAGTCCAAGCTGGCCATGGGAGGAAAGGAACTTCAGAGACCAGAGATGAACAGGGGAACGAGTGCGCCCCCTCCCAAGTTCCATGAAGGAGACCTCTATCTCTGTGCAGAATCACTTGATGCTATGGAAGGTGCCCTTGGTGCGGTGTGTGAGGCTATCGATACCGTCTTTGGCCCTGGCCCGCAAAGAGCATTTGTTGCTGTGCGACCACCAGGACATCATTGCTCTGCCTCATATCCTTCGGGATTCTGTTGGGTGAACAATGTGCATGTCGGCATCATGCACGCTGTCCTCGATCACGGGCTCACCCATGCTGCCATCATTGACTTTGACCTACATCATGGCGATGGATCTCAAGCCATCGCCTGGGAACACAACACTCGAGCAACAACCTCCACAAAGAACGCTGCTGCTTGGAAGAAGTCATCGATTGGCTACTTCAGCTTGCACGATATCAACTCTTACCCGTGCGAACAGGGCGATGAGGAAAAGGTTAGGAGCGCCAGTATCTGCATCGACAACGCGCATGGGCAGACTGTGTGGAACGTCCACCTCCAGTCATGGAAAACGGAGACGGAATTTTGGCAGCTCTACGAGTCCAAGTACAGGGTTCTCTTGGACAAGGTCCGAAACTATCTCCACAACCAAGCAGAGCGACTGCAGGAGTTAAACTTGCCGCCAAAGGCAGCCATATTCTTCTCTGCCGGGTTCGATGCCAGCGAGTGGGAAAGCGCGGAATGCAACGACATCAGGTGAACGTTCCAACCGAGTTTTACGCTCGCATCGCTCAAGACGTCATTAAACTCGCGGCCGAGGAGGGTCTACACGTTGAGGGCCGAATCATCAGTGTGATGGAAGGCGGATATAGCGACAGGGCATTGTTTTCGGGCGTCTTCAGTCACCTAAGTGGTCTTGCTGGTGATCAAACTGCTGATCACCTTCCCCATGCGACCGGGGTCTTGGGTATGAGATGGGCCAGAAGATTGGGGTTGTTCCTGAGCAGGAAGAACCCGAGATCCCGTTGCAACGGCCATCGCTGGATTCTGTCCACAGCTACGATCCTTCTTGGTGGGCTAGCCCAAGACTCGAAGAACTAGAGAGTCTCACAGTTGATCACCCAGCACCTCCAAGAAAAGCGAGCATCAGCTCTCCCACTTACTTTTCGCCGACTCATGCCTCTTCCGCCAAGGTGGTCGACCCGATCCGCGTGCGGCGCAGTCTCTCAAATCTCTCGGGAACAGCGTCAAGACCACACTCACCACCCCCTCCTGAGGTCCCTTGGGCTGTAGCCGCTCATGAACTGAGCAAGCTCCTGATTCCTTCAGATCGTCAGACAGATAGTTGCAAACCCGAGGATCTAAATGCAGAGGCAAGTCGGGCTAGGCGGGATCGCCAGTCAATACTCATGGGCATACCTCCTGCTCCTCAGGCTCCGGCTGCTTCACGGCCCACGTCTCGAATGGCCCTGCGTGAAAGGAGAGCCAAGCCGGCTCCTCCTCCTGTAGAGCCGAGCAAGGACAGAGCTGCTACCAAAGGCCGAAGGAAGACGGTCGCGTCTCTACCTTCAGACAAACCCGTCGATAATGCCAACAACCAACCAGCCAAGAGAACTGGCAGACGTCTTAGTGAGACGCCCGCCGCACTCAGCTCACACCATGCAACCTCGCATCCAATTGTCAGTGTCCCAAGTGTCCCAGAGGCTTCCCCAAGCGCCGTTGCTCTTTCGTCAGCCAATACCCGCGTCCCTCTGGGGGGGCCCTGACAGTGAAGAAGTCGAGACCGCCCACGACGATCAAGAAGGAGGCCGTCCCGAAGGCACCTCGTGGCACCAAAAAGACAACGAGTGCAGTTAGCGGTTCAAAGCCGTCGACAACAACGTCAGCCCAAAAGGGCAAGTCCCCAGGCAAGTCTCCGGGCAGACCTGGGCAGTCTGATAAAGCAGGCGATGACATAGACAAGATCACCTCAGGCATGAAGAAGATCCGAATCAACCTCATCACGCAATCTCAGAAAGAAGCAAAAGAACGAGCGCGACTCGAGGCCGAGAAGGCGTCCTCTTCTCACAATTCTGCCTCTGTTTCTGCCGCTAGCTCGGCACCCGTTACTCCAGCTGCTTTGGAAGAGGAGAAGCAGCCTCCACCTCGGATGATTCCACAACCGTCGCTCACACCCAGCCCTGAACCCTCCATCGCACACCTCGATGCAGGCGACATCTCTCCCAGACAGACAGTGCCTCCCGATCCTCGTGTCCCAACACCTCCCACCACCATCTCCTCAAGCGGGCTCTCCACGCCGTTCCAGGACCAAGACCCCTTCAGCATGCCGGATACTCAACAGATGATTATCACTTCTAGTTCTCCGGCAGTTCCCTCCGTCGCCATCCAGTCTGGCGGAGACGCAGATGTCTTCATCCCCTATCAGCCCGAGGGCCCTGCGCCTGTCGCGCTCACTCAACATGAGCCCCTGAAATGGCTCCCGCCCAACGCTCCCACCCCGTTTGGCAACACGCCTGCCGCGACGCCCAGTCCCGTCAAGAAGCAGCACAATCTCTTCCACTACACGGCTGGAATTCCCTTTGCGCCCCGTCCTCAGGAGCCGGCTCCTGCTGCAGACGCTGCGAAGTTGGAGCCAAAGCACGATGCTACCTCGGCAGAGTAGTCTCCCACCTCTCCGCAGAAGTGAGACGAGTATTTCAAATTCTTGAGATCGCTTGCTACACACATTCACACAAGGAATATAAAGGATACTCAGATTTCTGGTGCGTCTTTTGGAGTCTGGAATCAAGGGAATCTCGTCCTCTGGAGTCATAATTCTGTTGTAAAATCTTGTGGGCGTTTGCTTTCTCGACTTGGTCCCTTCCCCCTAACCCAACCATCCCAATTTGCTTTCAGGAGTATGCCATCATCTGTTACATAGATGTAGGGTCAACTCTGTCGCATGATACCCTTTCCCTTGTTTCTTGCAAATCGAACAAATCCTTTCTTGTCCCACCTGCTCTAGCCACCTATAGGTTGTATGTGTTCTAATCGAGGTTTTTTTTTTTCATCTTTTATATTAGATATATATCTTTGCCTCTTTGTCTAGTTCCCTCGTCTCAAGTTCATCTCACTTGGTCCCATCCTTCTTGTGCAGTCAGTCTATTGCTTGAAATTCTGACGGAACGCGGCGAGAGGCACGCCGACCTCCTCGACTGTGGCTCTGTTGTTGCTCTCAAGGCCCGGGTGAGGCCTGCGCTGGAGAGTCCACACGTCCTTGACGCCGAGGCTCTCGAGATACATGACGGTGCGCGCGTAGTTGGTCGCAACCTGGGCGATGCCGTGGCTATCGTCGGAGAAAGTGAACTTGCCGCCCATCTTGAGCCATTCCTAAAGGCGCGTTTGGTTAACTCTCGGGCTTCAGCAAGGAGTCCCAAGAAAAAAAGAATACTTACCTCGGCGATGACGCGCCCCGGGTACGGCTCCGCGAGGCCCTTGCGGAGCGCGGAGCTGTTGCACTCCAGCCAGCCGCCCTGCTCGGCCACGAGCTTGAGGTTCCTGACGATGCGCTCCCAGACGCCCTTCCACTGGCGCACATCGCGCTCAGGCTCGTCGCTGAGCAGGCGGATAAGGTCAAAGTGGCCAACGACGCGGGGCTTCAGGTGCTGCAGCATCTGGTGCTGCAGGTCGTAGTAGTCCTCGTACAGGCGCTCCTCGGTGCCGGGGGCGTCGGAGCCGGCGCCGCTGGCGTCGCGGGCGCGGGCGTACATGGGCTTGTCGAAGTCGATGGGGATGCTGTGGACGTGGTGCACGGAGCCGATGAAGTAGTCGATGATGGGGTGCTCGGCCAGCTTGAGCACCAGGGGCCCGAACGACGGCCGGATGAACTCGGCCTCGAACCCGATGAGGATGTGAATCTTGGAAGCGTAGGCGCGCTGGAGCCGCTGTGCTTCGACGAGATAGGCCTCATGGCGAGAGGGCAGGACGGCGAGTGAGGCTTTGGGATCATCGAGCTGTAAGAGGAGAGGGGGAAGTGTGAGAATTGGAGTTTATGAGAGAGCTAGTTCAATGTTGGGTAGGATGTGCATATATGTGTGTGTATACATGTGAGTGAGTGCGTATGTTTGAGATGTGATGTGACATGTACATTTGTACGGATTGCGGTTGATTGGGATGTGTAACGAATAAAACCGCAATGTTGCACCGGTCGTTTAAGACAAAGCGATATGAGGCTCAACTCACCTCTTCAGGATACAGATCCCGCTCTTCGTAGCGAGGCATGTGTTCAGTGAGGCCAATTGTCTTGTAACCAATGGAGATGGCATGCTTGATGATGTCCTCGAGCTGGTCCTTTGCATGGCCCGGGCAGAACTGCCCGGAATGGGAGTGCATCGTAAACGCCATGACTGATATTGATGATTGATATAATATTCTTGTGTGTGTGTGTGTGTGTGTGTGTGTGTTTTTTTCCTTTCGCTCTCTCTGGCTCTCTCTCTTATTAGAGCGAGACGCGCTTTCGTTGGCGATGACTGGCGGCGGGGTGTTTAACAGAGCTCCTGCGGGGTTGATGAGTTGATAAGAGAAGCGTTGAGTCAAAGTTTAAAAAAAAAAAAATAAAAGAGTCAAAAAAAAACCTCCACCAACAGAATACCACACGTTCTCTCGGCTTCTTCAAACCGAGATCCCGCAGAAGGAAATATCGGCTGTGCTGACAGCCTGAGGGGAAAAAAATAAAGACGATGGCAGCCGCCGGAACTTTTGGCGATCGTTCCGCAATTGGCAAGCTTAAGCCGAGGGGTGTTGAGATATTTTGAGATATTACACGCCCAAACTCGCGAAACCGAGATTTCGGTCCTCCACGGGCGACACCATGGCAATTGCCAGAATGCGTAATTCCCAGCTCGTAGATGGTTGGAGCCGAACTTGGGGTCCACTTTTCCATTTATAGCAACTCCTTAGTCTCGAACACCCGCCCACCTTGTCTCAAACAATGACTTATTGATTGAGTTGCAGCCTCATCACGTCTTTCAGGAAGTCGTCTCGTCTGAACGTCAGCGAACCCCACAGTCCAAAGTGCGTTCATTAATACGTCTTGCTAAACACAAGTAGTAGTAAATAGAAACATGCGTGTGTATGCGTATGGATGTATGGATGTATGTATGTATGTATGTATGTATGTATGTATGTATGTGTGTGTGTGTGTGTGCAGGGTCCGTTCATTATTGGACCTCAGTCGTCGTGACCCATAACCCAATTACACAAAAGTGTAAGCAACTAAACACCAGAGCCCAAGGAATCGTGCCTCGTCCTTTGCTCATCCCGGAATTGCCTAGTCCGGTCCGGTCCGGTTCCCATCCTGTCCTCTCAACGCCGTGCTTGCCCAAAATGACAAATGTCGATACCCAAGATAAATGATTGAAAAAAGGAAAGGAAAAACGGATGGTCATCATCCATGTGCTGCACCTCCACCACTCAAAATATTTCTTTGCTTTACTTTTCTTAACCTTTCTCGTATATCGGAATGTCTCCGTATGAGTATACTCCCGGTGCCATGCTGATGTATCGGCCAGTCACCACAGTGCTGCTGGTCCGCTTCCTGTCCCGCTCGGCTTTCCTGGCCACCTTGCCCTCGTCCTGGACGATGCCGATGCCGTAGCTTCGCTCGCCAGTGCCACCCGTGTTGTGCCAGCCGAGCCGGAACGTCTTGCGCCGCAGGCACCGGGCCATGTCCTCATCGTCCATCCACGCCGCTCCGTCCGGCAGCCGCCACCACAGCGTTGAGTCCGCAAGAAGACTTGCCTGCGCCGCGATGCTACACGGGTCCTTGGGCAGCGGGGCACCACGGTGCGTCGTGCGCAGGGCGAGCACGCCGAGGATCAGCGTGGCCACCAGGAGAACCGCGAGCGCCACCGTCTTCCAGCGCGACTGCGTGAGGCGCGGAATGTAGTAGTTAACCGTGGCGGAGATGGGAGAAGAGTCGGCGCGCGTCTTCAGCTTAGACGACGATACCGGGCGCCGGACCACGTCGCTGTTGAGCACCTGGGCGCCGACAATACCGTGCTGAAGTCTGATGCTCTCGCTCACGGCGTTCTGTCGTTCAGGGGCGAGGAGACGCTCCAGACGCATGTCAAGGCGCGACAGCACGAGGGTCCTGAAGAAACCATCCAAGCCTTTGAACGTACTGTTCCCAGCTGCAATGCTGTCCAGAGCCGAGTAGGCAGAAGACACATCAACGTTCAAGTCCGTATCGTTGAGTGTTGACACGTCAGGGAGGGGAATGGAGTCCGTGTCAATGCTCAAGTCCTCGGTGTGGAACGTGGTGTGTACTGAAACCTCGGAAATGGATTCATTGCACCGCATCATCGAAATAAAGCCGGTGTCGCTGCAGTTACCCCAGACAAAGCTGAGAGCATAGTCGTCTGACATTCCAGCACAAGAGGAAACCACACGCCCAAGGTGAGATACTCCGCTGCTGCAGAGCGTCTCATTGTCTGAACTTCCAATGGGGACACACTTCAGCCCCGAACCAGCTCCTTGCGTAAGAGACAGGGTCTCGCAGTTCAGTGTTGCCTGGAGAGCCGTCACCTTGGCCGTCAACGCGGTGTTAGGAAGCGGCCACAGGCTGGCTTGATCCGTTAGCCCCAGTTCTGGAAACGCCAATTCCTCATATGTCCATGAGGGATAACTCGGCGTGCTCTTGATGAGAATTTTGTTGATAATATCTATGTTCAATGTATTCTTCAAAGACTTGGTTGTAGATTCGAATGTGGTTTCTTGGCGAAGATGCAGGTGGGCTGTTTGTGCGATTTCGGTGACAGCAAACAGTCCCGCCGTGAAGACGGGCATCAGCCAGCCGAGCATGGCCATCCACTTCTTAACAAATACACTCCAGTCCTTGTGCTTCATGGATTTGCCGACCGTGATAAGGCCGAACTCGTTCATATAGGTTAACCCCAGTGATTCCTTGAATCGATAGTTGTTCACGGTTAGCTTTAAGAACGGGGCGAGGCGGCGGCTGTCAATGTCGACACGGTTCCATAGGACGGCCAAAGCGGCAAATACGAGTGTGGGAACCAAGGTCCAGGAAATGAAGGCAGAGTCGGAGACTTCGAGGCCGTCTCCGCCCCCTTTAAGAGCGTAAATAGCCCAGAGGCCCGCGATCAAGATGACAGAGGCGACGATGCTGATGACCTGAACACGGGCTCCTAGCGTCCAAGGGCGATACTGCCCAATCAACTCAGTTGGAGGATTTGAGCTGTCATTGCCCATCGAGACAGGGGGTCCACCGCTCAACTGCTTCAGCTGGAACCGCTCGCTGGCTTTCCGTCCAGGCTGGTGCAATTCCGTCGTGTACCACGATCCCGTCAGTCTGGTGGCCACAACATCCATTCCTGCGCTTCCAGTGCCGCTTAGGCGTGCCAGGAAATGTCGACTGTTCGATAGCAATGCAGCGGTGCCGGCTGCTGAGGTGGGGTCGCGGGCGGCGACGCCATGCTTGGAGGGTGCGTGGTACAGCATGGGGAGCAGGAAGCCGCCAAGCACACAGAACAAGCCGGCCATGGCGTGAACCATTCCCGCTCGGATTTTGAGAATCTCGGATCCATCTGCCTCAATTTGGGCATGGAAGATGCCTGTAGAGAGAACAACTTGGACACGCAAGATGAGTGATGCGGCCACGGAGGCAACGACGAGATGGTGACGGTTGCGAAAGCCTTGGGTAATGGCCTTGAAGCTTCCCATGCTTGGGTAATCGAGTAGGACGGTGCGGTGAGCCTGCTTTCGGCGGGTTTCCTCGCCCGAGTTAGGTCGGCCCTCGAGGGTGATCCAGGGCATGTAAAGCAAAGCCTGGGCTTCGACTCTAGCCCAAAGCATGGCGAGAACGGATGAGACTTTTAAGATCGACGTTAGCCATCATGACTTGCAAGCTTCGGCTACTCAGCTAGCGACAATTGAAGTTCAATCGACCAGAGGGGGCGGCAAAGATGGGCCAAGAACTTACTAATGACGGGCGCAAACGTCCACAGCCCCTGAATTCTGCTCTCCCAGTCCTGTCGCGAGATCATCCAGTTCACCACCTCTGCCACCACTGCCAATACGGTAAAGGTCCCCAGGAAGCCACCAATGACTTGATGTCGCAACCAGCCCGGCCGCCAACCATCACGGACAGGCATCTCTGAGGGCTCAGCAACCTCCATGCCTCCCGAGACTTGAGTTTGCGCGGCGACCCAACCACCTCAGGGGGGTGTCGAAGTACGGCTCCTCCAGCAGTGCATCTAGGTTGCCGCGGCTGTTGCGTGTGCGTGATGACGAGGTTCCGGTGACGATAGTAGCCCGCGGCGAGGCGAAGGGGTCGCTGGGAGTCGACGATGTCGTCGGTGACATGGGGAACTGGCCGCGCTGCAGCGTCTGGAATCCGGGACTACGAGGGCTCCGCGGGCTCTGAAACTCCTGGGAGCTCTCCGGGCTTAGAGGCCCGAGGGGACTGCGGGGGCCGGGATGGATGTTAAGGGGCGTCGGAGGAGTGATGCTGCTGCCGCGGTGAGATTGAGGCGGCAGCGACAAAAGAGGCCGCGAGAGGAAGGGCGTGGTAGACGTTGTGGGCTGAGGTGAGGGCCATCGTGCGAAGCTGTGTCTGGAGGATGAGAGGGTTTCGTCGTAAGGAACAAAGTCGGAGCTGCTGTTGGCGTTTTCGACGCCGTGGAGGCCCAGGTTGTTCCATGACGTTGCCATTATCGGTGTTGGCGCGGGGAGGAAGGAACGAGGGAGAGGCGTCGACGTCAATGGTGCTTTTTAGGGAGGGCGTTTCCTGCGAGGGCGGGTGATGTCGATCTTGACGTTGATCCTTTTCTTTTCTTTTTTTTATATATATCTTTCTTTAATCTTCTTGGCTGTGTGTCGCGTGATGGTAATGACCGCCTCCCGAGAGAAGGAGAAGCCGTGGTAGGCGCCGTGATGTGTCGTGCGGGCGGGATGGCTTACACGCCAGTGAACTCTGGTTTGCTGGATTCGAGGAGGAGGGGCGTGTGTGAGAAAACCAGCTTTCCAAGTTGGAAAGCATTCAAGCCATGATCGAGCCGAACAAACAAATGACAGAAAGGAACGAAAAAATGTGACCGGAAAAAGAAAGGATTGCAGAGAGCGCGTGCATGCATGCAGCTGGGTGTGTGTAGTAGTGAGTGGTTGATTCGACGACTCCAAAAGCCAAGAACGAGAAGGAAACCAAACAGGACGGGGAAGAATTGACGGCTTGCCGCGCCACGCATCCACTGCTCAGGAACAGGGCTAGGACCGGGGGGGGAAAACGCTACAAGACAGATCAAAAGCAAAGGACCACGGTCAATACCTAGCGTACCCGTCGTCGTTTCTCGACTCCAGCTCCAATGGCCGGGCACACGTACACAGACACGCACGACTTACGACGTAGCTTAAACTGGGATGGACCAGGATCCTCAGCTACAAGCCAATATTCCTCCTTGTCCTTGTTCCCCTAACTCCAAGAGAACAGCAGGAGGTAAGGGAAAAAAAAAACCCAACCCATGCAAGCCCATCCATCCATGATCCATTTTAGGTGCCCGTGGCTTGAGCCGGGCCTGAGAGGTGGAGGGGGGGGCGCGGCCATCCCGCCCCATGTCTTACTCGGGCCCAGGCACAAACTCCACTGTGAGCATCCTACAAGGGCCAATTTTCCTTCTCCATGCGAGGATTACGACCTCGGTTTTCAGTCTTGAGGCTTTACATATTCGCACACTGCATACACACATGCGAAAGGAACCATGTCCATCGGCGGTTCAAGGCGGGCGGTGGGCGCGGGGGGCGCAATGCTGTCAAAACCGTGCCATTATCGAATCTCACCACTGACACCGTTCCCACTTCCGCCGGCCGTCCTACTCTCACCAGAGCCCTACACCCTCCCAGCCAGGCGAATCCAATCCAAGGCAAACAACTCATCCAGCCTAAGGCCCAATGCTACAACACAACCTACATAAAACTTGGCTGGCAGGCTTGCCTATCTACGGTGTGCGGTGCGGCGCACATATAAGACGCACATAAACGCATGCAATGCGAACCCCTCCTCAGCCACGCCGCCCATAGGACAGACGCGAACCCAGCGCGGGAACCTCGCGGAAACGAACAAGAACGAGGCGTTCGTCCCATGTCAATATCCGCCATGTTCCCTGCTGCCCCTTTACCCAATCCCATTTCTCGTTCCCATTCCCATCTTGTTTACGAGGTCCTCGACACCTCCCCTAACCGCCGTCGGAACCGACTGGCACCACTCTTGTTCCTCCATCCTAATAACCGCCCAGGCGCCGCCACAACGTGCACGCCTGGGGACACCGCGGGCGCTCTTGACGAAGGGAGGGGGGGAGAGACAGGATGGTGCAGGATGACCAACAACACTGTTTTTTTGTTGTTCCTTTCGCCTTTTTTGGAGAAGCGCTTGCAGCCATCCTCGTCCTCGCCTTGTTGTACACCCCATCATGTGCAGCTACATGCGCCTACATACATGAATCTATAGTGCAGTGCCGCTGTGCTGCGCTACTGCTGCTATCGCTGCTGCTGCTACTGCGGCTGCGGCTGTAGGACCGACCAACTCGCTCACGCCAAAGTCCCGTGTGTTGGCTCTGTTCTGCCACTTCATCCAAGGGCCCAAGCCCCCCCCAAAGGCTCCATCGTCGCTTAGACTCAATCTGGCGACGCTCACTCAGCTTGACTCACTCACCTCCAGGCCTGAGAGATCCACCATCATCTCGCACCTACCCAGAGTGCTACGTAACCCGCCTTGCACGCGCACACGCAAACGAGGAAACGCTCAATCTCAAATGCCGTCTCCATCTCGGGAACGTCAAAAGAGGCTACTTGCGGCACCATGGGGAAGGCATACGTACTACGGTACTTCCTACTTGTGCCCCCTTTCCTCTCTATATCCATCTTTTTCTCTTCTTCTTCTTCTTCTTCTTCTTCTTCTTCTTCTTCTTTCTCCCTGTCTCCCTGTCTCTCTGTCTCTCTCTCTCTCCGTAGCTCTCTCCGTAGCTCTCTGTGTGTCAAACTCTTTTTGTCGCTCTCCTTATATCCGTAAACTCTTTTACCCTTTTCCCGATCTGGTCCGCCAATCCATCCGTCCATCTTCTTATCCCTTGCCTTCCCAGAACTCTCCTGCGGCCACCCATCTAGACCATCCGATGCTCCCCTCCAAATCGTCAAATAGTCTGATTTCATGCACTTGTTCTCCACCGGAACTACCGCTAGCTTCTGCCCGCTCTCCCATTTCAGCACCATGCACCACTCGCCCGGGCTGCCAGGGCCCTAGGCCAGGCCCTCGATGGACCAGCAAATGCTACGTAGTACTACGCCGCACCGTTGGCGCCGCCGCCATAGTGCGGTCGACCGTCAAGGTTTCTGCAAGGGGAAATTACCCTTAGCTTTTGCTTACCCCTCGCTTCATGCTGGTACTCTCCACTCCACCCAACTCATCACTTGATTTTCCGTCCCCCATGTTTATTTCGATTATTTTTATCCCTCCCTTTTCGCCCGCTTACCTTTAATTCACCTAGCTAGCCTTGATCTTCTTCTCTTTCTTGATTCTTCCCTTTCTTCCCTCTTTTCGGCACCCCTCATTGGCTTTTCCCCACAACCCAAAGCCGAACCCAGAAAGGAGGGGGAAAGTATGCTAGTTTAGCACGTAGATTTTCATTTTCCAATGAGACTGTAAATTCTTTGCATGATGCGTAGCATGTCCATCTATCAGCCCTATCAAGTCGTGCCGGGACACCGCTCAACCGCCTAATCGGGAAGTCGACCAAAAGGGGAAAGCACGTCAACCGCCGACCCTAACACCATATTGAGGTCAAGATTGAGACCATCATCCCTCGACTCACCTCATATTCGAATCTTACCTTTTCTCCTCCAAGTTCATCAACACTCTCTGGGCTAACCTCATACAACACTGTAGACACAAATGCATGTCAATCTGGACTGAGTAGAATCTCGCACCTATTGTCCACCTCATGGCCAGCCACAATAGACACAATCGAACCACAGGAAGAAAAAATAATGCGCCAAGGGCCTATCGAATAAGTTCCATCAGTCCATTGATTCTTTTTTAGTATTTTTAAAGTGTTGGTATATGCTGGACTTGGACAACATTCACGACAATCCTCACTCTTCCCCACGCGGGCTAGGCTGGGTCTCCTCTCCTCTTCGCTTCACCTCTACACGTACAAAACACATGCAAACATGCCTTTCAACAACACCCACATGTCAACCCGAGGACCAATACAAATAGTCCTCTCTAATATACAATTCGACATGCCTGCTGAGACCTGTCCCAGCCCGCGTATATTCACCCCTCTGGATCAGTCCAGTCTCTTCTAGTCAAGGCATTAGTCGCTGCCTTAGTTCTCCAAGAACGCTCTCCTTACGCCTTGCCACCAGACCATTCCACCGCTTCCATAACCACCGCATTTCTCAATCGAGAAGAAGAATAAGAATAAAGGAACAAAATGCATTAAAAATATGCCCGGGTCGCCAGGATGGAGCCATAAGAATAATAAAAATGATGGGGGAGCTCTACCCCTTGGAATGGCGCCAGGCATGTGAGGTAATGGTTTTGGTCGGATCATCCGACCTGCAAGTCTATACCGGGATGCGATTCTCGCACTTTTTGTTGTGGGCAAGGCAGAGAAAAGGCTATAAAAAGGAAAAAAAAAACGTGTCGCGTCGAGAGGCTCATGATCGCGGTCTGTCGGCGGAGCCCCGTTGTGATTGACGAGGCGGTGTTCCCTCAAAGAATGAGCACCGAGTCGGAGTAGTCGTAACCGTCCACCGAAGAAGGGTATCGAAGTGTCAAAAAAAAGGGGGGAATGGTGCAGCAGCAGAGATGTAATGTTCAAATGACCAGGGAAGTTGGAGTCTTCAAGTCATTAGTTCCAGCCAAGAGAGTTCTCAGCAGCAACGGGCGGCGAGATGTACTGCGTTCGAGCAGAGTTACCCATACCACTACGGCCACTGCCATGGCTATCACGACCACCAAAACGGCCGTGATCACCAGCAGACACGCGGGCATTGTGTACACCTCCGTAAGCTGAGAAGTCCTGGCTGAGAAGAGCACCGCCCATGAGAGCAGGGCTTCCGTTGCCGGCATATCGCATCTCAGAGGAGCGCTGGCTGCTGCCGATGGAGCTGGCACGACGGTGGCCGCGCTGCTTCTTGCGCTTGTAGTTACGGGCCACGAGGAACATGGCGCCACCGAAGAGAACGCTCATGCCGAAGGCACCAACAGCAATGCCAGCAGTGGTGGCCTTGTTCTTAGCTGACTGGTTCTCCGTGCCATCGTTGCTGAAGCTATCGTTCTGGTTGTTGTTGCCGCTGCTGCTAGAGCTGCTGCCACTACCAGACGAGTCACCGTCCATGTTGCCGAAGAGGTCGATCTTGGTGTTGATGACTGAGGTCAAGTTACGGACAATCTCCTGGTCGTTGTTGTAAAGAGCGGAGTTGGGGGTGGTGAGGTCAATCTGAAGGTTGTCGATCATGTTTGAGGGATAGTAAACCTGGGCGATGGCAGTGATATAACCCCACTTGGTGCGGGTGTCATAGGGCACAATCTTGCTCACCAGGAGACGGTTAGTAGAGAAACCGCCACCGTCGGCAAGCGCCACGGGCAGGTACTTGAAGATCTGAGCCGCAGCAACCGTGTTCTTGACAACAAACAGGTAGTTAAGAGGGTACAGGAACCCGATCTGGATCAGAGTAGTGCTGTCGGGAATAGGCTGGTTAGGGTCATCAGGAAGAATAACCTTCGGGATGTTCTCGGGCAGACCAGTGCTGGTAGCAGTGGAAGTGGGCACCGTGTTGGTGTTAGTGGGCTCAAAAACGATCGTGCTGGGGAGCCAGCCCTCGGTGTTACTGAGAGTAGCAGTAGCTCGGATACTGGTAATGGGATCGGCAACCGAAGGAACGAGTGTGGTTTGCGTGGGTGGCTCAGAAACAGACTGAACAGGCTCAGAGGTTGCGGTGGGACGCTCAATGGCAGTGGAATCCTTGCTGTCGGTGGCAGGTGAGGTCTCAGTGGCCTTGGAGGCATCGCCAGTGGTCTGGGTGTTGGGCAAGTCGGTACCAGTAGCAGTAGGGTTTGAAGTACCAGTAGCATCAGTGCCGGTGGCAGTCGGGTTAGAAGTGCCAGTAGCGTCGGTGCCAGTAGCAGTGGGGTTGGAGGTGCCAGTAGCCTCAGTGCCAGTTGCGGTTGGGTTCGAGGTGCCAGTAGCATCAGTGCCAGTAGCAGTTGGGTTCGAGGTGCCAGTGGCGTCGGTGCCGGTCGCGGTTGGGTTCGAGGTGCCAGTTGCGTCAGTACCAGTTGCGGTTGGGTTCGAGGTGCCAGTAGCGTCAGTACCAGTGGCGGTTGGGTTCGAGGTGCCAGTGGCGTCGGTTCCAGTAGCAGTCGGGTTAGAAGTGCCAGTAGCGTCGGTGCCGGTAGCAGTGGGGTTGGAGGTGCCAGTAGCCTCAGTGCCAGTTGCGGTTGGGTTCGAGGTGCCAGTGGCATCGGTGCCAGTAGCGGTTGGGTTGGAAGTTCCAGTGGCATCAGTGGCAGTTGGGTTGCTGGTGCCGGTAGCGGTGGCCTCGGACGAGCCAGTGGCAGTGGGGTTCACGGACTGACTAGCAGTATCGACAATAGAACCAGTCTGGGTAGGGTTGGAAGACTGAGTGTCAACAGCGCTAGACTGAGTGACCGGAGAAGCGGTGGCAGTCTCGACAGCACCAGAGGTGGTGGCATCAACAGGGACAGAGGCCGACGGGGATGACGCAACAGCAGAGGTCTGCGCCACAGAGGTTTGCTCAGCAGAGCTGGCCTCGGCCTGAGTGGACGAATCCACAAGGCTATTGACAACGGAGCTGACATCAAGAATGGCGCTGGTCGTGGCAGCAGGAGAAGCAGTAGTAGCAACCTGGGTCTGAGTCTCAGCAGCGGAGGTTTGAGCCGCAGAAGTCTCGACAGCAGCAGAGGACTGAGCAACCGAGGTTTCAGCAGCAGAAGTCTCGACAGCAGCAGAGGACTGAGCAACCGAGGTTTCAGCAGCAGAAGTCTCGACAGCAGCAGAGGACTGAGCAACCGAGGTTTGAGCAGCAGAAGTCTCGACAGCAGCAGAGGACTGAGCAACCGAGGTTTGAGCAGCAGAGGTCTCGGCCGCAGAAGTTTGAGCAACGGACGTCTCAACAGCAGAGGACTGAGCAACTGAGGTTTGAGCAGCAGAAGTCTCAGCAGCGGAAGTTTGAGCAACGGACGTCTCAGCAGCGGAGGACTGGACAGCAGATGTTTGAACGGCCGAGGTCTCAGCAACGGAAGTCTGAGCAGCAGAGGTCTGGGCAGCAGAAGTCTCGGCAGCAGAGGTCTCGGCGGCAGAGGTCTGGGCAGCGGAAGTCTGGGCAACGGAAGTCTCAGCAACGGAAGTTTGAGCAACGGACGTCTCAGCAGCGGAGGACTGGACGGCAGAGGTTTGAGCGGCCGAGGTCTCGGCAACGGAAGTCTGAGCAGCGGAGGTTTGGGCAGCAGACGTCTCGGCAGCAGAAGTCTCGGCAGCGGAGCTCTCCGCAGCGGAGGTTTGCACAGCGGAAGTCTGCTCAACGGAGGTACTTTGGGCCTCGCTGGTCGGCTGGGCAGCAGAGCTGGCAGTGGAAGAAGCGGCCTCCGCTGAAGTTGAGGTGGCGGCAGCACTTGACACGGCAGAGGATTCGGAGGATTGCTGTGTCGAGGTCTCAGCAGAGGAGGCTGAGGTCTTGGTGGTGACCGTGATCACACCAGTAGGGCCAACGAGAATCGCAGTGTCGGAATCGGAACCAGTTGAGTGGCGAGCGGTTGTTGACGCATCTTGGCCAGTCTTACTCGTAGTGGGCTGGAGCACAATGGGAGCTGCACTGCCGGTGGCTCCAATAGTATCAGACTGAGATTCGGTGTCCCTGCTCAAGATTTCCGAAATGAAACTGCTCAGGCTGGTTGCTCGCTTCGAGTTTGTGGTGATGTCGCTTGAAGATGACGATTGGGCGGCAGGAATACTCTCTGATGAAGTAATAGTATTGTTGCCGTTGGTTATCTCTCGCTTGATCTGTCGCGGGAAGTAGATTCGGGGCTTGTTATCCTCAGCAACGGATGTCGTTGCAAAGGCCAAAGCGGCCGCGAATGCCCAAGACTTGATTTGCATTTTCCTTTACTTTTCTTATTCTGTTTTTATGTACGGTGTGGTAAGGATATAACGATAGCCGTCTGAGAGACGTGAGATGTATGCTGCGGCTGGGGTCAATGAGATGTTCTAAGTCACCAGCCACGCCGACTTACTGTCAGGGTTAGATGCAGCGAATGTA
This sequence comes from Aquanectria penicillioides, assembly GCA_003415625.1. Taxonomy (NCBI): domain Eukaryota; kingdom Fungi; phylum Ascomycota; class Sordariomycetes; order Hypocreales; family Nectriaceae; genus Aquanectria; species Aquanectria penicillioides. The sequence continues at coordinate 1,015,999 of PYIU01000003.1, forward strand.
CTTGACAATAAATGTCAACGAGTGTAATCTATCGGTGATGATAGTTAGCAAAATAGTTCTGAAAAGTAGCGTCCATCACATCCTAGTCCTCCTGTCTGTGCAACGTTGATTGACAACACTCTATCAACCGACCGTCTCTCAAAGCATGTTGAAATGAAAGACCCCATGATCCTCAATAAATCTTTGATTTCTCCTCGCATCCGGACCAAGCAAGACATGACAAATATGGAGCAGCCGAGACTCACATATAATTTGCGTAGAGCGTATGTATGTGCGGGCTTTTAAACACAAATAAAGGAGTGACTTGACGAAAATTCGTCAAATTAGATCCAAACAAGCGCAAGTCGTCAAATTCAGAACTGTCCGTGACGGCTTCTATGTCGGTCGTGAACTAGGCGGGATCGGATTCGCGGGAAGAAGGGCGTCGAAATCAATCGTATGCCGGCATTTGCTATCCGCGAGACCTCCAGAGGTCCTATTATCGGCCAAACATCAACCGGAGAAGATGAGTACGGGGACGGCTCTCGAGTGATCGGCTTGAACGCACGCGGGCGCTGTCGAGAATCGAAGAGGACGGACGACGACGACGCCTTGGAAACTTGTCGGAGGAGGTGAGGTCGGTGTGGAGAGTGAGCGAAAGGAAGGAGAGGGAGAGGGCTGGAGAAAAGAAGGGACAGCGACAGGGACACGCCAAAAAGGAAGGAATGAAAGCGAATGGGGAGATGGCAGGCGTGGAAACACGACAGGGGACTTGGGGAGCCAAGTGCAGGGGTAGGGTACAGGGTGGAGGATTAGAAGGAGGGTTAAAAGAGGAACAGGGCGAGAGCCCGGTGTGAGCGTGCGGATGGTCTAAGTGGGCGCGGGCTAGGCCATGTGCGAGGGTGAGCAGGTGGTCTTGCAGACGGCCTGGGATCGAGAGAGGCGCAGGCCTCGTAGGCGATGAGGATGGGGATAGACAAAGGAGACGCCCCTCTTGGACCATTTTTCGGTGGGCGTTGGATGGAGGACTGGGGACTGGTGATGGACCACGACCCTCGCCCGCTTGCAGAGGTACACAAGGAGGGCCGAGCAGATACGAGCCTCGTGGGTGCATACGAACGCCACGCAACGTGTACTTGGAGCTGTTAGCACAAGTTGCGCGCTATCACGACGATGGGTCGACCGAAGGCACAGGCAGGGATGACGACGAGGTTACCATTCTCCACCCCACCCCCCTCCCCACCAGCCATTGTATGTGTCGACGGAAAGTCTGTTGCTCGCCGTCGTGGCCGTTGTCCACCTACGCTCAGGCACAGGCACAGACAGGGAGCGACGCTAAACCGCACCGGAGTGACGAGCCCACCCGTCCAGCCCAGGCCAGACATTCAGGGACAAAGACGCACATCCACGATGGACGTGGTGGAGGGTGGGCCAACCGGCGATAGCAGAGATACCTGCGCAGGCGTGGAAATTGCGCAACGAGCAGACGACCATTGTCGAAAGGAGGCTGGCTTACCGAATGGCAACTGGGCGAGTCATCGTTAGGGCCAGGGCAGAGGGGGGTCGAGCGGGTGCCAGGGTGTGGCGAGTACATCTTGTGCCACCCCGTCGGCCATGTCGCAGACAAAGTGCTGCTGCGGAGTCAATCGAGAACAGGACTGGACGGCCTGTGGTAGCACTCTGCTTTCCTGATGCTGTCGGCACTTGGCTCGTACAGGTCCAGGCCATTGCAGTGTAGTAGATGGATGGATGGACGGAGGTGCAAATTCTCTATCCTGTAGCACTGTGGTCTGTAATGAGGAGATAACGAGGACAACGACATTGCATGGCGGGCCTGGCGGTCCCGGTGCTAGATTCCATGGAGCTGTGGCGCCGGCGTTGGTGGGAAATCGACGGGGTGCATCGTAGCGTCGGTTCCCAAACGCTGGTCGTGTCTCTCATCTGCCGGGGAGCTGGGTCGGGGGTGAATGCGGATGTGGACGGACTGGAATTTTTGCTGCTTTTTGCCTGTGCTTGGTACTCTTGCGTAGGAGCGTCGATCCACGCGTGGGATTGTTGAATTTTCGTGACTGTGGATTATTCCAAGCTTGATGCCAGGGGTGCAGGCGCGGAAGAATCGACCCTGTGCCGCACTATTGGCTAAACTCTGGGCTTTCGAGCACATTATACCCCATTAGTAACTAGTGCGGCACACCAAACAGGGTGCCGATGAGCACATCCCTCAGGCTTTTTCAGCACACCCACTTCTGGTTCCAGGGCATTCTTCCAGTGCACTTCCAGGGCACTGCCCAGTGAAGGGCAAGGTACCTTTGCAAGCTGAGCGCCCAGGTTGATGTTGGCTGTGCTGGTTTGCTGTAGGGAGAAGTGTTGGTTGCGCTATATGTGAGGTGTCGTGCGTCCAAGTGCACGTTTGTTTCTAATCCAAGCTCTTGCCAGGACAATCCGATCCTCCGGTTTCAAAGCCCAGAGCCCTCGTCCCCCTCGCATGTGGTTCTTCTGGCCCTTGGGTGTTGTTGATCAGGGACAAGAGGCAGCCCGTCCCCCTCCTTCTCCCTTCTCCCTGGAGGTAGTGCAGTCATCGAGGGCAACGCACCCAAAAACAAGATGATCTCCTCTGAGGCTAAATGAGCCAAATGAGGCCTGTGATCAGCAACAGCTGGGCACAGGTCGGCATGAACTGGTGGAATTAATGGTGATTTCGCTTAGAGCCACGCCCAGCCAGCCCGCCTGGTGCGATGCAACCATTGCAGACACACGGCTTCGGGGCGCCATGCCTGAATGGTACAGATAATAGAACGCCAAAGTTGACGGGCGCGTGTACGGTCCATTGCAGCACCATGGCCATGTACGTACCAGCATGCTGGGCCAGGATGTTGGGGCTGGTATAGCCAGGTATTGGCCCCAGAGAAGGAAGCGGGTGAAAAGTAACGATGCAAGATGTGAACCCTTTTGCAGGCCGTTGTGCACGCAGTCAGGCGGCATGAAAGATACAAGGCTGATCGTCGGCGATACCTTTGGTCTCGGCCAGATGATGACACCCCAGAGGTACCTAAGCATACCAATCGTGTACCATCCCCGGGCTGCAAGCTTCAAAAGATGGGCTGCCGGCTGGCATAACCTTGGAAGCTCGACAGAACCCTGTCGGGAGGCCCACATGAAAGTTCCACCGGGAGTTCCACCAGGACGCCAGCCGAGGGGCCACCCGTGCGCATGGCGCCGCAAGCCAGGAACAGAGACGGCGACGAATAGGCAGGCGGGAGGGACGCCTTAGCTCGTCTCGAGGCGCCACTGGGGCTTGTGCCTTTAATTATCCGGCCTCCTTCGTGGCCTGGCTTCCTGGTTCCGCGGGTGCCAGCGGTGCGACTTTGTCGGTTGATGTCTGTGAGAGAATGAGTACGTCGAAATTAAGAACAAAGAAAATCGACACGGAAGACATGTGGGCTAACCCACCGTGGACCGGCTTACACGTGCCCTATGGATACATGGCGTATGACTTTGGTGCCTGAGGTGACATTCCGTTATATTGTTTTCATCCCAAGACCCAAGCAAGACCCAGTCGACAAAAGATCCGGCCTGCATGACGCTGCTTGAGGCATTCATCAACCCTCTCCAGGGAGCAGCCAACACTGCGGTGCACTGAATATGAGCCATAGGCCATAGCATTCTTTGCCCGGGCAGCCCCGCGCCCTGCAGTGCAATTTTTTCATTTTTGGTATAAAAAAATAAAAATAAAAACCGTGGCTTAGCAGACCAAGACATTTGAAGGCGAGGAGCGAGACAGTCGTTCACGATGAGACAGTCAAGAAGACAACAGCAAAACAGACCCAGATTCTGCTCATCCACCCCAGCCCCAGGTCGCCCAACCTGCCTGTCTGCCTGCCCCGGCCACCTACGTGACTGACGCACGTATCGGCAATACAATCTCAGCTCAGCATCAGCAGCGCACATATTCGTACATACAGTACACCAACATCATAGCACATCGCACATCCTGACGGATACGGCGCAGCACATATGCCGCTCACCACTGACCTACCTGACCCTGTGCAGCCTGTACCGTACCGTGCCCCGATGGACGCACAACTGGGCAGCGAATTCCATGACTCCACGTGGACAGCAACGAGCCCCCAGTGGTCCCTCCACTCGCTCTGGTGGCTCAAGTCCCGAAATTGCGCGTCCCAGCTGCGTGCTGCTGTCGAAGTCGCATTTTGTCGATGCCATACTTTTTCTTCTTCGCACATCAAACTTTTAACTACCAACAGCACATGGGACAAGCCTCGTGTCCTGTGTCTTGTGTCGCCTCCATTAGGTATCATTGTGCAATGTGCGGATATTAGACTTTTTGCTTGCGACAATCCCAATACCAGTACCCCATCCATTGCCGTAGATGCCGTTGGTCTTGGCTATGGTTTTCTTCACTCATCTCTTTTTTTCTTTTTCTTTTTTTTTTGTTGCATTATTTCTTTTTCCTTTTTCGACACCTTTCGAGTCCCCAATCCCATCATCCCATCATGCAATTACAAATAAATTGCTGACTATTGCAATGAATTGCGTAACTATGAAATGGCTCATCTAAAGTGTCACAGGTTACACCAACAGAGCTCAAATTTCAACAAATGACAACCCCTCGTCTCGTCCCATCTCGTCCAGCTTCATCTGACACTGACCATTTTCTTTTTTTTTTTAACTCCCGAAGCCGTCTTCAAACTACGACTTCACTAATGTGCATTGTAATATCGATCTGCTTGCCACCAGACCAGAAAAAAAACCTCCGCCCGTCGCCCTACGAGGCCTATTCCCGAAAGCGACGGTGACGGTGGGAAATTGTTTCCAGCTGCAAACTGTGCCCCGCTGTTCTCTCGTCCTTCACACACCATCGCGTTTTGTTCTGTTTCTTCGCTCCGCCTTCTATACATAGACACGACGATCTTGCAGATACGGATACAGACTACGGACACAAACCGGAGCCCATCCTCAACTAAGGCACGGAAGAGATCCAGTCCGGCCTTGAGGCACCTGAATTCCATCCTGTTTGGGCTATCCCCATGCCAGCTGCTACCTGCATCGTACTATCACCATCCCTACAAGAGGATGAATTGGTATCGTCCCCCCTAGCCCTTCGACTCACCTGAAGCATCCATGCCGTCGCCCGCAACCCACATCCCGCACGACCTTGGGTGAGAATGGCCCTTTTCGCAAGCGCCTAGATCAGCGCCTGGCTCGCGCGGCCTTCGACAATACGAGCGCACCCCAAGGCCTTGAGCCCGATTGGGACAGGCCTCACCCAAAATGGCTGCACGCTGACAAGCTGCTCCCTGCAGCTCCCACGATTTTCAACGACTATTGTTGCCCCTAATGCCCCAATGACGCCGCCGTCCCCCTGCTCTTTAACCACGGTCATACTGGGCCACGATCGGACATTGTTGGCCTTGTTTCCTGTGCCCTGCGGCCCAGCTGGCCTACCTAAAAGCTCCGGTCATCTCATTCATCAGATCACATCACTGACGACCGTATGTGCGATTGTGTGTGTGCTTGAGCTACAGATGCATATTTCTGGAAATAGCGTCTCCCCTCCCCTCCCCCTTTGTGGTGCCCCCGTCGCATCGCGGCATTGAACATCGGCCGGTGCCCAAAGAAAATGGTGAACGCCACACCCACTCTCGATCCTCCACCACTTCCACCGGCACCTCCACCCACCAGATCCTACCGTCCGCCGTCCTTCGGCCAGGCCGTTCTTCTAAGTGGTCCATTGAACAGCTGAGCGCCGTCGCACGCACTCGCTCGCTCGATCGCAAAGCTGCCACTGTGTAGCGTAACGTAGCTTCGTTGTCTGGCCCTCGTTATCCAGGGTTGAACGATCCCATGGCCCGTGTCCAAGTCTAGTCGTAGGTCTGACTCTCCCTGAGACAACTGCCCAGTCCAAAACACCCCGATTTGGTGCCAGGGACGGAGAATGCGGCTCGTCTACCACCCCTTCTGGTCCAGAGGGAGGAGGCGGGAGCAATGGCTCACACGCGGCGTCCTGAGACAGTCCACCTTCGTCTCGTGTCTCGCCTGAAGCGTGAGTCTAGGTAGCGAGAGTCCAGCTTGCACACCATCAGCTGAATCACGGAGGTCCACCGCATGTCTCGCCGCCTCCCGAAGCATTAATTGAGTCTTGCCAAACCCATTGAAGAGCTTGTTGGCGCCATTCATGCTGTATTGTCAGCGTGGCATCGTTAGTCAATATTGGCTCGTAGGCGTGCCCAACATCGACGCGCATGATTCCCGCTGCCAGCAATCTCCCATTCATCCATTTTTGCGGCCAATTACCCACAGTGGGCATCTCTAGTAGACGCCCGAAATCACTATTGCCTCCATTGACCCAAAATGTAGCTGTAGCCGCCGGGGTTGGATATGGACCGCGTTTATTGGACAATCCACTCTTGAATATGAGTGAGCGCTTGGGTGCCGAAACTCCACGAGGATTCACCACATGAATCGAACTTCACTTCATCATCGCATGCCAAATCTCCTTTCAAGCCTACGTCATTGCATTGCAGTCCAACGAGCCTTGCCTCAGATGTCTATTCCCACGCCCGTTGGTGAAATCCCACATGGTCTCGTTGGAATGAAATACGTCACAGAGCAAGACCAGGTTCTTTTGTTCTCTGCCTCTTCGCTGGAATGGTGACCCCGCGATGACTCTTACCACTTGATGAATCTTAGATCGAATTCCCATCAAAGGCGGGGGAGGGGTAAGCTAGGCGGTGAGTACGTAGAGTGTTGGAATGCAATGAGTGAGGCGATGCTTCAGGATGAATCATAGCTATAGGTTTGATGTTTGTTTGTTGACCAACGCCACGTTGAATAGCCGCTGCATTCGATCCCATATTTTTCGTGGCGATGTTGTGGTCGTGTTTGTGATCCCCTTTTATGTTCTGTTGTGCACTGCGGCTTGGACATTACCGAGAGATTTTGGTTGTCTACTTGGCCTGTCTCAAGAGCCGTGGAGGTAAGCCAAGCGGATATTTATATTCGGAGACTTGATTTGATTACCGTATGGGTGAAAGAGGGCGTCTCGCAGGACTCTTCACTCCATTTCCTATTGCTCGCCGCTTTGAATGATGTGTTCCAGTTTCGTATATCAGTATCAGATGATTTCGACTTCAGCGTGAGCATGCATTCACTTGGCGCCTGGATGTTGTAATAGCGCTGTTACCTCGTGGTAGTAGCATTAAATTGTTCATTCTGAAGCTTTCGGGCATTGCCTATGTCATTGACCCTTTGTTTCAAGCATTATAGCATCAATTGAGATGGCACTGGTAACAACAGTGTTCGGTCAACCCTCGATTCAAGCATCCCCGGCGTCGTCATGGGTCGTTAGGTATGTAAACCATTTTATTTTATCCGTCCCAGTGGTTGTCTACTGGTTTCTCCTCGTCTTATTGGCGTATGAATGACAAGTGAAGTCATCATCAATGCACTACGCTGTCAGTCCAGCAACATGTGTAATCCGAAGCCAAGCTCATACCATGTTATTATCACCTGTATATGTTTTTACATATGATTATTAAAACAGTATACTTCGTCATTCTGCCATTGTTTTGAAGTTGAAAATCAGAATTGTGTGACGCACAGGTCGGACCTCACGTTAGTTTCCGGTATAGGGTAGCCCGTTTTTAAAGCGCTGTCCATCACGAGTTGTGGAACCGCTGTCGGGACTCCCAGTAATCTAAGTGTAGCATTCCTAAAAATTAGATTATTATTCGATGTTTAATACTGTAAGGCATCGTAGTGCCCCTCTCCACTGTTGGTGATTTCGTCCTGGAGTGAGTCCATGAAATTAGTGTTGTCCAGATCAGGTTCGTGCAACCCGACAAAGGAGGGCGTTTCTATTGATAATTAATCCATCATCCGGGAGGTCACCTGGCGTTGCATTGAAAGGGGGACAATAACCCAGGAAAGGAATAGACTTTGGAGAACACTCACGCCATCCAGAGAAACGGATGTCTTGTGAGGGAAACGGGAAGGTAGGGAGGAAGGTGAGAAATAAAGAAATAAATGTCTGGAAATAGTGAACTGGACCAAATTGTCCAAACTAAAAGTGAATAAACATTAAGCTAACTTAGTCAATCGGAATTGCCCAAAAGAAACATCAAAATCTGCTGAAAAAGGTATGTATCGGTGATGCTTGTCGGGGCAGCCTGGGTGTAGAGACCAGTCGGCTTTTCTACTAGGACGGATGTTACTGAATATGTCTCGGCCAATCATATCTATACTACCTAATAATATAATTACCCTGTACTACCTTTCCCTGACTCGGTATATATGATCTTGGCGTATTTCAAGATTATGGTAGTCCCTCTGTTCTACAGATCTTGGGTCGCTGCTGTAGTGTTTGTTGATCATCTCGTGTTGTAGTAAAGTAATATTAGAACAACATTAATACCCACGGAGTAAGAAAAAAACCCAAGAAAAACCTAGTACAAAAGCAAGAATAATGACTATCAAACCAAGAAAAAAGTCCCAAAAGGACAAAATAGCGACAAAATCGGCCATAAACTACAAGCCAGGTCCGCGAAATAGGAAATCAATAGCTTTAGGGTAGCTGTGGAGTAGTTCCTGTATCCCCTGACCAATAGGACCCAGATGAGTGGTGGCAAAGAGAACTGGCACCAGCACCAAACAGAGATTTAAACGCACTGCAGGTTAAGCCAACAAGCTACATGACCACCTGCAGGTCTTAAGCTTGCAATAAAAGCTCATAATGCGATGCAACAGTCATGATCGGACGTACCCGGAAGGATCCACTCAAATCGGACCCGGGGGGGGGACCGGCCCCACACTTGATATGGCGCCGAATAGCCCACGTACGTATTCACTCCGCATTCATTCGCCTGTGACCACCAGGCTATCGACTGTCGGCGCTCGTCATTGGCGGAGGCTGGCGGTCCGGACCATCGCCTAGTCAGCCTCGCCTGATTCAGCGGGTGTCACCCACTCTCAAACATGCGACGGGATTTTGTCTGGAGATCCATGAACTCTTCACATCCAACACGACATCGGGGGATCATCCTCCATTCCACTCCCTAACAATGGCGCGCCGACAGCATCTTACCCTGACATTTATTCTCGTCCTGGTGGCCTTCTGCACCTTATCTTACCTCTTCTCTGGGCCCTCAAGCAGTTATGTTCCCAGCTTCAAACCCCCCGCGGGCAGCGAGCCCCTGAAGGAGAACGAACGATCTAGTGACTTCGCCGTCGATATTAACGCCATGCCCGAAGGCTTCCTCGACGGAGAGTCCATTGCGCCTCGTCTCGAGAATGCCACACTCAAGTATCCCTCACCGCAATTGCCCGTTTGCATGTCCTCATCACTAACTCGACACGCTTTCACAGGGCTGAACTTGGTCATGCCACATGGAAGTTCCTGCATACCATGATGTCGCGCTTCCCCGACAAGCCAACGAAGGAGGATCGCATGACTCTCGACACCTTCATGCACCTTTTCGCCCGTCTATACCCTTGTGGGCAGTGCGCTAAACACTTCCGAGGACTCCTGGCCGAGTACCCGCCCCAGACGAGCAGCCGCAACGCTGCTGCGGGCTGGCTTTGTTACATGCACAACATCGTCAACGAGAAGGTCCACAAGCCTCTCTTCGACTGCAGCAAGATCGGCGACTTTTACGATTGCGGATGTGGTGACGACAAGAAGAAGGAGGGAGCCGAGGGGGGCAATTCTAGCGAGAAGCCCATGGATTCCAGCAGCGCCCAGGCCGAGGGCCCCGTCCAGCCCCTCCACAAGCACTAGAAAAAACATGTATGACTATTTGTTTGAATTTTTGTAATCATTGGCGTTGTTATAGCAAAATCGTAGTTGGCTTTGGCGGGACCAGGCCGCCCGTTCGCCCGCAATGAATTGGGCAACGTGTTCTGTATGAGGCGCACTCCATGTTCTGTCGATTTTGGTGCACTGAGAATTTACTGTGAATTGATATGAAAGTCATACCAAATATATCTTGGCCACCAACTTAGCCTAGCGCTTGGAAACCCCATACTATTTCTCTTTCTATCGTTGACAGAAGTTTGCCACTCTTAGGATGCGGTTTGGTTGCGTCGCAGTTGCACGTGATTTAACACGTGATACCAAAGCGGGTCAGAGCGCTGCTGCGCGTTCAGAGCTGCCTTGAGCTCAACATGAGCTCCAGCCTTCCCCAAGCAACGAACGACGACGACGACTAAACCACACAACCTCCATCATAATTCCCGATCGACCCGATATCTACTCTCCCCCCTATAATACCTAGACATTACAAATCGCCATAATGGAATTCGGCCATGCTGGAGTATTGAACGAGGGTAAGTGGGGAGCTTCTAGGGATATCTGGCATCGACATCGATATGGAAGCTAACGGAATGCCGCCAGATGGAATCCACGTTGATATGGACCGGTTGAAGAAGGGTGAGGTCAAGTGAGTAATCTATGCCACTGCATTTTCGTGGGCGCTGCTAACCGATGGCCAGCTTGGGTACCTCCATGTACGTATCTCTCTTCATCATGACGACATATAGCTTAACGTTGTTGTAGTATGGCGGTTACTTTCAAGGATGGAGTCATTCTGGGTATGTAAGCCGACCTTCTCTACGAGGATCTGACCACTGATGCTGGATGCAGGTGCTGATTCACGAACCACGACCGGATCCTACATTGCGAACCGAGTGACGGACAAGTTGACGAGAGTACACGATACCATTTGGTGCTGCCGATCTGGCTCGGCCGCCGACACACAGGCCGTGGCCGATATTGTTCATTATCAGCTCGGGCTCTTTGCCATGCAGAATGGTAAACCTCCCATGACACAAACCGCTGCCTCCATCTTCCAGGAGATTTGCTATGCCAACAAGGACCGACTGTCGTATGTTGCCGATGCCCAAGCTCGCTACTCAGCATCGTGAGGAAACTGACAATTTGATGAATAGGGCCGGGCTGATCATTGCTGGATGGGATGAGCGTTTCGGAGGCCAAGTTTACTCCATTCCCCTGGGTGGTTCCCTTCATAAGCAGGCGTATGCCATTGGCGGTTCCGGTTCCACATACATCTACGGTTACTGCGATGCGAACTGGAGAGAGGGCATGGAAAAGGCCGAGGCCGTCGACTTTGTCAAGGGAGCTTTGAGGGAGGCCATCAAGTGGGATGGCAGCTCAGGTGGTGTCATCCGTATGGTGGTGTTGACCAAGGAGGGGCCGACCGTCACTTGTATCTGCCGGATACGGATTACGCAGTGCGGCACGAGTGAAATGTAAGGGAAGATTGATAGCGGCTGTTGGACGCTCTACGGGTCTCGGCATGACACATCAAAGAGGGGCAGAAGAGACGCCGACAACCAGACTTAAGAGACAACAACGGACTTGGAGGAGACAAGAGGCAAGATACTTGCGGTTTAAGACTAGACAACAGTCGGCGCTGTACACTAGATAATCGGATCAATGAAGAAAGAGCATTTACCGAGACTGCAAGGTGCACATGGAGGATCCACCATGAATGCGGAACGGCCTTGGTAAGGGGGGTGCGCTGCGGGCCGCCGGGTGCTTCCCTAAATCCATGCCAACAGATGGTTTATCCGGAAGGGGCCAAGACCGATCGACGCTGCGATAGAGGTACATTCATACGGAGTGAGGCGAGATGAGATGAGGCGAAGTGAACAGGGATCCCATTTCACCCATAGTCAAGGCTGAGATTTACGACGAAGCCTTCGAAGAGCGGTGAAAAGTAGGCTGTGGGCTTGATGAACGGCACCTTGGCCATGGATGAGGGGCAGCTGTAGCTGCATGAAGGAGTGGGCTATATGTGACGAATGAGGGTGAGTAACGACGAAAGGGCAGACAACCGATGAGAAGAGTCTGAATTTTATCAAGTCTCAAGGCCGAGGAGAAAAAAGAATCCTCCCCAAACGAAGAATCGAATGTGCAATGCATGATGGGGAAAGGTGTGGCTTTGCTTTGTGTTCCAAAATATCACCGTGGGAGAGGCGAGAGCTGTGACATGTGCTCGGAAGGTCGACGTTGTGTGGACGGGTTCTGACTGCGAGGATGGGAAAGGGGAGGAGGATGAAGGGCTTGGTTGGTCAGCTGATAGTTGTCGTTTTGGTGTAATTGACAAGGCAAGCCGGCGGTGAGGTTGGTTAATGGGATTTTTGCATCAAGTTTTGCGTCACAGACGGGTGCCGGCCTGGTACATGAGGTCTCAGTCATGACGAGAAGTGGGAGGGAAGTCCGGGACTGGCATCACGAATGAGGCACGTGCGGTCGCGGGAGTCAAGGGCGCGAAGGCGCGTGAAAGCACCAGAGGCTGAGATTGGACCACGACACGGAAATATATTGTTGGGTTTGTCCATGTCATGCCGTTGAGTGAGGCGAGATATGAGATGACGATGGGGGAAGGGGGGGGGGCGTTGTGTTACGCTCGGAGGCATGTACGTAACCAAGGGGAGGGGAGGGGGACCCTTTCTTTGCCTCCGAGGAGGCTTATTATGGATGGATGAACCACGATGTGTGAGAGGAAGATACCTAGAGAGAGACTGCAAACGTGTGCGTGTGCGACGCTGACGCGAAAAGAGATGAGAAGGTTACAGCGCAGCTCAGGCAGAGTGCCTTGACTACGGTACCTGGGCGCAAACGCGGCATGGGCTGTGGTTGTGATTGTACAAATAACTACTGCAAACTGGGAGACGCAACCCGCGTGGCAGGGCAAGGAGTGGATGGTGTCAATACGGAGAGGGACGTAGAGGAGATGGGCTTGCGCAGGGGGAAAAGCACGTAACGCAAGAAAGAGCGTGGTAAGTTCTTGATTGTAATCCCTGTCTTTCCCCGAGCGTGCGTGTTGGCTTTCTTTTCCTTGGGTCATGGGTAACGGTCCTGTTGTGACAGTGGCATGGATCTCGGCGCTGAGCGCTCGCTCTTGTTGGTGGTGACCAAAGGGTGGTGATGATGAATTGTGAAATTGATTGGCATGGTGGATGGAAATGGGGGACCTTGTTGGTTGCTGAAACAGTGATACCCTTGATCGCTCAATCGCCGTGTGCCCAAACGCCAAGGTCAAGGGCCCCCGATGGTCCATTCGTTTGCGAGAGCCTTATCAACGGTTGAATGCGATCCCTGGTTTTACTGAGACGAGGGCTCATGGGTTGTGATTGCGCCCGACCGAGCAGCCCCGTCACCGGTACACCGGCTCCTCATTTTTTTCTTGTCATTTCCACGATGTCCTTGAATAGGTACGACCATGACCTTGATGCTTGAACGCAAGTAATTTATTACCCACAACCTTGCTCCCGTGTTCATGTCCGCGTCCGCGTCCGGCCCGCGTAGTTTCGCTATCGGATCCGGCCACATCCCTCCCCGTGGGTGTGATGGCAGTTGCCTCTACGAGCCGCCCAGTGCGACCAGACCCTTATCCATTGCCTCTTGTTCTCATTTGTCTCGCGGCTGCCAGGTACAAGCGATAGAGTACCTACTCCGTATAAGCGGTACGTTATGCCCATGTCACCCCCGCCACTTTACTGCACCCGGCGCCCGGATCTCGAAAACCACCGCCCACGTGCGACAGGGCTTGGCTGATGTTGGGCCTTGGCCCCTCGGGAGAGGAGGGGACGGACTGGGGGGCGGACTTCTTGGCTGTACCTACGAGACAATACTGAGGCAGGTACATGTACATGGACGGCTTGGCACTAACCTACCTTAGGTACCATATGTACCGATTCCGTTGTCCCTCCCTTCCCCGGGAGACCTCAGGCGCCGCAAGCGGCACATCTTCTTGGATTCCTACCGGCAAGTCACCCACACGGAAATCAAACCGGGGCTAGCATTTTTGAGTTTGACAGTTGGGACCGAGAAAACCGGACATTCGTTTGCATTTGGATCCGGGATCGTTATGACAAGTGACTGTTGAGACAAATGTGCATCGTACCTACCCAAGTAGAGTAACACAGAGGCGGCTGGCGAGCACTGACGACCCTCACAGATGTAGTTGCCACACCATGTAAGCACGTAACAGCACAATTAGGAAGGCAGGATCAACATCAAAACGCCATGTCAAGGAGTGAAGGACGGAAGGAATGAAGGGAGCGAGGGTACCAGCGAGTTTTTTTTTCCCCCCCAACCCCTTCTCTCTCTCTCTGTCTCCTTTTGCTGGGGATGTACTGTACCTACCTCCCTATCTATCCCGAATTCCGTCACCTTGGACTTGGGAAACTCAAATCCTTCACTTGCAGTGCAAACACTACACTAAGTCCAACTCACATACCTTGCGAGTTCTGTTGCATCCACCACCCTACACATATCTGATCTGCAGAAGTGACTTCCTGCGCATCAACCAGTGATTTCTTCACTTCTCACCGGTTCACCTTTGGTCAAATCCACCTCGCATCCCCGTAAACTCCACTCTTGCAAGTACTGTCCGAGCTCGAGCCACAGTTGTCGACAGGCCATATTCCAAGGACCAAGGCGAGATCCAGATCGAAACTGGACCAGCACGCGGACGGACCAGCCCGACCACCCAGGGCCCCGGGCCAAGCTGCTTTCGTCCACCGAGCTCCGAGCATCCCCGTTGAGAATCTCCGTGTCAGTCGATTCGTCCCATCAAGGCCCATCGCTTCTTCCTCGCTGCTTTGGGTTTCTTGCGTGGCTGGTTTACCTTGAAGCACCGCACTCATCGTCATCCCAAATGAGAAAGCACTGACCTGACACCAACCGCACTGCCTGATTGAACCAAGCTTCTCCTGCTTCTGGTCCTACTTCCTTTCTGCCTGTGCTGTGAACATCCCCATTCATATCCCACATATACTGTCAGGCAACCGACCAGCGCCGCAGCCCAACGTCGACTGTCCCCATCGCGTCGCCACTCGTCCCCAATCTCCTCCTTCACCAGCCTCCAACCCGCTGCAGCCCCGCCTCATCTGCAGCCCAGAGCCGTCAGCACACAGCAGCAGCAGAAGTAGCCTCAGCCGCAGCCGCCTCCGTCCTGTGCCATCTAGAATATCGTCTTGTTTCGGTGGAGTGTTGGAATCACTCCATTATCAAACGGAGAATCTCGTTCCCCGCTTGCTGCCTCCGCTGCTGCTGTTCGCCTATCGCTCATCGCCGTCCCCGTCGTGTGGTCGCCGTGGCTGGGTCACACACACTGGCACACGCACACGTTTTCTTTCTCTCTTAAACACGCATCCACACACTGCGCACGCACTCAAAGCTCTGAAGTTAAGGGGTTCTTCCTTGATTGTATTTCGCAGACCAAAGGTGCCCACACTGTTGTCAACAAACAATCTGCAAAGCGGCCCTCAGACACTCCCTGCTGCGGCCTACGTATATCAATCCCCCTGTGGCCGCATTGCATTGCATCGTCTTGCTTTGCTTGGTTTGTCTTACTTTGCTTGCTGGGACAACCAATTTTTTTCTCGACAGATTTGGCAATCCCATTCTCAACTGCACCGGCATTTACTAGGTGAGTGATTGACTCTCATTTAACTCTTTCGTGTTGGTCGTAACCCCCCTTCATGTCGTCATCCCTGCCCAAGCGTGCTTGCTTCCCCAGGCCTGTCTCTGGCTGTTGCCATTTCCCCGAGCACAACCCCCGCGGTGTGAGAAAAAACCCCGGACCGAGAGACATGGGCCGGGAACAGCCGTGGACACTTACACGCAGAGACGCAGAGGCCAAGGACAAGGGAAGGAGAGCGAGAGAGCGGAACAAAAATTCATGTTCCTGGACAAAATTTGAAGAGAGAGAGGTTGAGTGTGTATCGCAAGGGTAGTGACGTTGCCGCCCTGCATTGCTGAGATGCACATCCCGACGCCACTCACAACCACTTGGGGGCCTCCGGGTCTTCATCTATGTGACGCCTCATATTGTTTTCACCGCCAAAGCTTATGACCATGGCGTCAAACATATCGATACCTTGCTGTCGAGCATCGCCTCTCGTTTTTGCATTGTCTCGGAGACTTGAGGCAGCGAGAGCGAGTCCAAACGACCACGGTGGGTGCTGCTGCGCAATCGACCCTTTACGGCGGTGGATGATCGACTTTGGATGACCCACGACTAAGTTCACCACCACTTCACCGAGAGAAGTTCTTTGCTCGTTTCCACAGTTCCACGAGGGAATAAAGGCACCCCGGAGAAACCCAGAAAAAGAAAGCAACAAAAAAAAAAATCTCAAAAACCCTGACTGAGGCTTGCCGTCTTGCGGCGTGGGAACACCAATCAGAAGAGTCCCAACTAACACTGAGTCGAGGGTCGAGTCGAGCATCCGTCAGTGTGCCTGAGTCCGTTGTCGCGCATCCCGAGTTTTTTGTCGGGGCGACTGGGTCGGTGCGCGCCAGTGCCCACAGTCCAATTGTGGCATTCTCCTCCTCATCTCGTCCTCGGCCCTTTCGCCCCCCATCATCCCTGGACCCATCCCATCCGCTGGGTTCTTCACTAGGCCAGCTATCCTACCAGTACCCGCTGCGCTACGTACCCACGAGGAGCATTTGCTGGGTGCTTCTGGCACTTGGTGGCCACCGACTCTCCGTGCTCTCACTGTGGAGGACGCTGGAAACAGGGCACTGGGCCACTCCCCGCCGAGCCACTCACCACCATCTTCCTCGACGCCCGCCCACTGGACCGCGCCCGCTTGGCCACTCATCACTCACCACTTACCACCACCGCCGCACCAGGCTGACCGTGCTTCTCTCTCACTCCCTCTCCTCTCTATCTGCCTCTATCTCTCATCGCCCTCTCTCCGCCTCTTCTCGGTTTCTTGGTGCCTCCTCTTCCGTCTCTCCTTCCGTTGCCTTTTTGGACACTCGCCACGCCTCGCCGTCCAGTGTCCATATTCACCAGGCCGTTCATTTTCCCCTCGTCTTCTCTCCCCCTCCACCTCCACCAAGATCCCGTCTCAAATCCTCCACTTGACTTGGGCATCACTTTCGTCATCGCTGCCTTCCTTGCCCCGACCCCGGTGCCCTCGTCTTTCTCTCCCCCGACGACCACCACGCCAACAACTAATAATTGCTTACCCGAGCTAATCTGCCCTCACCTTGCCGCTTGCAGCCGACCACTCTTGACGACACCGTAACCCTCCACGACTCGTTTCGACGCACAAAAGATACCCCTCCGCCGTCATAGTACCCCAGCCTCCCACTCTGCGCCTCTTCCGACTCTCCCGCGCTGGCTAGCGATATTATGGCTGCTGTGATCGGTGATTTTCGTTTCAGATTCCTCCCACTTCCGTACCATGATAGCCAACCCTTCCATTCAACACCAACACTCGCACGACTCCTCCTCGTCCTATCGCTCAGTCAGTAGATCGCGACACTCAACGACGCCGCGGGCGCAGCGCTCTGATTCCGCCGCGGAATACTCCAACAGCAGCAGCAACTCCCAGCCCACCACCGCCCAGTGTCTACGTCAGCATCAGCGCCCTTAACGGCGCCTGGGGGCCACGGCGCCTCCCACCCGTCAGTCACTGGCGGAGCCTCGCGATTCCCTTCCCCGCCCCCGTCATCGTCGCCCGCTGTCATCACCGGACCCGCTGCCGCCGATAATGAGAAGAGTTCGTCTATGGCATCTGAAACGAGGGACTCTGTCCCCCTAGGCCAAGCTCCACGTTCTGCCCCGACCCCCACCAATCCCGCCCAACAACAGCCATCTCCTTCTTCCGACGATTTTCAAATACCAAACCCTTCATACCCTCTATCTAGCGGTGGTGCCTCCCAACCGCCCCCAGCGCAGACCGTGATTCACATTCGGGACCTCGCCCACATCCAGAGTCTGGCCAGTGCCGACCTGCTCTCGGGCAATGGATCTGGCATCCTCAACGACCCGCCTCTGCAGCAGATGAAGTACGAGATTAGCGGGATGCCGATTGGTGACATAATTGAAATGGTTGCGGCCTTGTTGACCAAGATCACCACGACCAATGACCTGCAACATGACGCAATGCAACGCAATGTTGCCCATCAGCAACAGGCCAACCAGTCCAGCGAGTCGGGCGGCAACTCCATTTCCGCGCTGAACCACTCTGTCCTTGCATTCCACGGCAAGAATGTCCCCGCCATCACTATTCTTAGCTACCTCTCCCGCATCCACAAGTATTGCCCGACCACGTATGAAGTGTTTCTCAGCTTGCTTGTTTACTTTGATCGCATGACGGAGAGGGTAAATGACATGGTGATGAAGAGCGAGGAGGCACGACGACACGCCGACCCCCAACGATCAATTCCCACTGCGTCCACCGATACCCATATGCGTGACGACGGTTCGGATGATTCGGATGAGAGTGATTCTGATCTTGCAGATGATGATGAAGAGATGGAAGACCGATCAAGTCGACCCAGCCGCCAGAGTAGCAACCGGGGAACTTCGGCTTCTGGAGACAATGCTACTCTTGCCACTGCTACGTACTTCGTCGTCGACAGCTTCAACATTCACCGACTCATTATTTCTGGTGTTACTTGTGCCAGCAAGTTCTTCTCCGATGTTTTTTACACAAACTCGAGATATGCCAAGGTACGCCTGTCGCAAATTTTTTTTTGGCAAATGTCTACTTGACCAAATTTGGTATTTGTTTCAACAGTTGATTGCTGACACCCGTTCTTTTTACAGGTTGGCGGACTTCCATTGGTTGAGCTTAACCACCTTGAACTCCAGTTCCTTCTCCTTAACGACTTTAGACTCGCTGTTCCAGTGGAAGATCTGGAAGCATACGCCACCATGTTGGTCGAGTTTTACGCTCGAGAAGTAGTCGCTAAGAAGTCGGGGCCTTCAGCGAATGAATAAGCTGTTCACGTGCAAAAAGACAGATGCGTGAGCTTATCGCAAGGTCGATCGATCTAGATCAAGAGTTCGCGGGATTGCATATCCTAGCGGAGCCCGTGCCGTGGGGATGGCGTCAGGCTGGTGGGCCACTCAGCTCGACCCAGCTTCGACCGGACTGAGATGAAACATTCCCAGTTGGCAGTTCGAAGCCTCTCGGTGGGCAAGACCAACTTTTCGGACACCCAACCCCTCCACGATCCCTGGATGGGTTTGAGTCTTGGTTTCCAAGCCTTTTGTTTTTTGTTTTCCAGTGACGACACCAAGCCATCAAACCATCAGGATCATATTGGACGATGACAACAGAGCGGGCTCAAGATGACGAGCTGGACCATCGTCAGCAGCGAGAATGTAGGCGACATACATGTATGACTGGGAGCTGCCTTTTAATGAAATGCCATGATGGGACGGACAATGGAAAGGTGAGCAGTGGGCTGCCTCGATGATACTTGCTACATGAGAGATTTGTTTTCCGCTTCTTTTCTGATTAGACTGGGATGCTTGGGCAAACGGCGGCGGAAGGAATGGGGGCCATAAGGGCAAAGACTTTACGAAGTGCATTGGCGTTGAATGGTGTTCCGGTAAAGAGGGTTACATTTTTTTATAGTATCATTTTCGCAAGGCCACATGGTCGAGATAGACAAAGATTGGACCACTCAGCATATACATTTGTCTTGTGTCCTAAGATGATGTACACCCTTGAAGCCTCGTTTTAGTCGATCTGTGAAAGACAGGTTGCGAGGGATTACCAGTGTCACTCCGTGTTATCCGTGAAGATCCCGGGGATCGCGCAGTTGGGTGAAATGGGAGAAACCGGTTTTCTTCAAGCACTTGAGTTCGTAGTGAAGTCATCGATCAACATGAAGTCTCATAATCGAAGAATATGTTCCCGTCAATCCCAAACATGAGGACAAAAGGTTGAGGCAATCAATGTTTTATAGGCCATGCGAAATATCCATAAACCGACTAACCGACGCCCGAAGCCCGAGGAAATGGAAACTAACAGCTTGGTCATAGGCCATCAAGTTCAATAGTGAATATGGATAACAATACAAGAGAAACGCGACAGTGTGGACTAGAGGTTTGACCGAGGTGGATCCCATCTCTCCTTGCAATGGTTGAAGCCGATGATGGCATCTTCCATCTTGATGCCAATCTGCCATCGACCCAGGCCAGGCCAAAAGTTCTCGTACTCGGCAGTCAGCTTGCCTTGTTCATCACGGTGCTGGGCAATATCAAACCAGCCTAGCTTTGAGTGGCGGCTGTACTGCTCAGGAGCGACTTTGGCCCATTGGCTAGTGCCCGGAAGCTCGCCCTGGCTACTATCACCCTGGGGCAAGGGTGGCATGACAAGGGTGGAGTTGATACCTAGATAGTTGAGCCAAGTGGTGGCGAAGGGAAAGCTGGGAGCGAACTGCAATGGCTTAAAGGTGGCCTGGAAGAAAGGGATGGAGCTTGGGCTGGCTTCGAGAGCGTCGGCAGGATCGGTGTCATGGGGGAAAACCTTCACAGACATGGAGCCCTTCGGGCTACTAGTCCAGTCGAAGCGGGCAATATGTTTCGGGACGTTCCAGTCTTTGCAACGAGTGTTAACGGAACAGAACAACAGAAACAAGAGTCAAGCACTACATGAAATCGTGGATGGAAGATGAGGCAAATCATCAAGTATCTAGGCAAAAGACTTACTTATTCGGCCATTGTAGCAGGTGTCCTTCTGGGAGACATAAATTCTTGAGATTCTGAGGGCCTTTTCAACGCGCCTCCTTCCGTTTGCGTCATCCCGTGAGTAGGCGAAACTGCCGGGGATGACAATGAGCTCATCGTAAGGCCCAACGGGTGAATCTTTGTATCTCAGGATTTGAATCATACCGACACCGCCGATGTGTTTGCCAGATGAAGGGCCGGCATATTCTGAATGGGATTCGAGGGAGAGTAGGCGTGGGGAGGCAGGCCATTTTTGGCCTTGGAACCCGAGGTCCACCAGGAGAAGAGATAAACGTCGCCGTGGAGGGTCCATGGAGGAGGTACAGCATCGATGGGCTCTGGCTTGGTGTTGTTGGTTGTGTGGTCAGCGGTGGCGGGTGCGCAGACAGCGTTCTTGGGCATGTTAGTGCTAGCATCCGGAGAGACTGGAATGTCGAGATCGTCGTTGGGCACCATTGTGAAGGTAGGGAGGCAAGGATGAGCGGAGATTGGGTGGTAGGCAGAGTTGAATGGAGGCGCTGTCCTGATCGAATGGAAGGAGAAGGTAACGCACGTGTTGCAACAATGGCGGATGGAGGCTCAGATGAGAGCTGGTGACGACACTGGCGATAAGGACAAGGACGGAGATGGGGGGAGGGAAGTGTGGTGTAGAAGAAAGAGATGGAGCAAGGATGAATGGGCGATGGTCAATGAACGAAGCGGCTGCGTCACGGATGTATCCCCTCCTTGCCTTCCGTTGCGGCTTGAGAGCAGCATGATGAAGGCTGACATACTTTGGCGTAACCCCCCATCAGGTAGAGCCGGAAGGTACGACCGCGAGCTGGAACCAGGCGAAAGAAAGCATGGTACGGCGTAGCGGGTTGTACATACCCCAGACGATAAAGAACTAACGTACTGGATTTGAACCCGGAGGGTGTGTCTGGCAGGCAGGCATGCTGACAGCGGAGACAATGAATGGGCCGCCCTTTCCTGACTGGGCAGGGATGCTACATTGTCCAAACGCAATTGGGAGGGAAGGAGCGAAGAACCGGTAGCTCATGTTGGGGGCGGTGATACCTGCTTGTCTACATACCTAGGTACCCAGGTAGGTAGGTAGCTAGGTACCTACCCGAGTACCACGCGTGTATAGGTCGGTAGGCAGGCACACCTACGGATTGTGCGTGGCCTGAGGTTTTACGGAGTTTGGTCTCAGTCGGGGGCATCTGCCGAGTGAGGGGCTCGGTTTGATTGCCATGCAAGGGCATGCACTTGGCTGTTCAGTGGTTATATACACACAAGTAGATTCCTACCTATATAAATAGGTAGGTAGGTAGATAGATATACATCTGTATATGTGTGTGTTGTGTGTGAGTGTGTGCGTGTATAAATGAATAGATGCATTCGCCAACAGGTGATTATATTACACCGCGGGGGGGGGGGGGGGGGGGGGGGACGTATGCTGTGTTGATGCAGATTTGTCTGCACATGTGAATGGCGGTGGCAGTGGCAGGTGACAATGGCTGCAGTAAAAGTGTGGACGAATATCCATCCCGACTCCGTCTGTTACATGCTGCAGCAATAACAACAACAATGGTGGCGGGGAGGGGTGGGAAGTGAAGCGAAGTGAAGGGAAGTAAAGTGCAAGCAAGAGGAGGAGCGGGTAACAGCATCGTGTTTCTCTATTCCTCCATTTCTCCATGCCCCATTTTGGGACTATGGACGCAGACATGGAACATGGTCGCAGACACGCGTGCTCGCGGTGGCATCCCCTCTACATCACATCTCCTCATCTCGTCGTCTCCCCGTCCTGCTAAGTCAACTTAGAAAAAAAACTCCCGAGCCGAGGAACGTGCCACACCACCACATATCCCCTCCCTCCTCCACCAACTGTGCCTCCCTACTCCTTTCACCCTGTCCGCGGGGTGACTGGGGGCTACTGATCTATTGGACACCATGTACCTTTTTACGCCGATGTAGCATTTCCATCGCCGAGGCCAAAGCGACGAACAGCAAAAGGGACTATATTCGGAAAGATTGACAACTCCGCTACCCGTCGCCCAAGTGCCCTCCTTCCATTACCCCAACGCACCCAATCTCTTTGTCACATCTCTTATAACGGCTAATTTGACGACTCCCAGGGGGGAAAAAGAGACAGGAAAAAAAAAAAAAAAAGAAGGAAAAGAAACAACTGAAAGCGTTTCACTGAGAAGTCTCATTGTTATCTATTCTTGATCTCGTCCAATTGCGGCAGCCCTCATTGCCCAAAAAACCCTTGGCTCCACTCTCAAAAGGGACTGAGCACACATCATCACGCGCTCCAGCCGAACCAGAACTTAACCCCCTCCAAGATTGCCAATTGAATCAACTTTACCCCAAGATTTAGACGGCCATGTATGTATGCGCAAAGTATATGCTGCATGCACAAAGGCGGCAGCATCTGGCTCTTTCCCCACAACAACACCACAACGATCTAAGATCCGTCGCAAACAGAGCCGTCTTGTTGGTTCGTCTTATTTTCCGCTTACCCACATCTTAAGCTACGTCCAAACTCCTGGTCCCGCACCCACCCTGCCGGGATCGTGGCGCTGAGCGAATCAGGACTAGTCCGCTGCTCCATTGGTTTCTTGTATCTCGGTGGTCAGCCCGGCTCGCAAACGGTCCATCTTGCCTTGTCATCATCTGCTTGCTTTTTGTATGGGGGTCCAGTATTGTCGCCCTTTGATTCATCGCCTCGACATCGTGCAAAGATAGGCCAGCCGATGATCTGAATTGTGTAACCCGCCCAGATCTGCCCTTGCTGGCCATGACGACGACCTACTGTATTCTGTCGAGCCTCAAAACCGACTATGTTTGGGCACCAAGTCATCGGCTAGCATGCGAGAGCTAGAGCATACCCATTGACCAAGCCTCAGAAGGAACGGCACCTTCACCTACATATCTTGCGTAGCTTCCTATTCACCCCGTCTTTTACTACCTCTGGAGTCGTCTTATGCAACATCTGGATTTTCATCTTGGAAGCGAAGAACCTGCAAGTTTTGATGACCCTTGACAAAATATCATGTTCCCGACAATAGTGATACCTAATTCGTTTCACCCCCCCCAACTACTACACATTACAATCCTGCCTGGGCCAATGCTTTGAAACCATTACCTTCATACTCTTGATATCACCGCCGACATCCCATAAACAAATATGAACCTATTGCCTCATAGGTCAAACCCAAATCTGAATCCTCTCCACCATCGACCCCCATTTTGGTAGCTCCGTATCTTTCTTAGACACTTGTACATTGGAGCTGCTGACGCCCACATATAGCCCTGCCACTGCTTTGGGCTCAACTTCTTCGCCGTCACTGCCAAGCACTCGAAATCGAAGTCTTTCTCTCAGGAATGGCTCCACCACTTCCACTCCTAGGTGAGGAATCTCCCCTACTGCTACCATCTTTGTGAGTGCCGACGTAAGTGGTGTTGTTCCCGAGATCTTCGACTTCGATCCCGTTGCTCGGTTCATGGCGAATATTTCTACGCTGCCAATGAGATTGCTAGCCCAATTCCACTCCCTTGGCTGGGCCGGAGGATTTCCTAGAAAGAAGTGGATTCCAAAATTGCCATCTAGAGCCTCAGTGTTGACCAAGACGTTGGCAATCCATTCCGTGTACCACCCATCCTTGATCACCGACGAGGGCGGTGGATCTTCCGCGTTGATCCTGATGTTCAGCTCTTCCTCTGTGCAACGCACTTGCCTTTGGCAAGAGCCCATTATATCACCCCGGTGGCGACGAGCGGGGCTCTTCTTCAGTCCCAACATAGATACGCTTGATGCGCCGTACCAGCTGTTGATCTTCTTGACCAACTGTTCTCGGAGGGCTTGGCTATCTAGAGAGGAAGTGTCTGTATCAGCATAAGTATATCCGAACGTTTCCGTTGTCCTCGCCATGTCAGAATCCCAGAATATCCCGTCATCCGAAGCCAAGAATGGGGTCAGGGGTGTCTTAGAATCCTGTATATCACCCTTGAGGGTTGTATAGCTGGTCTCCCCAGCAGGTGCAGGTGTCATCCATGATGAAGGATTAAGAATCTGCCAGATGGCAACAAGGCGATCTGTCATGGTGTGGTGAAGTAAAAAGAGAGGATCAAAAGAGGAAAGCGGCACATATGTCATATGCCCTCGGAGGCCCCCATAGATATGGACTATGTCATGTATTGACTCGATGGAGTCCCAGCTTGACAGATTTTGGGACGCAGCCCATGCTTTGTTCCCAAATGTGTTGAAATCTTTGTAGCTGGAAAATAAAATAAATAGGCGTTGCTGTATTTCTGGTAATTTCGAAAGCAGGGCCTCGCTGACTTGGTTGTTGTCAGACGGAGGCGATGTGAGGCTCACTGATAAGTCTGGGGCTCTCTTTGTTTCGTCCCAAGCATTGAGCTGAGAATGGATTAGAATATAAAAACGTGGAAAAAATCTTTCCAGAGCTTACCGGGCTCCAGATGAATGCCTCCTCATCCTTCGGGTGAAACGGGTATGCGTACAAAGGATTTCGTATGTCCTGGACTCCTCTCGGACCTTTCTGAGAAATTATAGGATGCCAAAAGACTTCTGGAAGATGTTCTTCTCCGTCAGGGGCATCCATAGCCCAATCCCAGTAAGGAATCCGAAAATCAATCGCTGCTTGTTTGTAGGCTCGGCGCTCTGTCCCATTAGGAAACATGTTGGCGATGACGTTGACCATTCGATGCATCTCTTGCTGATACGCTTGTCAATCGACTTCTATTACTTCTGAGAAACACACTTGCCTCAAATAAAGCCAAATACGGTCGATGCCACGTTGGAAACAGGATAGAACTGTGGGGGCAAAACCCAGAATGATTTGCACCTGGAATAGCCTCGACGTCATTCCACGGTTGGAAAGGCACACCGTGAATTCCTGGCCAGACAAACCCAAGGGAGTGTGTGTCAGCGTTGTGATTCCCAAACCTCTTCATCTGTGACGTTGCAACCTACCGGCAATTTGGTACCACGACGTGGGATCGTCCTGACTGACGTACTGAAACATACTCAGCGCTAGAATGAATAAATCCCATCTGTAAGGATCTGCTTTCATCTGTCGAATTTCAGGTCGCACGGGGAGAGTGCCGTTTGGGGTAAGGGGGAGACGCCCGATCACGATGCGCGAGGAACGGTCTTGTCGCCTCGTTAAGGACTCGATGTCGACGCCGTAATTGTAGGGTTGACCGGCCACGAGGAGGACAGGGCCGAGTAGGCAACAGAGGAGAAGGCGTGAGCAGATCATGGTTTGACTTTAGGAAATAGGAAAGATGCGGAGGCGGAGCGAAAAGCAAGGCTCGAGGAGAACCAGCCAAGAGAGATTTAAGAAATAAAATCGAGCAGGCCAAAGTGAGACCACGTCTTGATCAAGCAGATGGGGGGTCGTCACTACCAAATGCTCTTTCTCCAAAAAACAAACAAACAAACAAAGGGATTAAAGTGAAGTGACCTTTTCCGAGCTGCCCAAGAACCTCCTTTCTTGCGTACTTGAATGGTTGTGAATCAATGCCAGGACCGAGCCAACTCGACTGATTCTTGTTTCGATGGGCGAACCAGGAGGGAAGAAAGTGAAAGGGAGAAAATAGAGGGAGCCAAGCAACTTGGGCGATGTTTGAATTTGTTCTGTGAGACGGTGGAAGGTGCAACCAAATTGCAAGTGCCGCCGCGTATGCCGAATTCAGTGATGCAACTGCCGCGCCTCGACTCTTATTGTTGATCACGAAAGGATGGGTTTTGTGTGGTGCAAGAGGGTTGAGGAACCAAGGTGAATCAATCCAAAATGTGAGAAGAAGAGCAGCCACAAAGATGGCATTTCTCGCCATCAATCAGCAACGCTTCATCTTAAAATGAAGTCTTGCTGTCATGTGATGATACTATTCAAGCCGCTGACAGTAATGCATAATCGCAAGACCCTGCATCGGGCGGCTTGCGTAGCACGGCAAACCGTCCAACTTGACGTCGAGACCATTGGGTGCGATTCGTTCGGCTACTCGCAGCGTTTGAAATTTTGTTCAGCCCGGCATCACCTTGTTGCTATGCCAGGCTTTCATTTCTTCTACCGTCATTGAGATGTGAGAAAGGAGCTGCCCCTTGATGAGACTTGAGGAAAAGGAAATCGGGCCTAGGATGGAATCGCTGATCTATTCCCTCCTACCTGTGGCTGTTCCTTTGAAACGGCTATCTGAAAAAGGCAGTCATTGGATGCGACAGAAGACGGACGGTCCTTGGTTACCACAGAGCGTCACAAGGTCGGCAAAACGATTTGATCTAAGAGTCATTCTTGGTATTGGCCTCGTCGTTAATATACATCCTCTCGCCACCCACCATCCCGGAAAGACGAGATACCAGGAATAGTTCCCCCTACCCCCTTTTAATATCTAGAAACCGACATACGTGCGTGCATAGCTACCCAGCCAAATAAAAGACATAAAATAGCAATAAACCCAACCTCTGTTTATTTTCCTACCCGAACGCCGTCCAATGCCATTGGCCTCATCGGGCCCTTCCGTGGCTCATCACCGCGGTCCACCTTGTACTTGAGCTTGACACCCATGGCCGCCAGCTCCACGTCCAGGTATCGGAGTGCACCAGGGACAACCACTATGGTGGTTTGATCGCCGCCGACCCACGAGTTGCCCTGTCCATCCTCCCAAATCTCGCCTTGGATTTCCGTAAGGTCAATGCCCTCCGTGTCGTCCAGCTTGGTGGCACAGTTGCGGCATCGCACAATGCTCGGCGCCTTCTTCTTACCGGGCGCAAACTGCGACACTGTCGGTTGTACGGAGAGGAATGAGCCACAGCGACGGCAGATCCAGCATTTGGAGTAATCTGAGCAGTTGAGCAGACGGTCCTGCAACAGGAAGGCCGTTCCGTGAGCCAGCAACGCATCGCGCTCCATTTCTCCCACACGGATACCACCACCACGCTTTCGACCCTTGATAGGCTGCCCAGTCGTTGGCACAACGGGACCAGTCGTTCGCACCTGGTACTTATCGTTAACCATGTGTCGCAGTCGCTGGTAGTAGACGACGCCGATGTAGATGTCAGCGGCAAGCTCCTCTCCGGTGATGCCCGAGTACATGGGCTCGTTGCCGTGGTAGTTGTAGCCCGCCTTCATTAGCTGATGGCCGAAGTAATTTCCAGCCGTGTTTTCCTCGTCAAATCTGAACGGTGTCGAGTCTTGGGCGAGACCATGTAAAGCGCCGGCCTTGCCTGCTAATGACTCCACAAACATGCCTATCGTCATACGAGAAGGGAACGCGTGGGGATTGATGATGATATCTGGCTGCATTCCAGACTCGGAGAAGGGAAGATCAATCATCGGCCACTTCTGAGAAGCCACACCCTTCTGTCCGTGACGAGAAGAGAATTTGTCACCGATAATTGGCGATCGGGGAACACGGAACTTGACAGAAATTGTCTGAAGAGGCTCGTTGCCAGATTCAGCACCAATCAATCGCACCTCCTCCACAAAGCCAGTCTCGGAATCCTTATACTTCTCATAATGAGTAATTCCATCTAGATTCACCAGCTTGCCGTTGTAGTCGGGGTGACGGTGTGCCATGCGCAGATGACGTCTCCTTCCTGAATCATACGGCCGACATGAGGCAAGCCGTCATCGTCGAGCATTCCCTGGTATTGGGCGCTCACATAGCTGTGAGGGGCGAAACCAAATGCCTTGGTAACGCTCTTGGTGGCTTTGGTCCTGGAGTCGTCTTTTAGTGAGATCTTCTTGGTCTTGTAGATAGTGCCATGGCCAAAGCCTCGCTCGTGTGCACTCTTGTTAAGGATCATGGCGTCGTCCATGTCGTAACCGGTGTATGAAATGACAGCGACAACGGCGTTGGTACCGTTGGGGAAGTTGTCGAAACCATACGTGTTGTGGAGGGGTGCTCGGACGACTGGAGTTTGGCCAGTCTGCAGACGGTAGCTCTTGTTGTCGGTGCGGTAGCGCAGGGCAGTACCTGGTGTTCCCATGGTTTGTTTACCCATCTGACACTGGTACATGTTTCGAGGAGACTGGTTGAAATCTGAGAAGGGGGTCATGTTGGCTAGGATGGAGAGCATGTTGGTTGGGTCAAATTCAACATGGGTAGACCTGCCAGACTCAATCTCCTGGGGGACGACAGCAATGGTCATATATGGCTGCTCAAACGGACCAACAAATCCTCCTTCTGGAGGGGTAGATATTTGACCGGTCGCACCATTCTCGCCGCTGTGGAAGTCATGTAGACACCAGGGTACGAGCCGCCCTTGGACGCGGGCACGTAACCAATCTCCAGCTGAACGGGGACATTGTGGGTTCCCTCAACCTTCCAGTATCGGAAGCAATCTGCGATTCGCAGGGACTCCTTAGGGCTACACCAGCCTAGAATCTTGCCATCAAGCATGACAGGGACGCTCTCCTCGGTAGAGGCTGATGACGTCTCAACCAAGCCAAGCTCTGCAGCCAAGGCAGGCAAGTGGGAAACATCTATCGAGTCCGTCATAATCTTGCACTTGTGTGCCAAGTGGTTCAAGAGACCACAAGGAGCACCATCAGGGGTGTGAACGGGGCACATGAAACCCCATGACTCGGGAAGAAGTTTTCGGACAGCGGTTGTCTTGAGCTGGGCGAAGAAGGCACCTCGATGGACCATGCGAAAGTGACTGATGAATCGAAGGAAGTTCAGCTTCTCAGCAACGACTGTGAAACCTGCGGTTTGTTGCAAATCTAGTCCAGACGGACTTTGTAGGTTACCCGTGGACAGGAAATATTCCAGGGCGTTTCCGAGGTTCTCGTTGGCCTTCCTGAAGATGTTGGGGAAATCCTTGCGGAAATCCTCCGACGTGAATGGAACACCGGGATGTCTTCGAAGGTAGTCTCGGAGTGAGGCTCGCACATTAACGCCTAGAAACTCGTCCAATCTCTCCTTCAAAATTTGACCGTAGAGAAAGCCACCCAACAAAATCTCTTGGTTTTGGATAGCATCAGGGTTGTCGACAGCGCAGTCTCCAGCAACCAGGGCGTACAACTTTCGAATCATGAAGAGAAGTAGCTTGAATTTCTCGGTGTCTTGCTCCTCAGTCACGTCGATGTTGCCCAGATGAACCAGGACGATTCGTCGGAGGAACTCGGTACCAACGTCAAGGTTGGACATGGTGTCTGGGACCCCAAGGACAACTCGGAACTTCTCACCAAGATATGCCCGAGTCTGTGATCTGCTGTATAGGTTGTAGGACTTATAAGTACGCAAAAGAAGCTCGACTCGATCCGTGAGGAAAGTGTTTTTGGCCGATTTGGAGTCCATAGGACCCACCAGTCCCTCAAAGATTTCCCGATCGTTAGTCTCGACGAGGGCCTTGAGGATCATCATTGCGGGAATGAGATACTCGTTCTTGCGCCACGAGAAACGGAACGTTATGTTTCCATCGTTGAGGTAATGCAGGACGTTGGTCTGGGAGGTCTCATCAGGACGGACGGCTCGAAGGATGATACCATAAGGAGTGTATCCAGGGCCACGATTCTGGAAACTGGGTCGGTTGATGGCCATGGGGAAATTTCGCTTGTTCAATTGGAGCATTCGGATGATCTTCTCGATACCGTTGACGACGAAATAACCGCCCAACTCTTCGGATTCTTCCTTGCGTTCGACCAGGAGGGCGGGCGAGTTGTTCTCAAGGTGGCATCGGTTGGACTTCAACAGTGTAAGTAAGTTATGACAGCATTAGAGGAAGATGATTACTACCTTGATCATGACGGGCACTTGACCTAATTCTCGCACAAATTCGACGGGATCCCCGCCATTGATCTGGTACTCGAAGGTTCCTGAGAGGCGGCCGCGGTATGTAACATGGCGCTCTCTGCACTCGGCGGGGAAAACCTGGCGGTTGCGCGCCATCTTGTTAGATGGGGGAACCTGAGGCTTCTGGAGGGCCACATCCTTGATTCGAATGGAAAGGAGGTTCTTGCCTTCAGGGCCGGCCCTGTCATCGCCATCAAGAAACGTCTTGGTGCCAATGTCGGCGAGACCGTGGGCTATCAAACCAGGCTTGCCATCTTCGCGGAAGAGACCATTGAACGACTCAATGTGAGGATCAATAGCTAATTGGAGGGCGGGATAGGCGGTGTGGTCTCTGGGAGGGTTTCGAAAGAGGTTCTCACGACGGAGAGTGTGATACTGATGGTCCCATTCGGTGCTAGTGGCCGAGGGCGCCATTGTGATAAAATGTCGGGGTAGGACGCCGCTGATATTGTCGTCGCAGTGCTCGGTAGAAGATAAAGGCAACTCGATCCAAAGTTTTGGATTGCCGCGCAGACTGTGGCTGGCAGGAGTCGAGGGAGGGCGGTAGAGACTCGCCGAATGGGCCGCTCGGTGCTACAGAGAAATTGAGGCTATCCCAGGATCCAGCGCAACGAAAAAAAAAAGGCCGGTTTAGCTATCAGAGAAAAAAAAAACCCCCGATAAGAAAGTCACATGAGCTGGGCGTTATCGATAAAGGCGGGGCGAGTGGGGAGGACGCAAGACCCAAACCATCATGATGCATGCTCATTCACACTGATCGTCGCGAGACCACGGAATGGCAACAATAAGGGGAGAAGAATGAACGACAGAAGCTAAATATTTAATGGAAGTGTGATATGAAATATCTACCTAGACTGTGTTATATAGTACCGAGAAAATTCCCTTTTTATCAGCAGCTGTGGTTTTTCCCACCAAGAAATAGGTAGGTGTAAAGCTCAGACGGGTGCGGGGCAGGATTTCATGCCTTGGGAAGTGCAGTGCGTTCTAAGGCCAGAATCCCGGAACGAAGCCTGGATGCAAAGTCACCTATCTTGTCCCTTGTTAGCAGCCAGCCATCAACGGAAATCTTGTCAGATGTTTCCCTAATATGAGGAAGAGACTGGGGAAAAAAGGTACTAAGAACAGGTAAGGTGGTACAGCAGAGATGGGGAAGAAATCTTTACTTCGTGACGAAGAGGCAGGGGAACGTGAAGGCTCGCGTTACCGTCTGCGTAACTTGATCATCCTGGGGCGAGGAAGAACAGATAACAAGTGTGTTGCAAAGTCAACAACGATGGGGTACGAGGCAGATTCCAACTTGGGATGGAGTGGCATGAGGGGTGAGGAGGCAGCATATCGGAGATACACGAGGGCGAAGCATGAGATTCCAGCCTCAAAACCCGGATCTGTCCTTGGTCTCGATATTTGCCTGCTTCGTACAAAGCGCTACATGCTGCAGAAGCATGCAAGGTCCATCGTTTCCTTTCTCAGTGGCAACCCCTCGTAGGTGACAGCGTCGCCGTCGCTTGCTTTGGCTACTCTATAACCAATCACCACTGGTAGCTTCACCGTGAGCGCCGGTGCCTGGAGGCTGGGAAGCTATCGTTGGTCGGAGACGTGGGGAGTTGGGGGCCAAAGTCCTGATAAATCAGCAAAGTAGGGACGTTCAAAAGTGTCTGGCATCCATTGCGAAGTGCCTCGACGTGCAGCTCAGCGCCGTCTCGAGCAACGGTATTGCCCTCCTTTTCAGACAGCCGACCCTCATTTGCTCCCACATATCGTAACATGACCAAAAGATGTGCAATGCGCCTGCATCGCTGCACCGTGAGAGGCAGTCCGGAGCTCCCTACCTAATGGAAGCTCTTCTTACCCAAGCCACAACCACTAACACCACCACCAGAACGACGGGCACCAACCAGCGCTCTGGTCAGCCAGCCATGAAGGTTGCTTAGCACGAGGTACGGTCGGACGGGGGGCATGCTTCTTGCAGCCCAAACCTGCGTTGCCGATGGTGCATAATTACTCCCTTTCCCTTTGTGCCGTTGCCGTAGCCGTCCGTTGATTTATTTCTCCGCCGCCGCTTCTAACCCGGCCTTTGGTTCCGAGCGCGAGAACAACCGAAGCGCTACAAGGAACTGCCCAGCCGATTTCTATCAGCCGCCATCTCGGCAGCATCAGCAGCATCAATAACATTCCCGTGATTGAACGACGGAGGAGGCCGCCACTGTTGGACATCTGTCTGACATTGCAGTACTTTGCTCCGCCCAGGCGGCCTCGCAGGCGGCCAGGTACCGATCTGTACGGAGGAAGGTACCATCCACATCCACAATTGTTAGGAAGCTTCCTTCCCTGTTCGGCTGTTATTGCTGGAGCTGGCTGTTGCTGCCTTTATACCTGACCTGGCCTCACTCGTTGTCTCT
Source organism: Aquanectria penicillioides (assembly GCA_003415625.1). NCBI lineage: Eukaryota > Fungi > Ascomycota > Sordariomycetes > Hypocreales > Nectriaceae > Aquanectria > Aquanectria penicillioides. The sequence continues at coordinate 1,048,715 of PYIU01000003.1, forward strand.
TCTTCTCCTTCGCCCCATCTCATCTCATTCTCACCCAAATTCACCGTCTGCGTCCTTCCGACTCGTTTGATGAGTCCTCGTCAATCGTGCCCCCCGCCCGAGATATCTCTATTCAAATTCAGCTTTTGCCGTTTCGGGTGCGCTCATCGCTTCACCATCATTATTAGCAGCCGGGCTCAACTATCTGCCAACCTATATTACCCCCCAGCCAAACCATTTATCCAACGCCTGGCTCGTGTGCATCACTTGACTCAGTCCCCTCGTCTGGTTCTAGGCGCCCTCTGCGCCCCTCGGCGTCCACTGCAACATTCCCAGCAGAAGCAAGCTGGCACAGCCCACCTCAGAGAGGTGCCGGAGTTCTGCGACAAGGCGCTCACGTACCCAGGCACGCATCTGACACAAGCGCTTTCGCAGCGATCTAAGGTGGCAGCTCCTCCCACACCTGTCAATTGTCAACCAGTGAGACCTGGGAGCCTCTCCCGCCACTGCTGTTCTGTCTATCTTTACCAGATATTCTTTACGATAACGGATCCAGTCTCCAGTGATCTGTGCTCATACACGCACTTACAGCCATAACCTGCTCGCAAACCTGACGCCGAGCCACCGAGTTCGAAACCAAACATTGGCCAGAGCTCCTACATACGTTGCCGCTTGGTCTTTGGACGATTCTGATTGTCAACGACCAGTTCCCCCCGACAAGGACCCTGCAGCCAACCGTAACGGGTTCCAACTGTCCTAAAACAACATCAAACATCCCATCTCCACTGCGCCGCTGCCATCACCCGCTTTACGTCGAGCTGTAGCCGCTCTGCTGGACGCGAGCGTCTTTGACGCCCAGAAGCACTGACGTCGACGTCCCAAGCCCTTGTCGATCATCGCCCCCAGGGTCCTAGCAGTTTATCCTTGTCAAAGCGAATGAGACGGCGCAGCGGTTAACCCGCACTACTGCTGCCACCTCTGGGCTGGACCAGGTGATTGAAGATTCCCAAAGTCACGACACCCCGCGACCACGGTTTCGGCTGCCAGTACACTTTGTACCGCGCACTTTCAGCCTGCATCGATTACTTTGCCCATTTGGATTTTGCTTCAGCTGTCAGCTCCCCGAAATCACCAGGAGCTTACTTTTTTTTTATACTCATTGATTGCGTGTCCCTTTTGCAGACCCCCAAGGCTGCTCCGTCCATTTATTGTTTTTTGCCTATTTCCCACAGGCGCTGCTGCACAGCGCTAAAACCGACGCTACCAACGCCGCCAGGCACGGGTCGTTCCCACCCCCTCCCCATCCCTCCCCCCTCAAGGGCCTAAAGGCTCGTGCCCTTTGGTGGCCTTGGAGGTGGCCTCTGGTGGTCCTTTGTGGCTCTTGGGTGCCCTTTTCGGTGCCCGTCCTCTGCTGTCTCGGCCGCCATCTCGTCCCAGGTGGGGCGTCCGCCCAGGCGTCACCTCCCAATCTGCTGCTCCTCCATCGTTGCACCACGAGCCTCTCCTCCTCCTCTAAACTCATCGCCGCCCGATTCCCGACCCTGACGCCCAGACGCTGGCGCGCACAGCTTACCAAGTGCAGATGTTACTCGTCGGCTGCCACCGTTATACAAGTCGCTTTTCTTCCTGAGCCGCACCCCCGTCCATCGTCCCAGTGTCCCTACGTCTGAGCGCCAGCAAGAATTCCCTTTCCATAAAGCACCCCGCCCGCCACATCTTTCACCGTCTCCCAGATAATTCCCACCCCCCAAAAGATAACCCGCGCCAACGTCTTCGGCCAAACTTGCTTCCCTGGCTAGCTCTCTAGCATTCAAAGCTGCTCGATCGATCGATCGACAACCCCCCGCCTTCGTCCGACCTCTTCCGCCGCGATCCGACCTGCGCCCTGCGCAACCCGATAGAAACATGGCTGGGCTCTTTCGGAGGGTCTACGATTGGCTGTTGCGCATGTTCTGGTGAGTAGCTATTGCCGCAGGCCATGCGCGGGAGGTTCTCCCGGCTATGGCTGCCTTCACATTTGCCCTCCCGCCTCGGCATCTTGCCCGAGGCTTCCACTTCGCCGATGGACTGACACAAAGCTCTAGGGCGATGGAAATGGAAGTGACCATGGTAGGTCTACAGAATGCTGGGAAGACATCCTTGTTACGGGTTCTGGCTGTGAGTATCCCCCCCTTCTACCTACTGTTGTTTTAAGGACCGCATGCTGAAGCTTGCCGCATCTCGTAGGGAGGAGAATTCACACTCGAGTAAGCGCATCCCGTGATTTTCTGCATGACCCTCCCAGAGCCCAACGGGTTCGGCTCATGGTTAGGCATGGATGTATTGGCTAACTCCGGATGTTGTGTAGCTCGATTCCCACGGTCGGGTTCAATATGAAAAAGGTGCAACGAGGCCATGTTACACTAAAGTGCTGGGACATTGGTGGCCAGCCGCGATTTCGCACCATGTGGGAGAGATATTGTCGGGCGTGAGCGCCATCGTCTTTATCGTCGACATTGCCGATCTCGAGCTGATCCCCCAGGCCAAAGAGGAGCTCCATGACCTCATGAGCCGCAAAACACTTGCTGGGATTCCCCTCCTCGTACTCGGAAACAAGTCTGATCTTCCGGAGAAGTTGTCGGTAGACGAACTGATTGATGAACTCGACCTAAAGAGCATAAGGGGACGTGAGGTGTGCTGCTATGGGATCAGTGCGAAAGAAGAAACCAATCTGGATGCTGTGGTGGAGTTCCTCATGAAGTGGGCTAGTCGAGCATGAGGCTTGTGAACTGTCGGGCCTTCGGGTTAACAGCAGAAGGCGGCCTAGAGGGATGGCAAACAATCCTCGGGGCGAGGCCCAAAGGAAGGGCATCACTTCCTTTCATGCTAAACTGGGGACCGGACCGGGTCAAGCATCCAAAGGGCTAAGCTGGGCCAGAAAGATGAATATTTGCAAAAGAGATAAAAGGCCGGCCTTGCGGCGAGGCAGTCGTCGGTGGACACACGGTAACATATATAAACTTCCTCTCTCACGAGCTCATGACATTCCCAGATATTCTGATAGCCCATGAGCGGTTCTTGGTAGTCATGTCGAAGGCTTCTTCCAGTTGGTGGTGTTGTCCAAGGATTTTATTGACGACGGAGCATGGCTTAGGTGAAGGAGTTATTCAGCACTGGCTAGAATGGCGGACATGGGCATTTTCTGGTTTCTGGACTACGAGAGAGGGCGCTTGCCCCCATCTCTTGACATTTTTGTGTTGTTGGTTTGATTTGTTTCTCTTTCCTTAGCAGGAACATGTTTGAGTAAGCATAAGCAGAACGGGCCAGCCAAGGCTTGTGTAGGTACTTTGCAAGCGGCTGAAGGGAAACCGGATGATGACTGAATGATGATGTCGCGATGAGATTTTGCTCTGTCACCCACCAATGATGTCGATGAGTAGCGAAACTGCCGTGTTCCTTCTTCTCTCTCTTGTCTTTTTTCTTTCCCCCACATTCTTCTTTTCCACTTTTGTTACCTTGGGGATGTATGAACAGAGGGTAGCCGGGAATTGAAGTGTTTTAAGAAGTTCTCGAAATCCATGAAGAGAGAGAGAGAGAGGCCTGGGTTGAAGTAGCAGCCGGAGGCGGGTAGAGAAGTGCAAGGTGGACCAGCTGGCAAAGAGTGTTGCAGGCATTCCCCGAGTTGAAGACGGGAACGAGGCGACGAATACTGAAGCGTTATATGTCCGTGAGGCGGGATGAGCATGGGACATGGGTCAGAGAGAGAGGCGAGGGTGGTGAGGCGAGGTGAAGCCCTGCCGGCGAAGGTGTGGGTGTGCGGTGGGCGTGTGCGTGTGTACCTGGTCGAGTGGTGATAAGTCTTGATCAAGCCCGCGAAACTCCACCACGCCGGCGACGAAGACGGGCTTTGGCAAGGGAGACATGGACATGGAACGACAAGAAAGAAACGTCTATAAAAAAGAATATAAAGAAAAGAACAAAAGAGAAAAAAACGAAAGAGAAAAAAAAAAAAAAAACAAGCGGCGAGAACAAGACGAAACGGGGGTCCGGGGTGAGGGGGGAATGGGTTGAGGACTTTCCATGGACCATGGCTACACACGGACCACTTGATGCGTTGGCCAACTCATCGCTGCAGTTGACAAGCGCCGCGCGCACTCGCATTCGCCGCCCTTTTGGGGACCCCGTTATGGGGACTCCTCTTTCGTTCGCCCCGTCTTCTCTCGGTGCTGCGCGTGCGTGTGAGCGGGAGGTTGCGGTTTTGTTTTATTCTTTTCGCGTGCTCTTTGGCCCAGGTGCTCCGCCCGTCGCCTGCACCCGCGCTGCCGCCGTCCCGCGTGGTGGTGGTGGTGGTGGTTCCCTCCAGGGACTGTCGTGGGTGGTTTTTACTGGGCGGCCCGGGGCTTGGGCTTCCCGCCCCTTGGACCAGACCACCACCCTTGCCGCGCTTCGGAGGAGGGACAGACAGCGGGAGGGGTGGGTGCTGTGAGCTGTGCGGCGAGTCCTGTCGACTGGATTGCTGTCTTCTCTTCTTTTTACTTTTTCCTCTTGTTTGTCTTTTCTTTTTTCTTCCCTTTCCTGGTTCCGCAATCCACCGCTCTTCACTCTCGCTTCGCTTCAAATGTCGTCTGATTTTTTTTTCCAATTTTTTTTTTCACACTGCTCTCCTTCGGGATCCTTTGCTACCCTGGCCAGCTGACTGTGGGTTCTCGTTGGATTCGGCAACGGAGAGCATGCTGAAGGAGGCGAGGGAGGGGATAATTGGCCGCCGTTGGATACAGTCGACTTGGGTTGGTTTTTGGCTTTGGAGTTACCAGTAGCAACACCTCCGGACTGGTCGGGCAGTCGATGCACATGCAGGCGTGTTGACAGGGTGGCATGCGAAGAATCGAGAAGCGAAGGACGACGAGCTGTGGTTTCAGAGGGAAGGAAGAAGAGGAGGAGAAAAGAACAGCGAGATTTTTTTTTTCCCCTTCCCTCTCTTCTTTCTGCTTCAACGGGAAAGGCGGGGAGGGGAAACCGTCTCTAACGTCAAGGGAGGGAAAGCTATGACTTTTCGAGGCCCCGATTCACGCGGGGGTCGAAACGGGGCGGAGCCGCGAGGCGTTCGGGGACCGGGGGTTGTCGCGGACGGAGGTGGCGGAAGGTGGCGGAGCGGGCAATTGATGGCACGGCCTCGAGCAAGACGAAGCACTGGCAAGCACGAGCAGCAACGCAGAGAAAGATAAAAGATCTGGAAAGAACGGACGACGGAGAGGCAGATGTGATATGGGGACTCGAATTTTCCGACGGGAGATGAGAGTCGGACGTGAGGTCGTCGGTCCGGGGTGGATTTGCCAGACTCGGGGTCTCATTGGAGCGCGGCCGGCGACTGTGAGCGAATCGTCACCTCGGCGCTAGACGGATGGCTTTTTGGCTTCTCTTTTGGCGTGTTCGTCCCGCCGATGGCCCCCCTTTTTCGCCCTTGGTTGCCCATGTCAATGGATACGTCATGGTCGGAATCCCTGGAAGCAAGGGGTCGTGAGAGGGGAAAAAAAAAGTTTCAAAAGAGGGAAAGCTGAAGTCAGCTTTGTGTGGGCAAAGGGGGTGAGAGAGTCCTAGTTGGGACATGGGAGGGAGGTTTGCTGGAAACGAGTGTGCCAGCGACCAAGCCTTTTTCCCTTTTCCTCGCCTGTCCCAGCTCATAAAAAGACAGCATCGGCTAGCGGAGTGCCGTGTCTCGCTCGTAACTTGAGCCCAGACGGATGGGCGAAGGGTGAGCATCTCAGAAGGGAGAGAGTGTTTCAGCGGTCTCACGTGCTAGTGTGCATCCGTGGGCTCCGTCTATAAGATCACAACGCATTCCTCGCGCCGTTCAGCACAGAACCACGTCTTCACGGTGGAGCAGAAATGGGGAAGAAGGGAAGAATAAGAATAAAAAACAAAGGACCAGGAGCATGCGCATCTCGAAGGATCGAGGGAAGCTTACGATTCAAGGCGGAAGGTTGCTGCTGACTTTAGGGCAAACCTAGGGCAGCGGGGCAGCTTGCGGAGAGCATGGCTCAGAGCGTTCACTGGCGGCGGGAAGCGGAGGGGTTCAGCCATCCAGCCGATTTCAGCAAAGGAAAGGTCAGAAAGCTGTGGTGGGTGTCCTCCGCAAGCCGTTCTGTGCCAAGCCTGGCCTGGCGATGTGGGTGAATAGTGCGCAGTGAGCAGTGCGCAGTGAGCAGTGAGCAGCGAGCAGCGAGTGGTGAGTGTTGATGAGCCAGGCACAATGCGAGAATGGTTTCTTGAAGAATACAATGAATGATATTGCCCGGCTCAAGCCAGTCAAAGCCTTGTGTGCCATGAGTATTAGTGGTATCACATTAACGCCAAATTTTACCCTCCCAGAGTACACCCTAACTTTGATGGTCTGTACATGCTTGTGCAAATAGATCCCCCAAATAAAATGTCCCATGCGCCTATCATGAACCTTCATCACGGATAGTCCCTGAACCCGGCTGAATCCCCATCTCGATCCAACATGTATGCAAACCGCGTCTGATCCTGAAGCAAAGGTTTCGGTACATCGAGGTTGTTATCGATGCGCTCGAATATGTCCGACTTGCGATTCCACAAGTCCAGCCCTCCGCGCACGGCTTCGGCAATGCGGTCGCGGTCGCGAAAGTATTCATGGTTCATCGACACGTGCGAGAAGCTCGACATTTTGTTGAGGAACTGCTCTATGGTGGCGAAGCATGAGCTGCAATGCCAACCGGCATTGGCCAGGATGCCCTTTTCTAGGTCTCGGAGGATGGGGATGCCGGCGTCGCCATTGCGCAGGTTCGTTGGCCGGAGGGTCTTGGTCATGCCTTGAAAGTAAGTCGCCTGGGGATGAGGCCACTCCGGTCCCTTGTGAAGGAATTGGAATGAATAGTAGTAGAATTTGGAGGACAGGGTGAGGCGTCGAGGAAATTCGCATGTTCGCAGGACGAGGAGGCTTGCGGGGCGAGGAATCTCGTCAACGTCAGCCACGAGGATGACATCGCCCTCGACGGGGATCTGACGGCCGCTGAGAGTTGGAAAGACCTGCTCAAACATGGCGTTGCGCTGGAGGTCCTCGTAGTCCCATGGCGTTTTGGGCTTGAAGCTCTCTGGGAACTTTAGCTCGTGGTATATCATCTTGTCGTGAAATTGGGAAAAGCGATCCCATTCGTTGTGGATGGTGAGATTCTTCTCGCCACCCTGGAAGCTTCGCGGCGACTCGACAATGATGAAGTAGTCAATATATTCGTAGAGAGTTCGAAGGCGGATCTCGAGAAAGTCTAGCTCGCTATTGACCATGAAGAGGTCATAAATCTTGCGCTCGCCCGAACGGGGGGCATCGCCAGGCTGGAAGACGGAGTAGCCGTGTGCGACGCAGAGGTCATGGGCGGCTTTGGAGGCGTAGTACTCGCGGTGGCCGGCGCCGGGGGCAGCGAAGTTGAGGCGGGGGAGGGAAAAGGAGAGCTCGAGGTCGTAAGCGGAGATGTAGTGGCCGGGCGAGCGGTCGAAACGCGGTTTGTGGGAGAGCCAGAGCGTGACGCCGACGACGAAGACGAAGAGGAGGAGCGTCAAGGGCCGCTGGCTGAAGCTGGCAGTAATCATGATGGCGTTGGATAGGCAGAATGGCGTGGAACCGTCAGCCCATGACGCATGGCAGTGGGGGGATACCTGCTGGTCAGAGGCTGGACGCGAACAGGAAAAAGGGCGACGGGAAGCAGGCTGCTGAAACTGGAGTTTGGGAGCTGAACAAATGGAATGGAAAAGGTTTGGTGGAACGAAATGTTTCAATGTTGGGCGACCTCGCTCAGGGAGAAATACTGCTTGGCGGAGGCTGCTGGCTCGGGGAAGGGAGAGAGGGGGGGGCTTGAATGCCTGGCATGGTACGGACTGACTCCAAGCAGTGAGCCTTACGCACCTAATGCAAACTCTACAGCAGGTAATCTTGAATTCTTGATGAGGTTAAGCAAACCTGGAACCATTGACAGACACTAGTGAGGCCGCCGCGACTTTGGACCCCTTGTGCTACATGCTACACTTATAGGTGTCCAATCAGCGGATGAACTATAGTTCGACGCTGGCCTGGGGACCCTGGACTAGGATCATCTACTGCCGGCACGTCAGGGAACCACCGGACGGGCTGTAGGAATTACGACACATGCCGTACGAGCTAAGCGCCGTCATCCTGTTGGATATCTCAATCTTGTAACCGAAGATCTTTTTTTTTTTTTTTTTTTTTTTTTGGGGGGGCGGGGGGTTCAAATCTTGAGACCACCGACTCATGCGAAAAACAAAAAACAAAAAAAAAGTAGGCTCTTTCCTTCTTCTTCTTCTTCTTCTGTGTCCGCTTCCCCAAGAAATTGAGCATCCCTCACTAACGGCTGCTGACCTCCACTAGCACGTTGTCAGCAGTGTCTATGGACCTACCAACCTATTTTTAGGCGTTGAGTGCCACTTTTCCCCTGGGCAAAAAAAACAAAAAGCCGTCCCCAACTCCCCTGTAAGGGGGGCCTTCAGAGTGCTTTCCACAAGGGCGTCAACTATTAGATACTAACATTCATAGTACGGCCCGTGGCGTCCCTGCCTGGAGTGAAGGCGCTTTTGGCGCTGTATTCATAGGGCTTATCACCGAATGGCTGCCGCTTGGCCCGAGGTGTCGTGTGCACATTGTGAGGTTTTTTTTGGCACAGTTTTGCCTGCTTCCCGTTGACGTGTCTCAGCTCGGTCAGCTAGTGTCTTGGATGATAATAATACTGTTTGATTTTCTTCCTTTTACGTCCCACGGTCTATCTATATCTATGTCCTAAGATAGAGACGACATGCTTACACTTTATCATTAATGCGACGCTCTCAGAAGTGAATAAAGCATCCAACCTGTTGATGGACTGAGCCAGTGTGCGCAGAAGGTTGATTGTGTATTCTCTCAATACACAATCTACCCGGTCGTGGATACATTGCTAATCGGCATTGCGCTCTTTAATTGACGACGCATCGTAGAGATATGCGCTGGCTTACGCGCGACTCCTGCTGACCAACGTTGCTACGATGCAACGACGGCGCATATGCCCGAGCTCGGCCGGTAGTTGTGGATTGACGGATCTTCACCCACTACGCAACCCTCGGTTTCCTCCGGTCAACCATGGGGGAAGAATCCGAAGACCCTCTCCCAAATCCGGCTCATGGCATCTCCACTATAACCCCTCACGCCCTTTGATACACTTGTTGACAGCTTCGGTCGCTTAACCCCCTCCAGCTCCCCATACAATGCAATGGCGAGATCAATTATTTGCCCGAATTCCTCTCGCATCTATGCTTCATCTTCGCCACTAGCTTCTCGCAGTTTGTCTTGGTCCCTGCAGAGCCGGCACGGTTATCGCTCCGGATCCGCAACAGCATTGAGGCTTGCTCCACCTATCGTCACTTTGCGACGTAGCTTCAGCTCATCACCAAACATCATGGCTGCTCAGACCAACGGTCAGACCAATGGCCACGCGCAGAGTGCCTGGATTGGCTCCAAGAGCTCGGCCGCCTTTGACCTTCGTAGTATGTGAACTTGTCATCGCGCTATAAGCAATTGCATCAGAGGCTGACGCCTAACCTAACCGTGATTCTCTAGGTGATACTGTGACTACTCCAACGTCAGCCATGCTTGAAGCTATTGGGACATGCACCTTGTTTGATGACTGTTTCGAAGAAGATACTGTTACCAATGAGCTCCAGGACTACGTTGCCCAAAGAACGGGCAAGGAGGCCGGCCTCTTCGTTCTCTCAGGTACCATGGGCAATCAGCTTGCCGTGAGATCGCACCTCACTCAGCCTCCCCATGGTGTTCTTTGTGATTACCGAGCTCACTTATACGTCTCGGAAGCTGGAGGGTTTGTTCCTCAACGTGTAGCTGTTGAACTTGCGACATTTGCTAACGAGTGGTAGAGTTGCCTCTCTCTCTGGAGGACAGATTACGCCCGTCGTCCCCAAGAATGGTCTGTACTTGACTCTCGAAGACGTGGTGGAGAATGTGACAATCGATGATGACGTCCATGGGTGCCCTACTCGAGTAATTAGTCTCGAGAACACTCTTGGTGGTGTGGTGATGCCTCTGGATGAGATCAAGCGAATTGCCGACTTTGCACGTCAGCATGGCCTCAAGATGCACTGCGACGGCGCTCGTCTCTGGGAAGCTGTTGTTTCTGGTGCCGCAACCTTGCCCGAATTTTGCGAACCCTTTGATACTGTAACTCTCTGCCTCTCCAAAGGGCTTTCAGCACCCGTAGGAAGCGTTCTCGTTGGACCAAAGCAGACTTTAAAGCACTCGCGTTGGGTCCGAAAGTCCATTGGCGGCGGATTGCGACAGACTGGTGTCTTGACCTCGGCTGGCCGCGTCGCCATCGACCAGACCTTCGGGAAATTGCCTGACGGCTCGGATGGCCTTTTGAAGCAATCTCACCAGATGGCACGCAAGGTGGGAGCCCTCTGGGCGACCATGGGAGGCAAAGTGACTCTGCCAATCGAGACTAACATGGTCTGGTTGGACCTTGACGCTGCGGGTTGCAGCACCCAGAAGTTCATCCAGTATGGAGCAGAGGCTGGCCTCAAGTTCATGGGTGACCGACTGGTAACTCACTACCAGGTTGCGCAGAACGAGGAGGAGGTCTTGAAGCGTTTGAAGGTAGCCTTTGAGAAGACCATGTCGTCGGGTGAGGACCTGAGCTCAAGGCAAAAGCTCGGCACGTCGTCTGTGTATAGTAGCAACGAGAAATAGAATGTGGCTCAAGCCGCCTCCTGTCTTTGATTAACTCACATACTGTCACGATTTGACCTTGTGTGCTGTGTCTGTGAGGGACAATTCTACCGTCTTCTTGTGATTGGACCTTTATTCTATACTACACCCCTACGTCTGATTTAAAGTACCGAGCGGTTCTGAGGCCAACATGACCGCATGAACCCTTGGTCAAAGGCCCTTCGCACAAGTCAGCATGCAGCCTTCTGGCAACAACCAACGCATGGGCCCAGTAGCTATCCAGGCTTATAGAACATGGAGACTTGAAGATGACAAGAAAGCCGAAATGAGTTTATCCGCAGGGTAGGATTTGGCACCTCGCAGCCAAGGCAACAACATGCATCTACCAAGGGTCATGTACGGACTCTCGGACACCCCGAAGGATGGTGACAAACCGAAGGCGAAATGTAGTTGTGAGCAAGGACAAGGCATGTGCCCCATGCGGAACTTTTCGACGTCTGCACTTCACTTGGGAATCTCAACTTTTGAATCATCTACTATGTTGAGGTCCATGTATTAGCCTTTCAGGATTAGCATGCCTAGCTCCCTAGGATAGATCGGTCAAGATGAACCCAGGGCGCCGCTGACACGTTCATGGGTGGGTGCGGAGAGTTGCCGTTGTCGAATTCCGCACTCCTCTCCCACACGCTGACGTTGTAAGCATTCTTCAATGGAGAAAAGGTTGAGCAGGTAAAATATCAAAAACAAACCAGCTCGGGCCTTTGTGACACGATTGTTTTCCTTTTGCCGATGCCGTCCAAGAAAACATTCGAGGTGGTGTGGTCGATACTTCCTTGACGTCACCCAAGTCGCCCAATCGGCCAAAATGACGGCCGCTAGGGACGCTGGATGCGGGGGAAGGAAGGCAACGAAAACGAGGATGGAAGGAGGGAAGAAGCGGGGGAAACGAGGGAAACGGCTCTCCACAGCCACATCTTTCCATCTTTCCTACTGCACTTGCCCGGCCATCTCGTCTGCGTGGTGGCGTCCGGGGATGGGCCATTTTAGCGGAACAGCATCTGGCACGCATCAACATCAGTGGTCAAAACTCGATGAGAACCTGGTTGAGGATCAGGAAAGGGCCGAATTCCGGCTCCATTTCATCATCCGCCTGCTCCAACGTGCATCTTGACCAACAGGGAGAAATGGCAATTGATGTGGAGACTGTTTGTCACGTTACACTAATACCATCGGAACCGTGGTGGGCTCTTACAAGCATCATGGACCAGCAGCCCAATGGCGAGCTTCGTCGCCAACGAAACCTTGGACAAGGGGGCGAAAGGGAGTTGTCTAGCTAGTGGAGGAGCATGATCGTCATGGTCAAAACGGGCAAGGCACTACGCGCAGCTTTCTCCAACTTGCCGGGCCTTGGCTGACGGAACCAGCAAATCTTGTTCGCCATTATCCTGTGAGGAGAACCTCAGAAGTCGGCAAAATGTCATCCCATCCTCCTGTTGACCAATGCCATCTACCGGCATCGGAGAAGGCCGCCCAGCACTTGTCATTACATATATAGCTTGCGCATCTTGTTCGCCCCGCCAATACCGTAACTCTTGGTTGGCACTTCAGCAGATTCATACCTAAGTCGTCGGGCAATCCTTGGGCAAAGTTTTTGAAAATCAACTTCACGAGTACCAATGGTGTGTTCAAGATACATGGCTGCGGCCATTGTCGCGAGCTCAGCGACGATGGTCTCGGCGCTGTATGTCAATGGCTCTGTCATCACACCTTGTGATTCACCCATCTATTGTATGGGCGATATATTAAAGCAGGTGGAGCTAGCACGTCCATTTTCAGACTCCAAAACATTTGTTGATATGTAAGTCTATGATCGCTCCCAATTGGCCGAACAACTTCTGACCTTGGGGAGGCCTGCCCTGAAATCTCTGAGTGAGATCCAAGCAGCTTTTGACAAGCTCGACAAACCACTTAAGAACGATTCTGCCCTCAATAACTTCCTCGACACCTACTTTGCTGACGCAGGAGGCGAACTTGAGGAAGTATCCAAAGACAAGCTCAAGACGGATGCCGCTTTCCTGGACAAGATTGACGACGCCGTCATCAAAGAGTTCAGCGAAAAAGTCATCGACATATGGCCTGAGCTTACGCGTAGCTATGCGGGAGACGCCAACAATTGCACAGACTGCCCGAACAGCTTCATTCCTGTCAACCGCACCTTCGTAGTAGCCGGTGGTCGCTTCCGCGAGCCGTACTATTGGGACTCGTACTGGATTCTCGAAGGTCTTCTGCGCACTGGCGGTGCTTTCATTGATATCTCCAAGAATACCATTGAAAATTTCCTTGACTTTGTTGAGCAGTTTGGGTTTGTCCCCAATGGAGCGCGTGTGTACTATCTAAACCGTTCGCAGCCCCCACTGCTTTCCCAGATGGTCAAGATTTACATCAAGCATACTAATGACACCGACATACTGGAACGAGCTCTGCCATTGCTAATCAAGGAGCACGAATTTTGGGTAAAGAATCGTACTGTTGAAGTTACCGTTGGCAATAAGACATATAGCCTTAATAGGTACGATCAGTCCCATCATTGACATATCCCAGCTGACAACCGCAGATATGACGTCTCAAACACCCAACCACGCCCTGAGTCATATCGGGAAGACTATGTTACTGCAAACAATGAGTCTTACTATGCTGCCTCTGGTATCATCTATCCTCAATCAGAAGCTTTGAATGAAACTCAAAAGGAGAAATTGTACGCCAACTTGGCCAGTGGGGCTGAAAGTGGTATGGATTATTCGGCGAGATGGCTCACACGACCAAATGATGCTGCAGATGATGTCTACTTCCCCTTGAGATATCTCAATGTGATGGGTATGTTGCCTGTGGATCTTAACTCGATCCTGTACGGCAATGAAATTGCCATTGCCGATTTCTTTGAGCAAACTGGAAACGACACGGCCAGTAAGCAGTGGCAGAAGCAAGCCCAAACCCGAAGCGAAGCGATTCACGCCGTATTTTGGAACGATACGATTTTTAGCTACTTTGACTACAACCTGACCTCTGGAGCTCAGAACATTTATTACCCAGCTGAAAATGATACGGCCGCGTACGATAAAGAAAACTCACCAGCTGGTCAGCAAACATTGTTCAGCATCGCTCAGTTCTACCCCTTTTGGCTTGGAGCTGCTCCTGAATACCTCAGGAATAACCCGTACGCCGTTCTTACCGCCTATCACCGAGTGTCCAAGTACCTTGATGATACCAAGGGCGGCATCCCAGCTACCAACTTCAGAACAGGCCAGCAGTGGGATCAACCAAATGTCTGGCCGCCTCTGATGCATGTTCTCATAGCTGGTTTGCAAAATACGCCGGCCACATTTGGAACATCGGATCCTTCATACCAAGCTGTCCACAAACTGGCCCTTCGCCTAGCTCAGCGTTACCTTGACTCGACCTTTTGCACGTGGTACGCGACGGGTGGATCTACATCGCAAACACCCCAGCTCAAGGGGCTTGCGGCTGAGGATACGGGGATCATGTTTGAGAAATACAGTGACACAGAAATTAATGTCGCAGGTGGAGGTGGCGAGTACGAGGTTGTTGAGGGTTTCGGGTGGACGAATGGCGTGCTACTTTGGGCCGTGGACACGTTTGGCAACGAGTTGAAGAGACCAGATTGTGGCAACATCACGGCTGCAGATGTTCACACCAAACGCAGCGTGAGCGCAGTCATGTTGGCAAAGAGGGATGCGAACCGCGTCAAGAAGTTTGGGAAAAGGAAGCAAATGGACAAGAGAAATCTCTGAATATAGCATGCAGTGATAAGATTTTGACTTTAATGGACAGTTTACGAAACTAGAATCATCGAACCTGACATTCTACCCTCGTCAAAATACTTTCCATAGTATTACAGCAGCCATGCCTGTCTGAACTTGCTGATCAAACAAATTCCACAGCCAGCCAGCACCTTTCTCCTACCTCATTTTCTAGTATAAATTTTGGGATATTGCTGGGGTACAGGAGCCTCATATTGCCCATCCATCTTCCCTGTCCGAGCTGCTATCCTGTCGATCCTGATATTCATCTTGTCCAATCGGGTCACAGCTCTTGCGAGACGGGACGTTGTATCCTTGACGTAGCCTTCGACATCGTTAATCGCCTTCACGGCTTTGGGGACCTTTTCCTTGAAGTTCTCCTCTAGCTTGGTCAACCGTTGGCTGAGGGTTTGGTAGTTTGTGGGCTCCAATTTATTTTCAAGCTTTTCCACTCGTTTACGAAGGGGGTTTTCACGGTCCAATACGGACTGGCTCTCGATAGCGGTTACTCGTTCGCCCAGCTGGAAAGTGTTGAAGACTCCTGACGCGGCTTGATTTTCCAGCGCACACACCCGTTGGCGGAGAATCTCGTCGCCTTCTGGCACGGTCTTCTTCTCTAGCGCTTCTAATCGCTGGGCCAGGGAGATGAAATGGGGGTTGGAGACAAGTTCAGGCTCTGGTTTCGGCAGTGGTTCCGTTTGCGTTGCGGCGGTTTTCTTGGGGGCGCTTGGTGTTTCCAACTTCTTGGACCGGCAAGTTGCGAATAAGGATGGAGATTCGAAAGAGTTCGACCTAAGAAGCTCCTTGGCCATTTCGCTTGCTCTTTTCTGAATGCTCTTCCAAATTATTTCACATGGAGGATCGGTAGTGCCGGGGATTTGCGCGTCACGCCCACTCGCGCCATTCAGCTTGGGGCGGTTGGTTTTGAGGCCATTTCCCAGACGGGCATTGCCGGGTTCACGGTGTCCAGAAGACTCCTTCTCGTTTTCAGTTAGAATTTCGGTGAGATTGTCTGCCTGTTTGAATGTGGTCGCAATGGCCTTCTTTATATCGACCAGCTCTGGGTGATCGACTCCGTACAGTGTTGCCAGAATCATCCATTTTGGCAGTGTAAGATCCAGCGATACCAGAACGGACGGGCCAAGAAAGTGAGCTGCCACCGACCGGTGGTTTGTCGGTTTACAAAACGCTCTTGATTTGAGATGTCCGATATACTCTCGTTGCATGTCAATCGTCAAGTACTCGGCTGCTTCATGGTATAGATTGACCAGCCTCGTTGCACAGGCGTAGTTCTGAGGTTCGAACTCCTTCGTGACCGGCAATGACTCCACAGTCAGTGGAAGCTTTTTCGACATTGGAAAAGTTGGTGAAAATCCACACTGGCTCTTAAGGCATAGTTAGAATTTGCTGGTTTGGTTCCCACGATGAGTGTTGCGTTGCGCAAGAGGAAGGGAAGTAGTTCAAAGTAGTGACAGCGTCCTTACAAGAGGAGTCGTCGTACCGCATACAGAAGAATTTCGGTAACTGCTTGCAAGTTTCCAAAGTATGGCGAGGAGAAATTTCAAGGAATGGAGGGAATCAAAGAGAAGATGTTGTTGGGTTTTCGGCGGTAGCAGCTCGTCGACATGGCAGCAAACGGAATCTGAGGATAAGGTGAACTGAACGTAAACGAAGGAAATAACAGCTACTAGTCTTTAAAATCCGTGAATAGGTAAGTTCTAAAATCTCTCCGTGCTTTCCTCTACCTTCGCCTCACTTTGGAGATTTCCGCATCGAAATAAACATATTTGAACGTGTCTATCTTTTGGAGAATGCCTTCCATGTTATGTGCACTACATGCGTTGAATATAGGGATAGTATGTAGTATCTTCGCACTCTGGTGAGTTCTATGTTGGGCCGTACAGTTTAGGAACCGACATTGTCGTGCTCGTCACTTCAAGTTAGGATAGGGAGTGACGTCAACTTGGCGCTGCAACAGGAACAGACAAAAGACCAGATAGGATGGCGAGAGGAAAGCCTACAGAGTCGTAAGAGCAAATAGTCAACAACACCATGAGTGAAGTAAGACCCGCCATGACGTAATGCACATGGTATCATATCCGCTCACGTCCGAGTTGAGAGCCTCGGTCTTTATCATGTTCTCATATCAGGACCATCATGGCAGGGACCTCAAGTCCATGTCAAGAAGCCAAACGGACGCTCCAGAGTCACTATTTCACGCAAGCCAAGCTTCGTATGCACCGTGAATCGCCAGAAACAGTTCGCTCATTGCCAAGTGCTTCGGGGCCAACGCCCGAGCACACACCTCCGGTTTAGCCCCACCGGCGCCGAGAACAATCGGAGACTAGGGTATCCCGTGTGCATCGCATCGGGTAGCTTTAGAGGCGATGAGATTTAGTCTAGGCAATGTCCTGCGTATAGCTCGCGTGCTTCACCTCGACGAATCGCATTGCGTCGCGGGGTCTGGGGCACGCAAAGCAGCCTCACAAGGCAATGTGTGCGAAGACCAGCAGCAGCAGTGAGGGTGAGGCGAGGGGGCGGGCACGGCACAGCCACCCCGGCATTGCCCATTTGCGCCAGCGAGTGGCATGTGGGGGCCGCGTCGCAGTTACAGCGCCGCAATCCCCTGCAACATGCACCTCTTGGAACCGCCGCTTGGCAAACACAGTCCCTGGGGCCCTCCTAAACAACGCCCCAATTACAGCGCACCACAGCGGCACTAGCCACGCCGGACAGGAATACGAAGAATGCGAGACGAAACGCTGCGAAATTGCCCGGCACATCGAAGCAAGCAGGCGTGATGATCAGCGTACAGTGACACGACTTTGACATTTGAGTTGGGATTAGTATCAGTCAAGGAATTATATAAAGGTTGCGCCCGAGTCCGTTTGTCTATTCTCTTCATCGCATTCCAACCACTTTTGTCTGCTTCAAAGACAGAATACAAGACTCCTCAACCTACGTCCGTACACAATCAGTAATTAAGTCTCCCCAACCAACCACATCACGCCAAGATGGTTTTTGGAACTTCCTCCAAGGACAAGGATAACCACGACCGCCCCGAGGTCGCCAACATCCCCCCACAAATCTCGGATCTTCACTGCTGTAAGCTCGACTTCATTAAAACTATCCCATCCCAAGCTAATAATCAATCAGATTCTGAGACCCAAGGCATCATAACCACCAGTACGTTTCTTATTATCCCTGCCTATTGGATTCCTTGGTATTTAACATTGTAAAACGCAGCCATGAATGACCTCCCAGGATATAGAATCACCAAAGTCCTCGGTGCCGTCTATGGAATCACTGTCAGGTCTCGCAATATCGCCGCCGGATTCGCCATGGTCATGAAGAGCATGGCCGGAGGCGAGCTGCGCTGGTTCACATCCATGCTCTACAACTGCCGCAATGACTCGGTCAGTCGCCTGGTCGAGGAGACCCGAAACAGGGGAGGCAACGCTGTCATCGCCATGCGATTTGATGCTGCAGATTTGGGCGGCTTTGCTCAGACTGCTGCTTACGGAACCGCCTGTGTAGTTGAAAGGATTGAAGGTGCCAATGTCGAGGCGCCCCAGCTTCTCACTTCATAGAAGGTGGAGGGGAGAGCCAACCGTGACTTACACGGTCGGAAACCTGAGCAGATGCATGGTCAAGAGGGAAATTAACCCCCTCCTCGGGTTTGAATCGCTCAGTTTGCGCACACAACATGGAATATTACGGGATGGACTATAATAGATTGGGGAGCTGAGGATTTGGGGAGTAATGTCATTGGTCTTTGATGTATTATATTTAGCAGCATGGGGGGTTTTTTTTTTTGCGAGATACCAAATTCGAGCTTGTGTTTGGCCACATTCAACCCCTCCATGATCAGTCGCATGGGAAACTTCAACTCGGTAGCTGAACATCAATTACTGCCAAAGGCGCCGGCCGATCCGATAGAAAGTGTTTGATATTTCTATCTTTTATCAGCTAGACCTAGAAATCCGTGATGAACATCATCTATTATTATATCTGTCAACGATAGCCGTTTCCCCGGGTGTACTTCAAAAGCGCCGACGTCACCGCCGCAACCGTATTTGGTTTGGGGAGGGACATGTGACATGTGGCTTGAGAGCTTATGTCATCCTGAGCTTCCCCAATTCAACCTCCAAAAGCACAAGCTTAGAGAGCTGAGACCGTTGGCCCCTTGGCCTCCGCCACAACATCCCGTCTTTGTTGGCTATTCAGTTATTGACAACCCAACTTGGACAAGACACCTTCCCCTCACCTTCCTACATCCTACGCCCCGACCCGTTGCTCGCAGTCGATCGTTTCCTCCCGCAATTGCTCCGTCGCATCGACAACATGCTCCAGATCCCTCGCTCTTAGCTCCCGTTTCATTATCAACTTCCTTGCACGACTGTCCCACGCTTGATCGCGAAGCTGTCGCAATGGACATCAACACATCCGATCCTAACGGCGACCGCCGCGATTCACTCTCTTCCGTTTCGACCACGAGCATCGTCTTTGACAGAATACAAGAGAAGACGCAGTTGGATGCAAATAAGGAGCACGATCCTCTCATTTTCGACGAAGATGATCCGCTCAAGGATGACTCCGACGATCTGGAGACTGGGCCCTTCCTCGGTCCTGGCGCTGCCTTGCATCGCAAACCTATGGATAAGGGCTTTCGTCGCATTCTGATTATCATTGGTGCCGTCTTCGTCGCTGCATGGTTCGGCGGCTTGGCCATCTTTGTTGTCACTGGCTCATATCGCCACGAGAGCGATACTGAACACGATCCTGATGCCGCAACTCGAGGCTCGGGCAAGTCGCTCACCATGGATCAACTCTTCGATGGTTCCTGGACCCCTTCTTATCACACACTCAGCTGGGTTTCCGGTCCAAGTGGGGAGGATGGCCTTCTGCTTGAGGTTGGCGCCACTGGCAAGGATTACATGGTCGTCGAGGATGTCCGCTCTCAGAAGGACACCATGACGACCGGAGACGCAAGCACCAAGATCGCCAAGTCGCGCACTCTCATCAAGCAGCCCTTCTTCCAGTACGGTGGCAGGCAGTTCAGCCCTCAATGGACCAAAGCCAGCCCTGATCTCACCAAGGTCTTAATTGGCATCAACCGTGAGAAGATATGGCGTCACTCCTTCACTGCCACATACTTCATCTTCGATGTTGAGACCCAAACCGCTGAGCCCTTGCTCCCCCTTGACGCCAACGCCAAGGTGCAGCTGGCTACTTGGAGCCCCCAAAGCGACGCCATCTCCTTCACACAGAACAACAACCTCTACATCCGACGCCTGACTGGCAAGAAGGATGTCATCCAGATCACCACGGATGGCGGCCCGGAGTACTTCTACGGCATTCCTGATTGGGTTTACGAGGAAGAGGTCTTCGGCGACAACAGCGCTACTTGGTGGTCCGAGGATGGCAAATATGTGGCCTTCCTCCGCACCAACGAGACCGGAGTGCCCGAGTTTCCTGTCCAATTCTTCATCAGCCGTCCGAGCGGCAAGGTCCCGGGCGAGGGTGAGGAGTCGTACCCTGAAGTTCAGCAAATCAAGTACCCCAAGGCCGGTGCTCACAACCCTGTGGTTGATCTTCTGTTCTACAGTCTCGAAAAAACAGATGTCTTCTCGGTCCCCGTTGAAGGCGCCTTCGAGGATGATAACCGGATCATCAACAACCTGATTTGGGCTGGCGACAAGGCTATTGTCAAGGAGACGAATCGGGTCAGCGATATCCTCAAGGTGGTTCTCATCGACCTCGGGGCTCGCAGTGCCAAAACCCTCAACACCATCGATGTTAACAAGATTGACGGAGGTTGGTTTGAGATTTCGAACAAAATGACATACATCCCTGCCGATAAGCAGAAGGGCCGTGAGCATGACGGATATGTAGATACAGTCATTCATGACGGCTACGAGCACATTGGGTACTTTACCCCTCTCGATAACCCGGACCCTATCCTACTCACTTCGGGCCCTTGGGAGGTCGATGATGCTCCTTCGTCAGTTGATATTGAAAACAACTTGGTCTATTTTGTGGCCGCTAAGGAGTCATCCATCCAGCGCCATGTGTACTCGGTCAAGCTGGATGGCACTGACCTCAAGCCTCTCACTGACACTTCTCAAGAGGGTTACTACGGCGCGTCTTTCTCGACCGGCTCTGGCTTCGTTCTTCTGTCCTATCGGGGCCCCAAGGTTCCCTTCCAAAAAGTTGTCTCTACCCCATCCAACCCCCACGCCTACGAGCATCTCCTCGAGGACAACGCTGCTCTGGCCGACCGTGCCCGCCGACACGAACTCCCCCTCCTCAACTATGGCACTCTGGACCTTGGCGACGGCGTTGAAGTCAACTACGTTGAGCGTCGCCCGCCTCACTTTGATTCCAAGAAGAAGTACCCCGTCTTGTTCCAGCAGTACTCTGGACCTGGCTCCCAATCTGTTACCAAGAGATTCTCCGTCGACTTCCAGTCCTACGTTGCTGGAGCCCTTGGTTACCTTGTAGTAACCGTTGACCCTCGCGGCACTGGCTTCAAGGGCCGCAAGTTCCGCGTCGGCGTCCGCAACAAGCTCGGCCTTCTCGAATCGAAAGACCACATCGCTGCGGCTGCTACCTTCGCCGCCAAACCCTATGTCGATGCCGAGCGCCTCGCCATCTGGGGCTGGTCCTACGGCGGTTTCACCACGCTCAAGACACTCGAGCAGGACGCCGGTAAGACCTTTTCCTACGGCATGGCTGTTGCCCCTGTCACCGACTGGCGCTTCTACGACAGCATCTACACGGAGCGATACATGCGCACCCCACAGGAGAACGCGAACGGCTACGACGCTTCGAGGATCTCCAACGCCACCGCCCTCGGCGGCAACAAGCGTTTCCTCCTCATGCACGGCGTTGCAGACGACAACGTCCATTTCCAAAACTCCCTGACCGTTCTCGACGAGCTTGATCTCGCTGGCGTCGAGAACTACGATGTTCATGTCTTCCCCGATAGCAACCACAGCATCTACTTTCACAATGCCAATCGCATTGTCTATGATAGTAAGTCTTTTATCCACCAATTCCGTGATTCGCATTCGACTGCATACTAACGTCAACGCTTCAATAGAGCTGAGAAACTGGCTCATTAATGCTTTTAATGGCGAGTGGCTCAAGATTGCTGATCCCAAACCTATCAATAACAAGAAGAAGCGTGAGGTTGTGGAGGAGGCGGCCATTTAACTGCTTAGCCGGATACAGGACAACAACAACAACACTCGGCATTATATAACAACATGATTATTAGATCGAGGAGATTGGGCGTTTGGTTAAACAGCAACTATAGTGGATTTTCCAATTGGGAGTCACGGCGTTCGTTTCTTTTAATTAGGCAATTAAGTGTAACAACAAAATTCAAGAAGAAATTGATGTACTATCATACACATACAACGACACGAGTTATGTTCTTCCCGGCCGCAAGTTTAAATCTGAAACGTCATCCTCAAGTCTACCCGCAAGATCCTGAGTTCAAGCAAATCGCTCACAAACCCAACCCCTCAAGCCTCCACCGACGTCTCCCGCGTGGAAAGAGGCAAACTATGATTACAGGGTCATGAGTCCAAAGCAATGCCCGAATCCTCCTCGGCTCGCACAGATGGCGATTGGGTCCAAACTCCCGCATCCTTTAACTTAGAGTATCGTGCGTCATGGGGTACCATATCTGGTCTGGAGACGACTGGGATCCAGCTCCACACCGGTACCTGCATCTAGAAGCCGTAGCCGGTGGGCTGCGGCGCGAACCCGTTGGTCTGACCATAAGGCGCAGGCGACGGGCTGCTACCAGTAGGTCCGGCTGTGATCATTAGACGAGAGGCGCCGAGAATAGGAGTGTTGTCCTCCGTCGTCTCCTGCTCCTTCTCCTTGGACTTGCGAGCCTCGTTATCAGCCTTGAGAGCGGCAAGGTCCTTGGTCTGCTGGCACAGAAGGTTGATCATATATGGCATGGAGAAGTCCATGAGGCCATGGCGCCAAGAAAGCTCAAGCACAAGATCGGGGCGGATGAGGTCGTAGCAGGCATAGAGCATGCCGGTGTAGCATTCCCGGTGACCAATATCGACGAACTACACATGTCAATGTCAGTGATGATGAACAAATGAGATTTTAAGATCACTAAACTTACGTATTGAAGGAGATCGCTGACTACGTCGGTCTTAGCGGAGAGTGCAGCGGTCTCAATGGCATCCTTGTACAGCTTGTCCTGCTTTGAGAGGGCAATCGACTTCTCCCAGCGCTTGTTCTTGCGGTAGATGTTAGCGGCAATCTGGCGGAAGAAGATCAAGTCGTGCTTCTCGAGGCGAGCAGCGAGCTCAACAGCATCGTAGTTGTCATAGTTCTGCACAGAGTCGCGCAGAGTCTTGTAGTCCTCTTCCTCGATAAGGAGGTCGTTGACAGCCTCGTTGACAATGCGCTTGTTTTGTGACTGGACATTGAGAAGGAAAGGCTTGATGAGAGGAAGGTCGTCGTTCTTCTGGAAGATCTTAACAACACGGTTGACATCAATGCGAGTAGTCAGGGTCGCGAGCAAGTCGGTGAGCAGAGATGGGTGCTGCTCAACGTAGAACTTAATCGCACGGTAATAGATCTCCAGGTTGGCAACCTTGACCACAATCTCCTTGAACTGCTGGTGATCCCAGGAGTTCTCGGGTCGCTCAATAACAGCAAGAGCCGCGTTATCAAACTCATCGTAGTGGTAGTAGCAGAAGACCAGCTCGGGCCACAAGTTGGCTTCCTCGCAGGCCCGGATCATCTTGGGCATGTTCATACGAGACCAGAAGATCTTAATGTGTTCCATCAGGCGGTCGGGGTGGTACCTGGATAGAGCAATACCCAGCTCGGTGAACATGCCCATATGGGCACGTTCAAGACCGAGACCCTGCTCGAGAAGGCTAATAAGCTCATCAAAGTAGCCGTTGCGCTCATACTCCTTAACCAAAGTCTGAAGCTGCTCAGCATCAACAATAAGGTTAAGACCGCAAATCTGAGCAAGACGGAACTCCTTCTTATTCACGCAGGCTTCGTGGACCTGCTTCCACACCTTAATGTTGTTGGCTTTGCGAGCGCAATCAACAGCAGCCTGATAATCGCTGAGGTGGACCAGAGTAGTGGCGAGCTTAGCCCAGTTCGAGATGCTGGTGTAGAAGATCTTGGAAGCCTCAAACAGACCCTCTTCATAAGCCTTGTCGCCAGACTCCTCGATGTTGGCAACGTTGGTGGCTCGTAGGAAGTCCTCAAGCTCGGAAAGCTGATCCAGACGAGCGTAACAGAAGGCAAGAGCAGTGTCGATGGCAGCCTCGCGAAGAGTCTTACGGGCCATGCGGAGATACTTGACAAGATCCTCATTCTTACCGGCGTGGGTAGCGATCTCGATGACTTCCAAGTAGTTGCTGGGATCGGCAGCCTTGATGTACGATTCAATACCGTCAGAAACACGGAGGCCGTCGAGCTGAGCCTTAGCAACCTTGCTCCAGACCTCGGGGAGATCAACCTCCTCGGCGTAACCCTGGGCACGATCAATGCTAACAACGTGGTCAATGAGGATATCGACAGCAGCACTCTTGTTGTCGGCCTTCTTGTAGATCTCAAACGCCTCCTCAAACAGACCAACCTCAACGCAAGAGGTAGCAATCTCATCGGCGTTGTAGTTGTCTAGCTTGTGGATGTAGTCCATCACTCGGCCCTTATCAGCCTTAGCGGCGGTGAACAGAAGCAGGTTCTGAAGGTTCTGGTTGTCGCTGAAAGGCGAAGGCTCCAAGACGATCTTCTCAAGAAGCTCAATAAGCTCGAGGGGCAGATCATTCTCGAGGAAGGCAGAGACAGCAATGGAGACCTTGGCAGGGTCATTGGCCTCAGGAACAGCGGTAGCAGTGACCTGGTCAACAACAGAGCGGCGGTGAATGTTGTTCTCGCTCAAGACGAAGCGCCACAGATCATTGTCGCCACGCTCCAGGAGGTAACGGGCCTGAGCTCGGTACATTGAGTTCTCGTTGGTGATGTTGACAAGCTCAAGGTCGTTCTGACCCTTGGAGTAGGCGATGTAGGCCAGGTTGGGGTCTCGCTTCTCGCAGTACTTACCAACCGTCAGGGTATCGTACTGGTCGTTCTCCTTGAGGAACTTCTCAGGGTTGTTGTTGGAGTCGATGTAAATCTTGGCAAGAGCGTTGAAGACGGCCTGCTGCTGGTTACCAGCTTGGAGAGTGGCCTCGAGGAAGGGAAGCAAGAGCTTGAGGCGGTTGCGGGACTCCACCTCGGAGACGAGCTCGTCAATGTTGATCTCTTGAGCATTGACAGTGCTGAGGAGTTGCTTGATAATATTCTCATCGCAGTCAACGTCAAGAAGACCACCAACAACGGCAGGGGTTCGCGAAGGGTTGACACGCTGGACATAGGACTCAATGGCTTGGAACTGCTGGTTCTGGTAGAGGTAGAGGATCAAGTCGTGAACAAAGTTGAATCGGTCGCAAACGATGATGAGGGGGAGCTGCTCGGGCAGCTTGGCCTCCTTGAGGAAGTTCTTCACCTTCTCGGGGTTGTATGCGTTGCTATCGCGGCAGATGCGCTCAACCTCGTTGAATTGGCCCATTTTGGTAGCAGCCTCGATGTACTTGAAGTGAACATCCGCATCCTCAGATAGGTTGACAACACTACCAAGGTAGTAGAAGAGACCCTCAGCAGTCTTGTACTTCTCGAACAGATCAATCAGGCGAACGGCACCGAGAAGTTCAGAGTACTTGGTGGCAATGGTGACAACGGACTGAAGGTTCTGTCGAATGTTGTGCTTCATCATGGCGTCTAAGCAATCAAGGGACTGCTCAACAGACAGCTTGCCAAAGAAGTTGGTCAGGTACTCGGGGTTAAAGTTAGGAGAACCGGGGATGTTGACGATGACACGCTTAATGGCCTCGGGGTCTTCATACAGCTCCAAGGCCTTCTGGGCGAGACCTGCCTGCTCGCACAGCTGGGCAATACGGCCCTTATCGAAGTGAGTGAACATCTCGTTTCCAAGGATGGCCTCGGCAACCTGAGGTGCGTGCATGAGGTTCATCTCCAAGAGACGGGTCTGGAGGCGGGCATGCTCAGGCTTGTTCTCCTTCAGAGCATCAAGAAGGAATGCGGTGGCCTGTTGGACCATACCCTGAGCCTGAAAGATGTCGCAAACACGCTCGAAGTCGACCAAGGGGCCCTGCTCGCTGTTGGCGAGGGCAGTGGCGAACTCGGCACCCTTCTCGGGGTTGACACGGATAATGTGCTGCAAAAGTTGGATATAGTCGGGCTGGTAGCCTGCTTGGGCAGCGTATGGCAGGATCTTGTCGAATTGACCAGTCTCGGCGAAACCAGCAACAACCTTCTGGGGAACATTGGCCTTCAGGTAGATGGTGAGGGCCATGCTCACATCATAGGGACGAACCATGTCACCGAGCTGCTCAGAGCAGTCCAGCTTGCCCTCCTTGAGCCACTTCTCAAGTAAGTGCTTCCGGTTCTGCTGGAGAACAGGCTGGGCCAGCTCGAGAGTCTCGTGCGTGTTCAGAGATCCCTTGTCGAGGAGCATGCCAAAGTATTGCAGGGTGAATGCCATCTGGCCTGGCTGGGCAGGCAGTCGCTTGAACTTCTCGATCGTGTCAGGGGTTCGCAGGAATCCTCGGGGGAGTTGGCGGCGATCTTGGCGGCCTCCAGGTAGCTGCCGGAGTTGAACAGCTGCTCGAATTGTCGGGCGTAGAGGTTGTCGGCACCAGGGAGGCCAGCTCTTGAAGCCATCTTGATAGCCATCTCAGTGTTGGCAGGGTTCTGAAGAAGGTAAGGAATGACATTGGCATCATCAATGGTGACAAAGAGCACTTGGCCCTTTCGGTTGATACCGACGATGCCCGAAGACTCGTTATCGGTACAGGTGGTGAAGATGGTCTCGCTCGAAATTCGGTTCATGAATATGCACGAGGCGGTCTCAAGGTCGTAGAGGTGGATGAAGCCGTACTTGGTGACCATGTAGATGACACCATATCTTTGGGAGACCTGGAGAGCAACGGGGAAGTCATTGGTCGCCTCGGGAGGGAAGAACATGTCAACAGCCTTCTTCTGGAAAACGGGGTTCGACTCAGCGTGGTCAACTTCGACGATGTGGAGCTTAGCTCCAGTAGCTGTCCGCACCGCGAAGCTGAAGAGCTTCGTGTCTTGAGGAGCACCCTCCAATCGAAGAGTGCCGAAAGCTGCAGCATGACCCTCGATGGCCTGACTGATTCCTCGGTCCTTGGAGTATAGCTGCATAGCGCCGACAACACGACCTTGCTGGGATGAGATGCCCACGACAACCATCCACTTGCCGTCGGCATTAACACGGTAGTTGATGATCTGGCAACCCTGTTTTTATTGTGGTTAGAGGCAGACCAAAGGGTGGGGGATTGGGGGGTAACGAACGTTCAGGTTGGCGTTGCGCTCAAAGACCTTGACGGGAGAATCTTGGCCTGCATCGTACACATCCCAGTGGTAGACGCTTGAGGTGGTGACGAGACCGAGAGTGGTGTCACTGATCCACTTCCAGAACTGGACATCTTCGTTCATTGTGCATGACTTGAGCTTCTTCTTCTGCTCAAGATCGAAGATCTGGAGTGTGCGGGACTGCGCCTTTAGGGCAATCACTTGTCGGTTCCAGTGCATGATGGCACTGTCGGCCTTGATTGGCCGACGGGTGACGTTGTTGCCATTCTTGAGCTCGACAATGACGACCTCGGGCTGGGCGGCTTCGCTCTTCTTTTCTCGGATACATACGTACGAGTCGGACTCGAGTGTCTAAGCAAAGGTCAGGGGTCAGCATGATAGGCCTGGATGTCTGGAGAATCGGGGAGGATGGTGCGCTGGGACAGGCGGACGTACGCAAGAGTTAAAGCCGATGCTCTGAGTGTCCACGCCCACGTTGCTGAGCTGGACGAGCTCCTGAAACTTGATGGGCAGAGGCGCCATGACGCCGGTGTAGCCGATTATCAGGTAATATGGACCGTCGTCGACTCGATGCTGCTAGCCTCGGGAGCTGACGAGGATGGAGGGGGACGACGAGATGCGGTCAATCTCGGATCGACCAGAGATTAGGTTCGAGGCTCGTTGAGAGAACAGATTGGTGGAAGCTTCCATGCGCCGCGTGGCACGGGCAGAACGGAAGCAACTGGAAATCGAAACACGGCGCGCAGAAGATCGAGGGAAGGAAAGGAGGAAGAAGGATGTGACGACTGGGTATCGCGTTCGTGAGCTGCTGATGGCGAGCAGACGATGTCGTCAAGGTCGTCGAGGTGGGAGGTGGAGATGAGAGATGAGAAGGATGAGGGTGATGTTGTTTGTTGGTAAGGAGAGGCCAAGGAGGTCACTTTTTGGGTTACCTGTTCTGTTCCCTTGCGACTTGGGCAAAGGCAGGACCAGGGCAGGTGAAGCACTGGGTACGTACCATTTGTGGCTGGTTCCCGGCGGTACCTCTGGCCAAGTTGCCACCGACCGCACTATGGCTGTATACCTTCCACGGCCTCCAGGTACCTTCCACTGTAATTAGGCTGCTCTGATTCTCCTTCCAGGCGTGGGTGGGACGTGCTACAGTGTCGACAATCCACTGGCCGACACTGGCTAGCACCTGCCAGCACCCACCCACCCAGCACTTGGCAAGCACTTGGTGGGGGGGTGGCCGCCAGTCAAATGCGCGGACAGCACCTCAGCAAATGATATCGCGCAGCACCAATGATATTCCGGTCCGCCGCTCTATTTGTGTGCTTGGTTCCGTGGCGAGCACCCAGACGCCTCTGCATCGAGCGTGTGTGCGGAAGGAGCGAAAAGGGGCAGCCTAGAAAGCTCCCAAAAATACCATTCTCGCTAGCTTCGCCTGGTACCTTACAGGAACAGGTCCACTTTTTCCTTCACACAGGCTGACTGAGGTTTAATGAATCGCATTGATGACGGGCGTTGAAATGCCCTCGTGCAATAATGTTTCGACATTGTGATCAATGACCAGCCTAATTCAAGTGCATACGGCAGCTCTCTCGTGATCACGGGATCCCCAAATTGCAGAGAACACAAGGAGCTCAATTCCGTCTATCAAGAGCTTGATCTAGTTGTTTCCGAACCACCAGCCCTAGAACGAGCGGCTCACTATTGTAATTGACGCCCAGCCCAGCAGTATCACAACTCGGGAAAAATGCCGTCACCGTACCACAAGGAGATCAATTGAACATGAGGTTTCGCATTGAACACAATGCCCAGAAAGTGGAAGCCTGGGTCACGTGTGGATTACTGCACCTGACTGACACAGCCTTCTCTAAACCTACAGGGTGTTATTTGCACTCGGCATGCATTCAGTCCAGACATTTCAATGTTATGCCAGTCCCTTGCTTAGCTATAGTCATTCTCCGACCACGATTGACCCAAGGGGCATATGTCACTCATCACCACAACTGCGATGGATGGTCGTCATTAGTGTGGATCTCCTTGAAGACATCCCTGCTTGTCTCAGCGGGCCTTAAGCCAAGCTCGCTACTTGCTTTGTTCTACAATACACCGGCTCCCTCGACTGCTCTAATGCGGATATTATGAGCCTCACTCTAGGTCCTCGCACTCCATCAGTCTGATCAGCTCCCAAGTCCTCAATTCTTCCTCGTCAGTCCCATGATAAATATACGTATCCCATGAAGTGTCAGAGATTCGACAATTTTGACTTTGAGTGCCTCCCAGGAAAAATACAAGACTGACAAGCAGCCTAGACTAGTGGCGTATACCTCTCAGCCATGTTGCGACAGCCCCAACATCGAATCCGTGTAAGGGTCTCGAAAGACTCAAAAAGGGCGATTCAAGCTCCAACATACCGCGTCCTCTCCAAGATTGTCATTGTGGTTCTCTAACACCTGAATGGTGCTCTCGTAGGACTTCTGATATCCAGAAATCTGTCACGTCAAATGTTGCTGGTCAATATGGTGCGTGACAGCAACTTCGTCGCCTTCAAACTCGTCACAAAACGGGCACTTGACCGCGGCCACGCCTTGTCCCGCGCCGGATGAGCTCTCTCGTGGTGGCTCCTCCAGCTCGGGCATGAAATCGGCCAAACTCCGCGGCGGTGGACCCTCAGGAAACTCTTCGTCATATCTCACATCCGTATACCTCTGGGAGAACCTCGACGACGACGCCGTGGCCAATGCCGCCGGCTCGCTGCTGCTGCTACCCCCCATGCGCTGGACCCGTCCCACCTGGCCGTCAGAGAGCCGCACTTTGATTCCTCGTGGGTGGTTTCCCCGAGTGAGGATATCTTGGACGACCCCTTTAGTCTCTTCGCCTGTGGGCTGGTCCTCCTTCAGGATAATAAAGACGGATGCCCCAGGGATGACTTGCCGCACCGTCGGCACAGTACCAGCGGCTTGCTGGGGTGTTGGTGGCGGGCCCTGGCGGGACTGCCGAGACTGGCGAGGCGGCCCACGTTGATTTGGCCTCTCAGGGCGTGGCTGGCGGTTTCTTGGGCGATTCATAGTGTCCTAAGCAATCACTTTATCTTGAGGATATGAGAATGCAACAAGTAGTTGTCATTCGTGATGGGACAAAGAAATGGAGACACAGTCCATGCAAGCCAGCTAGTAACTAAATCCCAAGGGGGTGTGGAGAATTCTCTTCCCTGACTAACCTGCGTACCCTATAGCATATCCATGTTCCAGACCAAATTCACAATTTGTTCGCTTCTGTCCTCTAGCCAGAAAGGCAGCCAGCACTATTCTATTCAAACTTTCTTATTTGCTGGGTTTTCAGGCTGCCTTTGCTACTGTCTTCGTACCTTCTCTCCTTGATCAACTTTACCAATCCCCAATTGCCCCGTTCCGCCAAAACTTTGGTATTCACTTGCTACGCGGTGACCGGAGGTTGATCGACATGGATAGCATGATCCCCACGTAGCTTAAATTTCCAGGTCAGAGCTTTTCATAATGAGTTGATTATATGTAATGATAATACTCCTTCTGAGGAGAGTTGGTCTTTTAAATCCCAAGTTGAATATGTCCAGTTCTTATCAACCGTCTAATAATACCAAACGCCGTCCATGAAAGCGCGAACGCTATATTTTCCATCTATTCAATGTTCGCCCAGAAATAATAACCCATGAGTGTATCGTTAATTCGAAATAATTTAAACCTCTCCGGCTTTCACAGTGGCCTTCTCACGAAGGTCCTTCCAACCCATACCCCAAGAGGAAAGGAACATGAGGCATGCCGCAGCAATAGCGAGGTAGAATGTCGAATCTACACCCTTCGCATACGCGGCGAGAGCTTGCGGAACGTCTTGTGACGGAACAACCTTTCTGACACCCGTGGCGCCAGCATTGATGATGAGCTCTGCGCTGAGATGTGGAAGGCGAGAAGTGAGCTCATTCTTGAGCTTGTTGTTGAAAATTACGTTGGCAATAGAGATGAAAACAGCACCACCAAACGTTTGCGAGAAAACGAGAACCGCTGTGGCGATTGATATCATCTCGGGCGCGGCATTGGCTTGGATCGCAATAATGGGCATCTGCATTCCAATACCTCGTCCGAAACCTACCAGGATCTGGTAACCAGCCCATGTAGCAGTCCGAGTGCCCGGTGATAGAGTTGAGAGGAGTCCGGCACCAATGGACAGGATAATGCCACTAAGAGCCGCAAATGGGAGATAGAACCCCACCTTTTGAACTATTTCTTGTCAGAGACCAAACTACTTTGCTCACGGTCAGATGTAACTCACCAGTTATACCGATACCGACAGCAGCGACGAGCTGACTGAGGATGCTGGGAAGGAGATTCACACCACTGGTGAATGGCGAGGCATCCTTCACGGATTGGAAGTAAATAGGGAGATAGTATGCCGTAATGAATACCGAAGTGAAGAGCAGCATCATTGTTAAGCACGATGACCAAATTTCCCGCTTTCGAATGACAGGCAAAGGAATCATGGCAAGCTCGCCAACTCGGTGTTCCCAGTAGATAAAAATAATGAGGGTGACGGCGCCGCCACAGAATAGTCCAATGATTTTTGGGGATCCCCATGGATAGCCAATACCACCCCACTGGAGGGCCAAGAGGAACATGATTGTACATGGTGCAAAGATGGCGAAGCCTAGAAGGTCAAATTTCGTCTTCAATATACTGATGATCGATTCGTTTGTGGGAACAACTCGATCAGGGACATCCACCAGAAGAATTAAAATGGTGCCAATGGCTCCGATGGGAAGGTTGATATAAAAGCCTAATGGAAGTTAGCATCCAGGATCTTCCTCCGACGGTGACTTGATATACGAACACCATCGCCAAGTCGTGTACTCGGTGAGAGCACCACCGACCAATGGACCAATCACAAGCCCAAGTTGGGCGAACCCCATTAGCAGGCCCATCAGAGGGGGCCGCTTTTGCATGGGTACCGAGGCCGCGATGATTGTGAAAGCACCGTTTTGAATACCAGAAGCTCCAATCCCGGCAATTGCTCGACCAATAATCAACATCTTGGATGATGTTGCAACACCGCAAATAAGACAACCCAATTCGAAAACGAAGAGAAATCCCAAAAAAAGCCGCTGGGTAAATGGTCAGTCGAAACCACCTGGAGAAGAATGGGAGTGGATATGGTACCTTTGACTTGAAGTAGGTGTACATTTTGCCAGAAACTGGCTGGAGAGCAGCACTATCTACATGTTAGCGAATGGAAGACTGTCGCAAAAATGGCAACTTACCTAGCCAGATTGTATGCGCTGCCATACCAACCAATATCAGCTAAAGAGTGGAATTGCTCGGTGATGCGGGGAATAGCCTGTGGGACAAATCAGAAATACATTTTTTGGACCAGAATACAATGAATCATACCGTTGTGATGATTGACATGTCCAACAACATGAGAAATGCCCCAAGAGTAATGGAAATCATCAAGCTGGACAACTTCCAGCCAGTTACATAGACATATTCCTCATCTTCTGGTGTTGCATCATCGGTTTGCTTGTCATCGGTGTTGGCATTTTCATCGCACAATGTCGCTGTCAAAGAACCGTTTTCGGGTTTTTCGTCGTTCAACACAGGTTGCGACTTGTCAGTCGTTGGAAGCGACATTGTGTTGGATTGACTGATGGGTTGTTGGTCTTGGGAGATGGTGCTTATTCCAAGAACCATCAAGACTCTGAGAGTGCGGCAGCTCTAGAGCTTTAATACGTAGGCCCATGTCGATGCCAGACCACACGCATATTGCTCTTTAAGGCTGAATTACCCCGTACCCTGGCCACTGTCACCCAAGATGTGTTGAAGGTGTGCATGGTGGATCTACGGGATTGGAGTGGAAGCCGAACCCCGTACCGCCGGTCCCAACTGGCCAATCATAGACGACAATGACGGTGTTTTTGGGTGTAAGCTTGGCAACGGTCCCCCGTAGGACCGGTCGTCAACGTAACGTCCGACAATGAGAGATCGTCCTGGGCTCGCCTGATTTCGGAAGCTTACATGTCGTTCTCGCATCCGGGGGAAATCCGATCCTAGAATTCCCAGGGTCCGAAGACGTCTGTCATCCACGTCATGTCGCCAAAATCCATGGTGTTAGGGTCTGGCAAACTGAACCCGGCTTGCGTTGCATCCGTGGCCACGACTTGCTGAGCAGCGTTGGGCACGCCCTGGCCCTGGTCTTGGCTATTGGGTGTTGGTATCCCTCCCAAATGCCTCGAAATGGCAGGCTCCCACGAAGTTCGAATGTTGCGCATGATTTTGGCACCCTTGATGAACAGAGAATCTTCACCTTGCTCTGATTTTAGGTGGTAAGCTGCATCTAGGCGAACAAACATTTCAATGGTTTGATCTAGTAACGAAAGGAGATCTGCTGTGTTCCTGACCAGGTCCTTGTCCCAAGCTGGATCTTCTGAAGTCGTAAGCCTGTATAGGGCAACTTGGACTTGAGATAGCTGGACGTAGACAGCAAACGGTGATCCTGGCACCTCCTGGATTGGCAAGGACAAAAAGAGATTGTACCAAGCGCGCACAGCCTTGAGGCAAGAGTACATGCTTTCAACGCGCTGTCGGGTAGGAATGGATTGCATAAAGAGACCCACGGAATGAACCTGGATCTCGGCACCAAGCATATGTGCTTGCAATACCTCTGGGTATAGCAGTTAGCGCCTGCAAGTAAGGGACGAGGCTAAGGGGCGGAATTGACTGACGGTTCGGAACGAGGTTCGGTGGCAGATCATCTCGAATTTCTTGCAATTTAGAGAGCATTCCTTTCTTAAAGACGTATGTAGGAGCTTGGGCTGATTCTCCCATTACGTCTCGCACCAATAGTTTCTGGGCTTCTTCGGCCACGAGTTGGTATTTGATGAAGGTCACCAAGATCTCATCTGAGGGATGCTCTCTTTCTCTCTCCAGGGCCTTGAGGCAGTCCTCCATGTGGGGAGTCCAGCGAAGAGTATCCATTTTTCCAATGAAGGAAGTCATCCTAGAGGAATTAGCTAACGGACCTGGAATGAAGCACGCAACTTACACCGAAGTTAAAAACCAGAGTGCTAGGACGGCCCTCCGTTCCTCCATTGTTCGCAGCCTAGGTGCAGGTGGACGACCTCCCCACACCTTGAAGCACACGGTAAAGTATTGTTCTTCGATAGGAGCTCTCGTCAAGCTAAGGTCGTATATAATAGCAATAGCTAGCTGTGAATAAGTGATTATAAAGGGCCTCGTGCCGGGCCCTGAAGTCATTGTTGCCCTGCATAATAGTTAGAAGGAAAGTTAAAAACAAGAAAGCAGGTGTTAACATACCAAGCCAGGTAGGCAATGAGACCGAGCAAAACATCCATGGTTCGTTCATGTGCAATGATGATTCGCCTGGCAATCTCATCACGTACACGCTCTTTCAAGATGAGTTGCTGTGGAGTAGACATGGAAGTAATGTTCATGATACACAGCCACAAGAACGGACGTTCCTCACGCAAAGACGCTGCCGTGGTGTCGTGATGAATTACCATGAACGGAAAGTTTTGTAGCCAACCCCGGAACTTGTCGAGGTAGATCTCAGCTTCAGCAGGTGTTGGTTCTGGTAGCTGATAGGTATCGTTGATGTCTGGTACGACGGAGACCGGCGCCCCCTCTACCGGGTTGGTACCCGCAAAGGAATGGGACATCGAAGGCGGCACAGCTTGGGTTGTGGACGAGGTCGCCGCGGCAGCTAAAGAATCAAGGCGACTAGTAATGGTCATCGAGTTTTCAGCGTATGGAATTGACCCAGGCGATGGAACACTATTGGAGCTGGTGGTCTGAGACGCCCGGAGTATGGAAACTAGGTCATCGAGCTTCTCCTCCAACTGCGCCGTTCTGGAAGCTGTGGCTTTCTTTGCGACGCGCTTTCTTGTCGTAGTCATTGGCTGACAGTGCTTCCCCAGACGATGGCACCGTTCACACACTTCCCCATCCGGCCTGAGAATGCATTTGCACTTGGCGCGCGAACAGTTGGTACACGAGCGACCATATCCTGCTGGGGTACCGGCAGAGCTGCCTGCCTCAGTTGTTGGTGCCATGACGTCGGATTTGGGTTTCACATTCGATGGGCTTGGAACCATAGAGCGACGATGGACAAGTGGCTTGACGAAGTCCGATCGCCGAAAACAGACAGCAGGAATTCACCAGGATCAAGCGGATGAGCGTTTCTGAAGAGGGTAGATGGACGGGCTTGGGCGCCCAATAATCCAGAGGTGGGTTTGGTGAGAACGGGATTGAAGTCAGGTGGTCTGAATACCGGTGGGGGCCCCGTCAATATATTGACCTGGACCGGAAATCGGATTTTAGCTAAGACCGGCGCCCCCTTGTAAGGTGGCTGACACCGTCAAAGGTACTCACACATTCTGGTTCGATGAATTTGAACCGGATTCCGGCTCAAATACTGCTCCATTGCAGATGTTGGTACCAACATGGTGGTGTTGGTCGTTGCCCTCATATCTGGGCTGTTGTGTTTTTTTTTTCGACCCGGGTGGGCCGGACTTTGTTGTTTGACCGAATCGACCGGACAAAATCACCTTGGTGACTATCACAAAACGAAATCCCAAGTCGTCTGACGCACTTGGCCTTATTTTTCGTCGTTCTGACTCATCTCGGGGAGACCTTCTCTGGCATCATAGGGTTGACCATTTTTTCGCTGTTCTTCACTTCCCTCAGCCAATACCCAGTATTTACCTTGCTACCTTGGATTCCGTGGCATTTCGGGCCAAAGCTATCGGACGATGACGGCCTACAAATGAATACCTTCATAAGGCTGTGCCAAGAAAGCAGGAACTATTTAGTTGGTGCCTTCACGTACGGTCAGCCCCTGATTAGGCCCTCGTGGTCTGGTCAAGCTTTTCGAATGATCCTCGCCCCCGACCATGGATCCTTGATGATCTTTCGACGAACCCCCGGCGCACGCGTGGCTTGCACGGGCAGATCTGTGCCACGAACTCCGGTCGAGATCTGATAAGATATGCGAGAGCGAGAACGACGGGAACGAGAGACCGGCTTTGGGCCCAAAAGGGAATAGACCAGATCATGACTAAGAACGGTTTTGGCAGGCCTGGTTGGCTACCAGATGTAGTGACCAAACTCTTGTTGATTGGCTGCTGTTAATCGATGCAAAACGGGGCCAATCAAAGCCGATGTTTCCCGCTCGTTTCGATTGTGGCATGCCCAACTCAATTCACGTCACAGGACCGTCCTCAATTCCTCAATTCCTCCACCATCATCAACATCGTGCGCGCTCCTCCCATCCGGTCCCGACGCCCCTAGTTCGCCATGGCTGCCCCAACCGTCGTGGCAGCTGAGCTACTGCCACGATTCCTCCTCCCGCGTCTCAGCTGGGGTGCTCCTCTCGTCGCATCGCGGGCTGCCCTACCCTTTGCTACCACCCAGCCGGGTAATCAACGACGGCCATTTTCGGCTTTCCAGGCTGGTCCTGCTGCCCGACAATGCTCTCGAAATGTAGAGAGCTCAATTCTCCGACGGGCCTTTCATGCCACAGTTCAGAGGCACCGTGACCACCACTTTGATACGCTGAAGTTCGTCAAGCGATTGCAAAGTGAGGGATTCACCGAGGAGCAGTCGGTCGCCATGATGAAGGTCCTCAACGACGTCATCGAGGAGAGGTGCACCATCCCCACGATGTCCATCCGCACACTCATTGATTCTAATTTATTCTTCAGCATCCAAAACCTCACCCGAACAATGGTCCTCCGCGAGGACGCCGCCAAAGCCACCTATACCCAAAAAGTCGACTTTGCCAAGCTCCGCTCCGAGCTCCTCTCGGCCGACAGCACCGAGTCCAACACCACCCGTACTGCACACGAGCGCCTCACGAACGATATTGCCAAGTTGAGCAGCCGGCTCCGAGATGAGATCAGCCGGACCCAAGCTAGTGTCCGGCTAGACCTGAACCTTGAAAAGGGTCGCATCCGAGAGGAAGCGGTTGGGCAGGAGCTCAAGATCAAGGAGACGGAAACCAAGATTGAACAAGAAGTCGCAGCACTGCGGGAGAAGCTAGAGCAGGTCAAGTTCCAGACACTGCAGTGGCTGATGGGTGTGTGCACTGGTTTCGCAGCGCTGCTGCTTGGCGCCTGGAGACTGCTCATGTAGGAGCTGATAAGGAGAGTGTCGGGGATGTTCATATTAACCAGATTTTACAATGGGAGGCAAGAAGTGTTAAAAAGTTACGACCTGAACGATGGTCCTTCAATACCTTGGATTATGGAGGGAGGAGTTTTTACGTGGCAGAGATAGTGTCAGCCCGTCACCCTAACGGCAATAGATTTTCTAGAGTCATGAATACCTGAAAAGCAATTTTCTCAACCTCTTGGGGTCACATGGTAGCGAGCCAAGACAGCTGGATACGTAATTAGGTCTTGACGGTCAGCTTGCGCGTTTCATTCAATGCTACTTTTCACATCTGGGCTCTGCCATGTGAAGGAGGTGCGGGTACCCCCACATTTGGATCGTCCGCATTTCTGTTTCATTTGGTGTTGTCCGTAGCCGATGATGTCAAAATGCAAGAGGAGCCTCTCGGTTTTTTCTTTGGCTTCTCTCTCTTTTCTTCTTCTGCTTCTTCTTATCACACCCAAGCCTAATCGCCCAACTAAGCTTCCCAGCGCAATCAACTAGCCTCTTGGGTCCAATCGCCATCATCGCATCGGCCACAACGCCGCGGTGCGCCCTCCGACAACACAACACAACTCGCCCCACCTTCCTCCTCCCCCCACATCCGCCGCAACCCCACCATGACATCGCCGACGGCAGTTCGAGCGGATTGACGGCCAGAGAGACTTGCATATTTTCCCTCCTTCTTCCTTGCTCAAGATCCTATCAAGTCTCTCTTGTTGGCTGCCTTGAAGTCTCGGTTATCTCAGACCGAGAGAATCGGGCTTTTGGTTGTGGGGTACGCAGCTACTTAATTAACTAACCCTTGTCTTCCAAGTTGCAAATCTCCTCGCCATCAACCCTCCATTGCGTATCCTATTAGGCTTCAGTTGTCTTCGAACCCCGCGATTGCCCCAAGCCGTTGCCAACATGTCTTCCAGAGCCAAGGTTTTGCTTCTGGGAAAGATCCAGCAGTGAGTTTTTCGATCCGTCAATGGCTCGCCTTCTGTTTTGAACCCTTGAGAGCTGAACCATCACTCTCTCCAGCGCTCATGGCGCCCTTGCCTCCCTCTCGTGTGTCGTGGACATTGTGACCCCCAAGGCCACCGAGCGTCAGGCCTTCATCGCAGAGGCCCGATCTGGCGCATTCGATGGAATCACCGCGGCGTACCGCACCTTTTCGTCCGTCAGCATCACCGGCCGAATTGATTCCGAGTTGCTCGAGGCGCTCCCCAAGTCTATTGCCTTTATCTGCCACAATGGTGAGTGTGAAATCAAATCAAACACGACTGACAAAGGCCAAAAGTGAGCTGCTGGTTAGGCGCAGTTGCTAATCTATAATGTTCATCATTGTCAAGGCGCTGGCTATGACCAGATTGACGTCCCGGCCTGCACAGCTCACTCAATCCGCGTCTCCAACACTCCCAACGCCGTCGACGATGCCACTGCCGACATCACCATCTGGCTACTTCTCGGCGCGCTGCGCAACCTCCCAGCCTCAATGGCTGCTCTGCGCAGGGGCGATTGGCGGGGTAACCCCCCCGTTGTAAAGGGCCACGATCCCCAGGGTAAAGTGCTCGGTATCCTTGGCATGGGCGGCATTGGACGCAATGTTGCCCGCAAGGCCCGCGCGTTTGGCATGACAATCCGCTACTATAATCGCTCGAGATTGAGCCCAGAGTTGGAGGACGGGGCCGAGTATGTTGATTTTGAGACGCTTCTCAAGGAGAGTGACGTGCTGAGTTTGAACCTGCCACTCAACGTAAGTCCAGATTCGCCATGAAACTTGACGGAACGGGCATTAATGCAAGTGTTATAGCCAAAAACCCGTCACACAATCTCAACCCCGCAGTTCGCCCTAATGAAACCTGGAATCGTTATCGTCAACACGGCCCGGGGCGCTGTTATGGATGAAGCTGCCCTTGTCATGGCGCTGGAGAGTGGCCAAGTCGGTAGTGTCGGGTTAGATGTATACGAAAACGAACCGGAGGTTCACCCGGGCCTTTTATCCAACGACAATGTTCTTCTAGTTCCTCATATGGGCACCTGGACTATTGAGACGGAGACTAAGATGGAGGAGTGGGCTCTCAGCAACGTCCGCATGGCAATAGAGGAAGGCAAGCTGAAGAGCATCGTATCGGAACAGAAAGACTTACAGTAGACGGTTTGGACTGGATCTTAATTGGAGTGTGAGCTAGCAGATACAAGAGAGGATTATATGGGTTGGGAAGGTGTAAAGAGGAGTTAATAGACGCCCAAGATCTGCAGTCACCATTCAGATACGGACGCAAGCCTCGAGGTTTCTGTACAAGGACCAATGTTCAAACCACAACACAAACATGGGATTATTAAAGACTGGTTTGATTCACAATTCAAACAAGACAAGATTAGGAACATGTCGTTAGAGTAAATTTCTTGTTTTTGAAAAGTCTACTCTATCCTGGCCACGGTTGACGGGCCCTTTGTTGAGCTTCTACCCCATTCCTCTATGTGGGGGGAAATCTCGGTTTTGGATTCTAATCCATTTCCATCCATTCATCCATTCCATTCATCCATTCATGCCTCGGGAGGGGGAATCGTGATTAGCAGAAAAGCCAACGCCATTTTGTTGAAAAAGCAAGATTTTTTTACCCCTTCCTACACCTTGCAAGTGAATTGTCCTCGATTTGACGGGACCAATCCAATAAAAGAGCAAAAAAACAAAAGGGAAAATAAATTCATGAAATAAAAACCGCAGGTATTCTGGTAACTATGCCAGCCCAGATGCCATGCAAGTTCATGCTGTTGAAACCAGAATTTTGCCAATTTCCGTGTCGAAATAATTGGGAAAGTTCGTTACACGTAGGAATCCAGTTGAAGGACCCCTGGGTATGATTACATGGGTACGCTTAGTAGCGGTAGATGTCGGACTTGAAGGGACCCTCGACAGGGAGACCGAGGTAGTCGGCCTGAACCTGGGAGAGGGTGCTGAGCTCGACGTTGCAGTGAGCAAGGTGGAGACGGGCGACCTCCTCGTCAAGGATCTTGGGGAGAACGTAGACACCAGTCTCGAGCTTGCCAGTCTTGGCGAACTCGACGTACTTCTGGCCCCAAGTCTCATCCTTGGCCTTGAACAGAGCAATCTGGGCAAGGACCTGGTTGGTGAAAGAGCAGGACATGACGAAAGAGGAGTGGCCGGTAGCGCAACCAAGGTTGACCAGACGACCCTCAGCGAGGAGGATGATGTGGCGACCGTTCTTCATGAGGAAGCGGTCGACCTGGGGCTTGATGTTCTGGACGGAGGCAGCGTTGGCCTTGAGCCAGGCAACGTCGATCTCAATGTCGAAGTGACCAATGTTGCAGACAATGGCATCGTTGGGCATCTGCTCGAAGTGCTCGCCAGTCAGGATGTCACGGCAGCCAGTGGTGGTGACGAAGATCTGACCAGAGCTGGCAGCCTTCTCCATGGTGGTGACCTGGTAGCCGGCCATGGCGGCCTGGAGGGCGTTGATGGGGTCAACCTCAGTGACGAGGACGCGGGCACCCATGGAATGGAGGGCCTGGGCACAGCCTTTTCCGACATCACCGAAACCGGCGACGACGGCGACCTTACCGGCAACCATGACGTCGGTAGCACGCTTGATACCGTCGATGAGGGACTCACGGCAGCCGTAGAGGTTGTCGAACTTGGACTTGGTAACGGAGTCGTTGACGTTGATGGCGGGGACAAGGAGCTTGCCCTCCTTGAGCATGCGGTAGAGGTGGTGGACACCAGTGGTGGTCTCCTCAGAGACACCGAAGCAG
Source organism: Aquanectria penicillioides (assembly GCA_003415625.1). Lineage (NCBI taxonomy): Eukaryota > Fungi > Ascomycota > Sordariomycetes > Hypocreales > Nectriaceae > Aquanectria > Aquanectria penicillioides. The sequence goes on from PYIU01000003.1 coordinate 1,089,634, forward strand.
TCCTGGAGCATCTCAGGGTACTTCTGGTGGACGAGGGTGGTCAGGTCACCACCGTCATCGAGGATGAGGTTGAGCTTCTTGCCATCCTTGAAGGCAAGGAGCTGCTGCTCGAGGCACCAGTTGTACTCCTCCTCGGTCTCACCCTTCCAGGCGAAGACGGGGACACCGGCGGCAGCAATGGCGGCGGCGGCGTGGTCCTGGGTGCTGAAGATGTTGCAGCTGGTCCAGGTGACCTCAGCACCGAGGGCAACGAGGGTCTCGATGAGGACAGCGGTCTGGATGGTCATGTGAAGGCAGCCAGCAATGCGGGCACCGGCGAGGGGCTGGTCGGCGGCGTACTTGGAGCGAGTGGCCATGAGACCGGGCATCTCATTTTCAGCGAGCTCGATCTCCTTGCGGCCGAAGGCGGCGAGGGAAAGGTCGGCGACCTTGAAAGTGTGGGCGGGGGCAGACATTGTTGCTGTGTTTGAGGGGGGGGAGGAGATTGGAGGATGAGGAGGAGGAATGGATTGAAAGAAGGGAAGAAGAAGAAAAAAAAAAGAGAAGAGGAGGATGAGGAGGAGGCGGAGAAGTTAAAAAGCAGACGAGACGTTGAGGGCCAAGAGGCAGATAAGATGGCACTGGTGGGGCCTTGGGCCGTTGCTGGTTGCTGAGAGGCGGCAGAAAGGTGCCTGGGAAGGAGGGGGAGGAGGGGAGCAGGAAGGAGGGAGGGGCAAGGCAAGGTCGGAGGGGTTGGTGGGCTCCCAGTCTCCCTGCACTGCCCAATTGCCTGGCGGAAAAGCCTGCAAGGTGGGCGGTTTTTTTTTGGCGGGCTGGTGTGGGTTGGGCGGTGAGGGAGGTGACGCCGGCACAAAAAAGGAGGGGCAAATTTTGCTCGACAAAGCACCACGGGCGGAGCGGGGCAATTTTTTTTTCATGGGTGCCGGCGACTTCCATGTCGTTCCCAGCCTCGAGGCGAGGGGTACAGGGACAGCAACAATACGGGGATAAGCAAGCTAAAACAAGACGGCATACATGTTCGAACCCCTTGAGCTCTCCTTTTGTGAATGGCACATGCCTCCCCGTCGCAGCCTCTTTCTTTTCTGCCGACAATTGGCTGCATTCGATGTCCATTGACAGAGCGAACGGGTGGCAAGCTATCGGGTTCAGGTTGCAGACAAGTGGAGTCTTTTCATATGCGGTATGAAGGTCTTGTGCTGTCCTGTCTTCTAGCACGCCGCCCAGAAGCGCGGGCGATGGAAAAAAAAAAAAAGGAACCAAGCGTCGAGCGTATTCGTAACAGCCTGGAGCTTCCCCGTGCTAAAGTACCGTTGCCCGTAGCAATTTTTTTCTCCTTCGGGTAGCACGTTGGGTTTTCTGGTGCAATGACTGGGCCAGCTTTGTGTCTGGATCCTTGCCTTACTCGGCGGGCTTCTTACCTGCGTTCTTTTCCCATGTGCCTAGTCAGCAATTATCTTACTGGCACCTCGAGTCTGAAGCAGTCCTCGGGCCATTTGGTTGGCCCCATCCCCGAGGTCCTTGTCCCGTGTCACACAGCTTTGAGAACATCTGTCCCTCTCGCTCGCCTGCCTGGCTCCCAGACATCCCCGCTCCCGGAAGCCGACCGCCGTAGGCTGCGTATCTGCCTCTGCCGCTGATGCTGCAGGTCCCCGCTTTCAATTGGACCCTCTCGGATCCATCGATCCTCCTCGACCGCTACACCACGTCTCTCAAAGTGGGTGGTGTGGCTCATCAGTCTCATTGCCCCTGGAAACACACGACAATCCTCCGAACACATCCCAGCTTCCTTCCGAAGGTACTATGCCCTGTTGAGACGTGGTCCGAACAGTGAACCCGTAACTTGCAAGGAATCGAAGATCCTCCTTCCTCCTCTCCGCTTCTTCGGTACTTTAGGAGATCACACCTTGGCTACCTACATGTTGCCTGCCATGTCAGGCCAGCCACTTTTCGATCTGTGCTTTACTGCTCACTTCCTGATTGGGTCATAGCGTGGCTTGATCATTCCCTGTCTGTATTCATCTCCAGACATATTTCAGTCTTGACAACTCCCCTTAGTGAGAGGCATCGTTGCTGAGTATATGTACCAACGTAGGCCATAGGCGTCTCATCCTCGCAATCCTACATTTTTTTTTTCTTCTTCTTCTTCACTTTGTCTCAAGGGCTTAGGTGAGCTCTCTTGTTGCAAATGGACCACAACGCATCCATGATCCACGCATGGTGGTTGGGGCCAACACCAGCTTCATCACCACTTCGTCTCTGACGTCTGCTTTCAAGTGCTCCTCTCTTTCTCAACGCTTTAAATCTAGACCAGCACTCAATTATATTCCACATTGTCCGGAACGCCGCCAATGCAAACCGTCACTGAGCGTCTCATATTCCCAAAAATTCCCTCGAGACACAGTATATCCCCCTCGTTTTCCATTTATTTCGGCAACAGGTTCTCCCTCACAGCAAACATCTTGGCACTGACGTTGGCCGTAAATCCATCCACCTGCTTGCTATACTGCTCCACCTGCTTGGCATTCAACATGCCCTCCAGCCGGCTAGGCTCCTGGGGCAGCTTGAATAGTCGCTGCCACTCGTCCTCAGGAAGCGGGGCCTGCTTGGCAGCGGCACGCTGAGCGTTCTCCGCTTTGCGCTTCGCCTGCCACTGTGTGATCTTGGTCTGCTCTCGGCCGAGTTGTCGCTGGTAGAACTGGAAGTTGTTGAGATCGGTGTAGTGCGACTCGATGCTCTCCAACAATAGGTCGCAAGTCTTCTCGAGGAAGGGGTCGATGGCCACGTCCAAGGCATCGATAGAGGGGTACAGAGGGGGCTTGACGGCATCGCGGTTGAGGTCGGTCAGTGAGTTGGGCTGCTCAATCTCACCAGTGACGGGGGCGGAGGGAGTCTGGTGTAGGAAGGTGGTGAGGAGGTGGGAGTTGTGCACGTTAATGGGGTATTCAACAAGAATATCCTTGAACGAGAGCTTCGACTTCTGCAGGCTGTTTGTTTATATCACGGTCAGTTCCATCTGCCATATGGCGCATGCCAGGATCCCAATATTAACTCACGTCTCGGTTGTGAACTTGCCCTCCTTGTAGGCAGCCATGAAGGCGGGGGAAAGACGGAATGCCCGGAGGGTCAGGTTGCCCTGGGAGCTCTTGCTGGCATCATAGACGAGCGCAACGGTGTTCTCGTTGTCCTTCTGGTAGTGGACCTGGTTCTCGACGAAGCTCAAGTTGAGGAAGTTGCCCATGGTGGCGCTGGTGTACCAACCGACGTTGTTGGCATCCACGTTGACCTCCTTCAAGTGTCGGATCATCTCGTTCTGGTAGGTAATGTTGGCCTTCTGTCGGGGGGCAGCGGAGGCGAGCAACGAAGCATCGTTCTGGTGGTCGGTGGTGGCACTGTCGACGGTGGGGAAAGGGAAGGTGTTGGTGACCTCCAGGAGCTCGTTCTGGTCCATGCCGACAATCGAACCGGTCGCAGCAGAAGGGAAAGCTGAGGAGCAGTGCTTGGCGATCTTCATGATGACCTACACGCGCGCGGTCAATACACTCCCACCTCTCACCTCTCATCTCTCATGAGGGGGAGGCCCCAAGGTGGGGCGGGGCAGTTGGACTCACCAGAGCCTCGACCTGGACCGCCTGAAAAGGCGTCTCTTTGGGAACGTCACCCATTTTGACAGAGGTTCGGGAGGGATATTCACGGGGCCGCGAGAGACGGGGAGACGTTAGGCGCTAGGATCGCGAGTCGAGCGGGTTGGTGTTGCAGAATCCTCGGGGCTCGGGGCTCTGGAAGTGGGAATATCGAAACTTTTCGCACCCGATTTGTGGGCGTTGTGGGATGAAGGCGGTGAGGGGCGGCAGATTTCCCCTCCTGTCACCATCCACTGTTTGAACCTCCCACCCTGGCTCAGGACCAAGCAGGTTCACATTATTGTTTATTCAGCTTGACACTGCCTATGCGCTTTTGAGAACACTTGCCGAAACAGCCCTGGAAGTTCTCGGATTTCTCGTCCATCTTTCGTAATCATCGTCAAATGACAAGCCCGAATCAAACTTATTTTTGAAACCCTGTTCAACTCCCCCACATGTGAGAACAGCGGCTATCTTATTCCACGCCTGATCCAGCTTGATCCTTATTCGTAGAGAATGACCAAATCCAACAAATCAAAAAAACGCCTTTATTTTGTCTATGTCCTTATAGTTTCCTGATTCATGGCTGTCGCGTATTGCGCCAAAAATCATTTATGGTATGATTCTTGGGTCCTGCCCGCACGTCAGGTTCATGAGAGTGTCACACTGACCTGTCTCAGCTTTAACTGATGACACCACCATCGACGTCCTCTACCCAGAACAGGAGTATGACGCGAAACCCGGCCTGGCCATTACCATGTCGCAGTTTGCACGAAACAGGCATTGCAAGATGTAATTTCCTCGTCATCCCCTAGGGTCCGGTTCATTCCTCCCAAGGGATAATCTCCCACGACTGCGCGTCATCCCGGATGATTAGCCGGTGTTGATCAATCTTCCAGAAGGCATACATGGAACGTGTAGCTCCTGCAGCTTCTCGATGCGCTGGTCCTCGACCTCCGTTCTTGGCATCTTCTCTTGTTCTCCAGATGCAAGTCGCCAAGTTCCGCAAGTCCGAGTCCGGCTCTCCGAACCAGTATCTAACATTTCTTGTCAGCAAATACGTTCACACACCTGTAGCCTCCCCAACAAGTGCATTGTTCTTACTTTAGAAAACCTCCGCTGGCCACCGCCTCAGCGTGCGCGGCCTTGTCTAGCCGGCCGAGATCGGCATACTCTGTGCTTGTCTTGATTTGTGACCGGAAAGCCACAATGTAAAATGATGTTTCCTTGAACCCCTTGCCAGTCTCCTCAGCGAGTCGCTTTACTTCGGAAATCACCTCGGGCCAGTTGAAAGAGTCGGTATAAGGCGCTGTCGCATAGTCCTCACGGAGAACTCGGAATTGGGTTAAGGCCTTGGCGAGGATCGCGTTCTCATGGTTGAGCGTTTCCAAATCAAGCAGATGGCTCTGTTCAGTGTAGGGCGATTGGATCAGATAACGTCCATTTGTTAGAAAGCCGGTGCGGATGCCATTGACTTGTACATCCGTGTCACACGTTGAAAAGTTGCCGAGATCCGCTCCCGGGGCAGCCTGGACTTCCACGGATGCCATTGCGCGTCAAGGGGTATCCGGGAAGAAATATTTTCGCGTGAATCGGTCTCGGGCCAATGCAATTGATAGCGAAGTAGTTGAGATGATAGCCAGACTTTGTGGTGAGAGGGGATGGCCAAGGAGCAAGACTACAAGACAAGACCTCCCTCGGCCGCAACAGCAGAGCGGCGGACCATTTTATTATTACACCGAGGACGGCCCTTGCGTTCTTAGGCCATCGAGCATGGAATAACGTGCTAAATGACACCATCCCGGCGCAACTTATTCGTACGCCGGCAAGTGTGGGCCGGCTAGACTCCTGTCAAAGTGTCCTACCGGCAACCTTGTTGGTGCGGGCTATCGGTCGTCGAGCCCGACAACGGCCCTTCGGGCATGCCCGTGCTAAAAAATTCCTACGCAGGATCCTTATCTCGCATGAAAGGGAGCCATTCTAATAGGAACGTGCTTCCGAAATCACAGCTAATAGGAACGCAACCGATATGTTTTTCTTTTCTTATTATCATCGTGGGCCTCGACTCTACTCTCTCAATGGGGCCGGACAGTGTTGAGCCGAGCGAGTTTAGCCTCCGAAACTCTGTCAGCCTGACAGCGGCATGTTAACGAGCAAACACGCAACGATCCCCGGACATGACGGCATCACAGCGAAAATTCCCCGTGATCCTTGACCGAGGACAACGAGGATTCACCCGACAGTCTCACCGCTAGAGGCCAAGGCCAAGGTTTTCCCCGGCTCCGGTAGTTGGGAGAAAAAAACGCGGAGACGCTTGGGGACATTGGGAGATAGGAAACAAGGGGTCGTAATAAATCGAATGCAGGGCTAACGCAGGCGCAATGCGGCGATGGCTGTGCAGGAGCCGCTAAAATGGCGACAGCGTACTCGTCTGTTTCCCACCATCGCGCATATACATCGACGCGCCTTGACTCAATCCCGGCCTCTGTTTCGCGCCCGAATGACAAACCAGATACGAGTACACCGGACAAAGGAAAGTCGATTGTGTCTCTTAGAATCGAGCAGACTATGCTTTTGGCTGGCGATCGGACCCTTTGGGACAACACGTCAGACGCCACGAGGATGTCGACATGGTCGCATTCGTCAGTTGTGACCGTCCGCCGGCGGTGTAAGCGGTTCCATATTGCGGTATGTTTGGTGATCCTTCGGTGATTGCGTGTTCCTCGAGTCTCACAGTCATTCCTTGATAATGCATAACCTCAACACGAGCGTCTGGCTGCATGAAGGGATATGCGGACTCCATCTGCCGCATATGTCATCCTCTCATAGCCCAATGCCGTCGTCTCTTTTCGACCCGGCCTTTGTTAACCATTCCTTGGCTATCTCATACGTCCCCAGATATAGTCCACTCCCCAGCATAGTCCATCCAGATCGCAGAGCCGCACCCCGAAAGAAGCCGCGTACCCCCTTCTCCACGTACACCTGCTTAGTCACTGCCCACGCCCCTTTCTTGATTTCCTTTCTTTGCATCATTCGTGAGCTCTCGCTTTGTTCTTGGGGCCCTGCACTGAGCATCATTCGAGTCTTGACTACATCACTTGGTGTGGTGATGAATGCCGCTACTGCTCCCGCAGTGCCCGCGGCGCAGCCAGTTATTAAACCGATTTCCAGAAGGTTTCCTTTCGCACCATCGGAGCTTTCGGTTCTCGAGTTCCAGGCCTGGGCTCGCATATGTTCGAAAATGGGGAATTGTAGCGCCGTGAATGGAAGGTTCCTTGCTAGAAGAGCTGAATACCCCGTGAAGAGGCGTTTTGATGCTCCAACACCCGCAAGCTGGCGAAAGGCTTGCAACGATGTAGATGGCTTCTTCTGCCCTGGGCCTGTTTGACCCCTCTGAACCATTTGCGCATTTTGCTTGATGACTTCTGCTGGGGCGAGGACAAGGCAAGATGCAAACTCGGCAATCGCTGAGGCTGATGAATGCAGGAGGGGCTTTGGGAGGTCAGCGCTCCCAAGAAGGCGCTTTGAAGTCTCATAGGTCGAGAAAAACAAGCCAGCTATGTAGGTTCGTGTCAGATGAAGCTATTCGCTTCCCGGAAGTGGCATGACTATGGGACAAACCTGCAGGGAGCGTAGCCAGCACTACACTCCCAATGCCTTGATACAGCCCACGCAGTGCCAGTCCATTCTTGGTAGGATTCGATGCATATGTCTTGAGATAGTCTTGGCTTTGATAACGAGTTTTTAGAGTGTCAAGAGGGTAAACTAGGATGTCTACCGTGAACGCTGCGAACGCCCCGGCCTATGCATCGTCCGAGTGTAAGCCACGATGGTCTGATGAAGATATGGTCTGATGAAGACGTAGGTGAGATGTACGCTAGGTAGCAGTCGGCACTTACCACATATATCTCGATCATCTTATCTCCCGAAGAAGTTTTACCAGCATCCCTGGGCAGGATCCCCATGTTTTCCATGCAGCCAGATCTTGATTAAATCTATATTGGACGACACTATCCTCAATGGTGATGTCATAGACAGTGCATCGCATACTGTGCTCTATCTTCCAGGCCAGGATCTATCGCCATCGTCACCCTGCGTCTCATGCTCATAACACGCCACTTTTCAACGCGCACATCAAGATTTCATGGGAATTGCTGATTAGGGTATCTGACCCACTGGTTTTTTCATCAATTTGTTCGTTATCGAGGCGCGATGTGAAAATGCCCCCCCTGATGGTAATTTCTGCAAGTATTGGTCGGTCACAACTTGCAAATCTCCTTGGATTGCTATGGATGACGCTACTCCGCAGCACGAATCCGTAATACAATATTTTGTCGTCACAAACTCAACTTGGGATGGTAATATTGATTGACACCCAATGCCCTTGATAGAAATGATATTTAAGAAAAAAAAAAAAAAAAGTCATCATCATATTAGCGACACATTTTAGGTCGTGCGAGGACCGCCATCTTATGTACATTTCCCGCAAACCATGCAGCCCCTGACGCTTGTTCGCTCCGTTCTATAATGACTCCGAACATTCCCATGATTCCAATATGCTTGCGGTATCCGCCTCTATGTTCCATGCTCTATGCTTAAACCCGTACGCGCTGGAAAATCACAACTTGCTCTTCACACCCTCCACTTCCTCCTTGACCACGGCTACAATGACGCAAATGTCATCCACCTTGCCGCCGTGCCAGTTCTCTTGGGGATAATACTTTTGCACCTCCTTAGCGAAGGGCCCGTCAAGCTTGGTGTTCACGCTGGCGCGTTTAGCTGCTGTGACGATCTCAGTGGCTAGAAGGCTCTGCAATGTTGAAGTCTTGCGATTAGTGGTCTCAGGCAACGTGACCAACGGCCCCAATTCGTCGGCAACTCGAGCACCGCCAGCCTCGGTCAATACCCAAGCACCGCTTGAGACCAATACTCGGCTAGCGATTCGGAGAATATCCTGGTTGAAGAGGTTATCGAGAACACCGTCGGTCGCGAATACGAGAACGTCTCCGTGGCGAAGCGAATGCTGAGTAACGTCGGCGTCTCGAGGTAGGTCGCTCAGCTGGGCACCACCGAACGCAGCCATGCGGGCGGCAACGCTAGGGGGACGAGTGATAGCTGGAACGGGGTGTTGAAGGCATGGGTTTGGGGTTCGGAGTAAGTGTGGACGCCGTTGAGTCGCAATTGCAAGAAACCGGAGTCGCCGAGGTTTGCCACGTCAAGGGTACCATCAGCTGCTGCAATGGCTACGCAAGCCGTGCTTCCGCCAGCACGAAGGGTGCGATCGTGGCAGATGGAATCGTATCCCTTTTCCATGAGTTTTCGTGCAGTAAGCGGAGGGTCGCTGTCAGCCTTGTGCTCGTGAGCGGCAACAGCCATGTAATCGCAGAAGCCGTGGGAGAAATCGGCGGGATCAACACCGGAGTCTACCCAACCACCGACACCATCGGCGATACCAAAGGCTACCGAGCCAGAGTCGTTGATCCTGCTAATGAAGAAAGCATCATGGCCAGACTCGGGTCGCGCGGAACGTCGGCGATTGCGAGGAGGCTGGATGCGATTGTATGGATTGAAGTGGAATACGTGAGTCGAGGGGTCGTAAGGTCGATCTTTGGCGATGAATGAGGAGGCAATATGGTAGGAGAACTTGGGAGCGTTCGATGACGTGGAGTAAGGGTGCGACCTGGAGGTCATGGAAACTGCGAGGAGGGGGCGGACAGCTGGTCGTGTTGAGGTTCGCGATGAAGCTAGAACCAGATCAGAAGACAGAAATGAGAATGAACTGGCAGTCCCAGACACCTACCTGTGGCGAGCGATCGCCATGCAGTTGTGGCAGTTCGGTTGCAAGTTGCAGCAGAAGCCATGATGGGTTGGAAGTGCTGAGGGCGCGGCGCAATTGTGGGCGCAAAGGCGAGAGTAGGCAAGAGGCCAAGATAGCACCGGATCGGTCGCAAGATCCCTGTCTCAATTACAATCAATGTCAATCACAAAATAAGCATAATGGGCGCGATGAGACAGGTAGGACGTATGAAGGAGGGAAAACAGGAAATCTTGCGATGGGGAAGAAAGTGTTGAGTGTGAGGAGAGGAAGGGTCCAGTGGCGGCAACGTCCGTATCTAATCTCACGTTTTCTTTGGTGCTTGGCAGACAAAGCAAAGCTTCCATTGGCAAACAGGACCCTCTGATATCCCTGAATAGCCACTGGGAACCACTAAAGCCCACTGATAATCACCCGCTGAGCCACTACTAGCCACTACGAACCACTGAAAGCCACCTACGGAGACCACGTCGCCACACTAGAGGGAGCCCAGAAGAACCCGAGAATGGCCCGCACGACAGGGTTTTTTTTTTTGACCCTTGGGGTACCCTGGTGCACGGACCATGTAAAGCAGCCACTGCCTTGACGGCATTCCATGCATCCCTGGATTGATCCGAAAATTGGCAGCAAACCCTTGCGGCCCTACCTTGTTCCGTACAGTGATTTAGCCGAGGATGACCCCCGGTCCGGTCACGTGAAATTCACGAGCCGCTCCGACCCGGATCACCCCGGAAAAGCGATCTGACAATTCAAAACGTCTGATTGGGCGACGGCAACCGTAGCATCCACACTGTGCAGCAATAGCCGAGGAAAGGTTGCCGCAGCCCAAATTCATGACGATTGAGAAACCAAGAATCGCCAACGCCACCCCTTTGCGAACATCGACAAACTCCACGGAGGAGATTTGAACAGCTTTTCTTCTGTCAATTGATCAGCTGCGGCTCTGATAATTTTACTTTGAAGACTGACTGTCTATCTCCTCCGGTTCCAATTGCGATTGCGATTCCCGCCCACCATGGCCGCCCTCCGCTCTTCCTCTTGCCGTGTCCTCGGCGCCGCCTCCGTGAGGTCAGCCCTCCGCCCTGGCGCTGTCTTCACCCGCTCCATGGCCTCGGTCAGCGAGGCTCCTGCCCAGCCTGAGCCCAAGTTGAGGACTTTCCAGATTTACCGATGGAACCCGGATACTCCCAGCGAGAAGCCTCGCCTCCAGAGCTACACCCTCGACCTCAACAAGACCGGCCCTATGATTCTGGACGCCCTGATCCGAATCAAGAATGAGCTCGACCCTACCGTTACCTTCCGACGAAGCTGTCGTGAGGGTATCTGTGGAAGTTGTGCCATGAACATCAACGGCCAGAATACCCTGGCCTGCTTGTGTATGACTGACCTCCCCGGTCCGGTCGCGTGCGCGACATTCTTTGGTGTGTGCAAGCAACGCTGACAGCTCCAAACAGGCAAGATTCCCAAGGAGACCTCCGCCGACATCAAGATCTACCCTCTGCCTCACACCTACGTTGTCAAGGATCTCGTCCCTGACCTGACGCACTTCTACAAGCAGTACAAGAGCATCAAGCCCTACCTCCAGCGTGATACCCCCGCCCCCGACGTAAGTTTTCTTCCATGTCCCCTCTCAGGGCCATTCCCATCTTTTTTCCCCATCCACCCCCGACAGGTGCTGACGTTTCTACACAGGGCCGCGAATTCCGTCAATCCAAGGAGGACCGCAAGAAGCTCGACGGTCTCTACGAGTGCATCCTGTGCGCCTGCTGCTCGACCTCTTGCCCTTCGTACTGGTGGAACTCTGAGGAGTACCTCGGTCCCGCCATCCTCCTCCAGTCCTACCGATGGTTGGCCGACTCTCGCGATGAGCGCACGGCGGAGCGCAAGCTGAACCTCGAGAACTCGATGAGTCTGTACCGCTGCCACACCATTCTCAACTGCACCCGAGCCTGCCCCAAGGGCCTGAACCCCGGTCTGGCGGTTGCCGAGATCAAGAAGTCGATGGCTCTGGGCAATTAGGCGTGATTATGGGGAGATTGTGAGGAGATGTGAGGAAAGATGAGATGATGTTGACGTGAGGAATTTCGCAGGCGCATCACTGCGACCAAGGGCACGAGGACTGTAACCCTGTGTATAGGTTAGATGGGTGGGAGTTTACGTCGTGTTCTGATAGCTACTTGGCAGAAATTATTTTTTCTTGGTCGTTCATTCAAGTCTCCTGAACCGGAGTTGTCACTTTCGGCCTGTGCGATCGTGTATGTATTCCCTTGGGTGCGGACTGTGCATGCGTGACACTTGCGTACCGAGGTATGCTTTTTGTATTTTCTTATCTTTCAATCGACGTAGTGACCTGCTGTACCTGCCAAAAAAAAAAAAAAAAGAGAGCAGAAGCTACGGAAAACAGAAAATGATACTCCAGACACCAATGACCAAACCAAATTCCGAATCCCTAGGAGCCCACCAGTCGTTGCTTGTGGCTCGGCGACAGTGCGCCTACGAATTGAAAACGAAGTACATAGGTTTACCTCGGTCGCACTTAGCGAGCGGGGCGCATACCAGGGGCTCGACAGCCGACCTACGACTCCTCCTCCACGGGTTCGAGGAAGATCTGGACGGGAACGTAATTTTGAATGACAACTAGGTCGCCTAAATTTTTTTTTCCCTAGGTCAGCCATATGGGAGCTCACCAGGGGAGGCTCATAGAGACAAGTCGGGGTGTGGGTGTTTCTTTATCCACCAAAAAAAAAAAGTGCGGAGTGGATGGTGGGTTGGGCTGGGCTGGGGTTTTTTGTTGGTGCACGTACCGTCGTAATTCTTGATCTTCCAGTCTCCCTCGCCGAGGGGGGAAGCGATCCACCCAGGCTCGATGTCCTTGTACTTGAGCTCGCGGAGACCGGTCTCGTCTGCGTCTCCGACGGTGAAGTCCTGCCAGCTGTACGTCGAGTTGCTCTCGGCACTGTGGCCGGAGGGCTGCGTGAGGTCCTGGAGCTCGAGGTAACCCTGGCTACCGACCAGGCCCAGGGAGTGCTCGACAATGCCGACGGGGTAGGTGGTCAAGCTGACGCTTTCGGAGTTCTCGCCGACCCCGTTGGCCGTGATCTTGGAACCGGCACTCTTGGTGCCATTGTTGTAGACGCCAACCACGTTGGAGCTGGTGGAGAGATAGGTGCCATTCAATTCCTGATAGTCCCTGCATCGGCGTGTTAGTCGCGTGCGCACTGGACTCCGGGGGGCGGATTTCGCGCATTTCAAATTCGAGCACTCTCTGTGGTCGAGGGGTTGGGCTAGGATCGGGTTGGCTTACACATTCAGCACAAGGCGGAACTGCTGGCTGGCGTCGGGATTGGCGGCAATAGCGCCAGCCAAGAGGGTGGAAGCCGATAAGATGGAGAACTTCATCTTGGAAAATCAGGGAAGATGGTTCCGACTTGGAGGTAGGGAAGAAATCGAGGAAGAGTTCAAGACGAAGGTCAAGGAACAGGAATAAACGAATAAAAGGAAACAGCACAGGTTACGCCGAGGGCAAGAGGATATTCGTGGTTGAAGAAAAAAAAAGAGTCGTCGAGGCAATGCTTGGTGGAAAGTGTAGTCGGCAGATGTAGGTAGGTATATTTGGTAGGTAGGGAGAAAATGCTAGACGGGTCCCAAAGTGGAAAAGAGAATAGAAAAAGAGAGGCGGTAATAAAACGAGCGGAAAGTTCAATGCCGGCTTGAACTAAACGAACGGACGAACGAACGAACGGACTGGAGGGAAACACAATATCAAAGCGATGTTCTCGTTGCCTCAAAGCAAAGGTTGGTCAAGCCTGGCCGTGCCGTGTTGGGTGGGGAACGGCGACTTTTGACTCTGACGTCAAGGTGGCTGCGCAGGGATGCAATTATGCTTGCGGTCCGGGAGCGCTCTTCGCTCCTGTCAAGCCGAAACAACGACAGGGCCCCTGAAAAAAGGCAAACACGCTGTTCGGGCTCGGCGGTGTCTCACATAAATGCGCGTAAACCGCAACCCAAAACATGCGGGATGCGCCAAACAGGCCAGGGCCTCCAGCCTCCCAGCTGCTGCTGCTGCGATTGCTGGAGTTGCCGATCGCGTTGGGCTGATGCTGTCGCAGAGGATGCAAGCCTTGCCCCCGCCCGCGCCTCACCCTGTGATCCTTTCATTTGCATCGTTTGCATCAGTCGAAAGCGCCTGGCAAATGGGCGACGGGCAATGGACAGCGGGCAGCGGGCAGTGGACGATGATCGATGGGCGATGAGCCACGATGTGTGCCGCTGTGGCAGGCTGTGGCAGGCTGTGGGTTTCTGTCTCATCACCCGTTTGGATGCGACGGGAATGAATCTGAGGCGCTGTCCTTTCATCTTGTGACCATGCCGTGATCGCGCGGTTTGCTCGGGAGATGGCCATCACGCATTTACGCATCACGCCGAAGCTTGGTACCGACAAGTAGGAGAACCATGGTGTGCATGTCGTGTCTTTTCTTAATTAATATCAACTGGCCGTATGCCATATCTGTCGTCTGGCCCCTCCGATATATTGAAGTCTGACGCTCATTCTGCCGAACCATACCCTCAACCATTGAGCGGCGCCAGCTCGCCGAGTTTCGTCCTGTCTTCACATTAACTGCGCAGCAATGCGATCTTCGCACCTGTGAACTGTTGCCGCGGAGAAGATCCATGCCAAGCTCTCCCACAGAACCGATGAACTCGTTTGGAGCTCGCCGATCGCCGCAGGGAGGCGGATAGTGGGCGGGTATTAATTTGTATCAACTCCAGGTGGCTCGCAATCACGACCCTTTCCGGCCGGCATCCATGGCGGAGTGAGCGCATTTCTCCACTTGGCCTAGACCTGGGACCACTGTTGATCTTCACCGTCTCGGAATCCGGTTGTTAGATTGTTCCTCGTTTCCATGTAATCTCAGGGGACCTTCTGATTAAAGCCCGAGTCGTCCTAATTTTGGAAAAACTTTCCCAAGCTCACTCGTCTAACACATTCTGATGAAGCCTGTTACTAGTGATGAGGGGGGAGGGAATACTCTACATCACACCCCCGCAAAACTCGATCATTAAGTCGTGAGAAGGATATGTACTGCGAAGCTATGACCCGCTGACTGTGGTAACCGAAGAGATCCAGTCTCGCACCCTCCGACTCTTTCCTATGGCAGAGTTCGACCACCTGAGCTGACACGAGTTCCTCGCTTTAGGATTCATGTCCTGGCGTCCGCTTCCGGTCTGGGTTCGGCTGGAAAGCGATTTGACTCAAACTATCCCCCCGCTATGTTGCATCTCCAACTTTGTTAGTTGGAATGCTGACTGGGACTTACCGCGCTGCTGGTTTTCTCTAAGCTTGATATCTCGGTACTCCTGTACTGGCCACGAGATGGTTTAACTGGCAAACGCCTAGCCGGAAGCTCAACTCGGTGTCCGATTCTCCTCGCTGGCATGTATGCCTTAGACACTGGCTAATGATAGACCGATACCATCCCTCATATAGTCATCGTTTTAGCTGAAGGTTTGAGAATGAACCTCTGCCTTCGCCTCCCTTTATCTTACCAACGTTGACCGAATCACCCCGTCGTATGCCCCCCCCCCCCCCTTCCGATCCTCGGTCGATGCAGCCTCCACCGTCGCAACCTAGAAATGACCTCTGCATATCTAAATAAAAACACTTCCATTTAACCACAGACTTCTATACCTTCATGTCAAAGGTTCGGGTGGAATGTTAGTATCAGCCAACATGCCATTTGGTCAAACTTCCATCACATACGTTGGGCGTTGATTCGCATGTTGACTCAAAACGGGGCTGAGATCAACTTCACTGACATGCCCTATTCAAAGAGGGCATTTTCACGCGCCCACTAAGTTCTGCGGATCTTCGACATGGCAACTCAATATGCAGTATTGAGCATGTCACAGTATAGCGTATCGCCGACCATTTGGTCTTCAAGGGCGACTAGTAGCGAGAAACATGAATGAATGCGTCTTAAAGCATGTCCTGTTGTTAGTTTCGGCGTTTTACCAATATGATTGTCGTTGTTCTTCAACGATTGCCCAAAAAGGAAAAAAACCCATGAAACAGGGAGATGCCCATTCATAATCCATATCATCATCATCAATCCTCTGCACTCTCAAACCCATTTCAACATGCGATTCAACTTGTTTCTTCTTGTATCTGCCGCTAGCCTTGCCGCTGCGCGAAAACCCCACGAAAGTGCAAATCCTAATTCATTTGCAGCTTTAGCATCAACGAGTATGGTATGAAATGGGGAGTGTAAGTTCACATTTCATGAAGAAGTCTAGCACATTCGCACCTGTTCACTCCTTCGTGGTTGAATTGACACTGACTGAGGACGTTGTTATGATTCCTGCAAGTGGGAAGATGCACCGGTGATTCCGTCATGCGTCGTTGAAGAGCCCCTAGATGACTGTAGCACACGGATTATCTGGGTCGATTCCATCAACGAATGTGGAATTCCATACGGAGGGTAAGTATCTCAGCCGTATCTCGACACAAGGGAGCTTTTTCGGGGTTAATTCTACCTAGTTGTTTCCTGGACTGCAAGCCTTGGCCTACGACCAAACCTCCTTGCCCCGAAACAACAACAACACCAGGGTTGCCCGACTGGATACCCTTGCCACAGGAGACAACTCCGCCACAGGAGACGCCTGTGCCTGAAGAAACGGTATTGCCAACGCCTCGGTGGGATGCAGATCATCGTTGTACCTTCAGACAGACGCAAGGAGGATTTGAGGAAACGAGAATAATGTGTAGATGGTGCCTTTATGTTACGAGGAACATGGTTCATTTTACTTTGTGGTTCTGTGGCGTGTTATCTTATCCACCTTCAAAATGAAGATTTGAAGGCGCCTAAATAAATTGTATTCTGAATCTGCTTGTTCTTTGGTTATCGTATTGTATACATGAACATGACTACCCGTAAGCAATAAGTCACTGCCCAACCATATTTAAGCCCTAGTGACGAGCTTAGCTTCTATACGAACGTCCCATGGAACCTACCATAACTAGTAATATGTGTTTCTGGGGGTGCTTGTGCTTCTTGAATAATCTCCAGAAGTACCTGGGAACATTCCAACAGGAGCAGATGGTCCTCCTTTGACGTCATCGTCTGAACTCAGATCATTTTCAAACTCATCAACTTCCTCTGGTGGCGCCCGCATGGCTTCCAGAATATCCCTGTCAAGGGTAGGAGGCTCGTATGGTTTGATGGTGTGAATCTCCCGCCCCGATGGCATCTTGGACAGGAGCGAGTTAAGGGGGGGTATCAATTTGGTATTCATCTGGTGCCTTTTGTGAGTGATTTACGACATGTTGCATCTTGAGAACGTACCGTGTCATTAATCTTATTCCATTTGGCATCGAGCATTTCCAACACTCGTGTTTCTTCCAATTTGCCGGCATCGGCTCCCCAGGCTGCCTCCTTATCAACTCTTCGATCTTCTCGTTTCTCCGTGATATCTTTCTTCAAACGACTGAAACTCAGGCCTTTCTTGGTATCCTTCACCTCCACTCCAAGCTCCTGAAGCCCGGCTCGGGCCCAGGCGATGCCCTCGGCAGTCTCGCCACCCAGTTCAGCGTCGATTCCAAAGAACCGGCAGGCACGAGCCCGGCTCGTACGGCGAAGGTCATCCAAATACTTCAAAAGCCCTGGATTGATCTTGTGGTTTCCTGCTGTGGCTGAGCCGCATAGAGCTGCGGCCTTGGAGGCATGTTCGGAAGCAGCCAAGCATAGTCGAGCATAGAGGTGGGCGCGAACTTTGGGAATATCTGGTGCCTTGTACATCCACTCCCTGTCATTCTTGTTTCGATCCTGAGCAACCGCAGCTGGATATGGGTCATCCTTGAAAACAGCAAGCAGTGTTGCTTCCGCCAGCGCCAGGGATGATAGTGCCCGGGCAGTACCGGGAGTGACGTCGACACAGGGAGGGCTGCTGGTAACATGCTCCCCTCGATTTGCAAGGTAATCGTAAACTGATGCAGCTTCGAGTAAGCTCTTTGTTGCCGAGGTGATTGCAGTTGAGCGCTGTTGGGTCCCAAGCAACTCGTGACTGGTTGAATATAGCGGTTGCAAAAAGGTTCTAGCAGTAAGAACATGAGCGAAACCGAGAGTCGAGAGAGCAAAAAATATCTCATATTCTAGAGACGAGATCTGGACTCGAGCTCTCTCACGACCGGGAACAACATCTCCTGACAGTGTAGGTCTCCACTCGATGGCTGGAAGTGATTTAAGGGCAACATTGATGAATTGACCGTCAGGGAGACTTCTGTTGTTTACGCCATTATCGACTGCAAGCAAATACGGAACGTATTCGGCCAGGCTTGATATAACAGTGTTGAGGTTAGATATCTGAGAACTCGGTGGCAATCTCTTATGCTTCTTGAGTGTATCTCGAACTACCCCGCGGTAGGTGCTGGCACTGAGGGGGAGTGATGGATGAGAGCCGCAGTTGAAGCTGGAAGAGAAGGAGAAGGCTGACGTGGTCGGAAGAACAAAGGGGAAAGGCATCTTAGCACATTAGAAAACTCGATAGGAACACCCCAAAAGAAGCGTTGTCTGCTTGACGAAGAAGCGAATGACGTTTTCATTCCGATGCCAAGCTCTTGTCAGTCCAGGCATCGTAATATAGTGCAAATAAACGACTCTCACGCACTGTACATTTCACGCCGGGGTTGTTCCGAATACGGGCAGCTCTTGACTGATGTTGATGAGCTCCACCAAATTTCCGGGGGTGACCTTCACGCAAGCTCCACGCATTGACTCCCTCAACGTTGTCCTTCTTCATGAAGCTCGCGTGTCCCCCCGATCCCTCATACACGCGGTGACAATGGCTGGACCTTCACCGTCACCGCATAAGCCCAGGCGCAGGACGAAGAAGCCTGGAAATGTCGCTGACAAGCTCTCGCGCACCGAGGCGCTGGTGCGCGCGCCCTCCTTTCCCCTAGCGGCATTCCTGTGGCCTGCACGCACTTCGTCGTCGCAGTGGGAGGTGTTGCCGGCGATTCTCATGGTTGTCGGGCTCTTTCGATGGGCTGCCGGCCTTTGGGGATATTCTGGTGAGTCTTTCACTCTCTGCTTGATTGCTCTTTTGCTCATCTGACCTCTGCAGGTTTCCAGAAACCTCCCATGTTCGGCGATTACGAGGCGCAACGTCACTGGATGGAGCTCACGACACATCTCCCAATTTCGCAATGGTACTTTCACGACTTGCAATGGTGGGGTCTCGACTATCCTCCCCTCACTGCCTACCATAGCTGGGTCTTGGGTAAGATCGGTGCTCTCATCGACCCGGCGTGGTTTGCCCTCTTCTCCTCCCGAGGCTCCGAGGATCCGAACCTCAAGATTTTCATGAGAGCAACGGTCATCGTATCCGAATACCTCATTTATGTTCCAGCTGCCACCGTGTTCGTACGACGATACAGCCGCCTCCAGGGCGTTTCAAACTGGACGGCATCGGTTGCCCTGGTTGCAATCCTCATGCAACCTGCAACTATTCTCATCGATCATGTTCATTTCCAGTATAACACGGTCATGCTCGGATTCGTTATTGCGAGCATGTCAAGCATGCTTGCAGAGCGATACAAGTGGGCTGCTGTCTTCTTCGTTGGCGCATTGGGGTTCAAGCAAATGGCCTTATACTACGCTTTCAGCGTCTTCTCGTATCTCCTGGGCCGATGCGTCAGCCCGCGTCTCAACTTTACCCGCTTCTTTGGTATCGCTCTTGTTACGGCTATTGCCTTTGCCGTCTTGATCCTGCCCATTATTGTTGGCACGTTGTATGACGCTAGCCAAGGCATTGACTCACGGCCGGATTTCGACGGGCCACCGCTGCCCCTTCCTTTGTTCCCCGCCATTGCCGACTATCTGGACACTGAGTCCTACTACTACCCTGTTGTTGAACAGCTCATCCAGATGATCCATCGAGTGTTCCCCTTTGCTCGAGGTCTGTTCGAAGACAAAGTTGCCAATTTCTGGTGTGCGGCAAACGTCATCATCAAGCTTCGCAATTTCCCCGCCGACCTCCTTCAGAAGGCAGCTCTTGGTGCCACTCTTCTCTCCATCATTCCGCCCAATTGTATTCTGTTCCTCCGCCCACGGAAGACCACGTTGCCCTACGCCTTCGCCGCAACAGCCTGGGGCTTCTTCCTCTTTAGCTACCAGGTTCACGAAAAGAGTGTGTTGTTGCCCTTGATGCCCATGACTTTACTGCTTGCAGGGAAGGATGGGTTGAATAAGGATACTCGGGCGTGGGTTGGGTTTGCCAACCTCCTTGGCGCCTGGACCATGTTCCCCTTGTTGCGCCGTGTGGACTTGAAGGTTCCCTATATGGTCTTGACTCTGCTTTGGGCATACCTCCTAGGCCTGCCCCGACATCCTTGAGCGCCTACTTCCAAGAACGACAACCAACTAAATGGTTCACTGTGCTCTTGCATTGGTCTTTCTACGCTGTCATGGGTGCGTGGCATGTGGCTAACGAGTTTGTCACACCCCCTGCTGACAAGCCGGATCTCTGGGTCGTGGCCAATGTGGGCGTTGGAGCAGCAGGATTTATCATCTGCTACCTGTGGTGTTTGTGGAGGCTTGTGCAGGAGAGTGACTTTTTCTCAACTCGGGGGTCAGCGAACAAGGCCAAGGCGCAGTGAAATTAGCTTCTTAGACGAACATAAGAGAAGAAAAGGAATTAATCGAATGCTCTTTTGAATCCTCAGCTGTGTTTGGCACCTCAAATTCTATTTTGCGTAGCAGTTTGAATCAGGATGACCTGGGTAGCGCACCGGCACTGAAATAGTGTTCTCACGTCATCGTACTTGGGATAAATTAGGATCCGGAACAAAACATTCCCCTCTGGATCTCTCGTGGCTCTTAGAAATGCTGACAAGCGGTCATGCCATAGCCGGAAGAGAATAGACACGGGTCTTCACTCTTCCGATCCAATCCGTGGGTCAGGATTTGTCGAAACCGAGGCTTGTCAGTCAGACGTGGCTGACATTGGTACTGGACTAGATATGGATGGATGATGTGGCTTGTGTGCACAAGAAGGAAATTAGGCCTCCAAATGATCCCCGAAGCCATCAACGAACAAACACGAGCTTGGTGAAGACCATGCCAGGCGTTTGGCGCAGGTACCCATCACGATGCTGCGTTCCCCACTGCAATGGCCGTGCTACTAGTACTAGTAGTGTCTTTGGCGAATGAGAGTTGGGCTTTCGCTAGTTTTGGGTACGGGATTCGCATTTGGGACATTTGCTGACAAGGGGCACATTTGGCCCAACAAAATGGCGGCCTGCGGTCAGCTGGGGTGAGGAGAGGCGAGAGGGAGGAGCCTTTAGGTAACTTTCAATTAGGTACCGATATTAGGACACAAACTATCTGATCAGGGGTGCATAATCGTCCCGTCCGTTGTCTGTGACACAGCGCTCAGCTGGCGACATATATTCGTGGCTGAAGACGGCCAAGCCAACGCTACTGATAATTGGTGACATAGTCGAGGTACCCTCGCGTCAAAACTGCAGTTTGATACCCCATCTTCACAGCTTCTATGAGTTCGAAACGTGAGAAGCCAACACTGAGCCTGTGTGGGGATCTGCACCCCGGTATCGGGCTCATGATGGTTGTTGGCAGGCAGAGGAGAAACATTGTTGCGAGATGGCCAAAAGAGGAAAGACAATCGAGAAGGAAGAAAAAGAAAAAGAACAAGAAAAGGAAAAGAAGACACGCCCAGAGACTGTGGGTGGCTCACGGCAATGTCCGCTTGGGTTTTTCTTCAATTATCAATCCCCAACCCCCGAGACACGGATATTGTGTGCATTTTAGGCCAGAGCAAGATACCTGCTATTCGTCATTCGCTGGACGTTAGACGTAGGTTCTCTCCACTGGGTTACATGCAGTCGAGGTATGTTTCAACAAGGAAGGTGCGTTGGCAGATTGTCTGGGCCTATAGCGTCCACTCTATCTTGACGTGCTTCCAGGATTTCCCCTCCTACAACACCCGCCATCTGCTTCCTCTGCAGCTCTCAGCCTTCGGCTTCTGGCTAATGCGTTCAGCTCCGTGGCAACATTCTCGAGGTTTGAGACCTCGGTCGCCTCGATGACGCATGAGCAGCGAATAAGGTCCCGCCGTTGGCTGGCTTCTACCATTGACTCATGGAGATCTAACGGACCGTGGGCATGCACCCAACCCTCCTTCGCAACCTGAGTCCGATCTGGTCACTGCCGGCTGAAGTTTCCCCCTTCATGTGGGAGAAAGAGGAGAAAGGGCAAAACAAAAGAACAAAAGCACGGGGGAATTGGGCCAGGCGAGAATGGCAGGGCATGGCAGGTGCAATACCACAACAAAGAGCCCCGACCGGGCCCATCAGCGGCCTCGACGTTGCATTATGTGTAGCCGGTTCCATCAATAGGAACCTTGTCTCCACTTCGATTTATCTTCATACCTGGTCATATTGTATCGACTACTGCACATGCATGGGGGCCCCGCCTAGGCCAGCTGTACAACGACGGACCTAATGTTGGTCTTGCTCACTCGCTTGGTCCAGCTGCTCAGCCCAAGCCTGCCTTTCCTGTTGAAACAAAAAAAAAAATTCGCGAAGCAGGTACCAGCCCTTGATCGAGGGCCGCCCTGTGCCTTTGCGAGTCACATGAGCCTCTCGTTCTTACCTTCCCGTCTGTTTTCATAGGTTCTTTTTGAGGCTTGCATGGTGCAAAGCAGGGTCTTCCATTGAGATCTTGCTTGGGCCAACAACGCTACGGAACCTATTGGAGGGGTGGCCAAGATTTCCAGGCGAAAGAACCTCGGGTTCAAGCATAACGGGCATGCCGTTTCTCCAACCCTCCATAAGCCCTACTTTCCACTCCCATGGGCGGCCGCCCCGCCAACATGGTTGGGATAGGCTGTGTGTCAATGACAGCGCCGGGGTGAGACTTGCGGCTTGCAGCCTGACAAGGCTGGTGCTTACATAGTACTTACAACTATCCACGGAACAACATCCGCTACTGTGGAAGTGCTGACAATAGCGACCTATTCACATGCCTTTCCAGTACCCCATGTTTCCTTCTCGCTCAGATCTACGTCGTTTGAACAAGATCACCAGGCTTGCCTTCAATTGTGCTTTCAGGATTACTTGCTCGGCCAGCCATTACAGTCCATTGTTAGCATGATCCAAATATGATCATTCTGGATTCACTATCAGGTATGACAAGTTGAAACTTCCCATTCACGTCTAGCTAGCCAACCCTCACTTAGCCCTAGCCTACAGATATGTCTTTGCCCAAGTTATTTGATCGATACCGTCTTCGTCAAGGTTCCCGTGGACATATCGCTAGCGTGGCTGGAGTCGGCCTGGCCAAAGCGATCAGCGAGTTTCTTTGTTGGTCGCAGGTGCCTCCTGCATCCTAACGGGCCTTCTCGCGGCCCTCGTGTTGGTTGCATCCTTTAGCATGAATGGGTGCAACTAACAGCAGCAGCGCCCCCATTTGACCCTCTTGTCCTCGTCATCCTGAGATGTATCCATCAACGGCCAAGGCCGCCGCACTAAGCCCCCAACTTCTCTGTGATGGACTGTGGCGTCTCTCTTGGCTGTCATCCTCCCCACACCATCTTTGCCCGGCCATGTGTACCCTGGTCGTAGTTCCAATAGTATGACTTGGCAAGAAAGAGTGCATACATTATTCAGCTCTCTCGGCCTTGGTGTTTCCCTTCCCACCTTTTTGATCTTGATTCTCCCGCAGTCACTTTACTTGTCCCCTGATTTTGCTTGTCCGCGCAGATCGTCTCTGAACTGTGAGATATCTGGTCAGAATGTTGCCAAAATCGTTTCTGGCACTGTCCGCCCTCTTCTCGGGGACATGGGCACAATCAACAACAGTGCTTAATACAGCCGTCGAAACAGATGCGGTAACTACAACACCTGGTAGCTCTGCCACCCGCACTTCGACATCAACAGGAATCACAACACATACGGTCAATGTTGGAGCGGTCAGTAATTGCTTTCTCTGAAATTGATGACTTATATTGACGAGAACTCTAGTCTGGGCACAAGTTCACTCCTGATAGTGTCAATGCCAGCGTTGGAGATATCATTGAATGGAGATTCTATCCCACCGACCATTGGGTGATTCGTGGAGACTTCAACTACCCATGCATTCCCTACGACTATGTCGGGACGAACCGGAAAAGTTTCGACAGCGGCGAGCAAATGGTCCAAGCAATCACCGATGATGTGAGAAATGGAACAATTTGCATTCCTTCTCGGCCACGACGGGCTAACATGAGAGCAGGCGCCTCGATACCGTGTTCGAGTCAACGACACCAATCCAATCTTCTTTTATTGCGGCGCTCCCGGCTCTTGCTACAGATATAATATGATGGGTGTTATCAATCCGGTAAGATGAAAATTGATGGTACAGTCTCCTGTTTCTGACCGCACAATAGACCAAGAATGAGACCCTTGACGCATGGGTTGCTAAAGCCAGTGGGCTCGATTATCAGTTGCGACCTGGCGACCCATGGCCGACTGAGGCTGACTTTACGAAACCGACCGATGCGGTTGAGGAAACGGGTAGCTCCTCTAGCAACAACAATAGCAACAACAGCGATTCCGACAGTCATCATAGCAGTTTGTCAGGCGGAGCAATCGCCGGGATTGCGATTGGAGGTGCGGCAGTGTTGCTTCTTGGAGGCGCAATGGTCTATCTCTGTGGACGTCGAGGCGGATTTGATAAAGCTTATCGAAAGAGCTTCCGAAATAGCGGCGCTCCAGCTTACACCCCTGCGCAGCCGCCTGTTGTCGAGGCTCGATTCGACTCACCAAGCACCGCGGCCGGAAGCATGTGGACTGGAAACAAGCAGCCGAGCCCGCTGTCAGGATATGGACAAAGCCCGCCCTTGAGCCCTCAAAACAGCCCTGGCTACGGATTTCAGCAAGCCTACAACCCCATGATTCCTCAAGATGGAACTATCGGGTCATACTAGTGAGTTTCAGATATTCTCCTGTGAACTTGCCTTTGATTGCTAACGCCATAACAGCAGTGACCAGACCGCACAGCATCTTGCCGTGCCACCACACCAGATGGAGATGCCAAAGCCACCAGAGCAGATTGCGCCGGCCGAGCTACCTACGTCCTCCGACCCCGGCAACTCGCCTTTACCAGACTACGATCACAGTCGAAGTGGCCCAGACGACCAGACTGGACAACAGAGGACCTTCTCCTGGGCGGGTGAGGAGTCGGCGTATCGGCCAACAAAATGAGCGGCGCGTCGCCTACGTGCGATTTAATATTCAAACACATCTATCTGGGGCATTTTTGGAGTACAGAGGCGTACAGGAGTTGAATGGTGCCAATCATTTTCCAAGAGGTGAATCGTCGATAGAGGGAATAAGCCATTTGAACATGAGAGTGGTGCTCTTGAGCTTGCACAGCACCTGTGCATAGTTCCACACTGAGACGGAGCTGGAGTCTGTTTTTAGTGCCACTTCACTTAATATTTCCTTCTAAAATGTACCAGTCGATACCGTTGCGGCGCCGGGTTCGCATTCTCGGCCCGGATTTGTTTCACTTTTGAAGGAGCACGGCGAAATAGTTGGCACAACAGAGTTTATGAGATGAACATAGAGAATACTTTACTGGTTTTTCCCGGGTATTCTAGCCGGTCTGTGTAACCAAGACGCGAATCATATGCCTTCTTACAGTAAAGTGCAATGTAACCAGGAGCCTACCGCCGTAATTCGCCGGGAGTTTAGCCACCCAAGTTCCTCGCCAGTTGCCACACACCCGAGGCGTTGTACTTGGCTTGGATTTTGAGGCCAAGGCGGCCGCGTGGCATTCGCCAACTAACGGCAGGAGGAAAATATCTCCGGAGCAAGCCATTTGGGGGCGACCGGGGATCGTGGCTTATGGTGCCTGGAGTTGGGACCTGACAGGGCTGGTTGAGCACCGCGTCGTGGCGGAGCTAGCCTCCACACCTTTTGAGGGGTGTGTGAGTGCGTGCAGTGGAGTGGTGATGCTATATCTGGAGTGGAGGGGGCTGTGTGCTGGCTCTGCCCACGGGGTTGCAAACACGGGGAAATTCTTACAAATGGGTCTGAGTGTACATATGTATAGCATGCGCATTTGCTAGTCATTAGGGAATTTTCATCTTCATTTATTTATTCAGGATTTACGAAATGGGGTTTATGGCCTGTAGGCGCTAGCAGTGCGTCCTCAGCTAGATGATGTATTCTGGTGGTCAAGGGCTAGGCGGGCAACCTTGCACCTCCACGGAAGCCCTGAGGGTTTACTACAGTGGAAAGAACCCTGCACTTGGAAAATTTCCCGTTTGAGTCACTCGCCGGATGATGATTTACTGACGTTCGTTCGGCGGCGTGCAAAGGGAGCTGCAGCGACCCACAAGAACTTCAACGACTACGGACGTTGTTATTACGAACCCGACAGTCACAGAAATCAAATCATAAAGTGGACGATGAAACTTGTTCCGAAGAAGCCCAGCCGTTTTTATTTTCATAAGCCGTATCTAAATGCCGTCCTTAAAAAAGAACCCATCCAGCCATGCGCAACCAATCCTTTCACGCCGAAGACATGTAAGAACCATCGCACATCCTGCGCGTAACTTCTTCGAAATTCGTGAGGCGTCGTAACCGTGCAAATCTCTAGAGAGAGATCGCTTAGTCGAAGAGACCGAAGCCCATGTCCTCGTCGGACTCCTCCTTCTCTGTTGTGGTTGTTAGCATATGCTCCATTTTGAAGGGTTAATTTGGATTGTGTGAACGTACCCTCCTCGGCAGCCTCCTCGGCAGCCTCCTCAGCAGCACCGCCAGCAGCGGCGGCACCACCAGAGGCACCACCAGCACCACCGGAGGGAACGGAAGCAAGCTTCTCGGAACCCTGAGCAATCAGCTATTGGAGAAGTTAGTATATTGTGCGTCGTAGGAAACTCGTGCGGATGTGGATCTAGGGCCTACCTCGTTGATGTCCTTGCCCTCAAGCTCGGAGATGAGGGTGTCCAGGCGGTCCTCATCAGCCTCAATACCGACAGACTCGAGAACGGCCTTGACGTCGGCAGCGGAGGGGGAGGTGTTGCCACCAAGGCCGAGGAGGAGGTAAGCAGCGAGGTGCTTCATTTTGATTGTGGTTTCTGTCATGGAACTTTTGTCAGGATTTCTTTTTTTTTCTCCAACAGTGGGATATTTTTGAGCGACGAGGAATTGCTCAGACAACGTCAAGAACCGGGCAGATTTGTCGAAAGCAGCAGCGCAGAGAGTAGACTCACATCTAGGAGATAGAGGAGAACACGAGAAATCAATCAATTTAACCGCAAGTTGGGCGGAGACTGAAGCCTTCGAGTTCGTAGTTGAACGTTTCGGTGTGACAAGGTGGAAAAGTTCCAAGCGTCGCAAAAGTTCAGGACCAATTTTGATCCTGTGGGCACCAAAATCCACTTTAGGCGAATTGTTAGGGCGGGGTGATTTCGGAGCCCACAGGCGCCGAGCTCCCGATGCGAGCCCTCACAAGCCGCACTGCACCGCCACATATTGGAAGAACAGGTCACGTGTCATGGCGCTGCATTCTCGCGTGGCGTTCCCTGATTTCATCCTCCGCTTTGAAAGTTGGCCGGTGACTGTTTCTTTGTTCTTCACTGCTTGTACGCTTCCCCCTCACCCGGCATCGTGATCGCCTCGGTTTCTTTTGGCTTGCTTGTGAGTTTTGTGTATATACGACCACATACACGAGTTCTATCGCCTCTGCGCCTCCAGCCACCAGATTCCCACGGTCGTGCAAACGAAAAGACCAGTGCCTGATATCAGAGCCAGCCAGCGACGGCATCGCTCAATGACTCACTAATCCCGCCCGAGGCTACTTGCTCCTCTCTGACTCCAAGTGGGTTATTGAATTCTTTTTTAGCCGCTCTGGCATTCAGCAGACGCCATGCCGGTGAGTAACCCCCCGAGACTCCAAACCGTGAACATACGGAAAAAAGCTGACGGTGGCGGACAAGATCGGAGACCTCCTCGCCCAGATCAGCGGTGGCGATGAGCCGTCCTCAAACCCCGCACCAGGCCTCACACGGGCGAATACTTTGCCCAAGAGGAAGGCTGATGAGGATTTACGTCTAAATAACTCCAAGACTCCCCGAACCACCACACTCTCCAGCACGGTGGCACCGAGGCCCGAGGCCGTTAGACCCCCCCGCCCTGTCGAGACATCTGCTCCGCCCTCGAGATCAAGTCAACCATCACGACCACTCGACCGGCCCAGTGCCTCTCAACGGCCTACAAATGGACTCGGCTCCAGGTCTAGCGTTTTGTCCTCGAGGCCACTAAATGGAGGCAACAGAGTCCAGAAACCCGGCCCACCTAGCCGGCCATCTCCCGGACCATCAAGTGCACCTAGCGGGCCTCGAGCTGCACCGAAGAAGGGATCCTTTGCCGAGATTCTCGCTCGAGGTCAGCGGGCACAGGCTGTGATGGGCCAAGTCGGCAAGATCCAGCACAAGAAGGTGGCAAAAGGTGCCGCTGCTCCTGCTTCTGCCAAGAAGGATGAACCAAGAGTTGAAGCCAGAACCCCCAATAAAAAACTACCTCAGAGACCGTCGGGATATTCCGGCACGTCAAAACCTGGACAACGGAACGGTACACCGGTTAATGGAAGCAACAAAGACAGTCGAAACGGTAAGGCGTTGCCAACAAAGACTGAACGAGCCAAGGCTGCCGCAGACGAGGAAAAGGAGAAGAAGGTCAAGAAGGCTGTTGCGGCGACGACAGGATACACCGGCACAGCCAGGCCCAAACCTGGAAGTGATGTCAAGAAGCACAATGCTCCTCGGGGAGGTGCGCTGCTCAACACTCGGACACCCAGACCCAGCTCTTCCAAATCTCGCTTCGAGGATGATTATGACGAGGACATGGATGACTTCATCGACTACGACGACGAGGAAGATGATGGAGGACCTCGCTACGACTATGCATCTGACGGGTCCTCTGATATGGAGGCGGGAATGGATGACATCGACGACGAAGAACGCCGAGCCGAAAGGATCGCCCGCCGCGAAGATATTGAAGAAGAGCGTTTGGAGCGCAGCCGCAAGGCCGCAAAAGAGGAACGCAAGCGCAAAGCACTCGATGACCTCCGTGCCAGTCGTCGCCGATGACCACGCCACACCTTTCATAACATGTAACTCTTACCAACCGGTTTCTTTCAACGGCACTTTTCTTTGCAACTCGCTTTGCGAGACGTGGTTACGGTCGAGAAACTTTGGAATGGAGGCGTTTTGTTGACATTACATTGGTTCCCACTTTTTTCTTACTATTGATGCTCTTCTTTGTTTTGGTTTTACAATAGGGCTACATTAGCGACGGAGTTGCACATTTCCTCATTTTGCCTATCAGACGCACCACAGGACTCTCAATCTCGCACGCACACACTTTCACAAACACCGCAAATGGTTTGCATGGCATGCATGGCACATTGGATTGGTCAAGACGGCAGTGGTTGAGAATCGGTTCCGGTCGAACCCTGGATCGGGTTGAACAGAGAGTAAAGAGAGAAGAAGGAAGGGGGAGAAGCAGGAGGCTATAGATATCGGTGGGGGTGTGGTATTCAGAATGGTACTTGTCTAGACTTAATTCTAAGGGGTACAGACCATTCATTATCTGCATACTTGCCTATGATGCTTGCATCCTTTCCTTGCCACTGGCCTGGGTTGAAGTATTCATGAGTGTCGATTATCAGCAGTTGAGTGGCAGTTGGTGAGACAAAGAAAAATCGGCAGAGTGTTGCACTTGCAGTCTCGGGAATAATTTATGTTGATGGGTGGTCATAGGTCAATAGAAAAAAATCACTTCGCCACTTCGCGATGATTTCAAATAGTGTTTTGGGAAAACAAGTCAAATATTTGCATTGTACAGGTGTCTAGGTATCAAAACTCATCAACCAGAACCGTCAAACGCCCCTTTTGCCCTAACCGTGACGCGAGGCAAGCAAAAACAACCAAAAATGATAAACAGCCAGAATGCTGGTGCAACTGTCGTAAGAGTGAATATCTGTCGTCTGTCATCGTAAGAGTGACGCGTATCGACGGCCAGCAGATATGCAGGAAACCTGGCGTCGACGATATGCCAAAACTGTTCAAGAGCAGAAGTGAATCATGTCATGGAGGTGATGGGCTTCAAGGATTAGATCCAACACCCAAAGTAAACGAGGCTAGTGAGTAAAATATTGTTCAACTCAAAAGCCAGCTCCGGAAATGCGTAACAAGAACGACTTTCTAGCCAGCAAACCGTTCTGTGGGAGCCAAGAAGCCCCAATGGCCCAACGCGTTCGAACGAGTGAAAATAACAAAAAGTGCGTGCTAACGCCTTCGGAGACGAAACAGTACCGGTAACAATCCGAGGACAACTATCCATTTAGTACATACAATCCGGTGAGTTGGATTAGACAACTTCTGACACGAAAATGCCGCTGCCGGATATGCAACGCCAGAAGCAAGAACAAAATCCCTTTTCGAATCCATCCATCGAGACAAGTTCCGAGACGATTAAGGGAGATCATCGCTCTTAGATTGTTTACCACTTGTGCTGCCGTATGGCCGCAGGAGCCAACCCTGATAGTGTTTGATCCCCTGAGTGCTGTTACTATTCGCACCGGGAATGATGGATGGGGGAGGATTGCGACGAGAGGAGCCGGTTTCTCGTTTGACGGGAGGAGGGGGGAGGGAAGCAGAAGCAGCTGGGAGCAGGCTGAGAGCAGGTTGCGGTTGAGGTGCGTCGCCATTCTTTTTGGACATCTTCTCAATCTCCGATGGATCGATAGGCATCATCAGGCCTTTATCGCGAAGGTATTGGATGGATTGCAGCACCGTGAGATCCTCTTGTTCCTTGTCGTTAAGGATCAAGCGTTGCTGAATCGTGAGCCGGCCGTTGTTGGCCTCACGCTCCTTAATGGCTGCTTCTCTGACCTCGGGATCATGGACGAAGCGGCACTTGCCCTTCTTGCCGCATGTTCCACCAGTGGAATAATATTTGCAATGCTTGGAAACGTCGGCTTTCTTTGCAGGAGGAGGTGGCGGGGGAGCAACGTGGGAGCGAGAAGACATGACTTCTGGCTTCTCGTCATCCGAAGACTCGTCGGAAGGGTCTCTCATTTCATCGCCTTCGTCTCCTTGCTCCCGCTTTCGCTTGATGGATGACTCAACCTTACGAAGCTGTCGCCTGAGCTTGTCGGCTTGTTTTTCAAGCGAGGAAGCCTTGTCTTCGCCATTGTGTGCCAGCTCGGCAGCCTTCTTTGCCTCGACCCGGGCCTTAGTAGGGAAATGTTTCTTTCTTTCCGCCAAAAATGCATCGACATCCTTGACACTAAGGGGAATGTTAGGGAGGGGGAGACATTGGCAATGGCGAATTTGAACTTACTTGAGGGTTTCCTGTCCTATTAGGTCGATAAGAACCTTCTCTTCGCCCTCGTCGTCCTCGGATTCCGAGTCCATTCCCGGGGTCAAGCCGAGGGTGTTCATCTTGCGCTTCTTTTTCTTCCCGACAGAAGGGGTTTCAGATTTGTGGTGATTGGAATCAGTGTGGCCTGGTTTGTGGTGCCGGGACTTGTCGTTTCCATGGTAGCCACCACGGCCGCGAGAATTGTCCCTATAGCCGCCTCGGCCACGGCGGCCACTCTGACTGTAGTAGCTGTCCTGATGAGGTGGTCCAGGTGGGGGAGGTGGTCCGGGATAAGGAGGATACTGCGCGGGGGGGTAGTGGGCAGCACGAGGGTCATGGGGATACGGCTGCCCGTAGGCACCGTTCACGGGAGGAGGGACTGCCTCATGCTCATATCCAGGACGTGCAGGCCCACCCAACGGAGCCTTTGGACCTCCTCGGTCGTTGTATCCGCCTCGTGACCTACCGTTGCCGTAGTGGCCCTGAGGTGCCGACCCTTGACCATTCCACTGGGCTTGGCTAGGAGGAGGAGGGCCTTGATAGGGGGCACTATATTGCTGGGGTGCGCCGTACGGCGGCTGTTGCGGATATTGCGAAGGCGGGTATGGCTGGGGCGCATAGTTGGGATGGTAGTTGTTGGAGGACATGGGGACGGGGGCATGACCGTGGGGAGGAGGATGGCCATGCTCAGGAGCCCACTGGGGTTGAGGTGGCGGATAGCTCCCAGCAGGAGGATGGGAGCCTCCATACGGGGGAGGGTTGTGGCTAGGATAGGGTTGACCGGTGTATTCGTAATGCCCCTGTGGCGAGCCGTGGTAATCACCGCGGCCTCCAGAGTAATGGCCTCCACGACCGCGTCCATGATGTGAGCCTCCGCCGCGGCCCTGGCCATGAGGAGGATAGGACGGGGGTGGATGTCCATAACTTGGATGTCCGCCCGACGACGCCGACGGGGGAGGAGGGGGGGAGGAGGACCGTAACCGTATGCGGACATGGCTAGAAGATCATGTAGAGAGCGAGATGCGCTATGCGGCAGTTGTTGAGCAGGTGATGCGAAGCGTGCGGTCGTCGCAGATTACTCCCTCGATGGCTCTCTCGATAGGAGACGGCTGGGGGAGAGACGAGGGATACTGTTCGTGGGCGGACGGGATGGTTTCGTTCCAACGAGAGAACCTTGAGAGGGCGGAGTGCGCGCGAGCTGCTGTGCGCCACAGGGTTACAGAGACGGGATGAACTCGCAGGAAAAGTGGGTGATTGAAACGACAATGACGAAAAGAGAGGAAATTAAAAGCGAAGAAATCGCGTACGACAAAGAAAGCAGAAGGAGAGCAAGAGGCCGATGACCACGACTCAGGACTCGACTCGGCTCAACGGGATGAAGAGAAGCGAAGCTCTCGCTTTTCTCGACCAAGCCAAAGTGAGCTTTTGCAATGGAATAATCTGCACACCGTACCCTGGTTCCACAGCGGCGCTAGCCCTCCAAGGGAAGGCGGTGAGCGAGGACGGCAGAGAACGCCTAGCCTAATATGGCTTAGCCCCCTCTGTATTTCTTGAGTCGGTCTTTTTCTGCCGTGGCCCCAAGTTTCTCTGGTGCTGGGAATCGAGACAATCGCAAACTCCCAGAGTCTGATTTGCCGCGCTGCAATGAGCTCCTTCATACCCCCTGTTGTGTCATGACCTTGTATTCTGCTGCATAGAGAGACCCTCGCGATCCGTACAAACCAAGAACACCCGCTTTCAATCCAAGGCAGCCAGTCCTGAAGCGCCGCCATGTTCATCCTGGTACATGCCACCCTCCTCGCTTTTCGACTGCCCCGCCATCACACACACACCCAACTACACGCCGCTCGCTTCGAGGACGTATGACTAACGCCTCATTCAGACCAAGATATCCGACTTGGTGCAGATTGCACCTGCTGACTTCGCAAAGAAGAGCATAGATGCCATCGAAGACAACATCAACGCCAAGTACTCTAACAAAGTTCGTCGCCCACCACCATGGCTTGCCTATCCTTGACCAAGTCTCTGAGGGACTCACTCACTCACACCTCCGCAAATAGGTCATCCAGAAGATTGGACTCTGCATCTGTCTATACGACGTCCTGTGGACCTCTGAGGGTCTCATTGGCCATGGCACTGGTCTAGTCAATGTCAATGGTTAGTCCTCCTTCCCGTCTCTCTATCTTGTCCCATGACCTAACAGAGACAAACCCAAGTCGAATTTCGCATGGTTGTATTCCGCCCCTTCAAGGGTGAGGTCATGCTCGGGAGAATACGAAGCTCTACCCCTCACGGTATCAACCTAAGAACCGACTTCTTTGATGATATTTTTGTCCCGTTTGAGGAGCTGCCCGAGGGAGCCGAATAGTAAGACCAACACCTCCGTTCCGCTTGCCAAACCCGACCTGGGCTGACAATTCCCAATAGCAATCATAGCGAGCACCTTTGGATCTGGAACTTTGACGAGGAACGCCTATTCTACGATAACCATGAAATGGTGCGCTTCCAGGTAGTAGATGAGGAGTGGCACGACCAAGCCCCAGCAGGACCCACACAGCCCGACGACACTCCTCTCAAGACTCCCTACCGGATAAAAGCCAGTATGGCTGCAGAGGGATTGGGCGTGTGTCTTTGGTGGGATGGAGCATAAGATAGACAGGCGAGCGGTTGGTGGAGTCAAAAGACTGGAGCTGTTGAGAAAAAAGGAGACACGAGGAGCATGGGCAAAGGAAATTCGCATCTAGATCTGCCAGTATATATTTTGCTCATTCTATGAATCTACGATTTGATACCCGCCAACAGACGCTCCTCGACATCATCCAAGACGGAGAAATGCTCAACAACAGCCAGGTTCTCGGCCTCGGCAACAAACTGCTTGTGGGATCCTGACCAGGGCCGGCAGCCATGGGGTTCATCTGCTGTGTCTGCATCTGCTGGGCGACCTGGCTGGCAGCTATAATAATACCATTAGCGACAGAAATCGAAATAGGGGGTGGGATGGCCTTGAACCACGGGGTCACGTACCATTGTCGCTACCAAGGAGGAAAACGTAGACAAACTGAAGACCGAAGATGCACAGGAAGTACCAGCTGATGCTAGACATCCATCGGGGGTCCATGTCCTTGGTCTGCACGCCCGCCTGGAGCATGCTCTTGAACTTGATTGTGATGGGGAAGGGGAGTTTCACTATTTTCCTGTCGTTAGCACAAGACCCCGGCACCACGTATTCCAGTGTTCACGTACTAATGACATATCCGCTAAAGAACGCATTGATCCAGCTCATGATGAGGGTGTTGGGGATAATCATGGCCATGTTGTTCTTCATCATGCCCATCATGCCATCCATGGCGGAGGGGTCGGACAAGGGGTTGGCGGGGGCTGGCCCTTCTTCTCAGGCTCCTTGAGGTAGGCACCAGACTCGTAGCCGGCAATGAGAGTCTCGCGGCGGGCCTCGAAGGCCTTCTGGGAGAGCACGTGGTGGTTGGAGCGCAGGGAAACGCCGCGGCCGAGGAAACGCTGCTCACGCATGGTCTTGGTGTCCTGCTTCTTGGGGGCCGTGGCCATGAGGACGGAGGCGTAGTGGCGCAGGACACCAGTGAGAACCATGACGATGGTGATGGGGATGAGGATCCAGTAGCTGTAGCGGGAGCTGTTAGCAACTTCCGAGTGCAGGGCAGCGACGCGGACAGTTCTGGGAGAGGAGCTTGAACATACAACAACTGGGGGTCCCGGTGGAGGGTCTGGACGGGAATTTGTACCATTGTGACAGTTTGCGTGCGGCCAAAGGCTCGCTTGGCGTGGAGGAATGCGAGAAAGCGACGTTGGTCGTGGGGTGGCGGCTCCGAGACGGTGATACCAAGCAGACACAGGTTAGATGAAGTCGCCAAATAGCCACGATCCATCAATTGCGCCGCAAGCTTGGCCGGAGCTTACCTAAGGCGAATGCGGGTACTGCCGCCACGCCCCAGACACACCTAATGGAGGCCCCCAGCCACTATAGCAGCAGCGCACAGAGCGGCCCTTGTACTGTACCTACCTACGTCGCAAAGTGGTACGGGCCACTACTCCGTAAACCGTGGCGGGAATCTCAAGGGACAGCTATCCACATGTACCTTGGCCCCACGACTCTAAGCACGACCTTGACCCCCAGGCCGGAGGTTGACGATACCATCATAACCACCGATCATATTTCAACCACTTCTCACAGCATATTCGCGCCATTGTCTGGCCCCTCTATCCACCATGGCAAATTCCGCCGAGAAAATCTCCGTCTACAACCTCGCAGGTTTGTCCCCCATGCAACGCGCCCATCCAAGCTCCCATGCGCTTCGTCGCACATCCTTCTGACACGGTGGCTCCTAGACCTGAAGAACACCTCCGACGACGCTCTCCCCAACTACCTCAACTCGCTCAAGTTCAAGCAGTCGCATTTCCTCACCGACGTGCGTCTGGTCCTCGGGTACACCGCCTTCACCCTCTCCGCCGCGTGCTTCGCCTGGGATTACAAGTTCGGGTTCGAGAACACCAAACAGTTCACGGCCATCGCCGTTACCGTGTACACTCTCCTCAACACGGCCCTTACGCTATGGATCACTGTTCGTGAGAAGGGTGTCGTGTACGAGGGAACTTCCCCCTCCGGCGAAACGGTAATGCCATACCACTCCGATCTTACCTACCATGTCCTCTCTAACACGCTGTCTTTGTTAGATCTCCATCACCTCAAACACCAAGAAGAACGTCCCCATCTACAACCTCACAATCACCGTCACCGACAAGGCTGGCAAGAATCGTGCCTTCAAGGTCTCCAAGCCCTTCTCAGGCTGGTTCGACGAGACCGGCCAGTTCGTCGCCGTCCCTTTCCAAGAGCTGCTTGCCACTTCTGTGCCCCTCATTGGCAAATGCGACCCTAAGCGTATCTCCGTGTCCCAGGAGCTCCTCGACACAACCCCCGAGGTTCTCGATGCTATCCTTGCCGCTAACTCGGCTACCGCTGTGGGAAGCTCAACGGCCGCAGAGGCTGTTGGCAAGGGGGGCAAGAGACGCAAGGCGTAAAAAGGCAAGGTGCTAAAAAGAATGATGAGTTTTTGTGAAAGGGTACCAAAACGGAAAGGGTACCCAAATCAGGATGCAGGCGTGGGATACGGCGTTGGGGGAGGAACGTATCTTGATACCATTGTGTTGACAGGTCTAGGCCATTAGAAAGGCAGTGCATTTGTTTAAGGCATATGAAGCCAATTTCAAGCCATGTCCACCCACGCCATGCCCATCGCTATATAGGAATCTATTTGAGCCCTCACATGCAACCGATTGGATATGAAATCTAAATGCTTCTACCCTGGCCTTCACTCAGGCCGTTTATATTGTGCCCTGTGCCAGACTCCTGACCCTAAAAACGCCTGGGAATCGCCATCATTTCAACTCTGCCCATGCGGCCCTTGCAAGACGAGCTGTTCTTCGTAGATCTCGCACACCATGGCCGCATGCTAGTGTGAGCTCCCTTTGCACTTGCGACGCGTGGGGAAGCAGGTGTTGGGACTCGAACATCCGAGGGAGACCTCCTGCAATCTCCAGGGCCAGCTTTCCACGGCCAGCCTCGATCTCGGGGTCATTGTTGGTTGGGACGTAGCCCTCCGGGAGCCATTGCGGCTTCTTTACTGTGGAAGCCTTCTGGGAGAAGACGCTGACACAAATTTTGATAATGCTGCGAAGATGGTCCTTGCCCTTCTCGGAAGCCTCCACGAGGATGTTCTTCAGAACATCAAGAGCAGCCTTGGCATCTGGTCCAGCGTTGATGTTCTGGGCGACTGCAATAGCAATTCGGAGGATCTTGTCGGCATCAGCCTCATATATAGGATAGTTCATGTGCTTCACCATGAACAGAACGCCAATGCCGAAGTTTGTTTTGGTGAGTTGGTCTTGGACTTCCGCATCGCCGCCAGTCGCAACTTGCAACATTGGGCTGACGAGTTCAAAGTATACCTTCTGCATCCACAGGGGTTTGACAATTGCAAAGTTCTCTTTGCTCAAGGGTTGTTGCGGTGCTACAATCATCTCCATCTGTCGACCAAGATGGTGTCCAATATTCGCATCCTTCGGGGCATCCCTGAGGAGTTGCAAAAGCCCCTTTGCTTCCTTGCCGATATATCGCCTCATCATTCCAGCGGCCAAGGCGTAAGTGGACTTGATCTGCTCCAATCGACTGCTTTGGTCAACATCGTCTGGAGAACTCTGGATGAGACTTGCAGAACGCTCCTCAAGCGTGCTAATGAGACCTATCAGGGTCTCAACCTTGTACTTATTTGCTAGGACAGTCAAAATAGAGAGTGTGACGGGCCGAGAAAAGCCACCCTCGCTCTTCGCCGTCGATGACACTCCACTAAGAATCAACTCTTTTGCGACACCACGGGTAAACTATGAAAGCCCAAGTTAGCTCAGAAGCGCGCGCAGTGGGGGAAAGGGGGTACTACAAGGCTCTGTATCGAAGATGGTCTCAGGGCTTCTAGAATTGAGAGTGCAAGGACATTGAGAG
Source organism: Aquanectria penicillioides (assembly GCA_003415625.1). Classification (NCBI taxonomy): domain Eukaryota; kingdom Fungi; phylum Ascomycota; class Sordariomycetes; order Hypocreales; family Nectriaceae; genus Aquanectria; species Aquanectria penicillioides. The sequence goes on from PYIU01000003.1 coordinate 1,127,031, forward strand.
GCCCCAGCATCAACCAATCCCAAGTCGAACCGTTTTGTATAATTGATTGTTCATACCCAGGTGCCTGAGCAGCTTCGGCAATTGTCTCGGGAATGATGATGGAATCTTCTCGGAAGAGGCCAACGGCAAGGCTCTCGGCCTGCAGCGATTGTTGTTGCGATTCACTGAATTCATGGACAACAAACCCAGCCAGGGCGGATACGATGTGAAGGTACTGGTTCTCTGCTGCCTGGTCTGAGCCAGTAAAGTCGTCACTCAGACCCAACTTAACGCCATTAGTTTGTTCCTTTGATTCGAGTGTCTTCGTTGCTCGACGATACAGCTGGCGGGCAACGGACAGGCTGATGAGCAGAAACTCATTTCGAATCTCAGCAACTGTCAATGATTGAGAAATTGGCGAATTCTTGCTGTCGGCAGGCCCATCTCCATTTGCACCAAGTTCAGGATACCTCTCTTGGATCGTTTGTACCCAAGTCCCAGCCTCAAGTGAAACTTCCTTGTTCGGATCGGCGGCCAGGCACGCATCGTTGAGGTATCGAACAGTAGAGTGAATAACAGCTACCAAAGAACACCAAATTCGTGGGCTTGCTTTGGCATCGATAGCAGCGTATAATTCCGATAGTAAGGACTGGACACAGTAAATAAAGTGGCCAAGTCCATTGGACGATGTGGTTGGCAACTCAGAGCAACCAATGAAGGCCAAGTGTGCACCAAGGCCGGTAATGGTCTGGATTGTCTCATCGTGGCTCCCATTCTGCCAGCTGGTCCTAATGATGCCTTTAGCCTGTTCTACCAAGGGTTTGAAACCACTCGGGTATGCCTTGATTGCTCTCTGAAGAGCTTTAGTTGTCTCGTTAGTGAGCTCGTCCGAACTCTCAGAGCGAGTATGCGTAAGAACGGATTGTAACAAGATAGAGAACAGAGATTCGCAAATGCGCAAGCAAGTGATTCCTGGAAGTAATTGCACAGAGCTGCCGTCACCAGGGTCGCCTGAAGGTCCAAGTGACTTGGCGGGCTTCTGGCATACCAATGCTCCGGCGCCTCGCACCGCCTGAGACACAATCTTGAGGTCATCTTGGGGTGCGTCTGCTTTTGAGCCCATTTCTATCGTGGCCTTGTACACATCCTCGTATAGGGGTTTAAAGAAAGAGTCGATGGCTGCAAAATCTTCCCTGTCCTCTGAAGACATTTCGGTATCGGCTAACAGAAGGCGAGTCTCTAGAATAACATGAAGGATTTTGAGGAGATCTTGGCTGTGCATAGGAGCTTTTGGGTGCCGGAGGTTCTCTTTAATATGAGTAATGATCGGTGCTACCATCATCACGAAGGCACTGGGCTTCGCGCTGAGCACGCTCACAAGGAGCCTGCCAGCTGATGCCGTGTACATGGTGTTAGCAAGATCAGTTACGCAGTCTCGTGTCACAGTTAGTGAATAATCTCGAAGATTGTCCCCTTTAAGTCGCAAAGTCAAGGACTTGAGCACCTCGAGAGTGCCCCAAATGGTGTCTTCGATCTCGCCATTTCGAACTTCGTACTTCAAGCTGCCCCATATTTGATTTGCATATGGGTTGACGGATTGTTCTGGGTTGCTGTACTCATCCAAGCATGCCTGGATAGTCTTGAGGATATCCACCTATTACCGTCAGTAGATGTAGATCCACAAAGCTCCGACGCAAGTACCTTCACATTGACGGTTACGCCGTCACCCTGGTCCAATTTTCCCAACAAGAAGGGTAATGTTTGATCTGCAAGTTGGTTGTTCGCCGAGAAACACTTTCGTAGTTGGAGCTTAAGATCTTCGGGGGTGATGCCTGTTTGAGACGCGCGAGGCAAGGCAATTGGGAAGTAGAGCTTGAAATTGCCGTAAACTTCATCCAGCATTTCCTTTGATGGAGAATATTCGACAAGAAAAACTCGAAGAATGTCGAACCAAATCATAAGGCATTCCGGGTCTCTCTCACTTCTGCAGAGCTGCAAAAGATCCACCATGAAGCCAGAGGAAGGGCCATGTTTGGCCTGCAAGTCGCTCGCTACTTCTGGAGTCGTCATTAGGAACCTAACAAGTTCGTAAATTACATTCCTGGTCTTAGAAACTTGGCGAGGGAAATCGTCCTTCAACGCGCAGATTTTCTGGATGATATCGTTTCCGCTTTGCTTCTGGAAGGACTTCATAGCCGCGATTCTGGTCAAGGCATTGGCTGAGGGTAGGATACCCGCCTTATGGTCCACTTCAAACATCGCCCCGAAGAAGCTTACCAAAAGCTTTACTGTTTGATCATCAGAGACGAGACTTGGAGGAATGGCTAGAGGTGGGTGCCACCATACCTTGGCTGGGCTTGAGGACATCCTTGTTCAAAAAGTCAAGTGTTCGAGACAGGAACTCGAGAGCTAAGAGGGTCAGCAAGTATCATAATAATTTGGTAGTTATGTACGATACCTTTCGCTCTAGCCGTCCAGTCTGGAGTCTCATCACCATCCTCGGCCTCTGTGCCGCTGCCCGGCATCCAGGGCTGCACAGCTTCAACCCATCGAGCAACGGGATTGGAGTTTGGGGTAGCAGTTTGTATTTCTATTTCTGTTAGCCTTGGCTCATAAGGGCAATGCCAAACACTCTATAGTCCAGCAGTGGTAAATCCTCACCTTTGGCAGCGTTCTGGGCGATTCTCGTCTGTTGCCCCTCATCATCAGCGAGGACGAACTCCAACGCCAGCTGTCGGAAGTCAGCCATGACGATGGAGGTTCAAGTCCCAAGGACCGGTCTTAAATACACAGGTCTATGCACTTCCTAGACTACACTTGAAGAAACCCGGTACACAGAACCAATACAAGCCAGGGACAGGCCTGTGATGTTGTGAGACGTGGGTTGGTTATCAAGCGGCAGAAAGTTGGTGCCCGGCAAGGCGGTGTGAAGTTACGGCGGGGTTGCACTGGGGGCAAAGCCGCTGAGGAATGAGAGTCAAACGGAAGCGAAAACTCTCAATCCAACTTTGAGATCAAACCAAAGAAGGACTTTCTAGTGTTCGCAAGATACTGCAGCCTAATCTGCCGTTGTCCAATCACCATGGGCGCTTTTGTCATTGCAACCAAGGTCCGAAGCCGGCGATATCGGGAGTTGGGCGCCGGTTCGCAATCAAGAGGCTTCGTGGGGTTAGCTCCACTATTTATCGATGACGGCAGAACAGAGAGCTGACCCCTGTCGCTTGATTGTTAGTGGCCAATCTTTTGAAGATTGCAACTCCGAATTCGTCCCAATCCTCACCGCGCCAAAATTGAGCTGGCATTGCCGACGAACATATCAGCGCCAACTCATTTTCGCAATGGCCTCGATTCGAACTGCCGCCTTGCGGCACCTTGCTGCCTCTCCTTTCCGCGCAACTCGTGCCATCAACCAGCGTCGCTGGGCCCAAGTCCACGACGTCCGTTTCCTCGCCACGACTCGTCCTTCGCAGGCTATCCTCGACAAGTATCGTGCAAAGCTCGACCAAAAGGCTAAAGAGGAGGGTCTCATCGGCATTGATGAGCTCAAGACCGCCTATGCCGACAAGATTGATGCCGAACGTCGCAAGGGCGCCATCGAAGAGCCTCATATCCCTCAAGCGCCAGAAACTCCGGTTAGCCAGCCCAATGCCGACGGCAAGCCCATAACGAACGCTACCAAAGCTCCAAGAGCACCTCCGACCGGCGCCGACAAGCCTGCAGTTAAAGGCCTGGATGATATCATTGACCTTGAGAAGTCACGCGAGCTGCCTGACAAGGAGCTCACGGCTATCTGGCGTCTACGACACGCATCCAACCCTCAGACACTCTGTGCGGTCATGCCTGCCTCCGCATACAAGGCCATGGAGGAGGCTGCCCGTTCCTCTCCTCAATTCGTCCTCCCAGTCCCCCATCCGACACAGGGTGCAGAGATTCACTTCCTCCAGTGGACCTTTGATGCCTCCTCCAAGACGAGCACCGTCCTCTTCACCCAGCTGGCCGAGTACAAGACCCGCGGCGAGTTTGCTCAGCCACACACCACCATCACGCACCATTTAGACCTGGCTGATGACAGGGGACTGGTTCTGATGCAAGGCCAGGTTGTTGACAATCGTGGCATCAAGACTGAGGAGGCTAAGTGGTTAGTCTTGTGCCTGCAGCGATTCTATGGCGGGTGGGAAAGCGAAGGAGTTGAGCTTGATGGTGAGCGTAAGGAGAGAGCAGAGGAGCGCAAGAAGCTCTTGGAGTGGTTCGCTGCCGGTGACTCAAGATTCAGTCTGGAGAAGCTTATGGAAGAGGCCGAGCGTATGGGCTAAAATAAGAGGGAGAAGAACTTATGATGATTACCAACCTCCCATGTTGTAAAAAAAAAAAAAAAAAAGGGGAGGGGGGGGCTTAGATACATAGCTATGTTCATGGGATACAGCCCCAGGCGCTGGAAGAGAAGAAATGTATGGTCGGATGATCTATACATGCATGTACGATGATGCGCGGTGCATCACTCACAAAAGAGCATTGCAATTTGTACAGTAGATTGCTGTTTTCACAGCAGATTCACCAATAGAGATGAACACTCGGATGTTCGCCACATTTTCCTTTATATTCTTTGCTTGGTGCCTCTGGTGATCTTGTTCCCTATTGATCAAGGCGAATCGAAAAATCAAATTGTGCAAGTATTTAACGGTAAGGATTCTCAAGTTATCACTCAACATCTGAACTGAATGTTACGGTGTATCTCCACTGCTCATAACACGCTCGTTAAAATCATCACCACACCTATTCCATCCTAAAGCTTTGCCCGTGGCCCCAACTCCTCCTCCTTCTTGACTTGGTCTCTCAAAACTCGCCGCAAGATCTTTCCAGAAGCTGATTTAGGGATCTCTTTGATAAACCGTATCCCACCGCGCAGCTTCTTGGGTGGTCCGACTCGGCTATTCAACCATTCTATAATATCGGTTGCAACCTGGTCGCTCTCATCGACTCCAGCTCTGAGAACCACGTACGCGCGTGGCACTTCCGTGTGTTCGGTTTCATTCCAAACACCAATCACGCACACGTCAGCGATATCCTCTCGGCCGATAAGTTTGGCTTCTAGCTCAGCGGGCGCGACTTGGAAGCCCTCTTCAGATGGGAGGAATTGTCAGCGTACCACACACAAACGACAAGGGCTTTGTTCAATTGGGTGAAAAACTGACTGTATTTGATGAGCTCTTTGATGCGATCGGTGATGTAGAAATTTCCTTTTGGGCAAATGTACAAAACATCGCCAGTTTTGAACCATCCGTCCTCGGTGAAAGTGTCCTTGTTGAGCTCTGGTCGGTTCCAATAGCCTTGGAAGACGTTGGGACCTTTCAAGAGAAGCTCTCCACTCTACGGGTCATGTTAGCGAACAAGCGATGCCATCTTCAAAACACATAGGGAACAAACCTCTCCGCTTGCCACCTCGCTTCCTTCAGGGTCAACAATCTTAGCCTGCATATTAGGAACTAGCTTGCCCACAGAACCCTGAAACCTCGACCACTCATCAAACAACTGCACCGTGACCGCTGGGCTCGTCTCCGAGAGCCCGTAGCCCTGTTTCACGGTGACGTGTAATCGATCCCAAACGGCGTCGACAAGATCTCGACTCAGTGGCGCAGCAGCGGAATTGACGAAGCGCAGTGAAGTGAGATTGTACTTGTCGACCAAGGGGTGCTTTCCTAATGCAAGGATGATAGGTGGTGGCACATAAATATATGTCAGGTGGTGATCTTGAATCAGCTGGCAAGCCTGCGCGAGGTCAAACTTGGCCATGACGACGCACGTTGTTCCAGTGAGAAGAGAGACATTCAGGACAACTCCGAGACCCTAAGATGTTGATGTTAGCGAAGGCTTATGGCTTGGAGTATATACCTATGCTCACATAGACGTGGAAGAAAGGCAGCACACCAAGCTGGGAATCCATTTCCCAGCTCACCAACATCGGGTCAAATTTCGTGAATTGAACCGAATTGGCCACCATGTTGTAATGCGTCAGCATCACACCTTTGGGAAGGCCGGTTGTACCCTGAAAATGTCAGCGCCATGTGCAGACTCTGATCCTTGAACTAGACTTACCGAGCTGTATACCAAATAAACGAGGTCCTTTTTTGGGTCGATTCTGGGCTTGGCAGGTTGAAGCCAGGCCCCCTGTGCTGTTATCTCTGCCCAATGTCTGAACTTCCCCGCCTCATCCTTTGCATCGCCTAACAAGATGATCTTATCTGGCGAGAGGCCTGCCAATTCTGCGGCTTTACATGCCGTTTGTAGAAACAACTTGTGGGTGATGAGGATTTTGGCTTGAGAATCGGTTAACTGATGAGCAAGTTCTTCGGCCGTGTACGTCGGGTTCGCAGGACTCGCTATTCCCCCAGCCCAGAGCACACCCAGGTTGACAATCGGGGTGTCGATGTGGTTTGGGGCAAAGAAACCCAGGACGTCGCCCTTTTCCCATTTAAAAATGTGCCTAAGACCGCGCCCGAATGATGCGGAGAGCTCTTTTATTTGACCAAACGTGTATGATCTGTTTGTGTCGCCATCGACGAGGATTGCTAGAATAATGCTGGTTGGTTACCCTATACTTCTATTTCGAAGGTCGCGCTCTCATTCCCGAGCACTAACTGTGTGTATCTGGCCATTCCTTTTGACCTTCCATGTAATAGCTCCAAAGGTCGACATTGGGGATGTCCAGGTCGGCGAAAAGGGAGTTGAGTGGCATGATGGCGTTGCGATTGCCAAGTGCCGGGCACCAAGAGGAAAGAAGGGAGAAATGTCAAGATGTCGCTGCCGCGCAACTTTCAAGAAACCGGGCCAACATAAAATCGGGGAAAACAAGTTCAGCATGCTACCAGGCACCGCAAGCCCCATTTATTGTTCCTCCCGTTCCAAGACCAGATCCCCAGGGCATGGCATGAGGTGAGTTTGCGCCGCGGCGACGGCACATGATTCCGCAACTTGACACGGGGAACCACCAGCCTGGATTCCCGTGCATTTGAGTGCCAGCTTTGCATTAGTGCGAGTGCCACCAACGCCTGAATTGAGCTTGTGGCAGACAAGATGCCTTCCCGAGTGGGTGTGCTGCGCCGAGGAATTTGGGCATGTCTTGAGAATGAGACCGGGGGGACGAAGTCAACATGGAAAGGCTTCCGCAGTGGAGTTGATGTTGGTGACCGGCCGGGGGGGCCCGGACCTTGGGATGAATGCGGGGAACACCACCCCATAACGGCCACTTGAGGGCTTGGCTGAGAGGCTGAGGCCAACGAGACTTTCCGCATGTCTCGTATTGAAAGGGGGTCAAGAACTCAATCCCGCGGCTTTGCTATTGGTGAGAATGAAAGGACATTGGCAAGGAGCCTGGCCGAGGATGCGCGGACAGCAGTAATAAGGCAGCGGCCCAATGCTGAGGTTGCACTATGAGAAGCTTGCAGAGATCGCTTGGCTAGGTACTTGGAGTTGGATCCTAACAAGCTGGTTAACAAGACAACGCGAAGGTTCCAACCTAACTATGTTTGAGACGTTGGTGGTTGTTAAGGTTTCCAGACCCTTGGTGTCGGGTCCAGGCCAAGCCGAGGTAGACCGCATGAGATGTCATGGTTCAGTGGTGGCTTGGGAATCTAGACCAACCCCATTCAAGAACGTACCTGGGCTTGTCAGGTGTAGCAGGCCGAAAGCAATGGTTTTTATCAATTTAACTAACAATATTCTTGATCAATTACACAATGTATGCATAGAATATTAATTCCTGGAACTTGATAGGTACATCATCAAGTTGACCCTTCGATTTCCTGATTCATTGGCTGTTTGGGAATCAAATCCTCTCCCTCCTCTTTGTATTTGTTTGTCGTATACGTTCGTCTGATATGTTATGATTCATGGCTTCGTTGTCTCATATACCCGTCACTTTTTCGTGTCGTTGTCACTGCTGCTTGACTGAAGGTCATCGACAACATCTGCAGATATAGATGGAGCCGGCGTCCATTGTTCAGCGTGCTCGCATCCTTCAGGAACGCGGCATAGCTCACGCACATTACAAGTCTTCCACAAAACTTGCCGGATGTCCTTGAAAACTTGATCTACCGCATCCATCGCCCAGATAACATCGAGGTGTTCGTACTCAGGGATAACCTTGCTGTGGACCACGTTAACGTGTGGTTCGCGCCCCTTCTCAAACCGCCGTAGCAGCTTTTCTCCATTGACGAGGTTGTCGTTGCCACACACCCACATGGCGAACGGTGGGGCCTGCTTGTTGTACCATGCTGTCGAGCCTTTATGGTGCTTACGGTGCGCCTCAATTGCCTGTTTCGTCCTTGGTGTCACAGGACGATCATCCATGCCGACGTCATCCATGTGCTCCTCTGCCTTGAGGTCCTCTTTCGTGGCCAGGATGCATTTGTGTTTGGCGAAGCATTCGCGACCGAGCCACCAACGCATAGACTCGGCGCTGACGTAGACTGGTGCAAACTGGAACATGCGGTCTCGAAGGCCGCGATCCCACCGTTCATCGGTCCAGTCGAATAAAAATGAAAAGACCTTGTAGCCAAGCCATCCGTATAAGCGGGAATTTAATAGGCTATGCATCTGCATCATGAGAGGGATGAAGGCGTGGATACCAAACATGAGCCGGAACATCCCTGGTGAGATGACGCGCATGAATTTGAAGTACATCTTACCGATTAAAGGACCGGCGTATGCAGCGGGTGCAAGAGCGCAGAAGACGGTCAGCTTTTCACCCAACTCGGGACGCTGCTCCTTCGCAAGCGCCACAAATGTCTGCGTGGTTCCCTGAGAGTGGCAGATGAGCCCGATCTTCTCGAAGCCCGTCTCGGAGAGGATGCGTGAAGTCAGTGCTGCCAGGTCAAATACGCCCATCTGACGAATGTTCCAACACCACATCCTTGGGTCATTGTAGTTGAGGAGAACATGTTTCGGTTTGAAGCCGCATCGGTTGTTGCCTAACCAAACATCGAATCCAGATTTGCAGAGCCAAAATGCGAGGGATTCGTCATCATTGCAGCAAAACGCGCCTGAGCTTTGCAAGAGTCCGTGCATGAGCAATACAGGGAACTTTGGCTTCGCATTGGGATCTTTGGGTATTTTCTTGGGGCCTTGGAAGACGGTTGGTTCATTTGCGGAATGACTCCTGTCGTCGCGTTTTGAATACTCCTTGGGATCATAGACGTGCCACAGATCGATGACGAAGCCGTCTTCAGTTTCAACCTCGAATGCTTCAACGTCGAGGCCGACCCTTCGAGCGTAGTAACCAACATCGCAGATGATGGGGTCAGGGCCACCCTCAGTCGGGGGGAATTCTTCAAGGGTTTTCTCTTCTCTGAGGCCAAGTGCATTTGGGGACTGTTTCGCTTTCCATGCCTTTTCTATTTCTTGTCTGGCTTCGGCCCTGATCTTCTCCTCTTCGTAGAACGGGCGCGATTTGTCTAGGTTTCGAAAAGTTAGGCGGTAGAAAATCTTCTTACAGACCAATGGGATGCTTGTAAATAAGGATCCTAGTACAATGACCGAAAGGAACGAAAGGCTGAGCCAAAATGAAGAGACCTGAAAGAAGAGGCATTGGATATTGCGGAGAAGTGAGGGTGGACCATATAATGGGAGAGGCGGAAATAGAGGGTTCGTGTGTGAAGGTGGCGTCGCGCGCTGTAGTGTATCATTTGCAGATTTTTGCAGTGATGCACCGTTCTGTTGCCCTGGGAATTTGATCGCCTTCCCATGCCGATTACCAAATTGAGTTGAGTTGAGCTTCTCTTGGGCGTCATGTCTGGAGCTAACCTGGGCACTGTCGGAATCACTCTTGAGGGCTTCACGAAGCTCATTCAGGCGGTGGGCCTCCTGGAGGGGCAACGCGGGAAGTTCATGGCCTTCTGAAGTCACGATTACGGGGTCTTGGGGAGTAATGAACTGAGCCTCGATTACGAATTCGGGCCCATTGTCGGTGGGCTGTTGGTACGAGAGCTTCTCCGCCTGTTGAGTGAATAATACCGCCTTTCTTGCTCGCTGCGATTCGGAGGATTGAGGCCGCGCCTCCTGATTGGGATTGGAAGTACCGGAAGATTGAGCCATTTCAGGCTATCAGAATCCAGCAATAGGGGAGGTGGGTGTTGTAGAACTCCTGATGTGACTGATTTCCGAAAAGTTGGTGATGGAGTTTACTGGGAGTCCAGGCGCAAGCCGAGACGGATTTGATCAAGAGTGAGAAGCCTCAATGCTCCTTGGCATTAAGCAGGAAGAGAAACAATATTCTGCGTCACAAGTTCCGCCATGTCGATGTAAATAGTGTTAAATATTAAAGGGAAACAAATAAAGAAGCGCAAAAAGAAGAGAAGGGAATGATATGGGACGATGGTGGGTATATGTGAACGAACGACTGAGGGAGGCTCGTAGTGAACTGCCCGTTTGAGTCGCCCTACACTTGTGATTGGGCAGTGGACAGAGGCCGGATCTCGGCGTTAATGGGTCCCTTTGTAAGGTTAGAGGGTCTAGATCACGCACGAGATGGTACCATTTTAGCAGAGATGTTTGTACAGAGATGAGCCGGCGGCGGTGTAAAAGGAGAGGAGGGATTCAAGTGTGGAGGAGCCATGACCGCCCCGTGGACGATTATGGTTGCGTCATGGGTGTGGATGCAGGGCATGCCAACAGGGAACGACACTGTGGTGGAAACAGTTAGCATTGCAGGATTTATCTAATGACCCCTGCTGGAAAGCATGTGATAGCGTCGTCAAAAGGGGGCCTTGGATCAGCCGGACCCCTATTGCGAGTTTATTGGGCGGCAAAAACGAACTGGGTTTGGATGAAACATTCCGCGAAAACGAGACCTCGATTTCGTGATCGGAGAAGCGTCAAGGTATGATAGAGCTTGATGTTGGGAGGCTTATTAATTACGTATTTGGTTTTTTGTGCATCTTGGTGGTCAGACGCATCTATTGACAGGTGGGTGTGACACAAGAGTAAACACTTGGCTGAAATCTTCGAGGAATAGGTATGTAGTATGCAATGCAGCAGGTAAGAAAGAAGCAGAAAGAGAGGGAAGGAGGAAAATATGAATATGTAAATCAAACATGATGTCCCTATTGCCTCGGGTGTGGATAGTCCCATCAAGCTTGAGTCCGATATCCTGCTCCGAGAAGAACATGGCAGCGGTGATTCAGGGTTTGCGTGCCATTGGGACTCTTCATATGACCTATCCGTGCCGGCGAGCAAGAGCGATTCATGGATCTCTGGACGATCCTATCAAAGCACAATAAGAAACCATCGGAAAGAGCATTACTTACTGTGGAGGGTTACATTGGCTATCCATTCGCGTTTTGTGTGCGCCACCTCTCCACCACAAATCCAGATTCCTCGGATACACGACCTGAGGACGGAGCCATGTCCCGCAGCACGAGATGGGATGGCATGGAAGCCGGACGAAGCTCGGCCTGGAAGGGGTTGGGTACGTACCTGGTGCATGCCCCAAAGTCAAAAAAAAAAAAATGCGGGATGCAAGCGCAAGCGCAGCATGGCAAGTGCGGGTGCTGATTGCCCTTTTGCGCCAGTGCCGAGGCCAATTCTCCCCGTCGCTGGAGCCGCAGCCGACCAACTACTACCAAATCGAACCGAGTCGACTCAAGTCGCGACGAGTGCAACGCACCTTTCTTAGCAATACCACCATCGCAACCGCTGTTAGGTAAGCTCTCTCCTCTCGATTGTCTTGTTCGCTCCGGTGCCCATCTGACTCTTTCCTGCTTCTAGTTGCGACTGCCTTCTTCGTCTCCGCCCCAGCCTGCCGACCATGGTCCTATCTCGGCGGGGTGGTTAAGCTTCATCTGTCCTCGCGTTCCTCGACTCCTCGATCCCCGACCGAATTCCCCTCCACGCCCTCCCTGCGTCCCGCACCGCCATATCACCATGGCGACTTTAGCGGCTTCAGCTGCCGCGTCGTCGAGGAGACGGATCCGCAGGCGCCGACAGGATAAGCCCGCCGTCACCGCCAAACTCATTCTTGATGACCACATCAAGAGCGACGTCGGCATTGTGTCCGATGACCTCTTTTCGGACCTATTTCCTCACCTTCAACATCGTATGTGATTCTAGTAACTATGCTTTCATGCGCATCTGCCTTGGGAGCACCCGATTGCTGACCGGCCACCTTTACTAGTTGTTGGCAACGATTCTCGCTCTGACCACATCCACCACATCGCCATCGCCCCTTGGGTCCCCAATGCCAGCCCCATCGATAGCCCGTGGTCCATTGTGCCCGTCGTCAGGTCCGCTGGCCTACCGCATTCCACCGTGCAATTTTCCCCGTCCTCGCCGTCACTCCAGAGCTTCGCCGTGACCCTGCAGCAGGTTGCGCCGTCCAAGCTATCAAGCCATAGTCGTGGTGGCATCGAGATCCTTGTTCTTGACGTCGCTCCAGTGCCTCTTGAGACTGTCTTTGTGAGCCTGGAAAGCGAATTGACAAAGCGGCTCGAAAATGGAGAGGGTACTTTTTTCCGGGAACACCCCACGAACCCCAAGGGCAGAACCGGGGCCAACCTGACGCCGGAGGAGCGCTTGATTATCGCTCTTCGGACTGCCTTGACCAGCCTTCAGGTTGTTCATTCTGGCGACCTGTTCCCGCTGCCCCTTCCTCCACACCCCCTGACCCACGTACCTCCAAATCCAGGAAAGATTATGTTGTGTGAGCCAGTAGCTCAGGGCATCTTGACCAAAGAGACCAAGATCGTCCTCATGCGTGGACGAGTTCACACAAAACAGATTCGTCGTGTTGCCTCCATGACTGCGAGCCGGCGGCTCAATGGTGTCACCGAGGATGAAGATGATACCGGCACTGACCAGTTCTACTCTGCCGCCGAGGAACGATACAAGACAGATGCCCTGACCGAAACTACCGAGTCGGCGACGGAGACAGAGTCTGATCTCTCTGGGTCCGATAACGAGGATGAGCTCTCGGATGATTCAATGGATGACATGATCTCTCTTCAAGCTCCCTCATTGCCAACCACAACTGCTAGTGGAGTCTCTACACTTCAACCTGGCACACCAATGACTGTTGGCACCTTGCGCGGCAGGAAAACCAATGGTATTAGCACCCCAGGCTCCGTCTTTTCCAACTTTACTGCGACTACCGCAAGGCCAGATAGACCTCGCGGTCGACTGTTCAAAGCTCAGGGCCTGATGCGTCCCATTCCGCCTGACATCCTCCACCCAAAGCCTTCCTCAGAGGACGACGAGGAAGCCAGAATATACGTAGATGTCGCGTCACTGTCCAAAGTTGGATGCTTCTCTGGAGATTGGGTGCGTATTGAAGCCTCCGAGGAACCCCCTTGAATGGATTTGGTGCATTTGGGCTGGGCAGTTTCGGACAACCAGACCCAGAACCCTCTAAGTGGCGCCCTGTTCGTGTCTACGGATTACCCGAGGGATACTCACAGCGCCCCATGACCAGAATTCCCAGTGCAAAGCATGGCGAAAGAAAGCTCTCTTTTTTCGAGTCGCAAGTCCAGCGTCCAGCTAGTCCTGCAGCTTATGCCTCGCCTATTCTTCTTGCTAATCTTGACGATGCCACCTATGTCCGACTTTCGCCTCTTAAGAAGGCATCATACCAAGGAAAGGGCACGATACCTAGGTTCACGAGCGCCGTGCGCCCCCTTATGCTCGAGACATCACCATTCACCACATTCGAACACCTATTTCAGCCGAAAGAGTGTATCAAACGGCTGTGCTGGGTGGTCTCAAACGTTACTTTGCTCAGAAGATCCGCCTCGTCCGAAGTGGTGATCTGATTGCTGTTCCAGTGGACGCACAGCTGGGCCGTACTCTTCAGGAAATGCCTGGAGCCGGTGGTTCCGAAGTGGACGACGTCATGGCATTGACCACCAGTGGTCAGGAAGTTGGAAAGCAGCCATCCAGATTTGACAGTGTTGCATGGTTCAAGGTTGGCCATATCCAGATGCAAAAGTCGGAAGAGGACGAGGATGGCACTGCTGAAACTTTCTGGGGCTCTGTGGCGTGCATCGATAGCTCCTCCGTTGGCATGCACGGATCTGGCTTTGAAACAAGTCGGATACCGGGCATCAAGCAAAATACATGGCAGTATTATCTCGGGCTGAAGAAGACTCCTAGAAGAGCCTCGGAGTCGACGCCGTCACCCATCCAAGAACTTGAACCTCCACATGCCTCTCCTTTGAGGCGCCAGATGAGAGAGTTGATTGCGGCCGCAACCAGCCAAAGAGCGATCCATCTTAAAATGCCGCCCGTAGCAATTCTGTTGACCTCGACGCACCGAAACATTGGAAAGTCTACCCTTGCCACGAATGCTTGTGAGGATATGGGTCTCCATACGTACACGATCGACGCCTACGATATTCTAAGCGAGGGAAGCGGCAGTGGTAGTGATGTTAAAACCGAAGGCTTTCTCAGGACGAGAGCCGAGCGAGCAATGAGTTGCGGCCCGGACTGCTGTTCATTGCTAATCCGACACATTGATGCCCTGACAGCTGATCGTATCGAGGCGACTATCAAAGAGATTTTGGAGGATACGAGGGTCATCATCGCTACCACGAACGAAGTTGACAAGGTTCCAGATGGCGTTCGAGGCCTATTCACACATGAGTTGGAGATGGGCGCCCCTGACGAATCTGAGCGTGAGTCCATACTCAAGACCATCATTAGCGAGCGAGGAGTAAGCCTGGAACCCTCAATCGATCTCAATTCTATCGCACTCAAGACTGCAGCTCTTGTAGCTGGCGATTTGGTGGACGTTGTTGAACGAGCTTCAATTGCCCAGCAATCTCGCCTTGAGAAACTGTCTGCAAAGAACACCAAGGATGACACGGTTGTTACTGTACGAGATGTCCAAGTGGCTGGTGGCCCACTGGCCCGTTGTCTGACAAAGGCAGACTTTGAGGTCGCTGTTGAAGCCGCCCGCAAGAACTTCTCCGACTCTATTGGCGCCCCAAGATCCCCAACGTCACATGGGATGATGTTGGTGGTCTCAACAACGTTAAGGAAGCCGTGACGGAGACCATCCAGCTTCCACTAGAACGACCCGAGTTGTTCGCCAAGGGTATGAAGAAACGATCCGGCATTCTCTTCTACGGCCCCCAGGAACTGGAAAGACCCTCTTGGCCAAGGCTATCGCGACCGAGTACAGCCTCAACTTCTTCAGTGTCAAAGGACCCGAATTGCTCAACATGTACATCGGAGAGTCGGAAGCAAACGTGCGCCGAGTGTTCCAGCGGGCTCGAGATGCCCGACCTTGCGTTGTATTTTTCGACGAGTTGGATTCAGTGGCGCCAAAGCGAGGAAACCAAGGAGACAGCGGTGGCGTTATGGACCGAATTGTCTCCCAGCTTCTTGCCGAGCTGGATGGAATGTCTGGTGGAGATGATGGAGGAGGTGGTGTCTTCGTAATTGGCGCCACAAACAGACCCGATCTGTTGGATCAGGCTCTGCTGCGTCCTGGTCGCTTCGACAAGATGCTCTACCTTGGTGTTTCTGACACCAACGAGAAGCAGCTTACCATTCTAGAGGCCTTGACTCGAAAGTAAGTGTCCTGTCATATCGGCTCGTCTTGTTTGGCCACATAACTAACAGTACTCCTAGATTCACCATTCACCCCTCAGTATCCTTGGCACGTGTTGCTGAGTGCTTGCCTTTTACTTACACGGGCGCCGACTTTTACGCCCTATGCAGTGATGCAATGCTCAAGGCCGTCACTCGTCAAGCGTCGGCTGTTGATGCTAAAATCCGGGCAATTAATGTCGACCCGGCCACCGTACACCCTATCTCTACAGCTTACTACTTCGACCACTACGCTACTCCCGAGGACATCGCCGTCATGGTCACGGAAGCCGATTTCTTGGCTGCGAACGATGAGCTCATACCTAGTGTCAGCGCCGGCGAGCTTGCCCATTACGAACGGGTGCGGGCCACGTTTGAGGGCGGCCGCGACAAGGAGAAGACGAGACAGCCGACCGGCCAACGCGTGGTCTCTGGCGCCTCAACATCGTCCAAGGGCAAGGGCAAGGCAGTCGCGTCAAGCAAAGGAAAAGGCAAGGGAATTGCTTTGACAAGTGATGACGAGTTTGATGATGACGATGTCGCCGAAGGGGAAGTCAACGGACGTAAGGACAAGGGCAAGGGCAAGGCCGTGATGGGCTTCCAGGACGGAACGGCTAGTGATGATGATGGGCTTTATTAGAGCATTGGCGAGGAGGGGGAGGGAGTGGCACGGAGAGATCATGTTGGGAGAAGAAGGGAAATTTAGACGGCAATGTTTGTCGGATATACCCCCGAAATCGGGAAACCAGTTCTGGTTCTAGGGCTATGTACACCATATCATCAACTTCTGCATCAACTTCTGCATGCTAGCATGGATAATTAAAGACGTCGTCGACCTGCTTGCGTTGCTTCGCTGATGCCTATTTCTTTGTCTTGGTATCCGTCGCCTTTGGTGCTGCCACTGCGGGCCTCTTTGGCTCTTCCTCCTCGTCGCTATCGTCATCATCGCTATCATCATCGCCATCGCTGTCCTCGTCCTCATCTTCCTCATCTTCCTCATCCTCATCCTCATCCTCATCCTGCTTCTTATCCGTCGCCTTGGGTGCCGCTGCCGCGGGCTTCTTAAGCTCTTCCGTTGGCTTCTTATCCGCTGCCTTGGGCACTGCTGCTAGTGCGGGTTTATTTGGCTCTTCCTCTTCCTCGTCGCTATCGTCATCATCGCTATCGTCATCATCGCTATCGTCGTCATCGCTGTCGTCGTCATTCTCATCACCCTCGTCTTCCTTTGCCTTGTCCGCTGCTGCCTTGGACGTCGCCTTGGGCGCTACTGCTGCTGGCTTCTTTGGCTCCTCCTTTGTCTTCACATCCGTCGCCTTAGGAGGTGCTGCAGCAGGTTTCTTTGGCTCTTCCTCGTCATCATTACTATCATCCTCATCCTCATCTTCATCTTCATCTTCATCTTCATCTTCATCCTCACCATCGTCTTCCTCGTCGTCCTCCTCGGAATCTTCTTCAGAATCATCATCGTCGTCGGAATCGTCTTCCGCCTCGGCCTTCTTCTCCAAATCCGGCTCTTCCTTTATCGCAGCCTTGGCTTCGACCGCCTTGATTTCATCCTCAGTTGCTGAAGCGATAGTGGCGCCATGAAGAGACGCGATGGTGGTGCCCTGTTTCCATGTGGCGCTAGTGGGGCTTTGGAGCATGTCCTTCCTGGGATCGGTTCCAGAAGAAGCACCCCATGATCCTGATGTGGGTGACTGAAGGCCCTCGATCTTGCTAGAGTTGGACGAGCTCTTGGTGGGCGTCTTGGGCTGTGTTTTAGCTTCCTCCCTGCCTTTGGCCTCCTTCTCTTTGGCCCCGTCCTTGCCATAGACCTTCTCCCGCAGACTCTTCAGGCGAAGCTCCTTAGCCTTTTGCGCTGCCTCATCAGCGACGGAACGGACTGGCAATGCCTTCTGTTCAGGCTCCTTTTTAGGTTGGGTCATAGATTTATCGGCAGCGACCGCGGCAGCGGCGGCAGCAGCAGCCTTGGCCACGGGCAGGGGAGGGGCCGGAGGAGCGGCGGGGACGGGAGTGGGCTTTGCAGCGCTGGAGGAGGGTGCTGTGGAGAGAGAGGATGCGATGCCGGCAGAAGCAGCGACCGGTCTCTTCAGAAGAGGTTCAGGGAGTTTATCGTTGATGGACGGGATGGTGAATTCGTCCATGTAGATCTTGACGTGCATCTTGAGTTCGCCATATTCGTTCCACTCCTCAATCTCGACCAGATCCTATAGACCGGAATAACGTTAGCAGACCACCTCTAGATGTCCCAGAGCTCCCTCGGAAGGAAGGGAGAGTATTCGCGACGTACCCCCAAGACGAAGCCCTCTTGGACTAGGCCGGGAAGCTTCCTCATGCGGCCGCCCTCGTCTTTGCCGGCCCTACGGCCCCAGAGCATACGGGCTTTCTCATCGGTGGCGATATCGACGGCCTTGAACGGAACACGGTTGGCACGTAGGATCGTTTCGAGGCGGGAGGTGGCGGTGACGATGTGGGAGGAGCCGGCGGTAAGGGAGGTGAATATGTAGAGGGCGGGGTCGGTCGAATAGGTCGTCATGATTACGGTTGGCGGGAGGATACGAACGGACTTGCGAGGCGAGGGGTCAAGGACGGACGGTGAGATGATTTATTATCGGTAGATGTAGGAGCGGGGTTTTCAAGGCGAGAGGGCAGTGTGCATCGCCTAGAGGGAAAGGAGAGACGTGTTGTTGATGTAGTTGTTGCTGCAGCTGTGGAAGTTGTTGAGGTGGTTTAAGGAGAAGCGGTGGATTGGCGTTTGGCGTTGTGACAGGTTGGCTCCTGAATTGAGCCTCCTGAGACTTCCCCTTCCCACCTCAGGTACATACATACCTACCTGCCGAAAGCATAGGCGCCGCCTACTGGACATAATTTCCTCGGCTTAGCACAGCGATAGTGAAGCAAGAAGGAAACTTATGATGTGCGGGGGGCGGGGCAGCTGTGAGCTGCACCCATCCCTCAGTGAATTTGCACCAGGACGCTACGTATCAGTGCATACGGAGTATATGCGTACAAGCCTAGTGCTGCACTGCGTTGAAGACAAACTGGTTTGTGACAGGGGCTTTGTTGGGTCGAGTGATGACGAAATATTGTGTCTTGGACACACGGCTGGCTTGCATTGCAGCCCAGCAAACGCCACATTTAAAAAAAAAATAAAAAATAAAAAAGGGGAGGGGGAGGGGGAAGAAGGAATTGTGAGATGAAATGATTTTGAATTGATCGCATCGCCCTGTATGTCGAGTTTGGGGTGTCTGGTTCACCCTCTGATATTGTTCCATTAGGCCTTCTAGCTTGACTTTGGGCCAGCTGCTGCAGACACAGCCGCGCCCAGGGAACGTCATCAGACACCAACCTGCAGCCATCCCCATGACAGCACAAGCCAGAACACGACACAACACAACGCCACAAGACATGGAAAACAATAACACGCCCCCCCCCCCCCCCCCCAAAAAAAAAATATGCGAACGAGAAACAGAAACCATTTCGATGTTCCTCTGATATCGTACCCAACCCAGAATTCTGTTTTGAAATAGCATCCACCTGCACACGAGCTCATCCATCACAAGGAAGCACATCCATCGTCACCAACGACTATTCCATCACTGAGCCTCTTGTCGTATATCTGTTTCACCGATCCTCATCCGTAACGTCGGGCTGTGCCGAGCAACGAGTAGGAGCGAGCGCTGATGCTGACGGGACCTGCAGTGCGTTTCGTTCGCCCCGCTGCCACGCAACGCAACCACACATGAGAGCCTCTCTCCAACCATTCCTTCCTTCTTGTCTTTAGGCGTTCTTACGGAGTAAAAAGGGAGGTACGGTGCCACAATTCTCCAGCTTGCTTTTCTACTGCAAATTCCCTCCCATTTTCTCACCTGCTTTTCTTAATCTTCTTCCCCTTTCTTAGATCCACGTCGTTGATGCTTCTTTGTTCTGCCCACCGTCCATCCTCGCTTTCGTCGACCGCCATGGCCTCTCCGCTGAGACACTGCTCCACCGCCCTCGCCCACGCTCGAAACCGCTGCCGGCCGCACCGAACAGCACACTGACAAAGAGCTACCGCTATGAAACGCGAACCCCATTGTCTTTCTCTTTCAAAGGGCCGGATCTCCCCAGTGTCTAAAGCAAGCAGATCGAAGCGGCCACTACACCAAGCTTAGGATAAAGACCGGCCAGGGAAGCAAGCAAGTTGGAGGCGAACCCGGGATCCCGGGAGCCTGGACTCCCAGGTTGTGACTGTTGTCGTCGTCGTCGCCTCACTCCGGCTCCACTGCTATCATCCCTATTGTCTAGTATCTCCGGTGGATGTTGTCCACAGGCCAATGCTAATGATTCCATTATTAGAGTTCCCACATGCTTTTATTTGCTGCTCATTTCGCATATGTCTCTCGGCCATGCAAAGGAGACAATCCTACATTGCTCCTATGGTGTCCCCAAGCTCCTCTCCCGCATCAAGGGCGATGGCTTTTCTGAGGAGATACACACTAGGCATTTCTTGGACAAGCAGTGCCTGTCTCCCATGTTACCCCTGGCTAGCAGGCTTAGCTGGCGTTCTGGCCTCAGGGGTAAACAAACATCTCCTTTTTTCTCCTCGGTGTGGCAACAAGCTACACCGTTGGCCCTTCCGTGGGTGGCGCTATGGTTGTGGCCTCTAGGGCAACGCTTTGCGGCTGGAAAGCGTCCATTGATTGTGGATGGGATATCGCAAGTGCGTTACAATCCGCATTACCGCTGCACGACTCCTCAACTCATGGCGCTGGACCCCTTGTTCTCGTCCGACTCTCCTCTCGGCTCTGCGTGGTGGATTAATTGCTCTCTCAGAAGAATACCACGGCCGCGCGTTTCAGAGCCTTGACCAGCGCGGTTGGCGCACCGTATCAGTGGCACGCTCAGATAGTGTCCCCTGGCAGGCGATGAGGGGGCACGGAGATTGTCGTGTCTCCCCCGGCACAGAAGTGACCTAGAACCTGCTCATATGTCGCAATCCCGGCCGAGGCCTGTGACTTGTGTGAAGTCACACAAATAAAAGAAAAAGGAAAAAAAAAAAAAGAGTCATTTAGTTTTTTTATTTTATTTCGTTCTATTTTCTTCTCTCATGCGCCCGGATCCAATCAATGGCAGTGCCCGATTTGCTGCGGTTTGCCGAAGGAAGCAAGCTCTTCACTCGTTGGCTCACCGTGGGTGGATCCCACCACCACTATCCAATCTCGACAAACCGCGCAACTAAGAGCAACAGGAAGAGAGCTAAAGTCTTGGCCTTTCGCACCGGCCACCCGCCGGGCACGGCCGCAAAACCACACAAGGCCCCAGCAAAACGTGGCCGTGGTCTATCGGGGCAAGCCATGATTGGCGAGACGCAGTTTAATTCGAGCAGACAACGCGTCCTTGCAGGGAGCCGTCAGGGGCCGAAAGAAACTTAGGCCAGGGCTGCGGAGTATGATCCAGGAACAGACCAGTGAGAGTTGCAGTTGAGAGGCCCTACCACGATCCAGGGCAGGGTTCTGGCCCCGGACAGATCCAATCATGACGGCCGCGGTGGATGCAAGGCACCAGGCACTTTGATGGATTGCCGGGGCTAACTGCTACCAGGCCATTGCCCAACAAGCCAGGGCTCATGAGGTGACCAGCGACAACGCACCCAGGCATTGGCAGAGATTTCCCGTCCGTCGAAAAACTACAAGTCCCGCTCACACCCGCTCTCTTGCTTCCTTCGTTCCTCTTGTTTTCCTCAACCTTGCATCTGTCTTGACGACGAGTTTCAGTCATTCCTTGACCAAATCAGCTTGTGCTTTCAGCACCTCACTCTCTTTACTCGCCAACAACTCGTTTTTTCAGACTCTTTTTTGAGCCAAACACCGTTCTCTCAGACTCACCAGCACAAACTCGTCGTACGACAATCATCAAAATGCGTTTCTCCGTCCTCTCCGTCCTTGCTGGCGCTTCGCTCGCCGCTGCCGCCGTTGCCCCCGCTGGCGAGCAGACCACCACTCTGACCTCCACCACCACCAAGGTCATCACTCTTACTGCTTGCCCCGACACTGTCACCAACTGCCCTTACCGCACCACCACTTCCACCCAGGTCGTTGTCACCACCTCGACCTCCAAGTGGATCCCCACCACCACCCCCTCTGTGGCCCCCGTTGTCAACACCACCTGCAGCACCAGCACCAGCAGCATTTACACTCCTCCTGCTCCCCCCAAGTCCACCTACTACCCTGCCGGTAACACCACCAAGACCGCTGGTCCCACTGCTCCCATCACCTACAGCACTCCCGTCACTCTCCCCACCACCCTTGTTGCTAGCAATGGCAACGGTGCTGGTTCCACTGCTGCTGGCTCCAAGACCGGTTCTTCCTCTGCTCCCACTGTCGTCACTGGCGCTGCCAACGGCCTCGTTGCCCAGTCTGGCTTCGTCGGCGCTGCCGTCGTCGCTGCCATGGTTGCCCTCTTCTAAGCAACTGGTCATGTCGGGTATGGTTGATGTGGTTTCACTTTTTCTTCTTCACTTCCACTTGTGAATATTATACCACCGTTTTTCTTTGGGGACGGACGCTTGGAGAATATTGGGATGGGCGACACTGTTTGCTTGTTGGGAGACTATACAAAACCTTTTTCGCAACCTTTGGGCTACCTAGTAGCACCTGGTCCCTTGCAGGCCATTGGAACTGGCGCACTACACCAGCGTGGAGTTTTTCTGCGGCGACCTGTATTGTATAGACGTACAGTTGCCATTTTTTCTGGGAGATACCTAAGTCAATGTTGGAAATGTACAAATTCAACCCACTGGTGTCACTTGTCGTGTTTCGTCTCATGTGTTTTATTCTATGTATATGTGTGTAGCCACCTAATAATTGTGTCGGCCCTCGAGAGAAGTGGACGTGTGCCTCAGTGACACTGTAATAGTTCCCGTGTGTCTACATGTCTGTTTTATCTGTCTATAAGTGCGAGTGAGGGAACAAGAGAGTAAAGGAGTGTGTGGGTGTGTATGTGAGTTGTGTGTGTTGATGTGTGTACTGTGTACGTGCGTGTGTGTGCGCACGTGTATGTGTCAAAAGGCCTGTACAATGTCTAGCCGTGGGTGTGTTTCCGCTGTTTCCACAAGGGACAACGACAATACCCATTCTCCCCCCGACTCTCTGATTGTTTCATTGTTTCCAGCCTCTGCGCGTGGCTTATTGGTGTTATTGTGTCACCCTTGGAAACACGATGAGGCCTGACCGCAATTCCCTTTACAACGCCCGCCCATTATGCGGCTTTATTATTAACGGAAGAGCCGATGGATAGCGGGTTGACTTGTCAGTCCTTGCGGCTTATTTGACTCATAATAATGGTTACTTCTTCGTCTCTGTACGCGCATGGCACGGACTCCAAGAGCCTGGTTCTGTCATCTGTCGATTGCACTCCTCCCACGAGACCAGTCGTGCAGCGTATATCATGCGCACGGCAGACTTCTAGGCCTCACTGTGCCAATGCGATGCGGTTCTCTTGTCTTCGCCACAGCCGCTCGAGTTTGCCACTGGCCGTGATAGGGTTGAGTGAGTTCCGAGCGCAGCGTCACGTGCGTCGTCCTCCGTTCGAACAAGGCGAAAAAAAAAAACAATTGTGCAACTCATTGGTGAAGGAGATGGAGGGGGGGGGGGGGGGGGGGGGGGGGGGGCGCGAAAGAAAAGGGTCTCACCTTGGCTCACCTCTCTTTTGGCCTTGCCGCCTTTTCGTCGTTTTTTTTTGTCCTTCGTCCTTGTTGGCTGATGGGGGAATTTCCTGAGCCGTTTTCGCGTTGTTGGATGCACAAGAGAAGCGCATGCGCGTTACATTGAAAAGGTGCTGGACAAATTGTTCCGACCTTCCCCTCTGGGTAGGTGCCTAGTTGATGCACAGCACGAGGCGGGTGAGGAGGCCAAAAATAAAAACAAAACTGAAAGAGACAAAATAGTGGTAGTACGGGGAGAGGAGTGGGAGCAGAGAAGAAGCAGGAACAAACACCCCAGGCCAGCTGAGTAAGTCAGCTAGCTAGGTATGTCGTCGTGTCTTTCAGCTGGTGAAGGATCTTGTGTCGGACCACTGACGACACCACCTACATCAACTCAAAGACGATGGTGGATGAAAAGCCACCAACACAACCAACCATCGTCGTCACCAAAAGACCATGGCCGACGCAACATCGGCTGCACCCTCCGCCCTTGGCCGCCCTCCCTTTCCATACCCGAGGGACTGTGTCGGAGTTCGGATTGGCTTTTCGACCCACCTTTCACCGCGGATGAGGCGTAGATGGTTTTTCCCCGTTTGGAGTTTGGAGTCTGATAGTTACCCCCGTCCCCCTCCATCGGCCGTTTTTTTTCCTATGGCGTGCAGCGTTTCGTTGCTTTTCCGTTCACTGTTGAGCCCTGCCGCCATTGGCTTGCACATGTCAGCGCCCGCACTGCAGCTACAAGTACACTACACCACACACGACAGCAGCACGTTGCTCAGGGTCGTTTTCTTACCACCACCAAAGGCACCCTTGTGTGAGTGTCTTTTTTTTTTAATTTTTTTTTAATTTTTTAATTTTTTTTTTTTATGTTTCTTCCTTTTCCGTTCTCTTCGGTGCCTGGCCCTTGTTTCAATGAAACACACCCCCTCCATTCGCAATCACTTGCCATTTCTGATGGCTTTTGGGATGTCCTTGGCTCAGGTGATGCCTCGATGGCTGAGATCGATCCATGTACGATGATGGAAGTACCACGTCACTACGCCTATAGCCGAGCCGAGATCGTTGTAGAGACGGAAGCGGAAGGGAAGACACACAAAAACAACTAATCAATCCTCCTCTTCGTCCTGCTTTCCACCAATGCCGCTGCCGTTGCCGTTGCCGTTGCCACTACCGCTACCACCAACCGTCAACGGCCCGGTCTTGCGCACGCGAGAGAACCAGAGAGCTCCGGGAAAGGCTTGCGAAAAGAGAGGGGGAAACAGAAGGGCGCTATGACATGATATGACATGGCATGACATGACAGCTCGACTTGGGTCGTTGCGTCGTCGACCCTCTCTTCCCCCTCCCCCATCTCGTTTCAACCTAGCCGTGCAACTATTTGCGCTGAGACCCGGAGCCGTCGCCAAGTGACGTTGCCCGAACACCTTAGCCTCGCAGCGCCTAGTCACCACTAACCGCGCATTGGCCCGTTGTCGCGCTGGAACCTGATCGTCGCCGGACGTACAGCGCATACATCCGGTTCTGGGGGCGCTGTCACCTGTCTGCGGGAGAACTAATTACCTGTTATGGGTTTACAGAATGAACTGTCTTGCTGCCTGTTGCCCCCTTTGGTTCCTGCTGGCTCTCTGTCGTTGAAGTGGCTGCAGTGCCCAATTCGGGATATCCGCCACACAGACCCCGTCCTCTCTCTATCATGAAACAAGACACCTAGTTTCCAATCATGGCTTTGATTAAATATTCGATTTTTATTCCTTTCATGCTTTTTTTTCCTTTTGTGGTTTTTTTTGCCAAGTTTCCATGTGGCAATGTAAGTGGATCTCCGCTAGTTATGCACTGCATCCGTTATTTGGGGGATGACCACCCTTGTTTCTTTTCTGGCCCCCCCCCCCCATTCTCTACCTCCCTCTAGAATCGACAAGAGAGCCTCCTTGCTGTTTCTTCAGCGGGTTGATGGCATCACCTATACCCACCAGGGTCCTTGCTGCGTTCCGTTGCATTCCGCTGTAATTTCGCTCACCGTCTCGTGGCGCCTGCCTGCTCTCTCGTTGTCTCTTTGCCTCTTTGTTCCTGTGTCCGTCTGCCTTTGCATGTTTCTGTTCATGTGTCCATTGAGATGCATAGTTCCGTTCTAGTCCACTCCGTTGGCAACGTACCAACCCCCCTTTTGGGAGGTAAGCTGCACCATCCACTCCTAGACTGCCGGCCCAAATATCCAAGCGTCGGTAATTGCTGTTGTAAAGAAATGACTTCCCTTGTCCCTCTCCCATGATCCCAGAAAAACTGTCTTGGGGGCCAAAGAAAAGAAAAAGAAAAAAAGAAGAAATAAGAAAGGAAAAAGGAAAAAGAAAAAAGAAAAATCAAACGTTGTCTTAAGCGCCAGCTCGTGCATCGTCGTCACAATGCACGCCCCCTCCACCACCTCCCCACATCCATCACCTGTTCGGCTCATGGGCGGCAGGTAGTTGTTTCGCCTCCACGCATCAGTTCCCGCTTTCAAATCCTGCCCTCCTTGCCTGCAACTCTTCTCCAATTAGGTCTCTGCCATTATGTTTCGTGATTCAACCAGACCCGTTCCTCGGTGGGCCGGAAGCATGACTCCCGGGCGGCCGGCCACGGTTCAACATCGAAAACTCCATCATCGGGTTTTCTTGTTCGGGGGTTGGTTGTGAGGACAATAATTTAGTCCAATTCTTTTTCTCTCTCTTGACTCCCAACGTTTCTTAGCGGGTATTCGTGGCTCCTTGTGCTTCTACCGAGAGAACACGAAGCAGAGACAGGAATGGCATGGATAGGAGGAGGAAGAAGAGGGAGAATAGATGTTGACTCAAGGACACTGTCCTATGGCGCACATCTTACAGAGGCTATCGTTCGGCTGAGCCGGGTTGAAGCAGTTGTGAATGGCATTGTGTTCACAGAGCCCATTGGCATAATCGACAAGTTCCGAAGCGCCCCCATTGTTTTTGAGCTGGTGGAGGGAGAAGAACAGATAGACTGGCCGTTACACGGCATGCAGCACTTAGAAGAAGGTGCCATTGCTTAAGACAGAAAAGATGGTGATAGATAGACTTTCCAGTCGATGGGTCTTGCTGTAACGTCGGATGGGTAGAGCGTGAGGTTGAGGAGTCGAGGCTTGAGAACTCAGTCGAACGGTATTGAGCAACCGGCAGTCTTTTATTTGAGAAGCGTATGGTCGGTGAAGGGGCAGTATGTGAGAAATGAGGCAATGAGTATCCAAACCCAGACAATTGGACAGTAGGGTATAGTATGGGTAGGTAAGAGGAGGTGTGGTGTGGTGTGGTGTGGTGTGTTGTGATGTGGTGTGGTGGCGTTTTGGATAGCTGGTGTCAGAGAAGAAGACTCAACGGAAGAGGCGCAACGGAAAAAGAAAGAAAAGAAAAAAGGTAGGAGGTGGCAAAAAAAAGAGTCAAGCAAAGACGTGAGAAAGGGGAAGGCCCGGGGCTCTTGTATGCCGGGAGGGGAAAGGAGAAGAAGAGCGAGGGCAAGAGAGCCCAAGAGACGTCTGCTTTTCAAATCGGACTTGCCCAAGCTGTCACTTCTGATGAGTCGGCGGGGCGGGCTGTCAGCGGGTTATTATGTAGGTAGGGCTGAAAAGAGAGAACAAAAACCACGGCGACAGGATTTTGGCATCTAGATCTGGCGTCTGCTGCACCTGCACCGCACACGCAGACACACAGACACCAGAGAGAGACAGACACCAGAGAGAGACAGACACAGACACAGACACAGACACAAACACACACTCTCTCGCACTCACACTCACACTCACACTCACACTCACACTCACACACATACCCGTCCTGCACTGGGCAGCTCACCACGAAAACCGCACCGCATCTACGAAAAGTCTCGGCGTCGCAAGCGGGACTTTCGGTCTTTATGCCCACAGGGCCCGCAGCCTAGCCAGCGGGCTCCTTCGAGGGCCCAAGGGCCTGGGGAAGTTCTCTTCGTCCGGGGGCACGCCGCCGTACGGTTGCTTCGCCTGGGGCCTTAGCCCGAATCAACCACTCCCGGGTTTTGTCCTCCTCTCCTGCGTCCGACACTAGGTAGATACGGAGTATTGCCCAAAAATCCGAGCGTATTCCCCTTTGCGCACCCCCCTGCATCGGTGTCCTTTTGCTGTAGTTCCTTGCGAGCCAGGCAACACCGGGCTCTCTGGACCCCCTTCCCCCTCCCTCCCCCCCTTCGCCGTGGGTGGTGGGCTGTGATGTGAGATGGGACGGGAGAGCATGGATCGAGCCCAGAAAAGAGACCAGGTACCTTACTTGCTGTAAGAATTGAAGGAGGGCAGTGGTACGCAAATATTCCTTGCCGGCACTGCCAGGGCACGGAATGCGGTTGGTCAGAAATCAATCTGTATCCCGGGACCTTGGGAGCATAGTCTCAGTCATGTCTCACACCCTGTGCAGTATGTTTCTGGAAACGGGAATCCTCTCCAGAGAAACGGAGATAGAAGACCATGACGACAAGACGGGCGGTGCACAACGCCCTGCCATCATCGTTATCGTCATCGTCATCATACGCGCAGGGACGCACACCCCCGTCGTTCTGGGTCCCACGCTCCGCCGGCGCAAATTGGGTATGATGGAATGGCGTGGGATGCGATGTGGATGTAAATGTGGATGAGAAACGAGGAACGAGGGAACCCCGGTTGTTATTCCAAGAGTGGCATTGGCTCTATAGCCGGCCCCACAGTTAAGCTTGTCTCTTCCACAACCCACCATGGGGCTCATTTTTCCAGACCATGTTCCAACGACAACCAAAGGAGATATTGGAATAAGATACGCTGCGGATTTCGGCGCGAGGCTGCGGTCCGAAGATGGCTAGAATGGGAGGTAGCCAACTGGTTGCCAACTCCCCGGGCTCTGGTGTCATCTTTGGGAGTGAGTGGGAGTCGGCAACAGCAAAGTTCAAACGTGGTAGCATCACAGCCCGCTCTCTCTGGATTGATGTGGACGTTGCGCGGCTATCACACGGAATCCTTAAAAGAGGGGCGTGAGAGTAAGTGAGAGAGATGGAGCGGGTGCGTGTGCATGAGCGTATGTATGTGTGCGTGTGTGTCCTGCCGATGCGTGACGGGAAACAGAATTAGACACGGCAGCGCGTGCAGCCTGGATGCGGCCATGCTCATTGTCTTGGCCAAACTGAGCCGTTCACAGGGGTCGGTTCCATGTAATCGAGTTGCGGGAGCCACGGGAGACTGTCTTGCGAAGCCACGCAGAGGCCTGGCATCTCCTGCGTAGGCTCACTCACATGGAAATGCTCAAGCTCAAGCACAACCTCATGCTCATGCTCATGCTCATGCTCATGCTCATGCTCAGGCTCAAACTCAAGGTCCCGGTCCAGGTCCAGTTCCAGGTCGAGGCCATGGTCATGGTCATGGTCATGGTCATGGTCATGGGCCTCCTCAAGCAGGCCAGCCGCAGGTCAAGAAACTGTCATTTCCCCGCAACTGGACGGGGCTTCTCAGGCCGAAGCAGACAGCAGAGGGGGATTCCGTACCGCATCCAGGCGCCTCGCTCAGATTGCGTCAAACCGCTGGGAAACCGTAACCCAACACAGCACCAGAAACTGATATCTGACTACTCTTCTGCTTTGCGCAGAGGCGCGCCTCCACAGTCTCTGATTGGAGGGACCGTTGTGACTGAGGATGGTGTGGTGGGGGAGGGGACGGAGGCAACCAAGAGGATTTGGTCCTTTGGACCCTTTGCCTTCTCGGCCAGACTCGACTGGTTCCCGTCCCCATTGCCTTTGAGGCCCCGTTTCTTCACGCCCTGCAGAACCTCTTGGACCCAGTATCTTTTTTTCTTTCTATGGTGGGCGACCCGCTGCTGGGCCCAAGATGCCTGGGCGGCTGTCTTCTAGGACGTGGGGCAAATCTTCAACTGTCGCTCCATGTTCGTCCTTCGACAGACCATTATCGCGCCGACACCTCACCATCCTCGACGGATTCCTTCCTGTCGTGTCTGGTCCTCATATCTAGGGTCACCATGTCCTCCGTGCCCGGCTCCCCGTCCCGCTTGCTCCTCAATTGACACCCACTAACTCCCTGCCCTCTGGGCCGTCGGCGGGGACGTTCCCCTGGGGCCTGGAGCGGCGTTAGCTCCAAATCTCACAACGCAAGTCCAGCTGCACTGATCCACCAACACTACCTAGATCGATCACACTTCTGTTCTCTGCGGCTGAACGCACGGCATCCCTACCCGTTGTGTTTAATGTTACACACGACTCCTTTACATCCTGCAAATGTTAGTTATCCCACCGTTATTGCATGGACCGTAGGTCAGCATGTTCAGCCAGCCAGGAGCAAAGTGAGTAGCCAGGCTCTCCCTCTTTGGACCCTCCTATTCACTCATCTACTCGTTGCCAAGGGCTAGACGGCCACCACAACCCCTTTGGAAGTGTTATAGTGAGTCTGTGTGACAACCAACCGGCACAGCTGCCGGCGGCAACAAGCGGCTTGATTCCAATGTCAATCCTGTCGCTCTGCGCGGCTGGCCGACGTCGTCATTCTCTAAGCGTCATCGTCCTTGGGGGACTTGCGAGGCCACTCCCCGTCCCGTATGCGAAAGATAGGTAATAATGGTGGGATACACACAAGCCACCATGCCGAGACCTGTAGGCTGCGGCCAAGCCAACATGTGCGATGCGGGATCTTCTCCATATAACCAGCCTCTCATTGTATTTTCACGAGAATGCTCGTACCGCGTCGTACGACTTGCTCATCAGCTCCAATGGCGACTGTCCAAGCCAACAGCAGTCGGGTCCTTCTCCAATTTATCGGGTCCTCACCACACGCCTCTTCTCCGAACGGAGTCGGGCGGCTCAGTGCCGGTTCCCGGCCATCACGACGGGTCTCCCGGTTCTCGTTAAGCGCTCAGCCCTCCAACACAACCCAACAGGTACAAGTCACCTCAATGTGAGCTAGACCCGTCGTGGTTATTCTTGCTTGCCCTAACCCCGCCTGTGTTCGGCTATGAATAAGACATCAATCCTAATTCGCTTGGCTCCAAGATGGAGAAGACCAGAGAGCTGACCTCCAAATGACTAGTCAATGCTTTCTTGTGTAACATAATCGATCGCTCTGGAACGTCGGTTATGAGTCTCGCCCACCACATCGGGGTTGCTGTGTTTGGTCTTCCAGGAACAACGTCAAATCCGGACTCGTGGCTTGGTGCAGAGTCCAGCCAGGGCCCATGAGCAAAATAAAAAAACGCCGGCTGCATAGCTTGGGCCACTCTCCGGCACCCTCTTTGCAACCGCTCGTTCTGTTCCATGCATGAAATCCCCTGTTGAGACACGGACATGCAGAGGGTGGTGTCGAAACTGATCGCAGCATCGACATTGGATATCCACAATCTGAGATGCGACTGTAGGGGCTTTTGCGCTCGCAGCTCGTACACGTATATGCTGAGACGGACATTGCTCGTTGTGCATGTGGGCATGGGGAATGATCGACCTGCAGGCCAGTGGATGCAGTCCAGTTTCAGAGCGAATCACTTCCCTAAAGACGCACCCTGTTTCGTTTCTGGTTTGGGGAGGCTGAGGCAGGCCAGAAAATCAAATCGTGTTCGACGGCTCTGTCGGTACTGGGCATTCCCTTTCCGCGCCAATGTGGCTGTCATTGCTTAAGTGCTGACCAGAACATTACTTTCATTTGCTAGTTGGCACAAGGACATGCCTAACTCTGGTCAGATTTCATAATCTGGTGAGACGGAATGACGACTGTTTCCGACTGATGGATGACATGACGGTTACATTGGCTCAGGGCCATGGGACTCCGGGAGCGGGGGAATTCATCACTCGCCAAGTCTGACCAGGCTTTTATGCTCAGCCAAACGTGCCAACCCGGATTCCACATCAGGCCACTCTGTACAAGTCACCCTGCAGGGTGGTTAATCTGGAATGTTCTCGAGGACCTCGTGGTTCCTGTTGCTGATCAATAGACGTATCAGTCTGACCATGAGATAGAACAAATTCATCATACCCACAACCATCATGCGTACTCGGAGCCCGGAGATTGCTGACTGTAATGACGGAAACACCGGACACACTCTTGTTGTACAAATTGATCACCAATTATGGTCCTGATAGACAATGGTTGTGACGTCGTCTTGGAATCGAGGGTTGGACAAGAAGTCAGAAGACAGTGTTCTGGCAGTACCAAAGTTGAATGTGGGAAGTTGCCTGTTGGTGTGATGTGCTACAAACATGTAAAACAGGATGCAGTCCATGAACCCAATGATGTATTGACCAACGAAACTGGCACGACTTTGCCCCCCGCACTTTATTTTATTTTGTTTTTGCTAAAATACTATACTAGAGTATTTCAGGGCGCTTGGAGGTAAAAAAAAAAAGGACCGCGTATCATGAACCGACAAAGCAGGCCAATGGTTACTAGACAGATTGACTTTCGTTGGATTCTTACGGGTGTTGGCACACTAGTTCCTGGAAGGCATGTCTATCGAGAGAATATTCAGTCGACCAAAAATTTCTTTCCAAGCGCGAATTCCGTTGTTGTAAGAGGGCTAGCCAGGTGTCAAGGGATAGGACCATACGATGGCCCTCGGGTTTTCTCATCCAGCTGTTGATGTATGTAGTCGAGTGCGCTTGCACTTTCCAAAGAGTGGACAAGAACGCCAATCAGCATCACTATGGCATTCTCATAACAAAAGTGGCGACCAAGTTTCTAGTTATATCGGTTTCGAAATCGTACTTCGTATAATCGTTGCTCGAGTAAGGGCGTGGTTGCTGTGAGGAGATCTGATTAGTCTGGCAATAGACATCCTTGCGTTCTTGCTTCAGGATATGATACTGCTGGAGAAGAGGTCCCAATCTTATTGTCGAGGTCATCCATGGCACCGTCCGTTGCCTAGGTACCTAAGGCTAACAAGTTAGGTAAGCCGACATGTCTAGACGAGGTAACTGACTGGACCCCTAAAAGTATTAGGTTGCGTTATCTCTGCCGAGAAAAGATGGCATGGCCTCATCTCGCTTGGGGACTGGCACTTGGCCTCCGGAGCATGACACTAGGAGCGTCTACTATGTAATTATCAGGATAGGCACGTACCTTGTAGCCGACACAAGGGTCCTCTGGAATTGGCTCGTAAGATATCGGTGTCAGTCGTGGAAGAGTTCGCAATCTCGAAAATTCAGTGTTGACCGTAGGTAGCATCTTGGCTCTAATCCTGGAATCTGTCTTCGTGCGTAGGTTTGGGAAGGCATTTTGGCTCTTCCAACCCAAGAGCGAATTGAAAAAGAAAGATGAATAGAGAAGGATATTTTGGCAGGATGGGGAATAGAAGGCGCTGTCGTGAGATGTAAATCCTAAGAAGAAAAAAGCAAAGACACAAAAGAATGGGGGTTGGTGGTGATGTTGGTGCCGCAAAATACATGGAGAGAAAGGGGAGGATCAACACGTACAGAGAGCAAGTATGACCCGGCACGGGCCACACTGTTTCTCGAGATCAAGGGGAAAGGAGGAGAGGGAATTAAAGCGCAGAAGCAGAATAGAAGGAAGCAATAGTGCGCGTTCATGAAAGAAGAAGAAAAAATTGCATGCTTGGGTACCTACCTGCCTTGACTCCTGGCTTGGTCTTTCCTTTGTATCATGCAGAACGCAACGACGTGGTGTACAATTTCTGCCCCATCCAACCAAGCCCACGGCTTCCCCATATTCCACAGCGCGAGTCACGTCAGGCTTCCCCTCTGTTTTACGATGGAGAAGGTAAATTAGCGATGGCGAAAAAGACGCCATTCTGCATTGCGCGTGAACTCGGGATCAGGTTCGGGGACCATGGCTAATGAAATTCTCCGCAGAGATGCATTCACGCTTGCGAAGCGATCGTATCGCAGGGACCACGGGGAAATTATCCAAGTCTATTTGGCAAGCTACGGCCCATCAACCGTCGAATGGCAGGCCGCGTCATTTCTAACCCCAAGTTCCACATCCACCTAAACTCCCCGATCAACCAGGAGTCTTGAGTCCATTGGGACCCACAGGTACGTTCTGGACTCGAGCGGTAACCTCACAAACCTGTTTGTAAGATTCTGGTACCATGGTCTTGGCTCCCGCATGATATTGTCCGGCCCGAGTACATAGTTTCCGGTTGCCCTAGGGATTGTCCGATGAGAGCTTTTCGGTATCCTTTCGAGTGGATTCCTCAGGTTCAAGGGGTTTCCGGGAGAGCATATTTTGGTGGCGGCTCTTTTTAAGGTTGCGAGGTGCCAGCAAAGTTGACACTCTGACTTTGGTCTCCTGCGCTCGCTTTATCTGTCGCAACATTCTTGTCCAGTTTTGTTTGCTCCTCGTCAATCTGTGCCTGATCTCCATTTCCCTGCGCCTGTTCAATCTGAAGAGCAAGAACCTCGAGCTCCAACTTCAGGACCTTGTTCTTGATTTTACTACTCATAGTGTCAGCCGCAATGGAAACCCGCTGGGGTTGTCTTAGACACTGGTCGAAGACCCGATGTAATCGAACTCACCCAGCTTGCAGAGCTATTCCATCATCCGAATCCTCACCAACCTGGGCTATAGCATCGTTGAAACCGCCCTGACCTGTCTCCGCATCCTCAGCCGTCACTCGAGCTGCCTTGAGAATAGCGAGATCGTTCGCGCTGACGCCTGCCAGGTTGGCCCTGAATTGAGCGACCTATGGGTTTTCAGCATGTGAAAATACTACAGAAGAATGGCTTTCTGTTAGAATCTACGTACAGGGAACTTTTGAGAAACCTCCGCGAGTGCAT
This sequence comes from Aquanectria penicillioides, assembly GCA_003415625.1. NCBI lineage: Eukaryota > Fungi > Ascomycota > Sordariomycetes > Hypocreales > Nectriaceae > Aquanectria > Aquanectria penicillioides. The sequence goes on from PYIU01000003.1 coordinate 1,161,034, forward strand.
TTCCAGCAACTCCATCGGAGACCTGGAACTCGGAATAGTCCTGAACTTGCAAAAGATCGGCCCGCTTTCGGTTTGGCGCCGCAGCAGTGGACAGAGCCAGCGACAAGAAAAGAGCGAATCTCGAGAAATACATTATGTCGAAGGAATGTAGATAGTGTTTGAGATCAGAATCAGGAAAGAGTGGTGCCTCGTGATGCTTGACCGGCAAGCAAGATTCAAAAGATATGCCTGGTGTAACCCGAAGATGAGAAACAGAAACAAACAAAAGAGATGTGTGAATGAGCACCGGAACCGTTTAGGACTACTGATGGTGAATGAGAGGAGACGAAAAACAGGTCTTGGCGGTTCTTTATCAAGTTCTGGAGCCTGACGATGAATGCCCGCGGCTCCGAGCATATGGGGATACACACGGCATGCATCAGGACAAGGCCTAGATTTTTTTTTTAGGGGATGGTGGCAGATCAAACACTTCTGACACTGTTTGAGTTGACTGGCTTGTCAAGTGACAACCACACGACCCGGATTTTCGGCCCATCGCTGCTTCATGATGCCCTCAGATGTCCCATTTCGAGTTCCATCCTTAAGCGAGGGTGAAGGGTAATGCTCGAAGATCAGAACGCGACGGCCGGGACGATGTTTAATTGTGCCTGGCTCTTTTTTGAGGTCAACGGGTTGTGGTCTTGGCACTTACCCTGCTTGCGGCAAATAGTTGAGCCAGTTGTGGAGCCTAAGGCCAAGGGTATGAAAGCGGCGCAAGCTACGACACAAAAGTATGGTTACTCGACACTGCTGGACAGTAGGAAATCGGGAATTGTCGATACATTGGCATTGAGCAGAAAGTTGAATCAAGCTCATCCGACATGATTCCCGGCAACTCTGCAACCTTCAGCGCTGACATATTTGCGCACAGCACATCTGGCATGGATGTACCTCATTTCGGCCGAGACGAGTGTTGAGCATCACGTCTCAAGTAGGGCACCGGGTGTGTTTGACATCACTCAATGTGGAGGGCATTCAAAAACTGTCACAGTAGGAGTCTGGGAAATGGCTATTGGCAGATTGGCCCATTTAGGACAATTGACGAGAGGCGAAGCACCTCAGAGACGGGATGCGCGGGGCCCGAAGAATGGGAAGCCCATGAAGATAGGGACTTGAGCGGGGCCTGGATCAAACTTGCTCGTGTTAATTGTGATCAGACTGTTTGACTCTGCTGTTGACAGATACCCCAAACGCGCGTGGTTTCTCCTAGTGTCCATTCGAACTTGTACGAGCTCGGCGACTAGGAGGGCTTGCTTTAGAAGCACAATTGAGAGCACGTTTTGGTCATCAATGGTGTGGCCAGTTCGAAACTGCTGCTTAGCTCAGAGATGGAAGATGGCGCCCCAAGAGACCACGTATCCTCAGAGTACGTACTATATGTGTGTGTTGGTGTGCGGAGACCAAGGGCAGAATGGGGCTGGCTAGCATCTCAACATGAGCCCCCCAAGCCTTCAATTGTAAGACAGTGAGGTTGCGAGGTGCCTCCACAGGCGCTTTGCGGTCTGTGCCATTCTCTGATGCTTGATGCTGCTCGACGCAACGAGACTGGGGGAAGACTGCCCGGGACCCTGTTGATCCGGCGTCTTTTATCGTAATGAAAGCCCGAGAGTCTGGCCATGGTCCATTCCATAGGTAACGAGCACACGAGGGAGATAATGCCAAGCCGAGGTCCGGGATGTACGTATTTTTGGAGCTTTGGAGAGGCTGGTCGAAGCTGGAGCGGGTGGGGGCATGGGGCATGGGGCATGGGGCCCATGGTGTTGGGGAGGACGGGATGGATGCTGCGAGACAGGCTCAAGGTCGTGGGAGCGAATAAGGAGGGCCAATTGGAGCAATTGGAAAGCTTGGACGTCTTGATTGGGATTCGGTTTGTTGTGGTAATGAAGATTGATGAAGAGGAATCATCTCTGGGTCAACAGAGGGCTTGATTTGATCTTAGGCACTGGGGGCTCTCTCCTTGCCTCGTGCTATCCACATCTTGTCACTCTCCCGGAGTCAGGCACCGGTACCTGAGTAGGCAGCCGGTCAGGGTCCAAATTGGAAACGTGGTTGAGGTTGGGGTGACTTGCAGGGCAGCTTTGCCATGCTTTTTTTTTTTGGTGCTTTAGGCACACCTCGTACGGACATTGGCTAGACTGTTCAGCCTCCAAAGGGGGAGTTAACCACTTGGGACGGCTTAGGGGACGTGTGAGAGGCTGTTTTGAAGGGAGACCCAACTCCCAGCGGGCCTCTGCCCTTTCCTTCTAGATGTCAATACATGCGCTGAAACGGCGCGAGAAGCATGATCCATGGAATCTCCCCGCCTCCCCCCTTGCACTGAGCACGCAGGTCGGAAGCGATTCCATTGCAGCAGCTTTGCTGTGCGTCTAAAATGTCGGGCGTTAGTCATGTAGGCACGGCGGTGTCCGAAGCATCACCGCACCACGTCGCACCGCACCGCATCGGACATTGATTGCCATCACACATGGGAATACTGGGGGATGAGCTAAGCTCATGCACGATGTATCAAGGTGCGGAGTAGCTAAAGAGGTCCAGATCCCCCTCCCCTATTATCTTGAGCAAAGATTGGCAGGGCCCTTTTCTTCCCTTCCTCGACGGGGGGATGACATTTGGTCCCCGGCTGCGCCGCCGCGCTGGAGAGAATCTGGCAGCCTTTGGGACCAGCCTATTTTGTCACTGCCGGAGAGCGCCAGGCTGGAAGATGGAACAACAGGGAGACGATTGGATTGGATTGGCCAAATGATTTTCACCCTCCCGGGGAGCTTCCTTCCAGGCCCCATCCCCCATCTCGCCAGCCCCTCCGCCAACCACCCGGCCGGCGTCCAATTGGCCTGGCGCAGGCTGCTGGCCAGCCTGGCCTTGCTCGGAAGAAGCTGGACGGACAGGCCCTCTTTTCTTGTTCTGTTCAGTTCGTTCACCGCCCTCGACCATTGGTCTTGTTGCCCCTTGCGCCCCTCGCCGCTGGGCCCCGTTACTGCGCTACTGTGCGGACGCTGTACCGTGTGCTATGCACCTACCGTCATCACTGGGCCAAAGCTCCCTGCGTCGTTGCTTCTGCCACTGCAGCCGCCCCCCCGCCACAGCACGAAAACTGTCCTGTCGAAAAAAATAACCACCCCCCCCCAATCTATAGGCCACGACAGTTTTAACACTTTCGTCCTCCTCTTCCCCCTTCCTCGTCCGCTTCACCTTCTTCTTCTCTAACCATTGGTGCAATTGGGCCATCGCCTTGTCGTCAACATGGCAAAACCCAGCGTCAATAACACCGACTTCGAGTTCATCGACACTCCCAAGTTCACCCAGCCCGATTTCGAGAAGCTTGAGAACTACGGTGTCCCCACGACCAAGGTACGCATGCTCACACCCGCGCAAGCACAAGCACAAGCACCCATTGTCCACTCTCCACCATCGTGCACAATCGTGCACCATCGTGGCCCAGGCCAGATGGGCTTCGCTATGATGATCATCGCTGTCAATGCTCAATTGACCCCCGCGATTGCTTCAACACACTAGCAGCCCCCCCCCCCCCTCCTCCCCTCCCCCTCTCAAAGCTACACCAACGCTGACCTCGTCCCTCCCCTTTGCAGTCTCCCGCCATCCACAATGCTCCCCTCCCCGCTGATGGCCCTGGCGCCGACTCCTTCAACAACTATGCCCTCATCTCCATCCTCGTCGTGGTCCCATGGTACATGAGCTGGAAGGTTGGTGGAGGCTTGAAGACGCTCCTCTTCTTCGCCATCATTGTTGACCTCCCTCTCCTTGCCGCTTGGTGGTTGATCATCTCTGCCATCAGCCCTCGCAAGACCGAGAAGGCTCGCTTCCCTGGCCGCGGTGTCGAGCACTACCTTGACTTCAAGAAGGACTCTGACCGCCTTAAGTACCGCGGTAACAACAAGATCGCCATGGAGACCTTTCATGAGATGTACTTTGACGGCGACGTTGACTTCAAGGGCGACTGCCTTGAGGCCCTCGAGTATCGCCACGACTGGGCCAGCTTCCGCTTCACCATCAGCCTCATTAAGTTCTTCCTCTTTGGCATGATCCCCGAGGTTATCATGCACACCCGTTCTCAGGGTAAGCTTCCTCTAACCGCTACTAGGCATTGTGGCCTGTGTAGTTTAAACGGCATTGGCTAACTAATCGCAGATGAGGAACAGGTCCGTGATCACTACGACCGTGGTGATGACTTCTACGGCTGGTTCCTTGGCCCTCGCATGATCTACACCTCTGGTATCATCTCTGACGTCACCAAGGAGGAGACCCTTGAGGAGCTCCAGGACAACAAGCTCGCTGTCGTTTGTGAGAAGATTGGCCTCCAGAAGGGCGACACCATGCTTGATCTCGGCTGTGGCTGGGGTACCCTCGCCCGCTTCGCCAGTGAGAACTACGGCGCCAAGGTCACCGGTATCACTCTCGGCCGCAACCAGACTGCCTGGGGTAACTCTGCCATGCGCAAGGTCGGCATCCCTGAGGAGCAGAGCAATGTTCTGTGCATGGACTACCGTGACACTCCTGTCCCCGAGGGTGGCTACAAGAGGATTACTAGTCTTGAGATGTCTGAGCACGTCGGTGTTCGTCACTTCCCCGCTTTTCTCACTCAGGTTTACAACATGCTCGACGATGATGGTGTCTTCTTCATGCAGTACGCTGGTCTCCGCAAGGCTTGGCAGTACGAGGATTTCATCTGGGGTCTCTTCATGAACAAGTACGTCTTCCCTGGTGCCGACGCCTCTACTCCTCTTGGTTGGGTTGTCGACAAGCTTGAGGGTGCTGGCTTCGAGATCAAGCACATTGACACCATTGGTGTTCACTACTCTGCCACTCTCTGGAGGTGGTACCGAAACTGGATGGGCAACCGTGAGAAGGTCGAGGCCAAGTACGGCAAGCGATGGTTCCGCGTAAGTTTACCATGCATCAACGCTGATGGATCAGTCGCAGTCCACTAACACTTTGTATAGATTTGGGAGTACTTCCTGGCTTACTCCACCATCGTCTCCCGACAGGGCAGCGCCACCTGCTTCCAGATCACCATGGTCAAGAACATCAACTCGACTCACCGAATCGATGGTGTTTCTACCCAGTTCGCTCTTGAGGGCGCTCTTGAGAACACCCGCGCCGATCTCGCCGCCTGGGCCGCCAAGAACAACGTCAAGACCCCCAGCGAGTACCTGTCTTGAACGGGGTCGTCAGGGTCAGACACGAATCCGAAAACGCAGGATTGCGCCAGTCGCAGTCAACCCTTCTCTCTGGGAGGGCCAAAAAGTAGATTATGCTGACGATGATATAATCCGAGTGTGCCGCCATACTTGGAGGACATTGGGCTGTTGTTATCAACAGTGGAGGATAGATCTATCTCTTATATGAGCCCCAGATTACGCCCCCTTGGCCCTTAGAAAGGTTAGGGCTGGTCTTGACGTAATTGGGAGAGTACCATCTTTATCAATGGTGGATATGACCAGGAAAATGGTGGAGTCTGGTGTATGGAATCGCCGCGAGGCTATGATGCTACTCTACCATTTAATAATGATGAATTGAAAAGAGGTTGATGATGAGCTTGCATATGCCCCCTTTCTGGAGTGAAATAATGCCCGTGATAAGTTTTTGTTGTGCGATGCCACATGTGCCCTGGTTTTGGCCTGAACGGCTGTTGTCCAGATCCAGGGGCAGCTCTGAGGGTGGGGCGACCAGAGCTGTCCCAATTGGGAAAATCCAACATGGTTCAACATGGTTCAACATGGTTCAACATGGTTCAACATGGTCAAACTTCAACCCACCTACCCACCACCAACAGAGAAACAATCATTCTGCCATTCAACTCGACAGGACAAAGGGACGGCATCCAAAAAAAAAAAAGAAAAAATCGATACAAATTGAACAATCACGCCCTCGCTTCGCATTTCTCAGCTCATCTCCTGCTCGAGAGACCTGACTGGACAAAGCGGTCCATAACCAGCAGAGGGACCGTTCCCACGCAGGAGCGCAGCACAGTCGTAACCAGGACCAAAGAGATTCCCAAGTCTGCGTTCTCCGGCGGCAATTTATCATTCATGCCGCATCCGTTTGGGAAATGAATCTCTTTGCAGGGTCTTTTCCGGGGCTGGGCCGTCGATGCGGCCACATGACCCGTCGACCGTACGCCGCGTCCGTGTCTCGTGCGTCGTCAACCTCATCGTCGTCGTCGTCCCCGTCGTCGTCGTCGTCGTCTACTCTCGCTGCCATAGACGCTATCAAAGCGCAACCTCCCAAAGTCATACCAGACTACCTTTCCCCCATGCCCTCTCATCTTCTCACCACAACCCTCACCGACCTCCTCCGCTCTCCCGCATCCTCGTCCCCCGTCATAAGCACTCCGCCGCGATGCCTGCCTCAGGGTCACCACCTCGTCTACTTCCCCATCCAGCTTCCGCCCTCGGCGCTCGTACCTGACGGCGCGGATCCCCACCATTCGCCTGGCGCGCCGTTTACGAGGCGGGTATGGGCCGGCGGCGAACTGGCCTTTGGCGAGAGAGCGAGGGAGTTGCGGCTGGATGCTCGTCCCGTCGTGTGCCGGGAGAAGATTGAGGATGTGGGACTCCGAGGGAAGGGTGGTGATGAAAAGGTCTTCGTGGATGTTTGGAGGAGATATGGGCTTGGGCATGATGACGTTGAGACGAGGTCCGAGTGGGAGATTGAGGAGCGGAGGACCCTCGTCTTCATGAAGGAGCAAGAAGCCTCGTCCTCGTCTACTGCCCCGTCCCGACTAATCAAGTGTACGTTTTATCAACTCAAGTCGTCGTCGCCGAATGCTAACTTGACGACAGACCCTCACTCAGCTTCTCACTCCGTCTCATTAACGCCCTCGCCAACCCACCTCTTCCACTTCTCCGCTCTCTCCTTCAACGCCCACTCCATCCACTTTGATCCCCTGTACGCCCGCAACGTCGACGGCCACCGGGCATTGCTTGTCCACGGACCGTTCACCCTGACTCTGATGTTGCGCGTTCTGTCCGACCAGCTCGGCGAGGGCTTCCTTGTGCGCCGCTTCAACTACCGGAACCATGCCCCGCTGTATGTCGATGAGCGCATGACTGTGTCCTTGCGGAAGGTTTCTGGCGGCGACGGAAACCAAGGCCGTTGGGACGTGTGGGTAGAAGGGCCCGAGGGCGGCTTGGCTGTCAAGGGGATTGCTGAGGTGGTGCCTGTTGAAGAGCCCGCGTCACCATTATGAGCCAATGCCAAGGTTCATGATGTTCAAAATATGTGCAAGTCGACTCAAGTGACTCGTTTACGATAGAAAAATGCCGACAGGCTGTAAGATTCTAGATCTAGATGACCTATATTATATATCTGCTAATACACAGGTAGGTGGACATGAAGGTCCCCTATCTTCCCTACCCCGACACCATTTTCCCTCACCCTAGTATAACACAAGAGATTTATTCTTTTTTTTATATGATTGACATGACCGGTAATGCATCCTCCACATCATCCTGTATCGTACACTTGGTACATTTTGTTGGTCTGTTGTTCCCTGTTGAGGATTGCAAAAGCACATCACACATCCTCTAGTCGGCGTAGCCAAACACCTCGCTGACGGACAAAGCGTTGCTGCGCACACCCACCAACGTGATGGCAATGACGACAATGTCCAAGGCGACAAGCGAGAGGCCCGCGAGCATAAAGCGCGGGCAGAAAACGCGATAGAGCATCAGGTGGCGGCGCAACCAACCGGCCCAGCTCATGGTAGCCAAGGCTTCGACGGCAAAATAGGCGATGAAGACACCGAGACTGCGAGCTACCGTCTCCAGGACACCCTTCTGCTTAGGGCCGACCTTCCAGATGGTGAGAAGAGGTACCGAAGTGGCCGCGATAATCTGGCCAGCGAATGTGTTAAGGGCGACGACAATGGGTGTCCAGGGGTAGCGGATGGTGAAAAGCGGGATGAAAGCGCTGTCCCACTGGATGCTGGCTGGCGTAGCCTGATGACCCGTCTTGAAATAGTAAAAGTTACCCAGAACAGCGAGCATGATGGGGCCGATAGGGTTCGTTTTAAGATCGTTGATGTCAAGAATCTCAATCAGGGACAGAACCTGCCAAACCATGATGGCGAGAGCGCCGACGCCCATCGGCTTAGTCAATATGAGACATGCCACCAGGATGTTGAGGGGAAGCAGAAGATATCGCGAACCGATGGCGTTGGAGTATCCAAGGATAGTCACAACGGGCCGACCCGAGGCCGATGGCGTAGTCAAAATGGACACGCAGGGGGGAGCCCAGATGAAGGCGGTCGATCCAGCCACCAAGGCTAGGGCCAGGCCCATCTGAGCCAAATAAACGCTGATGGTCTTGACCGAGCCTTCGGGGAGCCTGTTTGCAAACCATTCGCCGTTGTCTGCAGCGTCAATCACCCAGTAAGCTGCTGCCAAAAACAGACTGCCACGGAAGACATAGCCGATCCACGTAGGGGCAAGACCCGCGTACGACTTGGTTGGCACGAGGAAGGACTTGATGATGGCTGGCAATCCAATGAAGGCGATGAAGGGAATGATGAGCTGCCAGGGTGCTGACGTCGACGAGGAAGCAGATGCATAGTATGTGGAAGTACAGTAGGGCATCTGCTCCTCACGGCAGAGCTTCGAGAACGAGGCAAGCCTAGCTAGGACAACAAAGGCAACCGAGTGATACACCCCATAGTACGGGCCTCAATGGACTCGTGGCGAACAGCTGAGATGGCGCTGGCGATACCAAACGTGGTGATGAAGAAGAGAAGCATGGAATCTTCCCAAATGGTAAACGAGTTGGATGCAAACCCAATGGATTGGCCGACAGTGAAAACAACAGCCATCCAGCCCCAGAAGGATGTCGGCATCAGGTTCAAGAGACCCTTTCCGGCTTCATGGAGGGACGAGCCAACACCAACGAGGAGCAAGACCACGACCAGTGCGGCGAGGCCATCCATGGGCTGTTGTCGATACACGGCAGCACCGATGAGGACCGCCAGAGTAAAAAGTAGCTTTGGATCCCACATGCCTTTGAGAAAGTCCTTGTGGAGAATCTCATCGGGCGGCGACTGCGCATCCTCTTGAAAGGCCAGGAGTTCTAACTTTCGCTCAGCGTAATCAAGCTCGGCATCGTTCAAGACCACAAATTCTTCATCCTCGTCGCGGGAAGAGTACATGAGAAGAACAACAACTCCCAGGCCAAAAACAACAATGCCCATGACCATGCGGGGGACATCGAATCGAGCCCAGAGGTCCTTGCAGATCTGCAGGGTCTCCGCCTGGAAGGCATTGAAAGCAGCATAGATGGCACGGTCGTCTTTTGTCATCGATGTAGCCTGGGACCATAAAGCAGCAGGCGAACCGGGTTCGGAGCTTTGAGACATTCCCCGAGCATTGAAGTAAGATGCTTGATATCTCTCGATTCCAGCCGAGGCAACCCGCGAAACAGCCGCGAGATTACGCCAGTTGTTTCCCTTGGTACCAACAAAGGCCTCTTCAATGGGCTACCCAAGCTGTTGTAGGGAATGGGGATTCCCATGAGGAGAGCCAGGGTTGGCACCAAGTCGATCTGGTTCACGGGGCGGATCTTGGCATTTGCGGGAGGTGTCGCATACTCGGGAGAGGTACGGCCAAAGAAGGGCTTCTTTGAATACATCCACAAGGCAGCCTCGACCTCGTCGTCGCTCTCGCCACCATGGTCACCCTTGCTGTCCATGCCGTGATCACCCATTACGATAAGTAGAGTTTTGTCATCGATATTCTCAACCAGTTGGCGTACGAACTCATTCATCTGCTGCAGCTTTGAGGTCATGGCCGCATGGTCTGGTCCATATCGGTGGCCTGCATGATCAACACCGAGGCAATGTCCGATCAGCAGGTCCCAATCATTCTTTCGCTCTGGTTTCAGAAGAGGAAAGATGTTGTCAATGACGCCGTTGTCAACAGTGTGCAGGTCCCAGACGTTGAAGCTGTCGTAGGCCTTGCTGATGTTGGCTTCGAAGTAGTCAGGGAATAGAGACCACCAGGTATCATCGCCAAGATGAGCAATTTTCTTTCCATTCTCCTTAAGCTGCAGCAAGAGGTTGTCCTCGTCGATGGCCGTGCCTGCAAAGTTGCTCCCCGCATCGATAAAGGTTGGCAGAGTGCCAGTCGTTAAGCCCTTGAGTCGCTGGAGGGTTGCTGTAGGGGGGTCCGCGATGAAGGGTCGGAGGAACGCGTTCTGAGGTGACTTGGTGGCCGTCTCGTAAAGGAACGGGAAGGCATTGTGGAATTGATGCGCCTGTTCTGGGTCCTCGGGGACCGTAAAATCGTACCGAAGGGCGTCGATCAGTATAACAACGGCCCGATCGAACGACTTGGGGTGCCAGCAACCGCCGTCAACAGTCAATAGACCCTTTGTGTTATCGATCGGGGGCTGAGTGCAGTTGGAATTCTCCTCGAGCACCAGGCGGGTGAGGAGAAACCCGCCAGTGAAGAGCCAGATGCCAACGGCATGGATGGCGAGCAACCAAGCCCAAAAGGCCACGGTCCATCTCCAACGCTTCTCAAACAGGGAATGACGCTTTGCATCGAGCTTGTCGCGTCGCTCCTCCAGCACTTGCACATTCTCAGTGGCCGGGGGAGGCTCTTCGGCGCCGCGGCTGCGGCAGCCCTCTGGGCGTCGCGGGCTCGCTCAGCCTTTTTCCATTGTTCGGCGATGGCTTGGTACTCGGACAGCGGGGCCTTTGGCTTGGCCTTTGACTTCTGGCTTTTCGGAGGCATCTTCAGCGGTGTTTGGGGGTCGCAATCGCAGTCGCCGTGGCAATCCGGGCCATTGAGTGCCCGCGGGACGTGGTAGATGAGGGCGAAAATGCGGTGCAGGACGTGGCCTGTGAGCGCATTCGACGATGTGAGGCTATCTGGGCTCTTAAGTTTGTGTGTGGTGGAGCAAAGCTGCAGAAGCAGCATGAGCAAAGTGTGGAGCCGGCCGCGACTTCCGTTCCACGCATTCTTTCAAGGGGGAGCTCAGAGGACAAGCCCCAATCCAACAAGACATGATGTCAGAAAGCACGGCCCTACTAGGCACAAGACCGGCCATTGCTACAGACTTCTTACAAAACCTCACGTATTCATGATACGTAATCGTCACTCGGGAGCACTACAATGATAAGATGAAAATCCAATAGTCACATTATTCAAATCGAGTTCACCTTTCCCTGATATTTACACAACTCCTCCTTCCTTCCCTTCCCTTCCCTTCCCTTCCCTCCCTCGATCAATGCAATTCCCCAACTAAAGCCTCTACTCTTAGCCTTGAAACAATCATTCATCGAGACGTGTCTTTGTTTGTTCGTGTCTAAACATCCCTTATCGACATTGGTGCTCAAATGTGCAAAAAAAAATCACCACTGAATCAGTCATATCCGGAACGCCGTAAAGCACATGCAAGCCGTTCCCACTTTGTCGCTGCCTTCGAGAGGATGCCTAGAATGACAAGAGAAATATCGCCGCTTCACTAGGGTGTGTCAGAGTGTGCGAGGGTGGTTCAGTCAGTTTGCTCATACCATCGCAGACTTCACTTCTCTAATCAAACATGTCTGCACCTCCAAGAGATTTTCCGGTCTCGCTGGGTCTTCGTCGTTCTGCTCGTCGTCGTCTCCGACGATCCTCGGCTGCGGACCCTGCTGGTTTTTCAGGTCCTGGGGGGATGGAGTCATAGCACTCCATGTACCATGGCTCTCACCCATAGTCCCCAGACTAGACACCGTCTGAATCGCTGATGGAGTGACGGGAGGTGCACCAGCACCAGCGGGTCCTCCTTGCTGACCCGAGTAGTAGGCTGAATCCTTGACCCGTCTCACCTTCGCAAACGCTGGGTTTGGTGGTGAGAGAGGCTCCAAGCGCTCTTCTTCTTCTGCTCTCCGTTCGGCGACCGATTCGGCTCTTTTCTGACTCGAGTCTCTCCTATATCGCCGACGACTTTGTGTGGGTGACCCCAGTTCAGATACACTGCTCTCAGACTCTCTTCTGCCTCGAGCCCTGGCAGCCTCCTCCTCGGTAAGCCGGCGAAGCGTTACATTCCTATCTCGATCATCATGTACCTTCAGCTTCACACTCAGGCTTGCCGGGGATGAATGCCGTATCCGGTCCTCTGGGATGCGAAGATCACTTTCGGTAGCCAAGGCCCCAGCATTCGTTGGGGTTCTTCCTTGACGAGATCGCTGAGGTCTTGAGTTGGGTGAAATACCTGACGCTTCAGATCCAGCCCCAGTAGTAGCACCAGCCAGAATACCTTGCGGGTCAGGAGGCATTGCGGGCATTGTCACAGGGTCCATGTCCTGTCGCAATCTCGATCCGTCTCCACTACCACTACTAGACACTGGTACTGGAATTATGGTAGGCATGGAGTTCTGTGGCATAGTGCTTGGGTGCATGGTGCTGGGCGGTAGAGTACTGGGAGGCAAGGTGCTGGGCGGTAAGGTGCTCGGAGCCATGGTGCTGACTTCGGTAGGAGGAATATAATTTCCTCGAGGCGGCCGGGAGTCAAAAGTTGACTCACTCATGACTGAAGACAAGACTGTGTCACGTTCATAACCGGTTGGGCGTCTCTGAGGCGGTGGTCGGCGGGAAGGCTTTCTAGTTGGGGACGGGTGTCCGTCGCCGGTAAATCTCGAAACAGATGTGCCAGATCTCATGTCTTCTTCGTCTCGAAGCCGCTGTTCTTCCTTTTGGGCTCGTCGGTCTGCAAATTTCTTTGCGAACCAGCCCATACCAAGGCCGCCGAGGAAGCCACCAGCAATACCGGTGCTCTTGCGTTCCTCTTGTGGCCGCCGAGACGGGCTCACATAAGACGAGTAATCAGAGTCCTCAAAACTACGCCTCGAGAATCGCTTGGGTTGAGTGGCACGGCGTGGGGTTGCTGGGGGTTGAGAACTCAACCTCGAATCAAGATCACTCCTGATATCACTCCTGAAATCGCTCCGGGTGACGGTTGCTGCAGCCATGTTTCTCGGGGGGTTGAGGGAAGTTTGTGTCATGTCGGGTTCGCGTCTATCATCTCGCCTGGTTGTCTCGGTCACATCACTGGTAAAGTCTGTCTCGGTTGGAGCACCTCGGCGATATCGATCTCGCCGGGGTGTCTCTGTTGAAACAGCAGAGTATTCTTCATCTCGTGGGCGATCTTCTTTTTTCTTCATCATGTTAGACACAAGCTTTCCAGCGCCAAAAACAGCTGCGGTACCCCCAAGGGCCTTCAAGAATCCACCACCACCGCTCTTCTTTGGGGGCGGAAGCTCGGAATACTTGTCGGTCAGGTAGCTAGCGGAGCCATGTCGCGAGGGAAGCACTTCTGGTGCACGGCTGCGGTCGAGGGATGGCGATCGGCTGCGGCTTCGGCTGCGGTCCCTGTTCTTGTTTCGGCCTCGAGTCAAGGCCCAGAGGCCAGCTCCAGCGGCGAGCGGGCCGAGCCATTTCGCCTTGCTGTGGCCCTCGGGCTTATGATCCGATGCAAAATACTCGGATTCTGTAATTCGAGTGCGAGTCGTTTCAGTACGGCCAGAACGTGCGCCGCTCATGTAAAATTCTCGGCGTCCTTCCGACTGGTAGCTTAGGATGAAGTAGATAACGAACAGGAACGCCATCCATAAAGCATAGAGAATGAAGAGATATTTCGGAGAACCATAGAGAGTAAGTCCCAGGGGTACCTGGGCAATACCCAATAGGGCAATAGCTCTGCCGGACCATTGGTGGATCATGATGCGGAGTGACCGGGCCTTGGTGATGTGTCGGACTAGTCGGCCTCCAACGAGCTGTAGGATGAACATTGCAAAAATTGCGACGCCGATTCCATGATGAGGGTTTGTTAAACTTCTCTCGGGGCCAACAGCGAAGTAACCCAGGAGAAATACGGCTAGTAGCATGAGACCGGCGAAAATGTTGACTTGAGCGTGGTATTTCACCGCCCAACCAGGGCGATTCGAATAAAATCGGACAGTCATGACGGAGAAGGGGATGAGGAAGAGAAATATCATGGCACCCATGATGCCATGGGCCAGAATAAGCGTGTGATACTGGCCAAGAGTCGAAAATCTGTTTGCCATGCCTATCGCTGAGGGTTAGTCGTGATATCAAAATGTGCAGGGCCTTGCAGCTTATGACGTACCATTGTAACGCATGGTATCGAAATTTAGACCCTGCAAATTGGCAAAAGGAAGGTATTCTTGGAAAAATCCCAAGTTCCATCGCCAACATGCATCGTCTTCGAATTGTAACTCACCGCACCAGCTGCGGAGAGGTCATCTGCAGGTGTCGGCGCCATGACGGCGACGACTGAACGGAACGCAGTGTTTCAGCCAGACCCAATCTGCCGGGCAAGTGTGTTTCTCGAAAGCGAAGGATTCGGTTGGGGAAGAAGCCGGAGAGAAGGAATCAAAGAAATTCCTGATAGATATGTGTGCTTTCGCCGTTGAGTATGGGAATCGGAATGTGGTGGCGTGTGTGGCGTACGTGTGTGGTCTCTGGAGAAGTTGCAAATCGGTTTGGGCGGTAGAGAAGCCGTGTGCTTGGGACGGTGGGTTGTGTCTTAGCCTATCCACTGTAGCGGATGCATCTTGATTTCCAAAGAGCGTTGTGGCAAGGTCGATTTCTTTGCGGCAAGAAAATCGGCAAAGATGGAAAGGTTTTCCTTATCGCGTCGAGAATTTTGAAGAACCCGAATATTCGGTTGGGACACAGAATCAAATGGTTCAGACGGGACGGGGGAGGGAGCCATCAGTTCTGGTTGCTGATTGTCTGGTTGCGGGGTGACGAGCAGAACCCTGGTCGGACAACTCATTCGTGGCGCAGCCGTGTGGCTAGAGTACGGGACTTTGCTGCTTCATTGGTAGCTGTGCGTTTTTGGCAGGTGGTGGCTTGGCCCACCGGGGACCCAAGTGGATACCCTGTGGCGTGTTATCGCTGACCGAGTAATGTCTTATCTCCACGTGATCTGTCAGCAAACGTTTCCACCGGTCAGGACGTTCCTGTCTAGGCACCTACCTAGGTAGGTAGGTAGGTAGGTACCTATAGTAGTTTAGTACGGAGTAGGTGCGGTGCCTAACCTGACTCAAAGTTGCATGCACATGTGATCAACACGGTCTTTGAAAGTGGCCGACCGGACGTACGAATACACGCATCACGGCCACGGCCCAAACAACTCATGCCTGCCACAACAACAGACCGCCTCCTCAACATCCTTTTTGGGGCAAACTACGTGGCCGTCGTGTATGCATAGATCGTTAGTCTGATTAATCAACGGTTAAACCCAATGCCTGAACTCGGCCTTACAAGACACCATCTCCCCCATGAGCGCGCCAAGTATCCCAGCATCCCGGCAATGCATATCTTCGGGTGCTCGGTCGGAAGTCGATCCGCACCCGATGGGTCCCCGCTTCGGGGCGCAGACGAGCAAAGGCGTACAGGCATGGCCAGATCAGTCGCCGGTGTTAAGCCCTTTTATGGGCATCTAATAACCAGCTCAACTTACTTCAGACACTGCCATCGGCCGACCCCTGCTGCATTGTTTCTAGGCCCGAATAGCGTCACGTCATGACCTATACCACTACCACACAGCCTTTTCCACTTCAAGCTTCACGTAATAGAACCAGCATTTTGATGAAGGAAAAAAAAAACCTAGAGTTCTTTTCTTATTTGAGTCAAAATGTACCGTGTCGTTGATTTAGACTTGAACCAAGACACCTAACACAAGACACCTCGGAGCTGTTGCTCATCCTGGCTTGTGCTCTGAAACCAATAACCCTGAACTAGCAACCCCCTGAGCCAGGTCCCCACCATCGAAGGATTCCAACAGCTTGGATTACATGAAATGAGATCTTCGACATACGGCATTTGTATACGATCATCCCAAATAAGCCGTTTCCGAAACACCAACCTAACCCTGCGCCCTTGTTTCAATCTGCCCAGAGTGTCTCCTGCCATTAGAGGACTAAACCCGCATCATCCGGGTATCGTGATGCCATGTATAAAGCTACTACTTCCTCGTCCTTGGCACTGGGTCTCTGTCGAAGTCATCACCGTTGTGACATTCGTTTTTTCTTTCTCTTCGGTCACTCATTTGACAACCTTTGTTCCGTTCGTTCCCTTTATATCGTCCCTCTCTCCACTCGCAGAGTACTGGTTGCTCAACTTGCTATTAAATAAAAAGAAAGAAAATGAGATCCTCTTCCTTGCTCGTCGCAGTTGCGACTTTGTCTTCCTCTGCCCAGGCCTGGCTCCCGGCAGCTGACAAAATCCGCGGCGTCAACTTGGGTTCTCTCTTCATCTTTGAGCCCTGGATCTCTTCAACAGAATGGGCCGCAACTGGGTGTCAGGATCAACAGTCCGAGTTTGATTGCGTTATGAACAAGGGCCAAGCCACCGCCGATACCAACTTCCAGGCGCATTGGAAGCGATGGGTCAACGAGACGGACCTGAATGAGATGATGAACTTTGGCCTGAACACTGTCCGAATTCCTCTGGGCTATTGGCTCAAGGAGTCTCTGGTTGACAGCTCTGAGCACTTCCCCAAGGTGGATATAACCACGACCATATGCCGGCCTAGCCTCGTTATCTAATGATGTATCTCTAGGGCGGATTCGACTACTTGAAGAAGTTTGTTGGCTGGGCCAGCGACAGAGGGTTTTACATCATCCTCGAGTATGTTGGCTTCCCTATCGCTTATTCGCCGTTCTTTTTCTAACAACCCATCCAACAGCCTTCATGGTGCCCCTGGTGCCCAGGAACCCAAGCAGCCTTTCACTGGCCAGTACGCCGATACTCCTGGTTTCTACAACGACTACAACTACGGCCGCGCCATTGAGTGGCTCGAGTGGATTGTCAATGTCACCCACACCACCACCGAGTTCCGAAACGTTGGCATGATTGAGGTCGTGAACGAGCCTCTCAACGGAAATAGCGCTGTTGATTCTCTGCGAAGCTCTTACTATCCCAACGCCTACAAGGTTAGTCGTTCCCATTACACCTGGAAATAAGGAGAAAATAAAAAAGGGGAAATGGTGGGGGGTTATTTGTACCCTACTGACACTGGTTTCTCTAGGCCATCCGTCAAGTCGAGGATGACCTCAACGTCAAGTCCAATGACCGCCTGCACGTCCAGATGATGAGCTCCCTTTGGGGCAGCGGCAATCCCACAGAGCACCTCAGTGATACCAGCTTCACTGCCTTTGATGACCACCGCTACCTCAAGTGGGACACCAGCGTCACCGTCTCTCATGACGCATACATCCAAGAGTCTTGCAACGACGACCGCAATTCGGACGGCCCTTCCATCGTCGGCGAATGGAGCCTTGCCGTCCCCGACGACGTCGAGCAGACCGACAGCTGGAGCCCCTCTTCTCAGAAGGACTTCTATACGAAGTGGTTCGCCGCCCAGGTCCACTCATACGAGAAATCGACTCTAGGCTGGGTGTTCTGGTCTTGGAAGACTGACCTCGGCAGCGACTATCGCTGGTCTTACAAAGGTATGTAATCGTGCGTCCGTAGTAATTCAAGCTGGACGAGAATGACTAACCGTGTGTATGCAGCTGCCGTTGAGGCTGGTGTTATTCCCGCCAATATCAGCCAGGTCTCTAACCCCTGCTAAGTAAGTGGGTGAACCCAGCTGCGTAGAGGGGTGGGCTTCTTGGGGTAATCCCTGTGGCGCCCTATTCAAGCCATGCATGAGCAGGCCTGGAGCCTTTCTCTGCATGTATGCAAACACTGATGTATTCAGTTCTGTTTTATTAGGTACTGGCAAACCTCGGCAGACAATCTGTCGTGTTTTTAAATACTTTGCGCTCTACATTGGCATTACAACATAGCTGATGCGTAGCAAAAAGTGCACATAGTTCAACGTGCATCAGTAAACCTTTGGTGGAAGATGGTGTCATTCATTCTGTTGCGTTCTCTCCCTGACTCTTGAACAAACCCGGGTCGCGCCAGTCACGCTTCCATGCCACAGCGATCTTGACCATTGTCCGGTTGAGCCCATTCGTAAACTCGATATACTTCTGGCTCACGAGTTTGCCTTTGTCCTCACGATAGATCCATTCGATGCTCTCGTCCCCGTAATAGAGGGCTGGAACCAGGAAGGCTTTCGCCCCCTGCTTTCAGCTCGGTTGACAGGGAACAATAGGTGGGCGGCGGGAATGAACAGGCGAAAGGCTAAGACCAACTTGGAGAGGAAACCGAGAATGAAGAGGTGGAAGCTTATGTTCGCAATAGTCCAAGGAGACTCGCGAGATGCTTTGGGGGCAAAATTATAGACAGGGAGGGTATTCAGATTGACGGGGTTTTATCTCGCCTCTACATTTCATTTTCAATCTCGTCTGATCGCGCGGTCCTCAACAAACGTAAAAGTATGCCACAATAATAACCATCAGAATCATCCCCCCTTATCAACAATAACAACGGTTTCACACGATAACCGGAACTCCGTTGCGCCAAACAGATGTGGACAACCATGTAATGGGGTTGCCCCAGCTCCAACCAATGTTCACTAATGATGCAGCCAGTCAGGTAGGAATAAGAAAGTAATAGATTCGCAGGTGACGTCCCGCCAGGTTATCTAACCTATACACTCTAATAACAATGTAAGTAGCATATCCCAATACACATAACACCATGCCATTCCTCTAGTACAATGCATTCAAAGGGGATTCCAAAGCCAACTCTAGAGAGAATTATCATTATTCGCGGTTAAAATTTGAGCGAAACAGCAGTCATCTTGCTCATTTGCGGAGCTTGAGAACCACCCAGGACGCCAAGCGGTAGCCAACGATGATAGAAATCATGATACCAACGTCCCTGCCCATGTGTCCGGTCGAGTAACCGTACTGGTCCAAGACAGCCTGGCCATCAATCTTGCACTCGTTCGCGAGGGGCGAGTCGTACATGCAACGGCATCCCTTGCCGCACGCATACTCGCGGTTGGCAAACTCGTTGACCATCATGCCTCGAAGACGTACTTCTGGTAGTCCCAGTAGTGGAAGACGTACTTGTAAAAGGCGTTGAGGATAGTTGGGGGCACCATGAAGCCGCCGACGGACATCCACAGACCGTTGGCAAAGGCCACCAGCGCGAGCGAGATGACAAAGCTAGGGAACAGCGACGTCATGAAGACAACGAGTGACTCGGCGGCCAGCAGATCCAGGAACAACCACATGACCCAGGTGAAGAAGGCGACGGCGGTGGGCTGGAAGTTGGACAACCAGTATGAGATGACGGAGAAGAGCATGGCAATGAGAAACAGGTAAGGGATGCCGATGAAGAAGTTGGACAAGATCAGTTCCGTTGCGCCGTACAGGCCGTTGTGGTGCTCCTTCACGTATTGCAGGCGGTCCTCGATAAAGGACGGCACATAGGCGACAGCCATGAAACTCATGAAAGCGGAGCCGAAGAACAGGGCGTTGATGAAGGGCTGAATGGATTCCTGGTCGGCGTCTAGACGTACCCAGACGGTGCCCATCATGATAGCCAGACCGAGGTACATGGCGATACGGATACCGTATGCAACCACATCTCGATAACTCTTGACGAAGCTACGGTGCAGCAGTGTGAGCGTGAGGCTAGGCATGCTTGGGCGCTTGTCTACAGTCTCAATGGTGAAGTGTTCGTTTGTAGCTGACGCCGCGGCTACCTGTGAGCTGATCTCGCTAGCCTGTCGCGATGACTGCCAGGCAGCCTGCAGCTTATCCAGACGCTGGGCAGCAGCAGCCTTGTCCTGGGCGAAGTCGATGTTGACGAGCTCGAGAAGATACTCGGCGGGGTTGATGTACTGCGGCATGGCGGCACCAGCCTCAGCGTAGTAGTTGGTGACTCCACTAATAGGGCCAAAATAATGAGGGCGGCCAGCAGACAGGAGCATCAGCTTGTCGAAGAGGTTAAAGGTGGTGGTGGAGGGCTGGTGAATGGAGCAAATGACGATCAAGTTGTTGCGGCGGGCGACGTTGCGCAGGTAGTTGACGACTTCCCAGCTGGCAGCAGAGTCCAGGCCGCTGGTAGGTTCATCGAGGAAGAGGAGTTTCGGACTTGTGATCAGTTGCGAGGCTACGCCGACTCGGCGCTTCTGGCCGCCAGAAATACCTTTGCGGATGGGCGTGCCGATAAGGGTGTTTGCCTGCTCGACAAGACCAAAAGATTCGAGGAGGCCGTTGATACGGAGAATACGCTCTTGCTTGGGGAGGGAACTGTGAAGGAGCTTCTTGTTAGAATATGTATGCTGGTGGGTTTGTGGTTGCATGCGCTGCTCACCTGGTACTAGCAAGACGGGACGAGAACTCCAACGTCTCTCGGACGGTCAGAGAGCCGATAAGAGCATCTTCTTGCTCCACGAAGCAGGAAATCTGGCGGAATTCATTGCGAGAAAGGTGGCTTCCGTTGACAAGGACTTCGGACTCGACGTTGCTGGCATTGGTAGGTCGTCGGGCGAGGACGTTGAGTAGCGTTGTCTTTCCACAGCCAGACGGGCCCATCAGGGCACAAATCTCACCTGTCGGCGCAAGACTGTCAGCTTTTCGGCGCTTCCTCCAATTGAGTTGCGGTTTTCGCGGGGTAGCTACTTACCCGCTTCCACAATGCCCTCGACATTGTCGACAATCTTCTTTGGCTGCTTTGTTTCGCGGTCCTTCACATTGACAGTCACATTTCGCCAAGTCAAGCTGCGGACAGTCGTGTTGAGCAAATGCTTCTCTGCGACTGGTCTCTGCTCGGGATCCATGCTGTGGTCCAGATTATCCATCAGATAATACTGCTCGTACTTGTTCATATCGAGAGAAAAGAAGAAGAAAAGGGAGAAAAAGGGAGGAGGAAGAGGTGGAGGGGACTAAAATTAATAGAATTGGCCCAGGAACTCGTCGGCCGCGCCACGGGAAGGGAGGAGGAGCCTCTGTGGGTGCGGGCTGGCTCAGACGCAAGCTTTTTGAGACAGCTCACTAGCCAATGCAGCTTACACCATGTGCTGGCTTTTGATCGACGCACAATGCACTGCCGAGGATCCGATCCTTTGAGTTTGAACTTGATCGCAAATGAATGATTGTTGGAAACCGGCTTTGTCGCAATGGTTTGGTGTTGCTCGCGGTTTGATCTCAACTTCTTTTTTTTCTCTTTATTCGGTGCCACGTGCAGGCCGTAGCCCCGTCACCGGGCCCTCAGCAGCCTTTATGAAACCCCAGACAGCAATGCCTAGCTACCTTCTCTTTTCCTTCTCGTCCCCGAGGCCAGGGCCAGCAACAGGTCCCCTCCAGGTCCGCTCCATCTCTGCAGCAGCCTGAAGCATGTCAGACGGGCTCGCCGGCCACTCACGTTGGGTTCTTTTGCTGTTGCGACCGTTTTCTCCCCTCCAAACGCGCCAGCTTGGCGTTGCGCTACCAACGGCCGCCCGGCGGACACCAGGCGGACACCAAGCTGGAGCTGCCCGAGGTGACCGAGTGGAGCCCGCGTCTGCAGGTACGTACCCCGATGGCCCGTCAGGCCCTGCCAACTCTATCCCAAATCTGTCCCGGCAATGGTAGACCCCGACGCCCCTCCCGTCTCAGCACAGAGTGGAGCCCGTTCAATTCCTTCATTGGTCAGTCATTTACAGATGAAGATCCAGGTCGCCGACCATGGTAGGGCTGAGGTCGCCGATCAGTGAAATGATGAACCCTCCCAAACTCCCAAGCCCTGCCACGAAACCAAAATCCTTCTAACTATGCCTTTACCCTCGCCCATGGATCTCCTCCCCCCAGCTAGGCAATCTTTCGGTGTTGAGTTTCTCTCGGACCGTCTAGATCCATTAGATCTACGTAATGAATTTTGATCACGCTACTACCTACCTAATGTATGTGGAACCAGAACGTAACGTGTCGTGTCGTCGCCAAGCCCCTCCATACTCCCTACAAGCACACTTCCATCAGCCTCTCATGAACTCGTCCGCAGCAGTCAATTCTTTGCCAATCATATCCCATGCTTTTCACCCCTACTACGTACCTTTCATTGACCTACCCTGCCTTTCCAAGGAGGCGGAGCCTCAGTCCAGTAAACTCTGCAAACCCAGCGCCTCGGTGTTTTGGTGGCGTATGCAACCCCCCCTCCCCCCCCCCCAACAGCGATGACCGGCAGGATGCACAATCATGCCATCGATCACAGCCTCCCTGCAATGTTTGCGCTAAAGTGTGGCGAGACAGGAAGCCCCGGCACTTCCATTTCTAAAACAACCATCCTTTCTAAATCCAAATTTAGGGCCCTATTTACAACTGGTTCCACATTGCTGGGCTCCAGGGGTAGCATGTAGATCCAAATGCTAAGCTTAAACTGGTAACCTCAAGGAACTATTACGGCCCTTCTCAATGTCAGGAACCATGAACATGAATGAGAGATACCACAGGGAATCATTAACTGGATGCCATCCGTTGTCAGCTTTCGAGAAGCCCCGGCTGCAATCGCTTCTCCACTCGAGGCGCTGTTTGCAGCTGCGCTGCATGTTCTCAAATAGTCACGAACACAAGTTGCCATGCACATCGGATTGTCATCAATCTGAAGAATAGAACAAACTCTGAATATTCAAACTATCAACCCAAAGAGGCAGTCCAGGGCTCTGGCCTCAATCTTTACTGGTATCCCCAAAACCAAACTCCGGTCGCCGTGAATACACTCAAATCCAAACCAGTATCTAAATCTCACTCTTTCCCACCTTTTTCTTCCCAATGTCAAATAATCCAATAGAAACACCTTGTCTCATATCGTCATGTACCTGTACCCCAGTCTCCACGCGTCTACAGTAGCGCCAAGGCACTGCCCATGTAACGCACCATTTGTCTTACACACCCAAGTAGCACACCCCCAAGCTCCAGGCCCCTGTCCTTTCTAGCCCATCAAGTTTGGCATATCAGACATCGTCTGAATGTTCTCAATCTCGCCGATAATCGACTCATCGGCGGCGATGCTGTTAATCACCTCCTCTTGGGTGAGACCTATCCAGTATTGAGGAGCCAGCTGCTGCTGCTTCTTGATGCGGTACACTTCTTGTGCAACGCCTTTGACCTGTCCACTAGCCCTGTCTGCTGCAGACCACACCTGCGACAGTTGCGCAAGAGCACCAATATTTAAGCGGATCCGCTGACGAAGGCTGTCGTCGTTCTGGGCCACGAAAAGAAGTGCCCACTTGCTAAGATGAACAATAGATGATAAGGTAATGACGCAGGCAAAAAAGTGAGAGTGCGAGAGAAGAGGAACACGGTGTGTGACCAGCTTGCTGATTTCGTTGGCCGATTGAATGGTATGCTTAGTATGTGAATTAAACGAATCGCCCGATGGTACGGGAGCATGTGGTGCGCAGGAGTTGACGTTGCGAGTTGGCGACGAGTCAAGCTGAGAGTGAGGCTGGTGGAGGAGGATAGAAGTGGCATGATGCATCATGTGTGCCTGGAACATCATCTCGTCCAGCCTGCCGTCTTTGTAAAGCGCGTCCCGCTTAGACTCGGGCAGATGAAGTCGCCAGTTTGTGAGAAGTGCTTCAATCTTGGCGAGGTTCTCGTCCTCAGGACCAAAGATAGGAGGCACTCTCATAAACTTTCCAAGATTGCGTGCGCATTGAATGCGATAAGCGAATGATGAGAACTCTTGGTCGTTGCCTGAGAAGTCACTGTCCTCCATGTCCTCAAGGTATAACGACTGGGGGATGTGCTGAAACCGACAGGTCAGCACATGTAGTTATTAAAGTTGTTGTTGTCGGTCGAGCTTACACCAGAGAGATACTGATACTCTTCGCATGGCAGGCCCACGTCTGAAGGTACATCGTACAGGAGGAAGTTGGTAGTGCGGTGGACCCCAGCGATCATGCCGTCAATGACATAGAGATCCCACCAGGTCCTTCGCCAGCTCTCTTCCAGAACAGGCATTCCTCGGCCGTTGAGCGAGGCATAGGGTCGAGTGTTAAGGCCGATCTGAACCGAAATTCGCTCAGCATCAGCCAGGATTTCTCGAGCTTTTTCCTGCTGGCAGCCACCATCGAGTCCGATGATGAGAAGCAGCATAGCCTGGACCAGGAAACCGTCCTTGAGCCTGTTCGGCTCGTAAACCAGACGATAAGCCTCTTCAAAGAAACTGGCACGAGTCGGGCCAGCGTCAATGTAGAGCGAGCCGACCCAACGCATAGCAGCGAGGAGGGGCTCAACCAGGCCCTCCTTGGCTATCCGAAGGAGGTATTCCTTGGGTAGCACAAAGGGATGGGCAGCATGGAAATGATGGTAGAAGGACTCGATGCATCGCTCTCCTGGAGTAGGCACTGGGACTCGAGCAGGGACCTGATGGCTGAGAACCATGTTGGAAGTATCCACGCCACCGTATGATCGGTAAAGCGCGAGGTGAGCATTGTTTGGGGGGGAGTTATTGGGGAGGAAGGGAGATGGAGAACCGCCTGGAAGGACAATGGCGGGATTGAACGCAGCGTTGATGGACGAGGGACCAGGAACCGCGGTGTTGGAGCTGAGCACTGGTGGTTCGGTGCTGGTAGA
This sequence comes from Aquanectria penicillioides, assembly GCA_003415625.1. Lineage (NCBI taxonomy): Eukaryota > Fungi > Ascomycota > Sordariomycetes > Hypocreales > Nectriaceae > Aquanectria > Aquanectria penicillioides. Next base: position 1,185,560 of record PYIU01000003.1, read on the forward strand.
AGACTCACGGGCGGGGGAAGACGCACGGCGCTTGTTTGGGTTCTTGGCTGTCCCTCGGCGCGGGCCTTTGTAACCACGACGAGATGCAACATAGATGCACTCGGAGTTGGAGCTGGTGCAGCGGGAGCAAGGGCTCTGGCCATCACACTTGAGATGCTTGCCGCGCTGGAGTTGAGCATATGAGGTTAGCCTCTTGAGCAGAAATTTGTGTGTATACGTGGGGTTGCAAGCGAGGCCTCGGCCCATCGCTTAGAAATTGCGGCGATTGCAGGAAGGGGAGATAGAAAACAGTAAGGGGGTCAACTCACACAAGCAAGGCAGGCAGCTGGAACTGAAGGAGTATTTATGCGCGTCTCGGAGGCTGTCGCAGAGGGCGACGGTGCTGTGGAAGCGAAACCATCGAGCCCAAGCAACTGAGAGTTGGGAGATGCAGAGCTCGATGGTGGGTCGGAGAAAGACTCCATGTCTTTTCCGAGGGGGGCCTGAGGATAGGGAGACGACATAGGATCCATAACTGGAGGGTACCAGATATATTCGGTATTGGGGAGGCCGGCGTAGAAGTTGTAAGGAGAATGTGGTGGAGGTGGAGGTGATGGCGTTGGTGAGTAGTAGTATGTGTGGGCTGCGGTGGTAGCACCCATGGGCTGGGCAAGGGCGTTCATGAAGAATGCGCACCCAGGTGCGATGTGGTGCCTTCTGGTTTCCGGCAAGTACTTCCTTGCGGGCAGGTACAATTGAGCTCTGTTGGCCTGTGCTGGAGTAGACTTTGGGAACGCTGCAGGGTCGGGGACCAATGACTAAGCTCGGGGGCGGCCCAAAAAGTTAAAAGACACTGTCCGTGTAGTAAGACGGTGGTGGGTGTTATAAGTGCTCCAAAGCAGCCTGTGCAAATGAAATATGCTCAGGGAGATGGAATAGCACGATCTGGCTCGTTGATGACGATGATGATGATGGGGATGACGAGTGGGTATATATGCAAAAGTGTGTGTATGTGTAGGTGAGTCTGTGTGTGTGTGACTCTTTCCCATGAGGATGAGCGAGGAAAAGGCCGTTGAGATCTGGGGAGATGGAGGCATCAAATATCCCGTTCCCCCATCTCAGCCCAGCCCCAGCTCGCAGGTACCAAAAGCACGACCACAAGCACAAGCACAAGGACGCAGCTAACCTCCTTGGTCACCCCCCTCTACCCATCTTGTCGGGGCTCAACTACCGCACATCCCCTGTCAACCCTCCACTTTGAAGTTGCGGATGGCGGCGTGAGGCGTGAGTGAGGCGTGAGGCGGGAGGCGTGAGGTGTGAAGGCAAAGAGGCGTGCGACGTGCGGCGTGTGAGTGGAAGACCCAGCCCGATACGTGCCCCTGACACAGACGAACCCGTCAGATTCGCCATTCTCACGACGAGATTGAGAAAAACCCCGACCACTGAGCGGCCTTCAAGCCATCATCAAGAGGTGGATCTCCTGCGGCCGGCGATGTTGACTGGCCGTTGTGGTATTGGACCGCGTCCTGAGACCCAGCACCTTCAGCCTTCAGCCTTAGCTCGAGGAAAGCGCCCCAGGCTCGGGATGGGGTGCTGCAGTGCTGGCATCTAACATCAAGACCCCCTCCTTTCAGGTCCCTTTGAAGCCCCCCTGAGTCCTGGTACCACTGGCACGTTGCACCTGTACCGGGGAGGGAAGGATCCAGGGAGCACCTCGGTCATGGCCGACTCTGCGCGCGTATACGGATATGCCAGACGACGGGAAAAGGATCTACTCCATAAACAGCGGAATATGGGAGGTGGCTCGTAACTGAACCAATCCAAGGCCTCTCTTGCGCGGATGGCCCAGGCGGCGCTCGTAAAACAGACCAATGGTCTGCTCTGGAATCGCGGATGAAGGAAGTTTGCCAAGTTGGAAGCTCCAATGCTCAAGGATCACAAGTGAGTCCATGCAGGAGTTGACATTACCAAGGCAGTCTAAGTGTCGGGGCCACCGAAGCGTCCGCGCTGCCCTAGATGGGTGGCCCCTGTAACAGTCTGCAGTGTCCCCGGGCCGTCGAGCCCTGTAAGGCCGAGCTTTTAGGGCGGCCTCGATAAAAAAACACCCCCAGCCTCCGGTAGCCGACCTGCAATCCACCGGCTGCAAGTTCGCACCCCTGCCACTGCAACCACTGCCACGGGGTCCGGCCCAGAGCCATTGGGCAGGTCGAGCGTCCAATAGCTACCTGCCAATGTAGGTAGGTATCCGGAAGTTGGTAGGTACCTACCTAGCTAGCTGTCTGTCCGCCCGTCTCCCGGCGAAGGAGCCCACTGGACGATCCACTAGATCTCCACTGTCCCATGCACCACCACGGTGCTGGGCAGCAACCTCAGTCCAGTGCATTCCCCAGTGGAGGCGCCCCTCCTCCACATGAGCAAGCTGCGCTCATATGCCCGCCAGTTTCTTGCACGTTCAAAAGTGAATCACGCTTGGCCCTCCATCCCTAGATTCCGCCTTTTGTCACTGGCCAGTGTACGCCACGATGGTGTTGTCGTCGTCTGTGCGATGCTGTGGAGTTCCCCTCTGCATGGCAAGGTTGTTCGCGAGGCATTCCCGCCGCCGTACGCACGGAGAGCAGCTACTTTCCTAGCAGGTCGAGCCAAGTAAGGTACGGAGCATGTCAAACGGCGGGCAAAACGGCGGGCTGCAGATTCTCCCACCACGTCTTGATAGCAGGGTCATGCTGGGCGGAGTCTCCCTTCATAGGCCATTGGTACCCCTCGTGTGACAGACGATGGCAATGCGCCTCCACCAAACAAGCCCATCCCCCATCCACACCCGGCCTTACCTCGCAAATAGTGCGTAGGGGCTGAAGCTCTTCCCTTTCCAAACCCAAGCCCTTTCCGTTCTTGTCGCCCATCGTCACCCATCGTCACCCATCAAGCTCAGATGCTTGTCCGCCAGGTACGTACTGTCACCGCTCTTCTGCTGCTTCCCTGCACCTTTCCCCTGCCACATACATGTCCTGCCACATACCTCGTTACCACCACCGACGATAGTCTCTCTCCTCATCCATCTATCTGCACCGCATCGGGACCGCCTGCGCCTCAGGTGCCGAAGCTGGAACCGCTGGATTGCCAAACGACTGGTTGCGAGAGCCTTAGCTCCCGTTCATGATACTGCCAAGCTGACAGCTTGGTTTGGCCGTCCCGCCTTTTTCGACATGAAGCTTCATCGCTGTCGTCCAGCCCTTTGGGTCCTCCATCTTAGTTGTGTAACATCTTGTTTGTATTTAATTTAATTTTCAATTTTCCTTTTTTTTTGTGTCTGTCGGATAGACTAGTCATACACATGATTCTAGGCTGAGCATTCCAGTCAGACTTCATGCCAAATCTCAATGGTTGGTATCATTCAAGCTAGTTAGGGCACTTGGCACTTACACCTCACTAGCCAAGCTCCTTTATGCTCAGCATCGTTGCATTTCATGAATCCTACCGAGTTCACTTACTCAAAACTACCATGGTGTCTTACGGGTTTCAACAGCTTTCCATTGCCAAAAGGAATACCGGGGCTGCGATGTCGGGAGTCCGGGACTCTCTCCCTAGGCCAACAGTTCAAGATTAGCCTGTTGCGGTTGCATCGAGACGTGCAACAACATGACCCATCGAAACCTCTAGCTATAAGACCGGGGTCCCCTGTCAATGGGAAATCTGTCAACCACCGAGAAAAGATGCCTCAAGTGAATTTCTTACTGGGTCCTCGGCTTGCCAAGTCTTCCGCCAACTCATGTTTTGCATACGCGCACTCCGGATACAGTACCACTAGGCCCCCCTTCTGTTGCCCTCCTGTAGCTCTTCATGCCATACTCCCACCTCGTTGCGGCGCAAACATTAGCGAGCCTAGCAAAATGTGGTTCTCCATTACCCCAACGTGGGTACTCCCACGATGTCCCATGGCCGGATGACGAAAAATAAGATGCAGTCGGCTCGCTTGAAATGTGGCTGCCTACGTACTAGCACTCTCCGCTCCGGCATCACCGCCCTGCGTGTAACATGCCATGCCGCACCAGGGTGTGGCTTGCTCTGCCTCACCAGGCCGCCGAGATGTCTGTTGGCCTGATGCACGATCGTGGTGCCTCAATTTCACTGACGATGGGGGTTTGAGGACATATCTTGATGTTTTTTTTCAGGGTCCTCTGGCCCTTGGCAAGGTTGTTGTTTGTGCAGCCGCCATGATGTCATGGCGGCGCGCCTAAAATGGCGTGCACGGTTCTAGAAGCAGGTCCATTTGAGAAGAGCGGTCTGCTTAACAATTTTTTGTCCCACTTGCGACCACTTGAGACCGTGGTGACTGCCACATACCACCCGCCGCAATGCGGCCAAGAAATTAACCTTAACCAGTTGGCCGTTGAGCTTTATCACATTCATTGCCGCTTTCAGATGGGGCCTATTTCCTCGGTAGCGACAACAACAACAACAATGCCTGGTCGAATGTTATTCTTGCATGACATTGAACGGGGAAAGGAGTGAAAAAATTGAAGGCAGCAAAGTGAGAAAGCCTCCCCTTGACCATCGCTTATCCATCATTCTCCATTCTCCATTCTCCATTCTCCATTCTCCCCTTTCGTCTTTTTCAGCTTCGATATGGTCTTCGTCACCTTCCTCCCCTCCTCGTCTTCTTCCTCGCCTCTTCGCCATCCTCTTCTTCTCATCCATACTCTCTCTCATTTTTATTCCGCCCTCCATCTCTATATTCGTATATCGCCCCATGATCTCTCTTCTGGACACATCCTTGTTCATTTCCATGTCGCCTCTTGTCATTTTCTTACCCGTCCGTCGGCCGCCCACCCGCCTGTGCGCCGCCCACTGTTCTGTAGTAGGTTAACCCTCTATCCACGTATTGATGGGCCCGACCTCGGGTATCGGATACTATGGTTTCATCCACTTGGATATCACCCCATCCAAAGAAAGGGAACCCAATCCTATGCTTCCCGGGGGAAGGGATGGCTTGCCAATTACGCCAGGGGGACCCCAAACGCAACATAGCTCTGGGACATCACAACGGCCCCCAACCCACAAGGGGTCCGTCCTCCTCAGCTGTGACGGCCCCCAAAATAGCCATCCGTCCCCCTGGGAGCAATACGGTTCCCGGAATGAGACGGCCGTTAGGAGCCACGTCCTTGTTTCTTGGTTGAGCCCCAGGTCAGCTCAAGGTAAATCATCAGTAGCGTCTCGTTTTTTTGTTTTCATCGGGCAGCCCCCAAACTCCAAATCTCCTGTTGTGTACACGCCTCGTCGAAAAACATGTCCTCTTTGGCCCATCACCTGTTTCATCCCAGCCCAACTGCCGCCCCCCTAATATCGTATTCGAGGCGCTTCTCCAATGGCAATTGCCAGTGCGCTTCTGGGCTCATCCACTATCGACTGAACTGTTCTCCCCACCACCTTCGCGCATGTCTTGCGTGCACCAATTCCCGCCAGCTACACCGGGTTGTGCCAAACACTTCACCGAATCACCCAAAAGCGCTCGCCGCACAACCCATCCTATCGGCCGCCGCCCACAACCCGTGCCGGTCGCCGAATCCTTTGCTACCCCTTCTCGTCCTATTGGAACGCGCCCCCATTCCGCCCCCATTCCGCCCCCATTCCGTATCCATCTTCCACCCTGGAAACTTGGACGAATCCTAGGCCGTCCTCGTTCATCTCTCTCATTTTCCCCCAAAACCCTGGTTTTGGCTGTGCGAACGGCCACTTCAACCGTGCCGTAGCCCCCCTAGATCCGCCGTAGCTAGGAAATGGACCCCGTCTCGCTCGCAGGCTTAGCCATAGGTGTGGCGTCTATCGGCCTACAAGTCTACACAAGCTGTATCCAAGGCATGTCACTCTCTACCAAACTCGACCCGGGCTCAAGCATCAGGGCATAGCATAGACGCGCTCACGCCCTTGCGAAGCCATCTTTCACAGCCCGGGTTTCCTCGTAGTGTTCGTTTTTCTAATATGGCCTGTTCTCCAGGGATCCAGTTGCTAATCACGGCTCGTGGTTACGAGGATGAGTGCAGGTACCTCAACCTGCGCCTCCGCATGGAGCAACAACGCCTCTACGCATGGAGTGAGACCTCAGGGCTGCTAGATTTAGATGCAAACAACCAGGACAAGGTTCTCAACTCCAATATTTTCAACCTGCACCGCCAAACTGTGCTCGACCTGTTAGTCCAGGTGCAGTGCCTCTTTGATGAGTTCACTAAGCACCAAACCCGCCACAACAACCTCAAGCATGTCCAGGATGACGATGGTCTGCTGTCTGCCCCTGAGAAGGACGCCAAGCAGGCCAACTTCCCCATGACAGAGAGGAAGCGTGACTTCATCAAGAAAGCCATGGCTGGGCTGAAGTCCAAGGCATCCGGTAACGTTGCACGGCTTCGCTGGGTTTCGTTCGACAAGGACGCCTTCGAGACGTTGTTAGACAAGTTCTCCGCCTTGAATGACAACATGACTAATATTCTCGACCACACCCTTCAAGTCGAAATCAGACATACGGTTCAGGATACCAACCGAGGCGTCCTGCTCCTTCATCACAAAATTGCAGACTTGAACCACCTTGTTCTTGCATTGAAATCTCAGCTCGACGCGGGGACACCTGTCGGCCCGTCTCCCATGTCTAAGCTGGAGCGAGAAGCCAACGCCGATGCTCTGAGGCAGCTCACCAAGTTGGCCAAGTTTAAAGCCTTCAACGAGACAATAGATCCCAAGTCAGACGCCCCAGCGCCCGTGGATGAGGCCGCTGCAAAGTTTCTCGAGCTGGCTCGCCCTGGACAACAGCGGAACCTCTTCGTGCCCAAATACCTCATCGAGCTCGACCCTGAAGTTGACGAATCCGAAGCCCCACGGTGCGAGGCTTACATGAAGACAACCGAAGGCAAAAAGAAAGTTTGGATTGAATGGAAAGACTACGACAATGCTGGGACACAGCCCGGCTTGCTATCCAAAGCAGACATCATCGAGCGGGTCCGTAAGTTGGCTGCCCTGCTCAACCACAGCCCCAAACCGGAAGCCTTCCGAACACCCCATTGTCTAGGTTTCTTTGACAAAGCCGACCCCAATGTGCCTGAAGACGATGTAGATATCCTCGACCGGCGGCTCGGGCTCATCTTTGAGCGCCCGGCTGAAGACGACTTGCATGCTTCTCTGCCGCCCGTCTCGCTACGAGAGCTTCTTCAAGATCCGAAAGTTCGCAAGCCCCGCGTCACTGAGCGCGTCAAGCTGGCCCATGCCATCAGCAACTGCTTGCTCTACCTTCACGCAGTCCATTGGTTGCACAAGGGTCTGCGCAGCCACAACGTGCTCTTCTTCCGCACCCGTGCCGGCGCCGTTGACTTCCGCCGCCCCTTCCTCTCAGGATTCGACTTCTCGCGGCCGGGGGGCTCCGATGAAATGACCGACGCCCCCGGCGACGACGCCGAGCACGACTTGTACAGGCATCCACGCACCCAGTCGAATCGCCGCCGGACCGCGAACGATCCAAGAAGAGCTTCGATATCTACAGTCTAGGGGTCATTTTTGTCGAATTGGCGCACTGGCAACCCGTTGAGGCGGTGCTTGGCATTGAAATGCGGCGAGCGCGCGGCCGTCCAGATATTGTGCGCCGGGTTCGCGAGGACCTGCTTGCCGACGACCAGGTTGAGGCTGTGGGCGCTAACATGGGCGAAAAATTTGAAGAAGCAACGCGCAAGTGCCTGGCGGGTGGCAAGGATCTGGGTCTACGTGAGGGAGATGATGAGACTGCGGACGAGGTCGCAGAGCGTCTATCTATAAAGTTTTATGATGACGTTGTAAAAAGGCTTGAGGCCGTGGTGGTATAGCCGGTTTGTGGTATGATCCCTGCATAAAAGAAGCGATCTCGGCAGATGATGGTTCAAGGTTCAAGGGGAGGGGAAAATGGCTCTCAACAAATTCAATTGAACATCAATCATAAGATTGAAAACACCCGTATCTCTCTAACACAACAGACTACGGGATATTTTCATCATTCAATCACCAACACCCCAAAGAAATTTAAGCATCTGATCAAAGACAAACGGAGAGCCTGGATTCATCATCGCATTAGGGGTGTCTGCAGGGTAGCCTCTCACAAATTGAAAAAAAAAACGCCGATAAACCCAGCCATCCCAAGCCCACGTCATCCAATTAACAACAGCAGTCCAAGCACTCAAAGCAGCACAAGCCGGCGCAAATACCGCAGCAGATGGCCTAGGAATCAGTTCGAGTTAGTTTAAGGAGATGATGCTGGACAGATTCAATTGCACACGTACACCACCGTCTCCCTTTCCACCGCGAAGGCCGACAGCAGGCTGAGACTCCATGCTCATGGGCTCAAAAGGACGCTGGTATGATAAATTAGCCAAACTCTCTGTTCTGGTCACGACGTCGTCAAGCTTGGCGGTATGCCAAGCCGGAGCGACAAGAGCCGACGTACGGGCTGAGCGGCACTCAGCTTGCGGGACGGTTGCGCAACGGGGGCCGGCTGGCGGGGCATCTGGGTCGAGTTCGAGGAAGCAGGCATGGTCGCGAAGATGAGCGAGGGACAGGCAGGCAAAAGTGGCAGTCTATGTCGCAAGATGTAGGGACTGGTAGCAAAAGCAGCGGCCTTGAGGATGTCAGATGAGAGGAGAGAGAGAAGGAGAAGGAGAAGGAGAGGAAGATCGGACGGAATGGAGGCGAGCAGCGACACCTGTAATAAATGTCCGCGCCGTATGGCCTGCAGGGCCCATGCGGGTCGGTTTTTGATGGGGATGTACTTCGTACCATGAGGCGACGAGTTTCAAGCAGCAGGGCCGGCACTCGTATCTGTTTGGATGAATCGCAAAACCCGGCAGCACAGACAACCCAAGTGGGCTGGGGACGCCTGACCTTGCAGTGCGAGTGCCGTGACATGGCGGAGTGGTCAGCAGGGAACTGGGCTGCGTCGGGGGTGGTGGAGACCCCTAGCACCTGGCAATCTACCAGTGTGATGGTGGGTGGTGGTTGCGCCGTGTTGTGGTTCGTGGCTCGATAAGAGGCTGTGGGAGAAGGCTGAGTGAGCGAGGTGAATCCACTGCATGTTCAGGTCCCGGGTGCATGTTCGGGATGTGTCGTGCGTGCAGTCATGATCCAACCCGTTCAGGGGTTGCTTACGTGACAATCAACTGGGGTTGGAAAGAAGGCAGACAATGCGGAATTGCATCAAGCGAAAAATGATCTGTGGTAGAGGGCTGAAAAAAGGGCTGTGAGAGATGATGGGGATTTGTTGTGCGGCATCGAGCCACGACGGGGTGCCGGACGGGTGTGACGTATGGGTGACGACGGGTGGGACTCGTCATTGCACAAAATCCTTGCCGACCACGAGAAACAGTGAACTTCTGGAACCATGCCGAGAGGCGCGGCGGCAAACCGAGATTCCTGCTAGCCGCGCGTCAGTGTGCCAGTGCTGGGACCGCAATGGATCTTAGATCTGGGGAATGTGGATTTTTGGGGGGGAGTGCAAGCAACACACCATGGGGCGGTGAAGCCTGGGACCCTTGACGGTTCGCGACGGGAACTAGAGCTGTCAAAGGGATCGGATGGAGCCCTGGAATCGACTGGAGGGAATAGACGGGACATAGGGGGGGGGGGAAAGAAGGGGCAGGGCCTTTGGGGGCTGCCGGGTGGTGCTTCAAACCCGGTGAAGGATGTTGGAGACGGTGTGGATAGGCTCTGCAGACGGCTCAAAGGACACAAGACTCGGGGCATTGGGCCGTGAGTTCTCGGACCGATGGGGCGACGGTCGAGAATGGATGTGGTAATAAAAAAGAAACATAGCGACCCCTATGCGATATCGAATCGGGAAATTTCTGTCCGGGAATGGCTCTTTGATCGTAGGGGTTGCCGTTTTTGGGTGACTTCGTTGAGGCCGTCTTCGTCTCATTGTCGTTGGAATTTAGAACGAAAACCGGATTGGGACGCTTCTGTCTTCACCTCGCAGAGAGATTGGCGGCCTCTAGCCTAAAAGTCTCCGCGAAAGCCCAACTTAAAGAAACCATCAAGTAATAACAGAGGATGGACGCGATCCAGGTTCCTCCACGAACACCTGCAACAATCTGCAACAATCTGCATCGGCAGCGTGCTGTGATATAAGAACTCGTCCAGGGAGATGCCTACGTTTTAGTGAAACCCCAGTGAGATTCGACCAGTTTTGGCGGCCAAAAATGACGTCGGGTTCCCGCACAACTAACTCTGTTCCCCGTTTAGCCGAACTTTTTCCGTTTACGGTTCCGAAACGTGGAAGTGACCAACAAAGGTGGTCTCGGGAGGCTGAGCTCCAGGCAAGCGTCCAGGCGTTCAGGCCCACGTTCCATCCCAAACATTCAAAGGGGCCATGTGTTTCTCCCTCTAAACCTCCACCACCCGTCTAGTGCCTTTGCCCGCGACAATGCGACAGGCCTGAAAACTCGACCACTTGATTGTGTTTGGGCCAATGCCTTGATCTCCAACTGCGCCATTCCTTTGTGTCGATAAATCCCCATTTCCAACACTCCCCGCCCCTTCGATCCTCCGTCAGCGACCCGTGGAGACTCGACTCCCTATCTGGCGGGCTCGCCGTCGCAGTCAAGATCCTTCGATCCCGCATTCAACTCGTTGACCCAGGACCCAGTTCCCTCGAGGCCCCCCCGTCGAGATGGCTTCCTACGGCCACCAGCCTCCGCCGCATGCCGCCCCCAGAACGCATCATCATGCCCCTTACGGCGTCACCATGCCCGCCTCGGGCAGTGGTGCCCCGGCCGGCACTTTTGCCCCTGGCACCAAGATCCAAGTCGGCAGTCACCGCATCGTGATCCAAAAGTACCTCTCCGAGGGAGGTTTTGCGCACGTCTACCTTGTCAAGCTGAGCACCCCTGTTGATGGCACCGATGAGGCTGTTCTGAAGCGAGTTGCCGTCCCCGATAAGGAGGCCTTGCGGGGCATGCGCACTGAGGTCGAGACTATGAAGCGCCTTAAGGGGCACCGACCGATCGTCACGTATATCGATTCCCATGCCTCTGAACTCAGGGGCGGCGGCTATGAAGTTTTTCTGCTGATGGAGTTTTGCAACGGTGGCGGCTTGATCGACTTCATGAATACCCGACTTCAACATCGTTTGACGGAGCCCGAGATCCTCAACATTTTTACCGATATTGCTGAGGGCGTGGCCTGCATGCACTACCTCAAGCCCCCGCTGCTTCACCGAGACCTTAAGGTTGAAAATGTGCTCATTACCGCCAAGGGTTCGGTCAAGAGATTCAAGCTGTGTGATTTTGGATCCGCCGCAGTTCCGCGACCAGCCCCGACCACTGTAGTTGAATGTCGCCTGATGGACGAAGATGTCCAGAAACATACTACCCTACAGTACCGAAGCCCTGAAATGATCGACGTATACCGAAAACAGCCGTTAAACGAAAAGTCGGACATCTGGGCATTGGGCGTATTGCTGTACAAGCTCTGCTACTACACCACTCCTTTCGAAGACCAGGGCCAATTGGCTATCCTAAATGCTAGTTACAGGTTCCCTAGCCACCCAGTGTTTTCCGACCGTCTGAAGAAGTTGATTGGTATTACTACCCCTTGGAAAATCTCGAAACTGGACGCTGGCTGACAGAATTAGCTTCTATGTTGAAAGAAAGCATGCAAGCTCGGCCGACGATTTACCAGGTTCTCAAAGAGGGCTGTGCAATGCAAGGAAAGGACGTCCCAATCTCTGACGTAAGTTTAGTTCCCATTTACTGCTTATCTTGTAGACTAATTTTGCGAGAAGATCTATGCTAGCCGGCCTCTGGCCGAGTCAGGACGAAGACAGGCTTCTCCATCCAAAAACCAAAAATCTGAACCAGCGCCAGTTGTTGGGGCCGTTTTTACAAAAGCCGCTCCGGAAAAGCAATACATCCCCGAAGTTGTGCCTATGAGAAGAGGTCGCCCAACGGCGTCCGCAGCTCCAGCTAAAAAGCCTGATGTGTCACCTATGAGGAAGACGGAAGGTGATCCGTTTGCCGCCTTGGACTCCAAGTCCGCTGCCAAGGCGAATATGGACGAGCTATCGTCGCGCTTCCCTACTCTTGATCAGTTCTCTTTGTTACACGACCAAGGAACCAAGTTCGACTTCGATGCCTCATCGCCAACCTCACCGCAAGCTCCGGCCACTTCCGACCTCAACCAGCGAGTTACCCAGCGGTTGGCTGATGAAGCATTCGCTGTCCCTCAGCCAACATCATCACACACGAGAACAGCATCAAGACCTCATTCAGTCACGCCTGTTTCTCACCAGCCTGCAGTTGTATCGCCCCCTTCAGAGGCCCCCCTATCCAAGGTTGTCTCAGCGCCAAGTAGGCCTGAAATAAGCCTAGCCCAATCCATCATTAGCAACAACCCCGAACTTCAAGCCATCTCGTCTCAAAATAATTCAAGATATGTGTCTACTGGTACCATGACAAGCACTCCTCCACCTGAGTCATACAAACGAGAACTGGATAGATCCAGCCATCGCATGTCCTCTGATTACTCTCGCTCAGCTAGCATGCCTAGGCAGTCAGAACAACCCCCAACTCAATGGAACCCTGAAGAACCTCGCTCGTCGGGAATCTCTCGTGTCCCCTCCTATCAATCCCAGCCCAGTCACATCCGTCACCCATCATCATCACGGCCATCGCTCGAGGGCGGTCGCCCTCGCGCCGACTTCTTAGAACCGATTCCTCGTTCGACGCCATCCATGAACCGACCACGTCCCGCAAGCACAAACTTGGAGACAACTACTTTGGATTTCTTACGAGAAAATGAAGCGGCAGGGAGACCGCCTAGTCGACCAATTCTGCCATCGCCACAGACCCCATCGCCTCGTCTTGACCCCTTGGGAGATGAGGACTTGCGAGTGCCATCTAGCGACATGGATTTCCTTAGAAGCATGGAAGATGCTGAAAAGGCCAAGTCAAGCAAGCGGTCAAGTCTCACATCTCTCTCTGGAAACAAGAACATTTTGGCAGGCAAATTTGGGGACGCATTCAAGCGTTTCGAATCGAACCCGACCCTTGGAGGCGCAAGAACCCCTTCACCCCACAAAGATGTTGGCCGGCGTGAATTATTGACACCCATCGCGGGATCTGAAGCAACTGATGGTCGTAGCGATGATGGTAGAGTTCAAGACGATGAAGATAGCATGACACCTGAAATGCGTCGCGAAATGGAGCGTCTTCAGTTGCTCGAGGAGGAGCAACGTGTGGCTGCGGGACAGGCTGAATATAGAAGGCGGGTTGCTGGAGGCAATACGGGACCTGCAGTCCCACCCAAGAATCTTGGAGGGGTGTCGCGAGCTGTCAGCATTCAAAACCGGGTACAGAGTCTTCTTAGTGAGGACCAGCGACCCTCAAACGCACCGCGAACTGCCCAGGGCTACGGGAAATATACAGATACCGGCGAGACGGGCAGCAGGCTCGACAAAGTTGTGCCAAGCATCCCCAGGAAGGCCTTGAGCATTTCAAAACCTCGCAATCAAATGATGCCTAATAGTGGCCTTACTGGTTCAACAGCTGCACCTCCTGCGGTGCCACCGAAGCCGAAGAAACCACTCCATCTTAACAGTCTTCCCACCGGTGGCCGACCAGCATCCCCGCCCAAGCAGAGCAAACCAACTCTCCCCTCAGAACGCCTCGTCGGCGTTGACCTTCCAGGCCAACCTGTGTTAGACATGACAGCTAGAGAGAAGGATGACTATATCCAGGATTTCACGAAGCGATTCCCGAGCCTGGGTTCGATCGAAATGGTGGAGCGGGACATTAGTGCCGACAACGCGCGGTCGGGGCGATGATGCCCCGAACATGTATTCGGTGATGGGTAAGAATCTATACGCAAGCACATACATTTGAATATACTTGGCGCTTTGCACCACCTGTCTATCTTTCCTACATATCTATGACCTCCAAAAGAGACCTGAAGTTTAGGTGATGTCATTCGTAGAAAATGGCTGATGATATATGCATCATCTAGGGGTTATGCACGTAAGCTATCTTATCTTATCAGTAGCGTCCCTCGCCCAATTTTTTTTTTCTGACGGCGCAGCAATCATCTCGCAGCTTCATCCGACCGAGCAACTCAAGCCAGTTACAACAAGACAACCGTAATACGACATGGCTAAAAGAAAGAGACAAGCCGTCGCCCCGAGCGAGCCGGTGCTTGAAAAAACCACCAACAAAAAGGCCAAGGCTAACGGATCTGCAAAGGCCAGCAAAGGCAAGGCAGTTCACAAAGCAAAGGAGCCTGCTCCTGCTTCTGCAGCCCCGACTGCCACAGAGACGATCCAGATTGTGGTAGGATCCTACGACCGAATCTTGCACGGTTTGACGGCAACAGTCGACCCCAAAGACAAGGCTGAATTTGCCGACACCTTTTTGTTCAATGCCCATACCTCGGCGATTCGCTGCGTCGCCGTGTCACCAGTATCGGCCCCCGTCCCTGGACAGACGCAAAAGGTCTTTCTCGCCTCCGGCAGTACCGATGAGAGAATCAACGTCTACAACCTTTCGGCGCATCCCCCGAACCGCAAAAACCAAGTGATGCTGGCCAAGGTGGCCCCTCGACCGATCCTCGAGAACCCAAAGAACAGAGAGGTGGGCGCCTTGCTTCACCACTCTTCTACGGTGACGGCCCTGCGATTCCCCACGCGATCGAAGCTTCTATCATCGAGCGAGGATTCGAACATCTCTGTGACCCGGACTCGCGATTGGTCCCTCCTCAGCAACATCAAGGCGCCAATTCCCAAGGCACAGGGCCGACCCAGTGGCGACACAGCGCCGTTTGGAGGCACGCCATCGGGCGTCAACGACTTTGCGATCCACCCCAGCATGAAGCTGATGATTAGTGTCAGCAAGGGAGAGCGAGCGATGCGACTGTGGAATCTGGTGACAGGCAAGAAGGCTGGCGTGCTCAACTTCAGCAGAGATATGCTTCAGCAGGCTGGAGAAGGCAAGCACTCTACCGGCGAGGGCCGTCGGGTGCTCTGGGGCAATGTGGATGGTGCAGATGAGTTTGCGGTTGCCTTTGACCGGGATATTGTGGTGTTTGGTATGGACAGCGTGCCCAAGTGCCGCGTCATGGGAGACATTCGGACCAAGATCCATCAGGTATTGTACATTTCAGTGGACGAGGAGTCAGACTCTTCCCTGCTTGCAGTGGGCACCGAGGATGGCCGCGTTCTATTCTTTTCCACCAAGGACGAAGACCTTATCAAGACAGCCGAGTCCGACGGCGAGGACTCAAAACTGCCTGTGGCTAAGTTACTAGGTCAGATCGGTGGCAAGGAAGCCGGCGTCCAGAGTCGCATCAAGGACTTTGTGGTTGTGAAGAGCTCGGGAGCGTCACCAGCGATGTACATTGCAGGTGGCAGCAGTGACGGGCGGGTCCGACTGTGGCGGGTGACGGGCGCAGAGCTTGCGCAGGGTCGAACCAAGACCTCAACCAAGAAGCAGCCCCAACCTGCAGCTCAAATTGGAAAGCTCCTGGGGACGTATGAGACCCAAAACCGAATCACATGCATTACGGCGTTTTTGATGATACCCAGGCCAGAGGGTGCTGAGGATAGCGAGGACGAGATTGTGGATGAGGATGAGAGCGACGATGACGAGGACAGCGATGATGAATAGGCAATAGGAAAACTGGATTTTGAGCAAGGACATGTAAACAGTTGGCGCTTAGAATGGAATGCTCCAAATGTATTCGTCAATCATGAATAGAACATGGTGACGCCAAATTGTGATACCTCGATACCTTGATACCTCGTCATAGTGTTGTGTAGCAGCGGGTGTGTGAAAGCGATTTGCGCCATCCACTGAATCTGAAGATATTCATCGGTCCTTCTATGTAACCCTCATCCGCGACAGGCAACGCCAGCTGCAATGCTCTGTCATGATGACAATGGCAAAAATGGATGATTAGGGAAATCACATGTAAATTTGCGTGTCCAGCTTCATCAATCGTTCCACGTCGCGTATCACATCACCCAACGCGAGCAACGCCCATTCGACAGGTCCAGGTCTGTTGTGCATTCGGTCTGCAAGTGTGTTGCATTGCCGCAAGCCCTCACTGCTTTGCTCGCCGACGACGGGGCTACTGAAATTCGGCGCCGGAGGGCAGCATTTGTTGTGCCGACATGCCCCAATGTGCTTTTGTTGTTGTAAATCTGCCCACCTCCAGCGCCCAGGTTTTACCAAATATTCAAGGTTCTGGCCCCCTCCCTCTCCTTCGCTACCCCTGGGGGGTTTGATCTTTGGTGGCCTGTCCAGCTTCGATCATCAGATCTAAGGCGGGGGGAGGTGCTTCGGCTGGCTCGGTTTCTGCTTCAATTTGCTGACCAACCATGGCGGATCTCGTTAGACACGCACTCACAGTCACTCTCACGCGCTTACCTGGGAAGTACCAGAGTAAACTACGGTACTTGTGCATCTCGCATCCTTGCCCACAAGCCAGGACGGGACGGGACAAGGCTCCCCGGGCTGGCCGGAGTTTAGGGCTAGTCCCCTTCCCCGTCTTCACTATGTTCCTGTCTGCCGCGCATGTGCAGGGAACTAGCCCGTCCTAGCCGGCCATTGGATCTCGGACTGCAAAGTGCACCGATGTGATTGCTCGTTTTGCTCTGGATGTAGTCGAAGCGGGAAAAAAATATGGCTGGGCATGGGCGGGCAAGGGCCGTGGCCCGTGATCTGTATCCCGAACCAAGAGTGTGAGTGTGGGGTAAAAGACAAAAAAGCCCAGATTCTGCCAGCGAGTGACTCGTTCTGCACCTAGACGGCACTACCCATCCATTGAGACCTAGACCGAGACCTAGGCTTGAACTCTGACCTATTGCGGAGGCTTCAATTCTTTTTTTTTCTTTCTTTTTTTTCCTCTTTTTTCTTTTAGACTCGAGAGGGGGTGGTCATTCCCCAGTGAACCAGTGGCAGTGGTGGCCGTGGCTTTTTTGCTTTCTCGACGCTCAGTGGGCCTTCGTTAGCTGGGAGGTGGAGGCGGGGTATCTCGGTACAGCAGGCGCATGGATGATGGCGCGCTGGAACCGCCGGGGCCCCACTACCGCTGGAGGGCTTTATGGGGCTCGATGGGGGCCGTCTACGGTTTTGGGGGGTTGATTTGCACGCGCATGTGATCGAGAACTCAGAAGCTAGAAGCCTCTTCCCCATTTTACATGCACGTCCGGACCCCGTTTTCCAGGGCCTGAAATTCTGTCAACGCAACCCGCCGAAAGCATGACTCTCGGTCGTTACCTGCTGGCCGAGCCCGAGCCTGTTTTGCCGTGCTGCGCGGAGTACAGCGGGCCCTGTAGTACCTAGGCCTGTACCATGAGCACCCCCGGCGCAAGTACGTACCACGGTATACATAGAGGGCCTGCAGTGGATGGAAGCGTTAGTGGTCTCGCCTTAGCCGCCCCGCGTCCCAGTCGCCAGTCCCCAGTAGCCTCATTCTCGTGAGGGAAGGCACGTACTACGTAGTACGAGGGCTCACTCCCTCCTCGCCATTCCTACTTGCAGCACGTGGGCGTACCATCAAATCGATACATGAGGTAGCTAAGGTCATAGCTTGCTCCTCCTACTCCGCTTCCTTTTCTCCTGTCTCTTCTTCTTGCTCTCGTTCTGCTCTCCCAGCTCCAATTCATCTCCTCTGCCGTTCGTATTCAAACACGTACCAAACTGACTCCTCTCCTGTGCTGGCCTACTCAACACCCCTACATACAGTACACGACAACCCCGGTCTCCAGCTCCTCCACACTCAACAAACGTCCATCCCTTATTTCATCGATTTCGATCCGTCGTCAACGAAATATCCTCGTTCATTTGAGACACAGGGACGTCGAAATCATTCCCACTGTCAGATTGATTACCTTCTGGATTAAAGTGACATTCCTTTTCCCCATTACGGTCGGAGACATTACATTGGCATTAGCTCGGACCCCCCTGGGTGTCTGACCCGAAGCCACACAAAACACAGATTTCCAGACCAGCCGGCCTGATAGCCTGTTAAATTGACCCCACGACCGCCATTTTTCGTGCCTCATCGCTCGTCACTGAATTTTCTGCTCAACTTGACGATCAACCAACGGTTGTGTCAACTGTTTCGAGTGAGTAACACACCATCTGTGGGCTGATGTAGCAGCTCCCCTCCCCTCCTCTCAGATCTCAGCCTGATTGCCTGTCCTGGACATGTCGCTGACCACACATATAGGCACTTTGGACGACCTCCCACCTTCTCACTAACGTCCCATACGCGGCGAGAAAAGACCTTCACTTCTAAGCAGAACAACATGGCAGACGATGGACCCCCCATTATACGACCAATCCCGCGACGGCCTTTTGGTCCCAATCTCATAGGCGCGACTCCTCCAGACCTGGACTCGAGCCCTGCGACGCCAGCACTCCCAGACTTTAACAACCCGCGATTCCTCCAAGCTACCCCCGAGCCGCTGACTCTCACTCGACCTCAATCCTTTTTGAACCTTACTTCTTCTACCCTCTATGGCATCTACTCCCCGACCGCATCGTCGGAGCGCGACAACTTCTTTGCCGATCAGGACGAGCTCGACACGCCTTGGGGCACAGGCGCGCAGACCCCCATCAGGCTACCAAGTGTTGACGATGCCACCTACGAGCTCATGCGAGACCGTTCTCATGCCATTCGTCGCCGCTCTTCAATTCGAAATATCGACCCTCCAACTTTGTCATCTCCTGCGCCTTCACCTTTGATGCTTGTCCTCCGAGGGCTCCTTCTTTTCTCTCTAGGTGTTGGCTATGGTGTCCTCGTTACTGCCACCCGTTTCCACAGCCAGTCAGGCAAGCTCTCGTCGCTTGCCGATGGCATCAGCCGTCCAACCTACAACTGGGTTCATCTAACAGTTTGGGGAGTTGCTGGCGTGATTCTTGGTGCGCTGTTGCCGTGGTTCGATCGAGTGTGGGAGGAATCAGTTGGTGAAAGTGCAGATGACGTTGTAGTGGTGGAAACGGACGGGGCCCCCACCAAGGACCCTGATCCCAGCACTGACTGGGCGCTCGTGATCCGCGGGGTCGGCGCCTTTGTTGGCATTGTTTTTGCTATTGTAAGTCTTTGACCGACAATGTTGAATGGCGCCATGTTCAAAGAAACAACTAACAAGTACCCCAGCGAAAAGTGGCTTGGGCGTCCACGCTCCAGGTCTCACTGTCCCTTGCCCTGGTGAACCCGCTCCTTTGGTGGCTCATCGACCGCTCCAAGCCCGGCCTCGTTCTCTCCGCTGCAGTCGGACTTACGGGCTCCGTGTTCCTCCTGGGGGTGAACCCGGAGATGATGCCGACGCCGCCCGGGGCCGCGTTTGGAAACACTTCTTCGACGCACGCCTCAGCTTACGATGACTTGCTCACGCTCGGCGGACTTGCCCGGCAGCAGACGGTCGAGACAGGTGTTTGGATGTTGAGTGTACTGTTCTGTAGCTGTGTCTGCTTCGGAAACATTGGTCGACGCCTAGCCATGGGTCGGTCTGGAGCAGTGAAAGGACGATGGGCTGGCGTAAGGTGATGGTGGAATTGCGATGACTATGTTTTCGGACCTGAGCTTGTCACTTTGCTGAATGTTTTAATATGTAGGCAAGGCCAACATCTTGTATTTCTTTCTATTTTTCTTCTGGGGAAACTGGGTATCGGTCTGTATGGATTACTGGGGAAAGATCAAACCTTTTTTTTTTTTTTTTTTTTTTTTGGAATACTCAAGTCACAGAGGTTGGTCGGTTTGATCTGGGATTGGGTCTATGGACTGGCTGGCTGGTGGGCATGTGCGGATACTTGACGGCGGGGACTAAAGAGGAGATGGCTGATGGGCTGGCCACTCGGCGGGTGAACGGCGCATGGATCTCACAGGTTTGGCAGGATTTGTGATAACGATGACTTCACAGCAGACATTCTACACTGCATGGCAGCTTTCGAGATTTGGAGCAGGCCTCGAAACGAGGACCGAAACTCTCTCGAAGGCTCAAATACGATAACGCTTGGACAAACCTGATATCTATCCCATATGCCGATCCCTTTGTACTTGCCCTTGTCCTTGCCCTTGATTTCTCCGATTCCTTGGTTCGGAACTTGATTGCTTTTTGCCCATTCATTGACTTCTAGCAGTAGTGAAGCTTCCAACCTCCTTTGCAATGCTCTTCAACTGCCTCGATGCTGCAGCTCATTCCTTACGAAGAGGAGGAAACGGTCTTATCGATGGTTTCGGAGAGGGCACGTGACCGATCGCGAACATTGTCACCAAAGTCGATTTGGGAGAGACCGAGCATGACGAGCATTCGAGGGTTCTGGATCATCTCGGTGACGGTGGCGGAACGAGTGCAGACGTCCTGAAACGAGAGGGCGGCGGCATGGGCTCCGGTGGCTGGGCACGTGAGCATGATGAAGCGATTGAAGGGGCGAGAATGAGAATGATGGGGACGAGCAAAGGGCGGGAGCAATGGGACTTTTGTGGGGGAAATAAAAACTCACCACCTTCGTTACGGGGGATCTGTTCGGGATGCTTAGTGGGTCGGCCGTTCTCGATGTTGTCGAGCTCGGTCATGATGTAGTGGGAGCGCTTCACAAAGTCCCAGACGTGGAACAGGCTGCGGTGCGGGGAGGTGGGATTCCAGGCCGGGTGCGCCTCAACGGCGTTGACGAGCTCGGCGAGACGGGCGGTGACTTCATCTCGGACCTCGAGGGTGGGGACGGTGGCCGGGCCCTTGGAGGCATTGAGGAAAGAGGTAAGCATCGTGATGATTGTATATTCCTTCTTTTTCCAAAGGGGGTGGGGGAGTTGAGGACAATGGGGGGGGGGGGAGGATGAGGTGGTAGCAGGAGCTTGGGCTTTGGGGATGTGGGAATCTCAAGCGGTGTGTGCGAGAGATGGGTGTAGATGATGCAAGATTGAAGCAAGATTGGACAATAGGACAAAGAAAACAAGAAGGAAGGAAGAAAGAAAGAAAGAAAGAAAGAAAGAGAGAGAGAGAGAGAGAGGGAGAGAGAGAGGAGGAAGGGAAAAGGAAGAGGAAGAGGAAGAGGAGGAAAGCAGAAGGGAAGCAGGATGGCTTGGCTGAGGTGAGGCGAAGAGGCGTGAGGCGTCCCTGTCCGAAAAGCTTCCCCCTTCCCCGCTACGTCGGACGTGGATACAGGGACAGGACCCTGACTCTTTTGACGCTGGGATATGGGATTCGATAGCCGGATTACTCGCCGTACATTATTATTATGGCGAATCCCTCTCCTCTCTCTTCAAGGGTGTGTGTGTGTGTGTATGTGTGTTTGCGGAGAAGCTCAGGTCTAACCTCACTGTCCTTGGTGCTACTACTACTACTACGCCAGACTCCATTGTCCGCTGCCTTTCCCTTTCTGCTTCTTCCTCCTCTTATACTTTCCCCTTACCATTGCTTCGGGGGCTGTGAATGTGAATGTGAATGTTAATGTTAATGCGGATGGTTCCCTTTTCCGCTTCCGATGGCTTCCTTGCGCGAGGGCGCTGAACTATTCGTTACAGGTAGGGGGTTCCAGTGCGTCTGCTTCAGGTAAAGGCTGGCTACCTAGGCCGGTATGGGTAGTGTAGCACGGGAGCTCGTAGTACGGGGCCTTAGTAGGTAGCTACAGTAGGTAGGTAGGGGTTTTAGGCGAGCGAGTAGGGGGGCGGCATGGTCAGAGTCCGAGGGTCAGACATGTTTTGTTTGGCTGTCAGTTCTAACGGATGGGGACGACCTGGTGCCAATTGAAGACGTGCTCATTGTCTTGTCTTGTCTTGTCTTAGGTCTCACAGCACGATTCATTCAGATGCTGCTGGGCGCTGAGTGTCGTGCAGAACTACATTTTCAGCTGTAAATGCTCCTCCATGCTCGTTCGATAGGAGCTGCAGGGGCGAACCATACCTAGGCACAGTACGGAGTACCGGCACTTGGCCTGGCTGTAGCGCCTGTACGGAGCACTGTAAGTATTTGGCAGGGGGGATAAGGACAGGCACGTGGTACAGTACGGTTCGGTGCGGTGCGGTGCGGTACAGTACTGCCCGCGCCACGCAGGTAAGCGGGGAACAACGGTTTTGGTAGTGGAAGCCGCCGCTCTATGGCTGGGGAACTTGGTTGTGGTTTGCTACCTACCTAAATGCCTACCTAGGTAGGTGCGCATTCTTCCATCATGTATGTGCCTGAATTAGGGCAAGCAGACGGAGTAGAGAAAGGGGTGGGAAAGGAGAAGAAGAGCAAAAAAAAAGGGTTTTACCCGATTGTTTGAAGCAGGGACCCTGAAGGGACCCTGAGAGAGTGGATAATTCTCCCACGTAATGGTTTCTTTCCTATTGCTCCTCTCTTGGGTTGTCAATGGAGACGATTGAGTGGGCAGAAGGACACAATGCAGTGAAGGTGGTTCTCCGGTCCCATGTTCGGGGACGAGGGCCAGCTAGTCAGTTCACAGCAACGGGACCTACACTGGCGGACAGCGCTATTTTTTCAATATGGAAGAAAAAAAAAACGATGCACGCTCAGACCACTGAGGAGTCAGCCTTTGCAGGAATGGGTAAGGATCCATGCGAGCGAGAGGGGGTCCTCGACAGAGGAGGCGGACGGGGACTAGAAACAGAGACAGACAGGCGGGATTCAACTGGTTGGCATGTGATGGAGGGGATGGATGATCGACTAGAGCTGCGGCTGATATGCAGAGAAAGATGAATGGCGAGCAGGGAGGAGGAATGGGAGAAGAGCACAGGAGCAAGAGGGAGTCAGAGAGCGGCCAACCAACAATGCATGGATGGAAGAGTTGGACCAAAGTAAAGCGCCGGGAGGAAAAGCTTGTGTGGGGACGTATCATTTCAACAGCCTACGCTAGGCCACGGACGGACGTTGATCTGGATCTGGACCTACGTAGTCCTAGACCTGGACCCGGACATAGACCTGGAGCTTGAGCTCGGACGACAACGACAACACAGACCATGACGGAAAGAAAAAGAAAAGAGAGAGAAAAAGAACGAGTCTAGGTCCGGAAGAGCTACTGCTACTATTAGTACTACTACTACTACTACTACTACGACGACGACGACGACGACGATGATATGAGACCTCGTAATCCGTATGCATGCCTGCATCAAGTGACAGGTAAGACCAAGCCAGAAGGAGACCCAGCTACCTAGTAGAGAGAGATCCATACCGAAAGGCCCTGGGTGGATTCCAGGGGCAGATTGCAGGTACCAAACTATTTTGGAGTTTGTTGTTGTTTTATGAGCCAAGCCCACCCGGACAAATTGCAAGGTGAAAGTGAAAATAGCAACAAGGACGACACAAAGGGCTGGGTTCCATGCTCTCTCCTAGATACGACGGGCTGGCATGTGCTCGTAGACCGCCAGGGCCTGCTGGCGAAGGATGATCAACATTAAACCTCGATTTGCTGATTAATGACGACCATGATGATGTGTATCGATATCCTCCGCCTCCGTCTCCGTCTCTCTGTCTCCAGACCATAGTCGTACCCGCTTTATTATCAAGCTGGTACCGACTACCGAGAACAAGCCGCAATGGTTACCCAGCATGGCGAAGAGATGAGTGAATGACGGCTCGATTCCCTTGCTTCGTCCGTGTTGTCGTCTGTGCGCGCTGCTTTGGATCAATCGAATCATCATCACTCACTTGGTTGGAAGGCAAAAGTAAGAAAATAGAGGATCAAATTTTTCGTTGGCGGGAGGATCATTTGATGTCATGATCGTGCATGTGTAATCCTAGTCGCGATCCGTGGATGTCCTGGATGTCGTATTGTATTTGCGCATTTGTGTAACAATAGCAGCAGCAGCAGCAGCAGCAGCAGAATGTAGCGGCGGCGGTGGTGTGTGCTTGCAGCCAGCATCTAAGTTGCGAATCTCGATCCCGGACCGCCACACCTTAAGTCATTGGACGCTGCAGCAGCGACAAGGGGGGAGGGGCCCAAGATGGGATGAATGGATGACGATGGCGATGGATGTATTTTGACAGTGACATCTTCTTCTGCTCACGCACTCAACTCAATGGAAATAGCCTCTTGGCAGTCCTGCATATGGTTTTTTTTTTTTTCCTCCCTCCATCTAATCCACACCCGCACGAGACCCTGTCTTGAGTAGTTAGTTGTCATGATGGTTGGTCCCCAGCATGACGGGACTGGAAAGTGCGGAGTGCGAGCGCGGGCCCTCTCTCACACCCTCACCATCACAATCACCATTTGAAAACTTCCATCCCCACGGCCATCTTTTTATCCTTTACGTCTCTAGCCCTCGGCTGCATCCCATCCCGAATGCCAAGTGGGTCCCATCGTCGATGTCATCATCATCATTAGCCTTGTAGGACGCCCTGACCCTCCTTGTGTTCCCGTCTCTTGGGGCTGTCGAGAGCTGGGACTGGGGGTGGTTTATTTGTGGGGAGCGCATCCCCCAATGACGACAACGACTTTCTCCTCAAGTCGAAAGCCAGGGCCTAGAAACGGGTGAGGCCAGGCCACATTCTGCATCTGCGGAAGCACGCCTAGACCTGAAAGAGAACAATGGACGACGACGGCGCTCTAATTCTACAGTAGCCGCACCATACTAGTATCTAAAGCATCCGAATCGCCCTAGCAAATGCCTGTCACGTAGCGGAGCGTGGTGCGCATCTGTGTTTCCAGCAGCGTACCCATGTACGGATACGGACTCGCCCACACACATACTTCATATCCATATCATCCGCCCCCGCTGCCCGTCGTGCGTGCCTAATTAGCGAAGGCCATCGCCAACGCTCGAAGATTTTGGTGGCGTAGCGTCGATTGGTGCGATGGCACACATGACCGCCTCGATCGGTCGAATCACCGGTTGCCATAGCCCCTTTCCCATCTTCCTTTGAAACCCCATTTTTGGACCCTCTACTGAGAGCGCGGATGACATGACTAGGTATGGATGTCTGTCGCGCATCACAAGGCGGGCTCTGCAAGCATAGCACTGCAGGGCCTCTGTAGACCCGGTGTAGCTGCTACTGTCGAGGTTCGAGAGCTTCGAGCTTGCTGCTTCGCATGGAACCTGCAGCCGTGTCTTTGTCTCAACAGAGAGGCTGGCCGACGACGGACTGACTTGCTGGTGTAAGCTGCTTATTAGGCAAGGTCGTGGGATTATTCGTGGTTTGTTTGGCCATGGTCTCTGCACCATCTTTGATCACGCTTCTTCATCCTATTTTCTCCATTCATCTACATCTATGCATGCCATGTAACTGCAACGCTGCAATGGGCCGCTTTTGCCGCAATCCGACGTCATGACAGCAAGCGTCATCTCGGGAATGCCCTCATCCTTTGCAGATGGACCATCCCTTTTGTTTTCCTGATGCGTCTCTTCACCGCGTTATGATGTGATGGGCATGTTCTTTTTTTCCGGTCAGGGAATCCAACATCTCGCAACTCACCCGCCATACTTGCCCATGCGATGCCGTGTGATGCCATTTTGTCTTAGACGGCCTTATTGGCAGCTCCACCACGCAGGGTCCAGGAGAGAAGCAGAAAAAAAACCACCCAGAAGCCAACCGCAAGGCGCCAGGTCCCAAGTCTCAGCCAAGGCTCTGGCATGCTGCAAGCCTCCCTCTCCACGGTCCCAAGTATCTGGTACCTGTCGACGACTTTGCCGCTCCATCAACCTCCATCGTCACCACTTCTCATCGTGTCCTGGCAGCATGGCCCACCCCCTGGTTTGAAAGCTGTGGATGTGACGACGCCTTTCCATTTTGTATCCAAACGCCAGGGGGGGGACAAAGTCAAGGTTCGCGTCGGCGACGTGGGCGCCTGGCCGCCCAACGGGAACGGACAGATCCACGGTCCGCTGGTGTGCATATATAGCGTTTTCCCCCAACCCACTCGCTCCTTCCTCGCCTTCGGGACGGCTTCCTGCCGTTGCTGTATAACGACGATCTTTCGGCACCCTGCATAGACTGGCACTCTTGTTGAAGCTGTTGCTTGGGAAATCACCTGATTAAGCATCGAGACACCTCCTTCTCTATTTCTCCGGCCGTGCCCAATTCAGACACCGGCAACATTGGACTTTTTCAAAATCCCATCCCACATCCCACATCCCGCCATCCCACACACCTCCATATTCAGCCTCCGACTCCCCGCTGCCCGCTGCCCGCTTCCGCGCTCCCACTGTCGTCAAATCCCTCTATCCGCTGTCTCGCTCTATGATATGACCCGCCTATTCCCGACACTGTGGTAAGTCGAGACGAAACAGGACGCATAATACGAACGCAGAGAGAAGAAGAAGAAAAAAAAAAAAAACCGAAGAGATTCCTCAACTATTGTATCCGAGCTTCAATGTTCATCTTGACCAGGGCTAGTCCTCTTGCTCTGGGCTCTGCTGCATCCTTCTTGATGTGCTCCTCGACCCATCCCCACCGCCCACTGCAACGTCACCACCGCGATATCGTCTAAACTCAGCCCTCCCCCTCCCCAATTCAAGATTCGTCTCTCTTATCTTGATAGCATCCCCCGTTTTCTCTGCACCCATTCCCCGCCCAATCTTCGCCGCTTCAGAGAGATCTCTCTACCGTCCTTTGATGTCGCCTGAAGTCAGCTTGCCTCCGACAGCCGCGGCCCCCGGTCATCGCGAGTCACCTGGTCCAGACGCCGACGCCGACGCCGACGCCGAAGTTGGGGTTGAGGTTGAGTGCAAGCCCGACCCGGTCTCGGACCTCGACCTCGGTGTCGATCCAGACCAGTCCGGTCCGGATCCCGCCGTGTCTCCGGTCGTGCCTCCATCGTCGCCGATACGCCCGCGCGACCTCGTACGTCTCTTCCAATGCCGGGTCTGCTCGCTCCCCCTGCGCGAGCCCGTCGGTCTACCATGTGGTAAAAGCATGTGTCGGCGCTGTCTGCCGGAAACCCACTTGCGTACTAACATTTCTTATCCTGGCATCCCCGACCGTCTCCGAGGGTTTCGGTGTCCGTTCCCAGAGTGCGGCAAGGAGCATGCCGTCGAGGACTGCAGTGTGGATGTTGTTTTGAACAAGGCCGCAGAGCAGCTCAAGGATGAAATTGACCGGAGTAGAGTTGAGGCTGCTGAATCTGGCCTCTCAACCCGGATACTAACTCAAGACCCTTGGGCTGTTGCTGGCATCACTTCACTGAGGGATGACGATGGGTCGACGGTGCTCGAGGGAGGCAAGCTTGTCGCAACTTACACCCTTGCTGAGGATGGCGATCTCAAATATGAGGCCGATATTGGTTACGACCATACCTCTATCCAGTCTGACAGCGACACGAATGATGGATCCCTAATGGCCAAAGTTCAGGAGATGACACGTACAGAAGTCGACTGCCAGGTCTGCTATGCCCTCTTCTGTGATCCCCTGACAACAGGCTGTGGCCACACCTTCTGCCGGTCCTGTCTTCATCGTATCCTCGACCACTCTCGCTATTGCCCAATATGCCGCCGCCAACTAGCCATCAACCCCTTGCTCAACCGTACCGCCTGTCCTTCCAATGAGAGCCTGACCCGCATCATCGAGACCTTCTGGCCCGACGAGACCAAGGCCCGTGAAGAGGCCATAGCCGCCGAGAGCGCCAGCCAGCTCCAGGATTTCGACTTTCCCATATTTGTCTGCACACTGGCGTTTCCTCGAATGCCTACCTTTCTCCACGTCTTTGAGCCTCGTTACCGTCTCATGATCCGCAGAGCAATGGAAGGTGACCGTACATTTGGCATGGTCTTGCCCAAGCACTCAAGGGGGGGCGATGACCCTGATTTCCATGAGCTTGGGACCTTGCTCCGCATAGTCAACGTCCAGTATTACTTTGACGGACGAAGCCTCATCGAAACTGTTGGGTTGTCCCGCTTCCGGGTTCTGAACCACGGCTACCTCGATGGATATATGGTTGGGAAGACGGAGCGTGTAGACGACGTCAGTCTCCAGGAGGAGGAAGCCATGGAAGCCGCCGAAGCCGTCCCTCAACCCGCCCCGCCGCCTCTTCGCGAGGACATTCCTCAAGAGGCCGACGAATCTTCCGAAACCGCTCAGCCAGGGGAAGAGTCCACCCCGCTCACGCCAGCAGACATAGAGGGCATGTCAACCCAGAATCTCATGGAATTCGCGTCGTCATTCGTCCAACGCATGCGCTCTGAAGAAGTCCCGTGGATGACAGAGCGCATGTTATCCATATATGGCGAGTGTCCAGAGGATGCCGCCATCTTCCCTTGGTGGTTCGCCAGCATGCTGCCCGTCAAAGACTTTGAAAAGTATCGTCTGCTGGGTACGGCTAGTGTCCGAGAACGCCTCAAGATCTGCTGTATGTGGATTGTCGAATGGGAGGCAGCTCGATGGTAAGTCTATTCCATCAGTCTCTTCAGTCCAATGCAGTGTCGTTTCCTCCTCTACTTCGCATTGATTTGCCTGCTTTTGTCTTTGTTGGCCCCTGCACACCCCATACACATCTGGCCTTGTAACCCCATCACCGACTCTAGTCGCGCACCTTTATGCTACTGTCGCAGTCTCCGATGAGCACCTAGGCTAAAACAATGTCTACTCTTCAGGACCAAGCTGATTATCGACCGATCAGGTCTCTCGACGGCTGCACAATCCTCTGATTGACTACGGGCCCTTGTATTGCTGAGCATAATTGTCCACATATTTACGCTGTTGCTGTCTAATTGAGCAACATGTATCCAAGAACTATCATGGGCGTGCCACCACGAAAGGCGGAGCGTTCTCGCTTTTCGCATCATATCATCAACAAGGGGAAAATGGGATGTTTTGTTTGGTTGTTCTGTTGAGGAGGAAGATTAAGACATTATTGCATCTAAAACTCCATGGCTTCCTGTCCCGTTGATACCACTTTCATACATACTAGATGCATCTTGGTCAGAATTAAGAAAAGTGATTTTTCACCATTGGTCAAATTTGCCGCCTGTATCAACTGCGGCACTCGCGTCTCCCCAAGTTGGGACTGTTTGCGCAGAGTTAGCCTCAACCCAAGTCCCAGGCATGACGTTGCTTTTTGGTAATGTGGCCTCCTTATCGAGGGAAGAGTTTCCCCAACCACCAGCGGTCCCGTTGTTTTCGTTGTCTGGACGTTCTTCCTGCTTTTCGCCCCAGTCTCCAGGCCCATAAGATCTCTGAAAGTACGTATCGGGACCCCAATGGTCATCTTGCTTCTTTTGGGATCCGTTGCTTCGGTTGGAACCCCGATTGGACCCTTTCCAAGTGTCCTGACCTTGCTGGCTGTTTCTGATACCATCCCACTCACCTGGCTGTTGGTCGTTAGCTCCCCATGTCCCCTGATGTTCTCCAGTCCCATCATTGCCAGCCCAGTCTTTATTCGATTCCAAACGCCGATCTTCTTTGGGAGAGGCACGGTTTTCTTGGGAAGTATCATGACGACCGGCACTTCCATATGCACTAAACTGTGATCGGGGTCTCACCGGGGTGTAGTATGGATTTTTCGATTCCTACACATGTCAGTTGACTGATGCTGTACCATCATGGGTCTCTCACCTTTTGTATTTCAGGCCCAACGTTGTTTGCGCCATCCTTATCTTTGTCCTTGCTTGATGGTGGAACCCCAAGAGCTCCGGACATGACATGAGTACCACTATCTCCTTGGGCTCCATGCACATCGGCGTGCGGGAAATGCTGAACTGGTGGTCCGGAAGGGTAGCCAGCTGGAGGAACCATGGCGTTCCAGCTCGCAATTGGCATGCCCTGCGTGATTGGCACATTGCTGTAGCCATACGCTGGAGGCTGTGGAACTTGCTGGTTATTGAAGCCGTAGTAGTAAGGATTTTGAGTTGGATGCGGTGTTCCAACTGGTAGTGGCTTGGTGTCTTGGGTTTGACCAGGATACAAGGCATGACCATGGTGATTTCCGTATGCTGGTCCATAGTACACACGCACAACATTGTGTGATGGATCATAGTAAGCATTTGGGGGTGGATCCAAAGGGCCTTCTACCACTCGTTCGGTCTGAACCACTTCGGCTCGAACTGGCTGGATGAGATTGGGTCGACGGACATGGGGTGGGGGAAGCCCCTCGGGCTGGTTGTTCTTCTTTCTCTCCTCTTTGTGCTTAGGTTTCGTAGAAATGGCCTTCTCGGTTTGAGACACACGAGACTTGCTCTTTTGTGCTTGAGCCTTCTTATGGGAAGAAGATTCCCCTTCAACATCTCCCTCCTTCTCATCGTCGGCCTCGTCTTCGGACTCTTTCTTTGGCTTTTGCGGTTGCTTTTGTCCCTTTTGTTGAGAGTTCTTCTTACTGCCACCAGCATTATCTTTATTCGAGTTGTTTTTCTTGTTAATCTTATCCTCTTTTTCCGTGTCGGTGTCGGACATCTCAGCCTTTTTACCTCCTTTGTTGGACTTGGCAGCGTCTTGCTTCTTTCCTCTGAGAGGAGTTCTTGATTCGGAATCGGTTGTTCCAGCCCCTGTGTCCGATTCTTCACTCTTGTACTCATTACTCTTCTTCCCTCCCTTTCCTTTCGGTTGATTTTTTGCTTTGGTTGGTTTTTCAGGTTCAGAATCAGACGTCTCTTTGGAAGAACCGGATGTCTCTCCTTCGGTGCCTGAACCTTCATCACTCTTATTGCCGTTCTTTCTGGAGCTAGTTGGTGATGCTTTCTTGCCTTTAGAGGAGGAGGTGTCAGTCCCGGAGCTAGATATCGCGTCGGTTGCGTCGCAATCCTTTTTGGAAATCTTCTTGCACAGCTTTCCCAACATTTCTCTCCCTCTAGCACAGCTCTGACACTTACAAGTGGGATGGGGATCAGAGTCGTAGTCGCTGTCAGTATCGCTAATTGTCTTGAAATTCTTTTGTTTCTTTTTGCCAATAGCAGCTTTTGATGAATCCGTCGAGCTCTCGCCATCAGACGGGCTAGAATCAGATTTGACATCAGATTCAGATTCAGAGCCCTCATCAGACTCGGACGTAGATGACTTTGTCTTCTTCAAGGCCGATTTGACCGGTGCGGGCTTAGTGCTGGCATCGAAGCGAACCTTCTTGATGACCGCTTCGTGATCGCCGGAAGGTGGTAGTATGGTGCGACCGGTTCTGGGATACGTGATTCTGACCGTGTCCTCTTCAGACTCGTCATCTGTTGTGATCTCGACCTTAACCACATCTCTGCGTTTGAACTTGGGTTTCGGTTTTGGTTTTGGTTTCGGGAGAGGGCCGAAGGCAGATGGGATGGTGGTACCAACAGCCCATTCGCAGAAAAGCGAGGGGCCCTTGGCCTTGTGAGAAGGCATCACAGCGAATATAGCAACGGCGACAAAGCTCAGGGACCAAAATAAGGAAAAGATCGAATAGGGACTGCGGGCGGAGAGAGATGAAGGTCAAAAGTGGGATGGGATGAGAATATGCGAGGTTTCAAGGTGCCGTTTGTTTGTCCCGGGAAGTGAGCAGGAAGTGAGCGTGAAGTAGACAGGGACCAACAAGCAGTCCACGGGGGAGGTCACGCGTGCGTTTGGCTTCAAGCATTTCTTATACCCAACGAATTCGAGTTCAGATCAATGAGGAAATTTTCTTGTTTGTAGGAGCAAACGTAGGCGTTGCTGGAAAGAATCCAAGAGGTCAAAGTCACGTCGGGGGTCAACGAGGTAAGTACCTACCTAGACAAAAAACTGGGAAGGCATCATCGGTGGCTGTAGGTACGCATGATCTTTCCTCAATTCAAACAGAGATCTCTAGAGTAACCAAACGCTAGCATCATCCCAGAAAATCCACCCATGATAATACAGTGTTGAGGCTCTTCGTCATCACAGCTTCGCCTTGCTCTGTGCCTCCCACCTCTTGTTGATCTGGATGTTTTGATAGAACTGCCACGCAGCCACCGCAACCGCCAGTGGCGGGCATCCCAGCATCACCCACGACCACCAGTCTGGGTGCCCTCGATGCATTCCCGCTACCGCGACCTCCAGCTGTTTGCCGAGCTCCTCCTTTGTCCCATCGTTCCACAGCACGGCGCCCTTGCCTTGGCCACGCTCCTCAGCCCTCCTCGCCTTCTCTCGGACATCCGTCTGGCTTCGCACTCGGTTCTCTGCGTCTTCGGCGCTCAAGTGCGGGTCGCGAGCTCGCAGCCGTTCCATCTGGATGGCTGGGTCGCGCACACCCACGACGACGGCCACGCCACAGAATCGATCCAGTCCGCTCTCAAACAGCAATGGAATGTCGAGCACGACCGCCCAATGACCATGCAGATAGCATCCGACAACCATCTTAAACATCTCCCAGCGCACCGCAGGGTGCACTATACTGTTCAGCACTTGGCGGTCCTTCTTGCGCTCATCGCTGTCGCCGAAGACACGCTTGCCAAGCGCGGGCCTGTTCAGTGGTCTGCCTTTGCCGTTGGGTCCCTCCTCTGGCATGGCTTGTGACGGCTCCACGAGCAGGTCAGGCGTCGTGGGCCCAAAGTGCTTCACGATGGCATTGTAGCCCTTGGTGCCGGGTTCCACGACCTGGCGCGCGATGATGTCGGCGTCCACGATAGGCAGGTTATAGGGTGCCGAGGCAAGCAGCGACGAAACCGTCGACTTGCCCGTCGCAATCGAGCCCGTTAGCCCGATAAGAAGCATGGCTGGTTCTGAGTTTTTGACCAGATAATGATACAATCAGGTGAACACCAGTGGCTTTGTTCATGGGAATGGGGACGGAGACGATGATCTGATGCTTGGCGTTGTGACATGCACATGATGCAATTACCGAGGATGTGCAACGCCTCCACCAACAGCTCGCCGAGAAAGTCTGGGGAAGGCTCCATTTTAAGCCGCACTAACCTTGCGTGACAAAGCTACATCTATCTGAACCGGCGATGGAGAAAATCGTGGTCTGTCGGGATCCCTGGTTAAGGTGTTCACGAATTAGGATGGAATCCAGAAACGGTTCAATTCTGAAATAGGAATTCAGTGCTATCTACCATCCCACAAACGGAAACGTGCCGGAGCAAAACTGAGAGGCGAGCCTCAGGATTGAGCAGTTCCCGCCTAGGTTGACCTTTATTGGATAATTCAATGGCATCATCCTTGCTCAATCCATCGCCATTCTGAAAAGCAACCCACTTCACAGGTCCGATCGTGCATTGCGGTCAGCGGAATCAATCTAATTCTGTTAGTCAGCCCGGGATTCTGTATCGTAGTTCTTTTTTTTTTCTAAAAGAGCTCACCGTGAGAAACAAAGTCGAGAGGGGGCTCTCCAGGATTGATGCAAATGGGCACGAATCAAAGCAAAGCAAAACAGAATAGTCTACAAGCTATTAGTAGTTGCATATTCCTGAAACAATATGACTAGACATACCTAGTAATGTCGGCTGCGCAAATGGACGTAACTGACTAGTCGTTTGAATTCTCTTCGTAGGCATTCTTTTCATCGTCAGTTGTTATTAGCAACTCGTTAGGAGGTCCAACACAGGCGAACTCACTGTCGAGAATTGACAGCTAGGACAACTTTACGGCGTAAAACCAGCCCTCGTCAGTCACGTACCAGCGACAATCGGTGCCCATGGAATCAATAGTATGTCGGCTGCGCTGAGTCCAGTTTCCGTCAACTTCACGCAACCAATAAAACCGGCCAGGGTCCTCATCCGCGGGCTTGAAGTCTTGAGGTTCGTAAAGACGGTTCGCATATGCGAACTTGACCTGGCGAAGACTCTCCTCGCCCGCGGTGCGACCTAGCCCAGAGACCTCGGGAATGTGTTGGCCAGAATTACCTGCAAAGACTGGAACCCCTCCGTGCATGGCAGCGCCGCCTGCAAAGCCGACTGTGGGAACACCCGCCATGGGATGGGCCTGGGGCATAAAGGCCGGTTGGTTATTCATCATGACGGGATGTTGACCCATAACAGGTTGCTGGACGAAGTAGGGTTGCTGAGCGACAACATAGGCGCCCGGTGTTGGTTGGGCCTGTATGGCACCGACAGCTGGCTGCTAGAAACAAAAGTCAGCACCGAAGTATAGCAGCCGTGTTGACAAACTGAGAGGAAATTGAAAGTGCTATGAATCACCAAGCCGCAAGGAGTTGGGGTGAGAACCACCAAAAACAAAACAATGGAATAAACCAGAAAACACAAATCGCCGGCTCTACTTGCATAGTAAGTGTAGCGGTTAAGATAAAAAGTCTTCGGTAGGACCACGGTTGTGAGGGCAGCAGTGGTAGATATATCAGGGGCAAATGCAGAAACGAAATGGACAGAAGGGGGACCGACTTGAACACCAGGGATGAGACCCCCGTCAAAGCGAGGCACGTAGACGTGAGGGATGGGACCAAAGGTCGTGTCCGGAACAGGCGGCTGGAAGTGCACGCCGTTGGGGGGAGGGGCCGCATTCTGGTAGTTTGCCATTGTGTCTGGCTGGTGATGAACGCCGATGTAGGTGACGGGAGGGATTTGTTGGGTAAACGCAGCAATGTTTGGGGAAGATTGGAGGAATCCCGGCTGAGGGACAAAAAACTGTTGTTGGTGTTGTTGTTGTTGTTGTTGTTGTTGCTGCGAGGTAGCGTTGCTGTAGGTGTAGGTGTTTGCCAGCTGATGGCTGAGGCTCTGTGCAGGGTGGGCAGCTGTGTGCCACTGCAAATTACTGCCAGGTACGGTTCCAATCTGAGGAAAGCTTTTAGGAGTAGGATCAGAATCCTCGGTGTCCTTCTCGGGCTCGTTGGTTGTCTTGACAGTGCCTACTTTGACGCTGAAGCCGCCGCTAGGAGAGTTGGCTGTGGTGAAACCGTGGGCTTTGCCGGAGTGCGTGTTTCTGTTGGTGTAGGAAGATGGGACTGCGTCTTCAGAATCGAATCGCACCTGGCGAGGTTCGGGGGTTTTGAACCGACGAGGTGTTTTGGGGGACTTGGTGCCAGTCGTGCCTGCAGTGGGAGTCGAGGGCATCTTTGGCCGTCGATGCGCTTGAAATAGGAGAAGTCGAGATCTCACGCTCGGCGGTGATTCAAGGGACTAAATCCTAAAAAAAAGAGGAATTGGTGCCTTGGGGGCACTGAGGAAGGGCGTGCGTTGCGGTGATGAAGGAAGGGGGAGTTGGCAAGCTCGGGGTTGCATCTCGAGAGGTTCTCGGTCTCAGCGCTCAAGAAGAGCCCGCCCAGAGCTTTGGAGCACCAATGCAAGTCCCGGCAAACAATCTGCAGAATGGCTAATCTGTATCCCCAGTGGCTTTTGGCGGTCCGCCCACTTCCATCTCAAGACGGGACAGGCCCAGAAACTCGCCCCCAAACGCCCACTATACCACGAAAGGCTTGTAGCCGATCCCAACCCCAAAAACATAGACAAACGACGAAGGCTGGTATCGAGAGAGAAAAGTAAAGAAATCAGAAAACTTACCACCTTTTGCAAAGCCCATTCCCGCCCATCATGCACCCAAACAGATTGCTCAGGCATCGTGTCCAACGGATCTTCGTACTTGGACCACGTCCAGGGAAAACAAGGGAGACACATTGCTTGCGACTTTTTGAGAGCCGTTTTCGGGTTTGCTTCACCCAACTTTCCAGTGATTATGCTCGACAAGCGATTTCAATGCGCCGATCCCTTGTATGTTTTCGTGTGTGTTTGTGTGTGTATGTGGAAGGTTGATACGGAAACCGTCCTGTTGCATGGAAACCCCATAGTGACCTTCGTCTGATCACTGCGCTCCGACGACACCACAGCACTCCATCACACCTAACTTCTAATTAAAAACCTATCTTTCAGTCAGAATATTTTTATGCGAAGTGTATAGCACAAGGAATTCAATCAATCGACATAGCTACATCCATACTAATCAGTCAAAAGTGTTGCTACAGCCTTCCAAAATCCAACCGCCGGATTGACCAACCACACTCAAACATGCTCTATCGCTTGAGTTCCTTCATCGTTCCATCCAATCTTCATCTTCAAAACAGTTACTCGTCATTTCCAGCAAACTCGAGACGATATGTCGGTTTCCCCAGCCAACGCACAACACGTACGAGTCGCCTCAACGACTCTCGGTCATCGTTACCTTATTCCGCCAATAGTTCATCCAGAACCTTATATTGCTCATCCGTGAGTTGTGGCTCTCCCATTGTCGTTGGGACAAGGTATTTTTCGAGCTCGTCTACCTGCGGCCAGGCCCTTCGCAGCATAATCTTCCATTGCTGTTCTCGTGTATTAGTCCGGGGTGCCAACAACTTAGCGCAAAGAGAATTACGTACTCGAGCTAACACCGGATGTTTTCCGGCCTCAACTCCATCTCTAAGCACATTGAGTGAATTTTGGTTCTTTAGTCTAAACCATGTTGAGATTCTCCCAGGTCCCTTTCCAGCTGGAACTGTGTAGTTCTCCTTCGCGTGAAGTCTGTACACCCACTCACCTCCCTCTCTAGATGGGTCATAGGTCGGTTTCTCAATCTCTTTTAGGAGAGCCCAAGCCTTTTGTTTCCCCAATTCGGTGCCATGTTTCAAGACAATGGTTATTTTTTTCCGCGCCGCCGCCATGGTCTCTCGGGTTTGCTCGTCGTCAACAGGTGACCAAGTCTCCAATCGAAGACGAACCTTTTCCAAGTCAATATCGCCAGGCATTGAAGTAGGCCGAGCCAAAAGTCTTCCATCTGTCGTGAGCTCAACAATGGTGATCCGATGGTACCCAGGAAGAAGTGCTCGTCCATCAAAGAGGCGTGTCTTCACAACCATTTTCATCATTTGTCGGAACTTCAGCCTCGACCTAACTTGGGCCCAGTCCACAGGCAGTGGGCTTGGTTTTCCCTTGTTGTCATCCCATTCATCTTGGCACATTGACCTTGCCTCATGTTCCATGAACAGCTGGACCTTGGGGAAGAAATTCGTGTGCTGTTCAGAGACATAAACTTCACGCAAGACCTCATATCTCCGGGCAAGATCTTCTGAGACTTTCTTTTTGGACTCGGGGAGAGGTGATGAATCGGTTGTCGGCAAGTACTAGGTGCGGTCATACCCATCGAAAACGTAGAATCCGCCCTGTGGTGCCTTCTGTTCACAGTCAGAGCTCCAAGGGCTGGACCCGTCAAGCTGGCTATTTTCATATGCAATTGTTGCTCTTTCCCGCCAGTTGTCAAGACACAGCGATACCATCTCTTCTTGATACTTTTTGGGGTTAAGAAGCTCGTTTCTTGTAGGTCGAATCCGCTCATCGGCTAGTATTTGTCGAGCTCGTCTAGTCGATCTAGATTTGATCGACGCCGCCCCATGCTTGAATCCCTGCATAGGGACCTCTGGAATGGGCAGGTTTGCAGGACTCTGAACTTGCGCAGATTCATATACTGTAGGTGATTTCTCAGTGGGTTGAAAGCGTTGCCCGTGCTGCAGCTTGGGCGTCACATAGTCATCATGCATTGCAGTTGTCTCGTTGGCCATGGTGTTCGTTCGGTGTGCTTGACGGCATAAAAGGAGGAAAGATGGACTTGGAAGTAGAAGGATGCCAATGCTTGACTGAGTGAAGTGCACGTAAAAAATGAATGAACGATGGGCGAGGTGATGAAGATACGAGATCGATCCAAGGTCGGTGCCAAAAAGTGTTGCCTCAAACTTGTTGTCCAAAAGAAAAAGGTTCGGACTATTGGCACAACAGCAACGAGGCAGCTGAGACGGAAAGAGCATTGCAGCTGTCCGTCGGTCGGGCGCAGCTGGCACCTGGCAGATGTGGTGATTCCACTACCTACCTTACCTACCTACCTAGGTACCTAGGTAGGTGATATCTGAAATCATACCAACTTTCTAGTGCCTAGAAAGCAAATAGCTAGGTACCTACCTATTAATCAGAACAGTACGCAGTTAACAAATGCCACCCCGCCCGGGTCATATGCAGTTATTTAGGGCCCTCTTTAGTGCCCTCTTTAGTAAACGACGAAAAAAGCACATCCACCTAAGTAGGCAAACTCCTTAAATGGAACGTTTCATGGAAAGCCACAGGCTGCCTCTCTTCAACAAGTCTGAACCGAAATTAGGGAATCATATCTGAATCATGTTTTATTGTCATTATAGACCAAACGCCCACCCCTTCTGTGTGGTCTAATGCTCGCTGACCAAACCCGATGTAATATACAGTTGCCCATAGGAGGAGAGATCGTCCGTTACAATGCTACCAAACTCCACCAATCGCTGTAGTCTCAGCATATACAAGGGAAATGGTTTTATCCCATCCGCTCTCTTTTCCATCTTTGCTCGTTTCTTTTTCTTCCGTGTGTCCGCAATTAACAACGCACATCCGGCATCCGCCGGCGGCTGATAAGGTATAAAGTATTACAGGTGCAGCTCCTGGGAAGCTGACGTAGGCTCTGGGCCAGAGAAGAAAGTTCGTCGTACAACCTAGGGCGGTGTCAGTAAAAACAGGGATACAAGGCGTGACCTAGGACCTAGGGGCCATGTCAGGGAGTACATACAGTCCAGACACCCGCCGCGGAGGCGACAATACCACCAGAGATCATCATAGGTCGGATACCACGAGTGCTCTTGAAGAGCATACCACCCAAAGCACCAGCGAGAATTGAGTTGCCGGCGTCATGCTTGCCACGCGCCCAGCCCAGGGTAGAGTTGAGGCAGTTGTAGATAATCGCGACCACGCCCAGGGAGTTGCCCAAGAAAGGTCCACGCCTGGTGACGGCGTTGAGAACGGCGTTCAGTCGTAGCCTGGGAGGCTGAGCATAGGAGTTTCGCAGACCCTCCTGGAGACCCCAAGCACCTCCTACTGACAAACCAGCCAGGTATGTGATGCCAGTGCCGTAGCAAAGGTCGTCTGTGAAGCCGCGGGAGGGCAAGACCGATTGGCCACCGGGAGGTCGGATAAAGTTGAGTCTTCGAGGGAAATGTATTCAAGAGTGTCTCGGTTAAGGCCTGCGAGAGGGTGCAGTTGCGACGGGTCGGCGAAGGAAGAGCTTTGCAAAAATGACTCGACACCCTGACCCTCGGTGGGATCGAAAGAGAGGTGTTGGGGGGGTTCTGGCATCGAGGTGTGTTGCTGCTGCTGTTGCTGCTGGTGAGCGGGCTTATTGCCGCCGGTGAAGGCGTTCCAGAGCGATGACATGGTTGCGGTTGGCGGATGGCGAGCAAAGGCGATCGGGGCAACGTGGGCTCGATGGAGAATGGGGATGGCTTAAGATCGCGAAGTCGTCCGAATGCCGGAGAATCTCTGAATGATGTCCTCCGAGCGAAAATTTTGGGAGCCACCCGCGTACTGGTCTGTGCGTCCCGTTCTTGACGACGTGGCACGTGATGGGCACCACCCTTTGACCCGACTCAGGAATTGGAGATGGGCTTTAATGGAAAGGAAGCGAAAAGGGCAGCAGGATTTACGTCTAGAAGCCTCTCGGGTTGTGGAAATAGTCTAGGTTGGATTCGGACCCGAAAGTCGTTACTGGAGCCTCATTGTAGCACGGTCAT
Organism: Aquanectria penicillioides; assembly: GCA_003415625.1. Lineage (NCBI taxonomy): Eukaryota > Fungi > Ascomycota > Sordariomycetes > Hypocreales > Nectriaceae > Aquanectria > Aquanectria penicillioides. The sequence goes on from PYIU01000003.1 coordinate 1,224,883, forward strand.
TTCAACGCCCCGGCGATCAAAGCCCTCCTCCCAGGACGTTGCACGCTAAAAAAAAAAAAAAAAAAAAAACCGAGAGCATCATCATCCCCAGAAATCTGAAAAGTTTTCCAGCTTTTGGTGATGCGGTGACGGGAGATTCTGCCTTCAAATCCAGATTCCGGATTTTCGTACAGCTTCAGAAATTCGGGATTCAAGCATTCCTGATTTCATGGCCCAGAGGTCTTTCAAGCATGCGCTCAAGGGCTCAGGAGCGATCCAGGCCGTGGCTGCCAAATTTTCACGGCATCGGACCGCTCGCAACTTGTCATGGGAGTTACCCGGAAAACTCTGCCTATCCGCCTCGAGAGCGAATCTGCAATATCTACTTGGAGCAACATAACGTGCGCCTTGTTTACGAAGATGGAACTTGATTTCTAAAACGCAGTACCTTCGACAAGATGTGTCGAGAACACCCCACAGTCGCAAGCCTCTTGGATAGCTATACGGCTGGTAGGAAAGGTGTTCACTTTACTCTGGGGGGCCGGGAACGGAAGGAAATCCAAAGAGAGAGGACAACCCTCAGCAAGCCGCTATGCGGAGCCGCCGTAGAATTTAAAATACACTTATTAGGTGCAGTTTTAAACCCAAACTGATGTAGGGAGAACATTCTTTGTTAACGCGAGGCGGAATGGATGATCTCTTATATACCCATTGGAACCGGCCTAGGTCACGTGGGTGGGTGGATTGCAAGAAATTTGAAGGCTGGGATATGCATCCATGTGGGTCAGTCAGTCCTGCAAAAATTCTCAAAATTCGTCCTAGTAGGTTGTAGGTGCCTAGTCGACCCTCAAAAGACGCACAAAATGTCCAATAGGAGAGCTATATTGTCTCACATGAAGCCCGCTCACTTGATAAATTTTGTAATTTTATGTTATATCTAGGTATAGACACCTAGGTAGGGATCAATGCGCCATCTATCCCAGTCTCGTCCGTCGCCCCCTGTCACAAATGTCACCTCAGTACGTTTCTATAGCTAGCACGGATTAGATTCTCAGCAAAGACGGACATAGCCCTCCATGATTCTATTCGATTTCCAGAGATCACGTTACCACGAGACTACGCTGACGTGACCATTATGGGATTCAACTAACCAGATAATGACATGAAGAGATACATTGGTTCAGATCTAGTTGGGCGACTTAAAATATTGGGACTTGCGAGGCACAATTTTATGCTACCCTACAGCCAGGCCGCGATTCGTCTTGTTCTTCTCTTGCCTCCTCAATTGGCAAATCAAATCTACATTTTTTTCTTCTCGGATATCACCTTATTCGGCGTGCCTCCGTTTGAATCATGGATTTGCGGAGTCTGGTACAGGAGTGTAATCTTAGCCACAAACTTCTCATTTGCTCCACTCATGCATTATAACCATACATATGTGTCGAGATTCTCCGAATTTTGATCTTCTTTCCAATCCAAACAACAAGATACCGATTGACCAACCACGAAGAGAATATTCCTTCTCATGATTATTCGACGCAGCCCCAGTGGTTTCTCTTGCCGTGGTGCCCGCTCTCATGGTAGGTCTTCGCTGTCGAATTCCACCGCACAGGGAATTGCACATACACTCCTCCCATGCAAATGTGGAACAGGCAAGGTGAAAATTCTCACTTGATGGCCCACACACAAATCTTAGGCGCAGGAGCTCCGAGCTGAAAGGCGGCCGGTGTGTGGAAGCGAGTCCAATAATGGACAGCCGCCCCAGTTACGATGTGGATTTCGTTGTGTTTGACTATGTGTGCTTGACTACTTGTGCACCACGGGAATACGATAATTATCCGAGATAACAATGATAACCCTGGAAATCAAGAATCGGGACCGTTGTCCTGAAAGAGACCTGTAATTGTCAGATTCCTTCTTACGGGTTCGTGCGGAGATGCCATTGGCTGCACAAGCTCTGGAGGATTGGTTGGATTTAGAAACTTGGCGGAAGGAAGTGTTGGGTCGCTGCTTCACCAATAGAGCCAGTCGTATCTTCAGTAGAAATGACCTCGTTTTTTATGACCTATCATGCTATAGGGGTGACCCCATTTTTTTTTTATAAATGCGTAGATGTCCTGTACACGTCAAACAACAACTCCAATCTGTTTAAATGCAAACCCAAATCCAGCCCGTTGCCCAATTTTTTTCAGTTTTTCCCAACCGAGGGCCTCAAAACGCCAGCAATGTGTCCTGTACATTCCACAATTTGTAACACAAGGAAAAAGAAACAACACAAGAAAAATAGAAGGTAGAAACTTCGGGTGAAGAATCCAGAGCGTTCAGTGAGCATGAACTAGTGATACACGGAATCACCTCGCTGCAGCAACGGGCGATGATCCCACTCATCGTCGTCGCCGCTTGTAGCCTCGTCGAAGAAGTCGTCTTCATCCCCGTAGATAATTATGGTCTTGGGGCTCTTGCTGTACATGAAGTACTGAGCGAAAACACCGAGGTCAAGAAATAAAGTGACCAAGCTGCCGGCAAGCCAGCTGAGGTTGACAAGGATATATCTTCCATAGATATTGGCAGCCTCGCCAGGTTGGCAGGTCTTTTGAGCACACTTTGGCTCATAGGCAACGATAGAAAGAACGTAGGTGATGTTTCCAAGGCAGGCAAAGAGGAAGAAGAGCATGCTGAGCCCATCAGTCGTCTTGCGTCGCCAGTTGAGGATGAGTTGGGGCAAGCGAGATGCGATGTAAGAAACGGTGCAAAGGTATCCGAAGACCTGTCCCAAGACGTTGAACTTGAGTTCACGTCCTCCGTTGGATTCGTCGCCCCTTTCACTGGAGGCTTTCTGGCCAAGGAACCATCCCAGCACGCCGGCGGCGCAGACCATGAGGACAATGATGGTGTTCCAGACAATGGTCTGGAGGGCAGTCGGGGTCGCAGGTGGTGTAGGCGTTTCGGGGATATGCGAGACGGCTGGGGAAAGGCCAGACCAGTCCGAGCCACGGCGATCATGTAGAACGCCGTTGGACAACAAACCAGTGCGTTCGTTGGGCTCGCCGCGGGCCTGGGTGGCCGGTTTCGGAGATGTGGCAGGGGTGTCACGCCAAGTAAATCCGCGGTAGTAGAAGCATTGGCCAAGGAGGACAATGTCGGCGATCGTGTAGTAGATAGCGAGAATGATCTGAAGGGTGTTCAAGTCAGTAATGTGCTCGAGGGAGACCGGAATGTGGCTTGAGGGTCGCGTGGGCTCCTACCATGGTGGGCAAGACGCCCTGAAGGACGGCACCCAGGATGTTGAAAACATCACCTAGAAGCCAGACGATGATGAACTGGATAGAGAGGGCGTCGGCGCTTCCACGCTGAAAGTTTTGAATGATTTGCGGGGAGAATACGACAACTGCGAGAAGTGATCAGCTGAGGATGCGTTGGTGTGGAGGGGAGCGGCGAGTCTTACCCCAGCAGGCAATGGAGATGGAACTGCAGAGGGAAAAAGAAAAGAAAAGTCAGCCAATACGGTCGTCGACAAAGGTCCGTGAGAAACCTACCCGCAGATGCCAGAGATAGCCTCAACATCGAGGTTGAGGGTCTGGGTTGGTGGGATCATGACGTGATGAGGATGGATCCCGTCGGGACCCTGGGAGGAGACGGCCTGCAGAGCTTTCCCCCTGGTATGGATTATGGATACAGCGAGTGAGTATCCAAGTCCAGTCCAGTCAGACAAGAGAGCGAAGTGTCTTTGGGCGTATTCCAGCAGTGTCCGTGACGGTCCCAGAAACTCGACCGAGGTGATAAAGGTGCGGTTCGGAGGAGGAGGTTGTTGATGTGAAGAAAACACAGGGAGTTTGGTCGGGAATGAATGACGACTTGCCGAGAAACGGGGGGCCGAAGACTTTTTTCTCAATGGCACGTTGCGGGTGCAGGTTTTTTTACGCTCCCAAGCTTCCAGAAGCAGTCCACGTGCACCCAAATATGGTTCCAGAGCTGCGGCGCACATGTCAGCGCAGCATGCAAAATGCGGGGGGACGTCACTAAAGATGTGCCCTGGACACCCACTAGAGACTGCTTTGCAGAGGCGCATGGAGGGGCACTGAAGTGAAGGATGATGCAGTGGACACTGATGTCGCATCTGCAATGGAAGGATTCGTTGCGCAGATTTGTCGTGCCATTATTTTTTTTTTTTTTTAAAGCCTATAGCTAGGCACTAAAGATGTTGTGATGGCAACATTTTCTTCTGCTTTCCCCTTCCCCTGCTCGTTGCATTGTGTAAATCTCTCTTCTTGTTTGATGTTGGTTTGCTGTGGCCATGCCAAGTTTGCTCCTGGTCACAATCCAGGGTTGGCCGGGTTCGGAGCGCCGCCAACACTGGGGATGCAGATCGATGGAGATGCTAAATGCGGAATGGCCCATGCATTTTATCGATGCCATGACCCTAACAGGACACCCTAGAAACATTAAATAGGAACAAATCTGTTGAACATAATGGATAAACCAATAAAGAACATAAATTCTGAATTTATTTCTGAGGCAGTGGGTGTATCCTTATGAAACTCTTATTTTTCGCGCATTCTTTATTTCTCTCCACATCATACTTTTACTGGCGTGTTGCCTCGTCTTGTTTCCTCATGATCCTTGTTTGAGGGGAAACAAACAATGGGAAAATGGCGCCCCTGATAAATGACTGGTCAGGGGTCAACAATACCTTGGGTTCCATGAACAATTACAGATTGATTAACAGAGAACTTACCGAAACATTAACCAATGATATCAAGAGTTTGACAACAATAAGTTTTATTGGAGGGTTACCTCAGGTAGGTAGGTAGGTGTCCGCAGTGAGCACCACTATCGGTACCGAGTGAATTTGGTGGGTTGCAACTCAGATCCTCAGATGGATTATGTCATCCTGAGATTCAATGGCGAACAGCCAACTAACTACGCACTTGCTTCTCCAACTGTTCCACACTCCGCAGCTGATTACTACTCCAAGCTGCAGTGTGGGTGGTTGATTTGGGAACTAAACCACAACTCAGAGCCGGATGAACAATTCCCGTATACCGCAATTACTCATCAGCCTCGGGCTTCTCCCACTCCCGCACGCTTTTGCTTCTTCCCGTCCGCTCATCCCGCCTCAAGCCTACCCAGTCAAGACTCAAGAGCGAAGACATGCCTTAGTTAGTGCAGGTACATGGGCACTACTCCATTCAACCCCTCACCGCCCACCTTACTGCACCAATCCCAATCCTCGGCATCTCAGGTGGTGCCTCACTAGTTAATAAGAAGACGCCAATTTTGAGTGCCCCAACTCTGCAAAGCCCAACCAAGCCCCGGATTTCGGAGTACCTGACACCGAGACGGGGTCACGTCGCCTTGCCGCTCGCCTCTGCAACTCTCCTTCTTCTTCTTTGCTTCCCGAGACATATATTCTCTTCCGCCTCTAACGTCTCATATTCCCATCTCCAACTCCCATCTTCGGCTTCAGCAATCGCTGCTTACCAATACAATATCCCGGTATCCGTATCCGGTTCTTCCACCACAACGGTCCCGCAACAACCCCCATCCTTCCACATGCCAACCACTGCCCCGCCGCCTCTGTTGCCCGAGCTTCCCGCTCTGCAAAACGACGACTCCATGCTGACTCGTCGCTTCGGAAAAGAAGTTATCAACTACTACGCGGGCAGCCGCCTCAACCGCTATTCTTTCCTGCGTGCCGATGCCCCATTCCTAAGGAGGGCGGCATCCAGCCCTACCGCGCGCTATCTCGCTCTTAATGACCTGAATGCGCTCGTCGTTGACAAGACATCCCTCACTTATCTTACTTTTGAGGATGTCAAGCCTCTCATTGGCCCCGAGCCCTTCAAGCTCACCGAGGACGATGCTATCAAGGCATATGACTCGACCCAGAGCTCTCCTCTGATCGTCTTCCTTGGCATGATGGAAGAGGGTAGTGAGCCTGGCCACATTGAATCCGGTGACCACGGCGATATCAAGGGCCATCCCTATTTCGCCGTCGACATCACTGCCCGGGGCACCCACGCCGAGAAAGCCGCCGAGTTCCTCAAGGCGCAGGAGGCAAAGGGCTTGTCAATTGACAAGAACCCCAGGGGCATGTCTCTCCACCCTGATGCAGGTATGATTTGAATCCTAATCCCGGGCAAACTCTCACTGACCACTTTCCCAGCTGCCTTGTACGCCCAAGCCAGATCCATGGTTGACTGGAACGCTCGTAGTCCCTTCTGTGCTGGCTGCGGGAGCCCTAACCTCTCGGCTCATGCAGGCTACAAGCGTGTCTGCCCTCCCACCGACAAGAAGGGTGGCTCTGAAGCCCAGCCCCGAAGCGACTGCCCTACGCGCCATGGCATCTCCAATGTCTGCTTCCCTAGAACGGATCCTACCATGATTGCGGCAGTTGTCTCGGCGGATGGCCAGCGAATTCTTCTTGGTCGTCAGAAGAGATGGCCTCCTCACTGGTACAGCACCCTCGCAGGCTTCCTTGAGCCTGGCGAGTCCATCGAGGAGGCAGTCCGGCGTGAGGTTTGGGAGGAAAGTGGTGTTCGAGTTGGTCGAGTCGTTATTCACTCTAGCCAGCCTTGGCCCTACCCCGCAAGCTTGATGCTTGGTGCCATTGCCCAAGCACTACCCGGCGAGGCCGAGAAGATTACCCTTAATGACAAGGAGCTGGAAGTAGCCAAGTGGTTCACCTTGGACGAAGCTCGCAAGGCTCTTGAAACCGGCACCAGCAGCCTGGGCGAGCCTGCCCCCGAAGGCTACACCGAGGGTGACTTGCGTCTGCCGCCTCCACAGGCCATTGCCAACCGTTTGATTACCGCTGTTGTTGAAGGGTTTTTGACGACAGCCCCAAAGATCTAATAACTATCCGAGGCAGAGAATGTTGTTGATATGAATGAATGAAAGGACTCGCTATCATCAGAGGAGTGTAGGGTTGTTTTTCTCGGGGAGGTGCGATACCAAAGAATGACATAGACGATAGAAGATGGCCTGTGATCATGGTCTTTACCTAGAAGTATATTCTCTCAAAGAGGATGACTTGTTTTTCATTGTACCTGTCTGTATTGAAAAGTGATATGAGAGGACTACGAGCCAGGACTGACTCGAGGTCAGGATCCGAATCCATCTGTTCCTTGGCCCAATATGATCACCCTCCTACCCACTGATTCCCAGCCAAGAGATCTAGTCCTTATGAAATCTACCTATCTAGCACTGCCGCCCAGTCGGCCTGGCCAAATAAAACTCCACTTCATCTCCGTCGCACATACCAGGTCGATGATTGCCAAGGCCAAAGGACACATGCTACTCAATAACGAAGATCAGAACGTCCATTCTCAAAAGGCCTTTGGACATGTGACATTGCGAAATCTTTTCAAATGAGAATGTTCATTGATGCCTGATGTATCTTAGAAACGAGGCAAGCTGCGAAGAATACTGGTTCACTTCTCCTCGGTGTATGGATCAGGCTCGACAACCTCAAATGTTCCACCAGAAATTTTGAGTGTGCCATTCTCCAGTCTGGCGTCCAACTTGCTTAGCTCCGATTTGTGGTTCACGGTCTTAATGTAATCCTCAGCTTCTTCCCCCCCCCTCCATATTGATGGTTCCTAGTTTCTCATCAAGTCCTCTTAGGTGCAAGTTGACATTTCTGATGCTTTTATTGATTTCCTTCAGTGTCGCATTGGTTTCTTGATGAATGGCCTTCAGTTCCGTGTTGAAGAAGTCAATCCAGTGTTTGAAACAAGGTAGAGTAAAATTCTCTTCAAGTATGGGCTTTTGGTCAGCAGAAGTGACCATACTCGACATGTCGCGTCGGATCCCATTGAATGTATCGTAATTCCAAGAGATCACACCGAGTTTTGCAAAGTGAGAGATACGAATAAATAAACATTCGTTAATAGCACTTTGTATGCTTTGATATGGGACCACGAGCCCCTGCGAAAAACTCCAAGTCAAGTCGTTCAAGTGTTTTGCCTGGGCCTTCAAGTCCACGCGAGAAGGCGCCTGGCGGATTCGAGGCTTCTTTGTCGTCTCCCCGTCTTCTTCCACGGCTACCCGGCGTTTCTAGGACTCATTTTCAGGTTCTTCCGCGACACTGCCTGTTTTGTAGAGAAGTCGGGAGTTGGTACTGGTAGATTTGCGTTGAGACGTCCGGCAGCGCCCTGACATGGTGACACTCTTTGTTAATGTCGAAGCATAGCGACGCACAATGAGGTTATCTAATTGAATGTAAGCCCAAACATCTATATTATCATAGTATTCGGATTACCTTGCTTTTCCGAGACGGGCCCTAGGAGGCATGTAGAAACGCACCACAAATCGATGTCGCCAGGGTCGCACAGTAGGAAATCGCGCACTCTATCAGCAAGGTCTAGGTCGCCCCGCATGCCGTCGAAATGGAAAGGGGAAAAGAGATAAGGTTTGAACTTGGAAAATAGAAATTTTCGCTTTTATTAGGACAAGATCAATGCAGCTTGGGAGGTTTGCGAGGGCCAAATAAAATGGTGATGCAGAAGTGTCAGAAGCCACTGGCGGCACTTGCAAGCAACCGAAGCAGCCGCAACCAAAGCAATCGGGTTAAAGTATCTTCTTTCTTTTGTGTAGTGGCTTCTAGGAATTCGAAGTACTGCTTTCTTGAGTTTGCACCTTACGCCTTGAGTTGGCTTTGGTTTCTCCCCCCTGGAGGGGTACCGTTGGAGGAAGTGTGACCAAAGTGATGGAGGACGAGTCCATTTGAGGGGAAAGAATCGATCATAGGAGGAACATAGAAAAGACCAAGCTCATTTGATTGTGAGAGAGGGTTGGCATCTCTTATCCAACAATGTGTGTGATTCACGGGTAAAGGAAGTACTGAAGCGCTGGTGCTTGGTTTTCGGAGCAATGCAATTATTTAAGGGACACTGCTTTGGGCAATCCCACAAAAGCAAGATGACAGACAGCACACAACAGCTTTAGATGTGACTGAGGGTGTTTTTTTTTTTTTTTTTCATCTCCCAAGTCTGGGACAGTTCTCGTGCGGTGTCCAACAGTTGCCTGCTCACGCCATGCACTTGGGTGCGCCAAACTGATGGTGTCACGCAATGGTTAGAAACACCAACGTCACTCATCACCAGGCGCCACACCACGGCGTTGCTATTGCATAATCAGAAAATTCTCCGAGTTACATGGGTACGTTTTTTTTCAGCCTCAAGTTGTCGGTCAGGAATGTGGTCTAGATGCGGCGCGAGATGGCGTCACAAAACATCCCGTTCTGACATCCCCCCCCTGCGTATCTAGTTCCCGAGACGCCTCTCCGCGGAGATCGATCGTAAGGCTGCGTGGGACCAGCCCAACGGACATTTTCCCCTCCCCATTTTAGGCTCACACCCAAGTCTATTCAGGAAAAAAAAAAGGGTTCCCCCAAAGAATGCGTAACGGACGCAAAATTGAGCCCAACTGGATCTTGAGCTGTCAGATCGGGAATGGTTCGGATGAAACAGTTTGCCCTGTTCCTGTTCCGAAAGCCGACGCCCTTTGCATGTCATGTCAAGAGATGACTAAGGATAAGAGCCTAAGTTGACGACACGGCGCCAAGACAAGGGGCACCATCTCTAATACGACTACCTGTCTTGTGGGATTATCTTTGAATATCTTCAGCTGGCTCTGATGCTCCGTAGTCGTGAAATGTTGGCGGAGAAGGTAGGGCGGTGTAACAATGACCCGACAGCGCCGCCGAAGATATGGCGTGTCATGAGAAAACTGCAATCTGCCGACCAAACATGGTATTGTCTTGTGAAATTGATTTTTGGCTTACACAAAAAAAAAGCGTCGCATTTTCTCTTAGTTTCTCAGCACACATTTATTTGCCCCAACCCTTGTGTCGTTTGTCCTCTATACAACTGTCCTTCATCATGAGATCGTCCCTGCGTGGGCCGTTAACTGGAGAAGTTGGGGTAAGTGGGGCAACCCAGCTGCCAGAATCTTTAGTCTCCCACAGTAGGTGCCAAGAAGTTGCGCCCATCGCATGACTTGAAACTAATTTAATCATGGCTGAATTGTTTATTAGATAAAGTTAAATAAACCGTTCATAAACCTCCACTGATATTTTCTTCTGGTAGCTAAGTTTTATTTTAGTGACACAACATCGTGTTGCGATGTGAGGATTTGGGTGACGAGCGAGGTGAAACCTCTTCGAGTCCACTGTGTTATGTTGTACGAACACTAGCCGTCGACATTCTGGCAAGAAATCGCAGAAATCCAGAAGACCAAGTAAAAGTTGGGTAGGAATGATTATTGAGAGTGTGGACAAGAATGTAATATTACTCGCTTGTATTCAGCTAACAGCAAACTTGGTATACTTGGGCGCCCCCTGTGCCCTAAATCACCCTCTCTTGGACTACAAATGGGTATACTATAATCCTCCTCTATGTTCACCTCCATACCTCTTCCGCCGCCTCTTAGACAACGGCATGAATAATGCGCATGGGCAAGTTGGCCCAGGTCTTGACCTCCGGGGCCTCCTCCTCCTCAAGCAGAACGATGCCGGACTGGAGATCCATCTGGTCGGCGGGAACGTACCAGCTCCAGTCCTTCATGACAACCTTGTAACCGAAGTACAGAGCGAGGATGATGGGAGCGGCGAGGAATGAAGAGAAGAAGGCCTCGGCATCGGGAGGAGAGCCATCGGGAGCCTGTAGCGCAGGTCGTTAGTTCATGTTCGTCCATAGCGTTGATAGAATGAAAACTTACGTAGAGGGAAGAGTAGAAGGTGGCGATGAGGGCGAGCAGGTTGAGACCGACACCGATCCAGCTGCCAATGACACCGAAGGGGGTCTTGTAGGGGACAAGGTTCATGTTGAGGCCCTGAGCCTTGAACCCAGCGCGCATGCGGATGTGGGCGTAGCAGATGCTGCCCCAGACGAAGAGGAAAGCAAGACCAGAAAGAGCCAGAAGCCAGTTGAAGACATCGCCGCTCTTGCTGGACTCACCAATGTAGGCGAGGCAGCCGAAAGCAAGCTGAATAACGACACACCAGAGAGGGCGACCCTTGCTGTCAATGTAGTTCAGGAACTTGGGGGCGTGGCCACGGTCAGCCATGGCCTGCATGGTTCGGGTGGAACCGAAGGTGCAAGAGTTGGCGACGGACAAGACGGAGACGGTAATGACGGCGTTGAAGATGGAGGGAAGGACCTTGATCTTGGCGTCCTGGATAGCCAAGACGAAAGGAGAGGCCTTGGTGTTGGCACCGGAAGCGCCCATCAGACGAGGGTCATCAGATCGAAGGATGATACCGACGATAAACAGGTTGACGACGTAGAAGATAGCGATACGCCAGAACACCTGCTTGCTAGCAGTGGGGACAGACTTGCGAGGGTTGGCAGACTCGGCGGCGGCGAGACCGACCATCTCAGTACCACCGAAGGCAAAAGCGGCGACGACGAAGACGGCGCAGAAACCCTTGAAGTTGGTGAAAGCGCCGGGGTCGTGCCAGTACTTGGTTCCGAGGTATCCTTGGTCGCCAACACCACCGCAGTTGATGATGATACCGAGGATGATGAAACCGATACAAGCGCAGATCTTGATGATACTGAGAACAAACTCGACTAGAGGGATTACCTGTCAGCGTGGGGGTCCGTTGGGACTCGGAGTGGGCGCGATTTGTGATGTCTTACCTTCACCATATCCACGGACACCGAAGACCTGAACGATAATGAGAGCAACCATGAAGACGGTGACCCAAACAGCCTACGAACTGGTTAGAATTTTTCCCTGTTCGATTTTGATTGCATAAAACCAACCATGTGAATGTCTTCTCTCCAAAATTTGATTGTCACACTAGCGGCGATGAGCTCGAAGGGCAGCACAGTAAGCCAGGACAGAGCATATTCCCAACCACAGGCAAAGCCCCAGGCAGGATCAACAAAGCGGACAATGTAAGTGTAGAAAGCACCGTTGACGGGGTAGAGGACAGCCATTTCGGCCAAAGCCATGTTGGTGATGAGAAGCATGACACCGATGATGATATCTAGATTAATGTCAGTTTGTTTTCGCTCGTCTTGATCCGATGCGAATTCGAGGGGAATCCTTACAGCCTATTGCGCGAGAAGATGTTAGCAGTTGTTACTTTTTTTTATTCTTTGCGTTTGATGGTTTCAATTCTTACCAATAACCAGAGCAGCGGGACCACCCTTGCGAAGGGCGCCTCCAGAACCGACGAAAAGACCAGCGCCGATAGCACCGCCGATGGCAATCATCTGCATGTGTCGGCTGCGAAGGTCCTTCTTGAGGTGACCCTCGGCGTGGGTGGTGCCGGTCTCCTCATCGTGAGGGTGGGCGGCATCGACCGCGACATCCTTCTCGAAGTCCTTGGGTGGCGGTGTACTGCTAGACATGATGAACAATGTTTGATAGGATTGTCTCTCCTAGACCTGAATGAGGTGGTGTATTGGATGAGAGACAGAACGGATCTCTTGACGTCTTCCAAAAGGCAAAAGGAAACCGGTGGGGGATGAGCTCGGCTTTATGTACACGTTCAACAAGCTTTGGAGGATGGGGGCGCTTAGACGGAAGGGGGAGGGAGAGGGAAGATTCGCCCAGCATCAAACCTGGGCAAGGCAAGGAGCTTCCCTTGGTGCTACCTTGGGGGCCCTGTGCATCTACGCAGGACCTGGAATACCCAACCACATGGATCTGGTTCTAGAATTGGTCTTGGATGGTGGCGTCGTAGCGTCCCTAATCGTTGCACCCGAGGTTCCATGAGTTGGATGGAGTGCAGGAGGGCCGCCCATGGGCCCGGCTTGGCTTGATTCATGGTGTGTTAGACGGAGGCAGACAATTGTGGGTGTGAGACCGGGGAGCCTTGACGGGTGTGACCATGGACCGGGGGGGCGCGATGTCGACGCATGCCTCGTGTCTCTGTCTGTGTCTCTCTGGCTATGTCGAGTCTATCTCTGGATGTGGATGTACTATGGGGCCTGCGGACAGACTGGCCCGGGGCAATTTTTTGGTCACTGAGCGTATCAGGGTGGGGATCCGTCTCAATGCCGCCTAGGGTGGGAGGGGATAAGCAATCAACGGACGTGGCTTCGTTGCTATCTCGGTGCCGCTCCCCATGAGCAGGCTAGTGTAGCTCAGCCGTCTCGGCATGAGCGAAGCGCGTTCGAGGCGAGGGTTGGCTATGAACGAAGATGTTCGAGAGCCTTGTCTGGAAGCCCACTCTTTCTGGCCTGCTCATGGGTTCGTCGACTTTGCCGGTCATGTTCGTGATCCACAATGCCGGTCAAATGCGACGACTGTTAGATGGTGCCGGTAGGTTAGGTGGCTACCGGGTGCTCCTCCCGGTCCACATAGACAATAGTAAATTGTTTCTATCGATGGTTAACAACGGTTTGTCATGAAGAGAGCTTATCGCCCCTCTCTAGAGAAAATTGTTGGTGTTGAGAGGGATATGATAGTGGACAGATGGCAAATGTGATGAAACCCGTATCAGTTGCTCTCGTGTCTTATCACATACCTACCAGTGGGTGTGCGTGTGCCAATTTACTATGCCCAGGTAAAAGGTGTTTACGGTACCAGTACCATTGTTTCCCGTGTGTGGGTGTCGCACACTGTCGTACAGTGTAGCTCGCAACACACGGCCATAGCACATCGCATTCCACATTATGTGTGCACCCAGTGAAATCGGGCGGAACTTTGTCTCAGGTTCCCCCGGTGAATTTCCCAAAGCCCATTCATTGAGGAGGGAGGGGTGGTGGAAGACAAGGTCGATTCTTCCTTGCATGGCCCATCAGCTTCTTGCATGCGTAGTACCATTTTGCTACAGAATAAGCCCAGGGTATGGCTCGTCCTACAAGGGGCCGGAAGAGTGAGTAGGTAAGATGGTTTCTACAGGGTTGAGCGTCCCGCACGGTGGTGCCGCAGCCGCCGGCGCCGCCATCAAGCCTTCGAGTCGCAGTGCCGTTGCGCTGTTGTGTTGTCTGAGAACACCCGTACGACCGCCCCGAAAACGGGAGGAATGCGCCGCTGCATATGTTCCCTACCGCGAGGCGTTGTGCACGTCGACATCCAACGTGCTATTATTGTCATCTGAATCATACCCCAATCCGGCGTCTCCTCCATTGCAGACTAGTCCAGCCCAGCGAAAGCAGCTTCCAAACTGAGGCAAACGGTAGTCTGATGTCAGAAGCTCGATCCCTCGAGGGGGAGCGGATTGGTTCTGGGGAGCCAAACCATAGGTTGGGTGGGACGACAGATTAGCTCTCGGCGGGATTTGGACCGCTAGTCCTGCTGCACGGCGGGCTTGGCGTTGCTGGCTGACGCTTCTCATGCGGGAACATGGGGCATGGGGATTGGTGATGACGATGATGAATGATCAATGGTAATAGAGGCTTTGGATGTTGGTGTAAGGTAGGCAGGCAACTACCCAGGCAAAAGAGAGCTCTGGCATTGGGAAGGGAAGGTGGGATACCCACCTGGTAAGCATGGTAGGCAAGGAACGGATCAAAGCAGGGCAGGGATGCGACGAGATTATTGCCATCAACCCCCCCCCCCGGTGAGAAGTATAATTCCATCACACCAGCGAGGATCCCAGCAAGAACCAATGGCCCATGTTGATTCTATCTGGATGCTGCACTCGAGGCTTTCCCACGTCGACGACGACGATAAGCAAACTGGGCTGGATCGGGAAGGTCTTCCAGCTGCGCAGATGTTGATTGTCCCGTTGTGCGAGTCGCCTCGCTCCCGGCGCTGCCGTTTTGCACATCCAGCCGCAAGCCGCTGATGGCGAAGACTCGACCCTTCATACGGTTTGGGTTCAGTTGGTGTTCTCTGAGGGGGGCGGGGTGGGCATGCTCTGGAGATGTCTGGGGCCCTTTTGGAGCCTTTTTGGGGGGGCCCTTTTGGGCGTGGCAATCTCAACTGCCACCCTCGCCCCCCTCGAAAACAAGAGTCGCGTGGGCCCTGCCTGTGCCTTTTACATCCGCCCCGGTCCCAGGCGATATGCGCTGCGGTTTCGCCGCAAGCAACGCCAGTAGATGAGGGGAAACTGTTTTTCCCTGCCGTTGCGAAGACCAACAGCCAGCTTGGCCAAGATAGAGTCAAACGCTGTTCCAAGATCAAACTATGTGCCTTGCAGGCCAAGACACTTGGCATCTCTTGAGCTCCCGTCTCGGCGATCTGCCAAGCTGTCTGTATGCCCTGTGTCTCCGCTGCCACGGTTGCTGGCTGGGCAATGAAATGGCACGCCTGGCACGGTAGCTAGATTGCTCAGCACGGTGTGGTGCGGTGCGATGCGGCATCGAGGCATGATCTGCAAAGCCACCTCCATCAATTTTGACACAAACCATGGCCATTTGGGCTCATCGCTTTCAGCAACGCCATGATCGAACGCCGCCATCGCCCTCGGCTTCCCCACACGCCCAAAACGCCCAAGTCAGCCGCCCGACCTGCACCCTCCCTCCTCTCCCCTCGCCCTCTTCTCATGGCTGGATCCAGGCGACTTTAGCCCAAGCCCCACGACGACTCGAGCCTCCAACAGTGGCCCCCGAAAAGTGGTGCGCGAGTGGGCCCTGCTGGAAGGGAATTTCACCGGTAGCTTCTGCGCTAGAAGGCTTCTAGACTTACAACCGTGCCACCCGGCTGACCACTGTGCAGGGAAGTGTTATCGTACCCAAGTACCGCTTGATTGGTGCCTGGACCGGAGAGATAACCTGAGTGGATGCCTCTGATCTAGGTAGAAGCCCTGCTCCGGAACCTTGGTTTGACGACAGGGGGGGGGGGGGGGGGGGGCCGTTGGTGGTCGTAACGGTCGTGTCCTCTCGTTGGTTGTGGCGTTTCTTTTGGGAGGGGCATCCTAGTGGTGGCACACGCTTGCAGTCGCCCTCCTCCTCATCCCTCTCTTTGCTCCGTGAGAGATAGGTACGCCACCCACTGGGATTACGCTTCCCATAGCCTGCGCAGTGCCGCGCCATTTCCGATTGGCGCCATGCCGGAGAGACACACTCTTCAAGGACATATCTTCGGCGACGCCTTGATTGGACCGTTGAGCCAGGTGGCGGCTGCGAGCGGCAGGCGGTAGCAAGCGAATGACCCAAACCACCACCTGTTCGACGATGCAGTACATGCCATCCCCATGTCCCTATGCCGCTGCCGTTGCCGTCCCATGCTATGTCCTGCTTTGGCGTGCTTTGTTCCCTGGTCACCTCGCCGTTTCATTCAAACAAGAGGCTGCCCCCCCCCTTTTTGTCCCTCCGCTCCCCTCAATGCCCGATACCGAGACATGTACATTCAGTGCAGCCTCTCACCACCAAATCTCTCCTCGCGGTTGATATGGCCAAGCCTTGGCTGTTGAGGCTTAAAATTTCTGGGCGAACACTTGGCTTCTCTGGGGTTCCGACTGCAAGATCCTTAATCAGGTCCGAGCCTCAAGATGACTCCATCGAATCTCAAGATAGCAAGATATCCCCAGACTTTTGCACGAAACTTGCAGTTGTTATTACGAGACAGAATCCACCCCCAGAATATTCACACGGGCAGCCAGATCGCGGTATGCCCACTCTCGTGTCCAGGTGTCGGTCAACGCCCGTTCACCACGCGCACAAGGATGATGTGGGACGTAGACCACCAGCAAGCCAACGCGAAGAACCGCGAAAAGCCGTGCCTCCTATGCTCGCTTCACCTGCGGATGTGTTGCGTGTGCCTCTCCCCAAGTTACTTCCCATCTCGTCTGTCCACCTGCTTCTCTCACTTACGGCCGGGGCGAACGGAATGAGCACAGAGTACGAGTACGGTACGTAATCCCACAGAGGCGATGACTCCAATTATTAGTCTTGCCGCACTAGCTCCAAAAGAGAAGGTGGTTAGACGCCCATCGGTGCGGAGAAGCATCCTCATACGCTGCACTCCACTTCGGAGCCAAGGATGCCGGCGGGGAGTCGAAAAGGCTTGTTCTCAGCTCTCCCTGGCACCATCCCCATAGCCATGGCATGACCCAAGCAACCAAGCTTCAAGCCCAAGATCCAGCACCGGATCCACACAAGTGTGATCGCCGTCTATCCCTGCAGCCTCTACTTGCAACCGGGGCCAGGTCGTTTCCAACTTGGAATTGTCCGTTGCAGGATAGCGTCAAGCTTTGGCCTCATCAGTTGTTGCGGATATCATCGCTTTTGCGAGAAAAATACCAATCGACCCCAATCCTCTTTGGTCACTTCCCCTCCCCTCCCCATCGCCCCCCTTTTCAAACGCCTGCCAGCAAGGCTAGCTGGCCCCGGACGTGCCCTGAACCCAAACCAGTGTGACATCTCGTTTGCGACCGGGCGACGGTTAAGCCGGTGGGTGGCGATGGGGTCACTTGAGAGGTCCTATCCTATAGCTTAGCAGCTCTTTGCCCAGTTCGCATCGAACCATCAGCTGCCTCAATTGTCCTCGGCCCATGGGCTAGTCGCATCTCATTTGCCTCGCTTCACCATCTGCTTATGCTGCCTCCCACCACACTATACACCACCCGTAAGATCGAATGATACCCTTTTGGCATATTGCTACTACCTAGTCTATTCGGCATCGTCGGTCCACCTGTTTTCCATTCACCTCCCTCCACAGGGGTCCTACATTGTTAGCCTCGACACCAACTGCTTTGAGGCATCGCCGCGGGAACCATCACAGACAAACTGCAGGTTTTTTACTCTAAACCCTGGTTTACTGATCCCAGAAAGCTATTGTAGGCCCAGAGCTGCCAGAAACCCACATTTTTAACTGCCTCCCTATTAAGGTGTAGTACGTGACGTTCGCGTCGTGGGTCTCCTTTTCCCTTCAATGAAGCTTCTCCATCGCGACAAATTCAACCCCATCCATCTGAGGGGCCGGAATGGATTCAATTGCTCCTCTCTCGTACCGCGCCAGCCACACTGCGTCCCCGTTGATGGCCTCCAACGCTTCCCGCACCTTCTTGTTACGTTCAAGGGCCTCCGAAAGGAGATCTAGAACATCGTCGAACATCTCGTCGTCAATACCCACATAGGACACCATGGACGTCAACAGCTCAACCGTCGCTTCCCATATTCTCGCCGGTGATGCAAACTGTCCCAGTCCACCAGAGTATGATACGACCTCCTTCAGCGAGGAATTGCCATCGAGGCCATTGTTACCGCGGTACGGCATCAGTATTTGCTTATTGTCGTCTACCGGGCCCATAAAATTTTTGCCCTGATCCCCGTGGGGTCTGTTGCGACCCGAGGTGTTGGAAGCTTGGCGCTTTACCTTGCGACACCAATCTCTCAGCCAGTCACGCCATTCAGTCTTGAACCGAGAACTAAGGAAATTTCCAGCAGCAACACAAAGAGCCGAGAGCGCGTGGCATGCCTCGATCGTAATGAATGCCTCTGAATCGCGCAGTCTGTCTATTACCACCGGCCAGACGGCGTTAACAAGAGGCAAAAACGCATCCTCATCCGGTGCTAAGGCAGAGGATGCCGTGGTTAGTAACTCCAACAATGATCGCCGCAACGTTGGGGTTGGAGATGTCAGGTAGTGCTGCGTCAGATTTGCCACGCGCAGCAGAAGCCGATACGTTGGTGAGTTTGGGGGTTTCTCCTCTTCCGGTGCATCCGCTGCCTCTTGTTGTTCTTCTTCTTTGTCTGCATTCTTGTCCTTCCAAGGTGTTGTTGGATGGCCAACCTCTGTTTCGAGATCGTCGCGCGCCTCTCTTTGCTTCCTCTTTTCCAGAATTTCCAGGAGTCTCAAGAGTCCGTTTGCCTCCGGTGCCTTTATACGATGATCGATTTTCGCAGTCTTTTGATGCTGAAGCAGGAGCATATCGGATCGAACGCCCTGGTCAACTACCTCCTTCAAGACCGTAAATAAACTCTCCACAAACAAAGGATAGCCGTGGTAGTTTTCGAGAGCCGCAAAGACAGACTCGATAACATCATCAAGATAGGGGACCAATCGTGGTCCCGCAAGCCGGATCATCATTGTCAAGACATTGATCGAGGCCGGGGAAACATCAAGTGTATTCAGCCTTAGCGAGACTGAATTCACCATGTAGTCGACGTTGTCAATGATTAGCTCTGAAACGTTGGTGTATCCGCACGCCGTCGCAAGACTGTTCATTGTGACAATAGCATGCTTTTGCAAGTTTGAATTCTTCGAGCCCAAGAACGTGGCTATTGGGAAGAGCACATCAATGAGCTCGGGGCGAAAGGACTCGCCAGATTTCTGAGCTGTGTGGGCAGTAACTTCAAGTGCAAGCGCTTCCAAGCGCCAATCCACGGGTTGTACATCAGAGTGACTGTCGAGAATCTGTACTGAAGTAGAATACAGTTCATTGAAGACAATATCCAAGTCTTCAGATGAACTTGTCAGAGATGACAAGTCCAAAAACATTTCGTCTTCTGCGGACGAAGCATGGCTGGCTTTGCAAATCTGGAAGCAGAGCCAGAATGAAGCAATTTGACCCAAGGAGGTGGACTCTTGCACCTGCTCCAACATGCTGCTCGCAAGCCTTGTTTGCAGTGGGGAAGATCCGAGAAATTTCACGAGAGACATCATCTCGCTTCTTATTTTCCTTTGGCTTTCGTATGACAAGATCACTGGGGGATACTGTAAGTCCGGCGATTCGGTCATAGAACCGCCACTGTCAATCAACCGTATGTTTGTACTTTCATCTGTTTGGATGGGCTTTGCTCCTTGAACAAGTGAGATGATGCTGTCTGTCAGGGTGCTGGATATTGAATCCTCTAGGGTAGACGACTCAATTTGTAAGGTCTTGAGAAGCTCAAGCCCTTTCAGCAAATTGTGTATGGCGTGCTGTTTCACATCCTCATCGCCTGATTGCATTATCCGGGGAAGGCTGGACATCCAGTTATATGTCGTTGTCTTGACCATTTCCCCAAGCTCCGGGTAGACGCCCGCGAGATCCTGGAGGCCCGTTTCGGTCAAGGAAATCTTAGCTCCACTCTCGTTCAAAATCATGGCCGTCTCAACCAAAAACGGGGCACAGGTTTCCAGCGTTTTGTGGCACTCGTCCAGCAAGGTGACACACAACTTGCTCAACGAGCTCCTAACCTCTGCTGAATCCTGGAGCCGTAGTTTCATAATCGTTGAAAGAGCTCGTTTGACTTGGGCAACTGTAGCCTGAAGCCAAGCTGGAGAAAGAATTTTCCCTTTCTCGGCGTCATCTGCTCCTTCTTTCGTCTCGGTCTTGGCGAGGATTGCCCTTGTTCTTAGGTCTGAGAGCACACGGGTCAACACCAGGCTCGCCGTGTCAAGGCCCTTTGCGAGAACGGTTTTCTTGTATCTAGCAGGGGTAGACAAGACTTTAGACAGAGATGATATTGTTCCGGGAAGAAAGCTTGCTAATGCGGCATGCTCCTTGATGGTATTGTAAACCGCCTGGATGGCACGCAGAGCCTCATGCTGGATCTGAGGCGTTGCCCCGTCCGTTACCCCCTCCAGCATTACACTGATGCCGTGCCCCAGGGCAGGTATCGTGTCTGATTCAGTTAGTCCCGCAGCAGAGGTGGCCGACAGGCTCGCCGTAGTGATTAGGGCAGTTAAGCCCCGAAATGCTTCCAGCACCGTCTCTTCATCGGCGATTCGGTTTTCAGCGGACCCAGGAGTTCCATCGATAATAAATGTCAGAAGTGTTAGGATTTGCTGCACAAGCTTCGCAGATAGCTTCGACTTCCACCCATGAACGATGAGAATTGTCAGACACTTGATGCAGTTTTCGATCAAGGACATCGGATACCGATCCATTTGGCGGAAGACATGGTACAGTGGAAAGAAGACATATTCAGCAATTTTGTCGTCCAATGCTACCGGACTGCGCTGGATTTGTTCGTTAAGGACGGTCAAGATGTGGTCCGTCACCTCGTTGAGTCCACTGGTTGCCGCGGGGCCATCGGGTTCTCGAATGGCCAGCTGGCTTAGTTTGACACACCATGGCTTAAGCTAAGTGACAGTCAGAGCTGGATTTTAATTACCGTGGATACCAAGTTACACTGACCTTCTGGAAGAAGTCGTTCCTTTCCTGGGTTTTGGGAGGAGACTGCATCTTGGTTGGAAGCCAACGCCTGTGGTCTGGCTAAAAATGCATGGTCTTTCGACGCAGCGAAAGTCGGTTGGAAGACGTGAAAGGACCAAGAAAAAGATCCCTGTGAGAAATTTTGTGAGTCAACACGTGTTGTCCTGGGTTTCCATATAACAACGGGACGAATAGTTCTTGGGATGTGACGTTCTGCCTGGAATTCCCAATTTTGGTGGAGCTTGTTTGAGTCCCTCAGATTTTGGACACTATGAGGGTCCCATATTTTGTACAGTGCACACACTGTCCCAGGACTGTCATAAACCAGCAGGTTGGACTCATGAATTTGCCCCGCATTGTCCGGCTAGCCTCACACCGTGTGTGCCTCACGGATGAGCAGCTCACACTGCCGATAATCATCCTGTCCCCAGAGGAGAACTACGAATCTCAGACCACCAACAGAAACGCCTATCGACTCTATTAGCAAATATAACTAGCCATGGCACCTTCCGGGCCTTTTTCGGTCGCCGTTCATCCGTTTGATTCTGAAACTAGGCACTCTTGTGCGTACGAAATTGGGCCTTCTTCAGCTCGCAATGCACTCATAGTAATTGGTGGTCTTACGGATGGCCCTCACACTCTTCCCCCAGTCCGCACCTTGGCCCAGTATCTTGTGGATTCCCCGGACTTGGACTATTCGGTTTTCGAATTTCGTATGAGGAGCTCGTTCAATGGATTTGGAACATCTAGCTTGTCCAACGATGTTGCTGACACATCTTCCCTCGTCAAGTACCTCAGAGGATTGGGAAAAGAGAAGATCACCCTTATGGGACACTCCACTGGGTGCCAGGTATGTCGTAGTTAGAATCGTAGTTCCTTTGCTAATGATAATGATAGGACTGCATGGAATATACCAACTACGCCAAGCACAGCAATGAGCCCGTCGATGGTTTTATCCTGCAAGGCTGTGTCTCCGACAGAGACACTTTAGAACTCATCATGCCCGATCCCGAGCCGAGTCTTGAACATGCCGCCAAGATGATTGCCCAAGGTCTAGAACAGGATGTTATGCCTTCTGCTTTAATCCCCCGGTGCTCGGTGCCCCAATTTCGGCCTACCGATTCCAGTCTCTGGCTGCTAAAGGGCAAGATATTCTACAAGGCGGGTTTCTTAAAGCGATGTGGCTAACCCGTGGGTAGTGGTGATGACGACTATTTCTCGCAGGATCTGGATGATGAGACAGTCAAGAAATTCTGGGGACGATTTCAGAAACCAGTCCTGGTTCTCCACTCGGGTGAAGACGAGTATGTACCACCAAGTGTGGACCAGGAAGCTCTTAACAAGAGGTATAAGGACGCTAGTTCTTTCGTCAGCTCGTTGTCTGGACTGATCCCCGGAGCAAGCCATGCTGTCAATGAGCCAGAGGCTCAAGATTGGCTGGCGAGACGAGTGGGCGAGTTTTTGAAGACTCTTAGTTAAGAAAACTTTGTGAGGGGGGTTCGAGCTGCGGGACGTGCTTCATGCCTTCGTATATGCCGGATTCTCCGTTCGTTACCAAATTGGTTGTTATTGGCCTCGTGATGGTGCACAAATGGCGTAGATTTCGACTCACAGTCACCACCATGGTGCACAAACCTTTCACACATCCGTATTTCCGCTTCGAACAGCGTGACACATGGAAACAACGGGAAATAAAGAGACTCTATGTATTAATGGTGCGATGATTGTTTTGGAAGTTGAAGGGCCAAGCCTCTGGATAGAAAAAAAAACAACAAAGTCCATGTCCAGGGTAGGCGGAGGTCGGCCTTTTTCAAAGCCGGCCCATGGCTCCGGAGTTTCGCATTAACGCCGCAAATAAACCCTGCGAACGCCCAAAACCCCGCCACAGGTCCCCACTGCTGATTACCAAACCCCCCAGTTCGTGTTAGCGCGGTTGCTGTCGACGAGATTATGGCGGACTATGGAGGACCGCAGCGCGTGCGCTTACAAACAGAGGCTTTCCTTTCGACAAGATTCCGTCCGACTTGACGGACCGTCGCCCAATTACAGCATTGGTGAAAACCTCGTCCCCCTCCATCACAGTTCTCTTGTTTGCCTTGGACCTGCGAGTTACATCTTGGATCTGGATCTGGATTCGGGCGTATCGCGCAATTCCTCATCGCAACCCAGGCTCCGCGGAATCCCTGCGGACCCGAACTCCGACCTTGTGCCGGCGTCGCTCCGCGTCATAGGCCATAGGCCATAGGCTGTAGGCAGACACAGACCCAGAACACCAAAGCACAGAGCTCCACAGAGCTACGATCCTTACCCGCGTGCACTACGCCTGTCGACGGACGCGCCACCAGCCGCAGCCTTGGACTGAACTCAACCATTACGTCGTCGTCGTAGCATGAGGTGACGACGCTGACTTTGCCTTTCTTTTCTCTCTTCTCCTCCTCCTTCCCTCATCCGCTCGCTCCTAGATCGACCGCCGGACGTCCGAACTCGCTCGATTGAGCGACCCTCCCACAATGGCTATCGACAGCAGCCAGAAGGTCCTCTTCGAGACCGGATCGTTCACCGGCTACCGACCGCTTCGCGAGCTCGGCAGTGACTATTTGTCCGCCTCGACCTTCAAGCAACCCTTTTGCGGCAACGAAGAGGGATGGGGCCCTTTGAGCCCTCATCGATACGACTTCACACCTTGCTTCATTGATGTCTGGATCGCCGCCGTCGCCGCCTTCGGCCTGCTCATCGGCCCTCTCGCCGTGTGGTGGCTCCTTGTCAAGAAGCAATCGCATGAATCTCAAACCAAAAATGCCCATTTCTACATCAAGCAGGTACGGCATCCAAGATCCCTCTAATTGAGCCAATTGCTCTGGTGAGCCGTCATGGTAACCTAACCCGCGGATTTGTCTAGACTCTCTTGGTCGTTATCATCCTCGACATTGTTGCCCAGTTCGTTATTCAGATTATCAACTACCCCAGCATCTGGTATGGCGACTTCCGAGTATGGACTACCGCCTTGACGATCATGTCCATGTTCGTTGTATTCGCTATCCAATGGCTCGAACACTCTCGAATTCGCTACCCAAGCGGTGTCGCACTCTTCTACTGGCTCCTGCTCCTCCTTGCCTTTGCTGTCAAGCTACGATCTCTCATCTCCCAACAAATCTACGACACGAACTTGCCATACTTTATCACCTACTGCGTCGGAGTTGGCCTTTCACTTGTCGAATTCCTCGTTGAGTGGCTCTGGCCGCGGAAGCTCCAACCTGATGATTACGACGCTATTGAAGAGGACGAGGAATGTCCTGTCGAATATGCTGACGTTTTCTCCCAGCTGACTTTCTCTTGGATGACTCCCTTGATGAGGTACGGCTACAAGGTCTTTCTCACTGAGGATGATCTGTGGGGATTGGCTAAGAACGACCAGACCAAGGCCACTGGTGAGGCCTTCGACCAGGCCTGGCAACATGAACTGAAGAACCGCAAGAACCCCTCTCTCTGGGTCGCCATGTTCCGAGCCTACGGTGGACCGTACTGTTTGGCTGCCATTTACAAGATTGGAAATGACATCTCTCAGTACATCCAGCCTCAGCTCCTTCGTCTTCTCATCGCCTTTGTTGCCTCTTACAAGCAGGGCGAAACCAAGCAACCGATTATCAAAGGCGCAGCTATCGCTTTCTCCATGTTTGGATGCGCCGTCTTCCAGACCACCATGATTGTAAGGCCTCCAAAATAGTAAGCTCTTCTTTTCTTCCCGGGCTAACTCCATTGCAGCATCAATACTTCCAGCTTGCCTTCGTGACCGGAATGCGCATCAAGGGTGGCTTGGCCTCGGCCATTTACCGAAAGTCCCTGCGGCTGTCCAACGAGGGCCGCTCTTCCAAGACTACTGGTGACATTGTCAATTACATGGCTGTGGATGCTCAGCGTCTTCAGGACCTGACTCAGTTTGCTCAACAAGCTTGGTCTGCCCCCTTCCAGATCACCATTTGCATGATCTCCCTTTACAACCTCGTGGGATGGTCGATGTTGGCTGGTATTGCCGTCATGATCATCATGATGCCTCTTCAGGGTTTCGTGGCCCGGATCATGAAGAATATGCAGAAGGATCAGATGAAAAACAAGGATGCCCGTAGCCGACTTATCAACGAGATCATCAACAACATGAAGAGCATCAAGCTCTACGCTTGGGGCGGCGCTTTCATGAACAAGCTGAACTACGTCAGAAATGAGCAGGAACTGAAGAATCTGCGAAAGATTGGTGCTACCCAGGCCTTTGCCAACTTCACCTGGACTACTGCGCCTTTCTTCGTGTCCTGCTCCACCTTTACCGTTTTCGTTCTTACCCAAGACCGACCTCTGACTACTGACATCGTCTTCCCTTGTCTCGCTCTTTTCAACCTCCTGACATTCCCCTTGGCCGTTCTTCCCATGGTTATTACTGCTCTCGTCGAGGCATCCGTTGCTGTCGGTCGACTAACTGGCTTCCTCACTGCTGAGGAGCTTCAGCCTAATGCCATCACCGTTAAGCCTGCCCCCCAGGAGCTTGGTGAAGAGAGCGTTATCATCCGTGGTGGAACCTTCTCCTGGAACCGACATGAGGACAAGAACGCCCTGAACGACGTCCACTTCACAGCCTATAAGGGCGAGCTGTCGTGCGTTGTTGGGCGAGTTGGAGCTGGAAAGTCATCTTTCCTTCAGAGCATTCTTGGTGACTTGTGGAAAGTCAGGGGTGATGTTGAAGTCAGAGGAACCGTTGCCTACGCTTCTCAGCAAACTTGGATCTTGAACGCTACGGTCAAGGAGAACATTATTTTTGGATACCGATACGACCCGGAATTCTATGAAAAGACTATCCAGGCTTGCGCTCTATTGGACGACTTTGCTCAGCTTCCCGATGGAGACGAGACGGTTGTTGGTGAGCGAGGCATCTCCCTGAGCGGTGGCCAAAAGGCGCGTGTGTCGTTGGCTCGTGCTGTGTACGCTCGAGCTGACATCTACCTTCTCGATGATGTCCTTTCTGCTGTCGATTCCCATGTTGGAAGGCACATCATTGACAACGTTCTTGGTCCCCGTGGTCTCTTGTCTTCCAAGACTCGTATCCTCGCTACAAATGCCATCGCCGTTCTCCGTCAGGCTAGCTTCATCACCCTGCTCAAGGACGGTGAGATTATCGAGAAGGGCACGTACAAACAGCTGGTCGCCATGAAGGGTATGGTGGCCGATCTCCTGAAGACTGCCGGTCACGAGTCTGGCAACAACAGCAACAGCGAGCCCAGCTCTAGCGCCTCGAGCAGCAAGGCCACCACCATCATCGAGCCCGATTCTAGCCAGGCCAAGGAAGAGATGGAGGAGGCACAAGAGCAGGTCCCCGAGATGGCTCCGATCAAGATTGGTTCCTCCAAGCCCCGATCCAACAGCATGGCAACTCTCCGCCGTGCTAGCACTGCTTCCTTCCAGGGCCCTCGTGGTAAGCTCACTGATGAAGAAATTGCCGGCAGCTCCAAGACCAAGCAGGCCAAGGAGTTTGTTGAGCAGGGTAAGGTCAAGTGGTCCGTTTACTTTGAATACGCAAAGGAGAACAACATTTACGCCGTTTGTCTCTATATGTTTCTGCTTCTGGCTGCTCAGACTGCCAACATTGGTACGCCTTCACTTCCCTCGTATCTAAGAATCAGATCCTAACTTACGTGTGCAGGTGGTTCATTCTGGCTCAAGGAGTGGTCAGAGAGTAACCAAAAGTCGCACTCGAATGACCACGTTGGAAAATTCATTGGCATTTACTTCGCTTTTGGCATTGGAGCTTCGGCTCTCACCGTTGTGCAGACACTGATTCTGTGGATCTTTTGCTCCATCGAGGTTTGTCTTGACCCCTTCTAAGCCAATGACGCCTAAATTAACTCTTTGCACAGGCCTCCCGTAAGCTTCACGAGCGAATGGCCAATGCCATCTTTAGATCGCCCATGTCCTTCTTTGATACCACCCCAGCTGGACGAATCCTCAACAGATTCTCGAGGTCAGTATTGCCACTGGTTCCTTGGATAATGCTTAGGGCGCCAATGACATTCTGGACCACGACGCTGACAATTCTCTAGTGACATTTATCGTGTTGACGAGGTCCTGGCCAGAACCTTCAATATGCTCTTCGTCAATGCGGCTCGATCAGGCTTCACGCTCGCCGTGATTTCCGTGTCTACCCCAGCTTTCGTTGCGTTGATTATCCCGCTCAGTCTCACGTACTACTTCATTCAGCGCTACTACCTCCGGACTTCCCGAGAGCTCAAGAGACTGGACAGTGTTAGCCGTAGTCCCATCTATGCCCACTTCCAGGAGTCCCTGGGTGGTATCTCAACTATCCGTGCGTACCGACAGCAGCAGCGATTCGAGCTCGAGAACGAATGGCGTGTCGATGCCAACCTTCGCGCCTACTTCCCCTCGATCAGTGCGAACCGCTGGCTTGCCGTACGCCTCGAATTTATTGGCGCCATCGTTATTCTTTTTGCGGCAGGCTTGTCCATCGTCGCCGTGGTGACTAGCGACAACCCTCCCAGTGATGGCCTGGTCGGTCTGGCCATGTCTCACGCGCTTCAGATCACCACCTCGTTGAATTGGATTGTCCGTCAGACCGTCGAAGTCGAGACAAATATTGTCTCGGTGGAGCGCGTGCTCGAGTACGCTGCGCTACCCAGCGAGGCTCCCGAGATCATTCCTGAGAGGCGTCCCGCGGCCTCGTGGCCAGCCAAGGGCGAGGTCGACTTCGTCAACTATAGCACCCGCTACCGTGAGGGCCTGGACCTGGTGTTGAAGAACATTAGCCTCGACATTAAGTCGCACGAAAAGATCGGGGTTGTTGGTCGAACGGGCGCCGGCAAGTCATCTTTGACCCTTGCGCTGTTCCGACTCATCGAGCCTGCGACAGGCCACATCGGCATTGACAGTGTAAACACGTCTTCCATTGGCCTTCTGGATCTTCGCCGTAGACTTGCCATCATCCCCCAGGACGCTGCACTCTTCGAGGGCACCGTCCGGGACAATCTTGACCCGGGCCATGTCCGTGATGATACCGAGCTCTGGAGTGTTCTAGGTAAGCACCACGTCGCATCACTATTCCCCCACAAATTCCGGGACATGGCGCGCCCTGCACCACTCATCACACTTGTGTCACATTTTGCTAACACTGGAACTCCTTGTACTAGAACACGCACGACTGAAGGACCACGTTTCCAGCATGGAGGGTGGCCTAGAGGCCAAGATTAACGAAGGAGGTACGTTCGATCGCTAGTTTCGCTTTCTGTCGGCACTTTCCTGTCCCAATTGCCCCCCCTCAGCACCAAACATGGCAGCACTTTGGGCCTACCACCACCAAAGATGGTGGTGGATTCATACATGGGGTCATCCAACGACTCCACAAACCACATGGACCAACAAGGCTGTCAGCATCTATGGGCACCGATTGTCCGGAAGGAGATGCACTTGCATAGGCGCCACGCATGATGTTCAAGTCTCGTGGTCAGCCCAGCGAGGCCATAGCAAAGTTGCTCTCCTCTTCCGTAGTTTCGTGAACGTCAAAAGGCGTCCTGTCACCGGGTGGCGAAACAGAAGCCTCAATTTCATTTTTGTCCTTCGCCCAACGGGTAAGACAACTGCGGCTAACTCGTCTCTTCTCTACAGGCTCCAACCTCTCCCAAGGCCAGCGTCAGCTCGTCTCCCTGGCTCGCGCCATGCTGACCCCCTCTAACATTTTGGTGCTCGATGAGGCAACAGCCGCTGTCGATGTCGAGACCGATGCTCTACTCCAGGCCACCCTACGCTCGCCACTCTTCTCCAATCGCACAATCATCACTGTTGCCCACCGACTCAACACCATCCTCGACAGTGACCGTGTCGTTGTTCTTGACAAGGGTGAGGTAATTGAATTTGACTCGCCTGCCAATCTGCTTAAGAAGCAAGGTGTTTTCCACGGCCTCATGAAGCAAGCCGGCCTCGAGCAAGAGTAGGAGCATGCGGAACCGGTCCGGTCCCGGAAGGAGATTTGATTTACTTGTGTGAGGGAACCAACAAACGCGTACGGGTCCGGGTCCGTTCAAACCCGGTGGAAGGGAAGGGAACTGTACATGTCGGAAGCAAGGAAAACAAATTTGTATAGTGAATTCAAGATTTTCTCGCGTTTGACTCTCGCTCGGTTCTGCGCATAGACTCTGCAGTGAGGATGATACTTGAATGGGGATCTCATCGCCGATGTTCACAAAGCCGTGCGTCGGTGTCGCCGGTGCCACCTTGTTCCCGCCCCCCGAACGATCTAAGGGACCGACGCCCGCAGAAAAGATCAAAGCTGTTGGATCATTTGGTGGAGGGCAGAGGGAGGAATAATTAAGGCGTTCGGTCGTCAGCTGGGGAGACAGATCTCTGCGGCGTGGCTGATGAGCGGACCTGCAGGGCGAGCTGAACTGACTAGGTGCATCATCTACAGTGGGAGCGCGGCTTTCACGCCGCCTCTTGTTTTCTGCTCCGTCGGGTAATCCGGGAAGCTCCCCTCATCTTGCAGGAAAATGTATGATGGCTCATGGATTGTGAGGAAGGATTCCATCCGGGCGTTTCGAGAATACGACTGGGGCGCATGGGAGAAGAAAAAAAAAAGGCGGCCTGGAGCAAAAGGCGGTTTGGACTATTGATGCTGTACTTGGGAATGCTACGTACGCGGTGAGCCACAGCATGGGTTGCAGGATTCAAGGATGCTAGGTGACAGCCAGAGGTTGTGGAGGGCATAAAGCATCGATGCGTATGCAAGCCGCGTGCAGGCCTTGCCGGGAGCATGGCCGAGAAAGAGGCTAAACGTCATGCAGGTTGCATTCTGGACCGATTTCACGACATGACCCTCCCACTCATTCAACCCCCCTCCCTCCCTCCCTTCCCTCTCTCAGGTTGATTTGACACAGTTCCGTAGCATCAAGGGAGAGACACTTTGCAAGGCCCGACAGCGGCTGTTGGCTTTAGAGCAGGAGAGAAGTTGCTAGCGGGGCACGAGTAGAAGAATATCAAACCGGACCGTTGTAATCTATTCGTGGCGTCGATAGCTGGAAGGTAAGTTGCGCGCCATGTTGGAAGATGCGCCACGGTAAGACCTCTTGTGTCACCCACCAGCAATCCCCACCAGTGCCGATCCTTATGCTTGTTTATGTTGGGATAGAGATGGGAGGGCTTGTAAGAGATGCGGAAGAAATACTGGAGATGGAAGCAACAAGGGTAGATGAGAGAGGACATGGACACTCAATGTGAAGAAACTAGTTGATGTCTGGTTGGGTCTGATGCCCTGTAACACCCCTCACGCTGACTGGGTGAAGGGCGGAGTTTCACTCATCGGGCTTGATGTACCAGGAATATAAACAGCTTGAGCCGCAGAGATCCGGTGATGCAACACAAAATGTCAAAACGGCTCAGCACTACCCCAGATCACTCAAGCCCCGACGAAATCTCCCTGGTCTACAATGAAACACCAGCACCAGGCGTCAGCAGGTTGAAGGACTATGAGCATCGAGATAACATCCCAATTTCGTGACCCTTGGCGGTGATGGGTTTGTTTGGATGATGCTGATCTTGGAGTGTCTCTTAGGCCCCGCTTGGGAATGGATGTCAACGTTTGCAGAAATTATTCAACCCCCCAGCATCTCCTCTGAGGATGCCATGGTGGGCCTGGATGTCTGTGCTTGGTGAGGGGATGAGAGACATCCTGTCTCATACGAGAGGTTGTGATCGAATCAGCGACATGTCAAATGTGTCCATGTCCTAGATCTGGATGAGGCTAACTGATGCTGGTCAATGCTGCAGCTATAGTTCTGGTGGTGGCGCTGTGTGACGGTGATAGTGGCGCTCTGAGCGTTGCGATTGGATGCTCAGGGTGTCTGAGGCAGTGGATGAGATGGTGGGCACCTCTGACAGAGAAGGTTGAGAGGGTCCAGGCGGCTTGTCGGTCATGGCGTGAAGAGCGTTGCGACTCTGCCGCGGGGATTGGCTGCTTGTTTACTTAGAATCTGTTCCGCACACCAACTTGGCCTCCCCTGGACGACAGGAGGTAGGGTGATGATGGAGAGAATGATGCGGGTGTTGTAAATCTTGGTTGCTATAGATGGAGGCATCAACGGCTCTGCGGGGGGTGTGGGTGTCCGAGAATGGCATGTGGAAGCCAGGAATGATGTTTGAGGTGTAAAGGCGAGAGAACTATTGTAGCTGTTGGCCGAAGTTCCGACCAGGATCTACGATGGTCGAGACCCCAAAAAATTGACCTGTCTCGTTACCACACCGTCGGCGTCGATCCACGATGCCCATGTTTTCCACTGCGGATCTTTGCTGGTCAATAACGACCAGGTATGCGGTTAGCCTTCATTTCGGTAAGCCGGGCCTTGTTAATAGGCCTTGCTTCAACTGAACTCGGATATGACTTACTAGAACAAGTGATGCAGGGAGATGTCGGTCACTGATACTAATTGAAGAAACACGGAACCAGCCGAGGGATTTGTTGTGATCATGGGCAAATCCCTCCAGGATTTATCGTTGCTGACAGGGCATTCCGAAAGTAGGAGTATTCTCGTTTGGGGGGGGGGGGCTCAAAAATGGCCAGCTCCCGACCGCTTGGAACGGCGGTAACGAAGGGGTGATTGTACGGGATGATCTCGATGGCCCTGCATCTGTCGATATGACAATGAGCGTGTGGACCGACCAAGGGGAATCACAGAGGACGAGACGACCAGGGTCAGGGAGCCCGTGCAAACAGAGCCTAGCAAGCTGGACAACCTTGGGCAGAATTTCTGAGTTGGGAGGGCGAAGGTGGCTGCAAGTGATAGGCTGGGCGTTGGTTTGGAGACGTGGCTGTGTAGGAGCATGGCCGATCCACGGTTTTGAACCAGTGCCCTCCCACTACCCCAGTGTCTTGCCCTGTTGCTTGCAGGGGGGTGTTGTGCAGCTCAGAGCAATGGCGGCACACAAACATGTGACGCCATGATGGGAAGTCCACCAAGACAAGCAGGATATTTGGATTCAATGAAAGGTCCTACGGGGGCAAGGTGAGCGCTGGCTGCATATTGAAAAGGGCACGGTATACAGGGGGGTTGGTAGGAGTGCATCATTGAAGATCGTTGGCCTGTCCTGGTTTGTGATGAAAACGGTGGCAAGCGAATGATATGCACGTGGTGACATTGTGCCGACTTCCAGGACCGAGAGGAAAGTCGTCGCAACTGGGTTCCGTGGTCGGAGTGTTCAAGGCGTGGGGGTCAGGATTGTTCTGGAACTAGATGATGCGGACAGTGTCGATACAGTGTCAGCAAGGAGGGATCCCTTTGGGCAACAATGACTGGAGTTGAGCCAAAGGAAAAATGCCCAGCTGCGATAACACCACTTAACTTTTTGCTTTTGGGACGCGAGGCGACATCAAAAACGCATGATGCGGGGTTCGTGGCCGTCTCAAGACACGGAGGGAAGCGTGCGCTCTGTCCGTCCCACACTTTGTCCATGGCCAACGACTGGGCCGGAGGAGAGCGTGTACAGCGCTCTAGTGTAGTTTCCCCGAGGGATCTATAATTGCTTCTGGGCACCTGAGGGTGGCCTCATCTGTCCGTTGGATCATGTTGATGCAGGATGATGATGGCAATCATGATAGGTATGCTAAAGCATGCTTGATGAGTTCGAAATGGCAGCCGCCCATACTTTCTGGAACTGTTTCCACAGAGCTAACAAGCTTGTTTGTTTAGAGGAATCGCTTAATCAAGACAGACGAATGACCCCCTCCTCTGGAACCGGGGTGCTAGCCGGACTTTGATATTCGGCAACGGCGATAAAAATACACGAGACGTTGCTCTCCGAGCGCGCCACCGGTGGCTTTTTCTTTCTTTTTTCTTTCCTTCTGTCTGCCTCGTGCAATGCAGGACTGACCTGAGACGGTGGGAGAGTGGACCGCTATTGGTGCTAAATCAGGTCGGTGGGCTCGGGAGTGGCCTAAAGTGAGGGCGATGGTGTTCTGACACGGAGACAGAATTCCTCTGTCGCAACAGGATCCTTTCTCAGCCCGGAAATGGCAAAATCTCATGCTTTGACAGGGTGTTGTATCAAGTGGATTCCGGTCGTCGGTAATTGCGTTGCCGTTCGGGTCTCGGGCGAGAGTTGATGTTCGAGTTGATCATCTTGTGTGGATCACAAGCCGTCAACAGATTGATGTGCGCGCCTGAAAGCCGATATTTGAGTGAGTGTGGGTGTTCACACAGTACTTTGGCAGGCACAAGCCGTTCATGGGACAGACTTGGTGGCTGACGCACTGTCTAGCACATGGCCTAGTATGCGAGGGGGCTACCCAAGTCACGGCCGCGAACAAGCGCGTGCATTGCGTGCGTGCCTGTGGGTGTCTAGTGTGTGATGATGTGCGTGTGAAAGTGTGGGCGATTCCCGCTCCCTGTTGATGGTGGTGATGGGTCTGAGGTCGATGCTGTGCTAGCACGAGGCCAAGAGAGTCTTTCACGGAGCAAATGAGAGCGAGCGAGGGCAGGGGTGGCGATCCTGGGCCTTTAGCAGAGGAGGTTTCCCTCCTTCCATTCGTGCATGGTGCTTTTGTCGATGGCCAACCTGGGTGGGATTCTCCAGCAATACTGCTACGTCCTCCGTCCAATGTCTGTTGGGTGGTGCTAATGGTTGTCTACCGTCGCCGATGGGGTCTAGAGATTGACTGGTCCAGGGCGTAGTGTTTGGGACACCTGGTCCTGGCCCTGGCCCTGGTTGTGCGTGCACGCGTCGGCCAAGAAGCATGTCCCTAGCATGTCAATTCCTGGACCTTGAGCTGGAACCCCTTTGGGGTTTAGCACGACAGAGGGAAAGCGGTGGTCGATGAGCCTGGAGCTGATGATACGGAGGGCCGTCGGGATTTTGAGCTAGAGCCGACCCGGACACCGGACCTCCCGCGGTATGATGGACGAGGGAGGATCGTTTGGCTGAGTGGCTCGCCTCCAGATATGCGCCTGTCCAGTAGTTGTACGGTATGAAGGATGACTGACATGGTTTGTAGAGGCCGACCAAGGGATCCTGGCAACGCTTTTGTTCCTTTTTTTCTTCTGTCCTTTTTTCTTTCGCCCCAAACTTTCTTTTGTTCCCTGGTGAGGCAGTAAGCGGTAGTGAGCTCCGCTGACACGTAGGGGAAGTACCATCTGCTAGGGCATAACGACACATGACTGGTCACAGGACTCAACGTCGGTCTCCATTGCAGCCATCTGCCGGCACCTGGAGGCAAGGTTGTCGGGGTGGCTAGAATGGAAGGTAGGGAAAGAATGGCATGGGCACAGACATGGCAGGCACGAGCTGCGAGGGTCCATGCGGTGGGGACTGCCTTGGCCACCAGTGCATGCACATGTAGCTGGTTAGCTAAGGCGACCTGGCTACTTGGGTAGGTAGGTAGCTACCTACTATAGGTAGAGAGAGTGGCAGGGGCAGGTGAGTCCGTGCCTGCCCCAACGCGGCCCGCATGGGCCAGGAGTGCGTGGTTGGGACCGTAGTTAGTTAGGTACAGTAGCATGCAGCGCCATTGGCTCTTTTGTGGCCCAGGACAGCTTTGAATTCTGGGGGTAGTGCCAAGCATGGAAGTTGGCAGGCACTTGGGCCTGAGCCTTCCCTGGGCAGCTGTATCAACAGCTGGACCAAGCCCTGGGCCAAGCCCACTCCGGCCCGCAGCACTGGCGGCCTAAACCTAGACCAGCCACCAAGCATCGCCCTCCTCCTGGCCTCCGTCTCCGTTGCGGCCGCAAGTCATTTCTAGCAATGATCTGAGATCTCGCTTGGCAGGATGGTCAACTCTCCTCTGCATATGTGAGATGCTAACTTGAGCCATGGTGGATGGCCGGCGCTGCACCTCGACACTTTTGCCGCAAGCTGCTGGATCCTCCAGGCGCCTCAGCGCCTCATGGCCCCATGGCCCTGACCCTCCAAGTTCCTCCCTTCATTGCTCGATTACTTTATGTCTCCGTGGCTACATGACTACAAGGCACCATGACTCCATGCGCGCTCCATGCGCTCCATGCGCTCCATGCGCTCTGTGGGCTCCATGGATGATCCATCATGTAGCCTCAAGACCGATGCCCCAGGTCCAGCGGCTCAGCCCGTCAGCTTGAGATCTCTCGCACACAGGGACACATGGCAACAGCCAAAGGCAATGCCGGCCGTCCCAACCCATCGCGATTTGCTACCCTTGTACACCGTATAAGACAGTACCTGATGCACATGAGAGAGTGCTGCAATCGACGCAGCCTCTCTCCCGCCAGTGGGAACAGGCCGGGAGACAACAACTGCGCAGACCCTAACAAGATTGGCTGGCTTGTTGTCCCCTGTCTGCTTGAGGCGACAACAACTGACCACCACTTCTCCGACCTCCGAGAATGCACGATACGAGGTACAGTACCTGCCTCGTGCCTTGCCCTCTTTGGGCCTTCTGTCCACTGATTTTCGATACCTACTACCTACCTACCTAGGCACTCTGGACCCCAATTCTTTGATGGAGCCCAGGCTCCCTGTGCAAACAAGAAATGTCCGCTTGGCACCATCCCCCCGGACTCTGCCAGACGGGCACCTTTCCATTGCTGCGCGCCCGTTGCATCAAATCAGCTGCAGTCCAATTCTATGACCATCCACCTTCAACTCGTGCTGCCAAGCTACAGAAGCGGGCTTCTTCTAATGTACAAAGTACAAGCATTCTAGGACAGGCGCCCATCTCCTAAGACTGAGACCACACGGGCTTGGCTGACTGGTTCCAGACCCGTGGCCAGAAGACGTCTCAAAAGTCCCGTATCTCTGCTGTTGCAAAAGGAAAAGAAAGGCCCGCCAAATGATGCAATCCCTCTGCCTAGAGATGCAGCCAAAACCATCGACACATTGCTGGTTGGCTGGCTGGCCGCAAGGCTTGCTTCAATAGCAAGCCGAACATCGCATTCTGTCTCACCATTCTGGCCCCCGTTTCCGCCTTCCATGGTCCGCGTCCTCAGTCATGCGTGGCCTAGGATGAGCGGGTTTTGTTTCTTTTCTTTTTCTGCTTTCTTCTTTTGCGACCATTGGAGTTGGTTGTCCACATTTGCCCTCGGCCCACCCTCTCAGCCATGGTCAACGCAACCCCTGCAAAACCCTGGTCTCCGGCCTCCTCCTTACTCGATTTTGACAGGGTATCTGCCGTGCCCTGCAAACACAGATTCCCAACAGCAAGTGCAGTGCCGTGCCGTCCCTCATGTTCTCAGACGCGTGAGATGTGGCATAATTTCTCTCTTCAAGTCATTACAGATAGACAGTGGTTCTCTTTTTTTTCCAGACCCATCTGCGTGACCTGTCTTGCTGAGAACCGCTTCTTACCCTTGCTTTGTGGGGACATCGGGCGTATAAACTGCGAGGCTAACTGTGGACCTGCTGCACTCTGGCCCATCCCCCATTCACATCCACGACACCCTCCAGAGAGGTACGGAAGCCCTGTCAGCCGGCTGGGTGGATCATGGGAGGCACATCCAGGTTGAGACAGACTCGGCCTGTACTGGTCTAGTGCCTGTACCCAACCCATACTGTGCGACCATCAACTTCAAGACACTTTCTCTTCCTTTCCCCTACTTCGCTCGCCCTTGTCCTCTCTGAGCGACTTCCTCACCCGGCCACTTGACGCCTAGGCGGTAGCTGAACGTCCTTTCCTGTCGAGCTGCTGCTGTTACAACAACTGGGGTGTCTCGCGTTTGGCTCTGAGTGACAGGTATTGGACAGTGCCACTCCCCTCCTTCACCTTGTACGTACATATTACACACCAACACTGCGATCGGGAGACCCTTGTTATCATCGTTGGAGGTACACGAGTGGTCCCTGATCCCCACCGTCCCTTTCTTCGCTGCGGTTTTCATCTGGTACTCCGCCTGCTGTGCGTGCTTCTTTCGAATCAAAGCGTCCCCTGTCCTGTACCCTCAACCTAATTCATCCATCAGTCACTTAGCTGATCCCATCCTTTCCTTCTCTCTGACTGAGAAGCACCCATCCTGGTGCAGTGTGCGGCAGAGGAAGTTTTCCAGCTAGACCGCGAGAGCAGAGACAACTTCCGGTGCGGGGCCTTTGCTCGAACTGTCCCTGATCTCCTCCGCGCGCCCCCCCCCCCCCCCCCCCCCAAAAAAAAAGCCTGCAACTCTGCCAGTCTTGCAACCATACCATTTGAGCTCCCGTTCCCATTCTTAACGTCGGACGCAGTTACTCACCTCCACCTCCATATCCTCCACCGATTTGTTTCTTCAAACTCTCCCATCCACCAAACTTTGTCAACCTTCCTGCTTCTTGAGCCTCCCAACCACAGATCTCCCGGCTCTCCTCGCCATCCTGACTTGGATCAGTTTTCGAAAAGGTACTTTCCGGGCACATCAACGTTCCGGTCTAAGGCTCGTTGCCGTATCAAAATCTTCGAATTCTTTCGCTTCGTCACTTCTTTTGGACTCCTAGTCGGACATCTCTGCTCACAACCTCTCTGGATCGGAATTTTGAACAATCACATGCACTCTTGATCACAGCTACCCCGAGACATCCGACAGATATTCGTCAAGCAACCACAGGCCAAGCGGTAGACAGCTCAGCTTGCCGATGTCTCATAGTTCAAAGGAAGCCGAAAGGAACCCATCACGATCACCTTACTCTGGCACTGCCTCAGGAGATAGCTGATACGCCCCTTCGTTTGGGGATATTTTGAATCGAGTCCTGGACCCCAGTTCGGCAGACACCTAGACGCTTCTCTCTATCGGTGCGGTTCACCTCATTTGTCTAAACCCACAGCATCAGCTACCTCTGGGCTGTCTCCTCCCTCTTCTCAGGTTGGGCACTCACCTACCTGAGACCAATCTAGAACGCCTTGAAGCCTGCCCTCCATCTGGCGGAAACTTTCAATTTCAACTGGGCTGAGATACTGATATCTGGACCGGCATCCGCCACCACCTCCGGCAACACTCATAGTTCTCCGCGGTGGATGCGCCGTCACTTGAATATTTTCTGTATCACCAGGAAAGCCTCGGTGATTTACTGATTCCTACGACCTGAATCTTGAGGCTCTGAGCTCGAAATTTCCTTCCAAGATCATACCAATACATTGGCATTACAGATTCCGACATGCGCTAGGCTCTGAACCGTTTTCAGTTGAGCCGATTTATCATACCTTCTGACTCGGGAATATCATTTCTCTATCTTGTCAACCGACTCATTTTCAAATTCCCACTGCAAACCACGATCTAACCTGCATGAATTGTGAGCAACCTCCCCCACCTATTAACTAGTTCTAGGCCATAGCTTCCTCACTAAACTTAGTTGTCTAACTGGCATTAGGTTTATATTGTATTGGTCCACTTTTGTCCCGAACCTCAACTCCGTCGATTTGATCAATCTCTGTTACGAGTGGCAGCTTTACTATCGAATCTCCGCCGAGTGCATCCCTTTTTACGATCATATTTTGAAGGCCACATCCGATAGAAGACTTTGCTTGTTCACATCACGAAGTAGTAGCTTGTAGAATCCACCATGGTTAGGGATTGGCAGAGGGACTCGTTCCCTCGTCATCATCAATATCTTCCGGAGCGATTTGGCCCCGAGGGACTTGATGATGCTCGTTTCACGGAGACGCAAGACATTCACCGTCGACAACCTCCAATGGTAGGTGCATGTCCAAGGACCGAAAGATCAGCCACTAATGGGGGCTTCGAATAGCAAATTGATGAGGCTTTGCGTCAACACTGCAGCATCTCCGCAAAGCGATATTTCGTTGCTGTCATTATGGATGATGGGAGCCCGATGACTTTCTCAGGGCCTGGTACGGCAAGGCTTGACAGTGATGTTGTAAGGCAGTTTTTCGATCTCGACAGGTATCAAAGGGTGATGGAGCGTCTGGATTCCGGTCGGTACAAGCCCCCTAGTGCTCTTAAACGTAGCCACTGACTGCTGTTTAGGAGCGAGCCCTGTCTTTGATGACTCATTTGGGCTTGATGGTAGCCTTTATAAGCAAACTATGGATTTTCCGAGGAACCGAATGATGGATCGCCGACGTATGTCGAACTTCGATGAGTGGGATGCGCCTGGACGCCAGGGTCGAAAAAGACCCCGAGCCCGACACCCAGTAAATGACGACGACGACGTTCCTATGGCCGTCTCAACCACTCGCCGGGGTATTAAAATTGGCAGCTCCCAGGATGTATGGAACTTTTACGAACAACGATTCAAGAACTGCCAGCAGACGGCGTGCAAGCTCATTGCCAAGGCTTGGGTTAAAGCTGTCGAGCCGAAGAAGCAGTCAACTCATCCTTACACAGGAAGTGACGAGAAAGCACCAGACTGGTGGCCGAAACCATGGGGTCCAACAAAGGAGGATAAAGTTCGACACAAGGAGCCCGATCATCTGTATAAACGAGGTGAGAGTTCAGTGTCACATCTCGTTGGCGAAGCTAACCAGGTTGTAGAACGTGTCCATTTGCTGAACCACATCCTGAGAATGATTGTGGAGCCAAACCACAAGCAGCATCCCGACATTCAAAAGTTGAATCTCAATGTCAAGAAGCTTGAAGAAATTACGATTGAGGCCTTGTCCGGCTTCTTTGCGGACAAAGAAAACCCGGCGAATGCCAAGAAGCGACCCTACTTGAATGAAATCTTCAAGGTGGCTAAGCAGGAAGAGAGATTCAAGAATGAAGAGATTGGTTAGTTGTCGTACTCCATGTTGCTTGTGGTCACGCACTAATGACTGTCTAGATGGAACCACCGAAGTATACGTAATGGCGGAGGATAAGATTCCTGAGACATACACATCAGAAAACGACGATGGCTCTATCACCAAGGATGAAGATGATCAAGACATTTCTGCATCAAAACTGTCAACTGTTCAAGGCCTGATGCCAACCCCAACTCAAGACCATGCCTCGAATGCAGCCTTGCATGGAACGCCATTTCTTGGGGATTTGCCAGTGAGAGGAACCCAGTATCCTCAATCTATGATCCCCGAAATTACACCTGAACAGCACGGGTTTGTGGAAGGAAATGCAATTTCCGTCAACGGCCAACCGGCGGTCCACCCGACAGGCGGAAGTCTCACTCTGGATATTGGCGTTACGACTCCCCAGGACTCGAGCCGACGACCATCCATTTTTAGTCCTCCGAGCGATTACACGGGGCAAAACGGCACGAACCTGTATACACAACAGTGGCAACCTGGCTCAACTGCACCAAACACGTCGTCCATGTACACATTCACCCAGCAGCCAACTAATCCATCTGCCACGACGTTTGTGAGCCCTGCTGTTCCGATGAATCAAAG
Organism: Aquanectria penicillioides; assembly: GCA_003415625.1. NCBI lineage: Eukaryota > Fungi > Ascomycota > Sordariomycetes > Hypocreales > Nectriaceae > Aquanectria > Aquanectria penicillioides. The sequence continues at coordinate 1,265,163 of PYIU01000003.1, forward strand.
TCCACAGTACATGGGGACCTCATTCGAAAGCCTTTCTCGTGGCTATGATCCAACCCAAACCTCGATGTTTCGAGCCGGAGGCGTGCCACAGCAACAAGTGCATCCCTCTCCTGGGTACAACTACTTATCCCACGACAATAGAGGGCTTTCAGGAGTCAAGGTTGACCCCGTCTCTCGAAACTCGATGCATTAGTCCGGACTAGTCGAAGTCAGCATCTTGGCACCGGCGACCTATCGTGTCTCCCCTGCTTCATTTATAATGTCCATATAGATTACGCATGATGACGATTTGGCCTGGTTCACACAGTACAGGTCCTCCCCTTTTTTTTTCTTTTTTCTTCACGGAAAGAAAACCATGACGATTTCGCTCTCGCTTTCGTCGATACATTTTGTTGCAATTCTCGGCACGGTGGCTCAGCTTGATTTTTCAAACGGCGGACTATGTTGCCATTCATGCTCGATACCTGAATGATTGAATTTTTCAACACAACTGGCGGCTTCATTGAATTTCACTATGCGGATGGCGCTCGAGTGAATGTTTCATATTTGAGGGCGGTTTTGATCTCCATCTTGAGACACGATTTACGACGATATCTCGTAAGGCCATCTCATCATTGTTGCGTTAATGGTGGCCTCAAAACTCTTTCGATCTGGCGATTTATGCTGTTCTCTTTATCGTTTCTTATGGATAAATGGGGAATTTGCCTCTAGGTGGTATTCTGGTTTCAATCTTTTTGGCGGTAGCGGGCGGCTTCTGTCTTTGCGTCTTGTCGGCATTTTAAGCCGAATGGCATGATACCAGACCGCAAGCGAGGCTCTGATGTAATGGCGGTCATGCTTTCCGCAGCGCATGCACACACATAAACGCACATGTACACATTCCTCTGGAGTTTCTATACCGAATAGGCGTGGTCTCATTGATTCAACAAATGCCACTGCGACTTCAGCCTTCTCAAGCGAGAGGTCACGGCTATTAGGCCGATGCTCTATCGAAACTTGGAGCAGACAGAACTGAGAATTTCTCGTTGCCCATTCCAAGTCTACTTGATTTTGCTTGTTTATTTTTCTTTGGTGTGCAAAGTAGTATTTTCCCTTGTTGTTGGCTTTGGCCCCTCTCCTTGTTCAACTTCGTCATCCCTTGACAGGAGACTTGGTGAGGTTCGCTCTGTCATTGTGCTCTTTGAGAGGAGCAGGTATGGACGAGTATGGGATGCTCAGGCTAGGGCGGGTTAGGAGTTGATACGATGCGAGTGGCAAAGGGATACAAAGTTGGTGAAAAGGGAGTGAGGGCGTTGGGCCACTGTCAGGAACATTGTCCCATGGGTCGGGGGTTTATTAGGGACAGGTGCAAATTCAGGAGTTGCAGCCCTCTGTGAGGATGGTACATGGGGAAGATGGACATATGGAAACAAACAACAGACAAATCAACAGACAGATAGGCTCGATAGGACCTAATTGTGAGCAATTGTGCACGACACGCTTCGCACCGACCCCATGGGAAACAACAATATGTGCGTATTGCGAGCTTGAAAAGGATCGGACCACGCACGCATGCAGATAAAGACAGGATTCGACGTGGACGGTTTTGCATGTGATATGCTTGTCAACTAGCAAGCCATCATATTACGGCTTGGTTAACGAATAACACTGAATTCACGACATGTTGAGAAGGTGTGCCAAAAGCTCGTTTGAATTCCTGTACTATCGTACTGCACCTTCGATCAGGTCATGTCCCCTCATCTTCGGTACAAATCCATCCATCCACCAACGCCGAGCTACTAAACTTACTCAAGCTGAAAACATCGCCCCATGTCTGTACCAGAGAAAAACTTCAGGGTGATGAAGGATATTGGCATAATCACCTCAAGACATCCTAGATAGTCTCATCAGAGGTTCAAAAACACGTTGCTCCACTAAACGGAAGAGGAGTTTGTAAAAACAGACAGAAAAAAGAGTAAAAAAAAAAAGACCCCCTCACACCACTGGTTAAAAACGCAATACAATTCCGCAAACTCCCAGGAAGTGTCGACGGCCAGATTAAATAGGGTATAGCTCAAAGTGATTGGGATGCCGCCACTAGAGTGAAAGTGGCCAGCTCGGGCATTGGTTCCTAGCTCGAGCCGGGAGCGACAGCGTTCTCCTCCTTGGGCTGAGGTGGCTCCAGGCCAGCGTTTTGAGCCACTCGCTTCCAAGTTTCGAGCTCTCTGTATAGCCGCTCACATTCTTGCTTCAGCTTGTCATTAGACGCGCTCAGCTCTGTGATGGCCTGCTCGGTAAGCAATTTCTCAAGGGTCCATTTCTCAATGTTTTGTTGCTCATTCTCTTTAAGCTGAGAAATGAAACTTACGGCCCGTTGTAAAATGGATCCCTTGTTTTTCTCGCAGCCAGGCACAATCTTGGCGAGTTCATTGATGCCTTCATTGATAGTTTCACGACGACGGCGCTCGACTGATGACATGTTAGTGTGAGTCGGTGACGTGAGGCTTAGGATGATATTGGTGGACAACTTACCCTCCTTGTGATTATCCTTTCTCATTTTGTGCCATTCCTCAGAACCGACCGTGGGCTTCGGGTTAGGGGCAGAGGTGGCATAACGAGGTGGTGCATGTTGGACCCCATTTGGAGGCGTCTGTTGGTGTTGCTGGGGAGCAACTTGAGGAGGTTCGAGGATGGCCTCTGGCGGCGGGGGAACGTCGACCGGGTTAAATGAGGTGTCGTGAGTGTGATCGGGTTCTGGGTTTGCTTGGGCCGCAAACTGTTCTTCTGTCGATGGCGGGACATGAAGGGTCGGATACATACCAAGGGCGGCCTGGGCGGTGCTGGTAGCACTGGCTGGATCAGGGCCCTCGGGGTGCTCAGCTTGGGCTGCCTGTTGGAGGGCATTGAAGTCGGCGACGCTGACGCCGGTAGCTGTTTGGCTATCGATGGCGCTGTCGATAAAGGATGTGTCGGTCATGTGGGCGGCTGGCGCAGGGCGCTTGTTTCGAGAGAGGCCGGGGCTGTTGGAATCTCGCTTTCGCTTCTGACCGGGTGAGCCGGTTAAGCTGGAGAGATCGGGCTGTTCGGTAAGAATTGCCTCAGCCATGGTTTAGACGTCAAGAGGCAATAATGGCAGGAAGCAAAGATAAAGAGAATCCGAGAAGGGGTTGGTTGATCAGATGGCCGCGAAGGCGTGTGCCGGAGGTTTCAAAGCCGGACACAGGGCGAAACGATGTCGAGGCCACGGATGAGAGACGTAGACGATCGGTGCCAAATCTGAATGAGGGCAGGGGTGTTAGAATGGGGCTTCTGAAAACAAAGGAAGGGCATGAGAATATTGTGCTGACAAGCTCAGACAGCGGGCGGAGGAGTCGTGGCAGGCCTCATGAAGTCGAAGGCATGGAGCTGACTGAGCTAACGGCTAAATAGCCAACTATGTGAAGGACAGAAACCGCCTGGTGAAGGAGCTGGGCTCGAGGAAGCACTGGCTCTGATGCAGGCTTAGGGGACGCTGTGAGGGAGGTGGGATGGTGCGTGATGTGTGTATGAGAGTGAAAGCGGGGTGGGCACGGCATGAAGCTATCGCGTCTCACTTGAAGACTGAGTTGTCACGATCGCGATCACGGTGGCTGGATTGCAGAGTGAGGAAGAAGAAAAAGACGAAGCTGGTTGGGTACGAAGTAGGGTGATTCAGTCACTTGAGCTGGGATGAGAGGCAAAAGACGAGGCTGGGAGCCTGCTCAGCTAAAATGGCGATGCATCGCAAGAGGGTTCGAGCGAGACTCTGCGAGACTTCCCAAGGCCGGCGCGCAAGGCGATGCGGCGGGGAAGGTGGATTTGAAAAGGACAGAGTTTGCCATCAGAGTCGCTTGACTGGCGATGGCAAGTGCATCGGGTAGGAGGGGGATTTTGCGCGAAATCAAGAATCATGACAACGAGCATTTGTGTAGAGCAACACGACGACGATGATGTGCATACGGAACCGACATACCTCCCAGATCATGTGCTCTGGCGCCGGGTCCGGGGCCTCCAGATCACGAGTTTCTATCGTCTCACGTGTTTAACGTGATCAACCTCGTGATATCGCGCGGGTGTAGATGGGAGTAAGTGGCGGGCGGGGGATCGCGTCGACAAACCAAGCCAAAAAGTCCCGGAAAAAAAAGAAATAATAAAAATTAACGCGTCCAGAAGTGAAGCGCGACGGATGAGGAGGTCTTTATGTTATCAGGGGGTAGTGGTTGCGTGAGAGGGAATGCCTCTTTGGCGGAGAGGCGAGAGTCGAACTGGGCGCAGGCCTCTGGAGCGCGCTGGGGGGGGAGTACTCAAGTCACGCGGCAGAGCGGCGGAGGGAAGGAGTGAACACGTGAAAAGGAGGCTGCCTCCTAACATAAATATGCGGGCGGCGTGAATATGGCCTGGGGGTGCGCAGGGTATGGTGCCTGAGGCGCTGAGGCCGCGATTTGTTTCTGACCAATCACGATGCGCATGCTTCCCACATCCTCCATGGGGTGGCAGCAGCAATTCTCGGCAGGCGCATAGGAGAAACGAGGGGCAGCGGGATGCCACATTAGTTGAGATGGTGAACAGAGATCAGGAAGGGACCAAAAAAAAAAAAAAAGAGCTAGCGACGGGATCTTGCAAAAGGCGTCATACGGGCATGAAACAAGAGCAAACTACAATACTGACGGCTGGATAGAAATGGGGGCCTTTATGAAGCCCCAAAGGACATTTAACTCGCCGCGACCATTTGCAACTTAGTCGCGCCTGCGCCCGCGTAAGACAGAGCGCGTCGACAGTCAACCAGCGATGAGGCTATCGAGCATACCTGGACCACGAGGTATCTGCAGACTTGCCAAAAGAAAAGAGAGCCGAAAAATAAAAAAACAAGGTAGTAGATCAAAAGGAGAAGGAAGCAGAAGAGGTCGAAAGAAAAAAAAATGATAACAATGCCAATATTAGGACACTTTGCGCCCATACCTGTATTACCGTTGCCACACACTTCAACGAGTCCTAGCACATTCGCAGGCAGCCAGAACCACCGCGCATGGTGCCCGGGCCCAGGTACAAACACACATACGGATACATGCTCGCCCAACCAGCTGCAACCGGCATCCCCAGAATTACCCGGACCTCTGCATGCATAACGCCATGTAGGGCGTGCCCAGTGCTTGACTCAGCTCGGCCTCAGGAACCCTGACGGTCAGATAAGTTGTTGCTGACTGCACAGGAAGCACAGCAAACTGCTCCTCAACATACCGTCCACTGCTGCCAGTATGATCCCCCACCACACCCATCCATGCCATGTTAGACCATTCCCCGGCCGGCGTCGCAATCACCTGATCCAGCCAGCGGCATCACTTGACGCCTGTGAAGTGAAACAGGCTGCGCCCCTCGGTCGAGTCCTGGCCCCAAGGCAAGGCTACCGGGGACAAAGGTGGGCTCGTCTGACTCGACGGGAATGTGCATCAGACACCCGAGCAATCCGCACCACGAGATGCCCTGTCTGTTGGAGGTGGACCGGGGACACAGCATGTCTATACTATGTACTTCAGACTCGCGCACCCACATTCACCCACACTCACTCGCACACACACAGACGACGTCCAGCCTCAGCTTGGCTCCGCTAAGCACCACTGAGTGACTCCATTGCACACCACAGATGGATAGCTACCCATGCGGGTGGGGTCAGCTAGACCCAAAAGACGAGCCCGAGGCAAACCACAGCCAACCCAGCGCCTACCATTCAACCAACGGTTTGCGGGACGGGAAGATGCGATAGATGACTCTACGTGGCAACCAACGGCACGAGCGGTGCTGTGTATGTGCCATGTACTAGAGGTATCGGTCGCTGATAAGGCATCTTGGTCTTCATTCGTCGCAAAGTCCGTTTGCTTGCCTCTCATGCTGCACCCACCCGAACACCCAAAGAAGCAGCGTGTGAGAGTGAAGGGTGGAGTCTGGAAACCGAACCCACAAGCGCTGCTTCAGCTCCCAGGATGTAGCGAGCAGGTATGGTACCTATGTACACCAGCGGGAGCGGCGCTGTTTGCTCAGGCTGTCGCAAATGCAACAGCACATAGGTAGCCATGGACCCCCAGACAAGGATTCAACTAGGTAGGTCTGTTATGTGCAAATACCTACCTAGACTCACCTATTTTCTGTGTGATCCTAATACCGGTATTGGGTGCCCCTCTATTACGCCAATTTTGCCAATTTACCTTTACTGAAGTGGTCATGATGCATTACCTCGTGGTGCGGAGTATCTAGGCACAGTGCGGAGTACCTACCTACCTACCTACCTACCTACCTGGGTAGGTGCATTACCTTGTGCCATCGTAGCGTAGCGCAGGTTAATCCGGCGGGCGGGCCATTGGGGTACGTACCTTGGCCCTACCACAATCACCTCACGATAACGTCAAGTGTGATTCCTATCATCGGGGTCGGTCAACTCTCAACCTCCAACCTCCAACCTGCCGCCTCCGCTGGCGCTCCATGTCCCAAGCCTCTCTTCCGACCTGCCACTTCCCCGTGTAGGAATATACCATTTCATCATGGCGGACCACGAGTTCTCCACCATCAAACACAACGATCATCTGCTGCTTGTATGTGTCCAATTCCCACCGATGCCCAACCCATGCTCTGCCACGCTATGCCATGCCGTCTTCAAACCCAAGTCCTAGGCCACAATCTAATGCACACCGTCGTCTTCCAGGATCAACCCCTCCTCCGCCTTCCCTCCGAGCTCCTCCGTAAAAACTTCCGTTCTGCCCACTTCACCATCGAAAAGGACACCACCGCCCTCAAAACCCTTCTCAAGGATTCGGCAACCTCTGCAGTCTCTGGCCGTGCCTCCCAGCAGGATGTCCTCCGAAACCTCGATGCCATGATCGCCCGCATGCGCGGTGTCAAGCGTAAGCTCGCCGTCTGCGCAGAGGAGGAGTCTCGCCTCCACACCCAGTCTGCTGCCCGCATCGCCCACCTCGACGAGCTGTACGCAATGTCCACCGTCGACGACGTCAAGTACGAGGCTTGGAGCCGAAAACGACTGGATCGCCTCTTGGCAGATTATCTGCTGCGCCATGGGTACAATGAAAGTGCAAAGGAGCTGGCGCAGCAGCGGGGGATGGAGAACTTGGTTGACATGGATACCTTTGTGGCTATGAGCCGGATTCGGGATGCCCTCAAACAGGGCAGTGTCACTGAGGCTCTGGCCTGGTGCACTGAGAATAAGAAGGAGCTTCGAAAGATGGAGGCATGTCTTTGGTATACTCTGCTCCCCTCTTCCCACGGCGCACTAACCGAGTATCCTAGAGCAAACTCGAGTTCATGCTCCGCTTCCAGCAGTATATCGAATTGGTCCGCACCCAGTCTTCGACTAAGCTTACCGAGGCCATCACCCACGCCAAGAAGCATCTCATCCCTTACCGTGCCACCTTCCCCCGCGAGGTTCAACAAGCGTGCGGTCTTCTCGCTTTCCCTCCGAGCTCCCCGGCCTCGGCCGCTTATGCCGACCTTTACAAGCCGTCCCGTTGGGCCGATCTAGCTAACATCTTCACGACCACCCACAACAGCCTTCTTGCCCTTCCCGCCGTACCACTTCTCCACGTTGCCCTTTCGTCGGGTCTCTCCGCTCTCAAAACCCCTGCTTGCCATGCCCATTCGTTACCTAACGACCAGGATCCTGGATCCTCGGACCCAGCTGCCGCCGCAGCCTCAACTCTTACACACGGCGTCTGCCCCATCTGCTCAACCGAGCTCAATGAACTGGCTCGCAATGTTCCCTACGCTCACCATACCAAGAGTCATGTCGAATACGACCTACGTCTCCTCCCTAACGGTTGCGTGTACGGCAAGGATCGCCTCGAGACTCAAGCCAAGAAGGGCGGGCTGCCTGCAGGCCAAGTCAAGGATCTGCGTACTGGCGAAGTTTTCTCCGTCGATTCCCTCAAGAAGGTTTTCATCACATAATGCATGCCGTATGAATTTCCCTGCCTCGAAGCAGAAGAATCAATAAGGTGCAAGAATGCCTTTTGCCGTACAAGCTGGACTTGCCATGTCAGATATAGCATGGAGGACATTGTTCTCAATGTTGGGACAACTACGATTAGTTTGGACAGAATGCATAGTCTCGTCCACTTTTATTATTACGATGGGAATTGGCGTTTGAAAGGCAACCAGAGACAAATGGCGTCAATGGAGTTTCATAGAGTATTATCATGCCACACAATAGGTATGCCAGCGATGTTATAAAACAACCCCACCATTAAACATCTGATGAAGACACCAATGCTGTCATGTCCATTTTGGGTCCGCGGTAAAAAGGCATTCATCACGCAAGTGACGAGGAGGGGACGTGAGCTTTGAGTTCCGCACACCAAGGGACTTCATAGAGTTCCGTTGTGCTATGGACCATACAATACATAGTGGCACCAACACCACCCATTCATTTACCTACCCCCCCCCCCCCCCCAGATTTGTTTCCCTTCACCCGCCCTGAATTGAACCGTGCCTTTCCTTCCCAATGCCAGAAACAAAAGACGACAAGACCGATGGGAAACATGAATCGCAAAAGAAACTTGTTGGGAACTGAAAATGCATTCCCCCTACTCTCCCTCCCCTCCCAACTAATACAAAAAAGACCAGGAAGACTCTGTTCCAGGATTCTTATATTGTTCGGTATAACTCGAGAATGTCCGCCTCGAATAGAGAAGCGCACGTCCATCTGTGTTTTTTTTTTTTTTGTTTCCCTCATTGCCAATCCCGAGGCAGGATCACGACATGTGAAGAGAAGAGTGAAACTAATGAAAAAAAAAAAAAGTAACCTCAAGCATCGAGTACTTGAATTCTCCATCGTGTTAGAGCCCAGTTTCGGTTGTTGGTATGTATATATGATGGCGAGTAAGGACTGGTGTTTAGGGCGAGTAAGAGATATATGTTTTTAAGAGTCAGGCCAAATGGAAATGGAAGGATCAGAGTAGTCATTAATAACTTGGGTATTTTTGTTTCAGAAAAGATCTGAGTTATCATAGGGAGCATAGCCGATGTCCAAGAGGGAAGCAGTCAGTTCCTCCATTACCGGTTGTTCCCCGCAAAGGCAAAGTTACCGAACACGCCACCACCGCCTCCGGGAGTCATGGGTCCGGTGTTGGTGATGCCATTGGTGTTGTGGCCTTGTGTTGCAGGCGTGGTAGCGAGGCCAACGTTGGTGGTATTCGGGGTGCTAGGGGCACCGTTCTGCCCGTTGGAGCCTTCTCCCTGGTTCATCATGGACGTCATCATGAGGTTGGCGTCAGGAAAGCCCAAACCCCACACCTTACCAACATGCTCATCGGGGATATCACCACTGAAGATCTTGTCCCTCATCTGGAAAAAGACCTTACCGGTGAGGAGGGAGTCGGAGCCAGCCTGGTGAGCAGAGCCCACCCGCTTGATCTTGAGCGTCTCGGCAATGTTCTCAAGGCCAGACTTGTGCTCGAACTTTTGCAGGATCTCAGCACTGCTGGGATCACCAGGAGTGAGCAGACCCGAGTTGTGAAGCTTGATGGCATGCTTCATCAAGTGCTTCACGTCGTAGGTGGTGGGGAAGTAGAGTTTCATCTTGTGGTCAAAGTCGACCTCGTCGTTAGGGAGGGGCATGCAGATGAGAAGCTTGGTGAGGTAGCCAAAGTCGTAACCACCGTGGAAAGAGATCCATCGGACATTATCAAAGCACACGAGACCGGAGGGAATTAGGAGGGAGGCGAATTCGTGAGGGTCGATACCGTCACGCTCAAGAAGGTTGAAGTCAATGCCCGCCTGCTGGAGGGACTCGATCGATTTCTCGCTGTACATGTCGTCCTTGAGGGCGAACTTGAAGTTGAACTGCCAGGAGCAGGGGAAGGGGCCTTGGTTGGCGGTTCTTCGCGCAGCCATGCCTAGTTCGGGGCCGTTTGTTGTGGGTCGTGGGGGAGGAGTCTCGCCGTCCTCGTTGAAGAGAGTAAGGCCGATTTGGATAACTTTGAGCATATCGACGTTTGTTCGTAGGCATTGATAGTGATAATCGCTCTTCCCTCGGAAGCCACCCATTGGTCTCGAAACAACACCAGGGAATTCAGTATCCTTTTTGCGACGACGTCATTAGCGGAACTCGTGATGGTGATGCTGCACCCGCGTCTGTCTCCCTTACCATGGCAATATACGGGTATTTCTCCACCAGATCTCGCAAGACGGCCATTTCCTCGTGCAGGTTGTGCTTCCACACCTCTCGTATCCGGCCCTTGTTAGGGTGCGCTCTCATCGTAGGGTGGTCCATTAACACGTTGTGTTGCACCTGGCCTCCATGCTGAGGTTGTTGTAGTCCGCCACCGGGGCCATGCGCGAAGCCCATGCGAGCGCTTTGGCTGCCAAAGCCCGAATCTGCGAAACCACCGGCACCACCATTGAGGCCAGCGCCACCAAAGGCGTTGCTGTTAGCGCCGGAGAAGGGACTGATCTGAGCGTTTGCATTGAGGTACTGGTTGGCGCCCAGGTGGCCGCCCTGGGGTTGTCCGTGGGAGGGAAACCCGCCGCCCTGGTGATAGGGCGCGGTGACGGCAGGCCCGCCGCCGAAGCCACGAAGTTGTGGCGGCATAGGATACTCGTAGGGGTAGAAGCCCAGGCAGGGTCGGGGACGTAAGGCGGAGGAGGACTTGGGGGGTAATCGAAGCCGGCGAGAAGGTGTAGCTGGTGTTGAAGGTAGAAGTGGGCTGGCGGTCTAGGCGGTCTCTAACGCGACGAAGGGAAGGGATATGTGGTGTTTCGACGGCCGCGACGGTTGCTCATTGAGATGGCGACGTTCGTGTGTGGGCGCTCCGCAAGGTCGAGGACAGACCGGCCGGGTGGGCGGTTCGGTGCGGCGCGCTGCGGTGTCGGCGTCGGGAGGATTCCAGTCCAACTGTGCGGGAGGACGAAAGGGAGATGGTTAAGATGCAGGGACCGTAGAAATACACGCGGGGCGCGGGGAGACCGGGGGGTTGCTCGGATAGCAGCGGGCTCCTGGGACGAGAGGCGAGATGGGGTTGTGCGGTGGCTAAGGAGATGTTCGTCGTAAAAAGCTTCGGGCGCTTTGGATGTGGGTTGCAAAAGGCGATGTGGATTGATACCGTATGCTTTCTGCCCAGAGACTGGAGCCCAGGAGAGACTCCCGGATCGATGCAGTGCGCTGTGAGGGCGCCGTGGCCCGTGCGCAGGTCGGTTCGGAAAGTTGGGCTATCTTTGTTCCGGCCCAGAGACAGCTTGAGGGAGCAACCAGATGCTAGAAGAAGGTACGTACCGGCCAACCTTAGTCAGGGCCGATCGAATTGCCTCGCTTTCCATTCGCCCATTCTCTTGTCTGGTCAGTCTGCTGCTCGCCACACTCAACCACCAGCCCGCGAATCCCTTCAAGATGCTTCCCACCGTGTACGTCCGCCTCCTCGCCGCCATTGCCCTCGACCTCTGCACCTTATGAGGACGCAATGGCCCAATTGGACTCCCGTCGCTAACCTCCAGTCCACAGAGTGCTGCGAGCCGCCGCCCGCGGGCCCAAGCCCAACATCACCGGCTTCAACATGCGGGCCTTCCAGGAATCCACCGGCCAGCCCCGATACGACCCTTGGGAGCGAGCGTTCGTCACCCCCGTCTTAGATTTGACACCCGACTCTGAATATCTCCTGGTATACTGACCCCTTATCCCCCCGCAGTGAGGCCTGGCGATACACGGGCACTTTCTCCCGATGGAACCGCTTCAAGGGTGGCTTCCCTGGACTGGGCATCGCCACCGTCGCCTTTGCCGGATACTGCGCCTACGAGCACTTCTTCCTCGAGGATGAGCACCACCACGGCGAGGAGCACCACTAAGCTCATGTTGGGTCGAGCGACTTTTGTATGACGCGGATGAGATAGGACGGGAGGAAACCTGCACCCACGAGGGAAAAGATGGTTCGATGAGAGATAGAACGTGCGGTGTGTACATATACTCTTGCGCGCGCCGAGAAAGGTGAACTTTTTCTTGCTACTCGGGCTACGGAATCGGCCAATAAAAAGAAGTTCAAATCAATGCGAGATGAATCGTGAGGAGGGATAATGGCTGAGGTCCTCCAAGTGATCAAATACGGCAGAACGAATTGCCTCTGCCGAGTTCGTGCATTCCACACTCCATCAGACTGCAAACCGTGAGCTAGACATGCAGCGCTATCAATACTGGGTCGAATGCCGTTGCTCTCATTTCTGATGTTCTGCTGAACGAACCAAAATTCGTGACCTAGTTAGTACTTATCGTCACAACTGGCAAAAAATAAACGTTTATATAGGAATAGCCCGATGCGGGGTCGAACCCGCAACCTTGAGATCGCGTACTCGTAAGAGTCTCACGCTCTACCGATTGAGCTAACCGGGCTCAATCTGTGATCGTTTCTGATGGGTTCCAAGCGCCAACAACAGGGATCTTGAACCTGACGCCGTTCATGCACCCCTAACCACCTCCGCTTGGGAAGGAGAGGATGTATCAAGATATCGATGTTATTCTGTCATCTGGTAGGTGTCTGAGTATGCTAATCCGGGAGTTTCCACTCCTCTATTTGCGGAGGATGTAAAACAGTGTTCCTTGGAGTAGAAAAAAAAATGGGAAAAAGAATGGTATCAAATGCTCATAACGCCGCCAGCATAGGTCCCTATGCCCCCGTCCAAAAACACCGAGCATGAAAGAAGACATAGCCCAAAAGTACCACCCAGTGTTGAAAACCCAAATAAGCACAAATGCCTCACAGCGCTATGCCATTCGCGGCGTCTAAAGCGTCTTCAACTACGGTTTCTAACTCCTGGACTCTTACCTTGAGTCCTCTGTTTTCATCTTTAAGGAGATTCACTGTATCCCAGGCCACACTGACATCCTGTCCCTGACAGTTGCCACAGCTGCCGGGTCCAACCGACAGATCATCATCCTTCATCATCTCATTGGGGCATGGCTTGAGCATCTTTTGTAAAGTTGATGCCGCCTGAGGGTTGCTACTTCCGCTGGGTCGCGGCAGCTCTAGCATCATTGGCTTTTGTTGAGGAGTGGGCGTTGACAGAGGGCTTGTTTCCGACATGCTTGTGGCGATGGTCGGACTTCGAGATCGAGAGAAGATACTGGCCTCATCGATGCTATCCTCGTCCGTATCGTCGGATTTGGCAGTCGCGGTGCTTTTGCGCCAGTTCCGCTTCTGACGATCCTCGTCGACGCCCAAATCCTCAGACACCGTGGATGCCTTCGAAGACAGCACGCCCCTTTCACGCGCAGCTTGCTCTTCTGCTCGCTCCTCTGTTTGCTCTTCTGCTCGCTCCTCTGCTCGCTCCGCTTGTTCTTCGGCTCGCGCCCTTTTTTCTTGGGCTAGTTCTTGTAATAACGAGGCCATAACTTCTTCTCGCTCGAAAGCCTTGCAAGCCATCTCCTCGAGCTGCATTTTCAAGTGCTGAACGCGTATCACCACCTCGTCCTTCTCCTCATCCTGAACTTCGCGTTCCGCTTTCAGTTCGTGATATTCAATAGTACGTTGCTGATATGCTGTTTGGAACTTTTTCAGCAGCCCAAACGCGTTCATCTGGAGGTTCTTAAACGAAGCTGGCGAAAACGCGGATCCATCGGAGGGACTTCGGCCAGGGAGGATAGCAGACTCAATGTCGAGACTCATGAGTTCGTCTTCAGGCACGGAAGCGGGAAGCTTAGATTCGTCCTTGGTGCTAGAGAGGGCCGAGGTGAAGAAGCCGAAGCGAGAGATTCCACCGGGGGTGCTGCGCCTTCTAGAGGGGTCCGAGGCAACATAAGACGCCGGTGACTCGGAAGATATGCTTGCGCGCGAGAACCACCGGGTGAGAGGGCTGCTGTCTGAGCCGCCAGAGGCCGAGGATGGGGAGGTCATGGTCAGCGAGTTGTAGCCGCGCGTCCTCCTGTCGCCGGTGAAAGCCATGTCAAAAGAGCGAAACCGCCTGTGGTTTGCTCGGGATTGGTGATTCGCAGTGGAATTCGCAGGGTGGAATTCGTGATCTTCGGTGCCGTCTGCAAACGAGACGGAGTTGCGCAAAGGAGACCGGACCTTTGGAGAGCCCGGGTCTGCATAGAGGCTCGAGGGTTTTGGGGATGCCCGAGGCGATAGTGTGAGGTGGGGAGGCCGAGATGAAGTCGGCGAGGCGGGGGACGCCGCAGTGCCGGAGCTCAATGCATAAAGACTCGAGGTCGAACTCGATGTTGAGAGGGGACAAATCGTTTCTGTTTCTCCTTGAAGGTGCTGGGATCCAGTAATGGACGATGGGCGCCCGGCAGCAGGGCTAGGGGCAGCAGGACCGGTCACAGATAGAGAGGCAACGGCGGCAGAGCCAGGGGCCGAGGGACGAGAAAGGCAGTCGAGACGTAGTTCGAGCCCCTGGCCGGGCGAGGGACGGGAGTCTAGCATGATGGACTAATGTTTCCAAGCAAGCTAGGGTGGACCGTGGGACCGTTTTGGGGAGAGCGACGATGGGGAGATCCACGACGGCGGAGATGACGGAGGACAAGGGGGGGGTGGATTTGGTGGATGCTCTAGGTGGGAAATGCGACCCGGGAGCGGAAAGCGAGGGGGAGGGAGGGCGAGGAACCCGGGGAAGATGGTTGAATTGAATAAATATTATAATTATGGGATACTCGGGCGTCGGGAGACTGGATCTGGCAGGAGAGGGAGAGGGAGAGGGTTCGAGGAGCCTTGGAGAGAGGGAGGAGGCAGGATTAAAAGAGGAATGGGGAAGAAAGCAACAGACGATGTGACGACGGAGCCGGAGACGGAGTGTCGTTGGCCAAGAGGCAGCTTCTTATGCAGGCAGCGTACAGAGTACATGGAGCTGAGCACGACTCGGTCACCTCGCTTCACAGGCAGGTAGGTTAGGTGGTAGGTTAGGCAGGCTGCGGGTGCGGGTACGGGTGCGGGTGCGGGTATGAAGGCGCACTGGAGCGTAGGTAGGTAGCGCGTGGGGTACAGCACTATAGCGGACCTGCGATGCAAATGCATCCACCTGATAGTCGCACGCACGTACGAAGACAGCACAGTTCAATTGGGAGGGGGGGAAACCCGCGCGTGGCCGAGTGCGGTTGGGCGGGGGTCGGACAGGATCGCGGATGGGATGTTTTGGTGAGTGACGATGAGGCCTTGTCTCGGGAGAGCGACAGAGACAGCACATGCTGTGAGCAGTGAGATGGGGCGGAGGCAGCGCCGTTCTGGATTCAGCTAAACGGTGGAGGTGGTGGCCACAGGCTGCCCTGGCGAGTCAAGTAGCGAACCGACGAGGGACGCTGGAGGGCAATAGTGCCATGCTTGGGTATTCGTAGTAGACAGGGGCCTTGTTTATTTTGGCCATGCCATGCTACTTACCTGCCTCCCTATGCTACTTGTCCCTAGGCATGTGCCGTACTCGTTATTATTGTTTTAGGTTGGGTTGAGCACCTAATTGGCTTATCCACTCTCAACTACACTACCTAGCAGATGGCGACGACAAACGACCACTATGTTGAGCATCATCAAAATCATCAGCACCTGAGCAGAAGTAGGTACAAACACGGGACAATCTTCACCCGCGCTCGGTGCCTTTCGCACGCACTCGACGATCCGATCGCAGAGAATGTCTCCTCTCCCCGAGATACAAGCCGGCCTTGGGCACGCAAAAGCGCCCCCAGTTCGCTCATCATCGTGCAGCTCGTGGAATGCAACATGGTACCAACCACAAGCCACGGCCCCCGCCGGCCCGCAATCGGCGCATTCGCATGTCTTTGCCTTGTAGTGTCGTCAATGTCGCCAAGCTCAATTCCAGTGCTGCTGGCTGACAATGCATTCAACGATTCCCCCTCTCTGCGCTTGGAATGTGATCTACTGGGGTTGAGTTCCGGAGTGGCACCTTGATTTGAGTGGGTTTGCTTGGCTTGTGACCTTCCAAATTTCCTTCTGGCTGGTGTCAAAGACGAATATATTCTTTTTGGGTCTTCGGGGGGGGTTTTTTTTTGGGGGGGGGGGGGGGGGGTGGGTTTCCTCCTTTTGTCTCCTCCCCGTCAAGCATAATGCATGGACGTATAGGCACGGCTGCAACGGCCCGTCAATTCTCAGCGGGGCAAAGGCCCATCACCCATCAACAAAAACTGTCGGCTCTCGTCAACAAGAGAGAAAACACACAGGGGGCACCCTCGGCGACCATTGACCGGCCAGGCGTTCGTGGTCCACTGTAAATCGGTGGCTCTTTGTTTAGTTGGGGCTGTTTACGGGCCTTGTGGCGGCTGTTAGGGGTCGCTGAGGGCCTGGTAGTAATAACTTTACATGGGTCCCACGCGTAATTTAGCATTCGCCAACCTTGACTCCGTCAACAGCCAGGTCAGCCAACCACACTCCAAATATGCTCGATGCTCAAGAAGCTTCCCGACATCAAAAGTGACGGAGTAAGGTTTCCCAGGACTACGCAGATTAGCGCCGGGAGCACAGCAGTCTTTATCATAGCTCCATGACCCGAACGATCCCCTTCTTCCCTCCTGTAATGCTATGGCAAATGAGTTCGCCCATTCGTCCCTCTTTCCCGCCTTCAATCCAAACTTCCAACATAAATTCCTTTTGCCACATCCAAGTTCCAGCCTGACTCAACGGTTTGGACCACGTCATCGCCACATCGATGGCCACCTTCGGGGTATCTGTGGACAGCTCTAAGGGCTTTCACTTACTTGCATTAGTCAAGTCTAAGGCCTGAGGCCTAAGTGCTCGGCAAGTCTGCAGTCCGAATCCGTCTCGTCCACACATACCTACCTACCTAGTGCCTAGTCTACCTCCTTGGGTAGGGAGGGAAGTAGGTGAGCATCCACCCATCTAAGCGACATACAATTCATGTCCAGTCTATCCGCTCTCGATACTTTCCCAAAAGGGAAATTTTATTCCATCTCCATCCTTCAGGTCAATCTCCTCAATATAGGTAATGTGCTTGCCTACCTAAGTGAAAAGAACAGATTTTCTCGGCGACGAGTCAATTATCTTGTAACCGAGGCAAGTGCTATTGGTCCTTGCCTTGAACCAAGTCCCAATATTAGATTGAGTACCAGATCATGGTCACTCCTGCCGCCGAAAACCAGGTCGTATCACCAACGACTTCCAAATCCATAAGTAGTATCTTAATAGAAGGAGAGATCATCTTCGTCCACCCCAGCCTTCGTTACGCTCTTTCGTCTCTTTGAGGCCACTCAGCGCTCCATCATCTTCTCCCAACTCAAGATTTCTCTTCAGTAACTCCCAGTCAATATCTTCACTCTCATCACCATCATTTCACATCCGCATTTGCTTTCGCTTTGTGTTCTATCCAAACATTCAATTCGACGCATTTCTCTACTCCTAGCTTCGTAGTGGTTGGGTTCAGTCTCCTTCAGGCTTCGCCCCTTCGAATAGAATGGCCTTCAAAGATATTGCTTTTGGCAGGTTTCCTCATGCCATCCTCAAGATATTGCTCTTCTTCTTCGCTCTCTGCAGTCTCGGGCTCTTCGTCCTTTCTACCGTGTCGACCCACAAGATCAGAGAGTGTGACGATGTTCCGCCTAGTGATACCCCTGCCGGACGGTGTACACCCAGCGACTGGGTCGTATACTTCTTCCTCACAGGCACTTCACTTCTCGCATCGTGCTCAGCTTTGACCTTACTCGCATTCGTTTTCTTTCTCCCAAATGAAGCCGAGCCTATGGTGGCTCATTACATCTTCCGCGTCGTTACTGGCCTCGTCCTCGTGTCGCTACCCAGCTTCTTCCTCGGTTGGAAGGATGGCGGCTCGTTTTATAAACACACCAACTTCGATTCATCCCTGAGAACAAAAGCCACTCTAATCATTGCCCACTTCAACCTGTCAGTTGTCTTTGTAGACTCAGTGTGAAACTATGTCACTGACGTCGGCCTAGATTCGTTGCCATCGTCATAGTTCTGCAGGCGCTTATTCTCGATTTCCCACGGGTAGCTAGTCCTCAGGTTGAAAGCAATGACACCAAGACCAACGCTATTGCACGTTCTCTTACCCAGGAGTCTCTTCGAGTCACTGATGTTAGCATGGCTGCTTGATTCCAGGGCCCCGCTTTGTGAGCAAGCGGTGATAGCCTAGTCAAGGCGCTTAGGCATGTTATGGGTAAGTGAATGTCGGGCATTATATCGCTTAGCGTTGGATCAGGTTCAAGAATGAAGGATTTGGGGCCATGAAGTAATCAAGTGGCTCCATGGGATAAACGACACACAATAAGATAAGATCGTCAATGACAAGGTGCGCGTCTCTACAATTGGTAGACCTCGAGTCAAGCAAGAATTCATAATGCATTGTTTGCACTGTCTCATACCGTAGAGGATACAATTCCGATCCTGGCCCTAATCTCAATCCTAATCCTATTCCCGATTCCGTTGCGAATGTATCTCCCTAACTCCTCTATATGCGGCCATGTGGTGGGCTTGGAATGTTGCCTTTTTGAGACATGTTCCATCTCACAAAGGCGGAAAATCAAAATTTCTTGAAAAAAAAAACACCCGCTCTGCTATCCTGTTTCGAACACTTTGCATATGCCAAATTTCCAAATTCGGTCCTCTCCTTGAACCGTTACACACCTCGGACGTCCCAGCCACAAGTCACGGCTGTTTCTCCTCTCAACCTCTAAGAACTAACAAACTAGTACCCTTTATCGCAGCGTGACTGAGGGGAAATATCGGGGGCCAGCGAAGCCACGAGCTATGACGGACTGGATGTCAATGTTGCTGGTGGGGTCTTGGTGGGAACTCCACATCTTGAGCAGGATGAAGCGGCCAGACACTGGAGGGTCAAACCGGATGGTGCACTTGCTCTTCTTCTTTTCAATGAAGAAACGGGCGTGCGGGGTGAGAAGCTCGCCGCCGACGGCACGAACGGCGTCCTGGGTGGCTGATTGAGAAGCTTCAATGGCCTCACGAAGGGACAGGGAAGAGCGCTCACGCTCGCGATCTCGGTCCCGGTCCCGGAGGCGGCGTAGGTTAGTAGTGGTGGTGCTCCCTGTATTGGAGGTGCTGCTATACAGTCGCCAATGGGATGGGTGATGCGGGTCATCGAGGTACTCGTAGCCAAAAGGGTTACCACCGCCGTCATCCGAATCCGAGTCGTGCGTCTCAAAGGGTAAGGAGCCAATGCGATTTGGCGCGCGGCGTAGGAAGCGGGGACCGCCATCATCATCTTCCTCCTCTTCGCTACATTCGATAGTGACTCGGAAATCAGGTAGGTCGCTCGCAAACTCGGGAGGCATCTGGGGTGTCCGAGATTCGTAATCCTCGTTTCCGCAGGTACTCCGATACGAGTACGTAGGGCCGCGAGAGTGGTTGGTTGTGATACCGTGATCGTGATGCTGAATAGAGACAATTTCGGGAGGGAAACTTCCATCCCCAAAGCCGGACTCTTCGTTGGACTTGGGGGCGTAGGGGATTTGGTACTGGGCTGTTCTGTTCAGAATTTCGTCATCGTTCATGGCTACAAAAACCATTCCTTCTCGCACGCTATTCAAGAAAGCAGAGTTAGCCAGAATCCTGATAATTGTATGAATGCCTCCAAAGTATTGGTAGGATGGAGAGAAAGCAAAAAGTTTGACACAAAGAAGGAGAAAAAAAAAAAAAAAAAAAAAAAGGAAAGACAGAAAAACAAAGGTATGACGTACGGGTGAGAATAATTCATGGAAGCAGGAGCCTTGATAACCAACTCTTGCAGGGTAAAGACGGTGGATCCTTGGTGTCGCAAAACTATGTTGCATCGGTTGCCTTTTGTGCAATAGACGGAGGTGTCGTCCTTGAGGATGTTCTCAGCCGCATACGACGACTCGTTTGAGAACATACCTCCGTCACAGCGAACTATCTCCATTTGTAGCTGGCCAGGTTCTACCTGGCCGTACTTTCCATATCGGAAGCCCTTATAACTGGGGCCTAGTCGATCCGAATCCAGCTTCCGGCGTTTGTGTCTTCGATTGGAGTCGGGGAGATCTTGGGGACGGAGAGGCGGCGAGAAGCTGGGGATGTGCATGGAGTAGTCGGGGGCTATTTGGTTTTGTAGATCGACCAACAGCCGGAAATGTGAGTTGTCGTCCTCTTCGAGGGACCTATCGAGGTCGTCAAAGTTGGTGGGTCGGTTGGTCTCGGCAGAGGGCCGCATCCGGTCGACGCGGCGAGACATCGTGGGCCACCCCTCATCTGAAGCACGGAAGAAGTCGTCAAAGCTGGGGTCCCTATTCTCAAGGTTGCGAATGCGCTCGGCGCGGCGAGAGGCGGCAGACCAGTGCCGGGATTGGGGTCGGCTGGACGAAGTCGGCGATGCGCTGTCTCGGTCCCGCTGGGCGGCTAGAGCGCGGAGGGAGGGGAGCCTGGGGACGGGGAGGGGTGGAAAATCGTCGAGGGGCTCGCGGGAGTGGCGGCGGAGGGAGTTGGACCCTGACCTGGAAGACATGGTGGTGAGCTCACTCGGGAGCCACAGGGGAAAGAAATCCCGGTTTGTAGGATGGGATGAACGGGAAAGTCGGCCAGTCGGTGCGTCGAGGCTTGGGGTAACGTGGGGTGCGGTCGGCGATGATCGTGGTGTGGGAAGGTTCGGTAAGGTAATGGTAGTGCGTGCAGCGCGTGTAGATAACGGTTCCCGGAAGTAGAGGGTGGTGACGATGTCTTTGATTCAATAGAATAGCGCTTGAGCCCCCGATTAATTACTGGGAAGCTCTCTGGGAGGTGTTCTGACACGTGAAGGGCCGATTGCTGACAAGGAGCTCGAGGTTTCGAGTCTGGCGACGAAAGCCCGGAATCGATGTCGTCGAACGGTACGGGGAGGAGGAGGAACGGAGGGGTGAATGGACTCGAGATTCTAGGCGCTGATGTGTGGACTACGAGAGCAGGTGCGGCGCAAATGATTCGACTATAGGGAACTTGTGAGCTACAACTTGGTCCCTTTGTCGTCGCAAAGCATGCGGCTGGCTGCCTTGAGCGCTTGCTTCTGTGCCTGTGTGCTTGTGCTTGTGCCTGTGCCTGTACCTGTGCAAGTGGCCCATATACCTCTCCAGCCCAGGTCCCGGAACCAAAAACGTCAAACTAGATTCACGAGCGAAGCCGCCGAGGCGGGGAGAGCATCATGTCGACAAGTGCGGCGTCTGGAGGGGCGTGGCGGAGAGGGCGGCAAGGCAAGCGGGTGGGTGGGCTCACCATCCAGAGATAGTTGAGTAACACGGACTCGATACTGGCGATAAGATGGTGGAGGCGGTGGTGGAGGTGAGGGCGGAAGGTGAAGTTGAAGATGTGGGTGAGAAGTTCACGGCCTCTATGAGTGAAACCCAGAGCCGAGGGAGAGGACGTGGGCGGGGGGGGGTGAAAGGAACACGAATCGACTGGAGCAATCAGGGACGAGGGGATTGGCTTCGTATCTCTCTCTTTCCCTCACACTCTTTTTTTTTTTTTTTTTGTTAATGCGGCAGTTGTGAAAATGGCTCGGACCGGCGAAATGCGGGAGGAGGGATGGATCGCACGGGAATGGCAAGAAGTAGCGGGACGGGGCGTGTGGGGGATGGTTATTTGGTGTCGGGAGTTTTGGGATAATGGTGGATGAGTGGATGAGGCAAAGCAGGCCGCCGGAGCATGCAATCGACACAGCTCTCGAAAGCGTCCCCTTCACCCTGTGACTTTTTTGTGACGTGTGACTGACGGCGAGACGGGCACTGTGAGGCGGTCACTGCGCTGTAGGCTGTAGGGGGGCCAAAAGGGAAAAAGAAAAACAGCCGTCTTCCAACCATTTGCCTTGGCCATGTGTCTCGGCGCTGTAGATTCGAGTCAGCTTAGGCAGGCATCCGCCATTGATCCTTACTCACGGCTGATACTGGCGTCAGACGGGCGATTCACAGTTGACATACATACAGGTGGTGTCGAGCTCTCCAGCGTCACTAATCCGTACACAATCACACGCACACGCTGGAGATGGCCGCTTGAGTGCAGGGACCCGACCCGACGGCCAACACAAGGCGCCGCCGGGCGGACGCCCACAGGTATTGGCGGGATGAGATATCACATTTGCCTTCACCTTTACCCATTTTATCCGCATCTCGGAGAGATCTAGAACTCAGACGAGGAGGGGGGCAAAAAAAACAAGCAAACGAAATACCAGGACGCCTTGTGTTATAATGGCCCCGTGGTGAGGCTTGCCTGGTGTCACCGTTGTAGCACAGCAGCCGGCACTCCTCCCTGTGCGAGACCCCAACAGGTATTCGTTTCGTGTCACCCAACAGCGCACAATCAACCCCCAATGGCTTCCTCGTTTTCATGCTTGATATAGCATTCCCCGTTTTTTTTTTTTTTTTCTTCCTTCCCTCTCATGTCACCACGTCTTGCTAAGCAGAGCTGCGGGTATCATTCCGACGGCGAAAGAAACAATTACAAGGCCATGTCGGCAAAGCGCATCCTCTCGGAGAAATTATTGTTACCAAGTGACATGGGTCGCCGACATCATTCATGTGCATGGCTAGTGTACCGCTTTATCAGCCCCCGGTACCGCGCTTGACGCAACCGCACCCACCCGCTGGGGCACAGTTCCCGGCCCGCTAAACAAATTTCCCCGACCAACAACGGCCCTTTACAGTTTACACTGACTGCCTTGCCCGTACCTAATTATGGCAAGTTACCGCAAGTGAGCGTGTGAGGGCGTGAGAGCAGGAGAACCAATATACCAAATCCCCGTCTCACACCCGGCCAGCTGCTCCAGGACGCATCTACATCGTCCCTCCCGCCAAACTTCTCCTTAAATCTTACGGGATCACCTCCGGTTGCAGAGGTCTTGTTTCCCCAGCGGGCTGGGCCCTTTGACTCTTCCTTTCAGCGCGTCCTCGCCTCGCCTGGATAACATAACACAACAAACATTTGCCCACCTTGCTGCTTGCTAGCCTCGTCTCCAGCCTCGCGCCAACGACACTCAAACAACTCGCATTCCACCTCTTCAGCTCCTTGCCCCTCGGCTCTTGCATCACCCCAGCTCAGCCCAGAACATCTACGCAAGATGGACCAGGCCAGCATCGACGAGAGCCAGGCCCAGGCTCAACCAGCGCAGCAACCCCAAGCGCAGCTCCCCGATGGCACTGCCTCTACCTCTGCCTCTGCAGTCATGCCGCCTCTCGATCCTCCTGTCAACGCAAACGCCAGCCTCAACATCGCTGCCAACAGTAACGGCGACGCCAACGGCATTTCTCACTTCCCCGACCAGCTCGTCAACCACACGGACCCCGAGGCCATGGCTGGCATGCTGCCTCTCCTGCAAGATCCCTCCATGGCTGCTGTCGCCGGCATGCCCACAGCTGATCCCACCGCCTTCATGATGCAGCAAAACTTGATGATGGGCAACGGTCACATGCCCCCGGCGGTCGCCCAACCGAGCACCATCAGCGCCGGTAAGCCCACATTCTCGTCTCATCATCCTTCCAAGAGCCCCTCGGCAACCACTAACTCCATCTCCCAGATGAAATTGCCCTGTATGATCGTCAGATCCGTCTCTGGGGCATGGCCGCCCAGGCCAAAATCCAAAGCGCCAACATCCTCCTCATCACCATCAAAGCCCTTGCAAACGAGGTCGCAAAGAACCTTGTCCTTGCCGGCGTCGGCTCCATCACCCTGCTTGACGGTTCTCCCATTACCGAGGCCGACCTTGGCGCCCAATTCTTCCTCCCTGAGGACGAAAACCTCATTGGCCAGAACCGAGCCCAAGCTGCCAGCGCTGCCATCCAAAAGCTCAACCCTCGCGTGCGCGTGCACGTCGATACCGAAGGTGTCAAGTCAAAGGGGCCTAGCTACTTTGCGGCCTATGACATTGTCATCGCCACCGACCTGGACCCCGATGCCTTCAAACTCATCAACACCGCCACTCGCCTTCACGGCAAGGCCTTCTACGCTGCCGGCTCCCATGGCCTCTACGGTTCATCTTTAGCGATCTGATTGAGCACGACTACGTCATCCAGCGCGATGCCAGCAATGTGCCTACCGTCCCTGGTCCGGAGACGCGCACCCGTTCCATTGTCGATGTCAAAACGCGCAAGGAGGGACCCAAAACCATCGAGTCCGTCACCAAGCGTGAGCTGTACTCGACCTGGTACCTCGCCAGCGACGCAGCTGTTCTCCCTGACGACTACCTCAAATCTCGCCGTCGCCTCAAGAGTGTCACTCCCGTCCTCTCATGTCTGCGCGCTCTCTGGGAGTTTATGCAACTTCAGAGCGGCCGCGCCCCCAGCAACCGCGAGGACCTGAAGATGTTCACCCAGATCGCCACCGTGAAGCACACAGCCCTCAGCCTGCCCAGCGATACCCTTCGCCCAGAGTTCCTCCGCAGCTTCCTCCAGAACCTTGGTAGCGAGATCGCGCCCGTCACCGCTGTTCTTGGTGGACAGCTCGCTCAGGACGTCATCAACGTCCTCGGCCAGACCCAACAACCCATCCAGAACCTGGTCGTTTTTGACGGCAACACGATGGAGGCGCTCATGTACCCGCTCCACCCCGAGGGTTCTCTGGGCGCCAGCATGTTCACCCTCGGCGGCTCTGCGGATGCTGCTATCGTACCCAATGGTACCACCCCTGTGATGATGCCCAATCCCATGGACGGCCTCATGGCCATGGAAACCGACCCAACCGCCATGGGCGCCATCCCTCACCATCCCATCATGATCCCCGGAGGCATCCCCCAGAACATCAATTCCATGGGCGCCATACCCCTCCCGGACGGTTCCATTCCCTCCCTCGCCGATCCCTCACAGCTGAACCAGCAGCAGCAACCCATGACACAACCCATCCCACAGGCCCCTGCGGTCCCTGTTGAGCAGCCCGCAACTGACGGAACAACCTACGCGAACACGGATGCCGGAAACTGAAAACATGAAGCAAGGAGCGCTTAGAGACAGCTGGCACATTGCCATTTTGAAACTAGAGACAAGGAGCAAAACAAAATACGGTCGGTCAATCTGAGGCAGGGGGGCGGGGGGTTCTGAGTGTATTTGGCCGTGGTTCAGGGGTTGGGACATGCATTTTGCGTCGTGCCGTCGGAGGCCAACGCTGGTGATGGATAGATGATACCTTGTAAAATACTGCACGAATCTGAAGAAGAGAAGAAACACCTTCCTCGTTTTTACGTACAAGTCCCGCTCGCGAATCGTTAAGTTGAAATAATGCCAGTGACGGAGTTCAGCAATCACGCAAAATGTCACAAAACATCACACGTGCATAGACAGACGTAGCAGTTATCAGTTCTCTGTATCAATTCCTTCCCTCGACTACCTGCAAGTCACCTCTAGTCAACATCTCCCCCTTGTGTTTTCTCAGCTCCCACTTCCAAACCAGAGACCCAAATCTCCCCTTTTTTTTTGTGCGTGCTCTTCACGGTCATCCCCTCATTTCCACAACCACAGGCCAGAAACCGGTTTTGATTGTTTCCGTCATGTTCGTTGGTGTGTGATGCCCTCCATTCCTTTCCAGACCAGAGAGACGAGAGGAAATAAAAACTAAGAAAGCAAAAACTACTATTTCATACAAGAGCTCAAGGAGGAGTCAGAAAGAGTTCAAAGCAATATGAACCCCCCCCCCCTTAGAGTCGGAAAATGCTGTACAGTACCAGGAAAAGGAAAAAGAGAAAATGACAGAGGGGAAAAGTGAAAGAGAAAAAAAGGGGGTAGGTGATTATTCGAGAGGGAGGTGAAGAAATCGAGCCATAATGTAATCAGGAAAACAGTAACAGAAAAGTCGTGTATGCAAATGACCATTTCCCGTTGAGAAAAAAAAACCAGGTGTGAGGAAACTGATGACAGCCGTAAACGCCATGGATGCGATGAGAGAAAAAGGGCGACCGCCGCCATTCCTAGTGTTGATGGGAGCCGCCCAGAACAAGGGTATCGTGGCAGCGAATATATGATGCCTGGAAAGTAGACTGATCCCCGCCGGTTGTCGACATTATGGAGTATACCATCCCCCTTTTCGTATTGTCGAGCCTCATAGCTCATCCTCATCCGTGCTATTAATTTCAATTGGTGTGACCAAGTTGTTCCGCATCCTAGAAGGAACACTCTTCACCTCTTCAATCTCCACCGAAGCCCGCTCATTCTTCGGTAGTTTCACTCCTGCATCCTTCTGTGTCCCCTCTTTCGATGTTGGCTTCCGAGCTGAAGCTTTCTTCTTTGCTGTATGGGATGATTTCCGGCCTTTCGATGAAGGTCGTACATCCACAATAACAACCTCGGGATCGACTGGCTTCCGTGGTCTCAGCCGTCGTCTCATAGGGTTGTCCTCTTGTTCTCGTGGTGGTGCCGGCACTTTTCTCTTTGAACCCTTTACCTCAGCCACTGGTGTTGTTGGCACAACTATCTCAACCTCAGGTGGTGTTTCCCGAGTGGTTGCTTTCGATGCCTTTTTCGTGGTTCCTTTCGATCCATTGTGTGTTGTAGAAGACGTATTCCCCGCAAAAGGTTTCGCAAATCTGATTTTGTTGAAGATTGGCTGTTCCCGAGGTCGGTGGCTGGAAGCATCCGAAGTATCCCCTTGTCCTAGCGGGAGTCTTCTCGGTCTTGTCCGGGCTCACCCCTGTCGTGCCTGTCTGATTTACCTCTCTTTCGAGGCTGGTTGACGTTCCAACCTCTGATCTGTGTAGGACCAGAACTAGGTAGGGCCGCGGCGGAACCTGTTTCCTTGTGATCGTATGGAATAGTCTTCAGCTCTGGCTTGTTTGGCCAGGCACGGTGCGCGGGGACTGGGGCAGGTTGGAGCTTCCTGTATTTGTTCCCTGCATCAGAACTTCCGGAAGGGGTAGATCGGTGGCGGTGCGCCGAACTTGGGAGACCTGGAGGGGTTTCCTGTGGGCTTTGAGCCATTGGGGCCATTGATGGAGGGTTTGCGTACGTGGGTGAGAGAACTTGATGGGCGTAGCCCAAACGAGGGGATGTCATATATCCCTGGCCGCTAGTTTGCGGATTAGGAAGAATCCTGTCAGTTGCGATAGGCTGCAACGGAGGCGGGGGTACGTGTGGCTCAGGGACTCCGTAGCCTCTGTAAGATCTAGAAGGTCCTGGTTGGTAGTAAGGAGGGCCGAGGCTATTGTGAACACTCGAGCGCATGTTGGGATCGATCATGGGCTCTTCCACAGACTGGTTTCGGCCTCTAGGGGGTCGAAGGGGGGCAGAGGCTCAGCGCTGGCATTGTGGGAGAATGGGATGCGCGCAGAAGGCGGAGGCTGCGACTGGTAATGAGGAGACGGTCCCGGGGCCGACACGGGGGGAGGTGGTGGGCCAGGGGGTGGTTGCGACCAGTATGATCGAGAGTAAGTTGGATCCTCTGCCCCATATCCACTCATCCGGCGAGGGTTGAATCCGGGATCGATAGGACGCCCGGCTGCCATATGGACATCACGGTGGTCCGGGTTGGGGTAACCTCCGTGCGGCATGTATGGGCCGCGGTCCTGAACCGGAGGTGCAGGGGGGGGCGGGGGAGGGGGGTAATCGGAGGGTCGCACAGGTTGATGCGGTGGCACGCCGTGATCGTGGACAGGCGGGTACGGCATCGTCTCCGCAGGGTGGGTATGCACAGGGCCGGTAGGTTGCATCGGCGGCGGCGGCGGCGGCGGCGGCGGCGGCGCACGAGATTGCGGGTGCCTGTATCCCTGGGGAGGCTCGGTCGGGTTGTACCGAGGCTCCACGGCAACCTGGTTGGTAGTGATAGGTGGGGGAGGCTCATTGTTTCGAGTAACGGTGCTTCGAATATCTGATTCAGGGATGGTGGGGTTCGGGGTGTGCTTGATATCCACGCCGTTGATGACAGCATTAGGATCGTCCGAGGTGCTAACCACGTTGCTCAGCTCAGCAAGCAGGTTCAGGCTCAGGTTGGTGTCCGTCTCAGGAGCTGGAGGGGCGGCTGGCTTTGAGTCGGTGAAGACGTCGCGGATCGCATCATAACGAGCCGGCTTCGGAGCAGGTCGAGCCGCCTTTGCAGTCTCCTGTGCCTCAAGGAAAGCACCAGCGTACGTCAAGACGGAAAGGTCTGTAAAGCCGCCCTCGGGTTGGGGTGGCACCTCCTCTTGCACAACCTCTTCTTCAGGTTCGGATTCTTCTTCTTTGATGACGGGTCTTGACTCCAATTCCTTGATCGCGGTGCCCAAGGACTGTGTTCGGAGTTCATCATCGGAGCGGACGTACTCAGAAATCGAAATCTCCTCGAGGTCAATCTCGTCAAGCTTGCAAAAGCGTCTCATGGAAGCTTTCATCTTGTTGCGCAGCGGGTGATCATCAGAACGACGGTTATTCGTAACTTTGAGGAAGGACCGCGACGCGTGGTGAATTCTGCCAGAAGGATTTGCAATGTACACAACAGGCTTGCCAGGCATCACACACGGGGACGGGGCCTCGTATTGGTGGATGCGGTTAGGCAAGGGAATACCGTACTTAGGGTGCACGCCGTAGCGCTTGACCATTTCCACGTCGAAATCTTCCGGGGTGGTGGACGAGAAATCGTACCCATTACACCAGTGGTCGAAATGCATGCCGTTGCTGTTGGGGGTATCAAGATACTTGCCACGCTTGGCCCGGGTGTGATTCTTGCTAGAATCATTGGTCGAATCTCGGAATCCAATCTCCCAATCTTCAAACCAGTAGAGGTGAGGGGTGAGGAGGCGACTATTTCCGCCTCGGTCACGGAACGACTTGCCTTGGTTGTATATCCGGAATCCATACTCATCGGGCTCGGTAATGTTCTTTGGCAACTGAGGGCTCTTTTCACGAGCGGGAAGCTTG
Source organism: Aquanectria penicillioides (assembly GCA_003415625.1). NCBI lineage: Eukaryota > Fungi > Ascomycota > Sordariomycetes > Hypocreales > Nectriaceae > Aquanectria > Aquanectria penicillioides. The sequence continues at coordinate 1,293,922 of PYIU01000003.1, forward strand.
CTCTGTGCTTTAGCGAGTGCAGCGGGCGTGAAGCCGTTCATAAAGCTAGGCGGCTCGGGGGATGCGGGAACAGAGTCCTCATCGCCAGGAGTGCCCTCTGGGGTGTCCTCAACTTCAGCTGCGGAGGCCAGGAGACCCTTGGCCGGGGCCGGGCCCATGGAAGAAGCATCGGCGAGATCGTCCGAACCTCTGGTGCTCTTCTTGGTAATAGGCTGGCCCTCGGGTTGCTCGGGGGCCCGGCGTTTGATGCCGCCTCGCCCTCTGCCGCGACCACCTCTGGTTGGGGCGGAGGTCACGGGTGCGGCAACGGCGGCGTCGGCATCGCGGGCCTTTTGCCACATCTCAGTGCCCTCGACGCGTGAGGGATAAGGAACAAGATGACCATTCTTGATGCATTCATAAACGCGAAAGTCTCTGTCATAATGCTCGTCTGTGATGATTTTGAACTCATATTGGTCATCACGGACCTTTGGGAGATGACATGTGTCAGCGGTGGATCGGAACCCGTAGCCGAAGGATCTGTGGTGAGGACAGAGAAGAAGAGGGAAAGAATTAAACTCACGTCGACAGGAACGCCTTTTGCTTGCAGAGCCGCGAGTATTCGTGCGCGGTTCTCTTGGCTATGCCAAAATTGCTCCTCAATGTCATTGTAGCCATTCTGTGTGGGGTTGGTGGATGGTTAGATGCTAAGAGCCTCATGGAAATTTCCGCGCCTGGCGGACGTCAGGTGCAAAAGGGTAAGGACATACCTCGAACTCTTGGTTAGCCACGTAATTGTCAGCGTGATACATGTCCTCGGCAAGCTTGAGATCGCAATCCAGGCGACGCTTATGCTCGGCCAGCTTGCGTTGGAGGTTGCTCTGGAGTTGGCGGATGACGGGGAAGTGCTCATCTGCGTGTTTGTATGTGTCAGGGTTCTGGATGGCCTCGTCAATGCTGCGCTCGGCGAGCTCCTGCAACGCGGGCTTGAGAGCATGTGCAACGGCCTGATAAGTAGCCTTGAGGTGACGCTGGCGTTCATACGCGGCTTGGACGCGCGAATCCGAGAAGTTCTTTGCTCGGCCTCTTCGCGATCCGCCGCGGCCAGTCTTGGTGGCAGCAGCCTTGGAAACGGCAGCATTGTAACCACCTCTACCACCGCCACGTCCACGTCCACCGCGACCTCGTCCTCCACGGCCGCGGCCGCGGCCGGAAGGTTCCCTCGCGGGCGACTCGTTCTCAGCAGGCATGGCTGGTGAGGCGGAGACGGGTCATGTAGGTGATGGTTGACAATGTGTGGTGAAAATGGGGAAGCCGGGGCTAGGCAAAGGACAAAAGTGAGACTGGCGCGCCAACAACAGGCGAGCAGGGCAACGGTAAAAACAAGAAAGCGTCTCAGCCTCAAGAGAGAGGGGGAGACTGGGAAAGCACCGCGTAAGAGGAAGAGGCCGCAAATGCGGTGGTGCTCGCGGGGAGAGGGAGCGAGGCCGCAAGAAAAGGGCTGGTGATGCAGATGTAGAAAGAAAGGGTACGTATAGGTGAAGGTGAAGGTGAAGGTGAGGGTAAGGGACAGAAGTTTTTGCCCATGGGCAGGCGGCCGCAACAACACCAGCACGCGCGTGGGAGAATCAGCAGCGCAATCAAAATACGGAGCAGCCCTCGACGATGTCACCGGCGGTTGAAAGTGATGGGCTGCTGCCGCGGTTGTGATGCTGCGTGCGGTTTCAATGAGACGGAAAAGAACGTCAAGCTTCAAGTTTCAGTGTCAGTGACCCTTTTTTCGCTCTGCATCAATAATACCAGCGCAGCATTGAAGCGACAGACAACGAGCGGCGCCCGAGCCACAGCCTTGGCCCCCCAGCCTGAGGGATGACCCACAGCCGGCCCCCCCGTCCACTGTAAGTCCACTGGAAAGTACTGCATACAGCGTAGTCGATACGGCCCAGCGCCGCTTACAGGGGGATGCGATGGAGCCCCCTGGGCCACTGGGGTCGCCGCATCCACCAGCCACACCCAACCAAGGGCGCCCTAAGCCGGTTTGGGGACGGCACTCTTGATTTGCGGTGTCATAATTGGTCCGGTGAAAGTGATTTTCCGGTCGCCGCGGGCGTGTAACCCCTGCCTCTGTGGTCCTGAAGGTACCGGGGACATGCAAGGAGTTCTCCGGATTCCCTCGGGCGCGGCTGGGAGAATGGAAATGCTCGTTGGCATTGATGGATGGCAGGCATCACGTACATCGTTTGAGCCAGCGACTCAGCCCGTTTGGACCAGTCATTCATTGACAGCCAGCTTGTGTGGGGAGGAGGGCATGAAGCGCCGTAGCTGGCTTCACTGAATGCTCGCTGGCTCATTGACTGGATGCAAAAAACTCATGCATGCGAATCATAAACTACATACGCCGTGGCTACCTGCAGCGACATTTCATTCATCCTTCCTTCGTTCGTCCGTCCGCTCTTGTTATTAGTCCCGAGACTTTGGACTTGAAAAGCAAGAATGGGCTGATGCCAACAAACCCCGACCCTTTGACCGTCATTCACTCGCACGAGATCTGGTTGTCAATGTGACATCTGCGTACTCGGCCGCCGGGCCCTGTGATTGCCCCCGGGGGGGGGGCACAATAAGATGCCCTGCATCTCTACCCGTCTGCTTATCTCGTGACTGTTGACACCCGTCCATGCTGTACCAAACTCCGGGCCTCTCCCTTTTTCTCGTGGTTGGTGGAGACCTCGGGCACACACCAGCAGTTCCACTAAGTGGTTTTTTTTCGGAGGTTCGGACAACCAACGGGGACCAACTCAGCGAAGGGGGGGAGAGGAAAAAGTCGTCAGATCCAGACCGCTGCTGATGGGTGTCTTGAAGAGATGATGAAGAAAATTCTCTCGCAGGTGCCTTGTGTGATCTTGCCTGTTTCCGTCTCGTCTCGTCTCCCCTCGCCTCGTCTTGTTACAGTTCGGCACAGTGGCGGCTGGGTTGTCTTTTTTCGGACTTGACTTTCAGCTCCTCCATCCCCCATTCTCCATCCAGGTACATGCGTCTCCTAGTGCAGGGATCATGGCCAGATTTCCACGCACTTAATTAATACTACCGTACGCGTTCTGCTGTGCTGTCAAAGTCCGGCCCAAATTTTTTTTTTTTTTTACTCTTTCCCCTCTAAGCTTCATGTCAATGGCATTGGGTCAGGCCGGTTGCTCCCCCGTAAACATGGCGCCGGAATGCAGTCATCAAACAATCTCCTCTCGCTGCTGGCAGTGGACATGATCTTCTGCCTGGCGTCGTGTCTACCTCAGATCCAAGCTGACGCCAGCCATCCACGCGCCAGCCATCCACGCGCCAGCCATCCACGGTACGTAGCCACGACCAAAATCGGCAACTGTCATCATGGCCCTCAGGTTTTTCCTGTTCAAGCCACCCAGCCCTCGGCCGTGATTGGCGGCGTCTGCGGTGCTCCGCATTTGCACAAGGCTGCGCGGCCAAATCTAACCGCGGTGGGCGCTCCCGAGCTGCCGGGGACTAATTAGCCCTGGAGGGTAACGGCGCAAAACAGACGGGCCAATCAGAACGCGACGTTCACAAGTGCTGAAAAGGGTAATAGAAAAAAGCTTGAATAATGCAAGATGTTAGACAAAACATTTGTAGCTTATTTCTTTCAATAAGATGAGACAAGAGATCCATTTTCCAAAGGTTGCGAATTTTAAATGAACTGAATCACTCGTCAACTTTATTTCCACTTGATGACGCTTTGCAATTGCCAGCATGTTATTTGTCGCCGTCGAAGAGTAGTCAATTTTGGCGGGATTTCCTATTTAGTAATAAGCACGCCGACGCTCAGGTTAGGCATGACAAACTTAAAACTGCCATTGCCACTCAACACCACCTCCGTCGTCAATGCCGTAACCTTGTTATCGCTGGTGAAGGGATCATTGAACGCATCTGGATCGTCAGCTGCGCCAGTGAGGATGGTCAATTCTGCCGTGACCCCTGGGGGGAGCCCTTCAAAGGTTACCGACACGGGCACATCAGTGCCATCCGTTGAGTTAGTTGTAGACTGCAGCCTTAAAATTGTGGCAGCCATTTATGTCATCCTTTTCTGAGACATATTGCAGCGGTCGGAGGTCGGATGCGGCTAGAAGAGTGGGCGTCATAGTGTATCTCGCAAGAAACTACAGATCGCAAGGTCAGATCAGGCGATAGGGCCAGTCAGGGACGAAGCGGATGCCGTACCTCCGACACGCACCAGCCCACTGAGCGGGTCGTCAAAGCGGGATCAGCCCCATGCTGTACGATGGTAATCGGCCGCACATATCCATTCAGGTTGGACAAGACGGGAGCCTAGGTTACATTGTCAGCAGAGTTTCAAGCCCTTTAGTTGGTGTCAGTGTCAGCTCCGGGGGACTTACATATGCAACGCCAAGAATCATGCCTGCGTTTCCTTCATAACCAAGCAAGGCAACCGCCTCGCCTACAGCGCTGATCCAGAATGAATATGATCTCATTGTGCCACCTCCATTGGCTATAGTCGCAGCTATTTCACCCACTAGGTGTGAAATTTTCACACTGTCGAATCGATCAAACTCTCCAACGAGTCTGTCCAGGTTCGAGTACCGTGCTGATCACCTGCGCCAGGCTCTGGAATGCCATAATCACCATTGCCATATCAGGCAATAACTTGAATATCGGGGTAATTCGCGTTAATAGCCGCCAGAAACATGGGGAATCGATACTCTTTGTATGTGTCCCATTCGTTCTGGCCACCAGCAAGCCAGTCTTCGTTGCCAATCCCGACCAACTTTAAAGGCCACGGGTCAATGTGTCCCTAGTTCAGCGTGTTTCGAACCCCGTGTAAAGTCGATACATCCAGTGATAAATTCGATTTGGTTGAGGGCATCGTCAATAAATTGTTGCAGTTCGTCTTTGGGTTATTGTTGCCATTGAGTGCCAGGCCGGCAAGGAAACCAAGTAATCGGACAAGTTAGACGTCTGAATGGATCGAACAAAGGCACACTGTACCAATCTCGATGCCTATATCTTCTGCCCATTCAAGGTACTTCACTAGGCCCAGTCCATTCGTTTGCTAGTATCCCCACACGCCTTGGGACCCTAACCGGTGTTTGAGAGGACCTAGAGCATCTTTCCAATCCCACAACGTCGTGCTTGACAGTCCCTCGAGCATATTACTTCCAGGAAATCTAAATAGTGTCTGTCAAATGCATGTCAGATCTAAGATCGTAACCATTGATTGAGTACTTGATAGGGATATACCGGGTGCAATTCGTTCAGGGCATTTGCAATGTTAAGGCGAAGGCCATTTTTGCGGTTTTTGAAAGTAGGAAGGAAAATACACTGATCAGGTTAAACTCCAAAGAGCCATCCAAGGTACCCCACATCGCGCTTTAACGAGTAGTATTCGTAACGCTCTCGAACGTACTGCAGGGTCAACGGTGAGCGCAAAGACGTTATTACTATTGGGTGTTGTGATTTTAAGGAGTAAAATCGATGGCGTGCTCACTCCATTCATTTTGTAGATTGGGACTCGATCTCGACGGATCTAAATATGTCATCACCAGTTCTGGATTGAAAGAATGCTGTGAAATTTCCATGACAACCACCTTTGACCCGAAAGGGTCCAGCGTACCTCTGAAGTTTTACATCTATATCCTAGTGCCAATCCGATCTATCCACTTGAATTTCCAGATTCCTTTACAGATATTGGAAGGGCTTGTGGCAGCGGCTTTGAGGAGCTTTTCTGGAGCTCCAGCTTGGCCCATTTACTATAGACCAGCCGTCCAGGAATACAGAAAAGGTGTTGCTGAATTTAAATGCTCTATTCCGAACCAACTCGCATAAATCCCTTCGTCTCCAAACTTGTTGACATCCTATAGACGATCCAACTATCGTTTCTCCAGCACTTGACAAAGTAGTCTATAAAAAGAGACAGGCCTCGTAAAGAAACCCGTATTGGTAGTTCGTTGTAAGATTGACACCATTTGCACTGTGACATGTCCAGCTACTACTGCTGACATGAGGCAGACAGCAGCCATAACATTACTTTTCAAGTAGTTTATGAGTCCGCTCATCATAGAACCAGTAGATTGAGGATTTATTCGTGGAAATGAAGAGTTGATAGCCTTGGGAGTGTAGCCCTCGTTTATTCGTGTCCAAGACTACATCTTTGTGGATTCATGGATGGTGCCAGGCGTTTCATGAGATATCTCCCATTACCTAAGCTCTGTATCCATGTTGCTATACGAAACTTCAAGATCGGCATCGTCAACCCCATAATCGGAATGGCATAGAGCCATGCAGAATTAGCCACTACCGTTTTATCCAAACCACAGGCACGGGAACACATCCTCGCAGCTGAATGCGCACCAGTGATCTGGTCCCTTGTGGCTTACCCAAGAGCATCTCACTGCCGACTAGAGCGCCAGGACCACGAGGATGATCTAGGGTTACTTTAAGAGGGATCCATGATCAGCACATGTGGGGATAGAAATGAAAATATGGAGAAACTATCGTTCCACTGATATTACCCGCATAGGCTATATTCTTTGCAGTGTAGCAGTGCCTTGGGGGGTTCGTCATTAATTTCTAGTGAATTCGTGTAAACAGATCTTTACGGGGGAATCTTCTTTGACCTTCGGCCTCACATTGTGGAAAGTGTTTCAAACACTTGGCTCCATTCTTCCTGGTGGATGATTATTGACGAACGTCAGTTTTTCCAAGTTTATTGCAACCGTACGAATCAGCCATCTATTTGACCTCAGTATATCACAACCAGGAACACTTTTTCAACGTCGCAGTGACAATTTCAAGACCTCAGCAAGGACGTTCCAGAACGCTCAGGCTGCAGATCGAGTCCTATGGGGTGGGTCTACCGATATGACTATCCAATATATATGCCATTCTATTCCTAGAATGCTGCAGTAACCGTGACAATGTTATAGACTGTAGTCGTTCGACCTGTGCATTTTGGTTGTTTCGTACGGGTGGTCGAGCTTAATGTGGAGCTTTCTTCATTCAACAATACACTTGCCTGGATCTCGATGCTTTGTCCAGAAGCTAACGTGGTTGTCTCTCGTGCTGATGAAAATGCATTGGATTGGGCTAGATCATGTTAGTTTGGATATCTCCAATATACGCCAAACATACCAATTGGAGTAGTATAGTCCGGGCTGGGATCAAAGGAGAGCGATCCATCGACGGTCGAAGGGAGGGATGTAACGGTCGAGTCCAGCGTGACCGTGACAGCCGGAAGGGTCCATGGTGTTTCGGTTGGGGCGACGCTAACTCCCGATGCAGTTACATTAGCATCCAACGCGACTGGCCATTGAGTAGGGCCAGGCATCGTGTAGTTGACGATCCATGGGCGGTACATGTAAAACAAGATACCGGGCTCGTAGCCGGTATAAAGCCCTGGGATCTTGACAAGAGGTCTGGGGACCGAAGTGCTGTCGCTCTCAACTTCAATCTGGGCGCAATTGTAATAGAATTCTGCCTGACCGAAATCTCCAGCGCCGTGGAGCGCAATATGTTCAATTCGTACCAAATATTGGCCAGCAGGGGTTTCCGTTGGCAGAGTGAAGGTGAAGTTCGCCACACCCGTCGCGCCCCATTGGATTCCATCGCTAGAGAACTCGAGGGGGCCAAGCTCGTAGATTTTAAACCAATCTCCCGAACCATCATATTCTTGAACATTCCCAGGTGCCTTGGAAATGTACACTTGGATTGGCCCAGGATGTTGTATGGGAGTCGCAAAATCTGTACCGAATCCGATCTCATCTCCAGCCTTGACCTTATACACGCCAGTAGAGTTGGCGAATCGTTCGGAACCTGCTCTACAACGCAGTTCAGTGCTTTCATAGCCGTTCTTGAAGGGCATGTAGTTTTGGTCATTATCACGAACATATTCATACCACCCAGTGTAGTTGCCATTCGCAATGAAGTGTGGGAAAAAGTAATGCCCGTAAACCTGGGGCACCAGGACGGCCATGAATGTAAAGAACGATGAAGTATGCATTTTCTTCAAAGGAGAAAGTAAGACATTGATAAAAACAAAAAGACTGACACACTGTGCCTAATCGATAGGCACTTGCAAATAGAAAAGAATGACACAGGATGACCAGTTGAAAGACACACAGCGGCAGAAAGGGAGCTCACCATTTTAGCAGAGGAAGAGCGGATATTTCATATCACAAGGCCATACTAATAATGTATAGAGCGACAATCGAGAAGCCAAGCGCCTAAGTTCTCCGAAGCGAGGTGCGCGTCCGTCGATCAGCGCCAACCATCCTTTTGCCAGGATTGCAAATTAACCCGGTTTCGAAGCAACCCACACATACGGTGAGAATAGGCTACGGTAAAGGTCTAGATGACAGGCCGCAGCCCCCACTATCGATCGCTGAAAGAAGGTAGGTTAACCCCCTACTATGATAGGAGGGGTTTCAGAAAATCGAAAATGAGGTGATGAGATCGAGTTCCTCTCCTCAAGTTGATTGAAAGTTTCCTCATCTTGAGAGATCTTCAAGGGTTGCCGATCTGTGTGTGGTTGAGCTCGGGAGTTGAGGAGGGCGTGGAATTTAGCCGTCGCGTCGTTATGTAAGCACTATAAACTCAACTTTGAACGTCTTGTCCCACATTGCTTATCCCAGGTCGACCCTCTCCCACCACGTCCAAAGCAGCTATGGGGAAAAAACGCAAGCTTCAAACCCAGAATGCGCCTGGAAGGCCTGGAAGCCGGCCCAAGAAACTCACGCAGTTCAGGTCGGACTCTCAAAAGTCGCCCAATGGCCCCACCAAGCCCAAGAAGAAGAGCAAGCAGCAACATGCTGAGAAAATCGTCATTCCCTTCGAGCCTCACCACCGCATTCTGCTCGTGGGCGAAGGCGATCTCAGCTTCGCTGCCTCTTTGGTTGAGCACCACGGCTGTACAAATGTCACTGCGACTGTCTTGGAGAAGGATCCTGCCGAGCTCCTCGCCAAGTACCCTCACGTTGAGAAAAACGCAGCCGTAGTTCGGGGGAGAAGCGCAAGCGCAGGGGTGTGCAGGAGCCGAAGGCCGATGACGGCGAGCACGGCGACGACTCTGAAAAGGACGCCGAAGAGGAGGAAGAGACCAAAGAGGACGGGGCCGGAGACGGCGACAACGAGGACCAAGATGACCTTGACGACGATGAGAGCGAATACGACAGCGAGGGCAATCCAAAGCCCAAACCCAACAACAAGCTTCTATATAACATCGATGCTACAAAACTGCCGGCATCCCTCACTCGCACTCCCTTCGATCGCATAATCTTCAATTTCCCCCACGTTGGCGGCAAGTCGACCGACGTAAACCGCCAGGTCCGCCACAACCAGTCCCTCCTCGTATCCTTCTTCGAGCGCGTACTTCCCGCCCTGCCACCTCGCGGCGGCGCAATCATCATCACCCTCTTCGAGGGCGAGCCCTACACCCTCTGGAACGTCCGCGACCTCGCCCGCCACGCCGGGCTCCAGGTCGAGCAGTCGTTTCTCTTCAAGGCCTCCGTGTACCCTGGGTATCGGCATGCTCGCACCTTGGGCGTCGTGCGTAATGCCCAAGGCGAGGCCACGGGCGGTGGCTGGAGGGGCGAGGATAGGGCTGCGAGGAGCTACGTGTTCAAGAGAAAAGGGGATGTTACCCCGGAGGGCGGGAAGAAAAGGCGAAGGGGTGACGATTCTTCAGACGATGACGACGACTGAGCGGAAGGCTCTAATTGATACCCAAAGTTTCCGCCAAACCCTCGGTTTATTTTCGCAGTTTTCTGCATTGGACCAAAGTGCCAGTCGATGATGCCGTGAAAACCCATCGTGGGTTGCCCAGGGGAATAGGTCAGGCAGGTTTTTTTCATACAGTCCATGCAGGTAACATACATATCACATAGTTCGAATACGGCGGCGTACAGAGAGGCATGATACCATCGAGCGCGGGTCCAGGGACATGTATAGACAAAATATTTATGATATTGAACATTGTTTTTCTACATCATGCACACAGCCAATCGTCAATCGTAAGAGAAGCCCTCCCAGCCAAAAGGGGTGAAAGCCTTTTTTAAACGATTCTGGTTATTTCTCCTCCTCCCAAGGGTATCCGTCCAGCATGCACCACCGCCGCCAATCGCATCATGACCTCCCAACCATCGCTCCAACTCGCCCCTTTCAACGCCGGCCCCATAGCGTCCAACCAACCTCCTATCGTCCGCCCGGTTTCGATTCCGACGCGGGGTCATCCCTTACCCCCCGTAATCATACACAGCCCACGGGCCAACATGCGTCGGAATCGCGTCGGCGGTTGAACTGGAAAAAGAACGCCCACCTGCAGAATAGAGCGCACGGTCTTCTGCGTCAAGTCTCGCACCGCCAACCCCCCAAATCGAACTTCAGTAGCACAAACGACAAAAGCCCTCCTCCATGATGAGTGATTGTTCCCCCGAGAGGGGGAATGCCTTGCCTGCCTTTATAGTATAGTACAGATGCGCCTGGTATTGGCCTTGCAACTCCCAAAAAATGCAAGATAATAATGATAGAAAAAAACAGGAGGGAAAAAGTGTGCCTCATAATTATGTGGTCCCAACCCGGCTCCAGAATCCATTAGCAGAAAGAAATAAAACCCTTCATCCCACGGCATCAAATCGCCTGTCAACGGCTCATCAACCCCTGTTTTTGCGCCTTGTTATTCTCTGTCGAGAGAGGTGCTTCGTTTTGGCTTGACTTGGACCTCTCAGCAAGGGCTTCCTTTTTCCTGTTGGCTTCCTCGTCGAGTCTCTGAGCCTCCTCGTTCTCCCTCATCAGTGCTTCTTCCTGTTCGCGAAATGCCTGTTGCTCCGCACTGATAACATCATCCATACCTGAAGCCGGAGGAGGTGGTGGTGGGGGAGGTGTGCCGGGTTCGTCCAACTCGTCTTCTCTCAGCCTCTTCATCAGCGGTCCATCAGAGGGGGTGAGACTAGGCGAGTCTACGGCTTCCATCTCCCGCTTTCGCTTACGATCTGGACTTTCAGAGGATCCAGGCCCGTCATTATCTGAGAGGATGACATCTTCGTCATCAGCCATCTCCTCGTCGCCTTTGGTCCGAGGCGAATCCACCAAACCATCGGTAACGCGAAGCTTGGCAGCTCCTCCCTTGGAATCCCTTACCGACCTTTGTGACTCCCGAGCAGCTTTGCGATTCTGATGCTCGGTATACTTCTCCACGGCCCGGTCCAAGAAGTCTTTGACATATCTCTTCATCTTCTTGGCCTGTTTGTCACTCAGGGGGGTGCTGGGATCTCCGACTCGGTCGTTCTTATAATCCGAGGCCACAAGCTTCTTAGCAATGTCCTTCCCGAGCCGCTTTAGTTCCTCTTTAGGGAGTTTGTGATGGAATTTATCTAGCACATGTTTGATATGGGGGAAAAGCTGCGAACGTTGGCGTCAGTGTTGAAGCTAATATCAGGAAGGAGCTTGACTTACCGTATTCTCGTAAATTTTCATTTGCTTTTCGACTGGAAGACTTCGCCACTTTTCTTTCTTTGAATCTTTCACTGGGGTTTCTGCGGCCTTGGGAGTTTGAGAAGCAGAATGTTTCGGGTGCCTTCTTTTGTGACACGGTCAATAATGCTTTGGATCATCAGCTGTTCTTGCATTGCCTTCGATGGAGCCTTTGGAGTGTTGTCTAGTGCCGGCTGCGTTGGTCTTTGCCAGGTCGTAGTCCCTTGCTTAGTATAGAAGTAGGTATTACCTCCAGCATCCTTGGCAGTAAACCAACCGCGAGGCAGAGGGACATTGAAGTTGTTGTGCCGACGCGGCCGTCCACCATTGTGGAAGAATGCGGTGTTTCTCTGCGGCACACTATTTCGAGGTCCCTTGGGCGCATCGATGGTCTTGGGAGACGCGGTTTTGGAAGATGGTTGGACAACTTCTTCCTCGCGCCCTTGTCCTCGACGATCTTCAAATGAGTTTGAGGCAGGCGCATTTGGATCAAACTTGCGTCGCCTTATTCGGTACGCCACCTCAAGTTTGCTCCACTCGTCCAAGATCCTCTTTGATTTACTCGATACATCATCATGTTCAGATTTGGTCAAGCCTTCGATGGTAGCCTCAATCTTGGAATCTTGAATCTTGTTCCTCGTCAAACGAGGAAATTTGTCAAGGATTGACAAGACTTGGATAACAACGTTGCGGTCCTCGATAAACGTATTGAGCGTGGTTTTGAGGATCTGATAAGCGTGCATCCGCATCACGACATGAATGACACGTTCCTCGTCACACAGCTCAATACGCTCCAGAAGCTTCACAGCAATCCACTTCTCTTTGCATTGCATCAGGGCGGCCATGACTTTTCGGGCATCCTCTTCATCCAGGCTGCGTGGCTGTATGCTGTTGACGTATTCTTCGTCCTCTTCTTCAGGCCTCTTTCTCCTAGGCTTCTTAGCGACAGCGGTATCCCATCCATCGCCGCCATCAATGCCAAGGGCTTCGACAGTCGCAGCAGGAAGCTTGGTGGCGCGTTCAGTTTGTGTCTTGCCACCAATAAACCCAACACAGTTAGGCTCACCGCAATAACATGGCTGTGGATCAGCACCATAGCGGTCGACATTGTAGTTGAAAACCAACTCCTCACCGGCTTGGATTTTGCGCGAGGTAAAAATGCCCATTCGAAGCTTGTCACCAACCACCCACTTATCGACGTAGCAGTTTGGATTGCAAGAATGGTTGCAAAACCGGCCTAGGTTTCCCTTCTTAGTCGCATCGACAAACTCGCTCTTGTTGAGCGACATGAAGTAAAAGTGCTTGATGCCCTGTTCATCGTACTGGAGCATTCGTCGACGGAATGTGGGCTCGTTGATTACTTCGCCAATATACTCGAATACAAAGTCATTAGCCTGCAGATCGGAATCGGTGCGAAGGCCATATCCCTTTTTCTCCGTCTTGATGACAGAGACATTGGCATATTGCTTGCGTTGGAACCGCTGGTTCTGACAACCGCCACCGCAATTTCCAGCGTCGCCACTGCACTCCATCTTGGTCGCGCGGTTAATGCAGTCCGAGTCATCGCCACAAGCAAAGTTCTCCCCATCGCCTAGGCCTAGTGAGTTAGCATCCTAGGGGATGTGCGGGGGGTTCTGTACGTACGCCAATCTTCTCGACATTCACAGTCCAACGCATCGTTGTCGGTGGATCCGAGGTGCTTCGACCCATAGAGACAGTCGGGATGAGCTGGAAGGCATTACAGGATTCGGCAGTGACATCGGGTAGGTGGCTGAAGAGAGTCGGTTCGCGCTTGACTGCCAATTTCTGCGAAGCCTTTCGAGACAGCACAGGGGCTTTGGTTGAAGAAGGGGTTTCGGCGCTGCCGCTGCGTGATTTGATGCCATCCTGCGACGGCGATGGCGACTGTAGCCCGTCATTGCTGTCGTTGGGAGTCGGTATGGAAGCGCTCCTTTCTTGCTTGAGGCGCGCGCCGTTCGCGCCAACCTCTTCTAGCTTGATTTCCCCCATTTTGCCAGTCGTATACTCGTCATCCTCCATTAGTGCATGAGGGATGAATCGCAGCGGTCGCCTCGGTGTGGGAGTTCGAGCGTGGTCGCGGAATGAAGGCAGGGTGGAGGAACCAGAAGCGGCGGGAGAAGACGTGAAGGAAAGCGGGAACGGTTACAGCGAGTGCAAAGGGAGCGTGGAGCGTGGAGCGTCGTGGTGGAGCGAGGAACCGTGCATGTGAGAAGAGAGAGGAGGGAAGCTTGGAGCAAAGGATGAGTAGTCGAGGAAGCAAGGCGATGCAAGGTTCGAGTGAGGTCCACTAAGCGGTAAATGGAGAGGTTGAGGGGGTAGAATGCATATGGCCTTGCATCCACGGATCCACGGACGGACAAAGACAGACGAAGCCAATCTCGAGTCCAGTGCCATTCATTCCGACTCGGCCAAACTGGGCAAAATAGCATGTTTTACGCCGGAATTTCTTGGCCCCGACACTCCGACGCGCCGGATTTTAGGAAGGTCGCGACGGCACTTGCGCCACGATTTCCCCAGATTCTCTCTGGTGCAGCTAGCGAATCGCAACTGCGTATCGGGGTTCGCACAAGTTGATCTCTATCCCCACGAAGTGAGAGATGACCACACAGGCAAGCGCCTCTGTATTTCAGCATTCGATATATGCTTAATAATTAAATATTTTCTTCCAGGAACTGGCTTCCTAGACTTGTCCATCTCCATGGTTGATGTTGAGCTCATTGCAGGGTAAAACGGCATGATCTGGTTCAGGGTTGTCGTCATCACACTGTGTTCGTGGGTCTCAGCAAACTACCTACCCTGGACTGGATTATTACAAAAATTTCCCAGTGATGAGAAATCGGCTCCCACTCCCTTATTCTGTTTGCCTCCTGTAGCTTTATTCCCTATTGCTCTAAATGGGCCGTTTTATCTCTTGTTAGGGTGTTCTCTTCTTTCGGCTGCTTATTGAAAGTTGCGGTTGTCTCGGTGTGTGGCTGTGGTGACTCCTAATGTTGGAGCTGACAATCCCAGTTGGATGAAGGACACAAACAAAGAGGTTGCCAACCGAGGAGCCCAAACTAAACCAAGCGCACCATGGCCTAGTCGGAACCCTGGAGGTTGTTATCCACACCTTAGAAATCCTGCAACCCGCGGACTAGGGGTAATCACCGCCTAGCAAAGTTCAAAGTGGCGGTGACGATGATTCGGTAGCTTTGATGAAGATAGGTATTGCTGATCAACTTGGCACTGGGCATCGAGCGCCTTTGGCAATTACATCCCGAAATAGGTCAACAATGGAACCGCACATATAAAATATCATTAAAAAAATCCCATGTTGAACTTGATCTCAAGTGTCTAGAGGTACCCGAATCAAGTTCTGACGTGTTGTACATGAGTGGGTCCCAGTGAGAAGCTGCCACCTCATTGTGCATGCAAGTGCAAGAACGCCCAGACGGCTCGAGGAAGGCGCGGCAGTAGAGCGACACTGTTGAATTATAAAAAGCGGTCGACGTCAGGTACGGGATCCTGAACTTCAATCTTGTCTCAACTGCTCCGAATGCCACGATGCTAAAACAGCTTTCCCGGCTACGGCGACGACAACATGACGGGATCGACAAAACGGCCCGGCGCCGCAATGGACTGTACTTGCGGCTCACCCGCTGGTCCTCGTGACGAACCCGTGGACAGTGCAGCGAGCAGATGCGACGAGTCAACCACTTTCGTGGCCTGATTGGCGAGACCAGAGCCAGTGATTTCGTGCCCTCAGCCCCTCGGAAGCAAGCGAAATGCCGGCTTCTCGACGTCGGTCGCCAATAAGCCAATCGGCGCGCCTAAGTCTTCGTTGGTCAAGCCCCGTTGTACGGGATGAGCTTTGGTCGATTGTTGGTTGATTTGGGCGATTATTCTGATGGCCTTGTCGGAATCGCGTGTACAGCCGATGGCGGTCGAGTTGGGCACTGATCCAAACTGTGTGGTACAATTGGAATTGGGTTCAATTCAGGCATTGCCATGGTCGTGGACAAGGGCACCCACACCCACCAACCATGGAGGGGTGGCAGAGAGCGTTCGCAGTGTGCAGTGAGCGCGTGGGCATGTGAGAAGCAGCGTGCGGTTAGGGCGACACACCCTCAGAGCTGACTGCAGTTGACAAGGCGAGTCAGGCGGCCTCAGGCCTCGGTTGGATTGGTCGCAGAAACCATCAAGCCCCGTACCGATGCACACCCAGCTGGCGCACCTCAGTTCATTTGACGGAGCCGACGTGGTCCCAGAAGGGATCGTGCAGTGCATAGTTGATGGTGATGGGAGACTACTACACATGGAGCCGTGGCTACCTTAGCACGACAAAAAACGACAAATCGGGACCCATCAACTAAGACAAGTGTAGGCTCGAAAAGACATCAAGTAGCCAGATCAAGACAGAAGGATGACTATGATGCCAGGATGGATAGACAATGTCTTCCACATCCACAGACAACCCACCGACCATCAAACCCCGGTCATCATGCCGCTCTAGACGGCCAATGCACCGTGGATGGGACACGACTGGTCTGGGCTTCGGATGGTTCAACTGGCTTGAGCTGTGCGACGGGGCACGCTGACGCCCGAGGAAACGAAACGAGGCCCCTGGTTTGAGTGCCGGATCGCATCTTGTGCAGCACTTGCTCGGCGAGTACCGTGCTGGGGTACCGGTATATGCAGATGCAGCCCTGGCAGGGAATCAGATGCTCCCAATGCACTTTTCTCAGCGAACAAAGCTCGGCATCCTCCCCCAAAGGCCAACAAAGATCACCCAAGCGAACGGAGCGAACGAATATTGACCAAACTAGATGGTGGACGGCGCCTCATCTTGGCCTAAGCAGATCTATGTGCGGCTCGGATCCGGCTGGTCTAATACAAACGGCGCACCTGCCATATGGCGGCGCACCTTTGGCGCACATCCGGCGTGCATTTGGCACCTAGCTGACAGACCCATTCCCTGATGGGGACCACAAACACAAGGGCACGCCTAATTCGATCCGTCGTCACTTGGCAAATGCTTTGGACCTGGACCCTTCCACCTGTCCTGTTACCTGTGTCTGATGCTCCTGCGCGCGGCCGAGAAGCCACCCTCCATATCCATCGCCATCGTCATCCCTGGCGTCCCTGCCTAGGTAGCTAGACCATCCTGGTGCAAAGTGAGTCTTCGACAAGACAAGCCTGGGCCCAAGACCCTTGTTTGGATCCAGTGTTTGCCCACCCCAGCATCACCTGGCTCCGGCTACCACTCTGCGTCCGCGACCCCAGCACCGGGACCAACGAGCTTGCACGCCCAGCCACGCCCAACGAGCAGCAGTACGCAGCAGCGAGCAGCAGGAGCCCCGGCAGCAGCACAGGGTCGCAGGCTGCCGTCGCAGGTTGTGGATGACGGACTTGGACTTGGATCTGATCTTTGCCCGCGCTCCCGTTGCCACGTTCGACGCCGCATCCTTTGCTTCTTCAGACCTTCGTTCCCGCTTCTCAACGGCCGCCTCCGAAGACGCGCACATGCGTGCTTCTATCGCGCGCCTTTGGCAAGCGAGTCTACTTCAGCACCACTGCCACTTTCCATCGCTGTCGTGAGACAGGCCTCCCGAGCGTGCCTCAGTCCCTGCGCCCCTCAACGCCCGCCCCATCTTACCCCTCGAGACGACAAAGCCAACCGACATTCGTTCTTGGCTGTGCTCAGAGCGCCAGCATTCTCTGTTTGGCTCCCTCATTGAATATCGGGCGAAGGCAACTCGGCTTTCCCTTCTCGTTGTGGCTGGCATCACTTTCGCTTCACTCTTTCATCAACTTGTGCCACAAATGCCTGCTTGTGAACCACTCCAACTCGCCCCCTTTGTCTTCTTCTTCGACACTCCTTCGTTCCTTCCTCGCTGAGCCGCAAACTCGACAGCAATGGGGTCCCTTTTCACCGACGAGGAGAAGGTATAGATTTAGCTGAAGCCAGAGAACGAAGCCTATACTAACCACAACTTAGCGCTTCCTCCTGGCTGAGATGATCAAAGCCAGCCGAATGGATGTCGAAACCTTAGGCAACTTTATTAGAGCCAACGGAATCGAACCAAACTGGATGCATATGCAACTGCCGCTCGGTAAGATTGCGAGATCCTTTGTCCAGTCAGAGAATGTTAATATTCCCCATAGGCCGAAACATGACTCAATGCATGCAAGCTGCGGACCATATTGGAATCGGACAGCGCTCTTGGCTGAAGCGTAAGACATCAGACGACCAAGGCGAGCCGGTCGCAAAAAGGATCGCCTTGCCGGGAAGTTTGGAAACCTCTGCATCGGCAGTTGTTCCTTCTTCCATTGCGCCGACACATATCGCTATCTTACCCCGTCCTGCCAACACCTCTGCCGAGATCGCCTCTATTTCCGCCCCCGTGCCAACTTCAACGGCTCCGAAAAAGAAAGGGCGTCCAGCTCGCGCAGATAAGGCAAGATTTCGTCCTATTCTTCCGCAGCATATCGCACCTCGTCCAATAGAACCGAACCAGCACAACCCACCACTTCATCAACAGGGACAACCGGCTCAAAACGCGCCCAAGGGCCAGCACAGCCAGCACAGCCAGCAGAGCCAACAGAGCCAGCAGGCCCAAGGCTATAGTACACCGCGAACGATCCTGATCTCGGAATCACACAATCACGATTCAACGAACCTCCCGACTGCCGACAATTATAGAACGTCATATCCAAGCCCAACGCGAGGCCGGGCAAGCCTACCAAGAGGAGGAACACCACAGGATGAGACAGCTCACCCAGTAAGTGATATATTCTCTCGATCGAGCGCTCTCTAACTGGAAGGAAATAGCGAGTGATGGCAGAACCGGCATACGAGCAGTTCGAAGGCCATCGCCCAAATACACTGCCCAGCCCGATACCCCTTGAACCCCAGCCCAGAGCTAGTAACTCGATAGGGAGAGGACACGATCACGAACTAACAACACTCCCACCCCTACTGGAGCGAGACGGCAAAGTCGCTTTGCTGGGCCCTCCTCGTGTCGAGACTCAAGCTCCGGTTGCCAATTCAGTCTAATAGGGTGTTGATAGATATGGGGCGCATCACCATATTATTACACAACCCTGACGAGCCTTTCTGATACTTAGGAGCCGGCTTTCTAAGTTTTTTAGAGACAAAGATGCTCAGGCTGGATATCTATTTCTCTTCAATGGCGACTATATCAGCTACGACTCTAAAAAAATCGGGATGGACTATTTTTTCTCTTCTAGAGACTTGACTTGTTTGCAACTCTCTAGTAATATAGACGATGGATTTTGCACCATGGCACTGTGGTTGCTATATTGAGTCCAAAGGCATCTGATTTCTCTTTTTCTTTCGTCTTCCTACTTGTTTTTGGGTCAAGACTAGTTTTACATGAAGGTTCATGACTGGGTATGAGCTTGTGTGTATGGGCATTTGCATTTGCAAACGGCGTTTGGGACAATTTTTGATACCTATGGAGGCGATTATGTCTATTGTTTGGTTGTTGCTGGACCGGTCCCTGGAGGATCAGTCTCCGAACATCTCTACCTATGACATTGCTGAGAACACATGTTTGTATCGATGACTTAATCTTCCGCGCCCATTGAGCCTGGACTCTGGGGCTGACGGGAAACCAATGTAGCTATGATAATGGGATGTGTTAATATCATGTTTGGAAATTTGCTGTGACCATTGACCAACAATCTATCGGGTTTTGGTAAACATGCGCACGAGCGGTGTTGAAAGTGTTTCACGAGAAATAGACGACAACGACTGGATGTTTGAAATTGTTTTGCATTATAGTCTCATGGTGCTCGGACACATGCTCTGAACCGAGCACATCACTCCGTTGTTTTGTGTCATATCCACGATGGTAACCTAGTAATTCCCAAATGGTAGCTCTCGACTGAGAGTGAAAAACAATGATATGCCCCCTTCTTTCTCCAACTTTGTGCTGTAAACTCACCCGATTGACTCCGAAACTAATATATGTATAAATATTTTCGGTTTGCACTCTTCATTTCCCCTGTTCTCCGTGCAGAAACAAACCAGTTTACCAAGACTTGGCAACCTTCTCAAGGGTGTCGAGGAGGATATCAGCGTGTTTCTGCTGGAGGATCAGCATGGGTCGCAGACGAACGGCACTGGTACCGCTGCCGCCCATGTTGACTCCGAGGGACTTCGCCTTGGCAAGGAACTCGTCTCGGCGAGGGTTGTCGAAGGCAAGGAATGTACCACGGTCCTTCCCACGGAGGTCCTGGAACTGGCCTGGGTACTTGGCGGCGAGGCTGGCAATCTCGCGGTAGAGGTAGTCACCAATCTTAGAAGTGTGGTTGACGAGGTCGAGGCGCTCAATCTCGTCAATGATGGCGCGGAAGAGCAGGGCGCGGACGGGGTCACCCATCCAGGTGTTGAACTGACGGAAGGGCTTGTTGGGTCGGATCTCCGGGTTGCCGTAGTAGAAACCGGCAGCCTGAGCCTTCTTGGAAAAGGTAACAATGTCCGGGGGGTCCTGGAGGTTCCAGTGCTCGTGAGCCCAGAACTTGCCAGTGGCACCGACACCGGTCTGGACCTCATCGACGATGAGGAGGACGTTGTGCTTCTTGGTCAGGGCACGCAGCTTGCGGAAGAAATCGGGCGAAGCGTGGTTGTCACCACCCTCACTCTGGATGGGCTCGACGACAACGGCGGCGGGGGGCTGGTGCCAGTTCTTGATGAGGTGCTCAACCTCGTCGAGGCTGGCCTGCTCGATCTTTGCGTTTTCAGCGGCGTTCTCCTCAAGCGGGTACTTGAGCTGGGGGAAAGTGGCCTGGGGCCAGTCGAAGGCGGGAATATCGATCTTGTGGACGGCCTTGGAGCGGGTGGTGGAGAGAGAGCCAAAGAGTCGGCCGTGGAAGCCGGTCTTGAAGGACAGGATGGACAGGTCCGGGGCTCCGGGAGCCTGGTTGTTCATGGCAGACTCGAGCTCGGCTTGGGTGAAGTCAACCTCGTGGCCACCACGCTCCTGCTGGCGGCGGTACATGAAGGCAGCCTTGAAGGCCGTCTCGTTGGCATCAGAACCGGCCATGGCAGTGAAGACGTGGTTGAGGCCCGTGGGGGCAACGCGGAGGAGACCGCTCTTGAGCATGGCGGCGTAGTCGTGCGAGGGAAAGGCGCCGAGGGCGGGACGGTTGACAATGGCGTTGACCATGTCGGGCGTGGAGGCGGCCTTGATAAGGTTAGGGTTATTGTAGCCTACCGGGATCGAGGCAATCTGGGCGAAGCTGTGTAAGTCTGGTCAGTGACTGAAGGGGAGACGATTTCACCGCAGATGATATGGGGTGGGAAATTCATACACGTCGAGGAGAGTGTTTCCATCCGGGTCGACAATGTAATTGCCGACGCTCTTGGTGTAGTCGGCGAGCATGTACATGCTGCGGGTGTCGAACACCTCGGTGAGCTCATCGATGTGCTGCTTAGTCTTGGGTCCGGGGATAGCTGTCTTGACCGAAGGAGCCTCAGGCTCATTGGGGAAGAAAGGAGCCGTCGACGCCGCCTTTAGGGCTCGCGACGAGGCAAAAGAGCGACGAGCCGCCGAGGCCAGCGAGGGCGAGAAGGAGAGGGGCCGGAGGGCCATGCCAACGCGGAGGGCCGACATGACAATGTCAATTGGGGGTGAAAGACGTGAGATATAGTTGGTGTTTTTTTCCCCCCTAAATGATAAACTGGGAATTGGTGTTAGAGAAACGGCTTGTTTTGTGACAATTGCATTGGGGGGATGAAAGGAATGTGTGATAGTGTTTAGGTAGGTAGATAAGGCTAAGGACGGCTTCGAGGGAGACGGAAGGTGTCATGGACTCACTTGCTGAGACGGCGTCTCTCGACACTCAGTTCCAATTCACTAATTTAGATGACGTATGGGAAAACAACGAACGCACACACACACACACACACTCTCTCTCTCTCTCTCTCTCTGGATAGGACAGGAAGAAAAAAAAAAGACAGAAGGCCTTCTTAGGCGGGAGGGTTTGCCTTTATACGCCGAGCAAAAAAAGCTTCGGGTTGCCGCAATTCTAGTTCTCTCGTCTTGTCTCGTCTCGTCTCGCGCCCGCGGTCGCTCTCCCTTCTCCGTCCTTGTTTGTCTTAGACTGTCGTCCTCGGTCAAGCAAGCTCTAAGCCATTGCGGGGAGTCATGAGGGAGGGGTGTGACGCGAGCTACGGACGTTCATGGCACTCCATTCTCCGTTCTAGGTAGGTCATTGGAGATGAAGCGGATCTAGGCTCAGCTAGCCGTTTTTGTCCAGATTTCCTAGCCGTCGAAGCGCATCGCAGCGCATTGCATCGCATCGTATCGGGGTTCCATCCCAGTTCTCTCACTCTCGTCCCAGCCCCATCCCAGCGTTTCGGAGCATCCCACCATCGACCGCCTCGTGGCATTGTGCGTGGGGAGCGTGTCGCAATCCCAATTGGGGGCCCCGACCTGGTGTTAGTGGCGCTACGGCTCGAATGCATCCCTTCTGCCCCTCACCGTTTGGGCCCCCAATCTCGTGTCTGCTTTGCGATAGCTGGACGAGGTCAAGCGCCTATGAACGATGCCGATATCTCGTCTCCACGATGCATGGACCGCGCCGATACCAACCACCATTACCACCTTGAATGCCAGGAAAGGACTCCCGCCAATTGTCACGAGTTGCCGAGAGCTGACATGTAAAAACTGGTGTACATGACACGCATTCATCCAGCCATCCATCCATCCATTCGTTTCATTTATACTGTACACAACATGTCTACCACCATGGCATACCACAGAGCGCAACATCGCTTCGCGAAACTTTGGGGTCGGCTAGCTTCCCTACACACACCACAAACATCACGCACACGCCCCTCTATCGCCCAATCAACTAGAATATCCTGCCAAATATGTGGTAGTTAGTTAGTTAGCCTTCCTCTTCGGCCGTGGCATCTGATCTGAGCTACAGCGCCCCGGCTACCTTGCCCTGCTCTGGTTGACGTTCCACGATCCACCACCCATATCCTACCCAAACCCATGCATTTGCATGCCAAGCCATGCCATGCTGTGCTCTGCCATCTCACATAGGGCACGGGGTAGGGATGCGACCACACATGGGGAAAGTATTACCGTAGTATGGCATTTCGGCCGCCCCCATTGCTGGGGAGAGGCCGAGTTATCACCACCAAAAGTAAAGAAAACAAAATTCACACCTCTGGCCGCGTCCTGGTACCTACGGTCGCAACTCCTCTTGATAGCCAGCCAACTACCTACTGTAGGTAGCTGGCTAACTCGTCGCTATCGCGACCTCATTCACGCCCCTCCCCCCCCACCCCGCGATGGAGACGCCCAGACTCCCCATATTGCGGTTTACCACTGCCGGCCCGGTTCCGGTGCCGGTGACCGCTCCGTTGTCGGCCAGGTTATCTATCTACACTTTCGCATCTCCAAAAAAAAAAAAAAAAAAGAAGCCAGAGGAGAGAGACTACCCCGTCCATCTCTGTTTTATTAGTCACTTTGGCGAGACAAAGTGCCTAAATATCCTAATCAAGCAGACTGGCTCCTCCTGCTGGCATGGGCACCACCCTCGGGATAATGGCCAATATTGGGGCGGTCGGTTGAGGCTGAAAATCTGCTCGCTACGTACTCATGACAGGGAACAATTGATTTAAAAAAAAAAGAAAAATCCAGAACACATACAGGTGAGACCACAAGGCACAAATCGTTGCCGCCGTGTCATGAGTCGTCGTCGGCTTCATAGGTCCGCCTCATGTTGCTGCTGCACCTACCAAAATAGTACAGCACGCGAGCAGACGCTTTGGCGGCCGGTTCTCGGGATGTGGGTGCGTTCACTACAACAGGTGCGTGCTGAGTTTGACCCATGCTAGACATCATCCCCGTTTCGGCAGTTAGATTGAGACCAGACCAGTGCCTGTTGGCTGTTGCTCTGCCGCCTCCACGACATGCCTAATGCACCTAGTCTACAGTGTGTCCCGTTTCTAGTCACCAACACCAGCGCTCGCACACACACACACACACATGAAGACACGTACACACACACAAGGTCCAAGTCGCGACAACACAAAGCGCAGCGGCAGATTGCGCCTCTGTAATGATTAATCTAGCCATTCTTGCATCTGCGATTTCCAATCTCCAATCTCCAGCATGAATCAATCAACCCCATGCTCTGTTGTCCCAATCTGATGCAAGACGCGCTCATGTGATGCTATGCGGTGCCGCCCTGGGGCCCGTGATATCTATCTACTAATAGCATTCGTGCTATGCAATGCAGTAATCATCGTCTCCAGCAATGAATCCAACGGCTCCATTCTCATCTCGATGGCAATGCCCAAATCCATGCAAGAGTACTCTCGCTCAAAAAGAAGAATATGAAAAAAAAAGAAGCAAAAAAAGAAGAGAAAAAAGAAAAAGAAAAAGAAATAGTGGCCGATGCATAACGATGATAATAGCAAGAAAAACACACCCATTTGCGCCTGTACCTCATGCATATGCTCCAATCCCGTGTTCTCATAGTTCTCTTTGCATTGTGATTGCTATCGCCGTCTCGCGATGCCGCCCTCGGACCTCAAAGTCCGATCCATCTCCGGCTCCTCCGATGCTGATGATGCGACGGGGTCTGACAGCCGCGTTGCACATACTTCTCCGTCAGCCGCCGCCTGCGGGGCCCTCTTCCCCGCCATGTTGTTATTAGGATGAGCGATTCTCGTCCGCTAGTGCTCATGCTCCCGCATGTATCGAACAAACGTCTTCTTGTGGGTCTTTTCATTTTATCAGCTCGTGTGATCATGCACCTTGCGTGGGGGATTAATCACTTACCATTCCTGCATATTTTCCGTCCTTCAAAACACAGATATATCGGAGACCGAGCTTAGAAAACAGTTCGTAAACAAGATCCATGGGAGACCGAATGTCAAGAGCCACCGGTGCCTGGGGCCAGGTCAGCAAACCCATCATCCACTTGCACTAAGAATCATTGGAGCAACATACCGGATCAATGTAAGGTGTAAAGTCTGTAGGGTCAAAGGTATCATCGTCCTCGTCAATCCTCGGCACTCGATCCATCAAGCAGAGGTTCGAGAGCTCATCCTCCAACTGGTCAAGGGCATATCCCAGGTCCGGCGCTGGGATCAGGCCAACAAGAGTGCCATCTCGAAGGATAGGGAGACCGCCGTCCAGCTCACCAGCTCGGTGCAGGAGCTCGAGCTTGACCCGTAGACTGGCGGCAGGCACAAGAGGCGAATTCGTAATGTCGATGATGCGCTCTCGTCGAACTCGAGGTACAATATCCCCTAGGTTTTCTGTGAAGATGGGCTTGTGCTTGTTATCCAAAAATGGATACGAATTCATGTTTGTAAGAAGGTCCTATCACGAGTTTAGCCACCAAGATCAACTTCTTTCCAAGATCCAGATCCTAAAAGACTTACGTAAATGCTGTTTGGTTCAATGGCATCAGCCGTCCATTTGGCAACCAGAATGGCTAGCGAAAAGGGCAGAACATAGTCGAGACTTCCCGTGAGCTCAAAAAGGATGACCGCCAGTGTAACCGACAATCGCGTCACACCGCACATGGTTGCGCCCGCGGCAATGAGCCCGTAAACACCAGGCTGGATGCAGCTTCCGTCTGACTTGGCTGCGCAATATCCCCAAACTGCTGAATCAGGGAAACGAAGGACGGACCACTGAACCAGGTGACCTACGATGCGTCCCATCAAACCACCGACAACCATGGACGGGACGTAAATTCCAGCAGGGACTTTCTACACGGTAGTCAGTATTCGAACATAAACCAGATAGACACGCCCACTTACAATGCCAAAGGTGATGACTGTCAAGAAGCCCTTGATCAGCAATGCCACGAAGAGATGTAGCAAAATCGGAGGAATGTCGTTGATGGACTTCGGACAGAGGGTGAGTTCCTCCCTATCGACATCTGGACCTTCGCAAGGAGACGCCAGGTTCAGAAGCAGTTCAGCGACTGGCAGCTTGGTCAAGTCGTTCCAGTAACTCATCACCCCGGTGACTAGAGCTACCAGGAAGACTTCAAGCATCGGGTATAGCTTGATAACTCGGATTCGGCGAAATGTCTGAGCCCAATACTTGGAAGCCTTGATGAAGAGGGCGCCAACCGCACCGCCGAGAATGCCCACAAACATGAAGATGCCTAGCTCAAAATACTCCCAGTCGTTCAGGTAGCGCACTTCGAAGAGTACGACTTTGTGAGTTCCATAGGGGTTCAGGAATTTGAGCGACAATGCGGCTACGATGCAGCAGAAGAAGGTTCGGAACAGCGTTTTGGCCGGAAAGAAATATGACACTTCCTCAAGCCCAAAGAGTACACCACTCAGCGGAGCACCAAAGGCCACAGCGACACCGGCGGCTGCGGCTGCTGAGACGACTTCTCGGCGTTTCCCGTCGTTGCGGTCGTACTTTGCGAAAATTCGGCAAAGAATGTTGCCCACGCATGCAGCCATATGCACATATGGTCCTTCTTTGCCGAGACTCATACCCGATGCGACACTCAGGATCAAGGCCACCATCTTGACAAGAAGGGTTCTGAGACCGAGGAATCCGTGCAAAACGAAGCCGCTGAGAATGACACGGACTTCGGCAACACCACTTCCCGCCGCAGAGTAGTAGACCATGGGTGGGTTTGCTGGTGTCTGATCGATTTGCTGCCGAGGCGTAGAAGACTCGCTGCTGTGGCCATCGTCGTAGGTTTGGGGCACGCCCTCGGCAGCGAGATTCTCATCTAGTGTTGTGAGGCGATAGGCTGACGGAACGACAGTCTTGGTCCAGAGAGTGATCCAGCAGGCAAGCATTGCAAGGACGAGCACGCAGATCATGTAGACAATAAAGTCAGTCCACCCCAAGCCAAGGGGATGGTGGAGAATTGTGGCCCAGTCTCTCCAGTCAGCACACTGTTCTTCATCCTGGCAACAATTCTAAATGCAAGTCAATAGAGAGCTCGTTTCAGGTAACTGTGAAGCAAGGAGAGCTTCGTGCAACTCATGC
Organism: Aquanectria penicillioides; assembly: GCA_003415625.1. NCBI lineage: Eukaryota > Fungi > Ascomycota > Sordariomycetes > Hypocreales > Nectriaceae > Aquanectria > Aquanectria penicillioides. The sequence continues at coordinate 1,320,411 of PYIU01000003.1, forward strand.
GTGAGACAAGGTACTCACTCGTTTGTTTAGATACCAGGCTCGGGAGCAATACCCGTCCTTGAACTCGAAGACGGTAGATTCGGTAACGTCGACGGTGTAGGCCATAAGAGCGACGATGCAGCCACTTAGGGCGCTGAGAATCCAACCTTGAGCGCTATCAAAGATGATTCGGATGCGACCCCAGAAATCCTTGCGACTGCGTAGCTCCTTGACACGGTACGAATCTGCAATGGTATCGTGAACCCAATCGGTGCTGGTGAATTGATCGTACCAAACCCGTTCGTCAGGGAAGATGCTGCCTTTGGATTCAGCCATGGTTGACTCCTGGCGATCTGAAAGGGCGTGTATTAATCGCTGGCCCCATGATGGATGTCGGCTGTGGTTTCGAGAACTATATCCTACATTGGGTGAAGCCAAGCATGAGTTGGGAACTGATAGAGTATAATTGAGGGATTGATGCCAATATGGGTCATACCTGTGTAGCTTTGCTCCCGAGTGGTGGAGGAAGTTTGTTGCTTAGACGAGCTTGGTCCGCCGATGCGGATGCGAGATCTTGAGCTCGCGAGCAGAGGAGATCGCTCATCTGGCTCGCCGGTGGACTGAGTTCTGCTGAGAGGGAAAGGCCGACGAACAGCTCGGGGCGACGGCGGCTGGGAGCCGGAGCTGTCTCTCCCTTGATCCGCCATGACAACGGAGGCTTCGGAGCGGCGATTAATCAGAAGAAGCGCTCGGAGTTTCAATGATTTCGTGGTTTTCGGTATGGAAAAGTCGAGAGCAAATGGCACAGCGGCTGGCGGGGAACGGGTGGAGATAACTCGGCGTCGATCGTGGGTATGAAGGGGAGGAAATTAACTATGATGGAAACGGGGCGAAGTCAGAGAATGAAGCAAGGGCAGGAGAGCAAATTGCGGCGCTGCAGTCGAGATCCAATTCTATGTAGCTCCTGCGATCGCGTCACCAGTCCACGACAACAACAACAGCAGCAGCAGCAGGAACAGCAACGGTGACAGCGAAAGTAACGGTAGAGGCAACCGGGAGGAACGTAATGGTCGGGTTGCAGGTGACCCACTGATCGCGTGGAAGTTGTGGGTGTGAGAGGGCGCCAATGGTGGCTTGCGCGGGTGAGGACGGGGGCAGATGGATGTGGAAAGTGTGTCCAAACATTGAAGCTCATAGAAGTACAAACCTCTCACCTTTGCCCGTGATCTTTTCTAAGCCATCCCTGGGAGTGGGTGTGCTGGGGAGAAAGTATATTCACATTCGGCTCCTTTAATTCGTACCTTTGTCAAGAGCCGTGGTGCTAGTGTCGCGTTAACGTCGAGTCGGATTGCCCGAGTGTCGTGATGCCGGTGCAATCACAGCGTCTGGGGGAGGGGGGTCAGGTTCCAAGGCTGTGGTCCTGTGAGGCACTGGGAGCACAGCCTACGGTTGCCCTTGGACAAATCGGATGTCAATATGGCACGGACGACTCAGTCGGTGGAACGAGGGAGCAGGAATTGAATGATGGAGATGATGAGTCTGGGGAAGAAGATGCCCACTGTTGGAAGGGAGGGGGCAGAGGGCATTTCATCATTTGGCTGTGGCTGGGGCCCTCCACTGGCTCGTGGACATGATTTAACGCCCGATCCGCGCTGTTGGACCCCAGGACCCTCTGGACCCCCTGGACCCCTTTCGGACCCTTTTGGGACCCTTTTTGGACCCTTTTTGGACCCTGACATGGCCGTGAGGCGAACCAGTGCGCAGACGAGAACCCAGAACCCGGGGAACAGAGCAGCGGAGATGGGGCGCTAGATGCTGTCGTTGGCCCTGGGGTTCAGCTCAGGCCTGCCCAGACCTTGGCCGTTTGGGGCGCCTCATGGGCTTTCTTCAACTGTTGATTCCATTACTTTTAGTGACATGCCACACCGGGTCGCCATGCAAGGCACCGTCCATCTGATAATGTACAGACTCTCACAGGAAGGGGTCAGCTAGCGACTTATCTGCCTACCTTAAAAGTACCAACCTACCTGGTTGGGCGACGGGCCGGGGACTGGACGCCCTGAACGCCCTGGGCGCGGCTTTTTATTTGGCGTATTCCCCTGTTACATCTCTCATCGGTGGTGTCCAACGTGAGGGACGTTGAGGTACATGCCTGCCTGCCGTCCCCAAGCTGCCCAGGGTAGCGAGGTACCTGGACACTACCCATGCACGTAGCTTTGGCTCTGCTGCTGTGAGAGCGCCTACGTCATTCCTATTTCCACGATAGCGCCCGAGAGCCGGCTCGACGTGGCCGATCGATTGAGAGACTGCCACGCGTGTTTGTTTTTCCAGGTGCAAGAATCGCGGACCACGTCCCAAGCACTAGCCAGAGATGCTGGGGATGATGCCTGGCCAAGCCAGTTGTGGGGACGCGGCGACATCACAACAAGGCGGCGATATCATCTTGTGACTCTGTTTCACCTGGCCCGGCCTGGAGCCGGCGATATGGAAGTCACAAGGGTTCGTATCCTGCCCAAGGGTGTCTGTGTGGCCAACAGAAGGTGGTCAGCAGTGACAGCCATGTCCGCCTACGAAATGCCTGTCCGTGGACAATCTGCGCAAATTGCCACCAATGTAAGTGGGGTCCAGGCCAAAAAGCCCTCTAAAATCGCCATCTACGGAACTGGCATGGCTGGGAACGCATTATGTGGCTAGTGCATGTGGCTTGACTTGACTTGCCTTATCTTATCGGGGAAATTTTCAAGAAAGTCAGCGACTCCACCAAAGACAAAAAAAAGTACCAGACCAGCGGAACCATGAACAGTGCATCAAATCAAGCAAATCTTTTCCAGTAGGGAATTCAACCTCTCATCAGTTCCCCTTCACCGTGCTCCGTGCGGCGCATCGAATTACTCAAAATGGGCAAGAAGAGAAAGGCCACGGGCCGAAATACCCAGCCTAGTGGTCCCAAAGAATTGGACGCCTCCGACGCCCGCCTTGGTCCGATTACCACTTTCGAAGATGTCGCCGACTCTGAGGATGAATACTTCATGAACCGTGATCGCATTCTACTTGAAGACGAGCCCGGCTCGAAGCGTCGTAGGAAGGACGACGAGGACTTGGAATTGTCCGACGAGGAAGTTCTTGGTTACGAGGATTCAGACGACGATGAGGACGACGATGACGAAGAGGACCAACGACCACAGAAAAAGAAGGGTGCCCTGTCAGAAGAAGAGCAAGAAGGAGATGGCGAGGAAGGAGACTCTGGCTGGTGGGGTTCATCTAAAACCGACTACTACAATGCCGACAACCTCGAGACCGAGGCCGATGCCCTGGAGGAGGAAGTCGAGGCGAAGCGACTGCAGAAGAAGAAACTGGCGAAGATGGCAGAGGAAGACTTTATCTTTGACGGCGACGAATGGCTTGCCGAGGGCGCCGAAAAGGGCGAGGGCGAGGAGACTGTCACAGAAGTTCTCAAGGATATTGAGGTGACGGATGACATGGGCCCCGAGGAGCGCTACAAGCTGCTGCAAAGCCGGTACCCCGAATTCAACCACCTCGTCAAGGAATTCGAGACTTTACAACCTGTTCTCGGCGATCTCGAGGAGTCGGCACGGGGCAAGTCTGGGAAGTCACTGGAAGCCATCAAGTACTGGGTGCTCGGCTGTTACATCGCTGTGCTTGCAAGCTACTTTGCTATTTTGACATCCCCTGCGAGAGATAGTTCGAAGGCACAAAAGCCTCTCGACCCTTCTGAACTTCGAGATCACGATGTCATGCAGACCCTCATCAGCTGCCGAGAAGCCTGGCAGAAGACCAAGAACCTAAGATCGACGAAGGCTACTAATGAGGAGGAGCAATCGGAGCTTGACGAGGAGGAGCTCGCGCAGCTCGTTGCAAAGGAGTCCACAGTGAAGCCCAAGAAGAGCAAGAAGACGTCCAAGCAAGAAAAGGCAGCCGCTGAGAGGCGGGCTCGGAACCTCGAGAAGGCCAAGGCAGGCGAGGCTGCTGTTGCAGATCTTTATAACCTACCCCTCACTAGCAAGAAGTCTAAGAAGGAGAAGAAGGCCTCTACTGTCGAGGCCAATGGTGACAATTCAGACTTCGGTGAAGAGGATGAACTGGACGCCAGAACAGCAGCGGAGAAGGCCGCACGCAAGAAGAGTCTCAAGTTCTACACATCTCAGATCGTTCAGAAGGCCAACCGCAGAGCTGGAGCAGGACGTGATGCCGGAGGTGACATGGATATCCCACATCGTGAACGCCTCAGGGATCGCCAGGCTCGACTCAACGCAGAGGCTGAGCGTCGTGGAAAGAAGGACTCCAAGCTTGGCGCGGACCTGGGCGACAATAGTGACGACGAGGATGCCGCCACTGCACAGGCTGTCCGTGATGACGGGGACGAGTACTACGATATGATGGCGCACAAGTCGAGGAAGAACAAGGATGAAAAGGCCGCCCGGTATGCCGCCTATGCTGCCGCAAGCAAGGCTGATCGTGTGGTCGAGAAAGAAGAGGTTGGAGAAGACGGCAAGCGCAAGATCACATACGCGATCCAAAAGAACAAGGGTCTGGCCCCAAAGAGGAGCAAGGATGTGCGCAACCCCAGAGTGAAGAAGAGAAAGCAGTACGAGGCCAAGCAGAAGAAGCTCAAGAGTATGAAGCCGGTTTGGCAGGGTGGCGAGCCCAAGGGAGGTTACCAAGGAGAGTTGTCGGGTATCAACTCTGCTGTTATCAAAAGCACGAAGCTATAGAATTGAATATATTATGGGCCTTGTTAATGGCGTTGATTTTTCACTTACGAAAATTATCTTATCTTTCCTCTCGAAATGAAAAATTGTATGGTGTGCAAGCGATTGTTTACGAAGGGTATCATTGTTACAAGCCGATCTATCGGCGAGGTGCGTCTTTGGTCATTGATGGAGACAGAGAAGAAACAAGCTCAGAGCTTGGTGAATCAAAATCATGATGAAGTCCATTATTTGAGCCTAATAGGAATACAAAAAGCAAAGAGAGAGACAGAAATATCTGTATATATTTTATTTAGTCGAAGGGCATCAGTGTAAAAAACACATTGAAGCTCTGTCTCATAATTCCTTCTCACCGGGAGGCTTGTCTAACTGCAGGGGTCGTGAGCGCCCCGCCAAACGTCCAAGTCCCACGTTGCTCAATCGTACAGCTCACCTCCAACCACCAACCCACCCACCGTGTAGCGACCTCCGGGACTTGCGTGCCCAACCCACGAGGAGCCTCGCACGTATCAAAGAAACCGCACTGTATTTGATGCATATGAACAGCTGAAAAATCCCCCGCGATCATCGCCCACGCTCGCCGCATCATCCCCTTCAACGCCGAAGCGGCAACCTGGCCAAAATGGCCAACGTCGACATTTCCACCCTTACCTCGTCCACCGAGATCTTCTCTGCGAACCACACCCTCCCCCAAATCCGAGCCATCCACAAAAATCTCCATGTCCAGATCGATGAAAAGGCCAACCGCTTGCGGACGCAGGTCGGCAGCTCGTACCGCGACCTGCTCGGCACTGCAGACACCATTGTGCAGATGCGCAGCGACAACGATGTGGTCCAGGGGCTGCTAGGCAAGATGGGCGGCCGATGTGGAAGGGCCGTGATTGGGGCCAAGGCCTCGGGCCTAGCCAACTTTGTTGAGAAGGAGAATAAGTCGAGCGCTGCTATTGCGGCGAGGCTAAGACTACTGGATGCATGCGTGCTGATCGTCGGCCGCATACTGAAGGGCAAGGGTGGACTGAGAGATGAGATGAAAAAGGGGGACAGACTGATTCTGGCAACAAAGATCTGGGTCCTGGGCCGACTATTGATCAATAATGTGGCCGAGGACGTGACCGACGCTGCGAGTCGTCGTGCCATCGAAGCAGCCAAGGCTTCACTGGGAAGTTTGCGACGGAGGCTGATGATCAACGTCGACAAGGTGTTTGAGAAAGCAGGCGATGAGACTGAGCGAGATGATGTGTTGAAGGCTTTGTGTGCCTACAGTCTGGCAACTAGTTCAGGGGCCAGGGATGTTCTCCGGCATCTTCTCATGGTCAGGGGAGAAACAATAGGGCTCGCATTCAAGGTGGAAGAGACAGAGCGAGAGAGAAGCACGGAAGATGTTGTCCAGGCTCTGAGCCTTTACACAAAAACCCTTCTCGACGTTCAAGCATTGGTACCAGGGAAGCTCTCCCTAGCCTTGGCCAGTCTAAAGAAGAGCCCGCTACTGGCGGACCCTGCGCTGAGGAAGCTCGAAGGCTTGCGACTGGATGTTTACGAGCGCTGGTGTAGCGACGAGATTCAGTATTTCACCCCCTACATCCGCCACGACGATCTCGACGGCTCCCAGGCCCGGGAAATGTTGACAGGCTGGTCAAAGAAGGGATCCGAGGTGTTACTGGATGGACTGAAGAAGACATTGGAACAGATGTCCGAGTTCAAGTTGATCATGGATCTCCGCACTAGCGTTCTGCAACTCTGGATCCGAGATGGAGGAAAGGCAAGGGGCATTGATCCTTCTGAGATGCAAGACGACCTGCGTGCCGCCATCAATGCCCGCATGCTAGCTGTTCTGGACACCAAAGTCAGCAAACTGCGCCTGGTCGGCTCCGAGATCTCTGGCACGCTTGGAAGATGGAAGCAAGGCATTTCAGATGAGCACGTGAGTCTATGGGAAGAAGATGGCTACGAAGAGGCCCTTGCAGGCGGCGCAAGTCCTTTTATCCAGGAAGTTGCTTCCAGGCTCTACGGGCGGAATGACTCCGTGTCCAAGGCGGCGAATAGCTACAATTCATGGTATCATGTGATAGACGACGTCAAGGAAGTTGTGGAGTCACTGCGACGGCAACGATGGGATAACGACTTTGACGAGATTGAGGACGAGGAAACAATCGAAGCGAGACAACAGCTACTTAGCAAGGATGACCCGCAAATGTTGCAGGTGAAGCTTGACGCTACCCTCGACAAATCATTCAAGGAACTCGAGGGGCAGCTCCAAAAGCTGTGGGACGAACGATCGTCCATGTCATCCAACGATACCGTGGCCATGTACTTCATCCGCGTTGTTCGCGACATTCGCCAGCAGCTCCCTCAACGCCCGAAGATCGAATCGTTCGGCCTTGCTATGGTCCCCTCTCTGCACAGCACGATCGCTAAATCCGTCTCAAAGAGCTCGCTGGACGCATTTATCACGAATGGCCTGGCCCAAAGAAGAGTGCTGGGCCGCCCTCTGTGGGAAGGCGACCCGGCACTGCCTAATCAGCCATCGCCCGAGGTGTTCCAGTTCCTCCGGGCGCTGTCGTTGAGCTTGGCTGATGTAGGCATGGATTTGTGGACGCCTGCAGCGGTGACAGTCCTCAGGAAGCATCTGAGCGAGCAACTATGTGAGAAGTGGCAAGAAGCATTGAAGCGGGATGCACCCAAAGAGGTGGATGATCCTAAGGAAACTGAAACGAAGAAGAAGGACAAGAAAAAGAAGAATAAGAAGGGGGCCCAGAAGGAGGAAAAGAGAGGTGACGAGAAGAAAGAGGAGGTCAAAGAAGAGACCGAAGACGAGGATGAAGAAGTCGAAGAGGAGAACAAGAGCAAGGATGTCGAAAAGGAGGAAGAGGGCGCCGAATCAAAGCTCACACCGGAGCAGATTACCGAACTCTCAACACAATGGCTCTTTGACATTGCCCTGCTGCGGCGATGCATTGGCGTTTCAAAAGACGGAGCCTCGGATGGTTTCAAGGACCTCGAAGACAAGGTTTACGAACACTCGAAGCTCGGGGATGCAGCGGCGCGCCAACGCATCGTCAAGACAGCGAACGACTTTTGGCAGCGCACTAGTCTGCTGTTTGGCTTGCTTGCATAATACGTACGGTAGCATAGATGCATTAGATGGTCTATTGTTAGAGATGTGGGATGATAATGAACTGCAAGGAGTTTCGCGTCGGGTTTACAGGTCTCATGTGAAGTGTGTGTGTGTGTGTGTGTGTGCATGCATGCGTGTGCATTGTTTGTGTCATGATCGTACATTGCTCTGCCTCTCTCTCTCTCTCTCTTCTTATGTATGTCTAGTTCTTTGCAAATGAAAAATGGGCATGTTTTTTATCACATAGCTTCTCATAGCTTATGCCTCTTCTCACCACTTGAAATCTTGCGAAATTCCTCCTGCGGCACGCCCTTCATGAAGCGCTCCAGACCGGCAAACACCTCGTGGACGTTCTGCGCGTGCATGATGTCCATCTCAGGCCGCCGAATCAGCTTCTTGATCCCCGTCAAGCTCTCGCCAATGAGGTGCTCGCCCAGGCGCTCGTCGACCTCCTTGAGCACGAGCTCTCGGAACTTGGCGTCCTCGCCCTTTTCGACCTGGAAGATACCGTTGAGGAAGCCGCACCTCTCGAGCTCCGGAGCCGTCAGGCGGCGGCTCATAATGAGCGCCTCGTTGGCCTTTGCGAGGCCGAGGCGCGTGACGAGCGCGCGGGAGGCGCCGCCCTCAGCCACGAGGCCCAGCGAGGAGAAGGGCGTCAGCAGGAAGGCGTGCGGCGCCGCGTAGATGAAGTCCGCGAAGGAGATGATGGCGGCCGTCAGGCCAATGACGGGCCCGTTGAGGCCCACGACGAGGATCTTGGAGTGCGTGGAGAAGGCGTGCGTGATGTTGAGGTTGAAGGCGGCAAAGGACTGAAGCCAGTGCTTGTGCACATCTGGGCCCTCTGAGGGAGCCTTTCTGGCGATAGAGACATCTGCGCCGCTGTTGGGAACACGTTAGCTACCGAATTTGTTCCCCTGTTGGCGTTTCGGTTCCCCAAACACGCAGCACCTGGGGGGATTCTCGTTGGCCAGGTTGATTAATTAAGCCTTGCATCTAACGTCCCGTCCCACACAGGGCAGGGTCCAAATCAAGTACGATACGTCTAGCGGTGGCCTTACGTACCGAGACTATAACCTAGCCAGAGAAGAAAAAAGAATACAGAGAGAGACACAGAGAGAGTTGACGTACGCGGAAAAGTAACGGCCTTTGGCAAGGATCACGGTAATGAAGACCTCGTCATGGGTCTCAATTTCTCGCATCTTCTGCGAGAGATCATAGTACTGCCCCTGCGACATGGAGTTGAGCTTACGATCGTTGTCGATGGTGATAACCGCGACGCGACCGCGGTACTCGAGGCTGATGATTGATTCCTCCGACATTGTGGTGGATGGGGTGGGCTACGTGATGGTTGAGACTGGGAAGACCCGATTTCTTGGGCGATGAGGGAAGATAAACCTCGGCAAGGGGGTTGGAATAATTCTGTCACCAGCACAGGGGAGAAGATCGAAGAAGAAGAAAGAAGAAGATGATGATGATGAAGATGATGGGGGAAAAAAAATTGCGATAATGATGAGAGTGCCCGAGACCTTGAGATGTATTTAGTAGCCCTTGTCGCCGCTTGTAGAGTACAAATACAAAGTGAGACATACCTCTGGCCGTGTAAGTGACATGGGTTCCCCACACTCCCGCACCGAGATGCCTCGGCCTGATCGGTTGCGGGGAGCCAAGTATAGCAATTAACCGCTTCCAGGCCTTGGGACTTGGCATGATATCGGCTCAAGAGGGCGCTAATGAATCAGCAAAACATAAAGAAACGAGCGGTACGCCCCTCTAGTCCAAGTCATTGAAGTTTTAGTCATGAAACGCTTAGGCATTTGGCTATTTTGGTAGTGCGTGAAAGGCGAACTGTAAGCCCGACAGCCCGCTTACAGCAAGGGTGAATCAAACCAACAAATGACCCCTGGCCCATCGTCATGCCCTCAAATACTCTCAGGACACAGTCAGCTCTATGTGCAGCAACCCAATTCCCTCCCTCTCAATCAGCAAGTAAGTCATTTTCCCGCCCTGTGATGCATTTTAATACTCCCCCTCCCCCTGCGCGTGCGTGGACCCCGCTTGATTGAAGCGGGTTGTCCTTCACCCTCGGCTCGGCCCGCCCGTCTTCTTTTTTTGCTTTTCTATTGTTTACCGTCGCTTCGGCGCAATATGCCTCTGCTTGGGAAAGTCCAGAGGCAGCGCCAGTCTCGCAAGGTTCACTGTCGTCTTCAGTTCCCTACTGACAACCGGCTTCACTCGACCTCCGATTTCATGGAAGTACTGGTTCATCATCTTCTGGTCCAGCTTCAAGTCGTCCCTTAGGTTCTGCGTATCCACCTCAAAATTGTCCACAATGCATGCAAACACGCAGCAGTGGGTTATCAACAGGTCGATGTGGAACTTGCGCATCTGGCCCGCATCCGAGAACTTGCGTCGGATGTTCTCGATAACAGCCTCGGGCGCGGGCGCAAGCAGTTCTCGCAGCTTCTCTCGCGAAGGTAAGGATCGTGTGCCTCGCACCTTGCCAGGTTTGCTGTGAAGATAGAAAAGAAGAACAAAGAAGAAGTACCGCAGAACGCGGAGACGCATAACTGCATCCTCGTTGCCAGCAATATGGTTGACACGTGCAGCCACGAATCGTGAGGGCACCTGAATGCCTTCCTTGTGCTTGGCCTTCTCTTGCCATTCTCGAATTGGCACCAGGTTGAGGATATCCGCGCCAATAATCTTCTTGGGGTCGTAAACGTCTTGAATTTCTGTGGCCTCCAGGTTGGGAATGGGAGCGGGCTTGGCCTCATCCACCACGGCCTGCAGCTCCTCCCTCGACGCCATGGTCGAAGTGATCTCTCCCACAGAGTTCAACATCGCGCGGGCTGCCGAATCGATCTTGGTTGGTGAGTCGCCGGGCTTCTTCTGGGGGGCAATCGCATTAAGGACATTCTCCTGGATGGCCTTCTTGGCCTTCTTGGTACCGAAGGTCTGTCCGAGGTCGGTCTTGAGTTCCATCATGCTCTGTATCCTGTTAGCTCGTCTGATAATGCGTGTTCTGTGCATCGTAATCCGGACCTGTTTGGCGTTGCGCTCGCTTGTCGCAGCCTCTGAAGCTTGCTTGGCCCGAACAGCTCCTCGAACAACCATCTTCTTAGCTTCCACCACCTGGAGCTTGCCAGTCTTCGGGTCGTAGATTCCAACAAAATGGTTCAGAGCAGGCTTGGCGCCGCGGGGGCCGTCGCCCTTGGCCGTGTAGTCCAGGCTTCGGTGTGCCGTTGAGTGGAGGAGGAAGTCCTTCTCGCCAGCCGACTTGGACTGCTTTGATTTGGACTTGGTCTCATTGTTGGGTGCGTACGAGTGAAAGGACGTATTTGAAGGGATCTGGATCCCGGTGGAGGTGGCTGGCGTTCTTTGATTAGCATTGCGCAAGCCGGAGAGAGTCTCGGGCAATAGCGTACATACCTATCACGGGAGGGCAGAACTTGGGACGAAGCACAGAGGTGACGGTGGCTACTGCTGGAGGCGCATCAATGGCGACCTTCTTCTTGGGCTTCACGCCAGCCTCGCCGTCCCTCTTGCGTTTCTTGGTGGTGGCGTGGGCCATTCTCAATTGCCTTGTAGTCGTTGCCGGGAACTGTGCCAATTCTTGAGGTGGAATGGGGTCGACGCCCAAAATTTTTTGACAACTGCAAACGGCAGAAAACTAGCCGCCGCTGTTTAGCCGGGCGGTGAAAGGAACCCCCACTACGTGATGCCAGCACCAAAATACAGCTCTGTTTTAGTGGTCAAAAAGTCGCCCGTGTGCGCCGTTTTGCGAGTTTCAGTGGATGATGATGTGTGCGTGCGTAGCGTAGCGCATGCTGTCCGGTGCACCCGCCCGTGCTAAGCAGGAGTCACGGCACTCTGGAGGCTCAGCTGGGGACCATACATATCACCAGATCAGTTTCCATACAAATTCACTCACCTTTCCCTTCCCTTCTTTTCTCCGCTTCGTCCTTCTTTCGATAGCCGATATAGTGTTTTAATTCTTTCCCCTTTCTTTTCATTTTTCTTTTCTTGAAATACCAGGCACCTCATTCGTTCGAGAATCCTTCAAGCTTCGGCCCGCTCGGTGAAACGCTTACAACACCGCCTCTTTCGAATGGAGTGCTCTATTTCCCTTTGTGCCTTGCTTTGGAACTCCAAACACCCATCATGATCAGGGACGATGAGATTTACACTACGGCCACTGGTTCTATTAGGCCTGGAGGCCCAAGCATATGGGATGTCATTTCTAATGATCAAAGGCGCCTTATCTCCGTCAAGATGGATGAAGAGCAGGAGTCGGAAGACACTGCAGTTAAATATCTGAAGAGGAATATAGAACAAATCCCACCAGATGCCGTTCAGGTTTCCTTTTCTCCAAACGGGGAGCTGGTTTCAACCTCATCACACCCAAGAGACGACAATACCTATTGCGTCTATTACCCACCCGTCGAGGAGATTGATGGGCTGAATAGGAACCAGACCATTGTCCGGACTCAGTTGGAAGAACTGGATCGCTTCGGACCGGATGTCGATCTTGTCATGTATCCTCCGTCCTCAAAGGGGAGTGGAAACAAGGTTTGAAACATTCACCCACCCTATCTCCCGCATTCATGGCCTAACTGACACATTTGTAGGTTGTTTTTAAGTATTATTACCTTTTTCAGTTGATGGATCAGATATGGGACGAGATGAACATTTTGGTCCGTCTCCCCGAGCACCCAAACCTCGTCCCATTCGACAAAGCTGTCGTTGATGAACTGACAGGTCGTGTTGTGGGTTTCACTATCAAGTATATCCCTAGCGGTACGTTGGAGGAGAACCCCTCACGCACATTCAAACTCAAGTGGCTTCACCAGCTGTTGGACATTGTGGATGATCTTAATCTCAAATACGGCATATCTCACCAAGACATTGCGCCGCGAAACCTGCTCATCGATGAAAAAACGGATTCTTTGATGCTATTCGACTTTAATTACTCGGCTCGTATTGGCATGCGGCCCCCGAAAGAGGGGGGAGCGTTTAGGACCCGCGCGTATCTTGAAAGCCGAAACGATGTCAAAGGCGTCATCTTTACCATGTACGAGATCATCACTCGCGATGATAGTCAAACCGAAATACCATACCACGAGCAAGACCTTGCCACCCTCGAAAAGAAGGACTGGAAGAAGCACCGCGATGTCTCACTCGACCGACCGCTACCCGAATTTCGGGCAGTTCTCAAAGAATGGTCTAGGAAAAGACGGACAGGGAAGCAAGTCAAGATGTACACAGAGGCGCCCAAATTCATCGACTGGCCAGTCATGTCCGATCCACCGCCAACCGAGTTCAAGTCTGTCAATCTGGACGGAACTCCTACGACGTATAAAATGGTAACGCATATCCATCGGCGAGCCGATGAGCGAAAGAAGGGCAACCCTGTGATAAACTGGCAGCGCCCACCTCGGCATGAACTGAAAAATGGAGTTCGCCTACTTGCCACGGGTAAAGTTCTAGGCCATAAGAAATAAACTTCTCTTCCCCCGTTTCAATCTCCTGGTCTGATCTGTTTGGTAAATGTAGTGTCGTGAGGGGGCCGTCGAGCCGACCCCAAAGTGCCCACAAAATCGAAGAATAAAATCAGCATTGCCTCTGCTTTGTCTGGACCCGCATCGGTCGTGGGATGCACACAGCTTCGATGAGGTTAGTTTTCCGTCATTGAAATGCGACTTTCTCATCTGCAGTAGAGTCGCATACAACGTACGATAATGCGCTAGCACTAAAACACCGGGGTTTACTGGTGCCTTCGGGTTTGGTTGAGACATCACGAGGGCAGGGTGCGCACACACACACAAAAGGTTAACCCGAAGGCAATTTCTGCATTTTTGTTTGTCAAGCAACGTGCCATTCCAGTTCTGAGTGCGCCGTCAGGGCAGTGCCTCCTGGTATCTTCGATCCTAATAAACACCGTCCTTTTCCCGACCGTCCAATTGCCAAATCCCATCCTCCATGATATCCCATGTGACCACCAAGAGCCGATCGTGTGCGGGGTTCAGCCACCTGACGTGATTCCAAAGTCAAATCCTTGTGGGAGATCCCATGGCGTCCAAACAGCGAGTGCCCAGCACCGGCGTCACAGATGTCGTTCAGGCGTGTGAAATCGTAACATCATGCAAGATGAGTCGAGTCAGGGTAGGGGCGAGTTGTTTATTTCCTGGGGCATCAATGTCAGCAATGGTAGGTATTAAGTCGACCACGACGGTACTCACGATCTGGCGCGCATCTTTCTGCGCTTGCGCTTAAGTCGGCGAACTCGCTTCTTTCTCCACTTGGCTCTCATCTTGAACGATTCTGTCACGCGTTGTTAATAACTGACGAATTTCGATGCGCGGGTAGGATCAAGGACAATCAGAAAGATGGCCATGTGCGCGCCATGGTCATTTCCAATCATCTTGGCCCTGTTCGCACCAAGAGAGGGGGTGCTTACTGGTTCGTGGATGAGAATCGTGTTTGGATGAGGAACAACTCAAGAGATGGAGGGGAGTTTTCTAGAGCTTAAGCAAAGTCATAGCTAGGGCACACAACCCCCAGATTTCACGTGATCACCCCGCCGTAAATTTCGTGCGGTTGAGGCACTTTGGCACAGTGCGTACTGCATGCACTGTATATGCACTGTACCATGACAGCTCTCAGGTTGCCAAGGGAAGGAAGGAGCAGCGGAACAAGAGCTGGCAGCCTGGATTAGGTACGCTGAATCTACGAATAATCTTCATACAAAATTTGCGGATAGCATCTTAATTGAGCCAATTCTTAACCATCCTTGCGAATCATAACGTCATTTTGTGCTCCTGGCGCTGTACAACCTTCACCATCCTACGGTCAGCTCAGGAGCACTTACACAGGCGAATCTCAAGTGAGATTCAAGATGGACGTCCAAGTGCCGGTTCAAGAGGTGCCAAACGAAGTCCCTGCCGCATACCTTACTCTCATTGACAATCGATCCCAAAATCAGTCTCAGCGTATGCCTTCCTGTGAAACTGTCATTGCCCTCACAGTTATGCCCTCATGCTCCACTTCTGAGTGGCTCCTCTGACTGATTCTAGAACTACTGCCAATCTGGGACCGCGAGATTTTCAAGATTGGGCGAGACCCACGATCAAAGTATGAGAATTTTTGAATTAATGCCTTTTTCTGTGTGCTCACAGAAATAGTGATCTAGCCATTGATAATGATCCATACTTCAATGTCTCGCGAAACCATTGTGAAGTATATGTTGTGGTATACGAGCCAACCATCAACCACGTTTACGTTAGAGATCGAAAGTCATCCAATGGAACCTACGTGAATGGAGAGATTATTGGGGTCGGCCCAGGTATCTCGCCTGGGTATCTTTTGCAAGACGGCGATGTTATTGAGATCCGCCCTCACTGGAGTTTCACAGTTGGCCAATGTCGACCACCGCCTCGCCAAGAACTAGATATCCTCCAGATGGAAGAGTGCAAGGTAAATTGTTGAGCCAACAAAAGGTCCAGATTGGCTAATTAATCTATGATACAGCTTTTTGCGGACACCTATCTTTTGACAAACCGGTGCCTTGGGCATGGAGCTGAGGCAGCTGTTCACTTAGCTATTGAGGTCGCCAGCAAAAAGCAATTGGTTTGCAAATTAGTCAACCTTGACAAGCTACACGGTAGAAACACCACTGAAGAAATTCGACGCAAGTTTCAAGAAGCAGACATTCTACGGCAACTGCGACATGTAAGCCTGCTCGTTTACCTCGGAGGTTCCTAGCTCAATCATTCGTAGCCAAATATCCTACCCTATGTCGACACAGTTAGGTCTCCACACTCACTGTTGGTTCCCCCCTGTCAATCGAGGACAAATCAACTGACATCGTTTAGCTACACATTCACTGAACTTGCCTCAGGAGGGGACCTTATGTCATTTATATATCGCCAAGACGCGATTAAAGAATTTGACTCTCGAATCATTATCCGCCAAATCATCCGAGGACTCGTATATCTTCATGACAAGGGCATAGTTCATCGCGACCTAAAACCAGAGAACATCTTGCTGGCATATTCACCCAAGATCGCTTATCACAGAGTGATGCTTGCCGATTTTGGAAACTCGGCCGTTCCGCGAAGAAGTCGAATGGTCACTATTGTAGGGACTGTGAACTACCAGGCCCCGTAAGTCTATTTATGCAGGATGTGTATAAGAGTTGCCAATTGCTTACTTGACGACAGGGAATTTCTCACCAACACGGAAGCCCATACATCGGCCGTCGACATTTGGTCTCTGGGCATTGTCAGTCTCCTCCTTCTGGCATCTGGGCCTGATCTTGAAATTCAGGATATCAATCGATTGAGCCAAATGGAAATCAGCATCTACCTCAGGAATACTTTTGCAAAAATTGATAAACAGCCGTCGAATAATGGGAAGAAGTTCCTTTGGGACTGTCTTCGGACCAACCCTCTCGCGAGGATAAATGCTCTTGACGCTGAACGCCATGATTGGCTCTGCACTCCCGAAAAACATTTGCGCTTCTTTCAGACGCTTGATGCCAAAATGATTTCAGACTGGAAATATACTGAAGAACTTAGACCAATACCTTTGGAATTACCTAGCTTGAAAACTAATCTGCCATTTTCACGGACGGAATCCGAGCCTCACTGCAGCCAGTATTTTGCAACTGGAGCAACGTCGCCACCATCATCAACTCAGCCTGAAGGAATAGAACGGCTGCGTCCAACTGGACAAGCTATTGATGTAATTGACGAAACTTCTAATGAGGAATTGACTCACCCAAGTCTTCCAGTTCCAGAGCCGTATTTTTCAGACAAGTTAGAAATACACAGCACGCCGCTGGACAAACAAACTGCTCCAGATGGACAGCCCCCATGGAATGGATTTGTCAAACCATCGCGTCCCGTACGTCGAAAGTCTTGTGTTAGTGGGAAGGACGTGAAAAGGATTCGAGTCCGAGATGATGCTCTGCTCCCACTGCCTAACCTTGATAGACACTTGAGACCTTCTGTCCTCGACCGTCACCATCGACAGAAGGTTCTTGACGAACTGGAGAAAACGAAAAAAAAGTTCTTGACCGAGATAGATCGGAGTATTCCAAGCACTCCACCAACTGTAGTGCACCCGCTCTTCACACCAAAGACTCCTCGAAAGCAAAAGCCCAGCGACTACATGATGGCCATGTTGGCAATCCAACAACAACCGGGTGTTCCCCGAATAAAGTTTTCCTAATGCATGTTGACTGATAGTAGTGACTCTGGGCGTTGATTAGTCCAAATATGCAGTATGATCTTGGGTTCCGGAGAACCAAATGGACGAAGTTGGGAATTATGGAAGTGCTTTCCTGAGAAACCTGAATTAATGAGTCAGCTACTACGTGGTAGTGGGGAAATTGGTCTCTTATACTACGGCCTGCTGGTTGGCCATTATCACAATGGATGGAAAGAAACGCATGGAACCTTGCCGGAAGATTAATTGCTAGCTCAAACAAGTAAGATTTTACGTCAGTCACTCCGTGGTGTGTTGGTGTTCATCAACTCCTTCGAACCCGTCTGTGCGAATATCCATTTGGTCGGCTGACTGTTCAGCACATGGCGCCATTCTCGGGGCTCATAGTCTGGATCGTGGACGTTTTCGGGATAGTCATTGGTGTGCCATGCGTCGAGCGGTTTGACGAATCCATCTTTGCGTCTCATCGTCCAGAGATTCTCGACTAGGTCATGCAACTCAACCGCTGTCTCCTCAGTCTTGTCGCTTCGAAGATCTAAGCTTGCAAAAGTATAGAACTCGGGCATGTCTGGGTCATCATCTTGCCTCTTCACGACGCACTTGTCCCCGTGCCGCCTGCACCGCGTACATTCGTCCTTCCCCGCGTCGATGTACCTGGATTGCATGGTGCGTGAACATGGCATGCGCTTAGCTCGACACTGCAAGCATTTCCCTCTGCCAGACAAAGTGACCTTTTCCGGAGGCATCACCTTGGGACGCACCACGAGGGTGTTGATGGGGAAGCCCTCGACGTAGCGCAACTTGCTCGCCCGCTGCCGCATGTACAAGATGAATCCGATCTCGTCCACTTTTCGCCACAGATCTGCGATCCTGTCCTCCCATTCCTCGTCAGTCTCACCATCAAGCCTTAAGAGCCCTCTCTTCTTGCGCTCCTCGTCGATGACATGGTCGATCTCGCCAACAAGCTCGTCGCTCGAGTGGTCCTCCGTAGATAGGGAGTCGAAGCGAAGGTTCTTGAACCCCCTTTGGAGCTCACGGATGCGGTTGTTGAGATTTAGCTGGTAGACGGTTGCATCGTAGTCGGTTTTCGCCTGGCTGTAGCCCTCTTGAAATGCCTTCTCGACGCGCGGCGGCTCTCGATCTTCTTCAACCTCGCTGGCTACTCTGCGTTGCTCCGCGAGCGCAGCGATGACCTTGAGCAGCTCAAAGGGCTCGGCCTTGGTGACTGAAGCTTCACCATCGGGGTCATGGTCAATGCAAGGACCTGAGTCTGGATTGGACATTGGCTCGCAATTGTTGCCCATTGTGAATGCGTTGAAGTAATGTTATCCCAAAGATGAACCCAGCGTGGGAACCATGGGGTTTCATGTTGATTTATCCTCTCGCTGAATTGACTTTACTTATGTAGCAAGTGCTGTAAAGAGAACAAGCCTTTGTCCTGAGTGAGAACAACGTATATGTCCCATGGGATTTATGAAGCCCGCAATTTGGATGTTCAAACACCACCAGAACTGACAAATATGAACAAAGTCTCGAGGGAAACCGACTGGGCTGGATAGTTTTTGTTTATGAGTAGTTTCCCCTTGTGGCTTGGATCGTATTTGCCAGACACCACTGTTGTGGTTTTTGACTATCAACAAAGGACTGGATAGCCTAGATTTTCGACTAAAGAATGGCACAATTATTGGCGAGAGCCTCGAGACACGACAAAACCCACACCACACATTCACCTCATTACAAAAGGAACCAGATAATCGGCTTCCCAAACCTAGTCATGCCATTTGTTGGAGTTGATTCTCCTCTTACGATCTCCTGCTTTCTTACTGTGACATGATGAGGCACCTCTGCAATCTGAGGCGACATGGCCGAAAAAAAAAAAGACTACACCCGCCCTTTCGTAACCTACACAATCAACAGACATCCTCGTGCCGATTTCCTTTGTCCCTTTGCCGCCTGAAAATTCTACGCACGCTTTCGATCGCCTTATTCTCCATCCAGCCCGTTCGTTGTTGGCCAACTCCCAGTAAACCCAATGAGCGGTAAACGAGCTGCCAATTCCCAGACCCCGTGGGTTCAAAGCCAAATGAGAAACAGTATAAAACAGCAAAAATCCAAAAGAAAAAGTAAAAAACGCCGACCAATGAGTTACTTCTCTGCCTGAATGAGCCATGGTCCAAAAAAACGCCCGCTTCCTAAACTCGGCGACAATCTGTGGGCTAGCTCCAGTGAGCTGCGGGCCAGAGTTCCCCGTGACGCCATGAAGAGTCCAAATGGGTTAGCGAATAAAAACAGGAAAGCCGTGGGGCTTTGCAGAATGGTAATGTAGGTATCATCGCATCATATGTGAAGCATTGCGAATAGTAGAGTGGAGTCGTCGAGTCGAAATCAAGACGACGCATGTGAGGGAACGCTGCGCGGAGTCACATCTCCACTGCGTCTGCGCCCTGCGCCCTGCTGAGCGTACTGGGCTTTGCTGTTGGCCTCAGCAATCATCTGTTGTTTCTTGCGGACAGTAGCAAGTCTGCTGGTGATCATTTTGATCACTGCAATTCTGTTAGCCCTCTCCTCCAATTTTTATTGCGAGCCAACTGGGAGGTGGTGAAGGGGGGGATTCGACTTACTCTTCCGGACGTGAGCCTCCTCGTCGCTGTCCAGGTCACCGCTCGCCTCCTTTGCGGGATCCCTTTCAGCATCCTTTCCTGAGCCTAGCTTTCTCTTGTCCGTATTGCCATCATCATCGATATCCAAAACGGCCTCGAGCATCCGAATAGCGGTGATGTATGAAATTTCGCATCCCTGAAGGTTCTCGTTGGTGACTTCATCGATGGCCGCTGCCCGACTCATCTCTAGTGCGCGGTCATACATCAACTTCTCGGCGCTGATGCCGGGTGTCAGGTAGACCTGCTTCACCCCTGAGCCTGCTGAGGATGCAATAGACTCCGTGCCGTGGTTGGAGGGATGACTGGGGTGATCCTCCGGCAGCTGTTTTTGAGCCTCAATGAGCTTGAGTCGGACTACTTCCGACTTCTCCAGGACTTCGTTGAAGCGCTGCCTGACCCACTGCACAACAGCGTTGATGCGCTGGACGACTGATTGAGCAACTGCGGCCGAGACCCCGGTGCTGCTCTCGGCTCGGCTCCTCTTGGACCACCAAAGGCTGGCGATATCCATTGCTCGAGCAAGCAATGTAAGCGATTTCACGTAGAGAACCAAGGCCTCCTCGGACAAGGAAACAACTGCCTCCATTGTCAAGAGGTCCTCCTCGGGGGTCATCTGTTCAGCGTCGATACCGCCCAAGCCGTGATCTGCAGAGGGAGCCATAGGAACGAGCTGTTTGTACTTGACTTCGGCAAATCCATAGACGCAGTCGCTCCTAGTTGCCAGATCCTCGATGGCTTGCGCAGCCCGTCCATCTTCATCTGTTATCTGCGTATTCCTCCCATCGCCTAGAAGTCCAGCCGAGGTCGAGGGAGTTGGATAGGCTGGGAAAGCTTGGTACAGTGGTGGTGACTGGCCCTTGGTGCCCCGCAGAGGGGGAACCTTGAAACCAAACAGGCGTAGACTGGCGTCTTGGATGGCCTTGGAAATGGCGCTTGAGGCTGATCCGGGACTAGCGGAAAGACCCTTTTCATAAGAAGATCGCCGGTCATGCCGTCCCTGAGCCACGAGAGCCGTTCGCGATGACGGTGTGGGGATCGCGCCTGTTGGCGTAGCTGAAGTCCCCTGAGTGTGTCTTCGACCGAGGTGCCCTGACCGTGGTGAACCAGCACCTTGCTGAGAGCCATATCTCTCGTTCGCTGCCAGCTCGTCAGCCAGAGCGTTGACTTCAACGTGTCGCCTTTCTACGACCACGTATTCTCGTTCGAGCGCCACATCTTGAGCGGCTCTTTCTTCCTCGGTCAGGGGCTTGCTGTTAGCTGTTCGTGCTCTTCGGGTCTCGTTGAGGAGAGAATTAGGGGGAGAAACGTTGTCGCGATTCGGAACTCTCTCGGGGAATCGGTGTTGAGTCGGCAGCGATGAGGTATGTTGAGGAACCGGACGACGGATCCCCAGGCCTTCGCCGACTTCGCGGGGTGAGTTAGCCAGTCGATGGCCGTCGCCTGATTGCCGCTGATACCGACCTTCGCCGGGGCTTCCGGTCTGGGGTGACCGGGGGTGGCCATCCCGAGGAGACCGAGCGCCTGTCCCTTCCCTGGGCGATTCATTTCCGGATAACCGTCTGAGTCGAGGAGACGAGGGTAGTGTCTCGCCCTGGTGGATAGTTCGCAGCTCACGTGGCTCTTGCTTGACTGGCTTAGGAATATCATCCTCAACAAGGCCAGGGATATCATCTGTGACGACATGGTGGGTAAAAAAGTTCTCGAAGCTCAGTCGCTCGACAGGGCTTCGTTTTAGCAAACTTCGAATCAGCGCCTTAAGATCTGCGCTGATGAATACTTCTCGCGGGAACTTGATGACGTCTTCGGCGGCCTCGATCTTCCTCAGCAACTCGACGTGGTTTCTAGCCCGGAAAGGAGGGCGACCGGTTGCCATCTCGTACAAGACGGTACCGACAGACCACAGATCCGCCTTGGCATCATACCGTTCGTAACGAAGAATCTCAGGGGCCATGTACAGGGGCGATCCACAGAGGGTATCGGCCAGGGAGGTTGAAGGCAGCACACGGGCGAATCCGAAGTCGGCTAGTTTTAGCATGGGCAAAGAGGCGAGTCCGGAGACGGGGATGAGTGAATCCTGGCTCGCTTGCATGATGGGGCGGCCCCGTTGATCTCGGAAAGCCTGAGAGGGAAGTAGCAATAAATTTTGCGGCTTGACATCTCGATGAACATAATTTTTGCTTCGCAAGAACTCGAGGGCGCTGGTGAGTTGCTTGAGGAAATGTCGAATGACGACCTCGTGGAGGCCGGAGTTCGGAGCACTGGGGTATTTGCGGGCCATATCGTGGGTTGCGGGGTGTGTGGCGAGCTTATCGCGCTTCTTGATAAACAGAGACAGGTCGCCGAGCTCGCAGTACTCCATAATGAGGTTGATGTGTGTGGCGGATTCGACGCAGTCATGGAGGGCGACGATGTGAGGATGGCGGAGCGTCTTGAGGATCTGAATTTCGCCATAGAGGTTTTCCCTGAGCTTCTTGTTAAGTCGTTCAAGTTCAACCGATTTAATGGCCACGGCAGCCTTGGTCTCCTGTTTGATGCGTATTAGCTACTAGAAACAGAAACAATGGCGTTTTCGAGAGGGGCTCGAGACATGCGGAGCTGTGGAACGCATGGAGGGGGAGGTTTGGCTGGTCGCAGAGAGGCGACACCAGCACCATGACACCACAGCTGGATGCCATGATGGGAGAGGATGGGAGGCATAGGCGGGACACAAACGAAGGGGGAAGGGATGGTCGCACCTTGTGCCAGCCCAGATAGACCTGAGCGAAACTGCCTTTGCCAATCTCTGATCCAATGTTGAACTGTCCGATAGACCGTCCTCCCGACTTTCTGGAGCTCTGGGAGGCGGAAGCCTCTGGGTGGCCCGCCATGCTTCCTGATGGAGTTGTCGGCGACAGGAAGACAGTCGGAGTGGAGTAAAGCCCTAAGGCCTATGAAATTCGAAAGACGTCGGCCGGTGATGGGGTCGTCATGTAATCGATGAAATCAAGAAGCGGTCGCGAAGGTCGGGGATGTACAAGGAGGGTGGGGAACAGCTGGGATGGCGAGGTGGGAGGACAAGGTGCGAGTCGAGACAGCGAGGGAGGTTGCAACTGGGACGCGGTTTGACTGTTGACGGGACAAGCAGTCGGTGTGGTGAGGGCAGGATACGGGATGGCCGAGGCTGAAGGGTGGAAATTCGAGAGTGGACCTGCTAGTGCGTATCTGCTGCAGAGTCGAGGCACAAGTGTTAGTGGATGCAGGGTCGATGAGGTGCGAAGAATGCGACGAAGATGAAGCGTCGAGAATGAGAAGGCGGCGACGAGAAGAGACGATGATGGAAAAGGTGAGCGGGGATGTATGAATGAATGAAGAACAAAACAGCGGGTATGCGGTTATGGTGCAATGAGCGTATGACGGTGATCTGGGGATGGGATTACGGAAGAAGGGTGGTGGTGGTGGTAGTAGTAGTAGAGAAGCGCATAGACGGGCTAGAAGACGCTGGACCGGGGAACAGAATGGGGATTGGGGTGGATTGGTAAACGATAGTGAAGCGTGAATGGTGGACAGGTGACTAACACAATGAGGCGTCTGGGAGGCGTTGGCGGCGCCTAGATATGAAGCGGCCGTTGGAATCGAGAGCGCAATCGGAGTAGAGGCGACCAGATGCTTGACGTCTCGAGGCCCGGGCCGGTGCCGATGGAAGGGGGGAATCGACAGCGACGAAGAGAGTGCGAGTCAAGACGATGCAGCAGGAGATGGGTAGAAAAAAGGAGAAGAAGGGCGGTGACGCGGGGAGATGTCGTCGAAGTCGGGCCTGGTGGCGTCGTGTGCGTCGGGACTGATTGTAGCTCGAGATAGGGGAGGGGTGTGGTCGTGTGTGGTGCTTGGTGCTTGGGTGCCAACTAAAGTGCTGGGTGGTGGTAGCAGAAAGTTGCGTCACGATTGATTGAGAGGGCGGGAGCGGCAACGGACGCGGCGGACCTAAAAAGAGGGACGAATGGTGGGGACCCGAGAGAGGGAGGGCGAGAGTGAGTGAGAGCGAGAGAGAGATAGAGAGGCCAAAAAAAAAAAAGATGCCGGGGGTGGGAGGAAGATGAATGAGATGGCGATGGATGCGAACTTGGGGGGGATGATGGGTGGGGAGGGACGGGGGAAATAAAAAAAAATAAAAAGAAGAAGAAAGAGAACGAGAGAGGAGGAGGGAGATATGCAGCGGCAGGCAGAGAGGATAACAGAGGCAGATGCTCGAGGATGGAAGAGAGAGAGAGAGAGAGAGAGAGAGAGAGCCACAGAGAGAGAAGAGAAAAGTAGAGCTCTCCCCAGAGTGAGCGAGGTGAGCCAGTGAGTAAGTAAATGCAAGGCGTGTGTCGTGAGCGTAGGTAAAGCAAAAGTAAAGCTGCGCGCCGGGTTTCTAGAAGAGAGCCAGCAGTAAACGGAGAGACGATGGGGATGCATCATGGGTTGGGGCCCGTCAAGTGTGGGTGGGGTGGGTATCCCGGGCGGCGAGGGTAACATGGCGGCCAGGTACCGGCGCTGTGCGGCTGTCATAGAATCGGTACTTACCAGAGCGGGTGTCATCAGGTACCCCACCCTTTTACACACCTCTGCAGCACCTCTGGAGCGCCATTGGGGCTGGAGGGTTGGAAGGGGACCTTTCAGGGCGTGGCAGCTACGGAGCTAGTCTGCCCAACTACCGCAATCGCTGCTGTCTTGTGCTGTCCTGGCCTATTGGAGAATGACTGGGCCAAGCCCGCAGGGGGGCGTGGAGGGTGGAGGGTGGAGGGTGGAGGACGGTGGAGGACGGGTGGGTGATGGACCAGGCAGGGGGGAGGAGGGGATGGGGATACGTACCGACTGCATGTCGCAGCAGTACTTGTGCCCGAAGTGGCTCCCGCATTGATACTGGAGGTACCGCCTGGACCAGCCGCAAGGCCACGCGCAACCACCTGACGCACTGACGCAGGGGATCTCACCTCCAGGGCTTTCCAGAGCTCCAGGCCTCCCTCCCCCACGGGCTGGCAAGGGCACTCACTCCATCACTGAGTGGATGGATGACCGAGTTGGATGTGAACTCGTGATCGCATTTTCTAACCCGCTGAGGTGGGCAAGGGAGGAATGGCGGGAGGCAAAAGCCCAAAGCCCAAAGACCAAAGCCCAGAGACCAAGGAAGAGAGCTGAGAGCACCCGCCGCACTCAGTTTGGTTCCTGTACGACGCCCAAACGGCACGGGGACTCCGACCAACGGAGAGCCAGTGCCTCTGTCACACTACATGTTATCCATCCCCAGGCTTGGCCAGGGCGGTATGTACACTCGCTGCTTGGTTATCTAGATGCCTCGCCTCCCTCGACCGCCTCTGTGCGCGCGCGCAGTCGTTTCTCTCTCTCAGCCTCTGACCAGGGTTACTTTTGGCTTGGCCTGGCCGTGACGACTCTCTGTTTCGTTCGTGCTCTCTCTGCTTGCCTGCCTGCTGTGCGTGCCGGAGACTTAGCTCGAGTAGGACCCTTTAGCGACAAGCCAAAACCAGCCCCCCCAGCAATGCAAGGACTCGGTCAATCAGTCACATCCCGATAGAGAGGGTCACAGTCACAGCACAGGAGTCATCGGTAGACGCATTCGCCCAAACACACATCACCACAAGAAGCCTGCCTATCCCCCGACTTCCGCCCATCATCAGGCTGGCAGCCCGTCGAGACAAGGCCCAGCGAAGTTCAGAGCCGCCCCACCACACCTTTTCAACCTTCAACCTGGATGGATGGGGCCGTCTGTCCAAAATAGTCCCGTGTATGGTTAAGCTGCTGGTGCTCACGGTGCTCGTGGAACTCGCCCAGTACATGCCATACATGCATCAATACATGGTAGTAGGTAGCGCAAGTACAGTGCATGGCATGGCGGATTGCGGTATATGGTGCATACTGTGTAGTACGTGACTGCGCCGCCCTAGGAGTCAAACTTGCCGAGCCGTGGGCCTCGCCTCAGGGACGTCCTATGGTCCTCTGGAAGCTACGCAAGGCAGATGGCAGCCCGC
Organism: Aquanectria penicillioides; assembly: GCA_003415625.1. Taxonomy (NCBI): domain Eukaryota; kingdom Fungi; phylum Ascomycota; class Sordariomycetes; order Hypocreales; family Nectriaceae; genus Aquanectria; species Aquanectria penicillioides. Next base: position 1,346,128 of record PYIU01000003.1, read on the forward strand.
ACATGTAGGCCTCTGGCCCCCATCCGGGCAGGGCATGATGATTGGCCGGCGTTGCTTATGCTGCTTGTCGTCGTCGTCGTTGTTGTTGTTGTTCACGTTGCTGCTGGCCGCCGATGACGATGATGTCCTGCTTGGTGCTTGGCCCACGGCCGGCTGCTGGCTGGCTGGCTGGCTGGCTGGACACCCCTCTCGGCTACATGCCATGCGAGGCCGTGTCAAGCCTGTACGGAGTACAGTAGCTACAACTTTGTCCGTTACCTCGCCCCCCGTCCTTGTTCCCAGCCTTCGAGGCTGCGCGGGTTGACGAGCTACCAGTGCACTATCGAGTTTGAGTGCCAACTGCTGGGTCACTCCCTCCGAGGCGTTTTGTTTTATGGTTTCGCCTACGGAGAAGGTCGGCGCCTGTTGTCTGCCAAGCCAAGCCGGACAGAACGGGCCATTGGATCGCCGCCTGTCTCTCTCTCCCTCTTCCTTGGCCTCTCTCTGTCTCTGTCTCTCTCTTATCCTGCTCTCTCTGGCCTTGGCTTTCTGATAAGACCTGGCCTAGTAGTAGTTGTCGTGTTGTATGGCCCCTCCCCAATAAAAAAAAACCAAAAAAAAAACAAAAAAAACCTACCTTTCCCCCCCTTCCACTTCCAAACACGCCCCCCAGACCAGACCAGACCAGACCGACCGGCCCGGCCGTCATGGGGCACGGCGGTTCGTGAGTCGTGAGTCGTGATGGGGACCCAGCGCTTATCGTTGGCCCGTGGGTGTGGTTCACTTACAGTCAGTCCCACCCCCAGTCCGTATCTCATCCCCATCCTCTCGCCATCTCCGCCAATTCTTGTTCTTGCGGCGGCTACCGACAAAAATCGATGGCGTTCGTGGATGGATAGGACACCGTCCGAGCGAGGTCAGCGGCCTTCTGGCTGGCCTGCATGAACGATTGAGCTTCCCGATGGCGAAATCTCGGATTCTCGTGAGGGACCGGGCACAAGACGACGGGGAGGTGGTCCAGACAGGTCAAGTCAATGGCGTCAGCAGACACAACCTCGTTCGCCATGAAGCACGCCAGAACACCACCGACAGACGAGGACGCTCTTGTTTTGGTTTAGACTTCCCCCCTTATTTTGCCTTCACTCTCCTTTGGTAAGCAAGCAAAAGGGCATACGTATGCTGCTTGGCAGATTTGATGGACGGATAATCTACAGCATCCATGGCCTCGACGGCAGGACGATAACGAGCAGCAAAGCGGCTCAGCAGCAACGACAAGCGTCACTAACAAAACGAGATAGTCGTATCAACGCCAGCCCCAGCGTCCCACGTTATCATCCATGTTGCTTCCGCTGCCGCCGCCGCCGCTGCTGCTGCAACATGTGCCACGGCATGCCATGGCCGCCGTCTCGCCAACCCTCAAACGGCCGGCCCACTCCCCCCCGATCGCCGTAGCCCCATTCCCTTCCAGGCCAGGCCGCCCAAACGGACCCCAGCGGGTTCCCCAAACGGGTGACGGCAGATGCAGGATGAGCCACCAGGGTGCAGCAGGACTTCTCGTACATGGGTGCAGCAAGCAAGCGTGCGTGCTTGCGCGCGTGTGCTGCGAGTGTGAGCGTGAGCGTGAGATACCTAGATAGATAAAACCAACCCAAACGGGGCGCATCCAGACCTTGATAGGGCCTCGGGATATGAGCTGAGACGAGTTCAAAAGGGCGCGGCCAGGGGGGGGGGGGGCGAAGCAGAAACAAAAAACACGTATCGATGTGTTGGTGAGCATTTAAAAAAGACAAAGAGAAGGAGAGAAGATTAAAGCACGCACCCGCTGTTGCTGCTATTGCTATTGCTATTGCTATTGCTATTGCTATTGCTACTACGAATGTTCATAATCCTTTCTGTTACCATCACCTCTTTCTTCCTCCACTTTGCTTTACACCCCCTCCCCAAGTCACGCAAAACCCAGGCAGATGCGCCAACCCTCACTCTCGAAACTCGACGGCCGCGGCGATGGGTCAATAGAACGTGCTAACGGGATAGGACGGGTGGACATGGGAGGGATCAACAAGTAGCGTTATAAGGCAACCGACTGCGACTTCCCCCGTGAAGAAATGGCGCCACGACATTTGATGTTCAAACACTTATGTAAATTCTCCGCATCTGATGTGATATATACATTTTTTTTTTAATTTTAGTTTTTTATTTATTTTCAACTGGCATCATTGCCTTCGAATTCCGGCACACGTAGTATTATCGTATACGACTCTGTTGCCTTGCATCCTTTTTTGTTCTTCCCTTTCCGTCTGTTCCCGGGGTCTCGACCATCGAGCCTTAAGCGAGTCGCAACCCTTTGTTGATGGAGGAGAAGCAGACGAATCTCGTCATCCATGGTCATCACCTCCGTCAATGGCGTTTCTCTTCTCCCCCCTTCCGCCCCTGCTCGTCCCAGCAGGCTCAATCCCCTCCCTGCCGAGTTACCATGGTGTTTTTATTTTTCTTGATTGTTTCTTTTCTCTATTCGGCTGCTTTCCTTTCTTTTTCTACTCATTCAACCCCCGCAAAACAAACATGCGCTCCCGCCTACTACCCACCACGCATTCACTCACTCACTCACACACACACTCACACACACACTCACCCACACCCCAAAGAGGGTAGGGGCAGGCTACGACTGTGAGGCAGCGGAATACGTGGGTTAGCGTGATTTGATTGATTGACCTGGGACCCTACCTTGCGTGTGCCTCACCTTAGATCGATGCAACCTTGTCCCCCCATAATGAAACGAGCTCTTATAACTTACCGAGTAAGGTAGGTAGGTAGGTAACGCATGGCCGATACAGCTTAGCTGCTGTGGTGGGGAGACCGAAGCCCAAAAAAAAAAAAAAAAAAAAGAATGTTCATGGCCACGCCAGGCTTGCCGCAAGTGCATGCTGTCTTGTGCCATGATACATGATGTTGTCCCCCCCAGGTTTCTTATCTTGCCGGGCGTTTTATCTGGTTCCGGGCACTACGCAACATTTCATCCACCCATCCCAATCCAATCCCGATCCATCGACTGTTAGTTTGAGCCTAGATTCAGCAGGGTATAGAAAAGAGGAAACCGTGCGCGTATCTGCAGAATTGACCCTCCCTCCCCCCACCCTTTCGAGAGAGCGAGAGAGAGTCAAGGAGAGAGTCATCGATCATGTCATATCATCTCGGCGTTTCATATGGAGAATGGCCTTGCATATGTTGCTTGCAGTATGTACGTAGTACATACACGGTGCTTATCTTGACTTTTTTTTATTTTTTGTCTCACACATCCAACCACCACCGTAGACACCAACCCCGCAATGTCTAGGACCAGTGTTGCTTCTTCTGTCCCGTCATGGGCTTGCCCCGTCATGGGCTTGCCTAGTCATCGAAGCCGCCCGAGAACTACCTAGTATTGCAGTGCAGTGCAAGGGAAGGGGATGGTGGGCTAGCTAGCTGGAGAGCCTCGTCGCCTCAAATAGAAAGAGAGCTTTTCTTTTCTTCTTCTTTGTGAAACCTACCCTCCTCGCCTCCGATAGGTACAGTAGTTTGAAAACATGTACGGACTAAAAGCAAAGAAAACTGCAGATTGCCCAACTATGACTATTATCATTCACCGAGTCATTCATCATTGCCCATTGGCCGTCATTGCCATCAGGTGATAGGCTCCCCCTCCCTCCTCGATCGACCTCGAACACGTGTGTCGTCTGCTCTGCATTGCTGCGGTCTCTGCTGCACTTGTATACCCGATTTATCCTCTGTCATAATTAGGTAGTTAGTAACTATCCATTCCCAGTCCAGGACGGTCCCAATCCCACTCTCTCACTCCCACTCTCTCATCGGCTTCAGAAGCCCTCTCTGGAGGGGGCTGAAGCAGCGCCGCAACGCACCCTGAATGTCTTGCTTTGAGTCATTGGCCATGCATCTCGGCCTGGGCTCTCGCATCCTGTCATCTCATCGGCACCGTCTTATTGCACCGTCCTGATGGCACGCAAACACACGCACACACCACGACGAGATGGCGTCACCCACCAATGCCAAGGCAAAAGACGACGGCGAGAGTCCGTTCGTTTCAAACGCAAGACAGCGAAACATCGAGCCAGCACCCGCAAAAGAAATGCCTCTCTCCCACGCTTGATCGGCCCTATGGAGAGAAACGGCGGCTGCGCAAACGTACGATTCCTTCATGGACAGGTGACCCATCTTTCCCATCCTTCCATCCAGGCGCAATTATTCCCCCATCCGCATTCGCATCCGCCGCCCCGTGCCCGGAGATGCTTCCCTCAAACCATTCCGCCTCTGACTGCCCTGCATGTTGCAAGCCCGCAAATCAACACCACCTCCAACCACACCAATGCAAAACCCGCATCATTGCCGTATCCTTCGGGGCCCAAAGTGTAACGAGGTAGTTTAATAATAATACCACAAAAAAAAAAAGAGAGAGAGAGAGAGAGAGAGAGAGAGAGAGAGAGAAAGAGAGAGAATGAGAGAGATAGGAATACAACGTGCTGCCTGCTTGAAATCTGCCCATGCTCTCTCCCCTGCTACTACAACCCACCCCAATGACAGTCCTAGCCCAGAACTTTGTTGGAGCATACTTACCATCTCACTCGCTCGCCGCTGGCTCGATCCCTCCACCAAGGACGAGAAGCATCACACACCCACTTACATGTGAGGTAGCGAATTATACGCACTTACACATGCAATTCGCCCACCCACTCACCTTTCATCCGACCCCCTGCGGGATCTCTGAGGCCCCTTGTTGGCAGCCGCCACGAGATGGACAACTCATCCATACTCCATTCACCATTCACCATTCATCATTCACCATTCATCATTCACCATACACCATACACCATACACCGGGTAATGCCGCCATGTCTTTGATAATGCCCTCCCTCCCTGGTCCGTCCTACCGTCCCGACCTGTCCTTATCCCTATCCCAGCCACCCTCACCTCACCTATGACACCTCCCGTCGGGGTGCACCTCTCTGCACCCACAGCGCTGACGTGCCGGTGAGGGGAAAAGAAACACAAGAGACCCCCAATCACGACCCTTGCAAACACCATCATCCACATCATCGTGATGAAAGCTCAGCTTGCCGTCCCTTCTTCGTGAAGATCCTCACACAACTACCCTGCCCCCCTTCGCCTTGTTTCCAGATTCCCGCCACGTCTGCGGCTCGATCCTTTCGTGTCCACGGCATGCGGTTCGTGTTCGAAACAAGCATCCCATACGCTGTCGGCACTGTTACCTCGAACCAAGACAACCTGATTCCAAATATTGGTTGAGCCCACAACCTGCATCACATCCCCTCACCATCACATGTGTTCCGGCTAAAGCGACTCGCACTTACACAGCCAGATCGGACACAAGCCATTCCTCGGTAGTTGGCGACACCGAACCACAGCCTCTGTTTCCCCGCTCACCTTTCTCCATCGTCCTTCGAGACCACTCATCACTTGCCTTGCTCCTTCACATAAGATTAGATTGTCACATTTACTTGAATCGAAACATCAATGGGGAGAATATCTTCTTTTTCTGCCTTTCTTCCTTATCATCTTTCCCCCCGACGGGGTATCCAGGTTGTACACGACCAATAACAGTCATCGGATCCCATGCAAAAACGCCTTCCCGAGCTTCGCCGTCGAGTATTTTTCATATCTCATTCTCGTGTGTCCCAGCACCAATACCTTGGTGCCTACCCAAAATTTTTGGTTATCATTGAAAAAAACACCAAATCGATCCAAGTTCCTCCGGAGCTCGCGCTCAGGTTCGTCTGGTTTGATCGTACACGGGTGACGGTTTCTTTAGTGGCCCTTGGCCTTTTCCACAGTGGGGAGTTCCTTGATAGCCTCGGTGATGATGTTCAGACCCTTTCGCAGCTCCTCCTCACTGATCACTAGGGGAGGCGCGAATCGGATGATGTCGCCGTGAGTGGGCTTGGCCTGCGAGACGGTGCATTAGCAAACAATGTGGACTCTTTACAATTAACAGGCAGCACTTACCAAGAGACCCTTGCTCTTGAGCAGCAGGCAGAGATCCCATGCGGTTCGACCATTGGCGGCCGACTCGTCGATGACAACAGCATTGAGAAGGCCCTTTCCTCGGATGACCTTGAGGATAGGCGAGTTGAGGGCGGCAAGACTGTCTCGGAAGATCTGGCCCAGGCGCTCAGCCTTGGCCGTCAAATCCTCCTCCTCCATGATCTCAAGGGCTCGGATGGAGACGGCGCATCCAGAGGGTTACCGCCATAAGTGGAGCCGTGGGTGCCTGGCTCGACGACCAACATGATTTCCTTGCGGCTAAGGATGCAGCTTACGGGGTACAGACCGCCGGAGATGGCCTTGCCCAGGGTAATGATATCAGGCTTGATCTCAGCCCACTGGGAGCAGAGCATGCGACCAGTTCGGCCGATGCCGGTTTGAATTTCGTCGCAAATGAAGAGAACGTTGTGCTTCTTGCAAAGCGCGTGGACCTGAGCGAGGTAGCCCTCGTCGGGAACAACAACACCAGCCTCACCCTGGATAGGCTCGCAGATGAAAGCAGCGGTCTCTTTGCCGTGGGTCTCGAGGAGCTCCTCCAGATCGGCAATGTTGTTGTATCGAATGGGCTTGCCCGTAGTCGGGTTGTGAGCACCAATGTTGGGGACGTAGGGACCGTAGTTGGCCCTTGACTCGGGATCGACCGAGAGGGTAATGGCAGCCATCTAGACCACGGGGAAAACCAGATTAGCCATTGAGCCCTTGCGTTTGATCTAATTGATTTGAATAGGGAAGACTACATACCGTTCGGCCGTGGAAATTGTCCTGGACACCGAAAACCCAGGCCTTGTCCTGAGGAACGCCCTTGGTCTTGTACGCCCACTTGCGCGCGACCTTGATGGCAGTCTCGACGGCCTCGGCGCCAGTGCACATGGGCAGGACCATGTCGTAGCCAAAGACGTTGCGGACCTTCTCAGCCCACTTGGGGAAGACATCATTGTAGAAGGCTCTGGAGCTCAAGGTCAATCGACTGGCCTGTTCGGTGAGAGCCTTGATGAGCTCGGGGTGGCAATGGCCCTGGTTCACGGCACTGTAGGCGGAAAGGAAGTCGAGGTATTGGCGGCCCTCGGGGTCCCAAACATTGACGCCCTGGGCGCGAGCGAAGACGACTGGGAGTGGGTGGTAGTTGTGGGCGGCGAACTCGTTCTCGGCAGCAATCGCATTGTCAGTGGACGAGGCGTGGAAACGCGACTCGGTGCCGTTGGCGGACGCCTGGACATCGGCGTGGGGAGCCATTATGATGGTCGTGATGTGAAGCTCGGTGTTATTGGTGATGGTGGGGGTGCGAGATCGCGGGGTTGAGGGGCAGATAAGTCCAGTGGGAAGCCTGCAATATCGAGACAGCGGTCAGCCCCACGATCGTGACTTGAAAGCTACATGTATCGACAAGGAATAACCTCGGGGGAGGGGCAAGGGAGGAGAGAGGCAACAAGGGGGAAAGCAGGAATACCCGATGTCACGAAGAAATGCAGGACGGGCAAGAGGAAGATAAGACGATACGCAGGGAGATAGGCGGCTGAGAGCTTAGAGGGGAGGCATGTGAGGGAGGTTTACCTTTTTTTTTTTTTTTTCCTTTCGTTTGGTTGGATGGGGAGGAGGAGGAGAAGAGAGGGAGGCAGGAAAAAGACGGACGGGATGGGCAGGCCTCTTTAAAGACAAGCCGAGATGGGCCGTGGCGATGCGGAACCGGAGGAATCACGGACGTGGATGTGCAAGTGCAGCAGAGGCAACAGGGGAAAGAAGGAAGGGGTCGGAGTGATCGCGGTGTGGTGGTAGACGGACGGGGAGGAACGAGGAGCAAGGAGTGAGGGCGGCGGCGGCGGCGGCGGCGGACAATGACGGCGTCAGGAATCCAAGGAATCAGGAGAATCGGATGCCATCAGACGACGCAGACGGTGACGGAGTCAGAGCAGCGGAGAGCGTTAGGTAATTGTTACTGCAAAGCCAGCGTTGGCGATTGAGTCGTTCTGGATGCACTCAGACAAGCTAAACCCCTAAGTGCAAGTGCTCCTTCCACGTCTTTCCCCTAAGTGCAGGTAATAGCGAGGGCGTGGGAACATGAACCCAATGGTCCATAGATAAAAGACCACCTGAGCACACAGGCGCGCGCACACACGCACACACCCCTGCTCAGCAGCATTGGATGCAAATTAGAATTTTCTGCCGTGGCCAGCCGCGTGCGGAGAGGAGACGAGAGAAGAGAATAATTCCGGATCTCTGGGGATTGGGAGATCTGGGATTTTTTTTCTTTTTCAATCTGGTTGACCCTATCCGGGGTTGGAAGTCCATTTGCGTCATTGCTCCAAAGAGCCTCAAATCTGGCTGACATGTGGCCTTCACAGCTCGACTGCCTTATTCGGTTTACGGCGTAGATTTGGGGTTACTGCCAGCGGGCTCTCAGCGGGCTTCAGTGGACTCTCAGCGGGCAGCTTCTACCGGGCGGATAGAACCATCTGGGGTTGAAGGGAGGGGCGGAGGGGATCCATTGACGTTTCGGGGTGCCACAGTGGCATACATGGGATGGGGCGGAAACTCAGGCGGGGCCAATAGAGGGCCATTTATTACTGAGACACGGGAGCGAGAGGTTTTGGCTGGGAAAAGAAAAAAGAAAAAAGAAAAAGAAAAGGAATGGAGCCAAGAATGCACCAATAATGGTGCGTAACATCTAAAGATACGGTCAATCCCCTGCTTCGGTGTCCCATCGTGCCAATGTTTGCAGAATCGCTCTTATACAAACTGCCTGTGAAGCTGAAACGGCCATGGCCCAACAACAATCTATGAGTTGGTGGTGACGGCGGCCGGCGGGCAGCTAATTCCTTCTTACCAGAGGTCCATTCACATCTAGAACCAAAAATAACCAATTGATTGCAATGCATTATCTAAGACTCCATTCTCAAACATTGAACAAAAAACGCCCGCCGGCCTCTGTGGAGATGTGACAGCCCCGACCCGGTCCACGGGCCAGCGTGGGATGAAATGCTATGCCGATGGTGCCCACCTCCCCGGCCGAGACCGGCACCCAACCCAAGTCGCAAAAGGGAGCGGACGGAGTAGCCTAGGAATTCATTCCAGCGTGTGGTGTGTGGCAATTGTGGCAGATCATGCCAAACAAAAGTCAGCCCAGGCCACTGGACTGGTGCTGACTGAGGACGCTCCGCTTGGTGTCTGACGTCGATGTGTGTCTCCCCAGCCACATGACTCCAGCCTTGGGCGCGCCTTGCACCACACTCTTACGTACGATGCGGCCGCTGAGTGCCCACTGCCATTACGTACATTGGACGAGCGACGGACGACGACCCTCGAGTCCGGCCGAGCCCCTTGACGGAGACGAGCGAGGGAAAAACAGTGAAAACGAGAGTATGAGGAAGGAAAAAAAAAAAAAAAAACGGTGCCGCCGGCGGCCGCACCCACCGTTGATTCATCATACCATCCCATTTGCCGTTGCTTGCCATTGCCTGCTGCCGGCCGTTTGGTTGCTAGGACCATGACTACACACCGCCTACTTCAATACAGCCATCATCATCTGCCACTTTCCGTCATTCGCGTCATCATCGTCTTACACGGCGCACTGTCACTTTCAAACAAATCGCACATCAAACTTTGACTAAATTACTTAAAAGGTGCCGCGTGACGCAAGGCTCCAGTATGTGATTTGTGGCTCGGTAACTGTGACATCGCCCACGTGCTGAAGCTTCTTCGCATTGCTAGTGTTGGAACCTGTGTTACCCATGGCGATGAATCGATTCCATTATTCGCAATTCAGGGCCCGCTACAGTGAACCGTTTAAGCTGTATGGCTCAGCTTGTACGACCTCTTCCCCGGCCAAGTTCATCGGTGCTGGAGTCAGATGGCTATCCTCACCAGCTAAAACAGATTGTTCACTTATTGGTTCCTACGCGTGCACTAATGACAGCCACTAGACCTAGATTGGGAACCAAAGCACATTCAGCAATGCCCAGGTTTGGACGACTTAATCAAAAGGATAAAGCCAAACCAAATCCTTCCACGCCCAACAGCTATGAAGTAACTACCGATCCATGATGACCACAAAAAAAAGCCAATTATGTTTATTCTGATTCCAGCCATCAAACTATCTGCATTTTCCTTTTTCGGAGGACGAAACTCCTGCTATTGGTTCTGTAGCTTCGACTCCAAGTACCTTTCCCATTTCTGATGCAATTCTAACTCTGGCTAACCCATAGAAATCGGGTCTTCCAAGTCTATAACAAGAAAAGACTCTGGTGGAGAGTTGAATATGGTTAATGGCGCTTCAAAAGGTCGCCAGTTCAGTTTTGCAACAATGCTCTGAAAGCCCAGACCACTCGAGGTAGAGAACCACATGTTTCCCAAATAGACGTGCTAGTCGCAGTGCTTCGTAAAGTCCGGTCATTAATAAAGGGAACAGGATAGCTCGTTTACGTTTCTACTCAGGAAGCAAATTGGGCCCTAAACTTTACTGCAGACGCATCACCGGGCTATTATTCCCTGGTCCCAAATATGCTGCAACTTCGCAGGCGTAGATTCCACTTACACCTCGGCTGGTCAACTAGCTGTCGGTGTGTGGCCAATTAGAAGCAGGACCCCCACTCACACCGACATTCACCAGGAACAGAAAAGGGAAAGAGACCAGTTTGCTGCAGCTACCGTTTTGTTAGACCACAGTCCGTCATTCAACCCCAAGGCCCAGCTTCCATGAGCTGAGCGCGACGAGCCCACCATGGCATCAGCACAAAACCCTGCTCCACCTCAGACAGGCGCATCAACTGCAGCTTCTCCCCTTGATGCTGTTGTCGACGACGCGCGTAACCGCATCAATCGCCCCGTCTTCTTACGCAGCATCCTCACTATCCGGTTCATCAACGCGTGGTGGATCACTACTTTCTTCCAGCCAGATGAATACTTTCAGTCTCTGGAGCCCGCCTGGGACCTGGCATTCGGATCCCAGAGCGGTGCATGGTTGACATGGGTAAGGTTCTTTCGAGTTTGCTCCTCTACTTTCTTCAATTCCTTCTTCTTTATGTATATCTTGCATTTCCATAAAACGGCCTCGAGATATTCACATTCATCCTTGTTCATTCATACATACCCTTTCAAAGCTCAACTCTGTGAGCCTCTCCATTCCGCCTATACTAACCCTCATCTCAACAGGAATGGAAGCACCAACTCAGATCCTCTCTTCATCCAGCTCTTTTCTCTGGCACGTATCTCCTCGCAGATAAACTCTCTGCTTTGCTCCCTGCCGGCAACGTTCTCCGTGCATCCATCCTCGTGGCAGCCCCACGGGCCTTACAGGCTGTCATTGCGGCTCTGGGCGATTGGTTCACCTGGCAGCTTGCCGTCACCATCTTCGGACCCAACAGCAACGCCTCCTTCTTTACGGTTAGTTGATCGGAAACTGGGTCCTGCACTGCGTGAGGACAGAGATAGTTTACTGACTGGCCATTTATAGCTGTTCCTTCAACTCTTTAGCCCGTGGCAATGGTACTGCTCTACTCGCACCTTTTCCAACTCTCTTGAGATGACTCTCACCGTCATGGCTTTCTACTTCTGGCCCTGGGAACTCCTTGGTGTTGCCAAGATCACAAAGGAGAACCCGAAGCCCGGCCCTGTGCTGCGCAGCTTGTGGTCCCTCCGCGCATCCCTGTGTCTCGCTGCCATTGCCGTCATCCTCCGCCCAACCAACATCATCATCTGGGCGACAATTGGCCTTGTCGCCCTCACTCGTGTCTGTCTTCAGGGTCCTTCCCCCCTGACCTTTTCGACTCTCCTCGTTCTGCTCCGCGAAGGCATCTTCTGTGGCTCACTTATCATCGCCCTGTCCACGGCGTCGGATCGTTTGTACTTCGGCTTCTGGACCTTCCCCCCTACAACTTCCTCAACTTCAACATTTCCAAGTCACTAGCTGTCTTCTACGGTCGCAACCCCTGGCATTACTACCTGCTCCAAGGCCTGCCTCTCATCTGCACCACCAGCCTACCCTTCGCCCTTGGGGCTCTCTACAAACCTTCTGGAGCCTCACCGGCTTCGACCAACACTTTGAGGACTCTATCCTTCACTGTTTACACTACGATTCTCGCACTTTCTCTCATCTCTCACAAAGAGGTCCGATTCATCTACCCTCTCCTCCCGGTGCTGAATATTCTGGCTGCACCTCTCGCCGCCTCCTTTTTCACCTCAACACCGGCACCCACTACTCGCGTCCCTCGTCCCCGTCCAGTGATTCGGAACAAGCCCTACCTTCTCATCGCCCTCGGTGTCAATGTCGTCCTCTCCGGCTTTCTATCTTTCCTCCACCAGCCAGCCCCGCTCTCTGTTCTCACTTACCTCCGCCATAGCTATGAGCGTATCCACCCATCCTCCGTAACCCTCGCTCACGCCTCTCACTACTCTGCCGTGACCGCCGATGAAGATGATCTCTTTGCCCTCTTCCTCATGCCCTGCCACACCACGCCCTGGCGCTCCCACCTCGTCTACCCAGGGCTCCGTGCTTACGCCCTCACGTGCGAGCCCCCTCTGCACACCCACCCCAACACCCGGAACGCGCCAACTATCTCGACGAAGCTGATCGCTTCTACAACAACCCGGTCAACTTCCTTGGGCACGAGCTCTTCGCTCCCTCTACTGGCCTCCCTGTGCCACGATACATCATTGGCTTCGAAGGAATCGAGCCTTGGCTCCATGACTTCCTCCAGACCCCGAGGGTGAGGCACTTGGCATTAAGAGTTTGCGTCCCGTCTGGCGCGGGTTTAATGGGTTTTTCAACGAGGACTGGCGACGTTCAGGCAAGATGATTGTATGGGACACAGGTATTCATAGCGGTAACCAGGAAGCAAAGGAGAGTGAAGAAGGTGAGAAATAAGCAATCACCATGCATCATAATTTATGTAATTCTACGCCGCGGAGTCACGGCATGAAGAAAACAAGACACGCTTGTCATGGATCAACAGACTCATGGTAATCAATGATATCCTCATCTTTCTTTTAGTGATCCATACTCCCAAAATTCGAATATTCCCCCAGCCGCTTAAAAAAAAAAAGAAAGCAAAACTACCCATCGATTACATTACATGGATGTAATCGGATATAAGGGTAGCGGCGGGGGGGCTTTGGTAGGGCTACTGATACCCTGTTCATTGCTTGACGTTAAATCACTCCCACCATCGCTATCGCTCTTCCCGAACCATCCTTCTTCGCCACATGATGCCGTATACCATCGCTACTCATGAACTCCATTGCAGCAAGCCACCCATACTTTGAAACAATTCTTAGAAATCATGGCCGAGTTTACAATTCTTATTTGGATACCTCTTGCTGCGTTTTGGCTTGGGAAGGCTGTGATTGTTGTTGGTTGACTTTCTCCGATTGCACTGATAGTGGCGCAGGTGGTCCGTTCTTCTGCTCTTCTTGATGAGACTGTGTTGGTTGTTGCTGCGACTTCTGCTCTGGTTCGGTCTTTTTCTCGGGCTCGGGCTTCTGCTGAACCTTTTGTTCTTGTTTAGGCTTCTCTTGCTGTGGTAGAGGCGGGGATGCAAGGACCGGTGCCGGTGCCGGAGCCGAAGCCGGAGCTGAAGCTGGTACAGGGGTTATTCCAGGGGCGGCGGTAGGGCCAGGGGCAGGTAGTGATGCAACAGGCGGTGGTGATGACTGTTGTTGTTGCTGCTGATTGGGAAGATGGGATTGAGACTGAGAATGAGGATGAGGATGAGGGTGAGGGTGAGGGTGATCCGGCGCGACAGCCAAGACTGATGGGGGAGTCGGGGCCATTGTAGGTGCCGGCGCTGGAACATGAGTTGCGTGCGCTGGGGGTGGAGGAGGCGATAGTTGCTTCTCGGATTCCCTGGCTGGTTCTCGCTTGATATCTAGGCTCTTTCCGCGGGGGATAAAGCCTGCACTCAAGCCCGGGCGATCTGCGGGAGGAGACTTGTTTCTTCTCTGCTCCGCGCTCTCCTTGGCTTCACGATACTTGTTTCTAATCCAACCGATAGGGCCCTTGGCCTCATCCCTATCCCTTGAAGCGTCGTACATGGCTTGGGCGTCCAATCCGAGCAAAGGTGGCTCCGAGCTCTCGCTTTTTCGAGGCCTGTGACTTGAGCTTGAAATGGAGAGACTGCTGATATCTGCATTGTCATTGGATCCAAGCGCCATGCGGGGTGAAGTAAGACCAGAGCCAGTTGAGCCGCCATTATCGGCGTTCTTGCTCCGTGATAATCGCCATCGCTTTTTCTTGTCCTTCTCCGCCTGCTCCAGCGTTGTGATAGAATTATCTTCCATGACCTGATCCAAATCCGAGCCCTCATTGAAGGACGAATGGAGAGAGGTAGGCGGTGACTTCTTAGCCTTGAGAGTGTTGTCGGGATGGAGACTTGGGTTGGATGATGCCTGAGAAGCCCTGGGCGTCTGTTCAGAGGACACGTCGCTCCTATGTTGAACAAGAGAAGCTGGAGGTGTGTTGTGATGATCCCGAAGGTGCTCTTGATGCCTGTCTTCCTGGATCGGTGGGGGCATTGGTGGATGGTGCAGTGCCTGAGGGTCAGATTCCATCTGGTGGTGTGTGTATTCCAACGGGTTCTGAATCTCAAATCCAGGGGATGTGGAATTCGGCTGATATTGCAGAGAAGCACTGGAGCTTTGCGCACTGGGGTTTAAGCTACCAGGCCCCCTCTTTTTTTGCAGCTTTTTCGGCTGCCTTTTGTCATTCGTGCTTGTAGGCGATCGCTGAAACATGGTGGTAAGATTTGTGCTCTTGGACGGAGTGGCAGGATCGGGAATGTCGAGGAGTTTTTCCTGGCTGCGGTCCGCGACCGGGATTCTCGTCGGGGTTAGATGAGTACCTGAAGTCTCCACTGAGAAGCTTGACTGTTCCGAGTGTTCAGCCGCCTCGCCAGAGTTGAGCTGGGTCAGGGGCTCGAGATGCGCCGGCGAATGAGGGCTAGAGCCTTCATGCCTTTGAAATCGACCCCCAACAAGTGCCGGGGATTTCTTGGATGGGAGAGTATTGCTCCTCGCAAGGCCACCACCTGTTGGCGTGGCTGTGAGTGCGGGGCTGTTGGGGGTTGAACTGCCTTCACCCCTAGAATTTCTCGACGACACAGATCGATTCCTTCTGACGGTTCCGTCTCTCCTCACACTGTTAGCCCCAGCGCTTGCATTGGACGCGGATCGAGCAAGACTCGTCTTTCGGACAGGAGCTGGTGTGACTGGGTTGGTGGAATGGCCAGATTCGACCTCCTTCTTGGTCTTCTCATCGGCTGCAGTTCCTTGCATACCAATCAAAAAAGTGGTCTTGGTTCTCAATCAAGAAGATAATGACGCATTGATTAAGCCGATACTCCTCCGGGGCCATGGCGTGGGCAGGATGAGACAGCATGCCCGGTTGGAAAATGGCAGCAAGGTTTTGCGAGTTCATGCGATTCTCGTCGGCCTTGGCAGCAAAGACAGCAAGAAGGTCAAGAATGTAGAGGAGAAGCTGCCTGTTAAGCGGAGGTAGCTCAGTGATGAGGTTCTGGTACTTCACAATCGCGGAAGCTTCGTTGAAGTGTTCGACAAACTGAGGTCCTTCGGCATCACCCACTGCCTGCTTCGTCGCTCCTCGAAGGGGTTCTCGAAACTTTTCATAGAGGTCTAACGGAACGACGGGCTCAGGAAGATCATTGAGATATCGGCGCAGAACGTTTGCAGCATCGTGGACAGTGTAGCCGTCCCAGACGAGACCTTTACCGTATCTATCAGGGGAGTCGAAGACGGTCTTGAGCTCCTTTATTCTCTTTTCTGAGCCGCTCAAACGAAAAATGCCCTCGACACCGGTGGCTAGCGATGGAGTCAGTTAAGGGAGTTGATAGATGTAAGGGATATCGAGAACGAACCCTTCTCTTTGAGGAACACGCCGCATTTCGCGACGACTATGGGGACATAGCCATAAATGTAACTTTGACCCTTCTCGTCAATGAGTGAGATGGCTACATTGGCATATGTTATACTTTGTCGCAATGGAACACCGAAGATCCCTTGAGGTCGAGTCTCTGATGAAACAAAGTTAGCAATCAGGTTCGCAAGGTGGGATATCAACGGTGCAGGTAGGACAAAGCCGCGACGGTGTTATCGCGTCACTTGACGCGAATGCGATTATGCTGAACACCGATATTATCATCGATGCTGATCTGCTTGATGTCGCGAGACTGGAGCAGTTGGTGGGTAACTCGACGGTAGCCGTTTGGGTCGAGTTTGGGCAAGTCGCGCGGAAGGTCGCAGGTGAGGGGGAGGCGTACCGTGGGTCTCTTGGTGCTTTGAAGGGAGCTTGAAGCCCTTCCACCACGACTTTAAATCTCGTTTATTCGGTGGTGATGTGGCGTTGTTGATCTGTACGGCAGGATGAGGGGTGGATTGGAGTTGGGGGTGGCAGACGTCATGGTGGGCGACGTCGCGTCGAAGTGCTCGACGGGGAGCAAGACGACAGAGTGTAGAACGGTATCGGTGACGACGCGACAGCTGGGCCGGCCCAGTTGTTGGACTCGCGATGACTCGGGTCGGCCTCGACGTCGAGGATGTGGTTGTGTATACGACAACAAGCGATAAGGTCGGCGGCGGCGGGCAAGGGTCGAAGTCGATGGGTGATTTAGTCAATGAACGCAGCGAGGCTTGAGGGGTGGTGGGAGCCCAAGGTGGTGGAGCGAGGTGTTCGAGGCAGTCTGCGCGCCTGTCTGGAGGTAGCAGGTCGTTGATTGGTAGGTAGCGTCTAGGGCGTCAAGGCGTCGGGTCTGCTCTGTCGAAGCACGGAGCGGACCTGCGAGGGCAAGGGTCGAAGGAGGAGCTTGGAGGGAGCGACCTGGAGGGGAAGCCAGAGTCGGGCGCAGTTTATGGGCCGAGTTGAAGATGAGAGAAACGCGATGAGGAAGAGGCGCACGGCATGGAGAGAGTGTGTCGGAGAATGCGGGAAACGACAAGACGAATGACTTGACGAAGAAGACCGGGGGCGAGAGAGCTTGTGCGGCGTCCGTTCCGGGGCTCAGTTTGTCGGAGTACGTATTCACGAGGTAGCGAGGTGGTAGCGTAGCGCAGTCAGTGTCAGGCGAGGGGCCGGGCTTTGGCTTTGGCGTTGGCGGCGTTGGGTTGGGCTTGACTTGGTGTCGAGAGATTGGGAAATGCAGGGAGGTAGGCGCACGCAGTACGCTGAAAGAGCGGCGTTGTGAGCGTCTTGCAACGAAAGAAAGAAAAGATAGAGAGATGATGAGTAAGAGAAGGAAGAGAAACCAACGTAGTGGGAATGGGTGGGTGTTGTAAGGGAGTCGGAGTGCACAGACAGGGAAGAGGGAGAGAGATTGTGTGTCGTCCGTGAGAGGGAGGGAGGATCGAGGAGTAGAGCTGGTAGTGGAAGGGTAGCTACCTAGTGGATGGGAAGTTGAGCCAGTGCCACTAGCAGACTGGGTCTGTCGTGAGCAGGAGGAGTGGGAGAAACGGCACAACAATGGTAATGGCAGAGGAGCGAGGTAAGGTGAAGCGAGCGGGCATGTATGTGATATGCGTGTGTGTGCGTATGTGTGTGTGCGTGTGGTGAGTGATTGTGTGTGTGTGGTGTGTGGCATTGGCGGCGCTGGGAGGCCGGTACAGAGCGGCAGGTACCTACCAACTGTCCCTGGTCAAGGGCGTCCAGTTCAGTAGGTCAGGTACCTTAAATTAGCAGGGGGTGTGCTGAAGGCTGGACTGGGGGGAGTGGAGGGGGGATGGATGCTTCTGCTTGTCCTAGGGTTGGGGGGGGGGGGAGGGGGGGTAGGAAGGGAGAAACGAGAGGTGTCCCGTACCGTATTTCGTACCAGTGCGCTTGTTAAAACTGGGGTGGGGAGTCAGCGTCCGTGAGATGTGCGGTGACAGCGACGGCGACTAGCAAGAGATAAGAACAGAGACGCCTGAAGAGGCATGGAGCTAGGGTGCGTGAAATAGGATCGATGCCTACCCGGCTTGGAGCTGGGTGTTTTGGGAAGAGGGTGGCTTGTATCCGTATGCCGGGTGGGAACCGTGCTGTTGAGGTGCGAGGCTGAGAGTCTCAAGCACGGGGGGGAGGGGGATGGGATTGGATTAGGAACGGGGTGCTCCGTGGCCCATCAGTTCGGGAGGAGCACGGGTAGTATAATTCGAATCACGTGGAGCGGAGGTAAGATGTGACAACGTGATGAGATGGTGACGGGTGCTAGGACGGTGACTGAGAGAAAGGAAGTTGGAGGAGTCCTTGCTTACCTTGGCTTGCCGGGTTCAGCTTGATGAGGCAGGCAGCTGGAGTGGCGTAGGGGCGGGCAGACGAAACGAAGAAGAAAATAAAAAGCCACTCAACGAACAATGGCAGATTGTGGGGAAGAAGAAAGAAAACCGGAGGGGAGAGAGACAGAGAGAGAGAGAGAGAGAGAGAGAGAGAGAGAGAGAGAGAGCGTGTGTGTGTGTGTGTGTGTGTGTGTGTGTGTGTGTGTGTGTGAGTGAGTGAGAGAGACAGTTGTGGATGGCGACAATGTATGGGTGTATGTGTGAATAGAGGGGAAAAGCGTAGATGCAGCTGCGCCTGAGACGAAGATGGCTGAGGCAATAGGGCAGGGGTGGCCAAGAGGATGGAGGATCGAGAACCCGATTTCAATTTCTCGTTACTGGAGGTAAATTTAAGCAGTACGAAGCTTTCACGAAGGCCTCCCTCCAGGGAGGCAGGTTAGGTAAGTAGGCAGGCGAGAACTTGATCGGGCTGTCCAATGTATTTTCCTTCACCACGATGGTCCCCTGAATTGTGGCATGGTCCATCCAGGCTCTTGTCCGCCCGCCTGCATCCAGCATGGGAACCGAGCATAACCATAGACATGGCCAGGCCAGACAAAACAGAAAAACAAGAGGAAGAACGAGACCATGGCCAAGTCGGGTCTCGTCGTTTACTTGTCCATCCCCCCTCCAATCCTCGAGAGCTGCCTGTGCCTCTCTGTGAACTGGACAACCTGCCTCAAGTCTGTCGGTGCCAGGACTCTCGGTACCTTGCGTGCGAAGGAACCTTGCTAACCTTGCCTTGTCCGCTCCGCTCCACTCATAGACCTTAGCTCCCAGTAAATCAGTGGAGGGAGGATGCCCAGGTCCCATAATCTGGCGGAGACCTGGCTTTGAGGTGGCCTCGTCGAGTGGAGTGGTGGGGGAGACAAGTCCTCGGTGGAGCTTGTCCTTTCAGACCCAGCCGCCTACATCCAGCTTCCCCTCCCCTCCCCAATGGAGCCATATTTTTCCCGCTAGGGAGCGGCCTTTTGGCTATGCGGCTTCGTAAGAAGGAAAAAAAAAAATCATAATCAATAAGGGAAAAATAAAATCGCTGCCGCCCGGGCAGCGCTAAGTTAGCTCAACCTTACGCCCTACCTACCTTCTCCCCACGCCGCTAAGAACTGGATGGGGAAAAAAACGTTTTTTAGTCCAGCCATATTGTTGGAGGACCAAAAATAATACCAAAGGGCGTCAGCGCTCTTCCACCCTGGCGCCTGGGGGGGGGCACGCACGGAGGTACCAGCCGGCCAGGTACCAGCCGGCGCCTACTATAACGTGTGCTACCGGTTCCCAGGTAGTCAGTCGGCCGTCACTTTGCCGCGCCGTCGTTGTCCGCGGGAGCTCACCATGGTGCTGTCTACTGGAACAACAATTGATTGCTCGGCCCTGGCCACTCACGTTTCGTAGGGACACCCTCGCCTCAACACAACAAAAATAAAATATAAACATAAACAAGGCCCGGGCCAGATGCCTCCCAGATAGGCCCGGCACAACTGGACATTGTTCCTCCGCGCCTGGCCCTGGCCCTTGCTCCCCAAACAATAAAGAATAACATGGCATGGGCATGGAACATGGGTGTGGATGTTGGCGGGGATGCGACGCAATCGGGCCATATCCTTGGCCGCCCCAGCTCTTGTGCAGCAGCACTACCGTCCCATCCTGTTCGACCTTGTCCTGTTCAGTGCAGCCAGACAGCGGCGGCAGTGTAATTTTAGCTGGTGGTCCTGCACGCTGCCAAAACATCCATGTTTACGCGGGTACGTAAAATGTCTTCATTAAAGCCAATTCTCGAGGGCTTCATTTCGTCTCGATCCCAACTTGTGGATATTCTGGCCAAGGCTCATCCCGGTCGACGACAACCAAGTAGGAGAAGAACACACAAACACGGGCTAACGCAAACCGTATTGCCCAAGAATCGGATGCTGAAATCTTCTAGCCGCCTCCAGAAAATGGGTCTGTCCGATCTGCCCGTTGCTTTGCTTTTTTTTTTTTTTTTTTTTTTTTTTTTTTTTTCCGGCAGTGTGTCCCTTCGTCTCATCCATCCTCCTCCCCTCCCTAGGTTGTGTCCCGGGATCTCACTCGAGCACTGTTTGGTTGCATCTCGTTGCTTGTTCTTTTGCCTCCATCTCCTCGTGCGACATGGGTAAATTCCAAGGGCTAGGCCAAGGCGCAAAGCTAGCGAAGCCAGCAAACTTGTCTTGATCGTCAGAGTGTTTCACATCTCGAGAAGCCATAGTTTTCTGCAGTGTCTATGGCTCGCCAACCATGTTTCCAAAATTGGATCTGCTCCCCTCCCCTTTCGGGACAGGTCGAAAAAAAAAGACAGGGAACCGTGGGATGGTCGTCCATCACACGTCAGTCAGTGCCTACCTACCCGTCAACTCTATTGATATTGGGCGGTACCTAGAGCTATACTTGGGTTTCCCGTACTAGTACAATATCAGCCTTGGGTACTTGTTGATGACCCTCCCCTGCCTATGAGTTCTCCGTGTCATATGTATGTCTGTGTCCATATTCGTGGCCTCCATGACGCCTCCGTTGACAGCCTTCACCAGCCACCCACCACCTTCAAGCAACTCCAGCCAGTCCTGGCCCAGAAACAAGCGATCAGCAGACTACCCTGACGATCACTGCTGCTCCCCCTCCCCCTCACCCTGACGTCTCCAAGACGCCTTCGAGAATCCCGAGAGATGGGGTTATACCTGTTTGCCGTGATGCAGGCTGACGGCATCCAGCAACGCCGCTTTTACCCACCACCCGCCACCACCCGCACCGCGCCCCAGCCCAGCCCAGCACAGCACAGCACAGCACAGCACAGCACAGCGCACATGCCCACTTACTGCCTACAGCCTGCCTGGAAGAGGTTGCACAACCAACAGTATTTGCCTACCGCTGCCCTTTTGCTCGTGTATGCAGAGGTGTGGTAGATGATTGCGCGGTTCTTGAGTGCCACTGTGTCATTCCTATATTCTCCGAAGCCAAAGCAATCTTGATGCGTCAGGCCCTCGATAGTTTGGTATCAAGCCGATGCAAGTGAGATCATCCTCGCGCGCGCCTTGCGCAACGTGGATGTGTGTGCGTGCGTACGTGCGTAAGTGCGTAAGTGCGTAAGTGCTTGTGTATAGTATGCAACTTATCGGCTATCCCACAAGGCAGAGATCGGGACGGAGATTTCATCTTGAAAATACACATTATGCAAAGTGCTTATTTGAGTGATTCATGGAGCAATATGCCAACGCTCTGGAACCATGTAGACAAACCTCACTCATCAGCCAGCCATGTCGCATGTCGCCAAGTCTAGATGGACTGCCATACCCCCTCATAAGAAACAATGTATGTCACTAGAGAGCCCGAAAGCGGAACCTGTTTTCACACTCATTTTCCAACGTTGATTATTCCCACACGGAGCGTCCAAGGAACTAGTCCGCCTCGCAGTGTGCCTTGATCGCTTCTGTTTTGCTGCGTTGCTTCCAAGTTATCATAGTGTGCATAGCCTGCCTCGAATTTATGAACTTCAATGCCCTGATCCCAAGTATTCACTACCAGGCTCTAGAGCCCTATTGGTTTACATTGGTGGCTGGGATCTATGACCACAACTGGTTGGTAACGACGCGACAGTTCAACTCGGATAGATCACACAGGTAAATGCACACCAATTCCACACAACGCTGGGTTAGGACTGTCGTCCCTGACGCCATAGACAAGGTGATTATTTTCCCCCTGACAACTGGATAGCCGAGATATACCGTGGCATCGAGGGACCTACCCGTGATGGAATTACAGTATTCGAACGTAATCTTGGCTAAATACGAAACCTATAATTCATACACAAACTGCCCTTTAATCACATAAAGCTCCATAGCCAAGGAAATAGATCAGCTCAGAGGCAACTGCCCTAGCAACACTTGCTCGACAAATCGGCTCTAATCACGGGAGCTGCTAGCTTCATAGAAGTCGAAACTTCTGCAGAGCTGTTTAGTCAGTCAGATTGCGTTTTTCCCAATGCCTCTATCACATATACTGCAACAGCATATTTGACGCACCAAGGACAAAGTACGGAAGGGATGAGAGTAAATTCAGTGCATCCCCATGGGTTGTTGCACTTGTATATGCTCCCAATGTTGAGTACCTCCCACTCAGCTTTCTTAGGGTTAAAGACCATGAAAGGACTGGGCGACGGAGAAAGTATCCCATAAACACCTTTCACAGTTCGTTTAAAAAGCATGCTCTGATTCGTCGTAAACTCAGCGTCCCAGCTTGCCCCGTCTGGATTCGCTCCCACAACAGCTTCAGAGTAGGGCCCGGTCGGGATCCGTGACAATGCTGTGCACCCAAGCGGCATCAACCCACCCATTTTCAGGTCATCATAGAGCCCCGAAAAAACGAAAAGACTGAGGAGATGAGAAACGGCGTGCCACTAGGTAGATTCGCTTAGGCGAGCGGTGTTGCCGGCGTAGTCAGCTTTCTCACCGGCGATGACTCCAAATTTATCGTGAGTGGCTTCCTAGGATAGACAGAAGGTGTGTGAGCGTTGGAGTTGCATGTTAAGATTGAACCAGATTTCCATCATTTCCATGCAGCTGTGTGCACACCAAGTGTATAGTGCCTCATCCACATAGGCAGTAGCAAATCAAGTCTCAAAGTCGACCCCAGTCCATAACTAAGGTATGCCTCGTTCCGTCAGCGTGTCGCTCGTGTCCTCCGCAATAGCGGCAACTGCACTAACCCTGATTACTCCCAGCAGCATGATCTGGTAAGCGGCTACCGGACCTGGCAAACAAGATGCAGCCGCCTCCGAACATGAAACACTCGAACACGGCGCGACACGGTATCGAGGTGGCGAAAGAGATACATAAGCAGCATGTCAGCGAGATCTTGCAGCGTGGGAGGCAAGAGGCGAATGAGGTCATCGCTGAAATGGGCAGATCGAGCGTGGGTGGCCATGGGTGGCAGGGGTTGGTAACTATGTCGTATTCGCGGGGTTCTGCGCTTGTTCCCTGGCTCTGGTTTTTGCTTTCCTTCAGCAAGCTCGCTGTAGCACTTGAACGCTTCTGCATGGGGGGCTGCCAGGTATCACCGTGGGCTTCTGGGTATGGCTTCATCCAGGCGCGGCAAACCATGCCACATATATGGAGTCTACTAATCATGTAGGTCCCGTCTAGATCCCGTTCTTCCCGAAGTAGCATCCCGCTCTCGGAGGATTGTTGCACGCGTGGGACGAGGGCCGTTGCACTTCGCCGGTATCAAGTTCCTCCCGCGTGGCCATGGAAGCGCAAAAATACGAGTTCGTGTAAGGTCCCCGGCTTCTTGGATGCCTTGGAATCCTGCAAAGATTGGATCTGTGCCAAGTTTGGAGTTTCCACGGCCAACTTGCTGCAAACGTAGCCAAGAACCACATCCCAGCAGCCAATTACCTATTACAGGTCAGCTCTTGTTAGTCGCTGGTGCTATCCGTAGTTACAGTATGGCCTCGGCGCCTCAGCGCCGCCCCAGCTGCCAGATCCTCCAGCCACAGAGCCCCAGGATAAACCGATAATGCGATCCCGCCGATAAGCCAGCTCACCCCCATGCCGATGCCTATCGCCCGCGTTGGCGTTGGCGTACCAAAATTTCAACTCCTCCGACAAG
This sequence comes from Aquanectria penicillioides, assembly GCA_003415625.1. Classification (NCBI taxonomy): domain Eukaryota; kingdom Fungi; phylum Ascomycota; class Sordariomycetes; order Hypocreales; family Nectriaceae; genus Aquanectria; species Aquanectria penicillioides. Next base: position 1,370,059 of record PYIU01000003.1, read on the forward strand.
CGTCAACCTCTATCCCAACCACAACCGCCTTTTCACCACCGTCAATCAACTCCCCCCCTTCCCGCCGTCACAATGGATATGTGAGATCTATCCTCAGCAGAAATCTTTCAACGCAATGCCGCAAATACTGACTCTCGTCCCATCAGGCTTACCGCCAACGAGCAGCGCACGCTGGAGCAGCGCATGCAGAAGCGCCAGGTCAAGGAGTTCATGAACGTACGTTTCAGCCCTTTCTCGATCCTTCCGAGCCCTCTGCACCCCTTCCATGCGCCGCATTTCGACATTCCCGGTCTCTACGTTGATAGATCGGTCTCGCTAACGCATCCGCTTCCCCATTTAGGCCTTTGGCGGTCTCGTTGAGCACTGCTTCATGTCCTGCGTCGACGACTTCACCTCCAAGTCCATCTCCTCCCGCGAGGGCGGCTGCATCAACCGCTGCGTCGTCAAGTGGATGGCCACCCAGCAGCGGGTCAGCGAGCGCTTCCAGGAGCACAACGCCCAGCTCACTGCCCAGATGCAGAACCAGTAAGGAGCAAAAAGACGGCACGAAAACGAAGTCCCAACGGCCAAGGACGCAGTCGTAGTAGGCAAGCTGTTTGGCTCCGTGATGTGGACGACGTTGGAAACCAGGGACTCCCGACAAAGATCAAATCCCCTCTCCTCGACCCTTGAGCTTTGTCGCATTAAGGGCATTTGCAGTTGTGTATGATTATGGGCGGAGAAGAAAGGACAGCCAGGGCAATGGCGACATCATGGGAAGTTGGCTGTCGAGAATAGAGGGGGGTGACAAATAAGGGTGAGCCGTTACGAACACGGCCTTGTAGCACCAACCTGTTTTTGTACAATTACGACGGGGACATAGAAAGGAGGTGGTCGGTCAGGATAGGCTCTGTACTCCTGAAATACGTAACCCGTTTCTGCTCAAATTCCTGGTATTGTAGTTGTATCATAGATAACACAAGGGGAACCGTCCCTGCCTCAGCTCTCTTCGAGTCAATAATGAAGAAGCATTAAAGAATTAATGGTGGAAAAGACATCGTGAGAACTATCCTAATACTGTGTGTGATGAGACATGTCGCTCTTATTCCCTTCTTTCTTCTTTGTTTGCTTTTTTTCCATCTTTCAACCAGACCGTTCGTTCTCTTCTTCTCACAATTCACATCGCGGCCGATTGTCCAACGCCCCTTGACCTATGGTACCAAGTTAATTTACATCTCCTCCGCCCATCGCTCCATATCATATCTACCTGTCCAGCATCGTCCCCCTCAAACGTCCGAATCCTCGCTCAGCACATCACGGACGGCATCCAACTGCGTCATTGCCTTCTGTTCCAAAAGATTATCGCATACAGGCGTAGAGGCCTTCATGCCTCGCCAGTCCACCTCACGCTGGCCCAGGGGCATCAAACGTTCCTTCAATAGCTTCTTGGTCGAAAGCCAGAAGTCAACATTCTCCAACAATCCGGCCGCATCCCACTCCACTGCTGGGATATCTCGGTTGTTATTCACTCGGAGAGCCTCAAGAACTCGAGTCAGAAGGGCCAGTGAGTGCACTTCTGAGATGGCCAACAGTGTCAAGTAGTGAGGTGACGATCGCGATTGAGTCCGGCTGGCTCCCGGTGCCTCGAACCTATCCACGCTTGCCTCCAGCAGATGAGGAAATTGGTTTAGCACGTAAGCAATCTCAGGCGCAACGGTAGCGCCTAGAGAAGTCAGCAAGTTCAACATGAGGGGTAGCAGCCCCTTAGCCCAGATTCCGTAGCAGCGCTGTGCCACTGCAGAGTCGAAGAATGGCGAAATGTTGGACTTGAGCATGAACTTGGTCAGGTTAGCTGAGAGGATATTGCTCAAAACACCATCACAAGCCATCTGCTCAGCGACAAGCGGAAGTGTCGAGAGCTCAAGCAAGAACAGGATGCTGAGTTCACCATAAATGGGATCGCCCTGATCAGATAGTCTATGTGCCCACGAGTAGAGTGATGTTGCAGCATGCATTGCCTGGTGCTCTGCCATGATGTTGAGGACCTGCGTTTGTGACTGATCCATGGAGGGAATGCTCAAGCATGCCTGCAAGATTGCCGTCAAAAGCGCCAGATCCTCTGGCGATATTGTAGCTTCGTTGTCGTGGATCAAGCTGACGAGAGTGCGGAATCCTTTTCCGACCACATGATCCAAGATGTTCAAGACGGTCTGGATCACAGAGACTTCCAGTACACCTTGAGACTCGGCCGTCGCCTTCTCGTCGCTGACATGGTAGGCACGGAGAGTGACGAAAAGAGCCTTCAGAAGAGTGCGATAGTATGAAATGGATCCAGGGCCAAATGGCTCTTCAACACCATGCATCGTGCCCACCAATGTAGACAAAAGTCTGTTGATATCCTTGACGGGGACAGATGACTTGACAGATCTTTGGATCAAGACCAGAGAAAGGTTAGCCCGGGCATCAACAAGCTTCACGAAGATGCTCTCTGGGCCGGGTATTCCTTGGTTGGCATTTAAGCACTGCTGAGAAACTTGCAGCATCTGTTTCGTAACGGTCTCGTTATCGGGAAGACAAGTGCTGAGTTCCACAAGGAGGAATTCCCAGGCGTGGAAGAGGGCCTGTAATAGGTTAGGTACATTATCTGAAGATATTAGGAGTAAAAACTTACAATTTGGGCGTCGACGAGGGAGAGGTTGGTATTAGCAAGTTCCATCTCCGTCTTGAACCCATTGTCTTTTCGTCCAATCCATCCAGGATCAAATCTAAGCATTTCATCTGCGCGCTCGAGGTCGTAATAGTAGCTCTTTCCAAGCTCTCGGGGCTCAAGGAGAGTCCGCTTAAAGTCGTCAACCGGACATCCTGCATACTTATTAGAGAAGTTCTTGGCAAAGTTGTTGTGCAGAGATTTGTTGTATCCCGCAACCTCGACACCATCGCGCAAGTAATAATCGAGATCGCTGATGAGGCTCTTTGCTAAGGTGCTCGAGTTGCCCAGGTGGCGAGAGTGGTACAACTGCATCGCGAATGTCTCAGCAATATAGGCAGCCAACCTTGCCTCAACACTCGCACGGACAGGGTCAGTCTTGACAGTAATGTTCGATGGCTTGAGGTCACGAACGTAGGCTCGTAGGCCATCAAGGTAAGCTGTGTCCTTCTGCAGGGTGAAGACAGTCCAAGGCCAAAAGTTCTGGGCCGAAGCAACAAAGTCCAATACCATCAAAGCCTCTCCAGCGTCAACGTCCTTCAACTTGCCGAGCTTGGTCAGAGCTTTTGCAAAGACTGAGTTAGTAGACATTTCAGCCTTCTTCTTGTCCTTGTTCATCGCTTCACGCGGGGTCTGCCCAGTGAGAAGGCAATTCGACATCCACTGTTGTCGGTTCCTCAATATCGCCGAGAAGAACCTCCAGGTGGTCTTGACATCTCCCTTCAGCTCAAACGGTTTGCCGAGTGTTGAGAGGAGTTGCAAAAAGGATTTGGAGATCTGAGGCCCCAGGTATCCAAGCAGTGAGGGAGGATCGCCGGTAGCTTTGCCAGCGTTCACGACTAAAGATTCCAGGAGCCATGTTGTGGGTTTACGGAAATGATCGGAGACAGCGCAGATTCGTGCGAGCAAGGTAGAGCTCTTAAATAGGTAAGTCTCGATCATGCTAGAAGATTTGTCCAAATAATTTGCAACCCGCAAAAGGGTAGTTGAGAACTCAAGTACGGAACTGAGCTGAGTCTGGATCACCTGGAGCCGTCTTGGGTACAAGGTGCTATCCGCCAAGGTGTATGCCATAATAAAGGAAGATAGAAGGGGCTGGAATCTCAAAGAGCCAGTTGCTGGCGAAATGAAGCAATCAATGACATAGTTCGCGGCTGGCCGCAGGCAGGACGTCAAGTTCTCTGAACTAGTAGAGTCACCCATACTAAAGCTATACAGGATAACCTTGTGGAGGATAGGCACGACATCCCGGAGGAGCGACGATCGGTAGCTGTCGGACGCGAATCTCCACGTCGAAGTGTTCTCAAAGATGTCCACGCCAGCTTGAGCAATTGCGAAGCCGACATTTGCCAAAATCTTATCAGCAGTTCCAAGCCAAGGGTTTGGGTCGGCCTTCTTTCGGCCCATAGCTTGGTGGCCAACTCTGCGTTGCACAGCAGATGTCATCGCTGTATCAATGAGGTTGGAGAACAACCGGAGGCATGAGCTCAGGAACTGGTGTCTTCCCGAAACCAAGTCGAGGCTACCCGTGATCTTTGTGAGCTTGCCTGCTCTTGATTCGGAATTCAACAACTCGCACCGAGCCAAGTAAGACCACACTCGGCTAGGATATATGGGCAGGATGGCATCAAGGAATTGAATGCACGCGTTGAGAACCGCAACGATATCTTCTTCGCTTGCGGCAAGCTCAACCTGCATGTAGTAGTCCATGGTCTCACAGATCACCGTAACAAGGTCCCTGCCGCCACCCACATCAATGTGCCTCTTGGCCTCTTGCAAAATGTCGCCGTCAGCATCCACCAACGCAATGTTGGATCGTTCTCGCTTGGTTTTGAGATAATCCATCCGAATGAGAGTTGCAAAAAGGGAGATAACCTCGGCAGTTTCGTCCGGCTGCAGCATTCCCAGTTCAGATTGGTATCCTTCTTTCATCAAGTTAATCTCAAGTCGTCGACCGAGGAGTGAGAGAGTTGAGTGCGGGTATTCCATCAAGACAACACGTCCAGTGTCTGTGACAAAGCGTCCATAAGTTCCTGCGGGTATCCGGTACGCATCGTCCTCGATACGTCTCCCTCTCCAAGATGGCGAGAGAGAGATCAGAGGAATGTCCTGGAGCAAACAGAAGGCATTCGTGTTCTCGTCTTCTTGAACGAGTTCATATTCTTGGAAGTGGTCGGGAAGTGTGAATGTCAGGGTCGGGGTAGATCGGAGAAGGCGGAGAATCATTTCAGAACGATCGCTTTCTTGTAGACTAGTTGCACTAGCTAGAGTCTTGCACAGGGTGATGAAGGGAAGGAATTCGTAAGGGTTTCGGTCTAGAGCTTGTTGGAAAAAGAACTCCAGAGCATGGTTATCATGCAGCATGGAAGCGAGAATATCCTGCTCTTCGGTGAGGTTCTCTTCGGATGACAAGTCCCAATAGCTTCGTCCAGCGGATAGAACTGACGACAGGCAGCTGACAGGTTCAGATTGGTAGCCGACAAGGGGATAAGAGACTTTAAGAAGCTCGAAAAAGACGTTGCGGATGCGAGAACTTAGCAGAGGGGTCATGCTTCCCTCATCTGAAGGTCCAAGACCCATCGCCATGTTGGCCATGATGTCGAAAACCCGGCCATGAGCCGTGACCTGCGAAGCAAGCTGTTCTACAACGACCAAATCCTTTGATGCCGTGGCGTTTTCAAGGAAGCCGTCGAATTTGGACGATTCGATGGAAAAAATGCTTCCAGCCGAGTTACGGCGCGCCACAGACTTAATTACTCCTCCCGTCTCGAAGGTTTCTCGGGCGTTTTGCTGCAGCAAGTTGTCGCGCTTCTCCGATCGGGCTTGGTAGGACACATTCATACGATGGAGCAGTAGGGTCCAGGCAAAAATAACCGGAGTTGCGCTCTCACAATCCGTGTCGGCAGCAATGAGGATGCTCCTATGAACCTGCTCAAGTACATCGGAGGATAGTAAGTAGGTATCATAGTTAGCGTAGGTTGCATCGGCTTGTGTGGGGTCCTCTTCACGCTCCCAGAGGTAAGTCAACGACCGGGCTGGCTTCAACAATATCAGGGATACCGCTGCTGACAAGGTCTTGAGGGGGAGGACCAGGGGAGCGATGCTTTCATGGATCTAGTACAAGTTAGTCTGGGCAAGCTGAAACGTACAAAAATAGCACAAACCGGTTGGACAGCATCGAAGAAGTTATACAACTCCATAAGAGCGAACCATTGGCTGACGGAACCGGACGGTGCAAAATCATCCCTAAAACTGTCCACAACCTGAAAGACGACAGACAAGGCATGAAGAGCTTCAGTAAGGAGGGTTCTCAACCAGTCAAGCTCCACCTCCTCGGTGATCCATTTCTGATCCGTCACTGATTTAAGTCCCGTCTCTATGCCAGCCATGGACTCGGTGAGGACTTTCAGGTAGGCTGGGAGCAAAGGCTCGGCGTCATCTCTGGCAGCCAATTTCAAACCAAGCGTCTGGGCCAGATCAGGGTCGGCCTTGGCGAAAGTGGGCAGTCGTTCATAAAGTTTGATCGAGTTGGCATAATCTGCAGCCATCATAAAATGGCGTCGCTCGGAAAGGTAAATGTCGAAGAGCCGTCGCTGTTTAGTTTCGGGCTTCTCAAACTCGGTCCAGATCTCCTCAGCATCAAGGGCAGCAGCAGCACCTAGGTCTGACAGGAATGCCGAGCCCTGCCCGTTGTTAAGGCCGGCCGCCTCCTGTAGATTCGTGGCATCCTGCGAGGACAATGGTCCCCTGAGATGGAGAGCAGGGCGGGACTGATACTCGACGATGACGGCTCGCAGGGCAGCAACGAGGTTGATCTTGGCGTTTTTGCTAAGCCACTCGGTGTCCTTCTTGATCGCCTCGATATCGAATGGGCCGTCGGGGCCCGAAGGGACGTTGATGGGTGCGGTTTTCGTCTCAAAAGACTTCTTGCTGGTCTCCTCAGGGGCGGCGAAGACGGTAGCAGGATCGTTCAAGAGGCCGTGAACATAGGCATCGCTCAAAAATTCGATGACAGCCGGGCTCGAAGTTCGCTGGCCAGAGCTATCTGACAGGGCGGTTGCGATGAGCTTCCATGAACTGGGTAAAGGTTAGCCGCATGTCATGGAGTCTAGGCAGAGGCCGTAGCAACGGTGGATGTAAACTCACAGAAGCACCCGCTCCCCGGTGAGGCACTCTTCCAGGGAGGGAAAATAGATGCGATCGGCCACCGGCGCCATTGCAACGAGCGTCAGGAAGGCGACAGTGGCATGCGATGCATCACCTGAAGTTGGAGATGCAAAAAATGTCGTCTTTGTTGACGCGCCTGATGCTGGTCGCGATGAGCTCGGGCTGGCAGGTCAACTTTTTGGGAGAGCTCGATACCGCCCGAAGTTGAGCCGGCCAATTGTGGTGCTCTGATTGTGGAGGGACGGTCGGAGCTCCATCGGTCTGGAAACGGTCAACTTGCACTGTGGCGAATGGCAGGCAGCGCTAAGTAAAGCAGTGCTAATTTGTGCCGGCACACGGCCCGTTTTTACAAAGGCTCATTTGCCTTCCTTGGGATCGAGCGATGTCAAAATAATCGTGAGTCACCATTCACACCAACAACATTCACATCCTCCTTTGGAACTTTGCGAATCCGCGCCAGGAGAGAAGAAAGGCATTCCGCCTTCATTAAAAATGGGTTCCTCCGACATCATTGATCACTCACCGCACCAGCCAGACCCCTCTGACCCAATCCCTACCGCCTCCAACTTGATTCTCATTGACAACTACGACTCTTTCACCTGGAACATTTACCAGTATCTTGTGCTTGCGGGTGCCACTGTTGATGTGTACCGAAACGATAAGATCACTCTCGAGGAGCTTATAAACAAGAATCCCACTCAAATCATCATCAGCCCTGGCCCAGGCCACCCCGAGACCGATTCCGGCGTCAGTCGCGATGTCATCCGTCACTTTGCCGGCAAGGTCCCCATCCTAGGTGTCTGTATGGGCTTGTATGTTTATTTACTTTTTTTTTTTTTTTTTTTTTCGTTTTCTTCTTCTTTCGGAACTTCTTGACACAGACATCTGACACCTTTCCAGACAGTGCATCCTCGACGTCTATGGTGGAGAAGTTAGCTCTGCTGGAGAGTGGCTCCACGGAAAGACCTCTCCCCTAACTCACGATGCTAAGGGCGTATTTGCCGGCCTCAGTCAGGGTGTCCCCGTTACTCGTTACCATTCTCTCGCGGGTACTTATGCTAGCTTGCCTGAATGCCTTGAGGTCAGCTCTTGGGTTGCCAAGCCTGACGGATCCCCTGGAGTCATCCAGGGTGCTCGCCACAAGCAGTACTGCGTTGAGGGTGTTCAGTTTCACCCTGAGAGTATCCTAACCGAAGGTGGTCGCACTATGATCACCAACTTCCTTCACATGCAGGGGGGCACTTGGGAGGAAAATGCTCGCATCCAAAAGGCTGCTGCGATCAATGGTGTTAATGCTGCCAAGCCAAAGAAGAATAACATCTTACAACAGATTTACGCCCACCGAAAGGCCGCTGTAGAAGCCCAGAAGCAAATCCCCTCGCAGCGAATGGCTGATTTGCAGAGCGCTTACGACCTAAACGGAGCTCCTCCTCAGATCCCCTTCGTTCGTCGGCTCCGACAGTCTCCGTTCGACGTTTCCCTCATGGCAGAAATCAAGCGTGCCTCTCCCTCCAAGGGCATCTTCAACCTTGATATCAGCGCCCCCGCCCAGGCTCGCAAATACGCCCTTGCTGGTGCTAGTGTCATCTCGGTTCTCACAGAGCCTGAGTGGTTCAAGGGCAGCATTGAGGATCTTAGGGCTGTCCGACAAGTATTGGACGGCATGCCCAATCGACCCGCAATTCTCCGAAAGGAGTTTGTGTTCGACGAATATCAGATCCTCGAGGCTAGGTTGGCTGGTGCAGATACAATTCTTCTTATCGTGAAGATGCTAGAAACTGAGGTGCTCGAGCGGCTGTACAAGTACTCCCTTTCATTAGGAATGGAGCCCCTTGTCGAGGTACAGAATGCTGATGAAATGACAATCGCCGTCAAGTTGGGTTCCAAGGTCATTGGTGTCAACAACCGAAACCTCGAGAGCTTTGAGGTTGATATCAACACCACCAGCCGATTGCGCACCATGGTGCCTGAAACCACTATCATCTGTGCCCTCAGCGGTATCAACACCCATGATGACGTCGTTATGTGCAAGAAGGATGGCATCAACGCCATTCTAGTCGGCGAGGCCATCATGAGGGCGCCTGACGCCAGCACATTCATCTCCGAGCTGTGCTCAGGATCCAGCGCCCCAGCTGAGAAGAAGTCTGTTGCTCCTTTATATGCCAAGATCTGCGGCACTCGGAACGCTGAAGCTGCTACCAAGGCTGTCGAGTCCGGAGCCAACTTTGTAGGAATCTGCCTTGTTCCCGGCGCAAAGCGTTGTATCTCTCATGACACAGCGCTTGCAATCTCCGAGGCTGTGCACTCTCAGTCTACCATCCCCAAGCCGGAGACTGAAGTCCCTGTCTCTCATGTGAAGGCCACTGATTTCTTCGCTGAAGCTTCGACGAGACTTCAGAGCTCCCGAACTCAACTTGTCGGCATCTTCCAGAATCAGCCGCTTAACGAAGTCTTGGAGAAGCAGCAGCAATACAAGCTTGACCTTGTTCAGCTTCATGGCGAGGAGCCCATTGAGTGGGCAAACCTCATCCCCGTGCCTGTAATTCGAGCCTTTAAGCCCGGTCACGTTGGAATTGGCCGCCGTGGCTACCACACTATCCCGCTGCTCGACTCAGGTGCTGGCTCTGGCAAGCTTCTGGACGTTTCCAGTGTAAGGGAGGTTCTTGAGAAGGATTCCGAACTCAGAGTCTTCCTTGCCGGTGGATTAAATCCCGATAATGTTACTGAGGCTGTCCAGGCTCTTGGCCCCTTGAGCGAGCGAGTTGTTGGTGTGGATGTCAGCAGTGGTGTCGAGGAAGATGGAAAACAGAGTCTTGCAAAGATCGAGGCGTTTGTGAAGGCGGCAAAAGCAATCCGATAGATGGACACCGATTAGACTAAAGAAGAAAAGTGTACGGATATCAAAGTTATTTGGAGATACGACATCATTGTGACTTGGAATCATTTGTAGTGACTAGTTTGGCATGCCCTTAACGAGCAATAACGTCAGCATTGTGCATCCCAGGCTAGTAATCCCTATCCAGAGCCTGTTTCGAATGGCCAGCAGGTTTATGACAGTGATATTCAATATCCTTAAACTCATGGGGGTTGTCTGTTTTAAGCCTCGAGGCACGGCTACATTATTAAAATATCGGGCACTTCTGATCTGCATTTGATGCTACACTAGTTATAGTTGTTGGTCTTCTTCCAGTTGCTTCACTGTCCAGCATGGGATGTTACTCCGCCTTCACTCCTAAGGCCCCTCCCTAATGCGCTTCTTCCTCGTCGTCTTAGGCCTCTTCCCTAAGATGCGACTCAACATCCCCTCATAATATTTTTTTTTTCTCATCCAACTTTCACTCTAGCCTATATTTTATTCACTTCTCTACTGTTCTAGGAATTCATTTTCATTCTCAGTCCAAGACTCTCACTTCAATTTCAACCTTATCCTGCAACATCAACGTCTAGGTCAATGCCTCGCCAAATTTTCAAAAACAAGGTCATTGCCACGGCCGGTCCACTTCCGGGACAATTTACCGTTGAGAATCTCAAGCGGTGGACCCAGCTTCGCAAGGGTTACTTCAGAGATGACTTCGACTGGGATGTTACGCATCTCCTTTGCACGAGAGAGCAATTCAACAAAAGAGTTCCACGAGGTATAACCAGTCTTTCCATGAGACTTTCTTCTTTTTTTCAATTTTGAGAATACTGAATGGTTCTCACTTTCCTGTAGTTAAAGAAGCATTGAAGCGTGGCAAACAGTTGCACATTGTTCACTATGACTGGTTCGAGTTCTCCGCTGTCCACGAGAAACGCCAGCCTGAAAGGGAGTACTCAATGAGAAGTATTCTCGCCAAGCAGAATGCCTTGAAGAGAGAACAGGCCAGAATCGAGAAAGGGAAAAAGGACGGCGAGAAGTTTGTCAACACAAGTATCTTCATTGTCCTGCCCAAACCACAGCTCTACTCAAGTTGTCTAATGCTGTCAGATTTATTTCACATTTACGTCGATCGAGAATTTTTCCCGTATCAAATAGATATCAATCGTGATGACGAGGCCGCTGGGAAATTTGGACAACGATATACTCTTTGCGTAGAGAAGACTCCCTCCTAGTTTCTCCCGGCCTTCCCGCTAACATGATGCTCACAGCTCTGGGAATCTGATGCGAAGCCTCATCTCTATTGGTTCACCGCCAAATTCTTGAAGAAAAAAGGAGATAGCCAACCGAGCTACTACCGCCCAAGCCATTGTTCTGGAAAGTGGAGGGCTGAAATGGATCACTTCATGGAGTTTTTCCGAATCAAGACGGGCATTGACTGGGAGGACCGTGTGATCAAGATGAAGACAATGGCAGGGTCTTGTTTTCAATACTCTCCACCGGTCAGTTTTCCCGCGCAGAAATGAAGGCTCTATAGAGCTGACAATAACTTAGACAGGAGGCAAGCCTGTCGGGCGTCGTCTACGATTTGACTACGACTACTGCCGCCAGGTGAATGCCGAAATCCGAGGGTTGTCATGGCCACCCCCGGAAGAGTTTTTGCCAGCTGAGGGTCAAGATCAACGTGATATACACATATCGACATTCAAAGAAGAAGATCAATTACAGCACCCTGTCGATGGTGTCACGAAAATTGACGAGGAAGCTACAGCTATCGCCGACCAAGCCATGGTTGTAGATGCTGATGCGGTCCCCAATGGGAAATCCAAACAACCTTCCCAAAACTCGACTGCTGGTAGCACCGATGATGAAATGCCAACGACTTCGGTTTCATCAGCACCGACACCAGATTCCTCGCTGGATGATCCCAGTAGTCCATCCAGCGGTGATTGTCAGTGTGAAGCCAGTCCATCCTTCGATGTGTGTGTCAGGGATATACAGGAGCGTTGCCATGATGTTAACTCAAGGTCAGAGTTTCCAACCGAGCAGTGACTTAGGGGAACATTACAATTCACCCATGCAACCCAGGCTAGTGCCATTTCAGGCGGTTGAATATGGATAAATGGAAGGAGATTTGAAGGGTTGAGACATGCCGAGGAAAGTGAGCGTCAATTGATGGAGAAAGGCAGCGTTGCAACAGACCATTATATTTCATGACAGTGGCAAAGACAGTCATGGTCCCTTGCTTAGTCTTCAATGAGGTTCATTATTCAATTTCCATGGCCCGTGTCAAGACAATACCAACGCTATTCCGTACATTCCGTATACATCGTTTTAATAAACAGTCCGTCCACCCACCATAAATGATTATGACTCCCAAAATAGGATTCTCAAAACCTCAGTTTGGGAAAGACAAACACCAACAACACCAATGAAACCATCAGCCCATACACCCAAGCATACAGCATCATCCTACCCCACCAACCCTCACCCTCCGTCATCTTCCTCAACATGCCCATCCTTCCCTGCGCTGCCTCCATGCCCCGTTCCGTCTTGTCCATACCATCGCCTGCACGGGTCAACAGCTCTTTGTCGGCCTCGAGAGTGGAAGAAAAGCGCTGCGAGCTTGTTTTTAGAGCGCTTGCCATCTTAAGAATCGAATCTGATAGAGCATCCTGCTCGGCCCGTTGGCGGTCGAGGATAGCTTCGGCGGTGGCTGTTGAAGCCTGAGGGGCAGCAGGCTTGGAGCGATTCGCGAAGAGAGCGGCACGAGCGGTAGAGTGAGCGGAAGTTGTGGATGATTGTGCTCCACCGCGAGAGCGGAGTGTTTGGGTTGTCTGAGTGGGCGCTTGTTGGGTCGAAGATGGGGGAGATGTTGCTTCAGGGGCGGACGGTGCCGCTGCTGCAGGTATTGCCTGAGTTGGCTCAGGGAATGCTTGGGATGGAGGCTCCGGTGGTTCTGACTCGGCCGGATCTTCTTGACTGGAACTCTCTGTTGCGACGTCGGTAGATACTGAGTCGGCCATGCTATCGCTCGGGGTGGGAATGATTTCCGAAAGTATATCTTCCCCATCTGAACTAATGTCGTCGTCGTCGTCGTTGTCGATGGCCGCCTAATGAAGTACGTCAGCGCGCGGTGCCCGTTTTCGAATAGCGTGGCTTTCTAACCTCTCGCAAATCTTCCAGTCGATCCAACAGCACTTCCAATAGTTCCCTCTTCCGATTCAAGTCCCCTTGAACCTCTGCTCTCCTTCCAGGTGCCTTAATGCCCATGGCATCTTGTTCCAATTTCGTAAGCGAAGTTCGCGCAAAGTCAAGGTTCTTGAAATGTGAAGTCAGCGTCACTGTCTCCTCTTTTCGCGGTGTCCTGAGAAGGGCTCACAGCTGTTACCCTCGCCCGCTCAAACTCGCTTGTTCTGAGCCTACGTTCGCGATCGGCATCGGCGTGGAGAACAGTCTGTTGCAGGCGCAAGAGCAGGTGCCCCAGCTCTGCAGAGGCGACATCAATACCGCTCCTATTGATAGGGGCACCCGGTGCCTGCGACAATCGGGCCATGGTGTAATGGTGGACAATTCGTTGTGGCCACCGCGATCTGGGGATGATGGTCTTAGTGACGTGTGCGGTTCAAATAGGAAGCTCTGGAGTGCGGCGGGTCAAGTGTGGCTGAAGCTTAGTGTGCGCCACATCACATGCTGCATAGTGCAAGTACAGTCCCTGATTCCCCTACATCATTGGATCGTCATTTCTTATTGGGCACTTTTAGGTAGTTATATCCCTGGTACAGTTCTTTAAGTCTGTATTTTCAACTAGCTTTTACCCTTATTATTGTTGCAGTCATCGTAACCTCCAAATTCCGCTTCGTGTTTTAACTTACAACAGCTAAGCGACACCAGGCTTCAAGATAGCTCAAAGTTTCATGTTGATCTTGGCCCCAAATCCCCCAAATCTAATCAAATTCAGAACATAAAACGACGAGAGAAAAAAGAATCAAGTCGGTCAAATTAATAAAATCAAAGGGCGCTCAGCATCTTATTTTCTTGAGCGGAGTAGGTGGGCTACCCTATACAACTTTCGTTGATTGGAAGTATTTGATGTCACTGTTGCCGCCTAGTGACCTAAGATCATAATCAGGACAAAGAATTGGAATGGATAAGGCAAGAAAGTGAACCGTAAATCCTAATTAAGAGAGTCTGAAAAAAAAAAAACATCAAGCATTCAATAAATCTGCCAACGCGGTCGAGATCTGTCCTGTGATTTTGTGTCAAGAGAAGGCCATTGCTTTTTATTCTAGCCCGACTCTACCTTGACCGCTTCTGCAAGCCCCTTGCTAGCACCGCAATAGTACATGATTAAGATTGCTCGACCTTATGGATAAGACTTCCGATTGAAATACCATCACCCAAAAGTATTGAGGTCCGAGGTAGAAATCCATATCTCCCCAAATTCCACCATGAACTCCCCAACTCCAAAGAAACGCAAGGTGTGATTTTTTTTTTGATCACACGGATCAACAACGTTGGAAATGTGGCTTCATACTCGTTGCTTTCGCTGACGCCAGTCATGAGAGGCGTGTATGCTTACTCCTTCTTCTCGACCTCCTCGCCCTCCTCCTTCTCCAAGGCACTGCGTAACCTCTCCTCCTGTCGTTTCCAGTGGCTACCCTCCTCGTAGTCGGCGCTGATCTTCAGCGCTCTCCGCAGGCGTTCGCTCTCTTTGATCTTGGCGTCAGCCATCTCGTGAACCTGGTGCTCCTTGAAGGTCTTCCTGGCGCCGGAGCCTTTTCTTCCAGAATTCATCTCGGCAAGCAGCTTCTGTCGAAGTTCGTCACATCGCCGGTCAATCTCGTCTTCGTCAACCCTGGATCCGGTTAGCATCGCAAAGGGGCTCTGTTTTGGCAGTGGTAATCGTACTCTTCCTCCTCAAGCTTATCGCGCAAATCAAAGACCTTGACCTCAACCTCTCTCTTGCGATCGTGTTCAAGGATGCCCTTGTCTGGCTGCCGCTGCTTGTGTCGCAAGCTATCCAGGTCCTTGGGATACGGTGCACCGAAGTCACGGGGCCGCATGTGAGCGAGGTTCCGTTGAACATAGCCGGAGGTACCGCTGCCGCGGGGAGTAGAAAGGCCGACGTTATCCGACATGGTGAAGCTGGAATCGGGTTGTGTATCTTGATTCGGCGATGTCCTTGCTGAAGATCGGTTCTGGGCTTGGAGGAATCGACGAAACAGAGCAGAGTCGTTGGAAGCTGGAGAATGAATGGTGGGGCTAGTGACGCAGGACCCTGGGCGGGCGGTGAGGCGGTGAGGCGCCGATAGAGCGATAGAGAGCGGCAGAATTTAATCGATGGTGGGGTAATTTATTCACTGCTGATGGAGATTGAATAATTATTTCTAAGGCGTGGATGAAGGTGTATGACTCAAGGCGTCACGTTGATGACCCTGGGCTATTTTTCTCCCCAAGACAAAATATCGAAGACTCCAAGTGAGGGATACCTACTTGAATTGTATCTTACTTTCTTCCATCTCACAATCTACTACAATGCCGCAGTTACCTGATGCCCCTGAAGGGAAAGAGGGCGAGGTTGTCTTCCTGCCTGCCACCAAGGACCACATTCTAAACTGTTCCTACGATTCGTGGTTTCCAAAATACAGAAGCTCATGCCTCAAGTCCCGAATCATCCCCATTCCACAGTCCTTCGTCGACTATCTCCACGAAGATGGCATCGTCTTGGCCGATGACGATCAGACACCAGATGAGACAGACGAAGAATGGCATGCAACGGGAACCGCATCTACCAGAGCACCCGAAAGGGATCCCGAGTCCTCAGACGACGAGGAAGATGAACCCGAAAGGCTACCACCGAACCAAAGGTTTCCCGAGATTCACCAGCTGATCAAGGACAAGATTGCTGAACTGGGAGGTTCAGTAGCGCCTAAGTTGAACTGGTCATCACCCAAGGATGCCCAGTGGATATCGCCCCATCAGAATACACTCAAGTGCACATCTCCAAACGACATTTATCTTCTCCTTAAGTCGTCATCTTTTGTCTCACACGACCTCGATCATGCATTTGATGAGACTACTCCCGCGCCTCCCTCAAGACCATTCGCACCTGTTCTTGTGCTGCGACCGTTTTTCGTACCGCATCCTGCCCTTGAGTTCCGCTGTTTTGTCAAGCACCGAACCCTCATTGGAATCTCACAGCGCGATCTAAACCATTACGCCTTCCTGGAAGGTATCCGACCCCAGCTCTGGAGGAAGATTAAGACATTTTTCCGGGAGAAGCTGAGGCTCACCTTCCCGGATGCCAGCTTCGTGTTTGATGTGTATATCCCGGAGAACTCATTTGAAAAAGATGGATTGGGTAGAGTGAGACTCATGGATATTAACCCCTGGGCTCCTCGGACGGATAGCTTGCTGTTCTCATGGCAGGAGTTGCTCGAGAAGGAAGTTGCCAAGCCACTCTACGGCTCTGTAAGCGATGAAGCACGGGAGGCGATTAATGCCGACGATACAGTCACGGAAGGAGAAGACGAAGATGACGAAGTTCAATATCAACCCGATGTTGTGCCAGAGTTTCGAATCATTGAAAAAGACGACCCGGCGGCGTACAACTTCAGTAGTCCAATGTACTCGGCGCACAAGTTGCCCAAGGAGGTTGTCGATGCAAGCATGGGAGGAGAGGGAGGATTGAGAGAATTTGCCGCACAGTGGAAGCAGATTACTGAAGGACGAGGAGACGGTATATGGGAGCAAGCCGGCACCGCATCGAGATAGATTCGAGAGAAGGGGAATAAAATAACTTGAACATAGATGGAGGCGAGGAATGGAGACCAAAATGCCTTTCAGTCCGCAAACCAAGAGACTTATGACACGAAAAACCAGTTATGATTCAAGTATTTGGTTGATCCCATCATATGACGTCAAACTGAAAGTAATGCGAGTGGACAACACTTGCCTTGGGTAGGTGGGTAGCTGAGAAGGCATCAGGGGTGTGGCGGAGGAGGTTTGCCCCAGTGCAGATAAATGTAAACATTCACGTGAACTGCACTGTGCAACTACACCACTCTCTCGCGCTTTCTTTCTACAGCTGTTTGCAAAAGTTAAGTACATTTTCCTCGAATTTGGTTACCAGCCGATTCTACCTGCCTTCAACTGCCTTCAACTGTCTCCAGCTGCTCACTGAAAGCGAAGTACTAAGCAACGCCATATTCCTTCTTCCCGCCGGCTGAACCACCATCGTTTTTGAGCCTCGTCTCTCTTAGACCATTTGTTGAACTATTTGTTGAAGCAGCGCTATCCCTGCTTCCGCCCTGGGACGCTGGACGGTAGGAGATCTTGGTGGGGGATTCGAGATTGCAGCTGTGGTTGTGAATGCAGCTGTCAATACAGTGGAGTGGATCGTTAATACTCACCGTTTCTCCCGCGGACTTCACGTTGTACCGAGGACGATGCCGCTTCGTACTCGCGGTTCCAAAGTCAAAAAAGTTGGCGCTGGTGGCACGTCTCCCAGCCAAGGCACTCGTGTGAAAAGTGTTGGTCGCAACTCATCGTTTAGAAACACCACCCAGGGCCAACTGGAACACTTCGCCCACCTTGCCACCGCCACTTACAATGACGGAGCCAATGGGATTGACGAAGAAGATGACAACATTGTCTCTGCAATCGCAACTCCAGGCAGTAGTTTTGGTAATGATGGCATCGTTACTACCAACGGCTCAACCGGCAATGAGCTACACCACATGATACAACCAACCTTTGGCACGAGCTTCCCGATGGACTCAGTTCTCAGCTTCAGTGATGACCGAACTGCCGTGGAGATAGCTGTGGATATGTATGGAGATGTGATCAAAATCGACAGCGCCCTATGCCGGAAACTTGCGGGCGAGTTGGCCATGCGAGTACCTGTCCAACGTCGCCCCGAGCAGAAGCTCAACATGGAACGACGCAGCAATGTAGAAGCTCTGCTTGCTCACATCACCGGCAACCTCTCCATCCACCAATGCAAGAATTGCCACAAAGGCCACGGCCCATGGAAGCAATGCGTTGTCTTAGACGGTCAGATGTGTGGTAGCTGCGCCAACTGTTGGTTCAATGCTAGTGGGTCCAGGTGCACATTTCACGGTGAGTCCGGTCAACCATCACATACTCCCTGTCCCTGATGTGCTGAGCTCTTTCTCACCAAAACTTGATTTCAGAAACCAACAACCCTCGTGGTATTTTTGGACATACTTCATTCCCCCATTCACGGGTATGGTGCCGCACCAACAGACTTCTGTGCCACTGCCCCCAATGCCACAGTCTGTTTCGGCGTTGACTCAACCCTCCCCAAGGCTACGTCAACCTTCTCCCTCACCAGTCTCGGCGCCTTTTTTTCAATTCAACACAGAAAATCTTGGGTTAGATGACTCGACCTCTCAACTGGTCTCCCGAGGCATGGGTGCTGTCCTCGGTTTCTCCAAAAGAGACAGACATCTCGCAAGAATTGAAGCTGCAGCAGAGGAGCTCGGCATGCGAGTTGCCGAGTATGACGAATACCTTCGTACCCCGGAGGGTATGGTCGAGCAACAGCGTGCTCAAGAAAAATTCCAAGAGCAATGCCAAACTCTGACTTCTGAGTTGGAGCTTGACGACAACGAGCCCTCCCAGGGAACCTCCGTGAATGGATAATCAGCCAGATGGCTTGCTGCCATTCGCCAAGTCCTGAACGGAATTGATGAGACTATCCCGTGAGGAATATCTTTACTTGTATTTCTATATGCCCTAGTGCGTCATGGACGGATCAATATCTGTCACTATGATGAAAAGAAGCAATGTGAAACCAGAGACTACGAACATGCATGAGACCACTTGTTCGAGGTAAGTGGCATTGTCTACCGAGCTCGACTTCATTCGCCCACTGACCAACAGAGCTACCTAGGTTGCTTTTTCCATTGGACCAAGCAACCTAATAGTTAACATTTGATTGTGGATTACTGCCATTTGCGCCTAAAAGTGCTAATTATTGATGCTGTGAAGAGTTTGCTGACAATTTCGGCTGTGGAATACTTGGTCTGGAAACCGCACAGAGCTCCAGCTTTGGAGAAACTTTGCAGGTGGATGTTGCCACGAGCAGCATACTTGAGATGGGCAGCGCATACTCTGGACGAGGTTATGTATGATTATAAAGACCCGAGGCCCTTTCTCAACGCCTTTGACTGTTTATTATGTTGAAGATACCTGCCCTTTTTGGACTGGTAGGTTTCAACTTGGATCTCCGACCTGCCTCTGACAGCTTGGGCCCCAACCTCAAGGATGGACGATTACATGAGACATGTACAACTGCATCTACCACGGTACCAGAGCGCTGAAACGGGTGGGGGAGGGAAGAAGCTTGGTGAGATATCCATTGGGATAAGAAGAAGCTCAAAAGAGCCGTTGAGAGTCCAAATAATAAAGGGCACGAGTGCGACCTGGAGAGACTTGTTGGACAGTCATGTCAATTATGTACGATATCATCTTCACGGAACAAACCAGTCACTTACATCCGTCCCACCAGCTGACTCTTGTTGTACCATCGCCCGCCCACCCGCCTGCATGCCATATGTCACCATGAACCATCCCGTCCTATCCTAAGCTGCAGCCCAGTGTCAGAGATACATCATATGTGGCGTCTTTGGCACATCGTCCGCCATGGCCATTATCCTTGACTGCAATGCACGCAAGCAGGCAGAGAGGGCAACGGGTTTCAAAGACTCGTCCATATCCAACTGCCATTCCCGGTTTTCCGTCCCAAGCCCACATCCTAGCAGCAGCCTATGACGCATGTTCATTCTTCACGAGGGGTTCTAGAAGGAGAGGCAAAGAAACGAGAGGGAACCACATGTCATTTAAAACGAGCAGCTGACCAAGGAAAAATAAATCTTGGCCATCATCTGCTTCTTGTCTTTTCTTTGCCTTGCTTAACTAAATGGGGTCTGAACTATGCATGAGGAAAGGGAAAAAAAAAGTTGAGAGAGAAAAATAAAATGAGGGACAGGATAGAACCGAGAAAACAAGACCGGGAAAGTAGAAGAAAAAGAAAAAAGAAACGAAAAAGAAAGAAAACTCCAGAGTCCCTTGTCCCTCGGCTCCTCTTTTGTGAGCCAGCACACGCATGCATGGCCTCTCGTGTTATCATCCGCCCCTCCTTGTTTCAACGGCCAAAAAAGAAAGCAGTGACTGAGAAAAAGGAACGGAAATTGGAAAACTGAGCTGATCCTTCAGCATTACAGCGAGAAAAAAAAATTGTGAAATAAAAAAGAAATAAAGTATAATAAAACCAGTAATAAAAAAAAGAAAAAGGAACACCGAGCGCACGCAAATGTAGCAACATTGATAGGAAAAGAGTTTCGTAATTAAACAAAAAAATAGATGGCCACCATTCTCCGTCGCCCATACTGTCAGATGCAATAGTGCCTCATCGTCATCTTCTTCTCTCCGGTCCAATTCACTTCAATCCATCCCCGATTCGTCCGGCCGCTGGCCCTCGAGGCCTCTCTCATCCGGCTCGGCGGCTTTCTGATCTTTCTTCCAAATGACGTTTTGTGATACAGATCAACTCCCATCAGCCCGCGAAATCCTTACAAAAGGGAACCAAGGTCAACCCGGGCTCAGCCAAAAGCACTAAATGTGGGTTGGCGGCTGAGGCGATAAACAGGCACGCGAAAGGGGTGATCGTGCGTATGTGTGCGCCTCAACCTCCGGCCCATTGGTATGACGAGTACAATGAAAAAAAAATCGTGAGCCATGTCCCCGTGGCCCATCTAAGCGGTGTCGTTATTAAGTTTGAGGGTATTCGTGTGTTTTGGTGGGGAATAAATCATTTAGATCAGACCGCAGAGACGAAGGTTCTCTTGGATGATGATATCTGTGGGATCTTGTCAGCTCATTATTCATCGTGAATGGAACTTTGATTGTGCTAACCGTTGACTGCCGCCATGACGAAGCGAATCTGAGTGGTATCGGTGGCGCAGGTGAAGTGAGTGTAGATTTGCTTAGTCTCGTGCTGGTTCAAGCTCACGAATCTGTTGAGAATATAGTCGCATGCCGCAGCGTAGTCGTCACCGCCCTCGTAATCGGGAAAGTAGTTCTTCATGGGGCTGACGGGCAGCTTCTCCTTAAATCGATCGATTTTGTTGAGGAAGAGAATGATGGAGGTCTTGATGAACCACCTTGAGTTGCAGATGGAGTCGAAGAGGGTGAGAGCCTCCTGCATTCGGTTGACGGTCTCATCTTCGAACAGAAGCTGATCGTACTCGGAGATGGCGACAAGGAAGAGAATGGTGGTGACATTCTCGAAGCAGTGAATCCACTTCTTTCGCTCAGATCGCTGACCACCGACGTCGAACATGCGGTAGGTCAGATCACCGATGATGAAGGTGGTCTCGGTGATACCGGTGGTCTTGACACGCGATCGGAGGACATCCTGATCGTTGGGCATGTAGTCGGGAGCGGCAATTCGGGCGATGTTGTCGAAGTAGCTGTGGAATGGGTTAGCATGGGAGCGCGATTCGTTAGTAGGGAAAACCACGCACTATCTGGCCGAATCGTTCAACTGGTACTCTCGAGATCGCTTGAAGCACTCCTGGACACCACGGTCCTTCCACAAAGCCTCGATGGCGCTGCCGACCTCTGGGGGAGGACATCACCCTCGATCTGAGCGGGCTGCATGAAGATGGTCTGGACGTGGTACTCCATTCGCTGGTCCTCAAGGGGAAGCTCGAGCGACTCCATGGCCTCGAGAATGACGCGCATCGACTGAACGGTGTTGCTGAAGATGATTTCCTTGAAGGATTCTCGCTCGTCACGAGAGTAGCCACCCTCGTGGATAAGCTTCATCTGCTTGAGAATGGTGGACTTCCCGGATTCACCAGCACCTGATGACGGTTAGAGAAAATCCAGAGCGATGATGCGATAGTAGCTTCGCATGCAGGTCGTCGAAGGCCGGCATGGGGATAAGGGGGGAGGGAACATACCGAGAAGCAGCATCTTGATCTCGTTTCGCTGCATCATCTTATCCCGTTTGAGCTGGTTCTCGATCTCCTCGTTCCGGGCCTTGCCCTCCTTCTCCTCTGTGCTCATTCCGCAACCCATTGTGACGGTTTGGGGCTTGTCGCCGCGACGTTACTCAAAAGGTCTCTGGATAAAAACTGCGATGGTTCGGCGACGCGTCGGGGCGAGGGACGTCGAGGTCGCAGACAGGTCTGAAGGGCGACAAGCGAATGTCAGTGTTGAGTAGCAACGATGCTGGGTATCTTAGAGAAAGGTGGAAGAGGCCGAAGGATGAAGGGGCGAAGGAAAAGAGAGAGGAGGTGAGGTGAAACAAGTGAAGGCAAGGTGAGGTGGAGTGAAGAGAAAAGGAGATGGAGGATGGAGAAGCAGCTTTTGGTGTAGCGCGGCGGCTGGGGGGGGGGAGGAGGAGGAGGCTGCAATTTGGAGCACGACACACGAGTCGTGCCAACAAAGGCCCAGCCCGGGGCGGAATCTCTCGCGCCTCCCCTGGACCAGGGGGGGAGTGGGTTGGCCCAGGTAGTAGCCGGGGGAGGGGTGGATGGGGATGTGGGTGGGTCGAGCGAACGGAGGTAAACAGGATGAGCTTAGTGATTGAGCCAGCGAGCAAGCAAGCAAGCAAGCAAGCCAGCACGGATAGCAGAACAGCGACCTGGACAGAGCAGAGCAGGGGGTAAGAAGGAAAGCGAATGTAGGTAATGCAAGAGAGCGCGCGCGCACAGCAAGCAAGCAGGCAGTGGGCGCACGGAGAGCCGGGGCACGGCGATGGAGTAGCGAGGAGGGTAAGGGAGCAGGAACCGGCCAGAGAGTGTACGAGGCGACAGTGGATGGATGAGCAATGGAATTGCGACTGACCTGTATCGATGGAGTCGCGGCAAAGGGCCGATGCCAATTGAAGTTGGCAGATGCCAGAAATGAATGCTATGGCCAGGAGGGATGGATGAGCGGACGAGTGGATGGTGCGCGCCCAGAAAAATCTCCCGACAGTGAATGAGGAGAGTTCGAGACCGAGGCGAGAATTGCGAAGGGGAGGGAGAAGGCAGGAGCGTGCGAAGTAAGTGAGAGAGGAGAGACACACAGTGGATGAGATGGCTGGATGGCTGGCTGGTTGAATGAATGAATGAATGGCTGGAGGGCCCGGGGAATAAGGATCCCGTGGCAGCGCGAGAGGTGATTGGGAGAGTGATGTTCAGGAAGGGCGAAGAGGGGTGCGCGGAAGAGCGAAATTGGAAATTAGGGGGGGGGGAGAAAGGCTGGGCGTGGGACGAGTTACCTGTCGGGGAGGGAGGAATAAAGGGAAGGGAAAAAAAAAAAAAAGAAGGCTTGACTGGTACTGTATGGCGGACTGGGGGCTCCAGAATAGTGAAGTGAATCACTAATTAGCGGCAGACAGCGCTGAACTACTCGCTGATTTGAGTGCTGGGGCCTCTGCACCTACGGCAAGGTACTGTGCAGCCCAGGCACCACTAGATCGTCTGTCCTGGCAGCTACTTGTGCGACTAGCGAGGGTCAGGTACCTCAGAAGGCGACGGCCACCAGCGCAATGTCGCTCAGGGCCCTGCACCAGGCCTGGCGTGGGCGGATCCCCCAGGGGGGCGCAGGTCCTCTCAGTGGGTTACGGGGGCATGCGAGGGACTGAGAAGGGCCTGTGAGGGGGCCATCGACCAGTGAGAGGGGCCCGCCAGGCCAACTTGGGACGCTCCCAGAAAACCCAAGGCCTTGAAGCCTCAGGTACCGTGTGCCTACCCACCCACTCGTCCGGGGTGAGCGAGTACATGGCCCCATCCACCCGACAAGGTACACAGTGCGTGTCATCCAAGCGCAGCTCTGAGCTCTCGGTGCCTCTAATCTTTTGATGCTGAGAGATGATGCTACCTTGGGGGTGGCAGATCCAGCAGTTTCCTGCCCGCGCTACTGGGACGCTCCTTGCCGTGCTACAACATTGACACACAGTGCCGCGATTACTCGTGCTCTGTGCCTCTCTCGATCCGCCTACGGACTTCGGGGTTCTGGTTACTGGGATCAGGATTTGGACTGGAAATGTGACTGCAACCGGGATGACCGCTCAGCTGCCCAAAGTCGCCCGGCAGAGATGTGCCATCATGTCGCGCGGACCGACGGGCTGGCAGCGGCTGGCGGGGAGAGTTAAAAAGGATAAGCAATGGAGAGCAGGAGGGGGATCGCCCTCGCAGCGACTCGGGCCAGCGAGTGACTCTGACAAAGTTGTCGCTGGGCCAGTGAGAACCTGTAGCAGAATGCTCCGCTGCGGCCAAGTCCGGGATTGCTATTCAATGTTTCTGCTCGGGGGCACTTTAAAGGAGGCCCACGGTGGAGAAATGGTGCCATCTACATGTCCCTGGCAGAGCATTGACGAGGCGGCCCCCAGCTAATGTCGTGGTGCATATCAGGACGCCCGCTAGGGACGACCTGACTTGCGGAGAGCGGGATTCTTTGCGCATTACCAACATACTATGTACGGTCGGCCACCACGACGACGCTTCAGACGTAGCGAAGTACCTACAAGCTCTCCCCCCAAGGCTTTGGTCTCCAATGGAGCCTGGGGTCATGAGCTGCGGATTCTTGTGCCTTGGATCATGGCCGGTTGCAGAGTAACTTTTCCTGGTGGGTGGAGCATCCTACCTATCCAACTGATCCATCGATTCAATGTCCTCGTCAGGAATAGCGCTGTCCCCCTGCTGGCAACTAAGCCGGGGTCGACAAAGACGACCGGGCCTGGGGGTCCAAGCAGCAGATGATCATGGCCGTTCGACGAGGGATCAGGGCGTTGCACAGCACGCGCGAGGTTATTGAGGGATGCCATCGGCAGTCTTGATGGCAAGATTTCCACAGGATGGTCCAGGGTCGTTGCCTCCGTCGCCGCCTGTGGTCCGTTGCCGGTCACATTGCCTGACACCCATCAACGGCAATGCTGCCGGTGTGGAGAGACATTCTGGAAGAGCCACTGTCATTGGAGGCGTTGTTCCCCCCATCTGCGCCTTGTTCCTCAGCACATACGGGTACTTAGGTGTTGAGCAGCTGTCGACTCTCGTGGCGCTTGAGCTTGTGCTATGTATCAGAGCAGGTCCTGTAGCTACATGTACCAGCCTGACGCGGACACATAGAGACCAACTGGATTGCCAGCATTTGGACATTGATCCGCAAAATAGGGGCCAGGACAGTGGATAGCTTGCCCATTGTGAACGGTGGAGTTGTCCCAGCCAAATGCACGACGGCTAAGGCTTGGTTTGGGCCAACTAGCCAACTATCAGCCACCAACCAAGAACCACTTGATGGCACCGAAACACCTTATCCGTCAAGAGTTGCTGTGCTACATGCCCGACTCTTCTCCTTCAATGTCTGGGTTGCGGATGACTCTCGCTCGCTGCAGTTCCGGATGGTGGTGCTAGTCCGTGGGCCCCGCGGCAGACCCCTTCTCCGTCATGACGTGCCATCGTGGCAGCAAGTCCCACTGCGACGTCTGCCGCGAGAGTCAGTCTTGTCGGAGATTCAGAGACAGGGACCAATCATGTCTCCAACCAGGGCTTGGTCCTCAATCTCCAATCCCCGAGCGCTAATCCCGTTGACGAAGAGCCAGGAGCTCAGGAGCCCTATAGCCAGCATACCTTGCCATTATGCGGCGTCGTCCGTCGCCGGCCGGCTGTGGCAACGGTGGAATCCATCACCACTAGCTAGGCCTCATTTGCGAGGCCATGCCCTGTAGAGCAAAGGCAGAGTCCCTGGTTTGAATCGAACCTGAGCATTGCTTGGCGACAAGTTGTCTACGTACCTCGCCTGACCAAATAGGCACCTGGTCGCAGGTAGGGCACAGTGCTTGGTACCTAGGAAGGCACACCTTACCTTTGACCTTCATCCCCTTGCCTCCATCCAAACCCATTAGTTCAGGAACGGCTCATGCCTTCCCTGTCTTGCAATTGCAACGCAATGATTCAAATGCCCAAAACGGAAGTCGTTACCAATCCAATCACCCACCCAAACAAAGCGCTCGAAAGGTCAGTGTAAATATGCCCGATTGCGATGCTGTGTTTCGCGATAGATCAGAGCAGACT
The DNA here is from genome assembly GCA_003415625.1 of Aquanectria penicillioides. NCBI lineage: Eukaryota > Fungi > Ascomycota > Sordariomycetes > Hypocreales > Nectriaceae > Aquanectria > Aquanectria penicillioides. Next base: position 1,395,866 of record PYIU01000003.1, read on the forward strand.
CGTCAAATCTCAACTGCAGCAACGTTGATTCAAGTGCCAAGGGTTTTTGTTTACCTGTTTCTCGTCTCTACAGACAGAGCGAGTTCTGTGTTACTCCTTTCTCATTGTCTCTGTCGCTGTCTCTCCCTTTGTCTCTCCCCTCGGTCCCTTTCCCTTCCTGGTTGACTTGCGTTCCCTCGCTGTCCCTTTTTGATGCCGAAAGGGACTACCCTTGCAAGGCCCAGTTACACCACCAAGTCAAACAGGCTGCGGGTGGGCTCACCAGGATGTGCTCAATCATCCATTTGCAACGTCCAATCGCAAGCAACGGCCTGGCGTTGTACCTTGTCTCCTGACTAGGATCCTCCTTGATGATGCTCCCCCCACATGTGCAGTAGAGCTGCCAAGGGGCACCACCAGGGATCGCCAGGTCGACCTGTGGGGCTCATGACCAGCAGCAGTTCGTCGGTAGAGAAGGCATCTAGAATGCCGTCTGTGTTTCGCAGCGATACTCGTGCAGGGCTGACCACTACTGTCTCATCACCTTAATTTCGTTGCTTTTCCCCTTCGCTCTCCCTTCTTGACATCATTGCTCCTATTTCCCGCTACCAGGCAAGGCAAGGCAGTGCAACTATCGATATGCTGCCCGGGATATGGCCGTGATCACGAAACTTGGCCTTTTGACCCGGCATGTCTTTGGAGCTTTGTCTCGCTTGCTCCGACGAACGTCGATCGTTCGCTTTGGCAAACAGCCTGCTTTTGGTGGATTGACGCCACAGCAACTGCTAAGTGACACACCAATATTGAGCAGGAACATAATTGCCCATATCTCCTCCATGGTCATATTTGTATCGGCTAGGACCCAGCACAGAATCACAAACATTTGGGGGGGGGTAAAACGATACTCAACAGCTACCAAACCCCAAGTGCATGTATCGAAGACATGGAGGAGGCCCGGTGACGGGCTGGAACATTCATCTATCTACCTCATCCTATTGGATCAAGGCCGGCCTCAGTAAGCTCGCGGAAGGCCAGCATAAGCCCCCAACTAAGACATTGGCCTCAACCGCCACAATTACCTCTTCCGGCCTTCGCACACCACGGACTCCACGGGTACTGGTGCCGCCGTCAGGATCTCTGCGGCTTCCCACTAATGAGTACCCGCTTTCCCACTGCCTTCAGCCAGTGTTCAGGCTGAGGCTAAAGTCTATCATGCCTATGGATTAGGGCTCATGAATGTCCAGCCAGGGCAGTGAGGGAAGGGCCTGAGTCAAACATGTTCGATCAATTCGCTCTCCCTGGCCCACACCCCCCCCCATTACTACGTTGCGGATATGTGCCAATAACAACAACCCAGAAGGTTCTTCCAGCCACAAAGCATCCACAAAGCAGATGGAGAAGTGGGAACGACACAAATCACGGTAGCACTCTGAGAAAACCCAATGCGATGGTAACCTGATCCCGTTGGGTGACTTTATATCCAAAACTAAGCCTCATCTCCAAGTCTTGAATTTTTTGGTCGTCTGCAACGTGGACGAACTCGGGAAATACGTGCCTGTTCAGAACACTAAGCGCCAGAGGCCCGTTCTCGGGAAGGTTCACGGGCCTAGATGTGGACGATTGTTGTAGACCTCTCTGTCCAAGCCTCGGCAACAACCCCATGTTGAAATCAAGATGGCGAGACGGCGCTATACGGATACTCAGTGGTAGTCCTACATTATACGGGGTATTTGGTGGCAGGGATGCCACAACGGTTCTGAAAGGTCCCCCGAGCCTCTTGCGATCGGACGGTCGGCCAAAGACCTTGATGACGGTCGGACGTCCAACGGGTTGAAAGGCTTGGAATCCTCCAGTCAAGCGGCCGCCTGCTAGGGAGAGTGAGGCTTGAGCCCAGACACACATGCACGCCACATTCGCGGAGCCGTCCAAAGTTTTTCCTGCCAGTTGTTTTGTGAACGCAACAGTTGGTCCACAAAGAGTCACTCCCTTCCATCGTATGGCAATTTTCCTTTGCACAGTTGTCGATCATCACAACATAAGGACCCCTTTGAGTTCTCTTGACTTCAACTTCTGGAAAGTCTCACGCTCAGACCCTTCGGAGCTTCGGGGCAATGGGTGATCTCCATCTCAGTTCTCCATCGCCTAGCTCTCTAAACTCCACCATGGCCTGCCATGCCTGCCTAGCGCGAACCTGCGGCAACGCGAGGAGCCAACGAGAGCAATCCTTGCTATAGCTTCTATGGACCAGCCTTCGGAGGGGCCAGCAGATCGGGTCTAGCGCCCTCGCTGCTTCATGGATTCGCTTCAACTGAGATCGCTTTTCACGAGACGCACAACGCCATTGACAAGGGCCAATTGCGAGAGGTTCAAATGATGCTGTACGGCAGGGTTAAGCTTCGATGATGAAACATTCAATTTTCTAATGGCATTCCATCACCCCACGACATACTGAGTCATCTTGGCACAAAACCCCCCATTCCCATCACACTAGGTGAGATGACCATCGAGTTAGACTTCGCTGTCCAAAGCACCCATCGGGACGTGTTGGCGCTGAGAATATTTACACCAACGCACAGGAAGCTACTGGAGGCTACTGGAGCTTTCTGGACTCTAGCTGGTTGTCTTCGAGTTAATTGGTCATATGCCGAGATTGTTCAGAGTAGGACAGGGTTAATTGCCAGTATTGTACCTGGATATGGAGTGCAAATTCTGTCAGTGTTATCATGCTCCCACATTGAATCAATCAGCTTTCGCAGAGACTAAAGCAGATTTTCGGTCCTAAGCTGAGACGCTACGTAATAAACCAACCTTGTTGCAATAAGGGATATGCATTTCACCCTGGCTACGCATGGACTGGGCCGGTAGCTGCGGTCATCATTCGAGACTTGAGAGCCCGGACAATCACCACAGCCGAGTCCGCGTCCGTCTCCCGCTCGTTAGTCACGTCCCAAGGGCTCTGCTTACCGTGAGACTTTTGCGTGGGTTACCATAATTCTTGGATCATGGAGTGATGGTCAAAAGCAGCACCCCTCGGATCTGTGGATCCTAGTCAAATCGACCGCTAGCGAGGAAAGGATCCATTGTTAGCTCACCACCAATTGGACTGGGGTTTCCTGGGGACACTCAGACCCTCAAGCTGACCCTCATTTCGAGACGAAATAAAGCAATTTTACCTCCGCCGAAGCTATAGACCTTGGTCGATGACAACATGTGGGGACGTGGGTCCTCATCCTCCAGGCACGTCTGCGAGACAGGGTGGCCACATGGCAAGGCTCCTCCTCTGCCCCCAGCGTATGCCATATGGCTTGGGGGCCTCGCTGAATTCGCTTGACAAAAGTCTGCGAAAGCGTTTGATACTGCATGGCAAGGGGAGGCCTAGGTATTGCCACCGCTCAACTAGGTTGCCCTCGGGAGTGCGGGCCAATCTGGTCGTGGGTTGAAGTCCATCAGTCACACACTGAGGATTGCCACAGTTTTGAAAAGGTCTGGTCCACAGATCTCAAACCTATCTGGAACGATTTGAATGCTTTGACCACCTTGTTCAAGACGTGCAGTGCAGTAGCGGGTGTTGCCGTGGCGCGTGATGGTTGCTCTTCATGCTGGTGGGGATTATGCATGGTTATATGTTCTCAAAAAAGAGGGCAATTCACCTCGTTCCAGTCCTTGTCCTGGTTACTGCTTCTCACCAGCCAGCATATAGCTTGATTCATCTTGTTTCGGAAACCTCTGGGGCCAAGGATCCTGCGAAGAACGAGGAGGCCTCGGTGCTTTAAAGCCTAGGGTCATGCATTAAGTACGTGAAGGAGAACACAGAAGCACCCCACCCAGAAGTCTGTCATAAGCAGCGGCGCGGACAGGGCAACTGAAATCCGAAGACCTGGGGACGCTGAGGTCGAGACTTGATTGGCCTGGACTCTTCGGTACTCGAGCTGACAAACTACAACTCTCCCGATCGATATCGGGAGGTTTGTGTTGGCACTTGAGTTGAAACATTTCCCGAGCCTAGAAATAGCAGTACGTCACAGGGTGGTTTTGTCGACGACTTGGCCGGCGTGCTTGGCCTAAATCTATCAATGTCGTATCATACGTTTCCTTGAAGCAAACGGTTGGAAGGTTGAACGGGCCGACAAAGAGATCCGCAGTCAATACCTAAGACCCTGATAAAGGCTGCCAAAAAGAAACGTAGGCAGATCAGCAATGGCACAAGCCCTCTTCAACACCACGGTGAGATGCACCTTGTGACTGTCCTTCCGATCGGATGGCATGAGTGAAGTTGATCTTTGGCGCCTCGCCTTTCCAGGGTGGGGAGCCCGGTCTAGATACAAAAGCTGTCAACCAGTCCGCCCGCAAACCGAGTCAGCATCGGTCAAGTTCTGAAATCCCCTGGTGCAGTTGCAAAGATTCAACAGGCTGTTAACACGGCCTTCTGAGAGACCCGGGTTTCTGGCACATCGAGATTAGATTTCGGATGTCCCACTTGACGTGGGAACGCCATCGGGGGAGCCGAGACCCTCATCGTTAGTTGCAGCAAAAGCAACATTTAGGATGTGGATTGTTTCCCCTTTTTGCTTAGATTTTCCGGCTCACCACTACACACAGTGCACAACTACGTCTCTAGCCTCGCAGATGTCAACTTATCGAGCCGCGGGAACGTTCCCATTTAGTCAGGAGCACGAGTAGCTCTCCTCGCTATAGGCTAAGGCGTGGGTTCGGAGGTTTCGCGCCTCCCGACTTTGAGTTCCAGATAGCTCAAAGGTTGCGGGGAGAGGTTGACACTCCCCGAGCCCCGGTGTTAGGTTGCGGGTGGCTTCTAGCGATTTCAAGGTTCATAGGGCCGCCCGGGTGTTGTGGTCTTTTAGCAGATGGCTGCTGACTCGGCGGTTCTTTGGCCATTGCGAGTGATGAGAGGAGAGAGAATGGCATGCGGTTTTGGCCTGGATGTGTTCTAGAGTTTGGGGCATGCCACTATGGCTGTTGGCCGGATAGGCTATTTCACGACTTTGAGATACGCACCTCAGCTCTGGCAGTTTCCTTTTCTGAGCCGGGAAAGGTTGAACGGGCATTGAACAGAACAAATGATGCAGGAGGCAACGCGATCGCTGGTGAGTGCAGCATCATGCGCAGAGACGCGGGAAGCAGTTTTGATCTGCGATAGGTCTGGCCCAAGTCGAGATCGGCGGCACCAGAGTTGAGATCGATAAAGTGGGAACAGATATTTGCTACACTGTATCGGGTCACTTCGCCGTTCGCTTGACAGAGTGTCTTGGGAGCTGCGGTGCGCACTCTAGTGGGAGGAAGACGCCCGCAGTCGGGCACTGAGGCCTCAGTGAGGTCTAGAGGCCAGCCAGCCGAAGCCCCCGCGGCACATCATTGCAATTAGGCTTTGCGGGCGGCAGGCATCGATCGAGTTGTTCTACCCAGGGGACATGGACGTGGTAGGTTTTTGATTCGGATAGATGCCCGCCAAAGCAATGCCCAACGCTCCAAATCAACCAAGAACAGAGTCAGGTAAATCGGAGATTCGGTGTCCAAAAAAAGAAACACGACAAAATCAAAATCAAAATCAAAATCAATTAGGGCATCTACGTTATTAGGTGCTCTCTTTTTGTCTCTCATGCTGAGTTTTGGCGTTTAAAAATGCCATGGCTAGGTCTTTTCAAGTATCGTCTCGGGTTCTCGCTTCCCTTTCCCCCACTAGCGAGGGTCTCGACCATCCCCCACGACGCTCTGCCACAACGATTCCCAACAACAAAGCCAAGACTCCAGCCGTCTGCTCCGACCGCAACTTCTTGCGACTCGCGCACAGCTTCTTGACCAGACTCGACGGGAGAGGCGACTCAGTTGCTTTTGGACCAACGCCTCCAGGTTGTCTACACACGCCCACTCGTCACAATGTCTATTCCCATGAGCCGCCTCGGCGGACGAGGTGAGTCTTCCGGAGCCGAAGGGTGCTCGTTTGCGCCTCGAGCCATTGCGCCTCCCGATGGCCTGACGCGCGGGCCACGGACAACGAATCCTAACTGACCGTCTGTGTGTGTTCATCATAGCCCTCCACAGCGGCGACGATGACGAGACTGAGCGCGAGTACGATCGCCTTCGCGATCTTGCCCGCTCTGAGGCCGAGAAGCGCGGTCAATGCTTCGAGCGTGTACGTTTTGCCCCCCTTGCCATATCATTCCGAGTATTTGCCTTGTGATGCTTCACCAGGGTCTTATGGCCCGTTCTATCCCCGCAACAAACATGTGCTGACCATACGTCGTGGCGCCACAGTCCAAGCAAGCGTACAACGATGGCGACGGCGCCCGCGCGAAGGAGCTCTCCAACGAGGGTAAGGCGCACGCTGCCAAGATGGATGACTATAACCGACAAGCCTCCGACTTCATCTTCCGTGCCAACAATGCTCCCGGCCGAGTGGAACCCGATTGCATCGACCTGCACGGCCAGTTTGTCGAGGAGGCCGAGCGTATCCTCGAGGAGCGTATCAGAGCCGACCAGGCCGCCGGCCAGAACCATCTCCATGCCATTGTGGGTAAGGGCAACCACAGTGCCAACCATGTCCAGAAGATCAAACCCCGGGTTGAGGCTATCTGCCAAGAGCTGGGGCTGAAGTGCCGCACGGAGGAGAACGCGGGTCGCATCTATATCAACCTCCAGGGAGGCGAGGCTATCCCTCCCCAAAACAGCGGCTACCACGGTGGAAGCCAGCAACAGCACCATGGAAGCCAGCAGCACGGTGGCCAGCACCAACAGCAGCAGCAGCAGCATCACCAGCAGCAAGGGCAGAACGACGAGGTGGCCGCGTTCGTCGAGAAGCAGCTGCCCTGGATTCTCAAGAAGTTGGAGAAGGCTTGCTGTACGGTTATGTGAGCTATTGGACACGCCTCTTTGGACATTATCATTTGGCATTTCTTAACGAGAGTCACGATTTGAGCCGGAACCAGGCATTGGAATTGGTATTAGAATGCTGGAGGATAAAGTTCTGAGTGGTCTTGGAAATCAAGGATCTTGCTACTGCGTTTAAGAGTGATTCCTAGACCTAGGATGGGCTTTCGGGGGGTTTTGATATCCACAGTTGATGCGTTGGAGACACCTGTCAACGTCCTCTATAATCGAACTGTGTACATAGAACAAGGGCAAAATCTTGAGGGTCAAAAGCATTTAAATAAACTTCTTATTAGAGATGATATGTCTTCCTCCTAATGCCTTCTGTGCTAGTACCGATTGTTGTCTCGAAGCCAAGTCATTCCAGTTAAATACGTATTCAGTATCTATTGATATCGTCCGATATTGGTTTTTTTTTTTTCAAGGCGTAATATACATTCATCACGACAATCAATTTTGCTTAATCAAAGCATATGTAATAGATTCAATGTGTCGATTTCTTCATTTCATGCATTACAAATGCTTGTTCTCACTTCAAACGCTTGCAATCAACAACCCTCGAGGTTGTTTTTTGTATTGTTGCAAAAGATTCGGTTGATACTCTTGGGATATCTCAAAACTGTAGAAGAGAGTGCGCTTTGAGGTATATGTTGTAGAATTATGATAGTTCGATCTATATACATATGAAAAGTGCCAATTACTTTTGGCCAATATTTACATCAAGACGCTTTCTATGTCTATACCCAATCCAAATTCATGACCAAACGCTGACACTCCCAACATCACTTCCCCGGTATGGTATATCCAAATATTCCCTAAGCACGATTCTCCACAAGAGGCATCCATGTCAGTTTATCGATCGACCTTCTCCAACTACATTTATACATTGTAAGACTCCTGCTCGGGTTCTGGGGTCTTGTCCGTGGAGGGTACCTTCTGGAGAGTGAAACCAACACCTTCGCAAATGAGACAGACAATCATCTCCATGATGACTCCGGCGCCGAGGAAAAGCCAGACTGTCTGCTTCTTGTTGCCGAGGGTGAGGACGACGGTGTAGATGAGACGAACAATGACAAAAGGGAGCGAGGCGAGGACTGCGATGAGGACTCGGTGCTCACCCTGAGCGATGTAGCTTTGGTTGCGGATGACCAGGAGAGTCTGGATGACGAGAAAGACGACGATGATGATCATAAGGATGATGCCAACACGACTCTCAGTTGGGTAGGAGATCTTGGGGGATCCATCGACAATGGTGTAGTCAGCGTTGGTGCCGCCGACAATGATCAGAATCAAAGCCACAAGCATGAGGAGCTCGATGATCCGTTGATAGATGGGCTTGGAGATTTCGCGGCTGGCCTCGCGGTTGATAGATTCAAAGAGACGGCCCTGGAAGGCGACAAGCATGAGGATGAGAGGACCGAGACCGAATCCCTGAGTGGTCATCCATCCGATGTAGAGGTTCTCGTTGGTAGGGTCGTTGATGGTGGCCAGCTCTAGACTACAGCCAATGAGGCGAGCAAGGGAGAGGACGACGAGGAAGCGCCAGCCAGCGCTGCGACGGATGCCATGTTTGACACAGAGGAAGATGCCACCGATGAGGAAGAAGGAGTAGATTACAACCTCAGCAATAGAGATTTGGTCGTAGGTTGAGAGTGAGCGGGTCATTTTGAGAAACCTGGGCTGTGGGTAGTGAAGTGCGATGTAGATCTATGCTCTTGCGTTTAGGCGGGTTTGTATGATGATCCAAGTGCGTTGTATGTAAGAATCTTAAAATAGATGCAAGATATATATATAAGGGCTCGAGCAAGAGTAAAGCGGGAGAAGATGATGAGGAGTATGCTTGAGCGTTTGCTCGAGTGTTTGTGTGGATTGAGGTGGATGAGGCTGTCTGTGATGTTCCGTTCCTCAGATCAAGATTGAAGCCGAGCTTTATATCCATTTCCAACAAGCAATAGCGGGCAAAAGACAAATTATGATTTCGGAAACCGGCACCAGCTGTCACGGCCAGAGCGACAGCAATGCACAAAGCCTCGCAGAAGATGGCAGGCCGAAGCAGCTAGTGTGCGCACCAAAGACCAATCCCCACGATCTCCACGATTCCACGGCGACCATGTCCTCCACAACACCTCGAATCAACATCCGCAAAGGGATAACGGGACCAAGCGCCGCCCAATTACCATGCGGCATTCGAGGGTTACATGCTGCGGCTGGTGGACAGGGACAGGGCAAAGCCAGAGTCCAAAGTCCAACGCCCTACGTGCAAAGCCACGCACACCCACTGCAGAAACGTCAGGGCACAGGACGGACTTGACAGCTTCGAATGCATTCCCAGATCGGGACTAGCGGCGAGCTCGAATGGATTGCGCTTTGTACGCCGGCTACGACCCCGCTATTTTTGCGAGCGTCTCTGTGTTGCTTGGTTGCTGGATTCCTACTCCCCGGCTCGGGGGCCCGGGGGCTCAGGGGCTCCACTGTCGGCGTTGCATCCTCCCAACCCTCCGTGTCCGGTCATCACCTGGCTCATCAACACCACCCTTTTGCTCCCGCCATCAATCAAAAGATCCCCACATTTCCGAGAGGCCTCGTCTTTTCCATGCCGCTGAACGCCCCCGGAAGAACCGCCGCCATACCCCAGCGAGGCAGTGTCCCGGCTGCTCGGCACCGCGACAAGATAACCTTGTCTCGAACCTGTCTTGTTGATTTGCTGGAGTAACCCTCTATTGCTCCCCTTCTCGCGCTCTTGCCCACCGTTCTCGTTCACGCTCCCTTGGCCCAAATTAGAAGTCGTTTCGATACCACCCTCAAAGATCAGCATGCGACACATTTCCTCCATGCAATGTCCCCCCACAACCCACCGCCGGCCGTACTCGGGCTCACTCTGTCCTCCTCCACGGCCTCGAGGACAGCCACCCCTGCTGCCTCAGTGCCGAACAACCGGTCAAGTGCCCCTGCCCAGCGCAACAGCCACACGTCAAGCCTACTAGAAGTGAGAACGAGAACGACAATCCCTCTGTCAAGCTTTTCCTTTTTTTTTCGAACCCTTGAATGGCTCGTGCACTGGTAAGCTTCTTCGTCATCGGGAGCCTACGGTTTGGTGGCATTCTAGGGGTTCCCCTCTCCATGGCGGCGCAGCCAGAGAACCCCACACGATGCCAATCGCTATCGTTTAGGTGACGTACGGTCTGGCTGTGCTTTTTTTTTTTTTTTTTGCAAACCCCGCCAAACAACGCACATCAGCGCCTTTTGTGCGCTTCATAGATCCACGTCACAGCCTCTTTCTCCTGACCTCATCCCTTTTGTCTGAGACGATGCCGGTAGGATCCAATTTTCTTCTCTTCTCCTAATTTCCAATCTCCCCCACCCTGTTTTCCCTCATATTTGTCGTCGTCTCTGACTCTTTATCCAACACAGCTCATCATCGTCTCTGGGCTACCCACCTCGGGCAAGTCGACTCGTGCGAAGCAGCTCCACGAGTATCTCTCCAAGCGCATCGTTGACACCAAGTACCGTCTGCACCTTGTTTCGGACGAATCTCTATCCATATCTCGCACCGTCTACGACCTTTCCCCAGAAAAGCTCCCCGCCCACACCCGCTCCGCGAATGCCTCCGAGAAAGATGCTCGTGCTGCCATTTATGGCGCCGTGAAGCGCGTGCTTTCCGACAAAGATATAGTCATCCTCGATGGGCTCAACTACATAAAGGGCTGGCGATACCAGCTGCATTGCGAGTCCAAAGCCGTTCGCACCCCTAGCTGCATCCTGCAGATTGGATGCTCAGTGGACCGAGCCCGTCAAGTGAACGACGAGAGGTTGCAACGATCAGGATCTGGAGCAAATGAGGCTACTGGAAGGGAGGGCGAGGGACACGACATCGCAGAGCCTTATGAGAAGAGCAACTGGGACAACCTTGTTTTCCGCTACGAGGAACCCAACCCCATGACCCGATGGGACAGTCCGCTTTTCACTCTAATTTGGGAGGACGACGAGCAACAGACCAACAAGGTCTTCTCCGATCTCTGGGATGTCATCGCAGGCGAAGCTCGCAAAGTCGTCCGTCCTAATCAATCTACTATTCAACGTGGCCGAGAGGCCAGTGGCGACTATCTCTACAATCTCGACCGCGAAACATCTGACATTGTCAAGCGCATAGTGGAGGCGCAGCGGGACAATGAAGACGGCGGTGGCGGCGACGAGGTCCGGATTCCGCGCATCTCAGGTGGTCCTCAGGGGGATGACAACTTGACTGTGGAGCTGCCGGCAGGTAAGAAAATCGGCTTGCCACAACTGCAACGGCTGCGACGGGCGTACATGGGGCTGAACCGCGGGGGCATCGGATTGGAGGCAGTGGGTAACATGGCGCCAGAGAGAATCCGGGAGACGTTCGTGAGATATCTCAACGATGCGTTTGAGAAGGACGACTGAGCATGCAGGAACATGGTGCTAAGCCGTGATTGTGGCCCAGCCTCGCCAAAGAGAAGAGGGCTGCCAACATTATGCTTTTTCGGTTGGAACCTCGGGCTCACTATCATCGCAGGCCACCAGCAACCATGGTGCAGGAGTGCAGCCGTGTGGTTACATGGCTGAACAATTCTACCTCCCAAACGCACAGCGATTGCTATTTATGAGCAAGGCCCACTCCTCCAGTTCTCTTTTCAGTGCTCTGGGGGCCAAGGCTGGGCATAGAGGCTGCACTCAACCTGCCCTGAAGCCATCCGGCGACACCGGTGTTAAACCATCCACGGGTAGAGTCAACCTTGGCGGCCAATCCAACACCCATGTTCCTCGCCCATACCGACAAAATTGGGGGCGGAATGAACCACTATTGGGGGCGCTTGACAAGACTAGTTCCAGGTCTCGTCCCAAAAGAGATGGAAAGACAAGCTCGTCGCATTTCATTCGTCAAATTGGACGAGGCTCTGCGAATTTGCCTGTGGTTTATGTGTGAACGAACGATTGGGGGCCGCAGGTGATACCGGGTAGGCTGCCTTGGGTCTCGGTCCCCTAGACCTGGGATAGTCGTGGTGTATGCCTCGCACCCTGTTTCACTGACAGACTTGGACGAGAGCCCGATTTTTTAATAGTTGCGGGAAGACGAGCGGGAGGGAGCCGACATAGTGGAGGGCAACATTGATGTCAATATAAAGACGGTGGCACGAGCTGAGAAGATACTTCCATAATCAACAAGAGCCCTATTGATATCGATTCGCCTTTATTGACCAGAACACGGTCCACGTATTACAGGATCGAAGCGGAATCACAAAATCAAGTTTCGGTTACCTCTGAAGCTAGACTGGGTCCTATTCGTTGCCGACACACATACATACCCAAGTACCACCTATCACAGACATGATGGCGAACGGCCTCAAGCGTGCCTGCCCACACCCTATCAGACAAACTACAGAGCCAAGCGCAAGCTCGGCGCCGCTTACCGACAGGTACGTTGTTACAAATATGCATATTGAATGCATTTTGCCTCGCGTCTCATCACACCGGGAAGACGCGCCTATAACGAGAAACTAACAGATAAGCTACAATAGATCAGTCTTATCTTCGGCTCCTAGCCCAAGATTCCCACACGCCCACGCTTTCCCCAGTGGCAGACGGAGAACCTGGCCACTCATCAACCCCACTGCAGACCTCGACGCCCCTTCGCACCCGTTGCCGGCGGCGCTCGAAGCTTGGCTCACCACACCGGAGCAGTCAGAGCGGATCCGTGTTGGTGGGCCCCGAATCGAAACGCGGGTGTTGGACCTCTGCGCAACGCTCGAGGCGGCCATAACGCGGGTTCCGGGCGGTCGCGGCAACGGAACGGCGATGGAGCAAGTCACACTGGTATTTGACGATGCCAGGGGAACGTTTGCGGGATGGCGGCCAAAGGTGGCGTCGTGGTGTTGCCCCGAGGACGAGAATCGCAATGGGAAGACGGGCTGGGGGCGTGCGTGCGCACTGTGACGGGGACGAATGATGCGATGTCATGACGAAGATTACAGAGTGGGGACGCACATGTACGGGCTGAGCTGTTCGCGTTGGGAAATGGGACGGCGAATGGACGAGATGGACCTTGGCCGGTCCTGAGACACGATGCAGACTCCCGATGGAAGGAGGAATCTATTCTGGTTTACCTGCTGAGGCCGTTTCAGAGAGCTGTCGCATCAGGACAAGGCTGTTTACAGGAAGGGGGGAGGCAAACTACGAATCATGACAAACCAACCCAACCACTACCAAAGTGTGACGGTGGCTGCATGCCTCAGTGGTGAAGGGGATCCAACTTTTTTTTTTTTTTGTATCTTTTCTCTCTACTTCTTCGCACAGTAGAATTATAGAACACGGAAGAACGCCTGCTTACTCATTTATTTTTCGCCGCCGCTCATAAAGCAGTCTCAGGTGTCGTGTGGAACTTTGATCTGATCTGATCGGTCATCCATGTCTCCGTAGGAGCCTCTGTTCCAGATGGCATGGAGTAGGTACATCAACAAAGCAGAAGGATGGCACGGGCGCCACCACGCATGTTACTGTGAGCCTCGACCCCTTACCAAGGCTGCGAGGTGAGGGACAGCTCGGTGCAGTGGAGGGAGGCAGCTGCGAACGTTGCGCGGCCACAGCTGCCTGCCTGCCCGCTATGACTGACAACACCGAGTGGGGAGGCCCACAATCCCGCAAGGCCAGGCAGGTACGGAGTTCACAGGCACATTCTTGGTGCACGCAGAATGTACCTACCTCGCAGGTTGTAGACGCTCCGGGTAGGTGCGTTCGCCCGCTGTTTGCTGGCCGGGGTTGCCCCAGTGGCCAGTGGCTGGTGACCAGCGCTGGGGGCGGAAGGTAGAAGCCGGCAGAAGCTTCCACTTGCACTTGCCGATTGCACTCGTCACTCCAGTGTGCCTGTCCGTCCGCCCTGGGTAGTGCTTGCCTGCTACATCATACTACGTAGTGCCTGAACCAGGCTGGTCCCACCCAGTAAGGTCCCGAGCGGCGGGCTGAGCTAAGCAGCGCTTGGTTCTGTAACAACATTGTTCCGCCCCGAGAGAGCGCATCCGGCGTTTCTATTGGCTCCCAGACCACTCTAGAAGGTGGCGGTCACCCAGTGGATGGCAATCAATGCAGTACGGTGCAGTGCGGTGGTGCTTGCGTCCGGTTCCGAAGGTGGCCTTCTGGACAGCTCAAACCTAGACCCGTTGCCTCAACTTCGACATCTCTCTTTCTCCTACATCCATCTCCATCTCTCCCGATTCAAAAGCACCTCTCCTCCCCCATCCTCTCTCCCCGAACTTTTTTTTTTTTGCGTTTTCCCTCCTTCCCCCCCGCACTTAAAAGCCCCTCGTCGGCTTTCCCACTTCCCCCTCACCTCCACCGAAACGAGCCAGCATCAGCTTCCGTGAAGAAGCCCCAGACAACACCATGGCTCCCCAACAGCCTGACGAGGCCCCCCACAAGAAGGTCAACTTGACGTACGTCTTCCCCGAAAGCTCCCCGCGCCCAAACTCGAGGTGATTGTTGCGATGCATCGTGGCTAACTGGACTGATAGCGACCCTTCTGGCAAGGAAATCAAGCACGTTCGTACCGCCTAATCTGCCTTCAAACGATCAACCCGAGCTCGAGCTGACATTACCCGTAGGAGGATGAGACCGCAACCGCCATTCTCAAGAAGAAGAAGAAGCCTAACCAGTTGATGTATGTGTTTGACACAGCTTGGATTGAACGGTGGAAATGCTGACTACATGCCCAGGGTTACCGATGCCGTCAACGATGACAACAGCATCATTGCCCTCTCCGAGGCTACCATGGACTCCCTTCAGCTCTTCCGTGGTGACACCGTTCTTGTCCGAGGCAAGAAGAGAAAGGACACCGTTCTCATTGTGCTCGCCGACGAGGAGCTCGATGACGGCAGCGCTCGCATCAACCGAGTTGTCCGTCACAACCTGCGAGTGAAGCACGGTGACATGATCACCATCCACCCTTGCCCCGATATCAAATACGTCAGTTTCCCCGCTACGTTGAAACATCTTGACCCAACTGCTAACTGCTTTACAGGCCAAGCGAATTGCTGTTCTCCCTATTGCCGATACCGTCGAGGGTATCACCGGTTCCCTCTTTGACGTTTTCCTTGCTCCCTACTTCCGGGAAGCTTACCGACCAGTCCGCCAAGGCGATCTCTTCATCGTCCGCGGTGGTATGCGACAAGTCGAGTTCAAGGTCGTCGAAGTCGACCCCCCAGAGTATGGTATCGTCGCACAAGATACCGTCATTCACTGCGAGGGTGAGCCTATTCAGCGAGACGAGGAGGAGAACAACCTCAATGAGGTCGGTTACGACGACATTGGTGGCTGCCGAAAGCAGATGGCCCAGATCCGAGAAATGGTTGAGCTTCCCCTCCGCCACCCTCAACTTTTCAAGTCGATCGGAATTAAGCCTCCTCGAGGTGTCCTGCTCTACGGACCCCCTGGTACCGGTAAGACTCTGATGGCCCGAGCCGTCGCCAACGAGACTGGTGCCTTCTTCTTCCTCATCAATGGTCCCGAGATCATGTCCAAGATGGCTGGTGAATCCGAGTCAAACTTGCGAAAGGCATTTGAAGAGGCCGAGAAGAACTCTCCTGCCATTATCTTCATCGATGAGATCGATTCCATCGCTCCCAAGCGTGAGAAGACCAACGGTGAGGTCGAGCGCCGAGTCGTTTCTCAGCTCCTCACCCTCATGGATGGCATGAAGGCCCGCTCCAACGTAGTGGTCATGGCTGCCACTAACCGACCCAACTCTATCGACCCTGCTCTGCGACGTTTCGGTCGATTCGACCGTGAAGTCGACATTGGTATTCCCGACCCCACGGGCCGTCTTGAGATTCTCCAGATCCACACCAAGAACATGAAGCTGGGCGACGACGTCGACCTGGAGCAGATCGCCGCCGAGACCCACGGTTATGTCGGTTCCGATGTCGCAGCTCTGTGCTCTGAGGCTGCCATGCAGCAGATTCGTGAGAAGATGGACCTCATTGATCTCGACGAGGACACCATCGATGCTGAGGTCCTCGACTCCCTTGGTGTGACCATGGAGAACTTCCGATTCGCCCTCGGTGTCTCCAACCCCTCTGCTCTGCGTGAGGTCGCTGTTGTCGAGGTTCCCAACGTTCGCTGGGAGGATATTGGTGGTCTCGAGAGCGTCAAGCAGGACCTCAAGGAGAGCGTCCAGTACCCTGTCGACCATCCCGAGAAGTTCCTCAAGTTCGGTCTCTCCCCCTCGCGAGGTGTCTTGTTCTATGGCCCCCCCGGTACCGGTAAGACAATGTTGGCCAAGGCTGTTGCCAACGAGTGTGCTGCCAACTTCATCTCCGTCAAGGGACCTGAACTCCTCAGCATGTGGTTCGGTGAGTCTGAGAGCAACATCCGAGACATCTTCGATAAGGCCCGTGCCGCCGCCCCTTGCGTCGTCTTCCTGGACGAGCTTGATTCCATTGCCAAGGCCCGTGGTGGCTCCGTTGGTGATGCCGGTGGTGCTTCTGATCGTGTCGTGAACCAGCTCCTGACTGGTAAGTCTTTTCTCCCGTGACATTTTTTTTAATCTTGTCGATTCCGCAAGCTAACCCCGCCGCTAGAAATGGATGGTATGACTTCAAAGAAGAACGTCTTCGTTATTGGTGCTACCAACCGACCTGAGCAGCTCGACCCTGCTCTGTGCCGACCTGGCCGTCTGGACTCCCTCATCTACGTCCCTCTGCCTGATGAGCCCGGTCGTCTTGGTATCCTCAAGGCTCAGCTCCGCAAGACTCCTCTTGCCTCTGATATTGACCTTGGCTACATCGCCTCCAAGACCCACGGCTTCTCTGGTGCCGATTTGGGCTTCATCACTCAGCGGGCTGTCAAGATCGCCATCAAGGAGTCTATTACTCTTGATATCGAGCGCCAGAAGGCTCGTGAGGCTGCTGGCGACGAGATGGATACCGATGAGGATGCCGAGGACCCCGTCCCTGAGCTCACCAAGGCTCACTTCGAGGAGGCTATGCAGATGGCTCGACGATCCGTCTCCGATGTCGAGATCCGCCGCTACGAGGCGTTTGCTCAGCAGATGAAGAACGCCGGCCCTGGCGCCTACTTCAAGTTCCCCGAAGCCGGTGCTGAGGCTGGTGCCGGCGCCGATAGCGGAAACGCTTTCGGCGATGCTGGCAACGATGATGATCTCTACGACTAAGGTGGCAATGGCTAATTGGACCAGACTGGGATGGTCCCCTGTATTCTAATATTTTCGTGCTCGTACATCTCTGCATTTGCTTGCACACAGCTAAAGCGGGTCGGATCTCATCCATACACACACACTTCTCGCGGCTGGTATCTGGACTGGGAGTTGGTAGAAAGGTAGAGACAGGGGAGAATGGCGACTTGACCCTCGGTGCGTGCTCGCGCGTGGCCATCTCGTCTGATGGATCAGATGGATACAAGTTCGCGGGCTCGGATTGCGTCGCTCCTCTGGATGCGCGACAAGGGTTTTTTTCCTCTTTTTGCTTTGATAGATGATGAAATTGATTCCCGCTTGTGAAGTTAGCTTGAAGCTATTCTGTGTACCACGTATACATGCATGTATTGTTACAAATGTCCATCCCTACTCCGCTGTCAAGTTACACTATTGTCTGTTAGTGGCTGCACCATGATGGCTTGCTCATCAGTATCGCTGTATGACACAAGTTTTCAAAGGCCAATGTAGGAGATGGGCAGATATTAACATAAGTCTATTTGTGTCATGCATGAGTTCGTATCCATTTTGGTATCGTCTCCGTCCACATCTCCTGTAGCTCTTTGTTGCTTGGTGGTTTGCTCGTTGGCCTGTACAATAATGCCCCTTGCCTCGCAGGGTGCCGCCAGCCCAGCCGGCCGAGCTCTTCTTCCATCTCCTTCATCGCTTTCAGCCCCTCCTCTATCACCCTAACAGGCGTTCGTCTCTGCACGTAAGCTCGCCGCGTGAGCTTGCTCCTCTTGTCGTTAAATCGTTGTGCTCATCTGTGATTTATCCGTTTGCATCGTCTTTAGTGCCTCATCCCGTAGCTCTTTGACCGCCTAGGAACTCTTCTTATCCTCGACCTCGCAGACGGCCTCGAGGCTCTCGCGTGTGACTCGCAGAGCCTCTTCGACGACAGAGTCGGGAACGGCAAGGCTGGGTTTAGAGCCCGCATCCTTGGCATCTTTCGCATCGCCGTTAACCTTTGCGTCACCATTGGTGGCGGGCTTGCTGCCGTTCGTGCTTGATGAGGTCGGGTTCAGAGCCGAATCGTGGCGGACGTCCTCGAGAACGCGATGAAGAAGAGCAGGAAAGGTGGTTATTTCACCAGATCGTAGGAGGGCGAGGGCGTGGTTTTGGATAGCGGTAGGCCAGTTGGTGTTGTGAGAGTTGAGGGAGTGCAGGAGAGCTTCCTGGATCCTAGAGATGGAGAGGGTCAGCCATGTCAGGATTTGATGGTTATCACGTGTGCGTTTGTCCTGTAGGCCAATGCCATTGTTGTACTAACAATGGGAAACTCTATGAACATGGCCTGCAAGGGCTAGAAAAAGCACACACACGGAGCTAGGTAGCGGGGGAGAAAGGGCGGAGACGAACTTGGCGACGTGCCCGTCACGCAACAGGACAGTGTTGACCTGGGAGCGCAGATCTGGGTCGAGAGTTGCAGGAGTGTAATTTGCGGCGCCAGAGGGGACTTTAACGGGAGTGGACGGAGCGTTCGACATGGCGATGGCTGCGATGAAGTTGCGCCGTGGGGAGTGGGAGAGTGGGAGAGAGGGACAAAGGGACAAAGGACCAGCAGCGTCCCCGATGTAAGAATGGAGGGTATTCGTCGAGTTCGGTGGGTATCCTCAGTGAAGAAAAAGTCCCCGGCGACTGTTTTTTTCTCCAGAGAAATGGTCCCGCCTGACTGGTTTCCGGCCGCAGAAGGGTAGAATCAAAAGGTCGAGTTCGAGCGTCGCCAGGTTGGGATAGCTGCGTCGAGTGACGTTTTTGGTGCTGGAGAAACGGGGATGTCAGTCACGAGGGTACGGGGAGCGCAGCCAGGAGGAATTGATTAATCAGCGCACACGAACTCTTTGACGGCAAGGTTCGGATCAAGATTGGCGATCGGGGGTGATCAAAGACTGAGCCAGAGGAGAGAAAAATGCCCCAGGGAATGCAATTGTAATTTGGTGGCGAGGCTGAGGCTGGGGGTGAGAAAGTGGGTTTTGGGGTGGAAGGGGAAGGATTTCGGGGTGCACAAGGCTGAAGCTGCGGCGCGCGGCACGACAGCAGCGGCAACAGCAACGAGCAACAACAGCAGCAGGAGCGACACCACCGCAGGCGCTGGGTTGGTGGATGGGGGATGGGTGGAGTCAAGCTGGTTTGGCAAGTGCGTGCCGCCACAGGGATTAAGTGGAGTCTGTGGTTTTTCTAAGGAAGGGGCAGCCCGTAGAAAGGGAGTGAGGTGTGACAGGGGGCCACGAGGGGAGGGGTTTGGTTGGACCAGCTTAACGATGATGGGCGGGGCTTAGTTGAGGAACAGCATGAACGACAACACTCGCGCCTGCCACTATCACCATTAGTGGCCTTGTCGAACTACGTCCCTTGCTTCCCAGTGCCAGTGGACACAGCCGCGTCTACAAGTCCCATAATTTCCGGTCGCAATGAACGCTGACGAGCGCAGCTTTGCAATTGATCTCTCATCTTGTACAGCACTTCTGGATTTATAGCTGAACGTTCCCAGGTAGTTTGTATCATCACTTGCTCGCCTTCACACCTTCGCCCAAGCAACTCAATATTGCTGGGGAAGGACGGTCTCGCTTCTTTTTTTTTTCTTTTCTTGTATGGAGGACTAGGGTTTCACCGACTGTTTTCTCCATGGGTCAGAGGTTCTTTGTTGGACGCTGACCGCGACTTAGATGCGTGATGGGATCGACTCCAATGTCGATTGAAAGAGTCTGTCCTCATTTGTCAAAGGAACCATTACATCCAGTATTTCCGCCTAATTCTCTTCTTGAGACCATGGCTCTTCATCGAACTCCTCTATATATTTGTGATCTCATTCTTCACTTCATCGCCATTTGATAACAATCCCAGGGCCCCAAGAGCCATCATCATCAAATTCTAGCCAATTCCCTTGAGCTTAAGCTGCATCCAAAAATTGCTACTGTACCGATCATAGCCCAATATATTTTTAACATGGTCAAAAACAAAGAGAAGTTACCTGTAAGGATATAGTGCTGGCGCGCCGAACGTGCGACGACCAGGCGCCTTATATACAGTTATGTGGCCCAATTCCGGCGCCTTGTGCCTGAATTGGTTGATATTTTGGTCAATTGGTCGAGTGGGCATGCCACCCATCTCTTCACATTACCATCTGTTGGGTCCGTCTGGGAGCCCATTGGGTTGGGCAGTCTCAGTGTTTTTTTTTTTTTTTTTTTTTTTTTGGGACGGAGTGGTGGCTGTGCTATTCCCACGTCCATGGGCTCATCAACAGTATGGAATTTAGTAGCAAGGTAGTTGAATAAATTGACAGTCATGGTGCTTTATATTTTTTCTCATGACTTGAGGTGCACTGCATCCCAGAGGAGTTAAATCATGGATGCGTCCGTATATTGATGATGCCTGTAGACTGTAGATGCCGCGCCTTTCTAAGTGGGATGAAATGCGCAGGATCAGCCTTAAGAATGGGAATGATCGTAACAAAGTTTGCTGTCTCAACTTCATGAGATTTATTATTAAAAGCGAGTTTTTCCATAATGTAATGGTGTTTGCAGACACAGCGATGTGATATATGGTATTGGTATACACGATATTGGACCACGTCTTACTCACCATTCCAGTTTCACCACCAAGGTCAGACACAATACAAAACCGATTCTCTGATTACATGCACGACTCATTGATTGGATCTCATTCCCTCTATTCGGTACTTTTCTACAAGTAGTCAAGCTGAACTGAAGATTAATCATATATTAGTTAGTTCCGTAGATGACTGGTATATCTCCAAGGCATTTATTCATTAGCCAGGGTACAATATGTCTGCTCACTACCCTGTTGGTTGGGCTAGTAAAACGATCCAATAAAATCATATGTACAATACATGGTGCGCTGGGCTTGAAAGATGACACAAAGGGGCTCGTTTGAACTGGCCAGGCCTCACTCTTCCTTGGTTTTCTCTCCTTGGATCAGAGCTATGTGAGAGACGTTCACAGACGGCCTATGTCGCGCAGCCCACTCTATCCACAAAGCAACAATCATTGTTTCTTGCCAATTCAATGTTGGAAATAGGGTGATAAGCACTCACAGGATGCTTATTTCGACCGTATAGGTCTTTTCAGGATTTTGCGAGTGTTGGTGTTGTGGCCTAGCCAACTTGACATCCAAGGCAACTGTTCCGGAATGGGGCAAGGCTTCGTAGTTTTATCTTCTCTGGCTGCCAACCTATCTAGAGTTCCGTAAAGAGTTTCTATACCTTTCCTGCTTTACCTTGTTTATTATATATATGTTATTGTAAGGCGGAGGCACATACCCGCGATGCAACAGGCCCCCCATCACCATGGTAAAAGATCAAATAGAAATCTCAGTCACTACGACTACTGGGGTGCCTTAAATTAGTATATTACATGCTACGTGCTATGCACCAGCGCCCCGTTACGATTCACTTTGGGTATGAATTACTGTGATTCTGTGTTGTGTCTGAAATTCCATACATGGTACTCATATATATAAGTAATTATCATTGAAGGTTTGGATGTCTTGTTTTGTTTTGAAGACCCCTTTTTAAGGTCAGTTAAAAAATCAACATGAAAATACTCCAGATAATTCATCTTTGATACAAGCAATTAGCGGGGTGATAAGGTCGCCATCAAAATCCCTTCCACATGATGTGCCTTTCTTGTTGAAAGTATAGAACCCAAAGTACCACTTGTTTCGGCAAGGGGGTACCTCCAGTTTTTGCTGAGGTGCTATGGTTCAATATTTCTTATCGCCTACCCTAGAACTACACCATCTCTCACAAGGAAACATCAACAACGAGCTATAGCAGCTCCTGCAATTGGCTCAAGCTAAAGGTTAGTGGTAGCAACGGCTCAGCTTTGCCGCCGCTGGGCATCAATCTGTGTGTTACCCTAGACAGCTTGCACATGTCAATCAATCAACAACATCCGCCCCCTCCTTTGTGCAACCACCACTCCCTCCCAGAAGCTCTCGAGCCATTGCGCCTCAGCTTTCTCACACCGGTATGCTGCCGGCATGGCCGTGGATGTCACCAGACAAATTTGACTCGGGTCCAGCTCGCCTGAGGGCGCATTTCCTCCGCTCCGGCGTCGGTACCCGACCACCACTTACAAGCACAAACCCAGCTCTATCCGGCAACGGGGCGACGGGCAACGACACCACCCACTCCAACCAACCCTCGAGAAAGCTTCTTGTCCTGTGCGCGCTGATGTGACACAAGCTGGCTAGGAATCCAACCATTCCTTCCTGCGGCCTCCACAAGCGAGCATTTCCATGTCCATGGTTGTGCTTCTCTATGGCGATTCCCTCCATTCCTTGTCTGCGCTTCCCGACCAAATATCGCCAGGCGTCATATTTCCCGACACCCTCGTCCACAACAAGGAATACTCCGGCTTCTGGAACCAAGGAGGGCCTTGGAATCCGCACGTAGCCAGAAAGCCGGCCCGCGGCCCGGCCCGTTAGGATACCCGGTATTAGGCTCTCCGGGGTCTTGTCGTCTGCTTGTCTTCCACCCACACACCGACATACCTGATGCTGCTTCTGATCCCTCTAAACCTACCGTACCGCGTTTGCCTTCGGCCCTCCTTGTCTTACCATTGCCCGCGGAAGCCCGCCACTATGGCCGGCCTGCCTGTTCGCCCCGCGCTGCACGGCCGTTCCCTGGACCGTCACATGAGCCCCTGCGGCCGCGAGATGAGATAACCTGGAGCAAACAAAGTGGTGTTCTCAATCAAGGGGGGAGGGGGAGCCGTCCCCGTCCCCAGACCCCGGATCCCCCGGCAGCCGCCCGACCACCCGCCTAGGCGGTGAGGAACAAAGCAACGACGGCCAGTTGGACGGGGAGTATCTCACCGACCCTGTCAGAAACCTAGGCCCACGATGGCCGAGATAGGGGGACTGACCGCTCTGCAACACACAACGTCAAGGATTTCTTTGCGTTTTTTTTTTCTGCCGATATGTTGCTGATGGATGGGTGGACGTGGCCTCGGTGATGGGATTGCATACTGCAGGGACTCGTGGGAGCCCAAGACTGGGCTGATAGACCTGTGTCTGGCCTCAATGTGCATTTTCTGTAATAATGTGCTTGGCAACTCAAGGTGAGGGATTGGGAGGATGCTGCTAAATTTGAAACGTCCAAGGTCGCACAAGACATGAATTGTCACATTGAGTTGACAGCTTCCGTAGGTTTGTATCGGTACAGCACTTGCCATATCCTGCTCAGCTCACCATCGGCAATTGTCCATCTGCGCGAAAGAAATTATGATGCTCCAAGGATTCCATGATGTTTGAGACCTCCCCGATTTCGGTACGGGTGTAACCGGAGAAACGATGGAGCCAACATGCGTTCGCCAAGGTTGACGACATAAATTGTAGGTTGACAACGCCAGGGTCATGATGCTGCTTCATTGAAAGTTCCCTGCCCTCACTAAACTTACCCTGCCACGCCACGAGGTTGGTGTGTTATATCGAATAGAACTAATGCCGGCGCATTCGTCCCGGCAAGGCGTCAAAGAGGCCACCCTGCATATACACTGCCAGGGACTGCAGCTTAGGGATGTCAGCGTCCTATGAGAACGTGGCACAAGGGCGCACTGTGTTATTGAGCTCGCGTCTCATGGATAAGAGACCAATCGCCTGAGTGAGAGAAGGGAAAAGAACGATGCGTCGGCTGAAGATCATGCAACTAGACAGGACCCGACTTCGAGCAGGTATCTGGCCGATGCACCAACATGGGCGGCACACCACGTTGCTTTTTCCTAGGCCACGGTAATTTTGTGTCAGATTTCCCCGGCGGTCCGAGGGAAGATGAGACATTCGCAAGATTTGGTTCTGGGAACGCTACTTGATTCATCTAGACATGTTCTGCCCACACAAGCATAGCCTATCAGCCCAAGGACCTCACTCTGCCCAAGCTTCACCGACAGGGGTCCGAGTCTCATCGGGTTTCTCTTCGTGGGCAGGACGGACTCATTGGGTAGGATCCCGCAAGCTTGTGTCACCACGATGTTGTTGCCGAATCACGGGGCGAACCCTATTTGCTATCGCAACTTCTGTGTAAGTCGTCGAGGACAGATCCACTCCATGGCGGGATCACTGGTTCGAGGCAAGCCCTGTCGTGGGAACCTGGGAAGCGTGGGGTTTGCGGCGCCAAGACCAGCTAGAGGTATGCCGCAGCCTTGTTGATGACCCGGTGACCAAGTTTATGGGATGGTTAGATGCGGGAGGTTGACCACGAAACGATGAGGCTGAAATGCTCGAGGGGACCAGTTCGTAATGTGGGGGATCAACGCGAGTCTGGATGGATACTATGTACTCCGTAGTTGAGTGTGTGTTGGGGCTTTTTGGGAGGGGATAGTGGAACCCGGGCCATTCTGGATAAGTCTCTCGCGTCCCTTGCAATGTACCGCAAGTCCCACGCCTCACGTCCCACAGCCCGCAGCAAATGTGCGTGCATCCACATCCACTCCAAAGAGGCCGTGGACAAGGCGACCACACGCACGTTTCCCCGGAAAATCAAGGCCACCTCGCCTCGCATATGGAGTGCATGGTGTCGAGCACAATGACGTCTGAGAAGCCCTGAACCGCTTCGTCAGTGGCACGGGCCTCCGACTTGACGGTTTTGAGTTTGTTGGTTCATCTATCGGGCGCTGTTCCGTTGTGGCTAGATGATTCCGTACAGCAGGTTCATGTATTGGCAAACGTGGCGACAGACCATGTTGGAGCTGGAATACGGATAGGGAGCCGCTCAGCCATGTGCCCGCTTGTGTACGTGCCCATGTACGGGAGTGGCATCGCATGTGAGAGTCGCAGGAGAGTACGAGCTATCGATTGGGTAGGGATGGATACAGCAGTGGATTCGTAACTGGACGGCCCGATGGTGAGCCGCGCGGTACCAACATGCTCTCCTTTGATGATCATCCCGGGACGGGGTATTGAAGCATGTACTATAAAGGAATGACAGGATCCTGGGGCAGGCAGCCTCGAGTGGCTGTAACTTGGTGGTGCACACTGTATCGTATTGAACGGACGAGACCACTGGATCACCAACATGGGACGGCCAGCTGCATCGGTGGGACGGGCTGCAACCTGACACGCTGCTCAGTTAGCCAAAGCACGCACAACGCAATGCAAAGGAAATTCAGGCTTTGTCGGCGGCGGATACGGAACACTGTACGTGCAGGGATCATGATAGCCTGTGGATCGAGGATACCGTATCCATACAGGAAACTGTCGTCGGAGGCCGGGATCAGGGCGGAGACGGCGAGTGGCCGACTGACACGGAAAGGCAAATGGTTCTGAGATGGCAATTCGGGGCCGTGGTGGCCCCCCGATGGCCCTGTGGTGGATTGACGACAAGGGGTTGGATCGGCGAGAGTCGACCTGTCACTTTTGATTTGGCGATGGAGGGCCCACTGGATTGACCGGTTGAGCCAGGGGCCTGACTGGAGTGTGGCTTATCGAGAGAAGAACTTTGGATGTCGGTTGGCTCACAGTGAACGGGAGTGCGGGAGGTCAGAGGCGGCAGGCGGCAGCGGGAAGACAAAGGCTCGAGCTGAGTTGGATGGAGCCAGACATGGGGGAAGTGTGTCGAGTAGCCCATGCGACGCGTCTGCGAGGAGAAAACGAGTTGCAGGATGAGAGAAGAGGAGAGTAAAGCCGTTTGAGAGGGGGAGGGGCAGAGCTACTGACGCCAGCCGGCAGCACAGAGTCGAGACTCGAGGCACAATCGTGGATTGTGAATGGAGGAAGGCTGCCTCCGGGCGAGAGCAATATGGAGCAGATGACGCGGAAGAATACTGACCGATCGCTCTGAATGGCGGTCTTGCTGACTGTAGGATTATTGAGACGGCCACCGATGCGAGGCCGAGAGGGTCAATGGTTGGACTGGGATCGCGAGGATATGCCACCGAATTATTGTTGAAGTTCATGGACATGGACGGTTTGGTCGGAGCAGCCAACGACTGACCGGTAGGAGTCCCTTGCAGTAGCACCTGTCGTTTCGTCTCATCTCGTCTCCTCCTTTCCTTCTCTCTCTTCTCCTTCTCAGTCGACCGTTACCGTTGGCTGATGGGGGAACATGAAACCGATGGACACCACTTGGAAATGAGCAAACTGTCAGCATTGATGTCGGTCGTGCAATACGGACAAATGATGGCTTTGGCAATTTGGCATTGATGCGGGAGAGGTCGCATTAAGAAGGCACGTTTCGATCGAGTTACCGACATCCACTACCATCGATGTCAGTATTAGTAGGCGGCTGCTAAGACAAGACCGCTGCAACAAGGCAACAACGACAGCTCCAAAACCGGCCAGGTACAGCTGCATCTCATCATCACCGTCTCCTCGACTCTTCACCGCGGCCAGCCGCCATTCTCTTCACCATCCCACCTTTCTTCGCCGAGTTGCATGCGCGGCATTACCTCAACCTTGGCTTTGCTCGTGTCGTGTCGTGTCGGCTCGTGTTGCGTTGCGTGGCCCTGCATCTCAAAGCGCCCCTCAGGCAGAGGGCCCTCCACAATTACTGCCGGAGCTCGCTCCAAAACACATTCCTCCTTAGTATAGGCTAATGATGTGGATGCTGAATATAGTATCAAAGATATCGCAGCTGTCATATTTCGGCTTTTGGGGAGTTGCAGATGTACTGATGACACCACAGCCACCTTGTCTCCATCCACCACCACTTGCCACCACCCCTCCGAGTTCCAGGTTCTGGAGAATGAGTGCTGCTGGCCTTGAATGATCTATGCAGTTGTATGCAGATGAGAAACGACGAGGCTATCCATCCCTCCATGACAGACCCTGGCCTGTCCTACCCATCCTTCAACTGTCTAGCTACCTGACCTCCTCGTACGGTACCTTACCCCAGATCCTGTGATTACAGAGATGGCCTGGATCGGCTCAATGTCGCCTGACAAGGAAACCCAGAATCTGCAAGACAGCACACCCATGGCCTGTGCTGATGGGGAACAAGTTGAGAGAGAAAAAAAAAAAAAAAAAGCGACACGGGTGTCTGGTTTAGGGTCAAAGACAATCAATAATGCCCCAAATAGTAACTCTCTTGGTAGGTCCACGCTCAGCTTCGCGCTCATCAATAATGTGCCAATATTAGGTACGGACTACAAGACCTTTCAGCCCGCTTGACTGGGCCCCGGGCTGCCATCGTGCGGGCGACCTGACCAAGCACTAGGATCGTGACGGAGCGGCTCTTTTAGGCCATGGCGGGTGAGTAGGGGTGGAGGGGCGATTGTCTAGCCGGCTGGCCTCATCGCACCGCGCGTGTCTGACCAGGTCACGCCCATTACAGCCAACCATTCATCATTTGTCTTCATTTCTGGCTGGCAACACCTTTAGACCTGGGAATGGAACAGGTAATGTTGACTCTGGATTGGAGCAACATTCCTCTTCCCCGATTATTTTCCCTAGGCCTTTGAAGCTGATTTCGGACAACATCAGCCCATTTTGGATCGGCGGTACGAGGTGCGAGCTCCAGGTCCAGCTGGCGGGCGGCGGTTGTGAAGGGAATCGATCCCGCCGACTGGATTGGCGGAATGTAGTAGGACGGGGTGGGTGGATGGAAATAGATGGATGAATGGGACACGCAAGGATGGGGATGGCTCGAACAAATCCCCATTGCGGCCATTGCGATTGGGGGTGTTGGGGGCGGCACACCGCAGCCAGATTGAGGTCTCGGAAGACTGTCTGTGTGGTTTGGTGGGCTGCAGGACTCACAAGCGATCTTTGGGCAGCCCGCTCGTGGCTCCCATGCTCGGGTGAGGTAACCTGGCCTGTCAATCAGCAGCGAATCCATGTCAGCCAGTCGTAGGTGGCCGACGATGGACTGTAGGGGTTGTGGGCTTGCATCATGGCGTTTTCTGGACAGAGTCGGCGGGTGGACCGCCAAAGTGTCGAGGCAACAATACGGGTACTGGGGCCCCAGCAGCCTGCAGACGCACTCATGCAATCCCTGGCAGGCGGTGAAGGCGACATTTACACGTCGTCACGGGCTGGATTGCGATTGTGACTGTGAGCCGGGACTTGGACTGGGATTGACATTGAGCCTGGGGGAAGCTCACGGTTTCCAAGAGCAATCATGGTTGATAATTTAGTTGATGCCAGGGCGCCATGCCTCTCATGGATCTAGCTCAGTGAAAGGTTCCTGAGGGGGTAGGGGGGTCTCGCCAAAATGTTTTTTTTTCCTCATCGAGGTATGTATGATAGTCTCTGTCCCATGTCCGGTCAATGGCCCATGCTCCTCCATGCTCCCTACCCCCCTGTTGCTATGTCCCATGCAGCCATGCCCTCCATGTCTCTAAGCCCCATGCCAAACCTCCGTGGCGGAATGTCTAACAATGTACGTACTTGCTAGACTTACCCGTTTAGTGGTTGAGTAGCCAGCCACTTGACCCTGCCTGGGGAGACGGCTCGGGAAACAGCTTGCTAGTAGTCGACAGCCAGAAAGCCATCAAGAGCACCACCGTCGTCATCGCTCCAGCGTAGCCGCAGCCACAGCAGAGGAGAAAATAACCGAGGCAGGCGACAACCGACAAGGGCAGCCGAGCTAAGATGAACCACCAACACAAAGTCATCCCGGGGCTTTGAGGGGGTCTGGAGCCCGGGAGTCCTGGGGCCTGGGTGCAAAAGCACGGGAAAAGAACAAGGCTAGAGGAGCTGCCGAGAGAAGTCCAACGATGGGCGGAGATGGCAAATGGCGATGGCGGTGGGTCGAGGAGCCAGCCAGAAGCAGAAGGGGTCAGAGGAGCGGATGCGGTGGAGTCGGCGATGAGGTCAGGCTGCTTGGGGAGATGGCCAGAAGACTGATGGAATCGAGAAGCACTGATGATCCATGGATGATCCTAGCAAGTAGTGCTCGACCAGTGCCCGCAATGTTCCGTCTGATGTCCAACCAAACCACGTCCAAAAACGGCTGCATCGCAAGCATGCCAAAAAAAAAAAGAGAACACACCCTTGTACGGATACGGACGAAGCTTTACACGCCTGACACCTTTGCTATGCGCGTTCCTATCAACCACCAGTCTTTGTAGATGTTGCCGGTATTGCAATGATGAATGATGACAGTATTCGCCGACGACGGCGGATACACATGCACGGGCACGCACGGGCACGGGCACGCGCACACACACACACACATACACACACACACGCATATACACACACTCACACACACGCACGCACTCTTTGTATGTCGTCCTGTGTCTCTCTCATGCACACTCTCTTTTGCTACTCACACCTAAAACCTCAGACACGCACTTTTGATGCACGCCGACCGGCACCTCAGCACATCCCCTCGCATCTAGAATCACCCGTTGGTCAGGCCCCCTCGCTCGTCCCGCGTCCTTGGTGGCTCGTCGTGCAGCACATCGCGCATCGCGCATCGCAGTGCCGTGCCGTGGCTACTAACGTCTGGGGCCAAGGATGCTTATTCGCCAATTCGGTTCCACGAAGTTTCCTCTTTTCTCGCTCTGGGGACCTGCAGCAAGGTCCGGCAGGCCGGAGACAAGGTGAGGTAAAAAGCAGGCACGGCGTCCACGTACATGAGATGGCTTGCGGCGAGTTGCGCATGTTGTGTGTCGCTCGTCGTCGGTCGAGAGCCGCCGCAATCCCGCAGTGCCGCGGCGCTGCGTCCCCCTCCAGTTCGACTTCTCGAGTCCTATTTCGGCGACATGGAGTGGAATTTCTTGCACGAACCGCCGTGACCGCGGATAGTTGACATACACGTATGTCCATGGTAGCAGCATGTGCTGGCGCGTGCGCCCGCGGCGTTAGCTGGCCGATTTCCCATGTCGACGACGACCGACGATTTTCGTAGCTGGTGTGCCATGTACTTCGTACTCGGTATGTACTATTCATGTAGGTAGGCTACGTACTGTGAAGTGGGATAGCAGTCTAAGCTAGACCTCCTGACTCGGGTCCATCTGACTGACTCGGATGACGACGGATGGGTGAACGCGGTGTGTGTAAATGGGACTAAGGGAATGGTGGGCAAGGTTGGCATTCGTGGGATAGGAGAATGTAGAATGGAGAGTTACGGTCTGTGGATGCAGACGAAGTCGACCACCACTGGACTGAGGGCTTGGGCAAGGACATACATACAACAGGAAGTTCCATCCCCCAGCCTTCGTTTCGTTCGTTGGCAGGTAAAAGGTCTGAGGTCGCGCAACCACCACGATCACCGCCACACACCTTTGTTACCATCCATCAGGACGACTGGCATCCTGTCACTTACATCATCACCCTCAGTGGTCATCGCCTCACCAACCATCACGGTTTTTGGGCACCACACCGCTGACGACAAGCAAATCATCTCATTAGAATCGCCAATTCGTCAATAAGAGTACGAGCAAGCTGGAACATTGACAGACTTGACCAAAATCCAACGCATCCACGGTTGTGACGCTCAACATCTAACACACTCTCATACTCTCACACACTCGCAGACTCACACGCCCTACCCCCCTCCTTCTTCTCCCCATACCATATTGGATGCTCGGTAGAGCCTAATTCTACCGACTCGTTGGCTCATCTCATTCTTCAGACTAAGCCCTCTCTCCTGATCGGAGATCGAGCGCTTTGTGCAACGCCCGTCGCCAGCCGTCAACACGACCTAGCCAACGGCTTGCCGCCGCCGCCATCGACCGGACCGTTTATTCGTCACGGCGACGGAGATCGGTTACGAGGACGTCTCTTGGCCGCGGTGTATCCTTCCTCACGTTGCTTTGCCTTGATTCCCAGGCTGCCGCCCGGAACACGGCAGTACTGTTGGGTAACGGTAACGAGCACGGAGAATCCTCCGGGAGGGTGCTCACAAAACAATAGTCTTCTCTAGTAGGGTGTGCTCCGCAGAGAGTACCCTGACATCAGAGTTCAATCTTGATCCAACCCCCGATCACACATTTGGGACCAGACAAGTCCCCCCCCCCTCCTCCTTCTGGGCCTGGAACTGGGACTTGGACTTCTTAGCCTTGCCTTACCGTCTGGGGGAGACCTGACTGGTTGCATCCCGTCAACCCGACCGGACTTCACCTGAAGCGGACCATACTTAGCTGGGACAGTTCCCCCTAAAATACTACCTACTTTCCCAGGTTCCCTCAAGCAAGCGCACAATTGTCGGTCGAGGGAGTTATTTCTCTCGCACAAAAAAGATCGTTCCGATAATCAATTTATTTTTTTGTCCTCATCATCCTTCGCGCTAACCGGGGGCACGAAAATAAAGAATCGCTCGCGCTGTTCGGTCTTCTGATTTGGATCCTTGGTGGCCTCCATCTCGTCACTCGTTTTATTTTCGATCATCTCTCGTGTCTCCAGTCCAACACACCAGTGCGTGCCTCCTTACACCAATATCAATCAGCCCCAATACCAATCCATACCAGGGTCTGGAGCAGCGCGGCAGGGCAGTGTAGAGCAGTCACTCACCCAGTTGCCGTGTCTTGTCCTTAGTCCGTGCTCATCAGCGTTGCCATCCACACATCCACACACATTCGCATCCCAACATCCACACGCATCTCCATCCGCATCCGCATCACGAGAAACATCCATCGACCAGGACGTCAGGCATTCATTCGCGTGGCTTCCTCGCCCCCCCCTCAAAGAGCCCAGGACCCAGCAGACCCAGCAGGCGGACCCAAAAGAAGCGCCCCAGCGGGTCTCTGGACCCAGAGGACCCTCTCCACCCCGGCGACGCCCCACAACCAGAGGGCGTGCAACACCGACAAGCACAAGCACAAGCACAAGCACAAGCACAAGCACAAGCAAAGCACAAGCCTAGACAAGAAGAGTGCGTGCAGGCGGCGTGTGCAGCTTGCAGCGTGCAGCAGAGTGCAGCTGGAAGAAAAAAAAAAACAAGCCTGTGAGAGAGCGAGTGAGCGAGCTAGTGCCAGTCCGCGGTGTGCGTGTGAGTGTGAGTGTGCCCACAGCTACCACCACCAAAGGAGAAGACCGAGAGGCTCAGAGGGCCTAGACGAGGCATTGCTGGGACAAACCGGGGAGTCGAGTCCCAAAGAGACACCGTTGAAACTCCCTTCCGGCCACAGTCTTGGGACACGCTGCTTGGGTCTAAGGACTCACACACCCATTTTACTACTCACTTTTTCCTTCCCAGTACAGTACAACACGCAGCAGACGCAAACGAGCACAGGGTTCCCCTTGACATATCTGCCGTGTTGGAATCGTTATCCTTTATTCCCTCCCTCTCTTCCATTTTTTCTTTCTCCCTCTCCTTCGTTTGTCACTCGGCCCTTTGCTTTAATCTTCTACCCCTTCGCATCCGTCTCCCAACAACGTTTCCCCGACCTCGGTATCCTTGTTTCCGTCGACTCGAGACTCGGAGCTTCTTGGTGTCAACCCTTGACCGGCCCCCCCTCCCCTCGTCGCTCCCCTCCATCCAGGCTCCCCCCCCTCTTCGTGGACCCTTGGACGTCAGGCAAGGCCTCCATCCTCCATCCCCGAGCTCCATTGGATCATTGGATCTCGGATTCGAGAACAACCACCGGTACGTACTATTGATTTCTATGTATATTTCCTGGTGGACAAGGACATCAACAGACAGGGACATGGGCGCGCTTCGGGTGGCTTTCGCCACTGACCCAAGTCAGCTGCCCCACCACAGGTTACTCTTGCCCACACTCGCCTGCGCTGCGCTGCGGCCTTCGTTGCGGTCTCTTTGGTGCGTCAGTGACTGCGTGCGCTTGGGTGAGGTGAGGGCAAGTGTGCGCTTGCTTGTGCACGTCTTGTGCTCGCGCCTTTTGTGCCCATGCTGTGTCTGTCTTGCTGTCTTGTGCTCTGTGCCTTTAGCGGCTTCCCCGACTCGTTCTTTCTGTCCCTTTACTCTTGATTTTTTTTTTCAATTACTATTCTTTTTGCCCCTTCCTTTTTTGTTAGGCTTGGGTACTTTGCTCGGTTTTGGCACTACCTGAACTGGCACTTGCTCTACACTGGCTGGCACTTGCACACTGGCGCTGAGCACTGGCATTGCACACCTGCACCTGGTGCTTGTCCCCATCGGCGTCTGCGCCTTCCCACTGGGTCGCTCCACTTCCTCTACGTACCACTCACACTACCCTCCAGGGAAGGAACCTGCTGAGCCAACCCACCTACCTAAGCAGGGACTTAGACTTAGACCAAGGCCACTCTCGACTTCGAGCCTCGAGACTCTACTCGGCTCGGACTCGTCTCTCACAACATCTCGTGCCTCTTCATCTTCCCGCCACTCACTCGTTTTTCATACTTCCTCCCCTCTCCCTCGCCAATTGCCACGGGCAGGGCAATGGTTCGTCCGTGGTGAATGCCCTCCGTCTTCTCTCCTCTCTCTCTCTCTCTCTCCTTTCTCTCTCTTAGTCCCTCCTCCCGCCAGTACGTCCCTCTTCCCTCGCCCTCTCCCTACTTCATGGGCAGCCGCTCTTTGCCCCGACTTCGCTCACCCGCCCCCAGCCCGCCATGGCCGCTCCCGACGACATGCCGCACGTTTTACACACCGGCGAAGACAATGAGGGCCTCTCCCTTGCCGACGTCATTCTTCGCGACACACAGTACCTCTACGCCCTCGTCCTCCTAACAGCCTTCATCTCATGCGCAGCCTGGTACAGCGTCCTCAATGCAAAGAAGGAAGAAGACCTTGTCCAGCCGACAGTCAAAGGCCCCGGTGGCAAGCCATTGCCCATCACCAAGAAGAAACGCACCCGTGCCGATGGTGCCCGTAAGATCGGCCCTGGCTTCGGTCGCACCGCAAAGAATGTTTTCCGCTACCTCGCCGCAGTCGTCTTCCTCACCTACGTTGCAGCCGCCGCTGCCATGTTTTACCATGCTTTTTGGTTTGAGGACCCGTACCACTGGTCTAGGGAAGGACTGCCGTGGGCTGGCGAATGGAGTGTGGTACGTGAGACCCTGGCGCGCTGAATGCTGCCGCCAGTGTGCCAATGCAGCTCATACTGACCCGCTTTGCCCAGGTCCATGTTACCGGAGCCCTCTTCTTCTACCTCTACATCCTAATCTCCTTATTCGACTGGCGCAAGGGCCCCAATGTGGTCCACCTCATTGTTTGGGTTCTCGGCCTTGCCGGGGAGCTGATTATGGCTTCCACGACCTTCATCGCCGCTGCCGATTGCCACTTCTTTCGGTCCGTTCGAAATAGCGAATCGAAAAAGGACGGGAGCTGCATCGACGACTGGACGAAAATTGACTTGGTTCTCTACCTCGTACGAGTGCTGCACCTTCTTGCGCTCATTGGTGTTTTTACTATTGCCTGGATCCGCAAGGTGCGCCGCGCCGATGACAAACTTGAAGAAGCGCATGTGGGTGAATCTACCCCGCTGCTTAATGGTCACCGCCGGTCGTACGACACCCAAAATGGTCAGGTAACCAATGGTCGAGAAGCTAATGGACGTCGCTCCCGTGGCCGAACCATCTCCAACGCAACTAGATCTGCTGGTCCCAGAAAGGATGAACCAGCCGCATTTTATCGCCCAGAGAAGCTCCCTCACAAGACATGGTGGGAATACCTTCGAGGCTATTCTCTTTTCTTCCCATACCTCTGGCCCAAAGATGCTATCATTTTGCAAACCCACGTGCTCATCTGCTTTGCGCTTGTCATTATGCAGCGCTTAGTAAATGTAGCTGTGCCATACCAAATTGGTGCCGTGGTTGATGCTTTGGGAATGGTCGTAAAGCGGGTTTCGGAGGGTGAGCCTCTTACCATGCAGATGTTCCCTCTCAAAGACTTTTGTTGGCTGGGAGGTTTCTGGATCCTGCAAGGCCAGTCAGGACTACTGGGATCTTTGAGATCGCTTCTCTGGATCCCAGTTTCCCAATACTCATATCGGGGACTCACCACAGCAGCCTTTAACCATGTTCACTCACTGAGTCTCGATTTTCACCTTTCCAAGCGCACCGGCGAGGTCCTATCTGCCCTCAACAAGGGATCGGCCATTAACCAGTTTCTGGAGCAAGTAACGTTCCAGGTCTTCCCGATGCTGTTCGATCTCTTCCTGTCCATCTCCGTCTTTTACTACAAGTATGGTGCGCTCTATGCCGAGATCAACCTGGTGGATACGTGTTGGTATCTCTACATGACTATCAAGATGGCCTCGACCCGAGCTGATCAGCGCCGTGAAATGACTAATGCCGACCGCGAAGAAGAGGCAGTCAAGAACGATTCCATTTCGAGCTACGAGACTGTCAAATACTTCAACGCTGAGGAATTCGAATCTAGACGATACCAAGACAAGGTTGGAGTTTTCCAAGGTGCAGAACTGAAGGTCCAGATGGGCATGGTTATGATGAACATTTGTCAGACTCTGGTCTTCAACCTGGGCCGAATTATTGCAGCTTTGGTTTGCGGCTGGCAAGTTGCCGTCGGAATGCGAACCGCTGGCGATTGGTTCATTGTCGTTTCATATCTCACACAGCTTCAGGGCCCCCTAAACTTTTTCGGCACTTTTTACCGAACCGTTCAGCAGGCCATGATCTCCGGTGAAAGACTTTTGGAACTCTTCAAGATTCAGCCCACAGTTGTCGATACACCTCATGCCGTCCCTCTTGAAAATTTTACGGGCCACATTCGATGGAATAACGTCAGCTTCTCGTATGACCGCCGAAGGCCAGCTTTGCGAAACATTAGCTTCGAATGCCTACCAGGCACCACTACGGCTTTCGTGGGCGAGTCGGGCGGTGGCAAGTCGACCCTGTTCCGACACATGTTCCGGTACTACGACTGCGACGAGGGCTGCATTGAACTAGACGGACAGGATGTCAAGGATCTCACCATCAACTCTGTCAGACGCCACATTGGAGTCGTTCCTCAGGACACCACTCTCTTTAATGAGTCCCTGATGTACAACCTCAAGTACGCTAACCCGTCGGCCACAAATGACGACGTCTACGCCGCCTGTCGCGCCGCTAGCATTCACGATCGTATCATGTCGTTCCCGGATCAGTATGACACGCAGGTTGGTGAGCGGGGCCTCCGGCTTAGCGGTGGCGAGAAGCAGCGTGTTGCCATCGCACGCACCATTCTGAAGAATCCAAAGATCATCATGCTGGACGAGGCCACGTCAGCCCTGGACTCTCATACCGAGCAAGAGATTCAAGACAATGTGTGGAACATCGGCCAAGGCCGCACGTTACTCATTATCGCGTAGGTCCTCACGTTGCCCCAAATAGCGTTTAGACTGCTAACATTTTTTCTTTCTAATAGCCACCGCTTATCCACCATTACTCACGCTGATCAGATTATTGTCCTCAATGCTGGCACGATTATTGAGCGCGGTAGCCACGAGGAGCTTCTGGCAGCCAACGGTCGATATGCTTCTATGTGGGAGAAGCAAATCCGAGCCGAGCGGGCTCTGGATGCGGCACGTGAAGCTCACCTTAAGGCTGCAAGGGCTGTTCGCAGAGCCAATATGGGTGGCAAGAAGAAGTCAGATGCGCCTTTGGATGGCTATAACAGCTTAGCTTCATCTGCAACGCTGTCGGGTAATGTGAAGGGCAAGGGTGACGAGACGAATTCTTCCTCGTCATCCTCCGCATGCTCAGATGCCGAATCAAGCCATACCGAAGAGCACTCGAGAGAGCGACAATGAGGCGAACTTGGTGCTTCGTGGTCAGGTGCGATCGGCGGCGGCGATCACCGACGGCTGCCGGCTGCGTGTACGCATGGCGTACTTTACACCGCCCCATGAGTGGGCCATGCTGGGCCTCAGAGTTGGGCCAGCATCACCATCATTTTTTTTTGGGCGTCCCGCTTTGTCGGGGCGTCTTGCCCAAAGGAACCTCCCGCGAAGTCCCTTGGTCGTTTAACTGGCTTTGTTTGCGCATGCCTCCCCACTATCTCGACATGTTTCTCGGGTTACGAAAAGACACGATCCACGTCAACGAAGTGTTATCAAGGTTTCGGCATTAAGACAGCATGGGATCGGCGTTTGTGGTGTTATTTCTTTCTCTTCAATTTTTTTTCGCGTCCTTAATGAAACAGGGCTATTGCCCACCAACTAATACATTCGCTCTCAAAACTTGTCATCAATGGTTGGACCGGAACCCCTATGCAGGGTTTCGCGCAGCCATAAGCTTAAGCCAATGGACCCATATGAACGTGGGCCAAGCGACTCCCCGAGATTTCTACTTACGGACTGGTGGTGCCTTCTTTTGAGGGTCAGGACAGGAGGGTGAGGATGATGGACTTCTTTTGGGTTTGTGGAGCTGAGTCGCAGGACATGGGGCAATGGGGCAGTAACGTCCCCAACCACGTTGGAGCGGCCGTACTCCCAATCCTTGGCAGTCTGCTAGGACAAGTCATAATGTGTGTTGTGTTTTTACGTATTCTCAATGGAGAAAGAAACCAAAGCCGAGCTTGCAAAGCTACGGCAAATACGGGGGGATCACTTCGGGAGTAATGAAGATGACCATGTTTCTATTATTATCTCGATTTCACATGCTGGAGAAGGCAGGGTGAAGCACTGGTGGGATACCGGAGTTGGTGGATACCAATCATGATTTTTCTCTGGGTTTCAATCAAGGACAGCGGTGGTTTCATGTCGGTTGTGGTTGATGCCGCGGCTCGGCCGAGCCTGGCGGGATCGGGACGGAACGGGGACGGGGCACGGGGATGGAGCATTTCCTATTTTCAAGCAAGACCAAGACGAAGAAGAGCGACACGGGAGGGATCGACGGGGATATCGGTCCCCCTTCCTGGAGAGACTATTAGGTCTCCATAGATAGACGGACCGCTCGTGCGGAAGGAGGCGACGGTATGAGGAGCGATTTCCTTAACCTCCCCCTCCCCCCCCTTTTTTTTTTGAACCCTGGCGTCTGGTGGGTGTGGGCTTTGAGGAGGAGAGAAGCGAAAACCAAAAAAAAAACAAGGGGGCGTTCTTGATTCCAATTCATTGCCATCATTACTACTTTACTGCCCTTGGCCAGAGGTTGAGTAGTGAGAGACACTGAGAGCGAGTTCACACGCACGCAACTACAACTCCCCCGTCTGAGTTGAAAGATGAATATAACAATAGCATAAGCATAGTTAGCAAGTAAGCAAGCGAGTTAGCGAACGAAACCATTCCCTTTCCACTTCTCTTTTTTTTGTTTTAATTTTCGTCGCGTTTGAATCCTTGCTGCTAGTCAATGAAACAGTCGTTCAATTCGTGATACATTCCCTATGACATTTGCCGAAATGACTGTTTTGTCTCGTTGCTTGATCCATGCGCCTTCACTACTACTTAATGCCTGAGAGGGACTTTCGCTGGAGGACATGGATTGTTGAATAAGAGAACAGACCAAACGACGCAGCTTGGTTCCCGGAACGGCGCCTCGTTGCGGCCTGACCCGCCATGATTTCAGTTGCTATACGTGTTGTGACCGTAACATGTGTCAACTTATTACCCCTGAGCTAGTATGAGCCGCTTGACACACTTGTGTGCATTGTGCATTGGCTTTCACTCGAGTCTCGGTTCGTGCTGCACGTCATCGGGCACCTGTCCTTGCTTATCGATCGAGAAATGAGGCTGTGCAATGCACTCTCATCCCATGGTTAGGTATCGTCCATCGTCCATCTTCCTCCCCCTCTCGGCCCCCTTGGGGGTCGTGGGGTCGTGATAGCGGTCACACCTCTCATACATCATGTACATGATAGGTAGTATACAATCTCCACTCGGGTTGTCGGTCAACAGCCAGACCCGCTATCCCGGATCCCGGGCTGGACGCCTCACCGGAGGCCTGATGCCCTTCCTTGGGGCGGGGGCCGCGGCCACGGCGGCCAGCAAAGAGACCGGCCGTGGTCCATGCTGCTAGAGCCGCCCTATACCCCCCCCCCCCCCCCCCCCCCCCAGGCGAACCGACTTTGCATCCGAAAGTGGAAATAGGAGTTCTTTTTTTAGGTCATCCCTTATTTTCCCTTTCCCCTCTCCAGTTTATTTTCTGGCTTGTCGTCAACGCCCTGGTGGATGGAGAGGGGGCCGGGTGAGACGTAATGTTGGCTTCGGTGCTAATTGCTCGTATCGGCTGACGCGTAGGGCGCCATATGGCGGACATAGAACAAGACAGATCAAGTTTGTCTAGTGGAGGGGATTAGTTGACCGAAGCAGCATCTAACCCGTCTCCACAAGGCGCAGGGGATGGGGGGCGTGCGACTTACGAAGTAGCTACGTATGAACATCAACAGTGGCTTTTGAGAGAAACGCTAGGTGGCGTGTGAACAATCATCTTGTGTTCATGGATTTGTTTGCAATGTTTGTTTACTTCATTGTTATGAATGGCTCGATGCTTAAACGGCTTTAATTTCTTTTTGTGTAACACTGGCCATGGGTTCTTTGATTATGGATGGCGCGGTTGGCGCCGCTGCTGAGGGGTGGGGAGAAGTGGACAAAGCTGTCACTGCTAGCGGCTGGTGATCGTGAGCAAGACAGAACCTGTCAAGGGTGGGATTTCTGCTAAGGGAAATGGGGATATTATGGATGCCACCCTTTTTCGTTCACTTTGCCTTGCAGGGGAACTTCCCTAGTTATCGGTTATGCGAGATCACGTTTACTATTCATGTAAATGTGACCTAGCCATTACATGGACAGCTCGCGTGGTCCGAATGTTCGTGAGGACACGAATAGTTTGTATGTGCAATTACTCATGCGAGTGAAAGATAGTAGTATTAAATGGTTCGTACATTAAACCAATGGTGGTGATTGGTAGGATGATAGTACACGAAGATATTTGTAAGGATGTAAGTACATGGCCGGGAGGTAGAAGGCGCGAAGTTCCCGTTTGTTTAGTATTCTTGCGTGGGTATGCGTTTCTCGTTCACGTGTGCGTGATGTCAACTTGATTGACTGCTCTGAGGCTGGTTGTCTCGTCTCGCCGAGCGGACTGATGGAT
Organism: Aquanectria penicillioides; assembly: GCA_003415625.1. Lineage (NCBI taxonomy): Eukaryota > Fungi > Ascomycota > Sordariomycetes > Hypocreales > Nectriaceae > Aquanectria > Aquanectria penicillioides. The sequence goes on from PYIU01000003.1 coordinate 1,435,800, forward strand.
CTCTCTGGTGAGCTGACTGAGACCCCTCTCGAAATGTTGGGGCCTTTTGCTCTCTGGTGCTCATGTCATCTTCGGTTGACACAAGAAACATGCCCGATGCTGTCACTGAACTGGGACACGCTTATTAGTCCGGTTCCCCCGGTTCCCCCAGAACCCTGGACCCCTGGACCCCCGGATCCCCCGGAACTCCGGCATGCTCGTATAGGAAAAATAGCGAGTGTGAGTAACCGCCCCTAATATGATTTCGATAAACACCGGCCCCTCCCCAGAAATGCTGACGGTCAACTATGAGACCTCATTCCAATTCCCTTTGCCCCAATGTGTCGTCATGATGCTGCTCCCATTAAGTCGTCCCAAATGGCCAAATTTCGTCCCGTCTCCCTTTTCCTCCTCATCTTGATTCATTCAAACTCGAGAGATACGCCTGCCATATCGTGGTGCCTTTCAGTCTTCCCTTTTATTTGCCCAACTCCCTTGGAAAGATTCTCCCGAATTAACTCTTCGTGATGCCGTTTGAAGTTGCCTTGCCGTTGCTGTTGGCGTGGCCATTGGCATGCCCGTTGGACTTGGGCTCAGGAACCGGGGTGCCTTCCTCCTCCTCCTCATCCTCAGAGCGGTCATCATCAAGCTGATTCTGGAAGACGAAGCGGTAGGCAATGCGGGCAATGCAGAAGAGCCAGAACAAGTTGAGGGCCTGAAGCGCAGAGAGCAGAGTGGTAGTGATGACTTGACTGATGCGGCACTTGTATTGTTCCAACTCCCAGTTCAGCTCGAAAGGACCGATCGTCTCAAACTCGGTCAACAGAGACCAGAGGATCTTGAGGTTGATGACGTGGCGGAGATAGATCCAGACGAGCATGAAAACGACAAAGTATGGACCGGTGAGAGGATGATCAAGGTAGTTGAGAGTCTTGGAAGTGGCAAGGAAGAAGTCACTGATGTCGTGTGTGACATAAACGGCCAGACCAATGTAGGTGAAGTGGAAGCGGTAGCTGAGAGCGATGAGTGACAGACTGACAATGTGATGGCCGACAAGCTCCTTGAAATCCTTGCGAGGCTTTTCCATGCCGAGCACGAGAACAATGGCCTGCTGAGCCCAGTAAGCGGCTTCGAAGAGGTAGTAGAACTTGACAGGGGCTTCATGAGTATGGTGAGGGAAGCCCTCGTACATGCCAGTAGTGTTGAAGTACCAGACAGGAGTGCGGCTCATGACCCAGAGACCGAAAGGTCCCAGGAAGCCAAAGTAAATGGCGGTATACACCTGCTCCATGAAACGGGCCTGTTTGCTTCGAGTGAGGCCAGCGCGACGAGCCAGGGGCTTGAGCATCTCTTGCATGATGAATTCGCGAGTAAAGGAGAGAACTACGGTATAGAAGGTGACGAAAGCGATATCCCAGGGACCCTTACCGTACTGAGCAGGAACGTTAGGGTCCTCCTGAGGCAACTTGTAGGCGAGGAAAATGAAGTAGTGGAGAGGGTTCGACTCGGTGGGGTTGATGGCGTAACCGGCGAGGAAGAGGAGCATGATGACGGCGGGGAGGACGAATGTGCGTTTGATGATAATCTGGCGAGCCCGGGCCAGAATTCCTCGAGCACGACGTCGTTTGGAGATGCGCTTGTGTCCATCAGCATACTGTGGAGAGGAATGCAGGTTAGCAGATGAAGGCCAGGGGTAAACGATGCGAAGAAAAATACCTGGCCATTGATATCGGCATCGAGACTGACACGACTCGATGCCATAGCAGGCGCTCCTGTATCACCGGCGCGAATATCGCCGCCGAGAGCGCTGCTCTTGCGCCGCCTTCGAGCGGCCCCGTCGGCGACATGTGCACCGGAGGCGGTGCCATTGACCTGCTGCAGCTGCTCAGCAGCGACCGCATGGTTGAGCGGGGGGAAGGGTTCGGAGTCCGTCATGGTAGTGGATTTTTTCGATGTGCTTCTTGTGTTTCGTGTCGAAGCCATGCAAGTTCGTGCAGGCAGAAGAAGGATGGGACGGAAGGGTCGAGGCTGACGGGGTGGGAGGTGATGACGGATTGTCAGGTGTGTTGGCGTCGCCAGGAAAATTATTTGGTGTCGCGCCTTGGAGTCTCCTTTCCACTCACACCGTGCCCTTTTTACCTGGTGCCACTTCTTTTTTTTTTTTTTCTTTCCGATCTTCGATGGTCCCTTGTCCTTGGCGGCTTGCGTCCGTCCTGGTAGTAGTGGCAAGGAGTATAATGGCGAAAGAAAAAAAGATTCAAAAGTTTCTCAGTGTGCTGACGGCGGGCCGTTTAAGGCAGAATCTCACGGGGCCCCAGCTGACGGTGGAAAGGGCAAATGCTTGGTCCGTCCTGCAATACGATTTCAGCCCCTTTACTCGTTGGCTTTTCTGGACTTTGATGAAGGTCGTTCCAGCGAAAATTGGCTGGTGGGGGACTGAGAGTGGAGGGAACGGGAGGACAGGGGGGGGGGGACAGCAGGGGAAAAAGCGGGTGGAAGCAGAGGACGAGTGATTGGCTACAGCAGGAGCCGGCTTGGCCTCTTGGGTTGCCGTTGCGATGGTGGCGCTATCGTGGATAGAGAGAGAAGAGCGTCAGGAAGAGGGGAAGGAGGGGAGAGCGGCGGTGATGGTGATGATGAAAAGGAAGAGGGGAAGAATGCGGATGAAGAGACAGGCGAGGCCCAAAGGAAGGCGGAAAGGGGAACGGAAAGAAGGAAGGAAGGCAAGGCAAGGCAAGGCAAAGTACCTACTGCTACGGAGTATATTACTGTTAATTGCCAGGTACTCTCTGTAGAAGGATCAAGATAGGTTAAGATAGGTTGGTGCAGAGTGCTGTGCTTCCGACGTCACAGCGCGTTTTGTGTGGGTTTGTGTGTGCCCGTGGGAGAAACTGCAGCGGATGGGCCGGGGTGGTGCGACGCAGGGCGGGAAAAAAAAAAGGATTGAGTTTACCACTGCAGGCGCTGCAGTCTATGACAAGAATACAGAGGAGAAACCCGAAGCAAAATTCTGCAGTGAAGAGGGAAAAAAAGACCACCGAAGCAACGACTCCCGAGCGTCATGTCGGTTTTCCTTTCATCGGAGTCGGGCTCCGCGGGCGGGGTGGCCGCTGGCGAGGTCATCGTCGGTTGTTAAGATGACCCCGAAGGACCAGACATATCGTTAGTCGCAGTATTGTCAATTTGTTAGTGGCCCCTACCCTCCCCCTTTCCACTGCTGCGAAATTTTGGAGATTGGTCTAGGCACCTCAGAGAGGGCCCCGCTCAGGGTCCAATAACACAGAGGTGATGATGGCCTGTGGGTGCGCCTAGGTTGCATCTGAGTAGCTGCTTGAGTGCGCTTTGAGGGCCTCGGTAATGCTCCTCATGTACTCCGTACGCGGGTTCGCATTCTCACCCCCACTGCAAGCTAGACGTCAGCCATCAGGCTGGTGGTGCTGGCTAGGTAGCGGACACGCTGGTGCTGGCAGGCTTTTAGGGGAGAAAGTCACCCAAAGCCGCGTGTCAGCACATTGCTAAAAAAAAAAAAAAAAAAAAAAAAAAAACCCTTATTGTCGGTGTCTACCACGTCGTCTCGCTGTCTCTCTCCGGCAGAGTGCATGTGGACCTGATCCTGTTCACGCCCGCATCGCTACCAAAAAATGCTACCTTGGCTTAGATGAACACGGGACAGACAAAATTGCGTAGGTAGCTAAAATGCACTGCTATTGCTTTTGTCTAAGTGCTGACAAACTCGAGATGACTAGTCTGTACATGTACTTACTATACGGTAACTGCGCGCCAAAATCCACCACTACCAGACACTTGATTTGAGAAGGAATCGACTTCGAGCCCCGTCCGGGCTCCGCGGATAGACGACATTCATCTCCCGTTGTCTAACCTGCCCCCCCCGGTTCCCATAACTACTACCTAGCAGTATTCGCATGTGAAGCAGAGCAAGCGAACAACTCACCACATGCTACGCTTTTATTTTATTTTATTTTATTTTATTTTATTTTATTTTATTTTATTTTATTTTTTTCCATGTTCTGTTTCTGATCCATCTCTTCTTTGCATTACATCTGTCTTTAGCCTGGTCTAGCCTTGGCAAACCTGGCACAAGACCACATCACCATCGACCCATGCATGTCCTATCCCATCCCCTTCACCCGGCATTGCCGGCTTCTCTCTTTTTGGTCCTTTAGACTACACGATTGGTTCGAGTCCTCTTCGCCGTTCTAGCTGGCCCTCCATTAGCCTTGTCTGCGCTTGTCTCGCTGCCTCGTGATATATCTTCACCACACCCACCACCAGCATCCAGCGGAAGGAGAGAGGGAGGGTATAATCGACATGTAGTCCGTACACTTTGACGACACCCGTTAGACATACACGGTGGACCATGTCCGTGTGGAGATGGTGGCCGATAAAATTACACGATGGACTTGATCATGGGTGAGAAACGGCCAAGTAAACGTGCACCCTGTGAATTGATGGTTCGATCTCACCACTTATCACATCACATAGCTTGTCTGTGCCCCAGACAACCAGCATTTTGAACCACGATCCATTTGTGTGACAAGCAGACACTGCAATCAATCACCATGCATTATTCCCAATCCAGGAATCAACCCTGCCGGCGATCCGAGTCCAAGCACATTTAGAGGTCAAATGATTTGCAAGCCATGTATATTTCAGTGGGCTTCCTCACGAATCCATTTCGTGGACCGCACCTGTCTCATATTCCTAAACGCCAATAGCGATTCCGTAATCCATTGCGTGAAAGGCTATGTCCCCGGAGCTCAGCTTATCAAGGGTTTGAAGGGACACCCTAAGCGATTCACTTCCGAAAACCGGCCTTCCGACCCCCTTGATAATATACAAATCACACTGAACTAGGAGAAAAAACCAACGCCAAAATGTCCTTGTTATTCCATATGCCTGCCCTCCTCTGGGTGGCATGTTCTCACGCCTGGGTATCTTTCGGTCACAATCCCTGACAAGCCCACCCGCTTATGGAGGCATTTATGCGTTTTCGCCTCTTCTATACCAAACCAGGAATCAACGCCTCGCTAGATGCAAAAATAAACGGCACAATAATCTCCCGCTCAGGGTGCCCGGGGGAGATCCGAGGTTTCCGAATCATTTCGTCGGTGATGTACCGATGATGCGTCGGATATTGACCCATCATCATCCGTATAGTACTGGTCCTCGTAGATCATCCGCGACTGTACACCTCTCCACAGCGGTGGATAGTTCGGCGGGATCGCCGGCTCACCCTGTTGACTAGGCGAGCTTCCACTCCTATCCGTTTGTACCATTTCTCCAAATGCATCTCTCGATGTGCTGCTTTGGTTGTTTGCCAAGGCGTCCTCTCTTAGCAAAGAGCGCTCTGACGTGATTAATTCCTCCTCCTCTAGAACCTGCTGCAATGCAGCTCCGCGTCGGGGAGGGGCGGGAATAACTGTCACAGGGAGATTCTCAGTATTGGGTGTCGTCCGCATGCGTTCACGGATTTTGTCAGCCTGATTGGCGGCGAAATCCTCTAGACGGCCCCGCAAATCCCATCTGTTCGTGGATCGTGATTCAGATATTGGTTGTGTGGCTGAGGACGGTTCGTTCGTTGTGTCCTCACTTGAGCGCCGTAGTGGGTTGGACAATGTGAGGTTTCGCCATCCAGAAGGGCTGTGTGTTGTGCTGTTGGCTTCCAAATCGATCGATCGTCCATTTGCTGGCACAACCATATGGCCGTTCTGTACGGAGGCGGGGGCTTGAGTCAGAGGCGACCCATCATCATTTGGCGGGTGGCTCTGTGGGCTGCTGCTTTGTCGTGTTAGATCCACCATGCTTTGCTGTGGCATGGGATCAGGTGTCTGAGTTGTGGTTTCTGAGGGCGCCTGATATCGTACAGCATACACAGTACTGGCCGCGCTGGCAGTATCTGTTCGGCTGATGGGCGTGACCGCTGGCGCTGGGCGTTGTGGCCAAATTTGTGGCCGGAGGATGTTGCTCATGCCGCGTTGTGAGGGTTGCTCGTTGGCCGTGTCGGGGAGAGGATCGTGCCTCTGCGAACGATATCGGTTGGTGAGGGCAGACACATTGGGCCATCCGTTGGTTGCGGATGACGATGCTGGTTGTCGATCGCCGTTGCTGCTACTGCCATCAGGGTCTCCTCCTTTCCGATGTTTTCGATGGCGAAGCCAAGGGAATTCAGAAGCATCTACTTCCAGTATATCATCTCCATCGAATACTTCTCGTCCTAGGATTCCATCCTTCTTTTCCTCACGCTCCAGAGCCTCTATTCTCTCAACCCATTCCCAAACCACAACACTTGCTGCTGCTGCGCCGACCCATCGTACGTAATCACCCCATCCAGTAAAGTCCGGCTTTGAGATGTCCAGAATAAAGAAGACGATGGGGATCAGGATGGATATGATGGAGATGACAGCCACTAGGCAGATATTTTTCATAAAAGGATGATAGAAGGCATATTTCTTCTTCATCAATGCGTAATAAAGGACCCAGGCGGCGTATAACAGCCCCAGGGATAATTGGAACAGGTAACTGAGAGCCGGAACTGGGTGGACAAAGTTCTTTGGTCGAACTGTCGAGTTAATTCCGTTTTCTGTGTACTGGAAGCTGTTGAGAGCGCTGAAGATGACGTCTAGGATGATCAAGGCAAAGGCAACCCATTTGATAATGATCTTCTCTCGTTGGCGCGGGAAGAGTCGTATCAAGGTTTGCGCCTGGGCGAGCCACAAGAACGTATCCGAAACTAGGCGTATGACCTTGAGCTCGGTGCTTCCCATAATTTCGTCCAGCATTTCTTTTGCGTTTTGAATCCCCCATGTGTACTGCGTTTGCGCAACTTTAAAAGTATCCACGCTGGCAACAGTGAGCGACATAGCTACAGTCAAAGCGGCCACTTTTTGCAACCATGGTCGTCCTCCAATGCTGACGCTGGTACCTGAGCTGTGGGTGAAGCCTCCTCTTCGTCCAAGGTAGACAATTCCGCCATCGAGGAAGGAGCGGGGTGTTACGAAGAGCATGATGACAAGCATATAGGCCGTGACGGTGGTCGCGGCGAGGGCATAGCATATCGGGAACGTCGAGGCGTAGAAGGGATCGCGAAAGTCGGAGAACTTGACGTTGCTTTCAGCAGAGCCGTGCTGAGTAAGACTACTGTCGGCGACGACAGTAACCGTTGTGTCATCCCTAGGAAGAACGCGATTTTCGCATGGCACCTGGTAGACGATGGGGTCGACGATGGGGACCTGATCGCCCCTAGGCCCTATTGTCATAACACCAGGGGCGGGAAACAAAGTCGTCGTGCACAGCGCCGGAGGCGCCGTGATGGTCGCTGTGACCAAGTCCATGATTGCGGCTGGCCTGGTGTCAATGTTTCACGCAGCGAAACGGCCAGCCGCGAGCGACGGGATCTACAAGTCGGGGATTTTTACCCGACTAGATAGTCGCCATGGGAGAGTCGGGTAGACGTGATCAGATGTTTAGGCGGCTTGGACCAAGACTCAAGTCGGGATTGAAAGACTCGACTCGACTCGACTCGACTTGACTCGGCTGGGCTCGATTGTACTCGATTTGTCGCGATGTTTCGTTGGCGTTACAAATCTCCTTCGGGAGGCTCGGGCGGGTCGGGGGGTTCGTGACGAATTCGACGTGAGGCTGAGGATGGGCTGAGCAACTGCGATGCAATCAAGTCCTTCAAACGAAGGACAGTGCCGGCAAGGGTCGCGGGTCGCCGATGGTACAGTTCAAAAGGTAGACGACAGTCGCGGGTCGGAGACGAATCTAGAGCCGGGGCGATGGTACAGATTCGTGGAACGTGCCGCGACCAGGAACCCAGAGGCACAAAGTCTAGGACCAGAATAAGGCCAAAGTAGACCAGACTTGACTCGAATGGCGCAGGCGCGAGTGGGGGGGGTAGGTTAATGATGGCAGGCTGGGCGCCGAGAAATCTTGGCCCTTTTCCGGTTGGACGTGCGTGTGTCGCGCGGTGGGTGCGTGGCTATGTCGAAAGGAGTGGGCTGGGCGAAAATCAACGAGGGCCGGCGATGGAGATGACGAAGATGAAGGCGATGAGGGGAGTTTGCACCGCCTTGAGGATGAATGCGCGGTAGTAGAGCTAGATCGAGGTTGTGGAAATAACTCGGGATGAGGTGGCCTAGAAGCGGGTGATTTTGGACGAGGTTTAAACCAGTCCCTGCTGGGTCAGTCGACGTTGGAGAAGTCAGGTTACCTCGTTCCTTCTCTCAGTGTGGTTGGTAGTGTAGTGGTGGGTGGTGAGAAGGAGGGTCCGAGGCGCGCACTGTGCGCTCCCACCGGACACGGTACGAATAGGGTCGACCAGGGGGATGCGCCACGCCTCGTGGAACCGTAGGCCGGACTGTTCGGGTGGCCCAGCTAGTATTTCATTACCAACTGGATCGCGCAATGGCCAAGCAGAGTCCTCAATAGCCGACGCGCTTCCTCCTAGTTCGCGATCGTGGCGCTCTGGCCGTGCGGACAGTGTGAGGATGCGGGCCTGGGGCGGCGACGATGCAAAAGGCAACAAGCTTCCGGCCCGCCAACGTTCTCACAGCACCTCGCCAACGCGGGATACCGAAACGCAAAATACGTCGACTGAAACCCTGTGCGGAAGGGGCTGCGAAAGCCATCGAGGAGAACCACGAACATGGCTGGACACTGTGTAGCCAGCCATGTCATGCATGTCCATGAATTAAGCAATCTCGAGTCAAGCATTGTTCCCCAGCCGTGCCCGGGGACCCGTCTCGATGGTGTCTGTGCCAGACTGCCAGCCCAGGACCGCGGCTCTCCCTTGTCAGGCATTCCTTCGTGTCCTTTTCTTCAACCCCCCCTCCCCCTTCCTTTTCCTTTTCATCTCCTCCCTTCCCCTCCTCCTCTCTGGCATGTACCGTCTGACCTGATTTTTCATCTCTCATCTGATCTTCCTGAATAGGAAAGGAATTGAATTGGTTCATGGGTGAGACGCTGTGAACAAGGACTTAGCCAGCAGTCATACCTAGGTACCTGCCTATGCAAGCATTCAGGCACTGTCAACACCCAAGGTTGCGATACGCAGCAAGCCACGCCCCACGTCGCTAAACCACTCGCACTGTGCTCCATGGGGTCACCACAGTGCCGGACTCCCAACCCTGACAGCTGGAAAGGTGGTTCTGTCTAACTTTAATGCACGACGCTTCTCGGGCGGGCCGATGATCTGCATCTCCTCTCCTGGCCTTGGGGAATGTCACCACCGAACACTTCTCCTTGATGACTGGCCCGCGCACAGTGTGGCATACGTTTGGGAGTGGCGGCTGTCATTCATCTGCGCACCTTCCTACTTGGTGCAGTAAATGACAGATCGTTGCGCTGCACCACAGGGATGAGTGTGCGAGGGGGAAGGGGGAAATGGGGGAGGGGGGAGATTGGATCCAACCCTATTTACTGCGCAGCTTGGCGATGATGAGAAATGCTTACCGACAGCTCCGTCTCACTCAGCAAAGCCTCGCTACAAGCCCTACCATCGCGTTCAGCTACGCTACAGAGCTTCTACAGAGCTCTTTCTTTTAGCCCAAATTACCTATGTTCCAGAGCCTCACACCCCGCGACATTCGAGACTTCTTCCACGTCGCCATCTGAATGGCAAGCTTTCCCAGTGCCAAGCCTGCACAAGGGAGGTGCGGCCTTGGCAAAGCTTGTGTTTCTCTTGGCCTCTGCAGTGACGACGCTCTCCAGACTTGGCTCTGCTTTGTCCCAGCCCTCTCGGCTTTCGTGCCGTAATACGTAAATACGCAAAGCGTTCCTCGTATCACTCGGAAAATAATGCACATTAATCATCCCCCCCCCCCCGTTGCAAGGGGGCTTAAAAGCATTGATCCTCAAATATGACAAGAACATCGCGCGCGAGTCTGGAAAACCCCTGGGTATTTGGTATCAACTCATGCGATTCGTGCAACCAGCCATCTTGTCCTCGCGCCAGATCAGAATCCACCAACGCCATATCAAGTCATATGCATCGCGTGCGAAAAAACAAAAACAAAAACAAAAACCAAGGAAGAAAAAAAAGAAGCCAATCGCTTGCCCTTTTTGCTTTTTCTGGTGCCCCTCAACCCATCAATTTCATCCTCTCAACTGTGCTTTCCGCCTCTCATTCATCGTCTGATGTTTCTTGACCGTTCTTATATCGCATCTCTAGCACCCACTTGTCATCAAAATCGATGCCCCTCCGGATTTTCGTGCCAGCTTTTCTCCAGACGGCGCTGCCCAAACCAATATCTGCAATGAAAAGCCTCCACTCGTCGTCGTGAGCGGTGTGGTTCAGTGCCTCCGGATCATCGTCGCTGGGGGGCGTCACCGCCTCCAGCAGCCCACGCTTAGGAGCCCCCATGGCAACCACGTACCGAGGCTTGACGAACAGGCGGCCACCGTCGATGACGGCGACCTTGCCTGATGTAGGATCAATGCCTGTTGGTACATCGACCGCCAAAACAAATGCTTCGTTGCGGTTCGCCCATTCCATCAGCTCATAGGCGGTGGCCTGGTCCCCAGTCCGCAGCTCCTCAAAGGAAATAGTCAACCCGAGCAATGCATCAATGATGAGAGAGGTTGACACTGGGGAGCCAGATGCCGAATTTTTCCGCAAATGCTCAAAGAGTTCTGTTTTGCTAAGAATCTTGCCACCAAAGTTTCGATAAAGCTGGATCTGCTGCCGGAGATCCTCGAGCAAGTCACGCTCTCGCTCGATTCCCACGAGACACATCAGCACATTGATGTTCTTGTTCCGCAGATGCCGTCCCGCAGCAATGGCCCTGATACCGGACTTGTTGTTGCCCGCCAAGATGACGACCGCTGGGTTGGTGAGAGTCGCACTCGCCGAGGGATTAGCACCGGCGAGCCCGAACCGGATTTTGATCGCCGGATCCGACAATGCAGTGAGGGCGACCTCGGCAATGCCTCGTCCTGCATTCTCTGCCATCAGCTCCTCTGTCAACCCAACCTCGTTGGCCGCGATGTTCTCAAGGTTCAGCATCTGCAGGGCAGACACTGTCTCGAGTCGTCGGTTCGACGGTACAAGGTACAGACCGGGTGGGTGTCCTTGCTGCTTTCGGCTGTCAGTACTGCGGGACTCCGGCCTGGAAATAGACCAGCGAGATGGGTGACTTGAACGTACGCCAGAGTTGACTCGGCTAAGCGGCAAACCTCCAGGGACGGCAACGGCACTGGCCTTGCGTGACTGGGATCGCCGTGATAGTCCTGACTTGCTCTCAGCTCTTCGGTTGCTTTGGCTACTACGCAGATCTCGTCCAGTCAACCTGTCTGCCTCATTTACCGCATCATCGGCCTCGCTATTCCAAAAGTCCGCGTTCTTGCCAAGCGTCGATGGCATATCCAAGACATTTTCGGTGTAGTGGAGGTTCTTTCCCCCAGCTGTTCCAGGCTTAGGCCGGCGATTGTGTGACACTAACCGGCTAGCATCGTCGACTTGGTCTTCCTTCCTCATCTGATCAAAGATGGTGCGCTTATCGAATTTGGCCAAGTTATTCTCAAAATCAAAGTCACCCATCTCCTCTGTTACATCCTCAGATGCCCACCCGTTGTCGGCACCTCCCTTTCGGCCTTTACCATTGCGCTTTAGGTAGTTGAATGGCTGAAATGACGCAGTGCTCTGTAGAATAGGCGTCTGCCTCCATCCCTTACCACGGCCACCCTGGGCGGCCGGGGAGCCATCAATAGGTTGTCCATCATCCTCGAAGCGCTGGGGTTTTCCTTGCTTAGACTGTCGAGGACGCCGTTTTTTCTTCTGAGAAGGGGTTTCTTGGACTGCGGGGGCCTTGTCGTTATCAACATCAACTGCTGGGCTTTGGATTCCGAGGTTGGCCATTGGACTCCATATTTCGTAGTCGGGGGTCGCCTTGACAGGAGTTCCAGCAGAATGAGCCGAAGAGACTGGCCCAGGGATGGTGGCTTGCATTTCAGCCATCCCGCTGTCAATGGAGATGGCCTTGGCGTCGGATGCGGAGGCCGTACCGGAGGCAGGGCGTCGTCCCAGGCTGAGGATTGCCGGGTCGACAAAAGCAGGCTGGGGAGGCGGTTGAGAGTGGATGGGAGCCGCAACGGGTTCAACGGGAGGTGGAGCGTATGTAGCGGGCGCGTCGTCAGTCTTGATCTCGGAGAGATCCGCGATGTTACTGGCATAGATCTTCATCTGGGGATGCCACTCCTTGGTTCCGGCAACGAAGACTAGACACGCAAAATGTTAGCAAAGCTGCAAGTGCCGAGTAGATCTGGGTTTGCCCACCATTGGTCAAGGTCAGGCAGCTACCGGCCTCGACGTCCCTGACGGTGCCCGTGAGCTGGTATGCCGAAGGCTCCCTCAACACTACCCGCATGTGCAGGCCAATAAATTGGTTCGCCATGTTGAATGTGGTATGGTCCGTATACGATGAAGATTCTTGGCGCAGTCGCTCCCCTTTCCCAAAGTGAGAGCCCCGATATCCTGGTAATTACAGCCCCCCAGACGTCATCAAGACTTGGGGTTTGCGGCCCAACGAGGAACTCACGAACGCGAGGCGTGAAGTGTACGGATGAAGCTGTGTGGCAGCTAGGAGCCCGGAAACAGAGCTCAGGGGGTAAGGTGGATGCTGGGTTGAACGTAGCGAGCGAGCAAGCGGGTCGACCGAGGACTCTCGTTGAGCTGAGGGTATTGGTAATACCGGGGGCGCAGACTCGGGGCTACAAAGGGACCGGAGGCCAACAAAGACCTCGCTGACAAAGCCGTACGGTATCGAGGGTTGAAAATTCGAATGTCGATTGTGCAGGGAGGCACTCGGGCTATTGGAGCGGCAGTCTCGGGGAAGCTGGTCGGTCGGTTGAGATGTGTCGTGTGCGCTGGGGTTTGCGAGGTCCAACTTGCCGCACACAAGCTTGCCCCATACCGGTGGAAGTCTCCCACCACGCCAACCGTTTTCTTATCGATAAGGATGGGATTTTTTTTATATTGCGCCTTTGGCCGTCTGCGGTCGTCTGACCTCAGCGAGCGAGCGTACAGATCCGAGGCCAAAAACTTTGTTCGGGCCCGTCGCTTTGGGCTTAGTTGAGAAATGGAAAGAAGTACCGAATGTCGGATTCCGGAATCTCACGACTTCTCTTTCGACTGCGTGCCGGGTGAATTACCCAAGAATTGCTGTCTGCCAATCACCGGGCTCGATAACCGCATTTTTTATGCGAGATATTATTGGGAGGGTGACATATGCATGTATGCGAGATGCTGCCAATACAAATTGCATCCGTTACACCAACCGTCCGAGACAGCAACTGTAGCCGCAACGAGTTCCAGACAAAGAAAAAAAATATCCACATTCATGGGTACTAGTCGTTGAGTGATTCTAAGAGTGTTGTATGTCATAATCCTTGGGTGCGCCCAAGCCTGAGAGTATTTAATACCTGCCGATCCCTTGATCGATTCCCGAGTTCCGGCCTCCATTGACAGAGGTAGCTTCAACGCCCAGTCCATTGATTGCCATGCGACTACCATCAATTCATATAAGTCCCAAAAGCACCTATGTATACACAGTTGAAATCGACTTGAAACATTCAACTCCCCTCGTTTGAAATTATTCATCCTTAGTAACCGTAGGATGCCAAAGCCTCTTCCTCGTCATCCAGATCAAACACCATTGGCGTCTTCTTCTTAGGAGGCGCGGGTGCTGGTCTGTTTTTGAGCATGTCGGAAACTGAGGCTGGTTTCTTTCCAGTAGCCTCCTCCGCAGTGTAAAGTTTGTTGTAAAAGGCAACGACTCGAGGATGGGCCATAACTCTCCCCTTCTCAAAGCCTAATACTTGTAGACCTGCTTGAGTCGTAGCTCGACTAAGGGCGACATATGCCTGTCCCTTTTCAAACACACGCCCAAGGTTAACTTTGACTCTTTCGAGAGTCTGACCCTGAGCCTTGTGGATTGACAAAGCCCACGCCAAGATCAAGGGGAGTTGTGTACGTTTTGCCTGGACTTCGCCATTGGGTAGCTCAATTTTCCAATCTTCGGGCTGGCAAAGGATTACACGCTGCGTTCCATCGGTGGCCATGAACTGAACAACAGGAAACCTGATACCGGAACCAGACGATGTGCCCTCGTCACGGCTGAACCCTGATAGCTTTCTCCTGGCCTTGGCCATGGGGTCTTCATCACTGCCATACCCGTCTGTGCTCATGTCGAAAGTCTTCTCGTCTGAGAAGGCGATGACTTTCCCTAATGATCCGTTTACTAAAGACTCGTCTAGGTTCTTGATTAGCATGACCTGAGCGTTCATTTTTAGGTCGATGGATTTAGGTGCCATCATGTTTTGCAACAGCTTTTCTCGGGTGGCTTCAGGCCCAGAATCTATCGCTTCGTAACGTCGAACTTGACCGGGCAACTCTCTCAGGCGCCTCTCATTTGAGCCTTCAACCTCTGCGCGTGTAGAAAACAACTCTGCCGTCCCGAGGCCATCGCTAGAATCGAGCGGCCTAGATAAAGCTTTGAAGGCACGAACCGTGTCTTCGGATATTCTACCTAGGCGCATCTCGTTGAGCATCTTTGCGAATTGAGGATCACGCTGACGGAACACCTGTGTGAGTCCGATGGTGTGGTCAATCGATGTATTCCAGGTGGCGGCATCAAATGCAAACTTGGGCTCTCGCTTGGTACCGTGTTCAGGGACCGGTGGAAGCTGGAAAAAGTCACCTGTGATGATGAGTTGTATACCACCCCACGGCCTGCCGTTGTTCCGGATCGTTCTCCCGATTTTGTCCAGCTTGTCGAAAAGTTCACCATCCACCATGGAAATCTCATCGATAACAAGACACTTGGTCCGCAGCCAGCGGTTCTTGGCCTTGGGGTTTCGGCGAATTTTCTTCACCAAGGTTGGCGCATCCTCCTTTCCTAGACCAATGCCTAGTACACAGGTCAGCAGCTAAATTATGAGAGCGAGGATCTGGATTTGGTTACCTGAAAAGCTGTGGAGGGTAATTCCGCCAATGTTGCATGCGGCAAGACCAGTCGATGCCGTCACGGCAACTCGTTCGGGATCCTTGACATACTTCTTCTGCAGGTCGCTGATAATGGCTCTCATCAAAACCGACTTTCCGGTACCGGCGGGACCGGTGAAGAACACGCTCTGGTTCTGGTTGACAACGAGGTCTAAAATGTGCTTCTGTTCATCGCTGAGAGAAACAGCAAAGTTTGATTTGGACAACGACTTGCTGAGCATTTGTTCGACATTTTCGTTGGGGTGGTCTGGGTTTTGGCCAGAATCCCTCTGGTTGCGTTGGTTCTTCAATTTATCCTTCTTCTCTTTAAGAGCACTCGCCGTGGCATCCCAGATTGAAACCTTTGGTCTGCGGGCAGGTGTTTTTAAGACGGTACCGTGCGCTTCGTCTTCCTCCTCCACAGCTTGCTCCTGTCGGAAGCTGGCGGGGAGAACTCGCCGTTTAGGTTTTCGTTCAGCGGTGAAGTCAACTGAGTTAGGGTCTCCGGATGATTCTCGCTTCAAGATTCTTTCTGCTGTGCTGGCTGAGAGTGCCGACATGGTACGCTGGGGATTGACAAAGTGTGAGGGGGGGGATGAGGACCAAGGGATCCTGGCGTCGCTTTGCGTCGATTGTGGCGGGGGCATGCTATCGAAGGAGACTGGTTTAGAGATAGATGCTGAGGGGAGGCTAGGCAGAGCGGAGGGGGCCTCAAAGTCGAGATCGAGGTCATCGTCATCGCTAAAGTCGTCTTCGGCAAAAAAGACGGCATCCTGGATCTTGGATTGGGCATCGGGTCCGGTGAGATCGACTACGCTAGGCTCCTCTTTGAACGAGCTAGACGTCCTGTATAGAGTGGCCAGTGAGCCGTGGGAGGCGTTGGATCCTGGGCGGTTGAAGACAGACTGGTTTAGGTTCGACGGTCGACTACCGAGTGGGTTCGAGAAGGGTTGGAGGATCCTCGCCGACGCTGAGGCACTGCCCGGCTTCTTGAGCTGGTCACGGATGTCGACATTGGGAGCGCTGGGACTGCTGGAGGGGAAAAGCTGTTTGGCGAGCTGGTTTCCCCGAGCCGGAGCCGGCGCGTTGGCTTCATAATCCTTTTTGGCCTTGGCGAGCATTGTATCGAGGCTGGCGGAGGCGGATGAATGGACATGGGCTAGATGGGCAGCAGAGCGAAGTAAGCTACCAGTGGTCGGCGAGGATCTGAGAGTGAGGCGCGCAATGCCGACCGTCATCAACCAGATCGCAGCGGGGTTGCCACGGACGACGGATGTTGACGTGGGAGGAGAAGGTTTGGGTGTAGTTGCAGCTGTAGGTGCAAATGTAGGTGTGGGCGTGGGCGTGGTCGTGGGTGTGCGTGCGGTGCTGGAGGGGGGCGTGATAAGGAGAACCAGCCCATCAGAGATGCCGCGATCTCTGGAACCGACTCACAGCTCTCGCACACCGGCAGTCGGAGCCTGGCTAAGATGTCAATGGGGTACCCAAGTCGACCGCTGAATGGCTGTGAGACGCGTCGGGAGTTGCAATTTGAGACTGTCGGGTCACAACTGGCCGACAGGGCCTGTGGTAGACGCGCTTTGGTCGCGACTTGCAGCGGCCCTTCGTGTGACAGGGTGTCGCTGAGTCACCTGACTGCATAGAAGCCCCACCATTATCCATTAATAAACCCACACAACACCTGCCTAACCTACCCAAGTAGGCAGTCTCTACGTGCACAACCAGCTCTCACTTACACGGCACCGAGGTAGGCAAGCAGCTTATGGGTAGCTTCGGGGACGAAAAATCCGCATTTTCATATTCAATTACGATGTTATTGATCTCATGATGTTACTGATTCTCCCAGAACTTGATCTGGTGACATGACGTGAAAAAAAAAAAAAAAGAAAAAGCAATGACTCCAGCGGAAACTCCGCTCCAAGCACCAGTACCACCCAATGTCCCATCCAACAACCTACAGTAGGTACCGACTTATGTTTTGAACAAAAAGAAAACTACAAGACAAATTTGTTGTGCTTATAATCGAAGGCATCTCAGGTATCATATCAAAACAACCAATCATCTGCGGCAGCTGTGGCATCTGTGGCCTGCTGTCCGTTCTTCATCAACCCCTATACTCTCTCACAGGCTTGGGCCTCTGAGGTTGGAATGGGTTGCTACGCGCTGGCTCGAGCACAGCTCGCTCCCTCTGGCTCTGGCGGCGCTGGATGTACTCTATAGCATCGTTCTCCTGCCTGCGGGTGTCGCGGCGGGCGCCTCTCTCCCCAAGCTTTTCCTCCAGGACTCGCAAGTGCTGAAGGTCTTCACCGAGAATCTCCAAGCGCTCATCGTCTCGGTTGACGTCCTCATGACGATAGGCCGCGTTGATGCGCATTCTGTGGATGCGGTCCTTGGTGCGCTCGATGTCGTCCCGCAGCAGCTCTCGTCGCGCCTCAGGGGCGGACACGAGGCGAATGCTGGGTCGCTGCTGGACAATGCGAGGCGGGGGAGCATCCCGTGGCCTGTATGAGAGAACCTCGTCACGAAGCTCGCTATAGGGATCCCGCCTCATGGGCATGGGCATGGGCAAGGGGAGGGGCGTTGGGGCAGACTTGGGCAGTCTCAAAGGAAAATCATCCTCGAGATCTTCTTCCTCGTGCTTGGTGTGCATGCGCGGCTGCACAGAGATGCCAAAGTTCTGGGGCTTTCTGTGAGCGGGAGTCCGGCTCCGACCTCGGTCGTGTTTGAAAGTGTCCGAGTTTGAGCTCAGAGATGACCGAGGTGTGCTAGCATCACTGAGAGTGCTGGACCCAATAGAACCCTCAGAACTCAGAGAACTGTCTGAACTGCGAGGCGAGCCACGATCCTTGAAGTTCTTTGTTGTAGATGTGATAATCTGGATGTTGGGCATGGGCTTGCCTTTCTCCTTGGGCTTCTCATCTTTGGCCCCTCCGCCGCCGGCGCCACCACCGCCGCCACCCCCGACAGCTTTGCCGATGTTGGCATTGGGAGGCTTCTGCGAATCTTGCTTTTGCTGCATCTGCATCGCCGGAGGTCCCTGATTATTGAGAGGAGCTTGGTTTATACTAGGCCCTCCTGGATGAGCACCATTCAGCAAGGGGGGCTGCATTTGCTGTGAAGGCGGCAAGGCCTGCATCTCCTTGTATCTCTCTTGCTCCTCGAGCATGCGGAGACTGCTATTCTCTGGCCTCGGCACTCTTTTGAAGTATGCCGTGATAGATACTCTTTCATACTTTTTTGACTTGTTCTTCTTAGAAGAGCTGTGGTATTTCTTGTCCTTCTTGTTCTTCTTGCTGTCATGGGCTTGTCTTCCGTAGAGGTTCTCGTACTCTCGGTCGTCGATGCGCCTCAACTTGGACTCAAACTGGGCCAGCTTCCAGCAATACCGCGTATCGGGCTCGGACTTGGCGAACCGCTGCTGAGCAAGTTCAAGCTGGCGTTGAACGGCAAGAGAGCAGCCCGCCTTCTTGTCAATGACAGGCTTTGTCTCTCTGTCAAGGGCTCGAACTTGACGTCTTGCCTCTTGCTGGGAGATGTCGGTCTGCTGGATGTCTCTCACTTTCTCCCACGTTGGTCTCAAGGGGTAACCCTCTTCGTCAACGTCGTGGGAGGTGTCTGACTTCTCGAGCCGAACAACATGGTAGGTAGACAGACGCTCCCGAGCATCAGCTTCTGTGAGCCGCTCGCTTCGAATGTCGGAGATTTCAATTGGTCTCCTTGGCCGCTGGACTTGAGGACGCAAGTCCTGCGGAACTGCGTGCATGGGGGGAGGAGGGAATTGCAGAGGCTGACCCATGTGCATCATGGGTTGATTGTGAACAAGCATGTTCTGAGGGGGTTGCATGTTGGGGGCTGCATGTTTGGAAGTTGCTGCATATTTGGAGGCGGCATGTTCTGAGGAGGGCCGCTCTGAGTAGGCATGTTTGGAGGTCGATTGATTGGAGGGTGAGCAGGGGGCACGGGGGGCAGTCGAGGGTTTGGTGGTCGACTCTGCCCGTCCCTGGCATTGATTTGTATCACGCCTTGAGGAAGATCTGTAGCCATGTTGGTATGATTCTCGGTTGATTGTAGGATGGCAGAATGACCAATTCCTCAGACCGCGTTGTCCCCAAGGGGAAACCAGCAGAGATATAGCTTTCTGGAATATCGCAGGATGCGTGGTAACAAGCTAGGACGGCGACGAACCTGTAACGTCGATTGGCAATGTGCCGAACCGCCAATTGTTCCAAGCCAAGGGAAAAGTGAGGCTGTCTGATCCCAGAGGTGCTGAAAGCAGAGTGGTGTGCCAGATGGAGATATGGAGGGTGGCAGCAATCGACTGGAGAGTGAGGCAACCGGATGAGGGGTAGCTCTCCAACTCGAGAGAGAGGGTGTAGTGGCTGTGAACGAGTGAGGTTCACTATCAAGGGCCAATGTGCGAATGAGAGTCTGTCGTCCGGCCCAGAAAGGGGATGTTGTTTGTGTTGGAGACTTTTTTCTTTTATTCTTCTTCTTCTTCTTCTTCTTCTTCAGTTGCGTCCAAAGAAGTAGTCAGCCTTGTCTTTGGTTGTGGATGAGTTTGATCATCAACATCGAGCGCGGGCTCGACTATTTGACTTGAGCGTCGACTTACACGGGCATCGTTAGGTATCAATTGGGACGAGTTCTTTCAACCTTGCGTTTTGTCATCAGATACCTGCCGCAGCGAGAGGCCCATGCCTAAGCCTCGGGCGCACCTCAGCAGCTGCGGCACGGCACAACGAATCCATCGCCAAGCGGGTTGCCACCGTCTCCGGGCGGAGTGGTTCGCACTTCGCATTCGCAGTCAGCGATGGGGAAACGAGGCGACCTCCACACGACGCGATGCAGCAACGTTGACGATACGGTTGGTCGCGATTTTCGAGACATGCTGTCCGACTCGCATCTGCACCACACTTCTTTTTTTTTTTTTTTAGGGTCTCCTTCTCTTAACCTGCACTTACCTGATTTTAACTATGGTACTATCTCTGGGCTTAACTCAGCGCCTGGTGCATGACACCTCCCAAGTGTAACCAAGCTGACCAAGGCTGGAAACGTTTCCTCTTGGGACTGGGCCTGATACGGACATGATTGTCCGACGACAACACACTGTAAATATAGCCCAATCGCAGACGATTAGTGAGTCACCGAGAGCTGGTTCTGGAAAAGGTCGACATGCAAGCAGTCGACTGACACCGGTTGTGGAACGTGCAATGGCTCCCGAATGGCTCCATTGAGCGCTGCCTCTGATACCGACAGTCCCACCCAAGCAGGATGCATACCAGACTCAAGCCAGTGAACAGACTGCGGCTGAGAGGAAGAGACAAAGAAAAGAAGGGAGCGGCAAAAGGCTCCAAGGTTGACTAATGGACCACTACGTGGATCGACTAAATGATGCCGGTAAAAACGACATGCAGAGGCATCCAGACTGCGAACATTGCGTAACCCTCTCGGCCCTGCCTACCAGAGCCCTCGGGAACTCAGGATGCAGTCCCGGCTGGAACAAGCTGCGATGATGCAGCCGATCGATTGGGCCTCTGCTTTTGAAATCGCTTCTGCCTTTGTGCTCGCGTATGCCGTGCTCTGTTCTTTTCTTTTTCAATTGCTCCGATGCTGCGCTGTCGCGCTGTGCTTGGACGAGCGCAGCGCAGCGCATCGCATCGTATGAGTTTGCGGGAGCGAATCTGGTGGTGTTTCAGAGCGCCTGCTTCATCCCGTCCCACAGCGAGAGAGCCGCCTAGGTAGGTAGGGCCTAGGGCCAGGGCAGGTTTGCAGAACTGGTTCAAGATGCCTAAATGCGAGTGCACGGCGTCGGCTGTGTCAAGGGCCGGGAGCCAGACACCCAGAGAACCAACCAGGAAGTCAAGGAATTGGGGAAACCTTGCGTCCTGCTGCCGTGGCTACTGTATGCTAAGGCACGCCTTATGCTCTGCGACGGTGACTTACATGACAATACCAGGCCCACTTTGAGCCTCTCAGCACCACCGCCCTGAAAGCTCCTTGCTCCATTCACCATGCTCTATGGACCCTGCTCGCTCCAAGTTCGATGAGATGAGCTGCGGCGGTTCACGCTAATAAGGCGATGCATATGCAGGAAGCAGCAGCAGCATCAGCAGCGGACAGAAGCACCGGCCACTCCCAGCCGCTTGCAAGGAAAACCTGCTTTTGGGCTGGGGGCGCTGGGCTGGGCGCTCTGGGGCGTTGAAGGAAAAGAACGGGAAAACAATGGGTGGGGGAGGTTGACGGAGTCCCGTCATGATTGTCCTCATACTCGCACACATCGACAACCAGGCTTTACGTCGAGATGCCAGTGGACGCTTCACTTGGATTATCCATGCAGTCAGCGCCTCCTGCAAGCCAGCCTGCTGTTCCAAGTCTGATGTGGTCTGGTCTGGTCTGGTCTGGTTTGGTCCAGTCTGGCGGGCGAAGCTGTCCCGTGCCATATCTCATGGTCTATTGCCCATTGTCTGCCGCCCATGTCCGTGTCCCGTCGCGCAATGTGCTGTGTAGGGTGTAGGCAAGTAATGAACCAACAACACATTATTAGCCGTCTGACCCCCTCCAGCGTTGCCGGCCGGGACAAGCATCATGGAAGCAACTATACATTGATACATGGTATGGATGGAGTGCGTCGCCCGGTTGCTGCACAAGGGGCCAATGGAACCGCCACGGCGTCAGTTCGGGGGTTGTGTGGGTGCTAGGCTAGTGCTGTGAGTGCTATGTGTGGGCGCTGTGGGCGCTGTGGGCACGAAGCCATCAAACACCCCGTCCTGACCGCACCTGCACCCGGGCTCAACACCATCCCAGTTGCTCCCCTCCTCGGCTGCTCCCCTCCCGGCTGCTCCAAACGCCCGGCCAGGCTGGCCTTACCGATCTTTTTCATGCCTCCTACGTATGCATGCCGCGAAGCTCAAGTGATTCATCGATGCCAGCGTCGCACCCTGTGATGGTTGCATCCGCGCGGTCAGGATAGCCTTACTTCTGCTGGATGATGTCGAAAAACGAGGCGAAAGTGTCGTGCACATAGCCCCCGGGAGTCATCCGATTCATTCATATTACCTTTTACTTTCCTTTTCCTTTCTTTTTTTGGCCCCCCCCCCTTTTTTTTTTCCCCCGTGTTCCCTTCTTATACTTGATACACTTTTTTGCTGTTATTCAGGCAGTCTAGTTATCTCGTACAGAGTACTGTACAACCTGCGGCTTCGCATGCCGTGCCCGCTGCTGATCGTAAGCCCTGATTGAAATCATGACCGGCCGGGCCTGGTCTTGGGCTCGTGCACTCGTGCCGTGCGACGCTCGTGCTGCCACACAATGCAGGCGCGGATTCCACGTCCCGGCAGCTCGTCGTCGTGCAACCGTGATCCATTCTCGGCTTTCCAGAACCGTCACCGTCAGCGAACAGCGATTCGGGAGCGCCCGACTAAAGGGTTCTAGAGCGCCAACCTGGGGAATGACAAGGGGAGTGGGTTGGGGGAGCACACACTCAGCCTATAACTTACGGACTACGCGCATTGTAGACACACACAGCCTGCTCCGGCTTGAATTAACCAATAACCCACACGTGCTGGGCCATCCGCTTCAACCTCCCCTGCCACCCTCCAGGTGGTCTGTGGTTGCCTCACCGTTGCCTCGTGCGGAGCACTCTGTCGTTGGCTTTCAAGCTGCCTCTACGCCATCCATAGTCTGCTGTATTAGCCAAGATGTGCCGTCCCGCTTGAAAGTGCAATGAGGCAGGCTCCAGGCGGTGGCGAAGTTCATTGCCTCCCACGCCTCCCTTCGGCTTATCATTGCATGATTCGGGAAGACCGTCTAATTCCTTGCCGATTATTCGGAGGGGGTCATGGTGGTCTTTGGTGGTCTATCCGGGTCACTCAACATGTGCAATTGATCAACCCTCCTCCTCCTCCTCCTACTGTGCTCCCAGCGTCCACTTCTTGGCCGCCACCGCTGTGGCTCGTTGCGATATCCGCCTCATCCGGTTTGCCGATGTAAAGTGCACACGGGAAAGCTCGGTCAAGCATGAATCAAGCATCCCACAGGCCTTTAATTCCTTCTCAATCGTAAGCACGTCGAATTATGTTTTGTGGCTGCGCCGTCGACATGCCCTCCTGCATAGTTTCGTCCGCCTCGTCTTGTTGCTAGTCGGAGAGTGGCTCGGTCTATTGATGACCCTGCTCGAACCAATCCTAAAGTGCATCGTCAATCGACATGTTTATGCCTTCCGTGCAAGCCATCCATACCCTTCATGCGTCGACAAGAACTCAGCTGCCGGCCCTGAGGTCAATGCCGTGCTGGCATCTTGCCCACATCCGAAGCAAGATACTCACCTCTCACAGGATTCTACGTAGTCTCGAGCGCCGCGACAGTAACACATTTGGCCGCAAATCGACACACCACGTCTTCAGAGGAAGTGGTATTGTCGTGGGAGGAATTGCATAAGCCGAGAGGAGATAGATGCTGTCTAGTCGAAGCTAGTTCAATCCAAGGGCTTCGGTTCTTGAGTTTTTAGATATACGTCATCGTTCTCTCGTGGACTAGAGTGAAATATAATTAGATTTCCGGAAAGGGAAGGAGGGAGAGTAAAAGATTCTTGGCTAATTCAAATTGTCTCACCTGCTTGAGAAAGAGCAAGACAGCTTTAAGATTTCTCTGCCCTGAGTTGTGAGAGAAAAAATTGTTTATGACGGGTCGTATTGCCCATGTCCATATCCGTATTGATATTGCACAATCAACATCAAGGCGCCAATCTTTGTGCTGGCCCACGTTATCGACGCGCGGGAGCCAATATAGTTCACTTTTACATCGAAGACTCTATTGTGCATTTATTGACAAGACGATCATCCATTTGTTTCACTGTCCCTATCAACCAAATATTACGGGCATATACTCGCACTGCTCAGGCCTCTCAAAGCGACAGACCATAATCATCGACCCAGGCTCCGGGCATTCGGCCACTTTGCTTCAGTCCCTTCGATAAGCCCGATTTGCGCATCTTCTTCATCTGGCGCCGTGCAAACCAGCTCTCCATGAGGTCGCATGCCCTCTCTAATCCTTCGATCCATGGTTTCTTCCAGCCAATCGTGTCTAGTCTGGCGGATATCGTTGTCTCGTGTATTGAAGATGCGCAATTGCGTTCGAGGGGTCTCCGGTAAGGAAGCCTAAGCGTCTCTTCAGACAATGCAACTTTCCAGCTTCTATATGGTTCCGAAGAATTAAAGATGGGAGTGATAGAACTGAAAAGAGATAATCTCATGATATCAGAGAATTCCAAGAATAAATCACGTACCAGGCACGTGGCCAAGTTTATCTGGCCTTCTTCCAAAAGCCCCTGGAGCTCAGCGACATTACTCATCCACATGGCGTTTAGAACGTTAGCCCCAACTATCGATGTGTCAAATTGGGGTCAGAGGGGCAGGGAAAATCCAGAGTTGCAGACGCAACCTTGCGGCATGTTCGCAGTCAGCCTAACATGGCGTGGCCAGCGTGCAAGCCTTCCGGTCTGGCATTGCAGCAAAACAACAAAACAACTGCGTGAAAGCCAATCTACTTGTGGCATTCATTGCTGGTGACTTTTTTGCAGACCATGGCTGATTTGTTCATAGCTCGACGTTGCGTATGGGGAAGAAGGAGGAAGAGGAACTCAGGCAGACAGGGAGCAGCCGTCAGCCGCTCAGGCAACAACGTCAGCCCCTGCATTCTCACCACCCAACCACACTCCCAAGCCCACTTCCACTTCCTACATCCATGGGTTATAGATCAAAATGAACACGCTCTGTTCCAGCGAAGTAGCTGTAATTCATACCTTGACCAAATTACTTACCTTGTTCCCCATGGCCCCCCCCCCTGGCTTCGCTTATTTCCTTTTTGAAGTTTGATCCGGTTTGGGCTTGCGTACTTGATCCCTCTGACATCTGTTCGATTTCCGGCTGCTGGGCAGTCGCTGTGTGATTCTGTGTTCTTTTTGGTTTCATCTTTTTTTTTCCCTTTGGAGAGCCTAATACATTGGCATGCGCCTGTTGCGCTGTCTTTGGTATTAACGAGCAGCTATGACTGTGCTGTGTCTTGTTCCTTTCTCCTGTATGTAGCTTTCATGACTCGTTCATATATGCCTGCCCCTGCCCCGGGTACCATACCCCATCTAAGCCAGATATACATACGCATTCCCTTCTCTCTCTATGTAATCCTTCTCGATCAGGCTGTGGTTCATTCAAGTTAGTATACGGCAGAGCAGTTCTGTGGTTCGAGATAAGACTCACCTCTCAATCTCCTTCTTAATCGCCGCCGGCTCGACACTGCCTCGCTTTTTGGTTAGATTAATCACCTCAGCCACAAGTTCTGCGTGGCCCATTGACTTCCGGCTCTTCATGATCCTGACAATAGCCGCTTGTGTCTCGAATCGCCTATCCTGCGCGATTCTCTCGTGCGTTGCCTTGTTCTCTTCCTTACTCTCTTTCAACTGAATCTGATTGATCTTAACACGGTACTTGGGGTCTGTGAAGGCCTTGTTGAAAGTGAACGTATCGGTAGGCTTGACTTCGCGGCCTTTCGGGTGCTTTGTCAACACCCTAGCCTTACCACAGGCCAGGGACTGCAAGGTGCGGTCAAGGTCACCCCCTTGAAGACCGGTACCAGTGCCAATCTGTTCATAAGCCAAGAAGCCATCGGCCGGTACGGTGTTGAACATCATAAGAACAACCGCCTGGTAGGCTGATACCAAAAGCTCCTTTGGGCCCTTCGCAAACGTAGCCTTAATGGAGCAGTGGGCCAGTGAGTGCTTCCAAGTGAGAACCCTTCCAGTGTGCTTGTTCTTGTAGTACTTGTCGAACCGTTCGATCTGACTCGCGACTTCATCGGGAAGGTTAAGGCGGATATCAGGATATGTAGGCCATGCGGCGGCTGAGAGGATCATGACTTGGAGGTCCAAGGCGGTCTTTCGCTCCGCGCTGCCCTGGCACCACTGCTTGTACGATTCCATCTCGTCCTTGGCCAGTTCTTGGTCCTTGAACATTTGTTCAAGGTTGTGTGTAAAGTTGGAACCGCACTCACCACGCAGTTTCGTCAGCATGTTTCGTTCCGCATCCTGGCTTGCGCTGCGGCCCATCAATAATCTTCGAGCAAGGTCCTTCTTGTAGAAGGCTTCGAAAGCGTCCTTGCCCTCAATAAATCTGAATAGCTCGAGCGCCTGGTCTAATTGTCGATCCAGCTCAGCATCCTCATCGGCTGTGCTTGACTGGCCCTCCTTTTCTGCTGCTGCTCGGTCCTTGACATCTGACAAGAGCTCCTTTGGTAAAGTTTTGAGACCTCCTCGAAGCAGCATATCAATGTACTTGGCCGTCATCTCTCCAATCTTGGAAGTACCTGTACCCCAGCACGAAGCCACCTTGCGATCGTTCATAAATTTGCCAAACGCCTCTCTCATGCCCCAAAGGAAGTCTTCATCCTTGCCAAATGCATCTCGAATCATAAGATCCAGGGACCTTCGCAGCTCCAGCAAGCGAAGAACCATCTCGTCACCCTTGTCCTTGTCACCAATAATCGTAGCACCCGTCGATTTGATGTACTCGCCCCAGGGCGTCTTCATTCTCTTCTGGATGCCAGATAGTCGCAGGAGGTCGTACAAGGCCTTCATAGATTCAACTTCCTTGTCGGCAAGGAGCTTGGAAAGACTGCCGCCATTCAGAAGCTTTTCCGAATAATGGTCGATCAAGGTCGAATGGGCTGAATCCATGAGTTGCTTCTCGGTCGTGCTGTCGAGGTTGTATGCAATGCATCGGTAGTCTTCCTTCTTGAGCAACCTCTCGCAGACCAGAATGTAATCCTTGAGACTAGATGTGCTCCAAGCTTCTCCAAACTCTGTGAAGTATGCTTCAGACTGCTCCAGGAATACTGGCTCGAAATGCTTGACGTAAACGCCGAGGACGTAGAGCATTCTGATCGAATCCTTCAACAGAGTTGCATCCATCTCGTCGTTATCCCTTCGATCATACTCAATCAGTTCACAGATCCCAGCAATGGCTTTCTTCCCTGGGGCACTTTCGTATACGGGCGCTTGTGATGGGAAGATTGTTCTTCTGAATTGGCTGATGGTCATGTCATTGATCGATGGTAGGTTCTCACGAAGAAGATAGGTCCGGTCAAGGAAGCTAAACGTCGACCGAATCAAAACCTAGAATTGGGATTAGCTTGAGAGCAATCAACCCACAGAGTGTGGATGGCCATACCGTCTGCGTATTCCATGTCTTCCATTCCGACAAGACGCTTTTCAGAGTCCCGAGGTTTGAAATGCCACCCTCCCGCTGAATCCTTGGGAGGACGACCCGCTGGAGGTGTACCTCAACCCGGTCCTTGAGCATCTTGTACACCTTTCCTGGGTCACCCTTCCGGCACACATCTTCTACGCCCCGGTATAGCCGTTCGAGCGGCACATCTGGTTTCCTCCCTGCAAACACGGCTTCCAAGGCCCCCTCGAGCTCCTTGTATGTCCGCGCGTAGTACTCGGCAACCTGGGCATCGCGGCTTGTTGGGGCACGCAGATTCTTGATGACGAGCTTCTTGGCGCCGTTATAGGGCTGGAAGGCAGTCTTCTTGGTGAGGTCGATGATGTCGGGCAACTTGCCCCGCGCTTTGGCGCTGGCCATAACAGGCGTGTCGGAGAAGCGGGGACGCTTCGGGGCGACGACCGAGGTGGAGGACGAGGAATCAAGGCGCGGACGCCGGCGGGAGGGGGAGGTCGGATCGGCTGGCACGGATTGCATGGAGCGAGGGAGGCCTGGAACAACCTTGATCGAGCTGTCGCGCAGGCCTCGGCTTCACGAGCAATCGGCGCGGGCGGATGATTGACGGCGGTGGAACAGACAGGATGGCGTTGATGAGAGTCTCAGAGGAACTGGTCCTATTTCGTAATTTTTTTTTTTTTTTTTTTTTGCTTTTGGTCTGTTGGCTTGGGGAAGTCTGTGGCAGGGCTGGTCGAGGAGATCGGGAGGGATCGAGATCGATCACCTAGGAGATGTGGGTTGGATGTGGTTGCGAGACAAGACGAGAGACAAGAGGAGCTGGGCGGGTGGTTATGTCACCAACATGGGCCGGAGTTGAGGTCCGATAAGATAACGGAATTTGGTGGAGCTAGGAGCAAACGCCCATTGAGAGACGTCTTAACTCCGAGAACAGGACTGTATGATTTCACAAGCAGAGAGCAGGAATCCTCTTCTTTCCATAATAGTACAGTAAAATCAATATAATACAAGCTCAGACCCCTAGCTATCGATCAAAAATAGACCTAGGCATCGTCATATCCCAATGCGCTCTTCTATCAAATGGCAACAATACGAGACGGTCAATGATGCAACGGCACCATTTTAATCCACCCACATCATAAGCAAATACAAGAGTCTTCTACGCATATGCGGCCCATCCTGCATCTAGGTTAGCCATTGCCTCGACCAAGATCCCAAATCGACTTGCCTGAATACAAAACTGCCAAATTTCGCTCGTCCGTGGCTTGGTTGATTAAATCGTTGACTGTTGCCCTCACGCTCAGCGTCTTGGACAGCTTCTTTCTCACTATTTCCAGGGCGCGGTCGGCCTCGGATGGCTCGTTGACATGGCCAGCTGCCTTTTTGCCTTTCTTCGTTTCCGCTTCGCTCTGCTCTCCGTCATCCATCCCTCCGTCATCGCTGTGTCTTGCTTTCTGCAGTTTGGCCAGTCGCAACGGGGAGATAGACCAGGTGTACAAGGGATCGTAGCGTAACACATCCAAAATAGTCATGATCGAATACTGCTCCTCTCGCAGAGCATCCAGGGTAAACTCGCAACAGCGTCGGAACACGCCCTCGGTTTTTGTGATTCCCATTCCATCGACGATATCCCTTGTAAGTCGGAAAGGCACCAACTCTGGTACTGGTAAAATCCTACCGGCTTCAAAAGCAACACCAAGATCGATATGTACCACTTCTCCAGTTTTAGTGTCGAGTAAGATATTGTGCCCATGCCTGTCTCCGAGACCCAGGACGTGACCCAACATGGAGATGGCGGCAGTGCTTCTTGTGTACGCCAATCGCTTCACAAACCAGTCGTCGGGGTCCACGAAGTTCTCCATGAAAAAATATCTCATCACTGGCCGAAACTTCTCGGTTACCTTACGATAGGTGCTAATTCGTGTTTCCACCGTACGACTCTGGACATTGTAGATCTCCTTTCGGCACTGGGATCCCTTGAGATCTCTAGGATAGTATCTTTCATGTGCAGGCATCAAAAACTCATGAAGTGGAATAGTGTTGGGCACAAACTCGATCAGTCCAGACGAGGCAGTGAGCGGAAGAACCTTGTATGTTCTAATACCAAGGTTACGCTGTTGGGTGGTTCTGTGAAGCTTCAACACCGAGGAGACAGCGGAGAAAACCTGTTCCATGATGGCGTCTTGTCGCAAATCATCGTGCCCTCCTTTGACCAGCTGCTTGTAGCGCACTCCATCGCTCCCTAGGGCCGTAATGATTTTTGGTGCACTCACGCCAGAGGCGATAGTCATCGTAGGGTCCAGTCTCGATATCATTGGAACTCTCGAGTAGTCTTTCGTGGCAGAAACCTCTATGTGCATCGTTGGGGAAGGGATTTTGTACTTTGCCAGGCAGTTCACGAGGTTGTGTCCTGCCGCCGATTCCTTGAGTGATATCTTGGCTCCTGACTTGTACTTGTTAGGGTTCCTATCCATAGCGAGGCCATGGTAGTATTTGCTGGTCTTGTCAATAGATACCCAGATGTCCGCAACGGACTTTGTAGAAATAAGTCGGTGGGCTACTTTGTCAGTTGCTTTCACTCTCAGAACTGCTACCTCATCCTTCTGTTGAGCCTTGGCCTTTGTCCCGGACCAGATTTGATACATGCCATGATAGGGGTGATCAACACATATCTTGTATACCAAGTCCATCAAGAGCTGTTGAAAGGTGGTTTCTTGGTCTTGGAGTCGTGAAGTAAGTTGGTTCATGAGACCGGCAAACTTCCTCGTGGGTACTTGTGAGAGGTGACGAGACACGGCTTTGTTGGTCACCTCCTCGTCCGCACGCTCAAGCCAGAGAGCTGTGAATCGCAGAGCATCGTTATTGTGTTCATCAGAAGCGATCAAAGACAGCAAGTAATTCTCAAGACTTAGGCGAACAAATTCAGTTCGGGTCTGCTCGACTCGACGCAATTCCTGCTCGTCCAGGTCTAGCCACTGTTTTTCCTTGTTCAGGACATGTGAATAGCGGTTCTTAAGTTGCGTGTCCCTTGTGGTAGCGATTAGATTCTTCAATTCCGTTACCTCATCACTCTTGGCTTTCTTGAGGTTTCGAAGTCTTGTAAGATCCTCCAGTCCGTCTGGATCTTGAAGTTGTTGGTCACAAAAGGTTGCGAATTGATGGAATACCAATCCCGCCTCCCGCCCTTCACCCTTACCTTTAAGTTCTTTGAGGGCAGGCTCTAGGTACTTTTTCTGGATATCCTGCGGCTTCTCAAGCCGAGCAACAGACACTTGATATCCAATCTTGGAGAGCAAGTCGGATCTGGTTACGGGAATTGTTTGTTTTCTTAGAGAAGAATCTCTGTCAATTGCTTGAAGCATTCGGATAGACGTGCTCATCTCTCCATAATCCCAAAGTGAATTGGCCGCTTCGATGTGAATAGCTGCATCAACGTGCAGATCTAGATCCGCGCAAGGCGTTATGAGATTTGTCAAGGCAGTAGAGATATTGAGACTTTCTTGAGTCGCTTGATGGTATCGATAGATTCCGGAGGCTGTGATCAAGGAATCTACTTCCATTTGTCTTGCTGCGGCTGCGGAAAGTTTGATGTTGTTTCGAAGGGCGCTTCGTTGGCTGAGCA
The DNA here is from genome assembly GCA_003415625.1 of Aquanectria penicillioides. Classification (NCBI taxonomy): domain Eukaryota; kingdom Fungi; phylum Ascomycota; class Sordariomycetes; order Hypocreales; family Nectriaceae; genus Aquanectria; species Aquanectria penicillioides. The sequence continues at coordinate 1,466,632 of PYIU01000003.1, forward strand.
TGCTCATTGCAGTTCCGCGACAAGACAAAATCTGGCTGACACTGTCATATCTAATTCAAGTTAGTCCCTTCCTTTAATAATCTTAACAATTCCGCTTACACTCCACTTCTCATCCATTCGCTTCGATCCTTGAACTTGCTCAAAAGGTCGTTCATTTCAGCAGTGTCAGAGACGCCAAGCACATCGTCCAACTCCGTTAGTGAGGCCAGGGCAGCCAGCCGTTTCCTGAGCGCAGTGGCGTTCAGTCCATGGTCCCTGAGGCTTCTCATTGAACGACTAAATCCTTCATGGACTGCAGATCTGACAAAAGAAAGATCGCTGGCTTGGTGGATGCTCTGATATGCTCTGTAGACGGTTACGGCATGGTTGTCACTTGCTGGAGCTGGCAAGTTCCAGACTTCGAGCCTCCTTGCTGTACCAAAGGTGCTTTCTAGGGATTCTGGCGTGGTATCCAAGTTTTGCTGTGTCTGGAGCAACGAATTGGACAAACCAGAAAGTCCGACTGTGCTCAACACTTTGACCAATGATTGCGCATCGGAATCGGCCGTAGGGTTCCTTAAGCGAATGTTGCTGTCATACTGAGCGCCTCGGAAGGCGAGACTCTTTGGTCCGTCGTTTTCATATTCCACGCGTGCCAGGACCTTTGAAAGGCTTGCTTCTTCGGGCAGGCCGTAGTAGGCATCAGGATCGTCAATATTTTCGAATATTGTGAGGAGGGTCTCGCTGATATCGGTCTCTCTCACTGCTGATGAACGCCGCGACGCTCGAGAGGTTTCAGAAGAAACAAGCTCGGCAAACAGCAGAGCTGTCTTGTGCATACCACATCTTGACGCGGATGCCGAGACCATGCCATAGTCAATATCCAACCAGTTCAGCCGATCAGCGATTGACGATTCTTTTGGATACTCCTGGGTTCTAAGGTACAGGAGGGTATTGATGAGTAGCTTTATGTTGTCCTTGGCAGCTGGTGCTGCACATTGTAACCATTCTTTCATAGCTCCAGATAAAGTCTTTTTCAGGGTTTCATGCTGATTCAGTTGAAAGTAGAGGACCAGGTGGATAACAAAAGGAAATGCGTCCTCCGCAAAGCCATTTACTTGGGCAAGAATAGGTGACAGGACAGAAAGGATAATAGAGTCAGGGACCGAGTGAGCCAGGTGCGCGCTCAACTTTGGCAGCCAATTTTTGGACTTTATACCCTCTGACCATACAGCTTGGCCACTCATGGGTGATTCTACATTACCAGTGTCAGATGGAGGTGATCTGTAAGCACCCCATTGGGAGGTGAGCAACAGGGACTCAGTGAGGCTTCGTTGACAGGCAACCACCAAAGGCTCGTCTTCTTGCAACGCTGCTTGGGATACCGTCGATCGAAGCGCGGCCTCTGCAAGACCCGCAGTGAATGAGTCGGGGCTTGATGTTAAATCTTGAAGCAGATACAGAAGACCCATTTCTGACCCATTAGGCCCAGGTGCTATCTTCTCATAATGGCTTAGGTGCGACTCCCTGAGGATGTCGGTTGGAATTTCACCAGACGCCGAGAAAGATCGGCCAACAACTCTTCCAGCCCACGATAAGTATTCGTCACTCAGACTTTGCGTGTTGCAGCTCTTCCAAATAGCGGTCGCATGCTTCGTGGCATCCTGGTCAGATTCAATGATGTCTTCCCTGCTTGAGTCTGGAATACTGAAGTCGCCGCAAAGTAGCCCCAGAGCAAGTTGGCGCGATGCATCATTCAGGAGTTGGTGTTCAGATCTGCCATCCTCTAGGATATCCAACAATAGTTTGCTTTCGGATGTGCCGCGTTCAGCGTTTCCGGATGACCTGATTCGTGCGGCTGATTGAGTGATCGATTTGAAAGCTTTGCTTTGCTCCGTTGTTTTAAAACAAGGCGAGTCATATTCTTCTAGATATTTGCTAAACCATCCATGGAACTTTTGTGCTTTGCTCATTGTGGCCTTGAACTGGCTCTCCTGCGTTGTACTTGCTTGGCTTGACTCAAGGAAAACTCTTAGAGAGGCCAATGTTGACAACGCATATCCAGCGAGGAAAGGTGGTGAGTTCATCAAATGCCTCGCACCTTCAGCAAGGAGATATTGACTGATTCCCAAGGCGTCATCGGCACATTCAGAATCCACGATAAATTGTCGGATAAAATTTAAAAGCATCTCGAGGGGATATGATTCGAGCGCAACGGGGCCCGCCAAAGATATCAAAATTCTGACTTTCCGAAGAACAGCGCAGGCGTGAAGCGGGCCTAAGGCAGAGTGGACAGTGTTAAAAAGCTTCCTAGCAATCGATACTACCAAAGCAGGTGTCCAGAGCTCATGGAACTGAAACTCTGTCCCTTGACAGAGTCTCAAGAGTTCTTGAATGAGGTATTTTGCCTTAAACATCGGTTGTTGGTTGGCGGGCAGGGCCGCTGGGGAATGAGCGATGCCTTTGATAGCTTTCATGATCTCGCTTGCATATCCAAGGTTTGAATATCTTGCAAATGTCTTCTCAACCGGGTTTTCCTGGTCGATCAGGTCGAAAAAAAGGGCCACAATATCAACAAAGTTGATATAAACGGCTTCCACATACCCCTTGTTACCGAGCAACTTCTTAATGCGCTCCTCGCCTCTTCCCTTGTCTTGACCACCCATAGCATCACCAAATATCATGCTGTAGGCAACAGCAGTAGTGAAATTTTGACGAACAAGATCGCTTTCGGTGACCTCAATGAGTCGTGCAAGTTCCGCTGAAGCATCATCCTGGCCACGCATAACTGTCAAACCAATCGCCTCGGCCTGAGCAGACCTGAGAAGGTCTCCGAGGCTTTCAAATCCAAAGATCGAAAATGGGATATCCTCAATTGGGTCACTCTCAAGCCATGTATACAAAAGCTGCCGGGAGAAAAGTCGAAACAGAACTCTCGGTGAGTCCAGTCGCAATGTGTCAGACACATCCGCTAGACATCGAGTAGCATACTCCGTCGAGTTTGCTATTTTTCCCGGTGTTTCGAAAATGTGATATGTACACCTTCGAAGTAGTGTTGACCATCGACAGGCCAAACGAGACAAAACCAGAAGCCTAAAGGCAATTCCGGATGTGTCTTCGGGATTGGTGGGTAGGCTGTCGAGAACATCCACGAACACCTCGTCATGAAGCATCAGAATGTAAAGATCAAAGACATCAGCAATCTTCTCAGCAATCGCGTACTTCACAATCATCCTTCCATTCTTCAGGATATACAGGAGAGAGGTTCTGCAAGAGTCGAGGCCAAGTTTGGTGCCATACTCGGAATCGGCTCGAAGAAGGGTGAAGAGTAATCGCACCATCGAAATCTGTGCCTTTGGAGAAAAGATATTCGACAGAAGACAAACTTTGATGAAGTGGTTGTACAAATCACCAACGCCGCTAGCCAGATCGTGCGAATCGTTCAGCCAAATACGATGCAGTCCTTCCACAACTCCAATGCAAGTGCTCAGCGCCACCTCACAACACTGATAGTCCGATTTTGTGATTACTGCGCCGAGCCTCTCAATGATCCCTAACGCACTGTCGGGTGTTACGACTAGATCTGAGCTGAAAAGCTCGATGAGGAGGGTTTGGCACATCATTAACTCATCATCTGCCATACTCAGGAGCAAGTCGACATAGCTATCAGGTACATGCCCAACTTGACTAATGTCCTCGTCAATAATTGAGAGTAGGCGCAACCTGGTTTTAGTTTCCGTGTAAAATGCGCGAGCATCCATAGCCATTTGATTGTTCTGTCGTGGCATTGTGCTGGGACTGGAGACTGAGCTGGCCCTGCTATTTTGAGAGTCAAACTCGTCGTCGATGTCCATCAAATCGACATGGTCACCCGAATTATTTTGAGCGTTTTTCTGTTCGACCATGCTCCATATTTTCCCCAACAATCGAAGAAGCCCGACATCTTCACCATGCAATCGGTTCAAATCTGCCGTGCTAAGGTCGGGTATCAAGGGCCGAACGGTTCGAAGAACCAACTCAATAAATGCCGACGGTTCAACGGAGTCCAGCGCTGCCTCCAGGCCCTTCTCAGTAATACTTGTCAAAGTTGACTCAACGGAAGAAGACTGCGTCGAATTGAGATCCCCTATCTGTGGTAGGAGCATTGTTCCTATCAAACAGGCAGATAGAAGGCTTCGAAAACGGTCAAAGGATATTTGAACACCACCCTCGCCAATCTTCTTAGCCCAGGAAGCACATAGTTCGCCGAGTTCCCCAAGCTTAGGGTAAAGAAGTTCTAATATAAGCTTCTTCGCGGCGTAGACAGCGCTTTGGTCCACAATAGGTAGCGAGCTATTGTTATGATTGGGAGTTTGAGTTCCATTATCTAAAGTCTCTGCTCGCTTATTCTTAAGCAAAAGGGTATATCGATTAAACGGTTCGATTTCTTGGAAAGATTTCCACGTCTCTCCAAGTGAACCGCCTGACACAGTATCTTGAGACCCCAAAATCATGGCGTCGGTCCCGCAGCATGCGCGAAGAAGGTTCACTAGGTCAAGAGGACGGACGTGCATTGAATGATACGACGCATATGTCGCTTCGCCTATACACAGGGGTTAGACCTAACCATGCAGTGGTGACATTAAGGCTTACTTGGGTTCCAGCGAAGGAAAATCCACCTGATAATGTGGTTGCAGGTGCTTTGGCTTGCGCTTGGGATTCTCGAGTTGCGGATATGTAGCACATGTAACATAAGCGCAATTGAAGAGTCACAGAGAATTCCTGGACCATTGACATCTGCTGTCGTGACAATACTGTTTATGTCCTCAGAGATTGAATGGTATGGCAGGACTTCTGCTGTAATCATCGCATCCAGCAAAACGCAGGCCGCTCTGCTGGTTCCTGGTAAGCCGATTGACCGGGTAGCAAGGTGCCACAGTTGTCTCCAAATATCTAATTGGTCATCACGGGTTTCTGGACAGGACGCGCAACTATAAAAAGTGAGTAACATATTTCCAGACAAGATGCAAAATGATTTCAGTACCTAGCACACGCAATGAGAGCCCACGATGCAGTGACAGGGCTTTTGTCGCCCGCTAAGGCCACAAGATCAGGGAACAGGTCTAGGAGCTCGTCCCGACTGAATGAATTAGTCGTGAGCATAAACGGTACCAACTGCAATGCAGATCGCCTGTAAGATATATCTGCTGCTTTTAATTTGAGTCGAACGCGGCTTGATTCTTGGTGAATTCGGCGTCTCTTGCGTGGCTGCTCATTGACACCAGGAGCGATGCTTGAGTTCTTGTCACGACATAAAATCATGATGCGCTCCAGGAATCCAAGGTTCTCGATTGCAGCCCAATGACCTTCGCCATACAGATTATGAGGGCGAAGGCCGAAGAGAGGTAATTTCGGATGATAAGAGGGAAGATTGGATATTGAGAATGTGATGTCGCCTAATTGTAAACGGAATGCTTCGCCACGTTTAGAATATTCTGCCCAAAGATTCTCGGCCAAATCTTCCAGATCTCTGTGAAAATTTTCATCAAGAGAATTCAGGGCTAAATTCTCGATGTGTAGGTGCGTTAGAAGAATGCTTTTGGATATCTCGATCCTCAGGGCTCTGATAACTTCATCTTGCGAAACCTTTTCCGATCTCCACCAGTAACTCATCAAAGAGAGAAGAGACTTGGCCAGTGAGACAGCGGACGACAAGTCATCGGCCTGAGTAGTTGAGAATATGACATTAATGATAGAAAATCCTAATGTTTGTATTGAACCAAGGCTGAGCTGCTTCATACCCAGAACTCTGAGAATAATCTGCGTAATATCTTTAGATCGTCTCAGAAGAGGGGCATTGGTGGCAGAGACCAAATGGAACAGTCCTTCCAATACATCCTTCAATGGCCCACCCTCTCCGTGCCCGGTTCGTTTCTGACTCTGAGTTGATGGGGTCGAGCGTCCAGTTGAGCGTCCAATGACTAGGCTAGGGGCTGGGGATGACCGGGACAATACGGGCAGAGTGCTTTCTCCCTCATCTGGAAGGATGTGAAGAGCGACATCCAAGAAGAAATCGACACAAGCCTCCCAGGGAATCCCATCTTTTCGGGATAGGAGTTCCACATGAGCTTGTCGAGAGAGTACCTCGGTCAAGGCTTTGACATAATCTTGGAGTAATGGAGGCACGAAGTCGTCATTCGGACCAGGCAAAACCTGGGTAATATGGTCGATGATGGCAAGTAAGGTTTTTCGTCCCAATTTGGCGACACCGCGTCCAGCGGCCATCCTTACAGCGACGGCGCATTTTGACAATCTCGAAGCAGCGGCGTTTGAAGTCGCCTGTGATTTCCTTTTGTCATAGAAAGTTGGTTTTTCGCGCAAGACGAAACTGAAAATTGCCTCAAAAATTTCATGGTAGCTTTTATCACCAAGATCCGACCTATGAAGAGGTAAGGATCTGAAATATCAAATAAGCGAGAAACAAAACTCACAGGTTCGCAGAGCGGTTGCGAGGGTTTAGGAGGTATGCCAACTCTACCTCACGTTAAATAAGAGCATTGATCTCAGAACCAGCGAACACCTACCATCGACAGCTTTCTCACGATCTTTCAGAGACCCAGATTTAACATCCCCTAAGTATTCGTCAATACTAAGACAACTCCAGACGAGGATACAATAACATACGAGCGAGGTTCATCACGTTAGACTTGTGAGAGGTCGCCATCTTGATTACGGATGAAGAAATTGGGGTCTCATAAGAAAGCTCCAATTGGTTCTACAGAATCGCCTGGGACTCAACGCAGAAGTTTGTGGAGGATGAAATGGCGATACAAGTCCCCTTTGAGAAGCTCAACCGAATGCCGATAGGTGTCTTAGTAGCACGTTGGCGGGTCTGAGCTCCCGACAGTTGAAGGCCGCAGAGAAAAAACAAAGGCACCGATCAGCTTGCCCATAATCTAAAAACAAAACCACGAGCCCTCGTGAATTGTCGCCATCCTGCTGTTTTGCTGAGTCTTGACGGCTTAGAAACACGGTCGTTGCCTAGCCTCCTGCTGGCATTGTCAAGCTTAGAGAGAGCTTGCTACAGTAAACAAGCTGAGTGGCAGAATTCTCACCGCCCAACAGCTTGGTTGTTTATTTCGGGCCGCAACATCTCCATTTCCGCACTAGCAGCCAATCAAAGGCTCGTAATCTCTCAAAGGACCGGGGTACGGGCAACGAGGCTGCAGAATCTCAAATTCGCGACCGCCAGCAACCATCGCCAGAGATCGCGGATCCACGAATTCTCGAATTTTACGCCGCAGTGCTGTCCTGTGCAGCTTGCAAACTTCCGGAGGCTGGTGGCTCCGTGTCCAACATGCGATAGTCCCGAACTGCCAAAATGGCCGAAATCACAGCACTGGACGCCCTCCAAGCTTTCCACCAAGGGCTTCTGTCGTTACGTGAGGGTCGCATCGATGGAGCTGAGGTGTTGAACAACGGGTTTCTCACGGAGATTTTTGAAAAGGAGCTGGCGAGGTTTTGGGCAAAGCCGGCTAGAAGCGATAAGAGTCGCAATGCGGTCAAGACTGGTATGCATCTCCTTTCTTGTGATCAGATCCGCGTAGAAGCTGACTTTCAACAGGCAAGGTCATCATTGATGGCGACGAATACTCTATAAACGAAAATTTTCAGCAAGACGCGCTTACCCTCTCTGACGAGGTCGATCTTGACGAGCTCGAAGCGACCCGATGCCTACTCGAATCCCAAGACGACCCCTCCACACTTGGCCGGTCGCTCCTCGAATGCGGAATCATCAGATTTCATCAGCAGCGCAAGTACGTTCTCGATGCAGTACGCCTCCTTGTCGAACTCGATGGCCTAGAGGGTGATTTGGCGGACTCTGAGGCGCTGGAGTTTATCAAAATATACGTGGCAGAACGACTATTGCAACCGTCCCGAGGTACAGATGCCGCCCAACGTCTGGTCCCTAGGTGCATGGCCTCATTGAGAGAGATCAAGGGATGGCTCCAGAAACTGGGAGACAAGATTGCCGCTGCTCAAACTCTGGGTCAGGTCGGCCCCGGTCGGGCTTCCGAGGAAATGGAGACCGTCGAGTTTTCTCGTGTCAGCCTAATGCAGCAACATGAGCTTCTCGGAGTCATCCTTTGTCGTGCTATCGAGATGGGGCAAGCTTCTGCTTCAGACTTTGCCGATTTTGTCTCAACTTTGAAGAAGATTGACAAATACGATGCTTTGCTAGGTAACGCGCCATGCACCTATCCTATTAAGAGTGGTTACTAACAAGATATCAAGTCCATCTAATCCCATCCATCGGAGCCTACATCTCTTTCTTAGGTTCAGCTGAAGGTGGTCATGATCTAATCAAGGCGAGAGAATTGAACGGTATTCTCTTTCCCGCTGAAGAAGCACCATGGTCTCTCTCCTATCTACAGGCCGCTTTTCGAGCTTGGTGGCTTGCGGAATACAGTGGCTTCTATATCGACGATCCCCCAGAAGCAGCAATTCCTCCAAATACTGATTTAGATGAGGGTACGAGAATAATCTACCAACTATTCGACGCGCATTTGCTAACATTCAACAGAGGACCGTCAAAGATCGAAGCAGTTCTTGGAAGCCCTAAAGGATGGTGCCTTCGATTTCCTTCTGTCTATTGCAGCCGATGTGAAGTCTCCAGACTGGCACGACCCCGTACGAGCCGGCATGCGGAAGTGGTTACAACGCAAGGCCCCTGCTTTGGCCCCTGACACTATTCCGTTCTCCGATTTTTTCCAAATGTCTCTTATGACCCAGCTTGAAGTCTTTGTTGATGCATTCATCTCCAACTTACCCGATGTGCTCCGAAAGCTTCGTGTTGAGGAGGATGAGCAGCGCCAACTGAGCCAAGCCCACGAACAGGACTTGGATCTAGAACGCTTCTTGCTGGTTATTGCATACTCATATGAGGGACGACCCGAAGCTGCAATGAACTTCTGGTCCGATCCGGAAAGTAATTTGGCAGGATTCATGCATTGGGCTTCACGCAGGGCCTCCACCCCATTGGTCACTGCGTTCTGTGAGATGCTTCAGGCTATTTCCGAAAATGAGGAGTGCGCCTCTGCCGCCCATGAGTTCCTCGTTGACGAAGGACATCATTCGTCTGGTAAGATGAGAAGAAGTCAGTCTCTGACATGGGCCCAGATCTTCCGGGAGCTGGATTTCTTTTCTGGCAAGATTAGGCAGAAGCCAACCCAGACCCCACAGGCAAGGTTCCGTAGTGACAAGCCTAGTAGCGACCAAGCAGAGACCGAACCCGAATCAGCCATGATGTTGGAGTGCTATCTCCGCCTGATGTCGAAGTTAGCGAGCGAAAGTGAAACCACGAGACAATTCCTTCTACACAACCCGAACTACAACCTGGTTGAGACCCTTTACGAACTCGCAAGCAGCCCTATCCCTCCCCGGCTACGTGGCTGCACATTTATGGCCCTAAAAGCATTGATGGCTAGAAAATCCCTTCAGGAAGGACATCTTATGTGGAGTTGCCTGGATACGTGGATTGCTGGAGGCTACGCTGTGGCACCAACAACTGGGCCCCATCGCCAGGCGCAACTATCTCCCACTGTCTCCATGGATCGCATATTTGAAGAGATCAGCAACGGTTTCGAGGATCCCGAATCTTTCATTCAGCTCCTGCTATCACTGATCTGCCCAGCGGCCGAAAGCAGTCCGCTCAATGACGGCCTTCCTTTCCCAGAAAACTTGGGATCTGCATTCCGTATGCCAGGCATTGAAGTATATGTTGACTTTGTTATGGGACTTGTGTTTGCAACAAAGGCAAACGACCTTCAAGACGCAAATCAGACCCGAGTGCTCAGGCTTAGCTGCCTAGAGTTCATCCTCACCTGCCTGACCACATTCAACGAGGACCTCATCGTCATGGCAAATGAGACCAGCATAAATGTTGATTCTGTAATCTCTACAACCGACCTTGCAACATATGTGAGGATGCATCCCTTCGCAAGGGTAATGGAATGGATGTTCAATGACAAAGTCATGACAGCACTCTTCAACACCATTCACCAGGAGCCTGTTGATGTCGGAAACGCCGCTCCTGATTCGCCACTCATTTTAGGCATCCTACGTGCGGTTGAAGTCATTACAAAGGTGCTCGACCTGCAAGCTACCTATCTAGAACTTGTTCGGCCCATCATCAAACTTCAGTCAAACCAGCGTCGCCCACCGGTCGCTAATGCTGCATTTGCTTCATTTGAGGACGGGTTAGTTACTAGACTCAGTCTTGTCGTGGATCTTGGAAACTACTGCGGTATTGGTCACCCAGATGTTACTCTCGCATGCCTAAAGCTGCTCGAGAAAATGTCATCGTCTTCAAAGATTACTGCCATCTGGTCAGGATCCAACCGTCACGCTCACCGCAACAAGGCGATTGTTGCCCTTGAAGCCAATGGAGAGCATGAGGCAATATCCCGATCTTTTGTTTCCGAACTCATCACACCACTTGAATCAGGAAGAGAGGCAGAATCCCCGGCTTACATTACGAAGATATACATCTTGGACTTCTTGTACCAGTGTCTCCAGGAAACTCCTAGGAAGCCAACCATTGCTCATTTGTTGCTCGGCTTCAAGTGCGGTGTTGACTCTTTGTCAGTCGATTCCAAGGGAGCATTCGCCTCCAGGACCTCTTTGTTCCATACTCTGCTTAGGCTCCTCTTGGAAGCTCCCTCAGGTGATGCTCAAGGAATGCGCCAATGGCTCATTGCCATCAAGTCTCGAGTGATGCGTATCCTCCATATCCTTTGGAGCTCTCCTTTATCCGCACCAGTCGTCATCGACGAGCTACGCGAGAATGAGATCCTTTTCCATCTCCTCCTACGTGAAGTAGTGATCAATCCAGATCTCCCTTGGGAGGGTGAGAATGTGGCTATGGTTCACTTCCCAATGACTGAGGGTGCCGTTACCCTCGTCGACTTCTTAGCGCTGCGAAGTATGAGCCTTGAGTACATCGCCATGGAGCTTTGCAGCATTTCGCAAAATCGAATGCCTAGTATTAAACGACGAATTTTTGAGGCCCTCAACGGCCAGATCATCGGCGAAGGCAATACCCCCATTCAAATCCCCACCGTCTTCGACCTATACGACTTCCTACTTCCAGAAGGTGTATGGGATATTCCTTTGCCCCCACTCCAGTTTTACAAGGACATCGACTTATCAGTGTGCTTGGAGAATGATGCTGACTCAAATCCCATCTACAACCTCGACCGTGTTAAGGAAATCCTTCTACTCAAGAGGAGTGAGGCACAGAGCTCGGGTGCAATGATTGCCGCCCAGGATTTAGCTGCCCTAGAAAGGGAGGAAGGCATGATTCTCGAATTCTTAATATCCTCAAACCGACAGAAGCAAATCGCCACTCAGAGCTTGAAGGTTCTCAGAACTTGGACAAAGCTTTTGCTGGTCATGATCGAATCCAACGACTTCAAAGGTACTGCACAGACGTCGTTTTTCTTACAGGCTCTCCAGACAATTCTCCCTAGTCTTGAGGCCTTCGCATCGGAGCGTCCAGAAGAAGCAGTGGAATTGGCAAAACTGGCCAAGATCCTCCTCTTCAAGCTTGACTTGTCAGTGTCGGATGGTGACAAGAGTGGTCAGGCAATTGGTAACCTCGTCAGCGACAAGCTCTACCAGCTCTTCCAAATCTGCCTACAGGCTATTGGCAAATGGGCTGGTACCGCGGAACTGAGGGCAGTTTACTATGGCATCTGCTATCGCTACTTGACTGGCATTTCAGACCAGGGCCCTTTGAATTCCAACCGCCCTAAGACCATCAAGACAATCCAGGTTTATGGAGAAAGGCTCATCAACGTTATTTGCGATGATGCCTACGGCGGTGAGGCAGAATGTCAAACAGCCGCCCTCATCCTCCTCAACGCCCTTGTAAGTATGGGCCGCCAGGAGAATGAGGATCACGTCGTCGAAACTCTGAACCGACTCAACTTCATCGGTATTACGGTAGACTCGCTACGGAACATCATGCAGGAATGGCATGAGGTCTTCACCTCGGGCACAACGGAGCAGCAGAACTATCAAAATGCACGCCTTGCGCTGCTTCTGGAGCTCTCTCAAACCCGAGCCGGCGCCAAATACGTCCTACACTCAAACCTCTTCCGGGCTCTTGATCTTTCCGGTCTCTTTGCGGCCGACCCGGAGCTCCAGATCAACGGCTCCAACCCGCGCGCCCTCGAGCAGCACTATGATCTTCTGGCTAAGATGGTCCGTATCATTGGTGCCGCGCTCGTGAGCCGGGGCAGCCACAACGTCGTCCAGGGCCATCGCTTCTTGACCGAGCACCGCATGCTCGTCACCCACACACTCAAGCGCAGCGCTGGCATCGGCAGCGGCACTGCCGACGAAGGCCTGGACGAGCGGGTGGAAGAGCTGGCCGAGGGCTTGATGGTTATTATCGCAGCAACAGGCTTCCTTGAGGCAAGTATTTCTCTCGCGTAAAGAGCATTCATGGCAGCAGATGGCTAACCGGTTATTACAGTTTGAAAACAATGTCATCCCAGAACCTAAGCAGCAGAACATTGGATTATTCCATTAGTTTGATTGAGGAGGAAATGGAGACTTACTGTGTGGCATATGGTGCCTGGGCTGTGCGTGTTTAGTTAGGATAGATTTTGCGCAGGCTTCAGCGGCGTTGGGAACGATTGGTCAATCTCATGTATGTGTGGGTGTGTCTGTATCTCCGCGGTGTGTGTGATGTGGATAAGAGTGAGAGGTCATCAAGTCGGTAGACAACGAAACCAGAAAAGCGATTCACGTTTTTTTTTTTACCATCCCAATAAACAAACAACACGACGACTCATCAACGCACAAGTAGGGCCAAGGAAGTTTTGTGGTGTGCGTAGTAATGAAATCAAGCATGGGACTGCCGAGCTGGTCTCAATGCTCAAAGTCTATGCGTACGTGCCTCTCTGCCTGGGAAGCGGCCCCTAACCATGGGGGCGTGCCATGCCTAAATCCTTCCCCCTATGCCACCCTCCGTCCTTGATACTCCATACGCCAGCACCGAAAGGGGGCTGATGCACTCCCGTTGTGTGCTAAAACAAAAAGGTTATGATAAATTCAACGCTGCCCGTGTGCCCCCTTCCCCGTGTCCATGCAAATGCTGGGTATCTTGAACTGACGCCCTCGTCCCTTCCTGTCGACTCATCTAATGAAGCTAATGAAGCAGAATCTGAGTGGATGTCGTCAATAAGAAAATCCCCTCTCCTCCGGGGTTAGAAATCCAGTGCCAAGCGGCCGTGGTGTGGTGATGTGGTGGTGAGTGGTGTTTTGGTGCTGTGGTGTAGAAGAGGTCGGTTTTGTTCTTTGGTGATGGAGTTGAGCCATCGTAAAAACTCATGGTAATTGGAAGTAATGTGCCCGCTTTCGAGTCGTAAATCGGTCGCTCATCTTCACGACATTGTGTTGGCCTTGCGCTTTCCTTTGCGGGTGGCTGTCATTAGTTTCAGCTCCAGGGGCCAGTATCCCTTCGTCTTGCTATTGTACGATTCTCTAGGCTTCATGTCTAACTTCTGACGACACATGGGACATTTGCCCTTGGTTGCCTCAACATGCAGAGAAGAATGCAAACACTGTGCACAATAAAGGTGCCCTAGGTATACGTGTGAGAATGAGAGTGCGTGGCGAGTGAGGAGAAGGTGAGCACAAGGTGAATCAACATACCACAATGCGTGACCGTCAGGGCCGTGACATCGTCCATACAAATAACGCACTGGAAAGCAGAAAGCTTGATGCGTTTGTCCTCAACAGGCTTCTTGAGGTCTTCGGGCACTTCATTTGCCTCGGTCAGATCAATAGTAGGGAGGCCATCTGGATGAGATTCGGCACTGGGAGTGACTTGAGGTGGCGGGGAGTCAAATAGCGAATCGATATCCTTGGAGGCGTGGGATTGGTTTTTCCTCCTTGACGATGGAGGCCTTGATTGCGTTTGGGGCGAGCCGTTCCCGGAGGTCCGACGACGCTTGCTAGAGTGCACAGCATCGTTTGGAGGGGCGGCGGCCCGAGACCGTCGGAGTGTCTGGGGCATCGTGTCGGAGAAGGAGCTGGAAGGGGTCTCAAAGAGGTCGGAATCGTCGAGGGAGTCTAAAGTGTGAAGAGTAGATTGAGACTCGCCGGCGTTGGTGGAGGAGGAGAGTTGGGTCGTTGAGCGTTGAGGTGCACTGAAATTGAGGTTGACGATGCAGGCGCCAGAGGGGTCGCGTGGGGCCGTGGTGCTGGGGCACGGCGCCGGAGGCTGCGGCCTGGAAGGCTGCGGCGCAGACTGGAAATGAGCCTGGTGTTGGCTCTGGCCTAGGCCTTGGCTCTGGCTCTGGCTCTGGCTTAGGTGAGCAGCTGGGCCTGTGAATGAAGGATAACTTGAGGGCGAGGAGAAATCGGCATCGACGAGCGCGGTCAGGTACGGATCGTCAAAGTTGGCCTCGCCACGCTGCGAGGTTCCAAAGGGATCCGGGAAGTTGAGGCCGTCGTCGTCCGCGGACCACAACCCGACGGTTCGGGCGTGCCAAAGGTTGTTCGAGGCGGCGGTAGAGTTTGGTCGTCGTCGCGGCGGCGTTGATACGGTTGGGTTCGCGGCGGTCGAGGCGGTGGCAGTCGTCGTGGGTGAGGGATGATGTCGGGATCGAGTTGTGGTCGAGGGGACGTCGGGATGCAGAGGTGGCAAAGAGTGCAGCGGTTGCTGACGAATGTTGTCGCCAACAAATACTGCCTCGGCATCAGCCTGTGCCTGTGCCTGTGCCTGTGCCTGGGTGATTGGCGAGGGCGAGAAGCCGGGGCTCTGTTCGGAGGGCGACACCAGTCGAGTGGCCATCGAGATGGCAATGGGAGGACGATCCGTATTCCACAACAAGGCTGCGTGTGCGTTGTCTGTTGGGTCGACGGCAAACGAGCGTCAGGAGCCGACGACACATGGAGGAGCAAACAAGAAGGCAGGCAAAATAGAGCCAAGCACGAGGCCAAAAGAGATTTAAATGTCTAACCTTGCAAGAAGTGGGTGACGAGCGAGTCCATCAAAAAATAACTGTGGTCCATTGTTGATTTTGCCGCCGTCAGGATCGGGGGAACCTGATTACAGAGACAAAGTGGAGGAGTGGAGGTCACTCAGTGGTACCCGTTAGCGGTGTCTGGTAGGGGACTGGGCGCTGCTGTGAGGCCCCGGTACGGCGGCAAATGCGCAAAGGCCGATCCAGAGGCGAGAGAATCGAGGCTCTGATGAGACAGAGTTGTCCCAAAATGGCAGCGGGGGCAGCAAAACGAGGCAATGATCAATTAAGGCCGTACAGGATCTATCGAGGAGGAATCGGCCCAAGGCACTATTGCAGCGGGGAAGTGATGTGTTTAAATCGTAGAGGATGGAAGACGTATTTGGACAGCCAGTACCGGGTGGACAACGTGATCAGGCCATCGAGAGGGACCGAGTCGGTTGCTTGCTCCAAGGACATGCACTTCCGTACCACAAACAAACGGACTCACACAGTCAATCACACACCACGCACTAACTTACGTAGCACGCTATCCAATGTGCGTGTCTTTGCCACAACTGCGAGACAAACGGCGGCATCAAAATGCTCTGGAACCATTGGGGCATTTCTTTCTCGGTACTGCAGGGTGGGAGGAATTTCGCCCGGGGCGCAAAACAGCGTTTGCCTCTGCTTTTTCTAGCGGTATTTTCTTTTTCACCTCCCCTCTCTCCTCTTTCCAATTATGATAAGAATGGGGGTGCATCTACTCCGTACGAAAGTTCCCGTATACGTACCGTTCCTCATACTAGGAGATGTTGGGTTTAATTGTCCATCACAAAATGGTGTCCTTGCATAAGGCGCCGGAGTTTGATGCATCTCCCACAAGGACGTGTAACATAACTGACTTTTAGGAAAGCAGATTTAAATAAGCGGCCAAGTTCCAGAAAAAAAATTTTTTTACGAGGAATAAAACAAGTGATTCAATCAAGGGCGCATTTTGTTCATAGAATTTGTGTCAATGGCATTACTGAAATGCGTCGAATAGTGCTCAGCCCGCATTACCACCGCCTAAGCCTTGTCTCAACCTCGATGCGTTTACTCATGATCTGGAACGTTTGTCACTCGATTTTCAACTGCGTTACGCTACTGCACGTAACTTAGATGCATAACCAATAATAAATTGGTTCCAAACCATCGATGCTCAGTGCCCAAAATCGAAGTCTTGCATTTATTCGTTGAACGTGACACCAAGCATCAAAATGCATATCCAAGGAGTCAAATAGATCCAAGGGTGTTGGTCTGGGAGATCCGTTTCTATCCCCATGAGAACAAACTTGTAGACTAGACCATGACAGAATCAACACCCCGCCTGAACGGCGAGGCTCCCTATTGGCCGGCAGCCAGAAGACTTTCCCAGAATCTCATCGTCTCCACTTTTACCATGCCCTGGCTTCTTCCCCACTTGCCATCCGGACCCACCATGCAAAGCCGAGCCGTTATCCACATCCATGCCCACCTAGCAAAGCTAGAACGCGGTCCTAAGAAAAAAGGCAAACACCAAAAATCGTCATCACCTTCACACTACCTCACCCTTGCGATCCAGCATCTACCCCCCCATCTCCCGCCAGCGCAGCCGGCCCTGCTGGAGGCAACCACGTTTGTACTACTACTTCTTTCTTCGTGATGCCGTTGCGCACCCTCTAATTATGTTTTCCTCCGCCGCTGGTCATATCCAGCGAGGCTCGTCTGCCAGCTTCATCCGCATCGCCCGGCACCAAGCCTTCCGTCGCCATGCATGGCACGCTCATGTGCGATGGCTTGCTGCTGTCGCAGATACAACAAAAATAGCTCAGGGAAGCTCCCTCGCCAGTAAGCTATCATTGCTGTCCTGTCTTAGCTTAGTTACTTTCTGAAACTGACGCTCTCTTAGTCCCATCTGATGCTCGACACAATGAAATCGGTGTTCAACAACTCAGCTCTTATGTTTATAAACAAATCTTCCCCGATGGCAGTAAACCCCCGCCTCCCGAACTTGTCGAACTCTCCAAGGATCATCTTCGCCGTCACGACCTCCTTGGAAAAAATACAGATAAATCCGATCCTATCGCATTCAACCTCCCCCCTCTACAAGGCCGCACCCTCGATGAGCACTTCCAACGCCTCGGTATCGATTGCGCAGAGCCGTACCTTTCCACGGCCAAGCAATTCGCTCGTGCCAACCCTCCTCCTAAACCTCGAAAATGGGTGCGCCGCAGTGGATGGACTAAATATTACCCTGATGGTCGAACCGAGCAAGTGGATGCGCCGGACGAGACCATGCTGTGCTTTGATACAGAAGTCATGTGGAAGGAGAGTCCTTTTGCGGTCATGGCGTGCGCTTCAAGTCCTACTGCATGGTATGCGTGGCTCTCACCATGGCTGTTAGGTGAGACGACGAATACTCGAAATCTCATTCCCCTAGGCGACCCCACCAAGGAGCGTATTATTGTAGGGCACAATGTGGGATATGACAGGGCCAGGATATTGGAGGAGTACGATATCAAGCAGACCAAGAACGCCTTTATGGACACAATGTCGCTCCACGTGGCTGTCAACGGCATGTGCTCCCAACAACGGCCTACTTGGATGAAACACAAGAAGAACCGGGAACTCAGGGAACGAGTCGCCAGCGAAACCCCCGATCACCAACTTGCGCAGCTTCTCAGCAGCCAGAGCATGCATGATGAAGAGGAATTATGGGTTGAACGCAGCTCAGTCAACTCACTTCGGGACGTCGCCAAATTCCACCTCAACGTCTCCATCGACAAGGCCGTACGAGATGATTTTGGTGAGTTGGATAGAGATGGAATCTTGGCAAAACTCGATGAGCTCATGGACTACTGCGCTGCCGATGTTTCCGTCACCCATCGCATCTACCAAATCGTCTTCCCCAATTTTCTCGAGGTCTGCCCTCATCCCGTCAGCTTCGCTGCTCTCCGCCACCTCTCTTCCGTTATTTTGCCCATCAACAAGTCCTGGGATGCCTATATTACCAACGCTGAAGCGACCTATCAGCAGCTTTCGAGGCCGTCCAAGAACGACTTATCGGATTGACAGACAAAGCCCTGGAAATCAAGGGTGATTCAGAGAAGTGGCAAACTGACCCTTGGATGCAGCAACTCGATTGGTCAGGTCAGGAAATCAAAATGGTCAAGGGTAAGCGAAAGAACGACCCGCCGCGACCTGCAGCAAGGCAAAAGAAGCCCGGAATGCCCAAATGGTACAAGGATCTCTTTGCGAAGAATGACGCGCCCATCAGCATTACGGTGCGCACACGAATTGCCCCGCTGCTTCTGAAGCTTTGCTGGGATAGCCACCCGTTATTCTGGTCAGATAAGTATGGCTGGACGTTCCGAGTTCCAAGGACGGAAACAGCCAAGTATATTGGAAAGCAGATGGTTCAGTGTGTTTTTGACGAAACTGAGCCCTCTCTACGAGATGATCGAAACCATGCCTACTTCAAGCTACCGCACAAAGATGGTCCAACTGCGCGCTGCGTCAATCCCATGGCTAAAGGATATCTCCCATATTTCGAAAACGGTACCCTTTCTTCCGAGTATCCGTACGCCAAAGAGGCGCTGGAGATGAACGCCTCTTGCTCTTACTGGATCAGTGCTCGAGACAGAATCAAGTCTCAAATGGTTGTTTACGAGGAGGATCTTAAGCCTGCCAAGAGGAGGAGGAGTAAGGCGAGCACTGCCAACAGCAAGGGCTTCATCTTACCTCAAATCATTCCCATGGGAACCATCACTCGCCGAGCCGTAGAGAACACCTGGCTCACGGCCAGTAACGCAAAGGAGAACCGAGTCGGCTCCGAGCTCAAGGCAATGGTTAAGGCTCCCGAAGGATACAGTTTTGTTGGAGCCGATGTTGATTCAGAAGAACTTTGGATCGCAAGTTTGGTAGGCGATGCGACTTTCAAACTACACGGCGGAAACGCGGTTGGGTTTATGACACTGGAAGGGACAAAGGCTGCTGGGACGGATCTCCATTCCCGAACAGCTTCCATTCTAGGCATCACACGAAACGACGCCAAAGTTTTCAACTATGGGCGCATCTACGGTGCGGGGCTAAAGTTCGCCGCGACGTTGTTGCGGCAATTCAACCCCAACTTGTCGGAGAAGCAGACGACGGAGACAGCCTCCAAGTTGTACGCAAACACCAAGGGTACCAAGACAAACCGGAAGACGCTCTACAAGCGTCCTTTCTGGAGAGGAGGTACCGAATCTTTTGTCTTCAACAAGCTCGAAGAGTTTGCCGAACAGGAGCGGCCCAGGACACCAGTGCTAGGCGCCGGCATCACCGAGGCACTCATGGGACGATTCATTAGCAAGGGCGGCTACCTGACGTCACGCATCAACTGGGCAATTCAATCATCGGGAGTTGACTACTTGCACCTACTCATTGTCGCAATGGATTACCTCATCCGACGTTTCAGTCTCGATGCTCGATTGTCCATCACAGTGCACGACGAAATTCGATACCTGGTCAAGAATAAGGACAAGTACCGCACCGCCCTCGCTCTCCAGGTAGCCAATATCTGGACACGGGCCATGTTTGCTCAACAGGTGGGCATCAACGATCTTCCCCAGTCCTGTGCATACTTCTCTGCTGTGGATATCGATCACGTGCTACGCAAGGAAGTTGACATGGACTGCATCACGCCAAGCCACCCAACTTCAATTGCGCCTGGCGAGAGTCTGGATATTATGACATTGCTTGAGAAAGGCGATGAGGCCAAACTGGATGAGACGATTGTGCCTGACCCCAAGGTCGCTCCCAAATTAGACCACATCAAGTACATCCCCCGCGTGCCCGTCATGCAGGCCATTCAGGACACTGCAGGGGAGACACTGCCCTTTTTGAAGGCCCAGATCGTGAATGACGATCAGGAGCTGCGCGACATAATCAAGGATGTGCAGAAGACCAAGACTGCAGTCATGGGGAAGAAGGAGAGGACCCCGAGCAAGAAGTCGCTGCAGAATGTGCTTCCATACCGAGCGCACCCGCACTTGATGCCGATGGACGAGCCTATGTCAGTGTCGGAGGCCATTGGTATGAAGTACAAGAACGAATACAAGAGCGGAGAAAACCGATGGCAGTGGGCGCGAAACTCCGCAAAGGGCAATGCAAGAGCAAGTTCGAGGCTTTGAGTCTGAGCCTGCTCCATTTCGGTTTAGACGACCTTTGGACTTTGCACATTTCTTTTGTAACATCGCCGAGGCGATTGTACCATTTTTGGATAAGGGGATTTGCGCGTATGTACTTATCTATGTATGATTGCATCTGCATCGGGGTTTTGGGAAGGGGATTTATCCGGCGGTTCATGATACAGCATAGCTATGGTTGTCATTGTCATGAGGAAGGGGAAAAGAAGGACGCGGCTGGACCAAGGGCGACCAAGGTCCATGTTGTACAAGTATCAAAACTATCTATCTACCCAAGTAGCTGCATGTAGATGTAGCATAATGTATAACAAGACGTAATTCAAAGATGACGCACTCGAGTGAAGCTACAATGTTTAAGTTGTCATGAGACTGTTCGTTCCAAACAGCCGACGTGTGATGGGCCTAACACGGCAGGGAATCTTGATCGGCTAGAGTCAGAGACCAGGGCCACAGAGATCCGATTTGGGATGCATTGGTCTCCTTCCGCATAATGCCCAATCCCTGGTCTTAGGCTGGGGTTGGCTGCTTTGGCAAGGGGTACATCTAACGGTGTCACCTTATGTTGCAGGGTTCGTATCGTGAGATTGGTGATGTGTGGGACATTTATTGAATACCTGCGGTGCATGCCTACCAAAATTTACTTGCTTGCCTTGGTTAGGCGCTTGTCGCACCTACCTACCTAGGTAGGTAGGGTAGGTTGGTAAGTTACCTTCCCTGACTCGGCACACAGCCTCATTGGGGTGCTCAGTAGCGGCTCTTTTAGTGGCATATTTTTAGTGGGCATCGGCGAGGAGCTCTCAGCTGGGGGAGCTTTTTGGGGCGGAAAACAAGCTCACCGTGCAGGCCTGATGACGAAACGGGGCGCCTCTGCCTTCCAGGACGAGCAGGTTGGGTGGGGTGGTAGCTTCCGTCGCTCTCTCCCTCTCGCCCACTCACCCTCTCTCTGCGCTGTCATCCTCCAACATCCGACATTCCGAGCTTCATTCATTCTTGACATCGGTGATCTTGACTGACGTTGCTCGGGTCTGTTTTAGTCTTGATTCTCGCTCCCCCTCCTTCGCTTTTGCCGCCGTCCTCTCGCTTACAAGCTTCACCGTCACTGCGTGCTTCCCCCGCCTAACCACGACACCATTCATCGGCCCCTCCATTCATCATACCCCAGCAAGCCGAGCCTCATCACGCAGCAAATACGTCCCTTCAACCAAGATCACATATCAGATCATAGAGACGACGCAGACTGGCGCAGACAGGTGCAAGAGGATAGATCCCCCCACGACGCAACCATGGCCTCAGTCAACGAAGTCATCAAGCGACTGCAAGAGTCCCGCCCCCCGCGACCGACACTTTTGCCTACCTCACCATCGTCGAAAAGTCTCTGACCCCCGAAATCCTCCCCGCTCTCGAAGAGATCCTCGAAGATGCCGACCTGACCAAGGATATCGGCTGGGACCTTGTCGAGATGCTCATCTCCGTCCCCGGCAGCGAGTCCTGCCTCGAGACCATCGCCCGTCTCGGTAACCCTCGTGAAGTCATCCTCAAGGTCCTCGAGGTTCTCGACTCCAACTCCGAGTCATCAGAGGCCGGCGACTCCCAAGCCAGCAAAAAATTCATTACTCTCGTGGGCATGCTCACCGTCTTGCACCGCCGCCTGCAGGTCAAGGCTCCTTCGCGCTTCCTCCACTCCTCGCTGCAGACCGTCTACAAGGCCTACGATCCCATAGTGCCGAGACCACAGCAGTCATAATCGATTTCGTGAGGTCTCTCTCTGGGCGGAAGCGTCCCCCATTGCCCTCTCGTCAATCCAGCACCAAGCTGGACACACCTTTCCAAGAGAGTGACCCTTCCAAGAGCGCCCCGGACCCTGAGGCGGCCGGCCAGACAGACCCAGGAGAGCCAGAGCTAGTTACTCGACTTCTGCAGTCTTTTATCACTAGCATATTGGAAGCCTATGTGAACTCCAACAATATGGAGTGGGCGTCAAGACTGCTGGAATATTGCAGTCCGGAGAAGATCGTGCCTGGTCGGCCGACGATGCTCCAGGCTTTCAAGCAAGTTCCAGATCTACAGGCTATGGACGCCTTAGTTGGACAGCTAGTAGTAAGCTGATTTCACTTCAATTTTTGTCCTGACCGTCAATTCATTAACGGATCCCCTTTAGGCCGTGGCTAGTGATCTTGGTCTGTCAAAATTATCGTCCGACGAAGTCAAGCAAATTCTAGAGGCTCCCGTTTCCAGCAATCCCCTCTCTGCCGAACCTGATTCTGAGGATCCTGAGGCCACGAAGTTGTCAACCGGCGGGTTTCTCTGTTTCACAGCGTACCGAATGTTCGCATCCGACATTTTTGACGCCAACTACAACCTCCCCGACCTGCACATCTTTCCCGATCACCACTTGTTATTCAAGCGCTTTCTAGAGGATGATCCCCAATCCAAGATTGTGGGCAACCCAGGCACTGTCGAAGCTCTCATTGTCATGGCCTTGTGGTTGAACGATCAGAAGCGGTTGGTCGGTAGCTCTGGAGCTAATGCCGAAAAGCAGGTGAACTTCATGTCGTATCACCACCTTCTAACCCTCGTTTCTGTTTTCCACCCCACTCTCCGTATTCGCAATGTAGCCACCACTCTTGCAGGCCTCATTCTGCATTCAGATCCCGAGGAAGATGACCGACTTGCCATTCTCGAAGATCTTCTTGAGAACTGCATGTTCTCGTCTCTGCAGGCTTGTGCAGTAACATGGTTGCGGGAGGAAATGATTACAACCCGCAAGACTGGTTCTAAAGGACGGTTCTCGAGTCCCGATTGCCTAGACACCATGCAGTACACTCTCTTCCAGGACCTCGTGCATCTGAGCGAGATGGATACTGTTGGTCTCTGGGAATATTGGGTGCAAAACTCTCCATTCCACCTCCAAGTAGCAAATTTTGCCCTTTTCCTCTTTGGTGGGAAGGACTATCGGGACCTAGCTCCAGCGGGCATGGCAGCAGCTATCGAGCACCGATATGTTGGACCCTTGGTGGCAGCGGCCAAAAAGCTTAAGACTGCCGTTGAAAATAAGGAGATGGACGGCGAAGGTCTGGAGGACCAGGTGTTGATGCAACTGGACATTCTCACAGATACTCTGGGGCGTGTGCCCCTTCAGTAAATCTGGCTAACGATACAGCATGGGTCCGGGACGGAATGGTATGGGATGGTGGGACGGGATGGACGGTGTTGGTTTGGAGTAACGAAAACCGGAAACGGGGCGGCTTCATTTGATATGGGTCTCGTCATGAACTCGAGTATACGACGCTGTATGAAACATATCTGACGAAATGTATATGGGAATTGTATTGGAACAAGACAGCAAATAAATGCGCAGGCGCTTCAAGTGCAACCAGCTTGGTTGGGACATTGAGAATCGGGCTCGGGTCCGGATGTGATATAGGGTAATTAGGGACACACTCCAAGTGTCGTAATAATGGAGAGTGGTAAGGCATCAAGTAATCAAGTAGTGCTTGGTTTTCTTCTAATTTTAACCCGGTTTCCATTTAAAAATGCCTTTGCTCGGTTTATTATTGGTGGTTGAGAATATAATGCAAAAGATGACCGCTGTTGCTTCGACTAAGATTGTTAACATTCTGTGCACCCTGCGACCACCTTATTACGCACTAGAAATCGACGGCGAGGCAGACCCGGCACCTTCAGAATGGATCCTAAAAAAACCATGAAGCTTTGAATTGTTCTTTTTATACTTTTCATAACGCACAATGCATAACAGGCTCGACCACTGCTAATTATAAATAGCACGGTTTCCATGGGCGAGGGCACATAGTAGGACAGGGCCGCACCGATCATCCCAAAATGGACTTATACCAAGAAACGCTCACCATCATCTCACGAGCCAATTCGTTCGTTGAAGAAAATGTTGACGTGACCATGTGACACATGCCGCAAAGTACTGAAGTTAGACAAGATATTGGTGTTGATGTTCTGGAATCAAGCTGTTGCCGTCTTGCCCCAATCAGGCAAGGACACAAGGACACAAGCGGGTAGTGCAGAGGTGGTGATGTCATTCAACCGAGTGCGTATTGGCAACACGGGTCTGGGCACAGGATCAGAAAAGGGGCGAGACATGGCTTGATAGCTCACCTTTCTTTTTCTTCATTCTTTTCTTACGATGTGAGACTAAGCGTTCTTGGTATTAGCCTTCGGCGAACAAGGACACCTTGTGTAATAATTTGAGCAAGCTGTGGCTCGTCTACGGCGGGGGATCACGGAAGCAAAGGGCGAGGGACGCGTAGCAGCATGACATAGCAACTGAGAGACGACAATGGTGAAGATGTGCCACCAGGTGTCGGGATCGAAGCAAGGGAGACCGAATTGGGCGGCGATCGAGAGACGAAGCTCGTTACGGCCTCGGACGGTTAGATCGTGTACCCAACTACATTCCGCTAACCGTCAGCTCCCCCGAGAGCACCGAGATTACAAAGGGCAAAGAGGACACGCAAAAAGTACGCCGGCATCCACTTGTCACAACGATGAGTTTGCGACCGGAGGTCCATAAACGCCTCAATCGCCATCCCTCGCTATCTCGACCCTCGGCTGCGCGGGCTGGTACTTCGTACCTGAATAAGGCGATATGGGAGGGTTGCAGTTGGGATAAAGCCTTGAATGAGGGTGCTAATCCGAACCCTTTGGAGCAGGACTTAGATGATGGAGGTCTCGAAGACTGCTAGGATAAGCACTGATAGTTAAGTGTCAGCAACGAAAACTACTAGATAAGCGGAAAGGTGAAGAAGGATGGACGACTACGCATCACGGTCAACGAAACGGCCAACATCGGGTACCTAGCCAAGGCCCTCGGGGCGACAATGAAAAAGGTCGGTTCGGCGAAGGACGACAAGAAGGTTCCAGAGCTCGGATTAACGGACAGCGAAGCGATGGCATCAAGAATGGCTATATCCAACATCGACCCGCATCCCAAGTTGAATATCATCATCATGGTGATTGGCTCTCGAGGCGATGCCCAGCCATTCCTCAACATCGGCAAGGTCCTGAAAGAGGAATAGGGACACCGCGTACAAATCGCCACTCTCCCCGCGTTCAGGGACTTTGTGGAAAAGGACTCTGGGCTCGAGTTCTTCTCCGTCGGGGGCGATCCAGCGGAGTTCATGGCATTCATGGTCAAGAACCCCGAGCTGATCCCAACAATCGACTCGGTCAAGGCTGGCGACATTGGCCGCCGGCGAGCAGCCATGGCAGAAGTGTTTGACGGCTTCTGGCGGGCATGTATAAATGCGACCGACGACGAGAAGGGCAGCCAGAACCTGAAGATGATGGGTGTGAAGGACCCCTTCGTGGCAGACGCCATCATCGCAAACCTACCTAGTTTTGCCCACATCTATTGTGCTGAAGCGTTGGGAACTTGCACTTGATGTTCACGTATTCGTACACGCCAACTCAAGCGTTCCCGGACTCTCTGACCAGTATAAAGAAGTTCAATGTCGATCCTGGATACACAAATTTCATCTCGTACCCACTCGTGGAGATGATGGTTTGGCAAGGCCTTGGTGATTTGATTGATGAATTCCGTGTGAAGACGCTGTGCTTGGATCCCATATCCACTCTATGGGCACCAGGTGCGACATACCGACTGCTCGTTCCCTTTATGCATGTGGTCTCCGGAACTGGTGCCGAAGCCCGAAGATTGGGGCAATGAGATTGACATATCAGGGTTCGTCTTCCTTGACACCGCATCCTCATTCGAGCCACCAAGCAACTCGAAGTCTTTCTAGATGCTGGTGAAGACTCAATATACATCGGGTTTGGATCTATTGTTATCGATGACCCAAACCGACTTACTAAGATGATCTTCAAGGCCGTCAAGATGGCAGGGGTTCGAGCTTTGGTCTCGAAGGGTTGAGGGGTTAGATTGCTTGAAAACGCACCTCACGATTGGTTGTTTCCATGTGTTAGAGCATGCGTCATCCATGGGGTGCTGGAACGACTGCTATTGCACTCAAATGAGGGAGGCCAACAATGATTGTCCCCTTCTTTGGCGATCAACACTTCTGGGGAAATATGGTTGGCGGTGTGGGAGTCGGCCTAGATCCAGTTCTATACAAGGATTTGGATGCTGAGAAGCCGAAGCCGGCAGAGGGGATAGAATACTGTCTCACCGATGAGTCCCAAAAGGTCGCCGAGAAGATGGCCCGGGCAATCGAAAACGATGGAGATGAAGCAGCTAACGCAGCCAACCATCTTCACAGTCATTTACGACAGGGAGCCAAACACGCTGAAGTGTTCCATCCTCAATGACCAAGCGGCTGTTTGGAAGCCAATAAAGGGTTCTCACGTCAGATTGAGCCCACTAGCCGCAGATATTCTCGTAAGCAACGGGCCCCCAACTGGAAACGCCCCAGACTCATTAGACATGTTGAGTGGAATGACTTTGAGGGCCTTGGAGATATCAGTTACTGGGGTAGCGGGATTGATTGCGAAGACTGTTGGCGATGCCCTCAGTGGAGTTGTTGGCGTCCTGTATCGTCTCTTGAAGAGGTCTCGTCACTGAAGCAAGGGGCCAAGGACACCAAGCAAAACATTCAAGCCAAAGGTACCAGGGTCTGGGGATTCTACACAGAGTATGTCGGAGTATTCACAGCAGATTGGCGATTCTGCTTTGACTATCACATCGACATCTGCTGGCAGAGGGTCCGACCGATACATCCATGAGGTGACGCGCGGTGTTGAAAAGACTGCCACTGCCATCGCAAAAGCCCGGTTGATCTCTCCTTGGCGTTAGCGCAAGGATTTCACAATGCTCCGCGACTCTATGGAGATGACACAGTGCGTCGGCCACCACGGGTGACGGGATTTTGCTTTGGCCTGCATGTAGCACGCTTAGAGCTCATATATGGTGTCTACGATGGATTCACTAGCGTGATTCTTCTGTCGGTTCGGGGGCCAAAGAGAACGGCGTGATCGGCTTCCTTAAAGGGGTAGGAATGGGCTTGACTGGTCTCATCCTCAAGAATCTGGCGGCAATAGTAGGCCTTGTTGGGTACACACTGCAAGGCGTGGTCAAACAAGCTGAGCGACACAAGAGACCAGCTCGGTTCATCCGTCGAGCTCGGATTGTGCAGGGCTAGCGGGAGGTCAGGGCTCTTTCTGACTAACAACGCAAGGAGCTCGCCAAGCAGATCACGGAGGGCTGGCTTGTCATGAAGGGGTTATGCGACATGATCGCAGATGTTGAACGCCAAAAAGGGCTTGCCGGACAGCTCGACCGAGTGTTGCTTGATATCGATGTCTTATTTGACAGCGTGGGCAGATCAAGAGAAGCACTAGAGGTGTTAAAGAGAGGCGAAGACCGGGAAAGCATTTCGCATCCTGGAGCTGAGGGGCGGACACCTGGACGAGCGAAGAACGATTGCAAAAGGAGCCAATCAACCTAGGGGTCACAGTAAACTTTTCCGAACGAAGTCGGGAGGATGTGACATAGGCTTCCTCGCAAGAGTCACAAGGAGCAGATTCAAAGACGCAGAATGATGAATTCGAGTGAGGATGCGTTGGTAATCCACATGGGGGAAAGACAGTCGGTACCTAGACGTTAGATAATTCTGTCGCAGTTATAAGCCGTGGCATTTGGAGCCATTGTCTTTCTGAGAGGGCGAATTATGGAGATGACCAGGATTTTCTGTCATATGTGTACTAGATGGTAGCTATTGTGAGTTTGGACAAATTCTCTTGCACGCGGTGGAAGCTGGGTGATTCTTACGTGCGGCTGGCGATGGATCAATCGATGCCTGACAATCCGTTCTTTTTTTGAAACCCTGTTCTATGTAACTTCTGATGATTCATGTACAACCTGCGCCGTTTTGGTAATGCTTCGATCCGTTCAATAAAAATATAATTTCGGACTGGTTTGTCCGAGTTGTTGACTTCACCGTCGACGATCCCGATCGTAATCGCGGTGTCGGTCTCGATGTCGGTCATAATCCCTATCCCTGTCGCGATGGCGGTCGCGGTGCCCATGCCTTTCTCTCTCTCTCTCTCTCTCTCGCTCTCGCTTATAGCTATCTTCGTGCCGACGGCTTTCCTTGCGTTTGTCCTCTTCGCGACGGTAATCGTTTAGGCGTGGTCGGCGCGGTTTGCCGCCTTGGTTCCATGCACCGAGATCCTCATCTTCCTTCAGCTCTTTGGCACCGAGGCCAAGGCGGTTGGGGCGTCGTTTGACCTCCTTTACCTTCGCTCCACGTGGCTTGCCATCCCAACCCATGCCACGGAGGAGAGCAGCGCCAAATTCTTCGACGGGCATGGCTTCGTAGTCCTCGAGAGTCGATGCCTCGCCGGCTTTCTGAACATCACGTTTGAATGCATCTTCCTCAGTTGGGTGGATGATCCTCTCATCTTCGATCTTGTTCCCCAATAGCGCATCCATTGCTTCGTCATCGGCTGTTCGTTGAGGTGGAGGGTTTTGGTCGGGGGTCTCATTAGGGCCGGCGTCCTCAGTTGGCTGGCTCTCCTCCTGGGTGTCTTCCGCAGGCTTTTGTTTGATGGTCAGACCCCATTTGAGCCCCTTATCTTGGTCCGCTGGCTCTGTTTCAACAGAGGTGCCGCTTTGCTGTGCCCTTGCTTCCTCCGGGAGAAGATTTTTGCCTTTCCTCTGCGCCTTCACATCGGACTTCCAATCGCGATTCGGTTGCCGGGCGATGACGTACTCTTTTTTCTCTGTCTGGGGATTTTTCTTTTTCCGTTCGGTCTCTGCTCCGCCTGCGCCAAACCCAGTGATCTTCTCGTGGCGACCGCGGCCTTCGTCCTCGTCGGGTTCTGAATCGGACCCAGCTCCCCAAGCGTTTGATCGTGGTCTCTTGCCGAGTGTCGAGGGTGGATTCGGGCGAGAAGTTTTTTTCGAGTTGCCGTTTGAAGAAGACGCACCAAACTTTATGGCGATCCGGGGCGCGGAGCCCTTGTTCTGATCGGACATGGTGCAGCGACGTGCGTATCTGCTTTCGCAGCTGTGAGGTTGGAGTGGTGTATGAAGTCTGAGGCCGAAAGCCAGGCGGACAATACGTCAGTTGCGTCCCTAGACCCTAGGCAGAATTCTGATGGGGCATGTGGCTGGAACGTGGCTATTGTAGATTATGTGGCTGGTGATCAAGGCATCTGAGTGGATCAAGCTGCAATCCCCAACTCATGAAAGTCGCCTCAGAGGCTCAAACCGAGTTGGCAACCTGTGCGGGGGATGGGTCGGTGGCTAAATTTTGACGAAGGGAGGGCGGCCCTGCGTATGCGAGGCAAAATCCAAAGTGGGAGTGTGAGGCATGCAAAAGTTTCTTCCCTTTTACACTTTCAAAACTGCGTCGTAATGTTCGGCCTCTGCCTGATGCACAATGGGACGTACTTTCAGATTTACATGCAGGCAACAAGTATTGGTGTTCGTAGCGCCGAATACGCGCAGGTCTCTGATGAGCAAGACTAAGATTCGGTGCACATGATTGAACGCTGAATGCGGTTTGGGGGAGAACGTTGGTAGATGGGTCACCAAAATTGAGCCCTTGCTCGAGAGGAAAAAAAAATAGAGTGCAAACATGCATCGTGCGGTCACCACTTCACGCACGGGGTGACACACTGTGCTATTGCGCGTGCATCCCCGTGCATGCTACCCCCTTGCCCCCCCCAGCCGGTGCGCCCGCTAAGGCCACACTAGCTCACTTAGCGGTATGCTCAGGCTGAAATCTGTTAGCAGGGTCTGCCCAATAGTCTCAAATCAGGACACAGTGCGGAGTCCACATACCCCCCCTTTAGTCGCTGATAACAAATTTCCCGCTCTGGTCTCAATCCGAGGATCCCACTCCCACATTCTTTCATCCCCTGCCTTTTTTTTGCCTGTCGTTCGGCCCGGCCGCCGTGCCTACTAAATTGCCACCTACCGCCTGCCGATCCAAAGCAAGAGCCAAAGCGTCTAACGCACAGGCACTCCCCACCACCCACTTTCACTGGGGCACGCTTCCTTCTCGCTTTCGCTCCTGCCTGCTCTGCTCTGTTCTACTCTGTCTGCTCTGCCCTGCTTTTGCCAGCACCCAGCATCAGCACCCGCAACCAGAACCCCCTTCCCCCGGCGCCCCTACTAAACTCCACTACGACCAGCGCCTGGAAACCCCCCAAACCACCAACCACCACCGCACCACCCCCCGAGATCAAAATTTTGACGCCTGTTCACGACCTCGCCATCAACCACATCGCCCAAAATCAATCAACACCGACGTCTTCCATCGCCTTGAACGCGTGCATTCATCTCGGAAGGCCTCGCTTCATCCCCTGCCACGTCCGTTTGCCCAAAAACGGATGTCGCGACCGCCGATGCTATGACTGAGGTCGGGGCTGCCGACTTATCGAGGCTGCTTCAGTCAAAGCGCAATGAATGCAGGTGAGTCGCGTCCCATTTGAAAGAGCTGATTTTTCCGATTCCAGCGATATAATTTTCGGCATGCTGATGGCCCTCAGTTCAATCGTGACGTCGCGGAAGCGCAAGCTGCGTGAGCTCTTCGCTGTCGCGACACAGGTGGAGAGCCTCCCGCACCCCGTCCTCACGAATCCCGACGCGCCCACCACAACACCAGCCGAATGGTCATTCCTCCAAGCCAATGACATCTTCCAGTATGTCCCCCCAATTGAATCGGCCAGTTGCCACTTTGGCCTCGGCGCGAATGCCGTCGTAGTTGCATGCGACGACCTCTAACACTATTGCAGAGGCAAGATCCTCAACGAATCCAACATTCCTCAACGGCCTACCCTCTCTCTCGACACCCTCAAGAAGTCTCTGGTCAAATCCGTTTTTGATGTTTCGGAGCCACTGCCGTGCCCTGCATTGGAAGAGGAAAAGAAGACAAAGGAAGCTGCAACGAAGGCTCAAGATGGAACAAAGCCAAACGGAGCCCTTCAACCCACGAAACCGAACACCATCAACCCTCCTCAATTACCTGCAACACCCAAAACCCCTTCGCCATCAATACTCCGTCCTAATGGCCCGAATGCGCCTACGCAACCTGCCGCAGTTGTGCCATCGACAACGAACGGGCTTGTGAAACCAGTTGCCACACCCAATTCCGCAGCACCAGTCCCAACACCACCCGTCAAACAGCAACCTCCAATTCCTACACCTGTCGTCCCTGCGGCTGGGCGCATTCCCCCACGACAGACACCAGTCGCCTTACCACCTGGACCCAAGGTTCCGAAACCAACAGTTGCGAAGGTCGAAGCTCTGGGTGAGATCAAACCAATACCTGAAGCAAGCGCTCCTGGTGTTGGATTATCAAGTTCCCTGTCGATTAAACCACCTACAGAAGTTTCCCGCCCACCCGACGCTTTGTCTTCACCAGGTTCAACCGCACAGAGTGCAACAACACCCGCCGTTCACGACGTATCAGCCGACACCAGTCCGGAGAATGAGGGACCCCAATATCCAGAGCCAGTTGAGCAGAAGCTTGAACAAAATGTGGAATCCAAGAAGCCAGAGACGCCGGCGGCAGTGGAAGAGCCTTCTCATGAGGATTTGAAGACCCGAGCCATGTATGCACCTCCGGATTCTGCCGAAGCACAACTTCTTCAAGAGTCAATTAGGTCCACAGAGGCCGTGGAAGGTCCTAAGCCCGAGCTGAAGACTGGTCCAACTGCCGCCCAGGAGGGAACTAACAAGGTGTTGCCGGCTGATACTCCCACTATTACTAAACCCAGCACTGGTTCAGAGACGAAGGTTGATAAACCGACGGCAAGTGACGAATCCCAATCCAAGCAGGATGTCGAGAACGTAGAAGCTACGGCAAAGGAGATCCCGGATAGCCAGGAAGAAATCCCAGATCAAATGGATATTGACGGCCCAGAGCCCGACGACCAGCACACCCAAACACCATCACCGGCTAAGAAAAAAACCCTAACCATTGAAACGCCATCGACTCCAATACCAGTGGAGGCTCCCCCGAAGGAACCCTCACAAGTGTCCGAGCGAGCAGTTACCAGGGTATCGTCCGGAGCAATGCGACTGAAGTCCGTCAGCGAAATTGTCGGTGTTACACCTCGACCTACTCCAACTCTCGAGCGAACTGCGACTACCAAGAGCTTTGACAACCAACTCACACCTGTTACATCTACCCCTCAATCCCCCAGTATCCGGCATCGAAACTTTTCTGCTCATCGCCGGGAGAGATCAAAGAGCCAGGCTTCTACTGTTGTATTTGGAAAACAGCCCAAGCGGGTTGATGAGAAGACAATGGTTGCAAGTCAGCGAGATACAATCCAACCTACTGATGATTATTACACCCCCCTATTCGTTCAGGGTTTCGCAGGAAGTTCGTCCTGGATGCAGCCCATCGAGAAAATTCTCTTTACTGCGAACAAGACTGTGGCAACTCCTGATGCCAACCTCGCAATCCAAGACCACCAGGCCTGTAAGGTTCTGCGACGAGTCTACCATCTTCAGCAACATGACAAGTGGTCTCTGCGACAGCCGAAGCGCTGTCCTGAACCAACTCGACCACCAACCCAGTGGGATGTGATGTTGCAAGAGATGAAGTGGATGCGAACCGATTTCCGTGAGGAACGAAAATGGAAACGGGCTGTGGCTAAGAACCTTGCGTATGCTTGCGCAGAATGGCATGAGGCCACACCTGAGGAGCGCAAGGCACTTCAAGTGCCTGCGGTGATCCCTACGAAATCCTATTGCGCTGGCGATGTATCCATGGGTGATGCTGATACAGATGTTGTCGAGAACCAACCAACACCTGATCTGGTTTCATCGGGCGATGTCGACTCGCCTGATATTGTAGATGAGCTCACTGATGATTTGGTGGAGACAGTTGCACCCTCTGCTATTTTCGCACTCCAGGATGAAGATGTCGTCTTTGGACTGCGAAGAACACCTGCAGCTGATCAATTATTGGAGGAGCTACCTCTATATGGATCGCCTCTCAAGGTTCCCAAATTTGACCTTACAGGCCCAGAATGGGACCCAGACGCTCATTGGCGACGTCCAGCTCTTCCCCTCAGCCGGTATGTTGAGGGTCAGATGAAGTTGGTATCTGATGGTCCTCCTAGAAAACGTAGTCGCTATGACTACCAGAACGAGGACTCGGAGGATGAAAATGAAATTGTGTTTGCCGGCCAGAAATCGACAAACATGAAGCTTGCTGCTCAGACCAACGAGGTCGCCCTCTTTAACCCTGAGATGAAGCACATCCGTGATCGATTGCACGCCGGTCATCAGTTCCGACCACCGTCGGAGCACCCCATGCCTACTCAGAGCTTCTATGAATGCCGGAGCTCTTCTCAATGGACCTTGGCGGAGGATGATGAGCTGCGATGCCTCGTGCGAGAACATTCATATAACTGGTCTTTGATTTCAAGCCTGCTATCCACCAAATCGCTCTTCGCATCTGGAGCCGAGCGCCGTACGCCGTGGGAATGCTTTGAGAGATGGATCAACCTCGAAGGGCTCCCGGCAGACATGCAGAAGACCCAGTACTTTAAAGCTTACAACAGTCGAATTGAAGCGGCACAGCGTGTCATCATGCAGCAGAACCAGCTCGCAGCCCAGGCACAGCAGGCCAATTCCGCCGGTGGCGGCGCCGTTACCCCTGTTCGACGACGCCCATCCACGCCGGTAAGGGTAGAGAGGCGACGCAACCAGAAACATCTCACCCTTATCGACGCTATGAGGAAGTTGGCCAAGAAGCGGGAGACAACCATTCAGAAGCAGCAGCACACAGCATCTCAGAATGCTGCAAACAAGAAGACTAACGACCCAGTCTCGAGAGGCCCGAACAAGACGCCGCGGGATTATAGCTTGTTGCGATGGGAACGCGATCAAGCTCTGGCAGAAAAGATGGCGCAGTATGCGCAGAGGCAGGAAGCTCAGCGACGAGTGAGTACCCAGACAACCAAGCAGGACCCAAAGCAAGGAAATCTAACCTCGTCCACCCAGGCTGCCCTGCAAGCCAGAGCTCAGACTCAAGCCGCGCAAATGGCTGGAAGCCAAGCAGCCGTACAGGCTGGTCAAGCCAACGTCCAAGTCCAGGCCGCCGCTGCCGCTGCTGCTGCCGCCGCCGCCAACGGTATGAATGTGTGTTGCTCGCGTCAACGTTCCGAACCAACTCGCCGCTGCCGCCGCCGCCGCAGGCCAAGCCCGCCCTCGCATGCCGATGCAGTCTCCGGCTAACGGCATGGGAGGTGTTCCATCTCATATGACGGGTGGACTCGTGCCCCTACCCCGATGACGGGAGTGCAGCAGGCTCAGATGCAAGCCCAGATACAAGCTGCCATGCAGGGACAGCACAACCGCATGCCCATGCCCAACCCCCAACCTGATGTCAACCTAATGATGCGTGCCCAGCGCATCTCGGAGCAGCAGAGGGCCGCTGTTCAGATGCAACAGGCTCAGCAGGGCCCCGGAACCCCTGCTCAAGCAGCAACTACGCAGGCAAGCCCGCCTCCGCCCAACATGCGAGCCACGGTCAATGGTGTCGGTGCCGTTACTGGCGTCAACGGCATGGCCCAACAGAACTTCATCAACAACGCACAAGCCATGATGGCCACGTTTAACGCAAACAACAACAACCACTCCACTCCCCAGGCCAATGGCCTCCACATGCCGACTGGCGCTGCCGGTTCCCCGGCACCTCGTCCTCAGCCTCAGCTCCCGGCCAGCATTGCCAACCAACTTAACCAGCTCGAGGCCCAGTTCCGTGCAAAAAACCCGAACCTTACCCCTGAACAAGCCCGACAGCTTGCCACGGAGCACCTTACTCGTGCTATGATGGCCCAGCGTCAGTCTGCAATGAACGCGGCGGCCGGTGCCAACGGTCAGCCCGGCCTTGCCGGCAGCATTGCTGCAACGACGAGCCCTCACCAGTACGCCGCTCTGCTACGCCAGCAACAGCAAGCTCAAGCCAGCCAAGCTGCTGGAAACCCTGCACAACAACAGGCTCAGCAGCAAGCCCAGCAGCAAGCCCAGCAACAAGCTCAGCAACAGGCCCAGCAGCAGGCTCAGCAACAGGCTCAGCAGCAAGCTCAGCAACAGGCTCAGCAGCAAGCCCAGCAACACCAACGACAAGCTAGCGGGAGTGCTACGCCATCAGTTGGCAAATAGAGAAAGCTATTGGGTAACTTAACGTGTCAAGAGGCCGGGTCTTTGAGTTTTGAAAGCTTTTGGGAATCGTTATGCAGCACACGCGATCGAGGATGGGTCTTGTTTGGTTTGCAGGATGCTATGGATTGGGACGGCTGTTGGAACAAAACCTGTACATACATATTAATGTTGTCGAGGCTAGCGTACATATATACTCGACTTTGAAGCATTGCCCAAAAGCGGCACTTCAGACTACAATCCCCCACAACCTTCCATGATGACCAGTGTTTCCCGTTGATGTGATGCTTTGTCTTCCCTCGACAGCATTGGTGGAGAAGCCAACACACTCAACCCCCTCAGTAGTTCCGAATGATTTACTTAGTTGATCATGTGATGTGAATATACGTAGATTCTGATGTTCACTAATTTGCATCATCCATCTATCATGACACTTAGATTCTATAAAAGAAACCCCCCAAACGCCAGTCATGCGACAAAATAGTACAATCCGATCCTCCGTTACGGCAAAGAAAAGCCATCCACACACACTGCTTGCCTCTTTCAACTCGATCCACCGTTTCCATTGCCACCACCTGGGCGAGGCCCATCACTGTGGAGCAGTAGCTTGGGCTTGATAAAGTCCTCGTCCAACTGGTGGAAGACACTGGCAGGATCTTCGGCAGCCCACAGCTGCCTAATCGCGCCAGTAGCGGTGATGGGCTGCTGGGAGGGCTCGGGGCCGGGTGAGGTGAACATGGGGTTGGTTTGTGGTGACGGAACGGTGCTGGAGCGAGGAAGAGGTGAGCGACGCGCCGGGGGCGGCAGATCGGACGTGTCGATATCGCTACCAATGTCTGATTCGTCATTGCCGCGCAGAAAATCGGAACGCTCGTCATCGGGGTGGCCCCTGGAATTCTTGCGGCTCTTGCTCTGAGCACGAGTACCGCCAGTGTGCGGCGACGAGGCGCCCGAGACGTAGCTGGCCCCCCGGCCAGCGGCTTCGAGGCTGTTCATGGGCACGCTGCCGTTTCTGCGCGGGTTGTATCCGATGCCCGTCCCTGAGCGCTTCATCTGGAAGCCACCACCAAAAGATTCAATGTCAAACTCATCATCACTGTCAATCTCTTCAACGACGCCAGTGCGAATACCCAGGATCTCGAGCATTCGGGCGGTGGTGCCACCGAAGATGATGACCGTCAGCACAACCACAACCAGGACAGTAGCCCGAAGTGCATAAGAGTTCTCTCCTGTCAGGAGCGCTGCCAGCGCCACGCCGACAGCTCCACGGAGCCCTGCCCAATAGAGCATGGCCTGGTAGTTGTAGGGCAACTCATCACCGACCTCGACTCCTCGCCTGCTAGCCCGCCATCGGATGAACCAGTTGATGGCCCGGGACAGGGGGAACACGGCGACCCATCGGGCAGCGCACACAGCCAGGATGGTGACGATGATCAAGGGTGGCTGGAACTGCAGAGCGTTATCCGTAAACAGGGCCAAACCGAGGTAAATGAAGATGAAATTTTCCGACAACTGAGCCAGAATTTGGAAGATGAACTTGGTTGTGAGCTGTGTTCGTCGCGACATGTTGAAGTAGGCATAATGCTTGAGGGTGATACCGCAGAAAAGCAATGACACGATACCTGTGTATTTGTCAGGACTCTGAAAGGCGCGTTCGTCTTGAATATCAAGGAGAGAAGGGAGGCATACCAGACATGTGAAGACCATGCGAGAAGAAATACGTGGCATAGGCAATCAAAACAATCAAGCAGCTCTCGATCTTGGGGAAACGTCGAAGATATGTGAACTTTAGGAGCAAAGCCGTGGCCACGCCCACCAAGAAGCCGATAAGCATGCTACAGAAGAAGACGAGCAAGAAGATGCCGGTACCCTCGAAGAAGCTGATGAGACCATAACCGCTGGTCTCGCCCTTGTTGTACTTCTGGGCCGTCTCGAAAATGACAATGGCAATAGCATCATTGAGAATAGATTCGCCAAAAATGATAGTGTACAGCTTCGGGTCCACCTTGTAAGTGTTGAAAATGGCCAGAATGGTGACTGGGTCGGTAGCAGACAAGGTTGCGCCAACGGAAATAGCATCGATAAAAGTTATGTCCAGGAATCCGGGCATGTGCTTAAAAATCCAGAGAATCAAACCGATGACGACAGCGGACAGGAAAGTACCGGCAAATGCGAAAGTTAGGATGGTGCCTATATTTCGGAAGAAGTTTGCCTGATGCAGTTCGTAGCCGGAGGACAGGATGATGGGCGGTAGCAGGAGATTGAAGAAGATCTGGTAATCGAAGGTGATGAGGTTTCGAATCGAGTCGCCGGATGATATGAGAAGAACCAGGCCAACAATCATTCCTACAAGGAGACAAGATAGTGAGCATGCGAAGTGAATATTGGGGCGCAGAAAGTTGGAGAGCGGCCTTACCAGCAAAGATGGAGAGGGCGGTTTCATGGATTGCCGTGACCTTCTTCATCTGCACCAAGTAGCTTGTGAAGAAGGCGATGATGAGCAGCATGATGCAAATGAAGAGCGACCATGCTGCGAATAGTTCCTTCCTGGCGGAGTCGCCCTCTGTGAAGCCTTGTTAGCATCATCTCTCGGTCTCGTCACCATTCGCACGGGATGTGCGAACGGTCGGGAAGCCGCCGCCGCCGCCGCAGCAGCAGCAGCTATGTTGGCCACGCACCTTCGGGGTCCGACTCCTCCACCTCTCGTTCTACACTCAATTCGTTAGCATAGTGCGGCGCGCGTCTTCGAAAGGCAATTGCAGGGGACGTTGGGCGGACGCACGGAGGACCTTGAAGCCGGCGGCGGCGAGGTTCGACGAGGAAAACATTGTTGCGGTGGTGTTTGGTTCGAGTCGGGAGCGGGAGCGGGCCAGAGACGAGGCTGGGAGAGCTGGCAACGGCAGCTATACGCGAAGATTGCGGGACACAACAGCCGGGATGCCCTGCGCGAGCCTCTTGAGAGTCGCGGCAGGGGACATGAATTGGGAGAACGTTCGAAGCTGGCTGGCGGCGATGCTGGGGAGCAGAAAGGGGCGGCGATGGGAGAGAAGTCGCTTGGTGGGAGGGCGAGAGCGACGTATGCCAGATGTAGCAGAGATGAGTCCTGGCGGGAGTCTGAAGTTGGTGCTGAGTACGTGGTGGGTTTAGTTAATCGACTGCCTAGCCCGTGCTGGCCCAGCGGGATACTTGGCGTGTGGAAGGCGACAGCTTTCCACTAAAGGCCCTAATGATTGGCCGGCGCCCCACGTACAGCCCCCCTCCAGCAGCCGTTACCACTGGTATAAGTGACCTTTTGGGGAGGAGGATTTATGAGCTGCCCCGTTGGTACCTACAGTAGCATTGACTGCAGCACCTGGGTACTCCGTACCGTACCGCAAGCACGCACACGGCGGCCGGGACGTGGGTGGTGCATCGAGATTTCGCTAGACTGGATGCAGTAAGTGATTGCGTATGTGTCGATGGGCCCGCGCTGGAATTTTCCCTTTTTTTCTTCTTTTTTTTCTTCTTTATTTCCTTTTGCTCTCAACTTCTTCATTGCGAAAGGCCCTATTTTGGGAAGAAATGGAATGCTTCTCTGGACCGGGCGTGTCTCAACCTTGAAATTCATTCCTCTCTCCTGTGTACCTGCGATTGAAATTTCTGTTGGTGCTTCGGTGCTTATGCTGGAGCCGATGCTACCTGGACGACCACTGGCGACGCTACACGCTGACGCTGACGCTGACAATGGCCCAGACACTTGACAGGGAGTCAGGGACGCTGAGTTTCAGGGCTTTCCGCGTAAAGCCCCCAGTTGACAACAGAACCTGGTCAAATCCACGACACGGTGCCAACTAGATCAAGGGGGTTGGTTAAGCCAAACCACGTAAGGGGGGCGGGTCTGTTCTCTTTCTCTTGGTCTTGGTTCTGCCAGGGGGCTCCTGATTCAGCAACTTGGTTCAAGACCTTGTCCATATCGAGTCCAAGTACTCCACGGGCCGTCGACCTTTACCTGGATCCATCGAGATACCACATCATGTCAGTCATGACAGCATCCTCCAGCATCCCGCGTGGCCAGAGACAACATGTCCCATGGCACCACGCTCCAGTATCCATCACGCCGGGTCGTCGCCTGCACTGCACCATAAACCTCCACTAGCACATGCAACTCAGCGGGGCTTTGCCGCTGATGGGAGGTTGGAAGTTCTTGGGCTGTCCCTGGAAGAGCCCCCCCCTGATATGGAGCTGATGGAAGGGGAGGGAACTTTGGCTTGGCTCGGAAGGGAGACCAAAGTGCGCGCCCAGGACCACCCGCGCTCAATGCGGGCTTCAGAAGGGTTCTGGGGTTCTGGGGTTCGGGGTTCTAGGGTCCGCCGTCCGCGCGTTTCCCGTGAGGCTCTTCAGCAATTCCGCCCGCTAAAACCCGCAAACGACAGCTCCCTGGAAGCCGGCCACTCGCCCCCCCACTACACACTCTACCCCTCCAAGTACGGCACTAGATACCGCCTATCCGTACCAACCCAGGTACCAATCTAGGTAAGGTAGCCACTACCGCTACCGGTAGCTCGTGTCCTCAACTTCCAGCCAACCGTCGTGCTGGCGGCTCTGACCTCACATCTCCAAATTCGCCCATTCCCCATCCCTCGAGCGCCTGTTCGCCCGTCGTCGCAACGCTCGCACGCACCACCTCGCGCATCTATCGCGAGTCGCAGCTGGCGCATCACAACCCCAGCTCTCGCCCCAATCTTTTGGTCCTCTTCTGCCCCCCCCCGAGCATTCGCTTGCTCTGGCAAATTGCCCGGCTCTCCGCCATCCTGTCGACACCATGTACCACCTCGCCAAGGGCATCTATCGCTATGTGACCAGCAAGGAAGAATACTCCGTCATCCTCCTCGGCCTCGACAATGCCGGCAAGACCACCTTCCACGAGCAGGTCAAGTCGCTCTTCATCCCCGGCGCCTCAGAGCCCAAGCTCAAGACCGTCCCTACTGTCGGCCAGAATGTCTCGACCATCCCGCTCCCAGACATGTACCTGAAGCTCTGGGACGTCGGCGGCCAGCACTCCCTTCGCAACCTGTGGCAGAGCTACTACGCCAGCTGCCATGCCATCGTCTTCATAATCGACAGCACCGACATTGGTGACGGCAACCTCGAGCACGAGGGCAACGACCGCCTAGACGAGTGCCGCCTCGTGCTAGAAGACGTCCTGCAGCACTCCGAGACCGAGGGCGTGCCACTGCTGATCCTCGCCAACAAGCAAGACCGAGAAGACTGCGTCGAGACGATTCGGATCAAGGAAGGCCTGGTCAAGAAGGTCATGGAAGGCGACAAGGGATCGAGCGTTCGAGACTCTAGGGTCCTGGCTATGAGCGCTCTCACTGGCGACGGCGTTAGGGAAGCTATCGATTGGGTGCGCACGCGAGTGCAGTGGAATAAAGAGTCAAGGCCGCCCGTCATGCGGTAGCTGTATTGGAATATTGGGAGGCGCAACGGGGTTACGAGCTATGATACCGACTTTGCTGAGAGGCGAGACTCTCGGCGGCGTATTGATGGGGTTCATCTGGGTTATCAAATCATGTTGGTCTTGCATGCATGGGATATCATGGAGCGGTCTAGCCAGGTTGTCTGGGGTATCATGCTTCTATAATTTGTTTTTGGTCTTAGTTGCTTGTCTTGTCCTTTTTTTTTTCTCTTTGTTCCTACCTAGATATCATCGTCACCTGTCATTTTCTGCAGACAGTTCTGCCATGAGCCCTCCCTTGTCTCTTCGCTTTGCGTCTTCTGCTAGTTTTCTATCCACCAGGCCCGTCAACTCCTTGGATCGATTCAATGCACCCGATGCGCACTGGATGAAGAGCGGCGCATCCAGAGCGGTGCCGCCCAGCTTGGCAATCTGGCAAATCTCGCCGTGCTTGTTGAGGCTGTAGGTGCATGTGCTCACTCGTAGCTGTTCCTCGAGCCATGTCGTGTCCACGAGAACCTGGTCGCCCTCCTCGCCGAAGAAGCTAAACGTCACACAGAACGGGGAGTGCAGCCAGCTCAGGGGCACGGGCTCTCGCTCGGCCGCAGTGTAGACCGTGAGGGTCTCGCCCTCGATGCTGGTGTCTGGCTTGCGGAAGTGACGAAGCGCCGCGACTACGGCAAGACAGGCGCAGTCCGTGAGGTTTCCGTCGTGGGTGAGGACGTGGAGGTCGACTCTGATGGACCAGCACTTCTGGCCCGCAATTAGACATAGCGACTCCGTGTCCAAGGCACCCGATCTTCGAATTGTCTTCTCAAGAAGTCTGGATAGAAGGACCTCCTCCAGGGAGGGACGATTGACCTCGTATGAAGGGGCAACCATGGGGCTGAGTTCCGAAGTGATTGTGAAAACTCCATCAAACGGACGATCCGAATAAGGCACCGTCACTTCAGCCGACACTCTGGCCAGCACCCTGCATCGCCTGTCAGTGACTCTGACTGAGAATAAAGACCCAATCGAACATACCTAGTCTTTCCAAACTTGACCTCAGCCACACCATACTCATCGCCAAAAGTGAGTTCCAGCGGCCGGAACTGGTCGAATTTGCGCCCGTCCACCCGCAAGCCCTCCTCCAGGGCCTGGATGAGAAAAGTCTTCTCAGGAAGAGACGGCTCTGCTTCGCGAGGCATGGCGGTCTGTTAAAATATACTGCTTGGTTGAAAGATTTTGAGGCTGCTGGAGGGGACCCTACCAACGGCGCTGAATTTCCATATAGCAAAGACCGTGGGGCTGTGACTTCACCGAGAAAATTCTGCCGGGCGGTGAGCTCGCATTTCACCTTTGGCCACTGGCGCGCCTGTCTCATGAGCCTGCACCGCACACGACAACAACCTCAACGAGCATCGCCTCTTCTTTTATTAAAACTTATCACCGTGGCAATTCGAGAGACGGAATCGCCATGACTACCGCCCACAGACCCACGTTCGATCCCGTCAGTCCGCCCGCGATTGCCCTGCATTTCTTTAGGTATCCAAACTAACGCTTCTCCAGGCCCGTGGCAAAGAGGCCCTCCGCGGTCCTGCCTACCACCAGCGTCTCCTCCCCGCCCACACCCATCTCAAGTACCGCAAGGCCGGCCAAGGCGGCGATGCCGATGAAGAGACCACCCGCGACCTGGCTGCCGAGCTGCTCGCCGCTGAGGCCGTGCATTTCAACAAGAAGAAGGGCGTCCCCCCTGGTCCCGCCGATGATGCCGACGACGAAGACGATGTCGAAGTTGCTGGCGGCGTGAAGCGCCCGCTACCGCGTGCAGGGGGAGCCGACGACGACGAGGATGAGGAAGACCTCGAAGCCAAGAGGAGACGGATCCTAGCGGAGACCAGGGACATTGATGCGGATGACAGCGAGGAGGACGAAGAAGACAGTGATGACGACGATGACGACGACGACAGCGATGATGATTCTGATGCAGAGCTGCAGCGAGAGTTGGACCGTGTGAGGAGAGAGCGTGAGGAAAAGAAGAAAAAAGAGGTTCGTTGCCACTAGATCTACCCCTGATTCTCGATTCCTTGTTTTGCTCACACATGTCACAGGAAGAGGAACGTCTTAAAGCAGAGGAGGAAGACCGAGTACGAAGCATCGCCCTCGGAAACCCCCTTCTCAACAAGCAAGATTTCACCATGAAGCGTCGGTGGGACGACGACGTCGTCTTCAAGAACCAGGCACGTGGCACCGAGGACAAGGGCAAGAA
The DNA here is from genome assembly GCA_003415625.1 of Aquanectria penicillioides. Taxonomy (NCBI): domain Eukaryota; kingdom Fungi; phylum Ascomycota; class Sordariomycetes; order Hypocreales; family Nectriaceae; genus Aquanectria; species Aquanectria penicillioides. The sequence continues at coordinate 1,509,623 of PYIU01000003.1, forward strand.
GGAGTTTGTCAACGTAAGTTCATACCTATACCCCCTAAATGTTGCATTTGCATGTCTTATATTTTTATTTTATTATTTTCATTCATAAACCGTTCTACCCAAAATATCCCCAAAAGCAAGACCCTTAATAAGAAAAATGCCCGAATTTCGCTGACTTTGGGTTACTCAGGATCTCCTTCGTTCCGACTTCCATAGACGCTTCATGAGCAAGTACGTTAGATAATTCATGTATCGGAAACCCAAATTGTTAGACATTAGATACCCTCATCCAGATTTTTAATTTCTTCCCTTCTCAAATCATCAATTCGTTTCAGTGATGCTCCTCTTCAGCTAGGATCTGGTACTCCATGCGCTCAAAGGCGCCCAGCACCTTGCCGTACTTCTGGTAGAGCCCGTCACGGAAGCCCTCGTCAACGCGCTCAATAGAGCCCTCTTCAGTCCATCGCTTGCCAATCAGTTCGTCAAAGGTCTCGCCGTCATCCCGCTCCATGGCCCAGAGCGCCTTGTAAGCGCCGCCCATAGCACAGGCGTTGCCACCAACATCAAGCTTATAGACGCCCTCAGAGCCGCCGAGGACTTCACCGATGACCTTGGCAATGGCAGGGTTCAGCGAGCCTCCACCAACAAGGTAGATGCGGCGAGGCTGTGCTGGGAGGCCGAAGCTAGGGCTGTGGACGAGGTTCTGGGACCGGAGACGCATGGAGAGAGCCTGGGATTCGACAATAAGACGGGCATCGGTCTCCTCGTCCCAGCCGTATGTGTGCTCCCGGAGGTCAGAACCGTCGGGCTCGCAAGTGTATCGCCAGGTGCCAGCGCGAATGTTAGGAACGGTCTCGCGGAGGCAGAAGTAGAGGCCGAGCTTGGAGCGGTCATCGGGACGAGCAGCGCCCATGGGCGGCGTCTCAAGGACGGCCTTGTTGAAGTTGGCCCAAGGGTCGCCGGACTCGGGCTTGGGCAGGGTGTCGCGGGTCGTTTCGCGAGCAAGACCGCCGTTCTTGTAGCAGAGCATGAACATGTAATGGCCCTGAGTGGTGGGGTGGTTAAAGAAGTGGTAGGCGCCGTCGGGCTTGTACTTGGGGGTGTTCATAAGGAAGGTAGTCGAGGTGCCGAGGGAGACGATAGCATCGAGGGGTCGTAGGGGCAGAGCGAGGATAGTGGCAGGGTTGTCGCCGGTGAAAGGGGTGATCTGGCAGTCGGGGCTGAAGCCGTGACGCTCAACGAAGTAGGACGAGATGGACCCGAGCATAGCACCACCGTCAAGGCAAACTGCACCGAGCTTCTTTCGTAGCTCAGCAACGCCTTCTTGGCCACCAGCAGCGAGAGCCAGAAGCTTCTCGTTGTAAGCCTGCTGGGGGATATCCCACAGGTTCATGCCACAGACATCGCTGATGTCCATGGGGGCGATGGAGCCGAGGAGAACGGAGGCCAGCCATGACGAGACGAGCGAGATGTGGGCCGTCTTGGCATACATTTCGGGCAGATCCTTCTTCAATCGCATAATTTGAGTACCGGTGAAGCGCTAGATGTACGGATTAGCAATGGTTATCTACAAAGTCATGTACTGTTCACTTACATGATGGGCGCCGCTGCCGGTCACCTCAGCGAGTTTCTGACGACCTCCGAATTCGGCATCAAAAGCATCACACTGCTCCTGAGTGCTGTGATCTTGCCAATTGGGAGCCCACTCATGCGACAAGGACTGGGGAAGCTGATCAACGAGGGGCAACTGAGGGTCCAGGTGGTTGAGGATCTCGGAGGCGTTGGCGTTCCAGTAGACACTGCCGTGCTGCTGGCAAGAGCCGCTGATGGCGCGGATACGGGAGATGGGAACCGTCATGGAGGAAGAAAGGCGGTCGAGGACGAGGTCGAGAGACTCCATCCAGAGGGCGACGGGGGCGTACACCTCGCCGGTGGCCTCGCGGACGTGGACACCTTTGTGGATGCCATACTTGGCGCCGAAGTCGCCATCGAAGTCGACTTTGGCCTCGCCGACAACCTTCAGATCAGAGTCGACGACGACAGCTGTATTGGATGTTAGTTGGCTGTTAAGTTGCAAAGTTGAAGAGTTGAAGGAAGATATTGGGATGAGCAGATGGGGGAAGCACCAGGGAAATGTGGAGAATGGCACAAGGTAGGGAAGGAAGGACCTGCCTTTGAGTTGCTGGGTTGACAGGTCAAAGCCCAGGTACAGAGGTCTGGAGTCAGAAGGCATATTGGCAACTGAATCACAGACGATTTAGATGAAGGGTTGTGAGAGAATGGGTCTGTCAGGACAGAGGCCCGTCGACGGGATTATGGAGTTGGGGGGTGAGAAGCGGATGCTCAATTGGGTGGGTTCTGGTGGCGAATAATGGTAACGAGACGGATTCGCTTGGGTTGGAAAGCGATGACGGATATTCTCCTTTGTAATTAGATACCAAAGGGGATTGAGCAATGGCAATACTGCAATGACGAATGTAACAGAAGAAGAAGAAGGAGAAGAAGGAGAGGGCAGGTCGGAATGGGTTGGGGAAGAGGGCGACCGTTTATAGGAGGCAGTGTACGTTAGACCGCCTACTAGCACTCCTTCCTTCTACCGGGACACCAAGAGAGACTGCCACTTTACTGTAAATACACCACGCTACTGTACGGCCAACCCTAGCTACAGACCCGTCACGGGAAGGAGGGCGGCGGGACGGCGGGATGGGGGGGGTTGAGGAGGGGGGTTTGAGGAGGAGAGAGGGGAAGATCCAATGGGTGGGGGGGGTGTAAGGCGAAAAGAGCGCGGTAAGCCAGCAAGCAAGTTACATACATGAATACCTAACTATCGTGAGGAGGAGGAGGAGGAGAGAAAAAAAAGAGTAGATGGGGGTGCGCTAAGTAAAAGATCCATCCAACATGGCGGCGACGGGCTTGCTTCACGTGGATTATCGCCTCAGATTCAATTCCTACGACACGAGCAAAAAAAGAGCCCGATTCTATGACGATGAGCGCGTCTGCGTATTTTCAAGGGACCTTCTCCTTTTTTTTTTCTTCTTTCCCTGTTGTTTGCCCCCCACGTCGCCTTGTTTTGCCAACGAAGCAGAGCACAAGGGCAGTCATGGGGACAGACGTGTGCTCTGAGACACACGGGCGGACGGCGGATGAAGTTCTTCTTTCAGGGTTTCCATGTTTGGCGTGGGGTTTTTCTACAGCGGCACCGCATTCGTCACTACCCATCTCATCCTGCCTGCTGGCCCCTGTTCAAGCTTGCTGCTCGTCCACCGCCGCACGGACTCTGGGATTGCTGGATCTAGAGGCTCTGTGTGCGGCAGATGTAAGGAGACAGAGTCGGATGCTTGACAATGGAGGGGTGTGGTGTATCAATTGGTATACACAGGTTGGCAGCTCGGTATTTAACTATTTCATCAAAGTGACTGGATCTATCTGGAAGTTGTATGCACCTACGCTCTCTCGATAGTCATCAAGTTATAAAAAGTTTCCCTTTCCGCTCTAGGTTCCGACTTTTATTCAAGAATTTTTTTTTTCTTCTTTCCCCTTCTTTTTCGTGTCTTTTCTTTTTCTTCTTCCTGCTTCTCCCTTCGTCATATCACATGTGTCCTGCACTGCATTCTCTAACACATTCACTGTACTTCCTCCTTCCATATTTAGGCTAAATCTGACTGCCTTTATAGCCCAACCAATGGGGTGTCCTGGCTCCGTCAATCGCTAGACCGTCCTCGTGAGCACGGTGAGGCACCAATGAAAGGCGAGCGCTTGTAGAGAAAGAGGAGGACCGGCCTTCCCCTTCATCTAGCGCAAGGTAGGCTTGGGGCGACGTGCAGAAGTTGGGACAAGATTACAGCAAAAAGGAGCAGAGAAATGGGAGGGGGGTGCGTACAGGAAAAGGGTTGCAGTAGCATGCAGATGGCTGCAGGCATGGCTGGGGGATGGGATAAGATGGGATGGGATACTTGCTTGCGCTTGCGTGCTGCAGGCTGCTCGAACCGACCCGGAGCCCGAGGATCCAAGGCTATTGAAGGAGATGGTCGTCGATTCGAACTCCTTGTGGCACCCGACAAGGCCCTTGACAGCTCGACTGCCGGGCCGGTCGTGGGGGGAGGCGGCACGCAAGCCCAGACACGACGAGGGTCCCTGTTGGAGCGCGTTTAGGCGGAAACGAAGTGGCGGTCCCTGGAAGCATGCCCTGGAAGCATGCCCTGGAAGCATGCCCTGGAAGCGGTCCCTGGAGGAGGTCCCATGATGCAGCATGTTGCCAATTGATGCTTGCTGCAATTGTTCCTTGTTCCCATGTTTTTTTTTTGTCTTCTACTTTATCCTTTTATGTTTATAGTGCTGCTACAACATCTCCTATACCCTGCTAGGTTGTACATGTATCCTGTGTATGTATCAAACGCCGCCCTAATGCATGTGTGTCGCATCTCTCCGGCACCCAAAGAGCCACCGTCGACGATGGGAAATGGTGGAAGATGTGGGAGAGCTCCAGGAGTCCTCCGTGGGGAGAGGGGAGGAAGAATGAGAGGGGCGTGTATATGTGTCGGTGTGCGTGTAGGTATATCTTGTGTGTCGTGTTTTTTGGCGCGTAGGCATGTGCTGGGAAGCTCTCAATCCCTCCCTATCGGGTTCCAGCTGTTTTTCCCCCTCCTCTTCATCCATAATTCCATCTCTTCCGGCCGGGATCCACCTCAAAGTCCGTCGCACCACCCGACTTCAGTCACCAGCCTTAAGTCACAGGTTCAGAATCCCCACGGCACCCAGGTCAGATCGGTGACCAAGTCGTAGGATTCAGGGGCAAAATCGCACCAAATTTTCGGTGAGCTTCGATGCACGGCTCCCTCAAGCCTGTTGATTCCAGTCACCGCCGATCTCGTTTATTCTTAGTGCCTGTGCTTGTGATCGTGGTCGTGCACCTTGCCATTGACCCCGTTACCGTTGAGCTTGTGATCATCATGATCATGGTGGTCATGGTCCTCATCGCCCGATTCTGAATCCTCCTCAGATGTCTGGTTCACCGATCCCGGAATGAAGTCGTCAAACTTGGCGTTGACGGGTCCTTCCTTTGGTGCAAATCGAACTCGTATCCTCCTGACGCCGCGCACCTTGCCTCCCACCTGAGTGCGCACTGCATCCTCGACCGCCTTTGCTTGGTCCATGGTCCATGCACCGGGCACAGCTAGCTCGAGGTCGACCAGATAATTTTGTCCAGACTTGACGCCGCTCACGTCTCGAAGCTCTACGTTGTGCTCGTCGCCCACGTTCGCCAGCGCCTTTTGCGTATGCTTGCGCACCGATGTTTTGATCTCTTCGTCGATGCTCTGGTCGGCCAGCTCGCAGAAGGCAGCAATCGTGTTGCCCCAACCGGCGTGAATAACCATGAAAGAGATGAGGAGACCGCCCACGGGGTCCAGCCACGCGGCGTTCTCAACGGCATTGGCACCCAGGATGGCGGCCAACGTCACAAAGCCGGTCAGACTGTCAACGCGGTGGTGGATGGCATTGGATGCCAGGACGGATGACTTGCGTTCCCGCGCAACTTTCATGGCTACGATTGGTCAATTCCCACTTTCTTGCTTTTGGGCCAGCCACCATCGGAGTATTTGTAACGGTTCCATCCCAAATCAGGGACAGATGTCAAAAAGCAGCCAACGGGATGAAGGGTAAAAAAAATATCACTTACTTGCGTGGTAGAGCCATTCCTTGACCAAGATGGTCCCTGCAGCCAACCATGCTGCGTGCAAACTCGGGATTCCCAGATCCACGGGGTTATGAGAGTGGCTGTGTCCGTGTCCATGGCCAACGTGTTCCAAAATGCCATGCGCAGCCTCGGGATAGAAGTGGCCGTAGAGGCTGATGCCGCTCTCCCAGCCCATGTACAAGCCGCCCGCCAGCAGCATCCCCGACACTCCGAGCGATCCCAGGCTCTCGATCTTGCCAAAGCCCTGTGGGAATCGATCGGTCGGCGGGCGGAGGCTCCACGACACGGTCGCGAGCGTCAGGATATCCGAGGCGAGATCCGTGATGCTGTGCCAGGCGTCGGCCGTCATTGCCTTGGAATTGAAGGCCCAGCCGCCGGCAAACTTGGCAATGGCCATGCCCAAGTTGCAGAGCAGGCCGATCCGGGTGATCCGCACACCAGGGTCATTTTTGTTGCTCGACGTCAGGAATGCATTGTCGTGGTTGTGGTGGTGGTGATGGCCGGGGCCGTGGCTGTGGCTGTGGCCGTGGCCGCTGTGGGAGCGGCTCTGCGACGTCGAGACAGCCATGAGTGATTGTCGCGAGCGAAGTTTTGCGCGGAGTGCGGCGAGATGGGGGAGATTAGGATGGGCAGTCGTCGGTGGACGCGCACGGGAGGAAGGAGTGGACGCTGAAGGAGTGGATGAGGATGATGGGGAGGGGGATGCCCGGGCAAGATAAGCGCATGTAGAAAGTGCAACGACGGCTGAAGCAGTCTGTAGGACGCGTATGCATACGTGTGGTGTATGTGTCCTCAGGAGAAGCATCTGTCCTCGTCCATGTCGAGAGACATGTCTCCACGACAAGCTGCGTGAGGTGTGGTGGACGTGCGCTCCATTACCATGGATGGGAGCTGGAGCTGGCGTGGCGGCCGTCGCTGTGGCCGACGCCGACGTCACTCCAGACAGGCACACGTCCAGGCCCATGAGACGCCCGGCCTGGGAACTCATACCGCAGGGCGGGCGGGCTGGCGCAGGGGGGGGGGCGACGGGGCGTGAGGGAAAAGCGCCGTCCAACAATCCAGCGAGCTGCGTGGTTCCGTCGCAGGATGGGGGGAAGGGGGGAAGGGGGATGAAGGAAGGGGGGGGGGCGAAGTGTTTGGATCGAGCTCGACGTCCGAGGATGATGGTGTTGAGAGAGAGGGAAGAGAGATGGCGGCAGAGAGGGTGAGCAGAGGACGAAGTCGAGGCAGACCACAGCGTCTGGTTTGATGATGTCCCTTGCCTGGCCCGGCCTGGCCTCGTTCCTGAGCTGCGCCCGTTAACGGAGGACGGGCTCAAGTTGCTCGGATCGGCTCAGGAGGCGGTTGTCGCTCGGGTAGACCGGCCAAAACTGCGAGGCTCTTTGGGATCTCTAGCGACGACGAGGGTGCCGTCTCCTCGGACGTATCGAAAGGTTTGGGGAGAGAGACAATCTGATGCGGCAATTGGCAGCTAACACCATCTGATAAAAAAAAAAAGTTATTGTTGATATTGCTACAGCAAACGGAGGCCGGACCCTTGGGAAAACCAACCCACCCGAGCCTGCGCGAAACGAGCTCGGTTCCGGTCGCCGGAGTTGGAATTGGACCTGTTCCCTCTTGTCGGCGCTCCAATTGCCCAGCTCGCAGCTCCGACCCGGACGGTGTTGGAATCAAATCAGCGAGCGGTCAATCCGTGCGTGCAATCCACGGGCCCTCCAAATCAGCGACTTTTTCAGTGGACGTTTGCGAGCTCGGGGGCAGCTCGGGTTCTTCCAGGGCGAACCACAGGGCTTCTGTTCTGTTCAGCTCCGATCAGCTGTGTGGATGGAACGACCGACGTCAGGGACGCCGGCCATCCGCTAAAAACGGAGGGGCTCTTCTATCCGTATATCTCTTAGCTCTCCCGCCTCTCAGCCTACAGCAGCTCAGGCGAACCAGCCGCACTGTCATTTCGCTGTCAAAGTGTCTCTAAAAACGCCGCCTTGCCTTGTTCAACAAGCAAGACACTAGGCCATTGTTGGCGGGACCCATTGATGAGCCCATCCGTAATTCCGAGGTGGGCTCGGTGGCTCTTGCGAAAAGAAAAAAAAAAAAAAGATTGAATAAATAAATAATAATAAAATACAAATAAAGTAACTATTTCTCCAAGGTCCCTCAATGCCATTACAAATGGTTTACAGGGTCTACTCTCAGGTTGCATTTGGGTTGGAGGGCCACGAGGCTGAAAAGGGATTATGCATGAAGCAGTGAAACTCATTACGCGCTTGACTGCGCTACGGCACGCCGATTATTCCCCAAACCTATCAACCCCAGACCTCGCCTCCATCAAACGTTGGTTGAGCACACGTCCAGACTTGCGTAATTGCCGTTGCGTTGAAATGCCCACGTAATAATCGCCCCCCTCGTTAATCTCCGTCCAATTGCTCTCTAGCCCCCTGCATCCATCTTGTTTCCCTTGTTCTCGCTTCCAAAGCTCCCCCCCCCTTCCCCCGTGCGGAGCCAATCCCTCCATTGGCATTGGAAACATCATCGTCACCTCAAATCACTTGGCTCTCAGGGCCGATAGGTGGAACTTGACACGAGACACATTGCCCCAAGGCTGAGGCGCCTTACGCAGCCTACCCGGCAGAGCAGCGGCACTTCTTTGAGAAGCGAAACCATCCAGCATTGACGCCATTGCATTGCATCACCACCCGGAACCTCGCCCCAATGAGGAAAGTTCTCTTTCGCATCCCGTTCACGGACCTTCTGCCTCCGTCAAGCGTCACGCCCGCTTCGGCCACCTCGTTCCAGGGTGCGCTCGATGCCCTTCACCGGTTCTTTGCCTCACCGTCTCCGAACAATCTGCCTTCCTCAACCGTCGTCCTCACCGGCGCCGGCTTATCTGTTGCCTCTGGTCTCGCTGACTATCGGGGTGTCAAAGGCACATACAAGGTGAACAAGACGTACCGCCCCATTTACTTCCCCGAATTCGTCAAGAAGCACGAGGCTCGGAAGCGATATTGGGCTCGAAGTTTCCTCGGTTGGTCAAGTCTTCACAAGGCCTCGCCTAATTCGGGTCATTATGCTATCCGGGATCTCGCGAACCTGGGGCTTGTCCAGAGTGTGATTACACAAAACGTTGATTCTTTTCATCCGCAAGCCCACCCGGACTTGCCTACGCTCGAGCTGCACGGATATCTAAGGTCCATTGTCTGCACCACCTGCTCCTCCGAGTATTCGCGAAATGAGTTCCAGACTGACCTAGCCCGTCTAAATCCAAAATGGGCAGCTCTGCTCGAGGAGGCACTGGCATCCGGAGCTCTAGATTCCGAAGAGGCGGATGAACGGAGGTTCAAGGGAATCAAAATCAATCCGGATGGTGATATTGACTTACCAGATGCCCCTTACACCACCTTCAGATACCCCTCCTGCCCCAAATGTCTGTCCAACCCTACCATCCAACCCGATGGTCATCACCATGTTGTCGAGGTTGATTCAGATGGTGCCTGGGCCCTTCCCAGCACTGCTGGCATTCTCAAGCCCGCCGTCGTCATGTTTGGAGAGAACATTGAGCCGCGTGTTAAATACGCAGCCGAAGATGCCATCGACAACGCCGGTAAATTGCTCGTGCTGGGTACCTCGCTCGCCACATACTCTGCCTGGAGACTAGCAAAGCGTGCTCAAGATCGAGGGATGCCCATAGCAATTATCAGTATCGGCGGAGTCAGAGGCGAAGAGGATTTCTTCAAAGGTCTCGACCAAAACCAACTAGGCGAGCAAGGTGTAAGAGTTGAGATTTCCACCGACCACCTCCTCCCCGCTCTCGTATCGGAATTGCGCAAAGACGCAAAGGTTCTGTCATCCATACCTGAAGCCAGACCTGGGAATAGTGGCGTTTTCAAAGACATGCTTTCTTGAATATCTGTAAAATATCCAAACCCAAGAATATAGAAACATTTAGAAGAAATTCCCGAGGCTTCCAGTTTTTGCTTTCCTCGGTACAGTCTCGGAGCTTGATGTTGGCTCTTCAATCTGGGGAATGACAGCCGCTTTCGTCGTAGATTCGGCTTGCTTTGTCTTTTCTTGCTTCTGTTTCTGTGCCTTGCGCGCCGCCTCGTCTCGCTCAATGGCCTTCAACACTGCAAGTGACGTTAGCAAATCCTCTCATCAACCAACTTCAATAAAAGAAACATACTCTCTTCCCAATCGGCTTCCTTTTCAGCATCTCCAGTTCCTAGAGATTTCTCTACATCCACCTCCTCGCCCCTTTGGATCTTTTCGATTACCTCCCGAAACGTGTTAATACGAGCCTCCGACTGTCGCATGTACCGCTCAAACGAATTCCGCAGCGCAATCATCTGGATTGACATAGATCCGATAAGCAAGAACATGACGATGAAAAATGTTGCCGGGTTCCATTCCCTCGACTTCTTCGCCCTGAGCTGTCGGTTCTCCTTCCGGAGCGGTTTCGGGATGAGGGACCTCCAGAATGAGCCATCAGTGATGGTCGCAGGAGCCGTGCTTGAGAAACGAATGCCGATGCGGGGAGTGTGGGATGCCGTCGCGGCCAGCGAGGCAACTCGAAAGATCCCTGGGCGAACGAGTACTCGTCTAATTGACATTTTGCGGCGTGCGCGTCGCCTGCTGTGAATTTCCACGGAATTTCTCGCGACGTTGAAGCTTCGGCGGATTCAAGACTTTGTTCCAGAACAAGTTCAAAGCACGGGCCATTTTACCCGGGGCCTGGCGGTTGCCCCAGACAACCCCCGGTGTTTAGCCCCATCGCCAATGTGGATTCACGCACTAACACTAATCATCATTGCTTTCAAGATTGCAGTCTCTCATTACCTGAAATCATATTGCGTCTCCGCTTGGATAGGAGCTTTTGGAGTTCTTGCGAAGATATGATTAAGAATTCACGCACATAACTTACATGGCTTCATCTCAAGCAAAGGCCGACGCGGCCAAAACAGCGCTCGCGTCGACCTCGACCTGCACGCCCGCCACCGTCGTGACGGTCAAGGAACTGCTGCTTCCTGACGCCGAAATCGCATCTACAACATCACAAGCTACCACGAAGAGGCCACGATCGAATACGAACCCTAAAACCAAGACGAATAGCTCCTCTCGCTCCAACGCAGCCAAATCGGCTTCACATGCACCAGCTGACCAGTTGTCGGTGAAGGACCGCGCTGTGTTGGCCACCCATATCATCAACATCGCAATCAAATCTCTAACTGAGGCTGCGAAGCCTGCGCCCCCAGCGACACCAAGCAAACGCCATCCTTCCCAGGGCGATCTCAGAAAGGCCTCTGGGCCCCGTACATTAAGAAGATCACTCTCCGCACCTCTGTCTCCAATCCAACCTCGAACCCTTAACCGAACCGCTACTTCTCCTAATATTGGCTCGAAAACCGCAAATTTGCAACTTGTAGCTCAATCAACAGGATGCTTGGCCACGGTTGAGTGTGCGCGAACCGCCTTCGCGTGCCTCCGATCGATCAAAGGCCCTGTCCAGGCCAACCAGACCGACTTCCAACTCGAGAATGGCATGTCGGCGTTGGTTGGCAAGCTCTTGGCCCTTGGCCTCCAGGACCAGGCTATCAAAGAACTCAGGATACTAAAGCGACGCCTGGAAACCGCCATTACCTCCAAGGATTCTGCCAAGAGCGGCAAGGCATCACCGACGGAGAGCCAAAGCAGTGCCCAGATCATCGCCGACCTTCTAGATTACGACGGCGCGATCCCCGACCAGAGTCTTCCGATAATCACCACCTGCCAGGTCCAAGTTCTCCGTCTCATTGCCCTCTCCAAAAAGCCAACACAAATCGAAGCTGCGCTGCCGTTCCTCGACGAGTCTCACCCATCCTCGCCAATCAATCTCCTACAAAAGCTTGCCAAGCTCAACGACAGGGAAGGCCAAAAGGCTGCTCGACAATTGGCCTCTGTGTCACAAATTCTTCTCTCTTTGGCCCCAAGCGTCTCGAGCAAAGAGGATCATGTGGCCACCGAACCAAGACTCAGCCCGTCGCCCAGTTCCGCTTTCCACCTCCAAGTAGTGTGCTTCAAGGCCCAATTGCGGTGGTGGAAGTTGGCAGGGCACAAGGGCGTCATCGACGATGAGCTTCTTTCGCCATTTGTGCGCTGTGTCCGCGCGTTTACCAGACGTCAAGGATCTAGAGACAGCACCACTTACACGACCATCGCCACATCCTTTGACACCATAATGGAGCTTGTCCGAGACCAACCATCACAACCTAAAGAGTCCTCCGACTCACCTCTGGCATCCATTTACCAACTCTTGGGAGTTGCGGCCCACACAGAACGACACTACGAGGAGGCTTATTGCTGGTTCCAACAACTCAAAGGATTGTTGAAACCTGATCACGACTCATTTGTCCGAGTTTGTTCCATTTCGGCACGACTTCTAGCGGCCGCGTTGAAGAAGTCCCCATCGATTCTCACGTAGACCAGCTAGTTCATGAAGTTGTTGAGGGCCTTGATGGTAGTCTGAGTGGGAACGTCACCGATCTCAACGAGCTGCTCGAAAGCCTTTCGCTAGCAAGACGATCCGCTGTCGGTTTACTTGTTAGCAAAATGAAGGAGAAGACTTCCGGATCCTCTTCATCCAAGACTCTTATCAATCACCTTAAGACCTTTCTAATTCGATATCCTCGATTTGCTCGACGATGGCTTGGTGCCCCCCAGCCAAGGACGCATCTCCAAAGCAACTTCTTCAGTTTGACCAGCGACGACAAGTTCTAATGCAGAGCATCAGTCAAGTTCTCGATGGTGCTCTCATGGTGGTCAATTCCGATATTCAAAGCGACTCCATTGCCTGGCAAAACATGGACGATATCCTGCAAGACTGCGCGAAACTGCTAGAAACTGTCGCTGATCCAATATTGTCAGCACCACGAGCGGACCAATTGGGAACTTACTACGTTAAGGTCTCTAGCCTCTACTTTTCCAAGTTCTCGCAGCTTCGAAAGGATATTGGGAAGTCAAAGGATATCAACAAGAAAATTTTGCAGACTCTCAGTCGGTCCATTGAGCTAGTCAAGGACCGAGCCCCGGCTTTGCAGGAGAAGGCCCAGCTGTCTGTGAAACTAGAGCTGTTTGCCGACCTATGTAAGGGAGCTGGCCGTGGAAACGATGCGGTCAAAACCCTTCGGTCTATTTGCACGAACATGATTGAAGAGGGAGCTCTACTCCAGGTGACGGCCGCCTTGGCATCACAAGCCCCGAGCTTGGCTTGGAGTGTCGATGAAAAGGCCGAAACTCTGTCACGTACTCTACGTTCGATCGCAAAGCTAGATCAGTCATGGAACGATTGGGCTTTTTTCTTGCCAGAAGCTGAGCGTGCTGCCGTGCTGGAGCATCTAATGCAAATCTCAAACGGCACATCTGCTCAGGGCAACCCTCTCAAACTTCATGATCCATGTGTCGAAGCACTTCTCCGACTATATACTCTCGATCGCTTCCCTATTCGACGTTTGCGAGTGTTGCTCAACCTGCTTTTCCAGAACCTCGGCGAGGAGAGCGAGATGGAGGAGATCGGCGCTCTGGCTGATGAAGCCTTGCGAAGGATCGAGAGCAAATCGACTGCAGAGGATTCAGCTTTGGTTCGATACGTCCCCCATCTCCAGGCCTACCACGCCTCGGTATCCGCCATGGCTGAGACTGAAACGCCATTCCCCGCGGCACTCATGAGAGGAGCCATTTCATCCTGGAGGATTATGGCCGAGGCATCCCGTTCAAGGGACGAGTTGCACGACAAGATTGACAACCCTGACGGTCTGCTCGCATATTTGCAGTCCGCGAGCCAATTTGCTAGCCTTCGCGGTGAAAACGGCCTACAGCTTTCGATTCTCGAGCTCTCCACCACTGTTTCCAAGGTGTTAGCTGAGCCGACATATAATAATGTAATTCTTAATCAAACCCAGTTGGCATCTCAGCATCTAAACATTGGCCACTATTCGGAAGCCAGGAGGACACTGGATCTAGCCAAAGAGCTCTTGGAGCAAGCCGACGACGCTTCTCGTGGTATTGTCGCAGGATTCCACCTCTCCCAGGCGGAATACTATACTGGTATCGGCAGCATTGATGAAGCGTGAGTTGATTCTTACCTTGCCAGAACAAACCCAAAACTAACCCGCAACTAGGATCTCCTCCTTGGCATATGCCAAAGAAATCTACAATGGGCCAACCTCATCTTGGGCACCGTCCAAGGCACAAGCTAATCTGGCTCTCGCTTTGGCTTCCTTTTTGGATTCTACTCTGGCCCTCAAGCAAGGACGAGTTCAGGACGCTTTGTCTTGCATCAAGTCCAGTGTTCGAGTTCTTTCTCATGACTGGTCCAAGTTTGAAGTGTCACAATCTCGAGAGCCCACTCCCAGTGAGTTGAATACATCTACAAGCAGCATTGATAGTGTCAAGGCAAAGAACTTGAGCCAAGTTGTTGGACCACGATTCTGGGCGTTGGCTTTCCCGCTTCTTCGTGGTCTTTTGCACATTTCCTCGGTGTATGCGCATCTTGGCATGTTTCAGGAGACCATTTACTACGCGGAGTCTGCCCTGAAGATTGCCGAGAGCACAGGCTCTCCCCTTTATAGGGCACAGGTGTTGGCCTGGACGGGATCGATATACCACCGTGCCGGGAAATTTGAGAAAGCCTTGGACTACGGCAACGAAGCTCGTGATCAGATGCCAGAAGAGATTTGTGTGTCTCGTGTTCAACTCGCTTGTCAACTGGGCGACCTGTACCGAGACATTGGTGACGACGAAAAGGCGGCCGATATGCTAAAGCTCGCCGAAGAGACTGCTCAGCAACTTGGTGGTGGTCAGCTAACAGATGGGGCTGGTGTCATCGAAAAGGCCAAGGCTACAACTGCCAAGGGACGAGCCACAGCTGCAAGGACAACACGAACAACAAGAGCAACCCGGGCAAAGCCAACCGCAACTCCCGCTCCACGAACCAGGAAGCGAGCTCCAGCAGCAAAAGCTCAGCCATCTCCATCAAGTGAGATCATAAACCTGCCCAAGGACGTGTACCACGCATCCTTGATGGCCTCGGTTATTCTCTCTCGGGCTTTAGGCTTCATCAACCAGAAGGATTGGTCCTCAGCATTGTCGACTTTGGACCATGCCAAGGAGCTTCCTAAGCTTTTTGGTACCCTCTCTCAAGAACAAGTTGTCACCGCCATATCTCTCATCGGCCATAGTACGGAGCAGATGATTCATGACCCTGTCTTCTCCGTCGTCCAGGACTCGACTATTTCTTTCCCGGCAGTGTCTAGTTCCTCTGATAAGGGATCTGGTCGGCTATCCATCAGCCAGACCCCACCTCGAAAGGCCGAGCTGCTGCGGGAAGTGCGGATCGCAAGGGCTCCAAGGATCGTAGTTCACCCGCATTCGCAGAAGCGCTCAGACAAGCCCAAGAACTACTCCTTGAAGCCCACGCATCTACTCTTTCGACAGCGAACAGCACCATGGTGCACCGTATCTCCGCCCTGCTTCAGAACACTGTCATCCTTCTCTCCGCCACTTCCACCTCGCAATCAAAGGTTCTTGCTGGTTCTGGATTCGCAACTTTCTCCGTGGACCTGGCTCGCAATGTGACTTGGAGGAGAGAACAGAGCACACTTCAGAGAGACGACGCTCAAAGCCAGACAAAGTCGCGGGAGCTGACTCCTGTTCAGTCTTCTCGACGAGTAAGCCTAGGACTCACCACGGAGATGGCCAAGTTTCAAAAGAACTACGTCGAACTGGTTCCTCACAACTGGAGCGTCATTTCAGTTTCTCTTAGTGACAACCGCCATGATTTATGCATCACCAAGTTCCAGGCAGGCCACAGCCCTTTCATCCTTCGACTCCCTCTTGAACGGGCCAACTCGCGGGATGCGGACTCGGAGGTGTTTAACTTTGAGCACGGCCGTGAGGAGATGATGGAGATTATTGAGCTAGCCAACGAGACCAGTCACTCTTCCAGCCGTGACTTCAGCGCCAAGGGGGCGAGGACAGCGTGGTGGCTGAGCGGGAGGCCCTAGATGACCGACTCAAAGACCTGCTAAGCACCATTGAAACCACTTGGATGGGTGGGTTCAAAGGCATATTCTCTCAGCACGAGCGACAACCTGACCTGCTGGCGCGGTTCCAGAAGAGCTTCCAACAAATCTTGGACAGTAGTCTGCCTTCTCGAAACAGGATACGTGGGAAGAAGGCAGCCAAGACGCCGAAGGTGTCTCTCGACCCTCGGATCCTTGACCTGTTTATTGGCCTGGGTGACCCCACGGATCCGGATTGTGACTTTGATGAGGCTCTCAATGATCTGCTCTACTTTGTCGTTGATATTCTTCAATTCCACGGAGAGCGCAACGCCTACGATGAAATCGACTTCGATGCCATGGTGGTAGAGACCTACGATGCCCTTCGAGGGTACTACGCCGCCGCCAACAACGGCGCCACACGAATGGACGATGCCCACACAGTTCTCGTTCTCGACAAGGCCCTCCATGCCTTCCCCTGGGAGTCGATGCCTTGCATGGAGGGTTTGGCCGTTTCGCGTGTTCCATCGTTGGCGTGCTTGAGACAACTTATTCTTGAGTCTCGACCTGCAAAGGCTGTCGGTGACAACGATGCCGCGGATCATCCAGAGGGCCACTACGTCTCTGCTACCCGTGGTACTTATATTCTCAACCCTTCCACCGATCTCAAGAACACACAGGCCACCTTCCAGCCCTCGCTCAAGACTCTACCATCCTGGAAAGGAATCGTCAACCGAGCCCCTGAGGAAACCGAATTTGAGGCAGCCCTGTCTGATTCTGAGATTCTTCTCTACTTTGGCCACGGCAGCGGAGCTCAATACGTCCGCGCCAAGACCATTAGACGCCTCGAGAAGTGCAAGCCCGCGACATTCCTGATGGGCTGCAGTTCGGCGTCCCTCTCCGAGGCCGGAGAGTTCGAGTGCTACGGCCCCGTGTGGAACTACATGATGGCCGGGTGCCCTGCCGTTGTGGGAACGCTTTGGGATGTGACAGACCGGGATATCGATCGATTCGCAGGTCGGTCCTTTGAGGAATGGGGTTTGGTTCCCAAGGGGGCGTTCAGGGAGGACAAGCGTGGCAAGGGCAAGGCCACGGCCGCTTCTGATGACGAGGCCGATGAGGAGGACGGCCAGGTAATGCGCAACGTCTCGCTTGTAGAAGCGGTTGCGCGTGCTAGACAAGCCTGCCGCTTCAAGTATCTGAACGCAGCGGCCGTGGTGTTGTACGGCATCCCAGTATATATCAACAGGGGAGACGAGTGAATTCGCAAGCGTGAATAGACGAGACGCGTCATGTCCAGGGGCGGGGGTTTACATTGTACGACACATGATAGACCCGGCATAGCATAACATAGCATAGCATAGCATTGCGAGGCGTTTGGGAACTGGGCCGGCCGTTGGTCGGCCTCGTGATGAATTGAAAAAAAAACAATTTGTTCTTCATGAGGGGCAAAATCCTTCAAGGACCCTTTCAGTACAACATCGTCTACGAATACGAAATCCAAACGTTTGAAACAGACGTATGGATGGGCTTTGGGGGGGCGGTGAATTCCGGCGTGGCATGATTCTCGTGCCCCAGTCATCCTTGTTTCTGGAGGAATGAGGCTCAACCGGGATTACTTGTTGAGAACTTCATTGATGGGCCTCGGTTTCGCCCGGTATTCGCATTAAAGGCGTCCTATTTCGTATTTTTTCTCTCATTTCATTCGTTTTACACATAGATACTAGGCCGCACATGAGGCCGCATTAGCAACGACCCCTCGGCCCGATCTTCCGAGGAGAAGGGGATTCTGTCAGCTCTCAGCTGTTTAAACTTTATTGGATATGCGTCTGGTCAGCTCGTGAGCCTCTGAGGTACGTAAGACAGGGAGGGCTCCATTGCCAGTGGAGTCGAGGAGAGTCCATGGGTCCATTTTCAGATGTCAAAAGTCAATAGATGGGCAAAAGTTTCCTTTGTAGCGTCTCCAGTGAGGGAGAAGCAGGGCGCGTAAAAACAAAACAAAAATATATTTTCCGAAGAGTGTGGGTTCTTCTGGGACAGGGCGTTGAGTAAACCAAGGGCAGGGAACACACCTGGTCAAGGGACCAATCGCAAAGCAGACCCTGTAGAAACCAGAAATCATGGAGACTGGCTACACATCCCAACGAAGTGCAAGATCGGTGATGATGTCGTCCAACGGACAAGATTATAGGTTTGGGTTACAGTGGGGCCTTGTGAGAGTAAGAGTCAGAAGCAAAGGAGGTGGCGACGTTGTGCTACCTCAAGATCGAGGGAAAATAACGGAATGCGATGTTATGACAATGCCATGACGATCACATTAGAGAGGTAGGGGCAATGTTGAGGCCACGCCAAGAGGGTGGGAACGGTCCGACAGGGGAGGGTCTCATCGGTGTAACAGGAGATCGGGAAGAAAGAGACAGTCAGCATCGAGGGACCGTCGAGACTCGAGGCCATTTGTGCCACTATCTAAGTCGACAGCCCTCTGTCAGACGGTGGAGGACGGGCGATTGCGTACGGGCGTTGTCATGTGGTGATACTATTGGTGTTGTATGTGAATGCGGGCCAAGTAAGTTTGGTGTAAATCTGCAGAACCGTTAGCAATGGGTAGCTTGAAATGCGTGATATGTGGCGTGTGACCTTCCAGAAGAGAGGTGGAGGAGATAAGAGGACAGAGACGAGAGACACGTCTCGACTCTAGAATGATAGCATCGTACCCGTGGGTCTTGCGAAGGGTTGGATACACATGATGCTTATTGCGAACATGGATATGAGTAATCTTGACCTCAAACGCAAAATTTACTACCAAATGATCAATCTCTCTGGCCGCACCCTGGTCATTTATTGTATTCTTGGACTTTGGGACTTGGGCAGATGGATGTTTTTTTTTTTCTTCTTCTTCTTTTTTTTCGGTCATCTTGTCAACGAATACAAGCAGCTCGATTGGACACCTGTCCGATTCTGAGCCATTTGGGGCAAAAAGAACAGCTTCCTGGGGGCCTGATTAATTGCGGATGGGTGGCGTGCCAACTTTCACATGAAAGCTCAACACAATCTGCTGTTACGTCATGGGCAGGCCCTCAAAGCACTGAAGAGCGACCAAATCTCAGGCAGTGTGGTCCCCATGTTGCAGTCAATGATGGCTATCAGGACTAGTTTGGCACCCAAGTCTAGGTCTAGAAGTTATGCAAACACCCTGCAGTGATAATTCGCAGCCCTGACACAGCTATGACGGCGTCTGATGAACGAAATGACAAGCATGTGCTTCGGGCACTCTTGGTCATGATCTAATAGGCCTACTCGGATATCACTGGCCGATCGGCTCTTAGGTCTGACTAGCATCTTAGTTGAGCTCCGTTAACACGCCCCTCAATGTTGCAGAAGCATCACACAGCACCTGCCTAGGCATCCAGATTCATCCGATATGAGGATTGAACTGCACCCCCACGAACGCATCGGGAACTTGGATGGGTGTTCTATTTCAATGGGCCCGGCACTATTGAGCGCCCCAAGGGAAGGGGTGGGGGGATCAACTCCGTCGCTTAATAGAGAATCTAATAACCCTTGATCATCTGCTCTCCGGAATAATCTTGAGACTGATTTTGTTGTTGGCTTAAACATAGAGTAGAGTGTGGTGTGAATGACGTGTATCTTTCCGTGTGGCTTCGCCAAAAAAACAAAAAAAAAAAAGGATTATGGAGGGGGAGTGGGTGTCATTTCGAATCCCTAAAAGGCTTCTATAAACGACGAGCGTCGAGCTGGCCGACAAGTGTGAAAAGGTTGCATCTATGGGTATAGGACGGCCAGAGCGATGATTTTGTGACTATCACAAGCCATTCGATGCGCCCGGCAACGACGCCAGCCTCTCTTTTCTCCCCCTCAATAACACGCTCTTGCGCAAATGCTCTTATTCGTACGTGTTCTCTTGTGTTGTTTACTCGCCGTGCGAACCCTCCCCTCCCGAGTGCTGCGCAAACACGCAGCCTGCGTTGCGTTGCAGCGTCGCAAGCGGGCCCCTGCAACGCCCTTCATGGAAGAGGGCTAGCCACAAAGACCCTGTCAACCGATGAGTGACGCCACCAGATGAGAAAAGGGCCAGTAGTGGATTACACTGCAGCAATGCAGCAAAGCCTTGCGGTGCGAAGGAGATGCCCGGTCATTCTGCGGAGGTAAGGTGACGGATGCTGTGAGACGTCGTTTACGGCCCACGGTCCCTATCAACCATCCTGTAAAAAAGTGCATGCTCACCCGTGGTGCACATTTCGCACCCTGTTGTTCGTTCTTGGCGACTGAATAAGACTGCGCGTGGTCACGGGGCCATGCGCCCGACAGTCGAGGCTGAAGGGAGGAGGCTGGAATAGACCGGGGCTACTTTTTCGACCGGGGATGCTGGCGATGGCGATATTGATGCGGAGTTATTTTGCCCAAGACGCCAGATCCAGTCCCTCACGCCTTCATCGCATCGAGGCCAAGGCCACAGGCCCCTGTCGGAATATGTAGATGGATCAGGGATAGGTGCTCAAACTGCAAAGTGCTTTGCTGGCCCTCGTCGCCAGCTCCAGTTCCAACTCAGGTGCATCTCGATGACGCCCGACGGACGGAACTTCGCGGTTGGCTGGTTCATTTACTCGACTCCGGTGTCATTCCCTGCCTAGCCTCATCTCGCCTCATCGGGTAGTTCGTGTTCGATTACTTATCGAAATTACACTGAACAAGAAGGGAAGAATAATGAAATATGGTGACACTGAGTCGCCGTACGGACTAATCTTGAAAATTCCGAGTCGAAAGCTTCTGGGAGCGGTGGGGTTGGAGGGAGCGACTTGGACAGAAACCGAGAGGCCTTTGTTGTTATATTCCAGCCTCGTCACCATTGGCATCACCGTTCTGAACCGCCTGTCTCAGTCAGCTTGGATTCGGAAGTTGCCCTAGAGGAGTTAGTTGGGCAACCCCCAGAGATACCCAAGACATCCACATTCCTCCCACCCCCGCCCTCTTCTCTCGAATCGCATCTCTGAATGTAGGCAAGCGGATCGCATCATGCACCATCCCTTGTCATGCCTTTGGTTTGGGGACACTATGTCAGGATGCAAGGTTATCTACCCTGTAAAGTACCTCTCCTCACCACACTGTTACGGCCCCAGTCCAGGGCAGGTCACTACACGGCCTGGGCAAATGACGAACAGGGCAAAACAAAGCAACAAGAAGACTTTTTTTTCGTCCTTGAATAATAACTCCAGGCAGTTGATTCTGTAAAGATAGCACGAACCCGAGAGCTGAAATGTAGGATAAGCACCGGGGGGTCCGAGACTGCTCCATCCAGCAGGCAGAGAGACGAGGAAGTCTGACTGGGCGAATAATGGATCATGGGCTAGAGTGGACCTCCACTCCGCGGGGATGTATTGGACGTGCCAATTAATTTATGCAGATACTTTCTTTTTCTTTCATATTCCCCCTCCGTAACGCCTCACATGCCTGTTGCTTGGGGGTGATACATAATCCTTTTTTTTTTTCTTGATGGCATTAGGCCGTTCCTGGCCCCCCCCTTGTGATTTCCGTGCTTCTCGTTGGTAGTTGGGTTGAAGTTTCGACTTCTTTGACGGGCGTGTCTCACTGGCGGGAACTTTAAACAACGACCCTCGTCGCCTGCGACTTTGACTCTGTCTCACTAGTAGATGTGACTCTGTTGAGGTAACTGTACTGTAATTGATTTCCCACCTGGGCTTGTGCAATGAATGGGCCCTTGTCCAGTGAATTGTCTCCCTGAGTGTGTTCGGGGGCAAAACCTAGCGAAGTACTCCGTACCTAAACATTGTTGACCGACCAGGCCTTGTCTTTCCCAGGTTCTAGATTGCAGAACCCTGCTTGTCCGTGTCGCTCTTCATCCCGGTCGAGTTTGTTTCTGCCGATCGTTGCCGAAGTCTAGCGTAAGAGCACTCCGTGCAAGATGTGATCTGCTCTCCTCCCAAATCGATGATCTAATTTGTCCGTCCCGGCCTCCATAGGTTGTTGGGTTTGAGACCGGCGATTCTAGGATTGCCAAGCAGCGGGGAGCGACAGGAAAGCAATATAGGCAATGAAGGTCATCAACTCCGTTTTCATGTTGTCAAGAGGTTTGGCCGCATATCGAAGAAGCCTAGGGGAAAAAGTCACGGCGAGACTGGCTGCTTCATTGCTCAGATACGTACCTGCACGCACAGAGTTTGTTGTATGGATGACGGT
Organism: Aquanectria penicillioides; assembly: GCA_003415625.1. Lineage (NCBI taxonomy): Eukaryota > Fungi > Ascomycota > Sordariomycetes > Hypocreales > Nectriaceae > Aquanectria > Aquanectria penicillioides. The sequence continues at coordinate 1,531,541 of PYIU01000003.1, forward strand.
GGGTTGGTTCCTAGATGAGATGCGATCCTGAGGACTCACTTGGCTTCCTGCCTTCAATATTGACCCTAGTGCGGCGTGTGGACTAGCACTGCTTTGGAAACTTTGGCGTTGCCCACTACCCAAACTCACCGGTTCTATCGCAGATGGAGCAAGAGAGTCAGGCAGTAGGAAAGGCAGCAAGGGTGTGTACTGCAGTCATGTGTGAGTGCGAGTAAAGAAAGGATCTGATCCGTCAGCCATCTCATGCATCCCAGGCTATTTTTTGTGGTGGATTGTGGATCACAACGGTGGCAGCAGCATCCTTCTGGCCTTCCCCTTCATCGTGTGTAAATGAAAAAAAGACGATTTAGGAAGTTGCCGCCTGACACAATACCTGCAAATGCACGGAGGCAACAGGGAACTGCGACATGCAAACGAAAAAAAAAAAATAGGGAGAAAAAAAAGAAAAAAACAAGCTCCTGTCTCTCTCTTTCTCTCTCTCTCTTTCTCTCTCTCTCTCTCTTTCTCTCTCTCTCTCTCTCTCTCGTTTGGTCTCAAAGGCTACCACCGGTGCACGCTTGAGGTATTCCGGAAATGCCCAAGGTCGGGACCGTCATCAATCAATCCATTGTACTTTCTAGTCTTTTCATCTACCTAGGCCGTAGGCAGCTCCACCAATGTAGGTAAGCGATTTCATTCTCCTCTGTTCTCTCTTCGCCCATTGCCACCCCAACTTCGATCCATCCACACAGACCACAGCATCCATCCCACCCACCCCGGGCCGGCCTTGGGCCCTGGACCACAGGACATAAACATGCACACAACACACTCACGCTCGCACTCACACTCACACTTACACTCACACTCACACTCGCACTTGCACTTGCACTCACGCACGCACACGCGCACACGCTCACACTCGCTGTCGCACTCGCACACTCACGCACCAGCTCGGGCTCTCGCGTTTCCTCGCCCGCGCGCCTTCAACTCCCATTAACACCGATCCTGGTGCTGACACGGCCGCGATGGGTGATGGGCATTGAGCAGACGCGAGCTCTCGCCCACTCCCTCAGGCACTCACGCAGCTTCACACAGGTCGCCGCCGTTGACTCCCACCGGCTCACAAAGTCCCAGTCCAGAGCCACCACCACACACACAGACACACAGACACACAGACACACACACACCGGGAACAGGCCCACGCACACACCCCCCCTGTCCCCGGCCACTCCCATACAAGCACCCTTCCTGGTCCACGCTCGCCGGCGTCGGTCGGCCTGGTCAGGGCTCCCCTCGCTGCTCGACGCCAACAATTGCAGGCGTTTCTTTACCCCACAGTTGCACGCCGCGGCCGTGAGCGGCGGCCTATCGCACTCGCCGCTTTGTTTCCTGCCGGCGTCGTCTCCACCCAAGGAGCCTTAAACCCAGCTTCGACGGCTCGTCCTCTCCCACCCCAGCGCCCCGTCTTTTCCTCTAATTTTCTCTCTTACATCCTTTTTGCTCCGTACGCGACGACCGATTTCCTTGCCAGGCGAGCCGAACAATTCGTCCTCACCCAAGCCCGCCTACCCGTCGCGGCCTTCCCCCGTGGGATCGTGTACCAGCACGCCGCCAACATCGCCAGCGAGCCTTCTTTGCAGCGACTCCATCAGACAGGCAGGGTCCTAGCCATTTGCCCCAGTCTCAGTAGTCTCAGTGCGGGGAGGTGCTGAGCACAGCGTACGTACATACCCGACGCCGACGCTTCCCCGTCTGCCGCCGCCTCCAGAACTCCGCCCTCCACCCGACGCCGCGCACAGTCCCGGCTACCTACCTATGAAGTCTGCGCAGTCCTGCGCCGCTCCCTAACTTGCACGACCTACTCCAAGCCGTCACCAGCTATCGTGCCAGTTGACCTGTGCCTTTCTTCGCGACTTCAGCCATAGCCGTTGATCCGGTTTCTTCGACGTCGGCCTCGGAGGCCTGCGCCGCAGAGGGCTTCGGCAAAGCCATGTCGCCCGGCCGCGGCAACTTGGATCCTCACCAATTTCACAATGCCCATCAGCCTCTCGACTCCGGCTCCCAGATTTTCCGCGATTCCTCCGACTCCCACCCTCAACCTCCCGAGCACGCCGCCTTAATGGACGCCTCTCGATTTGAAGACTTCTCCTTCCCCTTTCCGGCGCTCCCCAACCAACCCTCTCTCCTCCCGCTAAGCGATCAATCCAATGTTACTCAGCCTGCCGATACTTTCAACCAACATCCCTCCGTGACAGGGATGGACCCCTCCCGCCCAGTCTCTTCCATCCACGCACACAGCATCACCTTCGGCGCGACCTCTTCAGACCATCAAGGCCAGAGCAGGGGCGGCTCCGATGCTCCCCCAGACAGAAACTCCCCCATCGCCAACTCCCTTGAAGACTCCGTAGCCGATGAATTTGGATTGTCATCTCATGGTCGCGCTGATGGCACCGACCTCGGAGGCAAAGTCAAAGAGGACAAAACAGACACAATGCCCCCGTGGAGTGAAATGAAAACCAAAGCTGGCAAGGAGCGTAAGCGTCTGCCCCTGGCTTGCATCGCCTGTCGCCGGAAAAAGATTCGATGTTCGGGAGAAAAGCCAGCTTGCAAACACTGTCTACGCTCACGCATCCCCTGTGTGTACAAAGTCACAGCCCGCAAGGCGGCACCGCGGACAGACTACATGGCCATGCTGGATAAACGACTAAAACGGATGGAGGAGCGTATCATCAAGGTCATTCCCAAGTCTGAACAGGAAACCACGGCTTCAGTCACTCGAGCTGTGGTGAAGCCGGCAATCCCAGGTACACTAACCGCAACCAAAGGAGGCTCAAAAAAGCGTGGCGCCGAGGAAGCTTTCGGGCCAGACCTTGAAGCATGGGCAAAGGCGCCATCAAAATCCAAGATTGCGGGCGACGACAGGCCAAACTCGCTCCAGATCCAGGAAGAAGAGGAAAACAAGCTATTGCACGAGGGGTCAGATGCATTACCTCCAAAGGAAATTCAAGAACACCTCGCAGAAATCTTCTTCGACAACATCTACGGCCAGTCCTATCATCTACTGCACAAACCGAGTTACATGAGGAAATTGAAGTAGGTCCTCGGATTCTTTCCCTATTTTCCTTTTTTTTCTTTTCTCAACTCGTCTGTCCGTCTACATACTAACTTTCCAAAGGAGCAATACATTGCCGCCTGTTCTCATCCTTTCCGTTTGCGCTGTAGCGGCTCGATTCACAAGTAACCCGCAATTGGGATCATCAGCACCACAATTTTACGAGGTGAAGAGTGGGCATCACAGGCACGAGACATATGCACAAGGAGATACGAGTGGCCAAACCTCACCATCTTGACTTGCCTTTTGATTCTCGGTCTGCATGAGTTTGGCACATGCCAAGGCGGCCGAAGTTGGGCTCTTGGTGGTCAGGCAATCCGCATGGCTTTTGCCCTTCAGTTGCACAAAGATCTTGAATTCGATCCCATGGGAAGGAATGGAAAGAAAACACGACTGAGCTTCATCGATCGTGAGATTCGGAGGCGCATCATGTGGGCTTGCTTTCTGATGGATCGCTTTAACTCTTCAGGGACAGATCGTCCCATGTTCATCAGAGAAGAGACGATTCAGATTCCACTACCTACTAAGGAGAGGTACTTCCAGCTGGATATGCCAGCGCCCACGGAGACGCTTGACGGGAGGGTTTTCCACCCTGCCTTGCCTGACGACGGCCAGTCCTCTGATCCCCGAGAGAATATGGGTGTTGCCGCATTCATGATACGAGCCATTTCCATCTGGGGGCAGATTATAACATACCTGAATCAAGGAGGGAAAGAAACAGACTCCTTGGCAATGTGGGCCCCTGAGTCGCACTACTCGAAGCTCTTGAATGACGCGGAAACCTTCGAATCCACCCTACCGCCGTCCCTCAAATACTCACCTGAGAATGTCGAAATTCACAAGACCGAAAACACAGCAGCCCAGTTCTTCTTTTTGCACATTTGCCTCCAACAAAATGTCCTCTTCCTGAACCGAGCGGCCATGTCAGCACCCAATGCTCGATCGCGAGAGGGCGCGCCCCAAGACTTCTTCCCAGAAGCGAGCCGGAAAATGGTAACCGCAGCTAATCGAATTTCGGATTTGCTCAGGGAAGCTGAGAGATTACGTCACTTTGTTTCTGCGCCCTTCGCAGGATATTGCGCCTTCTCGTCAACTGCAGTTCATATTTTGGGACTCATTTCTCGGAACCAAGCAATGAAACCCATCGCAGAAGCAAACCTGACTACCAACGTCAAGTATTTACACAAGATGAAAAAGTACTGGGGGATGTTTCACTGGATGGTTGAGGACGTCCGCTCACAGTACCGGAACGCGCTCGACGCCGCGCGGAAGGGCAATTCTGCAAATGATACTGCAGCACAGAACCCTATTCTTCAGTATGGCGATTGGTTCAACCGATATCCTCACGGTCTTTCGGATGCCGAATTTATGGATCCTGCAACATTCAAGAAGAAAGACAAGGGAGCAGACGGCGTTCTAGAGGCAAAGCCAGAGTTGCAGTCTGTCGAAGAGTTCATTTCAACGCTGTCCCCGCCTCAGAACAATGACAGCAGGGATAATAACCGTACTTTGATGGCCAAGCGCAAGTCTATTTCCAAGAAGCAGGGCGGTCAAGGAATTCAACAAGGACAACAACACCTTGAATCTATGGCCACGCCAGATATGAGTGGACAGGCAACATCCGATCCGATCGGTGTTGGGCCACCGCAGCAACGCAGATACTCTGGCGCTCTCCCTGGGCAGACTAGCGGGTCTACAGGATTTAGTCCACTCACTGCACCTCATTCACAGACGTCGACGTATAACAACACGATGTCACCCTTGAGTCCCGCTAACGTAGCATTCCCTCACCATGCACACATTCCGTCGTTTTTCCCTCCTGATTTACTCGCCATGAACCTAGCTCAACAAGGAAATGGGTCTCTGCAGCCACTTGAACGCCAACTTGCTTTCGGGGCATACTCAATGGATGGTGCAGAGAACATGGCAGGGGGGTCGAACATGATGGATGGAGTTGACTGGGACAGTATTGCGGCAGGGGCTCAAGCTGCCCGTGGGCCCCAGGGTCGTCGGGCCAGCGTCAAGGGTGGCATCAATGGACAAATATCTGGTCCCATGGATGGAAATGTCAACTTCACTGGGCAAGAAGCTTCTTCAGCGTGGTTTATGCCTTTCAACTTGGAACCACCAGAAATGTCCCAGGACATGGGGTTCGGCGTCGCCAACGTCGACCCGTTTGCGGGCATGTTTAATGGAGGGGGGAGCGGCTTAACGACACCAAACCCCCTAGGCGGGCTACAGCATGGCCCCTAGGATGGGCTGAGTTTGCGGCCTGATCCAATATGCAGTGCCTACCAACACAACAACAGTATAATGCTTCAGACGAGGCGTGAACAAAAACCGGAAGAATTCAATATATATTCGCAATGTATAAATTCAAGGAAAGGAGTTTGAGGTGTAGGCGAGATTGGGGGGGGGATAAAAAAAACACCTTGCTAGCCTGAACTAATGCTGAAACACAGCAACGGCAGGCTTCAGAAAGCAGAGAGGCAACGCCTTCACCATCATGGTGCTCATTGGAGAGGCAAATTTCCGGTTAATCAAGTGAGCTTTTAGGATACCTTGGTATGCGGTTTGGGCATGAGGCGGGTTTTTTTATATTGGCATTTTGATGTGTCATCATGTCAATAGCCACACCTGCCATCCTGCGGGCGGCTAAGTTTGATATTTCAGCGATTCCTTGTGGCAATCAGAAATGTAGGAAGGTATTAGATGAATAGGTGGGGGCGATATCCTGTAAACATTAAATAACGATCGATATATACTATAGCCAGTTCTAGGACATCCTTGGCCTTGGTACAGTTGGCCTTGAACCATCTCAGACCACGACCACCCATATTTCCATAAACGCAATTTCTCAACCCGAAACATGTCTTGATATCATTCATTTGAAGAACGACCATCTGTTCGCAAAATTGGCTGAGAGCATGGGCTATACACTTAGCTGGTCAACATGTGTTTGAGCATGAATGATGGGAAGTCGGTTCAGACAGCGAGGTTACGTGAAACCAGAATGATTGAGTTGATGTCATTGTCAATCGAAGCGAACATCGCGCTCGTAAGTGACTCCTCATGGGATTGATGCCTAGGAATGAATGATCCGAAGCTTGGCCCATACATACGTCACTGGAGCATGATGAGATAAACACCTCCCCATCTTGCAAGGTCGCTGGAGGCCCAGCGGTTTGTGGATTACAAGTGTCAAGCTAGATTTCACGGGTCAAGGGAAACTGCGTACCAATGTCCAATGAAATAGGGCTCAAATGGATAGGTTCTGTCTGTCATCGTGCTCAACAACTTTTGTTTTTGTGGCCGTCATGCCTACAGGCCTGGTCTATAAGAAACTCCAAAGGTGATTAAAATCCATCATGGAACGCCACATGACAATGCTACCGCGGTGGTATCTCTCTCTCACAGGGAACCCCCCCCCCCTTCTCCCCCTTTTCAGCAGCAAGCCCTCCAGTAGTAACTTGCTTTAACAAAAATCCCAATCAATCTTCCGTCTCGGCTGCAGCAGCATTGCCCTTCTTGCCCTTGGACCTCTTACGCTTCTTCTTCTTCGAGTCGCCAATCTCGCCTACCACGTTGCTCTGCTCACTCTTCTCCTTGGTTTCGATCACACCACCTGCAACGGCGACATCCTCCTCATCAATGACACGCTCGAAGCCGTAAGTAGGTCCGGTGCGCTCGAACTCGGAACCGAAGACGTCGCGGCGCCACTGGCGGAGGCGGGCCTTCTTGCCGAGTTTCTTCTTGTCGCGGCGCTTCTTCTCTTCGTCGCGGAAAGTAGCAAACTTCTTCAGGCCAGCAAATTCGTTAAGAACCTGATCCGAGGGTGCTAGAAGAATATCACGAGCAGTCATACCGAATGACTCGGGAGAGGTTTCGCGGTAGCGGAATGCTGCATGGGAGGGTTTGCTGAGGAGGTCGTGGTTGGAGAGCTCAAGCTTAGAGTCAACGAGGGCCTCGAGTTTGGATCGCTCCTGGCGGGCCTTCTTCTGAGACTCTTGACGGGCACGCTTGTGGTCTGCCGTCTTACGCTTCTTTGATGGCCGATCATCTTCGTCTTCGCCATCATCATCTTCGCCCTCTTCGGCGTTATCGCCTTCATTGTCGCTTAGACCAATATTGGGCTCTGCCTCCTCATCCTCAAAGTCGGGAATAAGGTCCTTGATGTCGATGTCGTCATCCCAAGTAGGCTTCTTAGGGTGCTTCTTCTTTTTGGTGGCTCCGTCGCCCTCTTCGTCATCTGAGACTGGAGGCTCGTCTGCTTGCGCATAGTAATCATCACCAAAGCGCTTCAACATCTCCTCTTCCCACTTATCATTTTCCCAGCCGTCGTTGAGAAATTTCATCCAGTCTTCATCCGTGAGTTCCTTGCCCACGCTACCTGCAGCATGCTTGATCTTGCGAAGCTTCTCCTCAGCCTCTTCTAGCTTCAACTTTCTTAGTCGCGTCTTCTCTTCGTGTCGTTCCCGCTTCTCGCCCTCCTTCTTTTCGCGCTCCAGTTCTCGCTGTCGTTTACGTCCAGTCTTCTCCTCTCTTCTCACGGACTTTTCTGTGGCGAGGTCTCGAGCATATGTTCGCAGCACTTCATTGCTCTTATCCGGGTCCTCAAATCGCAGGTTGTATGCTTGCTCAAACTCATCAGCCCGACCATTATCGTCATCGTCGTCAGATTCAAATGCTTTCCAGTTTGAGCCATCGGGGGGGACCCAGCCACGGGCAGACATAAAGTTTGAAAGGAAATTCTCCGGGTTCTTGTCAGCATTGGCAACATCAGTCTCCGTAATGGTCAGTGCCGCCTTGCGTGATGGGTGAACGCCATTGGAATCAACCTTGGCTGGCGCTTTTCGCTTGATGAAGCCATCGTCTTCATCATCATCTTCGACAGTGGCAGCATTGATCTCAGACAGAATTGACTTCTTGAGAGCATCTTGTTCTTGGTTGTAGGTCTGCGGCGCATCGTCCTCATCATCTGATGCACCGGCGTCACCAGCCAACAGCTTTTCACGGTGGTAGTCGCGAAGGTAGACTGGTTTGTCCTTCTTTTCCTTGTCGTCTGCAGTTGTGGCGTCATCCGCTTCCTCGTAGAAGGTAATGTCTTTGTCGTAAACCTTTGGGTCTTTATTTCGAATGGCCTGGAGGGTCGCTGAGATCTGGGCATCGAGGTCCTCTGTGGCAAGGAAACCATCCTCGTCTTCACTTTCATCAGAGGAGGAATCATCTTCGCCGTCGTCCTCGCCGCCAGTGGGGCCCTTTCCAGTCTTTTTGTACTTCTCCTCCAATCTTTGTCTTTCCTCTCGCTTCTTGTTGTGTTCGAACCGACGGGCGAATTCTTGGTTCACATTGAAACCGGCGCCAACAGGTGCCCCCCCCTCAGATTCAGAGTCGCTGTCGTCGAGGAGTCTGCGCTTTGCGCGCTGAGGATCCTCGAAGGCCTGCCCCATGGCTGTATAAATCCGCGGGTTTTTGGGTTGATTTCGGCGATTGGGCCGTTTTTTTGGCTGTTGCTACAGTGCGAAAGTGAAGTGAGAAGAAAAAAAAATAAGACCGTCTGTCAAAGTGAAGTCGAGTGCAACAACCCACAGGCCTCGGTGAGACAGCTCTCCTACAACTTTTTTTTTTTTGCCAGTTTAGAAATTTTGGCGGGGAGCGGCCGGTAACGGCACTACATTAAGCCGATGATTGCCCCGCCACCAGCCACAAGCCACACTGTCATGGGATGCACTCAGAATTGAAGGAGCTAGCACGCTTGGCCAATTAGGGGGCGTCTTGTTTTCGAGGTGGGTCTATGCTGATGTTGCTGGTGGTGCAACAGCGCAACCGCAAGCAGTGGTGACCCAGTACGTACCTTCCTTCTCTGGCTTTTCCAGGTGCCTTGAAGTTTAGCGCTATAACGCCCCCGGCCTCGTCATCGTCAACCAACCACCGCCACTGCCACAGGCTTTACTCTTCTGCCACTGCGTCTGCCGCTGCGTCTAACTATCTCAACCTGCCCGTCGTCGCCAGACTCCTCCTTCTCCTCCTCCTAGGCAACTCTCTTTTCGCTTCACCTCCATCTCGCTTCCGCTTTCGACACAAAACCTGACATCACTCGTATCGCATCGTCCCGTACATCGAGCGGCCTCTCCTGCGACTATGGCCGATTCAAGCGCTCCCAAGCCAAGCAGCAGCGTCAAGCTGGTGCTGCTGGGCGAAGCGGCTGTTGGAAAGGTACAGCTCCTGAAAACACTGGCAATATGCGCTTCCCTGTACAAAATTGACATTTGCGACAGTCTTCCCTCGTCCTGCGATTCGTCAACAACGATTTCCAAGAAAATAAGGAGCCCACTATTGGTGGTATGTCTTGCCGGTGTTTCCGCCTTCCATATTGTCAAGCATCAAGACTAACCCACAATCCGCAGCGGCTTTCCTGACCCAGAAATGCAACCTCCCGACCCGGACAATCAAGTTTGAGATCTGGGATACCGCCGGACAGGAGCGATTCGCCTCCCTCGCCCCCATGTACTACCGAAATGCTCAAGCTGCGCTCGTTGTCTACGACCTTACCAAGCCCACGTCTCTCGTCAAGGCCAAGCACTGGGTCGCCGAACTGCAACGACAAGCTTCCCCCGGCATCGTTATCGCATTGGTTGGCAACAAGCTGGATCTGGCGACCGACTCGGCTGCCCCTGGTGCTGAGGCTGAGGAGGGCGAGGAGGGCGAAGATTCAGGCAACGCACGCAAGGTCTCAACGGAAGAGGCTCAGGCGTACGCCGAGGAGGAAGGGCTGCTGTTCTTCGAGACCAGTGCGAAGAGCGGCCACAACGTTACTGAGGTTTTCACTGCCATCGCAAACGCCATTCCCGAGACGTCTTTGAAGAGCACAAGGGGCGCTGGGGCGACGAACCCTGCCAGCAGAGGTGCAGAAGAGCAGCGAGTAAATCTCGGAGGCCCCAAGGATGTTGGAACCAAGGACAGCTGTGCATGCTAGTTGGATGATGAGTGGACCGGGGGGGAGAGGGAGTATGCGGAGAGTGTTTACGTATTGTACGGTACCCTGCCCTTTCATGCGAGCCGGTTGTTTGGGAATGATGCCTAGAGGAGCATCTGGGAGTTGATAATGTGGTTCTGCTTTGCGAGTCGGGGATTTTCTGGCTCTAATTATATCTGCCTATTGACGTGCATGACGTGCCTCTGGTTCTCAACGCAGCGCCAAATCTGTGGCCGTTTGGTGGTATGCCCACCACAACCCTCCAACCTACCTACCTACCTACTTACTCAAGTAGGGGTGTATCTGCATGTAATGTACCTGAGGCGGAGCGAAAGAGAAAGAATCGAGCAGACTAGGTCGCGTGACGTGAGTTAGCACTAGTTAGGACTTTTATTTCGATATTATTTGTGGCTCCAGAAACACCCTGAGTGACGCTGATTCGAGACACCCAAATCCCTTGCGCATCGCCTTATCGCTTCGGGCAGTGGCCAAAGCACGCCAAATGGGTGATGGTCCAAATCAAGTGGTATCACGTGAGCCGGAGTTCAGCGTGTTTCTGGCGCGCGTCGCTGGGTTCTACAAGATCCACTTTTTTTCGCACCAGGCCGTCGTCCACGGGGGCAAACTCCTCACGTTCTCAACACTGAGCCGTCGCCGCCATTTGCATGCAGGCAAACAAGGCTCGGCCCTTACCAATCATCTTTCTTGTATGACTCTCTGCCTGTCTTTCCATTGTGGTCTCTACTCGTCGTCGTGACGTGGCCGAGAGCCCTTCTCCTGCACCTCTATCCGAACTTGGCTTGGAGATTCCATATCTTCCAGCAAAGGCGCTCCAACTCCAGCCTCGTCCAGCTCTCAGCACTTCTCCTCGCCTCGCGCACTCGTTGCCAACTTCTCCATGACGCTCCTTTAATACGCCTAAATTACCCCCCAAAACAGGTGTCGTGCGAAAGAGACATGGCTTCCTCCATCTCCGAGGCTCAAGCAGAGCTCATCAGGTACATACTGGACCTAAGAAAAGAAGCATGCGCTCTTCGAACCTAACATCGCCTTGCAGCTCCCTCGCCCCCGACGACATTCCCATTAAACTCCGGTGTGCGATTTGCAGCAAGCTCGCCATAAACGCCTTCCGGTTACCTTGCTGTGAGCAGGCCATATGCGAGACCTGTATGTGTTGCACACCTTCCCGACCGACCCATATGCGCAGACTCTGACTTGAACCAGGCCAATCAAACCTCCCCCCGTCATGCCCCGTCTGCGAACATTCTCCTCTGTCTGCTGAAGACTGCAACCCCCACAAGTCTTTGCGAACTACCATTCGAGTCTTTCTGCGAACCGCCGAAAAGAAGCGAGAGGCGAGCCGACCCAAGGAAAACAAGGACTCGGCTCCTCCGACGCCGGTTGAGGCACCCAAGCAAGCATTACCAATTGTCGAGCAAACTGCAGCGGAAGCGCCCGCTGAAGAGATCACCAGCGGGGACTTGCAGCCAAGCGAGTCTATTGTCGCACCTCAACAGTTGCCCGAAGCTGATTCTGCCCAGCCCATTGGTCAGGTGTGCAAATCTCGCTTGCTCCTTGGTCCTTTTGATAACGAGCTAACGTGTACGGCAGGATTTCGATGGTCAAGACGCACCAGCGCCTCAACAAGATGACTCGGGCGACCTCCAAGCGGCACCAACCGAAGAAGTCAACGGTGAAGCCGATGGTGATGAGTCGAATGAACAGGTGCTCGCCAACAATAACGATGAGGGCGATGAGGCAGGTGATGACCAAGAAAACTACGATTCCGAGACGATGAACGGCGGTTTCGCCAACGCGAACAATTTCTCTGGTTCCGGTGACTTCAACCAGATGCAGATGATGATGGCGATGCAGAACGGCATGGGATCCAACGGCTTCAATGGTGGCTTCCCCATGATGGGTGAGTTCCCTTTTTTTTCCCTCCTTGTCCTCTTCAAACATACATCATCGTACCCAATACTAACAAGATTTTGCAGGAATGTCAGGAATGGGCATGGACCCAATGACGATGCAGAACATGTTTATGAACGGTGGCTTTCAAGGCATGGGCATGAACGGCATGGGAGGCTTCGGTGGTGGATTTGGCCAAGGCTCCAATAATAACTGGAACGGTTCACAGTCGTGGAATTTCGACCAGAATAATTACAATCAAAATGGTCCTGGCATGGGAACTGGTGATTTTGGGAACTTTAACTCAGGATTCCAGACAGGATACAATCAAGGTAATTATGGTCATTTCAATGACTATCGCCGCAACTTCGGACGTGGTCGCGGACGCGGACGCGGATTCTACGGGGCTATGGCCGAGGTGGCTACCAGTTTGGAGGCAACGCAAACTACCAAGACCAGGCTCAAATGTCCCAGTTCGGATCCGCCGCGCAGGGCCAGATGCAGGGCCAAAACCCAGGGATTCAGAGGCGCAAAATGTTGACACAGAAGTTGGCAACGAAGACGTTAAAGTCAATGACTCCGGCGAGGCCAATGACGCGGTGTCTGCAGACCAGGATCCATCTCGTGAGGCTCAAGGCAATGAAGGGAGTGGAAATGCGCCCATCGTGGCTCCCTTAGGACCGTCTGGAAATGCTCCGCAGCGAAATGGACCTGGCGCCATTCGATCAGTTCTGTCCGCCCCTGATATCCCTATTAACGCGCCAACAGGACCCAAGGCAATGCGGCAAGGCCTGCCAAACACAAGTCTCCTCAACCTCCGGGCAAGGGGCTACCAGGTGGGTGGTGATGTGCCACCGGTCAGACCCAACGGCCCCGCTGCGCAGGATAAACCTGCGGAGCGAGAGGGATCTAGGAGTAAGTCTCCGGAACGAGAGAAGGATAAGGACGATACTCCCAGCCAAAACGAAATCAAGGACCGACCTAAGGACCAGGACAAGCGTGACAAGGATCAGGACGACCGCGAACAGGACCACTCCGGCTCCAGGTCAAGGACCGCTAGTAGAAGTCGAAGCCGGAGTCGCCACAGGAGCTCCCGCCGACGTAGACGTCACCGCTCTGAGTCGGTGGAAGACGAGGGCTACGACGATGAGTCGCGCCATAAGAAACATAAGAGCCGACGGCATCACTACGATGACGAAGAGCCTTCACGCTCCAGAGACAAAGATGACAAGTACACAGAGCGTTCCCGGTCAGCCTCACCGGCCGACTCCAAGAGATCGGGCCACCGTAGCCGTCGAGACAGAGACTACGACAAGCGAAGAGACCGGGAAAAGGACAAGTATCGCGAAGACGATCGCAAGAAGTCATCCAGCCACCGCTCATCTCACCGTGACAGAGATTACGAACGGGACCGACGCCGTGACAAGGACAGAGAGCGCGACAAGGATCGCAAGGACCGAAAGGATCGCCATCGAGACAGAGACCGCGAACGAGACCGCGACAAGGACCGAGACCGAGATCGAGACCGAGATCGCGACCGGGACTCGAGTACAGCAGCAGACGACACTCGACCGACGGGCCTGATACGCCCGTTGAGAAAGACTTCAAGCCCCCGACGGGTCCCCGTGGCTACGACATAAAAGGTTCCTCCAAAACAGAGGGCTCTTCGAGAGAGAAGGACCCGCATACTCTAGAGCGCGAGGCCCGCGACCGTGAACGGTTGCTCAAGGAGGCTCAGCGCATTGCCGGTCTTGGGTGGAAGCGCAGCCGCGATGGCGACGACGACGGGGGCTCCCGCAAGGGCCGACGGACTGCGTCTTCGTCCACAGCCGCAGGCTCTGGGCGCCGCAGCGAGGCCGTCAGCGGAGGTGATGAAGAGGAGCGCATGCGTAGGCTCGAGGCAGAACGGGAGGGCGACCGGTGGAATTAGGCACCAAGCCGGACGTCGTTGGGGCGGTACGCCGTCATCAAGAAGCATCTGAGCAAGGTATAAACAAACAGCTCAAGCATGGAAACAAACCCATGTTTTATTTTGGAAGAAGCAAACAAACCCGACAGGCAAGCATGGGAAAGGCAGGTACGGTGTTTTTTTTTTATGTGGAACTTCAATCGGAGGCTTGGGTTTGGCGGGGGGGTGAGCATCTTCCTTCTTCATCAATGGTGTTGTTCAGGCGGCGAGGGAACATGTAAGAGAATCACAAACCCGGGGTAAAAAAAAAAAAATTAGCTCCGCTCCAAGGTTACGGAAATCACAAGACTAGGCGGATGTAGTATTTTTAATAAAGTCTCTGTTTGAGGCTATTTTGGCTATTCTGCTTGATGAAAATTGCGAGGTTTTTTTTTTTGGGCGTAGTTGAGCAATGTATGCACATGTAGGCATGCATTTCCTCAACTTATAAATGTCCTTTCTACCATGCTGAGCCACCGATGTAGCAAATGTGTGGCTGAAAACACACAAATGGCCATTACATGGGTTCCCAATCCTGAAACCGGTGGTCATGTCACGATTGCGTTGTTCCTGAGACTTTATTTAAATTGGTTGGTAATTGAAAGCCCAGCCTCAGCCCCTGCCGTTGAGAGCATCAACTATTTGAACTATTGGCAAGTTTCGCAATTGGAGGTGCCTGCAGTCGATGCGTGTGTACCTTGCGTGTGAGGCGGCATTCGAAGGTTGATTCAGTGTGCTTTCTAGGCTCCCGTGCAGGACATGACCACGACCGTCCTGCCACAGCATGGTTTTCCTTTACTCCTCAGCCAACCTCACATTTTCTCTGGTCCTTCTTTTTTCTCTCATTGTCACCTCAATAATTGCTCGTCTTTTTGGTGCTCTCTATCAACAATTCCAGGGCAGTTATGTCCATTATATACCGCTCTCATGGGTGTCCAGAGGATTTCTCTGGGCTTTCAGAATCCTAAGTTTACCACGTTTCTTTCTCCTCGGTACTCTCTCAACAGACGGTTGAGTTATGCCACTAACATAAACTTAGAAAGTCCAAAAAAAAAACCCTTCTTTTTGTCACATATTTTGGAACGGACGCGATGTAGTCGAGTATCATATCACATGGGATTTGGATCTTTGGACATTACCACGTCCACAAAATCCAAGGAGCGAGTTCGGAAAAAAGTCAAGACACCCCACGTTGACGAAAATCATTGGTTCAAGGATGATGTTGAAGAAATTACACCAAATGCTTCTCTTATTCGTAGAACAATTGGAAAGATGCTAAAGATGCGGACAATTCACTGCCACACGGCCTATGGAAACATCTCGGGGATTCCTTCACTCCATGTCAATCGGCTATTACCACCGGACTATCCCGTTTTCCGCTTTGTAGCAAAAGGTCTCATGGCGGAGTTCCAGAACCTTTTAATTCAGAACCAGGCATCGCTGAGAGATCATGACGAAATTGGAGCTTCACTTCTCCTGGGACGTCTGACAAAAGTTATCTACCAACCCAAAACTAACATTGTGCAGTATGCAACATATCATTGTCAACCAGAAATGTGTCGATTCCTTGTCGGTTATGGGATAGACATGGACCATGTAGGGTCTTACCAGACAAAAAGAATGGGCAATGCAGATAATCTTAGGTATGGACGAAGAACAAAACTAAACGAAGCCATACGTTCCACTGGCTTCTTTCAACATAGTGCCTCTGCATATTACGGTCCTTTCAAGGTTACCCAGACCGATGTTTTCATCAAGGTGGATATGCATGAGCTGGTCAAGTTTAAGCAATGCTGCCAGGCCCTGCTGGACGTAGGAGCAGACCCTACGACTAATTGTTTCGCATTCGGCCGGACCACAACAAGTTCATTAGAAACAATATTTTCCACCATACGTTTAGGATGAAAAAGGTATTCAGACTATGCCCCTTTTGATTCAGAGCTCATGTGCATTTTAGGATTTGATGGATTTTTTTCTAAACCAGTCGAGCCCATTTTGTGACATCAAGTCCGACCCAATCAGTCCCCATCAGCCATCTCTCTTTCTATCTTTCTGCAATGTGGAAAGCTGGACTGCCGAAGGATTTTATTTTTACTGAGAGAGGGGCCGACATTCAATCTCGGGATAGGAACAGCAGACCATGCCTTCACATATGTGTCGACAATTTTGGAAACATATCCAGATCGCCACAAGTAATTTGCAACACTTGGGTAAGTTTAGTCCGAAGCGGTACTGATATATTTGCCACAGATATATTTAACCTGCCTGCATTAGAGATAACGTACCATATAAAGGGGCCAATTGCAGACGGTAAGAAAGGCGATATCTGGGACGCTGTTCTTGCTGAGCTCGGATACGACATTTCGATATTTCCCAGGAATAACCCAAGGGTAGCAACATACGACAGATACTGGTCCCCTATGAATTTCAAGATGCTTTGTCAAGGGAAAGAAGATCTTTGTCCGTATTACGACGAGGAGGAGCTGCTCCGGCAGATTAATGAGTACGAGGCAAGATATTTGCCGAGCTCGGAATGGGAATAGGAAACTAAATACTCGGATTCTATAGGTTGTTCCGATTCGGATTCATCAAGTGACGGCGGTGTTCAGTTAAGCGATGACTACAACGGAGACGAGGACGATAATGAGACATCTTCGGACACATAGATGAATAAACATCAAAACGCACAACGCAACGGTGACCGCATACCCTTTCGTACCACAGACATGTGTATTACTTCGACATCATCAACATAAATTCGGAACCGCTGTCCCACCGCAGCAGACATGAATACCGTGATACCACAATCCTGTTTAAATGCTCCTCCGGTTTTTTTAATTTGCCTCACCAATATGTCCCCCTCTTTTCTTGACTGAAGCTTCCTCGTCCCCACAGCACAGGCATTTCTTCAGGTTCATCTGAGATCATAAAACCTGGGCCAAGTCTAACCGTCCGCAACGCCTTCTCGTGTGCCCCCAAATGCAATTCAAACTCCCAATGCGAACATCGCCCACTGCCGCCGCGTTGTCTGTTTCCGCCTTGAAATAGGCCGGCCAAAGCGAGCTCTATTAGTATATACCTTGCGTGCGGTATTGGAAAGTATCATAACTGCGGTCGCGTTAGAGGTGCCAAACTCGGGGAATTGCTGTGACGAAGACTTACAGCCGAGTGTAGTAGCTACCAAACGACTTGGCAACCAAGTCATTCTCAACAAACTGTTCAGCCTCATCAGCGCTGAGGTGAAGCTGGAATCGCTGTCGTAGAGTGTTGGTGACTTGAGCAACTCCGACGGCGAAGCATGGCATGTTGGAATTGTGGCCCATCATCGCAACCAAGTCGATAATGTTATCAGCAGAACGGCGAAGCGCTATTAGTTGTCAGAACATTCCACGGCAAAATCAGCGATATTTTCTTGAGAGTAGCTTACCTTGGAAGGCCTGTTTGCACAGCTTCTTATAATCCTCGTAGTCTGGTGACCCGAGTCCACCCAAAACGTCCACGTACTCGTGCGTCAATTTGAACGGGGCTGCTTCAAAGCCAACTGAGCCAGGAGAGTTCGACAGCATGAATCCGAAATCAATGTGGATGATGTGGCCCTCACTGTCTATCAGTACGTTTCCGTTGTGTCGATCTTTGAGCTGCAAGATGTACGATATCATGCTATATGCGGCCAAAGATCTCTTGAACGCATCGACGCCAGCCTTAAACGGCTTACTATCGGGCGTCCCAAAGGCCCTGAGAAAGTGGTCCTTCAGAGTAGCGATGCGATGTCTGGGGTTAGCGCCAGATTCAACAGAGGCAAGTGTAAGGCTTCGCTTAAGTGAATGCAATGACACGCCGCTGGTGATGGTCTCAACTAGACCGCCAGACTCGCCAGTGACCAGCATTCGCATCCGCTTCACCCACACATCGACATCGGCATCTATCCAGATCTTGTGGCATACGTCAATCAGCTGGCAGGCAAAAGCCTCCTGTCGCAAATCGGCACCGGTCTTGACAATTACGCTGACCAAATCCCAATTCTTCATCCAACCATAGGGCGATGATTTGCGAATCCGCTCCTTTTTGGCCTCCCAGGCTTCGCCAAAGACAGCCGCACTGGGATCATCACGATCGCCCCGCCGCTGTACACCTCCTGTCTTGATGTCGTTCTCCATTCGCTCTCTGCCAGCACTGGCGTTTAAGTTGGAGTCAATTGGCGCGTCTTCCTCCAGATCTGGATTGCTCTGGGCCAGAGGGGTCGTATTTGCTCTCGCCATGATTGTATCAAAAGTCGGCCCGTGCTCGTCCGTCTCAAAGCTCTGCTCCTCCAAACTCTGCATACTCGCAATAATCTTGGCTCTGATTGCGGCCACCTCCTGCTTCGGACGTTTCCCACTGGTGGCATCAAGTTGGGCGAGCATCTGAGAGGCGGTTCTCATGTGGGTCGCAAGCGCTGAGAAATCAGGTTGGTCTGCAGAATTGTTTCGCT
Source organism: Aquanectria penicillioides (assembly GCA_003415625.1). Taxonomy (NCBI): domain Eukaryota; kingdom Fungi; phylum Ascomycota; class Sordariomycetes; order Hypocreales; family Nectriaceae; genus Aquanectria; species Aquanectria penicillioides. The sequence goes on from PYIU01000003.1 coordinate 1,549,938, forward strand.
GAATCGGCAGGGTCATTCTTCGGCCCAGAGGGCCAGGGCTGGCTGACCTAGAGTTGATTGTCCCAGAACTCCTGGGCGTTCCCATTTCCGTCGTCGACGAAGCTGTTGTTGTCCCGCTGGGGAGACGCTGGGCAGGACGATGCTGGCTCACTCGCGGGGAGTAACTGATTGAATCGTCTTCAAAGCCCCTGATCAAAGGAGAGCTCCCCAAATCGCCAGATGTGGGCTCAAAGACGCTATCAACAGGAGGCTCAGGGGCCCTGACCGTTGGCGACATTCGAGGGGAGTCTGACAGGTCAAATATGCGCTTTGTGTTAGAATTGTCACTCAGCAAGGTGCCCAAAAGACGCTGGTTGTCGGGTGTATCGGGGTCAAAGGAGAAGTCATCTCTGAGAACCTCTACCATAATCAGATACGGTACCTTCTCGGCGCTGTTCAACACTGTGGCCTCGGCAGGATTCACGCGCACGATTCGATGATGGCGACTCTTTCCGGGGGCTCCATTCACTAAGGTGGGAGGGCAGATGACAGGGATGTCGACCTCGGCAGGGAGGTCCTGAGAAATCAGGGCGAGTTCGGCGCGAAGAGCGCTCATACGGGCAGGCTTCGGTACGAGGACAAGGCGATTTGAGATACCCTCCAACGCACTCAAAAACTGGGTCTCGGATCTGAAGTAGTGTTGTCGCAGAAGCCTCGTCTTCTGAATTGGAGATAGTTCTGTCGCATTGAGAAGAGCCTTGGAGTGGTGGGAATGCCTCCGACCAATTCCATCACCCGGTCTCGGCGACACGCCTGCCGACGCGGGTGCTGGTATGGGTGTCGTTGGTCTCGTGGCAGGCCGGGGTGACGGCAAGGGAAGGGAAGATGTGCTGAGTCTAGCTTCCAGGGACTTCATCTCCAGGGCGGATGCCCTCTTTGTGTCGACAGGAGTCTTCGATCTTGCCACGGGAGAGGCTAATGGAGAATCTGAGGTGCCCCGAGTCAACCTGGGAGGCTCTCTCGAAGGGTCCCTGGAGGGGTTTCTGGAACCCTTGGGGTCTGGTGCACTGAAGGTCCTCCCAGCTTCTCGTACACGCCTCGATCGCGAGCTTCCTGTATTGATCGTGTTGGCTCGGGCTGGTTTGACATTCTCCTTGGGTTCCTGAGTAATGTCGATCACCGGCTGCGGCTTGCGTGCTTGCGCAACAGCCAGGGGGCCGGCCCATCTAGGAAACATGGGCAAGGCGACACTCGCCAGCACGAAGCTGGACAAAACCGTGACAGGTAGTACATTTTCTTTGATCTTCTCATTGCGAGCGGTATCAGCCAGGCCAAAAACGATGTGCTGGACTTTATTATACACTCGGCGGCAGGTCTGGAAGGCTTCGGACTGCGGATTCGATGCGAGATCGTGGAGGTAGCTCTGGAAAAGCCAGAAGGTCTACATTGGATCGTCAGTCAGCTTGCCATCCAACTTGGGGCAGCGTCCCACGCAAGAGCTCATTCAACCCTTGATTACATACCAACAGCGCGGCCGTAACGGATTCCTCGCACAAGTCCAACAAAAACTCCTCCAGGGCCATTGACTCATTGTCGACGCTGATTATAAGGTGACATAGCTGCGGCAGGAAGAATTCAATGTCCTCGTAGGGGAACTGGCGCAGCTTGTTGCAGAGGACATAGTGAATCCCCACGTGGTCGGCGTAGCGGCTTCAGCGCGACAGGTGGCATTAGCAATTGCAACAAGACACGATGCGGCGGCGACAGAAGGGGTATCCGGGTTTGGATGGGCATGGTGATGGAAGCGCGGAAGAAAAGGCGACGGAAAAACGTCAAAGGGGTCTAGCTTGTACATCTGCGGGGTTGGTGAGGGACTCACGAGAGGTAGGAGACGGAGAGAAAGGGGTTGGAGTTGAAGACGTCGGACTCGAGGAATCTCTGAAGCAAGTCCCACGACATTGGGTTACGCAGGGGAGCGAGCAGCAATGGGGATCGGCTGGCTGTTCGTCATCTAGCTTCTGTCGAGCTGGGATATGGCGGAGCAGGGGAATCGGAGTGATAGATGCGCGGGCAGAGAACGACGAGAGGAAGTCCAAGGTATTCGCATTTGAAGGAGTTGGTGATGAACCGTCTTGCTTGCACGGCGGGCTTGCAGGAGGCATCCGTAGTGGAGGTACCTACTGCTGTCCAGAGGCCGGTGGAGGCCCGCACCCAGAGGTGTCATAGGTCGCCCGCCCACACTTAGTCTAGGCCTTAGGTAAGGCAGAACAACAAAACCGCCCGCAAGCAGCGGGTGAAGTGGGCGACTCCAGGGAAGCAGACCCCCTGTAAGACCTGTAGGGCCATACGAACACGCTTCAACATTCCCCTTTATGTCCCCCCTAAGGACCCCAGAAGCACCCCCCGAACCCCGGGGGAGATCACCCATTCCCCCAAGATGTCGCTATTGTTTCCGCTTCTGGGATTCTTGAAACCTTGTTGGGCAGCTCGGAGATGGGTCGGCTCCATACTATTTTACTTGCTGCACAAAGCACGGAGGTGTTGACCTGTCCACAACGAACGGAACGGATATGAGACCGTTTGTGATTGAAGCGGGTACCGTTTGTGGTGTTGGTCCGAGAGGGTGTCCTAGGAAAACGGTGCTTCTGCTTGACATGACCCTTTAACCCCCCCCTGGGGATGGATATGGCTTTTTACAGGCCATCGCCGTCCAAACCCAGAGTCGGTGAATCACTCGGCGCGCATTGTCACCTACGTCAGCGGTGTGTCGACCCCTCGACGAGGCGCATGTATCGTGCTGTACCTCATCAGAAGCCTGCATCCAACGGGCGGTCCTATGTCGTATGCATGTTCGCGCTCGTTGCTCTCAGCTTCTGCGAGCAGGCTATGCCAAGGTGGGGTTTGTCTCCGGATAACCGTCCACCACTCACGTGCAACCCGAACTCCGATAGTTGGTCTAGGGTAAGGGTGGGAGTAAATTTTTAACTCAAGAAACAATGAAAAAAAAATCGAAAAGGGCATGACGTTATGTTACGAATCATAAGACCGTATAAGCAGCCATGAGGGTATACCTACGTAATTTGCACATCTTGAAAGCGAGAGCCCATCGGCGACGGATGACAGGATGTTGAGCATTTCGCGTTCTCGAGATCATTGTGATGGCTATTTCGAACCATCAAAGTATTGGGTTATGGAGCAACGCATTTATCACATTGGCCCATGACGAGGGAGCTACTACTACGTACAGTCTACCAAGGCGAGGATCAAGCAGATACCCCACAACCAAATTGACAGAACAATCAGAGTATTTTTTAATCAATCGTCACCCACTACCCAGTAGATGCCACAGAAGCATTCCAGACAGAGCAATAGACGACGAGAGAAAAAACAACCCATGTAAAGCTTTTTAAAAAAAAAGAACCACTTAGAAAAAAACTACAGGTGCCACCAAACATCCAGCTCAAGAGGGAATCCCTCTTGGCGCCCAACGCCGAGTGTATGCGGTCCCCTTGAACGCCATTTCGTCCTTGATCGTATCCTTCATAAATGCATACCGGTTTCTCTATTACCAAACACCAGACCCTGTTGGTCTGATAATCTCAGACTTTCTTCTTTCTTCCTCCCCTAGTCCGCTTCTTTGGTTCTGGTACCTCCTCATCGCTGGAGCTCTCGGCCTTGGCCTTGGCCTTACTGCCTTCTTTCTCATTTTCCACACGCCCGACGATTTCTCTCAGGAAGTCCCACTGTTCATCTGTCTCGACCACGTGCTTCAGCATCGGGGCGGTGACTCGCTTGGACCCTTTCTCCTTGGCCACATCGGCACTTTTGGTTACCAATTGGATCATGAAGAGCTCAAGAGCCTTTCCGACTGCGATGGGGGTCTGCTGGGCAACCTTCCCGACTTCCTCGTCTGCCTGCATAATTCTCTTGATTCTTGCCGTAGGAAACTTGGTCTTGACGGGAGAGGGCTCGATCATAGGCGCCGGAGGTGGCGCAGCTTTGCGGGGTGGCATATCCGAGGAGTAGTGTGTGGTCGTCGCGTTCGGAGAGTGCAATAGGGCGCCAGAATCCAAGGGAGACGCGTATGGCTGAGCGTGAAGTTGCGCTACACCTGGGTGCAGAGTTTGTTCTCCGTACGGAAGACCAAATGACGGCTGTGGGGGCTGTTGGGGATGGGCTGCTAGGAGAGAATGAGCTCCGTAGCCGAGGTGTGGAGGTAATGTCGGGTTGGCGTTATGAGGAAGATATTGTTGCTGCAGCACTGGAGAATAGTTTTGATATTCGGGTTTGATCGTGGGTTGCGGAGGCGGTGGCTGATGGTGAGGATGAAGGTGATAGTGGGGTTGATGGTGGGTGTTGTTGTTGTCGAGGTGAGCAGGCGGAGGGCCGTAAGAAGAAGAAGACGACGGACGACCGTAGGCTGGCGGCTCTGCTTTATACTCGACACTTAGGTGGCTGCCGACGGCTTGTGGATGAAGGAGTTGTTGCGGTGCGGGTTGAGTGGGGCCAGCCGAATAAAAGGATGAGAGGTCCGGAGACTTGGGCGCGTAGGTATCGTCGGCCGACATTTTTTTTTTGTAGCTGGCGGCGGTGGTGATTAATAGGTCGTGTGGGGCGCGGCGCGGGTCTCGACGGGGGTGAACGAGTAATGTTAGTCAGCCTGCAGAGTGACGCGAAGTGGACTTGGCAGAACTGCTTATAATGAAGCCTTACGCTGTTGGGCAGGCTTGGATGTCCCGCCTTTGTGGGTGGATGATTCAATGTTCGGGTGGTCTGACGATGCGTGTTTGCGTCAATCAAAGAGAAAGCTGTGCGTCGCAGTGCAGTATAGCGGGTGGCAATTTCTAGCCATCCAACTAATAAAACTGGTAGAGGGAAGTGCAAGTTTGTGTGAAGGGAAAGCGTGGGCGCGTGCGTGCAGTCCCTTTGTGCAAATTGGGTGCGACGTGATGATGCTTGGTTTGGTTTTCTTATCCTCTCCAGTTATGTGCGTCTTGAAACAGCGCAGGAACGACAAGGGATAAGGTGCTTTGGCGAATGTGGTGGGCGTGGATATCGCGGTGTAATACGATGCGCGACGTGCTATGGTGCAGCACGATATGCTCAGGTCAAACCCCTGCTCGGGGGGGGGCTTTTTTTTTGGGGGGGGGGGGGGGGGGGGGGGGGGGAGGGCGATGGAGATGGGAAGGAAATGACGAATAAGTAATACTGCCCGGCTTAAATGGATTCAACCAAGCCTAGACCAGACCAGGCCAGGCCAGTGTCAGCTCTAGGCGGACTAGGCACCCAGTCAATATTGGGCTCGATGGATTGGGATGGTTCACCTCTGGGTTGCCCGCTTGGAACAATCGTGCAGTAGCAGAGATAATACAAGAACTGTCAGCTGGAAGACTTCGCTTCGGTGCTGAGGAAACTGGCGAGCTAACAAAAAGAGCAGCTGGATAGCCTGCTAATAAGCTCGCAGCAGTGGGCCACGGGCCACGATACAATCTCAGCTTCTGTGGCTGGGGATGACGATGTGGTTTGATGGACGTGATGTTGGGTGGGGCTTAATCCAAGATTGGTTGACCCCGGCCCCAAACACGCCTACAACTCACAGGGAAATGTGCGAGAGAGTGTGTGCCTTGTGCCTTGTGCTCTTTGTGTTGTTCTGGCACCAATGTCTTGCCTTCTGTAAAAGACAACACGGCGGATGGGGATGTGGCGCAAGCGGTTGGCTGCAGCGCCAGGGAGACGAGGAGTATGTATTGGGAACAAGAACTGTAAGATAGCCAGGCAACCAGGGGAGACGGAAGAGAACCAGAGATGCAGAGGGAAATTCTTCTATTCGTCGGCTAGGAGCAGCAAAGAAGTTGCAGTAGCTGTTGAAGAGAAAGCCCAAAATTCTCATTAGTCTCACACAACTTCGTCGCCTTCTCACACCGGACCCTCTTGCGACAACCGAGATCCACTGTACACGGCTTCCGGCGGTGGACTCTGGGGTTGCGGGTCTGCGTGTAAGCGGGAAAATGTCAGGATGGCAAGGGGGCCGCGAAACCGAGGAATGGCAATAATCAAGCCCGATAAGGTCGACCGACCGAAAGAGAGAGGCAAGGATATTGCCGAATTCCCAGGGTAAAGGGGATCAAGGAGATGTAATATGGCTTGGACTGTGGAGTGAATGGGCCTGTGTCAAGGTGTGGTGGTGGGCGATCGCGATGTGACACGGGAGACACGGTACGTATGTGCGATCAGGGGTGCGCTTCGGGGGGTTCGGGGCGAGAGGACAGGCCAGCCGGCACTGGGCAGACGGCAGGTGGCGGAAAATGGGAGGGAATGCCGGCCGTTTATATGCGCGTCGCGGGGCGCTCTTTCTGACACACACCACACACCCCAAGTGAAGGTACAACTTAGCTACAGGTACCTGGGGGGTTGCTTGAGATGTGCTCCTGCGCCCCGAATCAAGGGGAAGGAGGGGTGGATGGCGGATTTGTTTACGGAGCATTGGGCACCATCCCGATTGGGAATGAACACTGTGCATCCTGTTTTGTCGCCTTAGCTCCTCCCGATCACACAAGTAGCTCGACCTCATCTCGTTGATATAAAGCTCTGATAGTTCAGCTGATCAACTTAGGGCGAACTTGGGATATCCTAGCTTCCAGTTGTGATCACAACATACTGTCACTATGGTCACTGTCGTCGCCTTCACTCCGGGACATTTCTGAAGACCTGCTCCAGGGTAACAATAGCTCTGATAAAAAGCACGGATCTGCGCGTCGGTACCCAGCTTCGCGCTCTGGTGGGGGCTCTCTATTTTCGTGTCGCAACACTCATTCCTCCTTGTGCAACGAACCCGCTGAATCATCTTCGTCTGAATCACACAAAAAGGTGGAACGCAAGGGATGGATGGGTACACACCATGCATGCATGCACCGAACATTTCGCTTGGGCATGGTCTGGATGCCTTACTGCAGCATGCTCCAGGCTCCAAGCTCCACACTCAGCCTTTCAACGCTGATTCAACATCAACCCAGCGCTTGGTGAGAAGAACTGGCTCGGCTCGTCGTGTTCGTCTGGCTGCCTCGGCTGCCTTTTGCTCGTGACCATTGCCACCCTGGCCATTCCCTGCGAACCACTGCGGGATAGTCAAGCGGCCAATGCCATTATTGGGTGCCTGCCTGCCCCGAGGCTGAAACCTTTATTGACCCCAAGTCAGACTTATCCTGAGTGCGAATTAATTTTCGGAACCACATCAGCAGTCAGCCATTCGGAAGTTCTAAATATCAGCAAACCTCTGGGTTTAAGCTCCATCATGGTATGATAGTTATCCATCTCTTCATCTCCCGCATCTGTTTCGTTCTCCCATGATGATAAAAGTTGAGCTTTCATTTTGGAGCAGGCCTGGTGGCAACGAAGCCGAGTCTACCTCAGGTTCCCGAGCCACCACTCTATGGCCCTTGTCTATGAAGTTTTTTACTTGATCTAATCTGACCATCATTTCTTTTCCACACTCGATTTGCCGACCCCTAATGTTCGTCTTCTGATTTCTTTCACAGCAGCCCTAAGTCCCTGCAGCCTCTTGTCCTCTGTGCTTGACAAGAAGAGAGAGGCTACTGGCCAAGCATGGACCCCCCATCAAACTTTTGTCCTTCCACTTCGATTCCAATCTTAGCCTGCCGCTTTAGGAAGTCTTCGATATCAGGCGCAAAAACCTCTTCTTCTCCGAAGATGACGGAATAGCCCCGTTCTGGGCTAGCGGCTTTCCAAAGCTTGTCGTCCATGCAATTGCCTGGGGAAGCTGGCTGCTGCTGGACCATGGATTCGCCGGCATAATCGTGGGCGAATTTCCACAACGTTCGTCGATCGAGAAAGTCGCTCTTCGATGCATAGTGTAAATTCGACATGAGTGTTACCCATGGCGAGATCAGCGTCGCCATCCGTGGCACACGGAAGACTGGCCGACTGGAGCCGACTTGATTAGCTCGCCTTTGGACATTGACCTCCCTTCTTTCCATATCTCCAGCTTGTGCACCCAGCTCCAACAATAAGCTGAGGATCAAAGCACCACCGGCCGAGTCCCCAGCAACGCATACCTTGGAAGACTCCTTGACGACATCCAAAACATGCCTATAGCCCTCCAATGCCTCCAGGACCTGCCTGGGATAGACGTCATCGGGGACCAGCGTGTACTCAAGCGCGAAAATGGCCGGGTTGGTGAAACCGGCCTCAAGAAGTAAGTGGTGCCATACCATCAAAAATTCCAAGTAGAAGTAGCTTGATCCCATGCAGAAGCCACCGCCTGAAATATGTGAGCAAGATTTCCAAGTCTGGAATAATTAGTCCTCCTACCATGTGCGTAGTAAAGAACAAAGTCGGGAGGGTTTTCAGGCTGGTGCATGATCCATATGCCTTTGGTTTTGATATTTCCCTTCAAGCTATCAGTCGGATCTGTCTTTTGTTGCGCGATGGGATAGCATACCTCCCCGACAGTATACTCTCGCCAGGGTGTGGGGTATTTCAAGTATCCATGGCGGAGCATTCGCCAACGCAGGAAGGGTATCGCCACATATCTAGAGAAGAAAACCCGAGATACATGCGGCGGAATGGCCTTAAAGGCGTACCGAACGCAGCGAATGACGAGGTCTTCGAAGATGGTTGAACCCTGAACAAAAGCAGTCTGTCGGGCTGAGTTGGTGAAGTAGCGTTCCTGAACGAACTGATATGGGAGTTTGAACACTGTCTGACATGTGAGCGTGATGATTTCAGGGGAAAACTCGCCGAATACGTGAGTGGTAAAAAGGAAATGGGGCATGACCGACATAGAAATGGCAAGGCCTTGATGCCAACAATTAATGTTCCAATGACTCCAACATTCCATAATATTTGGGGGAGAGAAGGATGCAGAAAACAAGGCAGTCAATGAGACTGATGGGGCCGAGGATCATGGTGGGAAGTACTGGACTTGGACAATAATGAGGGGCAATATGGCTCAAGAGTTGAACGCCCTCCGGCGGTGGATGGATGATGTTATATTCCAGAACTCTGGCGTCGATGGAACGCTGAGAAGATTGGAACAGGTAATAGAAGGAGTAAGGCTCTCTGAAAGAAAAAAAGAAGAGAGTTTGTCGCAATTGCACCCTGGTTGTTTGACGCGTCGCGCTGTTGGAAGGGGGGCCGATATCGTATGTAGGGACGTAGCTATCTAGGTAGGTTGAGGTAGTACAAGGCTATCTCGGCGCAACTCACCACTCTCGTGAACATATGAAAGACTTAGGCTAGCACAATAAAGTATTTCACGAGGGAGGGAACGCTGAGCCGAGGCGTATATTGACGTAATTGAGGCTCAAGAGCAGCTCTGCTCTGCTCTAGGAGCTCGGTTGGAACTTGGTGGCTCCTCGCTGACATAAGCCGGTTCGCTCCTTACACCGCACCTCGAGTGTAATACTTTGCTACGTTTCCATCCTAAATGGGTCGACAAAATCTGCTCGAGAACCCCAGCTTCTACTTTTACGCGCATTGAGACGAGCAAAATTCCTTGTCCGAGTACCGGAGCTTTTGTCTGAGCCGAAAACCCTGGTCTGGTTCCGTTGTACTGCTTTTCTCAACATCTTTATTGACCCCACTCCCCTCACTCACCATAAGCGACTACACGCCGCCATGGGTGAGGTTCCTCCTGAGGAGGTGCCGTTTCCATTGACGGACGTGGACAAATGGGTCTTGTCACAGACAGACGAGGAGTTTCATTGCCACGACTGGGAAGAGCTTAAGGGTATCATTGGTGAGTAACTGAGGTATAATGGGCGTCATAGACGTTAAATTATTGGCCTGCATGGGGGGTTAATTATATGTCATTGACTAACATTACGAATAGTGACGAATAATTTGTCTGTCTTGAAGCGGAAACCATCTGACCTCCGCCGATACATGATGTGGACTGCGGAAACCAAGGCCGAATATGGCTCGATGTCCCAATTCCTTCTTGTCAATAGGCTGCCTAAGGCCTGGGGTGCGCCACCCTTCACTCCAGTCTCTACCGCCCGTTTGAAGACGCCTCTGACTATAGCGTCTTGGTTAATGATTGGCCGTACGGACTTGAGCCGGACATTCGACACATCGTGGTGTGGTCGCGTACTATTATTCCCAGACCCTGCGACTGGAGACATGACACCGGAGAGCAGGGCCTCGTGTGAAGCCTTTGTTAAGAAATACTTTGCCGACACTCTCGGACTAGATGGGGCGAGCCGGGTTCTTTGGTTCAAGAATTGGGTGGCACTGCAGAGCGTACGCGCCTTGGAGCATATCCATGTGCTGGTACGGAATGTCGATGACGACACAATAGAGCAATGGACAGGAGAGCGACCACGACCAAGTGCTTAGAGGTCTGCACCAACTAGATGGCCATTAATTGGCAGGCAGACATTAGAGACCCCGATCAATAAAATAAATCGCCTAGGCAGCCCGACGCGACCTGCGATTTCCCTGAGGAACGGCATCACCGGCGCCGGCACCCTGCAACTCAGCCATCTTCTGCTTACCCATGCCCAGTAGCCCAGAGCCCAGGTAGATGCCATAAGCAGGGACGATGACCCAGAGAAGCCAGCCCCATTTGCCGAAGATGATGGCGAGGATGGTGGATGCCCAGGTGACCCAGATGACGTCGAACATGTACTCGGTCAACCCAGCAGCGGCGAGGTCCTCGCCAGCGGAGCGAAGCGCCTTGGTGGCCGGGTCATACTTGGGGCGACCCGAGACCTCCAGAACGTACTGACAGATGAGAGCTGGAGTAGCAAGGAGACCGTAGAGCCAGAGTGAACGAGAGCGGAAAAGGAAGTGGGAGAGGAGGAAGAGCCCGTTGACGATGAGAGATCCAATGTGGAGGTTGTTGAGGGCGGCCGCATTGGACTTTGCGCGGTCCTTCTTCGCCTTTTGCGCCATTGTCTGTCGCTTGCGAGTGTGCAGGGGAGAATCTAAATGGAAGAGAATCGCAGGTAGGCGACGCTGGGTGAGATACACTGAGGGCAATGACCAGCGGCGGCAACGAGGGCGGCTATGGTGAGAGTGTTGATGTGAACAACGAAGCCAGATGAGTGACGTGCAGATGGATCAGAGTGAGGGCGAGGCTGACCTATGGATGGCGCCACTTAGCTCAGAGACACAGAACCTTCCAGCGGAGGAGGGGACGGAAATTAGTGGGCGGCTCGCTGTGTGGCTACAGCTCAGCGGATTGGGATAGTGAGGTGGCACTGGGAATGGGGGGTGGCTGGTTGGCTACCGGCGCCTGGAGAATCCTGTGGGTTCCATGGTTGGTACCTCCAGAACCTACGCTTTGGCGCTTTGCATGTTGACTTGCATATGGGACTGCCCGCTTTTTGAAGTATCATTGATTGAAAGGAGGAAAAAAGCGAGCTCCATAACCCCCCCCTTGCCTTGCAATACAGGGTCCTGAATGCTCTGGTCTGTGATGCCTATTTTTATTTTCTGTTTTATATGCTTGGCGGTGTCTAGAATTAGCCCCCCCATCGTGCCCCGGCGGATGTCTAAAAGGTACCTCTCTAGCCCACGTATCTAGCGCAGGGACAAAAGTATCCTCAGGACGCTCAGCTGCAGGTGGTTGTCCTGTTGCTCGGCAAAGAACTCCCTGGCACGCCTCATCCAATCAAGGCATCAGAACCACAACAACTGGAGTGCGCGCGCCTGGCCGTCACCACCACGACCACCGCATCCACATCTGCACTCGGTCTTCGCACTTCACGCTCACGCCCTCGCCCCAGACAACAACACCACCAACGGCTTCCCTCTGTGGTTGTGGTTCTGCTGCTGTCGCCGCGCCAGACCATGTGTCGCTTTTTTCACTGTCGGTCTTGCTGGTAGTCGAGTTGTCTTGTCTCGTCGATCCGTTCATGTCCATCGCCTTCGCTCGCTCGCTCGTCCCGGACCCACCGTTCCTGTTCATCTTGCGAGTCGCCCACGATTTCACGGCCCTTCGTTCACGCCTCTTCTTTACTCTCGCAGAACCGCATACCCCCGGCGCCCGCTGCTGAGGCAGAGACACATCCTTTTTTGTCTCGTTTTCACTAATTTCTAATCCTGCTCGCCGCGTTGACTTCGACGGCGACCGACCGCAACCGCCACCGGGGGGGGTTCTTTGTTTTCTTTCCACTCGGGTCCCCACCACGCACGCGAACAACGAACAACGACGACTAACAAACGAAACGATATTCTCAATCGATTTCGCCGCCATTGATACTCTCCTTTCCCTTTTGCATCGACTGTCCCATGGCCTGGACACGTCGATAGCCAACACCCTCAGCGCCACCACTCTCGTCCTCTTCAACTCTCCTCTTGGACAGCAACATCCAGCATGGCGCCCACACCAACGGCCATCAGTGGCCTCCTGCGACAGGTGATATACTACCACCTTGACAATTCTTCCTACGAAAACGCCCTCTTCTTCGCCGAGCGGTTGACCGCCCAGGACCCCAAGTCCAGCGAACCCCCTTACCTCTATGCGCTGTGTCACCTGCGCCTTGGCGATTCTCGATCGGCATACGACGTGAGCAAGCCCTCAGGATATCGCGGCGTCCACCTGGGATGCGCGTGGGTATTTGCGCAAGCTTGCTTGGCTTTAGAGCGGTACAAGGATGGCATCCACGCGCTGGAAAAGGCGCGGGGACTATGGTCTTCTAGGACCTCCATGGGCAAACATAGCGCAACCTCTCGAGCTGGTATGCCTGATGCACCCGCTGTTCTGTGTCTTCTTGGAAAGCTCCAACGTGGCTATGATGATAAGAAAAAGGCCATTAGCTGCTTCGAAGAAGCCCTGAAATTGAACCCGCTCATGTGGGATGCATTTACAGCACTCTGCGATATGGGGGTCGCTGTCCGAGTGCCCAATATATTTAAAGTCAGCGACAACCTGGTGCAGAGCTTCGATCCTGACTCAGGTTTTGCCTCGGAGCTGAGACACAGCTCGTCAAACTCTCTGGACGCTCCGCTGAAGAGGTCACAGCGAAGTGCGATTACAGACTTGGGGAGCGATCCATTTAACACAAATGTCTCTCCAAATATTCACGACCTGACGAACGGAGATACTTTTGTGGATAGCGAAAGCACCGACTTTATGTCAAAAATTCACGCTGCTAGGTTACGGCTTGCAACCTCAACCAACAGCAATCCTGGTTCGGATGGCATGGAGACCCCCCCTGGGCCACCCGGAGATGTAGTACCAACTCGGGCTTCGAATCCCAACGACCCGCCCCTTGCTCCCCCTCGGAGGACGCGGACCGCTCAGACGATGGATCAAGGTCAGGATGCGCCACCAAGGATGAACTATCGATTGGGGTCAAAACGATCCACTAGGTCACAGGAGAAGGGACAAGATTCGGGAGCGGAATCCCTCATGGTGGATGGCCCTATCCCCTCAGCCGGTGCCACGCGCTCGACAATTCCTGCCGTGGAAAGGAAACGAACAGTGTCTGGCCATCCCGTACCACGCTCAGGAAACCCCGACGAGCCCACGACGAGACGTAGCGCAAGACTCAACATGTTTAGGCCATCAACAAAGGCCAACTCTGGGCCACAACAATAGGAGTATCAGCTGGTCGAGAGTTAAAGAAGGCTAGGCCCCAGATTTCTCGAATGGTCCGACCTGGGTCTAGCGGTTCCAATGTTGGACGTGTTGTCAGTGGAAACCGGAAGCCACTGGAAGACCCCACGCCGATATGGACCATGGAGAGATGTCGCGGACTAAAGAAGCTCCTCCGGCGCCCGTAGTACCCAAGACGACAGAACTAGACCTCCTCAAGTTGGAGGAAGCACTGAAGTGGATTCTTGATCTCACCAAGAAGCTTGCAAACGGGTACTATTCCTTCTCACAATTCCAGTGCCAGGAGAGCCTTCAAGCCCTCATGTCACTCCCCCTGGCTCATCAGAATACACCGTGGGTGCTAGCACAGATGGGCAAAGCTCACTACGAGCAAGCATCATACGCCGAGGCAGAAAAATTCTTCAGGAAGATGCGAGTGCAAGCGCCGTCTCGACTGGTGGATATGGAGGTATACTCAACAATTCTGTGGCACCTCAGGCGAGAAACTGACCTCTCATTCCTTGCCCACGAGCTCGTCGATTCAGCTTGGCACTCGCCCCAAGCCTGGTGTGCTCTGGGCAACGCTTGGTCCCTAGCCCGCGAACACGAGCAAGCCCTGAGATGCTTCAAGCGGGCGACGCAGCTGGACCCTAAATTTGCCTACGCGTTCACATTGCAAGGGCATGAACATTTCACAAACGAAGAGTACGAAAAGGCTCTCACAGCATACCGACAGGCGATTTCGGCCGATCGAAGACACTACAATGCCTACTACGGTATCGGAAGGGTCCAGGAGCGCTTAGGCGCCTATGACAAGGCGTACACGCACTTCCACGCAGCCCAGGGCATCAACCCCAATAACGCCGTGCTGATTTGCTGCATCGGAACCGTCCTCGAGAGGCAGAAACATATCATGCCGGCACTGCAAGCGTACAACAAGGCCGTAGAGCTGGCGCCTCGGGCGGCCCAGATGCGCTACAAGAAGGCTCGAGCCTTGCTTGCTGTGGGCCAGTTGGAAGGCGCACAAAAGGAATTGATGATTTTGAAGGACCTGGCACCCGATGAGGCGACAGTGCACTTCTTGCTCGGGAAATTGTATAGGAGCATGGGCGAGAAGCAGCTCTCAGTGCGGCACTTTACTATCGCTCTTGCACTGGACCCAAAGGTGAGTTTCGAACCCTGTGCCACCAATACGGCATTGGCATACTGACTGTGACGCAATAGGAGAGCCAGCGGATCAAAGAAGCGATTGAAAGTTTTGAAGATGATGTGGCGATGGATGACTCCATGATGGCATGAGAATCGAAGATTATTAATGGGAAGCCTCGGATCGTTTGATAAGTTATTTGTTTTTGGCATTGGAAGGCACCCCGTGGGGAATGGGGCGCGGGGGGCTTGCGCCGTCGAGGATGCTGAGGCTGTCTGCATTCAACTTCCATGCCCAGATGGAGTCGTGCTTGGGCGAAGCGGATTGACGGAGAAGGGGATGGGGCGGCGGCGCAAAGGACGAGATGACATGAGAACATGTGGCATGGCATCGGCGTTTTTCGGTACGGCCAGGTTGCGTTGACGGCTTGGACTCTGGGAGGCAAATGGAACTGCGGGCTTCTTGTGTATAGGTACCGAAGCATGCGTTGCAGCATTTGTATATTAAGTATAGCAGCGGTTTAACAGAGAAGGGCAATGGGGTTAGGGCCCTTGAAAAAAGACGAAGCCAGGGAAAAGGTACCTAGACAATGAAGAGCCGGTGGGAATGATGGGACACGAAGACTCTGCGTGTTTGTTCGCCAGCGAGTGAATGTTGGTTGTCTGGTGTTTTTGATTGTGTGTACGTACGTGTGTGGTCCGGCTGTATAGCAACGCGATGCATGGTGGGTATGAATGGACGGCGTGCGAAAGGCGGAGTGATTCTGGGTCGAGCCGGTTTCTTGAACCTGAGCTTATCAGCTGGTTTTATAGAGTTTATAGATTAAATTTCATGCGCATAGATCATATGGTGGTGAGTCACCCCGTGCGCCTGGGATGGTGATATCTCGACGACGCTATGGTAAACATGGATGTGGAGGTTGGCGCGTTTCCGCCGTGGATGAGCAGACTCATCGAACCCCGTGGCAACCTGGAGATTTTGGAACGAGAGCCGGATAGCGAACCATGGTTATGCACTTTGTTGTTGTTGTTGTTGTTGTTGTTGTTTTCATTTGTACTGGAAACCGTTGCCACCTGGCGATCAACACTAGGTAGTGGTAGCACAATGCCCTCAACCCCTCAGCATACCCACTCTCATGTGCCCGTTACCGCCTCGATTGGCCCTGAAGTAGTACGGTATAAACACAATGTCCCGTTCCTCACTAACTAATGGGTCCTGAGCGGTCATGCCTGGCTCCTCGCCCACGCGTTTCTCCTCCCAGTCCTTCAAGATTTTCTTGTAGCATTTAGTCTTCAATGCTATGTACTCTTCGCCCGTCACCTCGCAGACACGCTGCTCTTCTTCAACCGGATCACCCTTCTTGATTACGATGTCCTTGAAGTGGTTCGTTTCCCAGGGGTTGTCCACGTCCTCAGCGCAGTATATCATCGGCCCGCGTGCTAGGGTCAAGGTGTTTTGGTTTGTGTATGGGTGAGGTGCAATGTAGCGCGTGCTGAAGTTTTGGACGTCAAGCTTGAAGGAAGAGTGTTCAGAGATGTAGTCGGGACTGAGGACGATGTAGCCCTTGGATACGCTGACATTTTCCGGCCGGGGAGCCGGGGTGATGATATATTTGCCTAGAGACCAGCCAGGCAACCGGAGTCGAATTGTTGTCTGCACAGCTTGGGGAGCCGAGACCTCAAACCCAACATCTGATTCCCATGGCCAGTTGGACTTCTGCTGAAGGGAAACCTGCTTTCCTTCGACTTCAAAAGCAAGCTTGGCAGTGGTGTAGAGATGGACATTGACGAAGGCCTCACCATCCTTGTCCCCGTAGTCCCACAGGTATCCTCCAAGGCTCCCATAAAGCCTAGCTAGATTGGGCGGGCAACAGGCGCACCAGAACCAGTCATATCGAACGCTCTTATCTGCTTCTGAGCTGGCTAGTTGGTTCACGTAGGTGAACTCCTTGCCCTCCAAATTCATGGCTGTCATTACGTTATTGTAGAGACTCAGCTCTAAAATGTCGCCGTAGCGTCCGTCCAAGTCGACGTGAAGCAGCCGTTCGGCAAACATCATGACGGCGATGGACGCGCACGTCTCCGAGTAACAACCTCCTTCATCAGTAGATTGAGGAAGAAAATGGTCGACACCAAAACCCTCCCACTGCTTCATGGCGCCTATGCCACCCGTGATGTACATTCTCTGGTCGACCATGTTATTCCACAGACGGGCAATGGTTTTGATCCACTCCTCCGACGCGGGCAGTTTTTGCTTCGTTGTGCGGTCCAAATAGACAAGGTCAGTGGCGCCTGTTAAAAGATACACAGCCCGAACAGCGTGACCCTCGATGGTTTTCTGTTCCAAGATGGGCAGATGGGCTTGGTTCACCCAGAACGCACGGCTCTCGGGATAGGAATCGGGCCTAGCCCAGAAGCTATCACCGCGCTGCTCCGTCTCCCAGTCGTAATAGTGTTTGCCATTCTGTCCCTTTGGGTTTCCCCTTTCCTGGAGGAAGTATTCGGCAAGGTCGTAGGCATCTTGGCTGCCGGTCGCCGAATAGAGGCGGAACAGAGCCAGCTCAATTTCGGGGTGCCCAGGGTAGCCATGGAGTTGGGATTCGCCGGGCCCAAAAGTCTTGCGAATCAGGCTCACGTATTTTGTAATGGGTTCGAGAAGAAGATTATTCTTGTAGTAGTTTTGATGAGCGAGCGCAGCCTCAATTAGATGACCAGCGTTGTAACTTGGTAGCGTTGTCAGTTGAGCAAGGCTCGGGTCGCGTTGCGGGCGAAGCAATGACTTACAGCTCGTGCATGTCCTTTACGTTGGACCATCGTTTCCCAGGCTCAACCACAGTGTAGTGCACATTTAGGTAACCATCGTCTTGCTGAGCGCCGCGAATCATCTCAACAAGTTCGCAGATTGCCTTATCGATCTTCTCGTCATATTGCTCCTGCAATAGGTAGCAGGCAGCCTCAATCCACTTGGCAATATCGCTGTCCCAGAATAAGTGGAACGGGACAGGCCACATGGACTTATTATCGTAGATAGGATGCCATTTAAGCTTGAAGCAATCGTAGCGACCTGTAGAACGCAGCTGCTCAAGCTGGGTGTGGATGGAGGTCTTGGCAATCGTGTTTCTCCGGATCGAGAGCAGCGATTTGCCATTGAAGGCAGACTGCGTGAAAACAGATTGGGGATGTGACATGATGGAAGTCGACGAAGCGATATCACACTGAACGTTGAGTGATGCCTAAACCAACCGCCAAAGAAGAATACGGAAGAGGAAACGACTGATTGCGAAGTAGCATCTTCGGCCTGGAACGTCGCATGATGGATTTATCAAGCTGGAGGCACGTCAACTATCTCGGATCAGGCCCC
This sequence comes from Aquanectria penicillioides, assembly GCA_003415625.1. NCBI lineage: Eukaryota > Fungi > Ascomycota > Sordariomycetes > Hypocreales > Nectriaceae > Aquanectria > Aquanectria penicillioides. Next base: position 1,567,988 of record PYIU01000003.1, read on the forward strand.
GGATATCCCCACCCTGCAGCTATGGTTAAAAGCCTATATCTCCCGGTTCGTACGACTAGCGCTGCAGCAGAACAGAAGATCTCCCTCCCAACCCATGCTGGATACAGCCACGATTCGGAAGCTGTAGCCGATCGGGCTGGCGCACCCGACGGTGGGGGAACGAGAAGAGTCGGGCAGGGAAGCCGATCTAGGGGAGGGATGGAAAGGTAACGTCGTTGCATAAGCGACGGCCAGTTATTGGACAGGCCGCAATGGCATGGGGAGATGGTAGCCGTATGTGAACCATCTTTTCGCCAACACCGCGATGCAAACAACAAGAGTTACAAGGGAAGCATCACATCTTTTCCTCTTTGGAAGATAGCCATCAGCTGATGGTTGTGGACAAGGGGGAGGCCCCCTTGGACCGAAGGATGTATTAGGGCTGTTCGCTGCAATGCCGAGTGGAATTAGTTGCGAGGGATGGAAGCCGATTCGAGCGCATCAAGCATGAGCAAGAATTTGTTGATTGCAGAAAGACGGACAGAGCCTCCGATTGAAATGCATTTCGGAGCTTCTCAAGTCTATGTTGAATCGGCGTTGAGTTGTTGTGGGACTTGAGACCATTTGATCATGATGCTAACTGGGATCACCAAATCTTGAGATTCTCGCCCAAACTGCAATTTTGAAGATGGAGGAATTTCGCCGACATTGATAACGGGATCGCACCCCATTCGTTCGCATAAAAAAATAACATGAATGGAAATCTACAGCGGGATATCAGAAGATACCTCCGCCGAGGTAATCTGGTCACTCGCGTCCTCGTTTGCAAAAGGGCCTTTCTCGCAAAACCCCAGACTTTTTTCCCCGCGAAACCTCGCATGTGCATGGTGGAGCTTGCAAGCGCAAGCAGAGTTAGCAGACATCGGTTGACATTTAGTCTATCGGCCCCTCTTTTTTAGTTGAGCTTAGGCCAATCAATGATGGTAGCGAAAACGCATCTGTTTCCAGGCTATTCCCGAACTCGTGCTCCTCTGTGTGTATCAAGGGTCAAAGATGGTGGTTTTCCCCAGAGTTCACCAGACTCGGCATCGGGGTGCGTCAGCTTTATCAGTTCGCCGAACCCGAGTAGGATCGTAGCAGTGGTTATACCGAAGAGTCGGTTCACGCATCCGGCTATATATATAAGGTCGTGTCGTGTCGCTGCAATGCTGCTACAGAAGTGAGATGCAGCAATCTGCCCTAACCCACTCCTCCTTTGACACGTTACTTTGTCCTCGCATATTTTATACCATCAAGCATATTAGAACTCGAGAATCATGGCACCGCAAAAAGTTGTCCCGACTGATCGGGAGCTTGAGAACTTTGACTTGAACGATGCCCAAATTGTTGAACTTATCCACCGTGCGCAGGAGAGTGACGCGGCTGATCGCAAGTTGACTGTGCGCCAGGCATTGAAGAAATACAAAAAAGCTGTTTTCTGGGCCTTGTTTCTCTCTACCAGTCTGATCATGGAGGGATATGATCTAGTTATTGTTTGTCCCTTTGCCCTCCCCCTTGTCTTGTGTCGGTGATTGGGAGAATGGCAATGCTAATTGTCGTTGTGGAAATGAAAGATCACTTCCTTCTACGGCCAGACTCAGTTCCGCCAGCGGTTTGGAGTATGGGATGAGAAGACGCAGGCAAAGCAGATTCCTCCTTCCTGGCAGTCTGGCCTTTCCAACTCATCCCTAGTGGGACAACTGGCTGGTCTCGTCGTCAACGCTTACTTCCAGGACCGATTCGGCGCTAGGTTGACTATGATGGTATTCATGGCATGGATGGCGGCCGCCATTTCAATTCCATGTTTTGCGCCGTCTTTACCCATCTTGGCCTGGGGAGAAGCCATGTGTGGTGTCTCCTGGGGTGTGTTCCAGGTAAGAGAAGGATCTCGTGAACGTCGACTTGATGTTATATGGATCAGTTGCTAAAACCCATCGTCTTCGCAATAGACTCTCACGACAACGTATGCGTCCGAAGTTGTCCCCACCGTCCTCCGGCCCTACGTGACGGCATATGTTTGCATGTGTTGGGGTGCTGGCATCCTCCTCTCTTCGGGCGTTGTTCGCGCAGTATCGGGAGTTGAGGGCGACATGGGCTGGAGACTTCCATTCCTCCTACAGTGGGTGTGGCCGGGTCCCTTGTTTGTCGGTGCTTACTTTGCCCCTGAGTCGCCGTGGAACGCAGTCCGACGAGGCCAAGTTGATGTGGCGAGGAAAAGTCTGATGCGCCTCCGCGAAGACACCTCAGACCGAGAGGAGGAAGTGAGTGCCACGCTCGCATACATTAGACACACAACGGCGCTCGAAGAGGCCGAGACAGACAATGCCAGCTTCCTCGAGTGCTTCAAGGGAACCAACTTGCGACGGACTGAGATTGTAAGTGCGCGCCTCATAATTCCTTTCATAGAAGCGCAGTTTTGGCGACTCTCGGCAAAGCGAACCGAACCGTCTGGCTAATGGTTGCATCCCTTAGAACTGCGTGGTTTGGGCGGCTCAGATTCTCGGTGGCAATGCCCTCGTCGCCTACGCCGTCACCTTCCTGCAGGCAGCAGGCTTCTCGGAGATCCAGTCGCTGAACCTCAACATTTCCCTCTCGGCGTGCTACGTCATTGGAGGCATTGTCTGTTGGTTCCTGTTCCCGCATGTCGGCCGAGCGACACTTTACATGAGTGGCCTGTCGTTCATCTTCGTGTGCGACTTGGTCATTGGCGGCCTCGGTTTCACAGAGAGCAAGAAGGCGCAGGTTGCGATTGGTGTATTGCTGGTCTTGTCGAACCTGTGCAACATGATCACCGTGGGACCCGTTTGCTATCCCATCGTGGCGGAGACGCCATCGGGCAGGTTGAGGTACAAAACGATTGTGATTGGCAGATTTGTCTATAACCTCACTGGTTTGGTTGAGCACACAATCACTCCTAGAATGATTTCAACCATGGGTAAGCAAATCGACATTTGGCGTCTGATGCTAACCCGTAGCGAACGACTTCACTTGGACAAGGAGCTGATAACTTTGATTCTTATGTTTTAGGTTGGAATTGGGGAGCCAAGGCCGGCCTCTTCTATGCGGGCACTAACCTTCTTTGTAATACCTGGTGCTGGTTCCGGCTCCCCGAGACCAAGGACCGCACCTTTGGAGAGATTGACGTTCTGTTTGACAACAAGATTCCGGCCCGCAAGTTTAAGTACACCGAAGTTGATCGTAAGTCGTGCACAGCGGATCTGGGGTGGCGCGTGATGACCATGATGATTGCTGACACGTGATGCTAGAATTCGCCCAGCGCAGTGACGTGGTGGAGAAGCGGATGGATGACAAGGCAGAGGAAGCTTGATGCTGGTGCGGATGTGATACGGAAGTTGGAAGGGGGACTACGGGACGTGGTACAATGAACAAATGAACAAATGGACCGTCGGTACTACGTAGGTACGTAGATGGATGCCCTCTTGCCGCAACCAAGATCTGGGGACGGCTAAAGATAGCATCATGGGCCACGTCTAATGCGAGCACTCCCTCCCGCAACAGCCAGACCATGTCTCGAGTTAGCCGGACAGACAGTCACCTGAGGTCAAAGCTTTTGCTGAATCACGGCAACAATTCCTTTCAGAGCCGACACCTCCCTTCAAAGCGAACAATTAGCAGCCAATCATAAAGCAGGCCGCCGAAATATATCAACAATCAGTAGCTCTCCCATGCCTTCGGGCTGCCAGTTCTCCAGGGGGGGCGGGGGCGTGCAGGGGCCCGATTTTCCCTCTCAAGGCCTCTAAAGGGCGCGGCGACCAATGGCAGCGCCTTCCAGCCCTCCGTAATCCAGTCGCGCACACCTGCATCAGCCACCCCAAAGAGGCATAGCGGCGTTGCGATTTTCCAATTTTTGGCCGCCTGTTTACGCCTTGACGCTTTGGGAGTTTACTGATCTCGCTGGCCTGGTTTTACTGATTGCCAGCACATATTTATTTCTCGCCCCTCTCGCCCCCCACAGTCGCTACTTTCCCTCTCCCTCCTCCCCCTCCCACTCCAGTGCATCATAACACACACCCCCAAACGCGTTCTTTATCTACACCTCAACGCGACAACGCGGCACATCTACTTGATCTCATCAACCTTTTAATACATCCATCAACATGACTGGACGTAAGTACTATTTTTATATCAGATGCATCTTATCGCGTCGGTGTACCTGCATCTCGAGTCCCATCCTGGCCTGAAGGCTAGGGGGGACCCTGATTTGCGGGTGCGTCGCATCGAGTCGCATCCACCTACAAGATGCAACGCGATGCATATCCATCTCGAATCCGCAACACAGATGCTAACTTATCTTGAATAGGCGGCAAGGGCGGCAAGGGTCTCGGCAAGGGCGGCGCCAAGCGTCACCGAAAGATTCTTCGTGACAACATCCAGGGTATTACCAAGCCCGCTATCCGACGTCTCGCTCGTCGTGGTGGTGTCAAGCGTATTTCTGCTAGTAAGTTACCGATGTACCGAATCCGGTAACCAAAACAACACCTAACATAGTCACTAGTGATCTACGAGGAGACCCGTGGTGTCCTCAAGACCTTCCTCGAGGGTGTCATCCGTGACGCCGTCACCTACACCGAGCACGCCAAGCGCAAGACCGTCACCTCCCTCGACGTTGTGTACGCTCTCAAGCGCCAGGGCCGCACCCTCTACGGTTTCGGTGGTTAAGCGCACACTTTGCTTAGCTATTTGGGCTGGCTGCGTGAGTGTAGGAAGGGTTGCACACATGGCAGGAAGGATTGTATTTGCTTAAGGCGTTGGTGGGACTGGTCACGATATTACTGAGGCGTCATGGCAGACGACCTGTTGAAATGAATACCACAATTGATTTGAATTGGCCACTTTTATTGTTGTGCCTGTGATGTAGAGCTAGTGACTGTCCCATCCCCAACCTGATCATACTCGCTCTGTAGTCCATGTATATCTAGTTTGTAACCTTGTTGCTCTTTCGGAAGATTAAAATACAAGATGTAACATGTTGATGGAGTTCATTAAATTACGCAGTACATCGCTGTTGTCTTGGTATCATAATAGTAGAATCACAAGTACTTCCTCCCCGCAGCTGCTACTCTGGTCCTGAACACGGGACTCCTGAGTTCCATGTTGGCTTTGTAGAAGGGGCTCATGATGGCCTTGACCCAGTTCTCATACACCTCGGTGAAGAACATCTTGATGGCCTCCTCGGTCGCTGGGCTCGTAGGGTTGGCGCCGATGGCTGTAGATGATCTTGATGAGCCGCCCGAGGTCGGGATGATGGGCTGGTGTAGGAGGAGGAACTTGACGTTGCCGGCGGTGACGAAGCAGGAGATGTAATTGTTGAAGAATTTGTCGATGCACTTGAGGTACCTGTTTACGTAGAGGAAAGAAGAGTCAGCATCGCTGCCTGTTTTGAAATTGCCTTGCTGTCATCATGTCCTCCGGCTTCCGGGCTTGTTCCTTCCTTTGCCCGCCGCACGCCGAGTCGCAAAGGCACGCTGGATAAGCCGGAAATGCATAAAACACTTACATTTGACCATGCGACCACTGTACCTCCTCGGCGATATCCAAGCTTGAGTGTAGGATGAATTGATTCAGGTGTCTGACCTGGTCCGAAAAGCGCGACTGACCGTCACCACCCTGCTTCGAGGTTCCGAACTCATGCTCGAAGAGGGGTTGTCCTGGCTGCCGACAATGGCAAAGTAGTAGCTCATCGTGTTGCGCTCCGCATCGGCGACGGTGATTCGGGGAAATGGACCTGGTGATTCGTCTTCGCAGTGCTGGCAATGGCGGCGTTGGCCTCGACCTGGACCGTCCGTCGTCTGTCGTCTGCGTCTACGCTGGTGGTTGTGCAGCTGTGGCTGAAGCTCTGCCGCTCCTCCTCCCCCACTAAAGCCCACCACCCCCTGGGCCCGGGTCGCACAATATTCCGCTCCACCTGACTGGAGCCCGTAAGCGCCAGCGGCTGGCGGTGCGGCTGCCAATGGCTGGCCGGTGTGTTTTTCACGTCGTATTCGAGAATCCGGCAAACCTCACCTATCAACCCGCCGCACACGAGCACGACGACCACCATGTTCGGCCCCTTCCGCATCACCAATCCGTTGTCGGGCGGTCTCCTGTGGAAGATCCCCTGGCGTCTGTCCAAGTTCCAGAAGCGCCGCCACCGCCTGCGCCTCCGTGCCGTCGACAGCGTTGTTGCTACCGTCGACGCTGCCCTGGCCAAGAAGGGCCAGACTCTCGAGGCATTGGAGCGATGGAAGGCCGAGATGCCCACCGAGGCTGAGATGCTGCCCAAGGATAAGTACACCATGTTCGATCGCAAGGCCAAGCGTTACCGCAAGGGCATCCACAGTACGTCGGGGCTTGGGTTCGAGATGGAATGGAGAGCAACGAGCGCTGACATTTTCTCAACCAGAATTGCCCAAGTGGACGAGGGTTTCTCAGCGTGTCAACCCCCCTGGTTACTAAAGAGAACGAAAAAAGACCCGGACGGAAGAGGGGAGACGTGCGAATTGCGAATCGAATGGGAATTGGCGTATGAAAGCACATATCTTGCCGTGGATTGCTGGCAGACCGGATCGCCCTCGGGGCCCCATGTACAACACCTTGTTTCAACTACTGCGGATTGCACAAAAATCTCACGATACACGAAAGAGCATGGATGGTGGTCTTATGCGCTGTGTAGGAATAGACCAGGGCGCTCATCGCATGGCGAGCGGGGGAAGAAGCGGTCATATAAAGAATCAGGAATAACAAGACATCTAGACCAGAGCCCCTGGCACTACCAAAACGATCAAAGAACTTTTTTTCTTCTTCAAGGGTATCATGTCCCGAAAACACCCCCAGTCGTAGAATCCTCTCTTTTACCTGTACTTGCCCTCATCCTCGTAATCCCTCCGTTCAGGCTGGATTGCCCTGCCCACACCGCCACGGCCCTCATCAAAGTCCTCGCGGTACTCGTCGCGCACCTGGCCACCCGACTTGCCGCGGCCGTACTGGCGGCCCTCCTCGAAGCCCGGGTCGAGATCGGTACGGATCACACGCTCGTCAAGCTTGGTTCCGCCAATATACTTCATGCAGTCGAGGGCGTCCTGGTGGGTGTAATATTCGACAAAACAGAACCCACACGGGGTTTTGCTGAAGCGATCGAGCCCATAACCAGGCGTTTGATCTCACCGCATTTGGAGAAGAGCTCGTAGACTTGCTCCTCGGTTGTATAGAAAGACCTGTTAGAGTTAGAACGGCCGTGTCATGGTGGAGGCGGGAGAGAAGCATCGTACAGGTTGCCGACGTAGAGAGTAGTGGCGTTGGCTAGAGGGTCGACGGCAGGCTCAGCGGGGGTTCGGCAGGTTCTTCCTCGTCGCGGTCACGTCTGCGCTTGTTCTGCACCGATGTCAGTTCGTGAGAAATGGATGAGAGGACTGGGACGAGGGTGCAATACACGGCCCTGATAGTAGGCGCTGGGCCTGTCGAGGCGCTCGACGGTGCTTCGGACGCCTGGCCGCATGATTTTGAACGGACGCGAACTCAGTTCTGAACGACGAGGATAATGCGAGAAGAAGGCGTTGTGGATCGGAATTGGGCGCAGGAACTGGCGTGAAAGGAACCGCGATGGATCTGCACTTTGATGTTGGTGTCTGGATGATGAGGCGGGTGCGACGCTTCGCCGTCGGTGGGCCGTGCGACAGGCAACTACCTCCTGGCTCGACTTCGATTTGCAGAGCCCCGGAGCTGTGCAGCAAGGTACCAGCGCTGCACCACAGGCGGCTACAGGGGATGCGGCTTGGCGCTAACTAGCAACGCAACCACAAAGGCATTTTTCCCGACCACCTCTCGTACAGGCTTCTATCAGCCTTGTCAACAACGCCAACCTCGACAAAAACGCACACAAACGACCCGCCACGACCGGTTCTCGCGCAGAAACCCTTTCGCTTTTCACCCGAAGCTCTAGGGAGCTGTATTGAAACCGCCCCCGGCGCTCCTTTTCGACCCTGAGGTGCTCTCTGGTCTCTCATACAGGCGTCTCTCGCCATGCCTAAGGTCAAGAGCTACTCGGCAGCTTGGCTGTCCAACAAGGCCCCCGGCCACCGGCTTTTCGAGCCCACCCTCGAGGCTTCCCGGTCGCGCAGCCTCGAACCCGCATTCGCATCCAAGAAGAAGCCCATCGCCGGCCCCCGACGCACGATTGCCCGTCGTGGCACCGAGGTGTTCGTCGCTGTTGGGCGCGAGATCCGCTGGGGGGACTTGGCGTACCTGAAGGATGAGTGGGCAAACCGCCATGCCAAGGGAAAAGGAGGCATCCGGATCAAACGCGAGGACTCATATCAGTCATCGGACGGAGATGTTTCTCTAGAGACGGCAGCTGGACTGAGGGTGAGTTGCAGACCTCCACCATTTGGTGTCTAACACGCCGTGAACCTAACCAAACAAAAAAAAAACCCCAGACCATCAAGACTCCAGTCGCCGACGATATTCGACAACTTATTATTTCTCCCAACTCAAACTACCTTGCGATTCTCACTACCCACACGGTTCATATCTGTGTTCTGCCAGACCCGTCGCATTTGACTAGCGAGGACGCCGGCCCTCTCAAACCCAAGATCTTCACACTGGGGCCGACTACCCATGTCACCTCTCGATCCCCCATCATGTCTGCCTTGTGGCACCCCCTTGGTGTCCACGGCTCCTGCATCGTCACGGTCACTGCGGAAGCCGTCGTTCGCGTCTGGGAGCTCTCCACCACCGACCGTTGGTCCTTTGACTCGCCCACCACTTCAGTCGACTTGAAGAAGCTGGTGGACGGTACAACTCTGGACCAGGACTTCTCTGCTTCAACCTCGACCACGAACAAGGCCTTCTCCCCTGACTCTTTCGAAATGGAGGTTGCCGCAGCCAACTTCTCTACTAAGGGAGCTGGTGGATGGAACCCCATGACCTTGTGGGTGGCCATGCGGGAGGGCGACGTCTATGCCCTGTGCCCCTTGCTGCCGCAGAAATGGGCCCCCCCGCCCACTCTGATTCCGTCTCTCTCTGTCTCCATCGTAACCACGGTTGCCAGTATTGAGGACGATCCCGAAGTTGGAGAGCAAGAGAAGCTCCTCGCCCAGCAGCAATTGGAATGGATGGGTGAGCTCGATTCGCAAGAGCCACAGATTGTCGAGGGGCCTCTCGGAGACCCATTGGTCGAGATTTACACTCGACCGTCTCGTCCGGGTATTGTGCCTCGCCTGCAAGGCCCCTTTGAGCTCCAGTCAGACCCGGATACCGGCGACGAGCTGGATACAGCTATCACGGATATCATGGTTGTTGGAAAGAAGACGGAGACTGATGAGCTTATGATGGGCGAAGACGAAGACCTCGACATGGACGACGGTGACCAAGAGGGTTTGTCTCTGGCCGTGGTTTGTCTGCTCTCGACTAGCGGCCAGGTTCGTGTCTACTTGGACCTCGAAGGTGTGCAAGCTCAATGGCTCCCCCCCAAGAACAAGTCCCGGCTTGGCCGACTCTTGTCGGAGTCCGAGCCCCCTTCTCTCCTCGCCTTCCAGGCCATCGACACGATGAGCCCCGTTGAGGTGAACGAGGAGAGTTGGCCCGTCTTTAGCGCCGACGTCATGTCTCGCTACAACTTCTTTGTCACCCACCATGCTGCCATCACCTTCATCTCGCTAACATCCTGGGTCTTCCGCTTGGAAAGCGAACTGAGCGGTGATTCGGAGGCCGGCACCGACTTTAGAATCGGGCTGTTGGTCAACTCGCAATCCTCAAGGGACCGGATCTATTCCCAGCCAAGTGCCGACGTCGCCGCCCCGTTGGCAGCCGCCAATGTGATCCGAGACCCCGATGTTGGCTATTTCCTCCTGTCTGCCACGCCTTACAACCCGATCGCCTTGACTTTCGAAACTCCCGAGGTTGATCTTGCCCCTATCCGTCAGGAAAGCCCCATCTATGAACGGGAAGCCAGCATAAAGCCTTTGGACTTCTACGAACCACGTCCGGTCTTCAACCCATCTCACGCGTTTGACGAGGGATCGGCGTTGCCTACATTGCTAGAGCGACTTCGCACCTCGCGTCATAAGACTGTTGTTAACCAAGAAGTGAGGCTGAGCCCCTTGACACTCCAAATATTTACGGATGCCCACAAGGTCCTGGCGGACGAGACACACCGGCTAGGAATGGCGGCAGCGGAAGTGTTCCGGCGCTGTGAGCTGTTGCAATCGGAGTTGAGGCAACAGGTGATGAAGGCGAATGAGGTCAAGGGCAAGATCGACACCATCAACGGAGCCCACCGTGATGGGGAAGCCGACAATGCCATGTACGACCGTCGAATTGTGGCGGCACGAGATCGACAAGGCCAGCTTGCCCAGCGTCTCGAGAACCTGCGCAAGATTGTCGGCAAGGCGACCACTAGAGACCTAAGCTCCAAAGAACGCGCGTTTGTGGAAGAGGTGCGGACACTAGAGGCGAGCGTGTCGGAACAGGTATCTGGGGAGGTGGCATCAAACAAGGCACAGTCGCAGTCAAAGCCCCTGTGGGAACGATTGGAAGAGGTGAAGCGGCTGCAGGAGGATTTGGCTGCAGAGGTGGAGGCGCTGAAGAAGGCCGGAGCTGGAGACTCACCCGCGTCCTCGGCCGAGCTGAGAGTTCCCCAGGACATCCGTCGAGCCAAAATGAACCAGGTACAAAACTTGCTGTCTAGGGAGACGGCGCTTGTGGAAGCGGTGACGGCAAGGCTTGAACGCCTCCAGACTAATTACTGAACTGAAGCGAATATGTAAGATACCTTGTTAGAATTATAAGATGTGGTTTGCGCCCCGCGCCCTTTTTCATTTCAGACTCTCTCGCCCGCTCGATCCCCAGTCGGGCTTCGCGAGAGAAAACTAGACCACATTGTCCATCTTCAGCACGGTTGTGCGGGCACGCATACACAAAGGCACCCATCCGCACCCGTCCACGCACGTACACACACTAACACACACTCTCACACACTCTCACACACTCTCACACACGCTCACACACGCGATTTCTTTTCGCGAAGCAAGAAAATGTGGTCCGAGGCTGGAAGGCATTGTTCCGAGACAGGATGAGGACATGACGATCTCCAAGGGGAGAAAAGAAAAAAAAAAGAAAGGCCCAGAAGCCAGGAGCCAACGGCGAGTCCCCCCAGCCAGCCTGTTTCTGGGTTTGACGATGCTTCTGTTGAAAAAGATGGCGCCCACCCCCGAAGCAACGCTAGCTAGACTGCCTGCAACGACACAAACCGGAAATCGATAAACCAAGGGTTGATCGTCGGGTTTCGCCAAGTAATGGACCCTCATTGAAAGATGCGGCAGAGTTCAAGGTGTGGGAAGGGAAGACCATTGATCAGAAGGGTGGAGATGGGCGGCTAGGATCATCCCGTTGGTTTGGGACTATCCTCACAGCCAATCAATTCCTGGGGCTGTCCGACTACGCAAAGAGGCCCCCCATCCCCCATCCCCCATCCCATTGAGCAAATGCGATTACGAAGGTGGCGGTCTCCATTGACTTTGTCGGTCCAGGAACCAAGGGCCCCTTCCTTACCAGACAATTTTGGGCAACGAACAAGGTTGGGCAAGAGGGCCGAGAGCAAAAAGAAGAAAGCAAAACTGAAAAAGAAAATAGCGAAAATAGAAGGAAAGCAAAAAAGCCAACTTGATTGGTAGATTGGTTGGTAGGGAGGCCATCAGAATAAGATAACTCAGAGCTGACACCAAAGCCGAAGGGCTCAGCGTCCAGGGTCAGAAGCCAGTGGAAGTGGCAGAGCAGAGACAGAGGACGCCCTCCCGCAGTGGGGATTGGAGGAGATCCCGGTATGGCAACCATGTGTCACTCAAAATCCGAATGGAAGGGTCCTGCTTGGCTGCAACTATTGAGGCAGCTCGGCAGTGATACTTCAATAGTCTTCGTCGTCTTGCACCACATCTGCCAACACCGCCCTCTCACCAAGCCTAGAGCGGCCCAACGCATCAGTATCCGGGAAAGTATGACAGATGATGATTAGGGCTCGAGATTTTAGAGGCTAAGAAGTGCCCGGAAATGTACATTGTTGGCGGTGCCTTTTTTTTTTTTTTTTTTTTTTTCTCTCTTTGTTGCCCACCTATTGATCCCACTGGAAGGCTCGCTGCAGACCGGGCCCCTGAGCCGGTCGAGGTGAGCAAAGTGAAGGTTGTCTCGTGACACTTTACTTTTTTCTTTTCTTTTCTTCCTTCTTCTGGTATCTTGTCGCTTGGATTGTGTGCGTTTTGAGCAAATGTTTTGCCACAAGACAACCTTAGCCTCGGCCTCGGCCTTGGTCTCGAAAGAGCTTCAACAACACACCACACATATCTGTAGAGGAAGGAGTTGGTGGAAGGACCGGGGGGAGGGTGGCAAGTAGAAGAAAGGAAAGAAGGAAGCATGGGTGACACCCTCCATGACGCTCCATCTACTCCTCCTCTTCCTCATTCTCACGCCCCCAGTTGTAAACACAGCAGACAGCATGGAACAGGGACACATCTCCTTTTGGCCCGCCTTATTCTCGCCCTATTTTTGCGGTTCGACGGGGGCGCCTGCGCTAACATGCAGGCTCTCTTACATGCTGGTCCCTGTTCTGCGATACCGAGAGGTTAGGGAGAGGTTGCTGGGGAAGAATTGTGAATATAAGCATCGGCTGGATCACGCACTTTCGAAAGGGAAATGGAGCTATCTCTTTTCCAAATTCGATCGATCCCAGCCAACCCAAACAAACCCACACCCTCCCGTTCCCCTTCTGTCCCCGGACCGCACCGAACTCTTCACATTCAACGGTCAACCCAATTTTTTTTGGCCTGGCCTTTCCCCTCCATTCTCCATGACTTTGTCTTTTCTGAGCCCCCAATCTCCACGCCCCCCCACGTCCACGATGAGTGACTACTCGTACTATAAAAGTGCGATTCACGGTGCGTTTGAACCAGTGCCCCACCCCCCCTTTTTTTTTCTGGGTGTTTATATTCTCGAGTCTTTTACACATATGTGTATATATATAGATGTATATCTATACATATACATGTGTGTGCGTGTGCACGTTGTGTATATGTGTATATGTGTTCATGTCCCTGTTTGCTAACTCTTGTATGTGTTCTTGTGCCATACAGACAACTCGCTCTTCTTCCTTGGTCCAAAGGCAGATGTCAATGTCGTCACCCAGCTAGACCCATTGGGGACATGGCAGGCACACGTCGTCAAAACTGAGGCCGGAAAACGCAGTCTGGTCCTGACCGAGACTGCAAGTGATCTGCATGGTGCACTCAACAAGCTCCACATCAAGTCTGCGCAAGCTGTGCATCAATACCAGGCCACCAACGGCTTCGAGCTCCCTCCAGTCGTGGCCTCGGCCTTGGCCTCACGCTCGCGCTCGCGCTCACGGCGACAGTCTCGTCGAGGCGGTGTAGGCGGCAAGAAGGCCTCCGCGGAGGTCCTCGTGTGCTGGTCCAGCGAGGAGGACACAGAGGAGCAGGAGGAGGAGGCCTCTGACTCTGACGACTCGCTAGACGGACGCACAAACAGGCGGGGGCGCCGACAGCGTCGCAGTCGCCGAGTGGTGGCTGGCGAGGCGGTGAGCAGGAAGGGCTCGCGCTCAGACAAGGACGACTCCGACGAGGACGCCAACATGTCAGAATCTGCCGACAACCGCTCGCCCCATCGTCGTAGGGGGCCCCCCATGGGACGGCCTGCGCCCCCGGGTCCCTCGCAGCCTCCGCACCGGGGCCCGCCTCCGGGGTGGAACTCGTTTGCCGGCCGGGCTCCCCAGATCCCGGCTCCGGGCGGCCGGCCTCCTCCTCCTCCTCCAACGTCGTTGATGGTCTCAGCTCCGCGTGCTATGAATTCAATCATCCCCAATGCCAACGTTATGCCTTCGAAAATGCCGGTGCCGATGCCGGCCTCGCCCCAGCGCTGCGTCGCCGCCCTGCTCAACATCCACTGGGTCGGCCGCGGGCGCAAGAACCTGCTGGTGCAAGTTGCCCCGACCGACTTTGCCCTGCGAAGCACTGCCATCACCGAGGCTCATCTGCGTCCTGGAAGCTTCAGCAATCCCCAGGCGTCGGGCATTCCACCTCCCCCTCCGCCGCCGTTCCCATCTCCCAGTCCCCTGGGCCTCCGCGCCGTTGTTCGCCGTGTGACACTTGGCGGAGACACGTATGAAATATCGAGATTCGGAGAGGACTTGACTTCTCTGTTCTGCAGCTCGTCTGACATTCCCAAGTTCGACATTGATATTTTTGGCGTTTTGGTGCAGCCTCCAAGACCGCGGGTGGGCAGCATGTCGAGCGTTAACACGGACGATGGGGCTCGTGATAACTGAAGGGCATATTAACACGCTCCTTCCCATTTCCTCTTTTGCTTATTTCCCCCCCTCTCCTTCTCCCCCTCTCCTTCCACAAATCTTTTCTCTCTATTTTTATTTTTTATTTTTTACTTTATTGATAGACGGTATTTGGGTATGAGCATGAATATGGGCTATTGTCATCTTTGGGCGTCATTGTTTGTTTGTCTGCTAGTTTATTGGGTAATTTAGCGAGCATGTTGAGTGTTTTGTGGTCATCTGCTCTCTATCGCCTGTTAGCATCCATCATCTCATCTCGTTGGACTCAAGGGTCTTTTCTGCTTTTGGCAGCATGTAGTTTGCCAAATGTTATAAAAGAGAAAAAAAAAAAGACTCCACTTGGGAGGGAGGGGTCTGCATACAAACGGAAAAACAACTGCCGATGAAATTTTAGTCAGAGACAACACAACAGGGCGGGCAATTGATAAAGCGCCACCATTGCATCACATCACGTACTATCACCACCGCTCTCTTGTGTTTCCTCGCGATCCTACGTCCCGAGGGTCTGCAACCTGCCCCCCCGCACAGAGTCTATCCTATGCTGCATCAAGCTAAGAACGGGAGTCCACCGAAGCCCAAGGTTGATAAAGAAATATCAAACTGAAACAAAACAAAACAAAACAAAACAAAATCAAGATATTCCGCCTCGTCTTTCAATCATTATCTTTGCCATCTCGCATACATGTCACGCAGCCCTGTGCAACGTCGCAACCCCTCCAAGGGGTGTGGTACCTGCTTCTCTGGTTTCTGATAGGAGAGGTTCGAAAACTTGTTGAGATTATGGCGTTGCGCTATTGACGTGAGGGGTCGACGGACAAAGAGAGTTTCTGCTTGCTGGTCCTTATCCCGAACGAGCCCTCGCAGCAACAGGGCGCTGCGAGATCGGTGAGTACATGCTTATTAGTCCACGCCTGATGACTGCTACGGTAGGAGTAGGAGCAGGAGTAGGCGTTGGAGCACCAACAAGCAAGGCGGTCGGTCGTCTCCATTCTCCATGTTGGATCTGTCGGCGTGCATGGGCATACGCCTACATGTACATGGTGCACGGGGTTGCGTTGCATCCTGAAGCACACCTACATAAATAGCACGGTACGACGAATACCTACAGAGCAGAACAGGGGAGAGGTTGGGCTGACAGGGATCTGTGGAAAGGTACACGGACTAAGATTTCCAGGACGATGAGTTTGTTAAAAAAGAAAAAGAAAAAAAAAACTGCACTTTGACCTTTTTTCATTGTTTGTGCTACCCTTCCTTGCTCGTATATGCGTGGCTCAACCCAGATAGATTGACCCGGCGCTTGTAACCAAGCAACTTTCCTGGTGTATGAGCTTACGTGAATAGCCGCCAACAGGAAGCTTATTCAGGACCCCCCTGGGCTACATGACATGTGTTCATTGTGCAGTAGATGGGAACAGATAGAAAGGTAGGTAGGCGGGCTCTTAGCATTAATGGCTATGTTAATAAACTCGGCAAGGCGAGCTACAAATTCATTAGTCCTTTTGGTTCTGCTCGCTGAGACGTGGTGTTACCGTCACCTCATGAAGAATGGGCAATGCGTAATGAGCAATGCGTAAAAAGGTAGAAACAAAAGGGCAAAAACAAGCAGACGCTAGCCTCGATCTGCAACCGTGACCCGGTGAGCTTGTTGAGGCCAATTCGCGAAGGACCAACGTACATGATGCTGTAGTGCAAGAAAGATACAGCAGGCTGTATGAGGATACAACTTTGGTGCCGTGATGGTGTGGGCGTAGAGAGCCCCCTCTCTCTCTTGTTCTCTCCCACTCTATCTCATTCCCTCTCCCGGACCAAACGGCACGAGGCCGTCGGAGTCCCTCGGCTTTGGTTGTTTGCATTTGCCATCTTTACTCCGTTTGTCGGCATCTCTGTTGTAGCTTGCGGCTTGGAGGAGCCAATCACTCGCGGGTGCCTCGGGGAACGGATTGCCACCCGTTGAAACCCCGCCGGCCATTGCGGACCACGATCATCACTCAACGCGAAAGGGGAGCCTCGTGGTCCAGACTTGGGCGGGTATAGCTTCCGCGAGGGACATGTGCGTGACAGTGACGGGCTGAAGTGAGGCGAGCTTCCCAAATGGTCCGTGAGGTCGTGAGGCCACGAGGACCGGCCGGGGAACCAAACCAAAAAAAAAATATTAAAAATATTAAAATTGAAAAAAAAAAAAAACAGCATGATAATTACCATCACGCCAGAATCACCCCCGCGCGGGCCGTAGCCGTTGGATGGGGCGAACCAAAGTGGGCTTGGCGATGCTACCAATGCCTGTTTTATGGACGGAAATATGAGGGCACAGGGCATCATCTGGGGGACGCCCCGGGGTTGACGGCTGGCTGATGCTGGCTGATGCTGGGGTTTGGTTCGGTCATGTTTGGGTTCCCCTGCCTCACAGTAGTGCTTGGGTGTCGTCGTCGACCGTATCATTCACGAGACGAGTTAGTTCTGTCCGCCTTGTCTTCAAAGACACGACAGGGAGCATCTTTGGTACATCACGACCAGGCAGAGATGGCTGATGCTGCCGGCCTGCTGGCCTGCTATGGCGGCCGCGATGATATGATAGGTGGTTGGTGATTTGTCGAACCAAATACGGAGTAGACGGGGAAAAAAAGAGGCGGTGCTCGCCTGTAATCGATAAAAAAGCCCCCCCCCCCTCCCTCTCTCCCATGCGGCCAGTCCGGCGACGGCCTAACAACCGAGTGGATCCGGGGACGGCGACTCTCATATGACGTGAGACGAGAGTTGTTGAAACCATGCTGGACGGTGATAGCAGTTACATGGGAGGGGGGGGGGGGGGGGGGGGGCTGACGGGATATAGACAAGTGGCTGGGAGTGCTTCTTCGGTTATGCATTTGTTTGACTCTAAACCAACGAAACGCGAGTCCCGATATATCAAAGCTGCCCCCATGAGACACAGACGAGGTTTAGGACCCCATCAGCAAAGTAGAAAAAAAAGGACAGCGAGTCAACTATGAAGTTTCTTAAGTTGGGGGGGGGGGCACATGGTGCTGTTCTTTAGGCATCATCAGACTAGATGCACGCCATGGTCTTCATTGGTTCTTGTCCCTGGCCTCTTTTTCCTCCAGGGCTGAAAAAGCCTTTGAGACCTGCAGCCAGCTGTCCCGAAGAAGAACTAGAACAAAGCTTGGTTAGCGCTTCATTCCACAGCACTCGGGCGAGTGAATGAAGAGGGGAGAAGCCGGAGACAGAATATGTACGGTTTTGAGTGTACTTACAGGCGGGGACGACGGCCCACGGCATGTTGAAGCCGACATAATAGACCCAATAATACAAAAACTCTGGCCGGCTGTACACGACGCCGTACATCTGCCCCTCCATCCAGTTGGTCAGGTAGTAGAGGGCCACCCCGTACAAGTGCGCCACGCACACGATGATTTGGAGGACGTGTCGACTGCGTGAGTTGGCCTGAATGCCGCGGAACGTCATCCAGGAGAGAGGGCCCCAGGCAAGCTGTGTTTCGGAGAGTCAGCCACAAAGACAGCGCAAACGAGAGGAGGAAAAAAGCGACGCATGACAACGATAGGGTGGTGGTTTACCGAAGTGATTGTCTCCACGCTAATGGTGAAAATGTCATTGGTAAGGTAGCGAGAGTCAGAGAGGGCGTATTCCTTCCAGAGCTGAGCGAAAGTGGTGGTCATGCCTGGGAGTTGATTTCGATTAAAGAGATAGTAGCCTTTAGACTCAAAGTAAGTTATGCCCAATATCAAACTAATCTCTCCAAGTGCACTTACCTTCAAACGCAATGTGCAAAAATGCGCCTATTGGGCCAAATCGCGTAGCCAAAATATCAGCAAGTCTAGTACTGAAGAAACAATATCAACAGTTGACTATCCAAGAGAGAAAAGGAAGGCAGAAATCGAAAGGGGGAAAAGTGTAAGCTTACACATTGCAAACCAAGCTCCGGCAAAGTGATCTATCGGCCTCAGCGCAGCCTTGCTCCGACCTGTCTGCCTCAGCGCCGATCCGATGACGGAGCCAATTATGATGCCAAAGACGGGCAACAGCTGCAGAACCGGCGTCTCATTGGGGACGTAGCCCGGGATGTGCACATTGAGCGGGTAATACGGATGGGCGAGCAACGGCTCCGAAGCTGACGCCGAGTCCGGGCCCAGGTCGGCCGCGGGGGCAGCAGAGCCGGCCATCGCTTCGAGACTTTGATACCTAAAATATAATAAAAATGAACGAGGAGAAGAAGAAGAAGAAGAAGAGTATTTATGAATAAATTGGTTAAAAGAACGCGAGTTGTGTCGCTTCTCCCTCTCGCTAGACCGTGTCCGTGGCAGTTATAATTGTGTCGTGGAGAGAGGTCCGGGATGCGAGTTACATCAATCGTGCGCGCGACAGAGGATGACGGCCCGGCCCGGATATCAGTCACGTGATCATATGATCTGATCTGCCTGCTAATTGTCCCCTTGTCTGACCGGTGTCGACTGGGCCGGGATAATCAAGGATAGACCGCATCCAAAGTGCAAGAATAAAGGGGTTGAGTCTTATTGGCTGTATAGGCGCTCGCGTTAGAAAGACCATGGTGCGGTGGCAGACCAGAGTATCGCGTTTGGACCACGACTTAGAGGTGACGTTGGATTAACCATATTGAGGTTGCGAAAATGCCGACCTAGCATCCAGTAAACGAAACGAGTCACATATCATTAGTGTATCATAAACTCTAGTCCCTTGTTGTCGGGTGTCGTTGGTAACTTATCTGAAGCAAAAATTGCTTCTTTCGAAACAGTCGCCAGGCCGTGCTAGGAACCAATTGCTAGCACTCTAATCCAATCAATCAGGATCAGGTTCATATTTTGCTAAAATCGAAACTTGGACCCATTTACATTCGTGAGGATGAGTTAATCATTACACGGGCTTTCAAGGCGGCAACTCCAGTTTCCTAGCCTCACCCTAGCCAGCAGCCATGCCACATGCACCTCTTCCTAATAATACACTTCTCCTTTCATCAAGACTCTAGCAGTGCGGAGCAGTTGCGCAGACTCAATCTTCCCGTCCACAATCGTTGTTCCAATGTCAACGGTGCCACTCGGGTGCCCGATGGTCACCGTGTCCTTTGACTGACCCCCAATCAGGTCCGAGGCAATTGTCCCGGGGAGCTGCGATGCCGCCCCCAAACAGAGCGCCAGAGTCAACGGGGCCGCCTTGTGAGCTTGTCCCATGGACAGGGCAAGACATCTGATGTCGATCTCGGGCGAGCCGCTGGTGGGGAAGAGCATCACAATCTTGGGCACGCTGCCAGTCTTCGGATCCAGCCCCATCTTGGAGGCGCCGGCTTGTCTAATCTCTTCTAATCGAACTTTGAGAGCTGCGTCGGCCTCGACAATCGGTGGAGTCAACGCCATGTGGTCCGCCAATCCCAAACTCTCGGTGCTGATAAAGACGCCTGGGTTTCCTACATCGACGAGGGATGCTCGTATGGTGCTCCCGTCCGGCAACTCAAGCGTATCTACTGAGTTACCAGTCGGCAAAGCCTTTCCGGTTTTAGCACCCGCGGGGTCCATGAAGCTCATGGTGATCTTGGACCCCGTCCCGGGCACGCCGTCCATGACATAATCCCCCTCATGAGAGTAGCGCAGAGGTTCGCCCGCAACCTTGAAACGCGACATCATGACCTTGTTGGTGTTGGTGTTGAGAAACCGCACCGTCGCCCACTGATGACCGTCCTCGCCATTTTCACTAATAGGGTTTGCGACCATGCCGCCGTCGAAGGCCATGGGACCTACCAGGGCAGACATGTTGCCGCAATTGCCAGCCATGTCCAGCTCGCCATCACGAATGCCGAGCTGCACAAAGGTGAAGTCGACATCTACATCTGGGCGCGAAGGAGGCCCCAGGATGACAATCTTGGACGTAGACGAGATACCGGACCCCATGCCGTTAAGCTGGCGGCCATAGGGATCCGGCGAGCCCATAGCTGATGGGAGGACGGTGTGCCATTGGTCTTCGGGCGGGAGGTCACGACGGTCAATGACGAGGCCGTTGGATGTCCCGCCACGAGCGAAGATTGCGGGAAAGCTGCGGCTGAGGGAAGACATGCATCGGAGAGCTGTAATGGATGCGTTGGTGGTAGTGGTGATGGATGGATGCCTGGCCGCGAGCTGCAGTGGCCGCGACTTGGTGCACGCCGACCAAGACGGGCAGGCGAGACGACGGGAGAGGTGGCGTGATGTTCGACCCAGCAGAGAAGAGGACGCCATTGCGGCCATTTCAGTTCCGCCTTTGCAAAGACTCTGCACTGTAACAGCGTCGATTGATCGCAAGGCCGTGTCAAGAGGTGACGGAGCCGTGGCTCGGTGAGTTGACGTTCGGGGTTCGGTCCACCGGGATCGGACTCGTCGCAGCGGCCCCGCTCACTAAAGGTTCCCTATAACTCCAGCGCTCCGCCTCGGCCGAGGTCCCTAAGACGGGACCATGTCAAGCGATTGATTTGCTTCCAAAACGTCGCTCTCTCTTCTGCTTTTACACCCAAATCCAGAGCGAGACAATGATGATATAAAATAATACCCCATACCAACTGACTAACGAACTAACTAACTAACTAACTAACCAATAAGTCAATGCCCAAAAAGAACAAGATAGATAACAATAGGAAAGAAAAAAAAAAGAACAGGAAAAAAAGAAAGAAAGAAAGATAACACAGGGGGAAATCTCCACACAAAGACACCCTCCATCTCAGCAAAACCCACACCCCCCTTCTTCTTCCCCGGATGAACAAGACAACCCTGGCTGTCCCACAGCCAGAACCCACCCCGTCCTTCACTCTCCCGAAATCAAGCATCTCCCTGTCATGCACTGCAAACTGTCCCATCCATGCAACGCACGCGAGATGGGAAAGGTCCAATACCTCCTGCAGATGGGGGTTTCCGAAACGAGTGAGGTACCTATGCAGCCCAGGCGATGAAACAGTCCATAGAGAGGGAAAATTGAAAAGGGTTACAAAAAAACACAAGACCGGCCAAAAATTCCAGCGCGATAATGCGCAGCACGCACATCACACACATCACATCGCATCACCGTCCACGCCGCATTGATTTCGACCGGAGGGGTGGGAGCTGCCCACGCTCTCGGGTCTGACATTGCTTGTTGGCTTGCGCGTTGCGTCGCAGAGTTGCAGAGTTTTGGCTTGGCTGGATGTCTGGACGGGGCTAAAGCGCGAGGTGACAAGGTTGCGACGCTGGGAGTTGACGATAATGATCGGTAACTTGCCCCGACCATAGTCATGGGCGTGTGCAGTAGTCGCAAAAAAGAGAGAATCAGAAAGAAAGAAAAAAAAGAAAGGAAACCCACACCCCTGGAAAGAAAGTGAAAAAGAAAGGAAAAAAAAATATATGGGGGAGAGATTGTCGTGCTTTGGTGTGTGTCGTATCAGTCTGTCAGTATGTCATGTCGTAGTCGTAATGAACGTCTTGGTCACATCAATGTCGTGTGCCCCAATTTCAAACAGCAGCCTCGCAAACAACCCCCAAACCATGAAAACATTTCAACCATGACAGCCACAAAACAAGCGTGAGTGAGAGAATAAGAAGAAGGGGAGAGGATAGAGAGCAGAGGATAGGAGAGAGCAACAGGGAGCAACAGAGAGACAACAACAACAACAACAACAAGTCTGTCCCCTCTTCTACTGCTTCCTCCAGAACCGCCGCATAACACGGTCGGCGTACCCTTCGTCCATGCCCCAGTTCTCAACCACATCTTCAATGCCCCTCTCCATGCGGTCGACGTACTCGTCGCGGGGGGCATCCTCCTCCACCCTCTCCCCGTCCACGTAGATGAGCGCCCGCAGCGTCTCATCGTCGTCACCGCCGCCGCTGCGTGCCCACTTGACGTCCACCTGATATTTCTGGTACGCCCACGGCACGCCCTCGTATCCGTCTAGCCGATCCTCGTCCTGCGGGGGCAGCAGGTAGAGCAGTCCATAGACGCCCTCCTCCTCCTCTTCGTCCTCGTCGCCGTCGTAGTCATTGGCTCTTCCTTTGCCTTTGTCCCTGCTCGACGAATCCTGTCTCCGCTGGTAGTCATCGTCATCGTCTTCCTTCTCGTCCGAAACACGCACGACATTGGCGTATCCCCGGCCATTGATGAACCACTTCCAGCCCTTCAGGTGCGCAAGCCCAACGGGTGTCGAGTATGGGCAGCGCTGGCGCATCTGTTCCGTCGACAGGTTGGACCCGTAGGCAAAGTACAGCACCTCGTGCCGGTCCTCCTGCATGACCGTCATGGTGCTGTCTTGCGACTGTTGGCTGTCCTCCTGGGAGCTCATGGCGGCCGACGACGACAGGAAGCCCTTGTCCTTACGCTCGAAGCTTGTCCCTGAGGTTGAGCTTAAGATTAAGCTCGAGCTTGAGCTTCGGATCTGGAGGGGCTTCTACTGCTGAAGGTCACAGGGAGCCAGTAGTAGCAAGGAGCAAGGGTGGTTGGTTGTTTGTCTTTAGGTCCTTGCTTTGTGTAACAGCGGTGATCGTCGTATAGTAGCGTCCCTTTAGTGCCTAGTGCCCGTCCAAAGGGCAAAAAAAAAAAAAAAAAAAAAAAAAGGGGGATCAATCAATCCCACGCGGATATGGAAAGTGTGAGATTAACGCTTGCTTACTGCTTTTCGTTCGCTGCGTCGTTAATTGAGCAGAATAGAAAGGTTTAATTCTAGCTGAGAAGTTGGAGGCCTGGCTATGACACGCCCAGCGGTGGGTTACTCGTAGGCAGCAAGGCGACCAGAACCCAAAAATCCGCCCCCAAGGGCCCCCAAAAGTGAAAATCGATCCACAGCGATAAAGTCCTACACATCACGCCGTCCACAAACCCTCGAGGGAAATAGGCAGACTAGCATTATTGTATTGTCATAACTAACAGGTGGTTTGATACACGAGCACAGGGATGAATCACCCCTGTCATGCTATGGGCGAAATCCCTCTGTAGCATTGACTAGCGTTGACACATGCCGAAGCACAATCACAAGCTAACAATTAAACAAACAAAACATGTCATGCCGGTCCTTGTGCTATTCACGAGGTTGCAGAGGGGGAATAAAAATAAAATCTTGCTTCACAAGTTGTACAGTTTTTCTTTCTTTCTTTCTTTCTTTCTTTCTTTCCTAAGAAATGTCCCGAAACTCCTTGTATCCTCTCCAGGTAATACCATCCTCCAGAATGCTTCCCTTCTGGTATCTAAATGCCGTAAGTCCATCCTGAGCCATAAATGCAGTTCTCTAAAAGCGAGCGTGATTATCCCCCAAAAGTCATTTCATCAGGCATGAGTCTTCCCCTTCCCCTCTCATTACAACATCTCTCCGTTGGCTGCCTCCAGCCTGTCCATATTACATTCCTCCCCTGGCCCCCAACCACCATCTTTCTCTTGTTCAACCAATAGTCAAACACCCTCAGGTCTTTATTTCGCCACCCGGGGATATAGACTTGGAACAGTCTCTCCTCAACACCCACCCATGTTCACGTACTGCTTACGTGAGTCGCCTGCTCTCTCTCTCTCGCTTCTTCTTCTTCTTCCTCTTGTCCCCCACAACATAGTTTGCAGTCTTTTCCCAGATATTAGCCTCGCCCTACAATTAGCTAGGCCAATACTAGTAAAGGATTGCAAGTATCATTAGGTGATAGGCACCAGGAAGGGGCTGAGCATCAGCTCATCCGCACTGGGCCGCAAGTTATGGTCGATCTCGAAAGTCTGAGCCAGAAATATCTTGGCATCCTCGCTAGCGTGCTCAGGGATTGTGGGCGCCGCCTTGCCTCCTCCAATCTTGAAGATGGCTTGAAGTTGGCTGCAGTCGGGGAAGGGGTGACTTCCAGTCATCATCTCCACCACCAGGCAACCAAGCGACCAAATATCCGCCTTGCGGGTATAAGACGTTTGCTTGACCACTTCAGGCGCCATCCAGAAGACGGAGCCCTGGAGTGATGGTCGGTGCTTGTTGTTATTAGCGCCGCTAAGAATGTTGGACGCCTCCAGCTTCTTCGAGATACCGAAATCGGAAATCTTAATGGTTCCCTTGTTGTCGACGAGGATGTTGGCACCCTTGATGTCTCGGTGGATAATGTCACGGTTGTGAAGGTAAGAAAGACCAGTCAAAATCTGTCTCACAAAGCTTCGCACCAGAGGCTCGGGAAGAGCACCGTACGAGTTGAGCATCGTCTGGACAGAACCACCAGGGACATACTCCAGGAAAATGTTGAGATAATCCGCCGACGAACTGCAGCCGAGGTACTGCACAATGTTGGCGTGTCTGAGATCACGGAGAAGGCTGATCTCTCTCTTGAGGGCCTCGATCATGCTCTTCTTGCGCGAATCGCTCTGGCTGTTGGCACCGGGAGCGGGCGTCTCGACTTGCTTGACGGCCAGGAGCTCACCAGTTACGGCATGAAGGGCCAAGTAGACGCAACCAAAAGAACCCTGACCAATGAGAGCACCCTTCATCCATTTGTTGTCATCCCAAGACTCGCCAGCCAGGAAGCTCTGAAGCTCCTCATCCACATCATCCCCATCATCCGTCAAAGCCTGCTGGAGCTCCTGGAAGGAGCCGGAGCCAGTCGAAGTGTCGCCGTCAAAGTAGCTGGTGGTCGTGGTGTTGCCTTCAGGGTCCGTAACGCTCAAGGCAGTCGAGTCTGAGCTGCTCTCCGTGAATGACACATACGACTTGCGGTTGGGCTCGATGGGGGACTCCTCCTGAAGAGTATCCAGCATTGAAGACGTCACTGAGTCACGGTTGTAGCCATGTGCGGGACGGGGACGCACTTTGGCGATCTGGGTGTTGGCGTTCAGCCAGGAGTCAGCGATGGTGGGAATGGGAGGCGCGTCCTGAATGCTGGAGGCGAAGCTCAGGTTGCTGGCAACGCTGAGCCGGCTGTTGACCTTGCTCAGACGGGTCGACCTTCTCATAGAAAGTCGGGCGGTTCGGTCGATATCCTCCCTGGTGTGGTCAGGGAAGTAAGATGTCAAATCGGAAGCAATGAGCTCGCTGGGAGGTCGGAGACCACCAAACTGGCGAAGGCCGGCCTTGCGTCGCGGGGGCTGCAGTGGCGGGCTCGGGGCAGGACGCTCTAGATCCTGGGCGGCAGTCTGCACGTTTCGTTCTCGGTCCTGATAAGATAGGGGTGACAGGGGCGACTGGAGCTGGTCGTTCCATTTCTCACCAAGCATCTTCTGGACCTTGAGCTGACTTCGCTTGTCAACAGTCTCCAGGGCTCGGGCGTGCTTCTGTTGCTCCTCTTCGAGAGCGATGGCGGCGGCCCGCTGCAGCTCTGCCTCACCTGGTTCAGCAGCGGGGACTCTTCTCAAAATGAGGCGGTTTCGCTCGGGGCGTCGTTGATCCTTGATGATGCGCCAAAGTTCAGTGTCGCCCAGTCGTCGACATTGGTTGGGGTCGGGATCGATGCCGGCGAGAACCCAAAAACAGTAGTTTCGTTCATGGTCTTCCCGGAGGGCGAATTTTCGGAGCGTTACTCGCATGACCTCTTCGCAGGTATTGCAGTCGGCGATCTTGACCACCTTGGTCACACCGCCGGTAGAAATAACACGAATAACATCTTGACCCTGTGGTAAGGCAGCCATCAGCGAACCATCCACACTGGAATTATTCCTTGTATGGGTCGTTACCAGACGGCTTGTCGGTACATCTGGAGAAGAGCCCGGGTGTCTTGAAGCAGAGCCTGGTGCCGCGTTGCCGTGGAAAGCGGCACCTTGGGGATACCTTTGTTGCCGAACGGCTCGAACGTCACTGCCAGGCAGGGGGGAGTTGGGGCGGGAAGAACCCATGACGCCGTCCAAACCTCCGGAGAGGTCGATTTGTCTCGAGTATCGCTTGTTGGCGACTGGGGTGGGGGCAGCTCGGGCGCTGGTGGAGGGCGCGGCGAGCCGCCAGAGGGGCCGGTGACGTGAATGTCGAGGCCGCCGAAGGAGTCCTAAAGATGCCAGCAGTCAGCAGATGCGCTCCGTGACATTAGTATTGTGTTTGCAAGATTGTGCCTACCCGATTCCGCTTCTTTTGGTTGGCATAAGCTTTGGTCCGCAGCTTCTTGATGCCAAGGAAGAGGCGAACGCGGTCTCCAACCTTCTCAATACCCATCTCCTTCAGGACCTCCTTGTCCATCTCGAGGAGGTTCTCGCCATTAATGTGATTCTTTCGGAACAGCTTCTCATACTCGCCACACTTTACGCTTCGTAGGTATTCGCACACCCTGTCCTCATCCCAGTTCTTAACCGAGTCGGGGCCATCGTTGTCGGAGAAGTCAGAGTCGGTGGGGCTGGCGTAGATTTGGCTCGTCGTGGGCATCGTGGGAGCTCTCCGCGGGGGAGGCATAGCGGACTGAGAAGCTGACGGGCCGAGAGATGAGGTGCTGAGACCAGCTGGAAATGACGATTTCGAGGCGAGCATGGCCATTTTGTGAATGAGAGGGGGCCGGCGATAAACCACCAGGCGATTAAAGCAAACAGCAGTCGGCGCGGGCGTTTGGCGGGGGAGGCTGCCTCGTTGTCGTCAATGTCGTCGTTGATCGAGGTGGTGCCTGAGACACCTGAGCAGAAATGGGGATTTCCAGGCTCAGCCACGGAGAATTATGGTGGGAGCTGCGGAGAGTTGTTTGGGTAAGGTAGACAGGGTCCGCAGTCACAGCCAGAGCAGAAGAGACAAAGAGCGAGTGCTGGAGGGATTATTAGCTATGGTAGAAAGAGGGAGGATGCGATCAACGCGAGGTCGCCGGGCGGGCGGGGAAGAAAGAGAAGGTTTCGCGATGTAGAAAGGCAAAAAAAGGTTACAACGGAGACGGACGAAGGCGAGACACCGGGAGAGGGAGTATTAGAGGATTACCACGTCGGGGATGGGATGGGGATGGGGATGGGATGCTTTGGCAGGCCAGGAACAGGGGGGCAGGACGCACTACTTCGTACACACTACAGGGGGGAGGGGGAGGGGAGGACGGTGGGCGTTCACAAGCAGGTACCTCGCTGGGGCACCTACACGGCGGTACCTACGTCACCGCATACAGCAGCGCCGACTACGCGGTACAGAGCCCTCGTGGGAGGGTACCGGCCAGCCCAGGGTACCTGACGGTGAGGTGGTGCCGGGCCTTGGTTAGGCTGGTTCAGGTAGGCGGGTTTGCAATCTTGGGGCGCGGCGATTGGGCAGCGGCAAAAGGATCCCCCTGTAATCTTTGGTGGTGGACGTCGGAGAGGTGGCAATGGACGCTGTATGGATGCGAGTTGAAACCTGCTGCGGCGGACTTTGCATGAAATGACGGGGCACCAAGTCAGATTGCAGCACATAGGTACGGAGCACAGCGGATCCCACTTGGGAAAGGCTACGTACGTATGTACATGCATATAATAGTAATGCGAAGGCGGCGGCGGAGGAGGAGGAGGAAACGGAGAAGTAAGAGTTTGTTGGTAGCAGGACGAGGGAAAGGGGGGGAGAATGGACCAAAAACAAAAACAAAACAAAAAAAAAGAGTGCGCGCAAGAGAAAGAGGGACAAAACAATCCCGGGGACCCCAAGGTGTGCCTCCACTGACGACAAACAAGCAATCTTGTTATTCCGCTGTTGCATTGCTGATCACACTCTGGGTCTTGTGCTGGTCCAAAGAAGGCCTGGAATACTATGTACTAGCATGGGATACCTGGACGCTCTGTGCGTAAATACTACATTGTATTCCAAGCACACCATGCCAGGCCTGGAATCACGATGCTATTTTCGATCGCTCCTAACCTAGTGACCTACTGTAAGTAGGAAGGCATGTGTTTGTTCTAGGGGGGAATTTCCGCTTCCCTAGCAGCAACCAGTGGATGGGTGAGTGAGGGAAACGGAGCAAACGAGGGCGAGCAGGTGGGTAAGGAGGGAGATGAGTGCTAGATCCCGTTGGGTGTGGGCGTGGGCGGCTGCAATTGTGATGAACAGAGCCGCCGATGGTGATGACGATGTCGCCCACGCCCACGCCCACGCCCACTCGGCAAGGCAGGTTAATTAGTAGGTAGGAGGTTAGGTAGGGCTCATCATACACACGGAGTCACGTCACGTCACTGGGTGTGCATATCCTTCCCGCAATCCTCCTCTCGCATCATTGCTAGGTCGTCATTGGATCCCGCTGACCTCTCCATCTTCCTGTTTTGTGCGCTTTTGCATCTTTGTTCGTGTCGCTATGCGCTGGATGTGTGTACCCGAGATGATGATGATGGGTGTTGACTTACCTGAGGCCGAGCCGAGCTCGAATCGGTTTCAACGGTGCCCATGTCGCGTCGTCTTCCGTCCCAACTAAGAGATTTAATTATTCCGCCTCTCGTCGAGACCCTATCGCCACGGTCGACACCGAGGCAGCAGACGCAAAACCTCGCAAACCTCGCGGGCAGGGCTTGCTCCCCCGGCCGGGCGCTGCACCGCAGAACCTGGGAAGGTTCCCTTCAAACGCTCGTGATGCCACGAAAGCACCCATTAAATCGTCAGACGCCCGTCCAGTGTGCGTCCAGGCCTGAGTAACCTCGCGGGGCTCTGATTCGGTCGTGCAGGGGTGAAACGGTGAGACCCCGGGACCCCTGGGATCGAGCGGCTGCAAGTGATAGGCCAACCGCCGGGTTTACATGAAACCAACCGCGTTTCGACCAGGGCCGCTCGGATGACGCCGGGGGGGAGGGGACTGAGGCGCGTCGAAACAATTCAGATGGGGCGACTCCTCTCACACAGTTAAAGCAGCCCGCCGGGCGGGGTGCACATGACGACCTCGTCTGCTGCTCGTCTGCTGCTCGCCCGCTACTCGTCCGCTCCGGCGGCGACTAAGACGATAATGCTGGACTATCGATTAATAAAGTGTAATGATTCTCGAACAGAGACATGCACATGCTCGCTTGTAAACAGTAATAGGCTCTGGTCGGGGAAGTCGCCTCTCCAGCTCCCACCCTCTCCCCACTAATACCCTAGCTTAGGTGTAGATAGTCGCCCGGAGGGCCCTGGATTTGGCGGAACCGACTTGAGCCATCCCGTCGCCAGCTTCCCTTGCCCGGCACCGATGCGGCGGACACGATGGTCTCCTTCTCCTTCTAGCCACAGCACTACGGTATGGACAATCATCAGCCACTAACGGTCGGGGGTTACGTATGTACCAATCTCGCCACAGTCGAGTTCTCGTCGTCGTCGTCGTCGTCGTCGTCGTCGTGCAACCTGACCGATATTGAATTGTGTCGCCTACTCCTCCGTATGGAATCCTTTCACAACACTGCCATAGTGCTCCGTACTGTATATGGCACACACGGTAATTAGTGTGCACCAGTCAGTGGATGAGTGAGCAAGTGGAAACCCTAAGCGGATGATGCAGCAGCCAGCAGCCCGTAGCTTGTCACAGAGCTTCATGTCGGGCTGAATCCACTCCGCCTTCGGGAAGGTCTAGAACTCTCTACGGAGTACATCACCTTAGCACCGCCAGGCAGGCAAGAAAAATGCAAATGTAACTTAAATGCAAATGCAAATGACGTTCTTCGACTTTGATTGATTCAACGATTCGTCGTTGGCTGCCCGTGCGTTCCGTTTGCATTGAAAGAAAGCCCATCTGCCCAACTTTTCGGCTTGGGCATCCCTCCCAGATTAATAAAAAGAAATGACGGGATACTGTATTGATCAGTTGCCACGAATAGAACAAAGCATGTGTTTTCCTTTTGTCCTTTCTCAGCCCCACGCATCTCTCGTCATGCTCGCAATCGCTGGGAGTAAATAAGGAAGCCTCGGAACGTGGAAGCGCCCTGTCGTGTTTCATCTTTTTTTTTCCACCCTCCAGGCTCCTCTTTTCTTTTTCCGAGCGGCTGATGCAGCGCGCATCCGCCACATAAAACGCGCTGCGCAAAGCATGGTAGATCCCGAAATCCCACTGCTCTAACTGGGACACTGTCGAACCAAGCTGTTCCACTTGCAGACCGCCACAGGAGTCATCCTTGGAGCGCCTCCATGATCCATCCGGCTGACTAGCGGGGGTCCACGGGTGGTGTTTTTTAGACCGCACATGTGAAGCCTTATTGGAGAGCTTCCCAAGCACTGTCCGGTTGGTACCCGCTCCGCCGGATCGCAATCAGGGGGATACGGATGACGGCAGCCATAGGACTCATTCCTACATAATCGCCACTCAGCTTCTGTCTCGTCCATTGATTGTCTCTCGTCGGACCTCGGACGAGTAAACCCGGGGCTCGGGCTCGTTTGAAGCCGTGCACGAAACGAAAGGTCATGTATGTGCCCCGAGCTGAGCACAGGATGATACGAGACACGAGACACGAGCCATGCTGTATTAGAAATATTGCTCGCACGTGCAATATTGCAGCATGAAATAAACCCTGGTTTAGATATGACGTCTATTCGATAAGTTCTTGGTCTTGTTTGCTTTTACACTGCGTCAGTTGCGCATATCTATGTAGATTCATGACCGTGTTTGACTGTGGTGAGCTACCTCCTCTCTCACAAAAACTTTGAAATGCCATGGCGGGGCTTCCTGAACGTAAATTATACCCCGATTTTGCCATCGTGGACCTTAATGCTTAAATCAAAGACTCTTCTTTGGTAGCTATGTTACTCCTCCTTCTAACCCTCATGTATTTGGTTGGCTGGGGCTTTGTCTCTCAGATGAACCTCGCAAATATCTCACTATCAATGAGATCATATACAGTAGAGTAGCATTCAACGAAGACTCCAAACACTATTCATCAATCGAAAGGGCTGCACCCATTCGATGTTTAAGGGGGACTTTGAAAACTCTCCCCAACCACCTACCGAGCATATTCCCAGTATGAGGTTGAGTTCTGTTAGGCTGACGGTAGGCCATGCAGAGAAATCTACGTTTCTAATAATAACTATCGATTTCAATGGCCAAGGCGAGCAATGTCAAATTTTAAGTGATGACATATTTCCGGCACTGGGACACGATGGATTGCATGCACGAAGATGCAGGCTCAAAGAGATTCTCTGGGCCTTCATCTTCATTTCCCAACTCGGAATTTTCTTTGCTAAGAGATGTAAAAAAGAAGATTTTCCAATTAATACTTCAGCGTCGAGGACTCTTTGATTGCTCCAGTCCCCTTATCCTGTTGCATTCATCAATCAACCACCCCGCTCAGCCTAGATTTACGTTATGAGCTACACTAATCTGTTCGGTACTAAAATTATGTTCCGTAATAATTATTGAAGAAGGCCCTTGTTTCATCTCTTCTTCATTTGTGAGTATAGTCAGGTGCCGGCATTGGTTGTGCTGTTGTTTACACGGTAGGGTGACAAAAATGAACTTTCTTGTTTGATTCATTTTAACCGTTCGCTCTTATAGGACACGTTCCTTTTGGCAATGGCTGCCTCAGAGTTTCCCTTATTTCGGGGTGAGAATGAAAGAAGGCCATACTGTCAAGTATCAATTTTTTGTAAATGTTATTTTATCCACCTAAGCACGGTAACTATTGCCAACTGGTTCCCAATATGATTTTAATGTTTTGGTTATATTGCTTTGTTTTGTTTGTCAGCGAAGCCATTGCAGAATCTAGGAAGCCCAATCTCCATAGTCAAGTTATCAACAAAGTGTCCAGAAGCCCCGTTTCTTCTCACGACCCTTCGTTCCAATCACGAATTTCTTATATTATTTCGAATAAACTTCAAAAAGGGATCATTATTTATCACATCTGCAAACCTCGTCACATACTGGGCTGCTCACGTCGAGATATTCACGTCTCTCTTTTCAGCGTCTCTCCATTGTGAAGTGAATGGGGGGAGTGTTCATCAGAATTCATCTGTCCTGTGTAAACATATTCTTAAGTTTTAATGTTTTCAAAAGTTACATGATACGTCTAGTTAGGACACAGTTTTGTGGAAAAAAGGAGACCTCTCTTATATCTAGCTTCTTCGATAGGGCAAGCATGATCGTATATGATCTTCGAGAACGACGCAAAACCTAGGAAAGCCAGTCAGAGAATCTTCAAATGGCTTCGCTTTTATCATAATAGAGCTCGTGTGGTGTTATAGGAAGGCCCGCAGTCATCCATCTTGAGTGTTGGCATGGGAGTATGTTCGATGGCTCTACTGCCAACCTGCAGTCTTACTTACAATCCAAGTGCAGCAGGTTTCTCATGTTGCTGATATTACTTTCATATTCCTACGATCTTCGTGGATTTTTGTTTACATGTAATACTTCGATTTTATCTTAGGACGGACCTATGTATGGCACAAGGAGGGGTGCGTCAGCCAGTGCGCTTTGCAGCTGAATTTTTTCAGCACAGCAACATAGTCAGTAGTTAGACTTTCTTCTGCCACCGTAACCGTGATCAATGCATATCTTGGTATGGACCCAATGTTTTGTTTCCGTGTCTATTGGTGAGAAGATGAAATAAAGGTTAGGTTTGGTGGAAGCTTTCCACATCCCTTCCACACCCATGCAGCCGTAGCTCGTAGGGCAGAAGTAAGGTGACAAAAGAAGGAAAGAATAAAACTTTAAACTTGGGTTTCTTCCAGTCGCTAGACATCTAGGCAGGCTCTCTTCCATTTTTCTATCTCTCATGTTCATCCAGTTGCGAATCATGGTCGTGATAATTGACACGTGAGAGCGTGGCATGCTTTGACTCATAAATGCGTGGCTGACGAGAACGTAGAAGTTCATCGTCTCAATCGCCAACGATCCAAGTACGAGTTAGGCGAAAAGAAACGGTGAAAAAAAACTTATTCATATTGTATATTAGGATGCAAAACTTAAATATACTGTACCATGATTTTAGATATCCTTCCTCGTGACGTGTTCATCCTGATATTGTCACTGATGAATGAACAAGGGACATGAGATGCGGCAGACTCGACGAAGTGGAGGACACTTGACTCTCAATCTAGATTAAGATCGCCGAGCTTTCAACAAGGACAAAGCCCCCTTGGCCTAGTGGCTAAGGCATAAGACTTCTAATCTTGGGATCGCGGGTTCGAATCCCGCAGGGGGTTTCTTTTTGATGTTTGTCACAATCTTCGGGGCGACGCTTCTTCCTCGACCCTCGGCCCACGAGGCGGGTGCCTGTCGCGAGACTAGCTGAGTTGTGTTGCGTTTTAGTCGACCAGGGAAATTTTAGGACAGGTATTTTCACCCGGACTACGGAGAGCAAACCAGTTTACAATGTGACTTTTAAAAAAAAATTCAGCCAGCTAATAAGACGACGTAACTCAGCTTAGTTGGATTGGCACCTGTCAGCCCCACACCTAGGCTCACGGGTCTTTTTGACTTTTTGCACCTCGCCTGTGTTGATGCCTACCCGGTACCACCGTAGTGTCAAGCAGTGTACCAGAATAACTCTAGGAAAGATTCTCTCTGAGACGTTTTATATGTTGCTATAAGCTTAGGAGAATTTCCCAAGTTTGGTACCACATATTGTATTACCTTCAGATTTTTGAAATGTTTCTACGGCGGAGAGTTGCAGCATCTTTTGCTTGATGTTATTGCTTGTGGTTCATCTACGTACCAACAACCCTTTCCCTTCAAAATCTAACCCGACTCCAGCCGTTTCATTTACTCAGCCGTGGGATCTTGTTCCTGGCCTACTGAAGCACTGTTTCCAACATTTGTAACATCCAACACTCCTTTCCATCACATCATTCGAGACATGCCAGACAAATGCTTAACCGAGGGAACTTATTGGTCACACTA
Source organism: Aquanectria penicillioides (assembly GCA_003415625.1). NCBI lineage: Eukaryota > Fungi > Ascomycota > Sordariomycetes > Hypocreales > Nectriaceae > Aquanectria > Aquanectria penicillioides. The sequence goes on from PYIU01000003.1 coordinate 1,602,014, forward strand.
TCCATGCCTGGGTAGTCTTATCTACAGGCCAGGTAAACAGGTCATGCTGGAAGCCACATCGTCCATTATCATTCCTTGGTGCGTAAACTGCATGACTCCCGTGTTCTTCATGCAATCTTCTCCTCCACTTCCCGTAAATCATGGGCATGACCGCCAAGTGATCAACTCCCCGTTTGCTGTGTGGGACCCCGCATCTGCCATGGGCCAGTAGAGGTATATCGCAGTCTCCGCAAAGTTCCGCCCATAGGCTGCTAGTGCCATACATTTCCGCACTCAACCTCTCAACCCACAACTCCAGAAAATCACGGCTCCCCCACGGATTGCACCATCGCCACGGCCTCTTAGGTGTACCCCCCCTTCGACCCAATTCGCGACGGCCCGGGCTCGCAGACGACATCCCGCAAAATTTGAAGCGCTGACTCACCGATCATCTCCCCGAACGAGTAGTGCCAGCTCACCTCCATCCCACCCTTATTTCGTTTGGTGGCTCCCGACTTTGTCATAGTTGACGCCGCTGCCCACGACTAATTGTCAGGGCTAAGGCCTCTCCGTCACATATCACAGACTCCCAAGGGCCCCGCTCCTCGTCTCAGTCCATCCCCCATCCCAATCTGCATCCCGAACCCGCCATCATGACCGCCATTCGCAAGCCCGTCGTCAGCTTCCTCGGCCCTGCTGCATCCTACACACACCAGGTGAGGCGATTCTTACCACCACCCTTCCACAGCCACTTGCATGGAACTAACCCGGGTTGAACTTTTGTACACAGGCTGTCAAACAGGCATTTCAAGAGTCCACTTGGGAATTCAAGCCGGCGGTCACCATCGACGGTAGGGATTCAAGCGCCCGTAGTTCATCTCTTCCGGTGCTGATGCTTTTGGGTAGATGTCTTCGACCAAGTCCAGGACGGTCAGGTTAAAGCAGGCGTCGTTCCCTTTGAAAACTCTACCAACGGATCCGTAGTCTTCACACTGGATAACCTTGCTGATCGGGCCAATCGCTATCCCAACATCACTGTTGATGGCGAGACATATGTTGACGTTCACCACTGTCTCGTTGGGCATAAAAATTCTTCCGTGGCAGTGGAAGAAATCGCGGAAGGATCCGGTACTTGCACACCCACGGCAACGGATCCCTCCCCCTCAAGCCTCGATCCAAACCCCTGGCCGGTCTAAAGCACATCAAGCGACTGTACTCCCACCCTCAGGCCTTCGGGCAATGCACCGCGTTCATCTCCACCTACCTCAAGGGGGTCGAGATCTTTGAGGTCAGCTCAACCAGCAAAGCGGCGGAGATTGTGAGCAAGGATACTACGGGGACTTGGGCGGCCATTTCAAGCCAACTTGCGGCCGAGATCCACGGTCTGGATTTCCTTGGCAAGTCCATCGAGGACCGTGAAGACAACACCACCCGATTTTTAATCATCGGTACTAACCCTTCACCCCCAGCGACTGGGACAAGGTAAGGGAGAGCATAGCCAAGTTTGGAAGCAAATCCCTCGTCTCCTTCACCGTGCCTCACACGTCTCCCGGAGCGTTGGCGGATGTCTTGGCGTGTTTCCAGGCCTTTGACCTCAACCTAACCAGCATCAACAGCCGGCCAAGCTTGGTCCAGCCCTTCCAGTACATATTCTTCGTCGAGTTTGAAGGTCACAAGCACCACGATCCGGATGGGCGGGTTAAGGGCGCACTGGAAAAGATTGGTCGCGTGGCCCAGAGCTGGAGATGGCTTGGAAGCTGGCAGAGATACAGATAACTAATACCAGTCCACCCACCCACGCTCTTTGTGGTCAAGACTGCCCCCCGGCCAGGTCTGCCGGATACCCGCGATGCACGGCCTTGTGAGAACTCGGGGAGTTGCCTCAATGCTGACCTGTAGCCCACTGCAAATTGCTCTCAGGGCATTGGCAGGTTGGCACTTGTTCTCCGTAGCCCAGGTGGGGCAAGCGATTGCGTGCTTCCCAGACATGGCACGGTTGGCCAGGGGCGCCGAAGGGCTATTATGTGAATGTCGTTCTAGCTCGCACAAAGTTGAAGCGTTGCAGCGGACAATCCAGCAGAGGGATCGCCAGATGCTTGTCGTCAACGGCTGCTGGCTGCCCTCCCCCCATCTCGTACCGTCCCATGCCATCTCGTGGCACGGCACACGACATGACACAGTATGGGATGGCATGGTCTGGCACCATCCCCCATCGCCATCACCAAAAGCCTTTACTATTGCCACCTCAGCAAGGAGTACATACAGCCTACCCACTTGTTCTAGGATTTCATCCCGCCAAGCGCGCCCACAGCCTGCCCACTGCTCGGCACGTCGAACCTATTGGCAGTCTTCCGCTTACGCGATGAGATTCCCTTTGGCCTGTGAACGCCGTGTGACGGACGGCAGGGACGGGGGCCTGGACTCAATTGACCTGGCTTGTGTCGGCAGGAATCCGCGTGGGGTGGTCCATGATCGATTGGTTGTCGAAGATAGTCATGATGGCTGAATGGTGATGCTGGGTGCGTCTCAGTGGAACCGGCCAAACCACCATGACGTCTACTCCGCATGCGAAGCACTCAATGAGGGCCGTTGGCCGCCACACGCCAGGGTCAGCGTGGGAGAATTCCGGGGCCCTTGTGGCTAGCCTACGGACCGTCGCTCAAAAGCTAAACATCCTAGTGTCTGGAGCGACGACCCGGTCGCCGCAAACTCTCAGCACCCTGCGGCCGAAAATCCAGCATTTATGAGGTCCAGGACGCCCCCCCAAGCTTTGCTCGAGGTCTTTTCCCCTCTCAATTCACTTTTTACAGCTCTCAACTACATGTTGATGTTGTCGCGACAGCACTTAATTGCCATTTCTCCCTTCTCTTGCTGGTTCTTTCTGCCAAAATGGCGCTCCGCCCTATCTTTACTGCGACGCACCCACGTGCCTGCTCTACGGCCTTCGAGAGGGTATGCTTTCCAACCCCTCCATCTTGAAGAAGCGACTAGGTTTCCCTCAAAAGGAACCTCAGAAGGAAAGGGAAAACACGGGCATTTGCTGATGATTTTCAGGTCTTCATGACTCGCCGCGACACTCTGGAGAGCATTCACGAACCCTTTGGTGATGCGTTTTACTTCGGCCCCGAGTTTCTGAGCGATCGCTTCAGGGAGGACCCCGCCGCCCGCGAGGCCAGCGGGTTTGCCCAGCAGACATACAAGAACATCCTGGATTCCATCATGGAGGCGGGAAAAGAGGTTCGCAATTGACCCGTCCCCCTTCGCCCTTTGCACTGTGCTACTTACACACACCCCTTCAAGTGAGGGGTCGTGGTGTGTCATCCTTGATCCACACTTGTTGGTACCTAGTCGTCATCACGACCGTTGAGCCGTTGGACAATTGGATCCCTCTGGAGCATTTTGCTTCTATATTCCTGGTTTTCTCCCTTGTTTATCTTTTAACTGGGGCGAGGCCGAAAATAGAATCGCCCACCGTCGCACTGGATCCTTCTGGATGTGACTGATGGCTTACATGTTTCGCAACAGGGAAAGCGCCTCTTCATCAAGGACATGGCTCAATATCTCATGAAGGCTGATGGCAAGCCGACCACCATTGCGCCGTCCCTCGGCCAAGAGGAGATCGGTAACCCCACCGTGTTGCCCCTCCATGTCTTGAAGCAATTTCAATTCACCTTCCTCATCCGCCACCCGCGCCGCGCCATTCCCTCATATTACCGGTGTACAGTCCCTCCTCTGGACGAGGTCACTGGTTTCTACCACTTTATGCCCAACGAAGCTGGTTACGAGGAGCTGGTCACTCTGTTTGACTTCTTGCTCGAGTCTGGCCTCATCGACAAGGACAACCTCGTTGTCGTCGACGCTGATGATCTTCTCGACAACCCCGAGAAGACCATTCGCCTATACTGCGAGAAGACGGGCATTGACTTCAAGCCCGAGATGCTCGAGTGGAACGATGCAGACAAGAGCCACGCCCGCCGCGCATTTGAGAAGTGGAATGGCTTCCACAACGATGCTATCAAGAGCTCCGCTCTGAAGCCTCGCACCCACACCCAGGTAAGTTCAAGGTCGCATCTTTTGTTCTCTTCGGCTATGTCACTCCCCTGCGTGTGCACTACCGTTGTCGGATGTCCAACTGATTGAGCTAACAAAGAAGACTGCGACAACCGAGTCGGAGAATAAGGACTGGGCCGCAAAGTGGGGCCCGGAAGCTCAGAAGGTCATCCGTCAAACCGTTGACGACAACGTCGCGCGTTACGAGTACCTCAAGCAGTTTGCGCTTGAGATTTGAACATTGAAGAAGAGTAATCAAAAAGTCTTCAATTTTCTCGAGATGATCATGACTTGCTTTTCATTCTGCATGCTACGACTTGATTTGCATTGAATTGAAGCGACTTGGAATTGAAATGGGGGAGACGGACTTTGCTTGTGGCTTTCAACTTGTTTTATGATTGTTGATACACTATGATACAACAACGCTCGGCTCTACGCCTTCACATATTTTTATACAACCAGACTGAGAGTCTTTATGCCGCCGCTTTCCGGATCAGACCCCACCTGTTCTTTTGTCTCTCTCACATCTCTGTGTGCGCATGACAATTCTCCCACGAATAAATGTGATGCAACATAGATTTTCCTAGGTAGTCAAAACATCGCTGTGTCTTTCTTTGATTTAGCCTTGGGTGTGTGTGTGCGCGTGGCCTAAGCCGTAGCCTTGGAATCCGCCTCCTCCTTGGGCGTCTCCGAGACGTAAGTGGGCTTCTCAAACATGTCGTGCGTAACGTTGCCGGACCATTCCTCAGCAAAGTTTTTGTCCTGGTCGTTTGCCCAGCTCACAGTAACATCTAAAAGCTGCTGTTCGACCCCCTCGGCGGCCGCAGATGTCGCAATCTTGTTGCCGCTTCCCAGACCGCTCAGCACTGCGGCCATATCGGCAATGGCATTGGGTTTCTGGCGGTTGAGGGCGATACCTCGCTCCACCTTGCTTCGAATGGGGCGGTAGTCGGGGTTGCCTTTCTTCTCCTCCTCGGCGATCCTCTTGTGGTCGGCGGTTGTGTACTCCTGGGGCCGCTTGTAGCGGAACTCGTCATCCCAGGCAACCTCGTGCAGGTGCTTTAGCTCACGCAACTTTTGGAAGACGGAGCGGCCGACAGATCCCTGGCCGGTGGGAAAGGTGATGCGGGCAAAAGGAGACCAGTAGTCCTTGCGAAGCTTGGCGGGTTTGGTCTTCTTGCCGTTGAAGGGGAGCTGCTTGAGGTCGTGGACACCCTGCAGCAGGCGGGTTAGTTGACCGTAAATACTGATAGGGGAGGCGCAATGGCAGAAAAAGTGCAATTGAACTTACATCGAGCTTCTCATCGAAGCTATAGATGACCTGGTCCGATCTCCTGTGGGTAAAGACCCAGATGTCCTCGCCATGGCCTGCAGGGCCCTGAAAGCCCTTTCTGGGGCGCACTTGACGGCCAGTGTGGGCGTGTCGCACGCATATTCGGAGGAGGGTGGGTAATTGGCCCAGTCTGGGTGCCGGTGCCGCATTCATGGTCGGCGGTTGTGGTTGAAATGGCGGGCTCCTAGGCTCCTGATGCTCTCAGCAAAAACTTGGGCAGAATTGCGAATGGCTCAATCGCTCGGAGCACGCGCGCAGTCACGTGGCAAGGCCAGATCGGTTCGGCCAGGTCCGGCGAGGGCGTCCAACGGCGCGAAGTGGCTTACTGAGTCATGTGATGATAAGATATCAGGTAACCAATCAGAGAACTCGCTCCCCACTGCCGGCGTCTGGGCTGAGGGTGACATCACGAAGGATCCCGAGGCTTCGAACAGATTCCCGGAGGCTTCCACGGCTGCCGCGAGCCTGCTTGATGCAACTGGTTGCTTCATTTCCGGGCCATTCGCTCCACCACAGCTTCCTTGCTTGCATCACCAAGGTCCACCCGGGTTGTTGATAAATTACCGTCCTGCAAGCCACTTGAATTGTTTTTTCTTTCTTTTCTTTGCATAACAACCCCTCACAGAGGAACAACACAGAAGCGATACCCAGCCTAACTTTCCCTCAAGGGTTGGAAACCTCACAGAGCCCTCTTCATACTGGGCTACACCACCTACACACATACACACATCCGATCGTATATACAATCCCTCATTTTCACATAGTCGTGTTCTCACACGACCCGTTTCACCACCATGAATTCCCGCATGGACTTCACAGACCGAGCCCAGAAGGCCGTCGAGGATGCCATGACGCTTGCTGAGCAGTACGGTCACTCTCAGCTGGTGCCTGTTCATCTCGCCGTGTCCCTTCTGGATCCCCCCCCGACCAGTCCAAGGACCAGCAAAACAACCCTGGTACAACCAGCACTCTCTTCCGCCAAGTCGTCGAGCGAGCCCGTGGCGACCCCCAGCTCTTCGACCGAGCCCTCAAGAAAACACTCGTCAGACTTCCCAGCCAAGATCCTCCACCTGAGACAGTGTCTCTAGCCCCTCAATTTCATAGTGTCTTGCGAAAGGCTATGGAGTTGCAGAAGGTTCAGAAGGACACTTACATTGGCGTCGACCACCTCATCACTGCCTTGTCTGAGGATTCTGCCATCCAGACGGCTCTGAGAGAAGCCAACATCCCCAAACCCAAGCTTGTCCAGGAGGCCATTCAGGCTATCCGTGGAACTAAGCGGGTTGATAGCAAGACCGCTGATACTGAAGAAGAGAACGAGAATCTGGCCAAGTTCACCATTGACATGACTGAAATGGCCAGGGACAAGAAGATTGACCCCGTCATCGGTCGTGAGGAGGAGATCCGCCGAGTCGTGCGAATCCTTTCTCGACGAACCAAGAACAATCCCGTTCTCATCGGTGAGCCCGGTGTTGGTAAGACCACGGTCGTCGAGGGACTCGCTCAGCGTATTGTCAACCGCGATGTGCCCGACAACCTGAAGCACTGCAAGTTGCTTTCACTCGATGTTGGTGCGCTTGTTGCTGGCAGCAAGTACCGTGGGGAGTTTGAAGAGAGAATGAAGGGAGTTTTGAAGGAGATTCAGGAGTCCAAGGACATGATAGTCCTGTTCGTCGATGAAATCCACCTTCTCATGGGTGCTGGTTCATCCGGTGAGGGAGGCATGGACGCCGCCAATCTACTCAAGCCCATGCTGGCTCGTGGCCAACTGCACTGTATTGGTGCGACTACCCTCGCCGAATACCGCAAGTACGTTGAAAAGGACGCGGCCTTTGAGCGTCGATTCCAGCAAGTTCTCGTCAAGGAGCCCTCGATCACGGAGACCATCTCTATTCTCCGAGGTCTGAAGGAGCGATATGACAGACATCATCGTGTCACCATTCTTGACAGCGCTCTAGTGGCTGCCGCCAATCTTGCCGCCAGATATCTCACCTCACGACGCATGCCCGACTCGGCTATTGACCTAGTCGATGAGGCTGCCGCCGCTGTGCGCGTTGCTCGAGAGTCGCAACCCGAAATTATTGATTCTCTTGAGCGCAAGCTGAACCAATTGAGGATTGAGATTGCTGCCCTCGAGAAGGAGCACGATGACGCTTCCCGAACCCGTCTTCAGCAAGCCCGCAAGGATGCTAAGAATGTTGAAGAAGAATTGCAACCGCTACGGGAGAAGTACCAGAGCGAGATCAAGCGCAGCGAACAGATCCACATTGCCAAGGTCAAGCTCGATGACCTCGAAAAGCGATTGGAGGATGCCATCAATAACGGCGAGCACGCCAAGGCTGCCGATCTCAAGTATGGTGCCATCCCCGAGCAGGAGGCTGTCATCAAGGAGCTTCAGGCCCGCAAGGTCGCTGCTGATGCTGCCTTGAATGCCACCGGCGCTGATGCTGGCGGTGCAATGGTTACGGACATTGTCACTGCCGATCACATCAACGAAATTGTTGCTCGATGGACTGGTATCCCTGTCACCAGGCTTCGCACTTCTGAGAAGGAGAAGCTCATTCACATGGAGAAGGTTCTTGGCAAGGTCGTTGTCGGCCAAAAGGAAGCTGTTCAATCTGTTGCTAATGCCATTCGACTTCAACGGTCTGGCCTCAGCAACCCCAACCAACCACCCAGTTTCCTCTTCTGCGGTCCCTCTGGTACTGGAAAGACGCTCCTCACCAAAGCTCTGGCCGAGTTCCTGTTTGATGATGCTAAGGCCATGATCCGCTTCGATATGTCCGAGTACCAGGAGCGACACTCTCTCAGCCGAATGATCGGTGCGCCTCCTGGCTACGTCGGCCACGATGCTGGTGGTCAGCTGACTGAAGCTCTCCGACGAAAGCCATTCTCGATCCTCCTCTTCGATGAGGTCGAGAAGGCTGCCAAGGAAATTTTGACAGTTCTCCTCCAGCTCATGGATGACGGTCGCATTACTGATGGTCAAGGCAGAGTCGTTGACGCTAAGAACTGCATCGTTGTCATGACCTCTAACTTAGGTGCCGAGTATCTCACGCGCCCCGGCTCCAAGGAAGGTAGAGTCGATTCTCAGAGCAGGGAACTCGTCATGGGTGCCTTGCGCAACTACTTCCTCCCCGAGTTCCTCAACCGTATCAACTCGGTGGTCATCTTTAACAGACTTACACGCCGTGAGATTCGCAAGATTGTGGATATCCGACTGGGGGAGATCCAGAAGCGTCTCGAAGATAACGGGCGCAAGGTCCACATTGATGTCTCCGACGAGGCAAAGGATTACCTCGGCAGCTCAGGTTATTCGCCGGCCTACGGAGCTCGTCCCCTTTCCCGTCTTATCGAAAAGGAGGTGCTCAACCGTCTCGCTATCCTTATCCTTCGCAACAACATCCGCGATGGCGAGGCAGCTCGCGTCGAGCTCATTGACGGCAAGATTGTCGTCCTCGCTAACCACCCTGACAGTGAGTTGGGCGAGGATGAGGACATGGCCGACTCAGATGATGCCGTGGAGGAGATGCTTGATGATATGGATCAAGACATTTACGACTAAATTGGTTTCACAAGCAAGCGATAATTGAGATGCATAGTGGATTGTTTAATTGGTGAGAATTGGTGAGCATGATGACTTTGGATAATGACGGCGTTAACAGGGAAAGATTGACCTGTACTTTTGCTTAGAGCATTCTTGTTACTAGATAAAGCTCATACAGTTTACCATGATATAAAAAGGTTTATGTTTGATTATTAACTGCCCTCATGATTTCGTGATGTCTACCGTAGGTATTAAACTATTCAAACCACCCAGTCTATGTACACCTATCCTATTATGCTTTCCGTATTTGGTATCAGTTTTATGGAGGCCCGAGAAATACTGCACCATCTCCCCAACCGAATTCATCCAAAAACACCGACCAATCGAGGTCTTGGAACAAGTCGTGCCCCGTATTCATTGCCTGCTCCGTCTCCGTGCTGGTAGGGGCGGATGGGCCATCTGAGATTGTCGGTCAGTATCAAGCAGACAGCGGCAGCGTATGCTGGGCGGTAACTTACGGAATGCCTCAAGGCCCTTGTTGACGCCCTCCGTGCTCTTCTTGGCTTCCTGCAAAGCCTCGCGGAAGCGAGTGAGACACCAATATGTGACAGCGCCGCCGAGACGCTCAGGCCATGCAGAGGCCGGCTCCGTCCACTTGGGGAGTACGTTGCGTATTGACCAGAAAGTCTCGAGGATCACAGAAGCACGGCCGGGTAAGTCTCCCTCTCGCACACTACAGCATTGCACTGCCGTGCGTAGCTTGAGGGCAATGGCATCAGCGTCGGCTGGGGTGATGTTGGACGGGACGCTGGTGGAATGTAGCATGGAGAGGACGATGCAGCTGGCGTCAATGACGGCGCGGTAAATCCAGTGGGGTCCGTGAGTAAGGAACTTGCTATGAGAATCGAGGGCGAGAGCGGTGGTGAGGAGAGAATGGCTGGTGTTGTAGGTGCGAAGTGCGTTGAAGGCGAAGTTGGGACGAGGAGCACCACGGGGGAGGCGAAGTAGTATGACTGGACTTCGAGTTGAGAAGTTAGGAGGAGGAACCGGGAGCAATCTAGGTTCACAAGAGTGTTAGCAATATCAAGTCGTCAAGATCACAAGCTGCTGAAGATGCACCATACCAGTGTCTACTCGTACGAGTGCTTTGAAAATTTCCAAGTCGTCCTCCCAAATCTTGACTGTACCCTCGGTAACGCCTCCGTGATCGGCTACTTGGGCCGCCATGGCTGTGTGGAGGCGATTTGAGAATTTTTGAAGGTCAAACAACACCATGAGCTCGGAGGCCAATGTATCTTCCATTACTTTCTTGCATTGTCTGTCATTATGTTGGAAGATTGGCGATGGCAACCCAGAGCATGTTGAAGTCCTGCAAGATATCATTCTGTCAGTGCCTTTCTACGAATATTTCAAGAATAAAAATTTACCTCTGCGCAAGAATGCAACAAAATATCCATGTCACTGAGGCCTCTTGGTCGGTACAATGCATATTCTGACGCCCGCCTATACAATATCTAGGATGAGATCCACGCCCGGTATGCAGGCCAAGAAGCAAGCAGGAAGTGGTGGCAATCGACACCAGAGTTGAGGATGGGTCGGTCACAAACCGAATCGTTGGGAAAGGCCATGCGCAGATGAGGAGGAGTGCGTGAATAATTTCCAAGTCGTGGGCAGGAGTCGCAATGACGGTCCAGATGTCTCGATTGAGAAGCTCGATCAGGCTGGTGAAGATGGTATCATCTCTAGCATACCGTCGGCTAGACACGTAAATGACAGACCAGAAGAGAGTCGGGCATGCCTGATAGCACTCATCCGGGGTTTTCTTCCGTAGAATTGGGAGATATGGGTGGAAACATTGAAGATACCTACACGATCATTAGCGCCGTCGCCGCGGGAAGATGGTGAGGCGTCGCACTTTTCGAAGTACCAGTTGATATCCTCCCCAGGCAGGACTTTGTCGTTAAGAAGACGGGCTTTCGTGGGCCCCAAGTTTTGATACTCAGTTGGGGATGGCTGTGGTCCCGGTTGTGCGTGGACAAGGGTGGCCGCAGTCGGAACTATTCCAGCAGACGAGTTGAGGCGTTTGGCCTGCTCAGGGTAGATGGTATTATGAACCTGTGGCGTCGGCGGGCTCCAGGCAGGCTCTCCACTTGATCTGGGATTCACTGCTTCTTTGATGGTTTTGAGTTCCTGTTCTAACAACTCAAGCTTGCTGTTGACAATGGCGTTAGCCTAGATCTAGGGTAACGTGAGAATTTGACGCAGTACGGGAATGGCAGAGGGTAAACAACGGCATGCCCGGGTCGATGGCGTCAAACATGGAGCAGAGCCGGGAGCAGAACCAAAAACAGTACCTTCTCTTAGTAACTCGCTTGTGAGTCCTGTCGTATACGCACGATAGTTGCAGCTTAGCACATCGCTGGCAGGGTTGTCCCAGCACCGCACTCGCACGGCAACGAACCTTGGTAACATCAGCCTCACACACTCAACAGACCAACAAACATGGATTTCGAGGGCTCACTTTGGAATCGCGACAGCTGATGCAAGCTACGTTCCGTCTAATCTTGTCCTGGGACTGTTGATACTGTTGTTGTCCAGCACCGGAAGCGGAAGCTGGAGAGTCCCCTGGAGGCGGTGTCGGGGCCATTGTGTCATCACAGCCCCGATACCAGAGTGTTTAGTCGCTCAGAGCCTTCCTCTGCGCACATAGTTTATGGGAGTAGAGCCTGTTGATGCGGTTGTGTTAACAATGCTCTGTGACGAAACCTTTGAGACCCGCTCGTTGGTAGAGTTGCGCGATGATGGTTAGGTCGGGTGACGTCACGTGGGCAAACTAATTGGGCAGGCTTCGGCGAAGGAGACTGACGAATCCAAGAATTTAAAAAAAAAATTTAGGGTCCCAAGTAGGTAGTTATTTACATTCATCAAGTTTTTCTTTTCGGGGATTCAAAGTTCTATGAATCAATTATATGTCGTGAGACAATGCTAGGCGCTTGTCCTGCTTGTTCTGGTTTCAAGTGCCAATCGCATGCCGCTCCAATCACCGTGCTTCCTCGTCAAGTTACTCTTTTCGCTCAACCACTTTGCCCGATTTTGGCTGCTGAGTGCCTTGTTGCACCATGGAACCCACAAGCTTCCACAGCACCCAAGTAAAGCCAAGTGCCACTGCCACAGTAGTACCCAATCCAATCCATTCTGCGGCCTGATCTTTCAACACAGGGACATTAACGGAACTCATGAGCCTGTTTCCATTCTCAGGTCGAGGAGTGGCATGCCAGAAGATAGTCTGAGAGTCAAATAATTCGTCAAACCCTATACTAAGACGATCAAACGGATTGCCTAGTTTCTCTACATCTGAGGAGCACGCCCAGAAGATAGCCGGGTATGGCACTTCAATCTCTGCCATTCCCGTTGATGAAGGCTCCAAGTATCGGAGGTGAAGTGGAACCTCCGCTGTCCACGGTTGGTCTTGATCAGAGCTAGGAGGGGCTAGTTCAAGAAGTACTCTGGAGCCCCATGTCTCCGTTGTGTATGCAGGTGCCTCTAGGTCGACTGGTAGGCTAGTGTAGCGAGATGCTGTGAGATTCTTCGATGCTAGGAACAATTCATCTGCTAGCTGGTAGCGGTCGGCAAAGATGGTTTTCGGGAGAGTCAAATAGGCGTAGGGAGAACATTGCTCGTCACTATTCGGAGGCTGATTGGAGCTAAGACTCAGCTGAAGAGTGGGGTGAAGACCTGTTGGGGTCAAGAATTTGGATGTGAAGTCAACATTGCTCTGTCGGTGACGGGAAGGGAATGTGAACATCGTGGGGGAAGGCTTCGCTTGCTCTCGAAGCACTATTAAGACGCCCGCAACCCCCAGCTCATGGGGCTTGATATTGGGAGGCTCATTCTTGAGGAATAGGCCAACTTCTGTCCTCCTCCCATCCGAAGCGGGCACGGCGATGGTCTGGGGCCGGAGGGGCCAGAGCGTATTGATCTGCAGAGCGCTGGAGGCAGTATCGAAAGATAAGTCGAGGGCGGCAGCAGTATACAGACTACGGATTCGAGCTCGGCAGATTAAGTCGAGCTCGGGGCAAAAGTCCACAATACTAGTTGCAACAAATGATTGCAAGTCCTCCAGAGCCTGATAGAAGTAAAAAGACGGAGATGCCGAACCTTCGCTTTTGGATTCGGTGAATGAGGCTGGTGTGTTACAAGCCAGCTGCCCAAATCTTTGCAGCCAGGTGCAGAGCTGAGGGGTTCTATACAACGCGTCAGCAAGCTGATGACACCAAGCATTGAAGTCGGGCGTTGGAACAGGATTGTTACATACAGATCATTCTCTTGAGAAGACGAGGAAGAATACGATACATGAAGGCCTGGTGAGATACGGGAGGTGAATGGATCCAACGTCGCATACTGCAAGGGACTGGCCCATCTGACATGCAAGCCATCAAAGCCCCTGAGGAGCTCAGCAAACTCATGAGGCAGCTCGTCGAGGGGGATGGTCAGACGGTCTTGCCGTACGGTCTCGATTTGGGGACCCAATAGGCCAGCTTCCTGGATATCCAGGGTGCCCGGGTCGAGGTTGGCATCCTCATGGACGTAGGTGATGCGCTCACGCATGGCTGGCTAGTTGTTGAAGGGGAACGCGGTAGATGGAACGCGGTAGCTGAAAGCGGTAGCGTCAGTCCGAGTGGTAGTGGCGAGGTTTGTCGCGTGCCGCTTGACCACTTCACGACCTCACGTTGCTCACGGTATCTCAAACGAGCTAAGGGCCGTCCCAAACGCTGCTCGAGGGATCACCGAACCCTGAAATCCTGCAGCCTAGGCGGCTCGAAGCGTCGGAGATGGCCTGCTGCAGGGCTTAGCAAGGGGGGCGACAAAAAGACCGAGGGCACAAAAGTAAGTATAAGGATGGCTGCGGCCGATGGTAGGATTCGCTGTCTTGCCCCGTTCCGCTGGCCTCGTGAGCTTCGGTCTCGAATTGGGGTTGCGGTGGACAGATCTTCTAGTGACGTCTACCGGCGGCCCAAGATGCTAAACCTTGGTTGGTCAAAACCTCCTTCCCGGTCGCCGGGACAGGCCGCCCCTCAGTGGGCCATGGGCGAAGCCAGGGAAGGAGCTGAGGTGGGCAGCCGCTGCGTGCGAACTGGGTAGAGGGTACGGCCCGATACACGTGAGTTGAGTGTGCAAGCCCACTGGTGCTCACTGTGGCTCGCGTACCGCGGTACCACCCCACCAAGTGCCCCTCGCCCCTTCCCTTTTGGTCACCGCCGGGCATCCAGACTAAACCTCTTTGGGGACCGACGCTCAATGCTCTGCGCCTGCCGCTTCGGTCGCCCATTCTGTCGGCGCTCTCAACCCGCTCACCCAACTACGCCTCACCATCCCATTCCTAGCCCACGTCTGCACTTTCGAATGATGCCACCAAAACCTCCTGTTTTCCATCATCCATCAACTGCGCTATTTTCACTGCGATCTGACGAAACCATGCCCCAATGCTGCGACCGACTACGCTCGCTTTCTAGAGACAAAAGACGACCCGACGACTTCCACTCCGAGTGACCCGCTTGCGACTCCGTCCACGATATCGATAGCGCTTATTCTGTGGCCAACGGCGAACCGCCGCCTTGGCTCGTCTTGTTGATCAAGTTCAAATCCCAAAAATATCGATTCGCCGCCGCGATGTCCGATCAACAACCGTACTTCACCATTCGCTCCCGCAGGCCAGCCGACAACTCACGAGGTGCTGAGGTATGCTTTGCGCCGAAACATTTCCCATGACCGTCTTCAACTAAATACTTACACCACTTCCCAGGCCGGTCCCAGTGGAGGGGAATTTCATGCCAGATCCGCCACCCATGATATTAGCCGAACGAGCTTCCATGTAAAACACATCGGCCAGTTTGCGCAAAGGCTGGAAGACGTATGGCTCCGTTCTGTCGCTTTCGACCGTCGCACCTCTAATTATCCCTTAGTCTGCCGCCCGAGCTTTTCCAAACCGTGGACGATCTTCTCAGAGATACACCAAAGTTCAGGCGCTTCTACTGCACTGGAACTCGGACGATCTTTTTGTTATCCCAGAGCTGGAGGATCTAGAAAAGTGTCTTAATGAGGATTATGGCTTCAACACCGATATCTTCGGAATTCCTTCAGAAAATTCGCATCTAGAGTTGATGCTGCGAATCGGCCAGCTCATCAAGGACCATGAATCAACAGATACCTTGTTCATCGTTTACTACGGTGGACATGCGAGAATCGATGAATCCAGGCAAAGCACCTGGTGCGCGTGAGTGCAAACGCTATATTCGGATACTGCACGACGATCTAACAATTTGTGACAGGACGCGAGAACCTTCCTCTCCCTGGTTGCAGTAAGTCTATGTCTATTGTCCAGCTCCATGTTCCATGTCTAACGCTCTTCAGATGGTCTGCTATTCAGACTCTTTTGGAACGATCTACGTCTGACGTGCTCATCCTGTTGGACTGCTGCGCTGGCGCTGCTAGTGCTACATTTCCCAACGGAAACAGCATCACTGAGACGATTTCAGCCTCCAGCTGGGATGCCATCGCGCCCGACCCAGGTCGATACTCGTTCACTAATGCCCTTATTGAGGTACTTCAGGAATGGCGCCTGAGGGCGTTCTCCGCCGCCATGCTCCACGCTGAGGTATTGGCTCGGTTAAAGCACCCTAGACCGATTACCATTAACGGCAAATACTTCGAGGCTCGCTCGACACCTGTTCACTTCATGATGACCGCAAATCATAAAGCCCCCAGCATCGAATTGTCCAGGATGCTCCAAGGAGGAGACCCTCTCCCCTCACCAGACTTATTGCCTATGCCTGCCATACCAGCCGAATCAGGGCGGGCCCCCGACTCATCAGGAGTTACCCGGAATGACTACATGTTCACGGAGCCGAATGAGGATACTCCTCATGTCATGATTTCATTGGCTTTAGAAGATGATCAGAGGCTAGATATCAATGCTTGGGAACAGTGGCTTGGTGCTTTTCCAGCCATGGCCAAGTATGTGAAAGTCCAGGGTGTTTTCAAAAGCCACTCGACCATGCTCCTCGTATCGATGCCAGTCACAATATGGGACCTACTTCCAGAGGACCACGCTACTTCTTTTGTCGCCTTCATCCGTTCAAATAACCTCATGACTCAAAAACAGCGCACACCTTCAGTCCCTGTTTTCGTCCCAGCACGCTCCTATCCAACCGAAAGCACTACTGCTGACTCTGCATCGTTCGTTTCAGGCGTCTCCGGAACTACTTTCGCTGCCACGGAGAACATGGGGACTATGGGCCAAATGCGAGGGGCTTTCAGAGATCCTACCTACGGTAGGCATGCAACAGGCCCGGTGGTGAGGAGTGCTCTTCTTATATCTCAGCCTCTCTCCCCCATACAGGCACCGTCACAGCCTGGATCACCGCCCCAGAGTTTGTCCTCGCGCCCTATGAGATCTATCCCTTCGAGTCCGTCGCTCTCCACGCTGCAGAGGCAACAGTCGTCCGCCTCTCTGGGAGGCAGTGGCAACCTTACTAGGCAGGTGATCATGAATCAACAACAAGCTTTGAGGCGTACCACCTTCGGAAATGACGTCCCAGAGCCCAAAAAGTTTGCCCCTCATGTTGAGAAGCGACTTGACGATTATTATCAATATGAGCCCCTGCCAAATGACGGCCAGAAGGCTCATATTGCTTCAAACCTTGGTGTTGAGCCATGGCATGTTGAGGTCTGGTTCCACCATCGTCGAGAGAGGGACGCGTTCGCGCAGCGCTTTGCTTCCCTGCAGGTTGAGGATACTAAATACCAATATCAAGATGGGCCCCGTATGATACTCCCTGGAAACTTCAATGAGCTCCTTGACATTTCAATGCCTGGCCAGACACTCTTAATTGATCTCAGGTCCTTGACAGAGTATCAACGGTCGCACGTCAAGGGAGCCATTCATTTGCGAGCCCCGCAATCCTTCCTACGGCCAGCATCCCTAGATATGGTGGAGAGAGCATTTGCTGATGCGCAAAGCCGAAGAACGTTTTCTCATTGGCAGCGGGCGAGGTGCATTGTGTTCTACGCTCGAGGCATTGACTCTCCTTCAGAATGCCCACCAGCAGAGGTGATGCTTGAGAAACTCTGGTCAGCCGGGTGGCAGGGACAGTGCTTCATCCTGAAAGGACATTACCGCGAGTTTAGTGCCTCATTTGAAAACCACATCAAGAGAGCAGAAGCGGACGATGTGGTAGAGGGGCTCCAGAAGGGAACGCCAGCGCCCACACCTGAAGAAGTTTCTGCCAACCAGCAGAAGTACGCCGAGTTCCTCTCTCGACTAGGTGTGGAAGAACAGGCCCCCTATATGGCCAGCCCGACCAGACCTGGCGACGAGCGTGCAGTGGCCATGGAAGAGCATGAGAAAGAGCTGGAAACGGAGTTCCAGACTCGATTCCCTGCTCTGTATAAAAAGGCACAGGATGTGCATGGAGGAGGCGGAGGCGGAGGCGGCGGTTCGGATCAGGACAGCTTCGTCACCAAGGCTCAGATGGTCGAATACCTGGATCGCGGGTTGACCAAGATTCGAGATACTCAATCGCCAGCCCCATCTACGCCTACATATGAACCTGGCCATTCGAAGCTAGGCGCCGATGCCAGTTACTTTGACAAGGTCAACACGGACCGAGAGTCGGACGAATTTGTTGATCTTGGGAGAGGGGATGGACAAGTCTCAGGTGACGCCAGCCCGCAGATGACGGGCAAAGGCAAAGAGATTCGTATTTCACCATTGCCAGAAGACATGCCGCGGCGAGGACGTGGTGGGGGAATATTGAACAAGGTGTTCAGGAGGTAGGCGGGAACAGCCAACATTAATGAGATGGAGTACGACGTGTGAAATACGGTCTCAGTATGGGAATTGACAGTCGCCAATTTGGCTTGACTGAGGCGTTGCGGGGACGGATGGGAAGAAAGCATCTTGGCGTAGATGCATGCATGAGATACACCCACATACTCGGATTGGCACGAGGTCTTCGATTTTCAAGGTTCATGGGAAGCGACTTATAAAATTCTCACCAATGTACTCTTTTTTTTTCTCTTCTTGTTGTACATACTATTTATTACTCTTACTCTTCGTTGGATATCTTTTTCTGACCACAACCTCCTGGTTGATTGACGCAACAGGACATATCAGAACCATTTTTTTCTCTGTGTCTCTTTCTAGCCAAACATGATTCAACTCCCTCACTCCTAACTATCGGCATGGTTCTGTAAGCCACAATATAATGGTAACACAACAGCCCAGATAGCGCACCTGACGATGTCGTGTAAGGCTCCAAGGCCCTCGTTCCCGCCCAAATGACGGGCCGCGCAAGGGCCAGACCAGGTCGGCTTTTTGGGGCCGGGACTTAACTTGGGCGCTGGATAATAAGCCTGACCTTGGCCTGCAGACGTACCTTAGGTGAAACGGGGGACCGCGGAAGAGAAAGAATGGGACAAGAGATGGAGACACAGATACGCACGTACACACACACACACACCCGCATGCCCACACACACAGGGAGGCACACAGACACACATACAGACACGCAAAGAGGGAGAGAGAAACGGACAACGAGACAACATGAAGAAAAAGAGCGCACTCGTAGTGTCCTTTCGGACTACCCTATAGGGATCGTGTCGCGATTCCAGAAACCGCCAGAGGACGGGTCCCGGTGTGTCACGATTGCGACCGGTGTGCAACCACAATCCACTTCTTCTTCATCATTCTTTGGCTTCTCTCTTGTTACGCAGCAGCTCTGCCCTCCCTCCCTCCCCCCTTTCTCCTTTCGCCCCTCCTTCCCCCTCCCCCTTCTTCACCCCCTTCCCAATAGACAAGAGCAAAGGAACACAATAAAAAATAAATAAAGAAAACAGGCAGGGTTGCGCAGAGAGCGAAGTGGCACAGTCACAGAATAGCAAGGACACAAGACACAGCAAGGGCGTGGTTACGGGAAAACACGGTCAGGCCGGTGTGCGGCGTAAGCAAGTTGAAGAAAAGAAACGAAAGTTGAAAAAACGCAACACCCACGCACAAAAAGGGGGGGTGCGTAGAAAGGGTAAGAGGAAAACTTTTCTTGTCCATGGTTGTGATCCCTCTCTTTTCGTGGACTTTTTCTTTTGGTGAGGGTTTTCTGAACGTGGGCATGGATCGGGGCTGGGTAAGGGGGCTTTGTCAGATGCCACACGGGGACATCGGAAAGCGATGACGAGTTTGATAGATGAGTGAACCGATGGATGAATAAACCAATTGATCGTTCCAAATCACAATAGCAGTCCCGATGGTGACAGCTCCGCAGGGGATCAGAAGATCGGGGACAAAAGAGCAAGGTTGTTAATCGCTGTCAGTTTTCACCCGCGGCAAGACAAGGGCAGGGCTCTGTTTGGATTTCGGAGGAAAAAAAAAGACGAAGACGTGACCCGACTAGAGACCAGGAAAGGTCAGGCCAAGCATAAGAAAGAGAGGGGATGGATGTTTAGGGATGGAGGTATGGATGGGATGGATGTCACGTAGCGACGATTGGATACGACGCTATCAACCAACCAACCAACCAGCCAACCAAGATCGCCCATCGGACATCGGAGTAGAAAGGGGGGCCACAACGATCGCCGCCGTTAGAGTAGCTTCTCGGCGGGATGTGGCCTGTCGGTTCGGTGAATGTAGGAACCGCAGCAGCAGCAGCAGCAGCAGCAGCAGCATGAACAGGCACAGGAACAGGAACAGGTACAGAACTGGACTAGAAACAGGCCAAACCCACGAGCCCCTCCTGCCCCCCCTGCCCCCCCTTGACGAGCAAGGCACGGAAAGGTAATCGGCGAGTCGACAAGAAGAAAACGGGCTCCACGGCCCACCCGGAAGTGATCTGATTATCGACATCCGAGTGGAACCTAAACAATTGGATTCGTCGGACCGTGTTAGTCTAGCCTTGGTCCGTTGTTGTTCGGCACGCAAAAGAAGGTATAGTAACAATTAATTACATGCAGGATATAGGCAGGATGCCAGTATAGTCCGGCACGGTATGGCATGGCCCGGTTTGTTATGGGATGGTACGGTATAGCAAGGTGCGGCTATAGCAACGCAACGCCCGGGACGGCACAGCTCAGCTCAGCTCGGTTCAGCTCAGCTCCCCTCAGCACAGGTACAGTAGCGTATGAATACCATTGTAGGGATCTGGGATGGGATATTATATGGGGGAGACGCGCCGGAAACGATAGGCAGAGAAAACGGCCGACGATGGGACCGACCGGGGAAGGGGGGTCCCCGGGACTCGATTGATGTGTGAAGTGGAAAGCCTGTGTTTGGACCAAGAGCCAAAAAGCAAGGGAGCTGAAGCTTCGCCACGGGCACGGTCTGGTCTATTCACTGGTGTTCTTTTTGTGTGCCGGTCCGTTGGAGAATTATTCCACCTTCTCCGCCAGGCACCCCTCCCCATCCCCGTCTGCTTCTTCCTTGCCAGGGCCTCCGGGGAGGGGGGGTCACCAGGGGGGGTTAGCTGTGCCTGGCTATATTTTTGACTTGACAGGACGCTTGGGCCCAGGGGCAAGAAAGCAAGGAAGCAGGGCATTCCGGTCACGCCAGGGGGCCTGGCCGTTGTAGGAACAAGACGAGGACGAGGAGAGGCAAGGGGCAAAGGGACCATTGTTTGTTCCCGGGGGGGTTTAGGATGACGGTTGATGGATTGACAGCCCAGGGCCCTGGCCGCCGGAAGGGGTCTTTTTGCCCGGTAGGGTGGCATCAGAGAGGGGGGGAGGGAGGAGTCGGCGGCGAGGTGATCGTTTGCGTTGCTCGCTTGGCCTCGCTTCGGTCAGTGACGGGAGGTTAGGTTGCTAAAGGTCAGCAAAATGGTGCCATGGGGAATAGTCATGATTACTGATTATCGTGATGGGGAACGGGGGAGGGTGGGAAGGGGATTCGTAACTCGGTTATGTTAGTGTGCGGACGGGCCAGTGTTTATTAATGCTGCTTGAGGGGAATTGTGCGCGTGTGGTTGTGAGCGTCTAAAGGGGAAAACGGAAGCCATCTCCGCGAATCCTGTTTTGTGGTGTTGCCGGTGCTTTTCTCCGCAATAAGGGGCACATGACAACTAGAACAAGTGTGTTGTCCGGGG
Source organism: Aquanectria penicillioides (assembly GCA_003415625.1). Taxonomy (NCBI): domain Eukaryota; kingdom Fungi; phylum Ascomycota; class Sordariomycetes; order Hypocreales; family Nectriaceae; genus Aquanectria; species Aquanectria penicillioides. The sequence continues at coordinate 1,623,051 of PYIU01000003.1, forward strand.
CTTCGAAAAGCGAGAGATGACGAGAGAGCGAAAGCGACGGAAAAGGGCACGGAGTGCGCGCGTGTGCGTGGTGCGGGTGCACATGTGCATGCGTTTTTTGGTTGTGGTATCCGGCGAGTGCAAGCAAGGTCCAAGTTGGTCAGGTCAGCACCTTGGAGCCCGAGAAAAAATAAGAAGAAGAAACGTTGCCTGCCGGAGAGGTGAAGAGGGAGCAGTTTCAGGACGGTTCACCGGCTAATACCTCGTGGATAGAACGCATCCCGTTGGATCCTTCTGTTGGTTCAGCGTCACTTTTGCTTCTCGGCCTTGTTCCCCTTTGCTTGCCTGATCTGGTTTCCTAATCCCGATCGCATAGCCGAGACAAGGCCTTCCCTACTCGGTGGTGTGCCTCCCCCCCGGGTTCCCGTAATCCGTAGCCGCGCCGCCACTGCCGCATGGAAGGGAGTATCAGCATCGGTATCATCAGCATCAACTTAAAGCATAAGTGATTCCCAGTATCAGGCAGGGTTCAGGACGGTAATGTGTGTTGTTGGTAAGACACTTCTTGCCCAGCCCGGCATGCGTATCTGTCTAGGTATCTACCTACCAGGTAAGGTGGGCATGCCAAAAGAGGAACCACCCGTCAGAGGAGGAGGGGAGGGGAGGGGCGTGAAAGAGTGAAGGCCTCAAATCCTTCGTCTGGGTCTTTTTGCTTGCCCCGTGCGCCCACGTCCCGAAGACAACGTCGACGATGAACGGCACGGTGGTAATTAAGTGGATGAATGTGCTGCATCGCGCTGCATTGTATGAGATGAAATGGGAAGGCAAGGTGCTGGGTGCGGGCTTGGGCAAATGTGACGACTACGAATTGCCGCCGGAAGGATTTTTCTCCACGGCCGCTTGTATGGATCTACGGATACGTGCACACACAGCACCTGCCTACCTAGGTACCTACCTACCTACCTACCTACCTACATACCGGCACATACCTGCCCATACCGACCCATGCCGACCTGACCTGACCTGCCTTACCTTACATAACACATACGTACCTGCCTTTAGACGATGACTCAAAATCGATACCAACCAACCAAACCTCGATAGACTGGCCCGCCGAAATAGGTATGCACCTCACCTTGAAGAAATAAAACAAGGCCCAAAGTGCCGGAGCACAACAAGAAAGCAGTAAGCCTTGGGAATTGGAAAAAAAAAAAAAAGAAAGAAAAAAAAGCAAGCAACGGCGCAGTTGCAGGACCCTAGCGACTTCTGCGACAAGCCAACTGCGGAGCCCCGATGACTGCCGGCAGCCCAGCCCAGCCAAGTCCCCCCATGCCATGTGCCCCATGCTAGCATGCCCCTTCCCTCTTTTTTCTTCCTTTTTCTTTTCCTTGTTCAAACAAAGTGCTGTCGAACTTGTACTATGCTCTATTCGTTTTAGTTTTGACTATGTTTTTTTTTCTTTTTCTTTTTTTTTCTCTCTTCTCTTCTCTGTGCTTGTACTATGTACTCGGTGCGCTCTTTGCTTCTTCTAGCCGTTCCAAAGCCCATGTTCCCTGGGTAAAGAAATAAGAAAAGTCACGAAGAAAGCGAAAAAGAAAAAGCAAAAAAGAAACCGAGGCCACAGGAGGGGCTTCTCTAAAACCCCTCCCCAGTCGCAGCCAATACCACCGCAACCTAGCCCACCCTTTTCTTTCAGGGCCCAGCAGCTGTCAAACTTGTCAAACTTGACAGACAGGGCGGCGCGTACATAAGGCCATTGTAGTGGTGGTGGTGGAGTTGATGTTGAGGAGAAGAGGGTGGGCGTGTGTAATCCGTCCCTATGGAAGCCCGGCATGTGCAGTATTGTACATAGTAGCATGTGTAAGGTATGGACGTATGCATACACACACACACACACACACACACACACTCGCACCTATACGTCCTGTGTGGTTGTCGTATGTATGTGGGTTTATGTGCATCATCCACCATGTGTCAAATCGTCCATGTGCCGGCCGCGTGCCCTTGCGCTAAAGGCAAATCGGCCATAGTGACGGTCCATTCGGTCATTCAATTGTGAATGGGGACATGCGGGAGAGCACAAGGAACAAGGCATTTCAATGAGCCAATTCGCCCTCACGTCACATCACATCGCGTCTCTAGCCTCTCACTCGATGAGCGCCTTGAGCGATCTTTTTTTTTTCCTTCTCTTTTAGCGTCTGGCATCTCACCTCTCACAACCTCCCACATCACCCTCTTCTCCTCTTCCCTTACCTCTTTTTGTATTTCCTGGCCGGGAGGTCCTGGGTCGTGTTTCGGCTCTTACCATCCACTCGCCCAATTTCCCCGATCTGGATTTTGAGCAAGTTGCGGTATGACACGCATACATAGTACAAAATGGATTGTCATAAAAAAAAAAGGTGACAGTCGTCAGGTGAGGTTGGCGCGGAGATGTCCGTTGGGGTGTTTTTTTTTTTTGTTGTGCTGTGCTGTAGCCGAATTTCATTCACATGAGAGCTCGGATTTTTTTCTCACCTTCCTCCTTTTAGTTATCATGTTTCTTTCTGCATCCCTCACCTAATCCTCACTCCTACCTTGGTTAGGAATACTCCTTTTCCCTCTTCCCTCCGGTGAAAAGAACTAGTTTTTGTCATGCAGTGCCGATCAGGTTGAATGAATATGTGGCAATGCCTAATGCTGGTCAATTGCGGCACAAAACGTGACGCGTTCTCCGTGGGTTTACCCTACATGCATTCCATGATACCCAGTTTCACTGTGTCTCCAAGCTACCACTGACGCTGTCACCGCCGCTGTCAGTGTCATTCTGGATGCAACGTCAAATCCTAAGGTACCATGACCTGCCGAAGTGGGATCGAAAAAAAAAAACCCAAAAACCACACACAACGGCATGTTCAGGTAGGCAAAGTCGTGGCCCGTTCCATCGACCGAAGCAAAACCCCCATCGAAACAAGCAAATAAAAACTACATCGTCAACGCTCGTCATCAACACCGAACAAAAAACCTTCACCGGAATAACCATCTACGCCTCACTCTAAATGGGCATAGTCTCGGGAATGCAAGTCAACTTCCAGCCAAAGTACGGACAAGCCCTGTCTGAAATGGCAAGGGTGGGGAGGAAGGATTCAGCTGTTGTTGTCGTCGGTGTTAAGTTGCTGTCCTTTGCCGGGCGACACCTTAACACAACTCGACTAATGCGAAAGGACAAGAGGCACAAGTCGTTCGATCGCCTCTAGCCCCTCACCCCCCTCTCGTCCTCCTCCGCCCCAAGTCAAAAGCCAAAACTTAAGCGGCCTGGTCCGCGCCGGCCCAAGTTTCCTGAAGTAGCATTGGCTTGCGGGATTGGCAAGGCACCACGTCTGCCTGTCACTTTTTTTTTTCCCTTTCCCTGTCCAGTCCTGTGGAACCCAGGCCTTTGCAGCTCGAATGGAATTCCCGGATTCTTATTCATATTGAGGAAGAAGGGGGGCCTCAAGCACAGAATAAGCAACCATGTCGCAAAAAACCACGAACCCTCAGTCGTGGCCAAGGGTATGGGATATGCCTCTCTGACACTGTCACCGCGCCCCATCCATATGTCGTTATGCCTACCCATAATCCATCATAAATCCATCGTCCACATCCATCCATCCATCCATACCGCCGACATGCATCTTAAATGCAGGCCATCTAAACTGGCAGTCAATCCATCTGGGCGTGCTGCACATGGTCAACTTCCGAACATGGATACCCTTGCATGGGATGACAATTGTGCTTCTTTGCCTTGTGCTTTCTCTGTCCGGCCTCTGGGCTCCCCCTCTGACCTTCTTTGACGGGCAATCTACAATAGTATTAGGTCTTCTTTGTAGGGGGGGTAAGAGTGGCTGCCGTATTCCTTTTGGCCCCTATACCCAACCCCAACCCCCAACCCAACCCCAACCCCGACCCCGACCCCGACCCCCGGTGACTCGGAGGGACCGCTCGTCGGTCCCTCCACTGCCGCCCCATTGTGCAAGGGTCACCTACTTGGAACGGAAAGTCGGGTATTTTGGCTTTGGACCTTTTTGTTGCAAGGTTTCGGCCGCCGGATGCTGGGTTCTAGGTTCTGGGGGCTCTAGAGACATGGTAACTGCGCGGAGCTCGTCCGCACTTAGCGAGGAGTCAAATCGATCTTGCCAAGTTAACTAGCCTTTCAACCTGAAGAGCGCTCTTGGCGGGAATGGATCCCCTTTTGCCAATGCCCACTCTCGACGACATCAGGCGAGTTGCCCGTTCAGGTTGCTTTCTCAGCTCCTCCTCTACCATGACGCTGTCAAGCGTCTGAGCTCCCTTACCGGGTCGTCCCCAAATGTTACCCAACAGATCCCCTTTCCCTCGCTGTGACATAAACCACCAGATTTTCTCGGGGTTTCACGCGGGCTCCGAACTTGTCGCCTTCGTGCGAAGGATCCATCGCAAGCCCAACTGGATCTGAAGAGTTACATGGAGGATCCGACCCCATAGAACAGTTTGTTCACCACGGAACGGACGGGCGCAACCTGGGCGGTCGGCGGCTGCTCAAGGGTTCATCTCCTTCTGAGAGCCTCCAATCCAGATCAACAATTCGTTCCTTTCGCCAGGGTCACCGCTTCTTCCTTCTTTTTTTTCGTGTAGCAGTCTGACAGGGCCGTATTCGGACGGCTGGATACGTGCTCGCCGTCAAAGAGAGCCTGGGCATTTGGTCCGCCCCCCCTCCCTAAGCGCCCCTGTGGTGATCCTGTGTACCAGGCACACCTGCAGGAACCATTCACCAAAGTTGAAAACGGGCTCAGCTCTCAAATGGCCTTGATGATATCCCCAAAACTTGGGAGACCTTTGGGCTTGTTGGTCGGACCTGAGCTTTGACCAAAGGGTGCCTGTAATCTGCAGCTCGGTTAGGAGACGACGTCGGAGACGTGGGCGGATATGAGGTGATCGGGCTCCGGGTATAGTTCGATCCCCCGCCTAAGGCTGGACACTAGCACAAAAATCATAAGGGCCGCATTCGACAACCAATTCTCACGTGCGACAAAGAGACAAACCCGAGGCCCAGAAGGATCTGGAACTACAGTGTGACGGGTGCCTCTGAGATTCCACGCAAAGTAACTTTCCATGCGGACGGAAGATCAGCGGTGGTGGTTGAACCGGTGACTGCAGCGCCCAAGCGACACACCATGTGCAAAGTTATGCTCCCAATAGGAGGTGGTGCGGACACGGCAGCGAGCCGTTGACAGTGGAAACTCGCCGGGACATGCAGGTCACCAGTCGTGGTGGTGGGCGATAACCCACCTGGACAAGGTGCAAGATTAGCGACGCCGCAGTTTGCACGACACCCAATCGGTTGGGCATTGACAACTTACGATCTTGGTTCGCGGTGGCCCGGGGGCGACGTTAGCATGTGTTGCACTTCGAAGATACTCATGATTGCTTTTTGGCTGTCAGGAGTCAACGCTTCTGGACCTTGGCGCACATAGCAACCCCCCACGTTTTGACGAGGGGATGCTGGGGCTCGACCTCCCCCATGAGGACGGATGCATAGCATCGCATCGCATCGGGAGGGGCAATCGTAGATCTAGGATTTTGACAAATACCATAAACGGCTCACAGGCGGTGAGCTCTTTCTGAAAGCGCCCGTCAACTCTGGCGGAGACTTTTCTGCTATGCAACGTGCGTTGATCGATCGTTGGTTGAAGCGTAGTGGATGGTGACACAGAGATGAGACGGGGGTGTCCCGCAAAATGTGTCAAAAGCTAGATCTGCTCGGCGTCAGATGGCCCTTGAGCTTTTTGGCCCACCATGACCGGTTCCAGGCAGGCTCGACAGCCGACTGGGGGAGCCCTACGCTGAGCCCATCCCTACCTCTTTTGCCTTCGACCAACGGGCTCTGTCGCCGGGTTAAGGTCTCATTGGCCCCTGTATCCTGCCCTGGCCGGTCGTCGGCTAGGGCCCTGGATCGCCTACAAATCACCTATGCCTAGTCTGGCCGGGCTTGCGAACGGCATCCCTGATCCCTCCTGTTTCCCAGTTGGTCCGACACCATAGTCGCCAGGTATCTGCAGCTCAGCGACGACATGTAACGGTCGCGGAGAGACTCTTTGTCACAGGCAACTGGGCATTTGGGCTCGTCTTACCCCGGGTGGCATGTCAACCAAGAACCCTTGCGTGGGGTACCACGGACGGGACAAGATGGCTCGCTGCCGACCTGACTACCTACCAAGGACTCGCGTGGGCAATATGCACAGAGGCTCTGGATCCCGATGCATTACTTCCTTTGTGCAGGCTGGGCCAAACCCTTTGTATAATGGTTGGCGATCGGATGCGAACAACATTTCATGTATGGATCCCCCATATAATATTTTGTGTTTCCCAAGCCAACTTCTCTGCTTGGTATCGCTCCTATTTGCTTCACCAGGGATAAGGATAGAACCCCATTTCATTTGCATTACGGTCATGGAGCCGGACAACAAACGTAGGTCCAAGTTGTCCCCATGAAACGTCCCTGTTCTTTGTGGTGCAACAGCAGGCCAGAATACCCCAGCATGAATCCTGTCAGTGTGGATGCTGTTCTTTACGCGGGCCGCCTCGCTTGCGGTTCTCCAGATGATGCGCTCGGTCCCGACCTGGCTGGCGTTCAATCTAGGAGTGGGGATGGCATAGGGAGAAGGACAGAGAAAGACAGAGAGGCAGAGAGAGAGAGGGAGAGGAGTAAGTCGTGTCTGACAAGTATCCGAGCAAAGGCTAAGAGCATGCTCGACCCGCCGGCAGTCAATCCTGGCCGAGATGATCAACCGGCCCCTCCTAACTAAGTGGGCTTTGAGGAAGTTTGACCGGTAGGAAGAAACGAACAACGTTGGGAACGGATCCGTGGCGGAGCGACGCAAAAACTAGTTTGTTGCAAAACAAGGGAAGCTCTGCCTGCTCCAAACTCTGGCTGGAAGTTGTAACTGCTCGCGTTTTTCCATACTGCATTTGCTCGGATCTAGAGGTAGGGTGCAGTGCCGTGTGTGCAACCTCCTACGTGTGAGATGCCGGCGGCCATGCGCTGCGCACGCGCTCTCCCCAAGATGATCGTGGCTAGAGGATAGATGCATTAGATGTGCAACGTGATGGCTGCAAGCGTCAGCCCTAGTCATAGCCAAGATGCAAAGCCAAGTGAGCGAGTGAGGGCAAAGGGGCGGGAAGAGTGAAGCCCGCGCCACGATCATCTAGCCATGGGCAAGCTAGGTGATCTTGCTCGGGCTAGTATCCGCATCCACGACATGAACGATGTCCGAGGTAGATGGGATGCCATCTGTCGGGATACTTTTGTTGGTTAGGCGTAGTTTGGCCCCGGTAGAAAACTGGCTCGACCACCAAGCAACTGTCACGACGACGACGATGAGCAGCTAAGGCCAGGATAGTTAATGGTACAAATTGGCTTTCGGCAGGCATCATGAGTCGGGACCCCCCCAAGAAGCTGCGACTATAATAGAACAAGCGAAGCAATAATAAGAGAACGGGTTTACGCCAGGGGTGATGAAGAACCAGCTAGAGCCAGCAAGGGTTCGCTAGTGTTGCCTGTGGTGGGACATTGGCCTGGACAAGCCGGACAGGTCTGCACGGGGCTGGATTCGTGATTTGGTCGGAGGGGGCCACCAGCCAGCAAACCAAACACAAACGGTTCCGGGTCGAACAGTTCCGACGGCGGGCGAATCACTGCCAACCCAAGGATGCTTTGTTCTGTCAGATCTCGGTGACGCACGTGCCGCCTCTGCACAAGATCAAGTGCTAGTTGAGTAGGTCGTGTGGGATTATCAGGGTGTGCCTGGGTAGGTAGCATGGAGGACTTTTGTGCGGCGAGCATGACGAGAACGGATGGTGCATAAGGTGACGAATTACAAAGCGCCGGCCGGTGGACGGTGAGGGTGACAGTGGGAGCGACAGTGATGATTCCGATGACGATGGTGGGAAGCACGTCGGCCTGCAGAGCGGAGAGCGTTGCACGTTGCGTTGGCTGACTCGTGGCTCGTGACTTGGGGGACATGGGGATAGCCATGTTCCTGGTTTTCAACGGGAGCGGCGCTTGGTTTCTCCGACCCACTCTTGGTAACGGCGCCTTCTCTCCTTATTAATTATGCCAAGGTCGGGGACTACACAGTTTTTTTTTTTATGTCTTCGACGGAAACAATGTGTGATTCTACGGCTGCGACTCTGCGTCTGGGCCTAAAGGTCCAGTGGGCCCCTGGCAAGCCATAGGGGGTGGAGCGCGCCAGGAACAAGGCGTCAAGGCTCAACGCCTTCCAGCCAAGTCATGTTTCGTTGGAAACGCCAGTCTTCCTCAGAGCTCCTTTGTGTTTTCGCACACTCCGTGCGGAGCAGGCGACTAGTTTCCTCCCGCCTTCTCGTCGTGCCACAGCAAGCCCCCGTCAAGCCCATCAAGCCCATCAAGCCCAGTATTAATAGGATATGCCGGCGGGCCCAGCTTTAAACACGATGAAACACTCGGGAGCCAAGCCTAGGCACGCCAGGTGCAAGGTTCCGTGAAGAAGCTACCTCGGTACAGTAAAGCCTGACCGTTTGGAACCCTCCTGCAATTATTTCCGCCAACACACTATCCCAGCTATTTCAGTAAATTAGTTGAGACCACGGTGTGCGTATGCTGCAATCATCGGTAGATCAAGGGGGGCCCAGATGCCAAGTCTAGCACGGCGGTGGTGCACCCGTGGATCGTGGACCGTGAACCCTTGACCGTCACCAAGCGACGTTCATCCCATCGCGGCTCGCCATCGACGTGCTGCCGGTGACGGTGCCGCTGCGACGGGCCAATGGTGAGCGGGTGCAATGGCTAATCGACCGTGTCTTGCCTCGGAGCGGCCCCCATCTGTCATGGTGCCGTGGGATCGTCGCGACGATCCGCACAACCTGCGGAGCCAATCGCAACTTGGCATGGGGATGACAAACAGGTTGTCATCTGTGTTCAAGCAGCGTTTTCCCCCGTGCCCGGAGATGCTCCGGAACGGTTTTGTCCTGCCCTTTGGGAGGATTCAGATCTTGGTCGGTTGTTTGACCGGTGGCCCCGGATTGGCGACATGCTCGCGGCTGGTGTCTTGATTTAGCTCACCGTTGCACCATTGCAAAACGTACGTGGGCATCGGATTCCTTCTTCCCCTGGATTCACCATCCCTTGTTGTTCGAGGAGGCGCTTGACCTCGGCCTTGATCAGGTACGAAACGTTTGGAGATCCAGGCACGTACTATGTTTGGGCCTGGACTGCTATGCTCGGCGCCACTGTCTTCCCAGCCGCTGTGCTACCCGCCGAAGCCGCGCTCAGTCTATCAGATGCCAAAATGCGGATGCTGAACATGACTCGTTGGCCCCCCTCCCTTTCCCAACATGGCGCTGGCGCGACGACGCCTCCTGTGGCTACTTTGAGGTGGGCGCCCACAAGCAAACAGACACATGGACGTGGACGCCTCTTTACCTTGCCCCCCCTAAAACATTTGCACTATGTAAGGTATGTACGCATGTGTGCACATGTGTGCTCTGTGCCCAACCCCACACGGGGCGGGTACTGTCAAACCGTGAATTGCAAGATGGATGGATGGAAGGATCCAAGCTGCTGTGGCATATGCGGTGGCATATTATCCTCCCCCTCCAACTCCAACCCCGTCCTAATGGCAATGCTAATGCCAATGCCAATGGCAGTGCCGAATCCTGCTATCACTCGCAGCACGGACCGGCGGCACTGCCTTCGGCATTCTGTGTATCCTTCGGTTGATCGTCTGTTCCGTAAATGATCCCTTGGGTCCTAGCCAACGCGACGGCGGCGGCGAAAACCGACCTGTTCCTTGATTCATGGCTGTGGCCGACAGGGTGCAGATGCCATCGCGCTGACGGGTGCCGTAGCCGCCCTAGCGTCTGTCCTAGCCGCACCGACTGAGGACATGACAGCCCGTCAAGTTGAAGGCTCGGGCTCAGGCTCAGGCTCAGGCTCAGGCTCAGGCTCAGTCGCAGGCTCCACTCTAGCGTTTTTCACGGTTCTTCCCACCCGGCCGGAGCGACCGCCGCCCACGGCACCGTCACCGTCCCCTTGTCGTCACTGGTCGCCCGTAGCCCGTAGCCCGTCGTCCGTCGGTCGCCCATCACCCGCTCAAACTCTAATGCCGTGTCGACAGCCCGAAACCCATCGGGTTGGGTCAGAGCGGTGCGTTGTGCGAGTGGGAAACCTCGTGATCCTCTGGCAATCCCGCAGAGCGAGCTAGCTCCTGTGGTCTCTTGCTTTCAACGTCCCCTTTTTTTTTTTTGGCATGAGAAAAAAACATCAGCCACCGGCGTAAACAGTCCACAGGGTCGCCGCGAGCTGCTCCCGGCCGATGAAACCTTCAGACATGGCAACGGGCAGATCTAACGGTCCTTCGCTGAGGCTGGCCGCTGGTGTTGGGGAAGGGGTCGGCAGCGGCTGTGTGTCTCTGTCGCCGCCCCCGCCGTGGTCGTCGTTGTGTTGCAGGAGACAGGCAGTTGCCGTTGTGTGAAGCATCTTGACATACATGCACATACATACATACATTCACACAATACGTGCATACATGGACAAAAGACATACATACAGGACATACCGGTAGACATAACAGCCATTAATGATTACACACACAACTCCTCCTCCTCATGTGCTCCGGCATGCCCTTATGCGTGTGCAAGCTCAGTTGCATATGCAATGCCACCCCAAGACCCGGTCTGGTCCTCGCGTAGGACAATGCCATTCATCTCACACGTTCGCAACCGTCTTGACTGGGGCGGGGGGAGGGGACAGTTAGTTAGTTAGCCCCCGCCCGGGGGGGGGTTTGGGAGTGAAAGAGAGAGAGAGAGCAAGCAAGTGAGTGAGAGGAGGGACCCCTAGTGAGAGCTTCTCACTAAAGCCACTCCACAATCGCCCCCCCCCTCCCTCTCTCATTCAGCACGCCACGGGTGTGTGGCGCGTCGACCCTCTTCAGTCCTCAACCCAGTCGTCCTCCCATCTGGGCTAAGCTCCCTGAATCGAGAACCCAGCTCCCGGAGTGGGTTCCCTTGCCCGTTCGTTAGACCCCTGCCCATGTCGGTAGCCACCCCTGAAGGCTCGACGGGCATATCCCAGTAACCACCACGAGCCTGTCAAAGTCGCCCGTCGGGGGGCTGGTGACGTTTCTTGGTTGTGGACGACGCCCGGGTACTTTGCTCTCGTCCATTTGTTTCTTCATCTGTCCCGGTCCTCATCCCCCTGGTTCCCTGATCGCCCGTGTTCCCTGTCCATGCTTCGCATGCTTGGTCCAGTCTGGCATAGTTTTGTTCCGTCAAATCGTCTCCGCCTCCACATCGCGAGGCAAAGACAAGACATCTTTGCCCAGCGTTGTGCTTTAATAAAGAACCCTACCTCCCCGTTCCCACGCTTTGTTCCCACGGACTCGTCTGTGGCTTGAATGAGTTGGTTTCACTAAAGCCGCTTCTCCAGTTGAGCCTTGACCACTGGGAAATTCTCCGCCAGCCTGTTTATGACCCTCCTTCCCACTGTGGCACTTCCTATCTTGGCTACCTCATCTGCATCGCACTTCGACTTAGCACCACACTACTCGGTTGGTGCGTAAATCGTCGAGGCCATCCACCCGCCCCAGCACCGCCCGTGATATACAAAAGCTTTGGTCCTCCACTTGCGGATCATCATCCCGACCTGTCTGCTGTCTCTTATTGTCACTCTCACCCACTACCAACCTCATCTCAACTCTACAACCTTTCGGTATTCTTAACCATCACTACATAACTGTCACCTTCCTCCCCCCCCACACACACACTAGCCTTCCGCTGTCTACCTGGTCGACCTCATCTCCCTCCACACACACTCTCTACCTCCACCGTGCCCAACACCGGCTCCACCGACATCATCATCATCATCATCTATCATTGACTATTGTGCTGGACCTGCTGCGCCAGACACTCTCTCCACCACGACCACCTCTAGAGAATCCCTTTCCCTCGTTTTGTACTAATTAAGGTACGCTCTCCATCGCCTTGTCTCGGGGACCTCAAGCCTTGTTTTCACTTCCCCCCCGTCTCGAAGAGCTCGAGGCTGACCTGCAACAAAGGAGTTGACCGCTGTGCGGTTTCTTCTGCCCTTGATCTGCTGTCTTGTTATGGAAGATAGCCCCTCGCTGCCTCGACAGTCAGACTCTAATACTCAAGAAACTTCTTCACGACCATCCAACATGTCTATGCTTGCCACCGCCAACCCCTCACCTCACCCGGCTTTCGGTGCCCCCCGGCCATGGGAAGTAACTCGATGCCCCGATTACTCTCTACGGCCGCGCACTGAGAGCGACAGAGTAGCTCTGCCTTCCATTCGACAGGTACGCAGCTCTCGGCAATTTGTGCAGCTTCCTCTCTTTTGCTAACCAGACTTTTAGGCTTTCCCAGAGCTTCAGCTCCAGCCTCAGCCTCAAGATGCCGTCGCAAAGCCGGTTTCAGCAGTCACCCCTTCTTCAGCACCACCCCTGAGCGCAACATCTCCAAAGTATGTTCACTCGCCTAATGAAAGCAAGAGGAGGAGGTTGTCGATCGAGGGCGAGCAAGACCCCGAGAGGGCCCGCCAGATTCCCCGCCTCTACTACAGCCCCGAGAGATCAACTTCGCGCCAGATTTCCCCAAGCCTCCCCATGCAGTCGTCACAAGAACCCTGGGCTGGCCCTTCAAGACGGAGTCCCTTTATGGCCAATGGACCCCAATCAGCTCCCGCACCCCTCGAGATGAAGGACCGGGTAGACCCTCGACCTCAGCTCCCAGCCTCCCTCCTCCTCGATCTCTGGAGCGGGAACCCGCGTCTGTCAGTCGTTTGCCAGCTCCCATCGAAGGCTACCGAGGCTCGCAACCCCCCATGCCTCCGCACAAGGCAACTCCCGTCCCCGAGCAGGCTCCCCCCTCGTACCGCGAGCCTGGCTACGGATACCCCTATCACCACCCGACTCGATATCAGTCTCTGTCAACCAGCTCAGTTCACTCTTTTGACCGAACGCCCTTCACCGCTGGCGGATACAACACCCCGTATCAAGACTATGGACGATTTGGTGAGATGGGAGCCGCAGGAATGAGCGGCGACAACAAGCAGCGAAAGCGACGAGGGAACCTCCCAAGGAGACGACCGACAAGCTCCGAGCTTGGTTTGTGGCGCATCTTCAGCACCCGTACCCGACCGAGGACGAGAAGCAGGAGCTGATGCGCCAGACAGGCCTTCAGATGAGTAAGTTTCCCCCCTTGGTCTGTTTACCATCCACGTGTTGGAGTGGAGGAGGATCAGAGTCTGTTTTGGTTTTCTTCTCCACTGAAACCTAGTAAAGAAGAGAAGCCCAGTAACTAACGGTCGCACGCAGATCAAATTTCCAACTGGTTCATCAATGCTCGACGACGCCAGCTGCCCACCATGATCAACAACGCCCGCGCCGAGTCTGATGCCATGACTGGTGCCCGTGGCGGTGACATGAAGGTCCTCGCCACCACGGAGCGCGGCGACTTCGAACATGGCAAGCGGGAGTCTGCCGCCGGGCCCTTGAGCGACGGCGAGGGCGCCACCTACGACGAAGACCTCGAGACGCTCAAGCAGCACCGCGGTGCCAATATGAGCAGGGGCAGCGTTTAGTGCTATTTTTGAGAGCACCCTACTTGATTTGGGAATAGCGGCGTTTTAGGGGGATTGGCAGAAACGCGGCTGGCGACGATTGCCACCCGCGCCAAGATGGAAAGGCAACTTTGATTATTGTTTTATTTTATTTTTCACATCCTTCTTCTTCGATTCCTGTTTGAATAACGCATGTACAAGTTGGGGGGGGGGGGGGGGGGACCTGTATTTTTCTTGGAAAGATGGCGTCCTCGAGACCAAGAGCGCGAATGGAGCAATGAATGATTTGACACAAGGATCACAGACGGTTGGGAAACGGGCTAAGGAGAAATGGGGGGGGAGATTTAAGACAAGACTAGAGATCAACTAACTAGATACCGATGGCAGGTGCGCGGACGCTGAGAGCGAGACCCAGCCAGCCGCACAGTCAATGAAAGCTCCGAAGGGGCCATGAATGAACCAACAAAGCAAAGCCTTCTCTTGACCGAACCCCACTCCCCACGCTGATGAGCAAGAATCAAGCAAAGCCACCCCGCTCAAAAATTCCCAATGTGTGATCCACAATGACCCCTTGTGATAGTCTTACACAACATTGTCTCCCCAAGACGCCGCCGGGTCCCATCCCGAAAATTTGGGGTGGATGCGTCCAATCTGAGTGGAGGCAGAGACAAGACAGAGAGGCAGAGATAGAGAGAAAGAGGGTCACAGAGAGCCACAGAGAGCCACAGAGAGCCAGAGAAGGGCCCAGTTCAGCAGCGGGGGAGAATCGACCGAACGTCGGTAGCGGCACTGGCTAGTCCAGCTCTTGCTAGGGCGGCCGGGAAGTGGTTGCGCTTTGGCCTGGCTGCCAACAAGACCTTGACCATAGGCCACTGGGGGCCCGTCTCGGGGGGTGTGTGTGCGTGAGCGAGCGAAGGAAGAAGAGGGGAGAGAGAGAGAGAGAGAGAGAGAGAGAGAGCTGCTGCTATAGGGTCAGGGCGTGTGATCCTGGATGTGGGCGTGCGTGCGTGTGCATCACTGTCTCTGGGGTGGAGGAGGAGGCTTGAAAGTGGGCAGACCACATCAGTCCATGTAAGGGTGATAGAAGTCTGTTGGGGCGTTTTTGGGTGTCGACAATCTGATCTTCATCTCTTGAGGCCCTTTCTAGACTGCCTTCTTGTTCCCCGGTAGTATAAACGGAGATTCGCCGGGACTAAACATGCGCGAGACGGCATCGCGCGGTAGCAGGGAACGCAGGTTATCCATGACTTCTCTCTCCATGGTAATACTGGGCAGGGTTGGCAGGTCGCCATAATGCATAAGGCCCAGAACGGCGGAATGTGGCTTGCGGTTGAGGCCGAAAGTCAAGGACTCTCTGCCCTGTTTTGTTCGTGTCCGTCCGGTTTCTCAATGCCAACTGACACGGAGCTATCGGGAGTTGCAGTTGTGTCGTTGATGTGGGAATAGGGCGAGACATCGACGAGCGGTTGGATCTTACGGTAGACGAAGCAAAACTGGAACTGCTAGCTAGGCTCACCACATTCAGCTCGGCTCATACGCAATAGCCTATGCGCGAGAGAGTTTTGACGGGCAGCCGCCATATTAGCTTAGTGGTGTTTTCTGCTGGCACCCACCCCCCTAGGTCATGGTCATGGGGGGTTGGAGGCGGTTCACCAACCAGCGTACGGCAGTTGACGTGACTAGGGCACACAGAAGGATCTACCTTTTCCTCTCCCTACTTTTCGCCTCTTTGACGGCTCACGATCCACAGGGCAGAATCTTGATTAAGCAAGGATATGTGGGAATGAAACATGTCAACGTGAACCGGTGAGAGGTCTAGGCTTCGGCAGGCAAGGTTCATGCTGACCAGCAGCCAAAGCGATGGTTGGCAGCCATGGAATATGCTGCAACGAGCATAAAGCCCAAGCCAAGCCGGTGGGTTCAAGTCTGGCTGGAGAAGACGGCCGATGTAATGGGGGCAGGGGGGGAGGGGGAAACCCATGAGCCAGCCAGGACGACGTGAGGCAACCTGGGGAGTGCCTGGTGGAATGGTGGAAGGATTGGCCGTGTGCTTGTGTGTGTGTGTGCGCACACCAACCTGGGACTGGGCCTCGACGACAATATCTGCGGGCCGAGCGTTCGGGAAGGACCATGGTGGGAAGCCCACAGCCGAGTAACCATCGGGGGAGAAAACACGACCTACTGGATTCGTTCCGTCCAAGGACGCGGAGGGAGTGAAGAGGGTGTTCGCCGTGGCGAGGTTGGTGGGCCACAAATGTAAGTGGTGGCGGCCCTTTGGGGAGTGCGCATGTTGACAGGTGGACTTGACGAGTGAGGTGTGTGTGTTGTTGCTGCATTGCATGAATGAGTGGTGCCGAGCGGATCAAAATGGATGGAGCTCATCATCTCCGATCCGCCACAACTCGACAACCTGACATGTAAATGACAGCTAGATCCCCATGGCCTCATTTCGATTTCGATCATGACAGGGAGAAGCCATCACCAAGGTGCGGGACGGCGGATGAAGGAGGAGCGTGGACGGTTGGACGGCGCTTCAGACCGCTTGTCTCAAGTGCTGCATGTCTCAATCCCCCCCCAATTTCTTCATCTCATCGCCGCCACGATCCATACACATCTGTCAATCTAACCTGGTGAGACCTAGGCACACGGATAGGCATGGGGTACGGTCTTGTCAGAGGAAAGCTGGACATGTTCCAAAAGGGGTTTTTTTTTTGGCAGTTTTCGAGGCCTGATTGGTACAATTGGATTGCTTCTCTGATCGACAACTCGGGGTTGATACTGAGACACGGTCCCGGGACAAGACGTGCTGCCCGTGACGGGAACAACATGGGGTCTGAGACAACCGAACGGATCCTGAAAAGTCATAGCCACAGCTAATGAAGCCATTGACGTTTGGACTTCATTTTTCTCTCCCTTCTCCTTGGTATTTCCGGACACGAGGGCTAACACGGAGTCTCGTACGAGACGGGAATTGTCGCAAAAGCCACAAGTGGTACGGAGGTAATTAGACTGTACTAGGGTTTTCCGTGATGGCTCTTGCCGTGAGGGAACTCCCTGCGATTAGATGCCGTAGTACAAGACCAGCTGCGGTGAGCTGTGGAGTGCATATCAAGATGAGATGTTGTTTGGATGCTGCTATGTTTAGTTGTCAAAGAAAGGGTAATTTGACAATGGCTCGTGCGTTGTTGTTCGTCCATTGCGGCTGTCGAACCCAGGCTTCTAGGCCGCTCGTCGGCCCCAGCGACAAGGTTGAGCATGATTTTGGGAAGTAACCGTCGTTTCAGGATGAACCAGCAGCCAGGGTTGGGGAGCAAGCCGCCGCGGCAATCTGCTTCCGCGGACATGGTCCCTGGTCGCCACACTGGATCGGCATTTGCTGGGGAAACTTGGCCAGGAAGAGGGTAGCGACGAGGCGCAACGAGGCTTGAAGGAGGAAGAGCCTACTCCGTAAAGGGAGGAGAGAGGAGGGGCGGAGGCGCCTGGGGGCTCTGAGTAAACTGGGGTGTAGCCAGGTGTAACCAGTGTGGACTCTGTCAAGGCGTGTGACCACAGTTCCGCTCCACCGGATGCCGTCCTGCAAGCCATGACCTGTGCCCAGCGTTTCAGGACCTTGACGCTCCCGTCTGTGGCTGGCCCCGGCGTGCCCCTGCTGGCGTTCTCAATCTTCCAAAGCCGGGTTGCTCCAGAAGGGCTTCCAGGATCAACCCCGTTGGTAGCCCCAGCCAGCTTACGTCCTAGCCTCTGTTGTCGATCTTAGATCGGCCGGGCCCCAAGGCCAAGTGGCGATAGCGCAGTCACCTAGCCGTCAATCGTCAGCACCGGTCGCGGACGGCTGGGTGCCACAAGAGATTGCCTCGCTGTGGCAAGTGTGGGTATGTTGGCCCTACCAGAAGCCCTGTCAAAGTTCTAGCTCTGGCAGTTGGATTGACGCGGACCCTCACCTGTCGCTAGCGCTGTGGTTCTTTAAGATGTTGGTGGGCTTTTTGGGACCAAGAGCAATAGTGCTGCTCCGTTTGTTTTATGCTATGCAGCGTTTCGAAACGTTCATCCCATTTGGGACGTGGAGGGATTCCATTCCTTTGCTCCATCCTGTGTGGCCCGTGGATATTGTTGCCATCACGTCCGTGTCCCGATTATCTGCAGGAATGAATGCCTGTGACGGCGGTGGCTCCTTTGGCATAACGGCTCTCACCAGTTTGGGCAAGCCGGGCACGGGAGGATGCTGTGCTTACAAGACGGGACGAGGACAGACTTACATGAGGGAATCTGTTGAGGCTTAAACTCAAACGATAGCACCACCACCAGTTGCAAAAGGAGTTGACACAGACACCGTATTGATACCACCGGCGTCTCCTACCCACCTTGGCAATAGCAAGACGGTGAGAGCTCACGGGGGCTCATTGCTACGGCAAGAGGCTAGTTCAAGGGAGGAACGGCGTGGTTGTCTATGCGGATCATTTGCTGGAATCGCCGGTTTCCTTTGGTCGATCGCCACCTCTTGGTTCGAGAATGAGGCTAATAATGATAGCATCGTGCGGGAATGGGCCCATTGAGCTTTCGGTACAAGCTCCTTGACAGTGGTGGTGATCAGTGGGCAGAGGGTCTCGCGACTTGCATCGCAACTCCGAAAACCATGTCGAGATGTGGGCTCGTCGCCTCACTGGACCGGTCCACACTACAACGGCTGTCCTGTCCGTCCCGCGATGTGACCCAGGGTCTCAAGGTCCAGATTCAGCCTGGTCCCAACAGCCCTTGTCGGAAGAGCGTGCATCCCCATGTCCATGCTGCAAGACTCGAACGTTTGGCGTTTAATCGCCTGACTGGGAGATCTGGCTCCTTCGTTCAGCCTGGCTGTTCCACGACTTTGTCCTCGCTGTGTGGCGGAGGCTGTGCACCATGACGGTTCCATTTTCCCCCACGGAGACGGAGCGCATGCGCTCTCTCCTCTGCCTTGGAGCCCGACCACAGCGGGTGCGGTCAAAAGCGTGCGTCGTCGCTGGGCAGCCGCGTAGTAGCGGCATGGCACGCACCGTGTCCACTGTCAACTACTTTCTCCCACCAAGATTAAACTTATTATCGGCGACGCGAGTGCGTCTTCACGTATCTGCACCCGGATTTGCGAATGCACTGTGAATTTGGTCCAAGAACTGGCCTTTGAGCACCCAGATGACGCCGCCGGATGACTCATGCTGGGTCGCCCTCGGAGTTAGGAATCTTCGGCCTTCGGCCTAAAAACTCTCCGTTCTGAGAAATCGGCGGCCACTTTCTGAGCGTGACAGAAAACGTGACTTCGCGACCGACCCGTGAATACGCATCAACGTTGAATACCTTGTAGGGCTGACGTATGCCAGCCGTAGCCTCCAAAATCAGGCTTCATTGCGCGTGTAGAAGATATCGTCCGTTGCCCGCCAGCGCGCTGCTCATTTTCTGCCTCAACTTTGTCGGCCGGATGAGGGGCCCCATCCACCATGCCGCCGGACACCAACGAGTCCGACCCTTCCGCCTCAGCCGCCCAGAGCTCCGGTACCGAGCCGCTGGCATGTGTCTCGTGTCGTGCCAGGAAGCTCAAATGTGATCGAACAAAGCCCGCCTGCAGCCGCTGCATCAAGGTCTCCAATGAGTGTGTGTATCCAGAGTCGCGGAGGAAACCGACCTTCAAGCGTCGGAATGTCAAGGAGTTGGAGGCCCGCTTAGGTATGGCATTGCTCTACCAGCAGATAGACGCGATTATTCTATTGCTTAGTTGGACTGAGTGCTGACTGCATTTATTCAGCCCAAGTTGAGGATTACCTTAACCAAGTCAACAAGGCGGCCGAGGATACCAAAGCCGACAATGCAAGCCCTGATGAACCAGCTCAGCCAGATGTTGACTTTTCAATGGACAATGATCCGTCTCAGCAGCAAGAGCCAAACCCTAGTAGCACATCTGATGCTCAGCCTAGTATCTTTAACTTGGATGACATCACTCCCCCTCAGGATCCAAGCGCCTCATTCTTCGAAGATGCCCAGCTGATGGGACTTGGCATGTCTGAGTCGCCGCCCCCTACCGAGGTCATAGAAGAACTGTATGCACCTACCATTGCCTTTACCCAAACCTGTTCACATCCCCTAACGTCTGTAGCCATAATGTCTTTTTCGAAACCCAGCACTATTTTGTTCCAATAGTCCATCCGGCACGTTACCTACAGGCTTTTTATGGTAACCCGTTCATGAAGCCCCCCTTGTGTCTGCAGTACATTATCTGGGCGATGGGGGCAGTTGGACACCCCAAATACGACAAATATCATGAAATCTTTTATAACAGGTCGAGGTCTTATATTGAGACAGACGAGATGAAGGTATTTGTCCCTCTGCCTATGTTGTTCAAAGATAAGACTGACATGAGTCAACAGGGCCACGGTGAGTTCTTTATCACTGTCAGTCATGCACAAGCCTGGGGCCTTATTGCCAGCTACGAAGCCAAGAGGATGCTATTCACCCGCTCCACCATGAGTGCGGCTAGGTGTGTCCGCCTCTGCCAGATGATGAGTCTTGATCGGGTCGATGGTGAACTCCTTGGGATTCCCCCCTCGCTCGCCCCCCGTTGACATGGGCGGAACTGGAGGAGCGAAGGAGAGTCTTCTGGGGGCCTTTTGTTTTGATTCTCATGCCAGCATATCTACCGGCTGGCCTAGCTTGATCAACTCTGATGATGTGAGTTCACTCATGTGGAAGCTGAGAATGTCGCTGCTAATATCAATTCTATCAGATCGCAACTCGATTACCAGCCCCCGAGGAGAATTTTCTGGCTGGCCGCAAAGTTGAGATGGGCTTCTTGCATGAAGTTTTCCAAGGAGCCTCATATGCTGGATTCGGAGGGACGGTAGTAGTCTGTCAAATATTCAAGATCATCCTGCGTCACGTCCACCGAACCTTACCAGAAGACCACGCCGAAGATATCATGCACGGGACCTTCTGGAAACGACACCGCGAGCTGGACAACACCTTGTCGAGTGTGTTTATGTTCCTCCCCGAGAAGATGCGGCTACCTCAGAATATCCGAGATCCATCAGCAGCACATACTAACCTCAACCTCCACGCCTCGGTCATCTGTCTGCACCACGCCGCAGTTGAAATGGTCGACAAGCATAAGTTGCCACAGTCTATCAAAGAAAACAGCCTTTTCCGCTTAAAGGCCGCTGCCGAGGAAGTAGTCAGCATTATCAGACTCGCTGCTCAGGCAATGGCTTTGTTTGTAAGTTTTCCCACGCTGACCGCCTAATCGCCCGCACATCTAACGTATACATGTGTATAGAAAAGCCCACTCTGCGCGCTCTCAATGTACTGCGCAACAACGGTGTACGTGTATGTGGCCAAACAAGATCCGTTTAACGGCCTGAGCACGAGCGACCTTTCCAACTTGGAAACGATCATTAATGGAATGGAGATTGTTGGACGAAGCCATGCTATCACCCGCGCTTTTTTGCAGCAGGCATATCTCGACATTGAAATGAATGGATTGGCTAACTGCATCCGAATGCCGATGCTGCGAAAATACCGGAATGCCTTTGGAGATGCGAAGTCCAATATCCCAATGATTTGCCGAAGCTCTGTTTCGAAACACACAGCTGTGTCGCCTATCCTGCCAGGCAAATTGCCCTTGGGTCGAGCTGGCCGAATCGGGTTGCTTGAGTCAGAGGCGATGTCTGACGGGTTAGGTGTTGGAAGGGAGTGTTTCAAAGCCGTCCTCGGAGCCGTGACGCGAAATGTGACGCCTGCCGAACCGCTAGATGCGGCGACACTAGATGCGGCGACTAACAAGCGGAAGCGGATGTCCCCTAGCCCAGGGCCGGATATGATGGCCGGGATGGCCGGGATGGCCGGGATGGCCGGGACTGCGCCTCCAGCGACGATGGGCGCTCCGACATTTGGCAAAGAAGGCGTTACGATGCCTCTGAACAACGGGTTTACAGGGTTTCCAGTATCATACACGGGGAGCATTAATCTGCCTGACCGTACTGCTTCGTCGTCTTCCTCGTCGCCAGCCGGGCAGGGGTCTGGTTCGAGGGCGACAACTGGCAGCAGCAACACTTCGCCTAGCATGGGCCTCGGGAACACAGCGGAGGAGAACAGGATCGATTTACGGGCGTTCCAGGACCGAGTTTCGATGCACATGTGGCAGTCTACCGAGGAGACATTTTTCGCGCAGGTTAACGAATCGATGATCAGTACGCTTCCCACCGATACTGGGGACACTTGGGGAATCTTGGACGCGGATATCAATTGGGATGCCACGAATATCACGGGTTAAACAACATTTGGTCATGAGGAGTTTTGCGGGGTTGGCGGCTTGCTCACAATTTTCGGAAATCCAAGTAAGAAGAGATGGAGGGAGAAAGGCCCTAGGAATGGGTTCTTTGAGAAGGCAACTTTTATATGACTGGGATTGTACAATAGATACCCTCTTTGCCAGGGTTGGGCAACACAACTCCATCTGTATTCTAGCGATGACACGAGGTGGAATATCGTGGCTCCTCTTTTTTTTTTTTTTTTTTTTTGTGTGTGTAATCTTTTGTGTTTTGGGTAATCATATAGTTACAAGACCCCCGTGATGAAATGAGGGTAAATAGATGATTAGGAACGGAAGATGAAAAAGATTGTACGTATTGCATGTGAGGATTCTGCTCCCTTGTGGTCGTGTCCCACACTTGTTCAGGGGCTAGATGAGGGGCATCCATCCCAACCACGAAGGCGTACGTGATGCTTGATGGCATATATTCGGTCCTTTGGCCCAGGAGAGACAAGGCGCGGCAAGCACATACAGTCTTGTAATTAGGCTCTTTGCATCAGGCGATTTGGAGCAGTAAGATGAAAAGGGCTCGAGAGCCACCCACGCAAGCAGTGACGCGCGTCGGCGGGTTTGTTTGTGCTCAGATATGACGATGACGCTGCCTCTCGCATCGGCCCCCCCCTTCCCGGTTAGCAACCGCGGGAACCCCAAGGCCATGTGGGCGCAAAATGAGCAATTTGTCAATTGAGAAAAGACGCGGCGTCCCCCTGGGCCCCAGGCGGAGGCGGAGAGGGAGTTTGCGACGGGGTTTTTACTCTGGGGGCTGAGTCGCCAATTGAACTTCAATCAGGCCACTACCACTACGGCCGCGACGAAACCCAAAAAGCTTAGACGGAAAACTCTCCAGGTGAAGTGAAGGGAACGAACGGGTTTGGTTTAAATCAATTAAATCAATCCATTGGGTGTCGCCATGACTCCACAATTACCATCATGACACCTCCTCATTCTTCTCCGTGACCTACCTCCGCTCCCTTTCGCTTACTCGGTCGCTCAACTGACTCTGCTCATAAACCATTCCATCAATCGCTCGTTGCCTGTTGATTGTTCGGGGCGGGGGAGAAAGAAAAAGGACAAGAAAACGCACTCGGCCCATTTGGAACGCCGCAGCTGGTTGCAACGCCGCCATGATCTCGTACATTGCCGGCATCGTCGCCGTCGTGATCCTCTTTTCCAACCCACTCACCGAGTTCCTGTTCCCGGAGCAGGCCCGTCGCCAGCACGTTGCGACGCGGCCGAGGCTCAATGAGTCACTGCTTGCCATTGACGGCCCCGATGCGACTGTTCCGCAGTGTCCGCCGGATACGTACACGGCGCGGATCCTAACTCGCGACCCGCTGGTGGTGTACTTGGAGGGCTTCTTGAGTGACGATGAGAGACGCCATCTGCTGGAAATTAGGTATGTGTGGTTTTCTAGTTTCAGGATCTGTCGCGCACACAATGGCGCATGGCGCATGGCGCATGGCGAACGGGTTTGCGCTCAGGGTGTGAGACTAGGTGAGAGTGAGAGTGAGAGTGAGACTCTCACGTTCCGCCGCCGCCATTGGAGGAGCGTGCATCAGAGTGAATTACTGTGTGTCTTTGAAAGAAGAAGAAGAAGAAGAAGAAGAAAAGTAAAACTAATGCGACACACATATAGTGAACCGCACTTTCAACCCTCAGTCGTGACAAACGACGGCAAAGAAACTCACCGCGATACCTCGGTCCGCGACTCCCACGTCGCCGTGATCCCGCGCGACGACACGGTGCGATGCATTGAGCGGCGCTCGCTCGCCTTCCAGGGCTGGCCGTCGGACCTCTTCATCGAGCGCCTCCGCACCCAGCGCTACACGGCCGGCGGCCACTACGGCTACCACTTCGACTGGACCGCCAACACGGCCGGCTGGGGCCGTGTGAGCACCATCATGGCTTGGGTCGACGGCGCCGACGTCAAGGCCGGAGGCACAAAGTTTCCCCTTTTGCCGCGGCCTGAGGGCGAGGACGCTCACAGGGAATGGTGCAAGTTTATCGAGTGCGACGATAAGAAGCAGGACAAGTCGAAAACGCAAGGCCACGGCCGCGACAACGGACTGGACGAGGAACAGCAGCAAGGGGTCGTCTTCAAGGTCGTCCCCGGAAACGCCGTCTACTGGGAGAACTTTGCCCCCGATGGACGGGGCTATGAAGAGACATGGCATCAGGGCATGGTGGTGGAAGAGGGCACCAAGGTTGGGCTGAACATTTGGAGTTTTGGGCGCATTCGATAAAGGAATGTGTAAGTCGGGAGGGGAGAAAAAAAAAATAAAGATAAAAATAAAAATAAAAAGCGAGAAGAAAGACGGCCTGTCCTTGAACCTCACGCTGGTAGAGAGTACTGAGTGAGGCATCTTGTCTCCGGTCTCATTCCCAATCGGATATTGTAAAGAAAATGTATATTATCAACTTCTGCTGGCCTGGGTATAACATATAACAGTGATCATATCAATCTTCTGCATCCTCTTCTTTCACCTTCCCCTCACACACACACACACACACACACGCACATACACCACCACCAACAACAGTGCCCTCCTTTTCACCACCTTCTCTCGCACTGACCCATCCAACGACCCCAGGAAATCACTCGTCCTTCAATCTTGGCTCCGAGAGCGTCCCGCGTGGGCATGGATGCCATAAACTCCTCGTCAAGCGGATCGTTGAGAGCAATGATCTCGAACCAGTCTATCATCAGTATTAGCAAAAGTACCTCTTTGCTCATTTTACGAAACTTTCATCTCGTATATATATATATATATATATTCATAGTTGGGCTAGGAAGCATAACTTACATCGGTGGATACCATGGTTAAGCAGCGGGCGTGGTGGGATGTAAATCTTGCCGTTGCGGCTTTTGCCGTATGAAAAGCCGCCTGCAAGTTTGGTGGAAGCCTCATCGCCAGGCTTGAAGTCGTCATTTGTGACGCTTAGCTTCTCTGGCGCAATGCCCATGTAAATGCTGCGTGACACGTCAGTAATCTTTTGTGTTTGTGTGTGTGTGTGTGTGTGTGTTGTGTGTGTGTGTGTGTGTGTGTGTGTGTGTGTGTGTCTGTGTGTAAGTCTGTCTGTCCCTCTGCCTCATCCTCACCCACAACATGAATACTAACAACAAGGAACAGAAAGAATAATATGGTGACCTCACCCGTGGCAGATAGGCGTCGGCAGCGGCGCATCGGGATCCTCCGAGACAAGAAGCCACTGCTTGACGCCCGGCACCGTCTCCCACTTGAGCGCGGGAACGCGGCCCTCGCCGCCGAACATAAAGTCCTTGCCGAGCGTGGCTCCGTCGACGCCGCAGTCGGGTGACGTTATGGAGATGGTCGGCTCCGGATGCTTGGCAAACGCCGGGAGCGTGAAGAAAGCCTTGTCGTCTCGGCCTCTGTAGTTTTTGAAGAGCCAGCTGGCCGCGGCTTCGATGTACGCAGTCATCTTTGCTTTCGAATCACAAAAAAAAAAAAAAAAAAAAAAAAAGAAGATCCCCTTGTTCTTCTTCTTGGATCCTTCGTAACACGGATACTGGAAAGGACGGATGTGAAGATGTAGAGTAATATCGTGTTGTGATTTGGAATGGAATGACCTCGCAAAGCAACTTTATCTCAGGTAGGTACCCGGGACCTAGCTTTATACGCCCACAACAATCAAGTCGGCTTGCAACAATAGGGGTAAAATTTCGACTCAAAACCTCCTGAGAAAATGGAGACAAAAGAAAGAAAGAAAGAAGGAAGGAAAGAAAGAAACGCCTGTAAGCCGACTGATGGTCATCTAAATTCCTTTCCATGGCTTCATCCTAGTCGGGCATATCGGGGATTAAGTCGATGTCGGTGCCGAATCGGCTGAGTCTGGTCGGTGACGTATTGTCATCTGCATCCCCACGCATCAATCCCCGGCAAATGTACGCTGCAGGGAACGCCATGGCAAAGGCATTCGAGCTATGATCTGCCCATGTGGCTCTTGTGCTATCAAAGTTGATGAGTTGGATGAAAATCGCCGCTGGCGGCGGCCGTTAGAGGAGCTCGAGTCGTTAGGGTCTGTGTACAGCTGTCGTGAAAACAGTCATCTATTCATCTATTCTGTTCAATATGATCTTCCTATCATTCACTCATGTCCTAAGCCCAGCACACTTGCTCAGGTACCTAATATCAAACATCATCAAAAGTCCATCGTGATATCCCATCAGCGTGGCTGCACTAATCAAGAAGCCATCACGTCAAAAACGCCAGGAAATGCTGCTCGCAGAACAATGCCGTGCAAACCCAAAACAAAAAGACGCTCCGCTAAAATAAATGGTATAATATGCGCCAGTTCATCCCATTCTCTAGAATCTTAGATGAGGTTTCCCGCAAACGCAAGCAGGCCTACAACGCCAATCATGGCACTGCTAGGCAGGCAGGGCCGCAGCAGACCAGCTCCCGATTCTGCATTCGCCGTCGTCGTCGTCACAGTCGGCAGACCCGTTTTGGCAGAAACAGGATCGCTGGCTGCTGTGGCCGAAGGCACGGAACTGGTACCAGTGCCGATCTCGACAATGCTCGACTTGGTGGTGTTGAGCTTGCTCTGGGCCAAGGAGATCTCGTTGTTGTCCAGGTCGAACACCACATAGGCGCTTCGGAGGAACGTATCGCCTAGGACGTAGGTGCCCGAGGTGGGCGCGATGCCGAACATGCAGGCCGCGGTGCCGTCTTGGAACGAAAGCTGGCGGCCAGTAATTTGAAGAAAGTCAATGACCAGCTCGCTCACAGGAACGACGATCTCGGCTGGGTCGCTGAACTTGAAGGTCAGGTTGGCCGAGCTCGAGGCGAGGGAACAGGGGACAAAGGCAATTCCATCCTGTTCCTCGTACACGGCGTCGACCTTGTCAAAGATGGTATCCGTATACTTCTCGGGGAGATATGTAAGTGATGAACCGGTATCGAGCAGAACGGCAATGGCAAGGTCGCTGCCGAGGGTGGTGTTGCCCAGAGTGAGACCGGTAAGGGTGATGTAGAACTCGGCATACTCGCTGCCGCTCTTTTGGATGGGAAGCGTGACCAAGTCACCTTCGTATTGTGCCTGGTCGACACCTCCAAATAGAATGGTGCCGGTTTCCGAGTCGAGATCGTTGAGCCACAGACTATAGGCGTTGGACGCGATCAAACCGTTGGCGGCCATCTTGGCTGGGAGGTTGTTATAAGCCTTCTTGCCTGCCCTGCCAACCTGGACCTCGTTGGACGTGTATCCGATACCAAGAACACCTTGATCCGAGGTGCTTTCGTATCCAATTCCGAATTGCATTTCAGTGATTGTCGTGTTTCCCACGTAGAACGTATCAGTCACATAATCTCCGGCGGCCCCCGATCCATCGGTGTAGGAGATGTTGAAGTAGCTGCCGAGGTACTCATACGTGGACGAATCATTCGCGCTGTAAGTCCCCGACTCGGAGCAGACGTTGGAGGTCCTAGAGCACAGGGTCGAGTTGAGAGTATTGACCCACATGTCACTGCTGCCCGTGTCGAGATGTAAACGGAAGCTCTGCTTAGGAGTGCCTAAGGAGGCGTTGAAGAAATACAGGGTTTGCTGACATGCCGAGTTAGTCGGGGCTGACTCCTCACAACCGAGTGACGAAGTCAACTAACCTCATTGTCTACGTCGACATCGATAGCACCGCTACGTCGGTTCATGCGGCGTCTGTCATGGGCGACAGGGTCTCGGATCTTATTTCGCTGAAAGTCAAGGCTCACTACCCGAGGTCCGATCTCATTCTGTGTCCTGGGCAAGGCGAAAGCGTCGACGGTGGAAGTGGCCAAGACAGCAACGGTGAGGAATACTTGTATCGGCTTCATTATGTATTATTGCAGTGGCGGTTTGTGGAGGATACCGGTAGTATCGTGAACAACTCGGCCCCACAGTTGAACTAGCGGTGCTTGTGTGAAGAAGTCGCAGCAACCACCTCGACAATGAATGAATGGGAATAAGTTGAAATCATCCAGTCTCACAGAAGACTGCGTTAGGACCGTGAACCGGAATGGCCTTCTTATTAATTCCCTCTCTGCCGTGGCGAAGCCTTTTTTTTTTTTCTTCCCTCCCCGCCTATTCGGCAACGAGGCTGTTCGAGCGTGCGTCACCAGGCGACGTCAACAGCAACTGACCCCTCGGCACATCAAGCCCGAAGTGGGCGTCGCAGCAAGCGCTTCGTGAGGAGTCGCAGGATGACGGAAGCTAAAAGAGCCGACAATGCCGATTATCCAGGACAGTCAAGCGGCGAATGAAGGCAATTGCCGGAAGAAGGAAGAGGAGAGACGCGGAGAACCCTCTGTATTTCGACGTTGCCATGGCGCTGGCGGAGGCTGGCTTTTGATTGTCTCTCTCAACGCAACCCAAGAGTCTGGGCGCAAGCCGTTGACAGCGAGGGAGCCGCCATTGCCAGCAACCAGCCGCCCAGGCCCAGGGATCGCAGACCTTACGCACAGGAGCCGGGGTCCAACTGGCGCGGCATGGCCTCATGGGGCTTTCATGGGGCCATGGGGGGCGACCCGGCATTGGCAAAACGAAGTCCCTGGGGCGTTTGCTGGGCGGTGCCTCGTCTCCAGCGCTGGCCACCCTTGGGGAATTCTATGGCTGGAGAGCTTCCTTTTCGACGCGCGGCCCCATCATCATGCCTCCAACCCAGCCTGTCGGTGGGCGGCTGGGCTTCAGGACGGCCCCTGGGGTGTGATGTGTGTGTGTGTGTGTGATGCACGTGCCTGTGGGTAGGGGAGAGCAAAGAAAATAGAATCGGGTGTGTGGTGGGCGAAACACCGGTGCGCGGGACGACGGATGGCAGATTCCATGCCGGGCGAGATGGATGGAGAACACGAACGTCTGTTCCCACAAGGTAATCGATGTTATTCTTAGACTTTGAGTGTCAGGATCCAGCCCGTTGTTTGTGCTTGTGCAGGCGCCGGCTGACGTTAGAGATACAGTGGGCACCTCACACTCTTTGCGTCAGCCAACGGTCTTGATTTCACACGACTCGTCGGGTCCCTCGGCACCACCAAAGGGTCTTGCAAAAGCTATCCGTGCGGAAATGGGAAAGGGGTCCGCGGACCATTTTTTTTTTTTTTTTTTCCATTTCCTCTCTTTTGCTGGGTTGGGGCGGGAATAACCAGCCCTCAGTAGGCGGGGCGATGATGTCAAGTGCAGGTTTCCGAGTGTCAGGCGGCACCCCCCATACTTTGTAGTAGCTAAAGCACCGAAATATGTAGCAGTTAGGTAAATTTAGGTAGGTAGTCGCTGTAGGTTGGTCGACTAGCTCTAAGAGACATGGTGTAAGCCGAGAGGCGGTCTGAACGAAAGAGCATGTTTGCTCGGCCAGGTGCTCACGACCACAAACAAACTCGGCCGGCATAGTGAGGCAGCCAGAAACCATAAGCGAATTTCTTGGCGATTCCATCGTCGGCTGCTTGCAAATGTCTCGGTGACCAATTGTCCTCAGCCGCACCCGTCATCTCTGGAACACATTTGGCGTTGGCGTCAGTGGGGAGGGAACTCCCGTCACCTGCTGCACAAGCCACATCCTCTGACATACTGTGTACTGTGCTATGGTAGGTAGGTAGTCCCTCCTGGGCCTCACCTCGATCCATCTGCAGGCTTCCCCTGTAGATCCAAGATCTCGCCCGTCAAGGAGCGTCCAGTCTCCGCGTACAAATGGTGTCAACGGGCCAGCCGAGGGCCGACTTGATGGCTTCTTTCTTGGGTCACCGTTTGTGGCTTGATTGGACTGCTACCACTGCACTGCTGCTCGCTTGCTTGCCTCGCCCCTTGTCCGCATGGCTGTCAAAGTTGTTGCCTGGGCTTGGTGGTGCGCTGCCTGAAGTGTCTGGGGGCGCAAATATGGAGTACTGGTGCTCCGTAAACTACCTAGGTAGGTATCCTGCAATGAGGTCCGCTAATGCTGCCAAGTATGTATGGCACATCTCTAAGATGGCAACGTGGAACAAGTCAACCAGTCGGAGCTATATTTCCTCAGCCATCGGCAGAGCTTATTTTATCATTGGGCTTCGTTTAAGGTTCTGTTTTGGTGTCTTGTATTCTGCCTTGCTGGGTTGTTGGACTTGGAGTACCATATGTAGGTAGCTTGTTGTTCATCGTATCTTATCAATCAATACCCTCACAATTCCAGAGATCATCATGAACCACAACTAACCATCGCAATCCATAAACGCTCCAATCAAGCTCAAACCCATCTCAAACTGTTCACACAATCAACCATGGCAAGCTCAAATCAAGCATCATCTCGAACCCCCTTTATCCCCAAATCCATCTCCGGGTCCATCTCCAGCTCTCAAGCCACATCCGCCTTCCCACCCAATTACCACCCTCCTTTATTCTTCTGCCTACAACCTCCTTCAAACAAGACAATAGGATAGCCGCAGCCACCACCACTGCTACCCTGCTTTTGTGTCTGCCTGCGGCCTGGGGCCAGATGACCCGGCTTCCACCACCACGTTGAAGCCAACAGGCGCTCCTGAGATGGAAATAATTGGAAGAACGGCTTGGCGACCTTGGTTGCATCGCTATTGTCATTTACCTTTATATATGGCATCGCCTGACCCCTCCCTCTTCTCCTCAAAGTGAAGCTCTTTGGTTGTACAAAACCTGAGAACTGACATCGCCAATCTCGATCCGAGTCTATTTTGACTTCTCTTATCATCCCCGTATTCTAAAGCTCTGCACCGGTTACGTCCATCACATCATGGATCCCGCCATTCTTGCCAACATGGACCGATGGTATGGTGATGAATAGTTTCCCCAAATGATTGCGCCTGTATTGATAGCTAATATATGACGCTCTTGCTTAGTCCGATGTACGCCGTATGCATTCCACAACTCTCTGTCCATCCATCCCCAACCCCCAAATCCCGCTTCTAATCTTTCATCCATTAAATAACAGTCCTTCTTTGGAGCTCTCGGTTGCGCATGTTCCATCGTGTTCACTACAATCGGAGCCGCCTACGGAACCGCAAAGTCATCAGGTGCAATCTTCTCGGCCGGTATTCTTCGCCCGGATATGCTGATGCAAAACACGTACGCAAAACCCGACCCCTCCTCTCCAACGCCTTCTTGGGCCGTAATAAAGAATTCCACCGAATCAAGAGCGATGCGAAGGCAATAAAAAAACTAAATAATGGATGTGAACTGACTTATACATTCCGTCTCAACAGTCTCTGTGCCATCATGGCTCAGATCCTCTCCATCTATGGCCTCGTGGCCAGTGTCATCATCTCCGGCAACATTAAGGAGAAGATGCCGATTCACACCGGTTTCCTCCAGCTCGGCGCTGGAATCGCTGTCGGCCTGTGTGGAATGGCAGCTGGATTTGCTATTGGCATCGTCGGCGATGCAGGAGGTGTGTACAAAATGTCCAGGCTTGAGCTCCCGAGGCTTGTCGAACACTTCCTCGGGACGAAGTAGAACCGGCGCTAATGTGTATCCAATTGTGGAGTCCGTGCAAGCTCGCAGCAGCCGCGCCTGTATGTGGGCATGGTTCTTATTCTCATCTTTGCCGAAGTCCTGGGCCTCTACGGCGTCATTGTCTCCATCCTCATGCTCACCCGATCCAAGCTCGATGTCACCGAGTGTCTGTACTAAAGAATAATACACGGGGAGGGTAAAGGAGTTTGGAAGCGGTTGCCCTGGTGCGCCGTAGTGTAGGGTCGGAAATCGAATATGTTATAACAAGAATTGGGTATCTGCAGTTCTAGAATTTGCCATGACACACACACACACACACAGAAAAGTACACAGCTCGCTCGCTTCCATGATTCGCATGCCTTGTTACAGTGCCCATTCGTTGACATCGTCATCTTTCGTGATGAAGGGCTCATCAATCCTCTTGATCGCCAAGTCGCTGCACAGGATACTAAGAATTTGGTTAGTACTGGGGGCCATTTGACTCTGGAATCGCACAACTTACCAAGCAGAAGCCACCAGAGCATCCAGCTCAGCGACGACAGCCTCCCGTTGCGTCCCACTAACCAGCCCCTTGTGTATCTGCATCTGAAGTTCCCTGATCCGCGATGACTTTCCAACGCCGGATTGCTCTAGGACCTTTCGCCCGAGGCAGTCCGAGTGGAACGAGTGTTGGCAAGGGAAGACGAAAAATTGTCTGCTGAGCAGCGGAAGTCCGCAGACATAGCACTTCTCGCCGGGCTCCACAATCGCATATCGGTGATCCAATGCAGCAATGTCGATTTTGATATTAGTAGCGGTCTGAGACGACTCATCCATCTCCTTCTTCAGCCCATCGATATTACGGCTGTAGTCCTCGAGGGCCGCACAGATTTCCTCCTTGAAATCGTCAATAACAACAAAGTCAGGGAAGAATGGAATCATGTCCTCAATCTTGAGAAGGTCGCATCGCTTGAGGAACTCAATCGCCGTCTTGATGCCGTTGGACTGAGAAATGACCTTGCGGGCTACTGCCAACCAGAGACGTTTTCGTAGTTGCGGGTTCGACATTGGTCTGTCAGCGATGACGGCTGCTAGCTCAACCTCGTTGTGAGAAAGGGCGAGGTCAACGGCTTGAAGATATTGACCCATGCTGGTGTAAATGTGCACGCAGGAGAGCGTCCGGTGATGCTGGATGCAGAGGCGCAGGGCAAAGTCTGGGTCATATCTGGGCTCATCTCCCTGCGCCTGTAGATATGATAGAAGGCCAGACTCGTCCTTGGATGAGTGTGAAGCATAAATCGAAACCAGAGTGTTGTGCACCGCCGCGTCTTTGGAGTTGAGCTGGTAAACTGCATAGTTTAGATACCGAAGAGCCTGGTTTTGCGCGTTGGGGCCGCCAGTAAAGGTGCGGTTATACTCGAGGAAAGCAGGAATGAGGTTCCTGGGCTTGAGGTCGGCGTGTCGCATTAAGATTTCCACAAGGTCTGACGCAGCGTGCGTCATAAGCACACTGCTGTACCGATAGAATACCTCGGGGTCTGTCTGCTTCTTGAGCACATTCAGCACTTCACTCCATCTCTCCCGCTGAACCCAGTATGACAACACGTAGTTGTAGTCGTTGATGGCGTTGGCAAAGTAAAGAAGCTCTCCTTCACGGCCGTGACTGCTGATGACATCATAAACCATCTTGCGGTCCAGGTCATTCTTGTACTTGTCAACAAAGTCTCGGTACTCCTTCCTGATGGCATCCAGCAATTTCCGCGATTCGGTCGAGTTAAGAGTATCTGACAGTTCAGCCTCTGTGATGATGGTGTCGTCCAACGAGTTGAGCTTGGCCATGAACACCTCAACCAACCAGCCAGCTACCATCATTCGCTGCATGATAGCTGCCTTCTTGATGGTGGCGAGTTTTGTCAACAAAAACTTGCGCAGAGCGTCCGGCTGGTTGTTGTCAATTATGCTCAGCGCGATGTCTTCGAAGGGCTTGTTGCTGCGGCCATAAATGGCGGCAGCCTCAAGCCAATGCCCCTTGCTGGCTAGGTAATCTCCGTACGCTGCTGCCACAACCTCCTTTTGCGCTGGTGTTCGCGCATGTAGCAGTGCTGGCTCAAATTGCTGCATTTTCATCATAATCTCCCAGATATTTCTATCCTCCTCGCGCACCACAATTTCGAAGATTTCTTGTGAAGTAAATAGCCAGAAGGTATTCTTCTGGATGTCAACTGAGAACCCGAGGGGCTTTTGGCCTTGGCCGATAATATCGTGCTCCGAGACAATCTTCCCAGTGAGCCGGTTGGTAGTCACAACTCTTCCCCCCACGAGATGGACAATGTGCCACTGCGTGAGCGCAATAGCATCGATCATCTCAGAGGTTGCCCGGCGCTTGTCAGATTCTGATGCGACAATCTGGGCCCGCGGGAGCATCCTGGATTCAGAAAAGACTTTTGAGCCAAGCGTAGTGTCCATAGGGGTGTTAAAAAGCCTGCCATGGAATACTCCTTGAGAGGTTAACCAAGCATAGGCCCGGTCTGGGACTTCATCCTCGTAAGGATTGGTCTCCGGCGGATCAGGGGACACCGCCAGGCTCGATTGCGCTCCTGGAGACGTCCTTGATAACTCGTGAACGACCGGCTGCTCTGATTCAAACAGCCGGGTATAGACAGACCCGGATCCGTCGTGTCCATGGCCAATCTTCCCCGTGAGATGGAACAGCCGGCTCTGTGTTCCAATCACCACCCTCCTCATGTCGGCCTTGCCCTGCAGGTCGTCCACCCAAAGGCCCGTGATAGGGCCATCAGGTAGCTTGTGGAGGTTCTTTAGATGCTTGACCTCCTTCTTGTAAAACTCCTTGGACGTTTCGATAAACGCCTCGTAGATGTTGCCGTCCGAAGCACCGATGAGGATCTCTCGGGTAGACGCAGTGGGGAGCGAAGGGTTCCAAGCCACACTTTCAATGGATACACCACGCAGGCGTCCAAGCGGTCGGGGCTGTTTTGATTGTGTGTGAAGATAGTAGTTCTCGCCGAGGGCTGTGCAGATGAGCAGATGGGATGCGGTAGGATCGAGGAACATGCGCCGGATCACACCAACTTCGGATGGTTTCCTGGGCAAGTCAATATCTAGGGCCAAGCCGTTAGCAGTTGAGCATTCCCGGCCCCATTACGGCATCCAAGCAGTATTCTTCTGCCGAACACCCTGATTCATGCCTGACTTACCATCGATATCCTCTGGTCGTTCTAAGTCGATACGGAGAATTCGTCCGTTGGAGAGGGAGAGAATGATGACATTGTTGGCGACCTGCGCAGCGACGAAGTCCGCGGCGATGGAGAACTGAAGCTGCACGTGCTCGACGGTGAAGATGGGATCCTCCAGATCCAAGTTCTGGACGCCGTTGGTGGCGGCGACGAAGCCGTCTTGGACATCAAGAGACATGGCTGTCGCAGGCCTCACGGTCGCATATTTCGGCCAGTCGAGGGCTGTCGGAGTCGGTGCGTCTCGCAGGCACAAGGAAAGGGTCTAGATCGGGCGCAGCGGCGGGGGCGCGTTGTGCTGGTCGAGTGTCGAGGGTCGAGGTGGAGGGAGGTTGGTTTGGAGTTGGGGAGGGCGGCGGTTGGAGATGGAGCCGGAGATGGAGATGGAGAGAGGTCGGCCCAGCACTAGCTCCCCACCTCCAAATTAGCTGCCTATTCGTGCGACCTGGCAGCTTAGCTCCTTGGCCGCAGCCTCGCAGCCATTACATCACCGTTCATCACGACGCTGCAAGTGTTCCTCTGTTTTGCCTATAATATATTTTGTTTCCTCCTCCACTCCCCCTAAATGTACAAATTGGTCCAAGACCGTTCATGTAAATTTAACAGGAGAACTGCTTCCAGTACCATCTAATGTGAGGTCTCAATCGTGAGTGATTTTTTTCGACTACATCTGCATACGTTACCCAGGAATTCCTGTTTCCGTCTCCGCCTCCGCGTTCCATCTCCTCCTTACGCGCCCCATCCTGTCCTTTTGTTGAAGCGGTCCGCTATCTTCTGAACTGTGTATGCAAGACTGGTCATTTTTTCTCATTCACAAGGCCTCTCCCCATGATACAGACAAAGCAAACCCGTTTCTCCCCCAAAGAAAATGCCGTGTACGGCCCCTAGAGCAATGCAAGGAAGAGATCGGTGGGAATGTACAAATAATGCAACAAAATAATTGGTCGTCATCCTGACACAACGCCGCCTCCCAACTGCGCCGAAATAGACATGTCCATCAAATTTGACTCCTGGCTCTAGCTGAATAGCTCAAGCCTCTATGTTCAAGTGGCTCCGTATTAATAATTAGACTGGCCCTACATGACAGTCTCCCGTGGGGGCAGATTGACTTCGGACGCAGTATCCTCGTCGCCCGGATGGAGCGTCGGATCCGGGCTCCCCTCGTCAACACGTGCCGTCGCTGGCGAGCTTGATCTGCCTAGCAGCTGAGCTAGGTCAACGGGCTGGGTGTCAACAGGCTTTCTGCCAATGATGACACGCATCTTGATCTGGAGCGATTTTGATTTTTCGGGGTTTTTGGCCAAGTTTGCCATCTCTCGAGCCGCTCGCTCACATGCAGCTTTGCACTTTTCAGGGTCCCATCCCATATACTCGGTTAGTAGCCTGAGGCAGTTGGCTTCCAGGGCATCGAGGCACGAGATGAGCCAGATTTTGCCGGCGGATTTCTCGGCGACCGTGATGGGGATAACATATTCGGTCACCCGAACATCCACAAAACCTGCCTCCATAATGGCGCGGGGGTCTAAGTGACCAGGGCCGCGAGGTCGACCTGACTTGGCTGCAGCCTCTATGAGATCGAGATTTAGGCTTTTCATTGGTGAGTCCGGGGGGAACGAGTCGACGAATTTGAGCATGCCCTCGGTACTGTCAAAGTCTTGTACTTCAACCCAACCGCCAGGCTTGAGCGAGTAAAATGCATTTTCATACATGAACCGCCAGTTTTGGAAAGCTCCCTCCATGCCGCGGAAGTGAATAAGGTCGTACATGTCGGGGAGGCGATCCCAGTCCTCGGCATCCTCGATCTCGAAAAAGACATTCATAGGGACACTTCTCGTTTCGGCGATGGCGGAGATGTCGGTGCCAACAACCTCGCATCGGGGTAATAACTCTGCCATTTTAATGGCCCATTCGCCAGTTCCCGTACCGACGTCGAGAATGTGAGTGGGGTCTTGGATCGGGGCCAAGGTGAGGGCGCCATCGAGAACATGAACGAATACTTGATGCTGCAGGGCTAATCGCAATTGTTCGATTTCGTCGTTGGGCATGAAGTACTCGCGACAATATCGGCGGCCGTGGATATCTCGGTAGTCGAGGTCCTGCGCCCATAATGATCGTGTGGAAGCGGCGCTGAGTTTTGTCAGCGAATGAAAAACGGGGGCTATCACTTATTCAATGATGACGGAATAATACTCACACGTCAGAGCCAGCTGCATGGTGGATGTAATCGTGCGAAATGCGCATGTCCGAATGGTGGATGCTGCTTCCCGGCGGGTAGTGCATGGTGGGATAGATTGAGATGATATCGACATCCTCGTCGTCGTCGAACTCGGACTCGAGGTGGTGGTGTTCTTCGTCGGTGTCCATGATGCTGGTCATGGCAGTTTGGGCGCCGTCACTAGTCGCATGCTCACTTAAAGTGCCGTCGCTGGACTGGCGTCCGCTCTGCAGGGCACACGAGTCTTCTGATGACATTGTGCTCGTTTGGGAATGTGAGGGTCGCGGCCGCGGTCCCTTGCGCTGCTTAGTCCGCCGTCTCTTTGCCATGGACGTACGGAGCGAGGCAGCTATCGAAATCTACAAGAGACGATGCCGGCTGAGGACATGATTCGAAATCGGGTTCGGGAGGGGGGTTGAGTTTTGGGGCAGCGCGCGGGCGTGTGTGAGTGAGATGCGGTCCCGGGGGAGATGCGAGTCGCAAACCGGCTCGCTGGGCGACGGCGAGAGTTTGTATCGACTAGTGCCGTTCGACAAAGCGAGGCGCGGTTGGGGAGGAAATACCACACGGAGTAGTTGGGGGGCGGCGTAGCAGATATTCGATGAAAGGGATTGGAGAGACCCAGAGGGCACGTCAGGCTGGGGGGAAGTTGAGTCGGAGGTTCGGAGGGCAAGCGTTGAATGGGGAGAGGAGCAGAGGCGAAGGGCCCTGGAAGTTAAACGGGCACTGGCAGTGCCTATTGGGACGGATTGGGAGGGGGGAGCAACTGGGGGGACCCGAGGGGGGGGGGGGGGGGCGTCTGGGGCCTGGCGGACCGGGGTGTCACTGACCAAGTAGGGACGATAGCCAGATGGACAGACGGACAGCCAGAGACGCGGAGCAAGAGGGAAAAAGAAGCGGGAGGAAGGGAGGAGGAAGAGGAAGGGAGGAAAGAAAGAGAGAGAGAGAGAGAGAGAGGGAGCGAGTGAGCGAGTGACTCGCGAAGGAGGGAGGCAAAGTAATGAGTGAGCGAGCCGACTCGAAGGGACCGAGGGGGTGGGAGCTGCAGGGTTTACCTTTACACTTTTGAACTGGACCGTACCCAGACCGTACCTAGACCGTACAGCCAGGCCAGGAGAGGAACGGACAGGACAATTCTTAGCGCAGAGTGGAGAGTGGAGAGACAGTGGGCGCGGCCTCCTCCGTGGAGGATGGAGGCCCTGAAGAGGGCCATCCCATTAGGAACCTGGCAGACGGCGGGCGCCCTGGAACCACTGGACCACTGACGACTCTGCTGGGGCACCCCAGCCGGGATTAGGACGCTTTAGGTTAGGCGAGGACCATTGGCGGGTTCTGGGCGGGGCCTTGGAGGGGTCAAGGATAGTGGACGCTAGCAGTTGACAAGTGCGAAAAGATTCCCCAGCACAGGACACAGAGCATGGGTGCAGGCTTCCCGTGCAGCTTGCAGCGTGCTGCTGCTACTGTTGTGCGATGTAAGAGCGAACATTGGGACAGGGGGTTCCATGACCTCCTGGAGAGAAGTGGAGAGCCTGGGAGGGATCTGCGTGCTTCCCTGCCTCTGAAGGATGACGGGTTGTCTCGAGCACTCGACTTTTTTTATTTTATTTTCATGACCCTGACGGTCGGCCTATTCTGGAAATGTTTTGTTGGTTGTAGAAGGGTGAACCCTACATGACGTTGTAGATTTCCCACGCTGGGGGCGGCATGTGTACCTGTATGATCTACTAATCGAGGCCGTCTTCAGACTAATACGACAACGACGACGACGACGACGACGACGACAAGGACAGGAATCATTGTTACTCCCTCAAAGCCAAAGCACCAACGTTAAGCGAAGATGCCGAGAGGGTTTGGGTGCCGACTAAAGAGAACGCCGTGGCGACGGCGGCGGCAACGCCCGTGGAAAGCGGCAGAGGCACCCGAGCGCCGGCACCGGGAAGCGAGCGGCACGCCTTGTTTGGGGGGAGGGGGGAGGTAATAGTGGCGCGTGTGTGTCTGTTAGCAGGCTACACACTCCATCATTCCTTTTGGATACCAACCCAAGCGAGGAATTCTAATGGAAGACGGCGAGGAAGAAATCCAAAGAGGGGCGGGCAACTCGAATCATCTCACACGAAAGGAAAAAAAAAAAAATGAAACAGAAATTCCCCGAAGGAACCTACGTCAAAGTCCGTAAGCTGTCGTTTTCTCCGGATGCTTGTCAGCAGAAACTCATGGATGCATTTTTTCTCTTACAGAGCAAAGAGGGTCAAGCAATGTGGACTTTCCCCATCTCCTGCACTCCTCTTTTTTTCTTCTTTCTTTTTATTAATCCGTAGTCTCTCCATTTCTTGTTTTGCTCTCCTGTTCTCTTGCCGCCGATGCCACAGCTACTGCTCGTGCTAATGCCAATGTCGCTGCGGCTCTTCCCTTCGCTCCCCATTGTTTGGTTGTCACTGAAGAATGAATGGATCTCATGCTGCTACTGCCGTCTCGTCCTCCAAGCCATGATCCGATTCCATCTCCACCCATTGACAGATGGCCTCAGCTTTGGGGGCTCAAGACGAGGTCCTGACTCAATGCTCGAGGCCCGCGCGCGCACCTTCTCCCATTCTGCGAGTCGGGTTCATCATCACCAACAAGAGTAATCCCCCCCGCAAGAGACCCTATTGTAGATCACCATTGATGTCGTCGAATCACTCTCCGCAACTCCCCCTCCCTCTTCCCTCTGCCCCCCCCAGCCACTGTCTCGTGCATCCTGTGCGCGCCAGTTGATTGATCAACCACCGCTCACACCTACGTCGCACAAGCAACTGCAAACGGTTAAAAGTAAGCCGCCGTGGCCGCCTCTTCTCTTCCCGTGCCGTGCTTGCGAGGACTGCCACAATTTGCTCAAGCAGTCCAGGTGCAGCTACTAGTCAGGTTCAGAGTTTAGCAACAACACACACGAGGCTCCTGTACATGTCGGTAATGGGTAATGTGCAGCCCCCCCCCCCCCCCCGAGTCTATGTCCGAGCCTGGGGAGCAGCCATGGCTGATTCGGCTGGGACGGGACAGGTCGGGAGAATTTTAGGGTCAGTCGCAGACTTCAGCCCATTCCTCCTGCGAGGAGCTATCATATTCTTGGCGGGAGACATCAAGCATCCGAAGGGGACGAGCAATCATGGGCTTGATCCAGAGCCAGCAATGCGAAATTTGGCCAACTCATGTACTCTGTAACTGCCACAGCCGACATCGTGGTTGAATTCCACCTTTCCGCTTCCGATCGCGTTGACGACGCCAGACCATGTTCCAGCCCAGGCCCAGGCTCTAGTGGCCTCCAGGTTTCCATAAGCCACCACCACCACACACAATGTCTCGCTCCGATACGCCCAGACGTAGTCCGTACGGCCTCTCTCGTTCTCTCCCACCTTCGGCCACCGGCACGACTCGCAATGTGCATCTCTCACCGTGGCCTGCAATGGTCATTATCCCGCCTCTGCTTTCAACCCTCCCCCGGTCGATCCTTTCCTGGAAGTGGCCAAGCGGGCTGGAATCCTCCGCTGCAGGGGCGAGAGCTTGCTTGCGACGGGGGTATGAAGGGGATTGGGAAGGGGAAGGGAGTCCCTTTCTCACTCTCTCTTCCTCCCCGTCCCCCATGGCTCTCATGGATCATGGATCCCCTGCATAGCGTTACTGGCGTTGTTGCTTGCTGCTGGGGCCACTGGGCACTGGGGCTGCTGCCCGGGGCTTTGGGGATACTATGTACATAGAAGCCCATGCAGCCAGCAGAAACGCTGCACCGTCATCACCCCTGCCGACTCGCCGGACGCCTCTAGTTTAGCCCCAAGCAATATCATTCCACAGCAGCAGGGCGACGCTTGCGTAGTGCGTGGGCATGCACCGGAAGCCCGGCTCTTTTGATTGAACTGGGGCCCTGTTGTTGAGTGCTGTCCAGAGGATGGTCATGGCTAGCTGGTCCTTTGAACCTTTGAACGAACCGCCGCCCCATCCCGTGCCCTCGGCCCCACGGGAAACAGTCGCACGCATCTCTCCAGCGCCTGGTTCCCGTAGCGGGAATGGTCCGCTAACTAGGTAGGTACCGGTAGCGCTGTAAGTTAGCCTAAGAGACGACACAGGTGGGGGGGGAGGGGGATCGCTAGGGCCCGTGAGTCCACGCTCTCCCGGTGGAACCTGCTTCTCCGTCTCCCCACCAAGACAGACGGAGACGGGGAGAGGGGAGCAGAGGGCAGGAAAAGGCTCGGGCTCTGGAGACAATCTGGCACCCGAGGAATGAGACAGCTCGAGGCGAGACAACATCGGAGACAACAAGGCCACGGACGGGAGAAACAACGGCTGGAGAACAAATGGAAGCAAAAATCGGGTCATGTTTTGTTTGTTTCTCCATGCGCTAACTGCCTGCCCATGGTTATTAATCGGTTCTGGCCTTATAGAGTGGCATGGAGACATGCGCATGTACGTCCACGTAGGCACAGACAAGTGGCAGCAACCAAACTCATTATCATTATCATTATCGTCATCTCGGGGATGTACTATGTAATGTACTAAACCTTGCGCATTTGGTTGATTCCTGGGTACCGTACCAAGTAACCATTTGGCATCGTCATCGGCGTCATGCTTTTGTTTCCTCTTCCCCGTCCCGTTCCATCTCCACGCGAGCACAAAAATCCTTCCTTCATCATAATTATTTATCAAGCACCCCCCCTTCCCACTACTTGCGCTCTTATCCACTGTTCCCACGCTACATATCGTACTCCCGTCGCCAGGTGCTCACTGTCCATGTTGTTCCTGGGGGGGTGAGGTGGCCAAAGCATTTCTATCCGAACCGCGGGTCCCCCCCCCCCGCCCATTAACTAGCCTGCGCTACGTTGCTCTCGCCTCGCCTGCCCTCCCAGCAGGCAATCTCTGACACAACCGAAGATTTGTTGCCGTGCTAGATACGTAGTCTCGGGAGCTAGCAAAGGTTGAATTATGGTTGTCAAATGTAACCCGTCGTTCGATGCATTCCGGCACCGTTTGCTCCAGAACCATTCTCGAAGCGTCCTGTGTCATGACAAACCCTTTTTCTGGCATGTCGCTTGTCAGATAATCGCCTATTCCGTGGAATGCCGAAAAAGAAATACCACACGGTAATAACGGATCCGCTGTACGGAGTAAGAAATGACACATGGAAAGACCTAAAAATCCCATTTCCCTTGTCCGCAATATTTTTTCTCCCTGTTTGACTTTGTTAGTTCTTGGGAGCGGGGGGGGGGGGGGGGGGGCTCCCAACTACCTGGGCCTTAGTTTACTTCCAAACCCGCCCTGTCCTGCCCACATGTCTTGTGGCGAACGAGAGTCTTCTCCCTCGTGTCGGTTGCGTTCGTACCAAAGAGAGAGTGAGAGAAAAAAAATCCTGTTGCAACTCTGCACGTGTATTTGCCCCGTACGAATAAGAAACCTGGTCCCGTGTCCCGCCCGACCCGGTGCCACGGTCGCTCTTCCGGGCCGTTGGTTTGGCATCTGCTTGCACCTCGGCTCACTGCCCTGTCTCGGTCTGGTTTGTCCATGCACTGCCATGCAACATGCAGGAGGTTGCATTCCCAATGCGGCCAAAGATTCTTGGGTCTTGGGAGCGAGGGGTCCCCCGTCGCTGTGGACCAAGAGGGAGAAGAGAGCCCCGTTATCTTACCTAGGGAATAGTGTGCACGTGTTGCAGATGCAGGTATAACGTTCACAACGTGCCCAAGATATCATAGCTTTTTGTGGTCCTTCTATCCTCCTTAGGACGCGCGTACCTATCACGTTCGCAAGAAGAAGACAGGAAAGAAAAAGAAAAAAAAAAAAAAAAAAAAAGAGCCCACAATGTGTCTATATGCTTGTCCTCTTCGTTTACTTTCCAGTCATATCCCATCTAGTCTTCTTTCTATCCATCACTTTTCCTCTCGTATTCCTTCACACAACCCGTCTTCGTCCGTTCCACTTGTCGAAATCTCCACGAAAACTCGCTGTCACTTCCAGTCACGCCCGGTCTATTATCAAGCAACTCCCCACTCCCCCACGGCCCGATATGGGAATATCTCCCTGCTGGCTCTCACGATCCTGCCTTCCCTTTGAGGTTCTTCTGGCCGTCATCGAACAACCAGGTTCTATGACTCTAATAGGTGTCTCGGTCTTCTTTATTTTATTCTCCGGCCCAATCCAGCCGTCGTCGAGCGTCAGCATGACGAATCTCCACTGCCACCACCAAGTCTAGGCCCCGTTTTGGGCACCGTTCGAGCCTCCTCCTCCTCCTCCATGGTTCTCCTCATGGCCGAGCGGCTCGTCCCGCATCGAGTGCTCGTCATCTGGCATCACTTCCCCTTCACTGACCACGGGGAATGGCGTCAGGACGTGGCTGATGTCTCCCCACCATGCCTCTCCGAAACGTGTGTACCAATCCACTGTGATCTTTAGGCCTTCTTTGATGTCCGTCTTTTGCTCCCACCCTAGTCGCCGTAGCTTGGTGTCGTTTGTGGCGTATCGCTGATCATTAAATGGCCGATCGTGCGTATACTTTATCCACTTACGGACTTGTTCAGGAGTTTCGTGGGATATCTTCATTAGGCTGAGGAGTCTGTTGCATAGGTTCAGGTTGGACACCTCGTTATATGACCCAACATTATAGGTTTGGCCCAGTTGCCCTTTGTGGAGGATTGTATCAAACGCATCCGCCGCATCACCAGCATACAGATATCGTCGCGTTGGGCTACCGTCCCCATGCAACACTACGGGCCGTCCACGGTTCAGAAGACAGGTAAACTTCGGGATGATTTCTGGTCGCCGTTAGGACACCACGATATCTTCGGCATGGGCTGTACCAAGACGAGACCACTTACTTTCTGGGTACTGATGTGGGCCGTACACATTGTTACTCCGTACGACAATGACCGGTAGCTTGAAACTCTTCTGGTATGACTGAACCAACATCTCGGCAGCCGCTTTGCTAGCCGCGTAGGGGTTCGTCGGAGCAAGGATGCTGGTCTCCAGAGCATCCTCGTCGGCTGAATTAATTTCGCCATACACCTCGTCTGTCGAGATGTGAATAAAGCGCTTGATGCCCACCTTCTTGGCGCTTTCCAGCAGGACATGGGTTCCATACACATTGGTATGGGTGAAGCCATACGAATTCCCGAAGCTCAGGTCCACATGAGACTGGGCGGCAAAGTGCAAGACGGTGTCGATGCCGTGCCGCTCCATGCAGTCGAGGACCTGGGCT
Source organism: Aquanectria penicillioides (assembly GCA_003415625.1). Taxonomy (NCBI): domain Eukaryota; kingdom Fungi; phylum Ascomycota; class Sordariomycetes; order Hypocreales; family Nectriaceae; genus Aquanectria; species Aquanectria penicillioides. Next base: position 1,667,070 of record PYIU01000003.1, read on the forward strand.
GGGTTGGTGATGTCACCTTGGTAAAAAGAAAAGTTGGGCTCGCCATGTAGCACGCGAGTGTTGTTGAGCGAGGAACAATAGTCTAGCTTGTCGAACGACACAATGTTGTAGGCATGTGAATATGTCAAGGTGAGATGGCGGACGAGCCAGCATGCGCTTCAGGGACACGGACGCACGGTCAGCACGTGTCGAAGACGGCCATTTGAAGCTTGTTTCATGGGACTCACATGAAGCCTGCTCCACCCGTGATCATGATATTTTTCATGTCAGGACGGGGCTCAAACTTGGTGGTGCCTATCAGCACCGGCGCAAGTTTCCATATGTCATTCTGGGCATGGCCATTCGCAGAGCCTGAAGGGAGAATGAGTTAGCGATGTAAGATTTAAAACTTGGAAAGGCAGCGGTAAGGGTATCGGCGCGTGCATACCATTGGCCAGGTCGCCTATTGAGGCCGTCATTGCGGTCTTGATGTGAGACGACTGAGCAACAGGCAAAGAGCTGTCTGGTTCAGGGCAGGTGATTGCCGCGGATGCAGGCGAGAAGTGGGCGGATCAGAGACGAAGGTGGGCGATGTTGAAGATGGAAACGTGCGTCATGAGGCCTGGCCGCAAACGGAGGCGTGACGGCGATCGCGTACGTGGTGAGAGTTGATGCCGATGTGGATTGCTGGATGGAGGGGCAGCGGTGCCCCCCCAGGAAGAATGGCGTCAAGCAGGGGATATGCGGGCTCGTACTTGCAAGGTCATTGGGCGGGATGAGGGTGTGCCGCGCGGGTAAAAAGGGCAGCGAGCAGGTGGGATGTCAATCTCACGAGATCAGGACAGCGCAGCGAGACGGGAGCAAGAGAGTGCGAATGGGAATGGGAACGGGAATGAGGGCATTTCAATCGCCCTGAGTCGTGGAGCGGAGCCCTCCTGTCAGCCGCGGAGGCGCAAAAGTGAACTACCTCACTTTAGCAGCCGTGGTTTTTTTTTTTTTTTTTTTTTTTTTTCTGGCTGGATGTGATGCGATGTGATGCGGCGCTTTGCGTAGTGGTGCTCAGCGGTGCGCAGCGGTGCGGTTCACTGCGTCAGCTCAGTGGCTCTGGCCTAGGGAGGCGCCATCAGCCTGTCTTTTGTGAGCCGCGAGTGATGATAGGCGAGAAACGTGACTGTCGTCTGCTGTGGCGGTTCGCCGACGGAGCTTAGGGCGCCTCCCCGTCAATGTCAATCCCGAGCAAATAGTATGTAGAAGCCTTGTCCTGTCCCATGCGCACTAAGAATCATGTTCGCGCGTAAGTGGTGCGGTTCGGACCCGGGAGATGGCCTTTTTTTTTTAATGGGTAATCAACAAGATCAAAGCCACTGATGACCGAAATCTCTTCTTCATGACAACTGTATCCAATACTAATGCACGCTTTCTACTATTGTGGCTGGCTGAGGCTCTGGCCATGAAGGCCCCAACCCTCGGGTTCCCATGATTCCGCGCATCCTAATGGAACGTCAATACGTAGGGGGCCCGCGGAATACGGGCCCTGATAGTGGCAGGCTGTCTGCGCCTAATACCTGGACTCTCACCGGCAGTGGGTTTGGGCATTGCGTTATAGGTATATTGCAGCGTAACGTTACCGCTCGGCCAGTACCGTTTTATGTCCGAAGCGCTCTATAGGATAGGTAGTGAATAAACCCCCATGAACCAACAGAAGACGGACAGTCACTAAGAAGAATAGCTCATAGGGAGTCAAGCCACATGATTATTTCATTTCTCGCCACTGCCACCCATTCTAACCATTGAAACACCACGTTAGGTGCCGCAACTTCGGCGGCCCCGATGCCGTACAGTACTTTGACGGCCACCCCCCTTAGGAAAAAAAAAAAAAAGGGATATGATAGTATATCTAAGAACTGAAACAATGCCATCATATTCAGGATTCGCACCTGCGTCTCGAACCCTTTACGGAGAAGGCTATCCAGAGGCTACAAATGCTCATGATCCTCCCCCCCCCCAACGCCCTCATTTGCGCTGGCATGACGAGGGTTTATTTACATGTACGAGACGTCATGAGATGATGAAATAGCCCTGGTCGTCACCCTTGGGGCAAATGCCGGTCTCGATTCACGGAGCTTTGGCCCAATCCTTCTTAACCCATCCCCCCAGGGACCTCTCATCACGCATCCCTCAATCGCTGGTCCCATTTACGAGGCCTGGTCGCGGTGGCCTTGCATTCGGCCCAGAACCGACGACGCGGCCCGTCGGCGATAGCGATAGCCCTGCCATGGCCTGTCAGCAGGGATGGTCCTCATCGCGGACCTGATATCCCCAAACGGAGGGAGGCCCTCTGCAAGGGACTACGCGCTCTCTCTCCGGGTTGGCGGAGTGGGGGAACTTCTGTCCGGTCGAGTCTTTGCCGAGCCGCTGGTTGACCCTCGACTGCCACCATCTGCACGACATGCCATAACGACGGTACGATGGTTCCTGGCATCACACCATTTCGAGTCGCCCAGCCAGGGGAGCTTAAGCGTAAGCATCGAGGTGCCGGGGTTGAGCATTAACTCCCCGACATTATATATGCCTTTTGTGGTTCAATCAAGTTGGCGACAACATGCATGTGAAAGCGATGGCTTTAATTACTCCGCCAGTAGGTATGCTATTTCTGAATCGGGAGACTGCCTGCAAGATTGGCTCGGGCTTGGTGATCTTCGGATCTTCGGAGCCGGTCAGTTTCCGAGGGTTGTAGAATCTGTGGACCATCGGCCTTACCACAAGGCAATTGAAGAACTTGGCAGTCACATGGCGATCCTTGAAGAACTCTCGCGGATTGAGGACCTGAAGAGGACTGTTCTCAGAGCTCACTTGCTAATGAGACTCGCAGGCTTCCTGTTAGTAACATGTCAATCATCAAGATATCAAATCTCGCCGAGGAGGCATCGAACTGCTAGCCGCGGACGTCCAACCGTTGGGATATCATTAATGCTTGCTCAAAATCCAGACTATACTTTTTTATACCCATCAATGAATGCAATCCAGGTTCTCTACAGGTTAAATCTCTTGCGGTCCTTTTCCATCTTAGCCTTCCATTGCCATTGCGTCGCGTCGTCGCCCTCGCTGCCAGCCCGTCCAATGCCCTTGTCCACTCTCCTCAACTTCATTGTAAATCGGGGTCCTAGTTCTTGTAATCCAGCGCGGATGCTCTCAACACCTTTCAACTCCTTGCCGTCAGCGCCAATGATGCTCTTTTCGGTAGGTCGCTTGTCACGGAAGACATAACGGTGCCTACGGACGAAGATGTAATCACGCTGGTTGTGTAGTGTAACGACTTGTCGGCCCTGGAATTCCGGTCGGGGAGGGAACAGGGTCATGAAGAGCTTGGCCGCCAAAAGACCAAGAGGGGTCTTGAAGTTGTTGAGCAGAAGTTCGGGATAGTGGTTGGTAGGGTTTCCGTGTCCTGGCAGTTTTTTACCCTCGACCCAATTGCTGATGGAAAAGTGGAAGGTTGGTCCTGAGGGAAGATGGACAACGGAGAGGCCGTTGGGTTTCTTTCCATCTTCGTTGAGGAGCACGACAGCAGTGTACTCGCGGTTGCTTGCGAATCTGCAAATCTCCCGAAGCGAATACTTGTGGCCGTATCGATGGGCAGACCGCGGGATGTAGTTGCTGTTAGGGAAGAGTCCACAAATGAGATCAGCTTCCTCGTGGAGCGTCGAGTTCAGGGAGGTAGTAACGAGGATCTTGGGCATAGGAGGCGGGAGGTCAGAGAAGAGAGTTGGGAACTTGACGGCCAATGACGAGGGCGTCAGGTCCAGGTTTGTGCTTGTGGTCGAGGGAGCAACACTGTTGTCACGTCTTGTTCTCTGCTGTCGTCTCTTCTCCAACTTGGCCTGGTGAGCCTCGTCGCCCTCCTCGTCGGAGTCTAGCATGCTGTCGACATCGTCCTCGTCGTCTTCCGCATTCTCGGTTTCCAGAGCTGCCTGCTCAGCGGCCTCGGCTTCCTCAATGCGCCGGCGTTTCAACTTCTCCAGGTCCACCTGCACACCTAGGCTATCGTCGTCGACATCGTCCCACACACGCTTTTGGTCGATGGTGACGGGTTTTTGCTTGGCCAGACGGGCCTCTTTTAGCTCGGGCTCACGATCCTCCTCTTTTCTTCGGCGGTGTCGCATCTCATGTCGCTCCTTGGTCTTGAACTTCTTGTGCTGGACGAAAAGCTCTCGCCGCTTGAGCTTGTTGGCGACCTTGAGCGCCTGGACAGGCGGTTTGCCGAAGCCCATCTTGAATCAATCGCAATCGCAATCGCAATCGCCCGGGCTCTGCTGATTTGGCGGATGGAAATAGTCGGGTTCGGTGTATGTGAATCAAAGCAGGCGGCTGGGAAATTTTGGCTGGTGGAGGGGCATGTCAAGGCGGCAGAAAATTCCAAAATTTTGGCGGTGAGGCCGAATCGCACGCTTTGATTGGTGCAAAACTAGAGTGATCCACTAAGATCTCATGAAGTTTCAAAGAAAAGATGTCTGAACTGTCGACAAAAAGATCTTATCCAGTCGCTGATATTGAGAGTCCTCAATCGACACAGCGACAAGATGGCACCCAATGGCTCAAAACGCAGAAAGCTGGCTCATGAGTCTTCGGATGATGAGTCGCACCAGCAGGCCTCCTCAAAGCACGCACAGAAATCCTTCTTCAAGAATGCATCAAATTGGGACCTTGAGCAGGACTATGAGTCGCGCCCACGAAAGGGCAAGAAGGCCCAGAAGGAGACCAACCGACTCCCCATTAAGACGGCTGATGGCCGATTGGAGCAAGCGGTAGCCGCAGAGGTTGAGGAAGATGATGCAGAATCTATTCAGAGCGACACCGAGTGGCTGGAGGGCCGTGAGGATGAGATGGAGTCCGAGGTTGAAGATGAGGAGGTTGAAGCGGTGCCCGAGGTGCCTGAGCCTCAACAAATCCGGGAAGCGCAAGAAGAGCTTGCAAAGATTGCGATGCAGATGAACGAAAACCCAGAGGAGCATCCTGGCGCCTTCAAGGCCCTGGCTAAGATCGGACAGTCCAAGATTCTCGCTATCCAGATGCTCGCGCTCATGACCCAGATGTCGATTTACAAGGACGTCATTCCCGGATACAGAATACGTCCCCAGGCCGAGGATGGGCCGAAGGAGAAGCTCTCAAAGGATGTGCGCACTTTGAGAGGGTACGAGCAGGCTTTGGTCGCTGGCTACCAGGCCTACATCAAGGAGCTCGCTCGGTGTGCGAAGATCGAGATGAGAGTTCCCGGTGGTAAACAGAGCCTATCAACCATTGCCATCACTTGCGCTTGCACTCTTGTCGCCTCGGTCTCCCACTTCAACTTCCGCAGCGACCTGCTCAAGATTCTTGTCAACAAGCTCAGCAGGCGCAAGATCAACGCGGATGGCACCAAGTGCCTTGAGGCTCTCCAAACACTGTTCAAGGATGACGAAGAAGGTCGCCCCACCTTGGAGGCAGTTTCACTTCTTTCCAAGATGATGAAGGCTCGCGAGTTCCAAGTCGATGAAAGCGTCATCAACCTGTTCCTCAGCCTGCGCCTCCTCTCCGAGTTCTCCGGCAAGGCCTCCCAGGACCATGTCGAAGGAGTAGTCCAGACCAAGAAAAAGAAGGAGTTCCGCACCAAGCGAGAGCGCAAGGCCAGGAAAGAGCAAAAGTCCCTCGAGAAGGATATGTTGCAAGCCGACGCCCTCGTCACCCATGAGGAACGTGACCGTATGCAGTCGGAGACTCTCAAACTAGTCTTTGCCACCTACTTCCGCATTCTCAAGCAGCGATTACCTCACTTGATGGGCGCCGTGCTCGAGGGATTGGCCAAGTATGCTCATCTCATCAACCAGGACTTCTTTGGCGATCTCCTTGAAGCCCTAAAGGATCTTATCCGCCACAGCGAAGAGGACGCTGAAGCAGGCCCGGATGCTGATGGTGTGGGTGACGAAGAAGAAGATGATGATGATATTCCCTCACGCAACCTCACCAGAGAGGCCCTTCTCTGCACCGTCACGGCCTTTGCTCTTCTGGCTGGCCAAGACGCCCACAACTCCCGCAATGACCTTCATCTCGACCTCTCATTCTTTACCACGCACCTCTTCAAGTCCCTTCTCTCTCTCTCGACAAACCCCGATCTTGAACTCACTCGCCCTTCCAACGCCACTTCTACAGCCGCTTCTAGGGTCAATGTTCAAACAACAACTGTCCTACTTCTGCGTTCCCTGACCAGCATCCTCATCCCCCTTGGAACGTCCGCTCCGTGCCCCCATTGCGCCTTGCCGCCTTTGTCAAGCAACTCATGACAGGCGCCTTGCAGTTGCCTGAGAAGTCCACCCAGGCTGTCCTCGTCCTCCTAGGTGACGTTGCCCACACCCACAGCAAGAAAGTCAGCAGCCTATGGAACACGGAAGAACGCAAGGGTGACGGACGATACAATCCTACGAGTGACAGTGTTGAAGGAAGCAATCCGTTCACGGCAACAGTATGGGAAGGCGAGTTGTTGAGGAAGCACTACTCACCCAAGGTTCGGGAGGGCGTGAAGTTGTTGGAGAAGGGCATGTGCGGATAGATATATAGACAAGATAGATGCCAAAGGAAAGGTTAATTTTAGCTGATGATTCCAAAGATTCTTATTTCTTGATTTATTTTCATTCCTTTGGGAAAGTGCATCACTTTGCGTATATGAGCGTTCTTCCATTAGAAGACATGTCACAACTGGACTTGATCGGCATCCGGTTCCACTGTTGAATCAGAAACTCACGTAACCCTTGTTCATCAAGTGCACATAGACATTGATTTTTTCAATAACTAAGCGGGCATCAACCTTGTCTCAATGCATTCCGGATCGCAACATCCTCCATATTGCTCAATTGATCATCACCATCCCATCGTCCTATTGGTACATTGACCTCCCGTTGCTCGGCAGTCTCATAGATTAGATTCTTGATGAATTCAAAGCTTGGTGTGGAGGGCTTGAGCTTGAGACCCGCTAGCCAGTTCACGTCCTAGCCCACATCGATCCCTTGAGACCGGTAGTTGGCTTTTTGGATGGCCCTGCTGCTTTCTTGAGAGCTGAGGGGATCGCCACAGACAAATTTGCCATATTTGAATTGCCCTGCGTCCCTATGTCACCCATGTGAGAGGAAACAGCGTTGTCCGGTACCGCAACGGGTGTTTGAAGCCAAATCTGGCCTGTGGTTGGACCTGGGATAAGAAATCCGTCAGTTAAATGAACCGGAGTAACAGAAACAAGGTGTCCACTGGGCGGGCTAGTTGGAACAAAATAATCAACATATTGTGTTGGGAGTGGTTGGGTTTTATATAATCTAGTCGGAGTCCATTCTGGTGAGTTTGCACACAAATTTGAATGCTCAGTTAGGCTCGGCGAGCCCTTTTCGATAGAGGCGCTCAAAGTCCCTGGAGAAATTCCTCCGGGAATGAATCCAGGAGCTTGTGGCCTGAGAATGTGGTCTTTCCATTGTTCTTCATGATCTGTCTTACCTCTAGAGTTAGGTGCCTCAGAAGAAGTCATTGGCTGCCCACTCCAAGGTACCGCAGAATTGATTCCTTGATCAACTTCTCTCGGGTGACTAGCAGCCTGATTCATTTCGGTTTTTGTGACCCCGTCATTTGCACGGCTTGAAATCTCGGGTTTCCTATGAGAGGGCGTAGTTGGAACATCCTCGGGGCACTGGTCGATCAGGGAGAAGAAGGTGTCAAGTATATTGCTTTGTGGTTTGGTTTGTTTGGTGATACCGGGCTGGGTTTCTTGAGGCCTAGGCAAACTCGACGCTATACTCTCTTCAAAAGACTGGCGTGTTCTCTGAGATGCCTCGGGAACTTCACCCGAACCCTTGGTTGTTGTAGTGACGTTTGGTCGAGCTGCATCAATTCCCATAGAAAAGGGGATATCGTTGGCAACTTCCACTTTGCTCCTATGAAACTCGATAAGGCTCTTTTCACTGTCACTTTTGGGGTTTTGGGTCCTAGGATCGTTTCCAAGTGACTCTACCTTGGCTCGAGGTTCCTGTGAAGTAGCTTCCGGGTGTTAACAAGCACTAGGGGAGTGCCAGACAATAACCCTTCACTCACAAACTTCTGTTTTCGTGTTTTGGTCTTGACGAAGAAGAAAATCCAAAACCTTGGTTCCCATAATAGGACCAGAACCAATCAGAGAAGGATCAGAGACTAAGATGTGATTATTGTATTTGCGCTGACTAGGTGGCTGCACATGCGAAAATGGAACTTGATGTCGGTGCTGGTGCGACGTTCCAGAAGGCTGGTAACGACCTAGTGGTTGGTAAGTTCCACTTCATCAAAACCATTGAGGTTGAAATCTCTCACGTTCTTGCATAGCTGAACTTCCATTTTTCTTAGATCTTTTGCCTTGACAATCGCTTTCCGCGGGGCCTCTTTTGAAGCTTTGGGCCAATTCCATGGCGGCTTTCAGTTTATCAGAGTCATTGTAGCCCGATCCGCCATTTGCTGGTGTTCCCATTGCTACTTGTCTTTGCTAACAGGTATGCGATAGAAGCAGACCAAAAGTTTTCTTAGATAAGTACCTTGGTTAGTCCAATGCTTTGGCTCTTGATGCGATCAGGCCAGTGCTGGAAACGCACCAAGATATCCAGTCTTTGTTTGCACTCCCGAAGTCAACCTGGCTGACTGATGGGTTTCCTTTAGAACGAGACGACACAAAATCAGGGTATTCTTTCAGGAGATTCCAATTCGGTATGTTTTTGCCCTGCTCCTATGAGTTTGGCGGTTAGGGATCGAGGGCTTGAACCGTGACTTGGCAACGACGAACCGGTTTGTGGACTGGGAAGCAGGAATAGGTTCAGTTTGTTGACTTCAAGTATCAAAATTCTTGAGACTGCAGATAGGCACCGAAGTAGATAGGTTGAATTGAATACCTGCTAGGGTCAGAAATTTTGCCTACGTTATGTCAGAGGCGTGTTGTTGGGAAGTGGTCGGGGGACTGGCGGGCAGCTGCGTGCAGGTGCGAGGGAGGAGGCAAAACAGAGGCAAGGGCCACAACTAGGTTGGAAAGAAGTAACAAGCAATTGGACGATACCCCGCTCCAAATTCGCATCACTTTCTCCAGTCCTTCATCCTCGCCTATTTAATCTTCTCTAGTCTTTTTAGCCTGTAAATCTGCATGAACCACAGTGCTTGTTAACCTCCCTCCAGTTTCGGAAAATTAGGATCTTTATTCATTAGTCTAGTATTAGCTAATGGGTTCTATATTGATAATTTCTAGGTATAAATTCGCATTCACTCTCGCAGGGGAGGCACCTAGTTGCTTTTCAACTGAAGCTAACGGCATTTCCCTTGCCGCAAGCGTCCCTCATACTACAAGGCCGTGGCCATCTCCCTCTTGCCTCAATAATGGAAACAGTACCTAGGTAGTTTCTCAAATTCCCTGCTCTTTCAGCAGTTGAATTCCTGCGAGCCAAGACAAGATCCAACGTTCATCTTTAGGTAAAGAGTGTGCCCTAATCGTTCCGAGACCGCTTAGGACCAATCGTTGTATCAATTGCGTTAATTGCAGTCGTCATAAAGCTTATATCCTTTGATTCTTCGAGCCAAGTTGCTTCAACAGGAGCGACGGTCTTCCGAACAAACTCCTGCAACGCACGAGTCCCGGGTGCATCACACGGTATTGCGATGGACGATACCCTTGGCACTCCCAGGCAGGTGCTCAACCTCTCAGAACACGGTTTTGAGAACCCAACCAAGCGTATCTTTTTTCCGGTTCAAGAATTTTCGATGCAGCCCCGACCATCAACGGGAAGTGATAGTTGAATGTTGACGATTGATCCCCCCGTGCAACAAAAACCATGGAATATGGGTGAGCTGAGTCTTCCTTGGATGGGTCAAGATTTCTAGTGATGGAGTTCAAACCAACATCAATTTTGGTTGCCAGTTCCGGGACTGGTGGCACAGGCAACTCTGGGGCTGGTTCCTGGGTCTTTTTTGCAGCTTTGTCCCGTTTGGCGGCGCGTTTTCCTTTGGACCTATTCGTATAAGCTTGACGATGCTGGCCCAGGGGGCTCAGAAGGCTAATTAACCCAACATTAGATCTGCCCACTGTATTATCTCCATCACAACTAGCACGTGATACAGGTGTATCATGTAGTAGCTGCCAGCGATGATGACTTACTCGCAAAGCAATTCGAGGATGGTATCCTGGTCTTCTGGTGAAATTGCCGGCCTACAGTCAATAAGCAGAAGCACCGACCCAAATTTTATTGCGACGTACCATGAGACTATTGAGAATGGGGTATCAAGTTGGTAAACGACCCTCTTTCTCGGTTGTGATGTTGCGGTGGCCATGATGAAAACCTCGGTGAGTACACGTTGGTTAAGATGTTGTGGGACCTATTGTGAGTATTCAACGTCCCCTTGTGTCTCTGGTGAGTGCTTTCCCGTAAAATCAGTCAATTCGAGAGGAGCAAGGGTGGTGCGTGCCCTGATTCACGGTCACTTGATGAGTTGGGGTTGAAGATTCTGGCAAGTTGTGAAATTATTCACAGGCACTGTCCTGAGTGGGTCTTTACGGCCCCCGATGTGGAGGCACCAATGGAGCGACAAGCGTGGGACTAAACGCACCCCGTCTCACCTCTGCGCCCCGAGCAAACGGCAAACCTCGGAGCTTGTCAATAACTACCACTACCAGTTTGGCCTAGTCTTCGCCTTGTAGAAACGAGGCACCTTCGTCGCATGGCGCTGCCACAATTTGTTCAAAGATAGGCTAAATGATCTGACATCGAACAGGGAATCGCCAAGTGCCTGTTTGTGGCGGCATCTTCCGACAGCAAAATCTAGGGCAAATCTGAGGCTCTGCACGTAGCGAAGGGGCTCAAAGTGCCTGGGCATGTCGCATTGAAACGGGAGCCGAAGGAGGGGCATTCCGTTCACCTCCATTGATTTGCCTAGCTTTGGGAAAGTCTCCGCGCCTTAGATCGAGCAGCACTGAGATGATCCAACCGTTTCATGTGGTTGCCGTTGGGGAATCCAATCCCCACGTGGGACAGAAGCCAGCAAGACAATGGAAGGATTTCAGACGTGACGGAGTGGCTGCTTATTAGCCTCTACCAAGCCTCTACTTTGGTACGCTTCTCAACCAAGGTACTTGATGGTTGGGAGGGTAACAGGTGACGTCCAATGTATCTCACGTCTAGTGCAGGGAAGAAATCCACCTCGGATGCCGACCAACCTATTGCACATACCTACTGGAGGCAGGGCGGTTGGTTGGTGGCTACTGAGGCGGGCTGTCAGGCCGTAGATATGGAGAAACAGATCAGAGAACGGTCGCCATCAGCCACTCGATGCAGTGACAAGCAAATGCAATGCGAAGCACGCGCACTCTAGCTGACCCTCTAGACCCCCCATCAGCCAAATGGTGGTCAAACACCTTCTGGAGAGGTGTCAGGTTGTATGTCGGCAGTCATAGCCTGAGGCAAGCAAGCAGACCATCGCGCATATCACACAGTGTGTTGCATGAGGAGCCAAGCTGCATTGGTGGTGCGTTGCCTGTGAGAAGACGAGCCAATCTTGCAGGCGATTGGCACTTTCGCATCAGGCTCCCACGGTACAGATTTCCCTTCACGACGCGCCTCGCACGGTGCGCTGCCTGACGTCGCCGTCTCCAAATTCGTCTCCGGGAGGCTCTCTTGATAGTTAATGCCCGCCCTGAGAGAAAGAGTTAAAAAAAAAAAAGCCCTCCATGTCTTCCCATGTCCCCATCCATGTCTTGGTGATAACGCCCAGGACCCCACTACCACCACCACCATCACCACTCCCAAGCTGGGGCGACGCGGTTGCGGCCAAAGAACTGCAACGGGGAGCTCACAGGCACTAAGCTGCAGGACTAGTTCCCACTGGACCTGGCAGGCAGCTCTGACTGGGCTTTCGGTGAAGAGTCGGACGCAGTCTTCTGGCTCTTTCAACCTTCGATTTCGTCCCATTCGTCCGCCCTCCTGTTTTCTTCTCCTTTGTATAGTTCGCGTTGACGTCGTGCGGCAACAAACGGGATCTCACCCCTCCTTCTTCCTGCTGCTGCTCAACGGCAACGAGCACCAGCTGCCTCCCTTGACTTGATGCAATCGACACTACAGCCACCCCTTACCCCGCTCTGGGACCACCCCTGAGCAACTACTGGCCACTGGCCATCCTCTAGCGGCCACCCACCCAGCTTCACAGCTTCAGGCTGCCTGCCTGCCTGCCTGCCTTTGACAACCTTGCCTGCCTGCAATCTTTCTAACTCGACCAGTTCGTTTCCCTCCAGCGTCTCCGTCATAGCAGCTGTCAAAAGCAGAGTCCACTATCCCTCCACTGTCAACCCAACATACCACTACCTATCAATCGCTATCGATCGTCGACACCATCGCCCACACTACCCATCGACTAGACCTGTCATCGACTAGACCTGTCGTCGACTCCCTCCACTACCGCCGCTGGTCGCAGACGACAGGCAGCGGCTTGTGCGCGCTGCTCCGGCGCTGCTACTCCAACAAAGGCCACTAACTTTAAGAGAGCCCTCAAAGGCTACCCGCTCAGGTTCTCTCAGGTAGGCATCTTCCCGCCCCCTCCAGCCCACTAAAACCACACCCTACAACTCTGGCGTTGGTATCCACGGGTGTCTTTGGCGGGGTACCCACACAAGCACCGCGCCCTGCCAATCCATGCTCCCCCATATCCAGAGTTAACCATCCCCATATCCGCATCCCACCTCAATCACGGTTCACCATTCACTTCACCCATATCAAGAACCACACCAGGCTTCCGCTCCATTCCCTTCATCCCCCGGCTTGGTCCAGCTTCACGCCCCGCTGAGCCTTGCCCCTGTCTTCGCCCCCTTCGCGCTCTCTCCACTTACCAAACCCACATGTTAATTTTGTGCAGCTGTCGCCGGGGCGTCTCTCGCGACGGTGTGACGTCTCTGCACCTCCACGCTTCGTGCCCTTTCTGCTCCCTCTTGCACCACCCCGATGGACCTCGTTGCGAGACCCCCGGACCATCAAGATCGAGCCGCCTCCGCTGAGCCAAGCTCGACCCGGCCAAACCCCTTTGATGACGGCGACATCTCCTCCCGAAAAAGACGGCGCACCTCCCTCTCGGGCTCGCCAGCCACTTCCCTCGATACCATGAATCCGATCCACGAATCCTCAAGCTCCACAACTCTTGAAGGCGAGCCCGGCCTCTCCGACTGCGCGCCAACGTCAGAAGATCGACAAGACCCCATCACTCCTCAGACCCCAGAGCATCGCTCCATATCACAGGAGCCCCCGACTGAGCCGCCATCAAGCATGGTCACGATCAACCTTCGCAACGCTCCCAAGAATGTGTCAGCGTCTTCCTCTCCAATTTCACCTTCACCCAGCACCAAGGGCGTCACTCCCGACACAGCTCAAGTCGCCCTGGCCGATAGCGTGAAAACGAGCGTCGAGGATCCCGAGGTCGACATGGCGACAGCTCCTGCCGTGAATCTCGATACCCCGCAGGCAACCTCGTCTTCTTCAGAAAGCCCGCCCATCGAGGTCATTACTGTTCAGTCAGATGAAGACATGTTATCGGACCGCCAAAGTGGGGGCGTCTCGATTGTTGGAGAGGACCTGGTCTTGATCGATCCTATTCGGGAGTTCCCATTCAATGATGGAGATGAGAGCTTAGTCGAGACGGTTCATCGACTAACTCAATACTTTACGACCCGTGAGATTGGCAATTTACCCCCAAGCATGTTCAAATTACTGAAAGGTCCAGAATCGCCGATAGATGAGACCGTGCTAGACAATATTCAGCAATGGCTCGAGCAGTACCTCGGGTACATCAAAGACGTCGACGAGCAGTCTGCGTGGGACTCGTGTCTTGCAAACCGGGGCTTTTGGCAAGCTTTTCCAGAAATCGTTGTAGCTCTGACATGTCGAAAGTAAGCAGCTCTCTGTACACCATGATACCAGACCAAGCTCACCGAATTTCAGGCCGCCCATATTGAAATCTCCAGCACTCCGTGGTGTTGTCATGGACCTTTATGTAGGGTTTGCCAAATTAACGGCATGGTTTATCGTTTTCGATCATCATGCCATTCAAGAGTCATTATCGATGCAAGGAGATGCAGATCGCAGAAGCCCCGATCTTCTCTTCCCTTGGTACCTTCAACCCCTCCATACACTAACTCGTCCACGACTCAGCGCCGAGCAAGCTCAAGACGGCGACCTACCGTCGCAACGATCGGATGAGGCTTCGTATCTCATCAAAGAATTCCAAGACAGTCAAGGAGGTAGCCTCAAATATTTGGTACAGTTGGCCACGGATCTCATCGACCTCATCCCCACATTCCCAAAGTTGGCTGATAACCTGGCTCCTATATGTCAGATCGCTGCTGATATCATGGCCGAATCAACCCTCGTTCTATACAGCCCTCAGGGTGTGTCAACGGCGAAGCAACGGTTGGAAATGGGTCATCAGCTATACAGCTTGGTATCGGATACCGTCATGACTATGATTGAAAAACACGTCACTCAGTTGAGCAGTGATGGTCTGACTTGCGCAATCCAGGCCTTGTCAGACATGCTCAGATTAAGCCTTCAGGGCAACCACCAAGCTGCGACTGAAACGCTACTCGAGCATCAGCTATCTCATCCCAACCTCCCAGACAAATACACAGCAGAGGCCATTGTCTGTGAAAGAAGGTTCGGTGTTTTGACCAAGCTTATCCGGTCGAGCCAAATGCAGCTCCGTGTCATGGGTGTCACAACAATGTGCAACGATCTTGTGGCATGCTGGAAGAGACATTGCGATGCTGGGGAGGAAGGGAGCACTGCCTATCTCAATCATCTTGCCGAGCATCTGTTGCATACCCAGTTGATTGAATACATCTTGGGTCCTAATTGCCATCCAGAGATCACTGTTGAGAGCGCCAACATCATTGGCTTCTTGGTAGTCACGAGAATGTATCGTGATGAGCATACTGATCTGTTATGGCAAGGCATTACATCGAGCCAAGATCCCCGAGTGGCTGACGCACTAACCCGCATGATTACATCCATCATTAATCTCTTCGACTACAACGGGCTCCTAGGCCTCTGCGGCAAACTCCAGACTCTTCCCATCGAAGCATTCACGCCAGCAGTCCGAGTCCTTTGGGAGAATGTCATCCGCCACCTCGTTACCAGATCTAACGCAGATCGGTTGACTCTCAGCTTTCATCCCTTTGATCTTTGTCTACGGCTACTCCGAGAAGCTTCGGTCTGTGGAGCTGGGTCTCAAGTCGCACACCCGGAGATGCAACATGCCGCGATGCAAAAGTTCAAGGAACTATTAGCATACGGTCCTGATCCAGAAGGCCGCCAGCAGCTTTACCAAAGTTGCATTGATGATATTGCGAAAAAATCAAATACAACTTTAGGCAGCCTTTGGTGCCTCTCCATGGCAATTCGACCATCTGTAATGGCCGAGGTGCATGTCCTGGCCCAAACCCATGACCTCGCAAGGCTCATTGTTGATGAGTTGGAGCATGCGATCGAGGCTGGGCAGCTAGCCGGCGTTCCTGCTGTACTCTATGGAGGGACTAATCAACCTCGGAGAGATTTTATTGTCAACATTATCCAGCTTGAGCCCCAGGTACTTGATGGAGAGCTGGGTGCTAGGTTGTGGGAAATGTTGGTGGGCCCGAGATCTCCATGTTTAGAGGACAAGCGGGCTGGTTGGAGCATCCTGAATACAGTCAAACAATCGTCATTCCAAAACGCATTTCTGCAGACATGTCTGTCGCAATATCTGCCGGAATTACCCCCAGCATGTTTCTGCGATGGAATGTTGGAATTTGTACGAAGTGGAATTCTGCCTCGGCTCAACGAAATGGGTGACCTAGTTTTGGATGATCAAGATATGGTTGCAGCTAGCGGCATTGAAGAGCTCTGGCGGCTAGTTCTCGAAGCCGACGATGTTGCTCTTGTTGAGCAGTCAGTCCGCACCCTTGCCCTTGACATATATATCGAAAGCCGGCATATCTCGACAAACTCGCTTCATCGAACACGGCTGATCCATTTGGCGTTGGTAAACCGGTGCTTAAGGCAACTGAAGGACGCGGCTCGCAAAATCAAGGCATCGAGTGACGGTACCACGAGTGGAGACGATGAGCCTATGGTTATTGTTGCAACGGATGAGCAAGTGCAAGAACAGGAACGCATATTTACTCGGACATTGAAATTTCTGAGGTTCTTCTTAGAAGCTCATCAATCGAAGCCACTCTTCGCAGCACCCGATCTGAGAACGTTAATCTCCCAGGCCCCATATCAGGTAGAAGGAGATTCCGCCGAGCTCAAATATCAATCATTTGATGGAAACAGTCAGACTGAGGTGAAGCCACTGAGCATTGGGAAGTTGAACACGGCCGCTTCCTTACTTGCAAGTTTGCGTCAGGAGACCGGTTTCGACAATTACCGCATTTACTATCGTGGACGACCATTTTTGCCGAGCGAGCATGAAATCTGCAAGTCTCTGGAGGATTTGCGTGTTCACGACGGTCTCATCCTAGTCAAGCGTGAAGATGACGGGCCTTCCCACTCCACCCCGGTCAAGCCGGGAGCCTCGCCATTGGAGGTGGAGATCTCTGCTCATTTTGATGAAATGTGGGAGTACCTTAGCATGGAAGAAAAGCTCGCGCATGAGGTAAGAGACGAGTCTTTAAGGAAAGGGATTGGAACATGCTAACATCAGCAGATTTACCATTTCCTTGTGAAACTCCCGACGGACGGCCACATCCTAAAGTCAATCAAGGGTGACGACGCATCTTATCGAGACGTTTTTCCCCCTGGACAACCATTTAAGTCCCTGTATGCAGTACATGCACTACTTCAGTACACCGAGGCCGCTCTTCATGGCAGAGTGACCACGGAGGATGATAAAACCGAAGAGCCTGGCGAATCGCCCTCTCAGCTAGTTCCCTACTCTCAAGCAGTGAAAACTTCAATATCCCTCATTGTGCAGGCTCTCTCTGATGAGGAGGTACTCAATCGGGCTTCGGTGGGTTTGAAGTTAAAGCTTACCAGTGCCTTGGTGCATGCGTTCATGCGCTTTGTGGATAGTAAGTCACTCTACGCTCCAATGAGGTATGATGTTAACCATGATCCAGGACTCGACATGCCAAGAGGCTCGCTCAAGATTGAGGACGTGAAGCTTCCCGCTCCCGATCGCTTAGTTCATATTCTCTCCAATGCTATAGCCTATCAAGGCGAGGCCCCAGTCCCACTGATTGCCGGGTCATTGAATGCGATTACTCGACTTAGCTACTTCGATGCCGGTTTTCGGGAGAAGCTAGTCAAAATCCCTGACTTTTCGTTTTTGCTTCAGAGAATGCTTCTCGCCGACACTCGAAACGGAGTTCGGGCGATTACAGCTAAACTCATTGAAGATGGGTTCACTACTGGCCAAGTCTTCACCGATCGCCTCAATGCGTCCACGGGTTCAAAAGAAAGTACTTCTTTGGACCAATATTTCTGGTCTATCGTTTCTGACATTGTCCCCCAAACTGCCACTTGGCCATATCAGTGCGACGAAGTTTTCCGACTAACTCATTCCCTACTTGTCAAGATGACTGCTAAATCACCAGATCTACTAAACACATTACAGCTTGCTTCCACAACTAGCCAGTTGTTGCTCGGTCATGTTTCAGCTGAAGGCATTGGTCAGGCTGGGTTTGGCGATTCCTTTGCTAAGGGGGTAACGTCTCTCCTGCATCTCTGTCTGCAATTGGATGATTCTATCGCTTCCTCTCCGGCTTTACCGGCGACGCTTGCTCAGGATCTATTTTGGAAACATTTGTATCCAAGTAAGCGAAGCGAAAGTGAGCAGCCTGTACCCAAGATTTTACTCAGCAGCGAAACTCGAGCAAAAATGGCCGACATTATCTTCAGCGTGGCAAAGCATGACAAGCAAAAGGTCCGAGGGCTGCTCTCATCTCTCGAGGCTCTAGTTCCATTCTATGTGGATGACGATGATGACCCATATCTTTATGAGCTCCCGTTCCAGTTTGATAGATCAAAGGCACTCCGATCACCCTGCGGTTATGTTGGCTTGCAAAACCTTTCCAACACCTGCTATCTGAACTCGCTCCTTACGCAGCTTTTTATGAATACCGCCTTCCGCAACTTCATCATGAATTCCAGGGTTCGCGATGGCGCCAATACCCAACAACTGCTATTCTATACCCAAAAGTTGTTTGCGTACATGCAAGAAAGTTACCGTCGCTATATCGACCCCAGCAATGTTGTCAATTCGATCAAGACCTATGACGATACTCTTATCGACATTCATAACCAAATGGACGTGGACGAGTTCTACAATCTGCTTTTTGATCGCTGGGAAGGCCAGTTGCTGAATGCAAACGAAAGGAAAGAGCTGCGATCCTTTTATGGTGGTCAGCTTGTGCAGCAAGTTAAGTCCAAGGAGTGCGAGCACATCTCCGAACGGCTTGAACCATTCTCCGCAATCCAATGTGATATAAAAGGAAAGAGTACCCTAGAAGACAGCCTTCAAGCGTATGTGGATGGTGAGATCATGGAGGGAGGTAAGTCTCGTTTTTGAACAGTCCTCTTCGTTCCGAATATTGACGCAGAGCTTTAGACAATAAGTACAAATGCTCTACTTGCGACAAACATGTCGATGCCATCAAAAGGTACGTTAACCAGCTCAATAAATAGGAGCCTTAGCAACTAACTCCAAAAAGGGCCTGCCTCAAGGACATCCCAGACAACGTTATCTTCCATTTGAAGAGGTTCGACTTTAACCTTCGGACACTTCAAAGAAGCAAAATCAACGATTATTTCTCGTTTCCTGCACGGGTAAACTTGAGGCCGTATACGATTGAGCACTTGAGCCAGCCAGAAAATGACGAGGAGGAAGAGGACATTTTCGAACTGGTCGGAGTTTTGGTCCATTCTGGCACGGCTGAATCAGGTCATTACTATTCGTACATTAGAGAACGACCCTCTTACGGAGATCGACAGAGTTGGGTCGAGTTTAACGATGACTTGGTCACCCCATGGGATCCAGCCATGATGGAAAGCTCAACATTCGGAGGCCCTGATCACCGCCCTACCTACGACACGAACGGTATTCTTTATGACAAAACTTACAGCGCATATATGCTCTTCTACCAGCGTGCCTCATCTCTGCGAGCAGAGCAGGAAGCAATGGTCAAGCAGAACATCACTGTGCCTCTCAAGGTAAAGGTGGCAGAGAGTCTCAAGGAGTACATTCTTGATGAGAACACCGTACTTCTCCGACGTCATTGCCTTTTTGATCCAAGTCACTCCAAGTTGGTCCATATGCTCTTCAATCAAACCAGAGTGCTCTACGAACGAGACGCCAGCAACATGAGTTTGGACCAAGGAACTGTTGAATATTCTCCAGCACTGTCTGAAGAGCATGAACTCAAGGATCTAGCAATGCAAACAGTTCTCAGCAACCTTGATCAGGTCGTTACAAGGGCTAAAGACATCCCGGATTTCCCCGTCTTCTCGAAGATGATTAGCGATGCCATCATCGGATGTCCCCAGTGTGCGCTCTCGTTTTTTGAGTACTTCAGCCAGCGCCATGAAGCTTTCCGAGCATTGCTTCAACGGAACCCAGACTCGAACGTCAGGCTCTTTGTGAGCAAAATGTTCATCTGGGCCCTCGAAAGAATCTCAAACGCACTGCCGACTGTATATGACCCAAACTCACGCCACCCAAGCTCCGAAATGGATGAGGACGAGGATGAGGTCAGTCCTGTGGGTAACCCCAATCGGTTGTCGGTTATCAGCAATGCAATGAGACTTTTCAATCATCTTTGGGGTTATTTTCACATCCACATCAAAGCTTGGGATGAATATTTTGCTACGATACTGGGGTTTGCCAGATTGGGCGGTCGAGAGGTTGCCTATCTACTTGGAGGAGATTACTTGGCCAAGGTACTAAGGATTATTTCAGCCGATCCTCTGCTGGATCTTCCTCCGAATTATACGCGCATGCTTCACGCGGTCATGCGACGAGTCAACAACACACGGCCCCCGTCATACATGGCGATCATCGCGCTGATAAGTCACTTGATGCAGCAATTGGAGCCAGAGCTTGGGGCGGAAACAATCGTGGAAGATCCTACAGAACGACTGGAAAGCTCCGAAATGCCATTCAATTGGACTTCAGAAGAGGTGGAGATCGTTCACCGAAGCCTAGAATCGAACGCGTCAAGTCTTTTTGTGGAGAAGCTCCTCGGGATCGATCAGGCCCATGATCTCACAGATGGCATTGTCAAATTCCTAATTGGAGTCAGCACCCAGATGGACACCAAGATTCTTGGCACGCTAAAACGGTGCATTCGAGGCGACACATCGACCCAGGCTATGGATCCCTTCTTGAGGGCGGCCAGTGTCTACATTGAAAGCACTGAACAAGTGGACTGTGCGACAAAGATGGTTCATCATATCTTTTTGCAGGCCAAAAGCTTGCAGAATACCGAGGGCACATACTTCATCAACTTCTTCAAGACGGCACTGAACCTAAAGCGAACAGAAGAGTCATTTACAACGGCGGTTTGGTTGTTCAGTCTAAAATTGGTGCCAAAATGGGTGCCGTACCTTTTGGTTTACCCAGACATCACCACTCGATCAAACACAGAAGATTTCCTGAGCCGCGAGCTCTTCCAATTTGTTCTCCTTGGCAACCCTGAGCAAGGAGTTGAGCAAGGAAAGGAGGATATCATTCAGACAGTCAAGCAAGTGGGTCTCATGTGTCTTGTGTACCTACAGGAAAACCATGTCAGAAGGCGGATACACTTGAGGCGGGACGTGGCAGGTGGCATTTTGCACGTGGTGGGACAATGTGCTGGAGTGATCAGCTCAGACCCCGAGACACAAGAGGACGTAGATGTTGAGTTCCTGGCTTTGCAACACGGTAAGTTGGCCGAATCGAGGCAAAGGGTGGGGGTTTGGGGACACTAAGAAGCCGTTGGCTAACCGGAATTACAGAAGTCATGGACCCTCTGCGAAGGTTAATTGTCGATGATGTGGAAGATGAAGGGTCCGGTATGTTACAGTCATTCAGCGACTCCGACACAATCACAGCAAACTTAGCGTGACGGCTGACCTTGGGCAAAGAATGGGAAGGCTCCTGCGGCTCATCGGACCACATCGATGACGTTGTGGAGATGAGCATTCAAGCTATCAACGAAATGAACGACGTGGATATAGCGTGAGGCGTGAGAGAGGCAGGGGTGAAGGAGAGGGGAGAGGAGTTGATGGGGGGAGAAAGACCAGGATGAACAGGAGCAACGGAAAAATGGGAATGGAAATGGAACGGCATAGAGCAAAGGGCAGACCCAGACAAGGCTGCGGGTAAGGGGCGTTGGCGTCAGGGAACGGCAGTTTTCCTTTGAGTGATTTGTCTATTTGGTTTTTCATCGTTGCCCCCTCCAGTCGAGGGGCTGGCCAGCAAAGGACCTTGAGCCACTTATGAGATAACGGAAACAGGCTGGGGATGAATGTTGTCCAGTCGTTGCAAGTCGCAAGCAAGATGCATAGCACAGGAGTGACGGCGCAAGGGCAATTGAGCAAGCACGTACAAGCGGGCAATAAGAACGATCGATACAAGGGCATTGCAGGGTTGTTATTTGGCTTTACAAGGACAAACATAGCGACGGCATCTGTTAGCTTTACTTGCCTACAGAAGAACAACGAGGACAAGGGGAGAGGTCAAACCAAGACGGGTAAGTTTTCGAAAAAAAAAAAAAACATAAAATACAAGAGAATGACAATGTTATGATGATAAACATGAGCTGAGGTGAGATTCTCGCTATGACTGAGGCCACCCTAGAGCGCACTTCACATGATGGCATTTTGGAGTGATCATCGTGGACTTTGAGCCCACAGGAGGGAAATAAAACAAACACACCAACAAATTTTGGAGGGAGTGATTGATTGTTGCATCGAACTCATGAATGCCTACTACCAGCCATAAATCAGAGGGAAAAGGGGAAAAGGGGGGGGAGAGAGGGAGAGAAAGGCGCCTCTGGCCGACTTGGATCACTGGCCTTGGATACGATGTTTTATTCTTTCGCGAATGCATATAGAACACGCCTGTGTCTTGCGGCCAATTCGTCCCAGGCCAGGGGGCCAGGTGCTATAAAAAGTAGCATAGGGGAAAGGGAGCTTGGTTCCTGTCAGAGTTGATGACGATGCAACGCATTGCAATGGGTAGCGGATGATAGGCCCCCTGCTTACGATCTTACAGACTAGGTTAAAACAAGAAGGAAAAGAAAAAGACAAGGGGGGGAAAGGGGGAAGATGGGAAGGGTCACAAATTGAGGACGTTTTCGTTTATGGTGAAAAGCCAGATATAGCAACATGGAAATTGGGTGTTGGGGGCTAGACTCGGATTGAGGACAGGCCTGAGAATGGCGGACTTGGTGGGGAGGACGAGGGGGAAGAAGAAGAAGAAGAAGGGGAGGAGGAGGGTCAGTGGTAGGCGGCCTGGGATATGGACCAAGTGTGGTGTTGGAGTGGGCGGCAAACAAGGAGGTGATGTGAAGCATTTTTGGCGGCGCAATGACAAAAGGCGGTTCGGAGTGGAGACCCGGAAGGGTCTGGACAGGGCACATGGATTGATTGGACGAGAGGGCCCAGGGCTGACAGGGAGGTGGAGGTGGTGGTGGTGGTGGTGGTGGTGGTGGAGATGGAGATGGAGAAGGAGATGGAGATGGGGATCTGTAGATCGGGGAACTGGAAACATGAACAGGAACAGGAACAAGAGCGAGGGTCACGAACACGAACGCAGAGGGGCGAGGAGGCGACTGGGCGGGTGTGAGCGTGAGCGACCAGGTCGTGGTCTGGCCGGGTGACAGGGTGACAGGGTGACAGGGTGACAGGATCAGGATGGTTGGGTGACAAGGATGGGAAAAGCAGGGGAGAAAAAAAAAACCCCCCGAACGGAACTAGATGGACGAGGGTAGTTCTGTAGATAGAAACATGAAGAGGGTTGAGAAGAGCCATGGTCATGGGCCTGGCCTTGGGCCTGGCCTTGGGACAAGGGGGAGGGAGGGCGGAAGGTAGGGAAAGTTGGGCAAAACTACGGTAGAGGGAGGAGAGCAAGGGAGAACAAAAGACAAAGAAGCAGTAGAATAGAAGGCAATAGGCGAAGAATGGAAGCCAAAGCAGGCAAGGATTGTCGATATCACAATCACAATCACAATCACAATCACATCACATCACATCACATCACCATGGGTGGGAGGGGGAAGAGCGGGCGGACAAGTTGAGTGACTGACGACGGAACTATGAAGAGGTGGGAGCTAGTGAACGTGGTATTCGCAGCGGCATCAGCAGCGGCATCAGTACCCGAAAGGAGAAGCAGGTCGGTCCTCCCCAGTAGTTTAGTGCAGCAGGGGGTCCCAGGGCGATCTCCGTGCTGGATACATCTCACGTGCGCCTCGTTCTGGGAGAGAGAGAGAGTGTGTGTGTGTGTGCCTGTACTGTGACGGTGATGGGATTGATTTTTTTTTTTGGTGGGTGCGGCCGACAGACATGTATGTGGGTGGCTGGTAGGAGGCCCTTGCTGCCGGGTTTGGAACGTGGGAACAGTGATTGTCCAGACGTACGGACTACGGTACCATGGCCATGGTAACTGTGATGGTGGGCGTGTGTGGGTGCTATTTTTACAAAAGCGTTTGTTTAAAACATCCATCTTTGCAGAGGGAAAAAGGGAGTAAGGGACTAGTCCAGACTAGACTAGACTTGAGAGAGAGTGAAGAATACCTAATAATACTGAACATGCCTAGGTACGGATACCTAGAGAGAGAGTGTGGCGTGTGAAGAGCAGCACTAAAAAGAAACAAGTGCACAGTAAGACAATCAATCCATTCTGTGTATCCGTAAGGCTGGACGCCGCCGGTGCCGACCCCGCTTTTGCCAGGGACCAAAAAATAGCACTCGGAACGACGACCATGCCGGCACTCTTCATAGTTATACATACCATAGATAGGTACTCCGTACTCCGTAGTATGGAATATGGATGGATGGATCAACGTATGGCATGGCGTATCCGTACGGTCCAAAGACCAAGGGCGGCATAGTACAGCACGGGCAGACTTGGTCGTCGTCCACTCAGGTCGTCTCCGTCCGACGCAATGGCAGACAACGAGTGACGGCGAGTGACGGCGAGTGACGGAGCTACTGCAAGTTAACCGCCCGCACCCCTGGTCCGCAACTCATGGGCGTGAGGCGTCGTCCATCCATCCACTCGACGTCCCCTGGCCGCCGGCACTTGAGGGGAGGGGGCCGCCACTGCAGACGGCGTTTGGGCTTATTCGTTGTGCGGTTCGTCGCTGTGAGCTGACGGGCATAGGTAGCGCGCTCTCTTCTCTGTCCATGCTGTGCTGTGCATACCTACATACACTCTTTCAATGCGTGTGTGTGTGTGTGTGTGTGTGTGTGTGTGTGTGTGTGTGCCCCTCTGCTTGGCTGCCTGGCTGCCTGGATGGCAGTGCTGCAACTCAACCATCACACCCTAACCCAGCCAGCCAGCCAGCCAGCCAGCCAGACAGACAGACAGACAGACAGACAGACAGACAGACAGACAGACAGCAAGACAGACAGCCAGCCAAAGGCAGCCCGCCAAATAAACACCCATGGCCATTTCTCAGGCCGCCCAAATATTGAGCATTGAGCCTTGTGTTTTTGAGCTGTCCGCTAGTCCCCGCCTCGGCGCCCCCGCAACCCACCTTTGCACTCCCCCCCCCGCCCCCGGCACCTTGTTCACGTTTCGTGCTCTCTCTTGCTGGCCTTGTTTCGATTTTCCTCGGGCCCCTCCCGTATGCGCCGAACCTTGTATGTAAGTGTTGTTTATTTAGCAATCTTCTTCTCATCACCCGTTGTGGCGTCACACACACACGCATAGCGAGAGGGGACCCAGAACGTCGGCCGCGAGACCCTCCCCCTCCGGACTACCCTTCACACCTCTCAACCCTGTCCACCCTGGCCTGGCCTATCTACGGCGCCCCCCTCCTAGACCAGAACGGACAGTTGCTGTCAAAGTTTCAGATTCACCTTGTTTTATTTTTTGGGTCACGGCATTGCCTTGCTCTGTTTCATCTCGTCGTCGTCAAATCAATATATTCCCGCCTCAATCCCCTCAATCCCTCGACTGCTCCTGCTTGTCAGACAACACGCACGCACGCACGCACGCACACACGGAGGCTTGGAACTCCCCCCTCCCCCTCCCCTACGAGCAAGGCTTAGAGGCATTAGAGTTGCTGCGCATCTTGACGGCTGACACCATTTTGTTTTGTTATTTTGTCTCGGGGTTTTTTGTTGTTGTTTTTTTCGACGATCCAACATACTACTACTCTTTCGTCTTCTCATTCTTGCCTCTCCTTTCTACTTGGCCGGGTCGCCCATTTTTTGCTCAGATACACCCACAACACAGGCACACACACACATATACATCGTGTCTCTCTCTCCTTCAAACAGTGCTTTCTTAGCTCATCATCGATACCCAAACTTCTTTCGTGTTTCAACTTGTTCACATTCTTCTTTCATTCATCTTCGACGCCATCAACATGTCGCTCAAGGACAGAATATCTTCTCCTCTCGAGGCTGGCACCTCTATTCTCGACGCTCACCACCTCCCTCCTCACATCCTCCCCGCTCTCGAGTGGACTTCGTCCCGCCTCGCTCGCAAGTCCCTTCATCTCACCCTCGTCGTCGCCCGCCGCGATTATCAGGTCCCCGCCGTTCTGCCTCCGCATGGCTCGCCCGGCTTGTCAACCCACCACGCCCGTGACGCCCGGCCTGCGATTCCACCTCTCCTCCGGCCCCGTCTCCGCCCTGAAGCAGCTCGTCCGATCCGGTCTTACACTGGCCCACGCCGAAGCGATCCATGGAGTTCTCGCGGAGCGGCATGTCTCCCCCGCCTTCTCTCAGCATAGCGTCGAGGTGTCGAGCCCCAGGCGGTGGCCGCTCTCCCCAACAACTCCTCTCTCTCCTCCCCCATGACCCCATGCACTGCCTCCACCACCACCACCGACACTCTGAGCTCCATCATGTCATCAAGCTCCTTTGGCATGCGTTTGATCCACGCCAGTGGCCTGCCTCCCAAAGCCGAGCGAGCTCTTCGATCCATCATTGAGAAGGCCGAGAAGAAGTTCCGAGTCGGGTAAGTTCCATCAATCCATCAACTCTCCATATAATATCTCTCTTTTTTTTTTTTGGTGTGTGCCTTGAACTAACTCGAAACAGGCCTGAGTGGCTCTCCCCCTCAAGCAGCCCATCAGCAAGCGGTCTGACAACCCAGCTTGTCCACAGCTCCATGCTTCAAAACGAGGTCCTCTTCTCCTCGGAGGGCCTGACCCTGCTATCCCTCGATCGTCTGTACAGCCTCAAGAGCGCTCTTTCCAGCTACTCCAAGACCAAATCCCATCTTCGCCTCGAGGACGCCGTCGACGAGCTCCGCCGCATCATCTTGACCAACGGTGGCTCCAAGGTCGCCAAATCCGACATCCTCCGATCTTACGACTGGCTAAGCGGTCTCGAACTCGGCCATCAACGACCTGGACCGCATGTACCGCCGAGCCTATGGCGGTCCCGAACAACTGGGTGGCATCAGCGGGTTGGCGAGCTTCGCCGAGCCGACCATCAAGCCCAGCAGCGACTTCGAGCTGGACGACGATTCCAGCGGTTTTGACACTGACGACGAGATCTCGAGCCCGAGATGATTGGCATCCCCTCACCACAAGGGACAGCGTGTGCCCATGGTTGTTGCCAACGTCCGTGCCTCAAACCCCCCTCGCCCAAGCCCCCAATCCTCAAGATCCAAACCACCTTCGGCCCACAGCCCAAGAAACCCGAAGCCAAGGTCATCTCGCAGGGTGAGGTGGTTGCTGAGGAGGAGGAACGGGAGGAGGAGGATGGAGACCGCACCGCTCGACCAACCGATCGACTGCTCTTCACCATGCACCCGTGGCACACTGGCAACAACGGCACCATCGATCAGGTCCTGAGCGCTCCCCTCCTAAGCCCGACGTCATGAGCCCTGATGTCATGACTCCCAGCCTCCTTACTCCTGCCCAAGCTTCCCACCTTGGACCCATGACGCCAAACGGCTACGATGACATTTCCCCCACGACTCGCGGAGAATGGGGCTTCTTGATGGTCGATGACGCATTCAGAGGCGCTCGCACTGCAGCTGTGAAACTTGTTAGAGGCGGAGAAGAGACTTTGCTTTCCTTTGTGCCTTTTTTTTTTTTTTTCTGTTTCTCTGCTTCGTATTCCCAGTCACCTCAGCAGATGACTATTTGTTAGAAATGGAGTTTTTGAGGGTGTTCCCTTAAGGGCCTTGGGTTGTTTTTCTTCTTGATACAAAACACTTGTATGATTATGATTGCTGCATCTTCTGGAATCTTAGAGCGAGGCCGTTTGGGAGAGCATTTGGATAGCGATTGCGTTAAAAAGAAGGGGAAGAAAATTTGGATGTGAATCATTCTTTGAAATATCGCATAAAATAAATGCTTGGGTATCACAGTGTGCTCTCATTCACCAACCATATTTACTCGAAGCCTCCTTGCGATTCGTCTTGCCCTTTGCAAAGCTGTCCTCCAACGCATCTCGCTGGTTCTGCACGTTCTGCACAAGCTTCTGCAGGCTGTGCTTGCCGCCGCCCTGGATAGACCGCACGGGGTTATGAATCTGTTCCTCTCCAGCTGCCCGGATAGCTTCGTTGTGCTGATACTCCCTATCCATGTTGAAGTTGATAACGTTCTTTGCCATGTGCTTCCCTTGCCCTCCGCGACCAAACAGCTCTCGCCTTTCCGCCGCCGAGAGATTGAGGTCATCGGCAACTGTGTCTAGCGACTCGCTTCCCGGCGCAGTGGTCGCGGAGGGTCCTGTTTGCGCGTGGCCAGCATACTGGGCGTAGTCGCCACATGCGCCGTTGTAGCCGTCTGCGCTGCTTCCAGTCTCAAATAATGGCTCGTAAGCACCGCTCTGTCTGGCTGAATCCGCAGGCTCCTCGGGCTCCTCTGTATGCATCGAGAATAAGGACACCTTCTTGGGGCTGGCGCAGGGGCGGCTTCTGGTTCTCCCTTTGGGGCCGCGTTCTGCATTGGTGCATTTGTTTGGCCCGCTGCCGCCTTGGCGATACCAGCAGCTGTGACCTTCTTCTTTTTCGGACCCCGAGCTACTGAGAGAGGCTTGAACATCAATGGCTTTCCCACCAGCTTGACTTCCTCCTCCGGCTTCTGCTCTGCGGGGATCGACGGCTGCGCAGCGGCTTTTGGCGGCGGCAGAATCATGCCACCAGACGGCCACTCGCTCTCTCCATCACCCTCGTCTCCGGTACTTCGACTAAATCCAGGTGCCGCACTCGTCTTTAGGTTGACTCCGGGCTTGGGCGGACCAGAGCTGGACGTCGCAGGTGTGGACTTGGGTTTGTTGGCGTTTTTCGGGGCTGGCAGGAAGGAGTTGAAGCCGGAAAAAAGGCCAGAGCCTCCTGTTCTCGCGCGCTTCGCAGGCGGCTCGTCGCTGGGCGTCTTGGAGGGTTCGGCAGATAGTTGCGGGAGGCTCACGACGATTCTGCCTGGATTTGATCGATCGACGACCTTCTGGAAGGGCTTCTTGGAGGGCGGCTGGGAGGTTTTGGGCGCAGGCTTGCCGGGGGCTTCAGCTTCGGAGCCTGAGCCCTCGGAATCGGAGTAGTCGACGAGGCCCATATTTGGGATGAGGAGGATTGTTGGGGGACAATTCTGTATGTGGAAGAATGACGATTGTCATGGATCCTGAATCCCGGGCGCCAGTTATCCTGACCCACCACAGCCTTGTCTTGGCCCGTGCAATGTGCAGCCACCAGGGGTCTTGGCATTCCAAGTCAACGAGGCTGAGCCGGACCTGCGCCAACCCACGATAGTGATAGCAACCCACGTTCCCCGTAGCGGGCTAACATGTGCCTTTGAATCCTACACCACCGTTTGCTTCGGATCCTTGACAACCCGTGAACCCGGCAATGTAGATACTCGGTACAATAACTCACCTTTATATATACGGCTGTGCGACCTTCTTCGCGTCAAGCTCGTTGTCACCATGTCTGTCATTCAGCTAGAAGAGTACGTTCGCGCCTCGGGCTCCATCTCCATGCGAGTCCTCGTTGAGGAGCCTCCAACATGACGCATTTGCTTACAATTATCTTTCTTCGCACAGACTCGTTTCGTACCAGCTCCGGTCCAGCTATCTCAATGAAATCGCCGATGGAGTTGGCGAGCGCCTGCTCACGGTCAACGATAGCTTCCTAAACTCCGCCCCCTTCAAAGCCGCTGGCTGGCGCCCGAGTTCATCCCACATCAAGCGCACTCATTCGCCTCCGATCCCTACCGCTATCGCATCCGAGTATTTCCAAGCTCCCCGTCAGGCCGGCCTGACCCTCGAAGATGGAGATGAACAAGAAGACGGCGGCATGCTCACCGCCGGGGGCTCTGATACCATGGGGCCCGGGATGGCCACCAAGCGGCGCAGGCGCCGAGAGCAGATGGAGGAGGACGACAGCAGTGATCTGAGCGACGATAGTGACGACGACGCGGATCAGCGGGCTGCCCAGCAGATAAAATTTGCGAAGATGCCTGTGAGACATCGCGCCGGCTCATCCCCTCTCCAGAACACTGGGTTCAAGCAAGCAAGTACCACCTCGCCAAGGGCCCCGCGCCGAGGCTCCCAGTCGGCGCTGGAGACGGTTAGGGAGCGTCCCCGACGGGATACCGTCACCAGCAGCGAGATCTCATCCGAGAACGAGATGGACATCCCTACCTACCAGCGGCACCGAGAAGCGGCGAGGGCAGCGGCTCGGTTCGCCAGACTACAGGCCAAAATCTTAGAGGAGCCCACACCGGGAATTCAGCGTGCAGGTACCTCTCTGCTTCCCGAGGAAGAGGAGGACTCGGACGGGACGGACATGTCCGACGATTACGTTGTCGAAAGTATCGATTCAGCGTCAATCTTGGACGGTGTCGAGAACCCCATCAACCCATCTCCCACGCGCCAGGTGGTTGGAACCCCTCCAAAGAACTTTGTTCGACAATCGACGATTCGCAGATCTCAAGCCCCAACGCATCCTCTCATATTACAAGCCTTGCCACCCCCTCGACCCCTGAGTACCATCAGGCCGCTCAGTGTGGCCCAGCCTACCAGCTTGTTGTCGGCTGCGCTCAAGGCTAAGCAGCACAAGTCCAGCATCCCCTTCCAGAAGTTTGCGCACTTCAGTGGACAGGGCACGCAAGGATCCATCGCTGTGCGCATCTACGCGCCCTTCTCAAAGACGCCAAGTAAACCATTCCAAGTTCTCATCCGGCCTCGAGTCCAGGAGGGTCAAGGTGCCGAGCGGGTGGTTACTGTTGCCGATCTCATTGGCCTCAGTTTGTACCGATACAATGAGGAGAAGATGCAGCCTCCTCTGCCATCGAACAAGCTAAACATTAACTGGTGGACCCTTCGGATGGTTGAAGAGGGTGGTGAAGTGGACGATGATTTCCCTCCGTTTGAGAGAACGAAGCCCCTGACTTCCTTCACGACGGTCAACAATGCCAGCATGCGAGGTGGAGGTCGAATGCGGTCCAACTCCACAGCCTACGATGACTTTGCACTGGCCTCGGCCTCGGAAGACGAGTTCCTCGAGAACAAATCGCTTACGCCCCAGGAGGATGAAGAGGAGAAGCCAGCTTCTCCAGAGCCCGTGGCTGAGCCAAAGCAGGTGGATGAGGATGCCACACCCAGGAATACTCCAGGACCAACCAGCTTCCTAACCCAGCGACCTCGTCAAAACCCAATCGTTACAACAACATATCGATCAAATGTGCCGGCGGCAGACATGCCACAGGCCCCAGCGGCGGCTCCCAACACTTCACGGGGACAGCAGAAGCTCCTGCGAATCCACATAATGTCATCGGACGTTGCCCCTGGACAAATGGTGACGCTGGACGTCACCACTGACACTTACCTAGCCGAGGTGCTAGACTTGGTTTGCAGGAAGCGACAGCTAGACAAGGCAAACCACGTCCTGAAGCTACCTGGCTCTGGAGCCGTGGTCATGATTGACCGGCCGGTGTCGTCGATTGGCAACGTCAGCGATCTGGAGCTTTACAGGCGCCGGTTTGCCACCGACGGACCGCTTACCGTCACTGGGTCTCCAGGCAGCTCTTCGCCCAAGATGCTGCCGCCTTCAGACTCGGCCATGCAAAAGCGAAGCAAGAAGCACCTCCAGATGGTTGGCAGCCACCCGCTTGCGCGGGAGGCCTTGAAGCAAGAGGAGCTCAGCAACGCCAGCTACAAGAAGTATACGGTGTGGCGAAAGCAGCCAATGCGAATCGTGGGCATGAGCGAACGTATCCTGGTTATTGACGGAGAGTACATTCACATCATGCCGGCGTCGGGTGGAAAGGCACTCAACGATGGCTCTGGCAAGACGACGACTGTTCATTTCAGCAATGTGATTGGTTGCAAGGTGCTCCGAAAACATCCTACAAATATCAAGGTGCGTTTACAGCGAGGTGCTTTGAGGTTTGTGGCTAACTAGAATCTAGCTTGTCGTGTACAAAGCAACAGAGAGCAAACGATACGACTTTGAGGCCCGAAGCGCCCTTGAAGCAGCCGAGATCGTAGAGGAGCTGAAGAAGGGCATCTCGCCGTATCGGGAGGTGTAAAGTTTACCATGCGTCATTTTCAAGCAGAGGGACTCTAGTGCCGTACATTGTGACTACGACAACGTAAGGGTACAAAGGCCGAGTTTGCAAAATGAGGTTTTGATGATGTCATGTGTATGTATATACAGATTCTAGGAGGAAAGCTGTGTTGTGAGGTGACCCGACACCCAACGGTGTCAGGAGTGCTCGTTTATTAGGAGTTTAGGGAGAGGCGCAAACGGACTCGAGTGAGGAGAAATATCATGTTCAATCTACCAACAAAGGTTTCGTGCAAATGCTTGCAAAAGCCTCGCAGCAGATTCTTTTGACATTTATTCTATCATTCATGTACATTTAGGGGCATTCTGTGTTTACACCTTGCCCTCCGGGAGCTACAAGGTCTTGTGGTCCATGATGGCAGGCGAGTATCTCTCGGTAATGGCAAAGACAATGTCCTCGGGCTGCATCTTCAGCGGCGTCATGGCCCTCAGGAACCCGTGCAGGGCCTGTCGACGTATCGGTCTCAACACCGTCGGCGAAGACGAGGTCGATGAAGACCCTGCTTGAAGTCCCATGGATGACGGAAGCTAGCTTAAAGCTCTTGACGGCAACGCCGAGAACATCAGACAGCCACTCGGCGGTGATGTCCTCGGGGTTCAAAAGCAGCGCCTTGTCGGACTCGAACGAGCCGCGGGGCGCCTTGGAGCCTTCGATCAATGGGGGTGACATTGTGACTCTGTGTATAGAAGAGTATTGGGTGCGAGAGACGTGTAGCCTATGTAACCAGCGAGAGGAGTGGCACCATATGACGACTACTTGGAGATTTACATATCTCCATGCAACCCTGAAAGCCAGAAGAAGGCACAGTGGAGCAGACGATGGACGTACGAGGTCGGCCTTGCTTTCATTTTACCACTATTCGTCTTGGGATATTGGACCAAGAAGAGCTAGTTCCAAGTCGTTGGCCTTGTTTGCAAGACGGGAGGAGAGATTGTGTCCCTATCATTGTTGTTGTTACCAGGGACATATAGGTCACGTTCATCAACGGTCTAAGCGAGGAGTTCATTCACCAGAACAAAAAAAAAAAAAAAAAAAGGAAAATTCCATCATCCCAATGCGGATAGCCTAACACCTCTTGTTAAGTGAGGGCACAGGCGTTCCAGTTGGAGGCAATGCCCCGCTAAACACCACTCGACATACATGCATCTTACTACGACGGCAGGTGGCTGTTACTTTTACACCCGATAGAAAACATCATAATCAATATGAGCTTTTCAACATTGGTCCACGGTAAATAAAGTGTGGTCTTATCTCGATATCCACTCCCTCGTAGGCTTCCTTGACGTGTTCTCGCCGTGGGCTTTGGTTGGTCCTCACAGGTCCAGTGAGAGCAAGTTTCAAGCTGAACGTAGAATTAATTGTGTTGGATCCGGCAGTGTGACATTGCTCCATAAGCCATGCTCCGGGATGGTGATGATCAGCATTTTTCTTCTGTTCCTCTCTTCCTGTAACACCCTTCCAAAACTATGTCCTCGGGTCAGTAGGACCGAAAGTTACTGATCACTTCTTCTAACACGATGATGTTTTTTGCAGTATCTCCTCCCGATGACAGTCACGTACATCTGGTGTCCGACCTTGACCAAGTTATCGATCCTGTTTGTCCTATTCCGCATCAACCCGTCAATTTGGTTCCGCGCCTCGGGCTGTTTTATCGCCTTCATGCTTGTTACTTACACGGCAACCTTCGCAGGACTGCTCTCTGGGCCTTGCAATCCCCTCAACACTGGAGCAAGCGTCTACGTGAGCAAAATTGCCATTTCCAGGCTGCTCTCAACATCTTCTCAGATACAGCCGTTATTATCTTGCCTCCTCCAACACTGTGGGGGCTGCAAATTCACTTCCGGCAAAGAATGGCTGCGGCAGGAATCATGACCTTGGATCTGCGTAAGAGTTTTTTTTTTCTCTATCTCTCCTTGCTTGCCCTTGGTTGTTATGGCTTGAGGGTTGTCCTGCGATTGTCAACAACGGCAAACTGACTGACAACCTGCGTTTAGTGTTCTCCTTGCGTCCGTCGCTCGTTCGCCATACATCAGAATTTCTAGCCAACAGTGTCGATTTTTCGGGCAAGCAAGCCGAGGCCGGCATTTGGTGGCTCGTCGAGCTCAACATCGGCATCGTGTGCAACAACCTCATGCGGGTGAAGCCCTTCATCAAGCGATACCTCCCCAGACTCATGAGCAAGTGTGGATTGTCGGCGAGCAAGTCGTCAAAGCGCATGGATGGAACCTCATCTAACAATTAGAGAGTAGGCAGGCCCTCACACAGCTGCCAGTCCCATATCATAGAGGCTGGCAAGCCTGAAGACGAGACATACGGGGAGAATATCCAAGCCAGAAGCAAAGGCGGCAACAATGACAACACGGCGAACAATGCTATTGCGGCTAAAAGCTGCGCATGAACTACCACATCCAGAGCAAAGAACTGTGTCAGAGACACAACCATAAGAATAGATACCTTTCAAGAACCCTCAGCCGCAGATTCGGGTTTCAAACCGGACAAGTGCTGACTGCTGTGTCCGAGGTTTCTTAAAAGAAAAGAGGAAACCCTCCCCCCCCAGTGCTCAGCCTCCCCTCAGAGCCTCAGAGCCCCATTCTTAAGGCTGAGGGACATGCCCAATCAAGCTTGACAAGCCCAAGGGCAATCTGACTGTGTCTGCAGGAGAATTCAGCTGCAACAATTATGTCGTTGCCATGCTATTTACATATATCTTTGCCATTGATGATGTCGTCAGCATTGATGCCGGGTTCCGGGTCGGCGGAGTGGTGTAAACTTGACACAACCAACTAGAGTGGGTCCACACAACACCGCCATCCACCCAAGACCGCCACATCGTCAGCTTCACTTCCCGTCCACACACCTAGATGAACTCGGCCATTTCTCAACGAATATTGCTTCAATTGACTATCTACAACTGCCACTCATGATACATAGCTTCCTTTTCAGTCCGTGCAATTTCCAGCGCTTCATCTTCCAAATGGGAGCCGTGAGCTTCTTCGTAACGTAATGCAGCTGCCGCAGCCTCATAATGAGCTGCAGCAATTTCTGGGATCCGGGCGAAAGTCTTATTAGGGTCATAATCCACAGCCTTACGGCCACGAGGTTCCTTGGAAGCTAGCTTTTCCTTGAGGAAGGTGTTTTCGGCTGTAATGGCCGCAATAAGGGCATTTTTATGGTCCATTTCCTTCCCTGCCTTTTGTGCTACTATTCGAAGACCACAATCAATGTGATCTAAGTCCTTACGCACTAAATCTAGCTGTGCCTTTATTTCTTTTGAATTCCTTGGCGTATACCAAAGGTGGTCTTTGGGTATCTTCCTTTTCTTTGGTGTTGTTGGCGCCCGGGTTGGCGATGGAGCCCGCTCCGGCAGGACTACTTTCTCAAGCACCCTATCAATGCATATAGGGTAAACACCAGTGCCTTTAAAGCCTGACCGGATGTTCCTACTGCTGAATGCCTTCATTGAAGCCTTTTCGTATGCCCGGATGAAGCGCTCTTTCTGTATTGGCGCCGATGTGCTGAAGGAGGTAAAGCCATAGGTCTCCTGATGGAAGTATGTCTTCAAGGGTGAAAACACACCCACATCAAGCGGCTGTGTGATATGTAATATGTGCAATGGAAGGTATAGCAATTAAACCTTATTAATCCAGGCACAGAACATAACATCAATAGTGATATGTGTCTTATGGCCGTCGAGAATTAGGATCCGCCAGAGGCCGGTTGATGGCCTTGTTTCCGGTAAAAAGATCTCAATGAACCACTTCTTGAATATAATACTATTAGACCAGCCTGATGGAGTCGATTCATATGCCCAATCAGGCATATCTTCAGGAAACCATTGACCTTGAAGCGTTTGGCCTGTGAAGATCACGCATGGCCGAAGACGGCATCCGGACGCACTTACACACTCAAGAATAGAGACCCAAGTAATTAAATCGCTCTCTATGATTGTTAAATATTGTGTAAGAGAGCTTCCTACTACTTTTCCGCCTTGTGTTTCCCCCTCTGCGATGCCAGTTTCATCAATATTGTAGATCCGACTACTGCCAACGCTCTTGGACTTAATTTGGTCGTCAAGGCGGCTGTTAAAGGCTTTTATCTTCTCTGGTGTTGTTGCATGAGTGCGGGCAGCCTCCATAGACCGTGATGCCTTCGTTTTGATGACCTCATGGCGTTGAATAAAGCGGTCAACCCAATTGCCTCCAAGGCGATCTTCTTCACCACTGATGCTCAAGATCATCTGGGCAAAGGCACTGATCTGTAGCCTTGAAGGCGGGCGACCAGCTTCTTCTTCATTGAGAATCCAGTTAATGAGGTCTTCCTCTTGAACTGGGGATAATCGCTGTGTTCCTTGCTTGGCGGTGTGGATATCAGTCGCTCCAGAAAGCCGACCTCGTAGAGTACTGCGAGGGATCCCGTACCGCTGTGCAGCTTGTTGGATTGAGGTGTGTTTAGAGTCTTTGAGAGCCTCAGAAATTTGATATTCACGATCAGTAGACATTGTAGAGTATTTTGGTCTAAATTGGAGTTCAATATGATGTAAATTGACTACGTTGTCGTCGAGTTCCTCTTGAGGTTGGTGACGCGATGAAGTCAATGACGATGTGGCGGACTTGCCGGGGTGGCGGACTTTCGTGGTCCCACTCTAATCACCCTTGACGTGTAAGCAGCGAACACGTTCAGACGTCCGGTCTTTCAATGCGCCGCTGGGGAAGCTGTACCGCGCTCTTAATAGGTGCGGACCAAAAAGGCGGCCCGAGCATTGATAATCAATGCTCCTCCAAAGCAGGCTGAGTCGTTTTAGAGACGCGCGTCGCGTTACAAAGTGTCAAGTCCGTTTACGTCCAGCCCCATTTAGTAGCTCATCAGCCTGGCGGAAATAGTCTACGGTCCAGAATATCCAAGTCAACGTTGGGGCGCACCAAGGCTGAGACTCCCGGTGGAAGGGCGTCCCTGGTCGTCAAACACAGCCAGAGCGGATCATGGAGAATGATGGCTGTCCATGTGTCTGTTGAATGAAACAGAGAGACGTTATATTTGCTAGGCAGCAAAACAAAGCAGCAGACAAACCATTGATAAAAAGGAACGTCATCAATAGTGGGGATTGGTATTAAAGAAAAGTAATGAGAAAAAGTTAAAACAGCGTGCATATGACGACAACAATACACGGGTGAGTTACCCTCCTCTTTTTTCTTTTTTTTTTCTCCTTGTCCCCCCTTTGATCCTGCGTAGGTGTCATTTATTTGGCGTTTTGGCTTCATGAGCCCACGTCCATGCACTCGTCCACGACCAACAGCACAACGCATCGCATGTGCGGAGAGCCAACTACACTACCAACCACACAACCTGTAATGTCAAAGAACCAAGTAAACATGAAATGTTGGCCAGTCACTCGGCTGTTTGCTGCCGGCAAGCCCCCTGCTCGGCTTAATCCACGTTCCCCGGTTTTTTATTTTCTTTTTATTTTTATTTTTATTTTTATTTTTTTTTATTCCCATGATCCTTCCTTCACCCGAACGAGGCTTCCTTGAGAGAGGTTTCGTGTGTCTTCTTGGTTGGATGGAAGGACGATGGACAGGATGGACAACTGTCGTATCGTGGCGGACCCTTTTCTTTTCTTTTTTTTCCTTTTCTTTTTCTTCTTGCTTTGCACACACAAACACGATGCCGGACATCTGCGGGCTCAGTCAGTCGTTCCATGCAGTGGATGATTCATGTATAGCGAATACTAGAGGAGCGTTGACCACAATTAATCAATATTACACCATTGAAAAGTAGCAAAAATATTGATGGACAGGTACACAAAAGGACCGTGCAGGCCGCCTTTACCGCAGAAACTATCAAGCTTCTTCTTCTTCTTCTTCTCCTTCTTCTTCCCTTTTCTAGGTTGCCCCAGCTAGTCGAGAACTCCCCCGGGCCAAAGCAAGGTATTCGCATGCAGTTGTGGATGGATGCCGGTTTTTCGTGTTGTAAAGGCGTCTAGATGCACTCCCCCCCTCTCTCACTGTCCTGATCCACAGTGACGCAACAGCCTGCAGCCATAAGCAAGGTCCATTACGAGAATGTCCATTGCCCATGGTCACTGTGAATCCATGATCCGTGTTCCGTGTTCCGTGTCCCATGATGCCGTGGCTCCGAACAGAGCTGTCCATGATCTTGACTTTTGGACCCGCGTTTAGGTGGATCGGCTTCTCCTCCTCTACGTCCGAGTTGGGAGTTGGGAGTTGGGTTTGTGGCTCAGCTGAGGCCCGCAATACGGAATGTAGATGCACACAGTACCTGAGCACATACATACCTACCTACATAGCACAAGTTGTATGTATTGTATTATGTATTATGTATGCCTCCACCACCACCCTCGTCACTCGGTCCAACTGCCAGCCTCCAAGGCTCCGACTGGCTGTTTGTTACCGAGTCCCTCCCTCCCCCATTGTTTCTATTTATGTTGTCGCCCTTGAACCGTCGATCTCGGCTCAGATCCTTGCCCTTTTGGTTGCCTGGCCTAGCTCGCTGGTCTTCCTCCCTAGGTAGGCAAGCTCTTACGCACATGGACAGCTCAACACAGGCACAGCCTTGCTGAATCATGGGAGTCGAAGTCGAGCTTCACACCGAGACGTGATCCCCCTTTCCCAGCTTCGGCTTGCTTTTTTTTTTTCCGGCTCGTAGCAGCTCGCCACTCACTGCCAATATTGGTAACCGCCCGAAAGGAAAAAAGGATGCTCTCGATATGCAGGTACTCGCAGCCTCACATGCACGTGCCGTCCTCGGGGTTCCCTACCCGTCCACTCTCGCCATAATGCTCACCTCTGCCGTCTTGGAAACGTGATGTGGCTGGCGTCCAATTAGCCTAGCCAACCGCAGTAGTCGGTCGGTCGTTTTTCCCGTGAGCTGTGAAGCCGTTGTGTATGACATGAGCCATGGAGCCAATTCGTGCGAATCCTTCTTTCCCCTCCCTCTTGTCGAACAGAAGCGACCGGTTTGTGACGACAGTGACAGCTCATACACATACCGAGCAGAGAAAAGAAGACCCGTCTCTACCACCTCCACCGTCTCCTCCCAACTCGTCCACTTGCCAACTCCAAGGTGTGCCCAATCGAAGACGGGGCCTAAGCAGGGCAAAAGCGAAGGAGGAGAGGGGGGGCGGACCGGGGGCGGGGGGGGGGGCTATGAGGGGCGTGGGGATAGGGTCGTGAGAGTGTGTATAAGATGGAAGAGAGGTGATGAGCTAAAGATAAAACGGCTAACCATCCTCAGCTTCTCGAACTCGTTCGTTCTTTGTCTTTCTTCATCCGAAAACCAGATTCTCATCTGTCTTCTTCTTGTGTCACTGTCGTACACTTAATATCCGAACACTCGTTCATATCTGTATTTCATCAAGACTTCTTGATTTCTTAATCATCAACACCGCAAACATGAAGTTCTCCGCTGTCACTCTCACCTCCGTCCTCGCCGTTCTGGCCCGGGTACGTCTTTCTATACCCTTTCTATGCCTTTTGCAGACTCTCTCAAAAGGCTGTCTGTCTGTCGATACAACGACTAACATCAATCCCTCTCATAGGCTCAGCAAACCACCCCCGTTGTCGACTCCTCTGCTGTTGCCAGGGCCTCATCTGCTCAGGCCGCTGCCTCCAGCGCCTTCGAGAGCGCCGCCACCAAGATCAACAGCATCCAGGAGAGCATTCGCTCCCAGGTGGCATCCCAGCTCCAGACCGACTCGGCCCAGACTCCCGCTGCCACCACCGACAGCACCCTCACCACCGCCGTCCAGAGCACCAAGACGTCCGACAAGACCGACGCCACCAAGACCGGTGACAGCACCGACTCTGCCAGTGCTTCGGACAAGGCCTCTGACAGCGCTTCTGCAAGCGGGTCCGCCAGCGGCTCTGCTGCTTCGGCCAGTGGCACTGCCACCAGCACCACCAAGGACGGTGCCGGTGCCATGCCCACTGCCGGTGTCGCCATGGGCGCTCTCTTCGGCGGTGTCGCCATCCTCGCCAACCTGTAAATGGGGGGGGGGCACCTCCAACCACCCGCAGAGTCGTCAACGTCAAACCGCCGGCGCTACGTTCACGGCTCCAAGGCTCAAGGACGTTGATGATGGTGGTTACAGCCGGCAAGCCATCCAAAAGAGGCATGTGGAGCCTCCGCCAAGGAACCAGGTCCGCCCCCTCCATCCTCATTCACGGGGGGTGTGCTGTAGATGCATATTGCGGAGGACTCGGGGACTTAATGATTGACACACGGGAGACGCGGCTCTGGAAAGTTCCCCTTTTTAGTGTCGCGCATCTACCGCTGTCGGCGCTGGAACGGGACAATATCATGGTCATGACATCTGGGTAACCCGGCCTTCTCTCTTTTTTTTGGGGGGTTTTTTTTTCTTTTAAACTTATGGATCATGGAATACACAAAGCATTGCAAATGCAACGGACAACCATTCTCGCGTTTGTGCCCTTTCTGGCACTGGTAATCTGTTTCTATTAGAACCTACTTCTTCATGTCTTGCAACGCATTATTAGGCAGCACAATCAATAATGGACAAAACTTTGGCCAAAATCTGATTCCAGATTCGATACTTTTTTGTTTTTTTTACCTTGGGTGATCCATGTGCAACTCAACCCTGCTTTTTCTTTCTTTTTCTCCTCTTGGCCCATTCGGGCGCTGCCTTGACTAAGCCAAGTCTCGAAACGACCATGGTCTGCACCGCTATTGCCAAACGGACCCGGGGTGTGAGGCAAAATCAATCCTCCCGGGGCCGAAGTAAATACGAGGTTGTCGTAAGCTGATGCTTGCTTGTTTGGCGGCTACATGAGTTAACTATGTGGAGGTGGTGTGTGCAGGTGGTCTCAGCGGCCATGACCCACTGCTTGAGGCAATGGTTGCAGTGATCGCTGGAACGATGGGTTTCATGGTCAGTTGATTCTGAAGCAACCACCATCGTATTTCGAAAAGGAATCCCAACGACGTCTTAGACACGAGAAGAATATTTACATGGGGGTGTGGGCGTGTGTATTTTTCACGGCAGCCGCGTTATGAATATTCTTTGGGCTAAAAATAAAATAAGATAAAGCTACCTACCTACACAATCCATTCGTAATATTAAGAGGCAGAAAAGCAGCACATCTCAACACAGTACGTACATGGATGTGCAGAGCAAGAAGGGTATCATACATATTCCGCATCAACCGCCAGAGCCCCACGCTTTTAAATCATGTTTTGCCTCGTGCGTCTCCCCAGAGTCTATCAATAGTTTGGAAAATCAAAGTGACGTCCTTCATGATCTCGTCATCCACCTGCCCACCCAGTCGTTGTTGCATCTTGTCAGGATGCCATCTTACACGCTCATCCTTGAGTTTGGCCGCAAAGCCCTTCTCTCCAGTTTCCTCTAAGCTGAGGCCGTTGACGAAAAAGTTTCGAACTCGCTGTTCGTCCACATCCTCCCGCTTTCCGCTCTCCACGGGCCAGTTCATCGTCGCCGGTGTGCCATCCCATACAGTCCACGCGGTGGTGTACGCATCCCAACGGGACGCCCACTTGCGTCGCTGTCTTCGCTCCTCGCCACGGCGAAGACTGCGCTCCATCTCTTCTTGAAGCTTCTGGTTGTGACGGTCTTCCTCCTCTTTGCGCTTCTTTGCCTGTTCGCGCCGTGCTCGCTCTTCAAGGAGCCCTGCGTGTGTCTTTTCCCACATCTTCTGGCGCACGTGGGCGGCGTACTCTTCTTCCGACATCTTTTCGAGCTCGCCGGTCGGACCGACCTTCTCATTGGAGTAAATATGCACAGGCTGCCCGTAGATACTCTCCCAGTATGAGGCTCCTTCGTCATCCGCCATGGCGTCAAACAATGACTCTCTGAAGGCAGCTTCAGGGTCAAGGGTCTGTTGCTCAAAAGGGTTGGGCGGGGTCGGAGATCGGTGACGTCGACGATGTCGGTGGCGATGGCGATGGGACCGATGGGAGCCATCACTGCGATGGTCGCGGTCGCGATCGCGGTCACGATCACGAGACGAACGGCGACGAGACTTGTGGTCTTTGAGTTTTAGGCGCGACGGCCTGGGTTGTGTCGTGTCAACCTCGCCATCCCGGTCGTTTTCAGCCGGCTGAGGCGTCGCATTCGCTGTTGGATCCTTTACGGGTTCTTCTTCACGGGCCTCAGTCAACTCCCGATCTCGCTCTCGCTCTCGATATTCACCCTCATCTTGATCCCGATTTCGCTTTCGCGGCAGATCTTGGTTGATGGAGGCAAGTAGATGGCGTCGTCTCGGGGACTGGGGATTGTCGCCCATTATGGGGTATCCATCGGAGGCGGAAATTTCCAGTCTACACGGTCGCAGCGGGAAAGAAGCCTGATGAAGGGTTGATACTGTCTGTAGCTGTAGGTGAATCGTGAAATTGTCAAATGGTGGGGTTGCGGCTGAGCTGCTTTGGGGACGCACGGGCCATGATCAACCCCAGTTGTTGACCTAGAGTAAAAGCCCCTTATCAAATTTCATGACGACCTCTGATTGTCGTCCCCCCCTTTGTGACTGATGTTTGTCTGCTTGAGGGAAACATCGAGGTTTGATTAAACGTTGCAACGGCTATAACTGCATTGGTGGCATGGGAAAGCTTGTGAACCACCGGATGCCTCATAAAACCCCCCACAACAACCTCTGATAAAGCAACCATAGCCTCCCTCCTTCATCAGCACATTGCCCGAGTAATACTGACTACCAGTCTCAGCCATGGTCCTTTGCGAACCTTGCGATCGGTTGTTTGGGCGTCCGAAAGATCTGAAATCGCATCTCCGGTATTCGGGTCAACATGCGGATACACTCTGCATTCGATGTGATCGGGGCTTCAAATTCATGTCGGCCAAGCGGGACCACGTGCTAAACTCCAAGCAACATTATATCTGCAACAATTGCCCACCTGGCAGTAAAAGAGATTTTCCCAACTTGGATAGTCTAAACCGGCACCTTGAATCCGAACACGACCTCTGCTCGGATTGCTATATCATGTTCGGTTCGTCGAGTGAACTCGCCAAACACAACGCGAGCGAGCATCTGTGGTGCGGTATCTGTCGTACCTCTTTTGACACGCGATCAAACTCAATCAACGTAAACTGCGCATCTATTTTCTATAATAGCGTTGGATATTGACATTGAATAGCATCAAAGGGTTCACGCGCCAAGGATAGTCGGTTGCCCCGGTTGTTCATTCACCTTCGATACAGATTCAGCCATGCTGCTGCACCTCGAGACCGGCACTTGTCCCTCTGGCGTGGATGAAGACTGGGTCTCCAGGATAGCACATCAATGCTACCAATCAAAAAAATACATCTGCTACGACGAGGGCTTTGACTTTAAGTGTCCCACCTGTGACGTTCCATTTAGGTTCATGAGCGCCGTTTTCCAGCATGCGGAAAGCGAGCGATGTGGGGAAGATTGCAATGAGGGGTCGTTGGCAAAGTTTCTACACTTCCTTCACAATCAGATCTGAACGCTGGAATATGGCCTTGAGGCTGATGGCTCTTTTGTGTGTACTCTTTTTGTTGGCTGTGCGCTGTTTTATCCCGTCTATTTGGCGGTTGACCAGGATTTCATTCCTGTCGCGAAGGTCTCGGTGGTTTAAATACTGATGTGTGCAGGGAGTTGGTTGTGGGGAACTGGCTTCCTCATTGTGATGGAGAATTTCTGGATTCCTGGGTGATTAAAATATTAATAGATAGGTACATCGGGAAACAAGGGGCCAATTCATTATTGACCGTTCTTTTGTTGATTGCATTCCACCACTTGTCTACCAATCATCCATCCCGCCGGGTCTTGCTATCTCAAAATATCATTGTTGAGGGCAAGAAAAATACAATTTAATTCCACTGCTCCTCTTCAAATCAAGTGGCGCAAAGCCCAGTTCTACAGCGAAAGGATGATGGAACTTGTTCAATAGATACATAGATATATATATATATATATATATAACACTCAAGGAAGCAAATCGACAAGTTTGGTTTAAATCTCCATACACGTGGTGCAGAATACCACCTCTTTAGGGGTCCCACATTGAAAAGCGATTTACCGTAGGATGTCATGAGTAAGGTACCTTGGCTGTCAATTAAGGGGAGTAATGGGCAGAGCCTTGCAGGGGAAACCCCAATGGAATTCTCACACGGCATTCTCACGCGACGTGAGAGACATGCATGCATGTAACGCGTCCTTGACAGAACCCGTTCATCAATGATCCCTCATCTTCACAGGAGGAAAAATACAGGCAAGATTATTTAGCAGTGGCAACCTGGTTTGAAGCCATCCACGTGCAAAATGAATAGTCTGGCCTCTATCGATTCAAAAAATCGGGGCACTGAAGCCGTTGCAATCAAATCCTTGCCAGCTATCAGGCACCTCGCCAATTAGCGGCCCCCTTCAGCGCCTCTAGTAGATTTGCTGTCCTGGCCTAGGTTGTTGAACTTGGTGCCCTTCAGGGGACATAAGGGTCTTAATTCCCCACCCCCAGCCAATCGACGGCCTCCAAATCGTCGCAGGGCTACGCTGCCTCTTGTCTCGCCTTCATCCAGCTCGACCCCGGCCATCTGACTGACAATCTGTCGCGATCCTCCTGGTCAGCGTTTTTGTCCTTGGCCTCAATCTCTTGTCCTACGATCCGCGACCTCGCCAACACAGGATGCGCAAGTAGCGCCCGACTCACAAACCCATCCCCGAGCGCCGTTGATTCGCTTCCATCCTTTTCATCATGGGCGGCATT
This sequence comes from Aquanectria penicillioides, assembly GCA_003415625.1. Lineage (NCBI taxonomy): Eukaryota > Fungi > Ascomycota > Sordariomycetes > Hypocreales > Nectriaceae > Aquanectria > Aquanectria penicillioides. The sequence goes on from PYIU01000003.1 coordinate 1,711,546, forward strand.
CTGCTGCTCCTCGGCCTGAGCGTACGTCTCCTCGTTGCGCGGCCCCCTCGCCCTCGCATCCCCTCCCTCCCCAACACCGACAATGTCGTTGATGACAGCTGCTGACATTCTGATCTATAGGTGGTCATGGCCTTGGCGTATGTGCAGTCGCAAACCTTGAATGCAGTCGAACTTGAGAAATGCTGATTGATTTGATAGCTCGTTCCTCGCCGGAGCCCTCCCGCTGTCCATGACCCTGTCGCAATCGCAACTCCGACTACTTTCGAGCATTGGCGTCGGAATCCTAGTGGGAACATCATTGATAGTAATCATCCCCGAGGGTATTGAGGCCGTCGCCTCGCATCAAGAAACTGCTCATGTGCACCGTGTTCGAACATTGGTGCGCAGGTCTCCTTGGAGCCACTACGCAGTCCCCCGCGGCTTCAGCGAGTCGATACATACCATCAACACCGTGGTCGGACAGGACCAGTCGGAGGATCAGGACACAGAGTCCATCGTGCGTCGAGCCGTGAACTCAGTCGATCCAAGAGATCCCTTCGAGAACGAAACCCTGCCTCCAGAGTCGACAGAGCTGCCCGGCGATATCGACAGCAGCAAAGGGTCCAGCAATGGCAAGCAGAGTCCTCAGGAGAAGGAGAAGCAAACCGGACAGGATGACACCAGCAAGTCTGGAGCTGCCGATGAGCATGACCACGACCATTCCGATATCCCCACGTTCGAAATTGGGTTCTCGTTGATCCTAGGTTTCGTGTTGATGTTCCTCATCGACAGACTGCCCAGGCACGCAACCGAGAGCCTGCAATCTGGACCTCAAATGAGACACATTAGTTTGGACAACCTCGGTGGCGATACTTCCTCTGTGGATGAAGAAGCGGAAGGCTTCTTGGGCTCCCTTACTCCAAGCCCCAGACGAGCTCGAAGCCTCGCCACGACGACGGGGCTTGTCATCCACGCAGCTGCGGATGGCATTGCTATGGGCGCCTCGTCGACTACGACAGACATGAAGCTAGGTTTCATCATCTTCGTCGCCATCATGATTCACAAGGCCCCAGCCGCCTTCGGTTTGACTTCTCTGCTCCTCAAGCAGGGTCTCTCGAAACGAGCTGCGAGGGGCCATCTCATCATCTTCAGCTTGGCTGCGCCAGTAGGCGCTCTGATTACGTGGCTCATCATTACGCTGCTGGGCGCGGCAGGTCGCGATGGTGACCATTGGTGGACCGGCATGTTGCTCCTATTCTCCGGGGCACATTCCTGTAAGTTTACTCCGATACCCTAACTCTTTTCACTCTCTGGATACTGAGACAGTGCAGGTACGTCGCCATGCATGCGATGCAGGAGGATAGCACCCCCCACAGTCATGGCCACGAACACAGCATCAACGGTTACGCGGAGGGCAACTCAACAGCCCAGCGAAAGCCCAAGGGCCCGCAAATGCGCGACACCTTGGCAACCGTGGGAGGCATGGTAGTACCGCTTCTTACGCAGTTCGGACATCACCACTAGGTGAGGAAGAGGGCATCCTTAATTGTTTGACGCCCAGGCCGCGCCATCGATATTGTTTCAGGGTGCGAATGAAAACGACACGACAGCGGTGACTTGGTTATAGATGGCGCTTGTATTTCTGTAGAGCCGGCGAGCTCCTTTCAAAGTGTCACGAATCGGATCAGATAAGATATAGATTATTCGGCGGCAGTCGACCAAACAGGGGAGGGAAAGGGAGCCATGGTCAGGGTCACGGACGCTGTAAGATAGATCGGTTGTACACTAAGACCAGGTCGTCATGTGGTGTAAAAGCAAGTTCGGTTAGGTTTTGATGGTGAAAGCAATAGTCCAGCTTCGTTTATGCGATGAGCTTGACAGCAGCCAACGTGGCATGGTTGTGTACGGCCATACAGCTCGGTGACGATAAGGAGAACTTCAAAGACCTTGCTCAAACACCCTGAGGCTGGGGAGCTGGTCGTTTCGGGCAGGAGAAGAGTTTCAAGTCGGAAGCTAGTGTGTGGAACGCTTGGACTCGTAAGCGGACTGTCTGCGTCCAGATGGTCAAAAATTAGGTATGGAGGAACATCAAACGCAGACAGTTGCAAAAGCACAGTTCTTGGACTAAATCCGAATCATACACCACGGACGGACAAGCCGTCGCCCGAATCTGTAACACAATCTGCATACCCACGTTGCGATCCACATATAGACCGAGGATACTCGGTAATGCCTAGAGGTTCACGACGGATCGAGTGATAAGTATAGGGTAGGGTTGGTTGGGTTGCACGGATGGCGTGATACTCGCCAATAGAACACCGTCGTTGGCCAGTGTGGAGGAAGATGGGGAAATGATGGGCGTCTCGTGGAAGCGGAGGGCTGAGATGGAGGGTGGCGGTAGGGGAAGAGGGCTCGGCCTAGTTATGTGGAACAAGGCCAGGGAGCTCAATAGGGGCAACAGACGGCGAGGTGGATTATTCTCCGCATGGTGGGAAACACAAAGATTCTTTCATGCAGCTTTGCTTCTTGCGTTACGCGGTAGGACGAGAAACCACAGGTCGGTCGGAGGCTCGTGGCGATGGACTGCTTACTCCGTAAGCCGGTGGTACGTATAGAACTAGGTGTAATTAGAAGCAATGTGAAATTGACCCCCCTCGAACCAGGAGGTTAATAGACACTAGGGGACGCATGAGCGAAGCAAACTGTTCGGCCAAGTCCGTTGAACTGGTACATGCATGCATGTATGTGTCTGTCTGTGTGTATTCTGAGATTTCGCACGGAGAGCCGCTGATGAACTCTGGGAAACGTGCTGACTACAGATCCATCTGTTGAGGTTGGGAACAGATGGAAAAATGGACAGGGGACCACGACCCCGTTGTGTTGCACGAGGCAAAGCAAGGCATGGTAAAAAAGGCAAGGTAAAGACAAGGCAGAGGCAAGGGAGAGAAACATCGGATGCATGCATTTCGGACAGGGCGGCACACGGAATCGGGATTGGCGCCCATCAAACGAAACGGGGCATACCCAGATCTAGCGAAATCTGGACAAGGCGGGAGGGGGGCGTCGCGATGATGAGCGATTGGCCTCGACGTCAGAGCACGCCTTTGGGAATTGGGTTTTCAGATGGTGGCTGCGCTAGAGAGGGGGTGAGGCCACTCATAGTTGGGCGGCCTGGCGCAGACACCTGAAGCGGACAATGAAGCGGATGGATGGGATTGAGTGAAGTTGAATGAACGATTATGGGAATGGATAGGAGGAGGGGTTGAAGGGGACGGATGCATTGAAGCGGAAATACATAGGATAGGAAGGGAGGCAGGCAACAAAGAAAAAAACAATGACAATCAAGTGACGGATGGTGATGAATGCCGTTTCCTCTCCCGAGCAGAACGAACGAAATGGGTGGGGGCAGTGGATCCTTGAGATTAGGGCACAACTTAGGTGCTCATGGCGGCCGTTGGTTCTGACCTTTTCACGGCTTGATGTCGGGAAGTTTTCCGAGCATCATCAGCGGTAATCAATCAATGACTCTTCCAACCGCGGTTGACGCTCGGCCGAGCACTCGACTAGGTTGAGGGAGAGAGAAAGCGAGACATTGCTACCTACTTGGAGAGACAGAGAGAGGTGTCGGACCCATGTGCTGTGCTGCGCGCTCGGATATCACATTGCCAAGCCAATCCAAATTCAAGACAGCACGGCTGCCGAGGAGAAGCACGCAGACAAATTCTGGGTTGTGACGTGCGTAAGGGAGGATGAACCCGCTGCGCCGCGAACACACTCCCGCCCAGATTGGCTTGTAGATACAGGGAAGCTGGTGCGAAACGAATCCTGCCTGTAAGCTGGAATCAATGCCGTTTCTCTTTCCACTGAAACTTGCAACAGGACGAAGCCAAGCAGGAGGAGAGGGACAAGGAGGCGGCGTGGCACCCCTTTGATGGAGGACAAGCCAGCTGGGACAATGACACGCATGCATAATCAGCATCATGCCTTCAGAGGGGACCATTGCACATGTCAGCCTTGACGATTCATCAGCGTTGGGTACCTACATAGGGAGGGCGGGAGCATACCTACCTACCTAATTGCCTTCCTACCTACCTACCTAGGTACCTACCTAGGATGTCGCACAGTACCGCCTACATATCTGCGTAGTAGCGGCATGGAGGGCGTGTGTGATGTGAAGACTGGAACTTGGCTGAGGAATCTGCGACAGGCTGCATCAACAGCTAGCACACATGGGTATCCCACTAGCAGCTTGCCTACCTATTTCAGGCCGCCTGCGGGGATCGTCCCTTTGCCGCCCAGCCAGGCCAGTCAGTGCGACGAAGCGGCACATCCGAAAGAGTCCAAGAAAGCCACTCTGGAGTGAGATGTATCGGGTCTGTACGGATGGATATGTTGCGCTGCAACTTGAGTGAGGCTTTGGGCTTGGAACCGCCGGACAGAGCCACCTGCGACTGACGGCGTTCAGCATGCATCGCGCAGCGCGCACTCCACCGCCTGAGGGACGAGCACAAACGCACATTCTAACTAGAGGCAGACGTAGACCGGCTCAGCCCAGGGCGCATGGAGGCCCTTTTTTTTTTTTTTTTTTTTTTTTCTTCGGCCTCACGTTCGCCTGAACAAATGTAGGCCTATGGGCGAGTAAATGTACCTGAACAACCGGCTCAGGGACGGGCAGGGAACAGGCACATTGGCGGCTCCTGTGCGCCCCCTGCGACCCCCCTGTGGCTCTGCAATGCCCCCAATCCCCGCGGAATGCACCTACTATGCGTCGTAGTTGCTGCGCGGTCTCTATATCGCTGCGATACCTCCTCGAAAGGGTCGGAATCGCTTACCAACCGGGTACCCCGTGGAGGCCTTGACCACAGAGAAGCGGGCAGTCAAGGTACTTCCCAGCTGGGCTGTTCGGCTCCTCCCTCCAGCCGCCCGCCTTCATTCGCCCCTCGAATCCTCAAATGACCCAGTCACCCAGTTTTGCACTTCCCGTCCTCCCGCTCACTTGCTTTTCATCCCAAGTGTCCTCAGCTTTTCCAACGGCTGAAACCCAGTTACCTGTGTCTGTTCCCTCAAGAATCCTGTGCCAGGATCTACAGCCCGAGTGGCAAATAAAACCTACCCGATTGACCGACTCTTTGCGACCGCATTGCGAGACCAAGCAGCAGGAACCACCCATTGACCCATTTCACCATCACCACAACTGTACCTACTACCTACTACCTACCTTACCTACCTACCTACCTACCTACCTAAGGTACCTAGGCACTTTGACTACCTACGACTGCTACTGCGATCACTTACTGCCTCCCATCCTCTGACTGTCGGATTGCGACTTGCCTGCGATACTTCGATCAGGCCTTTGCTCACTTGCCGTATTCACTTCACTCTCTCTTCTCTTGCCACTGGGCGCTTCATTTAAACCGGACAGTCCTTCCAACATCAAACTCTCCCGCGCATTCCTTGTCGCCGCCATCCTCGCACAAACTTGGCTCTCCCCCCATCACTCAATCTCCCATCCCTCGGCGACGCATCCTTTCCCCCTCCCCCTTGGAGCCGCTCTTGGTAACTCCGAGGAAGTGAGTAACTTCGACTCGACTCGACTCGACTCGACTCGACTCGACTCGACACATCGACACATCGACACTTCGCTTCTAGATGAAGGGCTCTATTTGTCCATTTCCCTTCATCTTGCCTTCTCATTCACTCGCCCTTTTGCTCTCTGCCGGACCAGATTTTAATTGACTTCTCGACCGCCCTGCCCCTTACCTTTAACCTATTCGTCTAGCCACCGTTTGCGTGCGGCTGCGTTTTTGGCCGCCGCTTGTTTGGCCTTGGTTGACGCCTTGGTCGACGCCTTCGCCGTCCTCGTGCAGCCCACGAGCAGTGTCACTTGAGACGACAGACAGGTAACGGATTCCGTTAGCGCCCCCTCAATGCCGCCATCGTCTCGCCCTCTGCACGTCTACCCATTCTGCACCTTCACCACCGCTGTCCTACTTCTACTCCTGCTTCCTTTCCCTTTTCTATTTTAAATCAATATCGACCCGACTCTCCCGCGACAACCCTTCCGCGACGATTCACGTTCCCTCTCATTTATCCGCCCTTCGCTCATCTCCTTGCCGGCCCTCGTCGCCCCTCGCTCGCCTACATGTACTGACATTTCGTCTCCCCCGGCGTCCCCAGGTCTCCCGTCTCCTCCCCCCCACACCCGCTCTCTCTTTCTTCGTCTCAGCCTCGACATCAACGCCAGCCATTCATCCTCTTCGCAAATCTCCACCCTGCCACCGCCTCTCCTAGCGTCCGCCTCCGGATCTCCAGGAGAAATCGAGAGTCTGGGTGACAGGCCGGGCCATGGCCGGCTACCAGCGACCCATGAGCTTTTCCGAGAGGAGAGGAAGCGCCCTCAGCGACGACATGACCCTCAACACCAACAACGCCATGTTGAACCACCGCATAGAAAAACTGCCCCAGCAGCAGCGACACCTTCGAGGGCCCCCGACCCCCAGCATGTCGACGCCCGCCCCCGATTTCGATCAGCAACTGACGGGCTCACCTCCACCGCCTCCCACACCTGCCGCTTCACCTGGGCCCTCAAATTTCCAGCCCGACTGGAGTGACGCCGCTGATGACGAAGATTTCTTCCTCGCCAAAGTTCGACAGCACTTTAAGAATTGCTCTGGTCCCCAGCGAACCCGAGTCCTTGCCGATCTCCTCAATCTCTGCACCAGCCAGCAGTTGAGTTTCGTCCATCAGTTCGTCAGTCCTCTGCTTAAGAAGGATCCATTCACGAGTCTTCCCGACGAGCTATGTCTCCGAGTACGATATTCAAAGTCCCGTGTTCTCATATCCATCCAGCCCTAATTATTTGCGCAGATTTTATCATTCATCGATGATCCTAAAGTTTTAGCACGAGCGTCTCAGGTATCGAAGCGATGGCGAGATCTTCTTAGCGATGACATGACATGGAAGAACCTTTGCGTCAAGCACGACTATGGCCGGAGGCTCTCAGAAGTTTACACAAATGCACAGTCGGCCTCACGACCCGTGCCGTACCCCTTCAGCGCCGATACCGAGATGGTCAGCAGCAACAGCTTTCCCGGCGCTCGTCCCCTTCCCACCTACGCGTCCAGCTCCCGCAGTTTCGACGGCACCTCAACTCCCGGCAGGCCCAAGCTACGGTCCTACAAGTCACACTTCAAGCAGCGATACCTGGTGGAGGCAGCATGGAGGTCGGGTGGTACTAGCACAACGAGGAACATTACCCAGGAGGGCGGTGTCGTCACGAGTTTGCACTTGACCTCCAAGTACATCATTGTGGCACTTGATAATGCCAAGATTCACGTTTTCGATACCGAGGGCGACTCCCAGCGCACCTTGCAAGGCCATGTCATGGGTGTTTGGGCTATGGTCCCATGGGATGACACTTTGGTCAGCGGTGGTTGTGATCGTGACGTCCGAGTTTGGAACCTTAAGACAGGGTAAGTTATGATGAGGCGTTCGGAAACCCAATCGCATGCTAATGTGGCTGCAGTGCGTGCCTGCATACTCTGCGTGGCCACACGTCAACCGTCAGGTGTTTGAAGATGGCCGATGCCAACACCGCCATTTCTGGCTCCCGGGATACTACCCTTCGAATTTGGGATATCCGCACAGGCCTCTGCAAAAATGTCTTGGTTGGGCACCAGTCCAGCGTGCGGTGCCTCGAGATCAAGGGCGACATCGTTGTTTCCGGTAGTTACGATACATTCGCTCGAGTCTGGAGCATCTCCGAGGGCCGTTGCCTGCAGACCCTACAGGGTCATTTTAGCCAAATTTATGCTATTGCCTTTGATGGCAAGAGAGTTGTTACTGGTAGTTTGGACACAAACGTCAGGATTTGGGATCCTAAGTCTGGGTAGGTGTTCTTGATGGGACCTGGTCAAGAGTGTTGCAACTAACGTTTTTCAAGCGAATGCCTCGCCATTCTACAGGGCCATACCTCACTCGTTGGCCAATTGCAGATGCGTGGCGACACCCTGGTCACTGGTGGATCTGACGGTTCGGTTCGTGTCTGGTCGTTGGAGAAGATGTGCCCCATCCACCGCCTTGCCGCACACGACAACAGCGTCACAAGCCTGCAGTTCGACGACACTCGGGTCGTGAGTGGCGGTAGCGATGGTCGAGTCAAGATCTGGGATCTCAAAACCGGCCACCTCGTTCGAGAACTAATTGCTCAGGGCGAGGCTGTATGGAGAGTTGCCTTTGAGGAGGAAAAATGTGTAGCCCTCGCATTGAGGCAAGGCCGCACGGTGATGGAGGTGAGCGAACTTGGTTTCGTGTGAAGAAATATGAAGACTGACAGCAGACAGGTTTGGTCCTTCTCACCACCTGAGGAAATGCTCTATGATCGCCCCCTCTCGCTTCAACAACGGGTTCTCGAGGACGACCCGAATCGACCCCAGAGTGCTATGGCCATCGACTATCGGAGTTCGCAGCCAGCGATCGGTAGCTCAAGCCGAGACCCATCAACTCAACAAGATGTCGATATGCAAGACGCTGGCCCCTCAACAGCCCCGCTACAGGGGGGTACGTTCTTTCATGACGACTGAGAGCGTCTCACATACATAGCCAACATGGTTGCATCTAAGATGCGAACCACCATAATTGCTTTATGACCCTGGGTCTCCCGGTATAGAGACTCTGTTATAATGGATTCAGCACTTGTTAAAAGGGACGGGTCGGGTTATTCGCCCTCGCATTTGTATACTGGGCGTGCTTCAGGTTGTTATAGAGATGGACACAAACAAGGGAAGCATGTTACGGCGTTGCTGCATCATCAGGTCGCGCATAGCTAGGGAAGATTTGCATGGAATATGAAAGCATGAACACGGACTGGATGGAATGGAGTGCTTCATTATTTATCAGGGACAATCGAGGAGTTGAGTCTTTATTAGTGTCGAGCTTGGGCTTGTGCTGTGGAGGCGGACAGGTCTTGATTTGATATTTGCCTGTTAGCAATAATACCAGAGATATGGCGCTGTTTTGTAGAATAGAGCTACCCCAGGTTGGGAGGAACAGTCAGAAATCAGCTTTTACCTCTTCACGACCATGCAGACAGAGCGTGCCACTTGACTCAGCACCTAGGTCTTAGATGCCGCTCTCTGCCCCTGGGTTCACTAGGTATTTTTTTTTCTTTCATGTCTCGCAATCCCCCCCCTTCCCCCCCGACTCGGTCGTCGGGTCAAAAAGGAGGACATACGTTAGTGCGTGGGGGACCCACACCAGGATGCACCGGAGTATATTACACCGACGCACTCCACTGAACGATACAGACGCATAACAGGGCGATGACATGTGTATGAAGAAAACACATGGCCGGAAATACTGAGGAAGGGACCAGTACATATGAAAATGAACCTTTAACTTCGAGAAAGCCATTCTGACTGGGATCCGACGCCGGAGAAGCGCCGGGCCTTGGTGTCGACTTTCAATCACGTGTGCACAGGCTAGTACTGTTCTGGACTAGTCTCCTCCAACAAGCCAAGCTCAACGCTCAACACCGCGATTTTTCTGAGCTCCTCCAGACAATTCGTCGTTATCTGCACGACCACCCTCCTCACTCCAATTGACAAGAGGCATCTCCAGATTCGCGATGTTGTCCAGAGCTTTCCGTGTCCCCAGGGCGCTGCCTCTGCGCGCTGTCCCTTCCGCCATTGCCGCCCGCTCCGTCACCACCAACGCTGCGTCGGCGTCCCTGAGCCACTCTGTCCCTCAGGTGAGCGAAATGCGCCCTTTCCCGACCTCGAGACACGGGCACGAGATACTTCTTCCCATGCCCTCCCTTCCACCTCTTCTACTTCTAAGGATCGCTACTGACTATTCCCTGCGCCTAGTCCGAAGATGAGCCCTTCACCGTCAACTTGAGCGATGAGAGCTTCGAGACTTACGAGCTGGACCCTCCCCCTTACACCCTTGAGGTGACCAAGAAGGAGTTGAAGCAGATTTACCACGACATGGTCAGCATCCGGTACGTCCAAACCTTACGCTGCCATAACTTGGAGCCGAACAAGTCTAATAATCACGCAGTCAGATGGAGATGGCCGCCGATCGTTTGTACAAGGAGAAGAAGATCCGTGGTTTCTGCCACTTGTCTGTTGGCCAGGAGGCCGTCGCCGTCGGCATTGAGCACGCTATCACCAAGGAAGACGACATTATCACCTCCTACCGATGCCACGGTTTCGCCTTGATGCGTGGTGGTAGCGTCCGATCCATCATTGGCGAGCTGCTCGGCCGTCGCGAGGGTATCGCCTACGGCAAGGGTGGTTCCATGCACATGTTCGCTAAGAACTTCTATGGTGGCAACGGTATCGTCGGTGCTCAGGTCCCCGTCGGCGCTGGTCTTGCTTTTGCCCACAAGTACAACGGTAACAAGAACGCCTCTATCATCCTTTACGGTGATGGTGCCAGCAACCAGGGTCAGGTCTTCGAGGCCTTCAACATGGCTAAGCTGTGGAATCTCCCTGCTCTGTTTGGCTGCGAGAGTGAGTTCTACTTCTCTTGGTGACATAGTAACCTTCAACTGACAACGCCCCACTAGACAACAAGTACGGCATGGGTACTTCGGCTGCTCGTTCTTCTGCCCTGACCGACTACTACAAGCGTGGCCAGTACATCCCTGGTCTCAAGGTCAACGGCATGGACGTCCTGGCCGTCAAGGCCGCCGTCAAGTACGGTAAGGAGTGGACCGAGGCCGATAAGGGCCCTCTCGTCCTCGAGTACGTCACCTACCGTTATGGCGGTCACTCCATGTCCGACCCTGGTACCACCTACCGAACCCGTGAGGAGATCCAGCGCATGCGCTCTACCAACGACCCCATTTCCGGTCTTAAGCAGAAGATCCTTGACTGGGAGGTCGCCACCGAGGACGAGCTGAAGAAGATTGATAAGGACGCCCGTGCCCACGTTAACGAGGAGGTTGCTGCCGCTGAGGCCATGGCTGCCCCCGTCGCCACCCCTGATATCCTGTTCGAGGACATCTACGTCAAGGGCACCGAGCCCCAGTTCATTCGTGGACGTATTCCCGACGAGAACTACTACTTCAGCAACTAAAGAAGGAAAAGGCCAGGCGGCTGAGAGGTTGAGCCGTACCTATAATGATTCCTAAACTTTTGTTGCCTCTGTAATATACATCCATGACTAGAGGGCTAAATTGGCTAAAATCAGCACGGGCCGAGAACCCATGTTTACTTGTGAGATAATGAATGGCTGCACTCGGGATCCCTGAGACAAAATTTCTTTGCCCATACGTAATAAAAGACTCTCGTGCCACTTGGTGTTGGGGGGTGAGGCTGGGGTAATGCTAGGCCGGCCCTGAACAGGCACCAATTTGACCATCACGTGACCCGCGTCGCGTGTCTTAACTTCCTCCGTCGTCGCGAAATCCTATTAACGCGATTCTGCCTGGGCGCGCGCGTCATGCACAGAGCGAGTCTCAGCTGTGGGCGCGGCTTCACAATCGCCTCTCTTCTTCACCATTCTTCCTCCAGAACGGCTTTACGACGCCCAATTCTTCATATTTTGCGTTATTTGGTAACAGAATCGCCGCAAACACTGTGCACCATGGCGCCTAAACAAGCGACACTGGGGTATGTGAAGCCAAAGCAGAGCACGCTGGGGTGTGTTTGGTGGAATTTTGCGTGAAGCATAGGATCTCATGCTAACAGTGGTCACTTTGCAGGAAGTTCTTCGGAGCCAAAAGCGCACCGCCGTCTCGTCAAACGAAGTTGGCTTTTAGCACCAAGTCGAAGAAGGAAGACACAGAAGAGGCCAAACCGCAGCAAGACCTGAGCTCCAAAGAGAACTCGGATCTGGAGAAAGGTAAGACACCTTTTATGATTCGAGCTATTGAGCAATTCTAATCGGTTTCGCAGACTCGAAGAAGCGCACGAGACCATCTGATGACACATCGTCCCCTGAGGAACTTGCAGTGAAGAAGGAAGAGGTGGATGATGACAGTGATGGCCCTGTAACCAAACGAGCACGTCGAACCCGCAACAGAGTCGAAGAGGAAGAAGACGAAGATGAAGAGGTTAAGAAACCCATCAAGAAAGAGAAGTCGCCCAGCCCCCGACGACGGTCAAGATCGAAGTCTCCCAAGAAAGCCAAGGCTAAAAAGCAGCCTGCTGTGGAGGACGCCGATGAGTCCGTGAAGGAGGAATCGTCGGCATCGGCCTCAGAGGCGGAAGAGGAGGCAGAGATGGAGGACGAGAAGCCCGAGGCTGCTGCAAAGGCTCGACAGAAGGTTCAGACAACGCTCAAGTCCAAGAGCAAGGATCCATATCCCGACTGGAAGCCTGGTGCCCCTGTGCCCTATGCGGCGCTCTGCACAACTTTCTCACTCGTCGAACTGACTACAAAGCGCCTCGTGATTATGGAACACTGTTCGCTGTTCCTACGCCAGGTCATGCGCCTTACGCCCGACGATCTTCTCCCTACTGTCTTGCTCATGATCAACAAGCTTGCGCCTGACTACGCCGGTATTGAGCTAGGCATTGGCGAGTCGTTGATTATGAAGGCCATTGGCGAGACAACCGGAAGAAGTCTCCAAGTGATTAAGGCCGATCAGAAGGAAATTGGTGATCTTGGCCTTGTCGCCGTGAAGAGTCGATCGACGCAGCCCACCATGTTCAAGCCCAAACCCCTGACAATCAAGGGAGTTCTTCAGGGACTGATGAACATTGCCACTATTACTGGTAATGGTGCTCAAGGCCGAAAGGTAGATGGAATTAAGAAGCTGCTCTCCGCAGCCGATTCCCATTCCATCGGGAAGATTGATGTCAATAAGGATAAAGGTGGCCCCAGCGAGGCCAAATTTATCATTAGATTCTTGGAGGGCAAGCTGAGACTTGGTCTTGCTGAGAAGACTGTGTTGGTCTCTCTTGCTCATGCTGTGGTTGCTCACGAAGCCGAGGCTCGGGGCAAGTTGCCCAGCACTTCAGACATGGAGAAGGGCGAGTCTCTCCTGAAGACTGTCTACAGGTGTGTTGCCTCTATTCTATACAATATCTTTACTAACGATCACCTGCAGCGAGTTGCCAAGCTACGATGTCATTATCCCGGCCATCCTGGAGCATGGAATCATGAAACTTCGTGAGAACTGCAAACTCCGACCTGGTGTTCCACTGAAGCCCATGTTGGCGAAGCCTACAAAGGCTATCACCGAAGTGCTGGATCGCTTCGAGAACCAGACTTTTACATGCGAATACAAGTATGACGGTGAACGAGCCCAGATCCATTACGTGGCCAAGGATGCTCCTCAGGAACTCAGCCAGTCGACGCAAGAGACAGCTAAGGAAGTTGGTAATGGGGTTGCAAGCATCTTTTCCAGAAATTCGGAAGACTTGTCTAGGAAGTATCCTGATATCCTGGCTAAGCTAGACACATGGGTCAAGTCAGACACGAAAAGCTTCGTATTGGATTGTGAGACGGTGGCGTGGGATGTGGAAGAGAAGAAGGTGCTGCCCTTCCAGCAGTTGATGACTCGCAAGAGGAAGGATGTCAAGATTGAGGATGTCAAGGTCAAGGTTTGCGTCTTTGCCTTTGATCTACTCTACCTCAACGGTGAGGCTGTTGTCGAGAAGCCTTTGCGCGAGCGCCGAGAGCTCCTTGAGGCGGCATTTGCGCCAGTCGAGGGAGAATTCGCCTTTGCCACTCACATGAACGGCCAAGAGCTTGACGAGATCCAGCTCTTCCTTGACGAGAGTGTGAAGGCGTCATGCGAGGGTCTCATGGTCAAGATGCTGGACGGCACCGAGAGTGGGTATGAGCCCAGCAAGCGAAGCCGAAACTGGCTCAAGGTAAGATGCAGCGTTGTCAGAAAATATTTCGAGCAATAATCTAACCCGTTTTTTTCTAGATCAAGAAAGATTACCTTTCTGGTGTCGGCGACTCTCTCGATCTTGTCGTCCTGGGAGCGTACCACGGCAAGGGAAAGAGAACGTCCGTCTACGGCGCGTTTCTCCTTGCGTGCTACAACCCCAACACCGATACGTATGAGACGGTCTGCAACATCGGCACAGGCTTCTCCGAACAGGTGCTGGAGGACCTGCACAAGCAGCTTTCGGAAATCACCATCAACTGCCCCAAGCCCTTCTATGCCCACTCCTCAGGTGGCCAGCACCAGCCCGATGTCTGGTTCGAGCCCCGCTACGTTTGGGAGGTCAAGTCGGCCGATTTGACGCTCAGCCCTCGCTACAAGGCTGGTGCCAAAGAGGGTGTTGATCCCTCCGGCGACAAGGGTATTAGCCTGCGTTTCCCGCGATTCATCCGTGTGCGAGACGATAAGAAGCCCGATGCAGCCACGTCGAGCAGACAAGTTGCGGAGATGTATCGTAAGCAGGAGAGTGTGACCAAGAGCAAGGGTCCTGCTGTGGATGACGATTTCGAGTACTAAGCCATGGACGGGGCTGTATGACTTGTTTCATTACCAGAGTAAGACATGGACGGAGAGGTGGACGCGCATTCGGAGGTGCCTTTTGCTTGTTATTATATCATTCGTGGACGAACCGGAGTTGGGAGTCGCATATTCAGTTATTCTACTTGCTACCTTTCACGGCCTCTGTATCATAGCATCATAAGCATCAGATGAACAAGACGAGTTGACGGACATTGCTATTGCGCTAGTGTAGCGGAGAATGCGGACATCTCCTATCGGAGCGCATGTGTATGAAACGTCGAAATAACAAACGAATTGCCTACAAGATAGCGAGATACATAACACTCATGACATGCAAAACCCGTGAGAACCCTATTTCTATGCGGTCTAATCCAAATACCCTTCTATAACATTGACTCCTCGTCCCGAATACTATCCTGGTCATCCGCGCCATCGCCCCGTAGCAAGCCGTGCTGCTCGCGGGCGTCGTTGGCTTCGTTGACCAAGCTCGTCACGCCCGTTTCCATGCCGGGCGCGGCCGGTAGGCTGCTCGTGCGACGGGTCTCGTCGGCGCCGTTGAGAACGTACCAGACGTCCTTCTTCGTCAGTAGGCCTTGGAGGACGCCGCGGTCGCTGAAGAGGACATAGCGCAGGCCAAGCTTTTGGAAGTAGCTGGCGACGAGATGAAGGGAGCTGCGGGAGGGGAGTGTGAGCGGGGTTTGATCCATCCAGGGGCGGAGGTCAAGAGTTGAGCGCGGGTCGGCGAGGGGTTGATGAGAGAAGAAGGCTTCTGTCTCGACAGGGAGGGAACGTGGCGGCTGCGTCGAAGCGCGGAGGTTATAGGCCAGCTCGGCACGGGAGATGTAGCCAAGCAGGATAGCCTCGCGGGGGTCTGAGATGACGGGGAAACCACGATACGGGTGCATCTCGAGGATGGTGTTGAGAGAGCCGATGGTATGGCCGGTGGCGGTGAGGACGACAAGGTCCTCAATTCGAGTCATGATCTGGGACGCCGGGATGTCTGGGATGACCATCTCTTCGCTGTTGTCGAGGAAGGGATACTCGTTGAAGTGGATCCAGGACTCGTAGATGCCCTGGCGCGAGAAGGCATCGCTAACCCACTTGGAGATCATGACGGCAATCATGATGGGGAGCACGTACGTGAGAGCGCCTGTCAGCTCAAACATGATGACGACGATGGACACTGTCATACGAGTGACACCGGCGAGGGCGGCCGCGGCACCGACAATGGCATAAGTGCCGGGGACGACGCAGGGGATATCGGGCTCGCAGGACCCAAATAGGAAGAAGTTGGGGTGGTTGCTGACCCAAATCTCCATGACGATACCAACAGCACGGCCGGTCAAGGCACCAATGGCCATGGAAGGCAAGATGATACCTGCGGGAATCTGAAGACCAAAGGTAATGGCCGCGAGGAAGAAGCCTACGACAGCGGCGAATATGAGAAGGATGATGGTGCTGGCAGAGGCCGCACCAGTCTTGCAGAGGCCAATCTGGTCATCGAGGACCTGAGAGCACTCAGCAAAGAGGTTGGAGACAAGTTCTGAAGCTTGAAGTTTCATATAGAAGTTGGGATAGTTGATCAGAGCGGTTAGGAGAGCCACAATCAAGACCTGGGTGATTGGGCCTGGGAGCCATGTGTTTGCCTTCTTCCAGCGGGCGACGGCCATGTTGGCTTTGATAAAGAGTCCGCCATAGACGCCCTGATAGAGGTGTTAGTTATGGGTGGCAAATTCTTCACGGAGGGTAGAAGGTGACATACTCCAAAGATGCCGAGGATGGCATAGGGCATGATTTCAAAGCGGTGCCACGGAATTGTATAATGGACTTGATACATGACCAGCTTGCCAGATCGGAAGGGGTCAAAAGCTTGAAGAACAACGGCAGCTGTCATGGCGCACACAAAGCTCTGCCACATGGTCTTGTCGGGAAAGTAATATGACAGTTGCTATTTTCTGTCAGTGTCCAAGACCGAGAAAGGTTACAAATTAGCAAAAAAAACCAACCTCGAGACTGAAAAGCACACCTCCAATGGGAGAACCAAAGGCAACGGAGATGCCCGCGGCTGCGGCTGCGGACAACACCTCTCGCTTTCGGGCTATTTAAAGTAAGCGCGATGATCTATGCGTGGTTTAGGTAGCGAGTAGCTTTACCTTCATTGTCATTGATGTTGCTGAAGAGCTTGACGAACAGGTTGGCACAACAGCAGGCAACGTGAACTAGAGGGCCCTCCTTGCCGAGCCACATTCCCGACGCTACAGCAAGGATCTGCAAGATGTTAGGAATTGGAAGCAGATGGAAAGGCCAACAAACATACCAAGCCGAAGGACTTTGTGACCAAGGTCCATGTGCCTAGGAATCGTTGTATGACAAACCCACCGAGAACAGTCTTGATCTCGGGGATACCACTGTGCTTGGCGTAGATGGCATACTCTTGGACAAGCAGCGCGGCCATATACGCAACAACAATCTGGAGAATTATCTCGTTAGCGAAGCTGCAGAAAGCATGCATGGTGAGGCCGAATGAGGACTGTACCGAGAAGATGATAAAAAAGAAGTACTCGATGAACCACTTTCCAAGAACTGAGGTCACGCCCATGGCTTCACCCCAAGACTTCCACCCGTCGCACTTGGAACCCTGATCATATCCGTAGCAGCAGAAGGCCTTATTCAAGTAGAAATGGCCGCCCTCTGGGCCACTGGAACAATAGCCCAGCTTGAGGTCTCCGAGCCAGTCAGTACCGACGTCGATGCCAGCAGCAATTGCGCCAACGAGCATGCCCGTTAGCACCAACACAACCCAAACCTGACTTGCGTCGAGCAGGCGCTGGGCGTATCCGAGGACGCCTGCGCCGCTTGAATAGAGGTAGCGCAAGCGCTGGCGCTCCTTTGTATACTCGAAGATCCAGTCGATGGCCGTCAGATCTTCGTATCCGACACGTCGGCCAGGGCCTTCCATGTACCAGTCGAGAGGCACACCATCCTTGGAGGAGGCATTGAAGCCGGGGGCATCTTGGCGGGGTGTGCTTTCGGGGCCAGAAAAGGCAGCCGAGGATGCGCCTCTGGCAGAGGTGGTGGCAGAGGCGCTAGGGAACGAGGGTCGCGAGCCAGTGATGGCGGAGAGAAGGCGGGAGGGACCAGAGAGAAGGGATGGTGCCTGTCGGCGCTTGAAGGAGATCGGGGTGCCCAGGTCGCCGTGGAGCGGATCGTCGTCTAAAACATTGTGCGTGCCTCGACCGTGGCTCTCGCCGTGAAAGTGGCCGATGTCGTGGCCCTCGTCGTCGTAGCCGAGGAAGTCGAGCTCGTCGCGATCTTCGGGGTTGGAGTTGGAGTTGGGAGTATGCGCCGAGGACGAGGCAGAACCGGAGGCGAAGCCGTAAGGGTCGTTCTGGGATGCTCCAGACATGATGCGACTCATACCATGGTGCTCTGGCGACGCTCACAGTCTGGAGTCTCTGGGCTTGGAGATATCGAGGGCGGGCGGCAGTGGTGATGTGTGAAATGCAGGTTGGTAGCAGTTATACGGATACAAGCTGTTCAATGGAGCTCAGTGGTGTGTGTACCTAGTGCGTTGGTAGTGGCTGGGCCACATTGATGGGTTGGAGCCTGGCCTGGCAATTAGTGGATGGTGATCCCTGGGCCGGGTGCAGCTGAGAGTGTGACATGGGAGTACCGTGTGAACTTACGCTTCCATTATTAGCCCTGCTTCAATTTTGCGTCTTGAACAATAATAGCTGGCCATACCCATACTTAAGGTTTCCACGTTTTTTATTCACGTTTTACATCATCTTCAATTAATGGTATCTGCTCCACCAGACTTCATCATGGGGTCTCGTTGACCACCGCGTACATGCTACACCGTAGGGATACTCGTATCCCCACTAAACTTATGACTAGTGGACAATGGACTGCCATGTAAGGCCCGCGTCGGCTGGGCACCATATTTGCAGATCATCCACCAGCAAATTTTGGTAACTTCTACCATGTTGGGAACAAATGGACCGCAACCTCACGCTCATGACACAGAACTCATGGGCTTTCGTCTCGGGATTTCTTCTTGGTAGGAGGGCTCTTGTTTTCCATGATATAATGCTTTGTGGGATAAATATAACTAGGCTGGTTTCATTCCAACACCCCCAATACTTCAGCATTCAGAATACACGCCACGGATCAACGACATATGTGAAGCTTTGGGAATACCCTCATCTGGTAACCTGCCTGCTCCCCAACGAATTTCGACTGCAATATCGATTTTGGCTCCTATTATTTAATATCTTACCTTAATATCAATACCTTGCAATTTCACCCTGAAATGTCAGCCTTCAAGTCAGACGTCCCTTCCATGAACCTACTGAGTGCTGCCTAGAATTCAGCCCCTACATTGTGAGTCGAAAACATGCCCTTATAATGCGAAAAAAAGAATCACTTCTCCGTCCTTCGGACAGGTCAAAATATTGAAACGATACAGAGAAGATTAGCATGGCCCCTGCATTAAGGATGACACAATCATAAAGGAGATGCTACTCGTTTTTTTTTTCTTTTTTCTAAAAATTTCCAGATCTTTTTCCGGGTTGTGCTCGCTCCTGAGGCCATCGCCACGGTAGCCTCTCGACGATGTGGCAACCCCACACATGGCGTAGGGGTTACGCCCGAAACTTCTGCTTATGATGACTGTGGTTCGAATCCAGCCCTTTTTCTTTGCTCCTTGAGGATAGGAAAGTAGAGGAAGAGTGAGCATCATCGTGCAGATCACCTATTCGGACTAACATGTCCATGAGAGAGACATTTTTTATCTCAATAGACCTAACATGCAACACGCAGAAGGGAAAAAGAGATGACGAAAACCCCCCGATAATGACACCTAACTTAAAGATTATTTTCTTACTACAAGACAAGCGTGAATTTCAATGTGTTTGATATCCCCGACGTTTCATGTGCTAATTTACTCATCTCATTTGATGCCAAACCACCAGCCAACCAAGCGAGCTGGCTTGTGTCGATGGTGCTAAATGCACTTAGCGGGGGGCCTATTCGGTGGTGGTGAAAATTGCGGGTCGTTTCGTCGCTGTGTTTGAAAGAAGTTGCGCCTCAGCATCCGCCTCTTGTCGTGTCATCACTCCCAAGAAAAGATCCGTGTCGACAACAAAAGCATCGCGATTTCCTATTTTGAACTTGGCATATAGAGAGCGTAGAATCTTCCGGTCTGGGCTGGGGTGGCAGGCACGTTGAGCGATCTCGAAATCTGTTAAGGCTACAACCCTATACCAGATTCACCCTCCATGGAAGACTCAATCCCCAAAGCAGAGCCGCAAGGCGATGCCTCGCAGTCAGACAACCCGGCAGATATTGCGAAGCTACAGATGCTTCTCCGAGCCAAAGATGATACGCAAAGATTCGTCGGGTTGGCACTTCTCAAATCCACGCTGGATAATTCAGAGGAATCGCGACAAGACGACCAGACGGTTCAAAGCCTCTGGGCGGGCCTTTCGGCAAAGTTTCTTGATCGATTACTACGGACTGGTTCTAAGCCGTCAAAAGAGAATGCAAAGGAGATGCTTGACTTGGCCGTGTCTGTCTTGCATACGTTTGCCATTTTGCTCCCTGATCGTGCAGGCAGCGACGACAAGTTCCTCGGCCGCATCCCTGGCCTCATCAATGCTGTTCTCTATAGGTATGGTACTGAGCGCCGAATACTCTAGACAGGACTCTAATGACTGTAAACAGCTCGGATGAAACTACAACAATGATCTTGCAACTCCTCCATACACTAGTTAGTTCGCAGGATGGTGCAAAAACCTTCGTTAAAGTCGACGACATTAGCTCTCTAACTGAGATTGCGCCTTCTCACGCCCCCGTACTCGACGTCCTCACTTTCGCATGGCTAAATGCCATGACCATTACAGATGAACTACCTACACTAAAAACCCAAATTAATACAGCTATGCAGAGCTTGGTATCCTCCTTCACCGGCACTGATGCTGTCACTCTGCTCGAGTTTCTTGGTTTCTTTCTTCGCAACGCGAACTCAATCGTAAGTGATCCGAATGCTAGACGGGGTAAATAACTTACATGGGGATGCAGATTATGCCTCGTCAGCCCAAGTGGCTTAAGGGTGCTGTTCATTTTATTCAGAATCTTGTCACTAGTCGTCCCACACCTGAGGCACGCGCAGCCTATACCAACGCTGCTGCATCTCTCTTGCAGACTTACCAATCCGAGGTTCCGAAACTGCTATTCACAGACGGGAAGAAGGAAGAAAAGCCATTCTGCTACTTGTTTGTCAACCTCCTTCTCATCGACATCCGGTCATCTACACCGACTCTCTTGGAACAACTTAATAAACCCGGGTATCCCAAGGTATCTCGCAGACTGGGATCAGCCTTTGATATCATCGCCATTTTCATAGGATATCTTATTCAGTCTCTCGATGATGAATCTTCGGACTCTTTCATCATGTCTCCAGACAATCTCATTAAGCTGCGGAAGGGCTTTTCCGAGACCATGTCAGTTACCATCGAGTACTTGCGTGACCGATGGGACGCTTCTGTCGCAGGCGCAATGGGTCTGCATCCAGATGCCCGTGTGGGCACCACGGAAACATCTATAGGGAAGC
This sequence comes from Aquanectria penicillioides, assembly GCA_003415625.1. Classification (NCBI taxonomy): domain Eukaryota; kingdom Fungi; phylum Ascomycota; class Sordariomycetes; order Hypocreales; family Nectriaceae; genus Aquanectria; species Aquanectria penicillioides. The sequence continues at coordinate 1,732,566 of PYIU01000003.1, forward strand.
ACCACACGCTGGCCTGGGACTCGATGAAAGACAACGCAGATGAGGACATGTTCATTCTCGCTGCTGTGCGAGCACTGGCCATCTGGCTGCGAGAGGATGACAACGATACACTTCGCAAGGAGGCGACTGGACTTATGGATATGTTCATGGATCTCTACAAGACTAGCTCCCAGGAGAAACTTGACTTCAGATCCCCGATTCTTGTGGCTTTGGAAGGCTTAATCACCTTGAGGAAGGGTCGAGAATCATTCCTTGCCAACAACGGCTGGCAAGTCCTCTCCAACGATCTCACCTCAATATTCCAAAACAACTCGCTCAATAGCCTCGGAGACGATGCCACTCGGGCCACCGACATTGTGCGTGTCCTGCTCCCTGTTGTAGAAGAAGAGACAGGCGGTGTCTCGGAGGCTTGGATGGACCTCATTACCGCCGTCGCCTCATGGGACATCAGCGGCCAGAATCAGCCGTCGTTACCGGCCCAAGAAGCCTTGCTTGCTGCCTTGCAGCTCTCATGCGCGGTCCTCGTAAGCGCGAACAAAGGAATGAGGCAAAGGTATAAGCACTCCACGGGGGCGATCAACGGCATTGCAGCCCAACTAGCCCAGCATGTTGAACCAAGCGGTCCATTGGGAGAAATGCTGGAGGATGTTCTTGCCACTCTGGACGGCTTGTCCCGAGAAGGATGAAAGGAGACAATGGCATGTAGGATTTACGAGAGGATTCATCCTTGCGTGGCACACGAGGTGGAGACTTGTTTCCTAAGGAGAGGAGTGATGGGTGCCCCTAAAAAGCAGTGACCTGCATGGACGTGTCAGTGGCTTATTCAGCGTGACGATACACGATTTTCATGTCGTCAGTGTGATCCAAATTCGCCTTGAAAGACGGGATGAGATAGGTTAGGCTGGTGAGGGGTAGGCGGCGCGCTCGGCGAAGGAAATGTGGTCATCCGTATTCCAGTTGGGCCTGGATCTCAACACTGACAAGCAAATAGCCGACAGCCAGGATCAAATAAAACAAAACCTCACGAAATCTACCATTCATTGCTCCGTGTGGCCCCTGTCGTTTCAAGTGATCGAGGTTGGCCGGCAACGTCATAGTTGGCTGACCCAACAGGTGATATATGAACAGCCTGAAGGCCTCGATAAATAGCCTCACCCATCTCACCAGGCTCATCCGCTCAACTTCCTCCCAAACCTTTAGAATCATGGCTACTGAACACTACGACGTCCTCATAATCGGCTCCGGCCAGGCTGGCAACCCCGTTGCCAAAGCGTTCGCCAACGCCGGCCGGAAGACGGCTGTGGTTGAGCGCACAGCCCTCGGTGGTACCTGCGTCAACGTTGGGTGCACACCGACAAAGACCATGATTGCGTCGGGCCGTGCGGCGTATATCGCTCGCAGGGCCACCGACTACGGCGTGACGACGGGCAACGGACCTATCGCTGTCGATATGGCCCGGGTACGAGAGCGGAAGAGGGACATTGTCAAGCAGTGGAACAGCGGGAGCGTGAGAGGGCTCAACGGCGCGGGGGTTGAGATCTTGATGGGCGAAGCAAGCTTCGTGGGTGATCGAAAAGTGAAAGTAGCTTTGAATGGAGGCGGGGAGAAGGAAGTGAGTGCCGAAACTGTGTTTCTGAACGTTGGTGAGAGGGCATCTCGACCAGATATACCAGGGCTGAACGACGTTGACCCAGCGCGGGTTTTGGATTCAACCTCCATCATGGAACTGGACGAAGTCCCGAGACACCTGGTAGTTCTAGGCGGAGGTTATATTGGGCTGGAGTTTGGACAACTATTCCGTCGATTGGGAGCTGAAGTGACCATCATACAACGGGCCGCGCAGTTGGTGCCGCGAGAGGACAAGGATGTTGCAGAATGCCTGTTCGACATCCTCCAAGAAGATGGCATTACGATCCACCTCTCCAGCGCCGTGAAATCCATCTCAAAAATTCAAGGGGCCATGTCATTTTCAGTTAATATTGAGGGCTCGTCATACAGAGCCGAGGTGGCTGGTTCTCACCTCTTGGTGGCGACGGGCCGAGTACCAAACACGGATGGATTGAATCTACCTGCTGTTGGTATTGAAACGACGCCCAAGGGCCACATCATCGTCGACGGAAAGCTCCAGACCACAGCACCAGGGGTATATGCCTTAGGTGATGCGCATGGTGGTCCTGCATTCACTCATATGTCCTACGATGATTTCCGCATCATTCGCACCAATTTCCTCTCAGACCACACGCCATCTACAACACCTCCCATGGGGTCGACCACGGCTTCATCCTCTCGAGTTGCTACACCATACTGCATGTACACCGATCCGCAGCTGGCCCATGTTGGGTTGCACGCTGGAGACCTCGAAGACAGCGGACGAGAGGTGAAGATTGCCAAGATGCCGATGAGTTACGTCGCAAGGGCACTCGAGACAGCCGAGCCACGAGGTATGATGAAGGCAACGATAGATGCCAAGACGGGCGAGATCTTGGGGTTCACATGTCTGGGAATGGAGGGGGTGAGATCATGTCTATTGTACAGACGGCTATGATGGGCGGGTTGAAGTGGTGGGATTTGGAGGCCGCCGTATTTGCGCACCCAACCTTAGCGGAGAGTTTGAACAACCTATGGGGACACCTGGAATAATTTGATCGAGCTGTTTCCACCTTCGGAATATAAATTAAATTTAAAACGTTTCCACGGGCTCTGACTGAGATTGCGTGTCCCTGTCGCTGGTGGCAGCTTCGACCTTCTTTCCTGCCGCGGCCTCCGCCTTGGCTCTTCGCTTCCGCGCTCGACGAACTTCAATTTCGAGGTTGAGCATCTCGGCATTGACAGTGACAAGCCTGGGAATGATTTCTTCTACCGCCTGAATCGACTGCGTTTGGGCGTTGCGTAGAGGCATGGGAGCAAAGAGCCCGAACCAGTGCAGAGGATTCCTGTTCTGCTTTTTCAGTGCTGTGCTTTTGACGTCTTCCTTTTTGCCCTCCTCCCCATCCCCCTTCACGGACCCATCTTGATCCTTGGGTTCGACCTCGTCAAGTTGTTCATTAGGAGCGTCGATCACAGAAAAGTTTGGTAATTGTTTGTCGTCCAGCTCAATAGCCAAGCAACGCGTAGCCTGCATCCGCTCATCATAGTGGTCCTGGCCATACCTCATGCCCCTCTCGCCAGAGAAGTTTGCTCGCGCAATACCCTGGAAGATGCCTGTTTGGAGCTGGGATAGGCTATTCCGAAGGGCCGTGTAGTCGTCTAGCAGACCCAAATAGCGTTCTAGGAGCTCGTCAATGTGTTGCTGTTCCATTGTGATCCCTGTCAAGTTGGGTGTGATGAGCTCCTACTAATGCTATGTTTAAAGCACAATAATGGAGAAGCAGGCTAACACCGTGTTCTAGGGTTGTAGCCCAAGAGGTAGTGCCTAAAACATCGTAGTATTGGGGAGATATTTGCGAGTTGAAGTCGGGATGAAATGGCCAGGAAGGAGTGGGCATAGGTGTCGAAGTGTAGATGCCTACGTAGTTGCATCAATACGGTTTAGCGCATCTGCTGCTTTGATGCCTGCCCCAGTATAAGGTAGCCTGGCCAGTGACAATGACAAGAACATATGCCATACCAAGGTTCAAGAAAATCCAATGTGGAGAGGAGCATCAATGTCAATTCATACAGGATCTTGGAATCGCACTATGATCTAGACCCAGCGCTAAATTTGATGCCCAGAGGGCCACCAGTCCATATCAACTGTGGAATCGCCGATACGAAGGTCAAAATGCCTAGACTCCATCCAACAGTTCCCCATCCTGCACTATCTCGAATCAAGCCACCCATGATCGGCCCTAACATCGTGCCACCAGAAAAGGCCATGTTATATAGCCCATAGGCTTGTGCGACAGGCACGTCGCCGGACTCGTCTGCATCACTCTGGACCGCCCAGTTGATCTCGGCCATCAAGGGCCCAAAGACGCATGCAATGGCAAGACCAACGCCGGTAAGTAACCCGCAGAGCATGACGATATGCCTTATGGAGTCCTCGGATACGAATCGTAGGCATATGAGGAACGGTGTGGCAAAGAAGAAGCCGAACGTGGCCAGCCACTTGGGTCCGTAACGGTCGCCAACTACTCCGATGAGAGGGCTCAAGAATGAGGGCAGAACAGCAGGCAAGAAGATGAGGCCACCACCGACAGAGTTCCAACCAAACGTTTCAGAAACATGCAATGGGAGGGTGCTGTCGAAAGAAGTCATGATGACCGCGTGGATCAGGGTTCCCCAGAGTGCGGCCAAGAAGCGCGGTTTCTTAAGAAGCTTAATCAAGGTTCCTATGGGATCATGACGACGAGATGTTTGTTTTGATGGTCCATTATTCTCCGGCGGAGAATCCGTTCCATCTTCCAGGGACTGAGGTAACGTCGTCAGGGTGTTCTCGGGATCTGAGGACGGTAATGTCGCAGGTTGGTCAAGCCATCGTTTGGCCTCCTTGACTTCGATGATGGAGAGCCGCAGTACAATATCCACCGCCAAGAGCCCGAAACACATGGCGAATACCGGATAATAACCCCCTTTTGCGTACACGACACCGCCAAGAAGCGGTGCTGTCAAAATCCCGAGACTCGCCGACATGCCAATCCATCCAGTAGCCATGCCCACGTCGTTTGGATCAACTGAATCGATGACCAGAGCCAGACCGACGGTCCAGGTCAACGATGCTGAAATGCCTTGAAGAGCCCTTCCGATCATAAACATTGCGAGACTGTTGCTCAAGCATAGAACTATAGTGGCGGCCGCTAAACTAACCAAGCCAGTGAGCATGGGGATCTTGCGGTTCTGATACCGGTCGGCAACATAGCCCCATAACGCTACGGTCCACAATGATGAGCAATTGACAACGGATGTTGGGCAGACTTGGAGGAAACACGTACGCGAAAATGCCAGGAGAGAAGCCCCATAGACAGCAAGTGATATTGAAATCCAGTATTGCACTCTATCTGGATCAATGCCAACCCGCGCCTGGAGCGAGAACGGCATGACGGGCACTATGACGCCATAAAGAAAATGTCCTATGGCGCTGTGTTAGTCTTTGGCTACCCGGGCGGGTAAGCTGTGAAGAGATGGGAGAACCTATGACCAGGTGGAATTACAGTGAAGCATGCAAAGGAGCAAGTGGTAACTATGAGCCCAGCCGAGGACCGCAACTTTAGCAAAACTGGTGGTTTGCCGTGCCAGAGCGACTTGACGACGGCCATGGCAGAATTTCGGGGTGTGAACTCTTCGCTCTGAACTTCAAAGGTGGAGGGGAAGGTTGCCCAGAGAGCAAAGATGTGACGAAACAAGAGTTGTGACTGGTTTTATTTTCTGTCTTCTCTCATGTATGACCCCCTCCGCCCTTCGCTTGATGACATCTTTTTTTTTCCGGCTGAACAAAAAGAGTGGTGGGTGTGGAGTTTTACGCAACCGCGGAATCCAGCAACTGTTCTAGTGCCTAGATACGGTTAGCGTATGGTACTCAACAACCCCCGGAAAATTATCCAACAGGTAGATCATAAGCAAGTTTTGGTGAGCCATTTGGACATCTTTGATGGGATCTGCTTGGGATCTGGGCTTGATTGATAATCGACAGCGGGTAGGGCTGATTGTCACCGAGGTGTGTTTGGGTGTGTGCATATTCGTAGCTACGGAGTTTAAACGCCTAGAGGAGGCGCCCTAAACTTTGACGCTCGGCCGAAGAACTATAATAAGAACATTATTATCGAGTTTACCCAAAGCCTTGGACTTGGATGCTAGAGCAGAGATTTTCCGGGAGCCTGTGCCGAGCCCCAGGTTGGGGGTTGCAATGAGAGCTGAATGAGAGCATGCCAGGAGTTATGTCCCAGTTCCAACTTTTGCTCACCAACTTGGTTCGGAATCCTTTCCGTTCAAAGACACAGGGCGTTGGGGCTGTCGTCTACCACCTTGGCGCTTCTAGAAGACGAAAACCCTTTTGCATATTGACTTGTTTTAGATTGATAAATATAAGGCGATTTGGATTACTGGAGGAACTCGGCTCAATTGTGTGGCATGCACTGCTGTGGCTCGCACCCAATCGGACCAGGGTGCGGATGAACTGTGAAGGAATAATAAAACAACAACTACACACAGGGGTACGGGAAACCGAAATGTGATCTTGCATCTTGATGCATTAGACCCATCAGGAATCCACAGACTATCGGTTCACCACTACCATTTCACTGGACCCCAACATGATTTTGACCCGTTATGCTGCAGTGGTCCTTTCATAAGTGCGCCTCGTGGCAACCCTGATCGACGAGATTAGCGCCCGTCGGTAATGTGCATTACTGTACATAGGTAGGCAGCCGTGGCAGCTCAACTAAGCAGTTCTTGGATCTTGGGGTTCCGGGGAAAGAATGAGGAACCTTTGCAAAATGATAGTAACCAGGGGCCCGTGTAGAGAAGCTGAAAATCAATTTATCAAATTAGAGCAACATTTGCATGTGTTTTGTTTCATGAATGGGTTCGCCGAAGGAAATGATCATCAAAGGAGTAACCAGGGTCATGAAAGTGGCTAACCTTGTTGGCGACGCCGGTCGTATTTTTGAAGCAACATGGGCCTGAGATTGAGCTAACATATTATAATAGTATTATTGTACTTCCTTCAAGTAGGGCGAAGCTAGAATCCTTGGACAATGCAGAGACGTGGGGGGGAATTTGTCGATGGGAACAAGCGCGGATTAGAGGAGGAGAGAACAACAACACGAGTGGCTCAGAGTCATTGCTACGTGGCGGCGATTCTGGTGACGAGAAGCCTGAGCGAACAGCACCGGGCAGGGCGGAGGTTAACGCTAGTGATGTACGGCGTCCGTTGGAGGAGGAGTTGTCTTGAGCTAAGTTATCTGCCATGGAATTCTTCGACGGCGTGACGGCGACTGGGCCGGCGTTAGTCTGGTGGGTTAAGGTGAGACAACATATCAAGTCCCAGGCCACGAACGAGGGGGACGAAGGGGAGACGAAAACCCACCGAACCATGCACAATACAACAAGGAACCACTTCGAGCTGATTTCTAGCGGATGTGCTTGAATGCCGACATGGGAATCCTACGCTGGAGATGTACCGGTGTCGGGAGAAGGAAGGCTGTTGGGTCGTCTAGCAACGGGGTTCTCATGAGAGGGTCGGAAGCGGGACTGAGCACGTCTCGAAACGACCAGCCTGTGCCTGCTTCGCTTCGTAGGTAGATGGGCACCTTTTAGATGAGCTTGAGGGCTGAGAATTGTAGAAAGATATCTGCTTCCGTTGCCCCTTGAGGCCCTGGTGAGGGAGGAATGAAAACGCAATGTCCTTGGGCTGAAGTGTCAGCGCCGTGCGGTGCAGGAGATGCGAGTTGGTGATTCACTCGACAGGGTCGGCGTGTGGCGTGCGGCGACGCGCCGCTGAACCCTGGACTCTAGGCTGGCGATGGTGACGCTCTAACATTAGCGGTGGTCCTTTCCGTCCGTGCTCTCTCCGTGTTGCTGGGCCCTGAACAGGGTCGCCAATTGAACATGGCATCGTCAAAATGTGAAATGGGCGAAGGAGAAGAGATTGAAGAGTCTCAAAGAGGAAACTGTTCGTCATCTGGGCCATGCAAGGGGCCTGCCCGTAAAGAGTGGTAGTGACGTTTGTTTCTGTCTTATAACAAGGGGAAGGTAGTCGGGTTCCCAATGTGATGAGGGTGGACGTTCGTGTTAGTCAGCGTCAATGAACCATTTCGTTACGTCTCAGGAGCTGCCTACCTACCTAGGTTGGTAGGTACCTAGGTAGTGAGAGGGCTTGTTCCTTGCCTACTACCATCACATAACCGTGTTCAACATGTGCACCAAAGATCACCCATCATCATCATCATCATCATCATCATCATCGTCGTCAGAACCAGAATCAGAATCAGGGTCCGCATCCCCTTGTCAAAGGAAACAGAAAACGATCAATCAAACAAAACACACAGTGAACTAGAATGAGCACGCTTGGTTTCGTCCGGATTCCCAACAACCCTTGTCCTTGCTGGAGGGAGATCCCTGCACGCATCGAGGGTCCCGCAGGCTGGAGCGCCTGAGGGGCATTTGGGCATTGGGCGCGAGCTGGCCAAGGCTTCATGGCCTCGTCATGCGCAGTTCGCAATTTGCGTTGGAGCACGATTCTCACGTCGGGGAAACGAAGCCGGGCAATTTCAAATTGCAATCTTTCCATCACGAGTGATGCGCTCAGCGGACCGTCATCCAAGGGACCGTGGACCGTGATTCACAAGGACCATTTGACGCCTCGGGCTCCCCCATGCTAGTCTAGGACAACGGATGGCGGACAGAGGGACAAAGGGCGCCGAACCATGGCGTATTTGGTACGTTTTGGCAACCAGGCAGTCGGGGGGGACATGAACCGTGCAACGGAGTTGCTTTGTTCGAGCCTCACCTCGCGTATGTACCGCACTCCAATGCGGATGGAGTCACAATTCACCGAGTCTGTTTCGGACAGGGCCCATGACCTTTGTCGAGCTGACGATGGTACCAGAGGCCCAAGTTATTTGACACTGGCACTGACACCAACGCCGGCACTGCCATTCACATTGACAGGTCAGGGAGGATTCGATGGGGCTCCCTCCAGCGCGCGAAGGCTCACACAGCCAGACAACGGCGTGACGAGACAAGACGGGACAGGCATGACCCTTACAGGAACAAACCGCTTGCCCAGGAAACCCACGACGAACTTGTGTGATTCCATCGTCCCATCTTGACATGCTCTCTGTGTTGTGCCCCTCCTGGCCCCTTCCCCTATTTTCTTTTCTTTTCTTTTCTTTTCCTTTCCTTGTCATTTGCCCTCTCGTAAGAGGTGCCCGCAAGCATTGTACTCTGGGGAGACGAGTAGTGCGACTTGATGCAAGATTTGATGTTCCATGCCCGGCCTCCCGATCATGGCCAGGACCCCGATTCTAAAGCCCGGTGATCAACAACAAAGGCGTTGAGAGTGGATTCGACCAATGCCAGGGCCGAGGGATGTTGATTCACCCGGGGTGTTAGTGTCGCCGTCAAGCAGCAATTTGAGAATGTGCACACGCGGAACAAAGGAGCATGGCTGCACTTGCACGCCCGGGCCTTGTGCCATATCGATACGGACATTGCACCTGTGCCCCTGATGAGTGATGAATGATGCCTCATTGCGCGGTTTCTGTTTGTATTGTTTTGAGGTCAATCAACTCGAAGCCTGCCTGTCTATGCTCGGCATTGACTCCTTTTTTTCTTCTTCTTCTCCTTCCCCTGAGCCTCTCGTTTCACATGGATTTTCTGAAGCTGCGCCGGTTGGCTGTCGCAGGGCACCCTCTTTTCCTTAGCCTCGGAATTCACCTGTGAATTCTTCTTTACTTCTTCCAGGGGCACAGACTATTGGAAGGCAGTTCGTGTTGCAGACATATGCACAGGCAACAATTGCAAAAGTGCTTGGTTATCCTGTTGATGGTAGGACGGTGCCAGGAAGACAGGCGCCAACCGACGGCTACTGCTTATCTGGGACGGAGTATGTCCGCACCGTACCCTGGTATCAAAGAACCAAAGAATCAAAGCGCCTGGACGGCTGGAGAAGCTAGCCAGCCCCGACCTCTCCTGGCCGGTTTGGAGGTACCTACGGTGAAGCTGCGGTGCCTTGTGCACTGCCAAGAACAATACTGGACGGAGGTTGCTGGGAAGTTGGCTGTCCTAGCGGCGCACGGGGTAAGTTGCAGAGTGCTTGCTTGCTTGTCTCCTGGCTCGCTGGTACTTTCACAGCATCTAAAGCTCGTGCTCTAACAGAGGAGTCGATGGTGGACGCACCCGGCCGCCCGTAGGCTGTCAACGACCACGACCCCTGGCTGCATGCTGGCTGGACACGGCCTTCAGCTGTTAGCGACGGAATCCCTTTTTTTTTTTTTTTTTTTTTTTTGGTCTGCATTTTTTTTTTCTTGTCCTGCCTCATCCTCCCACTCTCGCTCTCTCCCATGCCGACCCTTGACGGGCCACCCATTGTAGTCCTGGGCTAGGCTGGGCTGGTGTGCTGGGGACTCCACCCTCCACGCCAGTGCCAGCACCCCAAAGGATGTCCGCCTGTCCTACGTGTACAGGTGCACCAGCTGCTCCTATACATGCCTTGGCTCCTTAGCTACAGAACCTTGTCAGGTCTCCCACGCTGGCTCCCTCCGCAGAGTATCTTGGCTGAGGTATTGTGCCATTGTGCTCCGTACTGTACATGTCCTGTGCCCAGTCCTGCCCAGTCCAGCCCAGTCCAGTCCAGCCCAGCACAGGGCTGTTTGGTCTGTGGCCGTAACTGTATTCCCTTTTCAACCAACTTCCACTCGCAAACTCCACTTTCGTCCATCACGCTCACTGGCCCCTTCGTCCCCTCGTCCCCCTCGTCTCCCGTCCGACTCCATCACCCCCCGTCTCCATCTCCGTCGTCCCCTCCCTCCTCTCATGCTCACTCTCTCGCCCGCCCGCTCTCCATCCATCCATCCATCCATCAGCAGCGCCCCCCCAATCCCCGTCCGTGTCCGTCCCAAGCCCAAAATCCACTCCCCCCCAATCCACTCCCACTCCTAGTCAACTCTCCGCCTTGCCTCCTGCCTGCTTTCAGTTTATTACTGCCTGGCTTGCTTTTCGCTCTCGCTCGTCTCGTCCCCAAAAAGATCCACTACCACTGCCACGGCCGCTGCATCTGCCTTCTACCAACCACCACCTCTGCCGCCGCCTCCCTCCTTCACCTTTTACCTTACCTCACCATACACTCCAGTACGCCAAACAACCACCACCGCCTCTAATCCGCCTTACATCCACGCACCTCATCCACCACTTCCGCTCACTTCCGCCGCCGCGCCCGCTCGACTTCTCCCGACTTCCCCCCGACTTCAACTCCGCCCCTTGAATCCGCTTCAATCCTCCCGCTCTCTCACGCGTGCACGCGCTCTTTTAGCCCATCGTCACTCTCTTTGAGGGCCAGCATCCCGAAATTAGGTAGTCGAGCTCCTACCGAGGAGCTGCCGAGCAGAACAATGACGGTGGTCGCAACTATCAAGTACGTTTGGTTGCCTTGATCCCTTCCTCCGCCTTATTTCATCTATACTGCATCATCGACCTTGCCCCTCGTTGCCTCGCTCGCCTAAGCATTATCATCACCGTCGCTGTCGTCGCCCACCGCCTCTCAGCTTTCTCCCACCCCCAAACCACCCTCGACGTCCTCCTGCGCATAATCTCTGAAAGACTTTCATCACCCCTTTTGCTACCTGCACGGCCGTTGCTAATCATTGCCCGTGTACATAGGTGCGTCGTCGTCGGCGACGGTGCTGTCGGAAAGACCTGTCTTCTCATCAGCTACACAACCAACAAGTTCCCCTCGGAATATGTCCCCACCGTCTTCGATAACTATGCTGTCACCGTAATGTGAGTCTTATATCTGCGCCCAGGATGGTCTATGTCTACCCCTCGTCCCCTCATTCGCCATTGGCCTTTTTTCTGCTTGTCGTCATGGACGAGCCCCTCAACCCTTGTAAATATCGCGAACTGCGACTCGGCAGCATGATAGGGGACATGCCATTATGCGTTTATGGAACATACGCTGACTGGTTTGCTGGCAGGATTGGTGATGAGCCTTACACACTCGGCCTGTTTGATACCGCTGGTCAAGAAGATTACGACCGACTTCGACCTCTCTCATATCCTCAGACCGATGTCTTCCTTGTGTGCTTTAGCGTTACGTCGCCTGCTTCGTTCGAAAACGTCCGCGAGAAGTGGTTCCCCGAGGTCCACCACCACTGCCCGGCGTTCCTTGCCTGATTGTCGGTACCCAGGTTGATTTGCGAGATGACCCTAGCGTCCGGGAGAAGCTCTCGAAACAAAAGATGGCCCCCGTGAGGAGAGAAGATGGCGAGCGGATGGCTAAGGACTTGGGTGCTGTGAAGTACGTAGAGTGCAGTGCCCTGACTCAGTACAAGCTGAAGGATGTGTTTGATGAGGTATGTGACCGAGAAGCCGAAATTCCTACTGGAGGATCATGTTTGGCATTGGCCGGCGACTGACCTGGGATAATTTTTTGCAGGCTATTGTTGCCGCCCTGGAGCCCCCCGCTCCCAAGAAGAAGGCGCACAAGTGCCTTGTCCTATAATTGGGGCAAAGCTAGGCCGCGGCCCCGCGAGGGCCTCATTGACCCGTATCCTTTCGGCATTGGTGGCTAGGTAAGGAGCCCTCAAACGACAGAAATGAACCCCAGGTCGGAGGGCGTGTAGCGATAGGCGGGGCGTGTGCTGGTCATATGGGGCGCGAAGGAGAATAAGTGGTCGATCTGATACGCGGCATGAATCGGACAACGGAACGAAGCTCGGGAACGGGCGTCTCGTTTCATGAGCATGACGAAAGACAGAGGTTGTCGGCGAGGAAACGAGGGCGGCACTCGGCAGAGGATGTCAAAGGCGGTGCCGGACAGTGTCTCTGTGATTGATGAGCCAACTCTTGCGCCGTCACCCTTTCTGTGTTTATTGGACCGGAATCTACAGTGCTCATTTTTCTTCTTGGTTCTCTCTTGAATTTTCATTTTCTGGGGGGAAGCGGGAAAGCTGGAAAGCAGGGAAGCGGAGGAAGCGAAAGGCGGGGGAGGTGGGAAATTCATAAAGCCTGGCGTGAACGCTTCGATAGGACAGTTTGGCGATTGGAGTGCAATTTAAATCGATGGTCTTGTCTTGAGTTGTATTTGCTTGCAGATGCCGGGCCTATAGAGTGCATCACTTGGGCGAGCGAGGTGGCTCGGGCTGAGTGTGGAACGGTACCGCCACCCGATCGCAGCGACGCAAGACGGTGATGTGATTCGCCAGCACGAGGTTTGGAAGCGACGGCTGGCAGGGAGGGGTAGCGAGCTAAGGTGAATCGGTGAAGCTCCTTTGCTGGTGCTCTCACCTCAAAGCGCCAAGGTTGAAAGCTAGGTACCTAGGTCTAGATTGGGGTGGGATTGATTCTGTACCGTTTCTTAGTTGGGCGCTGGGGAAGGAAAAAAAAAAGGGCCTGGACGCTAGAAACCGGGCCGGTTCTGCGTGATGTTGACCGCCGGGATGGGTCCTAGGATGCAACGTTTGGTTTGGTTTGGCTTTGGTTTGGCTAGGGATACATAGAGTCGATGGGGGATCGAGGACAACGCCTGCTAAACAACAGACTGCTGTAAGGACCAAAAGAGGAAAAAAAAAAAAAAAAAGTACAGCGCAGCGCAGAGAGTCGCAACATGGGTGTTCGTGGGACGAGAAAACGGTGGGACCACCACCACAATCACCACTACCACCAACACCAACGCCAACACCACCGTTATCATCCTCAATCCCCGTCTCTGCTTCTTGTGCTAACTCTCTTTCCTTCCCTCTCCCTCTCCCTTCCTTGCTGGTGTCAAGCTTAAACCACCGCCCCCCCCCCCTAGTAATCGGCTCGTGGCTGCGGATAGGTATCCTATCCCGCTGGTCTCACATGGCTACAGTTCGCTGCCTAGGCGTGGTTTCCGGCGCGGGATATGCACTGCTGGGGCGGCGTCTGCACTTGCGGGTTGCAGTTCCATGCAGCAGTCAGTTGTGCAGAATGGCTGGACGAAGACGTGGCCAAGGATTGTGTGGTACCCATCTCCCTCCCTCCCCCTCCCCCCTCCCCGCAGGATGCCCCATTTTCCGACGCCCTTCGTCGGGTGAGGAAACTCAGCTACATCGCCGAGGTACGAGTGTTCTGGTTTGGCTTATGTAGTTCAGAGGGTTGTCTCGCAGGCCAAACTCCCCCATGTATGTAGTTGGTTTCCTCACCTTCATTTGTAGGCCCTTCCTACCCTTCCCCATCCACCTTTCCGTTCCTCTTTGGTGAGTGGCGGTGCAAAAGAGGTTGCCAATCAGTTGCGGTGGTGTTTTGATAGACGGCCCAGGCATCTACGAAGCGCATAGGATATGGTTGACGCTGACGGTGGCTCAATTGGCGAGAGATAAAAAAAAAAGCCTTCCCAAGCTTGGACGAGCCATGGATACGTCCAAGCATTACTTAGGCAGGTGCCTGCCTGCCTCTTCTAGGTACAGGTATAGAACAAAACTGACACCGCCCTAAAAGGATAGAGCGATGGGATAAGCAAGCAACAACCAGCTGAGGCAGGAGACAGCGAGCCGTGTGGCGAGGTCGGAAGGCCGAATACTTACCCGTCGGCCAACTTCCCTCTGCCACAAACCAGAGAGCTCCGGTCACGACCCGGCAATCCCACCAAACGCCCCGGGGATCCGCCCCGTTAACATCATGACTGCGTCAGAACGATGGCATCCAGCTTTCCAGCTTCCCGCCGCCGTCCTCGTGGAGACTGCCCGGCGGCCACTTTCCACGCTCTTGTTACGTACCAGATTTCCGCTTTTGCCTTGCAAGGCCCAAGTCGACTGATCGACCGACCGACCCGGGAACCGATGCCATCTTGCACTGACTGCTCCGTGGAGCCCACCCTCTTGTCTCGTCCCTAAACATCCTTTCCACCAGCCCCTCTCCTCTTGCCTTCCTCCCCGCACGCAAATTGATCCCCACACAGACGACCTGGTTTGCATTGTGCGGAAGAAATTCATCTATCCCATCATCCGCAGCCTACGAATGCGAGGAAAGGCGTTATCGCACGAAGACCCCCTAAGAAGGAATGGCATAATAAGGAAGAACCCTTGCCCGGTCTGCCTTCGACGGCCGGGCAGAGCCCCACTTTTTGCAGTCCTATACCCCGATCGGGACATGGTGAACCGGCCTTGACCGGGAATGACGCTGCTGATTCGCTGCGGAAACTCTCGTCAGTTTGCGTGCGTGTCTGCAGTTGTGGAGACGGTGTGGGTGCGACTGCGGGGAGACAGAGATAATGCAATGCGTGGGAAGGGCATCCGGCTTCGGTGACGGCTTATGGTTGATTGGCCAATCCGACTGAGTCGACTTCGGTAGTTTCTTTTTTCTTGTTGTTAATGCTCCGTCGAAGCTGACCAATCCTGTGATGGCGAAGCCTGCGTTTTGCAGGTGTGCTTGCACAACCCCAATCTTCGCAACCATGGCAATTCCTATGGCGGAAACCCTGAAATCCCATCCTGTCATTGTAGAAGGGTTTTTTCATGTGCGTGTATAAGACGAAATATAAGACCAGCAAGAAATCCTCACGCCGTGGTGCGTCAAGTCGTTCTACGGTGACGTGGGAGGGAAGGTCCCCAAAAGGAGCCCAGTCTTCTCACCATCCTCTGGCCATTGCTCGGCGGCAGAGGTATCTGTTTCATGACCAGACGACTGCTTCCCCGGCTTCCGGGGCGTCGTTTGTTTCGGCGGTGTTCGCTCGGAATTCTCAACTGACTCGGGGGGCGGCGGCCACTGCGGGTGGGTGGGCAGGTGACCGGCGGCCAACTTCTGCGGGCCTTTCCCTGATGGAGATGTATTTAATTGACGTCGGCATTTCTGCTTCTCAATTGCTTCCTCTTCTTTCCCGTCTTCTTGTTCCCTCGACTGTTTCTTCCGCAAGTTGACAGCAGCCGGCTACCTCCATTCGACTTTCTCTGGTGACCTGGTGCCTGGTATTCTCCCACCCACCATCATGAAATCCGCCACCCTCTTGAGCCTGCTGGCTTTGGCGGGGTTGACCTCCGCCTGCAGCCATGATCATGACGACAAAGAATGGACTCAGGAGGAATTGGCCGAGCTCGAACGCAAATGGGGTTATGAGGTGAGATTCTACTTCCTCCGGGGTTTTCTACGCGAGCAAGACGGACTGTTTCCTCTCATTTTCGTTTTGCGTGCTACCCCGCGAAGTTGTCATGACGGGCTAACTGACACTGACTTCCCCCTCTCCAGTGGTCCTTCAACGGCATTGGCACATTTGCCCACCTCAACCACGTCAAGTGTCTCACCGAGCCCACCGAGCCCTTCGACATTGCCGTCGTTGGCGTCCCCTTCGACACCGCCGTGAGCTACCGTCCCGGCGCCCGCTTCGGACCCCGCGCCATCCGCCAGGCCTCATCTCGCCAGACGTCGTTCCGCGGCTTCAACCCTCGAGCCGGCATCAACCCTTACCAGAACTGGGCCAAGGTTGTCGACTGTGGTGACATCCCCATCACCCCCATTGACAACAACATTGCCCGCGAGCAGATGACCCAGGCCCTGAAGCAGCTCGGCAAGAGGAAGACGGTCAGCGCCGTCTCCAAGAAACCCAAGATCCTGTCTCTCGGCGGCGACCACAGCTTGGCCCTCCCTGCCCTGCGAGCCCTGACTGAGATCTACGGCAAGCCCGTCCAGGTCCTCCACTTCGATGGTGAGTCGACGTTTCTGCCCTGCCCTACGGCTTGAATGAAACACCCAACTAACATGACGTGTCTTCGCCTTGTTTAGCTCACCTCGATACCTGGAACCCCGCGGCCTACCCATCCTACTGGGGCGAAACCCAGTTCACTCACGGCTCCATGTTCTGGATGGCCAACCAAGAAGGCCTCCTGTCAAACTCGTCTTCGGAGCCCTCCGTTCACGCCGGCCTGCGCACCCGCCTGAGCGGCACCGATTGGGCCGACAACATCGACGACACGGCCCAGAATTGGATCCGCTTCGCGGCCGACGAGATCGACGAGCTCGGCACCCAGGGTATCATTGATGGCATCCTTGCCGCGCTCGGAACCGAGAACCCCGTCTATCTCTCCGTCGACATTGACGTCCTTGACCCGGCCTTTGCCCCCGGCACCGGCACCCCCGAGCCGGCGGCTGGACTACCCGAGAGTTCATCCGCATCCTGCGCGGCATCGAGGGCCTCAACATTGTCGGAGCCGACGTCGTTGAGGTCTCTCCCGCTTACCAGGGCAATGGCGAGGAGACTGCTCTGGCCGCCGCTCAGGTTGCTTACGAGATCATCACCTCCATCGTCAAGCGTGGTCTCCAGGGCATGGGTAAAGAGGGCAAGAGCGGCCACGACGAGCTCTAAGTTGAGCCTGATGCCATAGTTGACGATTTTATGCCCGGGTCTCCTTCTTTCCCATAGGCGGGTGAATATGAATCCCAGACACTCCTTGGGACATGCGGAACATTTCAGTCTGTCGAGCAAGTTGGGGGGGGAGTCACTGAGAGAGAAAAGTGTTTCCACCAACGGGGAGCCTGCAAAAAAAAAAAAAAAAAAAAAAAGGAGGGACTGATTGGTTGGACAGGGGAAGATCCAACGGATAGCGCAAAGTTCCTCCTCTAACGAGATGACGGGGAGTCTGTTCCTTTTTCCTTTTTTGTTATCCGACTCGCAAGTATATACACATGACGAGATTAGCATATGTAGGCGTTTTTTTGAGAGGAGGGAGGGAGGCCCGGGGGGGCCGGGTGCGTGATAAATTGATACCAGCTCTATGAGAAGCATATTCTTTCATCCATTTGGTGGTCATGCTACCGAGGCAGAGATAAAATAAAATAATTTCCTGGTTGCATTTACCCCAGTTATCCCAAAATGATGCCCCCCCCCTCGGGTCTTTGGCAACGTTCATTGGGTGCCCAAGGAAGACGGCCCGAGGGCGAGTAACCTTAGAGCAACTACATCTCTAGCAGCCAAGTGTCGCAACGTCATTTCTCGAGTCGTGTGAGGGACGTGAACTTGTGTAATTGTATCCAATCCTTCCAACGGAACAGCCCTTCTCTCCAAGTAGCTCGCTCATAACCCTAACAAAATTGGTTCAGCCTTTCGATGCTTATGCGCATGAAGTCAAGTATTATCTGGACCAGATAACTGGGTATATATGGCTGGGCCAATCAGCTCAGTCCCCAGTTGTGTAAGTTCAACATAAAACCACCTATGAATGGAAATAAACTACGAATATCAATGGTGAGGGCAGACGATAGGCAGCTGGAACTACAGAATAATCACCTAAAGCAACATCGTGCATAGGGCTAAAGAACATGTGGATCAGAGTAATGACAATAACAGTGAACATGTATCCAGACAAAAGTCACAAAATAAATACATACATAAATAAATAAAAATTAGCAACTTAAAAAAATATCCAGCTGCCTCTCTCAGCATAAGTTGATTGGTCCTCGATGCACTCACTTGCCCGGCCAGCTTGCATTGAGGTACCTGGTCTGAACGGTGAAGCCGAGAATCCCCTCAAGACCCACCAGAAGCTCCAGTTGGCCATCGAAAATACGCGATTCTACTGTGAATTGATGAGAGAGGCAGTGCTCGTTTGATTGCGCCATGAGGTCGGCCAAGGCGATACCATGCCAGAGGGATTTAGAAATCGCATTCCGTTTTGTCTAGAAGAAAGTGGCCTTCCTGGTTGACAAGCGGCGTTTCGTCTCCATTTGTGATGGGAATGGTTTCAGGTGAAGGACGATCGCGTGCCAGGAGGCACGGCTCGATTGAGCCAGGGCCCGCAGTCAGCAAAGGCTACAGACCTAGGCTGTGAAAGGGCTCTGCCCCGTGGGTGGGGTGTCGGCCCGTGTCTCTGGTGCTCTTACGGGGAAGAAACACCCGACCTTTTGTTCAAGGGATGGATGGATAGACTGAGGGAAAGCAAAAAGCCACACCTACCTATCTGTAGCATGCCTGGCAGCGAGGACAAAGGTGCGGAAGAAGCCTGTAGACTAGGGCTTGCCAACTCTCAGACGTGGCGAACGTGCTTGCTTGGAGTGGCGCGATAGTTTGGATATGTCTGCAAGGGTGCTGGTGATTCTATGTAATGCTTCTCAATAGCCATGAATGAAGTCGTACGTGGACTTGGCTGGGGCCAATCTGAATGAGGTGGGGATGAGGCGCCATTGAATGGGTCCAGGGATTGGGATGGGGTTAGGGAGGTGCAAGCTCGCTCGCGGGCCGCGTGCTGTTGCGCATGCGCATGTCATCTTGAAAAAGCCAAGAGACGGGGACAGGAAAAGGGTTGTGCGGCGACGGTCGGGGGGAATGGGCTCAACGGAGGACCCGGTGGAGAGCCCTGGAGGGAGGCAAAGGCCCGTCATGATATGACCGATGATTGACGGCCTTTTTAGCTCAAGGTACACGTGGGTGGCTACCTATTGTATCCGTACTTGCTTGCGTTCGGCTCGACCTCCGCAAGGTGAAGAAGGTCTGGACGGACTAGCCAAGGTGGTGTTTCGTATCCATCATGGCTGACACCGGCGCAAAGCATCTCTCTGTAAGGGGACCTGGGGGGGCTTGGAGGGGCCGAGACTCCTCCAACGCATCCAGGCCCATGCGTTTTTCTGGGAACCCGGGAATGAAGCGCACAGTGTAAGGCATAAAGAAACAGTAGGAGTAGGGATACCGGTAATGAGGAAACCAACACTCCAAGAGTCCAGGGAAGGGTTGGAGATGTGCAATGGGATTGGTGGCCATGGTCCTTGCTGGACAGGCATGGCGGGGAGGCCGTCGAGCTGTTCCATCATGGCAAGTGGCATGGGGAGCGGGAATCGAATCGGCGGACAGGCCTGAGCCGGGCCAGAGCCAGGCTGTTGGGTTGCCCAAGCATTGAGCATGGTGCATGGGCAAGGGGGGGGGGGCTCATGAACGCAAGGACAATCTCGGGGTCTCTCATCAAACAGAGACACTGCACTTTCTGCTACCTCCAGTCCTGTAGAGCATTGAGGTCTACCACAGGTGGTGTAGGTACATCGGGAAATGCCTGAGACACTCCTTAAAATAGAAGCTCGGGCTCGCCAGGCCGACGGCAGAGTTTGGAGGCGCAGGTGCAGGCGCAGGCACAAGCACAGGAGCAGGCGAAAGGCGAAAGGTGAAATCAGATTGTGGGAGGAGTTCGAGTTAGACCCCCTTGCGAATGTTTCAAAGTAGCTGGGGGTTGAGACTTTTGACGCGAGGGAAAGCACTGTCGGTAGTAAACGAGCCTTACATTACAGCAGATGGATAGGCGCAACTCCATGGAGTTGGTCGACTTAGTAGGCCAGGGACGGTGGCGAACCGACCATGGGAATGATGTGAATCGCGAACCTGGCGTTTCCCCTTTTGTCACCAGCATCGTCCTCGATGAGTGGTGACACGACAACGGGCATCGTGAGCTTTAGCGCTAATCGCCTATACCTGAAGTCAACGTACCACCACTCAGGTCGCTACCAAGGACAGGCCGCGGTGAGTTTGGTGAGAAGCGCTGGAGACAAAAGATGGACGGGGGACCCAAGGTTTCGAGCGGCGTGAGCATTGTGCAGGTTTAGCGCGTAGAGACAGAGGGGGCCCGATGCCCATTTGTCGTGAGCCATTGGTGATTTTTAGGGGGGGTAGAGTTTTATGGGGTTGAAAGTAGAGAGAATGGGAAGACTGATGAAGCCTGTCTGGAAAGGGATAGGGGAATTGCGGTACAGTATCATCGGGGGTGGCTACATTGTGGTGGTATCAAATCTTAGAGAGGAGTCATGGGGACGAGATGATCAATACAGAATCGGTGAATGGAGCATATGCGGTGGTTGTGGTGGTAGACTGCTTGGGAATAGGAGCAATTGGTTGAATGGGATGTGATGAGATGGGCGAAATGAGCGTGCACAATGATCAAAGAAGAATGGATTGATGGAGGGATGGACGGAGGGAGGGAGGGAGGGAGGGAGGGAGGGATGAGCGATGGATTGGCGGCGGTAGTGGTATTGGTTGGCTAGCTAGCTGGTTGGATGATTTAGACGGGGGACTGTGTGTGTGTGTGTGTGTGTGTGTCTACATATCTGTTTGTGCACATCTGCGAGAGAGAGAGAGTGTGTGTGTGTGTGTCCGTGGATGGATGAATCAAACAATCAATCAATAGACGTGTGACCATGAATGCGAGTGTCCAGTCGAATTGAACGTGAATAGCGACAAAGGGTTTCGCGGTGCACCTGAAAGATAGCCCCCGACGGTGGGTGAGCGGTGGGTGCCCTTGGCGGAGGTTCCCTCCTTCCCATTCAGCTGCTCCTTTTTCAAAGTGCGTTGGTGACCAGCTGCAGGCGATGCGCTGTCAGAGCAGCTGGCAGGGCTGAAGTACCACAATACTGCGCTGCGCGTCGCCTCATTAGCTAGCTGGCATTGGGTTCGTATATCCGGCCGGGTAGGGGAAGCCACAGCCACCCATTCAGCGCCGCCCGAGGGCTATTCAGGGGACGGCCACGGATGGGATGGGCGTCGTCTCCTTGCCCGCATGGCATGGCATGGCATGGCATGGTACGTGTGCGTGGGTAAGTTAGGTCGGTAGGTGTAGCAGGCCAACCTGGGAGCTAAGGTAGCAGCCGAAACGCCAAATCGGCCGACATCCTGGTTGTTTCAATCTCCATCTCTACCTTTTGGGTTGTATCGATTGCGCGTTTGGAGCCAAATTGGGTGGCCTGCTATCCGGTATGTGCGTAGAATGAACCTGATGGTTGTTCGTTATGGACCAAGTCGCGTGGTCGTCGATGGTGCATGCATGCAGGCTGGATGGATGGAGTGTGCGGTAGTGTGGGAGCGTAGCAGTCGCAGGGCGGGCTTGGGCAGGGGATGATTGGCCAGATGCGCAAAGTACAGCTCGAGATGGAGACATGGCGCCTGGGAGGCACCTCAGGTAGGGGGTTCGTTCAGGGGCTGATGCTCTCTCTGGATTCACGGCGGCGGCTCAATAGGCGGATAGTTACCTGCCCAGAGTTGACCCCCCTGATGAATCGGGTAATTTTGGGGGAATGGGAGATGGGTTCCGCTAGCGGCATGGAACCTCAGTTCAGTTAGGTTTGGCCATCGACCTTCGCGTTCTGGCTGAGGTGCCCCTTGTTTGCTGCTGCTGATGACGAGGAAATGCGGATTAAAGCCCTGCGTGTCAGCGCAACATCAAGGCCGTTGCCCGTACTTTGTAATTGCGCTCTGAGGAGCGCGCTGTCACCAGCCCTCCATGCAAACCTTAACCACCTGGAAGAACAAAGAGGAAGCAGGATGGCCGCCCAGCGAACCTACCTGAGCCTACGGACTACCTACTACGGCTTATGGCCATGGCCTGGGAGCCTGTGACGGCCACCTACAACACGGTCACAATCCCTGTCGCTGTCATTAAACTATCGGCGCAGCCAATTCCAACCTCGTCCTCTTTAGGCAATCGTCCCTGCGGTCGCCCCAGAGCCAGTGGCCCACCGTCTCTCATCCACCCGTCGCCGCCGCCGTTGGTCGCTGGCCAATCCGCTGGCGGCATTGGATTCGTTTCCCCCTGGCTAGGACAATGGGGGGATGGGATTAGGGGGCGCCGCAGAGCTCAGGAAAACCCAGAGATGGAACGCGGACGGCCCCCCGGCTTTCCCCCCTGTTAGCTCTTCGGGCTCTGGGCACTGAGCACAGAAGCCCCTGTGCAGTGAGAACGACAGCGTTCTGGGCCCCCCCATCCGTCTGTCTGTCTGTCTGTCGTCGTAGTCTTCACTTGACACAGAGCCCCTGTTCCTCGTCCTGGCTTCCCTCATGTGCTTGTCTGGCCTCTTTGTCAAACCTGTTCATCGAAAGGCCTGTTTAGTGTGAGCATGTGGCCTGTACTTGGCCGCCCTCAATTGATGCTGAACCCCCTGTACCTGTCTGGTGCTGTCTTGTATCCTGTGTCCTGTGTCCAGTCCATCTCCTGGTCGTGCTCCTGCCTGTTTCTCCTGTGCATGTCCTGTTTCGTAGCCCCATCCCCATGACCGCAACGACGACTGCTAGGCCGGTCGTCGTCTCTGCAAACACGCCCCCTAGCTACCGCACTGGTACCTGAACAAGGTCTCCAAACCAGGCCTGCGATGCCCCAAACTGGCCCCTAGCACAAGTACCTAGCCAGTAATTCCCACCGCACTGCTCCTTCTTGCTTGCCTTCGCTCGGCCACAGACGCCGCCGCAGCCTCCTCCTCAGCAGCGTCTCTGCATCTCCTTCTCTCTCTGCCTCTGTCTCTCTGTGTCTCGTCTCCGTCTTTGTCCACCTCTGTTGATCATTATTTTTTATTTTTTTTCCTCTTCTTCTTTTCTCTCTTTGGTGTCCCTATTTTTTCTTCATTTCATTATCCCTCTCTCCACCTCCACCCAAAACCCACCCTCCTCCTCCAGTCCTCTCCACCTTCACTCCCTACCCGGTCGACTGGTCTCTTCCTCTCCCTCCCTGACCTGACGCCTCTTTTCTTGCCTTATTATCTGGCCTTATTTCCTATTGCATTGTGCTCTTCCGGCCTCAGGCTTTTTCCGTTGTCCTGGTCTTGGGCGTGTGTCGCTCGTCTCCTCTCTCCAATCCGAGCTTTCTCGCTCTCGCGCTCTCACCCTTCTCCACACAGTCCACTACACACCCACACCCACACCCACCCACCTCCGTCCCGCCCACCTGCGCCGACGCCGCTTTATTACCTACCCTCTCCCTTTTCCCTTTTCCCTCTCTCGCTTTCTCGCCCAGCTCGACTCCTTGGAACCCTGTCTCCGAGTTCCTGCTCAGATGCTGCTCCGTCTCGCTTCCTTCTCTTGAGACTCATCTTTCTTCGACTTTTGTCGACGCTCGTTCTGTCTGTATTACCTTCTAATACTTTCTCTACTTGCTTCCCCTGGATGCCCTTTGAGCTTCCTTCCAACGCCAACGCGCTTCTCTCTTCTTTTCCTTCGACTATTTCGATACACTCGCTCTCTGCCGCTTATACCTACTACCTCTTAAACTGCTGCTTGTCGCCTTGCCTCGCCATTCATCTTTCGACTCGGCCGAAGCTCTTTAAGATTCGATCCCCATATATACTCAACGGTCGCTTGCTGGGACGACCTTGCTCGATATCCACAAGCCGTTTCCACTTTGAACGTTTGGATACCTCGCTTTATAATCCTCGAATTGTGCCAGATTTACTCTGCATACATACTTGATTCTTGCTTTTCAGCTCTCGAGAGCCCCTTTTTCGTCATCCGACCTTGGCCTAACAAGTTCGGCTGATATTCCTTGTCACATTGCGTCCAGGCTCATTCGAACCCCTGTGTCTCGACTCTTCGCCATTGTTCCTCGACCACCCGAGAATCGACAGCCGTTTCATCGCCCCGTCATCACTCCTCGCTTCGTGCCTTACTAGGGCACGTCTAAATCCTTCACAACGGCTGTTCTCTCGCACGCCGGGCGGGACTCTCTTGTCCCCCCTCACCTCCTCGGTATGCAGGACCTCAATGGACCCGTCGGTCAGGGCGCCCCCAACGGCGGCGCTCCTGCCAACCGCTTTCAGGGACACGCTTCCAAGCCATCCAACAGCGACACTGGCTTCTCCCATGGCGCGTTCAACTCCAACATCTCTGGCTTCGCCGACCGACACCCTCGACGAGGCAACATTCCCTCCATCAACACCCAGCCCATGGCCCAGCAGCCCTCGGCCAATGTAGAGAACATTGCTACCCCGGGTACTGCCTTTGACATGCAGTTCACCCCCCTTCTGCCCTCCCAGCTGCTCTTGGGCAGTCCCTTCCAGCCCGGTACTCCTGCTGCGTTTGCTAGCCCTCAGTTCCAGAGCCTTCCCGGTTTCCAGCAGGCTCAGCAGCCCAACAACAACCAGCAGCAAAATGGTGTTTCGAGTCCGGTCCAGCAAAACATCTCGCCCCAGTCCTACCAGACCATGGTTTCTCCTTCCACTTATGGAGCTCCTCAGTTCTATCCTCCTCAGTCTCCTACCGGCGGTTTCGGCATGCAGACTCCCCTCCCTCCCACTTCTCCTGTCTCCATGGGCTCTGGCGTCGTTACTGGTACTAGCCGTACAGTCTACCTCGGCAACATTCCTCCTGACACCTCTGCTGAGGAGATTCTCGGCCACGTCAGGAGCGGCCAGATTGAGTCGGTCCGTCTCTTGCCGGACAAGAACTGCGCCTTCATCTCTTTCCTTGATGCCAGCTCCGCCACCCACTTCCACTCTGATGCCATCTTGAAAAAGCTCTGCATCAAAGGACAGGATATCAAGGTCGGTTGGGGCAAGCCGTCTCAGGTCCCTACTTCCGTTGCCCTCGCCGTTCAGCAGTCCGGCGCCTCCCGTAACGTGTATTTGGGCAACCTCCCTGAGGAAATGATCGAGGAGGAGCTTCGAGAGGATCTTGGCAAGTTTGGTGCCATTGACACCATCAAGATTGTGCGTGAGAAGAACATTGCCTTTGTTCATTACCTGTCTATTGCCAATGCTATCAAGGCCGTCTCGCAGCTGCCCCAGGAACCCAAGTGGCAGGCTCCTCGCCGTGTCTACTACGGCAAGGATCGTTGCGCCTACGTTTCCAAGACGCAACAGCAGAACGCTGCTCAGTATCTCGGCATTGCCCCTGGCTACGCTCACATGCTCACGGGTGCCGATCGCGACCTCATCTCCAACGCTCTCGCTCAGCAATCCGTTGCGGCTGCTGCTGTTGCCACTACAGCTGGCGGCATCAACAACCTTGGCAACCGAACCATCTACCTCGGCAACATTCACCCCGAGACTACCATCGAGGAAATTTGCAACGTGGTCAGGGGCGGCCTGCTTCACCACATTCGCTACATCCCGGACAAGCACATCTGCTTCGTGACCTTCATCGACCCCACTGCCGCCGCATCATTCTACGCTCTTAGCAACCTTCAGGGCCTAATGATCCACAACCGTCGCCTCAAGATTGGTTGGGGTAAGCACTCGGGTGCTCTACCCCCTGCCATCGCCTTGGCTGTTAGTGGTGGCGCCTCGCGAAATGTCTACGTCGGCAACCTGGACGAAACCTGGACTGAGGAGCGCCTACGACAAGACTTCTCCGAGTATGGCGAGATTGAGCTCGTCAACACTCTGCGTGAGAAGAGCTGCGCGTTCGTCAACTTCACCAACATCGCCAATGCGATTAAGGCCATTGAGGCTATTCGGGGCAAGGATGAGTATAAGAAGTTCAAGGTCAACTTCGGCAAGGACCGTTGCGGTAACCCTCCCCGCCAGATGCAGCAGAACCAGTCTCCTCGTGGCGACGGTGTCACATCTCCCGCACCCAACAGCGGCTCCCAGAACGGCGGCTCGCCGACCAACGGCAACACCCCTCAACAGTCGGCCACTCTCTTTAACGCCAACAACAATCCCCTCACCATGTACCTGAACCAGGTCTCTCAGCAGGCACAGCACCAGCAGCACCAGCAGCAGCAACAGATTGCCGTGCAGCAAAACGCCCTGTTCGGCACTGCTCAGCCTTCACCTAGCGAGCTGGGCCTGGATGTCCCCCAGCAGGTCCCCATCTCGGGCCACGGTCAATCTGCTAGCATCTCCAACGGCTTCCCTGCCAACGGTGCCACGTCTGGTGCCACTACCATTGGTGGACTTCTGGCCCCTGGCCCTCGTGGTCAGCACAATCGTGCTGTCAGCTTGCCTGTTCTCGCTCCCGGATTCGAGAACGGCGGCAACAGCCCCAGCAGCATTCCTGGTGGTGAAGGCGAGCGCCGGGGTCACCAGTACCAAGCCAGCTTCGGTGGCATGGGGTCAGGCTTTGGTTTGGCTATCCAGGGAGGACTGAACGGATGGGTTGAGGAAGAAGTTGCCAACTAATGAACTCCTACATCTTACAAATTCACTCTCTGCACGGGCGAGAATAAACGGGAAAAATTGCCTAATTGTTGTAATTGCCGAACGGGTCTTTGTGCCTTGTCTTTTCATGTTAGGTTTCACACACGCCTCATTTCTTTGTTTCATTCACCCTTTTTTTTTTTCTTGATAATTACCTCATTCGGTGTATGTTGTTGGATCTGCCTTTTCCCGGGTACTCCGCCCAGCGCGAGCTGTTTCTTGTCTTTGGGTTAAGTGTCTCTTGAACCGTCGGCTCGTCGAGGTCACGGCGCAGGGTTGCACAGCATGGAGAGGAGAGATTGAAGGAGAGAAGAATTTGTGATTAATAGTCCCCGGAGAGGAGGGGGCCTCACGGCTGAAATGTGTAGGAGAATGCGTGTTGATGAAAGGCAACACCGGTGGTGGATGTCAGGGGATGTATCATCTGCATGTATGTCTATTGCGGAGTATGGTTAGGTTAGGTACTACAGTCTCGAATGCAGAACAGAATATGCTCAATCAGGTCTGCCCATACTTGAACTTCTATTTGCCTACCGGTCCCGGGTAGGCAAGTGCTTGTGTTATGACAGTGTTTTTTTCTTTTTATGGATGTGCGATGGAACTAAGTTGTTGAAATCCATGTGTACATCCTTGTATCCAGATACAATCTATACAGGTAGTAAAGTAGGTAGGTGCCTAGGTAGGCATGCAACGTGAACCAGCAAAACCCGTACCGAAGGGCTATGCGGATTCAACAACTCCAATAACTCCTCGAACGAGCATGAAAGAGTAGAAAAGAGATAAAAGGGATTAAAAAACTAAGTTGCTCCAAGGACAGGGGCTCTTCAAGCGTGCCAACTTTCTGCATGAATTAATATCCAGCCGGCTCAGGCTTGGCTGGGAAAGCCGGGGCCTTGTGGTTGGAGCGGCACTGTTGCTTCCAGTTGTGCGGAGTGAACTTGTCAACGATGGCTTTGAATGCCTCCTGAGAAGGAATAAGATGATGGTCCTATAGGGGATGGGACTGGCATGTAGTTGGAAGACTTACAAGAGTACAGAAGGATTCGTCGCCATCAAGGTGCCTCCCAGCTGGCTTGCAGCCGGGGATGCTAACGGGATGGTCGTTG
Organism: Aquanectria penicillioides; assembly: GCA_003415625.1. Taxonomy (NCBI): domain Eukaryota; kingdom Fungi; phylum Ascomycota; class Sordariomycetes; order Hypocreales; family Nectriaceae; genus Aquanectria; species Aquanectria penicillioides. Next base: position 1,760,132 of record PYIU01000003.1, read on the forward strand.
TACCTGAGACGAACATAGTAGCCCTCCAGGCGTTGCTTCTCGGCTGCAGTCAACTCCGGGGTCTTCTTGCGGCCAATGCCTGAAGGTGATGATCCGGCGCCGGAGCCCGAGCCTGAGCCCGAGGTCGAGCTGGAGCCAGAGGCCCATCCCAAAAGAGAAGATAAACCGCTAGGCTTCGGGCTGGGGGCGGAAGAGGAAGCAGATTGATCAGCGTGGCGGAAGAGCTCAATGGCAATGTGGCTTGTGAATGGGGGCCAGATGTCGGTTTCAAAGGCTCCCAGGCTTGCAAGTGCTCCAGCGAGTGTCGTGTCATGACAGCCGCTCATGCCGAAACGAACGGGAGGCTGAACGCCCTGGCTCTCGGCACTACCAACCATGCGAGCGACGATGTCACCAAGCAAGCCACCAATACCGAGAGTGCGGTACTCCTCGCTCTCCTTGTAACCGGCGTACCATTCTTCGACGCCAATCTTCTCAATGATGTGCTTGACCTCTGGGTCGTAGAACTCCTTGGGCAGGCGAGTAGCAGGGCCATGAGCGGCAGTGGCATTGATGGTGTCCATGAGGCCGCTGAGCCGGGGGTGAGAGTCAACGGCAACGCGGGGGCTATCCTCGGGCATCCAGCGGCCTAGGCGCTTGGTCAGGAAGGCCATGTCGTCGGTGTCGTTCCAGCGGTCGGCAGCCCGCTGGGCAAAGGCCCGCGCAAGGGCGGCAAAGCGGCGACAGTTTCCGTCGTTGGGGAAGAGAGTCTCATCGGCGGGAGAGCGGATGAGGATGGCCGGGGCTGGGAGATCCGGGGCGCGGAGGGAAGGCGGGTAGAGCCCATGGAAAGCCTGCTGGAGGGATTCCAGGGCTCGGGGCACCGGGGTGGCACGCAGGTACAGAGGAAAGCCGTCAGTGAGGGTGGTGGGGAGGAAGCCGAGCTGGTTCACATAGAGATGTCGCAGTCGGCGGCCGAGCAAAGCGGTGGTCTCGCGGCCGCGATCGGTCAGCATGCCCATGTCACAGATGGCATCGATCTCGGCACCAGGGCCGGAGGCAACTATGGCGGCGTCGTTGGCGCCAAAGGTCTCGAGGCGGCGCTGCCATTCCAGGTTGGTGAGGCTATTGCCAGACTCGCCGGGTTCGAGAACAGTGCTGGTAAGGCGGCGGGTGGCGGAGCAGTAGGGCCAGAAAGCGGCAAGGCCAGCATTGCGGAAACGAGGGGTGATGGGAGTGCGTTCGCCGTGACGGAGGAGGATCTGGACCTGTTGAAGGCGGAGCTGGGGCGGGTAGAGGGCGGCGAGCTCGGCCTCGGTGTAAGGCGGCCGAGGCTGGAGACTTGACATGATGGGCAGCGGAGGGGTGCGGCGACGGCGGCGGCGGAGGCGGCGGGGTAGGATATGAAAGTCAGGCCAACCAACAGAAGAAAGGGTTGATCAATCGGCTGGGACAAGAGGTCTTCGAGCTTGAGGAGAACCGGACGGTAAGGGAGAGGGCGAGAGATTTGCCAATGGCACGAGAATAGGCGGAGGTGAGGTGGTGAAGGCACCGACGGGGTTGCCCCGTCTCCTGCTTGCGGTTGGGATGCACGTTGGGACCGATGACGGCAAGCGGCAAGGCGTGGGCGCGGGCGTGGGTGTGAGCGGTCAGTTTGGAGGGGCTCGCCGGAGCCGGTGGGGGCGGACAGTGGCACCGGGCGTGTGTTTTGTGTTTTGTGGTTTGTGTGAGTGCATGGCGAAGGCTTCTAGAAGATTGAGTTGACAGGGGCAGATGGACTTGACGGCATTGAATGACGGGTGAATACAATGTATGTGTGAGCAGCGGTTCAACCGCACATGTGCAACTAGAGGAGACAGAAGGTGAGAAAAGAAAAGAAAAGAAAAGAAAAGGACGCATGCATGCATGCATCCAGCAAGAAAGTCATCTGCAAATAAATATCCAAGCTGCTTCATATCACCCTATACAGTCGTTACTACTGATGCTCAATTGCACGTATCTCTAACCTGAATTACATCCCCTCACGATCCGAAGTGATCGCAGTAGCCGCCTCAACTCGAACTTTTTACAATAATTCTTTTTCCTTTTATCCCCCTTTGACAATTGACCAGCGTGAAATTGTGAAGCACAAGTCAAGCGTGACCATCCTGGTAAAGTCCAGGGGTTCGCACATGAGTCCTGGCAGTGGAGTATAAAGCGCGTGTATTTTCTGTGAGGAGCAGGCGGCCGGCGCTATATTGAAAGGAGCGCGCGGGGGGGGGGGGGTAGATACGTTATGGATGGCGCCGATGGAGTCTCATTTATAGGTACTTATAACCGCACCATAACGCATATCCACAGGCACATATGATACCACACACATGGTGGCTGTGTACGGTGCACTTTTCGGCTTTGCAAACCCTGGATGGATACGGTAAACGAATAATAACAGTGGCGTTTGTACTACACTGGACAACTGCCTAACTGACTAGGGCAGGACATGGAGAGATGGGCATCGTCATCTCTGAGGCTAATAAGTGGCTATCTATTGGGCTGGAGCAGCACATGCTGCGGCGAAGGTGGATGACGTGATGCAATCAATCAGTTGGCCGCGACACGGGGTGCAAACGACCCGTTCCTCGATAATGCAGATTCGCCGCATTCGCCAATTCTCCCAACGCCCGCTCGGGCACAACCCAAGAGGGATGGAAGACGTAATGTCCAATCTTTAGGGATCACATGCTGCAACCCGCAGCGGCGGTGTGTGTTGTGCGCCTTCCCAATGGACCTCAGTTTCAAGGGCCTCATGATCGATCAGTCAGTCAATCAAGCAACTACGGTTACCACACAACACCAAGCCCCTGGTTTCTTGGCGGGGCGGGTTTGTGGGGGAACATGCTACACGTACCGACCTACGTACTTGCAAGATCCATTATCACATGCCTCCTTCCACCTCAAGTTGGGTGCTTTCCGCAACGAGGGGCGGCCCGGCTTCATTTCTCTTTCCGTGGAACCAGGCTGCCCCTGCCGTCATTTCGTGCTTGCTTGCCTTTACGCGTTCGACTCCTTCAGTTGAGAGAAAGGGCTCCTTGCGCCAGACTCCCTACTCTGCTCCAAGCCCCAAACTTCAAACAAAAGTCCCATGTCGCAATCAACTAACTTTGGAATCCTTCGCCCGCCCGCCCCCCTTTTTATTTATTATTTATTATTTTTATTTAATTTTACTTTTCCTATCATTGTCAGCACCAACTCGCGGATTCCATAACCCGAGCCAACGCAAAACTCTTCGCCGCCGGATCGCCGCCCCTTCTTCCTTTCAGTCAGCCCCAACGCCAGCTCCGAATTCCCCAGACGCCAGAACGGCTGCCTCGCCGCCGCTATTGGCCCTAGTGTCCCATTCTTTCGCTCCCCGTAGCCCCCGTTAGCTCGCGCAATGACCTCATCAAGCAAGCGACCCGTCAGGGCTCATGCCTGGAGAGGGAGACGGGACGTGGTGTCGCATTCATCCCAACCCGAGAACGCGAATAAATAAGCACTGCAACGCACGCGAGAAATCTCCCTGTCATGGCAGCCGCAACGACAACTTCCTCAAAACTCCAGCTTTCCCTCTGTAACTCCCCGAGCACGAAAACGAATAAAACACCCCACGACCAAAAGACACGCATCGACGAGACTCCGGAGCCCAAGGTTTGCCCTGGGTTGATCCATGCCCGGGTGCTCCGGAAGAGGCGCAGCCCAATCGCTTCCGTGGTACTCCAAGAACAACTCGGGCAGATTTCTGGAGCTCCACTGCTGGTCTGAGGGTTTTGTCAACTTCACGTTTCTTATCTCCCTCTTTTTACTTCTTCTTCTTCTTCTGCCCATCTTTCTCCTTCACTTGCCGAGGCATTGTAATACTCTCGCTTGAAGCCAAGCCCCCCCCCTTTTTGGTTCTCACTCACAACAGTCACCGTAACGAACGATACTGGCATGTCATCTACATATATTCAAATTGAGGCCCCCACTACTGCTTCTCTTCCAACCTCACAGCCACACTCTTCTTCGCAATGATGGCTAACGTTGCTGTTGATCCATTGCCAGTCCCCAGGTTCCAGTCTTGGATACCTTGGACATTCAAGATGAAGAAGATGTAATCATTCGCAATCAAGATGATGCTGAGGCTCTCCTACAACCCGCTCTCAACGCTCAGGCTAGACATTTAACCTCCCAAAACACTCCAGCAATCGAAAAGGTCGCAGCCTTGGACAAGAAGACTGGCGGGGGCCTCTTTGACTTGTCGTCGGATGCCGAAAGTGATTCGAATCCTGAACCAACTTCTTCGCCCGAGACCACTCCAGAAATTCCCCAACCACCCAAGTTAGACCGCCTACCAGCAAAGAGCCAAACAACGCCAGTACCTCTACCTTCGCCATGGCGGGTCCAACCGAAGCCAATGGTTTCCAAGCCTCCAGTTACCCGACCTTCAAAGGGGGTCCTGGGTTCGGCTTTTGGGACCACCCGAAACAGGTCAAGGTCTGCAGGTCAGGAAGCACTGAGGAGAATTCAAAAGGCACTTCCGTCTCTTAGCCCGCCATCACATCTCCTGCCCTCGTTGCCCAGTTCTTTCTTCTCAAACCTGGCCGAACGGTCTATCACGGGTAGTTCAAACAAACCAAGCCAGCCATCGTCGTCGTCTTCCACTACGTATATCCAGAGGAACACTCCAATATCAACTCCGACATCTCCACGCCCACCGCCAACCAGGCCTCAGCTTCAACCTCTTCGAGTCAAGGCGATCAACCCGCCTTCGATAAACCCTTCTTCTTCTTCTTCTACCCCTCCTCCACGTCCCAAAGTGCTCCGTCGTACAACTTCTGATGACAGTATCCTCTACCATAGCCTCTCACGTGCCTCTTCTCTTGGCGATGATGAGCAATTTCAGGACGTGCGTGAAATGGTCAACATTCGATTCATGGCTCTGAGGGACAGTCTTCCAGATGTGCCAAATTTCAAAATGCCTAGCCTGCCCAGGTTCTACAACCAAGCCAAAAAGTCGTCACTTTCCCTACACACCTTATACTCGTCAGAAGTTCTCGGGCAGTCCGCCATCCCACGCGAGATCGATGTGGCCTCCAAGGATCCCCTGGACCGGGTTCTCGACGAACTTACCGGAGACGTAGTAATTATGGGAGGTTACCGAGGGTCTGTCTTGAGATCGGCGGAGGCTCCTCATCAACAAGTTTGGGCCCCTGTCAAACTTGGTCTCAATATGCGCAAGGTCAATCTTGAGGTCGGCCTAGAAGACGAGGATGAAGAAAGGATGGAGGAAACTATCATCCCATCAGGGATGCTAACGCACGTTGGTCCCATTGACATCTCCCGCAAGCTCATCAAGAAGCTGCAGTCTTGTGACAATGCCCGAGTAGGCAAACTGCGCGTCTGGGACTACGGGTACGACTGGCGTCTAAGCCCTCCGCTGCTGTCCCGCAAACTTCAAGAGTTTCTCCAAAAGCTTCCATCAAACCAGCCAGAAACACCATCCGCAGCCCGAGGTGCACTCGTTATTGCCCACAGCCTTGGGGGTCTCATCACACGCCACGCCGTAAACCAGCGACCAGACTTATTCTCCGCAGTTTTGTATGCCGGTGTGCCCCAACGTTGCATCAATATCCTCAATCCCATGCGACACGGCGACGTGGTTCTCTTCAACGAGAAGTTGCTAAGCGCTCGTGTCAACTTCTCCATACGTACCTCCTTCGTTTTCCTCCCTGAGGATGGATTCTGCTTCGTCGACAAGCTCACGGGCGAAGAGTATCCCATTGATTTCTACGACCCTCAGGAGTGGATCAGATGGCATCTCAGCCCGTGTATGCAGCCTGCCCTCCCTCCCTATCACCGCCAACACTCGTCGTCATTTTCGTCCCGGATCCCCAAATCCCTGAGGGCTCGGGCAGACAGCAAGGCAGACAAGCAGCCTCCCTCACCTACCACGGCCAACCGAAACCCCATTTCTCCTCAGCTGAATGGGGGCGCCGCCCACCAAGACGAGCCTGTACCTTCGGACCCCCTGAACGTGAGCGCTACCTGAAGTACCTGACCAGGACGCTGGCCATGGTTCGCAAGTTTCGCTCTGAACTCGCTCACTCTCCTACGCATCAGGAGGCGAACGCGTACCCGCCTCTAGCCGTCATTTACGGGAAGAGCATCCCCACTGTGTACGCCGCCCAGGTCACCGGCCGCGACGCAATCCCTTGCAACGACGCCTACGACGACCTCCTCTTCCGTCCAGGCGACGGCGTCGTGCTTGCCAAGGAGGCCATGCTGCCGGATGGTTACTCGCTTGTCCGTGGTGGTCGGGTGCGTACCGAGCGTGGCCACATCACTATGCTCGGCGACATGCCGGCCATGGGGCATGCCCTCGAAGCCCTGCTGAGGGGCCGTCGGAAAGGTATCGGTCTGGGCGTCAGCAACGACGAGGCGAACTCAGGTAAGGGCGGGCAGATACCCGCGGTGTCTGGGTAACACAGCGGGATGCGATGTAACTTGTCCCACGGCCAGATACGGTATGCGATGAGATCCAGTATCAACCATTCACATACCCCCCCCCTTCATCTTTTCTGGGGCAGCACGGAAAACAAAATGGAGAAAGACAAAGTTTATCACGATTTACATGAAATCAATGACATCGGGAACAGGATTGACAAAAAAAGCATGAAATGAGATAATGAACAACAGAATGGTACATCCGCTGTACATGCACTATGTACTGGCGTCAGGCGGCCATATTGTAGTATAGACATTGTACAAGATACATTTGATACAAAAGCAATCCCAACGATTGCGTCTCGTCACCGTCTTTTCTCTCTTCCTCTTTCCCCCTTTGCATTCTCTCAAAAACTAGCATTAAGTCTTTGTACATTGCTGATATCATTTGGTCGCTCTATGAGCACCCACAGCATGAGTGTGAAAAAATAAAAGTATATGTATAATAAATTCCTTGTATCAACCAAAGGAAGAAAATCAATTGTTAGTCGATGACTGGTAGAACCCATGTCCAATATCCGGAAGCGTCGGGGCCGGAAACGGCGCTTGCCAGAATGGATGGTGTCGTTTTTGGCCTCGAGATGATTCGAGTGGCGGGGGTGTTTGTGGCCCAGAAGTGGTGGCCCGGGACCCAATCGTCCCATCGGCTGGATTCGTTTCGAAGGCGAACTGGCAACGCCTTTGCGAAACTATCAATACTTAATGGGCGTTGAGCGAGAGTGGGGGATGACCTCCAAGCTGGTGGTATGTGATTCCGTCCAAGGCGGACGGGCGAAGGCGGGTATCATGTTGAAAATGCTTGATTCGCTGCGACGCAGGTTCAAGGCTTGGGGAAGGCGCTCAGAGGCAGGATTCTCCAACGCGGAGGCTTCCAGTTGGGCGTTTGCTCGCACAGTGTCGCAACCGCCGTCTGGATCTGGCGCGCTATGCGGACATAGACCATGGTGGGCTCCAGGTAGTTGGACCACATGGAATCGAGGGATTCTTCGCTGCGGGGAACAAAAATGATCTCCTCTAGGCCGGGCATACGGGCTTGGAGGCGACGGAGCAATTCCACGGTGAGGCTTGAGGCGGTCATAGAGCGGTACGTGTGGTCGATCCAAAAGAGAGAGTCATTGATTGCGACGCGGCGCACGGCGGCGAGTTCGTTGGGGTCGCACATTGACACGCACGTGTGGAACTGAGAGTCGGCGGCCATGTAGCCATCGCGGGGTCCGAAATAGAGGATATCGTAGGTGGGATTGAAGAAGACCTGGCCTGGGCCCCGGGCGAAGCCAAATTCCAAGCGGTAGTGCTTGAGGGCTTCCGCGCGGGACTCTGTGCAGGCGTGGAGGTTGGCGGGGATGGGAGCAGGGGAGGTACATCCGGAATTAAATGAAAGTCCCGATTCCGAGTCCTCGTAGGAACATGACCAATTTGAACCGCATCGAACTGGCACGAGGCGAGTCTGGGGGAGGTTGTAATTCCATATCTTGAGGCGGAGCTCGGTAGGAAGACTGGAAAAGAGATGCTATGAGGGGGCAGCAAATGTCAGCATCTAGTAAAAAGTGAGCGGGTGATCGGCGAGGCTAAAACTCACGAATGCGGGCATGTCTGATGACAGCGGCGGGGGAGCAGCGGCTGGAAGCATGGTATCCGTGTGGGTAGGAGACCGACGCGAGATAGACAGACGGATAACAACAATGAGTAGAATGAGGAGCAGAGGTAGACAGCGGTGGCGGCGGCGGCGGCGGCGGTGGCGATGATGGGGTACAGCTCAAATATATATGAGGTCGATAAAAAGAGATACAGTGCCCAGAGCAATCGGCAAAGTTCAATGCCAGCCAAAGTTCAGACGATCCGGACAGTAAACGGGAAAGATCAGAATGGGAAAGATCAGAATGGGAAAGGGAGGGGGAGGTGGGCAGCTGACGGGGACTAATATAATCAATCACGGACGGGAGGGCGACGAAGTGCTTTGTGCCTGTACAGTAATAAACTTGGGCACGCAGAGAGGAACCTGGTATTGTCTCGTTGCATGGGACCCCGTCGGCCAGCCCCAAGGCATGTGTAAGTTACCGGGGCAGAACCCAGTTCGAGGGTCCAGACTCGACAACTCTTGGACGCCCAAGGACAAGAACCGACTGCTTGGGTCAGAGAGCCCGGGGGGGGTAGGGCGCGTTATCGCCTAGTTAAGCCGCTCTGAGCCTAGGGGACGCTGAGGGTGTGTGGCGTTGCTGGTGACGGGCCATGACGGGTCATGACGGTCCCAGCTGGGCTTCACTGGGGCCATCCCCCCGGTCCTTGTCTGGTGGCTCTTTGCTTGTTCTACTGCTCGTTGCCGGCGCTGGCGTTGGTGTTGGCGGTGGCTGACAACGTGTAAAGGATCAAGTCCCGGCAAGGGGAGCTCAGTCCAGGGACCGGCCTGGCTGCAAGAAAGCTTCGGGTGCCCCCCCTCCCACTCCCCGTCGTAGGTATGCGCATTACGCTCGCCGCTGCCGGATTCGCTGGTCTGAAGCCTTGACGGTGCTGTCTAGCTTGAGCCGCGCACGCGCCAGGCCCGCTGTGGAGGCAAGGGGAACCAAGAGAGCCTCGACCGAGTGCTCAAAGACATGCTCTGTCAGAAGCGCTCGTATAGCTTACTCTCTCTCTCGCCTTCTCTCTCTCTCATCCCTTCAAACGAGAAACCGAGATTGGGGGACCGGAGAGCGGAAGCCGGCTGGGGACCCAAGCATGCCGCACCGACAAGGTTCTCGGAGGTCTTGGCTTCGAGGATCCTGCAAGAAAATCCGTCTTTTGTTCACCGGCACAGGGATATGTGCTTTCGAGGCACAGCCCTGGGCCTCGATGCTTTTTGGGGGCCAGGATCCGTGACGGTTTCCCTGTTTGTCGTGCACGACCATCATCGCAATGAGACATGGCTGGCGTACACCGAAAGAAAAGTCCATTTCCCCCAAAAGTCGGTTTTACATGCAGAGAGTCGGCAAGCTGCATGACGTTGATGACACCCTTCTTCCTAGACCCGTCGCGTCGTCCAGCACTCGGGCTCAACACCATTCATCGACCATGTTTTCGCTAAAAGGTGGATTCCTAGTGCTCAAGGCGGATCCTCCTGGCGAAGCCTCGTTTTCCTTGTTTGCACATCATTCACTTTCACTTACGACGAGCTGGCTCGTGCACCCTGAGCTTGAGCGGGATAGATGGGGGTGGAGCCAGCAGTCCGACCTCCCTGCTAGAGTGGACTCGCTCGAAAGTGGACCGCCAAAGCGCTCAGCGCCCTCGATACCCACATCCCGTCCACCTAGACGAAATCTAGATGGAGAATCTCTCATGTCAAAAGCGGAAGCCCATTCTCTCCGGATCTAGACCTTCGCCGTGCCCGAGACGGGTGGAAGCCCCCGTTCCTGGGAACTTTATTCTCCGCGGCCTCGGTGTCGAGCACAACCCACATCTGGCTAAAATGAACCACGAACGTTGAGGGGAGAGACTTAGCCTCGGCGAGGCGGAAGAAGCAACTTTTTTGAGAACCGCACAGCTTGGGGGCTGAACTGGGCGCCTCTTCGTAAATAGTGCAGGATCACGCGTATGCAGGGCACAAAAAGCCCCCCAGGAGGGATCTTCTCGGGCCGTCAATGAACCTATGCTATCGTCACTCTTTTCGCTGTTTCTTATTGCTTCGGGCACACAAAGTCGGTGCATTCGCCGGTTCGGCATCTACCAATTCAAATTCAACCCATTCTTGGCTTGGCCTGGATCCAACGTCCCCATCTAGGTGGGGAGGCGTCGCGGTTTGACGGATGTGGTGGATGAAACAGCTGCAGTCTTTGCCTCACGGTGTAACGGTCCGGGGAGAGACGCCGAAAAGCTCTCGGCGGCGCCCTCAGTGGTCAGGGTCCGCTTTGATTTCTCAAGCACGATCTTCCGAAAACGCCCACTGTCCCTCCATCGTACTCCAAAAATGGATGTTCGCCATGGGCGAATCGTTCTGGGTATTGAAGAATACCGGATCCAATGCCGGGCGTGGGGATATCGGATACCATGTCACCCAAGAGTCCATGACCCTGCTCCGGTGTGCAAGGGTATCGACTTTTCTCGGTTTATTGACACCTTGCCGCCTCATCAATCCTCGTCCTTGCAGCCTCATCGTTCCGTGACATCCCCCTCCCCTGTGACCTCCGCCATTCTCTGCCCAATGCTCACTCGGCCGGCATCAAAATTGAACCAAGGTAGAAGGATCGTGTTTGGGCAGCAAGGACGTGACGCTACTGTCGATCATCCGTGGCGCGTGCGGCCGACGGCGGCAGCATCATCAACACTCAAGCTCAACGCTCGAGCCACAATGGACGAGCTAGGGCGTATGCCAAACTTTCTCTCCGCCATAGCGACAGTTGGCAGGCCCATTTCGGGGTATTGTAGAATGGCGTTTGTCCGTGCGTCTTCCGGTAACTCTGACGCCTTTGAACACTTCCAACTTCCCCGAATAATCCTCCGACAGGTCTCTGTGACAGCGCCTGGTAGAACCTGTTCATGCGCATCCATAGTCGGGCGTGAATTCGCACGTACCCATGTCCGCAGGATCAAACCGCAAAAGCAAGACAGGAACCCTCATTTCGGGTGCTTGCTGGGCGGTCAATTTTTAGCCAGAGCCCTGTTCTGTATCCGCAGAGCTGAGGAACGTTGCATCGAACATTGATTATTGATCCATCAAGCCGCTAGGATAAGGGCGAAGCCGAAATCTTTCGGGACCCACACCAGCAAAAAGAAACTGTCAATGCTAGGCTTTCCTGTCGTACTCACCTTCCCCATTTGTCGTGTTACCACCAAAGCCAAATTGTAGTCACGTGATAGAGATCGTTCCGATAAAGATGTTGTGGTGGCTACTGTCACGTGGCGTATCACGTGATACGAATATCGTTAGTCTACACCGTTGATCTCGACCAAGCATCCTCCAAACAACCCAAACTTAGCAGCCACTCCATTCCATTGGAAAGGAGACGGCAGCGTCTAGTGATGCGCGTGACTCCGTTATGCATTATGTTCATCTTTTCTATTTCCCTTTCCTCCACCAACGAGATTGTCGCTGACATACATAACCGCTGTGCCGGCATTTCGTAACGACAGTGGGTAGCATTTGGGGGTTGGAGACTAGTCAACGGCCCGTGATTGGGTACATCGATGCCTAAGCGCCCAGGCCAACACCCTCCCATCGAACTCCTCCGAGCGATTGACCAATCCCGACAACGTCAGAGATGCCAATCTCAAAGTATTTCAAACGCCAATCTTGATCAACCTCACATCCCGACTATCCATCCAAGACACCGCGCCTATCATGCATGGGCGCTTCGGGCAATCGTGATGTTCGTCACTTACCATTGGCCTCTGATTGAGATCGTGGTCGGTTTTGTAACAGATGTTCTGGTCAAGCGGCAATGAATGTTTCCCCAGACTCGTATATCTGGGCTGCCATTCCCGCCGAGAGGCTGCAACTGCGACATCTCAAGTCTCTTTTTTCCTAAAGGTTTCTTTCTGGTTTTTTTTCTTTTACTTCTCCGTTCAGCGTCCTTCCTTTCCCTGAGCCTAGGTGGCTTTTTCTTTCTTTTTTTTTCCCTTCTCCAGTGTCTGATCCATTACGTCTCTGTTGTCTAATATCCACTTTGGACCATCATGTCTGTTGCTGAGACTAAGACGGAAGTGTCGGCCTCCAACTTCGAAGTCGAGTCTGAAGAGCTTCAACTCGATTCCAAGGTCCGCATGTATCGTCTAGCGGAAAGCGCGAGACTCGGCCTCACTGCTTTGGCCCTGGTCGCAGGCATCACCATTCTCGGCGTTGCAGCTGACTCCATCGCTGTTTACAATGCCACACATGTTCCAGACGATTACCTACTTCCTTTGTGGCCATCCAACATGAATCTCCGCCCGACAGTGGCTTTAGTCGTTGGAAGTTCAATTGTGGTCGTGGCCAATGTCATTTCACTAGTTGCGAGCAAGACGCAGGTCGTAAGCTTCAGCCCGCCACACCACTTGCTTTTAATTGCAGCGGAGACTAACAGACCTGGAAGGTACAGAGCCGCTCAGCTGCGCATATGGCTGTCACATTCGCAGCTCCCACCGTCTCCTTCATTGCCGCCATGATTGCCATGGTGTTCTTTTACGCTGTAAACGCATCGACGACCGACGACTCGTTCCAGAGCTGGACATGTCGCTGGAAGGATGTGGCCATGACGACATCGCCGCACTTTGGGACCTTGTGCAAACAGAGCAGGGCTGGGTTGGGCCTTGTCGTGTTCCTGGTGCCCCTCGAGGCTGTCATTCTGGGGGTGGCTGGATATCAAACTAGTCTCCAAAGACAACTTGATCAATCCACACGTGCACCGGAACCTAAGGCGGGAAGCCCGTCCATGTCTTAGAGTTGGGGTGAAGGAACCCAGGAACTTGGTTGAGGTCAGCCAGGCTGAACAGGGACCCTGTTGGTGGCAGAGATCCCGACGTCGCCCTCCCGAGCGGGAGTGGGGGACATGGGGGATTTGGTGGGATAAGGGACGTTGATGGGGCGTGTGGTCCAGACTCTCGGCTAATTTTGATCTTGCTGAGTGCGTATTTGTGAGGGCGGGCTTTGTTTTTTTGTTTGACCTGCAGGGCCTCGGCTCCTACGATTTCGACAGGTCATATTTTGGACTTTGTAATCAAGTCAACTTCATCATGCGTCCAGCTCCTTCTGTCAACATATTGAGACAATACCGAAGTAACTCAAAAACAAAATCTCGACCTTCAGGAAGGCTGCTCAACGAGGCTTGTAGCGAATGAAGTGCCTCCAACCTCGCTATGAATGGCAATAAGTGGGGATGTCTGGGTTCGAATTTTTTGAGTTACTACGGTATTTAGGGTGCTCTGTCTCGGCCATGTCATGGTTCCGTGACTCGGGATGCCTAGCTTGAAATCATCGATCACCATTCCCGTCAGGTTGGGCCACCAATCTTCGAAAGCGAACGCGGATATTAGAGACATGTATGCTCCACCACGGATGTAACCGCGGAAGGGTGTAGGGTAGTGAGCTTAGCGAGGGCTGAAGGGAGATCTTTCAATAGCTTGGGATCGGGAAATTAGAAGCCTAGCTAGGAAGTAAGTATCAGAGGGCTTTGCCGAGAATGGATCTTCAAATACCCTGGGGAGATCGTGAAGCACAGACGGGCTGATGCGGGCCACCTGAAGATCCAGCTGCGATGCAGGCACCGGGTGTCCCCTGGCATCGAGACATGATAACGAACATGGATATGCCAGCTCTAGAGGTCGTTGACATCGGCCGCTGGGGAACCGGAAAATCCCACGAGTAAAAACACCCGGTGCAAACAATCATTGGGCCTCATCTCTTGGGGTCGGAGTTTGGGAGTTTGGGGCATGTTTCGCCTGTCTAGAGGCGGCACAGGTTTGACAAATACTCTTCAGCCTGCCCCGTTTCCTTCACATAGCTTCGTTGACAGGCATGCTAGTTCGTACTCGTGTTCTCTCTTCTCAATTTCTTCTTGTGGATTCGGTATGCATCTGTATCTCTTTCTGCATCTGTGCTACTGGGGGGGGGGGGGGATGAGAATGTTTCGGTTGCACACCAGCACGCTCCTCTGATGGAAGAGACGATGGAAGACCGTGCTGAAGCGTCACGCGGGAGGGAAACACGGAAACGCTCTACTTCATCTCATGATATTGGCTCGACGCGTTTGCCCCTCTTTTTCTCGTCTTCCTCGTTGTCCGGGAGCTTCATGGGCGTCATCTAGCCGCGCGGAAACCAGACCATCACAAGGAATGCCTGGCCGGCAACCATAGCGAAATGCGCCAAATTGGGCTGTGTGTGCATTTGCTAACGAGCTCGTTGTGCTCATCGCGGCCCTTGCTCCAGCGTCCTTTCTGTGTTTGTGTCGATCTAACGCCTAGGCTCAGCGTCTAGGTTTGAAGGTCGGCACTCGAACTTGGAAGTGCTCGGGCACGCTCTGGCCTTTTTGATCTGGTTTGCATTGATCCACGGACCGCATCCGAGAGGTATCTTAATTGCTGCCATTTGGCCGGCAGCCTTAGCAGTTGCTGTTAATCGTGCACGTCCTTAGTCCAATCGCCTGCTTTTCATTTGATTCTCAGATGAGGTTCAAGCGAACCATCTGCACCGGCTATCTCCAGTCCCTCAAGTTCGTGTATGAAATAGCCCGCGATGGACGACATCCCCCAGACCCAGCATACTCCGCATTCATTATCGGACGCCAGGAAAACTCCAGAACCACCTCCCTTTCTATTCTCAGTTCGCTCAAAACTACCTTCACCGGAGCGGAGAGGAAAGCCCAAAATGAACAAACCCAGTCTCGAACCCGTCATCGAGGGCGCTCAGAACGTGGTCAGAGACACCCAGACTCCCCCTCCTGGCGATGGAGCGAAGATGAGGAGAAAGACATCTCGAACAGATCTTGGGCGGCAGCGCAGCGCATGTTTCGAAGAGACGTTTGTCTCAAAGGAAATGGACCTTCTTGGAGATCTGGTGCGGAGCGAAGCGATAGTCATGGCAGAAGTCAAGACCAATGTCATTGTAAGACACTCCGACCGAGAGCTCGTCCAGGAGACGTTGATCCTAATATAGAGACATTCTAGGTCCATGACGAGTATACTTTTGTCAAAGAACTATCACAGCATCTGGCTGTCAGATATCACCGACAAATTAGCTCAATCGTGGTGACGCTGCGACACAGCGCATGCATCTTCTTCGGCGGATGTTGCGACCCGGCCTACATCTTGACAGTCGAGGCGCTCTCGAGCCTGGTGCAAATGGCTACCAATAAGCGCAATGTCTCGCTTCTTCAGCAGCACATGGAGCAAGCGCTCGGTGTGCCCCTTCTCGAGGATATTGCCGTTTCGTGCCAATTCCTGAGGAGTGTTCCGGATGGAAAGGCAGAACGGTAGCGGGTCAGATTGCCGACGTTTCAGGGGTTCGGGCTGGAACCGACAGCCATGCCAGGAGACCCAGGACAGCAAGGGTTTGGCGCTCTCATTTTGGCACCTTGCAATGATGGCTCAGATGCTAACAGGTTTTGGTACAGGGCTCGGTTAGTGAGGCATCAACTTCTCCTCGGGGTCAGTCAATTTCCCCGAAAGGACGACCTTCGACAGCTGAGGCATCTACATCTCACCACGGTACATTCGTATTAGATACATCCCCGAGTACGGGATCAGCGGAGAATTGGATTCTTCAGGCGGTGGCGGTGATGCATACAAGCCGAAGGGCTTGAGGCGAAGAAAGAGTTTCATGCACAACCTATTTACCAGGTCATCATCTCGAACAAGAGAGGTGGAGAGTAGCCGGGTATAACCAAAAGAATAACAAAGAAACAAGCAAATGAAAAAAGAATCATGCATACACGTGTTTTAGGTCCAGAGCCACTATGCAATTTGCTGAAAACTTTGCGAATGAGGTGTAGTCGTTCGGAATAGGTGAAAGAAGGGAAGCTGGTCAAAGAGTTTTCTCTCGCTGCAATTGCGGACATAAGGTGATTGCCTAATATTTTGCACAAGTATACTATGAGGCGCTAAGAGACCTCTATTGGAACATGGCCAGCTTTGAGAGTGAAATTGGAATTCGGTGATCTGATTGTACATCAAAATATCCATGTGTTAAAGCTGCAGGGTAGGGAAACGACCCGTAGAGTCCATTTGTTGCCTAGTAATTTTGACAAGCTTCGTTTATAACCAGGGCTGTGTTTTTAAAGAAGAAAAAAACCCCCCGCCCTTTGTTAAGATGCCTGTGATTTGACATGATTTTCGAATCTGAGTATTGGTCGGAAGAGCAGAGATTGGAGATGAATGCTTCGACCGCGTTGGCAACCCTTGACTCGTCATCTAGCACATATCAATACCAGATGATTTCATGCTCTTAGCTCATGCTTGAGTGATAAATTCGGAATACTTAGAAAAAAAAACGAGCTAATGATTTTTGATTAAATACAAGGAAGAAACCAAAGCGCTGGATACAAAGCCATCAGGAACGTGGAGGCAACATGTTGTCGAGCGGTTCTGTCCTCCATGTCGGATATTGTCCATAAAAGTAATCTCAGCGCCATTTCTAGGTACGTTAGATACTGGGACGCGGTGGTCGATAGCGGGCTTAAGCGACCCACGGCATGCCATCCCCGTGAGAGAGGCACCCTACTGGGGGATCCGTGCTCCCTGGAGCGGTGCCCTGAAGCGGCAGCCCGATTGCCGTCCGCCTTATTTTTGAGTTCCTGATAACCGCTGGCTCACGGCACCATCAAATCATAATACTCGATTGTTCAGTTCCAACCTCTCACATCCCACCTCCCACATCCCACATAACATCCCACACCCACACATTCTCGACGACCAGGCTTGGCTCAACGCCGCTGTGCAAGCCGGCAGGGGAAAAATTAATACACGCAACTATCGACTCTAGGCTGCTTGCTACCCCCAAACCGGGCGTTCATTGGGCACCGCGCCGCCGCCTCAGATCAGCCGTTCCTTCATTTAGGCGACCGTGGTCCAGTTGATCGGCTTCAGTGCGTCCATCATCTCCGTCGAGCCAGCGCCTCTGGCCAAAGCAAAGGCAGCGCTCCCTGCCAGCATCAGAGCCCTCAGCCCTCTCAGCCCTCTCAGCCTCGGAGCCACTTTGATGACACGCTGGGAATTCCCCCTAGCACAGAACCCGCTTACTCTCATTGCACTGCCTATCGGGGCCCCGGCAAGCTGCGTTATCGTGTTTGACATCGGTTGGATTTGACAAAGCCATGGAGGTAAGAAGAAATGCGGCATCTTCCTTTTGTTCCCCCCAGCGTCCCTGTCATTTCTGCCCTTTCTGTTTCAGGTCTTCCTTCTTTTTTTTCAGGCAGTCACGGCCTTATTTGATTTGGTGTTGGCCGCCTGAGTGGGCGGCGCGGTCGGTCCTGCGTGTCGCCTCCACCAGAGAAATGGCCCTGGATCATCATGGGGAGCAGCAAAGAGCTCCAGGGAGCCACATGAAGCGGCAGATCAATCGAGGATGAAATAAATCAAGGATCCCAAGTCGAGCGCCAGACGTGTACGACAGCCAACCCCGGCAGCCTTGTCCATGCCACCCCTTCCCGCCGCTCCCTACGCCTGGAAATCATCCCGTGTGTCGTTACTCCGGCCTGACATGGAGCTTCTCATGATGAGCGGGCGGCGGCGGCGGAGGGCGGCTACCTGGCAGATTGACTCGCTGGACGGACATGGCTGGGTTGGGCTGCGTTGCGGATGAGCCTGTGTTACCCTGGCAGGCAGAGCTGGCTTTGTTATATTTGGACGTGTGGCCCGTGGCCCAGTCTCCCCATGCTGCTCGCTCGAGGCCCAAGATACCAAAGCCCAAGCAGGACAGACGTGTGCAGATGCGAAACCAGCAGCAGAAGCGTGAAGTCGACAACGCGTGATCCGCGACACTGTGAGTCTTGCGACTCGAGCATCGTCACTGTGTGTGCAGCAGCCTGGTCAAGGCGACTGACTGGGCTTCTGAAGAGATACGACACGCCCGGTCGCAACACGGCATCGACGGGCATCAACAGTCTACACAAACAGGAGCAGTAACCTGTCGCCTTCAATCCGCAGCTGCCATCGGGTGATCCGAGAAGGATGGTATGGGATGAGATGAAATGGCACCGCACCAAATACGCCGTGGCTAGCCTGGACCAGTGTGCAGAACGCCAGGCGGCAGACCCTTCTTTTGCTCAGCTTCGAGTGATATGAGCACAAAGCCACATGGAAATATTGAGCATACATCTGCCTTTGTTGTCGGCCCAGCTTCAACTGGATTGCACTCTATGTCATCAAATGGAAGAAAAAAAGTCGTCAACACAAACACTCAAAGACATAACATCATATTCCAACCCAACGCTACTTTGATACACCCAATTTTTGCATTTTCTGCCTGGCATACCACCATGTCCCTCAGCCCCCCAGTCCAAGACCTCTCCCCACCACCGCCGCCAGATGATGGCGATGACCCGTCCTCTCAAATTATCCCTGGCAAGATGAGTCCAGCCAAGCTAAATCTTCAACGTCTTTATGAACAGTCCCGCAGAGGAGCCCCGAAGAAGGATGCCCCTAAGCCTGCCACTGCCGATGCAACGGCCACAGGCGCTCCGGCGAAGGGCAAGCCTAGATTATTACTCATGGGCCAACGACGGTAAGGGCAGTGACTCTCATCAGTGACTTGTGCGAAGCTGATAAATGCTGTAGGAGCGGCAAGTCCTCTATTTCGAGTGTCGTCTTCCACAAACTACCACCTAATGAGACCTTGTTTCTCGAGTCAACTGCTCGAATTCAAAAAGATTCCATGGCGTGGGGATCCCCTTGTTATCATATCCATTTTTTGCTGCCATTACTGATATTGCGAACTGCAGCTCGTTTATGGACTTCCAGGTCTGGGACTTTCCTGGTCAGATTGATATTTTCGAAAGCCCTGGGTTTGATATGGAGGCTATATTCGGCGAGATTGGTGCCCTTATCTGGGTTATCGATGCCCAGGACGACTATCTCGAGGCGGTCATGCGCCTAAACACTACCATTCTTTCCCTCCAGAGAACCTATCCCAACATTAACATTGAAGTCTTCATCCACAAGGTGGATGGCCTTTCCGATGATTACAAACTTGATATCCAGCGTGATATCACCATCCGCATCCAGGACGAACTTTCTGACCATGGCTTTGAGAACGCTCCAGTCACCTTCCATCTGACTTCAATCTACAACCACTCAATTTTTGAAGCTTTTTCCAAGGTCATACAAAAACTGATCCCTCGCCTTGGAACACTGGAGTCCATGCTCACTAACCTTTGCCGCACTTGTCGCTTTGAAAAGGCCTACCTTTTCGACGTCCTTTCCAAGATCTATATTGCCACGGATAGCGCTACCGCCGATATGGCCAGTTACGAGATTTGCAGTGATTACATTGACGTCATTATCGACATTACAGATGTTTACGGTACCTGGCAGCGAAGTGAAGATGGACGCCGCCGCCTCGAGGGTGAGCCGTGGAGCGCTCCTCTAGACGACCAGGTTGGCTGTGCCACTGCAGAGAGCTGTCTGGTGCTACATGATAGCAACAAGCCCATCATGTTGCGTGAGGTCGATCGATATCTTGCCCTGGTTGCTATTATGAAGGAGGACTCATACGATAGCATGCCCCTTGTGAATATGAACGTTGAGGCTGTTGTCGAGGGCCTGACCGAGTTCTTTGATATTACGAAGCCGAGGCAGGGATGATTGGGGCCTGGAAAGAGACATTACTTCTGCTTCAAGAGTTCTTCTTGACTTTCACGATGTATCAATATTTTCTGTTAGCGTACCCTCAAGACCTGCTTTCTGCTAGATTCTCGTTCATCCTTCGTCGTTAATATGATCATTGTTGATGCATAGGCTCAACTACCTCGGCTCAAACACTTGCTAATCCACAGGGTTTGGAACGGCAAACGTCCGCAATGTGATGCAATTGCTCTCCAATAAGCAGATCCTCGCCGGCACCTCCCCTCTGACATCGGTCCGATCATGAACCTCCATCCGCACAGGCCGCAGTGATGGGGTTATGGGGAAGGAATACTCGGTAAAATTGTTAGACGAGATGTGAGCGAATTCGTTGGGACTCTCTGGTTCGTATGGGCTGTAGGAAAGCTTGTCGGGTCGAATAGGCACCCAGAGAACCTTTGGCAAGTTGTCTGATCACAGAGTCAGAGGGGATGACGGCAAAAACGGAAACCAAAGGAAGTAGAGAAAGAATTAAATAGTACCCTTTTCAGTGTAGAGGATGATGAGAGTTTCGTCGTCGAGAAACTTGAAGTCAATCAGGGATCGGGAACCGAGGTCGATGCAGCACGACGTTGGTGCTAGATTGCTACTGATGCCGTTGACAATTTCAAGCCCGATGCAGAAGATATAAACTAAACGTGTTAGAACTTTAAAGCCGGAGATGATGTTGATGACGAAAAATTTACCTTTGTTCTTGGCTTCTTTGGATGCCAATGCTGTCACCATCTTCATGTCCTGTACCAACATGAGCACTGAAAATCGTGTACTTAGTCCATGCGGCGACATACATTGTTCTTTACCTTGCACATTCGCATATCCATCCGAGTGATGGGATGTCCCACCGAAAGCTTAATAGCCTTTCCGAACCGGACACTTCGCTTTTTCGCTTCTGCAATGTCCTTGAAGATCCGACTGGACCACGTACTCACATAGTTGACTAAGAAATCCACATGTGGAAGGGCCTTCATGCTCGCCTGGCCATTCTCACGTTTCTTCAGCTGCTTGTCAAGCACATCTAATAGACTAGGCCCATCCTCTATGTGCGCCCAGTCTGAAGTATAATCATCCTTGTCGATTTCATCAAAGAAGATCTTGAGAGGGCTTTCGGTGAGATATGTCTCGATATATGTGAGGACCTTGCCATGGTCCATGGTTGCCTCCTTTTCGGTGAGTTCCTCATTACCCGAGCTTGACGCGAGGCGGTCGATCTGGAACCGCATCCACGTCGAGAAGGACGTGAAGTGCTCGAGCTCATCCATGACCGATATCAATATTTTGTGACCAACGAGGTTGAGGCAACTGATGATATCCATCACTCGGTTGACCTGAGTGACAGTAAAACCAATGTCATCGCGGGTATCGAAAAACTGAGCAAGACCTCGCAATCTGCTCAGAATGACCGAGCACCGATCGAGAGCCGGAAGAAAGTTTTCGTGCACTAAGCTTCGAAGATTCTCGAGCCCAGATACAACTGCTTTATCCCATCGTTTGTGGCCCTGTATTACCTGGTTAGGAAACCTCTAAATCTGTAAATGTTATTCAACTGACACGTTCTGCAAGACTATCCACTAGCCATTCTCTGACTGGTTCGTAGGCATGTCCAGTGACAACCGTGTGATAAAGAGCGGGAACTATTCCTCGTGGGCCACTCTCCATGCTTTCAAGGTCACCCTCAACACTTCTAAGGAAGCGGCTTGGGAGTTCGCGAGTATTCTTCCACTCAACTTGCATGTGAAGTTGTGTTTGTTTTAGATACCTCAGCAGCTTCTGTAGGGTTGTCAATTTTGATGCGAGAAGAGGTAAGTTAATTGGGGATGATGAGATGAATGGTAGATCCATGGGGACAACGTGAACCTCCTCTGGTTCATCTACTTTCTCCGCAAGCAATAGTGCGTGGGTCGAGACTTGGGGATGAGAGGCATGATGAACCAATTGCGAGGCGACTGAAGCACCTAGGGTGGGGGATGGGAAGCTACCGATGATAAACGAATCGTAAATGCTCAGCTTCAACTTGCCGTCACTGGTCCCGATGACCATGACGTCGACTTGGTCGTAATCCTCGGGCTTCGGAGATTGGAAGAGGAAATCAATTCCCGTACGCAGGGTAAACACCATGGCATCTTCGCTAAGAGGAACTTAGAACGGCACAACAACAACGAAGTATGAAAAGAGGAGCTTCATTACATACCCTGCGCCGGCACTGGCGCTGGGGAGGGGGCTGATCTTGGGTAATGCCGTGTCCACCTCCAGAAAGGCGAGCTCCCGTGGTAGGTCAATGGGGGTTTCATCATCAGAATTGCCTCCATTCTTGACCAGCCCGTTCTTTATTTCTCGAGACACCGCATTAGTGCCCTTGTCTGCAATGTTGCTACTTGCCCAACCAATGTGCGTAATCTTGACATCCGACGACTCGCACACTTGGATGTGGTGAGCAGCTTTGTTATTCTCCAGGCCCATCAAGCGGACAAAGCCATCGCTCCACCCTACTGCTAGAAACTGCCCTGAGAGACGAATAAGGACTTGAATGCTGGGTATGACAGCCTGTTAGGCGAGTAAGGGCTCACTCACCATCAGGCTTCCACGTCACAGCTTGGGCTTCAGGTGCCTTCTGGCCTGGCGCAGCCACCTGGTGGATCTTCGAAACAGCTTGTGCAGGAGGCCGATAGATGAAGAGATTTCTCCCGGCGTCGTCCCAAGTAGCAGAAAGATCAAGGGTCGGGCAGCTTACCGGGAAGCCTTTGGGAGCCTTGTCCTGATACTCGATTTCGCTAAAGAGAGTGAGTTGATTTTCTTGGGCCATGGTTTTCCTATTTTCTTAATCACGAGACTGAAAAGAAAGGACTTGAAAGTTTCTACTGCAGTATCATTGCGCTCGTTTTCACCCCCGACAAGGCAATGGTGTGAATCTTTTTGGTTGTTAAATGTAGTAGGTGGACTGTCAAGGCGGTGCAATTTGTTGGCGTTTGGGTTGACGCGATTGCACAGTGTTTTTCCCACCACGCCCTCACTGTATGAGCTCACACTATAAACTTGATGGAAGTGGACAACGGAGGAGAACAAAGTGCACAACCCAATGCATCCCAACAGGCCTCGATTATCATCTCTGGCCCGGCTATCAATCAATGGTCATCTAACAGCTCTTCCCTCATCACGAAAACACGTTCTTATTCCATATTGTCATTGCGCCATTAGGTTCTAAACCCCAGACACTCCTGATGCTCACTACCGTCGTGACATGGCCTCTCCCATTCATAGACTGACCCTGTTCAACTCCCAAGCTGGACTATTTCCCAAATACGACCGGCTTTTTAGGCTCTATCTACTCAATCAAAAAGTTGTCCGCGTGACACTTGATCTCCTTCGAGAATGTCACCTCCTCGTCCTCCTCTAGGAGCGATGCGGAAGTAACCTGGTTGCGGTTAGCAAGAAGTATGGGCTCGGTATACCGGAAGGTACTTACGTCAACATTAATGAAAGGTGCACTCTTGTTGAATCTCACGGTCATGGGGAAGAAGTCGTTCTCATCGCTGGATTCCGACTCAAATTCGAACGAACCGCTGGGACTGTCCTCGTCCACATTGCCAATTGTCCACTCCAGGGCATCGCCTGATACGTCGTAGGTGGCGTCGAAGCTCGAGACAACAGGCTCAGTGCCAGAGTAAGGAATGATGACACTGACATCCTTAAGAGCGTCGCTGCTAGTCAATTCGTACTCGACAGTCATGTTATATTTGTGACCCTCCTTGTTGATCCAGACTGTGAAGGTGATGGGGCATGCGCTTGCATCATCCACCTTAGGGGAGGCCCTCCATCGCAAAACACCGACGGCGTTGTTCACAGGGAATCCACGAGCGGTGTTGCTCATCTGAATAACTTTAGAACCGTTGAACAGGTTCCGATCCACGTTGGGATGGGTACGGAACTGCGCCCCATGCGAGGCAACAGCGTGGAGGTTCAGCTTGACCTTAGTCAGGCTTGGGTCGGAGATGCGCAGGGTCAGATCACCACTAATGGACAGCGAGTTGACAGCACCCTCGCGGGACAGCTTGGCTGAGATCGTTTCGGAGACGGTGACGTGGATAGCATCGCGGTCCATGGTGGTGGAGATGCGGGGCTCGGCAGGCTCAGCGTGATGGGCGGGAGCTGGGGCGACGAGAGGAGTATCGTCAATCTCACCGCCCATGTCGCCTCGCACTCGCTCGAACATGTCGGTTGTCTTTGATTTCTTCCCAAGCTGCATGCCCTTGGCTTTGGGCGCAGTAGCCCTAGAACTCATTAGCTTCTTCTCTCTATGTAGCCAAGGACATAACCCGCTTACTTGTTGAACGTCTTGTTCTTCTCAGCCTCATAGGAATCGTAGGAATCGGGGCCTGATCGTGATGGCGGAGTGTATGTGGGATAGGTGGGGGTTCGCGGCATGCCACCAGGACGGCCGCCCCGGGCGGCGTCCTTGCGCTGCATCTCAAGTTGCTTCGCCTTTCGTTTTCGCTCCTCGGTCGCCTCCAATTCCTTGTTCTGAACGCGTTGTGAGTATAGAGGGGATTGCGGGGGCCTTCAGGGGTGCTTACTCGAGCGATGATCTCCTGGATGCGCTCCTCATGACTTTCCATTTCGAGGAAGGTCTTGATCTGGCTGATGGTCAGGTTCTCTCGGTAACCGAGAGTGACAAGCTCGTCAAAGGCGCTGAGAAGTTCGTAGGCATTTTTGACGATTTCACGCTCGTCGAGGCTCTTGCATGTGCTGGTGACGACCTGGGCGAAGAGGTGCAGGGAGTCGATGTCCTGGAGGATGTTGGACTGGCGGTTGGTAATGAGGACCATGTAGAGCTCGTCGAGGGGCTGGTATACGAAGCGGACGTTGTCCTGCTCGACGGTGGTGTGTTGGGTGCCGCTGTCGGCGAGCTTGGGGAACGATGCCAGGAGAGCCTCTATGCGCGATCGTGGCATCTCCCGGAACTGTCTCGAGAGGACAGCTTTCCCTCCGCGGGTGCAAATCGAAGCCGCGAGGACGACCTAGGGCGCGTTAGCAAGGGAACATTGAGGGACCACATTGAAAGACGATGCGCACCATCGTGGCAGGCTAGATCAGGCAGAGTTGGCGTTGAGAAAGACAAGGGAGACGTTGCGTTGGCGGATTCAAGCGTCAGTCGTTGTCGTCTCCTGGAGCTGGGCGGGCCAATATTGCAGGTGTGCGAGGCGGGACGTGCTGGCTGCATTGGCTACAGTGGTTACAGTGGCTAGTTACAGTGGCTCGTGCCTCAGCGAGAGTGGCTTGGTGGGGTTCTCACTTGGGGACACTTGGGAGCTTTTGGTTGCTCCCACTGTACGCTAGTCTACTTACGGTAAGAGGCAGCCTCTCCATCAGCCTTCCAAGGTCTGCGCCTTGAATGCCAGGCCAGGTACGTGCCTGCCTGCCTACCTAATCAATGCGGAAGCTCTTTGATGAACATCCACTTTTCGACTTCCAACTCCCCAACTTTCAAACCGCCGCGATTACTGTGGCCTACATCATCGTATCATATCAAAAGCCTACCTCGAAATTTAATCTCGGGAAATAGTTTCGAAGTCGATTCTTCCTTCTGTTTTTGATCCCAGAACAGATGTCGCAGACTATCCTCTCCGTTTCCATTCACGAGCCAAATTGGTCGGAAAGACTTTGATCGCTTCCTTCTTGTTTCATCCACCTGATACCCGAAAGCCCGACGTCCCGTACTGGACAAACTTCCGTCCTCCGATATTTATCGAAGAAAGCCTCGATTTGATAACCGCGGCTGGTAGCGATCCAGGCCCTTGAGCCAAGGCTCCCCTTGATTCAACGACGATTGGTGACCCGATCCTACCTTGTCCAACATCGCCGACATGGCCGAAACTGAGATGGAAGTTGAAATTTCTAAGCCCCTTGGCCTGGATGGCCATATGGATGACGATCTCATCGACTTTGATACCGACATGGCGGACCAAAATGAGCCAACTTCACTCCACACAAACAACCCGGATGCGCCAGTCCAGGCTATTGAAGAACAGGACGATATTATTCTAGATACGGAACATGTCGAGATCTATGAAGAGCAAGAAGCAGATGCTGTCATGAGCGAAGAAGTGGACTTGGGCGACGTCGAGGAGACAATGAACGATGTGGACGAAGCAGGCGACGACGCAGTTGATACGGCTGAAGACGGTTACCGCGGTACAGACGGCGAAACATCGGCCCAGGAACCGAAACAAGAGGAAGAATTTGTGGAAATCTCGGATGATGTAAATGATGTCCTTGACGCCACAGAAACCTCGACCGTTGACAGGGTGCTCGATGAAGCCGACGCATCAGATCATGAGATTGACTACGACCTCGGCGCACATCCTGAGCATCAAGAGAACCCTGTAGATGTTGATTTGGGAGTTGAAGACGACCTACAACCTGAAAATGATGAGCCTGCAGGCGAAGACTCGACTAAAGACGACGACTCAGAGGCGCTGGGAGAAGGAGGGGTAACCGAAAATCCAGAGGAAGCCCCTACTCGGCATGATGACAATCAACAATCGGCAGAAGAGGATGAGATTACTTATCATGAAGGTGAAGATACTCGGCCCGAGGAACTGTCAAATGAGGACGATGAGCTGGCACCTTTCGGTAGTGCCGATGGTGTTGATAACAATGAAGATGAAGAGCCACTTCCTGCAAATGAAACCACCAGTAGCCAAGATGGACATGAAGTAGCGGAAGACCACGTTGCAACACACGACGAAGACGCGGGAAACGTTCAATTTGACGAGTACGATGTCTCCGCAGATGTAGTCGAGGAACATGATAATGATCAAGAGGTTGCTGGCTCTGTACAAGATCTTTCGGGTACTGGTCAGAACTCAGCGGCAGCTTCTGAGAGTGGCTTCCCTGCAATCACGGTACAGTATAAAGGAGATGAGTTTCCGTTATTTTCTCACACCTCGGATGGTTTCTTTACAGAAACTTCCATACTGGATGAGACTATGGACAAATTGCTGTCGGGCTTCCGAGAAGAATTGGCAAATGAGATCTGCCATGAAGATGAACTGGTATTTCAAGTCGATGAGCTTGGGCTTGAATTTGCCGAGGTATGAAATCACCTGAGATATTCAAATATTCGGATGCTAACCAATGTCTAGTCGTCTTGGCGTGACTCCCTCTCTAGTGTCACTTTGCGTCAAATCCTTGAAATATTTGACTTACTGGTAAAAAATCAAGATCCAGACAGTTCTAGGTCATTGTACACATACCTTTTCACCAAGCCCTGCACAACTAAGCGTCTGGAATCCTTGATTGAAAGTGCAACCGCAGGCAAAGGCCTCGACGAAGTCATCCACCTCTTTGAGTCTCACGTCCCGGCAGTGACTAGTGTGCTTGGTCCTCATACCGGCGAGGACTCTGGCGGGCAATTGGATGAGTACGACACCCCGGCTGATGAGACCGACGAGACCCACCAAGAGAAGCCGCAGCATGAGACTGAGGATCCTGTAGAAGATGGTGATGCTTTGGAACCATCCGCCCCTCATGGTGACAACAACGACGAGAGAGACGAAGAAGGCAATCAAGAAGTTACTGACGATGGTCTGGCTGAGGGTAATGATATCGAAACCAATCCTGAGGATGCTGTCCCAGTCCCAGATGAGGGATCTGATGCAGCCGCGGAGGAGGAAAAGGATGAAACAAATGGTAAATCTGCCACTCTTCACCCCAGCCTATTTTCTGCTTGTTATTATCCTCACTTCTGCCTTTGTTCCCTTTGTGTAACAGGGCATGCCACGGATCATGACCGAGCAGAGGCAGGATTCCGACGGACTCTCCAAGTTGGGCGATGTCTTGAGCGGAACGAAGCAAAAACAGAGAGGCCATTGCTTGGTCATGTCCTGACGAAGCACACACATACACATTCCGACCTGAGCGTCACATTTTCAACAAGAGAAGCTGACGAGATATTCCCAGCCCATGATGAGAGCGAATCTAACCCATTCATAAATCTTGAGCTCGACGACGAGGGAGCTGAGGATGAGGTCGACCTTGAAGTGGATGGCTATGCCGACGAACAGAACCAGGACGACCTGGATGTAACGAATGTGGGTACCGCAAATACGAGCACGACAACGACACTCAAGGACGAGGACGAAACCGGCTCTATCATTGTTGATGTCAGTGCAGACATGGTTGCAGCTGAATCAACGGAACCAGCCGAAGCGACCACTGAAGACGATCTGGGTGAGATAGATTGGAGAGACCAGCCCGGTGCTGAAGACGATGCTCCACGCCCAGCGTCTGCGGCCGGAAAACGAGCGAGGGGAGAAGATGATGAGGTCGATGCGGAAGATGAACAAGGTAAAGAAGAGTCCCATGCCATTCTATTTGGTTCGGAACCTTTACTAACATTCTCTAGACGTCAAGCGCCGTCGACCCTAAGCACCCAAAACCCCAAACTAACATCCCCAACACGATGATGCCGTGGGCTTCACTCCAAGGCACCTCGAAAGCGAAACAAGGCAACTTGGTGAGAGTTTCTCTCAGTCAAATTATATGCCTTGACCCTATTCCTTTTCTCGACCCAATTCCCTCCTGAACTTAGTAAAGCAGATGTTCTGGTGGTAAGAAAACTACACGCCCCCACGACTCAATAATGAGCTTGGACTGGAAGATTTTTTATGATCAACTGCGACTACAGCAACATTTAGGTAGGTTGTTCAAACCAATGCGTGACTAACACGACAGGGTCTTTGATATGACACAAACACCTGAACAGAAAACCACCGGGCACGGTCAACCTGTGGTTTCTTGACTATTCTATCCTATTTGATTGTTCTTTATTGATGACGCCTTCGTCGATACCCCCTTTCCCTTTCAGATTAGCAGCACAGCACGGAACGGCAACGCTGGTCGGCATGAGACGCCGGTGGAATTGACCTTTTTTTGTATGATAGACGGTTTTCTGGGCGGTACGTGGCGTTGGATACCATTGTCCTGTAGGCAGGGCAAGGTAGGCAGGGAAGCAAACGTTTTAATGGCTGGAGAACGAGCCTACCTAACAGGGAAACCCTATTTGCGGGGGCTGCCCTTGTGGATGAGTAGTTCCTTTGAGCTAAACGGATAGCTGGGCCATGCGGCGGTCAGGGCGAGAGGCCGTCAAACAGCCATGGTCACGACCGGAGTGGACCAAGCTGGTTTCTGGCGAGTTACCTCTAAGAGAGTTTAACAACCGTTGCCATAATCAATTCGAATTCGTTAGTTGTATCATTCTGTTGCTCTCAGTCTGAAATCTTGTGTTGCTCAGTGCCAGTTGCGCTCCTTGCTAACACATCATCATTCGTTACAACGGCTCGCAATGGGGTTTCCTGATTCAAGAACAGCCCCTAGTCTCTCTTGCCCCAAAGCAAAAGCCCCTTCTCAAGAGAATCGATTAAAGCTCTAGCCCTCTTTGCTTCGCTTCCGATTCGCCCCGTCTCTGTGTCTTCGGTAAAACTGACCCTTTCTGGCCACCAGTCTATCCAACTCTCGGCCCTTGCGCCCTCCTTGGCCCTCAATAACCCGACACTTACATCAATGAGGTCAGGCCGCCACTTATCATGCCAGAAGATAGTCGCTCCGCAACCTCCGCAAAATTCACGGAGGACATCCGGGGACGAGCGGTGGCTGGTTAACACACCGGAGGGCAGGGTGTCAAAGTCGAGGGGAACCGCAGTCTCGTTCCCGTCCGCGTCGGTGACGTGGAACACAATGTTTGCCCGGGGGACAAATGCCCAGGTTTGAATCTCAAAGCCGGAGATGAGACGGCACGAGCGGCATGCGCATGTTCCACCAAGATACTTGGTCCCGCCGGCCCGGATCCACCACTTCTCGTCGCCCGGATTCTGCGTGACGGCCGGGTCCGTGGTGCAGTACGGGCTGAGCACATCGGAAATATTAGATCTGGGCAAATAGCTTGCAGGATTAGGACGCGTGAGGTGAAAGCTGACTCGACCGCAAGCACAAGCAGCCTGGAGTTGTTCGTCCACCGAAGCTCCGGGATCAGTTGGTGCTTCAGGGCCCTGATCAAAGTCAAGGAGCTTCATATTTCGACCCTGAAATTCCGGGATCCACACCGAGCCGCCTCCATCTCGGGTATCGGAAACGTGAAGGTGTGTTGCATATCGAGTCACGATAGAGCTGTCATCGGGGAGGCCTCAATGATAACGCCAGTAGCTAGTTCCCATTCGCGATCTGTGTGCTGGGCGGCCGTGCAACGGAATACATGGCAGCCGCAGGCTGAACAAAAGTATCTCGTCCATCCATCTGCTCCATTGTATTCCGAGACGCCGTGGGGAAGACTAGGGAGGGCGATGGGATAGTACGAGACACAGAGCAGGCCAGTTGAGTATCGGCAATCGTTGCAGTGGCAGAGAGACAAATCAAGCGGGGCATCAGAGGGACGCCTAGAAGCGACTAGCTGAGAGATGTTACCACATAGGCACGAGACTCGAAGAGATGGCGGCTCCATGAGCGTGAGCGTGGTAGATTCGCGTGAGCCACAAAGTGAAACCGCAGGTGCACGCAGCTATCGTAGAGAGAAAAGAAAATGCGGGGCTTTTCCTGGGCAATCCGTAATTAGAATCTCCATTGTGGAGGGTGACATGCTGAATTGCTGATTGACATTGACGGCAAAAGTCAAGACCTGGTTTCGGCCGTGCAATGAATTTCAGGGGTTGAGAGTGGGTGCGACAAGCATCAACCCTGCCACAGTGGTTCGTCATTGGAGCCGGCCCTGAGTCTCCGAGATGGCGCTTGCGGTGGCTTGGCTATCGATGACGGCAAGGCAGGGAAAAGGAACGGGGACCTCAAGAAATAATATTTGAGAGAGAAAAAAAAAAGATGTCTCCTAGTGGTCCTTGCCTGGGACGGGGCTTGTTTTCAGTCTTGGGGAATTGGTCAAGGAAACCAGGGAGTGACCACAGGGATGTATCAATTGGGAGACGTTGCATGAGGGTCATGTCGCCATTTGATGGAAACGAGGTCCGTCCAGTAGTCAGTGGAACTAAAACCAATTACGCCCGGATGAGAGGTTCGTTTGACCATGAAGTGGCCTGGGAGGAGGATGTGAAGGCCAGTCTGGGATCAAGGGCAAGGCAGAGAGATTGTATCGAGAATACAACGAGGCTGCCTAGCCCAGGCGAGGGTGGGAATGAGAGGGGATGATGGGTTGTGATTCCGTCGCGCGAGACTGGGATGTAATATTGAGGATTACGCATATCTCAAGGGAGCAGGATTAGATGTAGTGGGTTGGCCCAGTTTGGAATGTATCGGCCAATTCTAAACGCGAGGCCTTCATCGGGTCGATCTGACCCTGGCGTCCCTTGTCTCGCGCGGGCGGTATCCGTAAGGCAATCGCCGCGCGCGCCCTGACGATCCGCGCTACTGTCATAGTCCTGAACTGGAGATGATGACCAGAGAGCATTGGGCTAGGTAGATAGCAAGGCAAGATAAACTCAATTGAGCACTGTCAGCAGTCAAGTATCGGCACCACCATCAACCCAAAGCGCGTTCCAGAACTGCAACTATTGAGTACCAAGGTGGTGTCGCCTTAGTGGGAATGGGCGTCAGTCTGGGCCCTCCACCTCGTGCAGGAGCTGACTGGTAAGTGGTTGATGATTTGTTTGTTTTTTCCCTTCCCACTGGGGGCAAACTATTAGATGCTCGTGCAGCACACCGCGTACCTCGGCCGGACACGACGACACGGGCGAGCCGCTAAAGGGGCAGTGAGAATGGCCAGCGCGTATGTATGGCTGACGCGGACGGCGGACACGAGGAAATCTGCATGGAAGAAAAAGAACTGGGACAAAGACAAGGGCAAGGCCTTGTGCGTGCTCAGTCAGGGCAGCCGAGATCTCTGGGAGAGACGCTTGTGGCGGTGCAGAGTTGCGGCAAGGGCGCCATGGTTCTCTTGTCAAGGAGATAAGCTACCGACTGCCTGAGTCAAAGAGGAGGGAGACCAAAGGACAGCCGTTGCAATGAGTCGCATATGCTTCTCTTGGTCGATGTGCAACCTAGACGATGAGGATGGAAACCCAATCTCGTCTACGACGTCTTGTGCATGTGACGGCATATGTGACGCTCCTGCGTCGGGCATCTGTCTCATCCCCATTGAAGAAAAAAAAAAAAAAAAAGAGGCAGGAGCACGGAGTAGTGTGTGTGCCTTACCCGCTGGACCTGGACCTGATTATCCAGTGGGTTCAGTGGGTGGTTGCAGCAGCAGGATTGGCACCATTAGCTCAGGGGAAGAAAAAAAAAAAAGTCGGTACATCGTGGAGCGAGCATTGAGCAACATCAAACGAAGTACCCCCCGGATGAGGTTTTCAGGCAGCCGCATTCTCCCAAACAGGTGCTTACGACGAAACCCTTCTGTAGACCCCGCACCCTGACCAGGTCTCTTCTATGGTAGCTCTGAGTTTGGATGAGTAAAGATTGATTGAAAGAAAAAAGGACCATCCTGAGGAGGGAGAAAAGAGGACCAAAAAAAATATAGAGAGAGAGAGAGAGCCACATCCATAATAAAAAAAAAACCCCCCCCAAAAAAATCTGTGCCTGGCTCTCATGTCAGGTGCAACCCCTACCTCAAGCATTGGTGTCTGTGTCAGCGGTCTGTGTTGTGTGCGTTACTACGTCTGTGTCAGCGGGATGGAGCTGGCGCCAGCTGGTGCATTGTCTGGGGGAGGAGGAGCCGCTGGCCTTCAGGACATCTCAGGGTAGAATGCACCAAGTTTCAGAGGGTGAGTAACACCCCTGCCGTCGTGGGCCGTCCCTGGAGCTGGGAGACCCGCAGAAGGTGGAGAAAGACTTCCAACACAGCCTTCGTCGTCCCCAGAGCTGGCGGACTAGTGGCACAGTGGGCACCAGTGGAGACGTTGGAGTGCGAATACAGCGGGCTCGGGGAGGTGAGATGTGCTGAGGTGAGGTGTCCTCCCCAATTTTGCCCAGTGAAAGCAGGTACTTCGTACTTACGCCAGGCCCGGATTCCCTACGACGCCGGGTGCTGGCCTGAGCCTTGGCTCTTTCAGGTCGCTCCCTGCCTAGGTACTTACCTGAGAAGTGCTGTTACGTACCTACCTACCAGCCTTGCCGGCGCACCTGGCACCCAGGTAGGTAGGTACTTAGGGATCGAGGGAGATCCGACAGCAGCCACATTGCTACAAGGTACGGAGTACTTACGGATACATGCCAAGGTGATACCTACCAGGTTTGCCCTCTCTCTCACTCTCTCACTCTCTCTCTCTCACCTGGGATGCATGGAGAGTTTGGCTACCTGCCCACGAGGATGGATGCATCCTGAAAGTACTTTACAGTTTGTCCCATTTAGTTCAGCCTCACTTCTCACCCCGTGTCATTCCCCTCAGCTGGCCTTGCGGTGCATATCCACCGTATCTTCCTGACAGCAGCATTGCATTCGCCTCTTCGTTGTTCCCCCCATCCTCACTAAGCACCAAGCCCAGCCTCGTGTTCTTCGTCCGCGCCGCCGCCGCCGCCGCCGCCCACACACCACGCACCCCTGCTGGTCCCCGTCAAGAGTCGTCTCCCGCACTCGCACACACCACTAACAAGAAGCGCCCACCACCTGGGTCACCCTTGACTAAGGTACCCTGAGGCCCTTGTGTACTGGCCAGGCTGGGGCTAACTCTATAGTACCTCCACACGGGCACTCTCCGCCCTCCGTACCACCTGCACATCGTGCTGTGCCCCCGTGCCTCCGACTACCACCCAATCCCCCGTGTTCCCTTCCCCAGCGCCGCCCTCAGCACATCTGCAGCAGTATCCAGCCAAGCTGTCCCTTTTCCTTTGCATCGCATCGCATCGTATCGCTCCGACACCGCGTCTCCTTCTCACCGCGCCCTTAACGCGATCAATAGACGAAGAACTCGACGACTACTCACGACTACCACGATCACGAGCCTGCAATCTTCGCCTCCATCCACTCGAGACGTCGCGAACCGCACGACTTGTCCCCCTCCACCATAATCATCACCACCCCCTGCGCCACCAGCGAACATCACATCAACCTCAGCGGCTTCTTCATGCCTCGTTACTGAAGCCTAGAGATTTTCACCTCGTCGACGTTCTCTCCTACATCATCCCTCCCCTCACCTTCGTTTTTCCACCGACCGCTCTTCTCGCCCGGCGCGAGCCCTTGATCAGCTCAACCCGGTACCACTCGCCCAGCCCAGCCTCGTCGCTCTCTCGACCCTCCTCTGAGGCGCATTCAAACTCGTCGTCAACCACCCCAACCGTCGCCTTGTCGCTCTACTACACTCACTATCTGCCATGATTGAGGACAAGTAAGCCTTCCCCCCGGTTCGGCTGCGCTGCTTGCTCGCCGCCGATGTCCTCTCATACTTGCTCTGCCACATCTCAAGGAAGCCTGCCATACCGTCCCCGTTCGCTAACACTACTATTTTTCAAGGTACATTGGTCTGGCTCTTGCCATGGCCTCGGCTCTTGCCATCGGTAAGCTTTCGATGAGAAAAAAAAAACACTCTCTGAGCTGCACCATTGCTAACTTGCTTCCCAGGTACAAGTTTTGTCATCACTAAAAAGGTTCGTAGACTGAACTCGCATAACAGGGAGCGAACCCTGGGGTTCCATATCGATCCTGAATGGCTGGAACCCGACTTCTTCATAGGCCATTCTGCTGACTGCCGCACACAGGGATTGAATCAAGCAGGAGAGCGTCATGGTTTTGAAGGTGAAGGTTTCGTGTATTTGCGAAACCCGTTGTGGTGGGCTGGTATCGCAACTTGTGAGTAGCCGGCATTTTCGTGCCGTTGCGTACAACATGCTGACTCGAGATGCAACCTAGTGGCTACAGGAGAAGTCTGCAACTTTGCTGCGTACGCTTTCGCTCCTGCTATCCTCGTTACCCCTCTGGGAGCCCTCAGTGTTCTCATTGGCGCTGTCCTAGGCTCTTACTTCCTGAATGAAGAGCTGGGAACCTTGGGCAAGCTCGGAAGTGCTATTTGCCTTATTGGCGCTGTCGTCATTGTTCTTCACGCACCCCCAGATGAGGAAATCCAGACAATTGATCAGATTCTTCACTACGCCATTCAGCCAGGTAAGCTCTAGCAGAGTTGGTGGTCAGGTTCCCAAAGAGGAAATCATCTGACTCGAGATCATAGGCTTTCTTCTTTACGCCATTGCTGTCGTCTCCTTCGCCATCTTCATGATCTACAAGATCGCCCCTATCCACGGCAAGAAGAACGCTCTCATTTACCTTTCGATCTGCTCGACCGTCGGCTCCATTTCTGTGATGTCCGTTAAGGCTTTTGGAATCGCTCTCAAACTCACCTTTGCTGGCAACAACCAGTTTTCCCACCCTTCAACCTACGTCTTCATGATTCTCACAGCCGTCTGCATCGTTACTCAGATGAACTACTTCAACAAGGCGCTAGCCTGCTTTCCCACTAACATGTAAGTCGCAAGAACCCTTTGTCATCGCAGAATAGCCACTCACCCCTCCTGTCCAGTGTTAACCCCCTCTACTACGTGACTTTCACGACCGCTACCCTCTGTGCCTCATTCATCCTTTTCAGCGGCTTCAACACGACCGATCCCGTCAACACTCTTTCGCTTCTTTGCGGCTTCTTGATCACATTCACTGGCGTCTACCTGCTCAACCTTTCTAGGGGTGACCCTCACGGACACAAGCTTACTGCGGGCCGAGGAGGATCTGATGCTGTTGCTACCGACATGGTGTCTGGCCTCCAGACTCGTCTGAGCATGCAGTCCCGACGAAGCGGCGACCCTTCGCGACACAGCGTAAGCAGCTTGCACGGTGACCGAGAAGGCCTGATCCGCGCCTATGATGAAGAGGAGGCCAACGGCTTTGCCCTTACCGATCTTGCTGAGGACAGTGAAGATGATATGCGTCGTGCCAATGGCGCCAATGGCAAACACTATGAAAACGGCATCGAGCTTAATAACCGCAAGGGTGGTGACAGGTAATTGTACTTGGGATAGCATCGATGTTCCCTTTTATGCGAGGGGAAAGCACAGATACCACCAGAGGCATGCAATGTGCCTTGTGCTTTTCGCTCTGAATTTCCATCTTATCCATCATCTCTTGGGAACACCATTGTACATTTTCGACACCATCTTATCGAGCGGAGACTGCTCGGATCATGGCTAAATGCTTTTGATGATTAATACCTAAACCGCAATACCACGGGACTCGAAGGTGCGGGTGCCACCGCCCAAAGTTGCGCGTGAAGGCTGGGTCTCGGGAGCAGATGGGGTGTGTATTGTCTACTACTACCGGAGTATTACGGACACGGTCTTGGGAGGCGTTGGCGGGATCTGTATCTGAGCCAGGAAGCTGGCTCTCCTTGTACGATACTAGGCTGCATGACATGAAAGGAGGCGGGATGACATCAAGATATCCTGCCCTACTTCTGTACGCTGTATTGGGGCTGCACAGGATACGGGAGGGTCTTGACCACGAGAAGATATACCGGCATCACTGCTGCTTTCGAATTGGGAATATTAAGAGAAACTGGATTGGGATGTTGTAGAATTTGTTGTTTGATCAAGTCGCAGGGCTTTTTTTTTTTTTTTTTTTTTGATGGGTTGGTTGGTAACCGGTTGAGATCGTTTGCGCTGAAGGTCACTTTGAATTGTTCGAAAATTGGGGAGCAGGTAGACAAAGAGTTTCCAGATACCATAAAAAAAAAAGAAAAACTACACAAAAACCAAAGAACGAGAACCCCAGCTTGATGCTGTCACAATGACCGCATTGAAAGGGTTTACTAGACATTTGTTAATAGTTGTTGCATATCTGCTTATATGCATACTATGTAAGGAGGGGAGGGGGTTGGGGTTGGTTTCTGATTGTTTTTACTTGCTAGTTAGCTGAGCCTGGCCAGCGAGCAACAAAATAGAGCAAGGACACCAGATCTCGGTTCTTGCACCTGCGTGGGAGTTTGCGGATACGAGTATTCGAAACAGGCTGCCTTCTCAGGGTTCTATCTAAACTACATGTCGGTCACAAAGTGCATGCCACACAAGATTATACAAGGGGCACGAATAAACATGGGCTGTTGTTGGTAGACAGAAGACACGGGTCTTGCACGTGTCATCAGAATCTCGGGTCTCATATTTTCTTTTATGCTTTGCCTACCATTACAAGCAAGAATGAAACCGTCCGTGCCCTTTAGCAGATGCAAATGATCAATTGACGCCTGAGTAGACCTCCGTCCTCAACCACTTTCCCAGCTCCATCATCTCATCAAACCACGGGGGATATCAAGGGAACAGCCTATTGCTCAGCAGGCTCGGCACCCTCAGCACCCTCCTGCTGCTCAGCCACTCGCGCATCCTGAGCGGCCTGGGCCTGGGCGGCCTTAGCGCCGTAGTCCTGGCTCACGGGCTGGAGGACAGCCTGCTCCTCCTTGGGCTCGATGATGGTAACGGCATCGGGGAGAGCCTTCTGGGGACCGGCCTTGCCCTCGGGGTCAGCACCACGCATGATCTTGACCTTGATACCGAGAACACCCTGTCGGAGAAGAACGTGGCGGGTAGCGGTGTCGATGAAGTCCTTAGCGGGCTGACCGGAGTGGATCATGAAGCCGTCGGTGAACTTCATGGACTTGGCACGAGCAGCACGGAGCTTGCCGGAGACGACGACCTCGCAACCCTTGGCGCCGGACTCCATGATGAAGCGGAGGACACCATAGCAGGCACGACGGACGGCAAGACCGTTGAGGAGCTTGTAGCGGAGGGACTCGCACTGAGCGACGGCGGACAGACCACGGTTCTGGACCTTGGCGGCGTAGAGAGAGACAGAGTTCTCGGGGAACTTGAATCGCTTCTGGATGAGCGAGGTGAGCTCACGGATGCGGCGACCCTGCTCGCCGAGAACCTCCTGGGTGTGGGTGGCACGGATGATGATATCGGTGACGGTGGGGGTGACGCGGACCTCGACGCCGGAGTAGCCCTCCTCAGCCAGCTCGCGCTGGAAGAACTCGTTGAGCTCGGCGTAGAAGACACCGTCGGCGACGAACTTTCTCCTCTTGGAGCTGCAAAATTGGATGAAAAGTCAGCATATCTGATTCCTGTCGCAGTGGCCCGAAAGCGATGTTTTAGGTGATGGGAAGGAGGGAAAAAAATTCAGGAAAATGTGTTCGCACAACAGCGGGGTGCCAGACGGACGACAAGACGAAATTATTATAACATCGAATCGAGGCCACGGCGAGGACGGAGAGAGTGCTTGAGGTATGAGTACGCAATGGGAGAAAACTCACATCTGAGCACCAGGGTGAGCCATCTTGAATATGGTTTGGTAGGCTGAACTGTTGTCGTGGACGGAGTTCAAAGGGCTGGTTGCAGAGAAGATTCGCGATCCAGGGATTGGAGGTGGTTTGGCGAGCGCTCACAATGTCGTCCTAGACAATCGCTCAATTTTTTGCTGTGGGTTGAGCCCTAAATTCTGGCACACAGAGCGCAAGCCCACCAGGCACCAGACTCGGGCACACGGACCACTAAGCCGGGGGGGGGGGGGGGGCTTAGGGCGGCTGCAATCTTTGGAGGATCGTCGGTATTTCGGAGAAACTATCTTTCCGTCCCAGACAACCGCAACCTGGCTGTTCATGCTGCAAGCCCCTCCTTCCTCCTTTGGCGCTCGGACCAGGCCTGACGTCTATCCTCTCACTCGTCTCTCGTTGTCGTGCCTTCCGCTGCCGTCAGCTCCGGAGTCTTGTTGTTGAGCCCCGCGCTAGAGCCAAAAACAGCCTAACGGGCCCAGCGACTGTGGCTTGTGACGATGAACTGAGCTGAGCAACCTCACCCATCCCGACTCACTGTCACTGACGAGTGCACCGCACCCGAGGTAGACACATACAGAGCTTCGTCTCTTGCCAGCGTTGGCCGTGTTTGCAGGGTTCGCGCGCGGGTTCCAAGGTCTATTTGCTTGTACTTCCCCCACGCATTCCCGTCCCGAAAACCATGTCAGACACCGCATCATAGCTCCGATATCCCGGTCTAGCTGCGGTCTTTCTTCCATCATCTCGGGCGGTCTTCTGGCGATCTCCGCCTACACATTTATATTCCCTCCTCAAAGAACATCTTTCCTTCCTGTTTGTTCAGTTCGCAAATACGGCTCCGGTGCCAGGTACACCTTACCTTGGCTCCCTTCTATCAAGCGCTACCTACACCAGCCATCAAACCAGCCAGCACCAAACTTCCTGATCTTGCGGTTCAAGCCCGCTTATAGCTTGCCGCCGCCATGGAGGCTCGAAAGGTATGCGCGAACCGGCTTTCTCTGCCTTTTTCTTCACCTCAGGCATGTCGGTCTTCGCGGGAGTCCTAACGACGACTAGATCATCGAGAATGTCCAGGCCATCAACGGCGGCCAGATGACCCACGGCACTATTCGCCTGACCGACTTCCACCTCGTCTTCTGCGCCCCCGTCGATCAGTCCGGTGCCCCCGGCTCTTCTCAACAGAACCCCTCAGGTGGCCCGCCCAAAGTTCGTGAGCGATGGATAACATATCCCATGCTCTGCTATTGCGCCTTTCGCCCTGTGCCCCCCGGCTCGCGCCAGGCCCCGTCAGTTCGTATTCGATGCCGTGACTTTACGTTCGTCACCTTCAACTTCGCCGATACGGAAGCCGCACGCGAGGTGTTCGAGTTCATCAGGTCCCGGAGCTGCAGGTTGGGTACGGTAGAGAAACTATATGCCTTCAGCCACAAGCCCTTAAAACACGAGAAGGCAATGAGCGGCTGGGAGTTCTACGACCCTAAGGCCGAGTTCCGGCGACAAGGCATCAGCGAGAAGCTACCGGACAGGGGTTGGAGGGTTACTCACATCAACAAGGACTACACTTTTTGCGACACTTATCCCGCCTTTCTCGTCGTCCCCTCCAAAATCTCAGATAATGTCCTCAAGTACGCGAGGGAGTTCCGATCGCGAAACCGCATACCTGCCCTATCTTATATTCATCCTGTCAACAACTGCACCATTACGCGAAGCTCGCAACCTTTGGCGGGAATCACAAGGAAGACAAACGTGCAAGATGAGAAGCTGGTAGCCGCCTCATTTTCAGCACTGCTCCCTGCTGGTTCTGAGGACACGACGCCACTCTCGAGCCAACCTGATATTCTCAACGGGAGCTCCATGCTGGAGCCAGAGCTGTCCGAAACGGAACGTTATGAGGACGAGCTAATTTCAAGGTCAGCTGCCGTCATTGACGAAAAGACGGGGAAACGCCTCATATACGGCGCTCAGCAGAGCAATCTCATTGTGGATGCCCGTCCTACCATCAATGCCATGGTGAACCAGGTCCAGGGGATGGGTTCAGAGAACATGGATAAGTACAAGTTCGCACGGAAGATTTTCCTTAGTATTGAGAATATTCATGTCATGCGAAGCTCCCTTGCTAAGGTCATTGACGCTATCAAAGACGCCGACATTTCGCCTCTGCCCCCAAACAAGGAGCTGCTACATCAGAGCGGGTGGTTGCGACACATTCACGATGTTCTCGATGGCTCGGCCATCATCGCCAGACAGGTTGGGATTAACCACTCTCATTGTTTGATTCATTGTTCCGACGGCTGGGACCGGACGAGCCAACTCAGTGCATTGGCCCAGATTATGTTGGACCCCTACTATCGTACAATGGAAGGTTTCATTGTCTTGGTCGAAAAGGATTGGCTCTCATTTGGGCACATGTTCAGGCTCCGGTCTGGACACCTAAGTCATGAGGATTGGTTCACCGTCCAGAAGGATGCTTTCGCTGGCTCCAAGATCCAACCTGGCGAGAACGATGGGCGCAATGATGCTTTCCAGAATGTTATCAGTGGGGCGAAGCGGTTCTTCAACCAGAACCTCAATCAGAACAAGGATGAAGGAGACTTGGACAGCATTAGCGAGACAGCGTCTGGAAAGGTTGTCGACGAAGAGGCAACATCCCCTAAAATGGTCAGCCCCGTCTTCCATCAATTCCTAGACTGCACATACCAGCTCTTGCGGCAGAACAAGACACGCTTCGAGTTCAATGAACGGTTTTTGCGCCGGCTTCTATATCACCTATACTCGTGCCAGTATGGCACCTTCTTATATAATTCGGAAAAGCAGAGGCGGGATGCCCGAGTTGCTGAGCGAACCTCATCTGTTTGGGATTATTTCCTTTGTCGAAAACCTGAATTCTCCAACCCCGATTTCGATCCAACGGTTGACGATCATATCAAGGGCCGAGAACGAATCATTCTACCTCGCCTCAAAGAGATTCGGTGGTGGCACCAACTATTTGGACGGACAGAAGATGAGATGAATGGAGCGTTGAATGCGGCCGCGGCCGCTGAGAATGACCGGCAAGCTGCTATTTCCAGTTTCCAGTATCCCAGCGTGGCGCATGCTGAGCAGGACCCTAGGTCATCGACCTCGAGCTCCAAAAACCCTTCTCTCGACGGCAACCACTCAGTCCTCGCCGCTGTAGAAACCGCGCATCAGACCCTGACCCCTGACGCCCGCCAGCCGGCGACACTGCACCGAAGTCCGTCTACCGAGGGCACCAACCCGTTTGCTGCAATTCGAGAAGGCATCGCAGGTCTCAATCTCAGCAAAAATGTACTAGCTACCTTTGCGCAAGGCGAGTCGTCGGCATCCAGCCCTAGCCCCGTCCCCACTCGCACTCGTAGCGACCAAGAGCTGCGAGAGATGACATAGAAGGTCATGTTTCCGTCCCCAGCCTCCGGTCCATATTTGATCGTTGAGACTCAAGACTCGGTTCGCTACACCTGTTCATGGCCTCTCTCACCGGCCCTACCAACGCCGGCAGCCGAAGGTGACTCATCCACCAGCCAACATCGAGGCATTGCATACAGCTTTCACAGCGTGCCAAGCGACTTGAGTGGTGAGTGGGAATGTATTCAACGGCAGGAGGCTGAGAATGTTTCTGAAACCGGCTGTCTTAATGGCTGTATGAGCACCGCTCGTTCCTCTTGGAGACGGCCCAGGTTGGTTCCGGAGCTATGGTGCTCTCATGATGATTTACTGCCGGTACCAAAAACTACCCCCAGGAAGACGGCAATGAAGGAGGCTGAGAAGCGTAGCCTTTCCAAGTCGTCAGCTTGATTGTCTGTTCTTGCTCCTGGTTTCCTGGTTCCACAGCAACGGTGTTTTATTGTTTGGGCGTCAAGCAAGTTTTCTGCGGATTTGTTCTCCTCAGACTCTGTCCAGAAGGCAGAAGGGACAACGATGGGGGAGCACAGTATACGAAGTCGGATGAAGATTAGATTAGCGTGCGTGCGTGCGTGCGTGCGTGCGTGAGTGAGTGTAAATAGATTTCCCCCCTTAATGGACCCTGAGAAGCGGATGCTTGCATCAGATATTTAGAACTAGGACACACCGGCTAGCCACTCACACAACCCTCGAGACAATAAAAAAAAATCATCCCGCTGTAGCAAAATCTTGCTTCACGTTTTGTACTCCATCTGTGGCTTGTCTTCGATTTTTTTTTTTCCTTTTTGTCTATCTCTAAACGTCATCCCGGGCGTGGAAACGTCTTCTACATGCGTTGAGTTTGGATCCATGTGCTGGATGGCTACCATATCCTCTTGGACGTGTTTGCAAACGGGGACACAGATGTCCTCAGATCTCGCGGTATCCCTCCCCAGTTCGCTTTCGTCCATCACGTCTTACAACCCCCGCTGTCTTTTATTTGTGCTGCTTTTAACATCCACCGTCACATCCGCTGTAACCCCATGCGCCTTCTATCGCCTCTATCAGGAGGTCTACAGGAAAACCTCGGCGTTGATCTCTAGGGTGCTAACAGGGTACCTGAAATGAAGTCAGTCTTTGATGAGCCAATAGGCGGGGCGTCGGGCGTGTGTTTGGTGACTTACTTCAAATCGAACTTCTCCAACACGGTGGGGTGCAGGACACCAAACTCACCAACGCGCTGCTCCTTGCCGCCAACACGTAGATATACAGCAGCGGCGTGGCCGGGGAAGAAGGTGTCGTCGTTGAGTTCCTCGATCCAGTAGCCGTCGGGCTTCTTGGCATCGTCCTGGGCCAGGAAGTTGGTGCGGAGCATGAGCATGACACGATCGAGCAGGCCGTGAACAATCTCGAAGCCGCTCGTTCGGCCGTAATAGGCAGCAGAGAAGTGGCGCTCATTGCGGGCCTTGCGCTCCGTGGATTCGTCCTTGAAGACAACGTCGGAGACCTCAAAGATTTTCATGGGGACGCTGTGGCCCTTGTTCTCACGAATGGTCTTGAGGAGACCGGGAAGGAGGGTCGATCGCACGACCTGGTACTCGGCGGTCTTGGGGTTGGCAAGGCGTACAACTGTGTTGCCATCGTCCTTGCGGTTCAGCCAAGCAAAGTTCTCGTCGTGGCTACACAGACTCAGGGGTAGGACCTCGCTCCAACCGGCCATGGCGGTCTCAGTTCGGATGATGTCGCTGAGCTTGTTGATGGGCAAGGGGGCACCGACAGTAGCGCTACGAGAGGGGGCAGTACGGGGAAGGTTGTTGTAGCCGTAGCACACGGCAAGATCCTCCATGATGTCGCACTGGTGGAGGACATCAGCACGGGTTGGGGGGATGGAGACCTGGAGAATGTTGGAGTCCTTGTCCGACTGCTTGCAGGTGTATGCCATCTTAGAGAGGAGCTTGCAGAGACTCTCGGGGGTTTCCTCAAGACCAGTGCAGCTGTTGAGGTAGTCAATCTCGACGTCGAAGACTCTGGGCTTGAAGGAAGGGGTGACACGGGTAAGGTTGTTGTGCTCTGACACGATCTGGACGGGCTCGACGGTGAAGGGCTCGGCGCAGTACATGGAGAACATGGTGACCATCATGTCGGTGACAATCTCCAGCTTGGTAAGATCGGTGGCGGTGATTTCAATGAAAACATTGGTGGTGTTCAGAGTAATCTTGGAGTGGTCGCCGTTAATGATGGGAGGGAGCGATCCCACAGTCTTTTTGGAGTCGAAAATGACAGGGTAGACAGGAGAGTCGCGAATGATGTGGAGGTAGCGACCCAGGTGCTTATCGTTCTCGTAGAAGGCCATCAACTCCTCGGCATCCATCTCCTTGGTCTGGTTCAAGGGGGTGAACTTGATGTCCTTGGGAGAGAGAGCTTCGTAAGTGAAGGGGCCCTGGACTGTGTCGTAGTCATGAGTTCCAATGGAAACGAGGGTTCGGTTGCGGGCCAAGTTTTGGTGGAGCTTGTCTTGTAGGGCAATGAAGGAATCGTAGCGGTCCTTGGTGAACTTGATGTTGCGCAGGATGGCGCCGGCCACATAGGGACGGACCTGCTCGGCCTCGGGGTGGACGGTGATGGTCTCTAGCTTGCCGTCCTTGGGCTCGACGAGGCGGAAGTTAGGGGCAGGTGTGCGACCAAGGAAGATGTTCAGGTTGAGGGCAATACCCTCGAAGCAAAGCATGTCATAGCGGTTGGCGGGGATCTCGATCTTGAGCTGGGGAGGCTCTTGGACGCCGTTGACAACAGGGCGGTCATCGTTCTCGGTGTCCTCGTCAAGCTCGATGCCGAATTCAAAGCAAAGGTCCTCGAACTCCTCGGTCGTGAATCTAATTTGAGACAGAGTAATTCCAGGTTAGTCATGACTGCATCATCTCATGGTGG
Organism: Aquanectria penicillioides; assembly: GCA_003415625.1. Classification (NCBI taxonomy): domain Eukaryota; kingdom Fungi; phylum Ascomycota; class Sordariomycetes; order Hypocreales; family Nectriaceae; genus Aquanectria; species Aquanectria penicillioides. The sequence continues at coordinate 1,804,510 of PYIU01000003.1, forward strand.
TGGCGAGGACGGTTTGGAGGGGGGAGGGGGGCAGGCGAAGGAGGGGCAAGGTGAGGCGCACTTTTGGCCGAGGGCCTCGTAGAGCTTATACTTGTCGACAGCGATGGTAGGCATGGTGAAGCGGAGGAACTCAGTGGCAGCTTCTGGCCTAGGTTATGTTCCTGTCCAAGGATTGTGGGCGTAGGTAGCTCTCCCGTCGGGCTTGGGACTTGGAGCGTGGGACGTGAGACGTGGGCCAGGGCGTGCGGATTGGGATATCCCACTGAGTCACAGGAAATTTTGGGGTTGTAGTTCACAGCTACGACAACTTGCAGAATGGTCGGTGTAAAGATACGGCGCGACTTGTGGTTTGGCAGCTACCCCTCACTAAAGTGAAGTACCCCGCTAGCGCCAGGCTCGCTCCTCATGCTGCCCACGACCCTGGCGGGCCTGGCGGGGTGAGGGCCTGTTCGGATCATCAATGCTCCCCGTGCCGATGACGGCGGTCTCTAGATACCTAGGTACCTAGGTAGGTAGGTTTTGGGCAGGGGAGTGGGTTTTTTTTTTTTTTTGGGGGGGGGGGGGGGCGTTTCTCCTGTGGCTGGTGGAGGGGCAGCCTACGTCGCAGCTCAGACCTAACTTGGAGACAGACATCTATCCGTACATCAACAACATCTAGTCTAGGACTCTGGCCCAACTGGATGGGATGAATTCTGGCACTTTGCCTGTACTTCATTATCTATCTACATTGGACAATCGATATCTGTATGAACCTTCCGCATGATCCTGGAAGTGAGGTGCATCTGGACTGCTGATAGTAGATTGTCATCGATCGACACTGGCCTTGGCGCTGCCTCAACCTCATCATTGCAAAAACACTCGCTCACTACACAGCTGAAACTCCCAAGGTGGCCGATGGTTTCTCTAGCAGCCATCCATTTTGGTCGTCTACATGCTATTGTAAGTGTCCAGCTCCTTTTTAGGATTATCCTGTCACGGTTATTCCCCAGAGAAGCAAATAATTGCTGCAACTGGCAACTTGAATGACAAGCTAAGCAAAGCTACCTGTCCGTGACGTCCAACACGGTATGACAAGGCTAAAATAGCCGCATTATCGACAGTTAAGGATGCTCTTCATTTGGATCATCTAGCGCCAGTATTACGAGGCCAATTGACTTGATCGAATGGTAAGTGGCTGTCGCCGCTCTGGGTTGTGTTGTGTTGTGTTCATGCCTTGGACATCTCAAGCCTCCACTTGCTCCAGCCACAGTCACCATCAAATCAAGCTCGAAAATCATCTCTCCTCCATCCCTCCAGCGCAGCACAGGACCCAAGCTCTTGGTAGATTTGAAAGGCTGTGAGGGGCAATTTATTTGCTTGCCAGGCCATTCGCCACGAGGATACGGATACGTGCAGCACACAAACTCGATGACGCACCAGCCCAAAAACAATCCACGTCCGATATTGTACATGCAACACATGTAACACACAGCAGCAACGGTTTGTGGTGTGCCCACAGCAAAATCCACCACATTCTTCAGCATCGTTTTAGTGTGGGTTTCAGTGCCAAGACAACAGCCCCGTCCGTGCGGGTGTCCCTGGAGACGTGGCGAAGATGCCTTGCCTGGTCTAATAATTAATCAATCCTTCGGTCTGACGATGAGGATTCATTCATCCTACTAAAACACTCGAACGAGCGATTCAACATAGGGTGCTTGAATTCGGCCAACACTCGATGAGAGAATTATACGGACACTCGTCACATTTGGTCTGATAGTGATTGGGCATTTTAAATGCACTTCTTAATTTGTGTGTGTCCGTCTGCCCATCACAGCTCCGGGGGCGGGCGACTTCCAGTCAGATCGGCCGCCGCACAAAGGGGGCACATTCTGATAAGCGCGCGACACTCTCGACCAGTACCTACCCTACACACGTAGCAGCATCTGATCTGCTGGGGGGTTGTGCCTGAAAACCCAATGAGACGAAGAGCCACAGCGTCCTCCCCACTCCAGCCACACCAACCTAAACCGCCTAGGGGACCTTGTCGCTACGTATTTCCCTCCCCCCATTCCCCTTTCCCTGCCCATCCGCTGGCTGGGCTCCAACGCAGCAGGCCCTGCTTCGCCCTGGTAACTCGCTGTATGTACATTGACGGGGGGACGCCGCGCTAAAGCCCAGTGCACTCTCAGCCCGGACCACAGCGCCTTGCCACAGGCCCATCCTCGCTAATAGCACAGCTTACAGAGGCGCACACCATCACCATTGCCTAACTACCTACCTACTCCGTACCTACCTAGCTATCTAGCTACCTGCCGAGCCTTGAAGCTCCTCCCACTGAAATTAATTCGCCTTGCCTTTACCTACCCGCAATGTACGTACCTGCCTACCAACCTACCTACCTACCTAAGGTAGGTAGGTACCTACACCCGCCTGCTGCCCACTGCCCGTTGCCCACTACCCACCATTGCCCACCATTGCCCACCACCACCCGCTGCTCTCTAGTGTGCTACGGCTGGAGAGCCTCCTCATCCTCTCCTCCCTCTCAGCCAACTCAGAACATCTCTTCTTCCCTCCCTCATTTCATTCACATGTCCACGGCCAAGGCCACGCCATCCGCATCCACGTCCACCATCGCGTCCACGGCCAAAGCCATCTCCCTCCGATTCCCTCCTCCGCTGGTCAGTCGCTGCCCGACATCGCGCTGACCTGCCTCCCCTTCTCCCAGTCCGCCTAGCCAAAAATCGTGTGTTGGGACTCCGCGCAAATCATTGCATCACCCACCCACCCACCCACCCACCCACACGCGATCCACCCCCCATTCTCCATCCTTCATCCTCTTCCTCCCTGACGACAACTTCGCTTCTGCCGAGACGCTACCCGCCTCCCTCGACTGTTCCGCGACCCTCACGCCCTGCACGCCATGGCTGACGCGCCCAACTCCAGCGATGAGCTGTACCCCATCGCCGTCCTCATCGACGAGCTAAAGGTATGGCGGTGACGCCACGCTATCCCAGGGCTTCTTCTGCTGCTGCTGCCGCCGCTCCTCGTGTTGCTGCTGCCGCTGCTGCTTGCCGCCGCCCGTTCCGCCTGCGACTCATGCTGACCTGTACCCTCTTCTCCAGCACGACGATGTTTTGCTCCGTCTCAACGCCATCCACCGCCTTTCGACCATTGCCCTCGCGCTCGGCGCCGAGCGAACTCGAGAGGAGCTCATCCCCTTCCTCGATGGTCAGTCAAATCTTCGCCTGCCGCCTTGCCCCTCCTCCGCATATCCCAAGATAGGACAGGTCCCCTAACCATGAAACATGTGCAGAGTCCGTGGAGGATGAAGACGAGGTCCTCGTCGCCCTAAGCGAGGAGCTCGGTGGCTTCGTCGAATATGTTGGTGGTGCCCAGTGGGGTCACGTCTTGCTCTCGCCCCTAGAGAACCTCGCCGCCATCGAAGAGCCCGTCGTTCGCGACAAGGTAAATTCACGCTCCCCTCCCCCTCACCATCTTACCTCGTCGTCCTAATCATTTCCCCCTCCCGCAGGCCGTCGAGTCCCTCAACAAGATCTGCGAAGAGCTCTCCTCGCAACAAGTCGAGGAATATTTCATCCCCTCACCATCCGCCTCTCCAAGGCCGATTGGTTCACATCCAAGGTCTCGGGATGCGGCCTCTACACAACTCCCTACAAGAAGGTTTCTCCTCCTATCCAAGAGCAGCTCCGACAACAGTTTGGCATGCTCGTCCACGATGAGACCCCCATGGTCCGCCGTCAGGCCGCCACCAACCTGGCCAAGTTCGTCAAGGAGATGCCCGCCGCCATCGTCGTCGACGAAATGATACCCTTCTTCCAACACCTTGCCCAAGACGACCAGGACAGCGTTCGATTATTGACCGTCGAGATCCTCATCTCCATCGCCGAGGCCGTTCCAAGGAGCAACAGTCCAGCCACGGCGTCCTCCTTACGTCGCTGCGCAACTTGATAGAGGATAAGAGCTGGAGAGTTCGATATATGATTGCCGATCGATTTGAGAAGGTTCGACGCATATTCCCTAATCCTACTCCTGGCCCAAGCCATTGCCAGCATCGGGAAACTAATATATTGAATTTGTACAGATTGCCAAGGCTGTCGACGAAGAGGTCGTTTCACGAGATCTTGTTCCCGCTTTTGTCAAGCTTCTCAAGGACAACGAGGCCGAAGTCCGAACCGCCATCTCTGGCCAAATCCCTGGCTTCTGCGCCCTCGTCGATCGTAACACCCTCCTCAATGATATCATGAGCAGCATTGAGGATCTCGTTTCCGACACCTCCCAGCACGTCCGAGCTGCTCTTGGTACCCAGATCAGTGGCCTAGCTCCTATCCTCGGAAAGCAAGAGTAAGTTTCCATGGCTCAATGTTTTCAAATTCGGGATTTCGTACTAATTTGATATGATAGAACCATCGACCACTTGCTTCCCATGTTCCTCCTGATGCTCAAGGATGAATTCCCCGAGGTCCGTCTCCACATCATCTCGAAGCTCGAGCTTGTCAACCAAGGTACGACTTTCCGGCATCTCTGGTCTCGAGATCATAGCACGCTAACAGGCAGGCAGTTATTGGTATCGATCTCCTCTCCCAGTCTCTCCTCCCTGCTATCGTCCAGCTCGCCGAGGACAAGCAATGGCGAGTGCGCCTGGCTATCATCGAGTACATTCCCCTTCTTGCCAGCCAGTTGGGTGTCCAGTTTTTCGACGAGAAGCTCAGCAACCTGTGCATGGGCTGGCTCGGAGACACTGTCTTCTCCATCCGTGAGGCGGCAACTCACAACCTGAAGAAGCTAACCGAGGTGTTTGGTGTGGAGTGGGCCAGCGAGGCAATCATCCCCAAGGTCATGGCTATGGGCAACCACCCCAACTACCTCTACCGAATGACGACCTGCTTTGCTATCTCGGTAAGTTTTTTTTCTTCTCACGTGCCCACATCCCCAAACGGGGTGGTTGTATATGTATTGTTTTTATTTTATTTCTTTTTTGGTTATCCAATTGCTGACATGTGTATGTTCTTCATATAGACTCTCGCAACGGTCGTGAGCATGGATGTGATTGCCAAGTCGATCCTGCCCATGCTAGACAAGCTCGTCGGCGACGACATCCCCAATATCCGGTTTAACGTTGCCAAGACATACGCTGTCTTGATTGACGTCCTACGACGCTTGCCCGACGAGGGAACGCTCTACGACTTGGAGAAACAGAATGCCGAGATTGCACCGTCACCGAGGGGCATGGAGCTGATCCAGCAGCGTGTCGTACCCAATCTAACCAAGCTGCAGAAGGACGATGATGTGGACGTGCGGTACTTTGCGACGACAGCGGCGGCAGCCGTGACAGGACCGATTGCGGGCGGGGAGCCTATGAATACATCACCATAGATGAGAGACGTAATGAAGCAATTCTTGTTGCCACGACGGATAGTCTGTTCCCCCCTGAGTTTTTTTTTTCTTTTTCCTTCTTCTTCTGTCGACGATGTGGTCGTGGCCAGAGAGAGCATGGAACCATCCGGTGGCGCATTGCATTCTAGAAGTTAGGGGGCTTGCATGGCCGTGATTGGAACCGATGGATACCTAGTCACCGGTGATGTTGCAAGAAAAAAACAAAACAAAAAGACCAAAGATGAGTACCAGAAAAAGAAAATACCTTGGGAATGGGGGTGAATCGGCGAGTGGCCGGCAAAGACAAGCGGGCTTGGGGTCAGCGGGAGTGTTGGAGTTGAGACTGGAGCCCAACGATTCGGACATCGACTGGAACCCAAATACCGATGTATGATATACAGAGTTTACAAGCAGATGAAGTGAATGTTATCAGCATTTGCACTAGGTGCTTGACTCAGCACGTTGACTTGTGAGACGCGAAGATCAAGGCTTGAGGGAGTCGGTGTTGAAAGGGGGGGTATCTTTGATCTGTTTGTGGCTCTTTTTCTCTTCTCCCTATTTTCATCTACATGCTTGCGATGCGTGCTATACCTTGCGGAAGCACAAGGTGGTGATGGTTTGGCCTTTTGCGCCGCCGAAGCTGAACGTCTTGTATTCGACCCGGCCAGCCAGATCGAAGCCTCCCTCATCAGGTTTACGCTGAAACCAGCTCCGAAGCTCGGGCTCAGTCCAGTTGCAGCTCGTGATGAGGAGAATTCCACCCTTCTTGACAAGCGGCAGGACGCGATCACGGTATCCCTCAAAGAGGCGTCGGCCCTGGGCGTCCTTTTCATCGCTCAATGAAATGGCATCAAAGGTGCCCTTGTCCAACACAACGTCCCAGCCGTCAGTCTGGGCCTCGCTTAAGACGGCATCATAGGACCCAGCAATGAGGTCCCACTCTTCAAATTCGACCGGTTTTGAGGGCTCGGCGGTATCGTCCTCGTCGTCTTGCTGCTTTGACGCGGCGACCTGGCGGGCGAGGGCGACGCTCTGAGGGCTGTAGTCGACGCCAAGGGCTCGACCAGGCCAGGCCTCGTCGCGAAGGGCGAAAAGCAGGGAGCCATTACCACAGCCGAGGTCAAGGAAAGCGGCGTCTTCGCGGGAGAGTGAGAGTCTTGGGCGGCAGGTGTGAGGTCGATTTCGCCGTCGGCGAGGCGCTCGAGGAAGTCGAGGATCTTTGCTTCAGCGTCGGAGTCGTCGAACCAGACGGTACCGATGTCGGAGGGATCGGCAGCGTGGTTAGAGATTTCGCGGATGTAGAGACTATTCCAGCTGTTGTTCAAAGGGGAGGATGTCAGTCAGAGGTGCAGCAAGTGTAGAAAGGTAGGAATTCGACGAGGGAGTATGTGATGTTGATGTTAGTGGTGGGGGTCGGAGGACTACGCACTATTCTTTTGTGCCGAGTTGGGAGGGCTCGAGGTGCTGGGGTTGGTCACTCGAGGACATTGCAGTGGGTATGTTTCAGAAGGAAGCTAAGGAAAGAGGGCGGATTAGGGGTCAAGGGACGTTTGCGACAGTCGTGATGATGGGCGTTGGCACAGTCGATATTATGGACTGGAAAGATTTGGGACTCGATTGATGATTGATGGTGGGGGTTGATGCAGTTGCCCGAAACAGCAGGCGGTGAGATGAGGGGCACCAGCTCGGCGCATGTAGAGGCACGTCGAAACAAAGCAGGTACAGAACATGCAATGTAGCTTCCCGCTCGTGAATATACACTCACGCAGACATTCATGTGAATAATTAGAACCTTACGTGAAAAATCCCAGGGAATATACCAGGCATATTGCAAGACCTGCTGTATCCCTCCCAATCCGCACAACAGGCAGAGGCCATTTTAAGTTACCACTGAGCACTCCGATAAAATGCTGAGATGGCTCTCCTTAAAGCTAAGTTGCTGTCAATATATGAGATAGCCCCCTTCTCTCCAAAGACCGTCTGTCTTTCTTGAGACACATCAAGTCTCCTTTTTCATCCAATCCAAGGCCCGTAGAGTACCGCAAGGCTTGCTCCCACCAGTATGTAGGTCCGATGAAGCTCATATTTTCATCCCCAGAGCAGCTATCGAACACCTGTTGGGCCAAGGATGAGTACAGCGTCACCGCAATCACGCGATATAGGCCGGTAGCTGACGTGGGTTTAATGTAAAGATCATCAAGAATGTCAAATTAACATGTAACAACTCGGTTAGATTCCATCCACCGACTCTCTCAACATTCATCACTCAGTCGGCAAACCATCTTCCTTTGAGGCACTCAATATATCCAGGTTTCCTTGTATGGGTAAGCTTAGGCATATCTGTTCAACTGTAGGTCATAGCAGTATGGCAAGCGACATCACACAGATCAGGCGAGGCGCAGGGACGAAGGGACAAGTTGTACGGGTCATTACACTCTCGCATTCAAGCCAGGGTAATTGGCGATGGAACAAGGTCCGTCCTCTTTCTAGATATTAGAAATTTCCTTTTCCAACGGACAAGTGAAGAACAACGCCTTCCCTTCCTTGTAACAACCGGCGCATTAAAAAAAATGTGGTAGGAACGGCCATGATTGTTATAAAGTAATCACGAGCGAATAGTGGGACCGGGCTGCCATTATATAATGGGCCGCTCCTTGCTTCATCCTTTCCCCTTATATATTATATTTGTATATATGCCATCCATCCGTTGTCTTCTGTGATTTTTTTTTCAGAGGGGGTTTCATGAGGGCGAGACCATCTCGTCCTGAGGATCGTCATAAGCATCCAAACCGTCAACTAGAGATAAAACCAATCAAGTTCCCAACACCAGGCCCATGTGACATAAAACCAAGGCTTCCCAAGCAACATCCCATAAAGAAAACAACAACCAAGCAGAAATGGAACAATCGACCGCAACCACCCGCAGTGAGCGGGGGACGGGGTCAGGGTCAAAGAGTTTTTTACGTTTACTACTTTCCTTGCGGTGCGGCTTAGTAGAAACTCTCGACCATGGTGTCCTTCATGCTGGTGTTGATGTTGCTGGGGCCCTGGCCCTCGCCGAGGCGGAAGACACTCTCGATAACACTGAGCTCGGTAGCGGTGGTGTCAAGGCCAGTGACGGCGAGCCAGTCGTTGACAACCATGCCGGCGCCGACGACGTTGGAACCACGGTTCACGGAACCGGCGACGAGGGGAACCTGGAGGAGTGACGACAGCTCGTCCTGGTCCTGGATGGAGGTCTTGGGATGCACGAGACCACCCTGGTTGGAGAGGCTCATGTAGGAACCGACGAGCACATTGTCGGCAACGGTCTGGCGAAAGACTTCGACGCCCAGAACGTCGGCGATGATCTCCTCGGTCTCTCGCTCAAGATCGGGGTGGATCAGGGCAATGTGGTCGTTTGTGACGATGACGTTGCCGAGAGCGGACAGGCGCTCCTCGATGCGCTGGATACGGACCGAGTCGGGGAGGGAGTTCCTCAAGTGCTGGAGCTCCTGGTCGGTGGTGGTGGTGGGAACGAGGAGGCCCTTGCGATTACCAGCGGTGAGGCGACCGATGATGCGGGTGCCAGCGATGGTGGTTCGGACGGTGGGGACGAGGTCTTGGAGTTCAGCCTCGAAGACGCTGGGAGGGAAGAGTCAGCCAAGATGCTCAAGTCAAAAGAAGGAATCTATCATGGAGTTGAAGGAAAGAAACAGATGTCGGGGAAGGGAAGAGTTTCAACATCTGTAGTCACGACGCTATCCGGTGACTGGATACAGTAGGGTGAAGGAAAAAAAAACTAACCTGTAGAAGTTCTCGCTGGCGCCGAGGGCAACAAGAGCATAGGAATTGGTAAGGGTGGAAAAAACACCAATCCTACCCAGCGCAAAGAATTAGCATATTGTACTGGTTGATTTTCCTCTCCCCTTTGCCCTCCCCGCTGCTGGAGGAAGGAGGGGGGATTGAACAAGAGGTGAGCAGGCGTATCTGCAACGCTGCATCACAAATGGCGGGGGCGGGGTTCGCATCCTCGTGAGGATGAGACGAGCAGCAAGGTGGGAGGTACATACTCGTTGGAGTTCTCGAACTGAGCGCGGACCGCCATGACTGCTGAGGTTGTCTGAGTGGTTGCGGTATTTGTGTTTAAAATTTCGAGGAGAGGGGAGGGGTGAAGAAGGGCTCTGTTGTGTGTTGAAGAGCCTGAACGGTTGCTGTTGTCTGGAAGTGTTGAAGGTTTGCGGATGTCGCAATTGAAAGGCGGATGAATTGGGGCTGGGAGGTTTTTTTTTTTCTGCCCCTCTTGTCGAAAGCTTGCCCGCCTTTATGTAAGAATTCGAAAAGACGCCTGGTCTGGGTTGCAAGTACAAGGCTCACAGGGCTCCTCAGGGCTCACTCAGGGCTCACTCAGGGCTCCTCAGGGGGCCCGTAGGCGGAAGGTTTCCCGCTGAAGCTTAGTTAGCTGGCACTGCAGGCTCTTGGGAGGGTCGAGAGGGGCCCCATCGTCCAAGTGGAGTGAAGTTGTTTTGTCGCATCGCACCTACCTACCTAGGTACCTAGGTAGGTAGGTAGTCACCTAGTGCGAGGGTGACTCAGTGACTCAGCAGGAGCCCCTTCCCCCACCACATCATCGCCACCACCCGCATCGAGGCGCCGCGAGGATGCAGACGACTACGGGCGGGGGTAATACCTAGTTAGAGTCCAATAACCTATGGCTATGACTCTTTGCTCTTGCTTAGCATCGTTCGGGTTTAATTTCCCGCTTCCTGTCTGCGGCTTGCCGCCCGTTCTGCGATTTGTCCATGGTGAGAAATCTGCCTTTCCCGGATGACTCCATGTTGCCCATGCCGTCCATGTCGTCCGTCCTTGCCTTCCCATGGCTGTGGAGGTGGCTTCCTCCTCATCCGTTGCTCCACCGTCCTGACCAAACAAAGGTCCCGCCCGCTTCGACTCATCCTGAGTAGCTGACGAATTCGGCAATCGTGTGTCTAGCATCATAACTCATCTTACTTTTCTACTTCCCTTGTATGTGCGTGCATGTGTGCATGATACTACTACGGTAGTCGCCTCATCGTATGCCCGTCCTATCCTATCCTACGTATTATAATATTACCACCGTCCCGCGCAGCGAACCAAGGACATGCACATACAATCAATCGTTCGCTTCCTCGCCTCGCTTCAGCGTTGTTGGTCAATCACCTCGTCATTTGGATTATGAGAGACAAAGGCATTCTTGAAATAGCTCAGGTCCAAGTTAAATTAGTTCAAATGAAATTCGTCACCTTTGACCATTTCCCAACATAATCGTCACTCTTTTCTTACTATCTCCCCTTTCTCTCTCCACCCCATACACGCACACGCACACACACACACACACACACACTCTCTCTCTCTCTCTCTCTCTCTCTCTCTCTCTCTCTCTCTCTCTCTCTCTCTCTCTCCTCTCTCTCTCTCTCTCTCTCTCTCTCTCTCTTACATTTCCTCCACCACAAGATCCAGCCAGCCCCAAGTGTGACTACGGTCAAATGTGGTGTGTATATATAAAGACGGCAAACCAGCCAAGTGCCTCCTGGCACCCTAGCCGGCGTCACCTTCAAAAAAAATTGTTCCATAAAGAAAATATATATCCTTCATCATCCCGTCATTTGCCTTGCCTTCATAACCGCGTCCATCCATTTCATCCCATACTAGGCCATGTTGCCATGCCCATTCTGGGATTTTCAGGGAATCTCTCGGCCACCTTCATCGTCGTCATCATCATCATCATCTTCTTCTTCTTCTTTCTTCATGTCCTTCATATCCTCCTCTCCCCCCTGTGTATGACTGTTTCCCAACTCCTCCCTCCCTGCCGTCTTGTCTAGGCCACCCAGCCACCTTTCGTCCGGAATTTCCCAACTCCAAAGACCATGATCGCCAGGCCGCTCATGTCTCCTCCATCTCGCGCATACATTCCTCGCCATCTTCCACACTCCATTTCCCCCTCTCTAAAGGGTCCAGACTGGCGCCTTCATCAACACCTGTCTTCCTCTCACCTCCAGCGCAATGAACCCGGCGAATCGAACCCGGCTCGGGTCTTTGAGTAGCGCTGAAATTCCTTCCACGTCAGTATCCGTCATTCCACTGGTTGAAATCTCGCTGCTCTCCCTCCCAATTGCACCGGGCTTGGGTGCCTTCTTTGACGTACCAGTGTTGGCGTTGTCGCCTCGTCCTTGTCCATTCCTGTCCTTGGGCCCTTCCTCATCTTCCTTTTCGCCCTCATCCTTGTGTGCTTCCAAAGCTGGCAATGGAGTCTTCTCCACTTCCATCAAGTGCGGCTGCACAATGTCCCCTGGTAGAGGGTACGTGATGGCGACGTCACGGCTCTCCATGGGAAGGTTAGCCGCAATGCCTACTGCCAACTCCACGATCATCGAGGTGCTGCCTTCTACGCCGGGTGGTGGCGGGTTGTTGAGGAACTGGTATAGGCATGCCGTCAGGTTGCTCGTTGCCTTGTCAGTGAACAAGGTGCGACTCTCTGCCATGGCTGGTGAGTTGAGATGTCGGTGCAGGCCCTCAAGCGTTGTCATACGCCAAGTGACCACCTTGTTCGTAAGAGCGTCAAACTCTTCCTGGCTACCTATAGTGTGGGCGTTGTGCCGAATGCCCATCTCAATCTCTTTGAGGTCTTGGCTCATCTGAGGATCCAAGCCAGGGTGGAAGCACTTGTTGAACACTTCTTCGACCAGCCATCGTGAGATCACAGCACGTCCCACCGCCGTCATTTCCTGCTTGCCCGTTTTCAAAGCATCCGCGCTGACGTACTTGTCTAGCCACTGTGGCACGCATCGCCAGTCCTTGCGAATGTTGAACGACAGGTTGTTGATGGCGCCGTTGAGTCTGTTGAATCGGGTCGAATACTCGTTATCATCAAGTGCAGTCCGCGACTGGGACATGCGCTGGTTGGCAACAGCGTTCTGGAGCTGTTCAACCTGGCTGCCGAGAGCCTCGATCTGGGACTTGCCATCGAAGTAGAGCCGCTTCACGTTCTTGTACTTGGTCACTGCCATTTCAGTTAGCAAAGACATGTCTCACATTCAAGTGCAGCAAGTAGACTACGGGGTCGCATACATAGATCTTTGAACTGCTTATCGGCCTCGTTGGGTTCGCTGGGGACCGCAGACGCTGGCTGGGGGCTGTCTCGGCCCTGGTCCACTGCCTGGCCCTCAAACTGGGGCGGCGGTGGCCTCTCGCCTCGGTAAACGGGCGGCTGGCCCTGTCCGGGGGGACCTTGTCCAGGGGGCACTGGGGGGAGGGGATTCATGGCGTTCAGAGGCGCGGTGCCGTGACGGTATGGCGGAGGGCCGGATGGAGGGTCACGGAGGTTGTTCTCGGCGTCAGGGTTACGGCGGGGGGGCGGAGGGCCTCCGGCTGGTGGTGCCATGCCCAATTGCTGGGGCTGTGGGGTAGTTTGTTGAACGGGGGGAGGCTCGGGGTAGAGCCGTGGTTTTGCACGTAGACAGAATGGTTCACCGCAGGCGATGTTTGTGCGGAGTGCAAGGTGGCAGAGCGTTGATCCGAGTCGGTGATGGGCGACTCATGCGAGAACTGGGACACTGTTTCGGGGTTCTGTGGATGGGAGCTTGGACCCAGGTGAGTGTGTGCAATCCTCGATTCCCCACCTTGGAGAGCGCTAGGCGGATATTGCTGCGGCTGCTGGTTGGTAAAGGCGTAGTTCTGTTGCGATGGGGGGTTCTGTGGTGAGGGATGTTGGTCGTAGGTGCCCGGGTCGAAGTGAGGCTGTAGTGATTGTTGGTCTTGGGGATGAACCTGGACGTGGGGTTGAAGCGGCAGCGGCAGGTGCTGTTGTTGCTGTTGCTGTTGCTGCTGCTGCTGCTGCTGCTGCTGGGGCGGGGCTTGATGTTCGCCGTAGACGTCTTCGTCGTAGATTGGCTGGTCTACCTCTTGGGTGGCAGGGACGTGACGGATGGTGTTTTGAGGGATAACACGGGAGGTCTGCGACGTGGAATGGGAGTTAGATTCGTATGCAGAGTAGTATTCATCAACGTCGCCGCGACCTTGGAGGGGAGAGGGATGCGAGAAGTAAGGGGCAGGCTGAGCGTCAGCAGGAGTGCGGGCTTGTGCTGGCGGCTGCTGCCAATCGAGGCCGGGGTTCTGGGGTTGGGGTTGGGTTTGGGTTCGGGCGGCTTGGGCTTGGAATGGGGTCTGGACCTGGGCCGGGGCTGCGAGGGCGGCCGTGGCTGATTGGGGTTGGCTATGGGCGGGAGAGAAGGATTGCGATGGAGAGGGAGAGTGGGACTGGGACTGGGACTGGGACCGGGAATGAGAGTGAGATTGAGAATGGGACGGTGAGAGGGAGTGAGATTGAGATTGGGACGGTGGAGGATTCTGGCCGTGGCCGAGGTGCGAGAAGGAGGTTTTGATGGAGGGCGGTGGATTGCTCACCCTCTGTGATGCTCGGCGAGTGAGGACCTTGGGGCCTTCGTATGCGGGCTGTTGATGACTGTGATTGATGCCGATGCCGTGGTGTAGCGGCTGCTGCTGCTGCTGCTGCTGCTGCTGCTGTTGTTGTTGTTGCAGCTGTTGCTGTTGCTGTTGCTGCTGGTCAGGATGCGAGCCCTTGTGGCCAGACCCAAAGATGCCTCTAATCAATCTACTACGGGTCGACCGCTTCTCCGATGCGTGTTGCTGCTGGCCCTGCTGGGTTTGTTGGCCCTGCTGCGGCTGAGGGGAGACGGGAGCGTGGCCGTGACCGTAGCTTACGGCGCTGCTGAGATCGTCGACTGAGGCAGCGGCGATACCATAGGGCAGCCCGGGTTGCTGCTGGGGAAGGTGGGTACTGTATCGAATGCTCTGGGAGCGACCCAGAACAGCACGGTCGACGAACTCGTGATGGGGTTGGTTTTGATTCCCGTCAAACACGGGGGAGGAGCCGACACCCTGATGATTGGGGTTAGGGCTCTGCTGCAGCGACGGGATGTTGATGGCTGCGTTGGTGCTACTAGCAGCTGACGGCGAGTTGTAGAGGTGCGGCGGGGGAGGGGCGCCGGTGGACGAGGGCGAGGATTCAAGCGGCGGGGGCGGTTGGGACTGGCCCTGCGGCTGCGATTGATGCGGTAGCAGCGGCGGCGGCTGCTGCTGCTGTTGATGAGGATGGTGAAGGAGAGGCGGCTGTCCCCCTTGGTGTTGTGGTTGCTGTTGGAGATGGTGAGGTGGAGGCGGCGGCCGTGAATCAAACGACTCGCTGGAGCTGTAGGCGGTGTTGTGGGACGACGACAAGGCTGAAGGGGGGGTTGCTGTTGAGTGAGCAAGGGCGTGCGCACTGGCGTTGGCGCTGGCGTTGTGGGCGGGCGAGTCGGCCTCCTCCAGCAGAACCTGGTGGTTCTGGCTCTGCTGAAGCGGCGGCGGCGGCTGCTGCTGACTATGCTGTCGCTGGTGCTGCCCCGTCGCACTCGCACTTGCGCTCGTCCTCCCAGCGCCGCCTCCGCTCGACGACGACTGCGACTCGACGAGCGCGTGCTGGGACCGGTTGCTGTGCCTGCCGAGGCGACTGAAGGCCGGCATCCTCGGTCCTCAATCAACGAAGGGATTGGCGACGGTTGACGCGGACAGGCGAAACCTGGGGGGGCTTCGGAGGGTTTGGTTTCGCGGGGGATGGACGACGAAGAGGGAGGAAGAGAGTGAAAAGAGAATCAGAGCCTGGACGACCGAGGGGTGACGTTGTTGGGGGTGGATTGGATGGGTGCGCCGACACGAGGCCCGGTGTCAGTCTGTTCTTTCTAGTTGGCCTCGTCTGCTAGGGGTCAAACTATAACCGTTGCCTTGAGGTCCAGCGCTGAGATTTGGTGCAGATAACCCGCTGAAGGTCCTGGAGACGATCCGCCACTGCCCTGAAGTGGCCGGTGGTGGAGGCGGCGTCGTACCTAAGGTGACTGAGAGCTGGGCTGACGTCGACGCCTCCATCCAATCTGTCCACCAATCCATCCGTCGACACGGGCCTGTGGGTTGGCGGGAACCCTGCAGTGGGCTGGCTCCATGTCGGCGGGGCGGGGGGGGGGGGGAGGTGGGAGGAGAGAGAGTTGCAAGGTTGCTAAGCTCCGGCGGCTTCCCCTCGCGGTTTAGTGGCTCCTGGGAGCGGCAGCAGCCCGAACACCCCGAGGGTACGCAGCACGAGAGACTTGGGCTCACTACGAAGTGCTGTTGGTTGGTAGCCAGGGACTTGATCTACCTCTCCCTTCGGGCTTAGCTTTGTTGCCGCTCTTGGGTTGCAAGCTCGGGATGAATGAATCGCTCAACTGCCCGTTGGAGGCTGTGATAAGACGTGCCAAGTTGAAGCGAAACGGCATGTAACGTTTAAAAACAGCTCGACAAGGCTCCTATTGGCTATTCGTTGGGACATAGCTTCCCGCCGGTGAGCTACCTTGTAGATGCCGAGCAGTTCGCCGAGGAATGAATGCCCAGGCTAGATGAAATGGCCGGCCTCCATCAACAAATTCGCCATACTCAAGTACAAGCAACAGGGTTGAGACAATATTAGCACATCGCGGACACTCCGTAGCTATGAATCGTACATCCACTATTTCCCAATTTCAACAAAAGATGAGAACAAGAATCAGCCGTTCCAGAATAGCAAATACACAATATCCCCGGTTAATGAATGAGTGGCGAAAAACGATAATGCTACGTTGACAACAGCTTCAACTCGTTCTCTTCAGCTGTCCAGCCCAAGGTCAAGCAAGGCAATGTCTCAAGTTTCCCACCTTGAGCTTCGCCCCTTGTCGGCACGTAGTCAAACAATTGCCATGCCATTGGCAGCATCCAAGTAAAATCCGGTTTCTCGCCTTTCACATACCTGCAGATACGGTAGGGCTGAAGCCGTTTCAAAGCACGCGCACGAATTGCATCGACCATCGACCACCGTTAGCCAGGGCTCGATACTACTTTACGCCCAGAGTCACATTCTCGGCGGAATTAAAGCGGCGTTGCCTTCTTTAAGGATTCAGCCCCTCAATTGGATCGCCGTCAGCATGGTGGCCATCCGTCTTCATCGGCCTCTCCCGCAAAGGTGCGAAGTGTCCTGTAGATGCGGGTTTCCCTCCCCCAGGGTGTTGGCACAACATCAACGTGCACGAGCCAGCTCCCTGGGAAACTGAGTAGCTGGGGAGGTAGGTAGCTGAAACCCCGGGGACGCCTGTTCCCCCTCACGCGATACGAGCAGTCCAAGATCAGAATTCCTTGCCAGCTAGGATGATACTCTTTCATCGACAGCTAGGGTTAAGCGTGCACTCATTGAGAGAAAGGGGGCAGGCTAGCTAAGCCTGGCGTGCGTAGCTCTCCCTTAGCGTCACAGTGCTAATTGCTTGGCAAGCTGGAGAGAGACAGACACAGGTAGAGAGAGAGACGTAGAGAGAGAGACGCAGAGAGAGGCTGACAAAAACCCCCAAGCTAGTTGTGAGCGTGACTTTTTTTCGTCTTTCCCATGCGAGTGTGTGGTTCGTCCCCTTCCTCCTTCAGGCTGGTCACCATCACAGCCAGCACTCTCTCAGCTGCAGCGGGACGTGGAATGAAGATGGGGTGGCGGCGTTCTCGAACGGGGCAGTGCTCCAGCCGGGCGGCTCGCTCTCCCGCATTAACAATGGAGCCCGGTGTCGACTATGGGGAACCGGCTACTTTTCATACCAGCCCCAGACTGCGAACGGGCTGGTCTTAACGAGGAGGAGACTACTACTTTGATCTCTCGGTAACCTAGAGTCGGAGAGTGAGAGAGTCGAGAGAGACAGATATCCAGAGACAAAGGGGAACCCGAGAAAGACTACCAGGATGTAAACGGTGGGCCAAATTTCGGGTTGCCTTTTTTCCCATCGCCCTTACTACAATGAGAATCAACAGCAGAACAAGTTGACGATGAGTGGAGAACCGACGAGGCGAAGCTGTCAGCCTACATTCCCCCTAACAACTATTAGTGTGGGCGAAATGGTAAGATCGGGCCGGCCATTGGGGGCGAGATACACGTACCAAACAACGTCTACTTCTAACGATATACTTTGTCCACATTCATCGGCGACACTGCTGCCGCAGGACAGACAGCCCGCAAGATGCGATATACGGCCTAGTGATTGCCGGGGGTCGTGGTCAGTACATGTAGAGATTGAGATAGATTGTGGCTGTGGGAATGTAATCCCAGTCACAGTCGCAACCCTAGGTGTGAAGGATTCGCACGGCACAGAAGGGAATATTATGGGTGGCACTGGAGAAAATGGATCGATTAATGGATCGATTAACGATTCGAGGACGTGTCTTTGCATGCTCCGTGCTGTTCCGTCCAGAGACAAGGTTCTAATAATTGTAACATCAAATTCGCTCTCGAGTTCGCTGTCGTCCCATCTTGCCCGCTGGTAAAGCCACACCTACGTATCCGCACACCGAGGATTTTCATCCCGCCTCCAGCCCAGCTGCAAACGAGGCTCGAGGGGCTCAGGGTCCTCCAGTCTTCTAGCTCTCGTCACCTTGCGGCGCCGTGACTACCTTACTGCATCGTCATGCAGTGTATGCGGCCAGTGCAGTTGCATCTGAACCGACAGGTGACATGCCATGCGACCTGTCGTCAACTTGTGTGCGGCGGGCGGCGGGCGGGATGGAAATCCTGATGGCAAGTGGTCCTGGCTGGTTGGTTCTATGAATAGCAAAGACCATAAGCTTTCTGTCAGACAGGGATGGTTCAGGTGGCGTCCAGTTCAGCTCTGCGTGTCCGGACCATGGCTCCCCAGGCCAAACACCAATTGGTGGCGGGTGAGCATGCCTCTTTGTGTCAGGATAATTACCGAGATGGGGATTGCTGAAATTGAACTTCGTGTTTTCTTCGTTAGAAGAGAGGCTACTGAGCATTTGCTCCTTGTCTGCATTTCGTACTTTGCCGTACAGGCCGCTAACGCTAAACCTTTCGCCTCTCACAGAACATGCGCGGTTGGGTACGGGGGACAAGCCGGTAAACATTGCTACTCAGTTAAGACTTTGGTCTGTCTTCGAGTTTTTTTTGGGTTTTTTTTTCAAATACAATGTCAATGGGCTGTTCCACATCGGAGTTGTTCCGGCGAGTCAAGAGCCTCAGTCATTGATACACTCCGTAGTGTCCAAGACATGTTTATTGCAATATTGGGCAACTCTTCCGTCTATACTTAGGGGTAGGTATGTAATGGACAACACATGGTATTGGCGATGGCGGGATCTATGTCAAGTTTAAATAACCATGTCTCATGCGAGAGTACATCACATGGGTCAGCCTACTCAGTCCCCGTGATCTTCGGATACGGGTAACCAGAGCGGGCATGGCTTGGATTGGAAGAATCGAACAGTACAGTCGTCCCTCACTGGCAACAAGTACGACAACTGGTGTCGGGCACAAGACCAACCCAAGGGAATAGTAGCAGAAGAGTTTGGAAACCTACAATATAATTTACATTTTTCCAAACGGGTAACATCCAATGACGCAAGAATAATCCCACACGCCCTCACCCTATAGCGATGTGGGCAAGATGTAGGGTAGCTCAATAGATAGATCGGGGACCATCGGGGACCTAACCTTACCAATCGAATACCAAAATCGGGGAAGCTCCACACGAATCGGGGAACAGGTTTGTCGTAGCAGAGCAAATCTCGGCCTCGGATTTGTTATCCAACGGCACCGACACCTTTCATCTTAAACCCTGACCCAACCCTACGCGACGTAATATCTGCTTTCTTCCTCATCTACCACCGCTTTGATCTCCCGTCTTCCCCTCGTTTGAGCATATTCCCCACTGCACACTACCTCCACTACTTCAAGAAGCTCCACAGCCCTTATCCCTCGACATCCTCTCGTTCATCATGTGTTTCGGAGCCACCTGCTCGACGTGCTGTAAGCAATTGTTGTCACATATACAACATGAGTCCTTTCTAAAACGATAAATTTTTTTTTTTTTTTTAGCAAAGAAGACGTGGCGCGGCTGTGGAAGTCATATCCCCAGGCTCTCGCTGGTGTTCCAGAAAGCCAGTGGTGCACGTGTAAGCCACGGGTCAAGGTTGATGGCAAAGACTACCCCCCTGCCGCCAAATTTGAGATCCCTGGCGCCTCATGGATCGCCGGGATGTTCGGCGGGGGCAATAAAGGCAGCGGAAGCGGAAAAGAGGATCTGTGATTTTTCCTTATGGCGATAGGCTTGGCTTAGATGCCCAAGGGTTGTAGAGCGATATTTGACTAGAGGGAGAACTGAGAATCACGGGGCGTCGTTGGGATTTGGAATTGTAACATATACTAGATGGAGCAAGGGAATGGAAGGTGTTGATGGGTCGTGATAGTAACAAGGAGAAGAAGTGTATCTAGGATGCGCGAATAGAAATCCAAGAACAAATTGACGGATCGTTTGCCATCATGAATAATTTGCAAACGTGAATAAGAAAATAAATAAATAAATGAAAGAAAGTTAGTCAATTTCCCTCTACAAAAATCCCACCAAAAACGAGGCGTTGTGTTTTAAGACTCAGCTTTGTGGGCGAGCTTTCTCAATTTGCAAATATGAATGTGATGGTTGGCTATTCGTAGTCCCTCGTCATTTGGAGGATATCGTTGTGGGGGTGGAGAGGTTGGATGCCGCAAGAGCTGTTGACACCAGCAAGCGGACTACCGGCTACTGACTGCCGATCGCCGCTAAACAGGCATAACTTGGTTGGAGAATGGAGTACAGTTTTCCAATGACATCCCGCAACCCTCAAGCCTGTGCATAAAGAACTACGCCGTAACGTAACGCAACGTCTCTACCGCGCGCTGATAGTGATAGCGATAGCGTCGTGAGTACCCGACATAAGTTTCCCTCGCGGTAGACTACCTGGACTTCGCCCCCCCCACAATTGTCGGCCCCGGACTCGGGCCGCGCTTGTGATGGTATAATCCGGCATTGATAAGAAGCTCTGCCGGTCCGCCATCTCTTCCCGCCTCTTCTTTCAACTCTGGTACCTCACTTGCCGCGATAGTTGATAACAGACGACTCTGTGGTTGAACAAACACTGCCATGCTGCTGCTGTCGCCAGTCTTCCTCGCGGGGGCTGCCGCTCTCGTGACCCTCATCCGCTTCGTCGTCCACTTCGTCATCCGGGTCAAGTCGCCCCTCTTCAAGGTTCCCGGCCAGACCAAGTCCAACTTCACCTCCCTGATCTTGAAATGGCACGAACTCAACGCCAACCGGACCATGTACATCCACCGCCTCCATGAAAAGTACGGCCCCGTTGTCCGAATTGCCCCCAACGAGGTCTCTTTTACTTCCTCGGCAGCCCTGAAGGAGATTTACGGTTCTGGTGGCAGCGGATATGACAAGACTGAATTCTACAATCTTTTCCAAGTTTACGGCAGGAGGTATGCCCGTACCAAAGAGCTGCACTGGTTTAGATATCATGTTGACGCCCATGAGACAGGACAATGTTCTCTACGCTGAACAAGACCGATGTGAGTTTCACCTCTCCGCGTTTACGACGCCTATTTTCTAATCTTAGCAATAGCATGCGAAACGCAAAAGGATGATTGGTGACCGCTATGCCAACACCAACGTTATGAGGGCTGTACCCGTCGCCGGAGTTCAACAGCGATCTAAGCGATTCGTTCAGCGCTGTGCGCAGTCTCCCAATTCAACGGCTGATGTTTTTGTAAGAATCAAATCCGACTCCATAATCTGATGATACAACTGACTTGATGTGAAGATGGGTTAGTCTTGATCATAGAGCAACTGGGGTTGTCTATGAACTAACCGCAATAGCCCTCCATGCGTATGCCTGCGATTGTGTCACTCATCAGCTATTTCATCCATATGGCACCAATTGCCTACAGAAGAAAGATGACGAAGAAATGATGCACCAAGTAGCTGCTGACGATAGTTTGCAGAGCAAGTGCATGATCGAAGCTATGCTGCAGAGTTCATAGCTAACCCTATTCGATAGACCGCCTCGTTCTGCATTACAGCCCAACCCTGCATAGCTTTATCTCGAGGATCCTGTATTTCTTTGCTAAGCCCCGAGAGACACCGCTGGCCGACAATTACGTCCTGGAGACCGCAAAGGTAGACAAACCCGCACATTTTACTGTGTTGAGCAGACTCAAGGAAAAGGAAAGAGTGTTGGATACGGTTGATATGGCAGCTGAGTGTCTCGACCACATGGCCGCTGGCATTGACACGACTGGCGATGTTTTGTGCTTCCTGATGTGGGAGCTTTCGCAGCCACGATCTCGACAATACCAGCGCCGACTACAGGAGGAGGCGCGAGCGAAGCGAGACCTACCCCTCGAAGAACTCCCCTTTTTAGATGCTGTGCTGAACGAAGGATTGAGATGTTTCCCTGCAATTCCAATGTCACTACCGCGGTATGTCCCCCAGGGCGGCCGTGTGATCGACGGATTCTTGTTACCTGAGGACACTGTGGTTAGCTGCCAGGCATTTTCGGTCCATCGAATTAATGCAGACGTCTTCCCTGACCCGGAGAATTTCTATCCTGATCGCTGGCTAGAGGCCGAGGGGGATGCTGAGAGGAGACGACTCCAGTTTGCCTTTTCCAGTGGCGGAAGAGGTTGTGTTGGGAAACAGTAAGTTATAACCCACATATGCTGGTTATGCTGGTATCTGCATCGAAAGAAGCGTCGGGGATGATGAGACTAACTCACTGTAGCCTTGCCTTGATCGAGATGAAGACCTTACTCCGGGATGTATATTCACAGTACAGTACTGAACCGGACGCTTCCATGACGATTGAGGCGATGGCCATGTCGGATCAATTAATTTCATCACGGCCACTTGGGCAAAGATGCTTGCTAAAGTTCGTAGAGCTAGAAGATGGGGAGCCTGACGAAAAAAGGTAAAGAATACCGATAGAAGTCCTGGTGAATGGGCAACAACGAACGACGCTTGGGTTGGGTCACCTACGACTGGTGCGAGTTGAGGGTATAAAACGGGACCTGTATTGGACAAAACCAAAGAGAGCGGCATTTATGCACTTTCTTGTTTATGGAAAGATTCTTGTACCCTATTGCTACGGGAGTAACTAGAGGAGTCAAAATCGTGCCTACTGCTAGTGCCTTCACTCTTGTGGTGACCCTCCATCTTAGGGAAAAAAGCCATTCATTAGCTCTTAGCTGTTAACCATTTAAGAAATGTGGGTTGGTGAATTCATTCAGGAATTAGGTCTATTGACTGTTTGGGCAAGAGCCTATCTATTTGGTTCACCCAAGAAGGTAAACAGGGTCAGGACGCAAGACTTCACGGAGGGTGGTTTTGGAACTGGGTGGGAAAGCGAGTGCTCGGGCAAAGTGAGAGAGGTACATTGAGCCCCCGGGAGACGGATTAATCGTATGCAACCTTTTGAGACGAAACCGATTCTTTGTCCCATCATGTTCGATGATGACAATTTCTGGATATGACATGAAACATGGGGGAGCTCCTATCGATCTCGACGAAGCTCTCATTGCAATAATAGCATGGTATCTCGAACATGGAGCTAAATATAGAGAGGTCCCTTCGTTATATCTCCTCTTTTGGTAAAACCCGAAAGCTAACAAGGAAAGTTTGGTATTTTTTCTCACCCTGGTCTCGGGATCGGGAATCAGTGAATGTAACAGGCAACCACGCCAAAACCTCGGACGATTTGGGTGTGATTGGTTGGTGTTTTTCTGCTTCTGTTTTTTTTCATTCTTTGTATCTGTCTTGGGCCAAATGTGGATAAATTTCAAGACACTCGCCTTGGCCAGTGGATGGCCTCAATCTGGGATTGTGCCGAGGGTGCCGGTTGTCCGACACGAAACGCTGATGTGACCCAAGCTGATGGCCCGAATATACGCCCTGAGGGTTTTGAAGGATCCTGACGGGCCGTTTGGAACGGGCAAAGCCTGGGAGTGTGCTAATGAGGGGGTTGAAAAAGTCATGAATCCCTTGATAACCCTCTCCCAGCCTGTGACGAGGTCTCTCCCTCACCCAGCTCTCTGTTGTCATCTTTTTTTTATTTATTTATTTTTATTTTTATTTTATTTTTTTATTTTGAAGGGATTTGAGTTCTTTTTGGTCTGTCGCAAGGTCAACAGCTGGCAAATTGGAGATTCAACTTTGGGGTATGGCTGGATCTGGCTCTTGAAGGCGTTCCAATGGAGAGCGCGAGCCAGGCACTCGCAAGGGGCGCCGATTTACAAGGCCTACAGTGGCTGTGGGGGGGACTGACTCCAGGCGATCGTCTCGTTCAGGGAGCCGGGCTTGGGTTGTGTTGTGTTGTGTTGTGTTGCAGTGCAGGGAGACGCCGTAGCCTCGCTGGATTTCAGTGGCAGATGGCCACTGGAAGCTGAACAGGTGACTGGTATCCATGTTTTCCTCGAGGCTGCCGGAGGTTGAAATGTCTCCAGGCTGGCTTTTCCTCTCTGTGTGACCTGGTTGCGCTTAACCGTCTTACTCCCATTGGTAGGTGCGAGTGTCGTCGTAGGGGAGAAGAAAGGCCCGGATTACCCGTTATGTCCGGTTGTGCGTATTGCACATGTAACATGTAACTTGATTGACTGAAGGGGTATGTGTGCGTGCGTGCTTGCGTGTGTGCGTGTCATGAATGAATAGGTAGGCACGGTACCCATGGTGGTTGTGAGTTGCTGCTGCGGGTGCTGTTGCTGCTGTTGCTGTTGCTGCCTTGCTGCCATTTTTTTTTAGGTTCCTCTTGGGCCCTTCCTTGGCACTTGCTGCCGTAATTATGGTCTGGGCAGGTAGGTGGGTGTTTGGCTACTGGCGTTGTCTGGCTTTTTGTCTGGCGTGCGTGCCCCATTCTTTCTCGAATCTCGTCTGCCCGAAATCCCCGTCCGGCCCTAACATTCGCCCCTCCCACTGCCTGTGTGTCTGTCTACTTCTTCCTACTTCTCTTCTCCTCTCTTGGCTCGACTCCTCTCTTCTTCCTTTTCTTTCCTCACATCATCCCTCTGCACTTCCGCCAGAGATCCTCACAACACACCCATCGTATTCAACCAAAACCAGGCACTTGTCTCGCGCACCGCGCATCTCACTTTCAATCTTGCCTGCTGACTTCTAGTTGGTCGCAGCGCGCTTCGTTATTTTTCCCTCCCGTTACCACGCTCCCCCCAGAAAGAACTTGCATCTTTGTCGCAATTTTTTTTTGGCCTCTCGCCAGTCTCCTCCCTAAAGACCCTTTCGTTGCCCTTCGTTCTTCCCTTCGCGGAATCGGCACTCCCGACACTTAAAATCCCGTCAAGACACACTGCTGTTTATGTATCAGCACGACCAGCTCTCCGTCTTCAGACACCTCTTCAAGCTGCAGTTATTTCGCATACCGCGAAAGCCGTGTAGCCCCGACATCAGTACTGACGGCTGAATCCCCAGTGTCCAGACCTGTTAATGCATACCCTTCAGCATCCACGAAACCATCTGGTCTGCCACATGTCAACCAAAAGTCGCATTGAGCAGTGATTCCCTCCCATCGCCTCCAAAATCTCTTCATGACGCCTTCGTCACCCTAAGAGCTCATCAAGCCCAGCTTCGCCCACTCGAAAATAATATCACAAGAAAAGAACTACCCTTCCAAATACCGTCACCATGTCTCTCATCAATGTCCGCCGCGATGTCAGCGACGCCTTCTATCGTTACAAGATGGAGCGTATCCAGACAAAGATTGAGGGCAAAGGAAACGGCATCAAGACCGTCGTTGTCAACCTGAGCAGCGTTGCTCAGTCTCTCGCTCGCCCTGGATCCTACGTCATCAAATACTTTGGTTTTGAGCTTGGCGCTCAGACCAACCTTGACCCCAAGGACGACCGTTGGATCATCAACGGTGCTCACGATGCCGCCAAGCTCCAAGACCATCTCGATGGCTTCATCAACAAGTTCGTTCTCTGCAAGAAGTGCAAGAACCCCGAGACCGATGTTAACATCAAGGATGATCGCATCCTTCTCGATTGCAAGGCCTGTGGCCAGCGAACTGATGTTGACATCCGACTCAAGTTGAGTGGCTTCATTCTCAAGAACCAGCCTAAGAAGGGCAAGAAAGACAAGGCCGAGCGCAAGGCTGCCCGAAAGGCCAAGCAGAATGGCAATGGTACCAAGGAGAATGGCCACGCCAGCGACGAAGCCTCCGAAAACGGTTCTAACGAGAACGGCGACAATGGCGATGCCGGCAGTGATGACGAGCTCCAGAGAATGCAGGCTGAGGCCCGCGAGGTTGACGAGGAGGACGAGGTCAAGGACCACGAGTGGGCCGTCGATATGAGCGAGGCGGCTGTCAAGGCCCGTCAGGCCTCGCTCCCCGGCGAGTTCAAGCAGAAGCTCAACATGGGCGATGACGACGACGAGGATGGCGAGGGCAGTGGCAACACTGTCTACGATGACCTTGGCAACTGGATCCAGGAGGAGGCAGCGGCCAAGGGCAACGTTGACGAGCTGTCATCCATCGACATCTACGTCAAGGCAAAGGAGTTGGGCATCGAGAGCAAGCACCGCAGTGTTCTCGTCCTCGTGCAGACCATCTTCAACGAGAACATTGCCACTCAGATTCCTAAGCGCGCCAGCATGTTGAAGCAGGTACGTTGTGAACTTGAATGATTCAATTGACAACTGCTAACCTCGTACAGTTTGTTACCTCGGACCGCCATGAGAAGGCTCTGCTCGGCGGTACTGAGCGTCTCATTGGCGCCCTCGGCAAGGACCACCCTGAGCTGTTCCAGCAGGTTGTCAAGATCCTCCAGCTGTACTACCACCATGATTTGATCAGCGAGGAGGTTGTCACCAAGTGGGGCTCCAAGGCCAGCAAGAAGTACACCGACCTTGCTACTTCCAAGAAGGTCCGTAAAGCTGCTGAACCCTTCCTTATCTGGCTTGCTGAAGCCTCTGAGGAGGAGTCCTCCGACGAGGAGTAAAACACCTGTGCATGCCTGATCGCCCACGCTGTTCTCGGGTGATTGGTTGAGGGGGTGAGAACCTGTGTTTTATATCCCTTGTTCTTCCACTGCATTAGCTAGGACACTTGGCCTGCTCTATTTTGTTTCTTATAGATTGAGATAGCTATTCCACTCCAGTTTTGTCTCCCCAAATTGTGACTATTCTTGCGCTCCCAATCTAGTCCACTTGAAGTCGATGTAGACAGTGTCCACTGTACCGAGACATATAGTCGAGGGAGATCAAAGCGCAGATCTCAAGTTCTAATTCAGCGATGTCGTACAATTTGCGTTGGGGTATCATTATTTCCCTGACCAAGCGGGCATTCAACCAACTCTAGAGTACATACAGATATACATGTTCTTACTGACCTACCCACATCCCCTGACGCAGTGCATCATTCTGCCTCTGCATCTGGCATGGCGGCCTCCTTTGGCTCCTCCGCCGCCCTAGCCCCAGCCTCATCTGACTCCGCGGCCTCCTCATCGCTATCACCATCGTTCATGGATGTATCACCTTCGACGGCCCCTTCTGGCTCGTCACTCATATCCCCCGTCTCCCCCTCTCCTTCTCGACCAAAAATAAAGGCGCTCAGAGCCTTGGCTGCCTCGTCGAGGTCGTCGTTGTCGATAGTGGTAGCGAAGAGCTCGGCCACTTTGGACTCATCAAGGTCATTAGGCAGCTTCTTTAGAATGGCTTCAACCGCACCATCATCTTTGCCTGATGATTTGAGGCGCTGCTCAAGGACTTCTGGGGTGGGAGCCTGGACGAGGATATAGCGAGCCTCAAAGTCCATATCTTTGGCGTATTGTGCAGCCTATATAATTCAGTTAGTATGCTGGAATACATGAGCAGCGAAGGGCTAGATGGAAGGCCGTTACCTCGAGATCAAGCTCAATGATCGGGACCTTGCCTAGTTCAGTTACGGCATCAATGGCCTTAGTGCTGGTTCCGTAATCGCTTCCATCTCGAGTGCCGCACTCGATCAGACGGTCACTGTCACGCAGCTGGTTGAACTCCTGGGCCTTGACGAAGTGGAACGTCTTGCCCTTAACTTCACCGTCAAGAGGCTCCCGAGTGGTGTGCCGCACTACGGTGGCGAACACGCCCGTATGCAACTCCATCAGCTTCCCAACCAAGGCGGATTTGCCTGCCCCGACAGGACCTGAGATGATGATAGGATCGTGGTTTGTAGGCATATCCTCCTCGCTAGCAGTCGGCTCAGAATCATCTTCATCGTCGTCCACCTCGGTAAGTTCCTCGAAAACTATATCAATCTTCTTAGGATCATCGATTTTGTCGAACGCGGCGAGTTTGGTTCTGGCAGCGATACGAAGGGCTCTCCAGCTCTTGCTCGATTTGCCTGCGATGGCTGCTGCCTTGGTCTGGTCATTAGTTGGCATTTCAATCTCGAAGTCATCGTCTGCAATTTTGCGTTTGAAGCCATCGAGCTCAGGGATTTGATACCGCTCTTCAGCTTTGAGTCGTTCCATGGCCGTTTCCTCATCCTCATCTTTTAAGAAGTCAAGGGAAACTGCTCCCATGGGTAGAGCCCTAAGGCGCTTGCTAGTAGCGGTGCGCTGCACATTGCTCTTTGCATCGACGAAGCTGGTGGGAGAGACAGGATCCCGCTTGATCGGGTGGCAACCTTCAATCTTCCAGCGAACCCAGTTCTTGTCTCTAGCTAGCACGGTCTCGACCATCCGATAGAAGTATGGCCCATCGGAGCCTTGACGTAGGTAATCTGCTATCGTCTTCTTCATGTCGTTGGCCCATTTAGTCTTGGAAGGTTAACTCTTATTTTCACGAGTGAAACTGCCGGTCTTGTACTTACATCTTCTTCATTGAGAACTTGGTCCATGTACATAACTGCTTTGTTAGTTGAAGCTGTGGTGGACAGCTTCTCCCGAGCCTGGGCGGACAAGGATAGGAGGAAGTCCATGATGATGAGGGCTTGGACTAAGACATGCCGACGGAAGGATAAGTCACTAATCTATGAACTATGTTAGCACTTAGATGATTGGACAGGGGCACATCTGAACTTGCCTCTAGCTCAAACAAATCTCTACTAGTTAGGTACTTGGGGTTAAATGTATTGGACGCATCTTCATCCTCGCCGCCCTCCCTTTTACGCTTTAGACCCCGCCTAGCTTCCTCGGCAGACTTCCTGGACCCCCGGTCATTGTGGATAGTTTGGAAGGTCTTCATGGTAGCGCTGAGGCTTTCTTTAAAAGCTGTCAGATGAGGGGTCTCGAACAGCTTCTTCGGTTGACTGAAGCTTTCCTGTAGTGACCAGAACAGAGGGTAGAGTGCGTCTGGGTCCAGAGGCTTGTCGGCCTTCTTGGGGTCTCCGCTCTTGGGAATTGCCTTTGTCTCGACCTGTTCCTTGGTGCCATCCGTCGGCCCATCTACGTCCATTTTAGAACCGCCAATAGCTTGGATAGTTTCGTATGTCGTGACATTCTCAACGTGATATTCGCCTCGTAGGTTTACAGAGCTTTTATCGCCGAGGGGGAAGCTCTGGAACATGAAAATGAAAACTCGACCGCAAAAAGCCGTGTCTTCTGCACGGGAGAGACGACGTAGCAGCTCATTACAGCTTCGTAAGATGATGAGTTGCTTTTGCTTAAAGTGGTTCGCGGTGATGCGTTCTCGTCTGGATTCGAGGAAGTCGAATATGATGCGACATCCCGCGATTGCTTGGCTGTCAAGAAGCTCCTCTGCTAGCCAGAACAGCAATGCAGGATCACACTGCCCATCGTCGGAAAGGATGGAGAGGATATCGAGCAGGTTCCACACCTTGACGAAATCGGGAGAATCTATCTTTGTGGTCGCCTATGTTGGTCAGCGCGCAGCGCGCAATTCGGGTAAAGCGTCGAGGCTCACGAGAAGATTGCTGAATATATCGCGGGCGGCGGTTTCAATCATTGCGAATTGCCGCCCCTTGATCTGTTCGTTCGTCCCTATGCCATCCTCTGTTTTGGAGCCGAGAACGGCTGCCACCTGTGATACCCTGCCAGGGAGATCGTCGAAGTCAGATTTATTGAGAGCTGGCTCAATAGTGGATGTCGTTTTTACGGTTTCTGCTTGTTCTAGGAGCTCTTTTAGTAGCGCAGCAGAGGTTGCGACCGCTGGGACTCTCGGATTGTCCACGTCGAGCGCCGGCATCTTGACTCAACAAAGCGGCGTTACGAGGACAAGGAGGTCGCTAATCCCGTCATGGGGATGGAAGTGCGCGGAATTAATCTCGGGCAGCCGGAAGCTCGTGATTGGTACTATGCGGTGATAACGTGGGACTCGATCGACCAAGGCGGTTGGAAGTTTTTGGATGCTGGTGAAGGAGCTGTTGATGGACCTGAGGCTT
This sequence comes from Aquanectria penicillioides, assembly GCA_003415625.1. Classification (NCBI taxonomy): domain Eukaryota; kingdom Fungi; phylum Ascomycota; class Sordariomycetes; order Hypocreales; family Nectriaceae; genus Aquanectria; species Aquanectria penicillioides. Next base: position 1,834,150 of record PYIU01000003.1, read on the forward strand.
CGAGACATTCAGGCCTGGAAGGCTGAAAGACAAAGGATCAGGAAGCAATGTCTTGCCACTGGCCAGATACCGATAGTACCACTTAGCCCTGGTATAGCTTTAAGTACCCCTGCAGTAGAGGTACATCGGATGTGGCTTGGTCAGGTAGGTAGGTACCTAGGTACCTACCTGGTATGTTATCGTCACGCGTGGGTCCCTGCGAGGCTGAAATTTTGGCAGAAGCTTGTAGTTGCATGAAGAAGCGTCACATTTAGGACCCGCGAAATCCCAGCTTCAGCTATCGCCCTGAGCCTCCATCACGATCGCTGGCGGTGTTCCAGCCACGAATCTACCGCCCGAGGACCCCCGGAAGCCCGTGACGCGACAGGATATTTGCGATAATGCCCAACGTGAAGCGGCTCAAGGGCAGTGGCGCTGCGAAGACTCAGACCAAACCTGAGCCTCAGCGCGAGACCACCGATGGACGCCCAACGCCGGCCGAGGTTGAAGAGGAGGAACACCCATTTGTCCAGGTCGCTCGAAAGCATTGGCTGAAGCAATCAAAGAAGCCAGCCAAACCGAAGGTCAAGAGCGATGTGCTCAAGCAAAGCATCTGGGATCAACTTGAGCGCGAGGGCTTCCAGTACAAGTCCCTCTTGCTGCTTGAGAGTTTGCAGACATTGGAGAGGTGCGCACATCGTCGTGCATACTGATTGTGATTTATATCGCTGACACACTCTCCTCGAAGCTACTTGTGGCCAGGATACACAGAAGAGGCATCTAACTTTCACGTTCTGCTGATCGCCCTGATTGCGAATGTCAAGAGACGAGAACATCTCGAAACTTGGGGTATGTAGATGTCGTTTTTGCTGGAGACAAGTAAACTGACTTGAATAGGACTCTTTGAGGATAGGCCAGCCGATTTCTCCTCCTTATTTCGCCGCCTCCTTTCTATGATGCTCGACCGGACCCTCTCGATTACTCTCAGGACCCAGCTCCTCTGCTTCTTGATCTACGCATTCCAAAGTCTCGACTGCGCGATTGTTAGAAAGGAGTGTGCCCCTCTCGTCTCGATCGGCATTTGGCATAATCTGTCGACCGAGAAGTTGCGAGAATCGAAACTCGACCAGTCACCTCACTTGAGAAAGGCATGGAAGGCTGCTCACAAGCGGTATGATGCCGCCGATGATGCAACCAAGGCTCGTCTTCGGTTCGAAAGATCATGGCTGTACACACTTCTCCTAGACTTTTTGGGCCTGTCGTATATACATGGAAGCAAATCAGGTGAGCATCACCCGGCTCTATCCAGAAGCTGGTGCCTTGTCGCTAATGAAGTTTTAGACCATGCTCTTTACTGTGAACGATTTGTCGAGTTCATTTCCGATCTTCAGAGCCAGTTACCGACGAGACGATACGTGAACACTTTACTTCTAGATCTCCATTTGATCCCGGCCATGAAATTGTCACCCGTGTTCAATGACGAAGACAACACCCTCCTCCGCGAGCTTCATGGACTTCTCACCCATTACACCTACTTTACTATCGATGATCAGACAGGCGTTCAACTTAGCAATGCGGAGGCCTTCGATAAGCACTGTGCCTCCCTCGGAAAGCTCCAGCGCATTGCATTGAAGTATTTCAAAGACAAGCTCACTGTCCTGGCATTGTCGAACTACGGCGCTATTGAAAAGAGGGATGAACTTGAGGGTCTTCTAGAACCGCTAACAGATGATGAACTTCTTCAACTCTTGGCCCTGCTTGACCTTAGAAGTAAATATCCCGAAAGCCTGAATCTCCCTATTACCCGAAAATTCCTCCTTGAGGTGCTCCTAACTACGTTCGAGCGCAGAAGCACCTTCCAGGAGAAGGCTCGTGCCATAAGCCTGGTACCGACGGAACAATCGTTGCTTGACAACAGTTTTCAACAAGCAGAGAGCTATGACGGATCACACCCCATGGCGCTTCCCAAATTAAACCTGCAGTATCTTTCGGTTGGCGATTTCTTGTGGAGAGCACTCATTCTGTACCGGTGCGAATCGTTCTATGGGGTTCGCAAGGATATCGAGTCCGCCCTACGCCGACTAAAACCAGAATCCAAACGGGCAGGCGAGACCAATTTCACTGGATTCTCGAAAATGGCGATGCCCATCTCGAAGCCAACCATTCTGGAGGTTGTACCTGCCCTGGTTGGTAGCCATCGGCCGTCAATGGTACGAGCTGAGGTGACAGTCGACATTCGACGATTGGGTGAAGGTGTCCGTCGAGAGTGGGATACCCTTCGTCAGGATGATGTGGTTTTCCTCCTTCACATCGAGCCACCTTCTATCAAGGCTGTCAACAACGGCGGCGAAGTGCTTACAGAGGCTCAAACGCTTGGTTTAGTGACCGTGAGAGCGGCAGGGATTCTTCAGATCACGGATGAAAAGGGCCGACATGTCAGAGATGGAGCTAGCAACTTGGACAGCAAGCGTCGTATCCAACTCAAGCTAGACCCGCAGACATTCACGAGAGATTCCGAACGGGCTGCAGCTGGAAAACCAGACGTCTATGCTGGGATCAACCTGCTCCTAAGACGTGGCAGGAGGGAGAACAACTTCAAGCCTGTCCTTGAATCCATCCGCAGTCTCGTTCTCTCCGAGGTCCCAATGCCTTCGTGGCTTCATGAAGTCTTCCTCGGCTACGGAGATCCTGCTGGAGCAACCTATAAGAACCTCGCTAATCGAGTGAAAAAAGTTGATTTCAGAGATACATTCCTTGATTTCCAACATCTTACCGAGAGCATGCCTGGAAAGATCATCGACCCCGGCGACGAAGTGTCTGAAAGCTTTGGTCCACCATACGTGCTAGAGGCCGTTGAGAAGCCAGAGGAGCCGAAGGGTGCGAAGCCATCCAAGAAGCGTCGACGAGATGCCGATCCAGCCTTGATATCTGAAATCGAGACTCTGAAAGTCTCAACTTACAACCCTCCCAACACTGGACCGTACCCAATCGATACCCCTCGACAGAACTCTGTGCGATTCACCCCCGCACAGGTTGAGGCTATTACATCAGGTACCCAGCCTGGACTGACTGTTATTGTTGGGCCTCCCGGAACTGGCAAGACCGACGTCGCGACTCAGATTATTAGCAACATCTATCACAATTATCCTGAGCAGAAGACATTGCTCATCGCGCATAGTAATCAAGCCCTCAACCAACTTTTCGCCAAGATCGTTGCTCTAGATATCGATGAGCGTCATCTGCTGCGTCTTGGACATGGCGAAGAGGAGCTTGATACCGAGGGCAACTTTGGCAAGCACGGTCGAGTTGAGTCGTTCCTGGAGAACCGAGACCGTCATCTTGCTGAAGTAAAAAAACTTGCCGCCAGCCTTGGAGCCCCTGGTGCTCACGAAAACTCTTCTGAAACGGCTGGCTACTTCAATACCGTATATGTTGAGCCCTTGTGGACCAAGTTCCTCCAAGTTGTTGAAGCTGAAGATTCGACTGCGGCCGCTATTTCCCAGGCCTTCCCGTTCCACGCTTACTTTTCAGATGCTCCCCAGCCCATCTTTCCTGAAGAGGCCACCCGAGAGCAAGCTCTTGATATTGCTCGCGGTTGCTATCATCACGTCTCCAAAATATTCTCGGAGCTAGCAGACGCGCTTCCATTCGAAATTCTTCGAAGGGAACGTGACAAGGCAAATTACTTACTCACTAGCGAGGCTCGTGTTGTCGCTATGACGACAACACATGCGGCGATTCGGAGAGGTGAGATTGCGGGCCTCAAGTTCCACTACGACAATGTCATCATGGAGGAAGCAGCTCAAATCACTGAAATCGAAACGTTTATGCCCATGGCAATGCAAAAGCCGGTTGCTGGAAAGATGCCACTGCAGAGAGTCGTCTTGTGCGGTGATCACTTCCAAAACTCGCCTGTCATTCAGAGTCTCGCGTTCCGCCATTATGCCAACTTGGAGCAGTCACTATTCTCGCGCCTTGTTCGGCTTGGTGTCCCAACTATTACGCTCGACCAGCAGGGTCGTGCTCGCCCGTCTATCGCAAGTCTATACCAGTGGCGATACCAAAAACTGGAAAATCTCCCTGATGTGCAGAGCAACCCACAGTTTGTCAAGGCTAACGCTGGATTTAAATTCGACTACCAGTTCATTAACGTGCCTGACTACAAGGGGCGAGGCGAATCTGAGCCTACTCCTCACTTTGTCCAGAACTTGGGCGAAGCAGAGTACGCGGTTGCAATTTACCAGTATATGCGACTGCTTGGATATCCGGCCGAGAAGATCAGCATTCTCACGACCTACGCCGGCCAACGCGCCTTGGTCAAGGATGTATTGAGCCATAGATGTGCCCGGAACCCTGTGTTTGGCTTGCCTAAGGCCGTTGCCACGGTAGACAAATATCAGGGTGAACAGAATGACTGTAAGTTGCACGGCCCCCTCAACGGTTGCATTGTCAATTGAATACACAATTTGCTGACTATATCACTCCAGATATCATTTTGTCTCTTACTCGAACATCACGAGTGGGCTATCTTCGTGATGTCCGTCGCATGACGGTGGCCCTCTCACGAGCACGGCTGGGACTTTACATCTTGGGACGACGAGAAGTGTTTGAGGCGTGCCCTGAGCTTCGGCCAGCTTTTGATCTCCTGCTCCAGAGGCCCGACAAGTTGATGCTCGTCACGGGAGAGCTGTGGCCGGCAGAGAGAGATGGCATTGAAGGGGATACTCCGGTGGAAGGAGAGGTGCCGATGGAGGGCGTGGAACATCTGGGACAGTATGTGTTTGAAATGACCAACACGAAGATCAAACAACTCCAGGCTGAACAGGGCGGTGTGGGCGTGCCTGAACCCATTGAGGAGGAAGGCGAGGAAGGTGGTGAGGAGGCGTACTCCGATGATGACGGGGAAGACGTCGAAGCAGATATTCTCGAGGTGCGAGAGGGGGAGTAGGTACCTAGGTTTCTTACGTTACAGGCAAGGACAGGGGCGTATCGGAACGGTATTCAGCTGCTTACGCAGGCGGGATGTGGAGAGAAGTACCGTAGCTGGAGAAAAAGGGCGCTGAACAAATGGAACATACATACATATATATATATATTTTGACGATTGCCATTACTACGCTACCAGTTATAGGACGCTCTGACGACGCATGACATATACGGTCCGTACGGTTGGACGGACGCCTTGGGCAGGGTTCAGGCACGGGCGATCTGCAGGCCTGCAGCCCGGGAGAACCGACTCTTGGGGTTTCTCTCTGGGGCCAAAAGTTCTCTTACATCATTGATGGCATGTGGCGCGTTTTGACAACTGTTGGTTTATGAAGAAGTGACTTGGCCGAATAGAATCAGTCAAGTGAAACAGGCTGTGTGTCTTGGCCCTGGTCGCGCTCTGGCGGTCATTCTCTGTGCTGCGGCAGGCTCCTCCATTGAAAAGTCAACCGACGCTGCACGGGGAGACGGTCTGGCATTCCATGGGGGTGTGCACAGGCAAACATATGTGGTAGGCCAATGTCCTCGAGGCAGACAAGCGGTACTGAGTCATCTCAGACATACCTCGTATGAGCTAGCAAACATTGGCCCAAACCTGTTCTACAACATGCTACCGAGGGAGAGAGGTTAGACTAAGACACGCGGAGTATTGATTTGCCCACCCAGAGTTGATGATGAAATAATGTGCAACATCGGATCGGCCAATGGTTAGGCCAGAGACTCATTTATTCCCAAAATTGGCTTTGGCTCACCCAGTCAGGTCATCTGGTCTAAAGAGACTGAGACCGAGGCGGAATGCCCCCTTTTCTCTTTGCCCTCAATGTGGCACCATCCGCCTCATGAAGTCAATGGTAGTCCTTCGGGATGTGATTTGAAGTGATTAAGCCATTGCTGCACACAAGAGTGCACTGCCACTGATATGGCAAGGCAACATTGGCAATGACTCTGAATACCTCTATCTTGACCTACGGTGTGGATGTGATTTATCGGCCGATACTTGGGAGGAAGCAAGATCTCGTTGAGTTGCAGAGTCAACCATTCGCATCTGGTTAGACACACGAGGTGGGTGAGACTGGAGTCCAAGAAATGAGATATGCTTACTGCATCAGTGATAAATCGTCCACTCCCAACTGTTTAAAGGGTTAGGATGGGAAGAAGAGAGGACTTGGATGAGCTACAGTTCGCTATAGTTTTGACTCTGGCTGAAGTGTAACGCATATTGGAGGTACGAGGCGGGACTGGACGGGATGGGATGACCTCGTTAGCTGGGCGTGGCAAACAAAACTAGTGATGCAAAGAGATGAGGGAACAAGTGTCTCCATCGGCGAATATACATGCTTTGTATGGCGTTGGTGCCTAAGAGGTTGAAACGGGGCGGTGCCTTGCCGATGGTGATGTGTTTGAGGTTCTGCGTCTGTTGGATAAGTGTCCGAAAATATGACCAGGACGTAGTCAAGGTCATAGTGGCAGTGGCAAAACAACGCAATGCCTTGGGAGCTTGGTGGGCGCAATGGTGTATCATTCATTTAATGGTGTATCATTGAATGCATTTTTTTTTGGACTTTCGGCAACTGGCTACCACTTAGGTAGGTAGGTACCAAGGTAGGCAGGCACATGCAGGGAGGTCGCTACGTATACCTACAGTACGTATCACGACTTGTGTCCAAGTTCAAGACAGGGCGGACCATCCCGCGCGATTCCTTCCGGTTCCGTGACCGGGAATGCCCTGCTTCCATTATTCGGGTTTACAGGTACCTCGCGCCCAGCACAAACCGCATTTTCCAACGCAAAAGCAGAGCAGAGCGAGCAAAAAAGCCAGGCAGCCAGCAAGCGCATGAGAAAACCAGCCTGAGGCTTAGGCTTCGTTTGAGCTTCAGGCATCACAGTTACCAAACAAAGCCATTGTGCAAAGGCTAAGTCTCCCACACGAGCAGGCGAGGCAATGTCCGCCGCTCGGTCTGTTGGGGTTTTTTAATTTTTTTTTTTTTTTTTTTTTTTTTTACTTACTGTATGGAAGTTCACTTCTGGTAAGCATACCTTTTCTGGGCAAAGCTTCGAAAGCAAGGTTTTCGGGTACGAGAGAGACCGGGTCATGGCACCGGGACTCTGGGGCTACAGTGTGGTTTAAGGATATCTTGCACGCACTGGGTTGCACCAGGCCTCCGCCAAGATTCGCACAAAAAGAGAGTACCCAGGCAAAGACGCCGGCCGAGTGGGTGATTTTTTTGTGTGCTTGCCCGGTGGGTTGGCCTGGCTTATTAACCCCCTGCTGGCGGGAGAGACGAGAGGTCAAGAGCAAAAAGGAAAAAAGAGCGCGAATAACCGGTATCGTACATATGGATGGGGATTTGTGGGTGGAGTATAGAGGCAGTGGTTGGGCCCGTGGTTTTTTTTTTTTTTTTTTTTTCCCCGAGCAAGGTGGGACTCGGGATGGAGTCCGTTTGTATGGACATACAGTACGTACAGTACGGCCTTTGGACCAAGGAACCGAGGATCTAGCCTAGCAGATAGGATTCTGGTTGGCCCAAAGGCTTGGTTGGATGTGGACTGACCGACGGGCTGACGGGTTGCGAAGGCGACACGCAGTGAGCAACATGAGTGAGTCACTATCTCATGGATGTGGCGTGGCGTAGGACAAACAGATGACCACAATGGACGGAGCCCGAGAACAGGAGACAGAGATACTCTCGCTCTCTCTCACTCAGCCACGGCTTCGTCTTTCCCTTTGATGCCACCCGACAAACACGGGCGCGCGCAGGCTGGACAAACAAACAAGGTTGTTGATGTATCCGTCTGGTTTGATGCTCTTCTTGCTGGTGCCGAATAGCGCGGAGGCCCATAAACCACCAACCACCGCTTATTAGATGCACTAGTGCAATGACATTGATGTACGGCACTAGAAATGGTCATGGTAAATCCGAACCCATCCGTTCAACAATCAATGACAGCCTCAACCCCACAATCAAGATCAACAAGGTCCGAGACCAGAGTAACCCGGAGCAAGAACAGGGAGAATAGAGAATCCATCCAAGCATTGATAAGCGAATCAATGTCGCAACGATTCGTTCATCTTGTCTCAGTGCCTTCTCTTCCCCCATCTTCCTCTTCATCTCTCCCCGAGGGTTTGTTCTATTTTATTTTATTTTATTTTATTTTTTTCGCTCTTTCCCCATCATCCCTGCTGCATCATCTGCTCCCCCCCTGACACACAGTCTCGTCTGGTTTTGATAGAACTGGGATAGGGCTCGAGCCAGGCCTTGGTGTGTGCGTGCCCTCTCATCTTGGTCGTTTGTGTTAGAATCCTGAACTCCAAGGTGCGCGCACTCAATGTCCTGCTACTCAGAATTCCGTCCCCCAAACTGCACGGTCTCGAATCATGAGATAGCCCGGACTCGGACTTGGGGCTTGGGCTCGCCAGACTCTCCACCGGTCCATGGTGCAGCAGATGGGCCACTTGGGGTGATTTTTGCCTCTTAACCCTTGTCCACTGACATTCACCATTGTCACCCACCAAGCCAAAGCGCACAATACATAAGATACAACAGTATGGCACATGACGGCGCAGCACAGCACAGCATTGAGTTAGCAGTGATGGAAGGCCAGCGGAAAGCAACGGATCCAATGTTGTAGCGCAATGGCAGGCTTCAACCGGCGACGAGCGCCGTCGTCGCCCATGGGGGACCGCATCACTAGTCACTGTATCTGTCCATCCATCCATCCATGTTGTACCGGTGCGTGTGTGGTATTGACTTGAGACCTTGGTAAGAGATACGTACGTAGATACCGGCAGACCTCACCGCACTGCGGTGTGTTTTGAGAGTTTTCAATAATCACCTAGTGCCTAGACTACGTAGGAAAGTAGGCAATTAGCTAGATGCGTGCCACCCTTCCCCCCGTCGTCACTCAGGGAGCCCCGAAGCCTGGCAAGGGCTGGATTCCCTGCTGGAAATCGCTAGTCAGCGTCCCGGCAGGACGGGTATTACATGTACAAGACGATTCGATACGATATGATACCTACCCAACACGGCCCTTGGCCGGGGTTAGGGAATAAAACTGAGATTACCTTTGCTTTGGCTGACATTTGCCTGGCGTCGCATGTGAATGCGCTGGTAAATTACCACCCAGCATGTACCGCTCCGCAGGCCTGGTGCCCGGCGCCGGGTGTGCGTCGTGTCTCGCCTGGCCCCCCTTTACTACCGTATGTAATCCGTACAGAAACCGGTGCGTACCTATTATGAAGCACACCGCGCCTAGGCTCAAAAGCAAGAGGGATTGGGACTTGTCGTCTTTGATTCCTTTTGACACCCCCTTCCCAACACTGTTGCCCCGTTCGCGCGTGTTCTTACTCTCTCCCTCTTGTTGAATTTTCCTTTTCCTTTCTTTTTTTCTTTCCTTCTTCCTCGCTCGTTGACTCTCTTTATCCTCATTATTCCCATTGCTCTCATTGCCCTCATTGCTCTCGCTGATCATCTTCCTCTTGGCCTTCACCCAAGTGCCCGCGCAAAGTCCTACCCACTCACTCACTCACTTGGGTTCTACGTAGACGATATCTGGACTGCCACACAGAGTGGGTACTTGGTGGCAGGTATCATGGTTAGCGTGCCCTCTCCCGTGGGGATTGATGTACATAGCAACAGAATCCCCCTTGTGGCCTTGTGGGCAAATGGATGGAGAAATTATTATATAGCCCAATCCTATCCCACTCTTCGGACAGACTGTGAAGAAGATACCCTTCGTATGTGCATTCTAGAGTCACCGTGGCTTCCTTAACTGAAGCAGCAACAAAGTGATGGAGAGCGAGACATAGGGCGTGTGCCTGGGCATTCAGCTCTTGTACTGACTCTCGGAGATGCCCATCCTATGGTAAAGGGAGACTTCGAAAAAAAAAAAAAAGGGCACACCTTAATTATTCGTTGCTAGCCCTTGGGGGAAGAGCGACCCGGGGGAATCAGTGCCAGTGGCTTTTTGGATCCGATAGCCGTGGGTGGTGGCCGTGGTCCTGGATGGCCCGGCATGTCCACACGCACGGTGTGAGAAGGTCTCCCGGCTGACTCCGGCACTGTCTCTTGGGGCTACAGCCCCCTGCGCGCGCACCGTGGAAATTGGCTGTGCATTGACAGTGGCAGTGACAGTGACCCAAAACCGTCCTGCGGGCACTGATGGGCAGTGGAACAGCCCTGACCACCAAGCCCTGGGGCGCTCTTTTCGGAGACACGCCCCCCCCCCCCCCCCTTCCTCCCTCGCCCCTTCCCGCCCATATCAGATCCTGCTGCCCAAAATTTTTTTGCCGACTTCTTCCAAACCCTCACCACTCAACTAACCTCCCTGGTCCGGTGGAAATTCTTCTTACCCGACCCATTTCCATTTGCATCGGCATTGGAAAACTTGTCCTGTGTTTCTGAACACTTGAAGGACTATCTCCCCCAGGTTCTTTTTGTTTCCTGCTTCGTCGCCGCCGCGCCGGATCGTAGCCTGTCTCAGACGTCTGCGATCACTTCCAGTCGGCCTCGACCCTTCACTCCTTGGTTGTCTGTCTTTGTTCGGCCTGTCTCGACAGTAATCGTCGAGCCGCCCGTTAGACTGCTCGTCGCTCTCAGTCGCGTATTTCTCTTCGCGATCCGCTGCGTCTTCGCCTTGCGTCTTCGACCTCGTCGTCGCTTGCCTCGCCTGTCCCTCACCCCCGCCCCGAGTCCTCGACAACCCGGCCCTCGGCGCTCTCGCCTCTCATCTTCTGCCTCTCGCCGACTACATCTCTACTTCTCCTATCGCGAACGACCCGAACTCCCCTTATGACGTCGCCTGCGAACCAGCAGAACCCCATTCCGGCGACCAACACCTCTGCGACTACGGCTGCTTCATATGCCTCTGCTGCAGGTGCGCCCAAGAAACAAGCCCAGGCGCCTGTAGTTGCGACTGGTTCCCACCCTCCCGTCGTGGTCGGTGCATCTTCGTCTTCGGCGCAGAATGCTAAAGGCGCCTCGTCGTCTCCTGCGAACGGCAAGCCCGCCGTCACCCCCGCTGTCCCTGCCGTCGCCCGCGGCAGCTCCAACCTGAACGGTTCCGCCTCTGACCACTCTCGCAAGAGCTCTGTCACCATGGCCGCCAACGGCCCCAACAGCTTCGTCGCCAACGGCGGCCCTGTTGGTGGTGCCAAGTCTGGCATCCAGTTCGGCTTTGACTCCCCTGCCATGGCCCACAGCACTCCTCAGACTGGCAGCGCTGCTCCCATCCCCATCCCCGGCAGCAACGCTCGAGTCCCTTCTCCCGCTCACTCTCCCTCTCCTATCCCTCAGCCTTCCGCCAGCGGCGGCCGACCCCCTTCCGGTCTGCAGCAGCCCAGCGGCCAGATGACATTTGGCAGTCTTAGTAGCGATGGCGAGGTATGTATCACCCTCTTCCCGCTCCACCCCTCAATTTCGCCTCACTTGTGAACTTCGGGCCTGACCTTCTTATCTCCGCAGCGCCACATGAGACAAGGCTCCGTCCCTCCGAATCCCAACTCACAGCCCGGCTCTCACTTCCGCCGTGAGTCCGGCCACTCTGCCCAAGGCGATAACGCCAGCGGCCCCGGCCGGGGCAACTTCCAACCCCAAGGCGGCCGTGGACGTGGTGGTTTCAACCCCAACTACAACCAGCAGATGGGCTATCCTCCTAACAACCAGTACCGCAGCGGTCCTGGACAGGGTCGAGGCATGCCGCCTGCCTTCCAACCCCAGCCTCGAAACATGCCTTACCCGAACTCTCCTCAACCGACCCGAAGCCCTGCCCTCGTCCCGTCGATGCCGAACACACCCAACATGGCTCCTGCCAGCATGCAACCCAATATGGCTATGCAGACGCCTCCTCAGTACCACTACCCGCCGCCCATGGCTCCTCAGCATCAACAAGTACAGTTCCCTTTTCTTCATACTCAAACTGAAAAATTGTCTTTGAAACCCCTCAAGAAGGTCAAACACCGTCGTGAGCTGGACAAGTCGCTTCAAGCGGGGCGCCTTCAAGATTCTGCTACGAGAGAAGTGTATGGGAACGAAATGAACCGAAGTCAGCGTTGTTTCAGTAAACACGCAGATCGATCCTGGCGTGAGGTGGACAGCAACGGTCTCCGGCCGTCGACGCACCCTGTTAAGATACTCTCGGAGCCTTTCCCCCTGATTAATGGTCAACCCCAGACCAATTTGCGTTCGCTAGATCTTTCACCAGAAGGTGGTCTATTTGAATTCATGCTAACTTTGAAAAACCAGAACTTCGGCTACCCTCCCCAGCAGGTAGACACCTATGGACGACCCATGTCCATGCCCTATGGCTACAACAACATGCCTTATATGGCCCCTCCCCAGGCTAACTCTCCAGGCTACAACCAGACTTTCGTTCCTCCCCCTTACCACCAACAGAGCCACAGCATGTCCAGAACCCCCTCCCAGCCAGAGCGACCTTCGAGCGCCAACCAGCAGACTCAGCCTGTTATCGTGTCCTCGACCCCTCAACCACAGAACGCCCAGCCCAAGCCCACCCCCAACAACAACTTTGTCAAGCCTAGGAAGAGCGCCGCGATCCAGATCAAGAACGCTGCTGGCGAGGTTGTTGATACCTCCACTTTCAAGACTCCGGCTTCCCCCGCTCCTAGCATTTCGCAGTCCAAGACCCCCCCTGTTGTGGCCTCGACTCCGACTCCCCCTCCTAAGTCCTCCACTCCTTCCCATGGCCGCACTGATAGCCATGCCACTCCTAAGACTGCCAAGGAGATTCAAGATGAGTTGAAGGAGAAGATTAAGCAGGCTACACAAGCGCCTCAGGTCGCTACAGAGAAGGCCAAGAAGGAAGAGCCCGTCAAGGTGGCCGAGAAGCCTGCCGAGAAGCCGGTTGAAAAACCCGCCGAGAAGCCCGTCGAGACCAGGGCTGAGCCTGCTCCTCCCGCAAAGGCCGAGGAGGAGAAGAAGAAGCCTGTCGAGGAGCCCAAGAAGGAGGAGACTATCGCTAAGGCCAAGACTGAGGAACCTGTGAAGAAGGAGGCCGAGAAACCAGCCGAGAAACCAGCCGAGAAACCAGCCGAGAAGCCAGCCGAGACTCCCAAACAGGAAGAGTCTGAAGATGATGAGATGGAACGCATCATCCGGGAAATGGAAGAGGAAGACGCTCGACGTGAAGCTGCTGAGGAGGAACATCGCAAGAAGGTTGAGGCTGAGAAGGCCGCGGCCAAGATCAAGGCCGAGGAGGACCGTAAGAAGAATGCCGCGTCGGAGGACCAGAAGCTCCGCGAGCAAGAGCGCGAGATGGAGCGTCTCGAAGAGGAGAAGGAGAAGCGACGTCAACAAGCTGAAGGCTCTGGCAAGTCACTGTCTGTGGCCGACGCCCTGGCCGCAGCCCGAACTGGCAATACACCCAAGGAAGGTGACAAGGTTGACACTGTCACCGACAAGCTTGCCAGCATGAAGATTGGCGAGAAGCCCTCTCCCGCTGAGAAGCCTACCACCGCTGAAAAGCGCGGCGCTAAGCCTGCTGCCCTGAACTTGGCGCCCCTGAACACAAAGCCTGTTGAGCCTCCTCAACCCAGCGCTGCCCTGCAGTCTCTGAAGTCGGCTCGCTTCCTCAAGGTTATTGAGCAGGATATATACCCTGCCGGCATCAAGTCGCCCAACCCAGCTTTGAACGCTGCCGTTGCCAAGAAAGGCAAGACGTTCAAGTACGATGCCAACTTCCTGCTCCAGTTCCAGAAGGTATTCACTGAGCAACCCTCGCTCGAGTTCCACCAACAAGTCAAATCGCTCATTGGTGATGGCGAGGGCCGATCTGGCTCCCGCGGCCAGACCCCTGGCTCCGCTCGACAGCCTTCTCGCGGCGGTGGCGGCGGCTTCCCCATGGGCTACTTTGGTGCTGGTGCACCTCCCGGCCGCACGATCCCTCCTGGCACCACCTCAACAGAGCGCTTTGCTATGGCTAGTGGTAGCATGCCTCGTCCACAAGTCACCCCCATGGCCTCGTTCCAGCGACCCGGCGGCGCGTTTCCCTCGTCTGCCTCCATGTCCCGCACTTCTTCTCAGTCTAACATGCCTAACTCCCCTCGGCAGTCGAGCCGCTCTGCTCGTGGTAGCCGACGCAATGATTACAATGCCAAGGAGGCACAGGCTGCTAAGACCATGCCTCTGACTGCTGGCCAAGATTTGAAGCCTATTGCTGTCACGGCCAACGGTTGGAAGCCAACCAGTGTGGGCAAGGTTGCTCAGCCTGGCGCCACCCCTGCTGGCTACCTCGACCCTGAGATGGTACAGAGGAAGGTGAAGGCTGCATTGAACAAGATGACTCCCGAGAAATTCGACAGGATCGCCGACCAGATCCTCGAGATTGCCTCTCAGTCCAAGGACGAGACAGATGGGCGAACCCTCCGTCAAGTTATCCAGCTCACTTTCGAGAAGGCCACCGACGAAGCCCACTGGGCTTCGATGTATGCCAAATTCTGCAAGCGTATGTTGGAGACTATGAGCCCCGACGTCCGCGACGAGCGTATCAAGGACAAGAATGGCAACATTGTGAGCGGCGGCAACTTGTTCCGCAAGTACCTCCTGAACAGATGCCAAGAGGAGTTTGAGCGTGGCTGGTCTGTCAACCTCCCCGAGGCACCTGAGGCCGAGGAGACCGACAAGAAGCTCGGCGAAGCTGCTCTCATGTCCGACGAGTACTACATCGCCGCAGCTGCCAAGCGACGCGGCTTGGGTCTCGTTCAGTTCATCGGTGAGCTGTATAAGCTGGGCATGCTCACAGAGCGTATTATGCACGAATGTGTGCACAAGCTCGTCGACTATAAGGGCGTGCCTGACGAGACTGAGATTGAGTCGCTCTCTAAGTTGCTCCGCACTATTGGTGCCAACCTCGATGCTACCGAGAAGGGCCGTCCTATGATGGACGCCTACTTCCAGCGCATCCAGACCATGGCCGATCTCCCCGAGCTCCCCAGCCGACTTAGGTTCATGTTGATGGACGTTATCGATCTTCGAAGGGTTAACTGGGCATCTAAGGAGGCCAACAAGGGCCCCAAGACGCTTGATGAAGTCCGAGCTGAGGTATGCTTCCCCAACAACACAGAGCTCACTTGAATGTTTCTTTGGTATGCTAACAACGAATATAGGCTGAGGCTGCCCAGGCCGCGAAGGCTCAAGAGTCAGCCAGGGGCAACCAGCGAGGAGGCGGTCGTCCTCCCGCAGGACGTGGTGATGCCCGCAACTTTTCTGCTGGCTACAGCCAACAGACCAGCAACCAAGTCGGCATGGACGACTTGCGCCGCCTCAAGGGCTCTGCCAACAGGACCTCAAGCGGCAACGTCACCCTGGGCCCTACCTCGATGTTCTCCTCTCGCAGCAACAGTGGAAGACGTCTCGGCCCCGGCGGCTCGCTGGGCCGCCCTGGCGAGGACTCTGGTGCATCTTCCCGCACCGGAACTCCTCCCACTCGCGAGAACACCTCGCACTCTAATGCTTTCAGGTGAGTTGGGCATGGCTCTGCCTCCCCCTCTGGATCCCACGATCTTCCCCTTGCACTGGGGAAAGAACACAATAGACTAACGTTGCGATAATATAGCCTGCTAGCCAACATGGAGACTGAGCACCCGGCCTCGCCCCCGTCCACTTCTGCCTCGCCATCGATGTCGAAGGCTGTCCCTGATAGCGACAAGAAAGATAGCGAGTAAATTTTTCTTCCTTCGGTGTCTTGCATTTCGGCAGATAGACTAGGCGGGGCTGTGTTTTCTTGCATTTACAGGCTTTCATCAGACGTGTCCTAAAAAGTTTGAGCACGCATTTTGAACCATGATACCTCGCCCATAGACAGACGGACGGCCTCTCACTGGAGAGGGAGCACTTTTCGGACTAGGGGATTTTTTTTCATCATTGTGTTCACATTACCTATTTCAGGCCCTTCTCAGCATGCACCTAGTGTGTTTTCCAGTTCCTACCTAATGTTGCGGAGGATTCAGGGTTTCAGGGCTAGGGCGGTTTTCATTGCTGTTGGCCGGCACGCACTGGATTTCGGGATTCGGAAATGGGGCATTGATTTGGGGGAGGGGGAGGGGGAAATGGAAAGAGAAGAAGTATTTGAAGCCATTCATGTCCACTGCGCCGATCCACGACAAGGTGACGGTGGGATGTGATGGAGGAAGGAGTGAGCATGTGGATGAAAATGAAAGGCGGAAGGGATAGGGGCAAAAAGTTGATTCGCAACGGATGGACTTTGATGATGCATTTTGCCTCATGCGATTTTCTGGCATCGGCCTTTGGCTTTACGCCCCTTCGCTGGCTGTTAGATGTTCCTTCGATGAAGTCGGGTTTGGAAGCTTGGCCAGCAGCTTCATGCCAGTTGACTTCAACAAGGGTTGTGGACGAAAGAGGACCGGTCGCCAACGGGTTTCTCTCTCTCCATTCTTGCCCTTTGGGCTATATTGTGTTGAAGTGGTTGGCAAGTCGATTATCATCGAAGAGTCTTTGATGCTTGGCTGTATATCATCTAATTTCGAGGGACCATGAGCCATTGGCAGAAAAATACATATTTCATGACAATTTTAGATTCAAGTGATGCCAGGCCTTTTGCCTCCCCGCCTTGTGGATGATCGAAATTGATCCGTCTTGCGTATGAGGAGAGGATAGCAAGAAGGGCGAAGGACCACCACTGTGCCGCCACACCACTATTTCACAAGTATAGGTGCATGTGCAGCGGGAAACCCTGTTGCATGTGTGATAGAAGGTTTGTTCAATTCAAGCGATATATGTGGTGTACCATCTTGCCCTGAGCCCAATTCCCAAGACTCCAAGAACGCCATCTCGTGATACAGTCGACTCTGAACTCAATTCATTACGCACAGGGTGCTGTCGTACTAGCCCATAGCAGCGGCCAAACACCCAAACATCAACCCGAGTCCAAACCCTCTTGTTCTCTCCGATGAAAATAGAAAATACACATGATTATTCTCACAAACCCAATGTTCCTAGACTCCACCAACTCCTCACGTAGTCTGGCCATTGACCCTACTCGGACACGTATCTGCCGCCGATGTTACTTCAAAGTCATGTTCATGCCGTCCCCAGCAGCTTATTGAACCCCAGCTTAGAAAACAAGGTATCCATGGCTACCCATTGGCGACCGCATTTCTCAAGGTACTTGTCTACGACACCCTTCACAGTGCCGAACCGTGTGCGATTGTGTTCGGACAAGGCTAGTATCTTTTCGCGGTCTTGTCGCGATACGTCGTCGCCTGTCTCCGAGGTTGCCCTGGCGCGGGCTTTGTCGACATCCCAGAGGCTCGCAAAGTACAGGAGCTGGTTGTAGATGGCCTTTTCCGTGCACTCGTACCGCATGCGACCGAGACAGTCACGAGCGAGCCCCTTAGGCCCCAGGCATCGCGTGCCGTAGACATTCATCTGACGGGTGCGATTGCCACACTGTGAGTCGTCGCAGACCAGCCAGCCTTCGTAGTAGCGAGCAGTCTCGGCGCGGATCGCATGCTCAACCTGGGCCACGACGGACAAGGTTGAAATGGCAGCACCGCAAGCGTTGCAAAGCACCCCTGAAGCGGAGACACAGTTCGGTGCTGCGGCCAGACCTTCGAAGGTAAAGCTGGCCTTGCATTTGCGGCATCGGATAGAGAGGCGAGCACATTCGGCGAAGCGGACTTCGTCGGGAACCTGCGAGTCCAGAGGATGGATTTCGAGGTCGTTGTTGGAGCTGTTCTGTTGGTTCTGGATTGAATTATATCGGCGGACATCCAGACCGAGCTGCTCAGCTAGCTGGGCCGTCGACGTGCCCACGATGTTGGCGCAGAGTCGCTCTACCGGCGGGAAGATCTGCTTTCCAATGTACCACTCAACATCGGGAAGTAGATTGGCGTCCGTCTTCAGGTCCGCAGGAGCATAGGCTCGCTTGGGCGCTGGCTCAGAGCTCTTGCTGTCGCCGGTGATAATGTAAGAGATGACATCGCCCTTCCGAACAGTTTTGCCTCGCGCCATCTCACGAAGCGCCACTTGAACTTGTGGCATAGAGTCGGAATTTGGATACTCGGTCGGCGCCTTGCCGAGCTGTGTGTAAATGATGTACTTCGGAACAGGAATCGTTTGCTCACGCATCTTGCCCGCAATCTCACGCAGGTACTCGTGAATGCGGACCACAGAGACCTCCGTTTCATCCCCAGAGAGAATCTCGTCGAGAAGGTGCTTGGAAATCTCCTTGGACAGGGCGCAGTACTCGCGGCGTTTCATATCGAGACCCTTGACCTCCATCTTCTCTACATATTTGCCGTCCTTCTCTACTAGGTTGATGGCGGCGTACTTCTTCTTTGCCTGAAGCAGGATGCGCCGGAAAATGTTGTCAATGTCAATCTCCAGCAGCCTGTACTGGTCGTTGACGGCCTTTTTGAACTCATGTCCAACCCGGAGGGCATCAGCGACATTGTCCACATTGGCGTTGATCATAACCGAATCGGTATCTCCGTAGATGACCTGCAGAGATTTGCTTTCAGCCAGCTCCTTCGTACTTCGAAGAATCTCGCGACCCTTGTACGTCGTGAGCACGGCCAGGGGCCGAGCATAGAACCGGGATTTGGTGTAGCCCAAGCATCCGTACATAGAATTGGCAGTCAGCTTCAAAGCGAGCTGTTTAATGTCCCAGGTAGCGAGCTGCTCAGGAGTGGCAGTCTTGTCCTTCATCAGACTCTTGACTTGACGTCGTCGGCTGACAAGGGTGGCAATGAGCCGGGGGAGGATACCCTGCTCCTGGTTGGTAGGAACCTCAGGAACAGCATCTTCATCGTCGGCCTAAGCAAATGTTAGTGGTCAGATACAAGTCAGAATGCTAAATACTTGAACATACCGAGGCCGTTCGGTCTACTGTAGTGAAGCAGATGTTGAACTCTTGAATAATGGACGGATACAAGGAGTTGAAGTCCATGACAAGTACAAACTTGTCATACAGACCCTTTTCCGGCTCAAAGACGAGACCACCCTTGTACTTATCCTTCTTCTTGCCATCTGCCGTTTCTCCTTCTTGTTCCTCCTCTGCTTTTTGGCGGCCACGGAAAGTCTGCTTGTCCGGGCAGATATACTTGTTGCGGTAGAACTCGTGCAGCAAAATATACTCGTTCCGCTCAGCTCGGGTTCCAGTCAGAGTTCGGGCCCATGAGTTGCCTGCCAAGTTCGTCAAAACCTTTGTCAAAGGCAGCATCTGAACACTCAAGGCCAATGCCGCGATGTAGTGCGTGTCGGCTTCCATGTGTGTGATATAGTCCATGAGACCCTGCTTGTCCTTCGCCCAACTATTCAAGGCAGCCTCGTTGTCGACGTCGCGACGGCGATTGTCGCCAGAGAGATACAGGCTGACCATCTCTGTCAAGCTCCAAGACTGACATTTGAACATGACGGACTTTCCAGCATCATTGGCGAGATCGCAGAGCAGGCGGCCAGAGATGACCTGTCGCTCAGCAAAGACGTTGCCGCCAACCTTTCCGATAGAAGCTGGCCATTGGCTTCGGCGAAATCGACCGAGACGCGACCACTGATGGATCTTCTTTTCATGCAGTCTGTTCAGCAGGACACTATAGTCGACACCTTCCAGCTGGTGACCAAGAATGACGTCAGGATCCGCGACATCTACTTGAGCTAGGAAGAAGCTCAAAATGTCTGCTTCTTGCTTTTTCAATACAATTAAACCCTTATTCCGGCTCTTCGCTAGTTGGTCGAAGCCCAGAGGAAAGCTCTGCCCGTGGGGTCGAATGACTGTGAAGCTTCGGCAGGGTAACTTCTCTGCTGGGGTGGTATCGTTGAGAGAAACCTTTTCGTATATCCTAGCGCTAATAGCAAGAATCTCCTGCTTGTTTTCTTTTGCGTTGAAGGCGGTTCGAAGTGCAACACTCATTAGGGTCAATGGGGGAGCGTCCACATTGTCAGAGTCAACCAGAGTCGAAATCATGTTGGGATGTTCGGCAAGCACTTCAAGTTTGCAATGGGAAGCGTTTTTGATGCTGCCAAAGTCCGCGTCTTGGATTTTGAGCCAGCAGGGACCCATGATGTTCTTCCATAGAACAAACTGTTCGAACAGAGCGGTATTGCTACCAAAGATGTGGGAATACGTCTGTCCAGGAGCATTGATCTCGATCTGGGGTTCTTTGAGAGAGGGTTTAGCCAATTGCGGCCTGCGAGGGGTACCTAGAGAACTTACTGGTGTAAGGGTAAAGAAGCTTCATGTACTGTGCCTCCTGAGGCACACCGGCAAGTTCGAAGGCGTACTTGCGGGTGCAGGCCTTGATCTTGTACATGCCCACACGCATTTTGGTCATCATGTCGTCAATCTCATCATATACATCTCTCATTTCCACTTCTTCATCAGTCTCCTCACCATGGCGGACTCGGTGCTCGCGGGGCAAGAAGTATAATTTTCTTAGGATATTGTCCACTTTGACAAAACAGCTGACATATGATCTTGTTTTCTTGTTGAGAACTTTGCCGAACAAGCACAGGCTGCCGTTGACCTCTGTGTAGTCAGTCCAGAAGAAGTTAAGACTTCCGTCCTCCTCGATGGCGTCCTTGTGATCCATTTTGCCGATGCCCCGCGTCTCTGTGGGCGCACTCGAGACGACGTTGAGTCTTTCGGTGAGCGCATTCCAAGAGGATGAATCAACAGCGGCATCTGGGGCCTTGACAGGAGAGGAGCTGGCTGGCGCAGGGAACACCTCTTGCTTGATTAGTTTTTTGATAGGCCGAGAGCTAGTTAGGTTGACACGGGCAGTGTTGATGGCACCAGCATGGGCCACCTCCATCATATCCTCGTCGTCATCATCTCTGGGTTCTTGCTTTATTTGGGCTTTTCGTTGGGCAACCTTTGCAGCTGGAGAAGAGGGAGCGGGATCGCTCATGGGGACATCAGGGATATCGAGAAGCTCATCATCGAGGTGAGGGCCAAGGCCATCATCACTGTCCAGAGTGGCGGGCGGCGGAGATGGCAGTCGAGTATCGAGTAGTTTCTTCTTTTTGGAAATCGGTTCAGGAGCCGGCGAGAGAGCTCTCGCCTTGCGACGTTCGCCAGATCTTTCAATCTTTGAAAGACGAGGGGCAGGGGCGGGGATGTTATTGTCAACTTCTCCAAGCAGATCGGCAAGGAAGTCATCGTCGGCCTTCGTCTTCACGACCTATGTGGCGGGTTAGTTGATGACGGCACATAGGGGGACGGAAGACCGTGTACCTTGGGCTTTGACTGAACCTTGCCAGCACCTTTGGTAAAATATTCGCTGATATCCTTATCATTGGCATCTCGTTTCGCTTGCTCTTCCTGGCGGGTTTTCTTGGCTACATCGATTGTTAGGGTGTTTCATTGATAATCAAGAGTCACTCGAATCAAGAACTAACCAGCTTTGCTTGGCCGACCGCGGGCGACTCTCTGGTCTTCTTCGCTGTCATCGTCGTATGCCTGGATGCGATCCCACTCCTCACGGCCGTCGTCGGCGTATCCTTCGCCATTATCATCAACAACGAAGTCATCCTGGTCCAGCCTGTCGCGGACGATCTTCTTATAGCCGGCTTCGTCTACCTCGTCGTAGAGATTGTCGACCTCCTCAACCTGGTAGGTATCAAAGGCCTTCTTGCCAGACTGTCGAAGGGCACGGAGCTCGGCGAGCTTGGCCCGGTGATTGGGCTTTGACATGGCTGAGTTGAGCTCTCTTAGTACGAGACCATATCAAGAATTGTTAGAGATGTGTCGTATTTCGCAAGGCGTTGTCTAGTATCTGGCGTGGTGGAATTGGTTCGAGTTGGCAGATGTATGTATGTATGGTGGGTGAGGTCCTCTCGACTTGGTCTCCCGGTAACAGAAAAGTGGCCAAGGCGGGACGCGACTTTACGCGTCTGGGAGCCCGCGTTTTTCGTGTCGCTAGTGGGCCCAGTAAAGTGCTTTTTGAGCTACTACCAGATGCCTGCCAGTGAGCGTTGTCCCCTGGAGAATGCCCCTGTCCGGTGAGTGTGGCGGTGCACCGCAGGAGACCTTTGAAGTACTTGCGACCTGGAGTCTGTCCTCAGCCAGCACAGTGAGGACAGTGTTTGCACAGTAAGGCTTTCGGCGCCCCTCACTGTGTTGCAACACGCGTTGAGACTTGTACTTTACGCGACTGGGTGGAGTCAACCATCCACAATCCAGTGACGGCACCTCAATTTCCAAAATATTGTTCTAACCTCGCTCTAACCCTTGTTTCTATGCTACATCACAGCTATACTACACTACAGCTGCAGGTGAACCGGGTAACTTTGTCAACTCTCAGCAGTTGCTCACCAACCCTAATACTTTTTATTGTGTGTTTTTCTGGCTAAGATGGGGCTGAGCACTGCAATACAATAGCATGCAACACGGGAAAGCACTCTGGTTCCCTCTTCGAAAACACAAGACACAGGAACTTACCCACTGACCTAACTGAGCCAGTCTACGAACAGAATACATACCTTGCCCGAAACCGTTCACTCAGAGTCAAGGTTTATCCTAAGACTATATCCCCTTATGAAGACCTTGAAAGTGAGCACCGAACAGTGCTCATGCTTATACGAAGCGTTGGCAGTACATGTGAAATGAAGGAGATGTTTTGTTATTGCTATTGTTACAGTGTCATCAAAAGGTAGTCCTGCTATGCCGGTTGAAATTCCAACGGCAAAGTTCAAACTCCTGCATCTCCAGTGGACGGACTCCTTTTTGTCTATGTTACATGATTTCGAATACCGAGACCCAGCTGTTCATCAATGTCCCCTCAATGTATAAATGCAAATATGAGTACAAACATCAGTACAAAATATCATACGTAACGTTATCTACCACGACACCGAGGCGCGTCGCAGGTGCGGGTGATGAACGCCATGGAGTTCGCGCGGCTGACCATGGTGCCCTCGTGCCTCTCGTGTCTCTCTCGCTTGGTCTCGCCTATCTCCCCGACGGGGCCGGGGGATTTCAGGGCTACCTACACGATCATCTCGTCGCTTAGGTTTCGGCCGGACAGTTTGAGTAGTATCCCACTCGAAGTCGCCGCCGAGCGTGCCGTCGTGCACAGACATGTCCCCTTCAGCAGTTCCACGGCCCTTGGACTTGCGCAGATTAGGCTCCAGCTCCTCACGGTTAGCAAAGAAGCTCTGTATTCTGCGATTGATGCGAGCACCGACGTAACGAATCTTCTCCAAGTCTGCTGCGGGGAGCATGCCCTGTTGGATGACCTTGTTGTAGGAACTATACATGATGCGGGCCAGAGCGATAACCTCACGCTTGTCGTTATACAAAATGCCCTTGGCCTTTTCACTCTTAGGCTTGACAACTTTGAAGAAGTGGTCTTCAAGCTTGCGATAAGGCTCCCACAGGTTGTTGAGAGCTTCAGTAATCTGGAGGCCGTAATCACGCTTTGCCCCATCAATGTCACCCTCGATCGAGCGGGCGCGGAGGTTATAATGACAGACTAGGGAAACTCTTAGGTAGAGACGCATGGCGTGCACGTCTGGGATCTTGAGCCTCTGGATCATCGAGGTAAGTGCCTTGTTGGAATTCTTGATAGCGTTTTGGTTGATGTTGTCGCGTATGCACGTTTCCATAGCCATGCGATACATCTTGTAGTTGATGTACTCTTCTGGGACAGCATCGAGGGTATCACAGGCGTGGGCACTAGCCTTTGCAACCTTCAACATGCCGAACAGGCGCATCCAATTGTCCATGTCCGGCACAATGCCACGCTCGCGTACCAGTACATTCCAGTACTTGATACCAGCCGTGTTCATCCTCGAGGATGCTAGCGCAGTGAGCACCAGAGAAAGGGTGTTACAGCCAGGAGTGACCCAAGAGCCATTAGCTAGGCGGGGAGGGCCAACAATGGGCTCTGGGCTGGAGGCCTCGGGAGCAGCTAGCTCCTGTCTTGTCATGTTGGGTATGTTCATCGTCTGCTCGATCAGGTCAAAAACTTCGCGCTTCTTACCCGGTCGGGGTTCATGATGAGTAGGCGTCCCATGGCGCACACCATTTCCTCATCAATAATCAGCCGGGCCTGGCGCCACTTTGATATTGCCACCTTCCAAAGAGTTTTGGCACGACCAATAGCTTTTATTACGTTTTCGTCCTTCTGGTCCTTTGGCAGGTCTGCAGTGCTGTCTTGGACATTGTGGCGGAGGGCGTTGATGAGGGTGGTGTAAGTGAAAGCATCCGCCGCGCGAGTAGAGTCGTTAATACTGTGAACGAGAGTGAACATGGATTCCAGGTCTCCAGCTTTTCCACAGACATTCAGAACAGAATTGAGGTGAATAGAGTTCGGCTCGAGACGGTCATCTTTGAGTAGGATTTGATAATGTTTGAGAGCTTCTGCGACAGCTAACTTGGGGTGCTCCGATTTCGCAAGACCCCGGAACATGATGGTGTAGGTGCGTATGTTGGCCAGTTGGGCTCGTTTCTTCATCTGAAAGGGATATTAGGGACATGACCATGTGCGCAATTTAATAAGGACCACTTGCCTCGTTGTAGAGCTTAATAGCTTTGCGCAACTGTTGCTTTTCAAGCATGTAGCCGATCAGCTGATTCCACGACACTGTAACTGCGTACTTGCTGCTCGCTTTTTGAGTCAACAGTAGGGCTTCTTCGTATCGATCCTTGCGG
The DNA here is from genome assembly GCA_003415625.1 of Aquanectria penicillioides. Lineage (NCBI taxonomy): Eukaryota > Fungi > Ascomycota > Sordariomycetes > Hypocreales > Nectriaceae > Aquanectria > Aquanectria penicillioides. Next base: position 1,858,744 of record PYIU01000003.1, read on the forward strand.
AGGATATCGGCGACGTATTGCGCAATCTGATATGGGTCGTCCAGGTGCGAAAGTTGTTGGTTCACAGTTCGCTCCAGTTTCTGTCTAGCTTTCCTAGCCGACACTGTAGGCTCTTCAAGATCCTTCTCCGCTTCTCGAGACGCCTTTATGATCTCCGTCGCCACCAAGACTGAGGCCCTGTCAGAAGTTGTCGAGGAAAATCGAGGACGTGTCTGATTGTGATGAAATGGAGCGAGCCGGAGCAATGCAGTCCTTTCGAGGGCCATTCTCTGCTGCGGGAGCAGATTTATGGCCCTGCGCAGGCATACACTGCAAGAAAGGATACTCTCCGCCATGAAGAGGTCTTGGCTTGGGACGGGGAGGGTTGGAGAAGTCAAAGTCGGCGACGAATGTGCTGTAGCACACGAGCTTAAATTTCGAGAGTTCTTGCCGTTATCTTATCAGGCAAAACGAGGCGAAAAGCATCATGGGCACTGGCGCTTAAAATGGTGCCCTTCAACCAACCGCGCGGAAAAACGCGCCCCCTTGTCCTTGCGTGGCCTTACAGCCACCCCTCCCCCTTGTACCTAACGTCCACGTCTCTCCAATTAGACACGCGGTCGCGAATCGCATCTCTATTTCTTCTTCCGCCCTAGGCTCTATACCAACGGCAAACTTACCAAGCGGTATCCAGGTCATATCCCTAGACACCAATGATTCAACCTGCCTCAGTATCTCCTAGGCTGTGAACCGCACTTCTTTCCCATCGCATCCTCTCCTCCCGTCCTACTCCCGGGCCTAGAATCACGCCAAACACACACGCCACACCACCAACCAGACATCAAAATGTCCAAGGTTGCCACCGACTTCGAAAAGATCATTAAAGATGGTAGGCGTTGGCCTCTCTCTTGTCTCGCTTTGTCTTCTAATGGCACTCTTCAATGCGATGTGTAACTAACGAATCATTCTCTCTTCCCTAGGTCGCGAACGGAAGAAGAACGAGGCCCTCGCCGACAAAATCTTCTCCAAGAACCGTCGTCAAAGCGCACCCTCGAAGCTCAAGGCCGTTACAGGCCCATCCCTCGCCAGCCGTGTCGGTGTCAAGAAGGTACATCTTCAGCCCTCTCTATCCCGATCCTACTCCGCCGCCGTGTGTGAAGTCCGATTATTAAAACTCCCTGCTTTTGCCCTCCATAGCGCAATTCCTCCATCAACATCCGGCCAAACCAGCCCTCTGGCAATGTCAATGGCGAATGGACCCATGACCTTCACAACACCGTCAATGGCGACAACGTGCGCGGTGGCTCTTTGAGCGCCCGTATCACAGCTCCAGGTAGCAAGAACGCCAAGCGTGTCACGCGCCTGTCAGCAGCCATCGATCGCATGGACACCTCCTCCGACGCGCCTCAGCAGGTTAACATCGTCAAGCCCGTCGCCAACCCCATGGGTCTTACAATCCGTGGACTTGCCGGCCCGTTTTGCGTCATGGCGCAGAACTTCGCCCCTGGGACGACTGCCGCTGATATCGAGAGCGCCATGACCCCTGTGGGTGGCGAGATGGTCGGTTGCAAGATCATCAAAACTAAGCCCATCTTAATTGTTGAAATGGCTTTTGCGTCGCGAGAAGGGGGTGAACGAGTCATCGAGACTTTTAATGACAAGACGGTATGTTTCTTCATGTATCTTATTCATAGACGTGAAGAATTTGTGCTAACATGTTGTGCAAAGGCCGATGGCAGGATCATCAAGGTCTACCCAAAGATTGGTGGCTACCAAGCTGAAAAGCCTTCTCCTCCAGCCAATGCCCCCAACGGTCCCCGCAGTACTCGTGTCAACAAGAACGCCCAAGCGAACAACGACAACATTGTCGACGGGTCCATGGGCTTCCCCGATCTCATGGACTCCACGACCAAGGCAAGCGCCTCATCATCTCGTTCCGACCGTCTCTACAGCGATAAGATCGTCAACGGCAGTCGGAGAGGTCGAGGGGGCCAAAGGGGCCGTGGAGGTCGATGATTTGATCAGGACCCGACGTTGTGTCTTTGTTTATTAGTTCATGTGCAGCCCCAAATATGTGGGCGTTGTCGCATTAGAAGCAATCAAAAGGGCCGGAATACTGCTGGTGGGGAAGAGGCAGGGTGTTTCTAATCGGCGTTTTTCGGAGTCTGATGAATATTGTTGAAATCTCGTTACTTTCTCTTCACTGCTCCTCTTTTGTACCGTCTTCCTTTTTCTTTGGTTTCATTTTTTCTTGACCGTGTTACGTACGGGGTGGATGAATGATTAAAGACCCAAGAACATCACTAAAGCATAGTGTTAGTGGAGCAAGTCTACATGTTCGGTAGGTATGGGAATTGAAAATACAAGAACCCTTTCAACGAAGAGTTCTGGAAGAACGAGTCCAAAGAGTTCGGGCAGCCTATCATATCTGTTCCTCGACCCATCTTCTCAACGCGCCTGAGGGAGAAAACCAGTAAGCTAGTAGAACTACATTCGGGGAAAGAGTCGCAACCCAAGAATTCCCTTGCTATGCAAGCGTGTTGTCCTCATACACCAAATCAAGACAAAGAGTAACATATCTACAGCCAAGCTACATCTTCGCTAGGGCACAAAGCGCCCCGGCCGCAGGACCTCCCCAGATCTCATGCTGGGATCCCAGGTCGCCGTCGTGCAAGAGGGAGAGGAAAAAAGACAAAAAAGAAGACCACTAGAGGCACATGTCCGCCCAGTAGACGACGTATCTGGAGCCTGCCTCCATTCGTAACAGAGTGAATAGTGGGAAAAAAAAAAAAAAAAAGGGGCGGGAAACCCCCAAATCCGTGAACAGTACCCCTTTTCTGTATGCAGCATCCCTAACCTCCTACCCAACCAACCCAAGTGCTAGTCATGGATGCTAGAGCCCCCGAACGCCATGGCTCGAGTGTCCCTTTCAGTACATCCTCATATTCAGAACACCTCCCGCATATCAGTTTCTCCGAAGCGCCTTCCCTCCTAGATTCCCTGTTCCTATCACACGATATCGGTCGAGCGCTTACCGACATGGGCATGCTCTGGGTATCTTCTCTTTTCCGAGTTGCGATGTGGAGTTTGGGAGGGGGCCCTGGCTACGGACCTTGCAAAGCATTCGGCTTCGCTCAATTGTCGGCCTCGAGTGAACGCTCGTCTTTGTCCTACCAGAGTCGCGCATCTGTGGCAGATCCTTGGTGGGTGACAAGGAGCAGGCTCGGGCTGAGGTGGATGGTTAGTCCATCATATTGGGCAACTCAATGCCACGTATTTTGGTTGTTTCCCATAAAACCTTCTTCGAGAGTACGCTCCTCCAAGTTTCGAATGAAGTCTCGGTTACCGCGGCCGCCTTGCTGAACACGGCTTCCTCTTCTTCCTGACCGAGCTGCTCCGTTGTCAACGCCAGCGGCTCCCATGTCTCCCGGAGGCGGGTAGTAAGCTGGGCTAGGCTGGAGACGAATAGGTTGGCTAGGATCAAGGTGGCTCGCCACTCGTTGAATAGCCGCGGGGATTCCGCTTTGCTGTTGCTCCATGGTAGATGCCCGCTGTCGCGCTGGTCGCATTCCTCCTTGCTGATACATGCTCGGCTGGGGCATCTGCGCGTACTGGCCCTGCGGCATCTGCTGAGGTGGTTGGGACATAACCATTTGACCATACTGGCCAGCTTGTTGACCGTAGGCAGATGGCACGTTGCCATGACCTCCACCAGGAGAATACATCGCGTTGTTGCCGTACATCTGCGGTTGGACATGGCCAGACTGGGGATATTGTCCTGCAGCCATGGATGCATATGCGCCCTGGGCCGCCGAGTTCGCCTGCGCTTGTGCCGCCTGTGCGCGTTGCTTGCTCAATGCCTCGGCTTGCTGCTGCTGCTGGGTACCGGGCGCTGGTGATCTATTGAGCGAGCTCGACTTCAAATTCATGGGAGGTACGAATGGGCCAGTGAATTTCTGCTGGGTAATGAAAGGGTGAAGCTTAGCTTGTTGAGGTGACCATCTTTCCAAAGGGTTGATCGTTAGGAGACCCCGAACGAAATCGATGAAGGCTATCCGATTGTTCATTTCTAGAACAGTTAGCGCATCCTAGTGAGAAAGATATCATCATATCAGGCCTACCTCGGTCGATTTCGCTTTGCTTCATATTCTTCCGAGGCATTGGGTAGGACTTGATAATCTCGGGTAGAGTATTGGCCTGGAAGTACTTTTTGCTGGGTTGCTCTTTGGTAGAATGTTCGCGGGCGTACTGTTCCATACTCTTGAGGTGATATGTGCGTCGTCCAAATTCATCCTGCCTCTTCTCAAAAAACTCGCCTGCTTGTTTGCCCATTTCGATCATCCAGTTTGGGGGGTTACCAAGCATCTCCACTATGCGCGAAACTTGGTTGTACTCTGATGAGCCAGGGAACAACGGCAGTCCGAGGAAAAGCTCAACTACAATGCATCCGAGGGACCACATGTCGATTGCAGAAGAGTATGGCAGCCCCAGCAAAACTTCAGGAGAGCGGTAGAATCGGGACTGGATATATGTGTAGACGGTTTGCCTCTCGTCACAAGCTGAGCCAAAATCAATAATTTTGATAATGGGGCTCTCGAGGTTCTTCAGCAATATGTTTTCGGGTTTCAGATCACAGTGAATGAGCCGTGCCTTGTTGAGAAGCGCGAGGCCGTTGAGAAGTTGCTGGGCGAAGACGCGAACCAAAGTAGTGCTGAGACCCCGGAACTGATTTTGCTTAATGAGTTCGTACAAATTGACACTCAGAAGTTCAAACACCAAGCAGAGATGCTGTCGGTGAATGAAAGTATCCTTGAGGCGCAAAAGATGATGATCATCATTCTTGTCAAGCTTCGTGTTGAGCTGGGGTCAGACAGGTTAGTGGTTGCGCAAGGTAAATCAATGACAGGAATCGGGGGGGCAGAGGGCCTACCAGGTCGAGAACAGACACCTCCATCATACTTTGGTTAAAGTACGCAGTGCGGTTCTTGATAACCTTGACAGCCACCACTTCCTGAGTCTTTAAGTTTTGGCATTTGACGACCTGACCGAAGGTTCCTTGACCGAGGACGTCGAGAATGAGGTATCGATTCCTGTAGTACCTGGTTAGCCACTTAGAACAGGATAACGTAGCCATGATTGCGCTGCTCCATACTTATGGCCTGCTTCTTCGGAGCCAAGGATATCGTTTACGTATAAAATGTAATCGCTGTCCTCGTTGTCGTATCCGTCGTTCTTGACACCCTTGCTGGGCTTGGTCAAAACTCTGCGCGGGTTTCTTGACGATTCGTATTTGAAGCTCGGATTACAGATGCGATACGTAGCGGGGAGATGAACGGTCAGAGCTTGAAGGGGCTGTACAGGAGTGTCAGTTCACTCAAACTTGCGCAAATAATTGGGATGAACAATGAAAACTTACGCTAATGAAACCGCCCTCGGGGTTGGCGCGCCGGAAGGGAGGTTGAGCATTGACTTTGGGTCGGAGATCAGAGGGAGTCCTCAGCTTTCTGAACTCCGGGACAGGTCCGCGGGAGACAGCCATGGATGGCACAGGGCGTCGGGGGACTTTGGGTCGTTGTAGGAGCCCTCCATATTGGCGACAGCTGAAGAAGGATAGCCATCTTGGCCAGGGGCCGACGCGTAGGGCGAGAGAGGGGGCAGTTGCTGTCCCTGCTGGCGGCCAGCGTAGTAGGGAGATTGAGAATAGTCGGGTTGGCGAGTGGGCGACTGCCTCTGGGTTGGGCTGGAAAGCTGGCCGACTGGGCCGGGCTTGGACGTGTAGGGTGAGGTGGGGGACAGCGTCTCCATGGGAGAGTATCGCTGAGCAGCTGACGAAGGTTCTTGAGGCGAGTGAAGGTTGACGGGCCGGCCCCCGGAGAGATGAGACTGATGATGAGGTCTCATGGGATACTTGATGCCGGCGTGGGCATCGTGGGCGTCATGCATGGCGACGTCCCCGTTGCCGTCGCGCATGTGGGAGGGGGCAATGGGAGAGGCGGCCGGGTTGTTGCTGTTGGAAACAGATGAAGGAGGAGCAGCGCCCGTGTGAACAGGGACGCCGCCGTGGAACTGGTCGTATTTGTATCCGGCAGGCGGGGGCTGCTGAGCAGTGTAATCCCGGGGCATCTGGCCGCTGCCGTTATGTCGCCTCGAAGCGCCGGGAGAGGCCGCGTCGGGATACGACTGCCACTGGGGGTCCATGGTTGGCGCTGTTTGGGTGGGTTGCGGCGGCAGCTGCGCAACGACAACAGCACCTCAGCAGACGCTGAAGGGAGGGGTGCAGGAGCTGGAAGCTGGAGCTGGTGGTCAACCAGCGGCAGCAGCAGCAACGTCTAGAGCGGCGATGTTGCGGCGGGTGTCGTCGTCGAGCGTCGAACGTCGGGGGGCGTCAGCGTCGATGTCGAAGTCGGCGTGGAGGAAGGTGGATGGCCGAGACGGGGAGGAGGAGGCTGACGGGATGGGATGCAATGCAATGGGTCGGCGGACAGTCGCGTAGCGTAGCGTCAAGGCGGAGCAGAGCAGAGGGCACCGGGCAGCGGGCTGTGGAGGGTAGTGTACGCAGCGGCGTGTAGCGCAGAGCGGCACCGTGCTGGGCTGTACGAATTGGAGACGGTGCGGCGGGATTGGGCAGTGGAGGCCCAAGACAAGGCCCCGAAGGAGAGAGAGTGGGTGGTAGCAGTGGGAATGGCAGGGAAGGGAAGGGAAAAAACGGAGTAGGTGGGAAAAGCGCAGGATAAGGGTGGCCTGACGGAGCTATGTGCATATGCTCATTGTGAACGGCCGAAACGGCGGTTCAATGAAGAAGAGGATGAGAAATTGGGCTGCTGAAGCAAGGCAGAGCGAGAGATTTGTGACTGTCCTGCGTTGTTTCGTGTCAGTCTGTCGCAGTTGGGTCTACGGATGGGCGCCCGCCCGCTCACTCGCTAGCTCTATTTCTGGGGAGAAGGGGGGGGGGGGGTGATAAAAAAAAAATTAAAAAAAATTAAAAAAAAAAAGGCTTACCAGAGTCCCAGATACTACTCCGTAGAGGGACATACATACCTACCTACCTTAGTGAAATCCGCCTCAACCAGGTTTCTGCCCCAGGTACCTGCCAACCACTGCCTCCACCTCCACCTAGGTAGGTACCTACCTGTACCTGGGTGGGTGGGTTTGGTGGTGGGTTGGAAGGCCACTCACTGGGTAAGTTAACTCGAGCCCCATACTGTGCTGCGCGAAGAACACAATGGTTTTGATGCTAAGCACCAGGCATGCTTGCTATGTGCGATTCCGTAGGAGAGTCTGTTTGGAGTAATAAGTGTATTCCATCACGGTCGTGTCTGTCCATGAACGCCGAGGCCGTCCTCAGTGTCCATTCAGGTAGCGAGAAATAAGACAGCACACGCATGTCCCAGGGTCCTGTCCCTCTTGAGTCCATCTCAGGTACCCGCCGGCATGGCTGGCCACCTTGGACCCAGCCCGCGCTACAGTTGGCTTGCTCGGCACAGGTTGCACAGCGACAAGGACAGAAAATGACATGGAGGATGGGAAAGGGGGGCGAAAGGAATAATCAGTCAAGCCAGGCGCCGGCCAGTTCCAGTCTCAAGTTCCAGCCCATCGTCATCATGCCCTAGGGACGCCTAGCCTAGCCACTGGGCCGCCCTCTCACACCAACTCATTGCTTTGCCAATTGCCTTGGGTACAGGATCCCCTGTAGTAAATCAGGGTTGTTTGGCAGCTCGGGCACCGAGAGGATAACGGAGCGCTTTCCCCAGGCCATTGCGCACATGAAGCAACAAGAAGTGACACGGCCCTTGGCATTGACACCTGGAAGCGCCGGAGGTCTCGAATCATGTTCCAATGGATTCTTCAACCTAAAAAGGCCATGGGCTCATGTTCAACTCCGACTCCAGCGCATCGCGTTGCGTCACTCAGGCTATCATTTAATCCAGGACAGTGCCCAGTGCGAGGACGCAACCATTGCACTCGCCATGAAATCAGTCAGCCGATGCTGGGAGCAGAGTGATCTGCTAGGTTCCTAGCTCCAACATTGACCAGACGTATCCTTCCTCCAACCCACTCTCCATCGGGATCTCCATCCATCCATGCCAGTTGGGGCCTCGCTAGCAGCCCCCCATACGCCCCGGCACTAAAACATCACTCTCTCGCCCCCCAACTCCCAATCGCGCCAGGGATCTAGCTTCCTCTGGCACCAGACATCGTCCCCTCCAAGCAGGCCAAATGGCGCTGCTGACACTGGCTTGTGCCCGCTGACGGAAACGATGCTGAATGCTAAGCATGCTGTCCGGGATTGGCTTTCCACATGTTGGTCCCTTTTGAAAGAATTGGACCGAAAGGGAAAGGAAGGGGCGAAATTCGTCGATTCTGAGGAATTTTACCTACCACACTGCCATTAACTACCAAACTCTCGCCTTGGTCTCGCGTAGCCTCCCTCATCCGGCCGAGTGTTCATCACGCTCGAGGAACTGTGTAGGGACATGAGCATCCATCACTGCCGCAGTGCGTCGTTCTCCAGTATTTATTCCAAGCGTTCCGAGCTGTTTCCCTACACAACTGCCAACAAACAAACAAACACACCTCTCACCCATCTCGAATCCTCATTTTTGCACACCTAAGCCCCGCCTCGCTACCTTCTTCGGCCCTGCTCAGATTGTTAGAGGCGGCACCCCGCAAAAAAAAAAAAAAAAAAAAAAAAAACCTGAACTGACGAATCCATGCCTCACGACAGCCCATAATCATCCCCCTCCCCGTATCATGACCTAGCTACCTAGGTATCCCCCATCCAACGCCAGCCCCCCCCAAACATACGAAATCCGTGGCTTGGTGCCCTGATCCCCCAAATGTTCAAAAGGCAAGGAACATTTCTTCTGCCCCCCGGAACTCCCGTCAAGCCAAGGCGGCTCCGTCTCCAATGGCCCTGTCTACAGGCCTTTGAAACATTCAGATGATGGGATGTGACCGGTCAAAGCAATGATGTTTTCTTCTCTTTCCCTCTCTTTCCCATCACCAATTTTATTTTTGTCCTGCCACCCTCCGTTCATTCATTCTACGAAGTAACTCCGCAGGTCGATTCGTCTCCGCCAGACAAGCGATCTGAGCTGACCAACGAATTCTAAATACGCCAAGTTGAGCAGTTCCATGTCCACGAAGCCGCCACGACATCTAAAAGCGGGGTTGGCTTTAGGTTCTAGGTCTACTTCACCCAAGCTCGCCCAGGCCGACGTGCCTACACACTCGAGCTGAAAATGGTTGGCGTCTGCGCTATGCAGCTTAACATCAATGCACCTTGCCCTTTTGTGTCACCCGCCCAATCCTCGCACATTATTCGTAGGAGCCACATCAAAACGGATATCACCCAACGTGATCGTCAAGAGGGAGCGTGGGCTCTCGACTCGATACCTTCTATTGGAGCACTTAGTGGGGTAGGCTACGCATCCGTATTGCATTATTTACTTGTTCGATTTCTTTGACGGTGGGCTTGGCACCCAAGGTGCACATAGTGTGGATTTTGATATGCGACCTCAATCACCAAGCCAGGCAAGCCAAGCTGCTACCACCATCACGCCCCAATGATTGAGGACATCCTGATTAGTTGCTGTTCATATTGTCCGAGACAAGATTACCGGCATGTAGCCCAAGACAAGCACCAGCTCGTCCTCATTCTCTGTTTGTCTTTGCTTATCACCATATCGTGCACCTTTCCAAACTTTCATGCCTGCAGTTTTGCTCTTGGGCGGTCAATTCTCTTTTCTCTTTCTCTCATCTCTCAATGTGTGATGTGAATCTCACTCGCTCCTTGTGTCGTGCCTTGTGCAAAAAACGTCAAACAAACAAGAAAAAAAATATCGAGAAAATTTGCCGCTAGATACAGAGATTGCTCCATGAATTGCCGCCCCTCGCCAGTCATAAGGTAGACATAGAAATATCAACGCTCCATGAGAGAGACATGACGGAACATTTCATAACCTCATCAATAGGATAGGAAAGGGGAAAATTGAAACGGACAAAATACCAGACTAGCCCTGACCCGATGCTTTCATAGGTATCCTGGGGGTGGCGCTCATAAAGAAAAGAGAAACACATTGGCGCTCCCGACTTTTGTTGGTGACGAAGGAAACAGGGAAATGCACACAGCATGACTTGCTGTAAGCAAGAAAAAAAACTCCCCAAAGAGCAACACACGGGAATCACTAGTAGATGGCTCAAACAAAAGGAGAAAGGAGGGAAGAAGAAGAAGGAAAGAAACCCCGAATACGCGGAAGAAAGAAAAGAAAAAACAAAGAAAGGGGGTTGCACAGAAATATGGATATCCCAAATGACAGCATGCTGATGCATCCCCAACAATCATATCATCCTCCCTTTCATTTCTTGACTCGCTTGGACTTTCTGTTTGCCTCCTACGGCTGATAACCGCCAAATCCATTGTTGAAGTTCTGTCCGGGGCGAGGCTGAGCCCACTCGGCGTTAGGGGGTTGCTGGCCGCGTCCGTAGCCTCCGGCGCTCTGGGGACCGGCGTAACCCATCGGCGAGCCTCCATATCCAGCAGGGGATCCGGTCTGGGGGCCGCCAAAGTTGCCGGGCTGAGCTCCGTATTGGGCTGTGCCAATTCACGTCAGTCTCTCTTACAACGTTTGTGTAGCAGTTCATTCAACTTACCGCCGTACTGGGGATAGTAGGTGGGAGTTCCTGGATAGCCTCCTGGGGTCTGGGCGCTCTGGGGGCTGTACGGTTGAGAGGGGTCGAAGCCAGCCTGAGGGTTTGGTGTCTTGTCTTTGCCCCACTAGAGAGATGTCAGCATTCAATTCGCGATAGAAGCGGTGAGGGATGTGTAGGCCTACACTGCACTTGAGAGGGCGGCCGTTGACGTTATAACCGTTCATTTGGCAGATAGCCATGGCCGCGTTCTCGTGTGTGTCCATCTTGATGAAAGCAAACCCTCGGTCGGCCTGGAATCGCGACTCAACCACGAAGCCAAAGTTCTGGAACAGGGGGACCACGTCGTTGGGGGTCGTATAGGGGTCAGGTTTCCAACGTAGCACGTCGTCTGCCAGCTTGGGGTCTGGGTCAAAACAAACATCGTAACTAGCGATGCCGTGCGCGGGGAACTGGTGATGGCCGTAAGGGGTCGTCGGGGTCAAACCCATGGCCTGCATGGCCTGCTGTTGAGCCATGGAAGGCTGGCCCTTCTGGTTTGCCCAGTTACATCGGATGGCCCGCGAACCGAGCCACTCGCCGTCCATAGAGCTCAAAGCCTTCTCAGCGTCAGGTCGCTCCCGGAAAGCAACGAACCCATAGCCTCGCGATCTGCCCGTCTTCATATCCCACATAACACGAGCCTCCGAAACGGAACCGAAAGCTGAGAAGGCTTGGAGAAGGACTTCATCGTTGACTTCGTTGGACAGGTCACCAACAAAGATGTGAAATGGTTGGAAGTGTCTTCCTTGCTGGAGGTATTTGACTGGTAGGCCCAGTTGACCCGAATTTCCTGCTCTTCATGTCAGCCTCAGGATCGGCCAGAACTCGTATCGTTTGGCGAATTTTTACCGATTGGTGAACTCGGCGTCCATTCAAGGTCTGCATAGCGCGCTCAGCAGCGCCGGGATCGTCGTACTCGACAAAGCCATAGTTGTAGCCCTTGGCCTAAAAAGAAAAAATAGTTATATCAGCCTCGGTTCGCCTCTTCCAGAAATTTCGAGCGGACATCGCAGCCAGGAAATACACACGTTCTTATCGGGGATGATCTTGACGCCCTGGACGTGGCCAGTGGTCTCAAAAATCTGTCGCAAGACGTCCTCGGTCACGCGCTGATCCAAACCGCCCACGTAGAGGGCGCGCTTGTTGGGCTCAGGAGCGGCACGTCGGAAGCCACCCGCGCTGGTCGGGGACATGATGCCGCCTTGGTCATTGCCAGACAAGGGCGATGTTATGGCCGTTGGGATCGGGTGGTGTTCTGAGGGATATGCAGAGGAGGCGGAGGGGTGGGATGCGTTAGCCTGGCCATTTTGATTTCCTTCGAAGCCAGGGGCGCCTGAGTTGGGCTGAGGGGGGGGAGGGAGCTGGCCCGAGTTGGAGGGAGCACCGGCGTCGGCCATTCTGGAGGATGTGATGAGGTCGGAGGGAGGGTTTGGAGGGGGAGGGACAGGAGGGCGATATGGGAATAGATGTAAGGCTACCTATGGTCGGACGGTCGAGGTGGAGCGCGGTCGGCGGTGGGCGGCGGCGTTGGGTGTAGTGTACCTGACAGGACAGGGGTACAGCAAGTTAAAGAAGCTAGTGACACGGGGAGCGGGAGCGGCAACTCGACGAGTGACGGGAGGGGGAGAGACTCGAGAGATGGTGGCGATTTTAGAGCGAGAACCGAGAGCTGAGGGCGAAGGCGAGGGCGAGGGCGATGGCCAAGCTAGCATGCGACGAAATGGCGCGACAAGTTGAAAGCCAGGTCAAGAGTTGACTGAGCTAGAGCCTCGACGTCAAACAGACGTGGGGGAGTCGGAGCTTCGAGATGGGATGGAGTCGCCGTTGAACAAGACACGGCTGTACCTTGCAAACCCAACGCGACAATGGAGCCAACGCCGAAAAGGACGGAGGATGGAAGGCAGAAGGCGGGCGGGCGGAGACGGAACAAGGGGAAAAAGGAAAAGGAAAATGCAAACGGACGAGTAGGAAAGAGGCAGAAGGAAATGATAAAAGAAAATGGAGACGATGAGAGATCAAGGGGACAGAGGAACCGCGAGGGGAGGGAGAAAAAAAAAACAGGACGAAAAATTGCACTCGCCGCTCTAATGGTGTCTCAAAAACTTGTGTGCGATAGGTAATGAGGTAAGGCAAGGCAAGGTAAGGCAAGGTAAGGTAAGGTTCGGCACGACAGGATCAGGCAGATGAACGAACAGAACGAAAAGGACACTGAACACCACCAACGGCCCGTCGTCAAGTGTGATGAGATGAGGGGGCGGGCTGATAACCAGGCAAGGTGACTTGACGCAAGGCAGGTAATTATTACCTGGTACTTACACCCACACACCAGGCTACAATCCGTCCATGGTCAATGGAGGGCCGTCTGTCCAGCCGTCGACCAGATTAACACGCACATCCGCACATTCACGCACACACGCGTACGGGGAAGGGCCAGCACATTCGTCCACTCAGCCAGCGCAGCACCGCTTAGGACCAGCACCACCTGTAATCCTGCGGCCAGCTCTCTCTCCCTCTGTGTCCCCTCGTCCTATCCCTTTTCCGTTTCAGTTTTCGTTTCCTTCGTTTTCTTCCCATCCCTCTTCCTCGTCCGAGGTCACTTACACTCCTTTGCTCGAACCCCGAAAGAGTCCAATCTTGGCAAAATCAGGGCATGATTGGTTGCACTCTACGGATATCCAAAGGTCTGGTTCGTGAGAGGGGGGAAGGAGAAAAGACGGGAGTGACAAGTGACCAAGACGAGGGGCCAGGCGACTGGGATAAGACAGGATGGGCAGAGAACAGCGGGCCGGCGTCGACGGAGCCATCCACGACGCACTGGGCAGTGGGCTGTGATCGTGTCCTGAGTGAGAAGACTAACCTGAGTGGGGTGGGTTGCTGGGGGTTGCTGGCGTCTCTTACATTGCATGGACGCAGTACGCAAACGCCAAAATTGCTTGGAGGCTCCATGTAATTGCTATTTTACCGAGAGCACGGGTTGGTCGAATCGTCCCCAGGCTCCTCACATCCACGGACCACATGGCGGGTTGGAAGCCTGTCTCGCTTGCATGCCATCTACATAACATTCGGCTCATGGTTCCTAAGAGGAGTGGTGGAGGTAGGGAAATCCAACTACTATAGTAGAAAAAGAAAGGCCCAGAACTGCCCTGTCCATCAATGCAATGTACGTAGGTATGGGTGTCGGTGAGCAAAGACCTCCCACCTGAGGCGATGGAGCAAGGCTGGGCCGGCAGACCCATCAACAAAAGCCAGCAAAGCGCAGATCAGCACAGATCAGATCAGAACAACCGTCCATTCATGGCGTGACGAGCCACGACAAGACCCATACCTTCGACGAGAAATCAGCACGCCACCATCATCCATTCATTGGCGAGTACCAGGGTCCATGGGGCCCGCTTGGGGCTGGATCGAGCCGGGAAGAGAGTACCTATGTATGTGCTTGTCTTGAAATCTGGGAACAAGAGGCTTATTCCCAACGCAGTTCGAACTAATAGATCCGGGTTGCGTGCTGTTGCTCCATTCCGTCCTGGTGTAAACAACGTGATGCGCAACTCTTGCGATCTATGGCAAATGGAAGGGCGAATGCAATTACCGCGGCCTGGTAGTTTCCGAAAAGGGGGAGAGAAATTAGGACCTATCCGAGGATGGCGAGCATAACATAGGTCTAGACTAACGCTCATGCCAATCGCTAGTCGAACTTGCATGGCCTATGATCAAAGATAAACTAGATGCTCAAGGTAATTAACCAATATATGCTTCACCGATGTGCTTATTGTCCTGAGGCTCCGCGTTTTCGCATCTCCTCACAGTCCTAAGTCTAACAGGTCAAATTAGATGACTTTTCCCAAAGAGAACAGGAACGTCGGTGTGGCTTGGGGGTCCCTAGCTAAGGAAAGTCACCTGTATGCCTTGATATTTCTCTTAAACTTTTTCTTTCTCATTCTACGTGGCATTAGGGTGATGAAAAAGCTCAACCAGCAAGGGCCACATTCAACGCCACAAATAGCAAGGACTGGGACTTGAAATGCAACGCTGGTCCTGTGTCTCATTTACGATCCTTGCCTACACATCAAACAAACTGAAGTTTGAAAATGAAAGAGAAATATGTACTACAAAAAAAAATTTATAGAAAAAGAAAAAAAAAAAGGAAAGTGTCGTGTTTTTCCATCTCTCAGAGAAGGATTGGCGCAATTCCTTTGATCACAATCGTGCACTTATTTTCGCTGACTGCCTACCTGGCTAGGTAGGTAGTCAATAGGCTAACAAATGCGTTGCGAAAGACACTGGGAGGCTGGTCTCATCGCGCCTTCACGTGACTCGCCTTAGTCAGTTGCTGTTGAAGTGTGGTCAAAGCTTCTGGCGCCTATCCTTCACCCTTGCGCTTCCCGACGTCGCTCCACGAACGTCAAGACTCCAACCGACACCAACGCACCTCAATCCCGAAGTCACGCCCCCCAAAATCCCCATTGCATGTGGCTTTTTCATCTTTAAGTATCTGACGTCAACATTTTTCTGCGAAACTTGCCACGAAATTTCTATCAATGGCGGCGCAAACGCCCAAGACCCTCTGGACGTCCTTCAGCTCATGGTCAACGATGTGGTGAGAGCAACTGGCCGAATATATGAATCGTTCGCCCTAGAATCATTTCCTAACCAAATATGTAACAGCTTGTCCAAACTGGCAAGGCGCTTCGCGCTTCTCGAAAGGACGGGCAGGGAAATATAGCCCAAGCGCACGGCTCCCTCCAGTCTAAGCTGCCAGACACCATCCGCACATTTCATTCTGCATTAGATGACCTTGAAAATGAGATTGTATGTGATCCTGATAGTTTTGAGACTACTCGGCTAACCTCCCCTCAGATCAGAGCCAAATCAGTGCTGCTTCGCGACCTAACGCAGCTGCAAGAGCAGAAACAGCTAAAGGAACAGCAGCAGTTACAACAGAAACAAGAAGAGCACCAGCAGCAGCAGGCGAAACTAGAGCAACCTCCACCACAACCGCAGCCTATTGAAGCGCAATCCAAAGAGCCCATGGTTATTGACCTAGACTCTTCTCCGCCCCCCAACGATCAGCCCATGGTGGAAACAAAGGTAACCAAACCGGTTGCCCCGTTTCCGGATATGGGGATGGGATTTCCCGATATGGGCGAGAACGATGTGATGATGAAGGATGAAATACCTCCCTCCATTCCTCAGATCACGGGTTCTGAGTCGACATTGAAATTTAAATCAGAGCCTCGTGCCTCTCCTGCCCCAATGGCGCCAATGCCCGACATGGATGATAAGCCAATAGATATCAACCTAGACATGGCCAGTGGCGACTTGTCCAACCAGGAACTCAATTTTACCGATATGGAATTTAGCCTAGCTCCAACAACCACAGACAGCCAAAACCCGCCGACTTCTCAAGAGCCATCCTTCGATCTGGCAACATTTGCACCGCCTGAAGGAGGTGATGACCTCCTCGGGCTCGAAAACCTTCTTCCTTCCAATCCTACTGAGCAGCCCCTTGTCGTTCCCATGACTCAAGCGCCGGCTCTAGAAAACCCGATTAAAGCCGAAAACTTGGAGGCCATTAATAACACAGGTGGAATCCCTGAAGACCCTGCAACTCAGGAGAACACAGAGCTCAATCATGAAAATTTTGGCGACACGACATTTGATGACCTGTTGATGGACACAGGAAATGATTTTGGTGGGGGTGGTGAAGACACATTCGACGATCTGATTGCTGACCGTGATGAACCGTTTGATTTGATGGAGCATGGCGATTTCGATGCCTCCTACTTTGGCATTGACAGTACTGACGACGCATAAACAAGACCAAGCCGGTCGCAAAATACTATTTTTCTCAATATCTCGGCATGCACCACGCTTCGATACAATTCAGTTGCATCAACACACATACGGGTAGGTACACACATAAAATGCCGTCGGCACCTAGTGCCTTCGTTCGCCTCGCAATCACTCTGTCTATATCTAGTTGGAGTAATAACAGTGCTAGCAGGCAGAGAACAGATGAAGTTATTGCTCGACTTCCACCTACGATATCTCCTGGCTTTTCAGGCTTAAGAGCTACAGTTCTGTCATGAGCCCTGCCCCCTTACTCCACCAAAATGAGAGTGGTACTAGTGGGCGGCCATCTTCATGACATTTCGGATGTGATAGCGACACAGAGATCACAATATCAATTTGCCAAAAAAAAAACAGAAACAGCCGTTTATCCAAGGTCTATTGTACATAGAAATTCCCCATTTAAATGAGCTTGTATGAATTTCAACAGTAGCTATTGACCCATTGCGCCAGACATAACACCTTCATCTCAAGTATTCTCCTGAAACGCCAATCAATACTCTGTAGATGAAGACAAAAGCACAGCCATGCTCTTGGCCAGTTTGTGCCAAGCCTAGGCTTGTTGCACCACGTATGGGGAAGGAGCAGTGACATACTAGCCCCTCTTCTTGATGCAAGTTCTTGTCCGGATGAATTAGATGTGTCTACACGACACTACCTTATGCATGGCTTCCCGCATAGATCTACTCTCACTCAATCCTGTTATTTCATGGACTTCACTATGTCAACAACTCTGTAACTAGGATGGTTACTCATAGGAATGATTCCCTGAAACCAGATGAGACCCAGTATGTCAACGGAACAGGGAGATAGTTGTCATCATATGTCAGGCTAAAATATACCCACGTGGTGGTCGGAGACTCTGAGGTTTAAATACATTGGATATCATCTTATACAAATGAACCATTTCGGGGAAAAATGGCATGGCATGAACTCCCAAGCACAACTCCATTAGCCATTGAAATACCCAGCTGTATGACTGCTGAGGGCGATCGTCATGAAGAAATGCAATTTGGTACAAAGGAGATAAGGAAACCGTTGATCGTCGTAAGTCGTAACAGTGCTGGTAGTGCAGCACAGAGAAGGTTGGTTCACGCGTTGAACCCCTCAAAAAAAAAATTCCTCCCTCCTTCTCTTCCTCTCCCAGGCAAACACACCTGCGAACGGCTTATTCCTCGGTCATGCCGAAAGAGGCAACCCGAGCTTCGAGCTCGCGACGCTTGGCAAACAAACTCTTGAAGGCGCCGAGGCATTGAACCAAGGCTTCTTCATCGTGAGCACAGAACCGATACGTCTTCTCCTCGGTAATGACCTGGAGGCAGTGGTTCTTGCTCTTACCGATTGGGTCTATGTCAACCACATTGACGACAGAGGATATCGGAGAATCCACTGGGCCTTGTATTCGGATTCGTCTTTATAAAGAATCAGGTTACGAGGGCGGAGAACGGCCCACCTGTTCTTCCACTGACGGACACCTCGCCGAGTGCGAAAAAACCATAGCCAGCCCTGCCAATAACGCGGTCTGGGTCTTGCTCAAGATTAGATACGCTGGTTTGGCTAGCAGATCGGAACCCAATTCCTGAAATGGCGCAGGTTTCCCTGGATGGGGTTTTGCACAGCGAGGCTTTCAATGGAAGGATCATGCGTACGCATGGCCTCGTTATCGGAAAGTCGGAGTGTGAGCCAAGTTCTGCGCCTGAGAGACCTGAAGATTCAAGAATAGATGATCGTCGTCGCCCACCAGGAGCAAACTTCGGGAGTGTTGTTGTGAGAGGTTCAGGGAGCTGGATAGAAAACGCTCATGGTCGCCCAGGCTAGTCGGTTTGGCTCCGACGGAAGGCCGCGAAGCTCTGGGGCTAGCCAAGAGCATTTCGTCCTCTTCCTCTTCGATGCGCGCATCTTTTCGAATGAGCTGGACCCATTCCTGTGCATCCTTGGCGCTGGATGCTTCAAATGGTAGTTTCGTGAGGAGAGAAAGAGACCGAAGACATTCTGGCGCTTGTGCTTGGGATCTTTTAGGTCGGTGACGGCGGTCAGGTCGGAGAGATAGATTTGGTGTCGTAGACGGTCTTCTTTTTCGGTCTTGTACATGGAGAGGTGTTGGGACGCAAAACGAGGTAGACAGACTTCCATTTTCTGCGGTGATACTGGTCAGGTCTGGACGGATGAGGGAAGTAGGGAAAGAGCAACTGACCTTTGTTCTTCTGGGTGCGTTTCTGCACGTAACCGCTCTTGAGAACACGATCAAACTCAAAGCATCCGTCATTATTCACGGGAGAGAAGACGTCAAGGTTGGAATTGCTGCGGTGGCGGCTCTGGGCATCGAGGGGAGGATTGGTTAGGAGTGACGAGGCGGGGAGCGGCTCGTTCAACGAGTATTTCGGCCATGCTTAGTCGAGGCAATGAGAATGATGCAAACTGAGATGTAGCAGATCGCGGTCGCGACGACACCGCTGACATGGGCGAGACGAGTCGAAATTGGAATGAGGTTGACAGCAGCCGTGGCAAGGGCGGTGATTGAGGTTGCAGACGGTGGGATGAGTTGGGGCAGAGATGCGGGAGACGTGGGATAAAGTGGGAGTATATGCGACGACAAGAAAGCTTGGCCCTCCAGAAGATGGGGCTATGGGCAGGGATGGTGTGCCGTAACAGAGCGGAGGATTCAGGTACCGGGGGAGGAGACGTGCGGTGCGAGAATGGATGAGGAAGATTTCGGATCGGAGGAGCAGCCCGGGCAAGGTGTGGATCGGGCAGTGTCTGAGCGGCGGATGCCAGTTAATATGCGCTTTTGTGGATATATGTACAGTAGTAATAAGTAGGTTGGCGAATGGCGAGGTCCTGCAGTGTGATCCAGGGGTCGAGAAGCCGACGAGTGTTTGTGTGTGGTGGTGACGATGACGCACGGCGGTGATGGTGGTGTTGTTGTTGTTTATTAGGTCGGACGAGCCGGAGAATAGGAAAAGACACTGAGTCGCAGGGCTGTACGTGAAGTTGGGTGGAAGGTAGAATTAATAAAAACAAAAAGAAATGAAGGATATGAGTAACAGAACGAGGTGTGTGTGTTGTGAACAAAACGAAAATGGAACAAAGGCTGGATGAGAAGAGACGGGTTTGTTGATCGGCGGCAAGTGGAAGGTGCAGGTGGGCGTGAATGGTCTTCGCAAGGATAGCATGGAAATTGGGGCGTAGACAAGCTAAGGAAAAGCCAAGTCACAGATCTGCAAGAAACCAAGCATTGGATACATGCAGGGTACCCAACTACATTTAGTCGGTACCTGGCGGGCCGGCCAAGCTAATACCAGGAATTCCTGTTCAAGGGCCACACCACTAGTACCGGCTTAGTACAGGCCACCCACCCTCGGGGTTCCCAGACATTGCCGCTCCGAGTTTCTACCTGTGCTGCCCCCGTTTCAGATTCAAGGCGTTCGCAACGAATAGGATGGGAGAAAAATGAGCAAAATCGAATCGTGTTCGACAGGAACAAACCTATTGCCGGCGCCATGAACAAAAAGGAAAGAAAGAAAGAAAAAGAAACAACGTCGATTATGCAAACCACGACCCAGCGAGGCCAAATGAACTCAGCTACCCAAGGTACCGTCTACCTACCACCCAGAAAGCACCTGCCTAAGGTCCCAGTATGAGGAGCGACTAGGGAAAAAAAAAGTTGTTGAAGCCGCCTTGGTCATGGGATGCACTACATACCAGTGCCGACAGCACTCTGGGTGATCTTACAGGGCATACATGGCTTTCGCTGAACAAAGGTTGAAAAAGAAGAAAGAGAAATTATAAAATACAATAGAAAAGAATGAGAAAATAGCCTAAGGGCGAAGAGAAAAGAAACACGAATGGACCACCTGGACGAGAAGGTAACAAGCTCAATGCAGTCGCGTATTCGTTACCTTTTTCGTGGGTTACCTAGGTAGGTACCAGTACTTATTGGACAGTTGCTTTCCGAGGGGGTGGGTTGGAAACTTGGAATTGGCATTGTGATGTGTATTTCCAGCACCATTACATCAGGTGGCGCAATTCCAGGCGCTCTCGGTCTCCCCTCCCCGCCGCCTGCCGTCCGTCATCCCAAGGTTGTCAACCTAGGTACCTACCTACCTCACCTGGGCTGCGTGTGAGTTGAAAGGCTGACTGGCTGACTGAGCCACGCTGAATGGACCTCTCTGTTTTCGTCTCAGCCTGTTCCCGCTCACTGGCCATGGTCGCCCACACAACCAGGAATAGCAATATGTCGTTGTCCTGTATTGCAAAGCAGATGGCATGGTGGGTACGGAGTACCGTCCGTACCGATGCATGATGCGGGACCCAGACCAAGCCACATGCAGAAGTCGCAGAACACCCCCTCAACTTCGCGCCCCCCGCCCCCCCCCCCCCCATCCTCCCACGCTTCCCATTTTGACTCCAGTCCCTCGCTCGCATTCGCTCCCAAAAACCGAAGGTTCCAGTGCAAAGTTTCCACACTCAGGCCTGGGTGAGGTCTAGGTTCCAGGTTACAGTGCAGTCGCGGTCACTGGCCGACCTGCCTGTCTGCCTAGGCCCGGAGGCCCTGTCCACTCAGTTTGCTTCACTCGGTTAGCATTGTGAGACCACACCCCCAGCGGCTAATGGCCCATTTTCTGGTCGCTCGTTCCGACCAATTCATTTGGCTTCGCTCTGGGCGCATCAACTGGATGGCGGTTTGTTCACTGGATCCTATTCTTGGAATATCCAACTGTCTTTTCTTTCTCACCTTTCGATTGCTTCTGTGTGTCTCGGGCCTCGGCTGCTCCATCAAAGATCCGGCGTGCATCGGGCTCTGACTATCCTACCACCACCCAGCCAGTCCAAAAAGCGGCAGCCCGACAGGCATTTGCCCTTGCTGAGCATTGACAACGCCAACCTGTATCAATGAAGTGCAATGAACTCTGGTACATACATACATAGTATATCTTGTATTAAACTGAACTTTAATAGGCCATGCTAGAGTTCTTCATCTTCGCTATCCTCTTTTCTACAACCTGTCTTGGGAGTCATCTTGAGTGTCATCTTGAGTGTCATCTTGATGGCGCGTAATTCGTTATTAACCAAGAATGGGTAGGCATTGAGTCATCGGCCAGGCCTCTTCGGAGTAAAGGGCCCCGCCTTCGCCATGATTGGATAGCAAGTTTGGATCTGTGTTGAACCTCAGCTCACAACTCCGTGAAATGGCAGGACAATGGTTTGTCAATGTTGAAAAGAGACAAGTCAAAAAAATTTCAATATATAAATAATCATTATAACATGCATCCATCTAGTGGCAATAGGACATTGAGATATCGGCCCCCTTTCAAACTAGCTGCCAGAGGGAGATCATCATTGTGAAACAACATTCCCCTCCCCACCATCCCACCAAGAAGAAGCGGTGTTCTCGGTGCAACATATCCACAGGCTTTTAGCTACAACCATGGCAAGCATCCAAGAAGAAATCCAGGCCAAAGTAAAACGGGTTCTCCAGGGCACCACCTTCGCCCCAAAGTCCTGAGACAACTCAGCGGTGGCACAGCGAACTTCATCTACCACCTAGTTCTCGAGAAGCCATTGCCTGAACATCCCAACGGCATCGTTGTGAAGCAGGGAGAAGACTATGTCGCAACCAACCCAGCTTTAAGCTTGCCACTTCTCGATGCGTAAGATGAATACAGTTAAGGATGACTCTTACTTGCTTATATCGAGCTAACACTTTTTACCCTAGGACGTTGAGCAGAAGGGTCTTGTCCATCTGACAGCCCTGCCTCCCGCTTCCACGCAGTCTTTTTCCATTGCCACTCCTGCCGTTTACTTCTTCAACCAGGAGACGAAAACTCAGGTTCAAGAGTACCTCCCTGATGCGGTCAGCCTCAAACACTACGCTCTTGATCGCTATGCCGCCCCGACGCCGAGGACTCTCAAGCACAGTGTCATCAACTAGGTCGGGGAATCGGGACCTGGCTACGCACCTTCCATGAATGGAATGAGAGACCTGAGCAGGCCTCTCTCCGGGAAGATTTTGCTGGGAACAGGGAGATGCAAACCCTCAAGAAAATGATCAATTATCAAGGACTTGTAGGGATGGCTGATGTGCATCCCACCATCCTTGGTGACGTAAAATCCGAGTTGCAGGATATTAGTGATATGGCTATCGCCGAACTAGAGGATGATTCAGCTCTGCACGTCATTCACGGCGACTTCTGACAGGGAAGTAAGTGTAAAAATGGCATTTGCCACGCCTATCCCAGGCGTCTACTCCAAATACCAAAGGCACTGCTGACGGATGAGCGAACAGCATTTTGCTGCCTAACAAGCCGATAAAGGGAGGGGTGCAGACCCCCGTAAGGGTGATTGACTGGGAGATGGGACAGCTGGCAGTGCGGCCCCTTGATCTGGGCCAGGTAATCGCCGAGCTCTGGCAATTAAAGTTGTACAAGGATATCGACGCTGGGGAGTGGCTGATCGAGGCCTTTGCTGAGGGTTACGGCTCCATCAGCCCCGGCGATGCCTTCCGCGCCATTATCCACGTCGCAGTGCACTTGATTTGCTTTGGGTCTCGTACTCCTGGTTGGGGTACTCCCGAACAGAACGTGCAGCTTGTCAAGACCGGCAAGGAGGTTCTCCTCAGGGGTTGGGCTCAGGATCGGGAGTGGTTCAAGGGACATGTGCTCGAGTCTCTTTTCAAAAACTTCGACTGATCTATACTTCCCCGCCACACGTGCATTCGCTGCTACGGTTCAAATAGGCTCTCTATAGGGTAGTTGGTATTACTTTTAATAGATGCTAACTATAGGCAAAGCGGCAACTTGACATAGCTGAAGGCGGCGACGCAAACAGTCCCCGCCAACGTAATAAACCAGGTAGTTTGTACCCAAAAAAATAACAGCCACCATGAGATGATTTTGCAAAATACCAGGGTTGCCGGGCTTTCTTCGTCCTCTGTTCAGGTCTGGTCTATTGCGATCAACTTTCTATCGGTTGCCGCAGACGCGTGTGGTGGACCGCCCAAACTCGTGGTGGTTCCTTTGGGCTACCTCGTTGGGGTGGCGAAATTTTCATACCAAGACAACCTCGCACCTTCACATCACCACACCTGCCTAAGTCACATCCACCAGGAACTTCCTAGCGCGCATACGAGCTTCAATAGAAGACACACAACCCCCAACATACCCTCTATGCCTCCGACTTGTTGCTGACGCCCCCGCCATTATCTTCGTATCTTCACCCGCAACGCCCGCTTGACCCCTCCATCCCCTACCCTAGACTTTCAGTAACGCGTCTTTGGGCTCCTGCTCACCCCTCACCCCTCGCCGCTGATGCCCGGCTCCGATATGAGTCAGCCTTGCAAACGGTGCAAGGTTGAAGGTGCTCCGTTCCGGTTGAGGACGGACCCGACATGTCGGTACGTTGTCCCTGGTCTCTCCTCTGGTCTCTGCTCTCAACCCCCTTCTGTGCCTGGCTGTTTCGCACGTATTCGAACCTGCGTTCACTTCTTGCACATTTCGCACCGGAGTTTAATCTATGATTCGGTGATGCTAACATTAGCCCAAGGGACTGTTATGTCCAATACATTTCACTCAAGATGACGAAACGCTTGGCTCACCTTCATAAGGAAATACGCACTTCTCGTCTACCGACAACCCGTCGATACCTGACCGGCCTCTCCTTCGGACCCTGCTCTAGCGTGCTGGTGGAGCTCCTAGACGACACTGGGCGACGCCTCTCAAGCAACAAAGGCACTTCTCCGTTCAAACCCCTCGTAGTTCATGTCGATACCGACTTGTCGGCAAGTGAGGACTCACCAGCAAGGAAGCTCTTGGGTGAGTATCGGGATCGCTTTCCACACGTAGAGTTTGAGTATGTGCCGCTGGCGGACGTCCTTGCCGTGAATAGCATTGACTGGTCTGCGTTACCACTCCCCAAAGAAGATGACTCTGGAACAGAACCTGCAACTCGATTGCAGCGGCTTTTTGATGCGTTGCCTACCGTCACATCAAGGGCTGATATGCTTCGCCAATTCATCCGCCACCTTCTTTTGCATACTGCCCTCAAGCGCTCCTGTTCCGCGCTTCTCCTCGGTCACAGTACTACAGCTTTAGCTGCCCTGACGCTCTCCGAGGTTGCTAACGGACGTGGCTTCTCGGTACCTTGGCAAGTCAATGACGGAATGTGCACCATCTGCACATATGCGCTCCCAGGAGCGACCGAGGACTCCTCGGGCATCGATTTAAAGACCCAGGAGCTGACCCAGGACCCGGACCAAATCAAGTTTCCTGTCTACTATCCCATGCGAGAAGTCTTTCGAAACGAGATTCTTCAGTATATTGATATGGTCTCATCGCTCTCGGGCCTCGTACCAGCCAGCCAGTTGAACATCGGTGGTAGACTTAGCGTCGTGTCGCACAAGGACCTTAGCATAGAGGAGGTAATGACACGGTACTTTTGCAATGTTGAAGATTCATATTCGGGGATCGTGGCGAACGTGGTCCGGACAACAGGAAGTTAGAACGGGTCGCAGGTGATGGCTTTTGCGGGAGTTGTGGCATGACAGTGGATGAACTTGGCGACTCAAGATGGGCTGGCGAGATTGGAGATGAGCCTGGAGAGGCTGGGTCGGTGTCGGTAGGACAGCTCTGCTATGGATGCAAACGGTCCATTCATGGATAGTGTGTCATAGGAAGAGGCGAGGAGAGAGAAAATGCAAAAGAAAAGTTCTGATACAAACAAGAAAAGCGGAATTCGTAGTACGATTTCCGGCGAGGTTGGATCTATGAGACTAAAACACCTCCCAAGATATGCGCCGCCTTTTATTTGCCAAATCCGTGACCTAGGCGAGGCCATATGCTCCGTCATCCAACCAAGGTATTGTAACGACTATGTGATTGCGATCCTGAGCATTTTCTCGTCAAATATAGATAGAAGAAACCCCCATGCTCAGAAAGAATCCACCCCTCCCATCGCCCCTCCCATCGCCCCTCTGTTTTACTCAGACACACATCATCAAATTGACAAGCACTCCTTAGGCTATGTCAACTGCGGGTAGAAGACGGTTCTCAAGCTTTCTCACAAGCTTGTTGGTCTGTTCCGCCAGACTGAGGGTCAGGATGGTGTGAGGTAGGATTCGGGCCAGATGGGGCAGGAAGCCTTTGTAGAGGGCGAAGAAGCCTTCGGAACGGACAGTCTTGGAGAGACAGTCGAAGACGCCCTTGTAGAGGTTTCCGTTCTGGTTGTATAGTCGGGACATGACTGTGTCTACACAGAGTGCTCTGTTAGTGGGACGCATCATAGATTGGCAGAACAGGAGAGACTTACCAGGGGGATGCATAAAGCAGCAGACGACGAAGCCGCTCATGGAGCTACAAGCGAGATGTAGGGCGGGACCCTCCTCCATACCGAAATGGCGGACCAGACGTCGCTTTGCGAAGAAGTAGGTGGGAAGCTGAACAGAGGAACCGAAACCGGTACGAATCATGGCGGCGCTGACACCACGGTATAGGCCACGGAAGCCCTCAGTGCTGTAAATTGTATTGAGGCCGTGCCAGGCGCCACGGTATTGGTGCTGGGTGCCAACAGGACGGAACGAAGAGTAGCTTTGGAGACGAGTCTTGACGAGGAAGAATGGACTTCCAGCGGCAGCACCAATCACACCCGAAGCAGCACCACAGAACATGTTGACGAAGAGGTTCTGGGCGGAGCCATCCTTGAAAAAAAGCGAGGCAATTCCATGACGCATAGGCTCGTAGAAACCCAGGCGACAGCCGTTGAGGAGGATCTGGTAGACATAGGCAGTGCCGATCCCACGATATATGGCGCGGATGCCTTCGTTGCGGACGATGACGCTTACGCCATGGATGGGACCTCGGTAGTGGTGAGGCTGATTACCCTTGGTCTGGAGCTCACCTTGTAATTGCATGCTATGCGACAGGGATCGGGTCAACCAGAGGACGCGCTGGTAGAGAGAGAGGGCATATGGCATTTACCGAATCTTGACAGTCTCAAAGGGATGGGTGGCGGTGACGGCGCCACAAGCAGCAATGCCACCTGCGAGGAAAGCACTGCAAATGGGGAAGAATAGTCATTAGCAACGAGCGAGAGCCAGGGCAAGCGAGGAGCAACACAAGGGGGGTGGGAGCAAAAGACGAGGCGTGAAGCAGGGCGAAGGTGTTCGGTGCGGAAGATGGCGGAGATGGGCTTTACTTACCCGAGGGTCGTCGACATTTCGCCCCGAGCTCTCCAGGCGCAAGTTGAGAAAACAGCGGTTGGGAAGAGGGAAACGCAGGGCGCAGAGAAGGCGGAGAGCTCGGGAGAGAGGGACGGACGCGGGCTCTGCGCGCGCACGAGGCCGAGAAGAGCAGAGTTTGGAAGATTTACAGGAGTAAGGATGAAGGTGTCGGCGACGGAGCGAGGGCGGCAGTGAAGGGAAGGGTTCGCCGGCGACGGCAACGACGGGCGGCAGCAGCGGCTTCGGACCCTATCGCAGCGCAAGAAATTGTCAGCGCTGGGGCTAGGACCGGGTAGCGCTGGGAAGTGGACGCCAGATTGGGAGTCACAGGCACCTTGTCAGTGAAATGCGATAGCAACGCTCCCGTAGCGGGGGGAGGAGGGGCTGCTGCCGGGCTTACGAGAGAGGGAACAGGAATAAATGAGGCGATTGATGACTATGCTGCTGAGGCGCGCGTCCTGCAGCTGCCATGCTTTCATTGGGCTTTCCCGCCCTTTTCTTCAGCCGTTGCTTTGGGGGACGGGTAGATTGTCGTCTACTGTACTTTGTTCTTCGGCTGCGGTGGGTGGCCGGGAAGAGAGATGCCGACGTCGGCGCCGCATTTTGCATCACGCAAATTCGTGGGGGAGGGAGGCTCTCCGACCTGCCGGTCGACCAACCAGCCAGTGGAGGTTCCTTGCGTTAGCACCGGGGCACTGGTACGAAAACACCGCTCCCTTGTCCGCCTAACCTGTAGCGGTACCTACCTTAAGGTACCTAGGTAGGTACCTAGGTAGGTACCCAGGCATGTAAGGTATTCTGGTGCCTCACTACTGTAATATAAATGGTCATGGGCATGGGGGTTCCGTGAAAGCTGCATCACTACAGCTGGAGCTTGATGAATCCTCTGTAGATCAAACGAGGTTTGGCGCGCCAGGGTAAAATGATGACGAGCGGAGGGGAGAGATAGGCTAGAGGAGAGATGAGAGAGAGGGGTGCAAAGGAGGGAACCGGACAAGCGGCTCATGATGATGAGAGAGCTACAGTAGGACTTGCACGTCTCAAGGTAGATAGGTACAGTATGGAGGCATCTAGGTACTTCTATGAAGAATGTATGCATGGCACTTATCAACTTACTTAAGTACCTAGGTAGGTAGGCAATGATTGAGCTACTGTTCTTGTGCATACAGCACAGCATCGCCTTGCCTGGGTCGACGGTGACATGCTCAGGGCGAGGGTCGTGAATCGTCGTAGCTCGCTCGTTTTTCGATGCTTCAGGGACCGAGCATGATATAGGGACTTTGTGTGCATGTACATTACGGCCACTTGGTGCAATGAACGTGGCAAACTGTGCTACAATATCGCCTACGATGGGAAAGTTGGCAAATGTTGAAGCTGGGTTGCGGCCTTGGTGGAACAGAAGGAAGCTGTGAGCTAATGACGAGGTACGTACCTACCCATTCCCCTGTCGCACCCCGCACGCTTGGCAGGCTGATCAGCGAAGCTACCTTAGGTTGGCAGCAACGCACAGTGCATGTGCCTGCGCTGGAGCTGCTCAGCTCTAGGTTGATTTCTTTGACCCAACCACACCAGCCCAGCCCAGCCCAGCCCACCCAGAGGTCAACCGACGACATCCCACTTTGGCCACGGGCACACCACGCAACTCAACCCTCTGCCGCTCCCATCCTTATCCCTGCTCCTGCAGGCGGGCTCTTCAACGCCTATGCCTTTTATCCTCTCTTCGCTTTAGCTTCTGGTTCCTCTTTCCATCTCTTGCCTCGTCTCTTCGTCGCCTCTCACCGCTCCAGGGCATTGGGGCTTGTTCGCTCCGTCTCGCCCAACCTCGCACATCATGGCCTCAACTCCCATGGACGTCGACCGCCCCTCTGTTCCCAATGGCTCCTCCCTCAATATCCAGCGCACCCTAGGCGGTACTGCATCCGTATCCAACCTCTCCGATGTTATCTCCACTTTCCGTCCTGCAAAGCTCTTCCGCCGCGATGATATCAAGGAAGGCCGACCGCAACCACACATCCTGTCGATTGACTATGACGACGAAGGCCAGCTTCTCATGACTTCATCCAGCGACGAGACCATATTGATATACAACGTCAAGGAAGGTCGCTATGACAAGACGTTGCTGAGCAAAAAGTACGGTGTCAAGCTTGCCAAGTTCACACACACTAGTTCTAGCATCATCTATGCAAGCACCAAGCAAAATGGCACGTACCCAACCCTTATTCTGTTCTGAAACCATTGCATGATAACGTCATCCTCTCCCCTCCAGATGCCATTCGTTACCTAGCTACCCACGACAATTCTTTCATTCGCTACTTCGAAGGCCACGAAGGCAACGTTACCAACCTTGCCGTCCACCCCGGAAGCGACAACTTCATCTCATGTTCGCAGGATAATACTGTTCGACTATGGGACACCCAAACCAAGAATTGCCAGGGGCAACTATTCTTAAAGTCACCATATCTTGCAGCCTATGACCCTTCGGGCACAGTCTTCGCCGTAGGCTGTCCTAGTAGCGGCACCGTTCTGCTCTACGACGCACGAAACTACAACAAAGCCCCGTTCGCGACTGTTGACATTGTAGAGCAGTGTAGGAGACTTGACTCTCAGTCCCTGGTTAAGGGCTGGACGAAACTTGAATTCTCCAACGATGGCAAGTCACTCCTTGTCGGCACCAGAGGTAACGGCCACTTCCTCCTTGATGCCTTCGAAGGTACTCTCAAGGCTTACCTCCGCAAGCCAACTGGTGGAACGCGGCGTTCCGCCATTGGCGAGGCTCCTGGTGCTGGTGCCGCTTCATCCGAGTCACCAAGCCTCGAGAGCAGCGGCGATTGTTGCTTCGCGCCTGACGGGCGCTACGTTTTGAGCGGGACCAAGAAGGACGTTCTTGTGTGGGACACGCTGTCGTCACCTGCTGACAACAAGGTGTTGGAGCCATCCTGGACACTCCCCGATAAGAGAGAGGCCGCCGTTATAGCGTTCAACCCGCGTTTCAACTTTTTTGCGTCGGCTGATCAAGAGCTCCTGTTTTGGCTACCTGATCCTCACTCATAAAGGATGTCCCTCGAGGAGGAAGAGCTTGGTCTAGAGCCAACGGCACGGGATGTAGTCGAGCCTGGAGAAGCGAGATGGCATGAGAAATCTCCTATTGGTGAAATGAATAGGCTCTAAAATATAGATACCCTCGGACGTGGGAGAGTTGCTCGTAATGCAAGCGACGTGCGCATATGTAGCTGGGAGCTGAATGAATGACAAGCCTCAAGCTGATAGTGTCATTTAAGAACAAGACAAAATAGACCAAAAATAGAATAACAAAATCAACTACTAAACCCGGCGTGGCGATTGATAATATCAAAATGACACAACTCAAGCCATGGGTGAGGATTTTGTGAGCAAATCCGTCAGCCACAGTCACGTTGATGCTCACCCAACTTGGCAAGGACTGTGCGTGTGCGACTGACACCCGCACCACCCCCTCCTTCGTCCCAAGCCCCACCAAAGAATCCCACCTCCAATCGACCCTCGCATCACCGCAGACCGACCACATTGGCGACGACCTCGTTTTCGCACACAACGACACGCGCTCACCGAGAGACTGGACACGACGACCTGCCCCGACCGCTGAATACCAGCGCCCTTACTCTTTCATCCGCCAATAAACCTGCCCAAGTCTCGCGCACAAACTCGCATGCGATAATGCCTTACTTCAAGACAAGCCAGGAATGGCTTGACAACTCGGTGGCCTTGCTTGAGGCCAGACCGGCCACGGTGCGTCACCGCCACCTCCTGATCGACGATCCCACGGCCTTCCTGCCCTTGGTATCGCAGATGCAACTGTTTCCAAATTCCTCAATTCAACCGCCTTCGCTAACTGTAGCTAAGACACACATCACCACCCGCTACTCTCTCAAACCAGCGCCGGCCTCCTCTTCCTCCACCACTGACGATGCTACATCCCGCCCTCCACGTGGCACTCTCGTCATCAAGACGTACGACCCCGTGAGCGGCGTCACCCTCAAGTACCGCACCACAAAGGCCGCCGAGGTCTCTCGGCTCATCGGCGCCTCCCTCGGCCGCCTTGGCCGCTCCATGGCCGCTGTCCCCGAACCACCAGCCGAGGAGGCGATGATTGACGCTCCAGAAGCCGACGACACAAAGGCCCCGGCCGTCTCCACCCCACAAATCCAACAACAGCAACAGCCTCAACAAGGAGGCGGTGGGGGTAAAAAGAAGAAGAAGGGGAAGAAATAGGGATGGACACTGAGAGGAGCCAATTGATACTTGGACGGGACGTTATTTAATCAGGCTGAATCAATCTGGGGCTTTGGGAGGGGGGGCTTACCTAAATCACTAGGACAATAGAAAGAGCGAGCAGAAAAAGAGAGCAATTGGCGGGCGCATCCCAAGTCATCATGGAGCAAAGCTGGATTTGTCTAAGTTGGGGACAGGGGAGTGATTGAACTGAACGGCTAATATCAATTCTCGCATAACATCTTTCTAGGTACACTAACTTCATCAATCCATCGCAGTATTACAAAACGTCAATGCTCTTTTCCTCCGCCCAAAACTAAACAAATAATGCCTGAACGCCTGAACTTGGGTCAAAATCCAGTTCCTGGAACCCAAAGATAATGGTGATTAGCCTTCTAGCCTCCGTCGGCCTTATCCCAAAATCACCGCCCCGAGGCTCTCTGCATGTACGAGGACAAAGGAAATGAGGGTATATGATGTATGTGCCTTGGGCGAGTCACGATGACCCGCCTCGCCTTTGTGCATGGGGTGGCATTCCAAGTGCAATTTAAAAGTCGTCATCGAAGGTGAAGTCACCACCGTTCTCGCCGACAGGAGCATCGTCCTCAGGCTTCTTGGTGCTATGCATGACGCCAGCCTTCTGGTAATCGCCCACACGCTTCTCGAAGAAGTTGGTCTTGCCGCCAAGAGAGATGTTCTCCATGAAGTCAAAGGGGTTGCTCGACTTGTAGATCTTCTCGTTGCCCAGCGCGACAAGGAGGCGATCAGCGACGAATTCGATGTATTGCTTCATGAGGTTGGAGTTCATGCCAAGGAGAGCACAAGGAAGAGCCTCGGTGAGGAACTCCTGCTCGATGTTGACAGCATCAGTGATGATGTCCTGGATAATCTGCTTGCTAGCTCGGTTCTTCAGGTGCGAGTGGAGAAGGCAGGCGAAATCGGTGTGCAGACCCTCATCACGAGAGATCAGCTCGTTGGAGAAAGTCAGACCAGGCATGAGACCCCGCTTCTTGAGCCAGAAGATCGAGGCAAAGGCACCGCTGAAGAAGATACCTTCGACAGCGGCGAAGGCAACGAGCCGCTGGGCGAAGGTAGCGCTCTTGTCCTGAATCCACCGGATAGCCCAGTCGGCCTTCTTTCGGATACAGGGAACTACGCATTTGAGTCAGCTTCTGTCTGTGGAACGATGTAGTCATGGGCGACGTACTTGTCTCGATGGCATTGAAAAGGTAGGTGCGCTGTGACGGCTCCTTGATGTAGGTGTCAATCAGTAGAGAGTAGGTCTCGGAGTGGATGTTCTCCATCATGATCTGGAAACCGTAAAAGCAACGAGCCTCGGGAATCTGCACTTCGGCGCTGAAGCGTTCCACGAGGTTCTCGTTGACGATGCCATCAGAAGCGGCGAAGAAGGCAAGGACGTGCGAGATGAAGAACTGCTCATCGGCAGTTAGGCGATTGTTCCAGTCATGGAGATCCTTGGACAAATCAATCTCCTCTGCAGTCCAGAAGGAAGCCTCATGCTTCTTGTACATCTGCCAGATCTGACATTCAAGTTAGTACAGGTGACCATAGGGAAACCACTTTACGCGTCGCGTCGCGTTACTTACCTCGTGGTACTTGATGGGGAATAGAACAAAACGATGGGGGTTCTCCTGGAGGAGGGGCTCATCGATCTCTTCAGGCTTTGCCACAGCAACCTTCTCATCTTTCTTAATCTCCTCAATAGCCTTCTCCTGGTTATCAATGGTGCTGGCTAGGGTGGCGATTGCGGACTCGTTGAGGGGTTGGTTCTCCTTGTCAGACGCGTTGAAGTTGAGCTTCTTGACGGGGGACTCCATCTGGAAGTTCTCAATGGCGGAAGCAGCCTGCATAACTAGAGTTAGCACCCAATTGCACGAGTGGGTGAGGCGGCGACGGAACACCGGCCGCCATGACGGGTTGCTCCGGCGACGTCACTAACCTGCTTCGAAGGGGTGATTTGCGCAGTCATTGTTGGGATGGGATTGGATAGGGAGAATGACGAAGAGACACACAAAGGCACGAGACAGGTCGCTTTATGTAGGATTGAGCCTGGAAGGAGAGTTTGCAGACGCGATGGTGATGGGGATGGTCCAGTCTCGCTATGGGCTGAGGAGGAAGGGCTTTTGTACAAGCGGTGATGCGCTGTCACGTGGATTTGGGACGCGTCGCAGCGTGTTCTTGGTGGGCAGGGAGGGTAGGCCAATTGAAGCAGTCATAGGCTAATTGAACCGGGGGGCTTGTATCTCCCGGCGCCTTTCGGGGGGTCGGTACCCGGCCCTGCAGACCAAAGCGTCACTTGGGGCCTCCACTAGGCAACCAGCCACCAAGATTGGAGCAGGTACTAGACGCGTAAAGACGCGTTCAGCTGGCTCTCCAAGCTTTTTTTTTCCTTTTCTTTGTCTTGACTCCATTGGGATATTTGGGTCGGATGAGGACAGTAGCATTGGATTACTATTGACACGACCTGGGCCACGGAGCACCACCGTGCTCTGTATATCCGCAATGGGTCCTTGTCCCTTTGACACCTACATACATCGTGCATGGCCTGGGCCTGGTCTGCTTAATCAGGCTTGGTCATCTGCAGACGTCATGTAATCCATACATACGTGTATGTACAGCATTTATCAACCAGAAAACAGAACCCGGCGTTGACCACGTCGAGGGGTTAATAGAGTGCATAGCATGATGGAGCCATGTGGACACGCCCTGCTAGGCGGGAGCTCTGTCGTGCTGGTGGAGTTCGGCGAGAGCATCGGAGCTGTGTCTCAGACAGCATCCATCTCGGACATCTCATTGCTCGACCAACGCCCGTATCGAATTTCCGTTATGGGGCGACTAAACGAACACAGCAGCCTTGCCATGGTGGAACATGGGGTGTGCTTGGGGCTTTAGCACCATCGTGATCGGCCTCGACCGAAATGAAGGCTTCCTCTTGCTCAGAAAGAGTGGCGTTCCCCCAGACGACCTGACCCAATCTGCTCGGTCGGAGCTGAGCCTTCAGTCGGTCACTGGGCCGATCCATACCCATGCCTAATGCCAAGTAAAGTTATCTGATCGTTCTCCAAGCGTTTCATCGTGCCCATGCAGACGCGTCGTCCCCACTTTTCTATTGAAACTCGTGTCTCTATTTCACGTAACTACTCCGTACCTACATCCCAAGGTACTGGAAATCCGGCTAAGTGCTTCGTACACACCTGATACATTCCAGACGCGCCCCGGCGCCACGGGTCGTCAATGAAATCACACACCCAGCATATCTTTGACTCATACAGGGCCCGCCCTGGCCGACCGTCCTCCGTCCTCCATCATGCCAGCTGCATCTATCCCTGTTCGTGGTCTAAATCCGAATATCCGAGTGCTAGCGTCGTTCCTTTCGCAATGATGCCTTCTGATGGGTCCTGTTCTCTGACCTGGTCTCTCCCACTTCCACATCGTGGCGCGGGACTCTGCTTCGGCCCAAGAATCCCCGGTTCTCGCGGACCCGAGCCGGAACCGGCTCACTCGGCATGCGGTTGTGACGGTCTTCGTGGCTGCGCTGAGGCCGATCTGACATGGAGTGATGCCGGGATGGGGATGTGAGATGTATTCTGGTGGAGAGGACTCCGCTTGTATTCGATCAAACTCTTCGGGATCGCTTGGGTCAACGGCCGGTAGAGGCTGGCCACTCTCGCGGAGATTCTTCTTTCCTTGTTCTCGAAGGTACGCCTCAAGCAGGGCGGCGTTCCGAGTGTTGGCCCTAAATAGAGCGTCTGCGATATCTCCAACGAAAGGAACAATGCCCACGAGAAAGTCAAATGCAATGTTGAACAACATCTTAGCTTTAATGGAGGTAGGGAGCCCGCCCTCGACTTGAGTGCACGTCCGCATGACAATCAGGGCCATGAGACAATCGAGTACATCACCAATACTGTGTGACAGAGTGTTAGTGCGTGTATATCTCGACACGCGTTGCAAGGATGAATGACTTACGCAGGAACTAGACCGATGGCACTGCTCCAACCGAAACGAATCCCACAGCAGTTGAAAAGAGAGAGATCAAGACGATAAGCTCTGCGCTTAACCTTGGTCAACACCTTGGCGTCATGTTCAGAAATGCCTGGTGGCAGAGCCTTCTTGCGCCTTTTGATCTTCCCAGACGGCCGTCCATCGAGCCGAGTCGCGGGGACATGCTCAAAGTACGGATCCTGTGGTTCGTTAGTTTTATGGACATTAACAATATAGTATCGCGTGAAAATGGGTCACGTACCTCAGTTCCAAACTTGTTGGAGATTGACTCCCCTAAAATTTTTTGAGTGAAGAACTTTGCGACTGTGGAAGTCATGGCTGCTTGAACAGGTTCGAGGAAATTGGCAAAGCCCGATATGTACGAGCCGAAACGTGTTCCCCAAGTCTCTATGATGAGTTGAGAGTCAACACAGCAGTGGTGCTCACAAAAAAAGTCGTGACTGCGGAAGGCTGGTTGGTGGTGCCTGACCAGTATGTATTGTCACAGGAGATATCTGAGAGCAACGGTGGTGAAGGCCTCTTGGTTTCCGAGACGTCCAAAAGAAGAAGAATAATGATGGGGAGGCGAGGGAAGCGCCTACAATTTCCAAAGGAGATGGAGGGTTTTATTAGTTGCGCATAATCACGGTTGGATTTTCTGGCGTTTCATAAATTCCTGTTTAATGGACTGATATCATGTGTGGTGAGGGAGGCCGCTTCACATGACGTAAGACATGCAAAGACCAGAACTTCAGCACTAGATTTTTGGTGGTGAACACCCCATCCAGATCGGGTAGGGTAGTGTGGGAGGCCTGAGCTGGTAGCGGGCGCCGCCTGAGCTCCGGTCTTCAAATTCAACAACCCGTAGGACTGGGGGAACACTAAGAATCAACCACTCTTGCATCACCGATGATCATTGGCGCTTGCTGGCACATCAACACGTGCCATAGCCATACGGCTAAAGAATATGAAAGCCTGTTTTAGGCGGATGCAAAGAGCTCCTATGCTTCAAACTCCCGGGGCAAGTGCAAGGTTAGGTTAAACATTCTGAGTCAGCAGTCCCAGCCAATCGGGCTCTAGCACGACTTGCTGAACCAAACTCGCCAAACGTTGCCACTGGTGCACCGCCACGGTGGCGGGGCTGGACAGACAGGCCTCGGCCTCAGTGTTTGGTTGCTTGCATGATTGTCGCTTGCCGTTCCTGTCTTAGCCGCAAACGTGGTCAGCCATCATTCACTGGCCACACAGTGCGGGCATCCCCACTCCGTACCGGAAACGTTGGGCTCAAGGAAGGCGCAGATGGGTCACTTACCTAGCTTGCTGGCCTGTGATGTTGTCGCCGAACTTGTCAACAACTTCCTCTCTCGCAATCTACCCGATCGATATTGCAGCGCTACATTTTGACCCTGAAACAATCACCCAAACGGCCGTAATCTCTCCTCACTACCGCGGATCTCGCCCCTGCTTTCGCGCCTAGCAAAGTGACTTGCGATCTCGACGGCCTCGCGCGTCTTTTCGCTTGTTTGCATTTGCCCTTTGCGTCATATCAGCTGTTGCGCTTCAATCATGCTCAGCTCTCTCACACAGCGACACCCCCAGTACTGCCTTGCTAAGTCGTGAAAGAAACCAGATCTGGACGCCGATAGAGAATACCAGGGCATGGGCCGAAGAAATAATACATCATGGCCGGAACACAGATGCAGCTAGAGGATTGTATGTACCGACCAGTTTCGCGCAATGCCTCATATCCGCTAACACGACGATAAAAGGGTTGGACGACCTTTGTGTTCGGTTCATCATCAATCTCCCTGAAGAGGATCTTTCCTCCGTTGCCCGAATATGCTTTCAGGTCGAAGAAGCTCAGTGGTTTTATGAAGACTTTATTCGTCCGCTCGATCCTACTCTCCCGTCGATGTCGCTCCGAACCTTTTGTCTCCGCATCTTTCAGCATTGCCCGCTCTTGGCAAACTTTTCTGTTGGAGACCACACAAAAGCTTTTGAAGAGTTCCTCGAGTATAAAACTCGAGTCCCTGTTCGCGGTGCCATTATGCTAAATGAGGCCATGGATTCGACCGTTTTGGTCAAGGGATGGAAGAAGGGTGCCAACTGGAGCTTCCCACGGGGCAAAATCAACAAGGATGAAGACGATCTGGACTGCGCTATTCGGGAGGTCTACGAAGAGACCGGTTTGGATCTCAGAGCCGCTGGCCTGGTGCCTTCGGAAGGGAAACCTAAGTATATTGAGATTTCGATGAGGGAACAGCATATGCGCCTTTATGTGTTCCGAGATGTTCCCATGGACACGAAATTCGAGCCTAAGACTCGAAAGGAGATCAGCAAGATTGAATGGTACAAGCTCTCGGAACTTCCTGCGTTTCGGAAAAAGGGACACAGCAATGAATCAAACGCTGTGCCCAATGCCAACAAGTTCTACATGGTGGCACCATTCTTGCCTCCATTGAAGAAATGGGTTGTGTCACAAAAGAAGATAGAGGCTCGCAGGGCCGCCAGCGGCACCCATGGTCATAGGCCAATTGATGAAGTTCATCTGGAGGATGAATGGACGCAAACCGACCCGGGCGCCGAGATGTCAATCCAAACTCCTGCAATAGAGACCCTGGAGGGGGCCACTCAAGAGCTGCAACGCCTGCTCAAAGTTCAGCCACCCACTCAGGGCTTGCAACCAGCTTCCACTCAGCCAGACAAGGGCAGTGCTCTCCTGTCTATTCTTCAAGCAGGACCGAGTTCCCAACGTGGTACTCAACTCCCACACACTCCTCACGATCTGACCCTTCCCGAGGCGCCCCAACCCCATAATCCACACCACCATAACAACCAACACCAGATTCCTTCTATCAATGCTCAGCTACCTCCTCCATCGTTCCCTTTCCCTCAAAACCAGGCGGCCCCCTGGGGCGCTGCCCCCGTGCAAGGAAGCCACGACCAGCCCTTCAATCAGCAATTCTCGATTGCTTCTCAGCAACAATATGGAAGCAACCAGGCTACCCTTGTCCATCCCCAACCCTTACCCCCCCAGGTGCAGCGATCAGTCTTTAACCGGAGCGTATTTCAAGAAGGCGCACGACCAAGCTACTCAGGGGCCTCTGTGAATCAACAGCAATCCCAGTATGGAGGCCCTGGGCAAATCGTGCCCGCACAACTTCCACTTGGACAGATGCCCCCACAACAGATCTCAATGCCTCAAGATGGTTCAAGGGCGGCGCAGCTCAATGGACAGTCCATGGCACTACTCAATGCCTTCAAGAGTGACAACGCTGGTGCACAGTTGAAGGAGAATACCCGGCAGCCACAACCACTGCCACAACACCAATCCACCGGACAAGAGTTTACGGGACGGAGTTATCCCCACCAATATGGCAATCAAGGTGTGTCCCAGAGTCTAGCACATCTGGTGAGCCAGGATCGATCTCAACCGAGCCCCAAGGAGCTGGCAGGGTCTAAAGTCGGGCCACCCACAACCGACCACCGATCTACACTCTTAGGGATGTTCCGAAAGGCAGATTCCGAACCAAGCCCGTCCCAAGTTCCTCAGCACCATGTCGGATATCCAAATAACAGCCAGGGTGCGAGCGGTAACATGCTCAGCGGCCTGTTGCGGCCTGCAGGCGCCGGATCGGCCCCCCACGTACAAGGCCCATCCCGCGGAAGCGTAGATGTCAACCCGTCGCTCTCTCTGGATTCTCTGTCCATCCAGCACCGACCCATGCAGTCCGTGACACCTAGCTCTCAAGTTGGACAAGATTTTGCCTCACAGTATACTCCCCAATCGGTTGTCCAGACGGGCCAACCTCCTGCACAGCCTCTCCGTATTCTTCAGCGAGGCCAGAATGAGCAATTCCTTGGTGTCGGTGGACCAGCTGTTATATCTCCTCAGGCCTCCCCCCATGGAATTGGCGGCCATCTACCTCCCGGGCATGCTGCCAGCCCCGGCACTGCAGTATCTTTCCCAGCTCAAGGAATCCCGAGCCGACGACCAGAATCTGGAGCTGATCAGAAGCAACAGCTGCTGTCACTTTTTGGCAAGCAGCAATCACCCGGACTCGAGGCTGGCAAAGGAAAGGAGGTTGTTACGGAGGCCCGAGGTCCCGGATCGCATCCCTTGCTTCAGGAATGGGCGAGTTAAGAGCTGGAGGAAACGCTTCTGCGTCTCGTCGCGGAAGCCAAACCCCCATTTCACCGCGGACCGAAGCTTCCTGTTAGGTTACCTCGAGTCTGTTACCAACAGCGCAACACGTTGAGACAATTTAAGAAGCATGGTAGTGCAAAACACATGGGAATTTGCTGCTTTATAATACGGAGCATCGTGGGGATTTTGAGAAGGACTTTGGTTGTGAGTCCAGATACCAACAAAGTAGCCATATAAGTCTAAAATTAAACGAATAATTGCATTTGAAGCTTTAACTCCTTCGCCCGCTACTCGTTCATCTTACGTCGATGAATTTAGTGATATAAGAGGGCTCGTTTTCGGCAGTGGGCTCGCGAACCAAAACCGGTGGGGTGGGTATACCTCAAATAAAACTGCCATGTCGCTGTGTCGTAGGCAAATCATTTCACCTTGACGAAGGGGGACTCGACTGCTAGGAAAGGGAGAAAAGTATCACAATACGATATTGAATCTGAACACCTGGTTCGTCAGCCCCCACCCTGACGCTCATCAAGTGGTATCAGTTTCGCTGACGCGCTTGCATCAGAGACTAATGAACCCGAAAAACACAAACATATTACTACCAGGAACAATGCTAAGCTAAAATAAAATAAGACTAAAAAAGAATTGCCATCAAGAAACTAGGGGTTAGAAATTTCGCTAGGTTATATTTCGTCAGCATGAGAACCACTAAAGAACTACTGTAGAGTGTCGTCAGAATCATCAGACACGTCATTATCATTGTCGTCATCTGCGTCATGATCGTCCTGGAGGTCCAGCAGCTCGAAGCGGTTTGAAATTTTGCTGACAGGGAGATTTCCTACAAGAGAGGCACCTCGTCCTGGAGCGAGGGGCTCGCCCACTGGCTGGGCACATTCATCCACATCCCATTCAATTCGACAACCACGATATTTTCTGACGAATTATGGCAAGAGTTAGCGGTAGAGGTTGAGAGTGGAGAAGGTGCCTATAATGCCCCTAATACTACTTACAGGCGGCTCATCATACAGGTTTGGGCAAATATGGCGTTATTCACAGAGTTCGTTTTGATGAAACAGTTGCCGCTGATGAATTCAATCTTGATGACGACAAGGTTGTGGATGTGCTCGAGATCCGCCCGAATAGATCCCTCAGTGTGACTGAGGTCGCATTGACGAATGACGAGATTGCGACTGGCACCATGCTTGATTTTGTGAGCAACATGACCGGGTAGGGTAAACTGTCTGTCTCTCCATCGCAAGTCGACCTAGTAGGCAATTAAAAATTGGACCAAGAAGTATTGCACTAAATCTTACCCTCTTTCCTTTGATGTAAATATCATTCCTGCGGGCACGGGCATAGAAGCTCTTGGCATCTTCTCCGTAGACGAATGAGACACTGGCTATATTGTCTCGGGCTCTCAAATAAACTTCCAGTATCTGGCCTCCACGGATTGAGGCTGTTATATCGGCATAGGTGATACCATCGGGAAGATTGAGCAACTGAATAGTCCTTGTAGCACGACGCTCGACCTGGGGCCCCGGGGGGCAGTGGTTTTAAACGATGAGCTGGTGACTGGAACACCTCCATTTGACAAATCAATGGATGAAGTGGCATTCTCAAAGGGTGGATCGGCATGGCTCCAATGGATCCCATACTGACGCTGCAAGGCTCTACCATGATATACATCCTGATGGTTGATGGCGTATGCCGTTTCGGAATTATCGTCAAGCTGAGTACTTTTACTAGAAGAACACAGAGAGCTGTAGTCTCGCGAATTCTCAAGACCTTCATTTGCTCCCTCACAAGTCTCGTCGTTGCTCAAGATCTACGAAAGTGTTAGACAAGTCGATTTTCCCGAGGCAGGCAGGAGGGTTGGAGGGAATGTTGGTTCTCTGGTGATGTCTCAGTTTCAACCGACTTGAGAAACCGCGTAGAAATGCAACATGGGCAGGCATGCTCCACGCATGGGTGTTGGTCCCGCCCGCTCAAGTATTGATATTCAAGACATTTAGAAGTGGCAAAGTAGGGCAAGGGATGGGAACTCGAGGTGGAATCTTGGAATGGAAAACGTACGGCAATTGCATTCTCGTCGACGCCACCTCGAAGGAGATTCTGCCGTAAACAATCTACACGAGAGTCGCAAGAGTTAGACGAGGCCATAGGGTAGTGGGTAGAAGTGCATGATTACCATATTGGCGGGCGACCTTGACAAGGCCATCGTACTCTACCTGGGGGATGTAGACGCCAGCGGGTCCTTTATTTTGAGCCCTAGAAGTCTTGGTTGATGGCCAAGGCGGATTAGTTGATTGGTGGACAAGGGGTATTCGGGAGGATTGGGGCGACCGTTGTAGTGGCCGTGACCGTGTCCGAGACTTACGAATTTGGTTCTGATTGTAGGGCAAAGGTCAGACGAAGAATGTTACGGTTGATAAAGAGCCACCCATGGCGTCTTGGGTAAATCAGGAGACACGGGGTGGTCTGACTTACTGGACTGAAGCCATCTCCGATCTGCGGACTTGGATTGTGTGATGCAATTGAAGAAACAGATGTCAACAAAGGAATACCTAGACGGGAGCAATAGATAGCCTGCGACAGCCAAATCGCCAAATAGGCAGGCAGCTGGCTGCAACTGCCCGATCACAATCTCACGTGCCGGACAGCGAGCAGGCTGCCAATGCCATCCATTTCTGTCGCTCGCTCTCTCACAATGGGAAGGTCATTTTCAAGAAAGTAGGAGAGGGACCCCTCTATCTTCTCAAAGAACCTCGAAACTAGACGACCTGTCACATACTGCTACATGGCAACTTGACGAGGCCACTTTGTGATGGGCTAGACTACGCTGTGTCGCTGAAATGACGAAGGCCCTATCTTCAGTCAACCTGGGGGCGGGGCGGGGGTCGAACAAGCACCTTGTAGGGCACGCAGAAGCCGCGTTGCGATGGCGGCCCTCGAGGGCCCTAAGTAGCTGAGATTGGGGTTGTTCCATGGTCTTCGGCACTGGGTGTCGTAGAACTTTATTTAGTAGGCCGTTGGAATGGTTTCTCGTCAAGATGATGTGGCCACACATTGATCTACATCGCATCGTTGCCTAACCTGGGTCTCAAATGAAAGACTGAAAAAAGCCGAAATACACTTACTTCCCCCTGAAAAAGAAAAAAAAAAAAGAAAAAAAAAAAGAAATGGCGGTTGGCGAACCTTCGTCAATGCTTCTATCTATTGTACCTTGAACTGTACCCGGCCTCATCTCCATCAGTAGCTACAACTACGTTCAAATACAATACCTTGGCTGTTGGGTGTCTACCTACCTTCTTAGGCAGGTATAGGGGCACATCCCCCCAATGTTGACTTCCCGAAACGAGGTAACCGCTGAGTTCCCGCTTTGCCAATGTTCAAGATCGAGACGTGGTGGTAGTTATCGTAGTGTAACGCAACCCTGACGGAATGCTCTATCGCCGGGGGAACACAACCGCGATTATCACCTGCTAGTTGACCGCAATCATCTGCATTTGCTCTATCACATAACGCATGTCCTTCTTGTTACTGTCAAGAGGGACAGCCTGAGGCGTCACACGATTGGAGTTCCAAGATACGTATGACGGGATATCGTCCTTTGAGACAAGAAAAAAAAGGAAAAAAGAAGAAGAATGGCCACAAACTGGAGTGTCTTGGGTGTGGCTGGCTGGGACAGGCATAAGGGGGGAATGAACTGGTACGGGCATGCCACGGCTGCTATATACGAGACATGAGCCTACCGATGTAATACCTACAGTTGTACCACTAATTAGGAGGAGAAAGTGGCGACAAATGCATCATCACATACGGAGCAATAAGACCAGAGCTAGTTCCCCTTCTAGGCTTCGTGTTGGCACAGAAAACAGAATCTGGGGAACTCGCACCTCATTTTAGCATCGCCCTGAGTTAGCAGAGCCGCCGGGAAACTCCAACGGGAAGGGATGATGGAGCATTGTCGGGGACTAGTTGGTTGATGGCTTGTAGAGGGATGGGGGGAAGGAATAATTTGGATGGATAAAGGTGCTACTATTTTTAGTCTCAGCAAAGAAAACACGAGATCATGTGATAAGAGGTTCTCGTAACCTTACGTGTCATGGTCACCTCAGCGACCGGGGGGTAACTTTGTGTCTAAATGTGACACCCACCACACACTTGGTGCAAGATTCCAGTTGGGGCAATGGTTGAGCCCCCTCCAGTGTCGCTCAATCAGAAAGTAAGCGGTCGCGCTGTCCGAAGGACCGCGGGGAACATAACAGGAGATCAAGGGATCAACCACACCATGATGCAGCTTGGGTGGATGAGTGGACAAGGGGGGCTTGGAGCGGTCGGTCCTCTTGACCGAAAGAGGTCCTGACGGGCTGAGAGGCATGTGCATGTGCAGGAGTGAGCGCTGAACAGCGGCTGCAGCGCTGAGGGAGGAGCTTGGCCCGAACTGACAGTGAATGGTCTGGGCCACCGCTTCCGTTGTACTTCATGCGACCTGGGTACTGGTGATGCGTACCTTGTGGATGTGCACGGTGCACCTGTCGTGTCGTGTTTTTATTTTTCTTATTGTTATTCCCCTCGCCTCCAAGTCGTGCTTCTTCTAACTACTGTTTTTCCTTCTTTTTTCCTTTGGTTTGTGTCTAAGACCTGCCGAGCATCAGAGCCCCCGCCACCACACCGGCCGAGACAAGGAGGCACAAGGCAAAAATGAGATGGACTTGGGTATTCGTACGTGCGACTCGTACCCTCTGTTTGCCTCGAATACCTGGTACCTACCTACCTAAGTGAATGAGAAAAAGTTGTACGTGTGAATCCATGTATATACCTGGATGGTACAAACTAAGCCTCGACACTTGCCGTTGTCGATGTCCATTTCTGTGCGAACATGTACTTGAATGTGCAACTCGCTTTGTTTTGAGTAAATCTACCTAGGTAGGTTGATAGGTAGATGTTTGAGGCTGGTTTTCTTCCTACTGCTTCCACAGACTCTACCCTCGCCCATTGCAACAAGCAACAAGTAATGCCAGTCGGTAGTCGGTGGGTAGGTAGGTTAGGTACCTAGGTACCTAGTGAGTATTTGGCGAGGTATATATAGGTAGGTACCTAGGTAGGTAGGTAGTTACCTACAGACTGGCTGCCCTCTTGGCCAACCTAGTGGTGCAGCACAGCACAAGTGCAGTGCTGTACATTGAACCCGTAAAAACGAAGGCCCTATGCCAATGTGAGGTTAGGCTGTGTGATTGGTGGTACTAAATTGGGTGATGGGCGTTGGGTGCTGGGCTGCACTTTGAAATACGCCATAACTGGGTGGCTTTTCCCCCAGTGGATTCCAGCGGGTGACCTCAGTGGACGGCTCCCCTGTGGGAGGTGGCCGAGTGGCTCTGCAAACCCCCTGTCTGCGCCCCCTCCCCGATCCGTGTCCAAATCCAGGCTTCTCCCCCTGGTCCTGCCAACACAAC
Source organism: Aquanectria penicillioides (assembly GCA_003415625.1). Classification (NCBI taxonomy): domain Eukaryota; kingdom Fungi; phylum Ascomycota; class Sordariomycetes; order Hypocreales; family Nectriaceae; genus Aquanectria; species Aquanectria penicillioides. Next base: position 1,903,334 of record PYIU01000003.1, read on the forward strand.
ACAACAGGCCAGGGTCGATGGCTTTTTTCTCTCCTTCGCACCTGTTCTCTCGTTCGTCCTCCTTCGTCTCCCAACCGCCCACCATCCATCCAAACAGACGCCCAAACGAGCCTCGTCCTTCGCTATTTCTTTTTTGCTCTTCCCTTGACGCTCGCTTGTAACATATCGACATTCGCTTTCGCACTCTGCCGACTCGATTTACTGCAGCGCTGCTTTGCCGTCGTCGCAACCGCGTCTTGCACCAGTCACGCCTCACGCCTCGCTAGACCACACTCCAGTTTGACCAGAATATAGGAGGCATTCCCCATCTCGACACGCCTGTCCGTGGCTGTCATCATCATCGAGTCGATCGACCTCCCCTCCTCCCATCTCGTCTGGCTATTATCGAGTAATCCAAAGTTCCTCTTGCCCATCATGCGTCCCGCTGGAACTCTCCTACAATTGGCCGTCTGCCTCTCTTCCCTCACCCCCCTAACATCCGCATGGGGATGGTTCCCCGACATGGACACGATTGTTGTTCGCCGGGCAGACAGCTCTGAATGTACGTTACCAGATAATAACTACCTGTGGAGCTAGAATCCCATTCTGACCTTTTCCACAGCCACAGCCAGCAATACCGCTTCTGCTACTGGTACCGGCTCAAGCAATTCTCCCAAGACGACAAACCTGAACACTGCCAAGGTAGATACGGACACAGAAACTGGCACCGCTACTGGCACCGATACTGGTACTGCCACCGGCACGGGTAAAGACTCCAAGACTACTGCTACTGGCACTGGCAAGAAGTCAAGCAAGGCAACTCACACCAGCTATAACGTCAACGATGCCGCTGGTGGTGTCAGTCTCCAGACACCTCAAACCACCATCCAGGCCACTCCTCTCTACAAGATTGGCGACCATGTCACCTTCGGCTGGAATTACACCTCGCTGCAGGGCACGCCCACCGCCATTGACGTGCTTGTCAGCTGTTCCTCCGCTACCGAGACTTGGACTCTTACCCAGAATATGACGTTCGAGACCAAGGCTAGCTACGTCTGGGACACCACCAAGGATGGAGACGTCGCGCAAAAGCCGCTCCCTGTCCAGCTGTACACTCTCATCATCAAGGACTCGGATGCTTCTATTAGTGACACTGCTGAAGCCGGATACCTCGGTACCTACACTGGCCTCAAGTTTGGCCTCTACACAGCACAGCCTTACACCCCCCTGTCTGAGTGGAAGTGTGTAGGTTGTAACGCTGCGAACTCTAGCTTGGATAAGCAGGCTTTGGGTTTTGCTCTGACCATGAGCATCATCACCATTGCCACATTCACTTGGTTCGTTACTGGCCTTGGTTTGCAGTGAGCCCGTACTTGGGACGGATTTGGGAGTTTTGCGTTTATCTTTTATACAACCGGGGCAGGTTCATTTTTTATGGGGCAGGCGAGCATGAGACGGGTAATTATAGTTTTTTCTCTTTTCACTTTTCGAGTATCTATTGCCAGGAACACATATTGCAAGAATCTTGACACACCCTGGAGGCGTTGGCAGAATGGGACGTTACAGGATGGTACCGCGAAGGCATGGGAAAATCACTCCAGTTGGGATGGCTCACGATCTGGTCGTCAGACAAGTACAATCATGTAATGATGCTAAATACATTTTAATATTCACCCCTTTTCGACGTCGTACGAGATTGTCCCTGTAAACTAAACCAAGGGGCGTAATATGTTGCGTTGCTCCATGCGCTTGGCACTGTATCTATCGTCCTTGGTCTCCTATCTTATCGTCATTCACTTTGCCTTGTTCTATAAACAAACAATCCAAAATCAAGCCCAGTTATTTTATTTACTGGGGTATATTTATATTATAATACAATGCTGCTGGTTCATTCACATCAAGGTTCTCAGACCATCCTCAAGGTAAATCCTGCCCCTCTCTCTTCCTTTTCACGCCCCTGGAAGATGCCACTAAAGTCAGCTTCACCGAGCGACGCTGCTTGTCCCCCTCGAGCAGGAGCGTGAGGTTCGTGTCGCCGCCGCCGCTCCTGGCCTGCCTTGCTGGGGAAAGTTGGGAACATGCTTTCGGGTTTTGGCTTGGGGTCCTGGTGGAAGTAGTCATGTTGCAACATCTCACGGGCAGTTGGCCTGCGAATGGGATCCAGAGCAAGTAGATCGGTGAGGAGGGAGCCGCCGGCAGACGTCAAGTGAGGAAACCGGGCGCGGATGACGGATCCCGTGGCAGCCGCCGTTTTGGGGGGAAGGCGGAGGGATCGGGCGTTGGGGAGACGGCGGAAACCGGGCCACGAGTCTTCTGTAGGCAGACCACATAGTTCAAAGATGCGAGATACCTGGTCGACCTCGTTTTTGCCTTGGAGGAGAGGTTCGCGGGTGAGCAGTTCGCCGAATACGCAGCCGACGCTCCACATGTCGACGGCGGCCCCGTACGTCCTTGTGCCGAGCAGAAGCTCTGGGCTGCGGTACCATAGGGTGACGACAAGCTGTGTTAGTTTAGGTGGCGGATCTCCGACGTATCGGGCCATGCCAAAGTCGGCAATCTTGAGCTGCCCGCGGTTGTTCAGAAGAAGGTTGGAAGTTTTCAAGTCACGGTGGAGGATCCAGTTCTCGTGAAGGTAGGCAAGACCTGAGGTCAACTGCAGTAGCAACCGCTTGACTTCAGAAGAGAGGAATGGCTCTGGCATGTCTTCGAGGATGCTCTTGAGATCGTGTTCCACGAATTCGAGCACCAAGAATAGGGAGCTGTTTTGGAAGTGTTAGTTGACTCAGGAGGGGAGGCGGCATGTACCTGCGGTGAGGGCGGCACTCACTTGTCTGGTCGCGAAACGTCGTCCCCAACAACGACCTCTTCCATGGCCACTACATTCTTGTGCTTAGTATCCTTGAGGATTTGAATCTCGCGTAGCCCAGTCACGGGCAGCCCGCTTCGGTCTGCAGGGTCCAACTTCAACCTCTTCAAAGCCACGACCTTGCCAGTCGCTCTCTCCGTGGCACGCGCCACCCACCCATATGTTCCCTCTTCAATATCGTTAAGCTTATCATAGTTTTCCACGCTCCTGCACTTTCCCCAGTTACTACCCCGGAATCTTAGGAGTCTTGCTGAGGCACCATCCTTTCCAGGAGCCGGGCCAGGTTCGGGTGTGAGTCTCCGTCGTTTCGAGGGCCGGTCAGCGTCCTCGCGGTCGGTCGATTCAGATTGGCCCTGTGCCAAGGCATGTGACTGTGCGTGCTGCTCTGTTTGGAGGCGGCGGGCCTTCTCTGCCTTCTTGCGCCGTTTCTCTTCCTTTTCCTGCTTGAGCTTGGCGTCAAGACGGACATCTTCCTCGGTGTCTGCCCACCGAGATCTGCTTGTCATGGTGGGCCTCGGAGTTGAGGCTGATCGAGACTATGGATAGTGAATAGATCCTAATGGCTTGATTGCGGAAGTTTAGTGTTTTTGGCTGGTGGAAGAGAGCTGTGGCAGAGGGCGCGGCTGCGAGACGAAGTTAAACGTTGACGAATGCGAGGCTGGCATGTCAACTACCGACAGCCTTGGACACTGGGGTTTGGCTCAGTTGACTAGACCCACTGCCACCACGGGTTCCAGGGCGGGTCTGGCAGGCAAGTGTCGTTACTAGGACCGGGGGGTTGCCTGCCCCGAGACCGATCAATTGGCCCCTTATCTTATCAGCTCGAACCTGCAGTCAAGAAAACCGCCCTCGGAGAGAGCTACTGTACGTACAGTAGTGCTAAGCCTTTCACGTGTGAGTGAGAGCGCGAGGTCAATCACAAAGATTGTTTCCCTCTGATGCAATCTGCCTCATCATAGACCTGCGAAACATCCGCTATGATGAGGCCTTTTGCTGTTCGCTCAAGTCTGGGCATCGCCGGACGACACTGGGCTCATCGGACCGGCCTATTTGCTACATGTGCGACGGCGCGCGGCTTCTCGTCCACCTCTCATCGTCGACAGACTGAGAGGCAATGGTCCACCCCGTTGGCCAAACAGCTATTCGAGGCTATTTCGGTATGCGCAATCCTCTTGGTAGCCGCTTTTCAATGCTCAAGGCCAACTGACTATCTCCTCTTGCTAGACTACAGGCCCTGTCCCACTTGCCAGCTATATGCGTATGTGCTTGACTGGTGACGTTGGGGGCTACTACACAGGCGCAATCAATGATGGTCGAGACCAATTCGGCGTTAAGGGTGACTTTGTCACATCTCCAGAGATCTCCCAGGTCTTTGGGGAGCTCATCGGGATCTGGTTCATCGCCGAATGGATCAGCCAAGGCCGTCCCAAGGACGGCGTCCAGCTTATTGAGGTTGGACCAGGCCGCGGTACCCTCATGGACGACATGCTCCGAGTGAGACCATATTCCGCGTCCCCATTGTGTGGTTTGGCGTTCCGATATTGACCTGCTTGCTAGACAATCCAAAGGTTCCCCGCCATGGCTAACAGCATTGATGCTGTCTACATGGTCGAAGCTAGTCGCAAACTAAGGGACACTCAGAGGAAGCTCTTGTGTGGCCCAGAAGCCCAGACAACGGAGTCTAAGGTTGGATCTCACAGTGCTTGCAAGTACAACGGACGACCCATTGTCTGGACCGACACCATCAAGTCCATTCCTTACGGTTGGTGCTCAGTTTCACACCCAGTTGTCCCATGATGAATGCTGACTTGGCCTTTCATAATAGAGGCCAACAAGATGCCCTTCATCATTGCTCATGAGCTTTTCGACGCTCTTCCGATTCACAGTTTCCAGTCGGCCAAGGCCGCTCCTCCTCCGCCTCCGCCTCCCGGCTCTCCCGCTGCCCAATCAGCCAACTCACCGGATAATGCTCAGCCAACCATGGAGTGGCGCGAGATGATGGTCTCTCCTACACCACCAGGTGTTACTCATGTTGATTTGGGTACGCCCAAATCCGAACAGAACGAACCTCCACCGGAGTTTCAACTTATCCTATCTTCGAGCACTACGCGTCACTCGCGCTTCCTGCCCGAGTCATCGCCCCGCTATCGCAGGCTTAAACAGGTGCTTGGTTCTGTCATTGAAGTCTGTCCCGATGCATCCACCTTCGCTACCGACTTCGCAACCCGTATCGGCGGCTCTTCTCAGCACCCCAAGTCCGCCCCCAGCGGCGCTGCCCTAATTCTGGACTATGGGACCTCCGACACAGTGCCCATCAACTCGCTAAGAGGTATCCGACAACACAAGCGAGTTAGCCCTTTCTCTGCCCCAGGTCTGGTCGATTTGAGCATAGACGTCGACTTTACAGCTATCGCCGAGGTCGCTTCACTTGCTAGTGATGGCGTTGAGGCTCATGGGCCTGTGACCCAGGGCGACTTCTTAGAGTCAATGGGAATCCGCGAGCGTGCCGAGATGCTTAGCAAAGCGCCTGGAGTTGACAAGACAACGGCCGATAATATCGACAAGGCCTGGATGCGACTTATTGATAAAGGCCCCAGTGGTATGGGCAAGGTGTACAAAGCCCTAGCCATCTTACCTGAAAACGGCGGCCGCCGCCGACCCGTGGGATTTGGGGGAGATGTGAGTACCTGATTGATTCACTAAACAAAGGAGGGCAGCCATTGTGTGCAGAGTTGGATAAAAGGGGAGCCGTGTTTGACGAGAGACTGTGAGAATATAGGAGATACTGTACCATCATATAACTTTGCGATGTTCGCGTTGCCATCCCGAACATGTGGATGGCAATGTATTTTCTACCTAGTTGATTCTTGTCCCGATCATGTAACGCACTCTATTCCTCCCACGAACCAAACGTTTAACTGACCCAGCACTATTCCCAATCCATTCATGAATGCTATATGAAAACATCGACAATACAAAAAGGCTCACAGGACAAGAAACTTGGGCCAAGTTGGGAATTGCCCTCGTCATTCTACTTTCCTCGTACAAGCTTGGCATCTTCGTCATCGCTCTCATCGTCGGAAAGCGTGTCACCATCCTTGCCAACAGCGAAGATGGTCTCTCCGTCTAGCGACTCACGAGGAAAAGACCGGGTTACCCTCTGGCCCCCAGCCTGCGAAGTCCCGGCAACAGGAGCTAGATGAGAGGGTTCGGGAGCTTCGTTTCGCTTGCCCAGCTGAGCTTCTTCATCATCGGAATCCTCACCAGGGACGCCAATGTCGCCAAACTCAAAGTTACCATCGTCATCTTGGGCGATCTCGTCGCTCATGGCGAAGCGGCGGTTGTTGGCGGTCGGGCGCCAAATGTATGCAATCCAGGCAACATCGGCGAAGTAAACCAAATTCAGCCAACCATCAAGGACGAACCACCTGGTCTTCCAGTGGAAGGGGACGAAGTTAGGGTCGTTGACTGATGCAAAGGTGAAGCTGTTAAAGAAGAAGAAGGCGAAAATGACCAGGATGCTGATGAGGATAGCCCACCACAGCTTCTTGTACATGCCTTCCTTAACATGCTGCTTGCGTTCTCTGAGATCTTTGAGAGTGAGGTTGAGCGAGTTCAAAGTCCATACGTAGAAGGCAGTTAAGGTACCTGCAAGAGGCAGGACGATGAGGAGTACAAATGGGCCTAGAGACGAATGAGCGAATTGGAGGAAACATCATGTCTATAGCTCGAACACTTACCAGCAGTCTCCGGAGTAATGGTAAGACTCGTAACAGAGTAAACAAGGCCGAAGAGGAAGTGGGCAGCAGCAAGCCATCGCACCCAAATCATGGTTCTACCCAGGGTAGGTTTGACCACACCATATCCCATGCAGACAATTAGCAACAAGAAAAAGGAGAAAGAGTTCCTGGCGGCGTTCAGGATTCCCACAACCGTCAGGAAGACTTTGGCCCCGAGATTGGAGCCGTGACGATTTTGGTAATCTACAATGAGGTTAGCGGGGGCAATCAAGGTTGATGAGAGTTGTGGTGACCAACCGTAAAAACCCCAAGTCAGGAGCATTTCAACGACCAAAAACACTAGGATAGCCGTGATATAGTTCTGAACAGCCACTGGGAACGGTTAACAATTGAAAAGATGAGACTCGTGTCAAGACAAGCAAAGCACTTACAAATGTCGTGGCGATGTTGATAGTAGAGGAAACCCCAGTACACGGCCAGCAGAGCATACAGGATAGTGATGCCACCATAGAAGGGCAGCTTCGGAATCTGAGTGGCTTGGAGCTCACCGTAGGCGTTACGGAACTCTACCACGGCAGTGTACTCTTCTTTCAGGTACGAATCAGTCAGAACGCAGTAATATCCTGTCTTTTTAATGGAATATTTTATGGAGCCGGGTTCGTTCAAGTGGATAGCCTTGGTAGCAATCACGTTCTTGGATTTACTGGCGGCGTCAGGTGTAAGGATGAATTTGTCCATATCGGTCTTGTTGCACTTGCCAGCATCGACCCAATAGTCGGTGCAGACTGCGAGGTCCTGGGTGCGCATTAGACGAGCATTTCAGGGAGGCGAAGTCACCTGGTACTCACCGTTTCGCCGGTCTCCGCATTGGGGATCCCAACCATGTTTCTATCCTTCCATTCAAATATGACCAAGCTCGCTATTGGATCCTTAGACTTCTCGTTGGTGTTGTTGAGGAACTTGACTTCGATGAAGGGATCGACGGGTCCTCCCCAAGAGCTTCGGCTGTACATGCCTGCAGTTTGTTAGATTTCAAGACTAGAGCGGGCAACGATGGTTGAAAACCGACCAGTGCAGTATTGCTGATTGGTTCCATCTTTGTTATCCTGTAGAGAAGCATGGTTAGTATGCTGCCAGATCCAGTCGATTTCGAGCGACAAGGGAGTCGTCGTCATCAGCGGCGTACCAAGCCAATTTCCATGGCCCGGGCAGTCAAGACGGACGTGCCCAGGAGGAGGAGTTCCCGAAGGAACCGCATATTCAGCAGCGGGCGCGCGGGGGGTTTTGAAGCAAGGTCGGACAGTGGTGGTGTACTGACGGAGCAGACGGAGGGATTGGAAGTGGTCGCAGTATGGTCGGGAGCTTCAAGGCGAGTTTGAATGCGGCGTCGCAAAGCGCTTCTAGGCTCGCATGGCGGGTTGATCGGAAGACCAATCTTCTCAGATGAGAGTGCAAGATGGGGAAATGCGCGCAGGAAAAGAAAGAGGAGAGGATGAGCCTGGAGGAGGATGATGCGGGCTTTGGCTTGATTCAAGATGTGAGAAGGAAGCGCAGGATGGACTTGGTGATGGAGATGGAGATGATGGGCTGCCACCTTGGTACCTGCGCTACGGATACGTAATTGGTTACCCGTGATGCCAGGTCAGCACAGAGAGACAGAGACTCCCAGACAGTGCTACTGTGGTGATACACAGTGGAGCCTCCAGCCCCCTTACAGCACGTTCCCTCAGGCCTTCCTCGCGCTGTCTTCCTCGCAACGATCGCCCTAAACAAGGGAGATAACGATAAGCTGCAGGTACCCCCATATAACTACCTACCTAGGTAGAGACCAAGGCCAACCTAGCGCGTGGCGCATTGCACAGGTACCAAGAGGTAGACGTCGGCCCGACCTACCTGCCTCTTACCTTACCTACCTACCTATCAGGTACCTAGGTATGCTGTAAATCCTTGAGAAATCCTCCTCCTACCTATAAACGTAGTAGAGAATAACTCGGTGTCGTCGAGCCCGTTGCAACATCCAAAACACAGCAGCAGCCATCTATCCGTCCTCTACCTCCCAGCGCAGCCATGGGAAAAGGAACGGATAAGCTTTATGTAAGCCAATGTCTTATCTGGCATCACCAATTGCCTTCTAACCGTTTGTCGCACTCTGTCAGATCACACACTCCGAATGGTCGTCATCCGAGGCCTATTCCGCCAGCGTCGGCGCCGGAGCTTCTTCTCACGGCCAACATGCCGCATCTTTTCGTCGCTTGCCCTTCAACTTCTGCGCTGCGAGTCTGCAGCCCTTCAAGAACCCTGCTTGCACTCCGGACGGTACTATCTTTGATGTTGAGGTCATCGGTGCCTGGCTCGAGAAGCACCCGAATCGGAACCCTGTCAATGGCGCGCCACTGCAAAAGAAGGACCTAATTCGCCTCGATTTCGCACGCAATGCCGAGTCTGATTCTCTAGGCGCAGGGCTAAGCGATGGGAAAGGCGACCTCATCGATCCCGTCACGTACAAGGTCTTCACCGATAACACTCACATTGTCGCTATCCGCCACGGAACTTACGCCAACGTCTTCGCGTGGGACACGGTCGAACGCATGAATATCAAGGCGAAGATGTGGCGCGACCTGGTTGACGACAAGGAGTTCACAAGAACTGATATTATCACCCTCCAAGACCCCCAAAACGCTGCTAGCCGAAATCTTGAGCAATTCCAGTACCTCAAGGATGGCCATGAAGCCCAACTGACCAGGGAGCAAGAGGAGGAGAGACAGGCTGGGAATATCAATGCAGGCGCGCTTGGAAATATTGGAGACAAGGTACTACGCGCCAAGGCAGCCGTAGAGAAGGCGCGCAAAGTTCGCGAAGAGGGTGGCGACGTCAACCGGAGCTCAACGGCACTCTCGAAACCATCAGTCGCACCCATAGCCCGTCAGTCGATGATTCAAAACAAGAAAATAGCCTCCAATTCAGCCGTATACACCACAGGAAAGGCAGCTGCGAGTTTCACAAGTACGGGCTTGACGCCGGAGACGAGTGGTGAGCGGGCCCTATTGACAGATGAAGAGTACATGCTCAAGCCCAAACGGATCAAAGCCAAGGGTTATGCGAGAATGGAGACAAACCTAGGGGACCTGACCATTGAGCTACAGACCGAGACAGCACCGAAGGCAGTCTGGAACTTCATCAAATTGGCGCAGAAGGGGTATTACAAGGGCGTGGCCTTCCACCGAAACATACCCAATTTCATGATTCAAGGAGGCGATCCCTCTGGGACTGGGCGGGGCGGCCAAAGCATTTGGGGGAAGTACTTTGACGACGAATTTGACGGACCTCTCACGCACAACGCTCGGGGTACCGGTAAGCATATGAACCTGTTCATCCAACTAAAGACTAAGGCTAATGTTTATCCACAGTTTCCATGGCTAACAAGGGCAAAAATACCAACTCGAGCCAGTTCTTCATCACGTACAAGGCAACGCCACATCTAGACCGTAAACACACTATATTTGGCCGGGTTGTCTCCGGACTCGAAATTCTCTCTAAGCTAGAAGATGTCCCCACAGATGGTTCTAACCGACCCCTCAACAAAATCGTCATCAAGGACGTCGTCATCTTTGTCGATCCTTTCCAAGAGTTTCAGATCCAGAGGAAAGAACAAGAGAAACAAAACCAAGAAAAGGAGGAGAACCGAAGACGAGGCGGCACCGATGATGACAGGACGACATGGACGGGCAAAAGAATACGCAAACATGGAACCATTGAGCCCGCCGAGTCTAGAGAAAGTGTTGGCAAATACCTCAAAGCCGCGGCGCTACAAGGCACCTCATCGACCAATGACGCAGACCTCGAGGATGTCGATGTATGGGAGGAACCTGCACGGAAGAAAATGAAGGGTGGTGGCTTTGGAAACTTTGACAATTGGTAGAGGGAGAGTGATCGTCATTCCTAACCCCCCATTTTGGCATTCCAACAACAAAGAAGTTAAGATATGCCCTTCCATTACTCGATGGCTCAATTCTAGAGGGTCATGCTAAGGAGGCGAGCAAAAGGCTCCTGAGCGTATCATATGGGTATCCGTCCAGCCTCATTGACACCAACGCTACATACATGGACATGGAATCAGGAATGATGCGCAGAGTGAGAGAAAAAAAAAAAAAGAGCTGACGGGTCTATCTTCGACTCTAGAGATTAAAATACTGCCTCAGACGACATTGGGTAAGGCCCCTGCTGGTAGTGCTAGGAGACTACCCATAAAGGTTGCGTTGGATGTGGCAAGTTCCTCTTTGGCTTGCAGCATCCCGGCGACAACGCGTGCTTGTTCCAAGCCCGTCTCACGATGGATTGCATGTAGTCGGTCAATTGCGTACTGTTTTGTCTCTGGAAGACAAGATGAAGACATTCCCAAGACATAGAGTGGCCAGATAATTGTGTTACTCGCAGATGCCAATGTCATAAAACGCTCCGCGTTATCGTCTTGATCTTCTGGGCCTGCAGGGTCGAAAGAGGCTAGTCTCCGGGGCCTGGCCTGTGATTCCAGTCCTGGGCCAGCCCGTATATCAGGAACTGCTGGTGGTGACATCATGCGGTATCTCTGGCTGGAGGGGGAGCTTGGTGATGTAGTTTCTGTGCTCGGGTATAAACAGCCGTCTCGAAAGCTGACAACCCCGAAGTGCTGGGGAACACTCGCAACTATGGCTTCCCCAAGTAGACGTAATAGCTTTATAGTTTTGGCTAATTGCATTTGATGCCGATCTATGACCAGGGGAAGATCTGGTACTTTGGTGTCTTGACAAAATTGCTCGAGAATCGTCTCCAAGACAAGCATCCGGATTGTTCTCACTGCATTCCACGTAGTTGCCTGTGATAGACCAGGATATACATGACACCAACGACCAAGGACCCTTGGGTCTGATCGAGTGAGTAGGATGCGCCGGTAGTTCCAAGTCGGTGGTAGCTCAGACAATGCAATGGCAAACTCGTCGTCCATGTGTGACAATTTGTCTACAATGTCATCGATGTTGTCGAGCTTTCCTGTTTTGATGTCATAGCGGACCTGAAGGGCTCTATAGATGGGATCGACGACGCGCCATACAGGGCTTTCGGCCACTGGTAACGGCCGAAGCTTTGCACCAAGATCGATCAATTCTTGTGGCATTGGTAGACCACTCTGTATGCAGCTAGTCAGAACGGATTGAGAAAGCATGAGGAACATTTGAACACCAGCTTTGGTTTGGAAGCGGACTGGGCCTCTCATTTTGGCGAGAGTAGCGGCGCCGTTCACATGGTCCTGCCATGCCCGCATAGTCTGTGGGCTGTGCCCAGAAATAAACTCATAGGTACCCAAAATCAAAACAGCCAGCAATGTAGTGTCCTCAATGGCGTAAACAGGGTCGCGGAGGGCAGCTTGTGTGAGCCGGAGCGCAATGCCATAGCTCTGACGGGCTCGAGTCATAGTTTCGTCGCAATGGGTTATTTGGGCGAGACCGGCCAGTCCCACGGCCGTCATGCTGACGGTAACTGCATCGACCCTTGCGTGAGCTGAGTCCGGTGGTTTCCAAACGTCGTAGATGAAAGAGTAATTCTGATAGCCATTGTCTGCAGTAACATAGCGGGAGAAGAAGAAGGCTGTCCCTTGTTCCTGGTGCGATGCTGAGAGGGCATCTCCAAGCAGTGCATGATCTGACGGTGGGTCCTCAACGAAGTAGTCTCCAACATCGATATCACCATCGTTACTATCCGTGCTTGCTTGGGAAGGCGAGCTGCTACTTCTGGGAGTAAGAATGGCAAGCACCGGGCCGCGTAGGCGCCTGCGACGGTTGGACAGTCGTGGGGTAGACTTGGCTGTTGCCTTTGGCGCAGCAGTCGGGACGGGGCCAGGCGACAGGGATGGTGATGTTGCGCGAGGGTTTGGGGCTCTCTTGCGTGCGTTGGAGCGTGAACGTGTCTTCGCAGCTCTGTTGATAACATGGGAGCTTTCGTCGCGAAACATGAGGTCCACTAGGTTACGGTAACCTGGACAGGTCTGGTGACGTTTTTCACACTGGCCACATGATGGCTCTCTCTGATCACACTAAAATTTGACATGCGCAATCAGCACAAGCTGAGGGCTGAGGGAGGCGAGTTGAGGCGACAGTGGTAGTTGGTTCGTCAGTATGATGAAGAGTGGACTTACGCGTATTTTGCGCTCACGGCAGTTCGAGCAGCCCTTTGAGGGTTTCCCACAATAGACCATGATGGTAGCTGTCGATGGGACAGCGCAAGGATTCAGAGGCTCGTGATGGGGCCGAGACTGAGGGGTGATCGTACTGGTTGGGCTCGCTTATTTTCAGTCAAGGTCGAGGCATGTTGGATCATGGCGGTGGTGCATGGGGCTCTGGTTCGTTTCAGATATCGGGCATGCCTAGGCCCCTCAATGTTGACCTTTTTTTTTTTTTTTTTTTTTTTGGAGGAGGAGGAGGAGGAGGAGGAGGAGAAAGAGAAAGAGTGGGAGAGAGAGGGAGGGTGGGTGTGTGTGTGATGAAGAGAGGCGGAGAAGAGACAGACGCCAAGATGTGTAGATGAAGGGCGAGATGGGAGACTGGTGTTGGATCTGGCTGGTTTGGAAAGATGAGGTGGTTATGGTGCAGAGAGGGGTGGACGGGGGCGGAAAACACAGATAATTAATTGATGATGGATGATGTATTGCCGGCTGAGCCCAACACAGAAAAGGCCAACGGGCGACGAGCGGGTTTTGAAGATATGATCAGAATGCCAATGCCGATGTGGGTAAGATGATGAAACCCGACGGGAAGGAGAGCATAGCTTATAGGGCGCGGGGGAAGTCTCGATTTCTAAGGGCAATGGGGGACAGGGTTTTGGGTTGGGGCTGAACGGGATGGACGGATGGATGGGCTCTTCGGTGTGAGAGTGTGTGTATGTGTGTGGGTGAGGAAGCTATGGATGGCATGAGGGAAGGCAGACGTGTTCTCAAGGCTGTGCTGTGCTGTCTGTAGGTTGGTACTGGTGCTCGCTATGTGCGCTGCCTTTCATCCCGCAGACTACGGCAGGGCACGGCAGAAGCACCCACCTCCATTGGATCAGCGCATGCAATCAAAGCAAAAGGCCTCAGCCCTGCAAAAAACCGCCCCCAGTACAGCCTCCTGTTTCGTCCGTCACAGTGTCTGAGAAGCGTTGGAGCAGTGAGCCGAGGGTGGCATTGGCAGTGGCATTTGGGGCGGTGGCTCGGCGCTGGCCACCCCTATTGTCTGCCTCGACCAATCCGGTCTGTGGGGGAACGGCACGCCTCAGTTGAGCCTGGTTGTCATCCTGCAGATAGAGTGCATTGGCTAACAAGGAGGGACGTCGAGATACAGGGGTGCGCCCTCCCGAGTACCTAGGCATATTGGATGGTTGACCTATAGGTCTGCATAAGGTCTACATAGCACAACAGGTGCGTGATAATATCCACGGCGTTGGTTGCGGATAGCTCAAGACAAATCAACCATCGCATCTCTCTTTAGCCCGGCTTGAAACGGCCAAAAATAGCAAAGGCCGTGTGTTTCTAGCTAGCGACCCGTAGCCAATCCCATGAAACTTGCCTACCCAGTCCCCAAGCCAAGCCAAGCCCAGGTGAGCCCAAGTGCCACAACGATAGAATCGGGTGTTAGTGGCATTGCTGGCTCGTCAATGTCAATTCTTCTGCTCATCCTCCTCCTTCTTCCTTTCACCTTCATCAGCTACCTGTCTGTCTGTCCAAAGAGGCTGCTGGCTGTGTTGGCTTCAAGTCACTCACCGGGAGGGAGGCTGTGTGCCATGGCGGTCCATGGGATGGCGTTACTCTGCTTGGGCTTATGCAGCCCACCCGGCAAACCTGCATCGTACCCGCCTCGACTTAGCGACTCAGCGGGTCCAGCAACTGAGCAACAAGACATGCACACGCAACTAAACTGCATCAGGAAATCGAACCACACCACACCAGTGCCCCACTTTCGCTCGCTAGGTACCCAGCGCAACTCTTGACATCTTTACATCTACGGATGTACTCGACTCGACATCTACAATCTCCCAAATATTGGTCAGAGGTTGAGGATTAGGGGTTTGGTTACGTCTTCGGGTTGAGTATATGATTGGCCTTGTAGTATAGTTTTGATGTAAAAAGGGGCTTACTTTTCCTTGCGCGTTTTATTGCTCCCAACAATCCAAATCAATAACCACCCCCCCCCCCCCCCCAAAAAAAAAAAAGAAAAAAATCTTTTGCTAATAAAAAAAAAAAAAATCCAACTGGTGACATTCGCGGAATCCTATTTGATTTGATTGAATGAGGTGTGCTGGTTGGTTTGAGTTGATTCGAGTTGGTCGATATAATCTAGATTGCCGGAGGCATGACCTCGACCTCAACACCACGGCGGGTTGCGTACAAAAATGCTTTGGGGACCAAAGAACGGTTCTGGCTCCTAGACAAAAGACAAGGGAGACATGACTACTTGCAGTAAGTCCATATTGTGACGCTTGTTGCCCTTATCTATGTCCATTTTCTCTCTAGGTTTTGTTCACCATGACAATCCACTCCATTCACCTAGAGTCTCACCGAACCAGAACAACATCATTGATACGGCCACAGCCTCCGCCCCGACCGCCGCTCGGTGAACCCCTCCGCTATCTTTGTAGCCATCTGTTTCAAGTCCAGTCCTATTAAACTCGCCACCGGTGTTTGCATCTGCGGCCATGATTTCTGAAATCTCACACGCTGCTTCTCCGGTTTTGCCGGTTCGACACTGGCCTGCCGACGTCGCTCGCTGATGTTCGTCTGACGAGTTGAAGTATGCCTTCACATAGCTTACTTCCAATAGGGTGTCCTTGGATGGAGGACCGCCCGACCACTGGGGGTTCCCGTTGCTCCAGTGCTGGAGGATCAAACGGCCTCCAACTGAAGGCATCCCACCACCTTCCATGATGGCCAGTTTCTTGCCATCCGCGTAGAAAACCACCTTCTGAGGTGCATAATCGAATCGGTACTCATGGAAGTCCAACGTTGGGTCAAAGGACAAGTTGATCCGTTGAAAGGTTCTGGTCCTCCTTGCGTCATATCCTGCTTCACTGGATTCCTTGGATTGAACAACAAGATTGACCGGGTAAATACCCTCTACCGGATTGAATTCTCTCGAGAGAAACTCGACGTCAATTTCTTGAGTGTCATTGAAGTACTGTATCGAACCAAGGGTGTCAGCATCGGCCACGCCCCCAACCCCCACGTTTGAACGAGAACAATAATACCCAGAAAAAGGCAGCGCATGTGCCATGAGTCTCGGGCAGCTTCATTCCGGCTCTGTATGATCCCCAGTGGAGGTCTACCCTCGCTGTATCAATCTCTGCCGACGATACTGCATCCTTCTCGACGAGACTTCTCACACGGAGTCCTATGCGAGTACGGTGGTTGGGATCGGCTTTGTTGTCTGTTGGCAAGACAATGATGTTGCTGGGCATGAATGACTTGCCGTATGCTCCGCGCCCATCCTCGGAAGATACATCGAACTGTTGCCCGACCCATTCGGTATTCTGTGAGAAGTTTGTAGGCTGAGAAAAGTCGGTCTCTAATAAATCCATGAAGACCATCATCTCGCCACTAACAACATCTTGAATAGCGTATCCACAATCGCACCGAGCCAGAACATGCCGGACTCCGAGAATCAGAAGGAACAAGACCGGGTTCATGTTGGACAAGGAACTGAAGTCAAACCTAGACAAAATCCAATAGCGAAGTGAGAGTGACGAAACACAGAACAGAGGCCCTACAATTAGCCCGGTAGTAGCTGACGGTCACATACCACGAGACAGAGGGCCAGTCAGGTTGTTTTGCAAGAGCCAAGACTACGACTGCCCTGCCATGTTTATCAACCAGAGGTAATAGTGATATCCATAGCAAGTGGAAAGGCGGAGGGAGGGTATACCCAAACGTAACATGGAAGGAGAGGGCGAGTCTTCATTCCAGTGGATAGATAAATGCTTAGGCACTTAGGCACTTAGGCACTTGCTGATGTTATTGCTGTCTTCACAGGATTGTGACAACTCTTTCGCTAACTGCAGGGTTACGCCTCATTCTGCCACTTGCACACTTCTCAGGGCTTTGCGGTTTTCGAAGTTCGTGAAACCATGTTCAGCACAACTTGTCCATTAGACAAGGCCATTGACGAAAGCAGTGGTTGGCAGGCAAGTGATTATTCAAGCAAACACTAATCATCTATACACGAGCGAACGGACCAGCCTCCTCTCGACGGCTCATAGTGCCAGGGCGGCTGGTCCTTAGGGCTTTCAGCCATATCCAGTGCATTCCGCTTCCGTAATACATGGCCACAAACGAGCAATCTGTATATCGAACAAGGTATCTGAGAGCAAAAGAAGAGACCAAATCCTGGTAAAATAGGGAAAAGAAAAGATTGCGGAGCAAAGGAGAGAAAATCGAGAGCCATCCAAAGAGCAACCCGATGAGAAAAGACTGCAAGTATTAAAAACAAGTAGGTGCCGTAGCATATTCAACAGAGAAAGCAGAAGGAAACACCATCATGGACCAGCCAATCATCCTGCCAATTGCAGTCATTAGCCTGCGCTGTCTTCGCGCAAAAGATCCGATTCCCTCTGCCCGGGGCGCAAGCCCATGCGAAAACCCCGTATACCTTTCCCTGCCCCTCCGATTAATGCCGGTGACCCCAGAGACCATGCGAAGCAAAACAAAACAAGCACAAGGGGCATGTGGTGCCCATCACAAAACCAAATGAAACCGAGACTGAACTGTAGACAGCACGACAGCCCGCCCTGCCTCGGGCATCGCGAAGGAAATGGTGACATGAGAGAAAACCCAAGGAAACATGACTAGGAGAAATGAGATGAGTCCAACTCCCTCCCTAAGAAGCCTTTTCGCGCCAGAACCAAGTCGAATAACAAGAGGAAAAAAAACCATCAAGCAGAGAGGTATATGCTTAGGAGATGAAGAGAGAACAAAGAAAAAGGAAAAGAGGCCAGCCCATCTTCGGGGCATACAAAGGAAATGTCATTTCAATCATCGCCGATTAGTTTTAGTACACGCTATCCTCGTCTGCCCCCTGCGAGGTCATTGAGGGGGTCGAGACGTTTGAGGAAGCTTCAGGATCATCAACATAGCCGACGAGAGCCTGAGAATGAAGCTTGAAAGCCTCGCCCATGAGTCGTGTGATTCTGTCGCACCTATTAGCATCTGATCTGGTACGCAAAGAATAATAGTGAGCTGCGTGATTGGAACTTACCCCCAAACTACGACCTCATCAAGCATTGAGCCCCAAAGCCGGGCAACAACAGAGCTCAATTGTGACATGTAGTTCTCGTCGAGGTCCTTTACAAACAGCTGGCGAACCTTGTTGTACATAGCCAGCTCCTCCTGGGTCGCAGGCTCTTCATCGTGTTCCAGACGATACAGCCACAGCGATAGGATGATCATCAGATCCATCCCACAGAGAGGATGCTCCACACTCCAGTTGGTCGGCGATGTGCGGGCAACCCAACGAATGCCCTGTAGAACAGCCGTCTCGATACAGCTGTAGCATTCCTCGATAACCTTAATCATCTCACTCGAGCGCTTTACGCGATCCCGAGCATTCGACATAGCCGCAGCAACCTCGTAGGGATCATGATACCGCATGGCCTCCTGTACCGCCTTCAGATCAACCTCAAGGCGAGCACGGGCATTTCGGTACATGGCTTTGGCGTTGAAGAGAAGTGGGTGTCCTTTGTGGGGGGCACTGAGTGGAACGGCAACAGATTCTGGCTCACAGAGCTCGAGAGATTTCTCCCACGTCTCCAGTGCGAGTCGAAGCTTGTACTCGGTAACGACGTCCTGTAGAGCCTCGGGACTACGCTTGTGATACCAAACCTCAAGGGAGAGGGCGTTAATCATAACACGAGCCGCGAAAGCGCTATAGCGGAGAGTCTCGCCCTGGAAAAGATTGTCGTGGGCCTCCATAAAAGTCACAACGGCAGAGGTTCTGAGGTGCTCCTGCCATGTTGCCTCGTCGGATACTGGAAGGTTCCACAGTGCCTCAGTAGAAGGCAGCTGGAGATCTTCAAACTCATTGAAGCTGATAGCAGGGGTGTGGTTATAGGTCAATGTTAGCAGGCCAAAGAAGATATAAACGGCATAATAAGTGCGTCGACAGCCCTCATCCTCGACCCACTCAGATCGAGTCGGCTTAGCTACGCCACGCGCCTCTTGGCGAAGCTTGAGCTCATACCGGTTTCCGGCGACCATGTTGGCAAGAAGACTCTTAATCGAACATGCCCACTCGAGGCCTTTGGGGTCACCGCTCCAGCTGGCAAAAACCATGTTGAGAAGGGAGCTCTGCATGGTCCAGAGAGGACATTTGCGGGAACTGAAGTTCTCCTTGTTTTGCAAGAACTGGTTGACGAGGACTTTGGAGCCAATATGAAGCATATAGGCCTGGTCCTGATCAAAGGCATAGAGTGCGCCAATGCTCAGGACTGCCAACAGAAGAGGCGGCGACACTTTAGTTGGGTTGAACGACGCCGGGTGCAAGAAGGGCAGGTGATGATGGAACAGACCGAAATAAGTTGAAAGATATCGGTTCAATGAGCCCAGCCCTGGGAGGCGGAAACCTTCAGGAATAGCGTGCTCACTGTCATTGCTACGAATATGGTCCAAGATAGCGTTGCGTTCATCATCACCCGCGACCTGAGGGGCTTTGAAACCGGCTTGCGCCGAGTCAGCGGTCCAGGGACTAGGGGGTATGGTGGATCCCGCGGCAGAGTTCGGCAATGAGTTGATCATTGACTGCAGGGCAGGCACAAGGCCGTTGCAGTTCTGGCCGCCAATAGGAGGAAGTTGGTTCGACTGGGGCTGCAAGGTACTTCCACTGGCAAAGGACGGTTGAGACTCGAATGATCCTGAGGCGCTTGATGTGATGGAGTGCGCCTTGGGCTCGGTCACAGCCTGTGACATGAAACCCTCCCACTGGACTTGTGGTAGGGCGATGGCACCGGATGGATACGTGACGGTGGATTCCATCATAGAGGAGCTGTGAGGAGAATAAGCCATTGAGGGGCTGTCCTCATAGGAGCTCTCTTCTCCACGCATAGCAGCCGTAGCCTTGTGGTGAAGGTCTGCCACGAGCATAGCAGCAGCCTCGACATCAAAGATTCCGTCGCCGCTAGCTTCCATTTGCTCCAAAGTCGAAGTATCGATGGCGATGGTAGACTTGGCAGGGCCGTTAACGGCACGGGTCTTGGGACCGGCCCGGCGTTTACCATCGCTATGGAGGGGAATGCCGCCGTCCTTGGCGTGGACGGTTCGGTCATGTCTGAGGAGAAGGTCGCGACGGACAAATGTACTTCTGCACTTCATGCATTTAAAAGGGCGTTCCTTGGTGTCTGCAAGACGGTTAGCTGATGCGGGAGTAAAGGGAGGGGTTGTGGGGTGATGATCGGGTTGGCGGGTGGTGGTGGGAGAGGGGTGGGTGGCACGTACGTGATCGTTCGTGTCGGCTCCGGTGTTCACTCCTGCTAAAGGCCCGGTTGCAAAACTGGCACTTGTATTTGCGCTCGGGTGCCAGTGAGGCCTTTCGCGAGGACGATGTCGAGGCCGCGGGGGGCGGGAGGACTGCAACGCTTGCGCCAGGCATCTTGGTGGCCGGGTCGCGTTTCCGTGTGCGGCGGCGGAAGGGCGACAAAGGGCGACAACAAGGTGGTGCTGGGGAAACGGGCAATTAGGCTGGGCCGACAACACGATGGTTGAATATCGTGGGGCTCGTAGGGTCTTGCTGTCTTTCTCTCGCTCTCGCTCTCGACTCCTAGCTCCTCGCTCGCGCGCGCTCCCGTGGGGTTTAAAGGGTGTCTGCGGTGGACTCGATCGTGGTTATGGTCATTGGAGATGTTTGTATTCTGGTCATGGAAAGCTGGCTGAAAGGGTTGTGATGGGGACAGAGGCTCTGGAAGGCCTCGGCGACACAGTGCACCTGGCGGGCGAAGGGGCGATTGGGTTAGTGGTGAGGGGGTGGTGGGATGGTCGCGAGAAGTTGGTAGATGATGGAAGTGGGCGGGAGGGAGGGAATAAAAGCGAGGAGAAGGCGTGGGAAGAGTAGAGGGGCGGGAGGGGAGGGAAATCTGGAGAGGGGGGGGGAGTGACCCGGGACTTTGGGGGGGCACTTATTTTCTGGGTGGGGAGGGGCGAGGAGGGGAAACCACAGAAGAGAGGAGGGAACGAGGGAGGCAAGGAGTGGGAAGAGTGGGAGGAGCGAGAGGAGCGAGGGAGAGAAAGTGGGAAATGGGAAAAGAGGGAAGGAGGGAGGGGTGGCTGAGGGAGTCAGTCACTGGGGCTGGTACCCGGCGGCGCAACGACTGGAGTCGGTGCTCAGTCGTGGTCTCAAAAAGTGGCCCTGTCTGGGCACTCGTGCCAGCACAGCAGACGCAGGCTCCTCAGCGCACTGGGCACAGGGCACTGGCGCTGGCGCTGGTACAAAGTACAGGCGGGACAGTACCTACAGGGGAAGAGAGGAAGGCCACTGGACAGGGCTGGCTGCACTGCGCACTGGCACAACACCGCACAACCCAGTACAGCATAGCAGAGCGCGATGCATCAGCGCCGGAACGGAATACAAACACAGAGAGTCAGCGGGCTGGTCGCTGACACAACAGCGGGGCCCTTTTCAGCAGAGGGGCACTTTCGGGGAGGGGGGCCAGTGCCGGACCCCTCTAACCCCCCCGCCCCCTTACGCCCTAAGCTGTTTATGGTGGTAGCGACCCTGCTCCTGGGTGACCGTGGGCGAGGCGGGCAAAGGTGACGAGGGTTGCAGGTGAAAATTCTGTCAGGAGAACCCAGACAACGCCCCTCATTAAAAGCAGCGTTGGGTGTTGGCCGAGACACGACGGCGGGCGCGCGCCAGGTACTACTCTTCGGCGCTCAGTTGGGCGGCCAGATAGTTGCAAGACCTACGCCTACTCGCCTTGGTTCCTGCAGCCCTGGTCCGTATTTATTTTTTATTTTATTTTTGGGAGGGGGGGGTTCTGCTTTCTTTGCGCCTTCCTAGTGGGTTCTAGATGGGGACGATGCCACAATAGGTACAAGTTTTGCTTGTTTGTGCAGGCCCTAAGGTGCGGCACTGGGCCGCCCCATCGGCAAGGCCATCGGTCAAGACAGTGTTTTTGATTGTCGGTGATGAAGTCGGTGTCGTCCAAATGTCGGAGTCAATGTCGGTGTCGGGAGGGCTGAGGAAACGGTGAACGGGAACAGTCACTGGTAACAACGTCTCGCTCCACCGAAAAGCAGTCAAGGTTGTCTAGCTGGTTGAGAGTCGGAGGGCTATGGCCCACCAAAGCCCACAATCCACAGTCCAGTCCGTAGGCTGCGGAACGAACAAACAGGGGCCAGGATGGCAGGATGGGGTTCTTTCTTTTGGCCAAGTCTATTAACAGAGTCGGTAAGACCAGAGGTGCTTGTTCTCGAGAGACAGGGGAAGGGACGAACAGAGCAAGCGGCAAGGGGGGCAGGGAGCACAGGGACGTCGGAACGAGGCACGAGTCACTGTAGCCACAGCGGCGACGCGGCGAGGCAAAGGTATGGATTCGCTGAGTCCCAGCCTCAGAGCAGCCCTGAGGACAAGCACCCATGGCATTTTGCTCCCCGTAAATAGATAAAATTATCATGGGTTGTCATGGGTTGGTCTGGCGGGGAAGCTTCATAAGCTCCGGTCGGAGCTGAGAGCTGGGAGCTCTCCCATTCACCAGCGCAGATCCGGCGTAGCGTCGCCATTACGGCCGCCTGTCAACAGATCCCGCATCCAGAGCCAGAGCACCGGCGCAAGACCGTGGTCTCCGCGCCTTGCATCCCGTGGCCCACTCCAAGCAAATCTCCCAGGGCGAGCGAACGTGTTGGTGGCCAACTGGAGCTCGTGTCACAATCCTTGCCTGACGCCTCCCCAGCCACGCCACGCACTATAGCGCACTGTGCGCGATTGTGTGCCCCTTATGTCTAAACTTGGACGGTGTGGTTTTTGAGTAAGCACGGCTTGCTGCTTGGGCCATTTTGGGACAAGATAATCTCTCTTAAAGTCGGGGGCTTAATTTCATCGAATGCCCTTTTATATCCTTGGTCCAAGATAGCGTGCAACACCTCTCATCTGCCGTAAGAGATTGATCCCTAAAGTAAAACTCGAGTCCGTGGCATCCATGTCTCCGTTCTGGAACACCATCTCCGTCCAACCAAGGTAACTCTTGGGAGAATTGAAGGATTGTTCATTTCCCTCCCGGTGGTAAGAATAGTTGTCCATGGAGGGCAATGCACAGTGCATGGGCATATTTCCAGGCGCTTTGCATACTACTCTCAGGAAATCTATGCGCCGAGAGCCCTGAGTGGTTCTCGTTCGTCAACACATTAGCTACTGTGCCCCAAACTAGAGGAATACCAAAAGGGCGACGGGCATAGGCTCCAAAGCAAGTCTGTCTAGCTATTCTTTTGGAGTGTGGCCTGGGCACGTACACATAGACCGGTTGATTCCTGGATGGTTAGCATCTTGACGCGTTCGCGGCTGCAAGCAATAAAATTTAGCCCTGAAGATCGACAGGAGATCCCGGTGACATAACATTCCAATAAACAGAACTTTCGGACACTTGCCGGTGCCAATGTGAAGATAGATTCGAAATGAGCAAAGAGATGGGACACAGATCGAGGATTGCATGATCCACGCCTGTATCCACTCTCGACGAGGAAAGGAAAATAAGAGAGCGAACAGTCGAGGCGACATCCACGAGTGTAATCAGCCATCAAACAGGGTCTCTCCAAGGATCGCGCAGTCTAGTTTGGGATGCAAGCTAGAAGGGTTCATCTCCTCGTCGAAAGCATGGAAGCCCAGCAACTGTATCCCCAATCCGTCGCGTCCGGCTCCCACGGATCTGCAACCTATTTGTCCTCTGCCAGCAGGTACCCCGCAACGGTTGGACGGCACTGGCGCCCGAACGGATCCATCAGCCAAATCCACCTGGAGAGAGAGGGGGCAGAAGGCTTGTGAGAACACAGGTGCGGGTCAAGACCGGAAATGCTACGAGTGAGAGGGCCGAGGGCCGAGCTCGTTGAGCTGCAGGAAACCAACTACATTAGGTTGAGTGCATCATCAAGAAGTTGTTGGATTTGAGTCCGACCGTTCTGAGCGGCTACGATAACCACAAACATGTAGAGTGACCGTCTTCTTTTTTTTTTTTTTTTTTTTTTTTTTTTTTTTTTTCTCAGAGGACATCAAGTAGGCCGAAGCCACGGGTGCCCCAAACTTCCAAAAGTACACCGCATGCCCAGAATGGTCGGTGTGTACTTTGCATCCGGTAGTGTCTAGCTAGGCTCGCGTCGCTGTCTGAGGAGATCCACGCGGGCAAGCTAGTGCATCGTGATGGTATGGCGGGCGGGTCCGCGGCATAGTCCCGGAGTAGGGAGCCATAGTTTGGGACGGGCTCCACGTGGTGACAAGACGAAGGGTGGTGGAGTGCATGAGTGCGTGCGTGCCTCTCTGAAGCACTCAATCTTCCAGTTCTCTCCAATGTCCATACCTCGATGCTTGATTGCCTGTTGATTCTCCCCTCACGCCCATATCCCTCAACAATCAACAAGCGACGTAGAAGAAGGCGGTGGGGCCAAATCAGAAATCACCTCGACACATACCAGCCCAGCTGGAGCCCCAGCCAATGCCCTACTAGCATGTTCCCCGTCGCTCCGCCCCGGGAATATCTTCGGGGCGCTCCACGTACCTGCTCCGGACCGGATCCTCTTCCCTAACCGACATGCCACATAGCCAAGTAATGGCAAAGGTGGCAGGTGTCTCCAGAATGGTGGTGTCTCCAGAACGGTAGGATTGTGGGAAACCAAGCAGAGCGCAGGCGTAGAGAAGTGAGAACAGGACGGTGTATACTACCTCTGTAGTGCACAGTAGAAGGGGGCCACACGTTGCTCACATTGTCGTGGCAGCGTCCGGGGTTAGCCGGTCCAGCATGCTGTGTCGGATTAGGAAAGAGTGGAAGGGGTGACCTACTTAGGCACGTACCTACCTTTATCAGATACAACTTTGCAGCTGGCAGCGAGACCTCGAAACAGAGCCTGGTCCTGGGCTAATTACTGTCACGACGAAGTGACTCTGAGCACTAGCTGAACCCTATCAGTGTGCGCTGGCTACGTAGAGGTGCAACAGCGCAGCACTGGGAAGCTAACAGTGTCAAGACAATAGCTAGGCCATAGTATCATGGTGCCGGGCATGTACCTTCTAGGATACCCCTTCTTTAAAATTGCATGGCTCCCCCTGGGATATCTGGTGACAGGGTCTGGTCCGGACACGCGGCCGAGGCGGCCCTCCTGTTGGTCATTAGACCCAGTCCTGGCTGACTCATCCACCCAGTGCGGATTGTTCTACGAAAGGGGAAATTCAAAATCAGGAGAGGGGCTTGTGTCATCTGGGCGGGTTGGCGGATGAAAAGTGAGGGGAGGGGAATATCCATTCTGAATCAATCTTTCGCGGATTCAAAAGTGCCTCAACCGCCTACCAGTTTATGTGCATGCGCAAAGACTTTAACTGTGAGCATTGCCTCGGACGCAAGTAGTGGGTGACAGCGTGAATGTTCATGTCACACTCAACATTCTCAAGTCTCGCAGGGGGGAGAATGGCAGATTGGGGGGGGAGTTGATGTTTGGAGGGGTTCACTCGCGACAAACAAGGGAGAGTTCCATGGCAACGACACTGCAGTACGCTCCGAGGTGTGCCAGACTCGCGTGTTCGTGTTCCTAGTCTTCCCAGGTCGGATTGAGGGATTCTGGGGCCCTGGCTCATCCTTGATCCGACATTGCTCCCTCCATAGCTACAGATGTAGGTTTGTTCTACGAAACCACCATCACGCAACGAGCATCATCAAGTACCTAGCCAGCTCAATGGTGTCTATTGATGACTGACCAAGTAACAACCACTTCGGTTGGGCAAATCAGCGCACTTGGAGATCGACGTGCAAGCACTGGGAACAAATTCTAGTCCATACTACGCCAAAAGGCTTCCCGTCAAGCTGGGGACGCTTTCGACGCGGTGTACCTCCACAAATGGGATCTCGATGGTTTATATGTTTACAGGGACGAGCTTGTCCGGAAGGCTGTTCAAGACGTGTTTCTTGTAACTTTTTCCCCTCCTATCGTCGGATCGGGTGTCAAAGTCGTGAGAGCTGGTGCGAATGCGGATGTGGATGCAAGGACGCGAATGTGTAGGTGCGAGTCAACCCCTCCCTAGGCCAGCCAAACTTTGTGCCTTTTGTCGCCGACAGTAACTCTATCCCTTCCCATCTTTCCTTCCATCACTGGCGCCTGTTCTGCCTCCTTCTCAGCATCATCACACGTTCTCAGCTGCAGGAACCTCCAATTCTCATCCGGCTCAGGCGGAAGTTGGCGGTTGAGGAGCGAACCTGTGCCTCAGCATTAGGCCCGAACCATTTCCAGACTCGCCAAAACGGTAGCATTCGCTCCTTACGTCCCCACTGCTTCAGGGGACCGATTCTGATTGTTTTGGTGTGCTCCTGAGTCTTGGGTGCCATTCGACCTCGGTCTTGTCGCTCGATTTGGGCCTGGCCTGACTGGCGCTCTGGGACGTCTCAGCCAACCCGCCGCTCGCCTGCCTGCCTGGCCCTCTTCAGCCCAGTTTGCATCCAATCAAACCGTGGCTGGCCTGTCGCATCCGTCGCGTCCCCCCTCCTCTTTGAATCTGGAATCAGTCACTTCGCATTCTGCTGGCTGGTGACTGACAAGTCTACCACCGTCTGTGCGAGCCTCTAACCCTCTGGCCCCTTGTTGTCTTCACGAGCCCGCCTCCCTAGTGGTATGCTGTCGTCGCACAATCATTGCTGTTGCGAGTTGCCATTGACAAGCCTGCAATAATTGCAAGACAAGGACGCTCAACACGTGCCTGTTTGACGTTTGGCTTCTGGACACGGCTGCCGCATTCGACCATGTCCTGAGTCGAGCGTGGTCGCCGCAATATGCTCAGGATACAGACCGCCGCCGTGCCGCCAAGTATCCACTCTTCGCGCACCACCCACGACCCCTCCGCCGACTCCCCGTCCGCGCGCATCACGCCTGCCTCACTTCAAGTCTCCGATCCCCATCCCGCTTCATCAAGGGTCGATCCCTCTTCCTGGGGCCTCATGAACGGTATCGTCGGTACCGCGCCCCCGGGCGCTATGTACGTCCGCGCCCTCTACGACTACGAGGCCGACGATCGTACCAGTCTCAGCTTCCACGAGGGCGATGTGATTCAGGTCATCACCCAGCTAGAGAGCGGTTGGTGGGACGGTGTCATCAACGGAGTTCGTGGCTGGTTCCCCAGCAACTACTGCCAGATCATCACCAGTCCTGATGACCTCCCTGACCCTGCTATAAATGGCCATGTTGATCAAGTCGATGAAGAACCTGAGGATCCCGAAATTTACGACGATACTTATGACCAGGACGACGACTCTGAGCCCGATGGGCCCTCTGCTTTGCCACTCGAAGGCACCGATAACAGCGATAAATCACGAGCTGATTTCTGGATTCCACAGGCCACTCCTGATGGTAGACTATTTTACTACAATATGATGACAGGTGATCGCAGCATGGAGCTACCCCTCGAGTCTCCCGTATCTGCCACTGAGACTGGTCCGCGAGACCGTATGAATGTCAACATACCTGATAAGACCAGGCCGCCCCCAGAAATGATGGCTCGCGGCCTGACCCAAGACGAAGATGACGAGTCTCTAACATCAGCCTCGGAGGCCGAGGGAGAATCTTCAAGAATGGCGTCTCGGCGGTCAAAGGTATCCTGTCTAAACCTTCACCCAACCCCCAACTTTCTCACGGGATCGCTAACTTCTCGTGCTCTAGCCTCGAAACCGTACTTCGTTTAGTGGTGCATTGTCTCCGTCGACGTCAATGGACTCTATCAATGGCGTTGGGACAGTGAGCCGGGCAAGAAATGACATCTCTCCTAACGGCAATACGACTGCTGGGCAGATGCCAAACATTGCTTCAGCTACCTCATTCACAAGCACCACTTACAACCTCCCGACCACAGCCACCGTCCCACGTAGCTTCTTTGACGATGGATCCACGCCCTCGCTCAGCTGGACTCTGCTTGTTTCCAACATGAAACGTGCTATCGACCGATATCGTGAGGCGATAACAAACAACAACCGCTCCGAATATGTCGCAAGGGCCGAGGATATATCCGATCACCTCAGACTACTCCTCGCCGCCGGCTCAGGGACTACCGACAATCACTCTGGTCAACCTTCGATTATTTCGACGAACAAGGCGCTATATCCTCACTTTCGAGATATGATGTCCAAATTCTCAAAGCTAGTTATATCGTCTCATATTGCAGCGGCAGATTGGCCCAATGCGGAATCTATCCAGAAATGTCTACAGGAAGCTGATGGGGTTCTCCTAGGAGTGTTTAGCTATGTTGAGGTCGCCAGACAACAGCGTGGCGAGGAAATTCCCCGTCTTTTCCCTGGATTCGTCATTGGGAGCACCACGGGGGGGAGTTGGCAAAATAACGGACTAGGCCCGAGCGATCCAATAACCGCCAACTTTCTCGAAGACGAGGAAGGCGTAGTTGAACCTACAGCAATACTTGACAGCAGGTTATTAGAACGCTTAGATGAGCAGAAGCGAATTCTCGTATCCAGCATCCGAGAGCTTGACAAGAGCTTGGCCACTCCAGACAAGATTGTTACTCCATATCGTCACGAGGTAATTGGGAACAATGTTTGTTTTGCTGGAGGCAAGGTGTTGGAGACATTTAAGCCATGGATCGCCATGATTGAGTCCATCGACTTGTCTTCTCTTGGTAATAGTTTCCAGACTCCCCAACTAGCAGACTTTGGTACGAACAAGCAGAGTCTATACGACAACATCTCCGATTTGATTTTGGGCTGCCAGGCCGTTGCAGGACCTCTAGCTGATGAATGGGCTGAAATTCGAGGTGAAGCTTTGGAGAACCGTCTGGACTATGTGCGGCAATGCGCTCGCGCTCTCGAAACCAATTCCTCGCATATCGGATTTTCCCTTCAACTGCTATCAGAACAAGTCCAGATTAACCTACAACAGCAACAAGCGGACCAGCGACCTCGGGAAGAACCATTCGCCAGAACCCAGCTTCAGAGGGGAGAGACGATGCCGTACGAACGGCCACACCAACGGACTGAATCGAGGACTGCGGCCCCAACACGGCCTCCGCTAATTACTGCTCAGTCTTTCACCGAGGGTGATCCCCCACCAGGCAACTTTCGAAAGGGCGACTACTCTAAAGTGAAAAAGATCTTTGGCGAAGATCCTTCTCCCCAGGCCGGTCTACCTCCAGCTGAGGATACCCCTGAGTTCTTGCGACTGGATTATGAAAACGACGTATCCTGGGACAGCAAGACGACCCAACCCACGGTCAAAGGAGGCAGTCTTCTCGCTTTGGTCGAGCAGCTTACTCGCCACGACAAACTTGACTCGAGCTTCAATAATACTTTCCTTTTAACCTATCGGTCCTTTACTACAGCACGGGAGCTTTTTGAGCTTCTGGTCAAACGATTTGGAATCCAACCTCCAGAGGGTCTATCTCAGTCTGATTTTGAGATGTGGAGAGATCGGAAACAAAAACTAATCCGATTTCGCGTTGTCAACATCTTGAAGAGCTGGTTCGACAATTTTTGGATGGAGGAATACAACGAGGAGTCGAAGCAACTTATCCGCGATGTGTATACTTTTGCCAGAGACACCGTCAAGTCAACAGAAACCCCAGGTTCCGCGCCTCTAATGGCAGTTCTGGACCAAAGGTTGAGCGGAAAGGAGGCCGGCGCACGACGAATGATCCAGACTGTCAACCAAAATACCCCAACCCCTATTATGCCTAAGAACATGAAGAAGCTCAAGTTCCTGGATATTGACGTCACCGAATTTGCTCGCCAGCTCACAATCATCGAGTCTCGTCTCTATGGTAAAATCAAGGCTACAGAATGCTTAAATAAGACATGGCAAAAGAAGGTTGCCGAGGGGAGCCAGATCTTGCCCCGAACGTCAAGGCGCTCATCCTCCACTCAAACCAAATGACAAACTGGGTTGCAGAGATGATTCTCGCCCAGATGGACTTGAAAAAAAGAGTGGTTGTGATTAAGCACTTTGTGTCTGTTGCAGATGTACGTGTACCAAACCATACTCCGGTTTCGGAGACGAATGCTAATGTGGGAGCAGAGATGCCGTGCCCTCAACAACTTTTCAACTTTGACCTCAATCATCTCGGCGTTGGGTACCGCTCCTATTGCTCGTCTAAAGCGGACCTGGGACCAAGTTCCCCAGCGCACGCAGGCCGTGCTTGAGTCCATGCGAAGGGTAATGGCCAGCACCAAAACTTTGGCGAGTATCGGGAAGCCCTTCACGCTGCTAATCCTCCTTGCATTCCCTTTTTGGTATTACCTCACCGTTTCTCCCCTGGGTACCATTGTCACACCTCTAACAACAACTCTAGGAGTCTACCTGACCGATCTTACGTTCATCGAAGACGGAATCCCTTCCATTATCAAGAAGACTAACCTCATCAACTTTGCGAAGCGTGCCAAGACTGCCGAAGTTATTCGTGATATCCAGCAGTATCAGAATGTGGGCTACTCGCTGCAGCCGGTCCCTGAACTGCAGGACTACATAATAAGTAACATGCAAGCGGCTGGTGATGTTCACGAGATGTATGACAAGAGTCTACAAGTTGAACCTCGTGAACGAGAAGACGAGAAGATTGTGAGGTATGTACAGTTGCGGAGTCTATCCTCATCTTATGGGGCCGCTTTGGCCTGACGTTGAGAGACGTCTTGTCCGAAGGAGTCCACCCAGACTATTTCTTTAGTTTCAATCAAGACAAAGAAACAAGAGGCTCGGTGACAAATCAGGCATGCTAACTGGTTCCAATTTACAGGGTTTTGGCCGAATCAGGATTCCTCTAAGTAACCGCCCAGTCGCTATCCCGAGACACCCACTCATACAGCTGAACGTGGACACGGGGTGATTCTTTGGCAGTGGATTGACATGTGTGGCTGGCTGTCCATTATGCCAACAGTATCAAACCAGCGGTGGTCTACATTGGTTACAGCGCACATTGCATCCCACTACCATGAAGACCTATGTGAAGGCCACTTGATAGTAGCCAACGGCGCACAGCAGAACTCCTCTGGCGCGGTATCCCAGGGCTAGAAGGCGGGCCGAGAATTGGCTTGGTCAACGGGACAGAGGCGTGATGAGATATATAATCGCCAGCTAGGATGTTGACGAGGGATAAACAGGCTTGGACTGGGGTGACCTGAGGACGGTCAAAACCGACACTGGGAGGCTGCGAGATGGACAAGCGAACGGACATCAGGCTCGTTTTCGCAAGCGAATTCGCTTGGACTGCTTATTGGGACTTCGGCAACGGGGTAGCTCAAGACGTCGAGCTCAGTCTTATATGTCAACAGTCGCACATTGAACAGAGGACCATTGATGGGCCAAGAGTCGGGATAGTGATTTGGGTATATCTGGAGGGCCATAGTCAGGCCAAGCTACGCACGCATGTACCAGACACAAATCTGTAGGACCAATATATCATGTCTACAGGAGCCAGGCTGCTGGTTCAGGGGCGAGTAGGCGCGGAATAGGTATTCCATGTCTTGATCGTCTTGCACATAGCAACCTCTTGTCATCTCTCAAACTATGTACCATGTCTTCCATCCTTGGATTGGTCTCGAGCTATTACAAGCAACTGTACAGCGGGCTATTAGCGAAATTGCCCAACAACCTTGAAATGACTCCTGGTATCCGGCACGGGGTCATGGCGACCTGGCAACGGGTTCGCTCCAGGTAATATTCAATCTAACATGAAATTACCCCAGACACTAGTAACGGTAAGAACTTCTGAGAGGCAGCGTTGTGCAAAGAGGCAAGAAATAATTCAACTAGTAATACAAGCCCGCATGAAATCATGACATCCCAAGAGTGTCAGATAAATACATACAGCAGCCCAACAGAAAAGAATCCAAGCATGAATATTATTTTACACCTTAGCGTCTTAGTGTTTGTGAAGTTTTGGCTTTGATTCGATGACCGAGACTAAGTTTATCCTTCCCATCAGAGTGGGAACCGGCCTCGTCGCCATGGAGGCCCTTCTCTTCCATGAGACCTGTTCCAAACGGATGGTTAGTCCTAACAGAAAATTTTTCAAGCTTAAATCAAATGAGTTTATTCAATAAATGCAAAGGCGAAAGACTCACGATCAGCTTCACGTCCAGCGCCAGGTTGAGTTGCATCGAAGTTCCCACCATCTGCAGCGAAACCCGTCGTGCGGACGTACTCCTGGCCGGTACCTTTCGATTTTTCATTCTCTGACTTTGCGATAGATGCACTAGAGCCCTGAGGTTTCGGTTCATATGATTTGTTGTCATCGGCGTGTCGGGGTTCATTCTCGGTCAAATTTTCTTGAAATCTTGCTTCATATCCTTCGACAGGTCGCGAGTCAATACGTTCAAGTCCTAAGCCAGGATTCTGACTCTTAGTATTGGAACCGGTAACGGTTGAATTAGCATGTCGCATTTCTTCAATAGTCTTGTGGACACCCTCTGGGTTACTTGTGTCGATCTTGCTCGAGGCTGTGTTTCCGGAACTGGGGACATCGAGAGCCTGTTCAAGTTGCTCTTGTCGGGCCGGATCTAGCAACGAACTATTTAGAGGTGAAATTCCTTTTTTTTTTTACTGCTACGTGAGGAAGCCATACCTAAATTACCAGCGTCATAGGGCTCACCCAGAGAAACATCACCCTTGGCACCAGATACGGGCTCCTTGGGCTCCTTGTGGGTGCGATCATCACCCCAAACAGCCTTGGCGGCAGCAGTAGCGACATTGTTGATAGTCTCCATTGCGACAACCCAAGGGATAGCAGGCTGAAATCCGGTGTGTTTCCTTGAGTTCAATGTTTACAGTACGGTGACACTTGTGAATATGCTTTGTGCGGAACAGAAAAAAAACTTTCAGTTGTGGTGAGAGATTCGAAGAGAGGAGCTGCATAGAGGGGGCTGAGACGGTTTAAATGTAGAGTGACGGTAGGTACAGTTGTCATTGGCACTGATGTCGTCAGCGTAAGAAGATGAGTGCATTGACAAAATGGATGTAGATTACACGTTCCAACTTGGAACTCAATGACCTTGATCAAGAATGAGCATGTGGAGCAAATAAAAGAGGCGACCGGCCAAGGCTAGGCAGGAATAATATGGGACAGCTACATGGTTGGCCAACATATTCATTGCAAGTATGGGATTTCCGCCAAAAGCGATGACGCTGACCCAGTCGATCGATGCCTCAGAACAGGTCACACGGTTTGGTCTCGGTTTCAAGGTGATTGGTTGGGCAGGTGTAGGGATGACGTCTGTGCACCAAGTAGATCAGCCAGACGATCCAATGTCGCCTAGTTCCCTCGTTTGCTGTAATCGGCGAGAAGCACGAGGAGCTTCAACGAGTAGGCTTGCAGGCTTAATGGCGGGTAGGTGGGAAACAGACGACGTCATTGATGAGGGGTCTTGAGAATGCTGCTGTTCATCCCCACCAAATTCACCGTAGAATGCCGCGATACTCGCTCGGCCAAGGTCTAATAAGGGCGGCCATCGGCTTTGCAGCGATTCGAAACACGACGGCCCATCTAGAATGAGCTAGCCTTGTCAGGTGGAGGGCCTATGCATCGAAGCTGTCTTCCGCGTTCTTGTGCATGGGAATAAACGAGGTCTTCAAAAGCGCTGAAATGAACATGGATGAAACGGGCCCGGTTTGTTTTACTTGGAAAAAAAAATTCCGCGTGGGATGGCTTTGCCGTCCCAATTTTAATATCCAATGCTGGGTGTGCTGGTCATGTGGTAAATGATTCCTGTAGGGAACCCGATGGCTGGCTCTGAATAATCTCTGCGCCATCTCGCAAGCTTTCTGACGTTGTTGATTCATGTGACGTGGACACGCAGCGGCCCAGTGATATCGCTACTAAAGAGGACGTGTTTTCCGTCTTCGACTGTCAAGGGCCGAGCATGTATTTTGTCCGAAAGTTACCACTTGTTGGACTTTGTTGGTCCGAAAGATTATTGATGCGGCTATGAGCCATCACAGCAATGAACAAATTTCACAGCTGCGTCAAAACGACGCAAGACATGGAAAAAAGAAAAAGAAAAAAAGGGCCTTGCAATGTAAGGGACCTCATTGGTTTTATACAGGTATCTATTCATCTTTTCTATTTGAATGCAGGATATTTAGTTGGAAGTAAGCCGTGGTAAAGCCAAATATAGTAGGATAGGCAATTCATGTTGAGTTGCTAGCTCATGGGGAACGGCAAATAGAAAACCCTGGTGGTGTCTTGTGTCACCTCAGTACGATAACGGACTACGGAGGTAGCCAACCTTAAATTGACATTTGACCCAGGGCGGGTGGGCTACCAGGCCATGTGCTACATCTCTGTTCCTCCAACAACGGGCATCAGGTTGTTCGGCCGAGTGCCGGCCTTGGCCACTAACGAAGCCAGAGCACGGCCGAAGAGATGAGCTGAACACACCCAAGAGCTGAGCACCCAAGTACTGAGAATCGAGGTCGGATACCCCGAGCCTTACCTGGCGAGCTTGATATGTGCTTAATATGAGCGGGACTGCTTTGAGGGGAGCTAGTGCTTATCATTTGATCCTCGTGTCCTTTCTCGTGTGCATCTCACGAGAGGTTATCGGAAGGAGAGATAAAGCGGGATCAATGAGAAAAATGGGATGAGAGAGTGGCACCTACCAGGATACTGGGGTGATTAGAATCCGGGGGGGGTGTTGAGAAACCAAACTGAGGGACGGGCAAGACTACCTGTATTGGTAAATTAAGTGCTCCCTCCACCAGGCGATTAGGGGCTGGATTCATTGTCATCATGGAGATTGTTGCTTTTACCTTGTGTTGTTTTTGTTTGTTTTTTCCTCCTCTCCTCCGCTCCTCTCTTTCCATTTCTCAGCCTTGGTCGCCACCCCACCCGGGTAAGTGGGAACACGCACATAAATTGATTTACTGTATGTTGTATCTAGAAGCCAAAGACCATGTATGAGTTTAGGCCTACGGGTGATCGTCCCCTCAAACCCACCGCCAATTTAGTACGTAGGGACATCAAAAATCCTGCCATACACCCAGGACGGGGACTTAATTTAATCAAGCAGAACCCACATCAACGTGCGTACCTTTTGGTAGGTAGGTAGGTAGGTAGGTAGGTAGGTTGGTCTCCATAGTATTGTAATGCCACAATATCTCGACCAAATATCCGATGTGAGGACGAACCAACTAGCTAATTCCTGCCCCTAAACCCTAGCTGGGACGGAGGGCAATCCATCTGTCTGGTCGCTGGAGACTGCTCTTTGTGGCACGCATGTCTCTTCCTAGCTCAACATCACCTTGTCCATGGAGCTGACATTCAGCTCTCTGTGTGTCATGTCATGCCAGTCAGTCATATGCAGAGAACTTACTCCTCCCACATCCACCTCCGCCTCCACTTCCACCTCCACTTCCACCTCCACTTCCACCACTACGTCTACCACATCACTGGTGTCTTCACTACGAGGTGCTCGGTACAAAGCAGTGGTGGCACTCGCTTCACCTGCGATTGCCCTTCTCCTTTTTTCGTCTTTTTTTTTTCTTTTCTTAATCCCTTATTGTAGCTCTTCTGTCTGCCAATAAGTTGCACCCCGAGGCGGGCTGACCATGTCCCCCGCCACTCCCAGCCAGGGATATCGGCTTTGGGGTTGTCCAAACCGGATCTTCCAACCGGTCCCCATAGATTCCGGCATACCTGGTTTGTTCTTCAACATGTCGCGACTCGACGGTAGCTAAAAAAGGAGAAGGGGGCCCATCCCTAGGAATACCTACCATCGAATCTTATTCGCCTAGGTAACGTGTTGCCGTAAGCACCCGCTATTCCCGTCGGTTCTTAATTGCGTCGGCAGTCAGCTCCGTGATGAGTCTACTGCTGGACGACAAACGGATGATGAGAGCGAGACATACCTAGGCACAGATCAATGATGGAGGGGAGGTGGGACAGAGGAGAAACTTAGGCGAAGTGCGGCGTCAATATTGGCAAAGGTGCAGCAATTACCTCCTTCGTACTAACATGCAAAAGGGACCAATGTACGATACACGGTAGTCGAGGTGAATGAAGTGGAGGCTGGCTTTGCGGCGCTGCAATTGTCTTCTGTAGCCTGTGACGGACGGGGTCCGCTTGATGTCCGAGCACTTCTCCGACTCCCATCTCCACCTCTCTAGATCCATCATCCATCATCCAGCGTCCAGTGTCCAGTGTCCAACCCATGCCCAACTGTAAACATCCATCCGCATCCGCATCCGCATCCGCATCCGCATCCACATCTTCTGCATCGTGCACCAAAGGCCGCCCAGGCCCTTCTCGTCCCCTCCCCCCTTGAGCCACCCTCTTTCTCACACTCGCACTTCCTCTAATTTGACGAGGCTTCTTTTGGGACCGTGTTTCAACTTGAGCCCTGACGTCGCTCGCGCTTCCTTGCGCGTTGTTGCCTGCAGCAGCTTGAGTCGGCTCCATGAGTGGGTGAGATACGGAGGCTGCGAGGCTCCATCCCCCCACCCGTGCCGTGCCATCAGCTATCCACCAACTGGCGACGAGGCGACGACCCCCTCTCTTCGTTCCTAGACTCATCCCACTGTGCCAGAGGCTCAGTGCCTCAGAGCCTGCGTCCCAAATTCCCGGATACCCGGGACTCCCAGCACTCTGGCAAACACCTACAGGGCTATTTGCTCTTACCACTTTACCCCCCCCCCGCGCCGCCGTGGTCCTCACGGAACGATTCCACACGCGGCGCGCATCACACGTACACGCCCACACCTTGCGCCCACCACGCCCAACTGACCTCGGCTTCTTTCATCTCGTTCTTTATTCCTCCTTCCTCCCTCCCATTATCATTATCCCGGTCCTTGGATCCAATATCCAGGGCATATCAAGTCGCCAGCCCGGCGGTCGACGGGCAGGCAAAGGGCTTACCTCCATTACACAATTCGCTAACACGCTCTAACCTACTAGCAGCCAGAGGGGTCGATTGTGCTTCACCCACGCATGCTTGCCGCTGGCATACCTCCAGACGCAACCGCAGCATCCAGCCATAGGAAGAGAATCTAAGAAGGAGGTAGTGAGCCATTCGGACAGGATCACAAGGTTGCCCCCCTTTCGGCGAATTGTGAACTGTGGGGTTATTCAGTTGCAATAACTCCCGCCAGCCGTGATCAACTGGCCTGGTGAAGGCGACGACAGTCACGACGAACCTCATCCACCGAGCCGTTGGCGCGCCATCGCGCGTCTCTCCTCGTGATGGGCTCGGCTTGGTCGTGTCGCTCTCCATCCCTCCGCCTACCTCTCTCGCTAACCTTCACGACACCCCGGTGGGCTCGGCTGCCAGCCAGCGACTCCATTTTCGGCTCGGACCAGGCGGCATCGTCCCCCATCTCACAGCGGTGTCGCATCGCCATATTGACCAACCATCTACAAACGCTATCATCAGCATTGCATCGATCAACGCTCGGTTCCGAACCCTGGTCGCCCCAGACGGGTTCCTTGAGCCGTGGGTCCACACCCAATTGGTACTATTCCACCTTAAGACGTGAAGGCATCAACTTTCTGCCAACGACGGCGCTCTTTTTTCGGAACCAGAACCCCATCACAATTCCTGTTCATCATGGTGTACTGCGGGAAAGCCTCGCAGGGTTGCCAAAACTGCCGTACCCGTCGTATCAAGGTACGTTGATCATTCATGTTATTTTGGCATACCACATTTTTCCTTTGACCTGAATCATCACTCACAAAGTTCCCTTGTTGATAGTGCGACAAGGTGAGGCCTGAATGCTCGCAATGTATCCGAGTCGGCAAGAAATGCCCCGGCTATCGCGACCAGTTGTCACTCATGTTCCGCGACGAGAGCAGCAAGGTCATCCAGAAGGCGCATGCACAATGGGGTGTTGGTGACATCTCCCCTGACTCTACTCAAATATCAGCCTCATCAAAACCCGTCGCCTGTTCTGCCGTTTCTTCTGCATCGTCCGTATCTTCTTCCTCATCCATGACCCCCTTGTCGACTTCACCCTTGTCTTTGGCTAGCTACCGGGCCTATCCCCCGACTCCTCCATCCCCAACGTCTTCTCAACTCTCCTCCTCTGCCGCGGTGCCTTCAACCGCCTGGCCCCCAAGGCTCCCCACCCCAGTCGACCCTAGTATCGAAGAGCAAGGTGTTCAATTCTACCTAAATCGCTACCTCATCGGTCATCCCGATGAACCAAAGACTGCCAGTGATCTTGTCTCGACTGAATGGCTCTGGGATCCCTCATTACAGGACATCATGACCGCCGTCGGCCTTGCTAGTCTATCAAACTTAAGGGGCGATCGAAACCTAATGACAATGGCTCGTCAAAGATATGTTCAGGCCCTGCGCCAGACTAGCCAAATCATTCAGACCTCTGTTGCTCCTGATTTCGAGGTTACTATGCGAGGGGTCGTCATGCTTGCCATGTTTGAGGTTTGTGTTCGCTTCCCCAGCCTCTCTAACCCCTCGAACCTTGAGTTCTAACAGTTTGCGTAGTTAGTCAAAGGCACCCACCAGGGAATCGCTCATGTCCACGCCCATGTTATGGGTGGAGTTGCACTACTAAGAAGGTGGTGCCCCATGCCTGAAGCAGCCTTCCGGGGTGTACGCGCGATGGTCCAAATGTGTTTTTCCTTGGTATATCAGCACAAGATTTTTAACCAATTTATCTAGTGTTAGACTAATGATGAGACAGTTTATTCCGGCACACATATCGCAAACGCCCGTTCCTGCGCCCTTTTTTGAATGGTTAGAATTTAGTGGTTCTCTCTTGGATCCTGTCGACCGACCAGCATCCGACCTAGGACTCTTAGTGTCCCAATTCATACAGATCTCAGCATACATTGAGACTCATCTTCTCAGAGATGGACAGTCCAGCACGGCCTCGTTACGACAGCTTATAGATCTCGATGCCAGTTTTGTGAGATGGGAACATGGTCTTGGAAGCACCTGGCTGTATCGGATAGAGCAGGCCGACCATCTTCCCTTGGCAGCCGTCTTTGACAAACAATACCATATTTATTATGACATGTGGGCCGCCCGCATGTGGGGTCACTATCGCTGGGCTCGAATCCTTATCAACCAAGCTATTGTGGAGTTTGTCAACAATAATCCCCTGTCAAGTTTGCCTTTCATATCGGCATTGGAGCATGAACGTCGCCTTGACATTATTCGAACACTAGCTCGGGATATGCTTGTGAGCACTCCAAGTCATTGGCGTCATCCTCTTCTGGAAGAAAAGGTGCCAGTAGAACAACCAGGTGGGGCAGGATCAGGCTCGGCTGGCATACCAATTTTGTTATTTCAGTTGAAAGTCGCCTCTTGTGCCCCGGGGGTTCCCGTGGCGTATTGGGATTGGGTTTACGCGGTCATGGAGTGTATATGGAGTGATCTTGGCATGCTCCATGCCAAGTCAATGATGGAGGCTATGAAGACAGAGAAAGATGGCCTCCAGAGGGCAAAGGCAGAGGGTACTCTAACACATCACGGATAGAATGGGTCTGGTTTCGGAAATTCAACAAAGTGGTCGGGTAAGGTTTCAGGTTGGCTGGCCGAGGCGCATAATTTGGTTGGGTCAAATTGGTGGATTAGGTTGGATTCATTGAGCATCAAGCCCAAAATGCGAAACAGCGGGTGGGCTCGTGTGAATCAACACCATCAACATCTTCTCTATTTTTCCCTTCTTTTCATTATCATTATATCCTAGGTTCATTGGCGTTGCAGTTAAGCGGGCGGTTTATTGTTACGGATTCTCAATCACGCATAGTAGTACATAGGGATGCTTCGGTTGCATATTGGCTCTAGTGCGCGTTTGTCATGCTCAAACAAAATATAGGCACACGATATACCCCGTGTCTACACAGAATGAATGGATAAAAAGAAATTAATCCAGGAAGTTGACAAAATACCGAGAACTCGCATGCCGACAAATTGGTAGCGTGAATAGAATACCGTGCTGCTTTTGAGTGTCGGACAGAGGGCATACCTAAGTCTACGGCACATCCATTTATATTCGTATTTCCAAATATACTGGTCGATTGTGAATGTTTCACGGTATCCTCAGTAGTATCGTTTACACAACCCGTATGAGTTCGCCGATCACAATTGCATCCTTGAAGGGCTTGTGGATGGGCTGGGCAATGATCGTCTTTGTGGGGCCCCGCCATATGGCCTCTCTTCGGAGAAACGTTAGTATCGGCCGATATGCAAGCACGTGCACCATCTGCAGCCGCACTCGCAAGGCTGCCACACCTTTCACACGCGTCAACTAAGCCTTATCGCAACCCCATCCACTCATCCCTTCCAAATCATCTTCGTCGTCAACTAATTGAGCTCTTATCTGATCGACCGTGTTTCTACACTTGGACTGGCCTATATTCGCAGTGCCCCCCACTCATCACGATGGGTTCAGGCAAAGGTAATCAAACCACCCCCCCCCCCCAAGGGTCGAGACCATGGAACTGGACTAAGCGTAGGACACAGGTGATGACCAAACGATAAAAGTTGCATCCAAAAAAGACACCAAGAACGGACCGATCAAGCTAAAGAAACCTCCCCCAAAGCACAGCAAGCCTGGGAATTGGAGAGATGGCAGCATCATTGAAGGTACGGTTGTGCAGGCCGGGTCGCGGCTTGCTGCGCGCGACGTGATGGCGATGCTGATACATGACTGCAATAGACGACAAGAAGAAAAATGGAAGTTCCTCGGCAACTTCAGCCCCTTCACCGGGCCCTGTGGTGAACCAACTCGATGAGAATGCCCGCGAAACATTTGCGACCGGTCGGCCACTTGAAGACAGCCCCGATCTACAACAGTGCAAACACTGCAAGAAGAGTGTTCTCAAGACAGCAGCGAAGGCGCATATCGCACAATGTCTACGACTAAAGAAGGAGAAAGCTCAGAGAAAAAAGGAAGCAAGGGAAGCAAGGGAAAGAGCTAAGGAAGCGGCAAGAGAAGAGGAGGCTCGAAAGGCTGACGAAGAGAACGGCGAGGGCAAGGACGACGACAGCGACGAGGAGGGTGACAAGAAAGCTATTGGCAGTAAGACCACCAAGAAGGCGGCCGGCAAGAAACCCGATGATGATAAGAAGGGCAAGAAACGCAAGGCAGATGGAGACCCAGATAAGGGGCCCAAAGCAAAGAAGAAAAAAGACGAGCCCAAGGCCAAGGTCCCCAAGCCAAAGGGTAAAAGCAAACATGAACGCAAATTATTTTTTGGCAGCGATTTACTGATCATGGCAAATAGGACCGGTGGACGTTGAGCGGCAGTGTGGCGTGATACTGCCAAACGGCCAACCCTGTGCGAGATCCCTTACATGTAAGAGCCATTCAATGGGTGCAAAGCGAGCCGTGGCTGGAAGATCGCTGCCTTATGATATGTTGCTCGCCGCGTACCAAAAGAAAAACCAAGCCAAACAACAGAGTAAGTACCTCTCTTGCCCATCATTCCTCCTGTTAATCATGACTAACCTTTTTTTTTAACTTCCAACAGAAGCCGCACTTGATGCCAACGCCCCGGTCGAGGACGAGGACGAAGCCAACAATGGACCTGTGGATTCTGACGAGGAGACGGGCGCCGTCATGAATGCCCTCTCTCAATGGAATCCTCAACCCCTACTTCCCCAACCTACCTTCACCCCAATCAAACGGCAATATCAACTCTCAAGGCTACACGAACAACTACAAATGGCCACCAACGGTGGCCGTACAAACATATTTCGAGTTACTGGCTACGGTGCACAGAAACTCCCAGAAGGCCATCCCGGTCTTCTGGACACCGAGGATGCCCCCGGAGAACCAGACCTTGGTGTTGTAGGATTTGGGAACTCAGGGAGGTCGTCCTCATTTGGATTGCCAGGACCACCACAAAGGCAGGCCTCTGTGGCAAGTCGGGCATGAATCAAATCAACCATTTTAGTGGCGTTTTCTTCAAAGCGGTAAAGCTCAGTATTTGGTGTTCGGGAGGGGGGAGGTAGTTACCTTCAATGAATGAACGACGCTTAATTCCATTCCCATGAACGCATATAATGCCGTGCGACATTTCACTGTGTCTCAGCCTAAGAGCACCTGGAGTGAGCGAGTTCTTGTGTTGACGAAATCAATCTCTCCCCTGCTCCATAGTAGAGTGCACGTAAGTTTGGGGCTGCATCACATGTCATTAGACCGCGGTTGGCTCTGCAATAAGGGGAATGACGTCGTCAATTCCAACGCTACCCTTAACCTATGCTCCGAAGCATCTCGTTTCAGTCAACAATGGATGGCACCCGAGCATAAAATAAATCATTCTTTTACGGTTACAATAAGCAGGGAGTGAGAAACCCAGAAGAAAAGGTAGTGCTCGCACAGGATCAGATCAGATTCAGCGCCTCATGTCACCAAATCAAGCTCTAAATGCACTTGGGCATGCTGTCTCTGGGTTTGTGGGCCAGCCATCTCAACGGCAACTCTATACCCACTGGATCTCATCACAACACGAGTCAAATCGCAGCGGCTACTTCGAAGTCCCGACGCCCATATCAAATGTGGTGACAAAGAGGCAGATGTCGTCAGGAGGGCGAACGCTCCATGAGATCTTCGTTGATATTCGGGAGCAAAGTGGCCTTCTCGGCCTATGGGTCTGGCTACTCGGCTACTCTGATACTCACCATGAATCCTAGCATAACTTTTTGGGTGAACCGCAGGTTCGCGGAGCGTGTCATCCTGGCCTGAGAGGACGAGGATATACCAGTAGCTTGGATAGCGTTCCTGATTGCTGCGTGGAGCAAGGCCGCCCCCGCCGCCATCACCTATCCTTTCCAGATAGGCAAAACCAGGCTTCAGATGGCCAGTAGCTTACCTAGCAAGAAGACAGACCGATCGGGAACAGAATGTGCGGCATCACGGTCCCACGTCTCTGCATGAGAGCGTAGCCCACTTACTTGACCAAACTGTTTTCGGTGTCATTCTGCGCATCACCAAAGGAGAAGGCATCAAGGCCTTATTCGCTGGGATTCCTGGAGATCTTCTCGGGAGCTTTTTCGGCCATGGACTGACAATGCTTAGCAAAGGAGTCATTCACCGACTTGTCATTCGCATGTGGTTCCATCTTTTGCCTCGCCTAACCCGCTGGCAAGTTCCACCCAAACTATTGGGGCAGACGAGTTGAAATGCGAATCAAAAGCAAGTTAACACTGAAAGGCAACGCTCTTTTTTTCTACGGTACTGGTTCCACGAGCTGAAAAGCCTGTTCCTTCGGACCGCAAGGCGATTAGCCCAGCAATGGCGTCACAGTTGGCGCGGTCGCGCTTCTGGTGCCTTGAGGTCAAGGGCACGTCACAGACATAACACGTCAAGGGCTGCTCATCTTCTGAAGATCCCTTCTTCCCAGATGGGATGAGAAATTTCTTAATGCAGCTCTGGCACAAGACATGTCCGCACCGTTTAGCCACCATTGGAGCTGAAGAGTTTGACAGGGCCTTGAGGCACGAAGGGCAAGTTCTTCGCTTTCGTTGAGACGGCAATCCCTCATCCTCCTCTTTGAAGTTGATGGTGATAAGATTTTGCATGGATATTGGATGAGGGTTGTCTCGTGTGGATGCCGGACAAGTCGGCGTTGTCTTCTCGGTCTTTGTCGTGGGGGCAAGCTTGCTCGTTTGCACATCAGGAGTAAGTGACGGGGTCCAAAATGATGGGAGGGTTGGCCTAGCAGCCTGGGTAGCGATAGAACTGGGTTAGCAAGAGCTCATGATTAAGGGTGGCATCATAGGTAGCTAACCTTTTCATCCTCGATGGCCTTCCTCGCCTTTGTTTTGTCTTCCCGTGCAATACGATCGAGCTCGGCCTCGTCTAGCTCAAACTTCCTCTTATTTCCCGCCAAAGCCACTGCAGTCCTGTCCTCGTTGGCGTGTGTCGATCGACTGGTTGGGTTGTGTCCCACTCGACCCAGCCCGGCCTGTGTCAATTCAAAATCCTTGATGGCACGATCTCGGTCCTCCTGATCCTCCAAGGCTTTGACCCTTGTAGCCTCCTCTTGTCCTTGTTGTAGGGCTTTCTCTGCACGCTTGATCTCCTTTTTCTGGGCCAAGAGGTTCGCGAGGGCGCACTCGCGGCAAAAAACATCACCACGCTGGCAGGCAACGGGGTCACGGGCAAGTCCCAGACAGAGACCGCAGGAGCCGAAAGGTAGAA
The DNA here is from genome assembly GCA_003415625.1 of Aquanectria penicillioides. Lineage (NCBI taxonomy): Eukaryota > Fungi > Ascomycota > Sordariomycetes > Hypocreales > Nectriaceae > Aquanectria > Aquanectria penicillioides. The sequence goes on from PYIU01000003.1 coordinate 1,947,243, forward strand.
AAGAGTCCCGACTAAGACGAGCCGAGCTAGAACTCCAGTTAGACTTGGCGATGGCTCGCTCGTGGGAGGTAAAGACAGCCCGTGAGGTATTTCGTTTGCCTAGAAACGAGGCACGTGGTTAGATTGCATGCTGGCCAGCCGACGGTAGGGATGGCTGAGCGAGGGCAAGAACAAGAATTGAGAATATGCGTACTGTGTGACATCTTTGGGAACTCGATAGAGCTGTCGGCGCCAACGAAAAGTAATGCAGTTCAACATTTGGCTGTGGCGGCCAAGAGATTTCGAAATAATGCTCAACTTCAAATTGAGTTACATATTCCAATTGGAGTATTTAGACGAGCGAGGAGCTTCCGGGTAGGTGCATGGTCCCCACTATCAGCATGTACATACCCACCAAAAATGTCTGTACAGGTACATGAGTTTGGGCCCACAGTGGGTCTGTGGTCGCGTTTGCACGCGTGGGATCGACATCGAGGACCAAAAGCTGGAGCGCTGAAAAAGAAGAAAAAAAGAAGCAGAGAGAAGGAGGAAGCTCCTCCCCCCCCCCAACCACTCCCTCGGAAGCTGGTAAGCCAACAAATAGCATAGCAAGAAGAGGGACTACAGAAACCATCCAAGAAATAATCATAATCGGGGGCCGAAAGGCATCGTTTGCCAGGTGGTCGAGCGTGGATGGATAGTTTCTCTGCCTACAGATTTCCTTGATCCTCACAATGTCCACACCACCCTCTCCCTCACAACCTAACCTACATTGGCGTCTTGCCTCCCTGACCGTCACTGGCTCGGTTGGCTTCTTCTCTCGGGCCTTCATGTACGGCTTCAATGATGTTGAAGTGCATGGTTTGGACCATCTTCTCGGCGTGCTTGACCGCCGGAGGGTTCAGGGCCGCGAGCGAGGCCTTCTCACTGTCTGTAACCACGTCGCCGTGTACGTTACGTATTTCTTTTCGCTTCAGCAACAGTGACCAAGCTGTTCCCTCCTGCTAACCACGATCCCATCTAGACTAGATGATCCCCTGATCTGGGGAATATTGCCTTTGCGTTACTTCTTTGATGCGGTTAACCTACGTTGGGGCTTGGGCGCTCATGACATCTGTTTCAAGAACAAGTAAGCCCCAGAACTTACGCTGTCCTGTGCATATCATGCCATGCCCATCAGAAACTCTGTCTAACCGCACCCGCACAGGGTCACGTCAACGTTTTTTAGCCTCGGCCAAGTCCTGCCAACACATCGCCTCTGGCATTCTCCTTATGGCGGCTTGTTCCAGCCGACCATGGCAGAAGCCGTGAAGCTCCTCTCTGGTCCCTCCTACTCACCATCACTTTCACCCCCAGCTTGGATCCCGCCCTCTGCCCCAGCACCAAGCACAGCTACGCCTCCCTCTCTGGCGCCGTCTGGGCCTCTTTCCTTCTCTACCACTGGCACCGACAGCTTCATGGCCCCATCCGCCTATGTAGATAATCGGAATGCCTGGGTTCACGTCTTTCCAGAGGCCTGCTGCCACCAAAGCTCTCAGAGCGGGCTCCGATACTTCAAGTGGGGTGTGTCTCGGCTCATCCTCGAGAGCGACCCGGCCCCTGAGTTCATTCCCATGTTTGTCCATGGCACACAGAATATCATGCCTGAGGACCGAGGATGGCCCAAGTGGGCGCCCCGAATAGGAAACAAGGTATGCGTCGTGATAGGCGAACCGACTGATGTTGATCAGTTATTTGGCTCTTATCGTTCGGCCTGGAGGAATCTGGTGGACAAAAGCGACCCTGAGCTACTCAAGAATAGCCCCGAGGCTGTGGAGCTTAGAATTGCTGTGGCTAAGAAGGTTAGAGATGAAATTGAAAAACTGAGAGTGGGCTTAGGCTTCCCTGTCGAAGAGGACGAGTCGGCTGCCCTGGCGGAGACGTGGGCGAAGGAGCCTCATATAAAAAAATTCAAGAGCCCTGTTGATGGCAGTCTTGTAAACAGACATTGACGTGTGATGATAACGCATGGACAGGGCGGACGAATAGAAGAGCTTGGGCACTTGTTGATACAAAGCCCATTTCGCTTTCAGCTACCTAGCATTAGTTTTGATTGATTTCCCCCCTTCGCTCATGGCTCAGAAGGTCTCCCTGTCGGCACGCCAACGACAAGAACACCGCGACAGGCAACGTTGCCCACGATCCAACTACTTTCACACCCTGAGTCTAATTCATGCGAATCCCCAAAACTCCATGGTACTTCCAACCCAGAAACACGACCTTCTCAAGTTCCCACCGAAATACTGAACCATCGTCCATAATTGCCTCCCTCAATGAAGACGTGTCCTAGCCCTGTCCTAGTTTGAGCCTAGTATGCATCAAATCCCTGGCTAGGCACAGCCTGCGAGTATGCCCGAGACTGAGCCTGGATATTTTGTTGCTGCTGCTGTGCTTGTTGTTGCTGCTGTTGGTGAATGACTAGATCATTGAACCATGGATGCTGAAGAGCGTCGTGTGCACTGATTCGCAACTCAGGGCGCAATTGAAGCATTCGCTGGAGGAGGTCGATGCCGGTTGGATCGATCGCGGGAAGGATATTCCGAAGATCCTGTGTTGCATACATCTGGAATGTAGGCTTGTACTCGGGGAACTGGGTGATGCCAGGCCAGGTACGCTCGGTGGGGGTGCCCATGATGCGAAATATCCGAACAATTTGGTCCTCGTTTGTTGTTCCTGGGAAGAGAGGTCGGCCGGTAAACATCTCAGCCATGATACAGCCAGCGGACCAGATATCAATGCTGGTGTTGTAAGTTCTACTACCGAGCAGAACATCGGGAGCACGGTACCATAGGGTGACAACCTCGTTGGAGAAAGTGTTGACTGGGATGCCAAAGGCACGTGCCAGACCGAAATCGCCAAGCTTCAAGAGGCCCTTGCTATTGATGAGCAGGTTTTGGGGTTTGAGGTCACGATGCAAGACGCGATTTTGGTGACAGAAATCAATCCCTTTGAGCAACTGGTACATGAAGGACTTGATGGTAGCGGGTTTCAGGGCACCCCGCTCGCCATTCGTGTCCATGTATCGCTTCAGATCACCATCCATGTACTCAAATACGAGCATGAGCTTATTCTCGGTGTGGATGACGTCGTGTAGGGCGACAATATTCTCGTGCTTGAGCTCCTTCATGAGCGAAATCTCGCGGATGGCAGTGGACGGGGTTCCCTCTTCCGAGTCCAGATGGATTTCCTTGAGGGCGACAAGCTCGCCAGTCTGGCGGTTACGCCCCTTGAAGACCTACGATGGTTGACACATGGCCAAGTCAGCAAATGAACACTATGGGTAGACGGATGATCCGCTGCAATAAGTCGGAGACGCTTGAGGTTGGGTTGGAGTTGTGAGGAAGGGGCATGTGGCTCATGGATGGCATGGAGAACACTCACCGTGGCATACGTGCCCTCACCCAGCTTCTCTAGCTGTTGGAACGAGCTAGGGTGTCGTTTGCCGTCCATGATGATGGTGATGGTGGCGCGAAACCTGAACGAACTGACGGGTGCGGGAGCTTAGGTGGACGTATGTATGCAGGTAAATATGGCGTGTCCCGGGCTGCGCGAAGGGAAGAAGTCCAAGGCAGCCTTGGGCTTTGGGCGTTGGAGTGTTTGGTTTGTGCGGCGCTTCCTCCAAGCGTTGGCGCCTGTGTTGGCCTTGCAGGAGAAACAGTACTGGGAGGTGCTGTAGTGACTGCGTGCAGGTGGCTTGGGCCTTGACTCGTCGCTTCAATTGTCGCTCTTGCACTCACAGGGTACGGTAGAATTACCCGCCTGACTCCCTTGAGGTGCCCCTCACTTCTGCCTCAGTGGATTCCGAAGCCGAAGAAGAGTGACTGATGTTTCCAGTGGCTGAGACAAGTGTGGCTGCTGCTCCTCACCGCCCGCCAAATGCTTGCTGTTGCCACCTCTCGGGGCATATTAGGCAGGTATGTGCGAATAGGTAGGTACCTACTATCGGTGGTCAGCAACGGCGCTGCGGGGACATCGCACCTCCTCAGTACCTAGTGCCGGGCCTCTGCTGAGAAAGACGACCCCCGCCCGCCACTAGACGCCCCATACCCCACTTACCCGGGCTGGCTTATCGCCTCATTATCATCAGCTGCCAGGGAATCAAGCCATCGTCATTGAGCTTACAACGTGCCTATCGCATCGTCTTTTTAGCTTCGTTCAGTCACTCGCAGGCAAGCGATTCACCTACCTTTGCTTTACTTTACTTTCCTTCCATCCAAACACCAGACACCCGTATTTTACATCGCCACCACCCCGCGTTCTACTTCACCCACGCCTCGTCTTCCTCCTCCTCCTCCTCCTCCTCCATCGTTTCTTAGAGACCCCCACTCGCTACTCGCTACGGCTCAAAGCCGACATCCCCGCCCTTCTCCGCGATGCGACCCATCCCATCAGGGAGCCGCCCCCTCAACCCTCAACCTTCAGGCCGTCCGGATGCTCTCGCTTGCGGTCCCTCCACCGCGCCTACTACCTGCTTCATTACAAACGAGGCGAGCCTCGAAGCTGGCCGAGGCTGCCCCCCTCCGATACTCCGCCAGCATGCAGATGCTAGGAAATGGCAACACACCTCGTCCAATCAACCACACCAAGCAACAACATCACCAGCTCTCTTTGCAAGAAGCCTATCATCCTCTTCCGCCGAGGACCAAGATCCTTTAGTTTATCCGTCTCACCCTGGAACCCCGCTCTTCTTAGGCCTTTCAGGTCCTGAATCTGCATTGAGTAGCAACTCGTCACAGAGGAGTTCTCTTGCTGCTCCTTCTATTGATCAACAAAGTGATCCGGTTCAAGACGCCATGCCTGAAATTGTGGATAACGATAGCTCCGTACCTCAACTCATCATGCCCAGTCTGATCGTGCCTCGGCGGCGACCGTTCTCTCACGTGGGAAAGTCTCTCGGGAAACTAAAAATCATGGTCTCGGGTCGACCAGGTAATTACACTATTGCCTATCCCAGCCACATCAAGACAGCTAATCAACGGAGCAGGCATTGGGAAGACTTCGCTTATTAGAGCCCTTGCACAACGGTGTGAACACATCGTTCACATAGACCAGATAGAGCCTACTAGCGGTGACACAACGCATGTTACTGAAGTCTATGCTAGCTCAAGGCCGTATCCATGGTGGAAAGCGGACACACAGAGTTCCTTGGCCCACGGGCGGAAAACGTCCTTAGCCCCAGGGGAAGTATTGGATCGAAATGTGTGCTTTGTCGAGGGTTCTGGGCGTTCAAATGGGTTTCCTGTCGGTGCTTGCTATATGGCCGTTTAGAAAGGGTATCATATACTAATACGTTCTCTAGGATTTGCAACGCGATCTCCATTACATCGAGTCGAATTTAACAACGCTGTTAGGCAAACACATGAATGATTCAGATCTCTTTGCCCTCCTTAGTGCTGGAGGCGAACCAGTCGTTGATGCATTGCTATACTTAATACCACACCAGGGTAAATACCGTCACCTGGAGGCCGTTTCCTCAAACAAGTCGCTAACGGTATACAGGAATCACTGCACAGGATGTTGAATATATCAAGGGTGCCCAGCAAATGACGAATATCATTCCTGTACTAACACGGGTCGATGAACTGACTGATGATGAAGTCGAGATGGTTCGACAAGGGGTTGTTCGAAGCTTAGATGAGGAAGATTTGGAGTGTTTCTCGTTCGCCGATTTACAGCCATACTCTCAAACTTTCCCAGTCTATGCCGTGTCCACTGAGACACGAACAGACTATGATACCATGGATGCGAGTGTCTTGATGAACTCGGACTATATCCCTCCTCTCATCACTACCGACTTAAGTAGACTCGTCGACCGTGTCTTTTCCTTGGATGGATGCGCTCAATTGCGACACTCTGCTGCACTAAAGGGTGTGGAATGGCGTCGTAAGCACATGCATGGCACTGTACGAACTATTTTTCAAACCCAGACCATGGTCCATACAGGAATCATGAGATTGGGCTCCGTTGACCGAGGCGAATGTTGGGAGCGATTGGAATTTTACAACTGGGCGAACAATTTACGACAGAGCCTCCACGCTGAACGGTTGCGTCACCTTCTGAAAGAACGAATAAATATCATGCCCACAACAGAATCCCAACTTGTTCCGGTGACCCCATGTGGGGACAGACTGCTACAGTCTGCGACTCGCGGAAGCCCAAGTCGTCGCCACCAAGACCCTCTTGGGATATTAGAATTTGGGGGGCAGCTCAGGCAGAAGGGCATTCTTGTGTTGGAAATGGTGACTAGTATCGGCTTGATAGGATACGCCATCACTCGGCTGGTGCATGCCGGCTGGGCTGAAGAAACCTGCTCGGTAGCATTTGCGAGTTCGGAACGAATTGGAATAGAAGTGCCCGGGTTAGGAACTTTTTTGTTTTGGTAGGAAGTGAATGGCAAGACAAAAGGCATGGTGGTCGTGAACTTAGGTCATATGTATCAACACTGTTGACTTGCAGAAGTAGTTGCTACCGAGGAGAGAGGACAGACTTTTTTATCGCTCAGTTAAATATCATCAAGAGATACCCTTCTTTATAATATCCAGTAGTGCTTTATTTTGTGATTCAATTTTTCCAAACGACAGGATGTAATGGAGTGTATGTGTGACAAATCTACGAAAATAACCAAGACAGCTTGAACTCAATCACACATGGTTCCTTTTGTAGTTACCATTTCCGTGTATTTCATCCGGTAACACCGATCTAGCACATTTTGAACCCCTAGTTATATCCATCCTTACGTGACATCACTGAGGGGGGGGTCTCAACGCCAAGAGATTCGATAGCTTCCTGGAGGTTAGGGATGTCATGTGCGGTACGGGCAACGTGGGCCCAGCGTACAGTTCCATCGCGATCTACGGCAAAGGCGCCGCTCATTTGCCATCGAGAGCCACTAGTAGTGTTGCGGTTCCAAATGTCTTCATCCTTGGCAAGACGCACGACCGACCACAGTGTGACAGGATTAGCAACATGCCAGGTTGAAGAGATTCCCAACCCCCATTGTGCATAAATATCACGCTCTTCGTCGACAATAATATCGGCAGCCCAGGAACCACCGACTTTCGGGAGCCATTCCTCGGTAGCTGCGGCAGAGGAATGCGAGACAGCCATACAGTGGACGTTCCTATACTCGTCTGACAACTGGGTCAACGATTTCAGTGTTTTCTCGGCGACTAGTTTGCGTTGCGATCTGTCAGTATATCGACTCACGTGCTGTAAGAGAGAAGTTTCCGGGTTGGGAGGGGTGGTGGGAGGTAGAGACGAGGAGGACGTACAGGGGCATCCACAGTGACGGAGGAAGACGATCAATGTTGGTCGACCATCGGGCAGTGGCAGTTCATCGGACGAGGGCGCCTTTGACCCAACTTTTGGAACTGGAGCAACGTCTTTGGCTGTGGGTGCCTTCCATGTCTCGAATCCCTGCCAGAAGCCAGCCGTGCTAGCAGGCTTACCAGGGCTTGCGGCGCTGTCCTGTGACATTCTGGATCTACGATTGCGTTCCTTGAGCTCTTTCCTTCTGTCTCACACTGCCTTTGAGCCTGGCACCGTCAGCGATGGGAAGGGGTTCTGATCTGGCGTTGGCTTGGCCAGGGCAGCAGCAAGTTATTGGTTGTTGTGAGCTATCTTGGAGGGAAATGTGAGAAGAGTAGTAAGAACAAGTAGTAAGGTGAACTGAAGAAGCAGCTACTCACTCTGTAGATCTTGTGACACACTGCTCAGTTCCCTTTTTTGGGGGAGGGGAGAGTGTCGAAATCGTGGAATGAATAATTGTCACGCCCTAGACCACTACGCTATAGCAGCAAAAGTGTTGAGATCTAAGCTATATGATTAGGGTCATTCAATCACATAAGCAATATAGATAGACAAGGATCTAAGAGCTTTGCTCTAATAGATTAAGAACGCATAATAGTATTTAAAGGATTATTTTAAGGCTATTCTTTTTAATTTTAATTATAGCTATTTTAATAATAAAAAATTTAATATATAAGCAATAATAAAATAATAATAAGCTTAAATAATATAATATTTTATAATTTTTATTATTATTTATATTTATTTATTTATTTATCTTTTTTGCCCTTAAACTTATAACTATTTATAGCTATTTTAAACTGCCTTTAAAATATTTAAAACTATAATTAATTAATTCTTTATACTAAATTACCCCTAAATATAATAGTGCATTAAGAGTGCAATATTAATATTATAGCTCTTTTAATAGTAATTAATTTAAAGAAATATAATATAAAAAATAGCTAATATAACTCTCTTTTTATTATTAGTTAATTTAATAATATACTTAAAATAAATAAAATAATAAAAGTTAATAAAAGCCTTATAATTAATAAAGATAAAAAAGCTTATAAAGTTATTATTAAATTTATTTTATTTTATTTTTTTAAAGCTATTTAAAAGGTATTTTAAATTTATATTAATATATATAAAATATATTTTTGCTTTTTTTTTAAAGTTAATATAATCTTTAAAAAGAGATTTATTAATAAAATTATTATTATAGTAATAATAGCTATTTTAGCTAATTTAAGCTCTTTTTTTAATTAATATATTAATTTTATATATTAATTTTTTTATATAGCTTTAGTATTATAAATATTAAAATTAATAAATATATAATATATAATTATATTAAATATAAAATTATAATTTATATTAAAAATATTTTTAAAGAAATTAAAAATTATATTTTAATAAAAATTATATAAATAGTAAATTAAACTTATAATAACTTTTATATAATTATAATATATTGCCTTTTTAATAAAAATATAATTTTTATTTTATTTTTTTATAAAGTTTATATTATTTAAACTTATAATTGCTTATAGCTATTTTAAATTATTTTTAAAATATTTAAAATTATTAGTTCCTTAATATTATAATAAAGATATTATAGAGGGCGCTAGAGTCCAGTTTTATAGATATTAGAGATATAGGCTTATCTTAAAGGGATATAAAATAGGCTCTTCTATAAGGAAGATACCTTTAGCCCCTCCTCTAAAGGAAGGGAGAGATAAAGATAAATTAACTATAATAAAACTACTATATGCAGTAATACTGCCTATTAACATTAATTAATATTACCATTAGGTAATATAAAATAGCAAGCTAAAAGAGACTTACTTTATATACTTTAAGTATAAAGCTAAATGCTATAATATATAACTTAATAAAAAGATAATCTATAAGCTATTTATACTATTTATTTAAATATATATTAAAGGAGTTTTAACTAACCCTTTAAGGTGCACTTTATTGTATACTATAATATATAATATTTCTTTATAATATATTAATAGAACTTTATAATACTATTAAATATATTAAATAATAAATAATATATAATACTATATATTATATTTATATAAAAAATAAATAAAAATAATAAAATTTAATTAATAATTAAAAAAAGAATTAAATTCCTTAAATTAATTAATATAATTAAAGTAAAAATAAACCTTTTTAATTAAATAAATATTTATTATTTATTTAAAAAGAAATTAAAAACTATAAAAATAAAATATAATATATATACTTTAAAATGCATTTTTAATTATAAAATAGAGATTATTTTATTAAAGAAAGAGCAATTAAAAGATTTTAAAGAGAACTTTTAAAACTAAAATACTAATAATTTTATTTAATTAAAAATATTTATATAAAAAAGCCTAAAAAATATATTATATTATAAGGGAATTTATATAAAGAAAAAGAATATAAAGATTAATATTTTATTTATTTATTATTTTATTTATTAATACTCTATAGACCTATAAGGTAGATAGTGCTTCTATACTATATAAATAAAGGAAAAAACTATACTAGTAGGATAAAAACCTTTATTTAATACAATATTAGACCCAATATAGGTCCTCTATAGAGAAGCATTAGATTAGAGGTTAGTTTAGTGCTATTACCAAAATATCCTATTTACCTAATTATAGGGTTAGTAAGTAAGGTAAAAGTAAGGCCTACAATAGGTCCAGATTATCTATACCATAGGCCCATTGCAGGGAGTAGGGCACTAACCTAGTGCCAGCTAGCGGCTGGCTAGCTGCCAGTTATTTAAATATTGCTATTATTATTTCTTGAACTTTATAGGCATGCCTATTTCCTTTCCTTTCCTTCCTTCCTTATATGCCTCTATAAGAGCTTCCTATTGTCTTTAAGTGTACATTTTGCTAATACATTACTTGCGCAGGATACCCAACTTATATAAGTGCTAACTGCTGCTCCTATTGCTATTCTATACTGATTGTATATAGCTAAGGACAATAACTACAATAATAACAATAACAATAATAATAACAATAATAATAATAACAATAATAATAATAATAATAATAATAGCAGTATATATTTATAGTAGCTATAGATTATATTTTACTAATATTAGTAGATATTAAAACGCTAAGCTAGCTACATTAAGGCAGAAAGTGCTGCGCCAACCCTAAAGGCAGTGTGGGATCTGCCCTATTCTATATGCATTATATAGATAGTAAGAGATAAAGAGGATAGTCTATATTAGAATCAAACCAATATATAGTTTCTATCCCTTATAGTTATAAGAAGCTAACTGTTAAAAGATACTAAGGCTAGCGGCTATATAGCTTATGCCTATATACATAAGCTATATAAGCTACTGCTATACTTAATGGAGGCTAATGCCTATATACTAATAGTAGCATTATAGGAGGGGATAGCTATAGTAAGTATAGCTTAATTTAATTTTGCTATAGGCATAATGCTAATATAGGTTATAGGAGAAGGAGCTTTAGCGGTTAGGGGCTAAGGCTATTTAGGCCAAAAAGAGGGCAATTTAAGCGCACTCTTAAGCTACTCCTATAGTTCTAACTATAGGTTTTAGTACTAACTAGCTCTATAAGCTAATTAATAGAGTTAACTATATAGCTATAGCTCTTAAAAGCTTAATAGCTATATTGCCTTCTTTAATTAAAGGGGCTAAGGCTACTTAAGGATAGGCAGCGCCTAAAAGCAATAGTAGCAATAGGTAGTGCCAGTTCTAATATAAATTTAAGTTAGCTAATATTAGTAGTAAAAACTAAAGTTTAGTATAACTCTTTAAGCAATAGCTTAAGCTCTAGAGGAGCTAGAGGGGGATTGAAGTAAAGGGGGCTTAGGGATAAGGGGGAGAATAGCATAAAGAAGGATAGAAAGGGGAATAGCAAAAAGGATAAAATAGATCTTATATCTTTTAGGGAGGATATAGACTTAAAGTAAATAGTATTGCTAGGGCAGGTAGGTATAAATTAGGTATAGCAGTAAATAGGGGTAGAGTTTAAATAGGGCTAAGGTAAAGATTTAGCTATTAAGGGGGGCAGGCTTTAGTATATTATTTATATAATAGGCTAATTTTTTCCCCCTCTTAAAGGGGGTTTTTTTAAGTATATTAACTTCCCTTTTAATAAAGGGGTTAAAGCGCTTAAATAGAAGAATTACTAAAAGGTAAGGGCAATGCAAAAGTGGGTATATCCTAAATTAAGTATAGTTTAATAGCTAGCTTATAGTATAGTATAATATATAGGTAGGCTAGCTATTTAATAAAGCAGTATGCAGTTTAGGCTTTAAATAGGTACTGCTTAAGCTTAAGAAAGTTATAAAATAGACTGAATAGGGTTTTCTTTTAGCTAAAGTAAAGCAGGCAGTATAGTATAATATAGCTAATTGTTTTAATAGTGTTTCTATACTAGTATTAAGGTGTACTTACCTTAAGGACTCTTCTTTAGAAAAGGAATCCCTAAAGTTTAATGCAATCTATTTGCATTTAAGTAAGTAGGGAGCTTTTATATTTTTCTAGTCCTTTATATAGGCAAATAGTCTTTTCCTTTATATAAAGTAGAAAGATTTTGGCTGCCTCTATTTTATTATTAGTGCGCTATTTATAAGACTTATATTTGGCTTACTTCTATTAATGCCTTTAGTTAGCTAATACTTAATCTTTAATTGACTTTTAGTCTTCTCTATATTCCCTATTAAGGAGCTAATTAGCAAGCCATTTTTTATATTTCTATATTAATTTGCACTAAAGGCCATTATAGTAGTAATAATAGATTTAGTGCATTATTAATATAATTGCAAAAAGAATAAGTCTTTTAGTGCCTTAGGTTTAAAGCTAGCCTTAAAGTTAAGTAAGTTATTTATTAAGGTATATATTTAATAGGGGGATTTTAAGCTTACTTTTTAGCAGTTTAATTAAGGTGGCCCTATAGCCTCCCCTAATAGTATATAGGGCTTAGGTCTATTTAATCAATAGGGCTTTAGCAATCCCCTTTAGGTTGCTGCCCCTTTTTGTTAGGGAATGGTATATACTAATGCTATAGGCAATTATAGATCTAATTATATATATATATATTATATAGGCGGCCTTAAGGTTTACTCCCTATATACTTGCAGTAAGGGCAGTAAGGGCCTATCTCTAGCATTTAAGTTTTCCCTTAAGCTTAAAAATATATAGGCCCTAAAGCAGTTTTTTATATAGCTATAATCTAAAGAAATAGTATAATTTTTATAGTTAGATTATATTTTAAATAAGGGTTAGTTAGACCTAATGCCTTTAATGCTAGTAGAAGAAGTAAAGGAGCTAGGCTTTAGTAAGTTTAAAGGTTATACTATTAGTAAAGGCCTAAAATGTATATACTATCTATATAGCTTTAAGTTAAGCTTAGGTCTTTACTATATCTCTTCTAAATGTAAGTATATTTATATTGTTAGTAAATCTAATTACTATAATTTTAGGGACTTTATTAAGTGCTATATAGAGCCTTAATATAAATAGAATAAAGAGAATAGAGAAAAGCGGCAAACCCTATAGAACCTTAGCCTTAATGCTATAAGGTTTAAAGGACTTACTATTAAACTAAAGGCATATTAAACACTTAAATAGATAGCTAAAAAGCTAAACTAACAGTTATTATAAAAAGCCTTAATTATAAAGGGTAGCAATAAGCCTTTTATAATTAATTAAATTAAAGGCTGCAGTAAAGTCTAATTAAAGGAGTAATGCTATTTTACTATAGGCCTATATTATATGCACTGCTTCTACTATAACCATAAGGGCAAGCTTAATAAACCTTTAAGGCCTATTCCCTATTTAACTATTAGGAAGTATATTTAGGCTCTTGGCCATTACTGCTATTTATTAGGCTATTATTAACTCTATTACTTTACTAATAATGCTAAGAAAGAAGATAGATCTCTATCTAAATACTATATATTTTTAGGCTATTATTTTATTTAGTTTAGGGATAATAGTAGCAATTATATAGTAAAAGCAATGCAAAAAGTGCTTAAGTGTAATGCTTATATTTATAATAGTAGTAAGGGCTTTTAGAAAGGGCTTGCTGTATGCTTTAAGGAAGCCAATAGGGAATCTATTGCTACTAAAAGCTTTTTATAACTAGATTTTAAAGAGTATATATACTAGCTTATAAAGTTTAATATAATTTTACATTAGGTCCTTAGCATTTTATAGCATTTAGTTTACTTCTATAAGTTATATTATAAGGTCTATTATAATAAGTTTAATATCTTAATTATCTGCCTAAGGTTTAAGGAAAAAGCATTTTATTAGTACAATTGCCTTCTTAATATAGCTTATAGCTAGAAAGTCTTGCCTAAAGCAGTTAAGGGAGGGGAGCTAAAGTAGGGCTAGGGCAATCTTGCTTTAAAGTTATACCTATCTCTTTAAGTTCTAGAGTTTCTTTTAGCTACCTATACCTTTCCCTATTTTAGCTTTAGATAGAGTATTATATTAAGCCACTTGCCTAGCCCTAACTATATAAGCCTTCTGCTTATTGCCTGCTTCTTATAGTTCTAGCCAATTGGCTACTATACTATTGCATTATATATATCTTTATGCTTATTTAAGTCAGTAGGTGGCCTTTATAGTAGGCTAGTCCCACTAGTTATTGCAGCTAGGCCTAGGTTGCCTCTATATTAGGGTAGTATGCTAAGCAATTTAGTATAGTCCTTAAGTTAGCTATTTAACTGCCTATTTTAACTATTGTATAAAGGTTATCTTGCTTAAAGTCTAATAAAGAGTAACTTATGCCTTAAGTTTAGCCTTTTTAGGGTTTATTATATGCTAGTTAAATGCTATAGGCTAAGGGTCTAGTAGAAAAGAAGGCAATATATCCATAAAGGGTCTAATATATATTTACTATAAAATATAATTAAAGCCATTTAAATTGTAGTTAGGGCCTAAATAGGTAATATAGCTATCCTTTAAGGCCTAGGCTAAATTAAGGGTGCTATTTCTAGCATTACTAGCTTTTTAAGTTACTATTCTATAGGGGGTTATTAAAGCTATATTTAGCTATTATATCTCTATTAGAAAGGTTAGGCTATATAAAGTAGTTCTTTTATAGTAATCCTAAATTAAGTAATATAGATTAAAGTCTTTAACTATAATTATTTAAGGGGCTAAAGTAAGGCCGGCTAAAGTATGCATTGCCCTTAAGTTTCCCTTACCTTCTAAAGGGTTATATACTGCAATTATTTTTATATAGCAGTGCTTAAAATTAACACTAGCCCAATCTTCCCTAGCCTAATAGATCTAAGTTTCTAATCTATATTGTTTATATATATAGAGAGCTATATAGTTTAAATAATAGATTATAGTATAGTTTAATCTTTTAGAATTTACTAAAGCATTAATTCTTTAGTTTTTAGCCGATTTAAAGAGTGCAATTGCATTATATCTATTGCAGGTATATAGTGTCCGGTAGGTTAATCTAAAATAGCAGTATATATTTTAAAATAGGACTTGCATTAATTAAATATAGATAAGGGGGTTAATTTAATAGATAGTGGCAATAGGGTATAGGCACTAAAGGAAAGGGAAGCGCTAAATAAAGTATAGTATTATTTATTTATAGATCTTAAGGGTTAGCTAACTCTTTTAGTAGAGGGGGGAGCTATAAAGGGGGGTTCCTAAAGAAGCTATTCTATTATAAGTAGGGGGGTTTTGCTGTATTAAGGTGTGTTTTTTATATTTTATTAATTATCTATAATATCCTTCTTTTATATAGGTTTAATACTTTTTTGCTATAAGGCAAGTATAGCTTTAGGCCAAATAGTCTCTATAGTATAGAGTATAGTAGTAAGGGATTTCTCCTTTTTTAGTAAGGCAGTTATTATGCATTAAGCTACTGCATTAGCTATAAGTTAAGGTAGATTAACAGTTTCTTGCAATATAGCTATACTTATAGCATTAAAAGCATTAAATAAGTTTTAATCCTTTATTAAAGGGTTTACAATTATAAAGTTCTATATTAAAAAGAAGCCTATTATTGTATAGGCTATTAGCTTCTTTAATTAATAGAATATAAAGGATTAAGTTTATTCTTATAGTAATACCATTTTAGGCTTAAGTAGGCTTTACCTTACTAACTCTTAAGGTATTAGCATTATTAATAGTTTTAATAAATTTATTTATATTATTAAGAATAGATTTAACTTAAATTCCCTTTACTAAAATAGCAAAGGTTAAAGGAGCCAAAAGGGCATTATTCCTAAATGCTATAGCTATCTATTCTTTATTGCAGGAGGCTTTAGCCTATTCTAAGGTAAGAAAGGTAAGGACTATATCCCTATTAGGGAGGCGGCATACTACAACTATATAGGAGTTGCTGCAGGCTTAGTTTGCTGCTTGTATAGTTTCTATTAAAGTGCGGTTTTTAATATCTTTAAGGGCATCCCTAATGTGGATAATAACCTTACGCTTAATGCAGCTATACATTATGCGCTTGCTGGTTTTAGTGTTTATAGGTATAAGGCTATATAAGAGGACTAATGCATAAGACTATTATATTGGCTAGGGAGAAGAGGAGCCTAAATTAGCTAAAGCGGCTATTACTGCTATAGTAATAGCGGTTATTATAGCGGTAATGATTTTATTGGTGAGTCTCTTTTTGAAGGTTATATCGGTCTTAAAGGGGGGGCAGGAGCGCGTTTTGCGCGCATCGGCATAGGTTTGGAATACCTTTTAAACTGCTTTAAGAAGGTAAGATAGGACAATCTCGGTAATAGCTTTATAGGCTTCTTTATCTTCATTAATCGCAAGGCTCTTGCTGGCTTCTATTGCTTTATCCATTCTAGGCGCGCTGCCATACTGGCTGGCGGTAGAAAGGGGGTTATATTGGCTGTTTTCAATACTGCATCTTCCTAAATCGATAACCATCAGAAGGGCCGCAGCGTCAGCATTGCGCTCCTAATGTGCCATTATAGCTAGGGGTAACCTAGCATAAGGAATCGGTTAATTGTAGTTTTAGACGTTTTAGAGGTAGTTTAGGATGGCTGCAAGCAGTTGCAAGTCTAAGGGCAAAAGTATATATAAAGATTAATATTATTTTTATTAAACTTTTAAAAGTAAAGAAGCTTTTAATTTAAAATAAAAATATATTATATAAATTTAAAGTATACCTTAAAATAAAAGTATATTAGTAATAATAAAAGCTCTTTATTATTTAAAAGATAATATTTTAAATAATATTAACTTTAATATTATAAAACTTTATGCTTAATAATAATAATAAAAAGGAATATAGTAATAAAGAGAAAGAAATAAAGTTTAAAAATAAAAGGTTAATTTAAGAAATATTCTTAAAGAAAGGTAAGGGAATAAGTAGTATAAATATAATTATTTTAATAAAATAAATAACTCTTCCTTTTAAAATAAATATATAGAATAATATTAATAATATTATATTATATTAAATAATCCCTTTAATTAAAGTTCTAAATAAAAAGCTAAATTTAATAAAGGCTGCTTACTTTATAAAGATATAGAATAAAAAGAGAAACTATATAAAAGATATATATAATATTTTAAATAATAAGATTTAATACTTTTTTAATATATACTTAATAATTAAAATAAAACTATTTTAATTCTATATACTATTTTTAATAATCCTTAATAAATAAATAAATAATTACTTTATCTATTATATTAATTGCAATTTAATCTTTATAGAAATATATAAATAAATAAAAAGCTACTTTAATATAGAGATTAATTAATAATACTACTATATAAACTAAAGCTTCTTTATATTTAATATTATAAAAAATAATAAAATATATAAAAAAAAGAATATAATAGAAGTCCTATAGTCTCTATTTAATAAGCTTTAACTCTATTAAAGAGCATTTAGCCTTAATTATATAGGTAAAGATTAATTAATTATAAATATAATTTAAGTATACTATAATATTTTTAAGCTAATATTTATATTATTTAATTCTATAAAGAAATTTAAGGAATTATATTTATAACTTTAATTCTTAATTAAAATATTATAATATTAATTAATTATAAATATATTAAATTAATATATTTTAAATTATAAATTCTATTGCTATAACTATAATAAAAAGTATAAATAAGAATATAATTATAGCTATACTTAAGGCAGCCTATTTTAAAAGAAGAAGTATTATATATATAGTAAGAAAGGGTATTTTTTTATTAAATACTTAAAAGATAAAAGATATTAAGCTAAAGATTAATACTTTAAGGAATAAAGATTATAAAGAAAAAAGCATAATATATAAAAGTATATAGCTTTTTTAATTAGCTATAAAGAAGAGCTACTATAAGATAATATATATAATAGTAAATGCTTAATAGATAAAGAGTTTAAAAGTAATAACTATTTAATTATAGCTTACCTTTTAAATAAAGCATTTTAGTATTAGTTTAAAGAGTTATATAAAAAAGAAAGTAAATAAAGCAAAAACTAATAATTTTTCTTTAACTACTATTTATATAAAGTATTTTAAGGCATTATATTAAATATAGATACTATAATAGTATTAATAGCTAAAAAGAATTAATTTTTAGTATTATAATAGAAAGACCTAATAATTAAGCTTAATATAAAGGAAATAAAAGTAGCTAAAATATACTTTAGTAGTAATAGCTTATATAATTTACTAAAAATAATAGTAATTTAAACCTTAATTAAAATAGTTTTATTCTATATTATAGATATATTAATACTATTTTTCCTTTACCTTAAGGATATAGATTGCTTTAATATCTATTTAAATAATATTATTAATAAATTAATATATAAAGATAAAAGAATCTTAATTATTTAAAAATAAAGATATCTATAATTCTTTTTAATTAAGCAAAAGGCAATAATTGCTTTTTTTAATAAAGCTAAACTATAATATATTTATATATATTTTAATTATTTATCTATATTATATTTATATAAGCTATTAATAAAAGTAGGCTATAATATTAAATATAAAGTAATTAAAATAATAAAGAAGTTTTATTACTATTATTAAATAAAAAGTAAAATACTAAAATAATTTAAGTTTATATTAAAAAATAATTATAACTTTAATTATAAAGTAATTATTAATATAATATATTTAGATTTTTAATTAATTCTTTATATTATTAATACTATAATATCTTTTTAAATAAAATAATTCTTTATAAATATATTAGCAAAAGAAATTTAAAAAGCATTAAAAATATATTAAATTAATACTTATTTTAGCCTATTAAATATTATTATTTATAATATTAATATTAATTTTATAGCTATTAAATTTAAAAATAAAGCTAAATTAATAGGCATTACCTACTATTAAGTTTTAATTAAAGTATATTAATTAATTAATAAGGTTAAATAATATTATATATTAATATAATATATATTTAAGATTATAAAGGCTAAACTTTAAAATACTATATTTATAAATACAATTCTTTAAATAAGCTTTAAGGCAATTAATAATATAGCTAGCCTTAATAAATTAATGCTAATTTTATTAATATTTAATGCTTATTTATAAGTTATAATAGATTTACTATTAACTTTTTTATCCCTTTAATATATAAATGCAGTTCTTAAAGCAATAGTAAAGCTATATAAGCTTATTGCAAAATATAAAATTAATAAGGCACTAAAAATATATAATAGACCTAATATAATTAAGGTCTTATTATAGTCCCTTAAGTTAAAGAGTAAAGTTTATATCTATTAAAAAAATAAAGAATAAAAAGAACTATATAAAGTCCTTAAAGTAATTAAATTTAAGGTAATAGTAAATATAAAGAATAGATTAATAGTATTTTAAATAATAGCTATATAACTATATTATTAATACCTTAAGGTAATTAAAAATATATTAGTAAAGAAATATAAAGAGATTTTAATACTATTTAAGTATTTTAAACTAAAATAACTCTATTAATAAGGCAGACCTTTAAGAAATCTAGCCCCTTAAGATACTTTATTAAAACTATTAAAATAAAAAGGCAGGCTAAAAAAGAACCCTTTTTTATAGCCTACTATAGTTAAATTATTACTATAATAAAAAAGATTAAAAAAGAACTCTATTTTAAATAATGCCTATTTAATTAATAAGAAAATAAAGGTCTTTATTATATATAAAGAAGCAGTTAATTAAGAACTTATATATAGGCTATATTAAAAAGGAAAAATAATTAGCCTTAATAAAATATTTAAAGAATTAAATAATATTAAACTAAACTTATTACTAAAAATTAGTATTTTAAAATTAATTCTATATAATAAAGATAAATATTATAGAATATATATCTTTAAATTATAAATAGTCTATAAGATTAAAGGAAAGATAATAATAATACTCTATAAAAAGTTTTATCTTATTATATAAAAATATAGCAATAAGGAAAAAAGGGAAATTCTTACTTAATTACTAATAATCTAATAATATAGCTAATAATTAATTTTAGCCCTTACTTTAACCTTTTAGAAGAAAGGAATATACTTAATGCTATATAATATTATATAAATATACCTATAGTTAAAATCTTAATTAAATTAATTAATATTAATATACTTGCCTTAAGAACTAAAAAAGAAGTATTTTAAGGGGATAATTCTAAAAGTTATAAAGCTATTATATAGTATTATAAAGGTAGAAGTCTATTAGTTTATAATATACTATAGCTACTATAAGGAGAAATTAATAATAGAGATATTAGCATTTAACCCTTACTTAATAATTATAAAGAGCAATAAAGACTTTAGTATTATTAGCCTATAGATTAATAATATTTTTAATTTAAAAATAAATGCCTTTTTAATAAAAAAAAAGAAAGAGCTTTAAAAAGCTAGCTTTAAAGTAAAACCTTAAATAGTTTTAAAGAATAGAATAATTAGTAACTTTAATGGATATTAAATATAAATAAAAAGAAAATAAATAATAATTATTTAAAAAGAGTAAATAAAAAAGCTTATAATAATAGATAAAAAGATAAAGAATAAAGTATAATAATATATAGAATAATATATAAAAGGAATATATATTGCTTTTATTTACTAATTAAAGGCAGTATATAATTACTTTATTGCAGTATAGATATAATAATTAACTAAAAATAATATCTATAAGATTAACTAAAGGATTGCCTAATAAATAAATAATAAAAAAAAGGTCTTTACTTTAAAGCAATTAATTTAATAAATATTAAGCTAATAGTCTTTATAGATAAAGCATTTATAAATAATAAGGATTTAAGTTCTTAAATAGAATATATAATTATATTAGTAAATAAAAAATATATAAAGGATAAAGCATTTATTATATATAGTAATATTATTTATTAGTTATTAATAAAGTGCAAAAGAGTTATTAAAAGCATTTTAATATTAAAGATTTATAGTCTTATTAATAGATTTAATCTTAAATATATAATTATATATATATTATATATAATTATAAAAAGAATAAAACTACTATTAATTTTACTAATAATTTATATAGATTTCTATTTACTTTATAATTATTTAATTAAGCTTAAATTAATTAATAAAAAGAGATAAATAATTAATTTAATAGGCCTTTATTAATTATATAAATAATAGAAGATTAATAAAATTAAATAGATTAAAGGTAGTAATAATTCTATAAATATAATAATAAAGCTAATGCCTAATAAAGCTTTAAAGAACTTAATTATAAGCAATAGGCTAAGAATACAATTAAAAGGATAGATTTAATATTAATAATAATAAAAAGAAGGTATTAATATTAGTTCCTTAATATTATAATAAAGATATTATAGAGGGCGCTAGAGTCCAGTTTTATAGATATTAGAGATATAGGCTTATTTTAGAGAGATGTAAAATAGGCTCTTCTATAAGGAAGATACCTTTAGCCCCTCCTCTAAAGGAAGGGAGAGATAGAGATAAATTGACTATAATAAAACCACTGCATATAGTAACACTGCCTATCAATAAAAATTATAATTAATTAATTTTTTATATTAAGTTACCTTTAAATATAATAGTATATTAAAAGTATAATATTAATACTATAGCTCTTTTAATAGTAATTAATTTAAGGAAATATAGTATAGAAAATAGCTAATATAACTTTCTTTTTATTATTAGCTAATTTAATAATATACTTAAAATAAATAAAGCAATAAAAATTAATAAAAGCTTTATAATTAATAAAGATAAAGAAGCTTATAAAGCTATTATTAAAATTATTTTATTTTACCTTTTTAAAGCTATTTAAAAGGTATTTTAAATCTATATTAATATATATAAAGTATACTTTTATTTTTCCTTTAAGGCTAATATAATCTTATAAGGGTTAGCTAATTAAGGTAATATAAAATAGGTCTTTAAGTAACTTATATATTGTATATAAGCTTTAACTTATTAAGTATTAATTTACTACTTAATAATATATCTTTTATTTAAGGTATAGCAGTATATTTATATAGCTATACTTAAAAGCCCTATTACCTATTAAAGTAAGTCCTTTATCTCTTTATAATTATTCCCCTTTCTTTTAAGCTTAATCCTTTAGGCTTAAGATTATTATTATTTATATATATATTATAATTGCTTTATAATTTATTTATATATATATTTAAATATTTTATAATTATTTATTAGTTTTATAGTAATTATTTTAAATTATATTTATATAATATTATTATTATTATTATTTTATATTATAATAATCTATTTTAATTAATAATAATTTATTATAATATAAATTACTTTATAATATTTAATTAATAGCTTATTATATAAACTTTAAATTTTTTTTTTTTTATATTTATATAATAGTTTAATTTATTTATTATATTTTTATTAAACCTTTTATAATATTTTTTCTTTTTTAGGCCTTTTTAATATTAGCTTTATATAGCAACTCTACCCTTAGACTTACAACTGCTTGCAGCCATCCTAAACTACCTCTAAAACATTTAAAACTACAATCAATTAATTCCTTATATTAGGCTACCTCTAAATATAATAGTGCATTAAGAGTATAGTGCTAATACTATAGCCCTTTTAATAATTATTAATTTAAAAAGATATAGTATTAAAAATAGCTAATATAACTTTCTTTTTACTATTAGCTAATATAATAATATACCTAAAATAAATAAAATAATAAAAGCTAATAAAAGCCTTATAATTAATAAAGATAAAGAAGCCTATAAAGCTATTATTAAAATTATTTTATTTTACTTTTTTAAAGTAATTTAAAAGATATTTTAAATTTATATTAATATATATAAAATATATTTTTATTTTTCCTTTAAAATTAATATAATCCCTAAAGAAAGATTTATTAATAAAATTACTATTATTATAATAATTGCTATTATTATAGTAATAATAGCTATTTTAGCTAATTTAAGCTTTTTTTCTTTTTAGCTAATATAATAGTTTTATATATTAGTTCTTTTATATAGCTTTATATCTATAAATATTAAAATTAATAAATATATAATATATAGCTATATTAAGTATAAAGTTACTATTTATATTAAAAATACCCTTAAGGATATTAAAAACTATACTTTAATAGAAATTATATAAATAGTAAATTAAGCTTATAGTAACTTTTATATAATTATAATATATTGCCTTTTTAATAGAAATATAATTTTTATCTTTTTTACTTTAAAATAGACTAAAGCCTTTTATAAAGAAAAATAAATAGCTATTATATTTAGAAATAATACTTTTTTAGCTTCTTTAATCTTTATTATTTTAATAAAAGGAATTTAAATTAAATTTATTTTTAATAATATAAATAAATTTATTAAAACTATTAATAATATTAATACCTTAAGAATTAATAAAATAAAGCCTATTTAAGCCTAAAATAGTATAATAATAAAAATAAACTTAATTTTTTATATTTTATTAATTAAAAAAGCTAATAGTTTATATAATAATAAATTACTTTTTAATATTAAACTTTATAATTATAAACCCTTTAATAAAGGATTAAAACCTATTTAATACTTTTAATACTATAAGTATAGCTATATTATAAGAAACTATTAATTTATTTTAACTTATAGCTAATATAGTAGCTTAATATATAATAATTACTTTATTAAAAAGGAAAAAATCCTTTATTGCTATACTTTATACTATAGATTATTTAGCCTAAAGCTATATTTATTTTATAATAAAAAAGTATTAAATTTATATAAAAAAAATATTATAAATAATTAATAAAATATAAAAAATATATTTAATATAATAAAATATCCTTTATATATAATAAAATAGCTTCTTTAAGAACTCCTTTTTTATAGCTTTTCTCTTTATTAAAAGAATTAATTAACCCTTAGGCTCTATAAATAAATAATACTATACTTTATTTAATGCTTTTTCTTTTTTTAGTGCCTATACTTTATTGCTATTATTTATTAAATTAACTCCTTTATTTATATTTAATTAATATAAATTCTATTTTAAAATATATATTATTACTTTAAATTAATCTATTAAATGCTATATATTTATAATAGATATAATATAATTATACTTTTAAAATTAGCTAAAAACTAAAGGATTAATGCTTTAATAAACCTTAAAAGATTAAACTATATTATAATTTATTATTTAAGCTATATAGCTCTTTATATATATAAATAATATAAACTAAAAACTTAAATTTATTAAGCTAAAAAAGATTAAGCTAATATTAACTTTAAGCATTACTATATAAAAATAATTATAGTATATAACCCTTTAAATAGTAAAAGAAACTTAAAAGTAATATATACTTTAGCTAGCTTTACTTTAGCCCTTTAAATAATTATAATTAAAGACTTTAATTTATATTATTTAATTTAAGATTACTATAGTAAAATTACTTTATATAGCTTAACCTTTTTAATAGAGATATAATAGCTAAATATAGCTTTAATAACCCTTTATAAAATAGTAATTTAAAAAGTAAGTAATATTAAAAATAATACCTTTAATTTAATTTAGGCCTTAAAGAATAGCTATATTATTTATTTAGGCCTTAATTATAATTTAAATAGCTTTAATTATATTTTATAGTAAATATATATTAAGCCCTTTATAAATATACTATTTTCTCTTTTATTAAACCTTTAGCTTATAGTATTTAATTAATATATAATAAACCTTAAAAAAGCTAAACTTAAAGTATAAATTACTTTTTATTAGACTTTTAATAAAATAACCTTTATATAATAATTAAAATAGGCAATTAAATAGTTAATTTAAAGATTGCATTAAATTGCTTAATATACTACCTTAATATAAAGGCAATTTAAGCCTAATTGCAATAATTAATAGAACTAGCTTACTATAAAGGCTATTTATTAATTTAAATAAATATAAAAATATATATAATATAATAGTATAGTAGCTAATTAATTAAAACTATAAAAAGCAAGCAATAAGCAAAAGGCTTATATAGCTAAAATTAAATAAATAGCTTAATGCAATACTTTATTTAATACTAAAATAAAAAAAGATATAAATAGCTAAAAGAAACTTTAGAATTTAAAAAGATAGATATAACTTTAAAGTAATATTGCTTTAGCTTTATTATAGCTCCCTTCCCTTAATTGCCTTAAGTAAGATTCTTTAGCTATAAGCTATATTAAAAAGGCAATTATATTAATAAAATGCTTTTTCTTTAAACCTTAAGTAAATAATTAAGATATTAAACCTATTATAATAGACTTTATAATATAATCTATAAATATAAACTAAATACTATAGAATATTAAGGACTTAATATAAAACTATATTAAACTCTATAAATTAATATACTTACTTTTTAAAATCTAATTATAAAAGGCTTTTAATAGCAATAAATTCTCTATTAGCTTTTTTAAAGTATATAATAAGCCCTTTTTAAAAGCCTTTATTATTATTATTAATATAAGTATTATATTTAAGTATTTTTTATATTACTTTTATTATATAATTACTATTATTATTTTTAAATTAAATAAAATAATAGCCTAAAAATATATAATATTTAAATAAAGATTTATTTTCTTTTTTAATATTATTAATAAAGTAATAAAATTAATAATAGCTTAATAAATAGTAATAATAGCTAAAAACCTAAATATACTCTTTAATAATTAAATAAAAAATAGGCCTTAAAGGTCTATTAAGCTTGCCTTTATAGTTATAATAAAAGCAATATATATAATATAGGCCTATAATAAAATAATATTATTTCTTTAATTAAACTTTACTATAGCCTTTAATTTAATTAATTATAAAAGGCTTATTATTACTCTTTATAATTAAGGCTATTTATAATAATTATTAATTTAGCTTTTTAGCTATTTATTTAAGCATTTAATGCACTTTTAATTTAATAGTAAGTCTTTTAAACTTTATAATATTAAAGCTAAAGTTTTATAAAGATTATTACTTTTTTTTATTTTTTTATTCTATTTATATTAAAGCTTTATATAATATTTAATAAAATCCTTAAAATTATAATAATTAAATTTATTAATAATATAAATATCAATTTTAAAGATATTAATCTTATAAGTATAATAGCAATAAAAACAACTCTACCCTTAAACTTACAACTACTTGCAGCTATCCTAAACCACCTCTAAAACATCTAAAACTACAATCAATCGATTCCTTATGCTAGGCTACCCCTAAATACAATAGTGCATTAGGAGCATAGCACTAATGCTATAGCCCTTTTAATAGTTATTAATTTAAAAAGATATAGCATTAAAAATAGCTAATATAACCCCCTTTTTATTATTAGCTAATATAGTAATATACCTAAAATAAATAAAGCAATAAAAGCTAATAGAAGCTTTATAATTAATAAAAATAAAAAAGCCTATAAAGCTATTATTAAAATTATTCTATTTTATTTCCTTAAAGCAGTTTAAAAAGTATTTTAAATCTATATTAATATATATAAAATATACTTTTGCTCTTCTTTTAAAACTAATATAACCCCTAAAAAGAGACTTATTAATAAAATTACTACTGCTATAATAACTGCTATTACTATAGCAATAATAGCTACTTTAGCTAATTTAGGCCCCTTTTTTTCTTAATTAATATAATAGTTTTATATATTAGTCCTTTTATATAGCTTTATACCTATAAATACTAAAATTAATAAATATATAATATATAGCTATATTAAGCATAAGGTTACTATTTATACTAAAAATGCCCTTAAGGATATTAAAAACTGCACTTTAATAAAAACTATATAAATAGTGAATTAAGCCTATAGCAATTTTTATATAGTTGTAATATACTGCCTTTTTAGTAGGGATATAGTTCTTATCTTTCTTACTTTAGAATAGGCTAAAGCCTTCTATAAAAAAGAATAAATAGCTATTATATTTAGGAATAATGCTCTTTTAGCTCTTTTAATTTTTGCTATTTTAATAAAGAGAATTTAAATTAAATCTATTTTTAATAATATAAATAAATTTATTAAAACTATTAATAATACTAATACCTTAAGAGTTAATAAGGTAAAGCCTACTTAAGCCTAAAATAGCACTATAATAAAAATAAACCTAATTCTTTATATTCTATTAATTAAAGAAGCTAATAGCCTATATAATAATAGGCTACTTCTTAATGCTAAACTTTATAATTATAAACCTTTTAATAAAGGATTAAAACTTACTTAATGCTTTTAATACTATAAGTATAGCTATATTGCAAAAAACTGCTAATTTACCCTAACTTATAGCTAATATAATAGCTTAATATATAATAATTGCTTTATTAAAAAGGGAGAAATCCTTTATTACTATACTCTATATTATAGAGACTATTTAGCCTAAAGCTATATCTATTTTATAGTAAAAAAGCATTAAATTTATATAAAAGAAAAATATTATAGATAATTAATAAAATATAAAAAATATACTTTAATATAGCAAAATATCCCCTATATATAATAGAATAGCTTCTTTAGGAACCCCCCCTTTATAGCTCCCCCTTTATTAAAAGAGTTAGCTAACCTTTAGGCTTTATAAATAAATAATACTATACTTTATTTAATGCTTTTCCTTTCTTTAGTGTCTATACTCTATTGCTACTATCTATTAAATTAATCCCCTTATCTATATTTAATTAATATAGGTTTTATTTTAAAATATATACTATTGCCTTAAGTTAATCTATTAAGTGCTATATACTTATAATAAATATAATGCAATTGCATTTCTAAAATTGGCTAAAAACTAAAGGATTAATGCTTTAGTAAACTCTAAAAGATTAAACTATATTATAATTTACCACTTAAGCTATATAGCTCTTTATATATATAAATAATATAGATTAAAAACCTAAATCTATTAGGCTAAAGAAGATTAAGCTAGTATTAATTTTAATTACTACTATATAAAAATAATTGTAGTATATAATCCCCTAAAAGGTAAGGGAAACTTAAGAGTAATATATACTTTAGCTGGCCTTACTTTAGCCCTTTAAATGATTATAGTTAAAGACTTTAATCTATACTATTTAATTTAGGACTGCTATAATAGAACCACTTTATATAGCTTAATCTTTTTAATAAAGATGCAATAGCTAAATATAGCCTTAATAACCCTTTATAGAATAGTAATTTAAAAAGCAAGCAATATTAAAAATAGTACTTTTAATTTAATTTAGGCCTTAAAGGATAGCTATACTATTTATTTAGGCCTTAATTATAATTTAAATAGCTTTAACTATATTTTATAGTAAATATTTATTAGGCCCTTTATAGATATACTGCTTTCTTTTTTATTAAACCTTTAGCCTATAGCATTTAATTAATATATAATAAACCTTAAGAAGGCTAAACTTAAAGTATAAATTACTTTTTGCTAGACTTTTAGTAAAATAACCTTTATATAATAGTTAAAATAGGCAGTTAAATAGCTAATCTAAAAACTATATTAAATTATTTAATATATTACCTTAATATAAAGGCAACTTAAGTCTAACTGCAATAACTAATAAAACTAGCCTATTATAAAGGCTATCTATTAACTTAAATAAATATAAAAATATATATAATGCAATAGTATAATAGCTAATTAACTAAAACTATAAAAAGCAAGCAATAAGCAAAAGGCTTATATAGCTAAAGCTAGGCAAATAGCTTAATGCAATACTTTATTTAAAGCTAAAATAAAGAAAGGTATAAATAGCTAAAAAAAACTTTAAAACTTAAAAAGATAGATATAACTTTAAAGCAGTATTGCTCTAGCCTTATTATAGCTCCCTTCCTTTAACTGCCTTAAATAAGATTCTTTAGCTATAAGCTATATTAAAAAGGCAATTATACTAATAAAATGCTTCTTTTTTAAACCTTAAGTAAATAATTAAGATATTAAATTTATTATAATAGATCTTATAATATAATCTATAAGTATAGACTAAATGCTATAAAATGCTAAGGATTTAATATAAAATTGCATTAAACTCTATAAATTAATATACTTACTTTTTAAAATCTAATTATAAAAAGCTTTTAGTAGCAATAGATTCCCTATTGGCTTTCTTAAAGTATATAGTAAGCCCTTTTTAAAAGCCTTTATTACTATTATTAATATAAGTATTGCATTTAAGCACTTTTTATATTACTTTTGCTATATAACTACTATTATTATTTTTAAATTAAATAAAATAATAGCCTAAAAATATATAGCATTTAAATAAAGATCTATCTTTCTTTTTAGCATTATTAGTAAAGTAATAAAATTAATAATAGCCTAATAAATAGTAATAATAGCTAAAAACCTAAATATACTCTCTAATAGTTAAATAGGGAATAGGCCTTAAAAGTCCATTAAGCTTGCCCTTATAGTTATAGTAAAAATAGTATATATAGTATAGGCCTATAATAAAATAGTATTGCTTTTTTAATTAGACTTTACTATAGCCTTTAATTTAATTAATTATAAAAGGCTTATTGCTACCCTTTATAATTAAGGCTATTTATAATAATTGCTAGTTTAGCTTTTTAGCTATTTATTTAAATAATTAATATACCTTTAGTTTAATAGTAAGTTCTTTAAACCCTATAGCATTAAAGCTAAAGTTTTATAAAAATTGCCACTTTTCTTTATTCTCTTTATTCTATTTATATTAAGGCTTTATATAGCACTTAAAAAAGTCTCTAGCATTATAATAGTTAGATTTACTAATAATATAAATATACTTATATTTAGAAAAGATATAATAAAGACTTAAGCCTAACTTAAAGCTATATAAATAGTATATATATCTTAAGCCTCTATTAATAATATAACCTTTAAACCTACTAAAGCCTAGCTTCTTTATTTCTTTTATTAATACTAAAGGCATTAAGTCTAACTAACCCTTATCTATAATACAATTTAACTATAGGAATTATACTATTTCTTTAGGTTATAGCTATATAGAAAGCTACTTTAAGGCCTATATATCTTTAAGCTTAAGGGAAAACTTAAGCACTAAAGGTAGGCCCTTACTGCCCTTATAGCAAGTATATAGGGAGTAAACCTTAAGGCTGCCTATATAATATATATATATATAATTAAATCTATAATTGCTTATAGTGCTAATATATACTATTTTTTAGTAAAAAAGGGCAGTAACCTAAAAGGGATTGCTAAAGCCCTATCTATTAAATAGACTTAAGCCCTTTATATTATTAAGGAAGGCTATAAGGCTATTTTAATTAAATTGCTAAAAAGTAAGCTTAAAATCCCCTTACTTAATATATACTTTAATAAATAATTTACTTAATTTTAAGGCTAGCTTTAAGCTTAAGGCATTAAGAAGTTTATTTTCTTTATAATTGTATTAATAATATATTAAATCTATTATTACTATTATAATAGCCTTTAATATAAATTAATATAAAAATATAAAAAATAGCTTATTAATTAGCTTTTTAATAGAAAATATAAAAAGGACTAAAAGTTAATTAAGAATTAAGTATTAGCTAATTAAAGGCATTAATAGAAATAAATTAAGTATAAATCTTATAAATAGTATATAAATAATAAAATAAAAATAGCTAAAATCTTTTTATTCTATATAAAGAAAAAGACTATTTATTTATATAAAGAATTTAAGAAGTATAAAAGCTTTTTGCTTATTTAAATATAAATAAAATGCATTAAACTTTAGGGATTCCTTTTTTAAAAAAAGGTCCTTAAGGTAAGTACACTTTAATGCTAATATAAAAACACTATTAAAACAATTAGCTATATTATACTATACTGCTTGCTTTACTTAAGCTAAAGGGAAACTCTATTTAATTTACTTTATAACCTTCTTAAGCTTAAGTAGTATTTATTTAAAGCCTAAACTATATATTATTTTATTAAATAGCTAGTCTATCTATATATTATACTATACTATAAGCTAGCTATTAAGCTATATTTAGTTTAAAATATATCTATTTCTATATTGCTTTTACCTTTTAGTAACTTTTTTATTTAAGTGCTTTAACCTCTCTATTAAAAGGGAAGTTAATATACCTAAAAAAACCCCTTTTAAAAGAGAGAAAAAACCAGCCTACTATATAAATAATACACTAAAGCCTGCCCCCTTAATAGCTAGGTCTTTACCTTAGCCCTATTTTAATTTTAAACCCTACCTTTATTTATTGCTATACTTAATTTATATTTGCCTACTTTAATAACTCTATTTACTTTAAGTTTATATCCTTTCTAAAAGATATAAGATTTATTTTATTCTTTTTATTATTTTTTTTACTATTCTTTTTTTTATTTTTAAGCCCTTTTTACTTTAATCCTCTTTTAGCTTTATTTAAGCTTAAGCTATTACTTAAAGAGCTATACTAAACTTTAGTCTTTACTATTAATATTAGCTAATATAAACTTATATTAAGACTAACCTTATCTATTGCTGCTATTACTTTTTAGCGCTATTTATTTTTAAGTAGCTTTAGCCCCTTTAATTAAAAAAGGCAATATAGCTATTAAGCTTTTAAGAGCTATAGCTATATAATTAACTTTATTAATTAGCTTATAAAGCTAATTAGCATTAAAACCTATAGTTAAAACTATAAATATAGCTTAAAAGCGCACTTAAATTGCCTTTCTTTTAGCCTAAATAGCCTTAGCCCTTAACTGCTAAAGCTTCTCTTTCTATAACCTATATTAGTAATATACCTATAGTAAAACTAAATTAAGCTATACTTATTATAGCTATCCCTTTCTATAAAGCTATTACTAATATATAAGCATTAGCCTTTACTAAATATAATAGTGGCTTATATAGCTTATATATATAGGCATAAGCTATATAGCTATTAGCCTTAGCATTTATTAATAGTTAATCTCCTTTAGCTATAAAGAATAAAAGGAAAAGGATTATATATTAGCCTAATTTTAATATAAACTATTCTTTTTATCTTTTGCTATTTATATAATATATATAGAATAGAGTAGATCCTATACTGCCCTTAGGGTTAGTATAATACCCTTTACCTTAATATAGCTAGCTTAATATTTTAGTATTTATTAATATTAATATAAAATACTATCTATAAATACATTAAGTATATACTGCTATTATTATTATTATTATTATAGTTATAATTATAATTATAGTTATTATTATTATTATTATAATTATTATTTTTAGCTATATATAATTAGTATAAAATAGCAATAAAAATAGCAATTAATGCTTATATAAATTAAGTATTTTATATAAATAATGTATTAGTAAAGTATATACTTAAAGGCAATAAAAAAGCTCTTATAGAGATATATAAAAAAGAAAAAAAGAAAAGGAAATAAATATATTAATAAAGATTAAAAAATAATAATAGCAATACTTAAATAGCTAGCAGCTAGCTAGCTACTAGCTAGCATTAGATTAGTGCCTTACTCTTTATAATAGGCCTATAGTATAGATAATTTAGGCCTATTATAGGCCTTACTTTTACCTTACTTATTAACCCTATAATTAGGCAAATAGAATATTTTAATAATAGCACTAAACTAACTTTTAATTTAATGCTTCTTTATAAAGAATCTATATTAAGTCCAATATTATATTAAATAAAGGTTTTTATTCTATTAGTATAGTTTTTTCCTTTATTTATATAGTATAGAAGCACTATCTACCTTATAGGTCTATAGAGTATTAATAAATAAATAAATAAATAATATAAATATATTTATATTTAAAAAAAATATAATAAAAACTTAAGCTTAATTTAAAGCTATATAAATAATATATATATTTTAGGCCTTTATTAATAATATAATCTTTAAATTTATTAAAGCTTAACTTTTTTATTTTTTTTATTAATACTAAAGGCATTAAGTTTAATTAATCTTTATTTATAATATAATTTAACTATAAAAATTATACTATTTCTTTAGATTATAGCTATATAAAAAACTACTTTAGGGCTTATATATCTTTAAGCTTAAAGAAAAACTTAAGCGCTAAAAGTAGGCCTTTACTGCCCTTATAGTAAGTATATAAAGAGTAAACCTTAAGGCTGCCTATATAATATATATATATATAATTAAATCTATAATTGCTTATAGTATTAATATATATTATTTTTTAATAAAAAAGGGCAATAATCTAAAAGGGATTATTAAAGCTCTATTAATTAAATAGATTTAAGCCCTTTATATTATTAAAAGAGGCTATAAAGCTATTTTAATTAAACTATTAAAAAGTAAGCTTAAAATCCCTTTATTAAATATATACTTTAATAAATAATTTATTTAATTTTAAGGCTAGCTTTAAACTTAAGGTATTAAAAGATTTATTTTTTTTATAATTATATTAATAATATATTAAATTTACTATTATTATTATAATAGTCTTTAATATAAATTAATATAAAAATATAAAAAGTAGTTTATTAATTAACTTTTTAATAGAAAATATAAAAAAGACTAAAAGTTAATTAAAAATTAAATATTAATTAACTAAAGGCATTAATAAAAATAAGCTAAATATAAGTTTTATAAATAGTATATTAATAATAAAATAAAGGCAATTAAAATCTTTTTATTTTATATAAAAAAAAACTATTTATTTATATAAAGGACTTAAAAAATATAAAAGCTTTTTACTTACTTAAATATAAATAAAATATATTAAACTTTAAGGTTTTCTTTTTTAAAAAAAAGTCCTTAAGGTAAATATACTTTAATGCTAATATAAAAATACTATTAAAATAATTAGCTATATTATATTATATTGCCTGCTTTATTTAAGCTAAAAGAAAACTCTATTTAATTTATTTTATAATCTCTTTAAGCTTAAGTAATATCTATTTAAAGCTTAAACTATATATTGCTTTATTAAATAGTTAATCTATTTATATATTATATTATACTATAAGCTAGCTATTAAGCTATATTTAGTTTAAAATATATTTACTTTTATATTGCCCTTACCTTTTAGTAATTTTTTTATTTAAGTACTTTAACCCTTTTATTATATTTTTATATTAATATACTTAAAAAAACCCCTTTTAAAAGAAGAGAAAAAACTAATCTATTATATAAATAATATACTAAAGCCTACTCTCTTTAATAGCTAGATTTTTATTTTAATTCTATTTAAATTCTATTTTAATTTATTATTATATTTAATTTATATTTATTTATTTTAATAATACTATTTACTTTAAGTTTATATTTTCTTTAAAAGATATAAGATTTTTTTTTTTTTTTTATTATTTCCCTTTTTATTTTTTTTTTACTATTTTCCTTTTTATTTTTAAACCCCCTTTACTTTAATCCCCCTTTAGCTTTACTTAAGCTTAAGCTATTACTTAAAGAATTATATTAAACTTTAGTCTTTACTATTAATATTAGCTAATATAAATCTATATTAAAACTAATACTATTTATTGCTATTATTACTTTTAAGCATTATCTATTTTTAAGTAGCTTTAGCCCCCTTAATTAAAAAAGGTAATATAGCTATTAAGCTTTTAAGAGCTATAGCTATATAATTAATTTTATTAATTAGCTTATAGAGCTAATTAATATTAAGATTTATAGTTAAAGCTATAAATATAGCTTAAAAGTATACTTAAATTGCTCTTTTTTTAGCTTAAATAGCTTTAGCCCTTAATTGCTAAAGCTTCTTTTTTTATAATCTATATTAGCATTATACTTATAGTAAAATTAAATTAAGCTATACTTACTATAGCTATCTCTTTCTATAAAGCTACTATTAATATATAGGCATTAGCCTTTATTAAGTATAGTAATAATTTATATAGCTTATATATATAGGTAACCCCTATAGTAAAGTGATTACCGCCTAAAAGCCCTTAAAGTAAAGAGAGTGAGTTTAAATCCCATTAGGGCACCTCTTTTTACCTGCTTAGGATTAGTCCACTTAAGTAGGGTAAGGGGAACTTAAAAGCAGCCTAGCCTATAGCTAGTAGCAAAAAACTCGGCTATATCTAGAGCGTTATCCTAGCAAGCCTAACCTATAATAGTAAGGCTATAGGTTTAGGCAGGGCCTATAAGAGCCTAGCCCTATAGCTCTTAAATAAACTTAGGCTGCAATTAAAGCGTAAGATTTTTAGTAGTTTCTCTAGCTATAAATCTTAGGTATAATAATATACTATTTCTATAGGGCCAATCGATAGTATAGTTATTATAAGTAAAAGTAGAAGAAAAAGGTAGTTAATATATACTAAACTATAAGAGGTATAATTAGTGTTTAATTAATTTTAATCTATAGAAATAAATAAGGGGCTAGTAAGTAAGGGATATAAGGGTTTTTATTTAATATTTTATATATATAGTTTTTCCTTTATTAAAAATAGTATAGAAGCACTGTCTATTGCAAGATCTATAGAGTATTATTAAATAAATATATATATAGGTATAAGCTATATAGCTATTAGTTTTAATATTTATTAATAGTTAGTTTTTTATAGCTATAAAGAATAGAAACTATATATTAGTTTAGTTTTAATATAAACTATTCTTTTTATTTTTTATTATTTATATAATATATATAAAATAAAGTAAATTCTATACTGCCCTTAAGGTTAGTATAGTACTCTTTACCTTAATGCAGCTAGCTTAATATTTTAGTATTTATTAATATTAATAAAAATGCTATTTATAGCTATATTAAATATATATTGCTATTATTATTATTATTATTATTATTATTATTATTATTATTATTATTATTATTATTATTATTATTATTATTATTATTATTATTATTATTATTATTATATTATTATTATTATTATTATTATTATTATTATTATTATTTATTATTATTATTATTATTATTATTATTATTATTATTATTATTATTATTATTATTATTATTATTATTATTATTATTATTATTATTATTATTATTATTATTATAGTTATTATTTTTAGCTATATATAATTAATATAAAATAGCAATAAAAATAGTAATTAGCACTTATATAAATTAAATATTTTATATAAATAATATATTAATAAAGTATATACTTAAAGGCAATAGAAAGCTTTTATAGAAATATATAAAAAAGAAAAAAAAAAGAAATTAAATATACTTATAAAGATTAAGAAATAATAATAATAGCATTTAAATAACTAGCAATTAGCTAGCTATTAGCTAATAGCACTAAAATAATACTTTACTTTTTATAATAGGCCTATAATATAAGCAATTTAAGCCTATTATAAGTATTATAGTTTATTTATTCTATTATAAATAATATTAAAAGTAATAGTCTTAATAATAAAACTATTATACTACTTATCTTATAGTTATACTAAAAGGCATATATATAGGCTTTATAGTTATATTAGAATTAATAGCTTAGCTATAAGTAATAATTAATTGTATATTAAACTTTATTTAACTTATATCTTAAGACTACTATAATAATAGATCCTAAGGTATAAATATACTTATAGATTATTAATCTCTATTTAAAAGATATAAAAGCCAACTATTTAAGAGTATTATTTATTATATAATTTATATATATAATAAATGCCTTTAAATTAAAAGAAAGATTACTATTTATAATAATAAAAACTAAAGTTAAATTCTTAATATTTATTTTATATTTACTTTATTTATTAATTATTTTTATTTATTTTATATAATTATAATATTTAGCTATTAGCTTTTAAATTTTTAATAAAATTCTTAAATTTTTATATAAATCTATAGATTTCCTTATTATTTCCTTTTAATTCTATATAATTTTAATAGAATTTAGCTAGCCTAATAGCTATTAGTATTAGTATATAGAATATTAAAAATATAATTAATTAAATAAATTATTAATATTAATAATAGCAAAAGAGAATTCTTTTTTATTAAAAGCTAACTTTAATAGCTTAATTGCTAATTTCTTTATTGCATTATTAAGCTTATAGCACTTAAAGGAGCTAGCTGCTATAGCCTTATTAAATTACTTCTTTTCTAAAAGAAAGTTATTAATAGGCTATAAATTTATATATTAATATATTGCATTATTTGCCTAAAGTATTAATAAAGGCGCCTATTTTAATAGGCTAAAAGTAAATATATAAAATAGTTAATTGCCTTTAGCTAATCTATTCTAAAAGAGTTTAGATTTAACTTAAGCTATAATAGTTTTAATTAGCTTAGCTTTATTAGCTATTAAAAGAGCTATTAATTTAATTTTTTTTGCTTTTACTATTTAAACTATTAATTCTTTAATTTTATTATTCTAGCTATTACTAATAGTATTAAAGTAAGTAATTAAATTATTAAAAGTAAAGATATTAATAGCTTATTCCTTAATTTTATTAGTAACTTTATAGAATTTAATATTAGTAAATTTAATATTAGCCTTAAGCTACTCCTTAAGTTAAGTAACTTTATTCTTTAAAATTTTAATTTTAATTATAGCTTAATAGGCACTAATAGCTATATTAATTATAATAGCTTCTATAATAAATAAGTTATTTTTAATAGAGTAATTATATTAATTTAATATATTAATATCTATTAAATAACTATATCCTATAGTAATAAAGTATTTAATAGCTAAAGTATTAGTTATACTATAAGGATTAATAAAAACTATAGCTATTGCTTTTTTCTTTTTAAGCAGCTTAATTATAAAGTGCTAGTAGTTTCTTTAAAACTTATTGTATTTACTATTTTAATAAAAGGTAAAGGCATTTATAGTAGTAATTTTAATATATTAAATAAGGCTAAATTTTACTTTAAAAGGCTTAAATTTAATGCTAGTCTTTTTATTAATTTAATTATAATACTAATTAATAACTTTCTTGCATTTAATAAAAAGGTCTATTAAAGAGTAGGATTTATTAGGTTTACTGCTAAAAGTACCCTTTAGGCTATAAAGCTAAAAGTTATAAGTAAGGCAAATAAATATATTATCTTGCCTTTAGCTCTTTAGCCTATTAATTAATTTACTTAAAAGATAGTAGTTACTATAAATTATAGTGCTTTTAGTATTAATTTTATTATTCTTTAACTCTATTACTTTTATTAATTTATTATATTTATAGTAAGCTAAATCCTTATTTATAGAAATGTTTACCTTTTATTTAAATTTTTTATAAATGCTAATAGTTAAAGCAATAAGATTTTAATTTGCATTTTAAGCATTTAAATCCCTTTTGCTATATTAAATAGAAGTCTTTTCTCTTAAGGTCTTTTTGCTAATACTTTTTTTGCTATATTTAGTATATTCTTTATTAATTACTATAACCTTTTTATTATCTTTTTTATCTTTATTTTCTATTTTATTATTTAAAGATAAAAACTTTTAATTTTAATTTAAATTCCCTTTTTTCTTTATTTATATTAATATATTTATATTATCCTAAAGTTATTATATATTAGTATTTAAGTCTTTATTAAAAAGGCTAATATTATTATTAATATAATTGCAATTAATAATAAAGTTATAGATAGATTCTATTAGATTATTATCTTCTATTAAAAATACTATAATTAATAATATTATAGTATTAAAATTATTAATATTAATATTAAATTTATTGCTACTATTATTATAAGTATTAATAAGCCTATTATATCTATTAAATAATATTTAGTGCCTATTTAAAAGTTTAAATAAAATATTATTATAAAAGACTTTATATTTATTAAAGAAAGATTAATTAATATAGTTTTTAATAAATTAATTAATAGATTTATGCTTTTTTTTAATAAAATAAGCTTTATATATATTATTTTATTACTTAATTTACTAATATATAGCAATAAGTTCTATATTACTATTAGCTAATAGTAAAAAGTCTAAAGCTAAAGGGGCTTAAGCTATAAAGAAATGCTAAAATTAATAGAAAAGGAGCTAAAATTAGTAATAAAGGTACTAAATTTAATATAGTAAGTATTAAGCTAGCTATTATATAAATATTTACAAAAAAGAGATAAAGAAAAGTATAGAAATTAATAGTAAAGGGGCTAAAACTAATAGTAAAAATACTAAATTTAATAGTATAAATAATAGTTTTTATAGCAATTAAATATTTATATAAAATAAAAAAGAAAAGCTAAAAAGTTTAATAGATAATAGGTTTTAATACTTATACTATTAAAATCAATAAAATATAGAGCTATATATAGAAATAGAAAATAAAAATTATATAAGATTAAAGAAGTTAAAAGAGATATATTAGGCTATAGCAATTACCTTTATGCTATATAGGCATTTAGTTATTTACTTTACTTAATTACCCTAATTATATATTAAGTAAGCTAATTATAAATTACTATTAATCTATTTTAAATATCCCCTTTTTTATAGAATTTAGCTATCTTTATATTAAATCCTTTTAAATTAAATAGCAAATATATAGAAAAGAATTTTTTTATAATAATAAAAGTTAATAAATAGCTTTTAGCTATTTAAATACTAAATTTACTATACTTTATAGCAATTTCTAACCTTTTTTTTTATATTCTTTTTTCTATAGTATAGGGTTAGCAATTAAATATTTATTAATAAAGTTAAAAGCATTTTCCTTTAATTTAGTTTTATTTATCTATTTATTATTTTTAGCAATATATTCTTTCTATTATAATAGAAAGTAATGCATTAGCCTTTATTTATATTATTAAATCTTTTACTAAATAATTTTATTTACTTTCTATTAGCCTATTACTTTATCCCTATTAATTTTAATAGCTAATAGTAATAGCAATATATAATTAAAAGGGTTATTCCCTTACTTTAGTTTTTATATTTAGGTAATAAAGACTATTAAATATACCTATTAATATAAAGGAA
This sequence comes from Aquanectria penicillioides, assembly GCA_003415625.1. Lineage (NCBI taxonomy): Eukaryota > Fungi > Ascomycota > Sordariomycetes > Hypocreales > Nectriaceae > Aquanectria > Aquanectria penicillioides. The sequence goes on from PYIU01000003.1 coordinate 1,986,870, forward strand.
AGTTAAGTTTAATAGCTTAATTATAGATTTTATAGATTACTTTATAGGGTTTAGCTTTAGTAAAAGACTATTTGCACTTTAGTTTTTTTAATAAATAGTATTCTTTATATAGCTATAAGTAAATAATGTTTTTTTTATTAATTTTAATTAATTAATAATATTAATTATATTAGATTTTTAATAGTATAGCTGCTATATCTATTAGAAATTGCACTTTCTATAAGTATAATTTATATAGAACCTTTAGTATAGTTCTATTAGCTTTTTAGTTAATAACCTTACTTTTAGTAATAAATTTAATAATTATCTTTAGTTTAAAACTATATAGTAGTTTATTTAATAAGCAATTTATAGTTAAGGCAATTATATTATTTAAATTATACTAAATTACTAAAAGCGCTTATATTTAAGGTATATTTAGCTTTATAATAGTATAATACTATATTGCAATTTCTATTATTTAATTCTTTCTTTTAAATATACTATTAGTTTAAAAGTAATATATAGTAAATATAAAGACCCTTATATTAAAAAAGGCTAATATAGCTTTTTATATATTACTTATAAACTTTAGGTTTTAATTGCTAAAAATATATATAAATATTCCTTAATTATATAAAAGTAATGCTTTTAATAAAATAAATGCTTAATTTTATATAGTATATATTAAATGCTTTAATATAAAGATAGTTTTTTTTAAAAATAAATAGTTTATTAAATATAGCTAATTTAGCTTATTATAGTTTAGAATTGCCTATACTATACCTATAAATATAACTTTAAAAAGATTAATTATAAAGTTTAATATAATAGTATAAAATAGTTATAAAACTATAGGAATTAACTTTAGTTTATCTATTAGTAGTTTTTTATCTATTAAATTCTCTTTATATATTAAGCAATATATAATAAACTTTTTTACTATTTTATTTATTTTATAAAAATAAATATAGCTTAATTTATATAAAATCTTAAAGATTTTAATATACTATAAGTTATTATAGATAGTTATAAAAATAGTTTTAATTGCTAGCTTAAAAAGATAAAGTCTCTTTTGCCTTCTATAATCTATATAATAAAGCAATTTATTTTTTACTAGCTTCTATAGGCAAAATAAATTTATATATTACTTTTTCTATAGGTTTTAAGCATTATTTTATTAAATCCCTTAAATATAGATATAGATTCTATTAAGTTTTAGGTCCTTATTATATCCTTTAAGCATTTCCTTATAGAATTTAAGTAATATTGCAATTTTAACTATATTAGCTTCTACTATATTAGCTTTAGCATTTAGCTTATTAAAATAGCTATCTATAGCTTACTAATAAAGTAGTTCCTTTATTAATAGCCTTAAAAGAGCATTTAAAACTATATTAAAGGTTTTAAAAATATAGAATATTTTTAGATTAAATTTAAAAAGATAATTAAAGATTTTAATAAGCTTTAGATTAGCTTTATTAAGGTTTATTATATTAAAGAAAGTATATATTATAATCCCTTTTATAGCAGTATAGTGTATTATAATATTAATTAAATTATAGTTAAATTAAACTATTTTCTATAGCTTTTTAATAGTGTGTTAATAGATAGGGACATTAGCCAAAACACACACCCCACCCAAAAGGGTATAGGGTAAGCAGGTTCAGTTAAAGACCAAATAGCCTTCTTAAGCAGCTGCAAATAACTTAAAAGAGTATTAAAGCATTTAATTAAATGCTTTAAAGTATCCCTTAAAGAAAAGAAAGAAAGAAAATAAAGCAAAAAGTTATAAATAAAGTAATATTATAAGGGACTGCACCGGGACTTCAATAGAGTCTAAATGCAAGGAATTTAGAATTTTAAAAATAAAAATTAATTAAAGAAAACTGCTTATTTATTTCCTATATCTTTAAGGTCCCTTTTATTTTCTTAACTATTTTAATAATAAATTGATCTATATTACCCTAAACCCTAACTTATCTTTCCTTAATGCCTTAATGCTTGCCTTTAAGTAAATTAAAGGTATAATATAAAAGGAAAACTTTAAGCTTAATCTATTTAAATGTAAAGAAAATCTTAAAGGAAGCATTTAATTAAATGCTTTATATCTATAATCTATTATTCAATCTACTATTATCTCTTTCTATAATTTATTTTACTTTTAATACTTAATCTTTTTATTTTAACTTTACTATTACCTTTTTCTATAATGCAATTCCTAATTGCAGTATTAATTAGCATAAAACTAATAAATAGAAATTAAAGGTTTAAATAGCTTATAAATAGCAGTTATAATCTTATTCTATTAGTTCATTAAAATTAACCCTTTTAGTATATAAAAGATCTAGCTCTTTATCTAAAGGAGTTTAAGAATAGCCTATTAATTAATTTAAGGTAAATTTATTTATTTAGTTTTAGTAATTATCTTTCTTTTAGTAAAGGCAATATAGTTTAAATTATAATTACTTTATTAGGTTTAAATAATAGTATTAATAATATTTCTAATTATAATATTAGTAATTATAGTATAATTTCTTTCTTTTATTATATACTTAATTAATTAAAGAATTAATAAAGATAGTATAAAGTGCTTATAAAAACTTTATTTATTACTTTTAGTAATAGATAAATTTAAGTTTATTTAATTAAATTGCTATAAAATAGCTAACTTAAATAAAGGTACCTATTAAATTAATTAAATTAACTTAATTATTTGCCCTTTACTTAAGGAGTTAATAAATATTTAATTAAATGCATTAAAATAAATAAATATATTTTAATTAATTTAAATTTCTTTTTTAAATGCACTTAATTAAGTAGTGCTTATATAAGTTAATAAATTAATAGGCAACTTATATAAGGGCTAGATAGATTTAATTATTAGTTTAGGCTTAATAGTAGGTTTAGGGGCAAAAGTTTTAAACTTAAGGTATAGACTGTAAAGGCAAGTTGCTTTAATGCTTTAACTTTAGCGGTTTAAGGCTTATTTAAAACCTTCTCCTTTATTATTACTTAAGGTAATAATAACTTTAATAGATTTATTAATTTTAATAGGAAATCTATCTATTATTCAATACCTATAAGTTTAATAGCATTTAATTAAATTATTAGCTAAAGGATAGTAAAGCAGTTAAAGGCCTAATAGTAAAGGCAGACTTATTTAATAGCTATTGCCTTAAGGACTAAGCGGCTTTAAGATAATTTAATATTTATTTCTAAAAGTTTAATAATTAATTTCCTTTTAGCTTATTATATAGTAACCTTTTAAATTAATATAAAGCTATTAAATATTAAGGGAACTATTTTAAAATCTTAAGATATAAGTAGATTTTTAAGTTTTAGTAAGTTCTATAAGCTTATGCTAATTAAAGAACTTTCTATTAGCAATATTAAATTTATTAAGAATAATAGTATTAATAAAGTCTTATATTTAATTAATATTTAAAGCAATTAATTAAGTACTTTTCCTTTATTTATATTTAATAAGAATTTAATTGCAATATATTAATGCTAAAGGGGGATTATTAATAGCATTATATCTATTATTAAAGATTAAGGGCTAGATTATAAGGCATTTAATAATTAAAGTTTTAATAAGTTTAATTATTCTTTAGATATTAAAAAAGAGAAGGAAAGCGCCTAAAAAACTATATTTTTAATTTCTAGCTTATTTAGTAATAAATATAATAAAAATAGAGAAATTATAGGGCAACTTTATTTTAGTTATAATCTCCCTTTATATTATAGTAAGTGCAATAGCTTGCTTATTCTAAAGGATATTAGCAGTATTATAAATAATTAAATGCTTTAGCTATTTATCTTAAATAAAGAAGCTTTAATAGATAGTATTAGTAAAGTAAGTAAAGCCAATTAATAGCCTTTTATTGTATATTGCTTATTGGAACTCTATAGGCATAAAACTAATTAAATATTTAGTTTTTTTAATATTTATCCCTTTTAGTAAAAGCTTATAAGAGAAGCTTTTTTGCTTTTATTTATTTTTCTTAACCTTAATGCTTGCAATTAAAAGATTAGTTCAATAAATTGCAAGGATATTAGTAAGTCTATAGGTAAGGGTAGTAAGGAGAGCTTAAATACTAAAGTTTAAGGCTATTTCCTTTTTCTATAGGTTTTTAAATAAGTCCTATAGATCTTAATAATAGAATGTTTAGGCTTAATAAGAGTTAAAAGGGAAGTCTCTAAAGTAATTAATATTAATAAGCTAAGAATTTAAATTGCTTTTATTACCTAAAATAGGCTAAGTTTCTAACTTATTAAATTAATAATCTTAATTTATTTAAGGGTAGAATAGTATAGGTTAACTATTAAGCAATTAATTAAATATTTTAATAGTATTTTCTTTACTAAAAGAAAAGAAATCTTTAATCTTGCCTTTATTCTAAATAATTTCTTTAGCTATATAGAAGTCTTTACTTAGTATTAAAAATTGCACTTTTAAAATAGTTGCACTTAAGATTGCTTTTTTTAGCCCTATTATAAAATAGAGTAAAGGTTAATAAAGGGTTTAAAAGCTTATAATTAAATGCTTATAACTTAAGAGATAAAGATTATTAGTATTTTTATAGGTATTATAAATAAAGTTAAAGTAATATAACTTACTATAAAATTATTAAAAGGAAGAAAAGAGTTATAGGCATAAAATAGATTAATATAATTTAAATGCCTTTATTTTTAATTTAGTATTATTTAAATAAATCACTATTTTAATATTTATATATATACAAATATTAATAAATTTCTTAAAATAGTATACTTTTTTATATTTAATAAGAATTTTATTAATATTTAGTTTTTACCCTAAATTTTAGGGGTTAATTTTCTATTTATTATAAGAGTATTATATTAGCCCCCTCCTTTTATTCCTTTCTTTTTTGCTTATTATTCTTTACTTCCTTAATTCTTTTATATCTTTAGTTATTATTGCAATTTTTATTCTTTATTTTATAATAGCTTTATATTGCAATAAGCTTAAGTCTCTTGCCTTTATACCTTACAATTGTTTCCTTAATGTATGCAATTTTGCTATTAGCTATATTTAGGCTTTTAAATTCTTTTATTAATGCTTTACTTATTAGTATACCTATAATAGTTTCTTCTATAAGGCTTTAATTAATGCTATTAGTACTGCTATTAAATAATTAATAAATATCTCTTTTTGCATTACTTTTTAACTATTATTTTTATTTAATAATTAATTAAATACTTTTAGATTTAGTAATACTTTAATATTTAGATTTGCAGCTTTTAAGCTTTTAATTAATTTAGCTAGCCCTTATATATTAAAATTGCCTTTAAGAAAGATAGTAAATAGACTAATTGCAAACTTGCTTAATAGTTTATTTTATAATTGCTATTTTATAATTTAATACTTTATTCTAAAGTAGATCTTCTCTTTTAGTACTAACTTTAGTCTATATATATCCCTATAGAATAGGCTTATTTAATAGAGTACTTTTTAACTTAACTACTAACTTGCCTTAAGTATATTAAGGCACTTATTATTGCCTTTATTAAATATATTAACCCTTTTATATATTATAGATGCATTTAATTATATACTTCTATAGTTTTTGTCTATAATAAATATATTCTTACTCCCTTCTATATATATATTTTAGCATTAAATTATATAGATAGCTGCTATATTAATTGTATTTAAAATAGTTAATTTAAATATAAATAGAGCTTTCTTTATAGATATTAACTAAAGGGTCTTTATAAAGGCCTTTATAACTTTCCTTTAGGTAGTATAGATACTATTAGTAAGTTTACTTAGCTATTAACTTTTATAGTAGATTTTCTTAGGCTAATTACTTGCCTGCAAATTATATACAGTTTTCCTACTAATAATACAGCTAGTAATTGCCAATTAATTAAATAAGCATAAAAAGTATTTAATTAAAAGCATAAAGTAAATTTTAATTAATAAAAATAATAGTTTTTAGCTTATCTTTTAGTATAAATTAGTTAAGTATAGTTTTTAATTTATTAATAATAGTTTAATAGATAGAAAATAGTGCTATAAAGCAATTAATTAAGTATTTTTATACTCTTTAAGGCTATTGCTATTATTATATTATTTTAATAACCTTAAAACTTAATTTCTATTAAATATATTTAAATTTCTAAATTTTTTATAGATATTAATACTTTATTTTTTGCTATTTTTTATATATTTTTACTTATTTTTAAATAATTTTAACTCTTTTGCTATAATTTTTAGGCATTTTTATTTTATTTTTATTAATTTTTAATATAATTTTTAAAGTTTTTAAATAGATTTTTAAGGGATTTTTAGGGATTTTTAGCATTTTTTTAAGGTTTTTAGCTAATTTTTAGTTATTTTTATTTAGTTTTATTTAGTTTTACTATCCTTTTACTTACCTTTAATTGCTTTTTATTTTACTTCTTTACTTTATTTTAGATAGCTTATTTTTTTTAGTATAGTATTAGTTTTAATATTTCTATTTCTCCCTTTTTAACCTTTAGTACCTCTTTCTTAATAGCAATCTAACTATCTTTAGTTTAGTGCTATTACTAACTATTTAATTAATTACTTACTATATTTTAGTACTATATTTACTAATTGCTATTTATTTTTAGAATTTAAACTTTAATAATCTTCTTAAGCCTAATATAAATATATATTATAATATTGTTATTTAAGCTTTTTATAGCATTTAAATTAAGTTTATTCTATTTCTATTATTCTATAGATTTAGTTTATATTTAATTAAATGCTTCCTTTTCTTTCCTTACTTTTAGTAGTACTTTCTAACTTATATTAAAAGTCTTTTTATTATTTTTATTTATCTATTACCTATCCTTATCCTCTATAAACTTCCTTAATTAATTGAGAATTAATATTGGCCGCAACAGCTATTGATATTTACCGCAACAGCATCACATAATGCCTAAAATTTCTCCCAGACTTAATTTTCTTTCCCCTTATTCCCTTCTTCACACCCAATTTATTACTAGCAGATCATAGCATACACCAAATACCCCTAAATCGCACCCCAATTTACTCCAAAAGTCCATTTTATTACAATTCAATACCGTAAATAGCTATATATAAAGCCAATTTTAGGCAGTTTATATCGATCTAGCCATAATGCACTCCTCTTTGCCTGGCGTTGCTGATATGCTGTTCCTTAATGGGGTGCCTGCTGCCTTATTTCCTCAAGCCTATCGGGCCCTTATTACGATTTGTGTTGTGTTTATAGGTGGATTTAATCCTCTTGCGGACGCCGCTTAAGTGCGAGACAAGACCCTTGGCCCGGCTTAAGCCTCAACCTCTAACTGTAAGAGTATTCATCGGGCGCTTGCCCTCGTAGCCGGTCGTGTGTAGCAGGGACTTAGCTTTGCTAGGGGGGTTAAGGTTGGGGTTAGGGTCGCTATGAGGCTTATAGTTAAAGCCGGGCTCGAGGTTGGGGTTGAGGTTGATGTGAGGTCCTGTTGCCCTTGGCCAGCGGCCTTAAGTTGGTTAGGGACCTTAAGCTTGCTGTTTACAGCCTTCCGCGGCCGGCCGCAAATGTAGGCAGTATATGTAGATAAAAAGGGGAAGTTAAGTTGTGGAGTTGTAATTTTGGGTGGGGTTTGGCCTAAGATAATAATATTCCGTCTTGCATGTAACAAAAAGTGGGGCTGTTGCGGTAAATATTAATAGCTGTTGCGGCTAATATTAATTCTTAATTAATTACTATAGATTATACTAAAAAGCTTAACTCTATTTATAGTATTAAGAATATAACTCTTTATTTTATTAAATGTATTAGCAATTCTATAAGGGCCTAATTAATGCAGCTTTATCTTTATAATATAAAATATATCCTTTTAATTTTATATATTATACTAAAGAACTAGATCTTTAATAGTAAGAGGCTCTTTATGCAGCCTATATTAATTCTTTTTAGTCTTTTTATTAGTAATTAACCTTTAGAATACAGTTATTTATTGCCTAGCTTCTTTTATATCTTTTTGCTTTTGCTTTAAGATTTTAATCCTTTACTTAAGTAAGTCTTTAGTAAAGATTATATTATTCTATTTAATTAAATGCTATATAGGCACTTTCACTTTTAGAGGAAGGACTAGCTCCTATCTATAGAGTAAATAAAAAGGTGATCTTTTATATAAAGCATAAATAGCTGCTCTTTTAGCCAGTAAAGCTATTAGTAAGATATCTATCTATTTTTCTTTTTTTTTACCCTTTTTCTTTAGGAAACTTATTATAGTAATATAACTATTTTTAATAAATCTATTTACTTTAAGGTTATAAGTGAAAGTATTAATAACTTCTATATTAAGGCTATTAAGATCTTTAGGAATCCCTTTTATAATCTCTTTTCTATTATTAGTAATCACTCTTTTTAGCATTCTATACTAATAGTGCAGTTTTCTAAGGAATTTTATAATATAGTAACTATTTAATCTTAGGATTGGCTTGGCCTTTACCTATCTATAAAGGTTATATTTAGCTTTTAGTATAAATTTAAATCCTTTATTAAAAGGTATATACTATCTATTAAGATAAATCTTTATTATTAAGTAGGTAGGCTTAATAGATATAAAAGCTTTTATTAATCTTTAGGGAATATATATTTAATATATTGGGCATTATTTAATAGCTTTTATAATGCTCCTTTTTGTACTTTATTAATAGTACCTTTTAGAGAGAAGTGCATAAATAGCATTATAATTATAATGCCCTTTATTAATATAGCATAATTTAATTAAATCCTTTTAAATGTTTTCTTTCTTTATAATTAATCTTAAGTTGCCTTTTTATTCTTTAGCCTTAATCTATAAGTGGCTACTTTTTATAAAGTGTTTTTTAGCCTTTAGCTATAAGTATTAGTAATTCTATAAGGTAATACCTATTAGCCTTTTTAATAAAAGTAAATATTCCCTTAATTGCAATAAGGGTTTACTATAATTCTTTTTTAACTCTATTAGTTTATTTTTAATTTTAATAATATTAAGATAAATATTAATAAACTCTTTAATATTACTTTTAGCCTTTTAGTCTATTTAATTAAATGCTTTTAGACCTTTTTTAAATAGCCTATTGGCTATATTATTTTTGTTTTTAGAAATGTATTAAATAGTAAAGTTAAATAATAGAATATAACTAATCTATTAAATAATTATTGCATTAGGGATATTGCTAGCCCTATTATTAAGCTAGTGGACTAAAACTTAAGAATCTATTTTTAAAATAAAGGGCAATCTATATATATAGCTATAAAGGCATTTAATTCTATATAATATGCCTTTATATTTAAGTTTAATAGCATTATACCTTTATTCTATAGAAGTCTAAAGATTAGATTTATACCTTATTGAATGCCTTTTTCCCTTTATTATTTGCATTAATACTATACCCTAGCCTTTTTTATTGGTATTAGTTATAAAAATAACCTTTTTAAATCCTTTAGAAAGGTCTAATATTACTAGAATAGAAGTAGAGATTATCTTTTCTTTAAGAACTGCTATAGTATTAGCTTATTTCTTACTTTATATCTATATAGCATCCTTTTTTAATAATTAAATAAAAGGTCTAGCAATTTAAATATATCTTTTAACTTAAATTTAATAGTAGCCTATAATTCCTAAAAATGCTTTAACCTACTTTAAGTTATAGTATCTTTCTTACTTATTAATCTTAATTACTTTTTCCTCTATTGGCTGCCTTTTAGCTATATTGCATAAGTATTTAATAATAACTGCAGTATACTAGTAGAATTTTAACTTTTCTATAGAAATTGTGCACTTAAATAGCTTAATATTTAAAAGAGTTTTATTTAAATTAATTAAATGCTTTAAGATAAATCTCTATATATTAGGGAGTACCTTCTTTCTATTATACTTAATTTTTAGTTCTTTAATAGCAATATTATTTAAGAAGGCTTAATAGACTTTTAGTAATAGATTAAAGAGAATTTTAATTATAATCCTTAAGAACTATACCATTAAATTAATTCCTTCTTATAGTAAGGTATATATTTTAAGAAGCTTTAGTAGTATATTAAAAGTTATTAAATTTTAACTTTTCTCTATTAAAGAAATCTAGTTATATTCTAAAAAGAAGTCTAAAAAAGTTAGGATTTTATATATCTTAAATTTAGCTAAAAATTTATTAGCTCCTAAAGGAATTAATCTATTCTATATTATATATATATTATATCTTTTAGCTAAATTAATTAAATAGAGTCTACTATTCTTTTTTGCTATTAGTATATATAGGTTTTAGTAGGCAGTATAAAACTCTTAAAGGATTCCTCTTTTTATTTAAGTTTTTAGCAACTTAATAACCTTTTTTTTTAATCCTTTAAGGATTAAAATATTTTCTATTTATTAGGCTTTATATTTAATTATCTTAATAATCTATAAAGGGGCCACTTTAAAGTCCAGTCTTTTATACTCCTTAAAATCCTAAATAAATGCCACTTCTTTATTATAAAGAATTTTTAAGAGAATACTTCTTTTTTTATTAATAAAAATCCCTTTTATTTAATTAATTACTTTCTAAAGTCTTTCTTTATATAGCCTTAATCCTTTAGCTATTTTAAAAAACTTAAGTATTAAAAGCTTTAAGTACTTAAACTTCTCTTTAAGGTCTCCCTTTACTTTCTCCTACCTTTTCTCCTTTTAATATAGATCCCCTTTAGGGATAGATCTATTTAATAGAATATTATCTTTAGGATATATTTTATTAGCTTTTTGTTTATATATTATATTAATAAATGCTACTTCCCCTCTTTAATATATAGCTAATTATAGCTTTTCTTTTACCTTTATTATCTTTATATAATTAACCTTTAATTAATTTTTAACTATTAATTAAATTACTATTTCTATTAATGCTTTATTTAATTATTTAATTAATTGCTTATTATTATTTTCTTTTAGACTTTATAATTCTATTAGTTTAAAAGAACTTTAGGAATTTATCTTTAGTTGCTTTAAGTAGTCTTTATATTTCTTAAGGCATTCTATTTAATATTTCTAGCAATAGGTATAATAATCTTAATTAAGCTAAATTAATATTATAAAAGTATTTTTTCTTTTGGAAATATATAATTAAATATAACTTTAGTAGCCTTAATAAAGGGCATTCCTAAAATAAAAGGAATAGAAATATATTCTCTTAAAGCAATATAGAATCTCTATACTATTTAAATATTTTTAAGAAATAGCTTAATATTTACTTCTTTATACATTTAGATTTAATTATTAAAGTAAAATATAGTAAAAGCTTCTATAAGCTTTACTTTTAGCTTGCATTTTTATGCTATTTTATTAAAGATAATATTTCCTTTTAATTTAGAATCTACTAAAGCTTCTTAAGTTATTCTATTAAGATTATTTAACTTTATTTAAATTTTTAGTAGTTTTTAGTATTAGGCTAAAGTTCTTTAATGCTATTAATCTAAAATGTTTATATAGACTATTAAATGCATTTAATTAAATATAACTTTTCCCTTTTTAGTTATTATATAGCTAATATTAACTTTATTAATACTTCCTTAATCTTTAATAAGGTATTCTTTAGGCAATAGTATATAATAAGGTTTAAATTTCTTTTTAATTAGTATACTATTAATACTATACTACTTAATAATATAGTTAAAGTACTCCTTTAAAAATATTACTTTTAGATTATTAATTATAATTAAATTAGTAGCTTGCTAAATCTATCTCTTTTTAAGTAAGGGTTTAGGTTTTACCTATTTAATTTTTTTTATTCCCTTTATATAATTAAAAACTATCTTTAAGATATTATTACTTAAGGGAGGGTTAAAAGTAATTAAGTCCTTAATAATTATTTAGACTTTTAATCCTACTACCTTTTTATAAATTTATTTTTTTATTTAAATAATCTTAAGCATTTAATTAAAAGTATTTTAATTCTTTTCTTTAAGAATAATATTAATAATCTTTTTATTCTTAATAAGTTCTTTATTTATAATCTAAATAAAAGATTAAATTCCTTTTTCCTTTTCTTAATTAGTTAATTTCTCTTTTAATTTTACTTTTATGCATTTTATAGTATTAATTTCTAATATAATATTAGCAATAAAAGGGTTATTAATTAATTTTATAGCTTAATTATCAATAAGGATGCAATTAACTTTAGGTTCTTAGGTCTCCTTAAGGGAATTCCTGCTAAGCATTAAGGAGCTATACTTTAGTTAGTTTATATGCCTAAAGAAGTCTTTAATTAAATGCTTCTCTTTCTTAATAATCTGCTATTTTTATACATTTAGCTTATCTACTATTATAACCTTAGCTTAGCTATAAATCTTAAAGGTAAGGAATTTTAGGATCTATAAGATAACTATTTTTCTTACTTTTTCTTTAATAGCAAGCTTATATATTAGTTTTAAGAATAGTAAGAGTTCCTATTGCTTTATTTAAATAAAGCCAGTATTGCTATTATAGTCTATAAATCCCCTCTTTCTATCTTCTATAAAAAGTAAGCAATAGTTTAAAAAATGCCTTACTTTTATATAATAAAAGCACTTTAAATCCCTATTATAATTTGCATTAATATAAAAGTTATAATAAGAATATATATAATTAGATTCTTCTATTTAATTAAGGTTATTTTTAACTAATAATAATAATTCTATTTTTAGTTAATTAATCTTTTAGTGTATAATTCTCTTTAATTTCTATAATTTATTTATAATATTTTAAGCTATATTAATTTATAGCTTTTTTATTTCTTTAGTAAAAAGATTTAATTCCTCTTTTAAGCTTTAAATAGGGTTAGGGAATTTAGGCTCTTAATACTAAAGCTAATTTTAATAAGCAAAAGGTTTTTTAGTTTTCCTAAAATATTTAAAGTTATTATCCTTTCCTTTTATTTAAAAGATTTAAATTTCTTTTTTAGTATTAAGAAAGTTTTTAATTAGCCTAATTATCTCTTTATACCTTATTGTTCTTAAGGTATTTAGGTATTTCCCTTTCTATTAGTAGATATTAATAATAATATTTTTTAGTATAGTATTATAAATAGCCTAAGCCTATACTATAGAAGCCTTTTAGCTAATAGGATTTACTTTTCTATTAAGTTAAATATACTTTATAAGCTATTAAAAAATAACTCTATACTTTATAGACTGGATTAAAGTTATATTTATTTACTAAAGCTTATTTTTAGGTAGATTTAATTAATTTAAATTCTAGTACTTAAAGGTTTTTAAGAGGTTTTACTTTATAGTAGGCTAATTATTACCTTTTAATAAGTTTATAATATCTTAAAATACTTTAAAGGTTATATAATATATAAAAGCTTTGCCCTTTATACTATTTGCAATTCCTTAGCTAATTATAAATCTATTATATAATTTAAGGAAATATATAATATTCCTTTTATTAAAAATTATATTAAGCAATTAAATAGGGGTAATAGTTACTTCTATTATTTTAGTTAATATATTTAGTTTATTCTCTTTAGGAATATTAATATTAATAGTATTAATTAACTTAAAAAGGATAGTTAAAGATTATTAATTATATTAACCCCCTTTACTTTTAATAGGGCTTAAAGGGTTTAATTGCATTTAATTAAATATTCCTTTTATTTTTTTATTTAAGGGCATTAATAAATTATAGTTATTAGGATTCCTATAATAAGTGTTTTAATATATATATATAGAAGAGTGTAGGCTAGCTGCCTAACTTCTAGAGTTATAAATTGCAATAAAATAATATATATATATAATAAAAGAATAAAATAATAAAATAAATTAAAATATATATTAAAATAATTAAAAAAAGTAAAGAAAAGGAATAGTAGTATTATATTTAATAAAGCTTTATCTTAATAAATTTAAACTAGCTTTTTAAAGTTAATAATAATAAATAAAGTAGCTAATTAAAATAGTAGTAAATATATATATATGCCCTTTAGCTAAAGTCTAAAGACTAATAAAAATAATAAAAATTTCCTATTCTTTATAATTAATTAAGGGTTAAGTAATCTTCTTCAAACAACTCTGCCCTTAGACTCATAACTGCTTGCAGCCATCCTAAACTACCTCTAAAACGTCTAAAACCACAATTAATCGATTCCTTATGTTAGGCTACCCCTAGATACAATAGCGCATTGGGAGCGCAGCGCTAACGCTGTAGCCCTTCTAATGGTTATTAATTTAGGAAGATATAGCATTAAAAATAGCTAATATAACCCCCTTTTTACCACCAGCCAATATAGCAGCGCGCCTAGAATAGATAAAGCAATAGAAGCTAGCAGAAGCCTTACGACTAATAAAGATAAAGAAGCCTATAAAGCTATTATTAAGATTATTCTATCTTACCTCCTTAAAGCAGTTTAAAAGGTGTTTTAAACCTATACTAATATATACAAGATGCGCTTTTGCTCCCCCTTTAAAACTAATATAACCCCTAAAGAGAGACTTACCAATAAAATCACTACTACTATAATAACCGCTATTACTATAGCAGTAATAGCTGCCTTAGCTAACTTAAGTCTCTCTTCCCTTTAATTAATGCAATAGTCTTATGCATTAGTCCTTTTATATAGCCTTATATCTATAAACACTAAAACTAATAAGTGCATAATGTATAGCTATATTAAGCATAAGGTTACTATTTGCACTAAAAATGCCTTTAAGGATATTAAAAACTATACTTTAATAGAAACTATATAAATAGTAAACTAAGCCTATAGCAACTTCTATATAGTTGCAGCATACTGCCTCTTTAATAAGGATATAGTCCTTACCTTTCTTACCTTAAAATAGGCTAAAGCCTTTTATAAAAAAGAATAAATAGCTATTGCATTTAAAAATAATGCCCTTTTAGCTCTTTTAACCTTTATTATTTTAATAAAAGGAATTTAAATTAAATCTATTCTTAATAATATAAATAAATTTATTAAAACTATTAATAATGCTAATACCTTAAAAGTCAGTAAGGCAAAGCCTATTTAGGCCTAAAATAGCATTATAATAAAAATAAACTTAATCCTTTATATTCTATTAATTAAAGAAGCTAATAGTCTATATAATAATAGACTATTTCTTAATGCTAAACTCTATAATTGCAAACCCTTTAATAAAGGACTAAAACCTATTTAATGCTTTTAATACTATAAGTATAGCTATATTGCAAGAAACTGCCAATCTACCTTAATTTATAGCTAATATAGTAGCTTAATATATAATAATTGCTTAGCCAAAAAGGGAGAAATCCTTTATTGCTATACCCTATGCTATAAAGACCACTTAACCTAAAGCTATATCTATCCTATAGTAGAAAAGCACTAGACTTATATAAAAGAAGGATATTATAAATAACTAATAAAATATAAAAAATGCACTTTAATATAGTAAAATATCCCCTATATGCAATAAAATAGCTTCTTTAGGAACCCCCTCTTTATAGCTTTTCTCTTTACTAAAAGAGTTAGCTAACCTTTAGGCTCTATAAATAAATAATACTGCACTTTATTTAATGCTTCCCCTTCCTTTAGTGCCTACACTCTATTGCTATTATCTATTAAATTAACCCCTTTATCTATATTTAATTAATATAAATTCTATTTTAAAATATATACTACTGCCTTAAGTTAATCTACTAAATGCTATATATTTATAATAAATATAATGCAATTATACTTTTAGAACTAGCTAAAAATTAAGGGACTAATGCCTTAGCAAACCCTAAAAGATTAAACTATACTATAATCTATTATTTAGGCTATATAGCTCTCTATATATATAAACAATATAGACTGAAAATCTAAACCTATTAAGCTAAAGAAAATTAAGCTAGTATTAATTTTAATTATTACTATATAAAAATAATTATAGTATATAACCCTTTAAAAGGTAAGGGAAACTTAAGAGCAATATACACTTTAGCTAGCCTTACTTTAGCCCCTTAAATAATTATAGTTAGAGACTTTAATCTATACTATTTAATTTAGGACTGCTATAATAGAACCACTTTATATAGCCTAACCTTTTTAATAGAGATGCAATAGCTAAATATAGCCCTAATAACCCCCTATAAAATAATAACCTAAAAAGTAAGTAATGCTAAAAATAGTACTTTTAACTTAATTTAGGCCTTAAAGGATAGCTATACTATCTATTTAGGCCTTAATTATAATTTAAATAGCTTTAACTATATCCTATAGTAAATATATATTAGGCCCTTTATAGATATACTGCCTCCCCTTCTATTAGACCCCTAGCCTATAGCATTTAATTAATATATAATAAACCCTAAGAAGGCCAAACTTAAAGTATAAGTCACTTTTTATTGGACTTTTAGCAAGATAACCTCTATATAATAGTTAAAATAGGCAATTAAATAGCTAACTTAAGGACTGCACTAAATTGCTTAATATACTACTCTAATATAGAGGCAACTTAGGCCTAACTGTAATAATTGATAGGACTAGCCTACTATAGAGGCTATCTATTAACTTAAATAAGTATAAAAATATATATAATATAATAGTATAGTAGCCAATTGGCTAGAACTATAAGAAGCAGGCAATAAATAGAAGGCTTATATAGTTAGGGTTAGGCAAGTGGCTTAGCGCAATACTCTATTTAAAGCTAAAATAGAGAAAGGTATAGGCAGCCAAAAGAAACTTTAGAATTTAAAAAGATAGGCATAACTCTAAAGTAGTATTGCTTTAGCCTTACTACAGCTCCCTTCCCTTAACTGCTTTAGGCAAGATTCTTTAGCTATAAGCTATATTAAAAAGGCAACTATACTAGCAAAATGCTTTTTCCTTAAACCCTAAATAAATAATTAAGATATTAAACCTATTATAATAGACCTTATAATACAATCTATAGGTATAGACTAAATACTATAGAATGCTAAGAACCTAATATAAAACTATATTAAACTCTATAAACTAGCACACTTACTCTTTAAAATCCAATTATAGAAAGCTCTTAATAGCAATAGATTCCCTACTGGCTTCCTTAAAGCATATAGCAAGCCCTTTTTAAAAGCCTTTATTACTATTATTAATATAAGTATTGCATTTAGGCACTTTTTGCATTGCTTTTATTATATAACCGCTACTATTATTCCTAAATTAAATAAAATAATAGCCTAAAAATATATAGCATTTAAATAAAGACCTATCTCCCTTTTTAGCATTATTAATAAAGTAATAAAGTTAATAATAGCTTAGTAAATAGCAATAATAGCTAAAAACCTAAATATACTCCTTAATAGTTAAATAGGGAATAGGCCTTAAAGGTCTATTAAGCTTGCCCTTATAGTTATAGTAAAAGTAATATATATAGTATAGGCCTATAGTAAGATAGTATTGCTCCTTTAATTAGACTTTACTATAGCCTTTAACTTAATTAACTATAAGAGGCTTATTGCTACCCTTTATAATTAAGGCTATTTATAATAGTTGCTAGTTTAGCTTTTTAGCTACCTATTTAAGCGTTTAGTGTGCCTTTAGTTTAATAGTAAGTCCTTTAAACTTTATAGCATTAAAGCTAAAGTTCTATAAGGATTGCTATTCTTTTCTATTCTTTTTATTCTATTTATATTAGGGCTTTATATAGCGCTTAAAGAAGTCCCTAAAATTATAATAATTAAATTTACTAATAATATAAATATACTTATATTTAAAAGAAATGCAATAGAAACTTAAGCCTAACTTAAAACTATATAAATAATATATATATTTTAGGCCTTTATTAATAGTATAACCTTTAAATCTATTAAGGCCTAGCTCTTTTATTTCTTTTACTAATACTAAAGGCATTAAATCTAACTAACCCTTATCTATAATACAATTTAACTATAGAAATTATACTATTTCTTTAAATTATAGCTATATAGAAAATTGCTTTAGGGCCTATATATCTTTAAGCTTAAGGGAAAACTTAAGCACTAAAGGTAGGCCCTTACTGCCCTTATAGTAAGTATATAAAGAGTAAACCTTAAGGCTGCCTATATAATATATATATATATAATTAAATCTATAATTGCCTATAGCGCTAGTATATACTATTCCTTAATAAAAAGGGGCAGCAATCCAAAAGGGATTGCTAAAGCCCTATTAATTAAATAGACCTAAGCCCTCTATACTATTAGGGGAGGCTATTGTAAGGGTTGGCTGATTAGGGTGATATAGGATGGGTCTTTAGGTAACTTGTGTATTATATGTAAGCTTTAATTTGCTGAGCGTTGGTCTACCGCTTGGCGATGTGTCTTTTATCTAAGGTATGGCGGTGCACCTATATGGCTGTGCTTAAGAGCCCCGCCACCTTATTAAGGGGGTTTCTCTATCTCTTTACAATTATCCCCCTTCCTCTTGAGCCTGGTCCCTTAGGCTTAAGATTACTACCGCTTATATATACATTTAATTATTCTATAATTTATTTATATATACACTTAAACATTTTGCAATTATTTATTAATTCTGCAATTATTATTTTAGATTGTATTTGCATAATATTATTATTCTATATTATAACAGTCCATTTCAGTTAATAGTGACCTATTATAATATAAACTGCTTTATAACATTTAGTTGGCGGCTTATTGCGCAAACTTTAATCTTTTCTTTTCCTCTTTATATCTTATAATAGTTTAACTTATTTGCTGTGCTTTTATTGAACCTTTTATAATATCCTTTCTTTCCTAGGCCCCTTTAGTATTGGCCTGCTAGGAATAGTACTGCAGTGACCCTTTTATTAACCAGTTTATAAATAAAAGTCCTTGCTTTTACTGCCTTTTATAAAAGCATAATAATTTTTCCCTTATCTACTGTATTGATTTATAGACTGCCCAATATATGGTTTGCTAAGGTGCTAACCAATCTTGCAGTGCAGTATATTGTCTAGTATTTCTTGCTTATTCCTTGCTTACTTTATTTAGATCCCTAATAAGCTTTAGCTAATTGCAGTTTAGTACTAGAATTGCCTTACTAAAGCCTGCCTTATTAATAAACCTAACTCTAATAATAACTCTTTTTTGCGCATTAAGTGTTGGCGCTTTATACATACTGCTAAGTCTGCCGCCAATACCTAGCGTTATATTTATAATGCTATTAAAAAAGGCCCCTATTGCCATACTGTCTCTACTATATAGTCTACCTAGCATTAACTTAAGAAAGCAGCTTTGCTCTATAATCTCTTTATTTTAGATTTTTAATTTTAAATAAGTATTTCTTTATTAATTGTCTATTAACTATTTATTGCTAACTTATACTAGCATTAACTTATTTCTAATAGTCCTAAATATCTTTACAGTTATTTTGCCTTAATTATTCCTCTTTATGCCTATAATAATAGCTTGCTCTATAATTTAGACTGCTTGCTTAGCGCTTTTTATTATACATATAAGACTCCTATAGATATTGCTAAGGAATGTAGTCTATTTAAATAGCCGGTTGCAATAGCCCCCTATATATTAAAAGCCTTATAGATTCATTGCAAGAATTCCGCTCCTTAAGTTACTGTAAAGTATACTGGCTGTCCCTCTATTTGCTATAGAGCTATTGGTGGCCCCCTATTTAGTAATGTTAAGGGTTTTAGCCTTAATAAAGGAGGCAATGTTTTTAATGGCAAGTTGTTTATAGCTAGTAATACAGGCAATACCTCTATCTATGCTATTAACAAGCATGCTGCCTTTACTATACCTTCTATTAAGTCTACTAAGTTTTAGGGCAAGTCTATTATTAGGCCTAAGAAGCCTATGGCCCTACTAGTTGCTTAACCTTTTATAAACATTTAGTGCCTTGCTTTAGCTTTAGAAATTAATGCTATAGTATTGGCCTGCTTAAGCATTTCCCCTTTATCTAATAAGGATTTATATAAGGCTTCTCCTCCCCCTTTTTAGCCTCCTCTTAAGTAGCGGGCAGCCCTTACTATTATACTGCTAATACCTATTATTAATAGTGCTGCTAGCCTATTGTATGCTTAGCAATCTACTGCACTTTCTCCAACCTTAGCTTAGTCTTTTGGGAGTGCGTTTAACTCTACTGTTAGTAGTGGCAATAATAATAATGATAATATCCCTGCTGCTATTCCTACTTATAAGGGTAAAGGCAAGTGTTTGGCAAGCGCTTATTGCTCTTTTAGTTCTATTATTGCTATACCTCTATCTTTTTTAGCGGTCCTAAAGCCTTTTACTTTCTTTTCTAGCCCTACAGTAAAGAAACCTAAGGTTGCTTTTATACTAAAAAAGGCTAAGGCAGCTTTTATATTAAGGAAGGTAAGAGCTACTTTTGCTATTGCAATTTATTATAGTATTTATTAAGCGCTAGAGAAGTCTATTTAATTGTCTATTAATTCTTGCTAATATATTTTGGTTTTTTGTTTAATAGTTAATTTAGGTATAGCAACCCTTAATAGTGCCTTTTTTATTATTATAGTGTTTTGCTCTTTTTGCTATACAGCAATCTATAATAGCATTAAATATAGTCCTTTAGTAAATTGATTAATAAATTGCTTGATCTTTTAGGTCTATTGGTCTAGTGTATATTTGTTGGCTGCTAGTTAGTTGTTTAATGCTATAGCTTATTGTTCTATTTCTAGTAGACTCGCTTTACTTACTTATAGTACTTATGCATTTTATTTTATGCATTTATTAAGTAACTTAAAGGTTCTTAGGTATTGTATTTTACTAGCTATTTTAGCTATTTAATCTAATAGAACTTATTTCCTTTTACCTCTTTATAGAATACTATTTCTTTAACCTTTTACTTATCTTCTTTATCTTTTAGCTTATAAAGGCTAGTTAATTATTTATTATTTACTTAATGCATTTCTAATTATAGTTCTAAAAGCGCTACTAAAAATATATTATGCATTCTTTAGTATTATTTTAGTAAGTATACTTAATATATCTATTTATTAATTCTACTAGCTATTGCAACCTTAATGAATTTTAGTGCTAGCTTTTTATTCTTAAAGCAAAAGTTTTTAGTAAATAGTCCTATTATATTTTCTTTTTTATACTCTTTAGGCATATGGTTTTTATTGTAGTATTTAGCTTAAGACTTTACTGCCTATTGCCAGCACTCTTGCGCCTTATTATGCATTTATTGGATGGTTGTAATACGTTTTGCAATGCCTTAAACTTAAGTCTTTATTTATTATAGAATGTATTTTACGACCTTTAGGTAGTAACCGTAAAGGGCTTGTATTAGCAATATACTAATAGTGCTATATTAGCTATTATTATATGTAAATTTAGCCTTTAGGAGCTATGCTGCCTATCTTTATGGCGAGCCTTTAGTGTATGCTTATAGGTACTTCTTTAGGATTTAGTTGATGCGCTTTATTTAGCTATTTGTTTAAGAATAGTATATAGTAAATAGTTAATAAATGGTTGCCTATTCCTTTATTAAGTCTTCCTAAAACTAGCTAATAAAGAGCTTATCCCTATTACTTATAATGCCTTTTAGGGTACTAAATTGGCATTCTACTTGCTTATAGAGTAATTTTGCTAGTTATGCTATAATAAGTGACTTTTTAGTAGGAATGAATATAGTATACTTTATTATGCAATATATAATTATTAGGATTGTATTGTATTCCTTGCTATTAGAGTGGGCACTGCTAGGCAGCCCTATAATAAAATCTATACTTATTTCTTAGAATGGATGCACTAGTAATAGTAGCGATTAAAGTTGCCTATAGGGCCTATGCCTTAGTATATATATACCTTAGTATTGCTAATATTACAGTATATAGTCTTTTACATTTTTTGCAATATTCTTTTAATAGAATTTTTAGCTAATAAAATCTAAAGTCTTAGCTGCTCCTATATATTCCGTTTTAGGGTTGTTATAGTGCCTTTATAAGATCTCTTGTCTTAATGTTCTTTAGCTAGGGATTATTAATCTCCCTTTATAGAAAAGAGTGCCTTATTTATTATAGTAATAGTTTCTTTTCTTTCTGGCTGCTAAGCAAACCTTTATTGTTTACTATTAATAAAATTTATTATTGGCCTACAGTCTGCAGACAAGGTCTTCTAGCTTATAAAATGGTTGCAATAGAAATGCCATTTTGCTCTCTATAAGTTTAGTTATAACTAGGTGTAGGATGTACTATTCCGGTATAGTAACCTTAGCTTTAAGCGGTTCCTTTTGGTCGGTCCTATTTGCTGCTGTTCGCGAAGTACGGTTCGATTGCTATGCGATAGCACTACCCCCCTTTTAGGTGTGTGTAGTAATAATAGAAATAGTTGAGCTTTAATAGTAATTGCTTGATTTAATAGTTGAACCTAGCCCTAAAGGCAAAGGCATCTCTCTTCCTTTAACTATTATAGGCTCTGCTCTTCTAAGGCTGGCTCTTATAGCTTATATATATGCCCTTACAGTTAGGGTTTTGCCCTTTAAACTTGCGATTATTTTGTGTATATTTAGCAGTAGCTTATCTATTAGCTGGAGTTTTGCTAATAGTATAGGGATTATATCCTAATAAAAGATCTCTTTTTGTATATAATTAGAACGTTAGGACAGTCTGTCGGCCGGGTTTAACTTCTCTAGCCGATGCTGTATGTTAAAGTCAAAAGGTGCTAGTTAGTAGACCTAGCAGGCAAGCCTTCCTTAAAGGTCCTATGCTAATATAGAGACTACCCCTTTTAGGGCTTTATAATCTATTAATACTAGGAACTTTTCTGAAAGTTCTAGTAGGTAGTGGCTTTAGTGCTTTAGGCTCTTTATAATGGCTAGTAGCTTTTATTAGCCTATTGCCTAATGTTGCTCTATATCTAAGAGCTTTTTCAATTAATATGCAACTGGTCTCTATTGGTCCCCCTTAATTAGGATAGAATGCTAGCTATTGCTTTAGGAGATATATTTATCTTTACTTTAGTGTATAGGGCAGGGTTCTAGTATTGTAGAACGGTCATAGAGTAGAAAGCCTCCTTTAGTTTTTAAAATGCCTTTTTAGCCTTTAGGCTTTAAATAAACTCTTTAATCTTATGGCCTTTCTTACTGCCTTTTAGTATTGCTATTAATAGGCTAGTTATACTTAAGTATCTTAGAATAAACTTTCTATAAAAGTTATAGAATCCTAGAAATACTTAAACCTTTTGATATATTTAAAGTGGCTTTTACTTAATAACTGCTTGCATTTTATTTAGCTTTATTTTTAAATCTTCTTAGGTTATTATATACTTTAGGAACTTAACCTTTTATTAATAGAATATATATTTAAATAGCTTAGCATATAATTGCGCATTATAGAGTCTTTATAAGACCTTTAATATATCTTTAGTGTGTTGTTCCTTTATTTTAGAGTATATAATAATGTTGTTTAAATATGCTATACAGTGTGTGTCTAGTAGACTAGTGAGTGTTCGATGAATGTATGCTTGGAAGATGGCTGGTGCATTGGTTAGGCCAAATGGCATTATTGTGTATTTAAAGTGTCTGTATTTTGTTTGGAATGCAGTCTTCTAGCGATTGCTAGGCTTGATGTGGATCTAGTAGTAGGCATTTTGGATATTAATCTTTAAGATCTATTTTGCATTAACTAGGCAGTTTAATAGGTCCCCTATTAATAGCAATGGGTAGTGGTTCTTAATGGTTATAGCATTAAGATTTTAATAATCTATATATAGTTATAGCATTCTATCTTTTTTCGGTATAAATAGTATAGGTGCTCCTGCCTTATTTATAGAGGTATTGATTTATCTATTTGCTGTGTTCTTGGCGATGTACTCTTTTAGGGCTTCTGCCTATTGGCTATTGGTTGGATATATTGGACCATACAGTGGCTTCTTGCCTTTCTGGAGGTCAATGCTATGCTTTGCCCCCTTTAGGAGTGGTGGCTCTTTAGTGGCTTTTTCGCTAAATGTCTTTTGTTTGGATTCCAGCTCTAGAGGTAGTACTCCTAAGGCTGGCTCTAGCTCTTCGCCTAACTCGGCCATTAGTCGCTTGTCTGGCAACAGTATGCCGTGGATGTATATAACTTAAGCTTGCTCCCCATTCTATAGGAGTTCCTTAGCAAATGCTTTTAGGTTAACTAAAGATATAGGCTTATAGTTTTAGGTTGCTATTTAGGTATTAATCTCTATTCCTTCCTTCCCTATAAAGGCGTTAGATAGGAGTAGGTTACTGGCCCCTTTAGGGTGTGGCATTTTAATGAATGTTTGCTGGATCTTTTAGGGAAACCCCTTTAAATAAATTAAGAAGAATGTTAGTATATATACACTACTAAAGGAAGTCACTCCCTTTTAGAAATCTTATAAGCTAGGTGCCTTCCAGTCCTTAGTAGAATGTAGGTCTAGCTATTTAACCAGTCTTATACTAATAAGGTCAACTTATGCATAGGTATCTATATCTATATAGACCTTAAATTTAATGTGCCCTTAAAGGGCAATTGCCTTGCCTATAATAATGTTCTTAATAGGGACTATTATTAGGTTTAATATAAAGACTTTAGCTATAGTCCCTATATCTTCTTGTTTTCTAAAGAGTCCTAAGGTTCCTTAGGCATAATACTAATAGATTAGATCTATATATACTTTTATGGCTAGGATGACTTTAGCTTATAGCCTTGGTCCCTAAAACCCTTCTTAAGTATCCTGCAGTCTATAGCTAGATGGCCTGACCTATTGCAGTTGTGGCAATACAGTTAGTTTAACCTACTGCCTTCCGGCTTATTGCTGTATAGTTGTTGTTCTTAAGACTTGCCCGGGATGTATAGACCCTTTAGGCTATAGAAGTTTATACCCCCCTTAGATAAAGACCTTAGGTGACTCTTTAAATAGGTAGATTTCTAAGGGCTATTTAATCCATTAAAGGGATGGCTTCTCTTGTAATTCTTATTTAGAGGTCGCTTGCTTTCTTCTTTAATATAGGCCTATAGCCTCTTTACTTTATAGGCTACCTCTTTTGGCTTTAGGAGTTTTACTTGCTTGCAATTTATTTCCTTTTTTAAGAACTTCTACAACCTATAGTAAAATTAATAGGCTATATTCTTACTTTCTTCCTTATAGTCCTTTATCCCTAACAATAGATATATTACACTTTAGGCGCAAAAGTGATCTATTAGGGACTGATTGATAGACTATTAAAGTTCTAGCAGTTTATTTTATAATTCCCTTTCTTAAAGGTTTAAGTCTATATGCTTCTTCTGCATAAAATTAATAAAGTCTTTCTATAAGGGATTCTTTAGGCTCCCTTTATGGTTCCTCTATTAGGTTTATAGGCCTAAGTTAAATTTAATTATTGCCTATTGTATTTTCTATGCATTAATGCAGCCCAATTGAAGATTGTTTGCCGCTTTAATAGCTTATATCTAGTTATCGATCTCTATGCCTATTGCATTCTCTATAAGGGTTCTGCAATTATAGAATGGGGGTTTTTTATAGTCCCTCCTTAAGCTTATTGTAGGGCGTTTAATTAACTGCTTTAGGATTTGCATTTATACTATTTACTGTTCTGCTATTATTAACTATTGTTTAGCGAGCATTTAAATGACCTATTATAGGGATCTATTTTACGGCTCCTTTATATTTAGTTGCACTAGCGTCCTGCATCTATTGGGCGTTCCTTAATGGCTCTATCTGCCTTAAGATATTGATCTTAAGTTATAGCTCATTTAGTATAGGTAGTTATAAGAGTCTATTGATGTATATTGTCTTAGACTCCTTAGGGCTTCCTTAGCTATTAGCCTATTAATAGAATCCTAATCGGTTGGTTTTAGGGGTTATTAATATCCCCCTTCCTCTTTAAATTAAGGCATAAAATTCTTATTAGGGTTCTATTGCTAATGCATTGGCGACCCTTTGAGCTATTTGTTGGTTGGTTGGGTAGTTCCCTCTATCTTATGCCGTACTGATCACCCTATAGGGTGTAGAAGTTAAAGAATTGTAAGGGTTGGCTGATTAGGGTGATACAGAATAGGTCTTTAGGTAACTTGTGTATTATATATAAGCTTCAACTTGCCGAGCGTTAGTCTACCGCTTGGCGATATGTCTTTTATCTAAGGTATGGCGGTGCATTTATGTGGCTGTGCTTAAGAGCCCCGCCACCTTACTAAGGGGGTTCCTCTATCTCTTCACAGCTATAAAGCCACCTTAATTAAACTACTAAAAAGCAAGCTTAAAATCCCCCTATTAAATATATACCTTAATAAATAACTTACTTAATTTTAAGGCTAGCTTTAAACCTAAAGCACTAAAAGACTTATCCTTTCTATAACTATATTAGCAATATATTAAATCTACTATTACTGCTATAATAGCCTTTAATATAAATTAATATAAAAATATAAAAAGTAGCTTATTAACTAGCTCCTTAATAGAGAATATAAAGAAAACTAAAAGTTAATTAAGGACTAAATATTAGCTAATTAAAGGCATTAATAGAAATAAGCTAAGCATAAGTCTTATAAATAGCATACTAACAATAGAATAAAGGCAGCTAAAATCTTTTTACTTTATATAAAGAAGAAGACTATTTGCCTATATAAAGGACTTAAAAAATATAAAAGCTTCTTACTTACCTAAATGCAAATAGAATGTATTAAACTTTAGGGTTTCCTTTTCTAAAGAAAGGTCCTTAAGGTAAGTATACCTTAATGCTAGTATAGAAATGCTATTAAAACAGTTAGCTATATTATACTATACTGCCTGCTCTACTTAAGCCAAAAGGAAACTTTATTTAACCTACCCTATAACCTCCTTAAGCTTAAGCAGCATCTATTTAAAGCCTAAACTATATACTGCCTTATTAAATGGCTAGCCTACTTATATATTATACTATACTATAAGCTAGCTATTAAGCTATACTTAATTTAAAATATACTTGCTTTTATACTATCCCTACCTTTTAGTAACTTTTTTATTTAAATGCTTTAACCCCTCTATTAAAAAGGAAGTTAATGCACCTAAAAAAACCCCCTTTAAAAGAGAGAAAAAAACCGGCCTACTATATAAATAATATACTAAAGCTTGCCCCCCTTAATAATTAGGTCTTTACTTTAGCTCTATTTAAACTCTACTTCTATTTATTACTATATTTAATCTATACCTATCTACCTTAGCAATACTATTTACTTTAAGTCTATATTTTCTTTAAAAGATATAAGATCTATTTTATTCTTTTTGCTATTCCTCTCTTTATTTTCCTTTTTGCTATTCTCCTCTTTATCCCCTTTATCCTTAAGCCCCCTTTACTTTAATCTCCCTTTAGCTTTGCCTAAGCTTAAGCCATTACTTAAGGAATTACACTAAACTTTAGTCTCTACTATTAATATTAATTAATATAAACCTATACTAAAACTAATACTATCTATTACTGCTATTACTTTTAGGCACTATCTATCTTTAAGTAGCTTTAGCCCCTTTAACTAAAGAAGGCAATATAGCCATTAAACTTTTAAAAGCTATAGCTATATAGTTAACTTTATTAATTAGCTTATAGAGCTAATTAGCACTAGAACCTATAGTTAGGACTATAGGTATAGCTTAAAAGTGCGCTTAAATTGCCCTCCTTTTAGCTTAAGTGGCCTTAGCCCCTAACCGCTAAAGCTCCTTCTTTTATAACTTATATTAGTATTATACCTATAGCAAAACTAAATTAAGCTATACTTACTATAGCTATCCCTTTCTATAAAGCCACTATTAATATATAGGCATTGGCCTCTATTAAGTATAGCAGTGGCTTATATAGCTTATATATATAGATATAAGCTATATAGCCGCTGGCCTTAGTATCTATTAACAGTTAGTTTCTTATAGCCATAAGGGATAGAAACTATATACTGGCCTAATCCTAGTATAGACTGTCCTCCCTATCTCTTGCCATCTGCATAATGCATATAGAATAGAGTAGATCCTGCACTGCCCCTAAGATTGGTGCAGCACCCCCTGCTCTAGCGCGGCCAGCTTAGCGTTTTAGTATTTGCTAATATTAGTAAGAATGCTATCTGTAGCTGCATTAAATATGCACTGCTATTATTATTATTGTTATTATTATTATTATTATTATTATTATTATTATTATTATTATAGTTATTATTCTTAGCTATATACAATTAGTATAAAGTAGTAATAGAAATAGCAATTAGCATTTATATAAATTAAGTATTTTATGCAAATAATGCATTAGTAAAGCGCATACTTAAAGGCAATAAGAAGCTTTTATAAAGGCATATAAAAAAGAAAGAAAAGGAAAGGAATTAAGCATGCCCACAAAGATTAAGAAATAACAATAATAGCACTTAAATAGCTAGCAGCCGGCCAGCCGTTAGCTAATAGCGCTAGGATAGCGCCCTACTCCCTATAATAGGCTTACAGCATAGGCAATTCAGGCCTATTGCAGGCCCTACTTTCACCCTACTTATTAACCCTACAATTAAATAAATAGAATATTTTAGTAATAGCACTAAACTAACTTCTAATTTAATGCTTCCCTATAGGGGACCTGCATTAAGTTTAATATTGTATTAAATAAAGGTTTTTATTCTATTAATATAGTTTTTTCCTTTATTTATATAGTATAGAAGCACTATCTATCTTATAGGTCTATAGAGTATTAATAATAATAATAATAAGTAATCTTCTTCTTTCTCTTTTTTCTTTTTTTTTAGTCTATAAACTAAGCTTTTAGTGGTCTTAAGTATACTTTAATATTTAAAAGTATTTAATTAAATGCTTATGCATTATTTACACTATTATTTTGCCTTATATGCCTTTATGCTAATATATTAGCACTATATTGGATTGTTGAATTTTTCTATATATTTGCCCTAACTATAGTAGTAGGTTTTCTTTTTTTAGAATATAAACTTATATTAATATTTTCACTTACCTTTAATATTATTTTTAATCCTAGCGCCCTTTATTTTTATAGAAGTAATAGGTTTTTTAGTATTTAGGAATTCCTAAATCTTTATAATTAATTGTTTACTACTTCTTTAGGTTCTTAATAATAGCTTAAAAGTATTACTAAAGAGTTTAATTAAATACTTTAGTATCTTTTTAAATAACTTAAAGGCTTCTCCTTACTGTAACCTTTAAATGTATTAGTAGATAGGAATATTGGCTAAAATATATACCCTATTTAAAAGGGTATAGAATAAGTAGGTTTAGTTAAAGACTAAATAGCCTTTTTAAGTAGCTATAAATAACTTAAAAGAGTATTAAAGCATTTAATTGAATGCTTTAAAGTGTTCCTTAAAGAAAAGAAAAAAAGAAAATAGGGCAGAAAGTTATAAATAAAGTAATATTATAAAGGGCTGCACTAAGACTTTAATAGAGTCTAAATGCAAGGAATTTAGAATTTTAAAAATAAAAATTAATTGGAGAAAACTGCCTATTTATTTTCTATATCTTTAAGGTCCCTTTTATCTTTCTAACTATCTTAATGATAGATTGATCTATATTACCCTAGACCCTAACTTAATAGCTTAAGCAATTATTATTACTTTTACTTTAGTAGAATTATAACTTTATTTTATTAAGAAGGTTAACTTTAAAAGAAATAGTATTAATTTTAATTAAATAGCTAAAATATTCTTACTTAAGATACTAATTTTATTTTAGTCCTTATAGAGCTAAAAGATATATAATTTAAATCTATTTTTATATGCATTTAGCTTAAAAAATAAAGGCTTTATTAAATTATAATAATAAAGAAAGAATTGCATTTTTAAGAAGGTTTTTAAGTCCTAAAATACTTTTAATTCTTTTTCTATTAATTTAAATATTTAGATTATTGCTTTTTTCCTTTAAGCTAGTTTTAATAGCCTAATTAAAATTAATTGCTACTCCTTAACTTACTGCAATATTGCTATTTTTTATATTTATAAAGATTGAATTTAAATATTATACTATAAAATCTCTTACTATAGGTATTTTACTATTTTAATAAAGGTTTTAAGTGCTAATATATTCTTTAAAAAGATTATTTTTATAAATGCCTTTAATCTATTGCTTATTTTATAGATTCCTTTACTATTAATAATAAAACCTAATAGCTATACTATAGGGTATTTAAAAAAGGATTTCTTTATTGCAATTTATAGTTTATTATTTTATATTAACTTTAGAATAATTTTTAAATGCTTTAAATAGTTATTTAAAGTATTAAAAAAGATAATTATATTATTAATATAGGCTTATATAAAGTATTTATATTCTTTAAAAAGTTAATTTATAAATCTTTATATAAATATTAATGCATTTTTAAATCCTATTAATATAATATTAAAAATCTTAAGTTTTCTATTAAATATAATAACTATATAGTTTTTATAGGCACTTAAAATAGGCAGTTAATAAAAAAACTTTAATCTATTTATTATAAAGTAAAATTTCTTATTCTTTATATTAGCTATAATATTAAATTAATTAAATAAAGGGTAGGCATTAAATATAGTTAGTTAATTAAGTAGTTATAGATTAACTATAACTCTTTCTTTCCTTTTGCTATTTACTACCCTTTAGATAATAAAAGTAAAGTATACTATTAGGGCTAATTAATCTATTAGTTTTATTTTACTTTTTGCTTATAGCTTATTGTATTTTTTATTTAATAAGGGATAATCTTTAATGCTTAATAGATATTTCTTAACTATATATTTTTAGTTTTACTATTTATTTATTAAATCTATCTATATCTTTATTTCCTTAAGTATAAAAATAATCCTTTTATTTTTATAAATATTATATTTATTTATTATATTATAGATCCTTTTTACTATTACTTAATTTAAATAGGCTATATATACTCTATATTTATTTTTAATATTAAGGATATCTTTAGGTCTAAAAATCTTATAGCTTAAAGTGCTAGTATTAACTTTAAATAGATTAAATCTTTTATTTTCTTTTAATAGATTATCTTTTTTTATAATAGCTAGAAATCCTTCTATAAAGTTAAATTTCTTTCCTTATAGGCTAAAGATACTTTTATTTATTTTAATATAATTAGCTTCTTTCTTTTTATTATAATTAGCAATTTATTCTATCTATTATTGCTATTTTATAATTAGCTTTTTATTGCTAGCATTATAAATCTAAATTAGTCTTAAAGTAGTTTTATTTACTATAGTATTAAAAATAGCACTATAAAAGAATTAAAAGTAATAAGCCTTTAGATTTCCTTAGGCATTTCTAAAGTTAAAAAGGTCCTTTTAATTAGCTTAAATAAAAGCAATCTCTTTTAATGCAATTACTATTATATTTATATTAATTATTATTTTAATAAAGTTCTTTTAATGCATTTAAAATACTTTTACTCTAAAGATTATATTATAGGTTAAGTAAAATATAATATTAAGGTTAATAAAATTAACTTTAGCTTTATGCTTAAATAGAAAGTTTATTTCTATTAGTATTTTAGATTTTAATTATTTTATAATATTTGCAATTACTATAAAATATAAAATATTTCTTTATTTTTAGTAATTTTAAGTATATAGAAATTAAAAGTAATTAATTTTAGGATTTCTATATTAATACTAACTTTATTTACTCTCTTTAGGGCTTATTGCTTTTATATTACTTTTATTATATAGGCTTTTAATTATTTTTTATTAATTAAAACTATTAAAGTTTTAATATTAATATAAATATTATAGAAATTGCCTTTATTATTAAATTTAATTAATAGCTTAAAGTAAGTATTTACTTTTTTTTTTTTTTTTTTTTTTTTTTAAATATTAATAAAAGTTAAGCCTATTTATAGCTTTAATAATTTAGCTTATTTTTAATATAAAGTTTATATTTTTTTTTTTCTTTACTTATATAATAGATTTTTATATAATATTAACTCTACCCTTAGACTTATAATTGCTTATAGCCATTCTAAACTACCTTTAAAATGTCTAAAACTATAATTAATTAATTCCTTATATTAGGCTACCCCTAAATATAATAGTATATTAAAAGTATAGCGCTAATACTATAGCCCTTTTAATAGTTATTAATTTAAAAAAATGCAATATTAAAAATAGCTAATATAATCCCCTTTTTATTATTAGCTAATATAGTAATATACCTAAAATAAATAAAGTAATAAAAGCTAATAGAAGCCTTATAATTAATAAAAATAAAAAAGCTTATAAAGCTATTATTAAAATTATTTTATTTTATTTTCTTAAAGTAGTTTAAAAGGTATTTTAAATCTATATTAATATATATAAAATATACTTTTGCCCTCCCTTTAAGATTAATATAATCCCTAAAGAAAGACTTATTAATAAAATTACTACTACTATAATAATTACTATTATTATAGCAATAATAGTGTGAAGAGGTAGGGTGGCATGCCCACTCAACCAATAGACCCAAAAGATCAAGCAATTCAGGCACAACGTGCCGGAATTGTACCACACAACTGTATATAAGGGCCTGGCGTCACGCGCCAGCGCTATCCTTACAATTATCCCCCCTCAATAGCAGCGCGTCCCGAGCTGTAAATGCTGTATTATAGGGCCAAGCTACCCCTTCTGTAACCTTTCCAGTGCGCACTTAAGGAAGCTGGGGTCTAGGATAAATGCCCGTAGGCTATGCCCGTAGGCTAGCTTTATAGTACGCGTCAACTTGAGTAGGCCGGTCCTCCGTGCCTAGGGATACACAACAGATGTCAACCCCCAAGGCTCGGTCGCAGCAGGCAACTGCACACCTGCCTTGTGAGCCTAACGTAAGCATGTGGTCGGACACTCCATTTGTTCTGCCTCGCAGGTGGGATTCGAACCCACGACCTCGCATAGCCAGAAGACCCACGTTGTGCCTGAATAATTGTGAAGAGGTAGGGTGGCATGCCCACTCAACCAATAGACCCAAAAGATCAAGCAATTCAGGCACAACGTGCCGGAATTGTGCCACACAACTGTATATAAGGGCCTGGCGTCACGCGCCAGCGCTATCCTTACAATTATCCCCCCTCAATAGCAGCGCGTCCCGAGCTGTAAATGCTGTATTATAGGGCCAAGCTACCCCTTCTGTAACCTTTCCAGTGCGCACTTAAGGAAGCTGGGGTCCAGGATAAATGCCCGTAGGCTATGCCCGTAGGCTAGCTTCATAGTACGCGTCAACTTGAGTAGGCCGGTCCTCCGTGCCTAGGGATACACAACAGATGTCAACCCCCAAGGCTCGGTCGCAGCAGGCAACTGCACACCTGCCTTATGAGCCTAACGTAAGCATGTGGTCGGACACTCCATTTGTTCTGCCTCGCAGGTGGGATTCGAACCCACGACCTCGCATAGCCAGAAGACCCACGTTGTGCCTGAATTGCTTGATCTTTTGGGTCTATTGGTTGAGTGGGCATGCCACCCTACCTCTTCACAAATAGCTACTTTAACTAATTTAGGCCTTTCTTTTCTTTAGCTAATATAATAGTCTTATGCATTAATCCTTTATATAGTCTTATACTTATAAATACTAAAACTAATAAATATATAATATATAGCTATATTAAGCATAAAGTTACTATTTATATTAAAAATGCCCTTAAAGATATTAAAAACTATACTTTAATAAAAACTATATAAATAGTAAATTAAGCTTATAATAACTTCTATATAATTGCAATATATTGCTTCCTTAATAAAGATATAGTTCTTACTTTTCTTACTTTAAAATAGGCTAAAGCCTTCTATAAGGAAGAATAAATAGCTATTATATTTAAAAATAATGCCCTTTTAGCTTCTTTAATCTTTATTATTTTAGCAAAAAGAATTTAAATTAAATCTATTCTTAATAATATAAATAAACTTATTAAAACTATTAATAATACTAATACCTTAAGAGTTAATAAAGTAAAGCCTATTTAAGCCTAAAATAGTACTATAATAAAGATAAACTTAATTCTTTATATTTTATTAATTAAAGAAGCTAATAGCCTATATAATAATAGGCTATTCCTTAATGCTAAACTCTATAATTATAAACCCTTTAATAAAGGACTAAAACTTATTTAATACTTTTAATACTATAAATATAGCTATATTGCAAGAAACTATTAATCTACTTTAACCTATAGCTAATATAGTAGCTTAATATATAATAATTGCTCTATTAAAAAGGGAGAAATCCTTTATTATTATACTTTATACTATAAAGACTATTTAGCCTAAAGCTATATTTATTTTATAGTAAAAAAGCATTAAACTTATATAAAAGAAAAATACTATAAATAATTAATAAAATATAAAGAATGCACTTTAATATAGTAAAATATTCCTTATATATAATAAAATAGCTTTTTTAGGAACCCCCTTTTTATAGCTTCTCCCTTTATTAAAAGAGTTAGCTAACCCTTAGGCTCTATAAATAAACAATACTATACTTTATTTAATACTTTTTCTTTTTTTAGTGCTTATATTCTATTATTACTATCTATTAAATTAATCCCTCTATTTATATTTAATTAATATAAGTTCTATTTTAAAATATATACTATTGCCTTAAGTTAATCTATTAAATGCTATATATCTATAATAAATATAATATAATTATACTTTTAAAACTAATTAAAAACTAAAGGATTAATGCCTTAATAAACCCTAAAAGATTAAACTATACTATAATTTATTACTTAAGCTATATAGCTTTTTATATATATAATAATATAAATTAAAAACTTAAATCTATTAGGCTAAAAAGATTAAATTAATTTTAATTTTAATTACTATTATATAAAAATAATTGTAATATATAATTCCCTAAAAGGTAAGGAAAACTTAAGAGTAATATATACTTTAGCTAGCCTTACTTTAGCCCTTTAAATAATTATAGTTAAAAACTTTAACTTATATTATTTAATTTAAAACTACTATAGTAAAACCACTTTATATAGCTTAACCTTTTTAATAGAAATGCAATAGCTAAATATAGCCTTAATAATCCCCTATAGAATAGTAACCTAAAAAGCAAGTAATACTAAAAATAGTACTTTTAATTTAATTTAGGCCTTAAAGAATAGCTATATTATCTATTTAGGCCTTAATTATAATTTAAATAGCTTTAACTATATCCTATAGTAAATATATATTAAGCCCTCTATAAATATACTGCTTTCCCTTCTATTAAACCCTTAGCTTATAGCATTCAATTAGTATATAATAAACCCTAAAAAGGCTAAACTTAAAGTGCAAATTACTCTTTATTAAACTCTTAATAAAATAACCTTTATATAATAATTAAAATAAATAATTAAATAGCTAATTTAAGAATTGCATTAAATTGCTTAATATACTACTTTAATATAAAGGCAATTTAGGCCTAATTGCAATAATTAATAGAACTAGCCTACTATAAAGGCTATTTACTAACTTAAATAAGTATAAAAATATATATAATATAATAATATATTAGCTAATTAGCTAAAACTATAAAAAGTAAGCAATAAGTAAAAGGCTTATATAGCTAAAGCTAAATAAATAGCTTAATGCAATACTTTATTTAAAGCTAAAATAGAAAAAAATATAAATAGCTAAAAGAAACTTTAAAACTTAAAAAGATAAATATAACTCTAAAGTAATATTGCTTTAGCCTTATTATAGCTTCTTTCTTTTAATTGCCTTAAGTAAGATTCTTTAGCTATAAGCTATATTAAAAAGGCAATTATATTAATAAAATGCTTTTTCTTTAAACCTTAAGTAAATAACTAAAATATTAAATTTATTATAATAGACCTTATAATATAATCTATAGGTATAGATTAAATGCTATAAAATACTAAAGACTTAATGTAAAACTGCATTAAACTCTATAAATTAGTATACTTACTCTTTAAAATTTAATTATAAAAAGCTCTTAATAGTAATAGATTTCCTATTGGCTTTCTTAAAGTATATAATAAGTCCTTTTTAAAAGCCTTTATTACTATTATTAATATAAGTATTATATTTAAGCACTTTTTATATTACTTTTGCTATATAATTGCTATTATTATTTTTAAATTAAATAAAATAATAGCCTAAAAATATATAGTATTTAAATAAAGACCTATTTCCCTTTTTAATATTATTAATAAAGTAATAAAGTTAATAATAGTTTAATAAATAATAGTAATAGCTAAAAACCTAAATATACTTTTTAATAATTAAATAAAGAATAGGCCTTAAAGGTTTATTAAGCTTGCCCTTATAGTTATAGTAAAAGCAATATATATAGTATAGGCCTATAGTAAAATAGCATTATTCCTTTAATTAAACTTTATTATAGCCTTTAATTTAATTAACTATAAAAGGCTTATTGCTATTCTTTATAATTAAGGCTATTTATAATAGTTATTAGTTTAGCTTTTTAACTATTTATTTAAGCATTTAATATACCTTTAATTTAATAGTAAGTCCTTTAAACTCTATAGTATTAAAGCTAAAATCCTATAGGGATTGCTATTCTTTTTTATTCTCTTTATTTTATTTATATTAAAGCTTTATATAGTATTTAATAAAATCCTTAAAATTATAATAATTAAATTTATTAATAATATAAATATATTTATATTTAAAAAAGATATAATAAAGATTTAAGTCTAACTTAAAACTATATAAATAGTATATATATTTTAAGCCTTTATTAATAGTATAACCTTTAAATCTATTAAGGCCTAACTCCTTTATTTTTTTTATTAATACTAAAAGCATTAAATTTAATTAATTTTTATTTATAATATAATTTAACTATAGGAATTATATTTTTCCTTAAATTATAGCTATATAAAAAACTACTTTAAGGCCTATATATCTTTAAGCTTAAAGGAAAACTTAAGTACTAAAAGCAAGCCTTTATTGCTTTTATAGTAAGTATATAAGGAGTAAACCTTAAGGCTGCCTATATAATATATATATATATAATTAAATCTATAATTGCTTATAGTATTAATATATACTATTCCTTAATAAAAAGGGGCAATAATTTAAAAGGAATTGCTAAAGCCCTATTAATTAAATAGACTTAAGCCCTTTATACTATTAAAAAAGGCTATAAAGCTACTTTAATTAAACTGCTAGAAAGTAAGCTTAAAATCCCTTTATTAAATATATACCTTAATAAATAATTTATTTAATTTTAAGGCTAGCTTTAAACTTAAGGCATTAAAAGATTTATTTTCTTTATAATTATATTAATAATATATTAAATCTATTATTACTATTATAATAGCCTTTAGTATAAATTAATATAGAAATATAAAGAATGGCTTATTAATTAACTTTTTAATAAAGAATATAAAAAAGACTAAAAGTTAATTAAAAACTAAATATTAGCTAATTAAAGGCATTAATAGAAATAAGCTAAATATAAATTTTATAAATAGTGCATTAATAATAAAATAAAGGCAGCTAAAATCTTTTTATTTTATATAAAAAAGAAAACAATCTATTTATATAAAGGACTTAAGAAGTATAAAAGCTTTTTACTTATTTAAATGCAAATAGAATGCATTAAACTTTAGAGTTTCCTTTTCTAAAGAAAGGTCCTTAAGGTAAGTATGCCTTAATGCTAATGCAAAAATACTATTAAAACAATTAGCTATATTATATTATACTGCCTGCTTTATTTAAGCTAAAGGGAAACTTTATTTAATTTATTCTATAACCTCTTTAAGCTTAAGTAATATCTATTTAAAGCCTAAATTATATATTGCTTTATTAAATAGCTAGCCTATTTATATATTATACTATACTATAAGCTAGCTATTAAGCTATATTTAATTTAAAATATACTTACTTCTATACTATTTTTGCCTTTTAATAACTCTTTTACTTAAATGCTTTAACTCTTTTATTAAAAGGGAAATTAATATACCTAAAAAAACCCCCTTTAAAAAAGGGAAAAAATTAGCCTACTATATAAATAATACATTAAAGCCTGCCCCCTTTAATAATTAAGTCTTTACTTTAGCCCTATTTAAACTTTATTTCTATTTATTATTATATTTAATTTATATTTATCTATTCTAGCAATACTATTTACTTTAAGTCTATATTCTCCTTAAGAGATATAAGATCTATTTTATTCTCTTTACTATTTTTTTTTATTTTTTTTTTACTATTTTCCCTTTTATTTTCTTTATTCTTAAGCCCTTTTTACTTTAATCCCCCTTTAGCTTTACTTAAGCTTAAGCTATTACTTAAAAAGTTATATTAAATTTTAGTCTTTACTATTAATATTAATTAATATAAATCTATATTAAGACTAATACTATTTATTACTACTATTACTTTTAGGCACTATTTATTTTTAAGTAGCTTTAGCCTTTTTAATTAAAAAAGGCAATATAGCTATTAAGCTTTTAAAAGCTATAGCTATATAATTAACTCTATTAATTAGCTTATAGAGCTAATTAGCATTAAAATCTATAGTTAAGACTATAGGTATAGCTTAAAAGTATATTTAAATTGCCTTTCTTTTAGCTTAAATAGCCTTAGCCTTTAATTATTAAAGCTCTTTCTTTTATAATCTATATTAATATTATATCTATAATAAAACTAAATTAAGCTATATTTACTATAGCTATTCCCTTTTATAAAGCTACTATTAATATATAGGCATTAGCCTCTATTAAGTATAGCAATAGCTTATATAGCTTATATATATAGATATAAGCTATATAGCCGCTAGCCTTAATATTTATTAATAGTTAGTTTTTTATAGCTATAAGAGATAGAAACTATATATTAGCTTAATCCTAATATAAACTATTTTTTTTATCTTTTACTATTTATATAATGCATATAGAATAGGGCAGATCCTATACTGCCCTTAAAGTTAGTATAATACCCTTTACTTTAATGCAGCTAGCTTAGTGTTTTAATATCTATTAATATTAGTAAGAATGCTATTTATAGCTATATTAAATATATACTATTATTATTATTATTATTATTATTATTATTATTATTATAGTTATTATTCTTAGCTATATATAATTAGCATAAAGTAGTAATAAAAATAGTAATTAATGCTTATATAAGTTAAGTATTTTATATAAATAATGCATTAATAAAGTATATACTTAAAGGCAATAGAAAGCTTTTATAAAAGTATATAAAGAAAGAAGAAAAGGAAAGAAATTAAATGTATTTATAAAAATTAAAAAATAATAATAATAATACTTAAATAGCTAATAGCTAGCTAGCTATTAGCTAATAGCGCTAAAATAGTGCCTTACTCCCTATAATAGGCCTATAGTATAGGCAATTTAGGCCTATTATAGGCCTTACTTTTACTTTATTTATTAACCCTATAATTAAGTAAATAGAATATTTTAGTAATAGCATTAAATTAACTTTTAATTTAATACTTCTCTATAGAGGACTTGCATTAGGTTTAATATTATATTAAATAAAGGTTTTTATTCTATTAATATAGTTTTTTCCTTTATTTATATAGTATAAAAGCAGTATTTACTTTATAGGTCTATAGAGTATTAATAAATAAATAAATAGATTTTTATAAAAGTTAAATTATTTTATTTTTTTTAATAAAGAAATCTTTTAATAATTTATTAAAATTATTTTCTTTTTTTATTAGTATATATTTATTATTTAATAATTCTTAATATCTTTAATAGAATTCTTTATTATTATAATATAGCTAAACCTTTAAGAGATTAGCTTTACTATTTAAGGCTCCCTTTTAATATTAATATTAATTAAATCTTTATAAAAATAATTAATTTTTACTATTTTACTTTTAAGTAAGTATATATATATTACAATTATTATATTTTATTATTTATATAATTAATTATTTTATTAAAGTTTTATCTTTTATTAATTTATTTTAGGCTTCTTTAGGGTTAAGTTTCTATATTAAGTTTCTTAATTATTAAAGTGCTTTAAAAGTATAATTTAATACTATTTATTAAAATAATTTCCTTTACTTTAGTATCTTTAATATACTTTTTTATCTTTAATTATATTATTAAATCTATTGCTTTTATTAGCAATAAATGCCTTTTTTATTTATTTTAGTAATACTCTATAGGTCTTACAATAAATAGTGCTTCTATACTATTTTTAATAAAGAAAAAACTATATATATAAAATATTAAATAAAAACCCTTATATCCCTTACTTATTAGCCCCTTATTTATCTCTATAGATTAGAATTAATTAAATACTAATTATACCTTTTATAGTTTAGTATATATTAACTACCTTTTCTCCTGCTTTTGCTTATAATAACTATACTATTAATTGGCCCTATAGGAATAGTATATTATTGTACCTAGAATTTATAGCTAGAGAGACTGCTAAGGATCTTGCGCTTTAGTTGCGGCCTAGGTTTATTTAAGAGCCATATGGCTAGGCTCTTATAGGCCCCGCCCAAACCTATAGCCTCACTATTGCAGGTCGGGCTCGCCGGGATAACGCTCCGGAAGCGGCCGAGTTTTTCGCTACCAGCCGTGGGCTAGGCTGCTTTTAAGTTCCCCTTGCCCTGCCCGGGTGGACTAATCCCAAGCAGGTAAAAAGAGGTGCCCCAGTGGGATTCGAACCCACTCCCTTTATGTTGAGGGCTTTTAGGCGGTAACCACTTTACTATAGGGGGAATGCCTTCTTTATATTAAGTTTATTAACCCCTTAAAGTATAGCTTAAAGCTTATTTTTAAGCTAATATTGCTTTTTATTAATTGCCCTTAAAAATAAGAATTTTATATTTTATACTATTAGTATTAAATAAAGCACTTTTAGCTTTAGATCTAGCTTTATATAGACTATAAAAAGAAGCTAAATATTAGCTATATAGCTAAAAGCCTACTCTTTTATAAAGACTTTTATAGTAAATATTTATATAGAAATATCTTTTATAATATTTATTTTAGTATATTTAGCTAATTTTAGCTACTTTATTATATTATTTAGCTTTATTTTAAATTTTTTATAAAGATATATATATAGTATATTAATTAATTATTTTTATAGCTTTTCCCTTTTATTTTAGTTTAATTAATAGTAATATTAAATAAATATAAATCTATAAAATAAACTCTATAAATTTATATAAATATATTTTTAAATATTAGAATTAGTATTTATTTAATAAAATTTAAATATATTAATTTATAATTTAATATTACTAAAAATAATCTATTTTCTATTATAAAATATATTTTTATTGCTAATATTCCCTTTTTTTATATTAAGCTAAAAGAGGCCTATATCTTAAAGTTAAATATTATTTTTATAAAACTTTAATATAAAAATTAATACTTAATTAAGCGCTTTTATATTCTATTAAAGCAATTTTAATATTATTAATCTTAAAGGTAATTAATATAAAAAACTATTTATATAGCTTAATATACCTTTATTTTTATGCCTTAAGTATTATAAGTTATAAGGCTAACTTTAATTATAAATCCTTAATTTCTAACTTTATTTAATTAATAAAGGCTTTTTAATAGGCAAAACTAAAGGCCTAATATAGTAATTTTAAACTATTATTAAGGTGCTTACTTTTAGTAGCTAAACTTAAGCCTAAAATATAAGATTTATTAAAGCAATAATAACTTTCTATATAAATAGCATTTAATTTAATAGTTTTATTTTTTTTAATTGCTAATAGATTATTTATACTATTATTACTAAAGGGTTAAGTTTTATACTTTACTTAATAGTATTAAAAGATTTTAATAATTCCTTTAAACTAAAGGTTTTTTAATTGCTAATAAGATTTATCCCTATTAATATTAAATTTAATAAAATTAAGGTTAATATTTAGCCTTTATTTAATAAACCCTTTAATTCTTTAGGGTCTATTAAATCCCCCTTTCTTTATTAAAATAGATCTTATAGTAGTCTTTATAGAAATAGTAAATTATTTATTAATTCTTTCCCTTTTTTTATTAAAAGTCTTTAATTAAAGGTATTAAAGGTTATTGCCTTTTTTTTAATAGATCCTTTTTAATTAACTATAGATTTTTAATTATAATTAAAGTCCTTTAAGAAGCTTAAGTATTATACCTTTAAGTACTCTTTTAGTATTAATTTTATTATTTTAGTATTTAAAATAATACTTTTAACTATTTTTTAAGTAAATATAACTATATATTAATTAATAATATTTTAATAAATAAAAAAAGCTTCTTTTTAAGGCTAATTAATATTTTATAGTTTACTATTATTATTATATATTTAATAAAATAAATCCTTTAATTTATTAAAAATAAAAGAATTTACTAAAATAACTCTTTTTATAGTATAAATTAGATTTTATAGTAAAAAGGTCTAAAACCTTTAGATTATAACTAAATCTACTAATTATAGCTTATTAATTGCAGTTTAATTTTAAAAGAAAAAGAATTTCTTTTTAAATTAATTAATTTTATTTATTTAACTTTTACTATTAATTTTAATAGTTCTATTAATATTTTTATTATTTCTTTATAAATTATTAACTTTTAAATAATTAATAAAGACTATAGCTATATAATAGAAAAAAGCAATTACTATTACTTATTATAGTTTATTTATTCTAT
Organism: Aquanectria penicillioides; assembly: GCA_003415625.1. Taxonomy (NCBI): domain Eukaryota; kingdom Fungi; phylum Ascomycota; class Sordariomycetes; order Hypocreales; family Nectriaceae; genus Aquanectria; species Aquanectria penicillioides. The sequence continues at coordinate 2,029,303 of PYIU01000003.1, forward strand.
TATAAATAGTATTAAAAGTAATAATCTTAATAATAAAACTATTATATTATTTATTTTATAATTATATTAAAAAGTATATATATAAGCTTTATAGTTATATTAAAATTAATAGCTTAACTATAGATAATAATTAATTATATATTAAACTCTATTTAATTTATATCTTAAGACTACTATAATAATAGATCCTAAAGTATAAATATACTTATAGATTATTAACCTTTACTTAAGAGATATAAAGGCTAACTATTTAAAAGTATTATTTATTATATAATTTATATATATAATAATAAGCCTTACTTTTACTTTATTTATTAATTCTATAATTAAATAAATAGAATATTTTAATAATAGTATTAAATTAACTTTTAATTTAATGCTTTTTTATAGGGGACTTATATTAAGTTTAATATTATATTAAATAAAGGTTTTTATTTTATTAATATAGTTTTTTCCTTTATTTATATAGTATAAAAGCACTATTTACTTTATAGATTTATAAAGTATTAATAAATAAATAAATATAAATTTAAAATATCTTTTAAATTAAATTAAAAAATAAAATAAAATAATTTTAATAATAGCTTTATAGGCTTTTTTATTTTTATTAATTATAAAGCTTTAGCTAACTTTTATTATTTTATTTATTTTAAATATATTATTATATTAATTAATAAAAAAAAGAAAGTTATATAGGCTATTTTTTATATTATATCTTTTTAAATTAATTACTATTAAAAGGGCATTGCTATTAGCATTATGCTTTTAATATACTATTATATATAGGGGTAGTTTAGCATAAAGAATCTATTTATTATAGTTTTAGGCATTTTTAAAATAGTTTAAAATAGCTATAAGTAAATACTAATTTAAATGCAAAAGGTTATTATTAAATAATTAATAATTAATTAATAATTTAAATATATTTTTTTATAAATAATAAAATATATAATATATTTAATTATTAATTATTAAATAGTTTATATAATTAATTAATAATCTTAAATATATATATATATATATATATTATATTTATTTATTTTTGCTTTTCTCTTTAAAGTTAAAGAGGTTTAGCTTTCCTTTTCTTTTTAATATAGGCTAGCTGGCTGGAGGCTTGGCAAGCCTTTTTTAAGTCAGTTCTAACAACCCCCTATTTCTTATATAACTTCTTAAAGCTTTAGTGTTCTAACATACTTCCAATTTAACAATATTAAACCTAAAGGACTATATAATAGGTATATATTAAGTCTATACCTTAAATTAAGCAAATAAGCCTTATATTAATTAAAGGAAAGTTATATAATTAGAATGTAGCTAAATCTAGTCTAGCGCAGCCTTACCCCTCCTTTAAAGCCTCAAGCGGAAATAGGAGAGGGAGGGCAACAAGAAGAAGACAGAACAAGTTCGGTTCAACAGCAGACTTCTAGGGTCCCACTCTATAACATATTCTTTGTCTCTTCATCACCGCCTTCCCTAGATCACTCCATATCTATGATTCCGGATTCCTGGAAACTGGTCCGCAATGCGTGAAATTATTACCCTTCAGCTAGGCCAGCTCAGTAATTATGCCGCGACACACTTTTGGAATGCACAAGTCAACACTTCCCAACCCGCCCAATAGCACTTGTTTGCTGACCATACCTAGGAATCATATTTCACATACACCGCAGAGGAGCAAACTCTTGTCGACCATAATGTCCACTGGCGTCCCGGAATCGGCGCCGACGGAGCCGAAACGTTCTTGCCACGGACAGTTATCTATGATCTCAAAGGCGGTTTCGGTTCCATGCGCAAAATTAATGCCCTCTATGAGCCCGAGTCTGAAGCTACCACGGATGCTCTCTGGTAAGCCCCCAATCCCCCAAAGCCGCCTCATCCAAGTCTCACCCCCCCTCAAGGTCAGGGCCATCTGCTATTCACAAGCAACAGACAATCGAGACCAGTGCCTTCCAGCAAAGTCTAGACTCTGGTGCTCAAGCCCCAAAGCTTACGACGTCAAACGTGCGCTATTGGTCTGACTTTTCACGAGTCTTCTTCCACCCTCGGTCCCTGGCCCAACTTTATGATTTCGAGCTTAATTCTACCACCATGCCTTTTGAACGTCATGCAATGGGTTCTGAGCTTTTCAATACTCTTGATAAAGAACATGAGCTTGTGGATCGTGACTGGCGCCCCTTCGCCGAAGAATGCGATCACATGCAAGGAATCCAGGTATTTACTTCCGTAGACGATGCTTGGGGAGGCTTTGCATCCTCTTATATTGAATCTCTGCGCGATGAGTATCCTAAGACATGCATCTGGGTTTGGGGTCTTCAGAGCCCCATGCTTGATATCCCTCGAGTAAAGCGCCAGCTTCGTCTTGTCAACGTTGCTCATAGCATCGATCAACTCTGCGCCCAGGCCTCAACATTTGTCCCACTGGCCCTGCCTGAGACAGATCTACCCCAGGGCCTTTTGATAGACAGGCGGTCACCATGGCATTTATCCGCCGCCATGGCTGCTGCGATTGAAACCGCGACCCTGCCATCACGGCTCACGCCGAGCAGAACTGGCCCGCCGAGCTCACTGGACTACTTGGCGGAGTGCCTGAACCCCACTGGAAACCGATCTCTCGCGAGTATGCAGCTCTCCGTACCATCAAGTTCCAATGGCCCATATGACAGCCGTGTCGAAATGGGGTTATTCCAAATAAGCCGTGGGCATTGGCTGTCTAAAGACCGTCATACCCGAATATTTGGACAGGTTCTATCTGGCCGCCCTCTTGATTTCCAAGAAGTTGTATCAAGCACACATGACCGGCCCCAAATTGGTAATCCCGTAATTCGCAAGTATGACCACCCACCTCTCCAGGCAGCCCTTTGACTAGCCCTTTCGTGCTAACTGATTAGATATGAGACATCTCTTAAATTCCCACTCCTTGATAGTTACCCATCTATCTTTCCTCGGGCTACTGATCAAGTAGATATGGGACTACAGACAGATTTATCAACAAATACATCAATAGCCCCATGGATCAAGGAGCTGCGATCCGAAGTTACCCGGCTCGTCGAACTCGAGGACCGCGAGGGCCTCAGTAATGGCTTAGCTGAGATTGCTGATGCATATCGTGAGGATTGGTCTAGCGGCAGCGATGACGACGACGACGATTTATGAGCCAGTAGCACAACTTACAATGGGGGCATAAAGTCTCAAATGCGCGAGTTTTAGCACTCACTCCTCACTCACACGGATTGGATTCATCTCTATTGGACTTTGATTAGGAACGACACACATGCCCCGGTTTGACGCGGCTGATATTCTCCTAAATTTTGATTTGTATTGATCTAGTAACGCCGTCATCCTAAGTACAAACACACTGCAGGAATGTGTAGATCTAGGACACCGACCCAAGGGTCGTCTGTGGCCTGTGTGTGGCATCTGAGAAGTATTTCCCAGGAAGCGAGGCCACGTTGGACCGCTGACTTTCCCGCACAATATATGTGCGTTTGCTGCGCTTATTAAGGGTATTCAATGAGTTGATGATTGATGGCAAGTTGGTGACAGGATCGAAATCTGCAAGTGCGAGAGCATCTCTGCGTCCTGAATGCAACTGGTCAGACCAGTATTGGGAATAAGAAAAAGAAAAAGAAATAGAAAACTTTTGTGCATGTCAGTTAGATCTTTGCGTTGTCCATGTGTCCCCTATCTCCCTTTTCGTTCTTCCTTTTGTCCTTCCTTCTTTCTTTTCCAGGAGATGAAAGGAGAGGAGAGGAGGGGGAGGGGGAGGGAGAGAAGGGGGAGGGAGAGAGAGAGATAGAGAGAGAGAGAGAAGGGGCTTGAACCATTGTACGAGGACCACCCTCCGTCAAGGGTTGTTCAAGTTGGAAGCAATTGCTACGCGGCCCAGTTGTAGGTGAGCCAAACACTTTTTGTGTCAACATCCTTTTCCGGAGATGCCCTGAGAATGTGAGGTAGTAATACTCAACCAGCGGCCACGACCGATGTCTGTTGTCGCTTTGCTGTGGGAGCCGAGGTTTCCTGCTAACCCATCAGTTTGTCCAGTCTCCTTAATCATACAACAACGGCACACCGGCACCGATGACGTCTGGGAAGGGACGCGGATGTAAATTCAAGTACCTCTGAAGGACCTCGCTTCTTGCCGTTGAGTGCACCTTTGGAGCTGGATTTTTTCTGAGGCTTCTTCTCACCCGCCTCGAATACGTCATCAGGGAGATTAAAGCTTCAACATTATTAGTGGGGCATTCAGAGAGAAAGGAGATTTTGGCCCCAAAACTCACTTTCGGACGTGCTGCACGCCGATGGAGACAAACTCCTTTAGGTCATCCTGATATTTTTGCCACTGAGTGCACAGAGTCTTGAACTCGTCTACTTGATACGATAGATCGAGAGATTTGGCATCTGTCATGTTAGCCATGTCATGCGTCAACAGACTCTATAAGATGTGATTTCGGACATGTCGCTCCAAAAATGCCATCCAAGTGTTGCAACTTACTGCTGTCGAGCTCGAGGCCAATGTAATGTGTAGTCGTGAAGACTTCAGTTGGCAAAGAGTTTTCAGAAGATTTGCCGTCCTCCTCTGTATTGACTTTCAAGTCGACATTCTCTTCGGCATTTCCATCGATAAGAAAGTCGAGACTCCCGTCTTGCACTTGTTCGATTTCGACATCATTCCTGCACTGATGCTGTCGGTCGTATCCCTTGTTGAACGCATGCGCCAGCGCTATTGAAGGATGTTGCTCAAGTTTTTGGACAAGCATTCTGACCTTGGATTCAACATATCCTGACCATATCTTATGGGCCTCCTTGGTCTTGCTCGCCGATATAACGGATATGTAATACTTGTAACCCGCAGTAAAAAACGTGTGCTTGATAAAAAGATCGCTCCAGGGCCGCTTGCCAATCATAATACTCTCGGATAATTCTAGGCCCCTTTGTAGCTCTCGATTGATAATTGTCATTGAAGAACGCGTGATGTTGAAGGTGGCGCACATGGAAGGATAGGCTGGAGTGATGACAGGCATCAGGTGGAAGGAGTCTCCCTTGTAAAGCTAACGGACATTGCATCAGCGAACAGTTCCACACAGCATCATGGGCACCAAACCTTTGGATTCCAGACTCGGACAGGGAGGGGGCCACTTTCTATAGGTTTCAAGAGGACTGGCTGCGGCCATCGCCATTGACTCATGACGAGGAAGAACTTGTTTACTATGACAGAGGTTTCTGCTTTGGGATAGAGCTGGCACACACGGGCAACAAGCATGGCCCAAGCCACGCCACCAGGGAAGCCCATAATGTTGGCGTAGACAGCACGCCTTTGTGCCCAGAGTTTGATTGCTCGCAAAGCAAGCTTGAAGGTACTCTGTTCAGGAACTAAGGCCAGAATTTCGTCTGTAACTCTGGTTCCGTTGAGAGAGCGTAGTTCTGCTTCATCTAGACCTCGAAGTAACCCAGAGTCTTTTAGATCTTGAAAATCAGGGGAAATTTGCTTTTGGATAATCCTGGAAAAGATCAAATCAATACTGATACCAGAGTACTCAAACTTGATGATCGGCACAAAGGCATCAGTGACGACAGCGAGGTCAGTAATGGCGCCCTTGGGGGCCATAGTGACCAGGAGATCCGGGAAGTGCTTGAAGTAATCATCGCGAGTAACATATTTGGGGGCAACGATGAGTGTGTCAATATCGGAGCCTGGACCGAAGACACCCAGCCGGAAGCTTCCATAGGTGAAGACCTTGCCTCTGGCATTTCGGATGAGGACTTCATTGCTGGGTTCCTTCTCGTGAGCAACGCGGCGAACGAACTCGTTACAAATGGTTTGGAGCGACTCGAGAACTTCGTGTCTGCGAAGATCGTTAGCGCCGAAAGGAGGGAACTGGCGTCTCAGTGGCCAGGCCTACCGTTTCTGGGTGTCAGATGGGCTCTCGAATGTTTTTTGATTTCGAAGCTCTTCAATAAGGGCGTCACTGGTCCGCTTTTCGGATTCAGTAGGGAGTAGTACGGAGATGGGCGGCGTGACGCCAAACGCCTGGTCGCCAGTCATGGTTTCAGTTCTGGACGAGGTCGCGTCGAGGCTAGGGCGTCGTCGGAGAAGGACACAGGTGGCGACGATGCCAATGAGGGACGAGGTAGGGGGGGGAGCAGGGTAAGAATGATCGACCGCCAAGAGGGAGCTGGAGTTGCAATATGTTAGCGGCGCCGGCGACGTTCCTTGACCCCTTTGTCGCAGCTGGACGATAGCCAGTCAACGGCCACGGAGGGCACGACACGAGAGCCGTTGATGGTCAGTGGCACACAAGACCTGGTATGGGGATTGAAGGATATGAGAGGCAGATGAAAGGAGCCAAGGTATGGTCGAGAAAGGATGTGGGTTCGACGGCGAAGGCCTGGAGGAATCGTTCCCAGGTCGGCTTTGCGTGTCTCTCTTTGACTACGGCACGGGGGGTCTGGTGAGGGAGTGGAGGCTGGCCAGGCGCGCGGCAAAATGTCAATCGTGGGGCCTGAGGCAACAGAACCTTGGTCCTTGTGTCGGCTGAAAAAACAAACCCCCCCCCAAGAAATAGTCAATGCTTGGGCTTGATGTGGTACGTTAAGTAGGTGCGTAGGAATACGAATACACGTGTGGGGATTTGCGTGTGTATCTTCGTGCTAATGCGGTTTTCGTTGAAGGATGGATTTTGGTCGTAGTGACGAGAACGAAGGGACCTAAGAAATCACATTTACTGCTGTCTGCACAGCAGGTGACAGGGGGTGGGGGCGATAACCAGGCGTACCCACGCGTCTCTCACAAGCTAGAGAGTCAAGTACCTACCTCCTACACATGTTCAGTCTGTCAATCAGTCAACTAGTGATGTAGTAGTCAGGCAGTTGTCCAGCGAGTGGGTACTGAACTGCACCCCTAGAATCTTTGGCATGTGCCTGGGCACCTAGGTACTTTGGGAGACACGGAACACATGCCTAAGTGCCCCATAAAAAGGTAGTTCGGGTCCGTTTACTGGAAGCTAACTGGAACATGCAGCGCTTTAGCCCCCGCCGGTCACCCCCTTGCCGTAGTTGTTCGTAATGCATTTATTGTTGGTGGTGTGCTCTGCGTACCTTGCTCTGTGTGTTGGCTGTGAGGCTAAGGACCGAATCAATTCAAGCGAATCTATGCGTCTGGCCACGTCGGGGAATTTGTACAGCATAGTAGAAGAATACACATCCCTAAGGGAGAAATAAAAAAAGAAAAAGAGAAAACTGTCATCCCAAGCTGGCGGACGGGGCGGACGGATGCAAGGACACGAGGGCGAAGACTACATACCTAGACACAAGGGGTTCCTAACCCAAACTTACAGCACCATTTTTTCGCATGTTCGGCAGCATGTGGGCCAATGTCGCGGAAGCGGGCGAGGCGATGCTATATGCACAAATCGGGGCGGCCCCCCCTCCCCGTTCCACAGCCAGAGCCTAGCCCACGGCCCTGCCACTTAATGACACTACCTACATAGGTCAGACGCGAACGCGATACGAACCTTAAAAAGGTATTTGTTGGATAATCGAGTCGACAACTACGAACGGTCGACGACGCATCCTCACCCACAACCACAACTTGAACCCGTTATCCAGACGATTATCCTTGCGCCATTACTCAACCTTTTCAACCGCTTACTCCTTCCCCCCCTCGGCTGTCAACGCTTAGCCGCATTCACTGTTGCTGTCCGCGCGTGATGCCGCCCTCTGCAAAGCGTGCCCAGAGGGCCCGTCGAGATCCACGCAAGGGTGCAGCCACCTCGCCCACCAACCTTGACGACTCTTCCCCAGCCGCCCTGCAAAGCGTCGCAAGAAGGTATACTCGGAGCTCAAGGCCCCCGACCCGTTTTGATCCCGCGAGCCTTGCTGATTCTTGACCCTTTGCGCAGATCCATGACGACAACTCTACTCCCTCTACCGATGATGATCAGCTTGTCTCCCAGATTACGCAGCAGTTGAGGGCGCAGCCCGTCCAGGCGAGCAAAGACCATGCCAATGCCATCCATGAAGCCAACGGAGACGGTGTCAAAGCATACGCCAAAGTCGCGGCCCAGGACTGGACCTTCTACATCACCAAACTGGCTGTGAATATTGGCCGTGCCCCCGAGGTTTCCCATGGCAACCCGAATGGCGGCGATGATGAAGATGACCAGGTTCATATTGATCTGGGTCCCAGCAAGATGGTGTCACGCGAGCACGCTACTATTAGTTTTGAGTCAAAGGACGAGAAATGGTTCCTTCGTGTGAAGGGTCGCAACGGAGCTAAGGTTGATGGTCAGCCTCTTAAGGCAGGCCTCTCACACGCCCTCACCAGTGGCGAAGTCATCGAGATTGGAAACGTCGAGATGATCTTTGTGCTGCCATCCGAGATCAGTCCTCTACATGTCCACCCGACATTCCTACAACGCTGCGGGCTCAGTGTTGAGACGCCCCAGGCCCGAACCTCTCGCCGGCAACCGCTCATCGCCCCAGCACCCCCAGAATATAAACGACCAGGCACGCCGCCTTCTGCCCAGAGCCTTCGCACCTCCCACACAAAATCGCCTGCGGCTAGCACCCCGGCAGTCATGGTTGGTGCCAATGGTGCAGACCTTAGCCAAGACGAGAACCAGCACATCAAGCCCCAGTACAGCTACGCCCAGATGATTACCCAGGCTATTTTGAATGCCCCGATGGCAAGCTGAACTTGAATGGCATATATACCTACATAATGAACAGTTATTCATATTATCGTCACCAGCAAGCTGCAGGTTGGCAGGTGAGTTGGCAAGCGTTGCTCTTACCGCTGTTCTCGTACTAATCCTGACCAGAACTCGATTCGCCACAACCTGTCACTCAACAAAGCTTTTGATAAGGTTGCCCGATCAACTGACGAGCCAGGAAAGGGGATGAAATGGCAGATCGTCCCTGAGGCTCGAGAAGACATGGTACGGAATGCGTACCGAATTGGCCGCGGAGGCCATCGGGGCTCCTCCGCACCATCTTCTCCAAGCCAGCTCAGCTATATCACACATGGTCCCAGAGATATGGCCTCGCGAGAGCCTTCTTCAGCCCGAAAGCGTAGAGGCTCACCATTGGCGTCACCACCTCCAAGAACGTCGCTCCTGGTTCCCCAGTCCACCCCGGACAGGCCATCTGACCGATCTCTAGGAAGGAGCGCGACGCTTACCGCGGACGGTAGCCCCTTACCGAGGCCCAGGAAGACTACCACAGCAGATTCATCCTTCTCAGTCTATCATCCTCAGTCTCCCACTCTAACCTCATCGTATCTGCAAGAGGATGGGAACTCATTCGTCACGCCCGCACCCCCAAGGGTCCACCCGAAGCTCGCCCCTCCGAGCACGGCTCAGAGACCGAGCCAACACATGCCGACAAGTTCCCCAGCACCATTCTGGAAATATGCCGATATTGGAAGCACCCCTCTAAAACCCCTCGGGTCGTACGAATTGAGCCCATCGAAACCTGGAGGCGGACTACCACCTCAAAGCAGCAGCCCCCCAAGAGGAAACAAGTCTCCCCCAAGCAGTCCTTCACGGCCCCAAAAGTCAAGTCCGCAGCAGGTTGCCGACCCCGACGAAGTGGAGGAGGAGCAAGGATTCGATTTGACCAAGTATGTTTGTGCATTCCAGTTGGACACTCGCACGTGACGCTGACTGATGTATCATCTAGGGGTTTCCAGAGCATCGGATCTTACCACGCTCCGGTAGGCAGAGGAGCATCGATCGCCAGCGCTTTGAAAGGGCACAATTGATGCTGAGATGACAGTAATGACGATGATGAGAGGGTAGGGATTTTGGCTTGCGAAACAGCAAGTTTACGTACGTAGCCTTTGTGCCATGTATGAATAATGTGGTTTTGATTTACTACAATGACTCAGTATGAGAGACCTATCCAAGACTGATTTCGTGTTTCACGAATCCCATATCAAAATTAGAGTGATTTGGGCAGCATGGGATTTTGCAAGCATACCATCAAGAACCGCTGGGCACAGTTCGACGGAGCGAATATCTAGGAGTTCATCCTCGAAAATTCGCTGTTTAGATCACTGTTAGCCCAACTAATCATTGTCAAGAACCCTTCAATGGGGTTACGTCTTGACCGGACTTGTTTGCCGTTGGAATCCTCTTATCTTAAGATGAACAATATTGGGGTTAGAGTGAAGATATTCCTCGTCTGGTGGCCGCAGCCTTTTATCTAGCTATCTGTACAATATGCAAACGCGCCTGTAGATGCAAAATGCGTGACTGCTCCATACCTATTCGCCTACCATCCTAAGATCATCCGGAGCCGTCTCCAGTCAGAACCACCCGCCACATGACATACGCACAATCCCTACTAATACACGGCAGTGTGCAAATCTTGACTGCACAGAACCATACCTAATAAGACTTTAATCAAGGCTTATGGACAAAGGAATTATCGGGTCGACTGACCCCTCCTTTTAGGGTTTCCACGACTAGGTCGCTTCTTGGAAGATTGGGACTTTTGATCACCACCTTCGATGAACCTTATAAGCTCGTCAATACTGCGAGAATCAATTTGTGACGCTTGAGCATTGCGGCCTTGTGGTGCGGCAGAGGCTGCTTGGGCGGGAGATGCTGTGGTGTTGAATCGGATTCCAGACCGAAGGCGTCTGGCCTGGACATCCTTTGCATGCTTGGCAATGGACACAGCATTCTGCGTCAGTTGTTCCAGCCAGCTCTCTGCTTCTTTGGTGTTCTTATCCTCTGGTCCAAGCTCAGCAAGGAATACATTGTATGATTCGCGCATGCGGTTGACGGCTCCCTTAGAGTCATGGTCTAGAGCAAGTGCTTGGGCAAGCTGGAATAGTAGAGTAGCAGAATTGACAGACTGCTTGCCAAATACCGACTCACAAACCCGCAGCGATTCTTCGAACCACAGACGAGACTCGTGGTAAGCTTTCAGATGCTGCAGCATGACTGCAGCATTGTTGATGGTAGTGATGGAATCGGGATGGCCAGGTCCGTAAATGATCTTCCACATATTAAGAGCATGTTTAGAGTAGACAAGGGCACCCTTGCTATCACCGACTTGGTGGAGGAATAGGCTGAGGTTGAGGTAGTTGAGCAGCGTTTCTGCTGAGTCTACGCCAACTGTTCTCTCGGCAACAATAATAGCTTTTCTGGCCAGTTCGACCGCAGCTTCCTTATCATCAAGTTGGTAGTACAGCATTGAAAGGCTGTTGTAGACCCTGGCAACCTCTGGGTGCAGAATTCCGTAGATTTGCTCGTGTAGAGACAGAGACTCTAAGAGCAACTCTTGCCCAAGCTTTTTCTGGTTCTGCATGATGGAAATGCGGCCAGCTTCGAGAGCCTCCTCTGCAAGGGCGCTTCTAGGGCAAGAATCCTTGATGATAGGCACCAAATCAACGACATCCTCAGGGGAAAATGTATGAATGTTGATAGGGACAGGGACAGTGGGGGGAGGTGAGTCACGACCCTTCTTCTTCTGCTTCTTTGATTCCCCATTGACTTGACTGTTGGCCGTGGGCTTAGCTGAGACAGCAGCAGCAGGAGCGGCAGGGCCAGATGCTTCGACAGTAAACGAATAATCCCGAGCTTGGACTTGAATACCAAGTTTCAAACAAACTTCACGGAGAAGTTGGGTAGGTCGAACTTGAGAAAACCACTGTTGATCCAGTTTATACCTGAAGCGGTTGAGTACCTGTTCCTCAATGTCGGCACGCAACCCTTCAGGGGTAAGTTCCTCGAAAGACCAGTTCGCATCAGTGTAGAGAGCGCGCAACGAGAGATCTACCTCGGCAGCGGGTTTTGGGTTAAATTCGTGACCCAAAAGGCAATTCAGCATGTGCGAGATGCATGCGGGGATAGCCGGGATAGGCACTCGACGGAGCTTTTCTGCCGCCGCATGCTTGAAAGACCTGGCCACCATGTCCTGAATACAAATCTCGCGCAAACATTGTAGTCTGCTGTCTGAGCTGAGCTCGGTAACCATGCCTAGGTAGCGGACATTGATGCCGCGTTTGTGCAGGAGTCGACTTAACGACTGGCCGTCCATTGGAAAGCTGATATCAGAATCAGAGAGCTCTCTCAGCAACCCAGGGATGACCTGCTCACGCAGGTATACTCCTGCTTCCCTGACCTCTTTCTCGTCAGCGACGAACTCCACTTTTTCAGTATCCGTCTGAGGAACCTGGCCACTGAAGGCGTCGGGGTTGAGCGCAAATCGGAAGTCGGACAAATCAGGTTGAGGTTGCTCCTCCTTGGAACCCTTATTGCTGGTACTCTTTTTGTTGGTACCCTTGCCAGGCTCCTCTTCATCACTAGATTCGTCGCTTGATTCATCGCTAGACTCGTCACTATCCTCCTCGCTCGATTCATCACTCGATTCGGCTTCCTTAGCCTTCTTCGAAGTCTGGTTCCTGCGGGCCAACTCCTTGTCCACCCACTGTTTCATTCTATACCTTCCAAATGAGTCCACAAGTTCTGGTCGCAGTACAGTCATGCGGTGTGGATATTCTGCTGCAGGCTTGACGTCTTTGGTATCCTCCAACCATGAGATATCCAGCGGGGTGATCCTGTACAGATCGAGGACGTACTTTCGTCCATCAGTACCCATCAATCCCTTGGTTTCTACACTTGCCTCGAGGTCAAACCTCTTACCATCCTTGTCCCAGACGGGATGCTTCTTGACCTTAAGTGCCTTGGATAGCTGAGCAAACCCTGCAGCAAACCGCTCATCTGCAGCAACAACATCTTTCCCGTCTACAGCGCCGTAATCAATCTGATTCTCACCAGGTTCTCGCTGCTTGAAGATTCCAGGAACGATGCTCTGGCCGACGATACGCTTGCCGAGGTAGTCAACAACAACCGTGGCAGGAGTGAAGAGGCCTTCGATGTCGAGTTGGTTAACTAGCTTCACACCAGCAACATCCTTGCCAGTGGCGACCCTGGCAGCTTCGTCGCCACCTTCGGAAGTGAAGGTACCAACACCATCAGCCCCAAACGAGAAAAAGATGTTATTATAGACAAAGATTTGAGCATCTTTGCACTCTGTAGGGTTTAACGGGGCAATCTCGCCGCGAGCCACCATCACTGCGCCCTTAGTAGCAGCGTCATTGTAGTCGGCAAACAATTTTGATACCAAGCGCTCACGGAAAACTCGGTCCTGAACAGTCTCACGCGGGAGCTCTTTGGCAGACTGAAACTCTTCGTTCCAGTCCCGTAGGGTATCTGTATTTTCAACACCAGCGAGAAGATACGTCTCCTGAGAACGTGTAGAGTCGGGGAGGTGGGTGCGGAGGGAGGAGGTGGGAGGTGGCACAGCCCAAGGTGCTGCGGGAATGGCGTTGGTGATTTGGAAAGTGGCCAAAGGATCTCTTTGGTTGTTGTATTCCTGGAGCTTCTCGAAAGACTCAGCGAAGGATGGTGAAATGAGCTCAATTAAGCTTAGCAGAGAGTGAGAGGACTGTCCCTTGGGTGCTGGCCGAGGGATCGGGTCAAACTTTGCGTTGGATGACCTGTTAACAAAGAAGCCAGATACGTGGGATGTGATTTGATACTGCTCTCCCTCAGTAGTGGTTATGATGAGGTACAAGAGATGGCCACGCTGCCTCAGATGGGGTGGAGGTGGGTTCCATGGCGACAACGTGATTGATTTCACGGTTTTGGGTGCGGGGTCAATCTCCTTGGGCACGAGGCTGGTCAAAGAGGGAGTGGCCTGGAAATCATAATCCTTCACAGAAAGTTCTGCGGTGGGTTCCTCGCTGCTTCCCTGGGCCCCACCAGCGATAGTCTCGAACAGAGAGAGCCCCGGCAGCACGCCTTGAGAGGGGTCTGAGCGGTCTCCGGCAGCGCCGATCAACTCTCGAATTCGAACAAGGTGAATTCGGGCCTCTTTCTCGGTATATGGGTCCTCAACTAAGTGGAATTCGGGATTGGTCCCCAGTTCAGGGATCTCTGCAAGGGGAATGAAATCGTTGATCCGTTCGCCGTTATACTCGAGGTGGAAGCAGGTGTACTGGAAGGCAGCTGGGAGGTCGATGACGGACTGGCGGACCTCATGAACTTGTTCTTGAGACGATACCTATGCAAGGGTGAGCAGGCCAGGAAGGGTGACAGTTCTCGAGTCGAGGTTTTAGATAACTAACCATAATCTGCATCTTGGTGGCCTTGACACCGGGCAGGACGATGGTCACATTGAGCAGGGCTAGTTCCGAGCGTCAGAGACACATAGAATGGTCGGGATTGGAGATAGCATTGCTTACCCTCAGCTCCAGAATCAACCTCCGGGGCAGGTATGATACTCTCCGGTTCCTCGCTCGCGGCCGCAGGGGCTGTAACATCAGTCAATGCGTGAACCACTACCATGATAGAGGAGGGGTGATAGCCTGGGGTTACAAACCTGGCGCGGCAGCTGGAGGGACAGAGTCAGAAGCCATGTTTTTCAACAATTAGATGGGAGAAACTAAACGGAGAAGGGGACAAGATGACACAGAAGAGGGGAAAAACCAGGCATGGGACATGCACTGGCGAAGACGGGCAACAATTGAATCGACTTGGTCTTTCAAAGATGCAGAGCGGTGGACGAGAGGAGAGGAAAAAATTGGACGGCTATTGCTGTGCAGGCTGGCGGCAATGTTCCGGTAGCTGGGGCTAACTAGATGGGGGCCCTGAACAGCCGCAAGAAATCCATTGGCTGCCGGTCTCACGAGTGGCCAATCTCAAGCCCAGGTATCATGGTAAGCCGCCTCCCTGAACAAGGCTTGCCCCAGAAATTCAGAGTGCACTAGCCTCAGACTGGAAGTAAGTAAACAGATACCCAGGTACTGAGGTAAGTAGTTTACCCATCGTTTGGACCAACCACCACCATCCTCCACTTGTTCAATACGTGATGCGAATTGACCGTCTCTGAAATGTGTTCACAAAAGACTTGAATTTCAAATATAACTCAAGGCTTACGTTATCATACTTAAGCTATTCATCATATGATCGAACCAAGTCCCATCGTCATCCCACTCCGCCCATCGAATGATAGATAGGAAGGACCACCCACAGACAACCAATGGCCTCCAACTATGGACTGCTGCTCGATGCCAACGCTTTCTCCGTCGGTTATAATGCCGTCTTGGAGCGCTACGGAAGAGAATCCAAGAAGGTAATCCAACGGGACCGACAGCAGCTAAGCGAGCAAACTCCTCCGGGGGGCGGGGGCGGCTGACGAGACATTCGAAGCGTGCTCGCCATACCTACGCACAACGCCGGCCGATCCTGTCTAAGCTAGAATCTAGAAACACTGTTATTGAATCCCCCCCACGACTAATACTCACCCTCGGAACCATGAACCCGGGGCGTGCTTCGCCGACATCTGGACGAGTCGCATTTCCAACACCTGTGCTTCGCAAGCTTTGCTCCTGACTAGAAGGATCTGATTACTCGTCAAGAAGAGAGGAGATTGCACCTCATCTGACTCAACCTTCATTTATTGCCAAAATACACTCGCTCCGGCGACTAGCCCCTGAGGGCCACTATCGACTCTAGGAGGCTATTTTTCGCTGGCTGAACGGGATGCTACGGTTAACAAACTCGGGAACAAGATCTCCTAGTTCGAAGAGCTTACTGAGCATGTGTCTACGCAAGGTACCCGGGGCACTAGCTGAAATACAGACATGGGACCGAGATGTTGCAGGGAAAAAAAGACCCATGTCCATATGGGACTCGTCGGATGCCTCTGTAGAAATATACGGTCAGCTTGAGGAGTTTGGATCTGTTGGCTTAGAATGGAACCCGTTCAGATTGGTCCTACGCGCGCATGCATTATCAATTTTGGCCAAAGCCGTGGCAGCAGGGCTCTCCGAACCAGAGTTCGTGGCCATACTTGTAGATCTTTTTCTTGATTTCCAGTGTCATCATGAAGCCATTGCGATTGTGGTGGGTCTTCCATCTCGATTGACAGGGCCACAAAGCGCTTTGAGCACCTTTGGAGAGAGCAGCAAGTTACAACCCGTGGTTGTCGCGAGGAAAGTCCCTCAAGGAGATGATATAACAAGGACAAAGACAGCATTTAAATGCCTCTCCGACCTCATGAGAATTGAAAGGTCATCTCTAGATTAGGGATATACGAGGGGCTTTCGGGGTGTATGGACAGCTGCGCTAGGCACCATGTCGAGTGGTGGACAAGAGCCCTCGGTCATTAAATATACATGTACAGCGGTGCAACGTCTTTCGCTGGCAGTAGGATCAGAGGACCTACCGAAACTGAGCTCAAAGAAAAGGGCCCTGGTCCATGTGGTTATTGGATTGATGATGTTGACAGCAAACATGAAAAGCAGAGACTACAATGAAGCTAGCCCGTGCGAACACAAGCGACTTGACGATTGGTGCATTTGCTAGATTTTTACATTAGCCACATGTAAGAGTCAACGATGGCCATTTATAGTAGCGACAGTCTCGTAGTCTTGGTCTTGGCATGAGATATCATCATCTCTGAGACTAGATCTATGTGGTGGACATTGCGTGCGTGGGCGAAGGAAGAATTCAGACAGCTACTTGCTATAGATGGCATTTCTTTATAGGGGAGGTATCAGTTGGTACTTTGGCTGGCATGCTCCATCGCGTGCCACTATTTTGTCTCGGAAACTTGCACTGGGTTCGAATGCTTACAGTTTTCTGGTTATTTCTGAGAGGGGTTGAGGATTCACGGAGCCTTCCTTCTGGCGCAGAAAATTAACGACCTACGAGACCTTGCGTTTGCAGAGAAATTACCCACTCCCACCGATGGGCAGCCCAGTCTTGTCAGGATGGTGTTGGGAGGAAGGCATCAGTGAATGGGTTATTCTAAGCCCAACGCCGAAAGTTCGAGGCGATGAGAGCGCGGAAGATAGAACGTAGAGGGATACCTAGTGGACGCTCTGGGAAGAGAGGGCCAAGGACGGGGCCGTACCTTGGCTCCGGGAATAGTTGGGAATGGACTGGAGACACTGCGGGGATGGTACGAGTGGCGTGAGCAACTGCCACATTGTCGGCGAAGTCAACATTGATGGAGCCGGGGACTGAGGACACGAGAGTATGAATAGGTTACAGAGTCCAGCAGACGAATATGGTGGCTAGCCATAGGGATGCAGCTAGGTTAACATTATCGAAGGCGGTAATGCTGACCCAAAATCGCGGAATACCATGACAGACATGTACGGCAGGCATGTCAAACAAGGCATCGACGGGATCTGGAGTTGGGGTGACGGCAGAGACGGCAGAAACAGTGGGAGAAACGGCCGCAGAAACAGCACAAGAAACTGCACAAGAAACATCAATGGAGCAAGGCCCCGTTGCTGGTGTCATCGGCAGTGCCCGATGTATCGGAATCGACATTGTCGTCGTCATCATCAGGGCAAACAAAGTCTCAATTGCAGTTGCAGGAGCCGTCACAGTCGGGGACGCAGGCTCTGTTTTGGGGGGGGGCGACGTAAGTGTACGTGTACGAGAAGAACATCAAGCGCGCGGGCACACGGACGCGGACATGGACCAGGCCAGGATGGCTCAGGGGCATGTCGCAGCGCGACGGTGGTGACGATGAGGACCAAGGCGATGATTGGGACGAGCTGCCGTGAGGGGATGTGCATTTGCAGAATAGAACGTGGTCTGGTAGGTCAGCGAACTTACGGTAGCATCTGTCAGGGTGGGGCACCAGCCACTTGAAACCACGGTTGCTTCTGTGCGTGGCGCCCTGAAAACTTTGGTACTTGGATTTGAACAACACAGTGGTGCTGCCAGGTGCCCAGGACGCTGCCGTGTGGCTCGGTGTGGATCCTATGGCATTGGCTCCCTGTGACTCGCGAATCAATCTATCCCCCCCCCCCCCAAGTGCCGGGAAAGGGCATGTTTCAGGCCCTGTTGGGCGTCCGACGCCCCGTCTGCTTCCACCAACAATTGATTGCAGGATAACCCAGCCCTCGCGGCACAACATTCTGGTTTAGGACCCCCGAAACACTTGTCTTGTGACTCCTATCGGGGGGCAAAGGACAAAAATTGTCTATTGGCTGCGCCTGCGTCCCAGGCCTAGCCGTCCCAGTGATGGGCCTGCATACCTCCCTCGAACCCCCCTACCGCGCTTTCGAATGCGTCTTGGCCATGTGCACCTCGTAATAATTTCTCCGGGACTTGGTAGATTGCTTACACTTCGTATATATATCATGTCGTGCCTGTGCACTTGGCGGGACTGCCGTCCCTCGGACCGTCACCGTTCTCTCCTCCCTTTCCCAGCGGTGCCGTTTCCTTACACTGGGCTGCTAGATCGCATGCCCTCTTTTTCATTCTCTATTTCTCTTCACTCAACTGACATTAGGGCCTTGTTTCCTGTCAGCCCTTTTCTGCCATTCTTTTATTCTCTCCCCTACCATTGGCATTTAGCCCGTTCACTGGCCTAGGATATCTTATCCTGTCCTACTTCGTGAGGTGCTCCTACTGCCAGACAATTGCATCTTCACTTCTCTCCCACGGGGATCTTCTATTTTCTACTTCATTTTCACATCCTACAATCACCGTCAAAATGGGCTCCGGAGCTGGCTCCAAACAGGACCCTACCGCCGCAAAGTATGACGGGCTCGGCGCTATCGCCAACGAAGAACTTTCCAATTATCTCTTCATCATATGCGGTGCCGTCTCCGTCGCCGTGATCGTCTGGAAACTTGCCGACAAGATCAACAAGGTTACCCGCAAAGTCGCATCCCTGAATAATGACCGCCAGCGATATTTTGCCATTCCGTCCCCAAAGCTTGCTGCTCTCAAGCGACATCTTCTCTACGCCCCGGTCTTCCGTAAGAGACACAACCGGGAGATCCAGTTGAGCTCCGCCGTAAACATAGGCACTCTGCCATCCCGGTTTCAGCTGCTCTTTCTCTGCGCCTACTTCGCCACCAATGTTGTATTTTGCGTCATTCGAATTCCCTACGCCGAGAATGTTACCATTGCCGCCGCCCAGCTTCGTAATCGAGCAGGCGTCTTGTCAACTGTCAACATGGTATGTTCACCCAACCCTGGGTGCGGTAGTAGAATATATTCCTACAATACATCGATATAATTAGTACAGCTATGAATCGCAATCTAATTTTCTAATAGATTCCACTTTTCCTCTTGGCGGGCCGCAACAATCCCCTCATCCCACTCCTTGGTATTTCTTTTGACACCTACAACTTGATTCACCGATGGTTTGGTCGCATTGCCATTCTCGAAGCTGTTCTACATACGCTCGCACATTTTGCTGTGAAAGGATGGGACCCGAAGTCTCTGCAGAGCATCACGATGTCTTCTTTTATTGGATGGGGATTTGCCGTCAGTCCACGAAATTGGTTTAAACATAGCGGTTACCCTGACTGACTCCCATTCTAGGCTACCTGTGCTTTTGTTGCGATCGGAATCCAGGCGTACAGCCCGTTCCGGCACGCGTACTACGAGACTTTCAAAATCATTCATATTGGTCTCGCCATTCTTGCCATCTATGGACTGTGGGTTCACTTTGAGGACTTCCCGGTATACATGAGATGGCTGAAGGCTGTCATCGGTCTCTGGGCCGCTGACCGAGGTGCTCGCGTTCTTCGCATGCTCTGGACTCACATTGGCGGGTCTCGTTCGCGGACCGTCATTGAAGCCTTGCCAGGCAACGCTATTCGTTTGACGACCACCTTGGCTCGCCCTTGGACCACCCGCCCCGGACAGCACGCTTACCTCTACATGCCCAGCATCAGTCTTTGGCAATCCCACCCCTTCTCAATTGCTTGGGTTGATGGCGTGGATGACCCGATGTCGGACAGACTGGCAAGTGCCCGTCAGGACCTCATGGGCCCCCAACAGATGCGTGTGTCGTACATCATCCGCGCCAGAACTGGATTTACCGACACGTTGTACAAGAAAGCGGCGGCGGCGCCAGGTGGACGGTTAGAGACGACCTGCTACTCCGAGGGACCTTATGGCGGTACCCATTCACTGGACTCGTATGGCACAGCGGTACTCTTTGCTGGCGGTGTCGGCATTACCCACCAAGTCCCCTATGTTCAGAGGTTGGTTGCTGGATTTGCCGATGGGACCGTAGCAACCCGCAGGATACTGCTTGTTTGGACAATCCAGAGCCCTGAACATTTGGAGTGGATCCGCCCCTGGATGACTGAGATTCTGGCAATGGACAAGCGAAGAGATGTTTTGCGAATCATGCTTTTTGTTAGCCAACCTCGATCAACCAAGGAGATTCACAGCCCTTCATCAACTGTTCAGATGTTCCCCGGGCGCCCGAACATTGAGACCTTGTTGTCTATGGAGCAAGAGCATCAAGTCGGTGCCATGGTCGTCACTGTTTGTGGACCGGGAGCCCTGAGTGATGAGGTGCGTAGAGCAGTACGAATGCGCCAAGCCCGCACTAGCATTGATTTTATCGAGGAGGCATTTACATGGTGATATTGCGAAGGCCAATTCCATCTCGAAAACCGTCTTCTGATCTTGGGCGAACATTAGCGTCATATGTTGGCGAGTCCACCATCTTAGTCCGATTATCTTGTATTATATAGATTTCCCTGTATCTAAGTTCCTTTCACAGCCATGATGCAAATCCACGAACTGATGCTCCGGTGATGATCCATCCAATTCGAGGTCTTTTTCCTAAATTCAGAATTCCAAACACGGTTCATGTAGTCGTGCAGCCTTGTAATCCAGCCGTGGCAGTCTTATTGAATGAAAACATTCCTGAAACAGGTGAAGTAATGGAAGAACCGGTTCAGAAACATATTGAGAGGGGGGCTTCGCGGCCAGGTATTTCAAAACCGGGGAACGTCATCATGCGCCCGGAGATAGGTAGGTAGGTAGGTAGTTGGCATGGTCGAATTCTGTGTCCTCGGTGCTACCTACCCATCTGCACAAGAGCGCTTGCAATGGGTGTATCATCGATTTAGGTTCCCTTATTAGGCCAGACACTATAGCCTTCGATGCAAGTAAAATGCTGCACATAGAAAGGGGTCTTGGGAAATCGCTTTCACTTTAAACGGAGGCTTGTTACCTTCTCAACCGAGCCCCCCTTTCCAGACAGCCTGCCAAGTGGCGAATATACACAGGGTTATTCAGGATAATAATTCCACGAGTTAGACAATCCCAACCGAATACAAGCGCACGGTCGCAAACGATCTCCGTTCGGACCTGCATGGTGGTGTGGTGAATGAAAAAAAAATATCAATAATACAAGAGACTGGGGTTCTTGCCTCGTCGTGCATGCCAGCTGCTCAATTTCTTGTCGCCTCACATGTTCGTATTAGCCAAGACAGGGGATTAGGTTTTCCCTTGAGGCCATTGCTGACATCATCCTTTACTACCCCACAAATTGGTTACCGGAAGTGTTTCTTCCTGATGTGCTAATCTCGATGATAAGATAAGAAAGGGCCAATGACGAGAGGCTTTGAGGGATGCGGGCCCCATCATTACCTTGGTATGGAAAGAGGAGTCGCCGCCTTCGGTGGCGCGGCATTCCCGTGACGTGCTTGCCCACTACCTATTTGTCGGCCTCGGCTTCACATCGCCAGCCCTTTGATCTTGTCTCCCGTCACCCTCAACTCTCTGATTTCTTTCATTGCTTTGCCCCCATATCATCACTAAAAGTAGAGTTGTCGACTGGAGTACTTGGCGCCCTCTAATATCATGGCATCACCAAGCCTAGTCCCGTTCCTGGTCGGCATGATGCTGCTCACAGGTGTTTGCAATACCCTGTTGACCAAATATCAGGTATGCACTAGATTGCGTGCCGATTTCTGTAGCCGTGGTGGCCTCTAACGCTTCTGACAGGATAATCAATGCGTTCGCCACTGTAGCCCTGATGACGATGTCAGCAAGCGTGCCTTCTTCAACCAGCCTGTCCTACAAACAGCACAGATGTTCATTGGCGAAATGGGATGTTGGCTTGTTGTCGGGCTGATGGCTCTGTGGCGTCGAGCAACCACCTCTGGAACTGCAACCCAGCAAGGCTACGAGGCCGTTGACACTACAGAGACCTCTGATCCCACAACAGAAGACGATAACGATCGTACCAAGCTCCTACAATCGCCTCAAGACTCCCTTCTTCGGGGACGCCGGGTGGTACTACTAGCTTTGCCTGCCATTTGCGATCTTTGTGGAACAACTCTGATGAATGCCGGCCTCCTCATGGTTGCCGCCTCTATATATCAGATGACTAGGGGCGCTCTGGTCCTGTTTGTTGGTCTTTTTAGTGTCATATTTCTGGGTCGACGCCTCTGGCCATTCCAGTGGTTATCGCTTGTAGGTGTGGTACTTGGCGTTGCTGTTGTTGGCCTCGCCGGCGCCATTTGGCCCGATGAGAAGCCCGAAGTCTCCTCCGATATGCTCCAGACAAGGTTGGCTACTTCGGATGGGTTGTCAGACGCTGGCAGGGCAATTGTTGGTGTCCTTCTGATTGCTGGTGCCCAGATTTTTACTGCGACGCAGTTTGTTTTAGAGGAATGGATATTGGAGAACTCTCCCATTGAGCCTATCAAAGTAGTTGGCTGGGAGGGCATCTTCGGATTCATTGCCACAGTCCTCGGGATGGTGATTCTACACTTTTCCATTGGCATCACCGACGCTGGACACTACGGGTATTTTGACATGGTCGAAGGCTGGCGGCAGATGACACAGAATAAGGAAATTTTGATTTCCAGCGTCCTCATTATGATCAGTATTGGGTGAGTTCAATTTCCCCTTTGTTTCCTTTCCAGATGTCAATATCGACTGGTACTAACTGGATCCTTACGATTAGTGGTTTCAACTTCTTTGGGCTGTCTGTCACCCGCAGTGTCAGCGCCACTTCAAGATCAACCATTGACACCTGCCGAACACTCTTCATTTGGATCATTTCACTTGGGCTTGGATGGGAGACATTCAAGTGGCTCCAGATTGTTGGTTTCGGCCTTCTAGTGTACTTCACCTTTGTCTTCAACGGAATCGTACAGCCACCGTTGCAAAGCCTTCGACCGGACCAAGAGGTTGAGGAGCTGCTTCCAGAGGAGCCCATTGAGCATCGGTGATTGTCATTTGGAGGCATACATTAGCACGGCATGGAATATAATCAAGGATAAAGGACTGGATGGTATTGGTGCGGATTGGCTCGAACGGCGCACTAGGAGTTTGGAATAGCTGTTTGGGGTAGATATGGACAAGGAATCTAGCTTCAAATGAAGGCGGTGCAACAACCATTCAACGTGAAAGCAAGCGCAGGGACACACCATTCGCCATAAACGATGCCCAAAAACAGACCTAAGACCACCCCATAAGTCAGACCCTACCGTAAACGCCAAAATAAGAAGGTCAAGCTCGCAGAGAACCCAACATGCCCCTGCTTGTTTCGAACAACCCATCGACTGAGCAGGGAAAAGTGACAGAACTCAGGTGACGTTGCACAATAGCTCGGCCTCTAGGATGAACTTGCCCTCCTTGTACTTCTCGGATGGCTCGTAAGCCTTGTCATACTTCCAGCCAACCGTTTCCTTGCACTGCCGGCAGGCAATATCGCGGACCACATGACGACCGGTAGTCATGTTCCTTTCGTTTGGGGAACCCGTATCGATGTTGACAACGCTGTGGAATAGGTAGGCTTTGCCATGCTGGCCACGGAAGTTCTGGCAAGGGAGGTTCATTAGCGCTCTGTCTAGATAGAGGGGCCAAGAGAAAGGACGAGGGCGCAGCGGATGAAGAGGGGGGGAAGGTGCGCACGCGGCTGATAATGTCTTCGTGGTTGGCAAGATGCGCTTTGCATGTCTTGCAGCCGTAGATCTTGCTACTGCTAAGATAGGTATTGTAGGCCAGCCCCATGATGCGGGGCCTCTAGTGGGACTCAGGAGTCGGGACGATGGGCTTGAAATGATGGGCTTGTACGTTTCCCTCGAGTGAGAATATATCGATTTGATTTTGCAGTGACGAAGGAGATGTGGGGTTCGAACCGGAACCGGGGAGATGTAGTAAGGCTAGATGGATGGAAGATGGGGAACGAAGATGGGAAACTGTGGTAAGTCGTCATGAGGTCGGGATGTCAGGCGGAGCGGGGCGGGGGTTGCCCCAGTGGGGCATTCTTCCTGTCCGAGGCAAACCACCAGCACACTATGACCTACCTTCTTCCACGTCAGATAATATGGCAGTCCTACCTTTGCAAGGTAAGCTTCTTCGTGCAAATTCCGTCATTGTTTTCCATGCATGATGCTTTGGGTGTTTGCCCTGGATGATACCTGTGCTCGGAGAAGAAGAGCTACTAGCCGGGTGGCTAGGCAACTAAATTCCGACTTGTTGGATACAAGTATCTACTAGGCCAGACCATAAGTTACGTAGTAAATGCAACCTATTCACTTGAGGTTGGGCTCATGACAATATGTAATTTCATCGAGTTCGAGCTGGAATCGGTTGGGGTCATCGCGGTGAGTTGGCAGCTGACATGACTCGCTTTCTCGTACGACCTACCTAAGCGGGTAGATACCGGCGAGTGAAGGGCGGCTACCTCCCAGCCTAGATTCAATCCGACATGACGTTCCTTTGACAGTGGGGAGGGGTTCAGATGAACCAACCACCTTCTTGTAACGCACTATTCCTATCAGCAAGTCCAGAGTGTTGAGAAATCCTAGTTTACATCGTTGGTGAGATGTGGTATCAAAAGGGGCCACTCACCTAGGCCTGCGTAGGCAATAAGGGCGCGCCAGATACAAATTTTCGTCAATCAAAGATGCGTTTATGAATGAGGCTGCGTCTAAATGATCAAGATGTGTTCTCCCAAGCTTCCATGGCGTTGATGCTCCCTCGAGCGGTTACACATGCGCATGGTCGGCTACCACAATATCACTTCTTTGCCCTCTTCATGTTACCATTCACCACATCTTTATCCTTGATGTTGTTATAGTGCCATATGCCCTGTTCCCTATCAATCTGGAGCTGTTGAATATCCTCAGGACTCACTGGTACTCCTTCGATGCTCTTGACATTCTTGCCCTCTAGGAACATTATAATTCCTCCGGCACCAGCAACCACACAAGCAAGGCCGACAAACAGGCCAGTCGTCCAACTTGGTCGATTATATCTATTCATGCCCCACATGAATCCCGCGAGACAACATTGCAGACAAGTATTCCACACCATGAGCCAAATGACCAGGTCCAGCTTCCACCCCTGAGTTTCAGGAGCCCGTTGTCCAGTGAGAGGCGCAGTGGAAATTTTGATCTCGGGGTACGGTATTGCGCTGAGCGGAATGGAACCTGATGAGTTCAGAACATTCTGCGGGCCGAGGTCGTGGGGTAAGCCAGCTGATCCTGGAAGTCGAAACCACCCACGATGAATCCCTGCGAGGCGCCTGAGGGCAATTTCCTTGCTCAAGAGCCGGTATTGCAGCAGGAAATAGAGGTCTCGGAAACGCCAGGGGGCCAACCCAAATCCTGTGACGCAGAAAAGAGCATTCAAAATTTGAGAATCCCACTCAATCCACTTTCGCCTCGGAGAATCGATGTCGTTGCAGGATGGGTAGCACATGGCGGGAGATGCGTTACTACAACGTATTAGCAAGGATTCAATTTATCTAGTCTCATCTTACCAAAGAAGCAGAAAGAGCATTCCTCCCCAGGCAATAATACTGAGCCCATAGATGGTGACACAAAACCCCACAGGCGTCAAGAAGTATCCCCAGAACGCGCGGAGACTCCTTAGAGTGGATTGGGTAGCAGAATGACTTGGGGGGAAGTGGTAGCCATTTGGGAAAGGCGCCGCAGCGGCCGGTTCAACAGTGAACCTCTTTTCCATGCCAAGTGTTGAGTTTGGTCACACCTCCTTGGAAAGGGATGCCTTGTGCACAACGACCGGCACAGTGCTGCGCCTGAAGCGTTGGTGAGTTGCTTTAGGCACCTGGCTTGGCTCCAAATTTGCTGATCGTGTTTAGGGCAGGGACGAGATGCAAAGATGGTTGCTCAAGGATGATGAGGCGGCCGACGGGGTTTCGGCTAGTGAAAATGGGGAGAGAGCCGACCCGCATTATTGGGGTGGGCAAAGGAATTGTTCAAGAGTGAAGAATGCCCAATGGCAGAAAATGGTTCTGCTTCGCCAGCGTCAGCGTCGTGGCGCTCAGCCAATGATGACATGAGTATACTTGGCGACTTTATTGATGAAGTGAAATGACGCCGATCTCGACGGGATGGTCGCGTCCTCCCAACATGAATAAGTGCAATGCATACCCAATACAAGATGAATGTTAGAGGACCGTGACGTAGCTTATGGCTGACCTGGGGTATCAAAGGGGTTGCTATCGGCCTTTGTACCATGTATGTATCAAAGCGGTCAACTGCATTGGAATCGTATTGTTGAGTTCCCTGTAACGTTAGGGTAATCTTATCACATGGCACTGAGGAAGGAGGACATGAGGCTGTGTACCTAGCTTGCAGGCATGGTCTACATTTATTTGTACCTCATAGGTGGGTATGTAAGTACGGAGGACCGCACGCCGCCCCTAGCTCAAGCCACTTTCAAGCGAGTACGGATAGTTGTCCGGTCCCTTCAACGGTCCAATCAAGATACACGCCAAGAAGGCTGATGCACACACTAATTCGAGGCTCTTGGATTTTCTCATTCTCTCTGCAGAACACAGCCTCGCGCAGCCGGACTCGCAATTTATCTCATCCCGTCGTATTGTCCGCTCCAGACTACCAATCCTCAGGACTCGTTGTATTTTAGCTCCTAGCATTGATCTAGACCACCCTACTACGAAGAAATAGCCTCGTTGCCTATTACTCAGTATGGCCGATACAAATACGCCTGTCGCCGATGTCACTTCAACCGTTTTCCGCAACCTTGAGGACCAGCACGACTGGGTTTCGCTCCAAATCCATCACACACCTGGGCAACGGTCATTGATTAGAGGCTTGCCCCCTCGACGACTTTATATGCACCCAGATGACCAAGTTGCCGCCCTTGCTCAGGAAGATGCCACGGGTCAGTCCGTGTATCAGGATGCGGAGCTCGAATGGGTGTTAGCAGTGCATCCTAAGGAGAAGTGGACTCTAAGCAAGTTTGCGGGCGTTTTTGATTCTATTCAGCATCGTGGCCTAAGGGCTAAGAGAGTTCTATTGGCAACTGTTCATAACGACTCTACTGTCGTTTACTATTTCATGCACGAGGGTATGGTCAAGCCTCGGCAAAACTAGACATGCCTCGCCTCGTTCGCTTCTCCGCGAGTGATCTTCAAGGCTGAAATACTACCTTTTGTGTTTTTCTCTGCTCGAAGAGCTCATAACCCTGAGGAGCTTCGACTAGGGGCATCACTCGATCAAACATGAACCTGGTTCAGTATCAGCATAGATCACATTGGCTTTCCATATCAGCAATCATGGAGTTGGCGAACCCAAATAGGTGTTGTTTTTGCTCAAGCAGCATGAGAGCCTCTTGAAAGACGCTTCGAACAGGGCAGCGACCCATCTGAAGTCGTAAATTCTTTCTGCATATCACACAGTCAGCATCATCATCCAATGCCGAGTCGAGTTCATGGAGTGACCTACGAATACATATCATCGCCTGTCCAGGGGATCTACTAGTGTTAGTCTCAGTAATGCCGTCCAGGATCTCAAATTACCAGTATACCTCAGTGTTGTGCACACCAATACTGCTGATGGCTCCAAATGGTCGCACCTGGTCAAACGCAAGCCTTAGTGCAGATGCTTGGCCAACCACTTCCACCACCATATCAGCGCCCCGCCCATTCGTCGCCTGTCTGATGCGTGCTTCCATCCCGGCCTTATCTTCTTGAAAGTTGAGAGGCTCAGCACCAAGCTTTTGGGCTATCGATAGTCGAGATGCTACACTGTCAATAGCAAACAGATGTCGGGGCTGACGATGAGCGGCGGCCACGACAGCGCAGAGGCCGACTGGCCCGCATCCAACAATCACGACAGTAGATTGCCGAAAATCTTGAGAAGGGCACATTTCCACTGCGCTTTTCACGCCGAAGTAACCCGTGGGGAAAATGTCTGCCATGAGGAGGAGTACCTGGTCCGAGATTGTGTCTGGGGCTTTCACAAGAGTTCCGTCTGCCAAAGGAACTCGAACGTATTCAGCTTGACCCCCATCAAGGGTCTCGCAACCGAATAACTGTGATTCAATACAACGAGCAGTGTTTTCTTGAACACAGTAAAAGCAAACACCACTAACTAACAATGTTACCAGGTCTGGCTACACTTAGGAAGAAGAGCTGGGAACAAATTTACCAAGATGCTGTGAATGGTGCAACAACTTTGTCGCCAATCTGAAGGGATTTGACCGATGGACCTATCTGAGCAACGGTCCCTGTGAATTCATGCCCCATGATAAAGCCCGTCTCTGATGGCTGATGTCCCCGGTAGACATGCAGTTCGCTGTCTAATGTCAGTGCGATGGTCGTCTGGGAGGGTCTCCAAAACTTGCGATCCACAAAGGCCAGCGGCATGAACTTTAATAATGACATCACGGTCATCAAGTACTGGACGACATGGTCAATTTGCACTCAGCATAACTGGTGCAAACAATTTGAAGATAGCCATAGGATATGAGACATACTTTGAGGGACTGGTCGGTCCTGGACAGAAACCTTGTATAACCCGTCAAATACAACTGCTTTCATGGTTTCTGGCAATGCCATTCTGATATTCGAAATTGGGGGTGACGACGATATCCAAATGGCGATCAGCGATGTCGGTTGCTCGATTCGGAGAATAAATAACGCTAGAGTGGAGAACATACACTCGGCACTTCTTTTCAAGTAGAGCAAGCGAGGAGGGGGGGCCAAAAGGAGGGAGGAAAAACGATTAGAAACCTAACTAAGACTGACTGAAATTTATCTCTGATGGATGCAGAAAGCGGGTGGGGGGACAAACGGCCTCGATTCGTGTGGATTTATCTTGCGAACGGCCGCCATCGGCACAAGAGGGGGGCAGTGCCAGGTCTAGAGGTGGAGATATATGAATGACGTGGATATCTCAATCCTGTTGACAAGATAAAGTGAAAGTACTGAGTCCGTTCACCTAACGACTAGCGACGTGAGACATGGGACTGCGATCCAAAGGAGCATGCTCGTCCCGCTAAGTGGAGGGTGGGACAATGTAGAGCAGCATGTGAATTTATATGCTCTTATCTTGGCAAACAATGTCCAAGACTAATAAGCGGGCTGATGGGCAACCAGATGGTTTAAGTTGTATAGTGTGCTGGTTCAAACCATTGAATCTGGTCCTAAAGATGCGGGACTGGGAGAAGGACAATTACCTGCACGGTTTGATTCTGTCGCAATTGGCCGCTGAACGACCCTGTGTGTTTTAGGCCTAAAGATCTAGCCCCGAAGTTTTTAATCAAAAGTGTGCGAGAAGGATGTATTCCAAAGCCAGTTGACAAGGTGACTGGACACAACACCAGAAAGGTTTCAGAAAGCATCGTAATGCTGGTTAGCGCAAATAGGCATCAAGCAAGAATAGACGTAACTCCTTGCCTTAGGGTCTAAGTGCTAGAGGGGTGTTGGCAAACGAGGGTATTTAGACACTCTCACCACATCCTTTGCATCGCACGTCTATATCCTTCCATTAGACTACCAACTGAGGCCAACGTTCTCTTCCTAAATAGTGAACCCCGTGTGTTGGTTTGGAGAAGAAGAAAAACAAGACCCCACCTACGCCGGCCTCAAGATTGAGATCAATCCCGGAAAGAAGCAAGCAACGGAAGGAACCAGATGGGGAAAAAGAAGTCACTTTACAACAACCGAAATTAGCCGTCCTGCTGGTGCTAGACTCGTTTTTTCAAAGCAAAGGTGGAGCAAGTGGCATCTGCGTGCAAACGCACACATTTCCGAGATCTGGGTAATGTGATCATGGTCCACAGAACGATGGCACATTGAGGACAACGTAGACCGGTTAAGTCGCGGGTAATGTTGATTTGGTTGGCCACGGCAGGCAAAGCGCGAGCGGGACCCTGCGTGTGTGGCGAATGAGCAGGTCCAACGTTTCGCAACATCCCTCATTTCGCGCTCAAAGGCAAATGACAGAGCATCATTGCACAATTTGCCTCGGCAGGCTTAGCCTTCTTCAAGACCATTTCTTTGTCAATCACTCCCATACTTTCTACGACAAATGTGTAAGACTGGGAGGTCCCTGGAGTGTCCAGGCTCAGGACCACAGGGGACACAACGAACAATGGTATCCATTTCCCCTCGTCCAAGACCGCTCCCGACCCACCTTGCGGCTGGAGAAGGTAGTGGAGCCGGGCCAGTCTTCAGACCCTCTGATGAGGGCACGGTAGACCTGCACCGTGACGGTTGCCGCCCCCTCCCCCAAAGGAAAAATTGGGAACCGCACACACCCTTCGCACTTGGAGACGAGGAGATAATGCCTACGATTACGCGGTGGCCCAGGGGACGAGAGGTAAAATCAATCCGCCTAACATAAGAATTCCATCCACTTAAGAATTCAAATGTAGTAAATCAAGTTGGGGCACCTAGGTACCTAGGTACACTCCACCAGTGTACGTACCACCCCACAAAGTGACCCGACAGGCGCCGAGGGAGGAGGGGCTAAAAACGCACCCAGAGGAAGCGGAAAGAAACGCCGTTGAAGAAGAGGGGAGTGGGCGGCACCCAGGCGCCCTAAGTCCAAAACAGACATTTGCCGAAGCCCCTACCTACCTTAGGTAGGTACCTAACCTAACTACCACCCAGGTACCTAAGATGGTAAGTTGTTGCAGGCACTCCAGGCTAAGTCCCTCCACCACCTGCAAGGTTGGATGGTGCCCTGGGAAGTAGGTAGGTTGGAAATCAACACAAGCCATGACTTATTTGAGGCCGACCTACCTACCTACCTACCTACCTACCTACCTAGGTAGGCACATGTGTAGGCAGGTAGGTTGGTAGGTAAACGTCAAGACAATGATCGTTGAGGCTGAGGCGACAACCATAGTGGGCAGGCTCGTTACTGGATGGAAGTCGCTCTCGCTTTCATGCATCCATCATTAGAATCGCTCCATGCTAGAAAAGTCGAAGCATCAGTGGCTCCATGTCTTCCATTGCTCCATTTCTCCATTGCTCCACTGATCCCTCCACCCAGGATTATCCACTCGCCCACCCACACTCACGACCGACATTACTATGTATGGTACAATGTACACTTCCCATAAGTCTGTTCGCTGGATGTTTACGAATGAAACCAGATTCAACATTGAGAGAAGAATGTTACAAAGCGTCAATTGTCGAACATCGCATATGCGTACTTCTGGGTTGTACTAATAAGTAGGTATGCAAGTTCTAGGAGATAAAGTTAGACATGGCACACAGCGTTGCTTCCTTCCAGTGCGGGCAACTGACCAACAAGAATCGGATTGGGGCCTCGGCACAGCGCCCTCCTTCCTTCCGCGAGCTAATGAACAAGAGAAGGGGGGAAAAAAAAGAGGTTACTAGTCTACAACGCTCCATCAACGCCGACAAGCACACTCTAACCCAGGAGTCGAACTTTTTTTCCTTTTTTTTTTTTTTTTTAGAGTTTTCCACTCCCACTTGAAATACATCGTTGGTGAACGAGCTCTGGATCTTTTGAGGTACCTGCCCTGATAAGCAGGATTGGAGCACAATTTCACGATCATCATTTACCGAGTTCGGCGTTCCTCCTTCCCCAGTAGTGTAGCAGAGCCCCATTCCCCATACTCAAGACTCCTTAGCCCCATCCCCCATACCCCCGTCCCCCATCCCCGTACCCATTCTCCATCTCCATACTAGCCCCAGCCCCCAGCCCCCAGCCCAGCCCCGGCCCAGTCTCAAGCCGACTCTGCACTCCCAACCCCGGCTCAACCAGTCTAGGCCTCTGCTCACTTTCAGGTCTCCGTATCAAACACGCCGCTTCGTCCCCACCCCAATGCCCTGATTGCCCTGGCCTACCGCCCTTGCGGCTTGAGGCTTGAGACGGAGGAGGCTGCTGGGGACGAGGACCTGGGGATGAGGGACTAATCGACGAGGGATTGACTACGCGACTGGGTAAGTCATTGGGAGTCGGGGGTAGCAGGTACTACCCAGCGGCAGTACCTACCAATTACCCTGGTGCCTTCATAGGTACATGTCATGCTTCCCGCATTACCTGATCTTACTACCAACCTTTGTCCTCTCTCCATCCACCAGCCTCAATATACTGTTCCCCTTCCCCTCCCTCTTCTCCTCCACACACGCCAACAACAACCGCCAACAGAACAACGACAACCATCATTCCCGAGCCTTCCTCGATATCTACTCATACTCGACTCTGTCGTCGATGCCTCACTGACTGTCGCCTTTCACCTCAATCCCATTTGTCCTTGTCGGAGCCCTCGTGCCCTGCCATCGTCCAGAATCCCCCGCCGTGCTTCGCCGCGCTCACCCATCCCCCCCTCCTCCTTGACGCCAGAGCCGCCCAGACACCATCTGATTCTCCAGACTGCCGGCCGACCACTGTGCGCTACAACCCACGCTGCTTTTGGAGCCGGCCTTGGTGCGCACATATCACAGTCTGCCAACCCCACCTTCCAACATCTCTTCGACACTGAACATTTCACCCCAACACCCTTGTTGGCAGTGCTCTTGCCGCTTCCGACCTCGCCTGCCACGAGGAGGCTCGACTCGCGTCCTACCGATCCCGACACGAGACCAAGTCGGCCTCCCCCTCCTCCTCATTGTGAGGACCATGGCGAGTTGAGCAACAGACGTTGACGCGACAACTATGACCACGGCCGCTCGACACCAGCAATCTCAGCAAGCGCACTCACACCTCGGTTTCCTCGTCGCCGATACTTACGACCCGGATGAGGTGGTACCCCGCGATAGTCCTCTCATGACTCCGCTTCATCCAAGACTCGCACCCTCACCGAGTCCTCCTCCAGATATTCCTCCAGCACAAGTCAGTCTCAGCCCCGCCTTCGTCGACGAGCGCAACAAGTCTAATCGCCACAAGGTCCGTCCCAATTCGGGGGATGCTGTCTTGGTCGCCTATCTCGACAACGGCCGCGACCCCGAGATTGCTCGTGTCGCTGGTCGGCAGGTCCTTCCTTGTGACGAAGACTCTCCGGACGAAGAGTCAAGTCTGGATGGGCCAGCTGATGACGCTGTCATGCCCATCCCCAACCTCCAACACCTTGCCGCAGGCGCCTTGCAAGCCGCCGCATTCGCAGCTGGTCCGCCCTCTCTAACTCATAAGACCACTCCCGACATATCTGTATCAACCCGCCGATTATGCCTTCGCGATGACGTCCCCTCTACATTCCTCCCTGCTGTCTCCGAGATGAAGCATAGCGTTAAGTCCCCTCCACTAGCCGTTCTTACTCCTGCCAGTGGTAGCGGGGAACTTCCTCCACTTCAAATGGACTCTCCTCGCTCTGATTCCCACGGTCCTATTCTTCCTTCGATTCGTTCAACGTTTGGGGATATCAACCGCTTACCCCCTGAACCAATCGCCCCGACAGAAAAAGAAATCGGTTCACGTCATGGTCCTGGGTCTGCTTTTCCAGGTTCTCCGCCAGCCGGCATGCCCCGATTTCCACCCATCGCTTCTGCTCACGCCTCACCTCCGATTTCACCCAATGAGAGCTACGTACGAAACCTACCGTCTCCGCACTCATTGCCAGCCTCGAGTCCGTATTACTACAGTTCCAATGGAATTCCGCAACGACCCAATGTCGAGTACAGCAGTAGCACCGCAGGTGAAACCCCCAGTACCGATCGTTCCGTGTCCACGCCAGCCACCTCGACGTCCGTTGTCGATCGTATGAGCATCGATGGCATCACAAACCCACAAATTGGCGCATACGTATGTACTTTCGTCGGGTGCACAGCTCCCGCCTTTCAAACCCAATATTTGCTCAACTCGCATGCCAATGTTCACTCATCGGCTCGACCACACTACTGCTCGGTACAAGGATGTCCTCGAAGCGAGGGAGGAAAGGGCTTCAAGCGCAAAAACGAGATGATCAGGCATGGTCTTGTCCATGATTCACCTGGCTATGTTTGCCCTTTTTGTCCCGACAGGGAGCACAAATATCCTCGTCCAGACAATCTCCAAAGGTAATACCGGATACCCTCACTCACTTTCCATGAGAGTTGCGCCCATAACATGGAATTCGAAACTAATGAAATTTTACTTCACAGACACGTTCGCGTTCATCATGTCGACAAAGACAAGGATGACCCGTTGCTAAGGGATGTTCTCTCGCAACGACCGGACGGGCCAAACCGTGGTCGGCGACGACGAGGTCCACCATCCTAAACGCTTGACGCGGTTCTCTGGATTCCATTTTCCTTCGGCTTGGGTCAGCATTCCACTCTCATGCTCTTCTGGTTCCTTCAGTTGGTGCATTGAGGAATACACAGCAGACCTTTATATCAACCCTTCGGCGCTGTAGTGCCTTTCTGATCCTTGTGCGAACAATTGCTCCGGGGCCAATATGTTGCGCCATGACAACTTTCGGTGCAATCCTCACAAGCTCCTTCACGGGGTGACCTCTTGAATTTGTATTGATGAATTACAGTGGCGTTGGATGGTTCATATACCAGGTTGGATCAACTATATTGTCTTCTTCGTTCGATTATTCTGCTGGCGTTATAGAAAAAGGCGTTTTGGGATGAGCGTGCACTATATCCATGATTTAGGTAATCAACAGTCAAATACAATTTTGCATTTATCACTGTTTCAAACAGCTGTGACTTGACCAACGATTTCGTTCCATGATACGCTCAGTTTCATACTCTCCGGAGCAAGATAGTTACATCACTTCCCAAGGGCCTATGTGTACTGGGGCATCGCTATATAGCTCCACTTGGATCTGTTCCGCAACATTGTGGGTCCCCATGCTTTCAACGACTAACCACATTCCTTCCCGAAAAATGCGGCCTGGTTCCATATCGATGTCAGAGGTGCGAATGCCAGCCTTCAAGTCTTCAAATTCTCCATCGCCAGAAACAGTGACCACAGTCCGCTCAGGGGCCCAACCATGGACAACGGAAAGGCGGATTGCCAAAGTGGAAGATAATCGACCACCAGGCTCCGGGCCGAGCCGAAGGAGACTTCGTGCTGTCAGGCTCATCCGCGTAAGCCATGATACGGACAACAGGGCTCGCCGGATCTCTTCCCCGTCAGCCAATCTGAATGGGGTCAAGGGAGTTCGCAGTCGTCCTGCTGCGTCGGCGGGAACGGGTTCCAGCGAAACCGGTGTCGTGGAGGAGACTCGCAGGGCAAACCCAGATATCTGACCAGCGTCAAATGTTGAGCATACCACTGTGTATATACCAGGATCAACGTGTGGGATGTCTGCCATGGCACAACCCCGTCGGTATTCACCCGAAGATCCCACCAAGTCTCGAGCTTTCAGGGCAGTAACTCGTCGTCCTTGAGCCCAAACCAAATCAGCATGAACATGGGTGTCCCGATGATCGGTAGAAATTAAAATAGAGAGGGGGGTTGCCTCAGAAATTTCGAGTTTGAACTGCGGGTTTTGAAAATATGTAGGACAGGCGGCGTTGCCGCCGGCGGAGCGCCTCGTCCAGGATCCTGTTATCTCTTTAAAATGAGCCATGGCATCTGCAGCCTGTTCTACATGCACGGGCTCTTGAGAAAATAGCGAGAGCGTGAGCGTATATTCGGAGAGCGGGAATTCATGCTGATCCAAAACAATCGTGTATCGTTTCGAGGGGCTCGTATCTAAGCGTGCGAGTGTTTGCGGGGAGTCCACATAAGGTCCTCTGTAGACTTCACCGTCGCTCACTTGGACTCTATTTCCTTTGTTCTCAAATACGAGGATGCTCATGAAGCCCAGCTGTCGTGACACTGCAGCCATAGAGTCGGTCCTTGTGCGAGCGATCTGCAACTCGGCATCCACAAAGTGTCGACTTGCGAGAATCCACACAGGTCCACCACTTGGACATCTAAGAGAATATTGAGGGTTTCTCACTAGCGACGAAGCAAGTGTGGCAGGTGGAATACACCAGGTGAAATGATGATCTTGACGGTGAGCGAAAAGTGCAGGGTTCCAATTCAGGTACATGGACTCAAAGTGTTGAACCACATCCTCAAGTGGCATCCAAAATGGGCCAGTGGGCGGCTGATCCTGGAGGGTTGTGTCATTCGGCTGCGATGACACTGTGCCGTCGTCCAACCACAGAAATGGCGAGCGATCTGACCTAGCACCTTTCCAAACTGGGCCATTACACCATGGATTCTTGACCATAATCCTTCGGTTGCCATCGATAACATCGAGACCCAGGACGGCATAGTCATGTTCTCCAATGAGTCCTAATACATCCTCCTCCTCAGTAGATATGCGCCCTGTCCCCAATGTAATGACGACATCTTTCGAGTCATGGGCTGTCTGGATTCTTTTCCACACAGCGTCAATGTCAAGATCCTCTCTAAAAAAAAAAAAGCAAATAGAAATCATCATCAGTATGTGTTTTTTTATGTCATCGAAAACAGAACCACTCTCGAAATTGAACTCTGCTGAGGAAATACCTTTGGAGGAAAATTTGTTCAGGTATCCATCCGGTGAGTACCCAGAGATCCGTTCCTGAGTTGCTCCCTGGGAAGTCATATCCGCCTCGTACCTTTAGGTAGGCTTTTTCTAGTAGTGCTGGCCAAATGAGGCACGGGTTTCGGCGATCCACAACGTAGAGGGTGCGATCAGTTTGAGAAGCAGGTAGCCGCTCGTCGACGATGACGCGACGAAAGCAGCCATTGAAGTGAAGGCGTAGAACATACTTGCCCGATGCAGAGAATTTTGGGACGCCCTTTTCGTGATCAAATGGGTGCAAAATCGAGGCCAGGACCTAGTGGACATACAAGATTAAGGCCACGTTCAATACGTAATACAGGCACAGAGATGAGGGATTTGCCTCAGTCACCTACCGAGTTTCGACCGGTCAATATTCCCATAGCTGCGCAGAGGCTAGCGACAACAGAACAATCAGTAGTCATATCTTGGACGAGATCACACCCGTCTCCAGAGCGCATAAAATCATCCACATTGCTTTCTTGATAGAGCTCTCTTGGCGTCTTCCAACCATCGAATGTGGCCGCCTGTTTCGGTGAGAGCGTGAGAACGGCATCATCACTGAACTCAAATTAGTCTGGCTTCTCTTGGATTGAGATTTAGACGTGATGTACGTGAAGGGTTTGCTATCGGGAAGAGCCTGAAATCAGCATCAACTGGGTCAGATGTCCATGGAGGGAAATGGTTTCCGTGAAGCCGAGAATTTTTCTGCAACAAGGCCTGTTCGCAGCCATGTTGCTGACTTTGCTGCTGTCCTAGTCCCTCCGAGGATGGAATTTCTTTCAGTGAGACCTTCAGTCTCTCGGCTATCGTGAGGAACTGGTGGCATTTCCGTCGCAGGCGACCTGCTTCTTGCTTGTCCTTGGCTTCGGCAGCGGCTTGCATGTACAAGTTGGCGGCTTCAATAGCATGATCGAGGGCCGCTTGGCCGCTTGATCTCGCAAAAAGAGACTCGGCGGCCTGGTCCAAATGTGGTCAGTTCATGTCAACATCTCTGCATTGCAATAATTTAGGCTTATCCCAATGCATAGGCCACCCCTCGCGAAAGGCTTCGACCCTCTCAGCGGCAGTTACCCAGATCCGGTGTGATGACTTGGCTTGCCACGGTATTTGTGAATGCATGGCTGGTGGTCACTCACCTGAGCTCTCCTCTCCATGGCCCCTTACTGGATCATGGCGTCAGATGTCCACACTCCCAGCTACGTCGAAGATAAGATGTCGTCCCTTCGCTGCGGTGGGGCATTCGCCCGATCAGATAACCCTTCCTGGGAACCAACCACACATGGCCATGTCCCCACTATAGCCTTCTCCCGGGTACACCAACACAATGTGCACCTTGGCATCTATCATGCCCAAAATTTGATGTATTTAATCTAGCGCCTGGGTGGACGTGGCTAGCAGTGGATCAATGCCACTGGCGATGCCTTAAGTTACGTAAAGATGTGGAAAAGCGCCCAGCTCTGGGATTTGGCCCAAAGTTGCTTTTTTTTGCGCAGTCCATTCGCTGGCTGAAGGCTCACATACCAAGGCCGTGAACGGAGGACAAAAGATAGGCATAAAGAACCATATTATTCCTAGAGTGCAACAATTCCAACCCGAACTTTGAAGCTCGTCCTCTAGCCCCTTCGACATAAATAAAGCGCATAACTTGATCCGCGGTGCGCCTGATCCGACGCTTTGGTCTCTTCCGTCAATTCCATCTGTCCTCGGCCAGACTCCTGAGTGGTCAGTGAAGGGCCCAAGCAAACCCGCGGGAGTGCAAAGCACGTCTTGATGACACTAACCGAGGTCAGAAAAGCGGGTCCGTCACAGGCGGGGCGTCTCCGCCAATTTGCCGAGACCGGTGCAGGGCCGAGGTTCAGATGACCCACGGCAGCGGGCCGTCCGATCTTGAACGACTATGTCAACACCTATGATGGCTCCAATGTCCAATCCTTCGTCCGGCCTCATGTCCTAGTAAACCTAGCTGTGTCTCGCCGTTGTCCAACACGCATTTCCGTGGTGTTGTCAAACGACAGCTGCTGCCAATCCCAACTGCCATGGCTGTGCAATCAAAGCCTACAATTTCACCCTGGGGTCGCGCCGTAGCCGGGGCCACGGGTGCCGTCCTCGCGAACGCTCTGGTCTATCCTCTCGACATGCAAGTCAACAGTATTCGAAGCTCACCCAGCTATTGCTAACTCTATTACGTTGTAGCGTCAAGACGCGCCTTCAGGTTCAGGTCCGGTCTGAGACCACAAATCCCACCCCAGCCGCGAACGATGAACCCCATTACTCCTCAACTTGGGATGCGCTCACACGAATCGTCGCGGATGACGGCTTCCGAGGCCTCTACGCCGGTATGAACGGATCCTTGATTGGTGTCGCATCAACAAACTTTGCCTATTTCTATTGGTATAGCGTTGTTAGAGCGCTGTACAATAAGTCAGCCAAAGGCAATGCGACTACTTCCACAGTTGCGGAGCTCGCTCTTGGCGCTATCGCTGGTGCAATAGCGCAACTCTGCACCATCCCGGTCGCGGTTGTCACCACTCGCCAACAAACTGCCAAGAAAGACGAGCGTAAAGGCATTTTCGCAACAGCACGTGAGGTCATCGATGGGCCGGACGGGATCTCAGGTTTATGGAGGGGACTGAAAGCAAGTCTCGTGCTTGTCGTCAACCCAGCAATCACTTATGGAGCATATGAGCGATTGAAGGATACCTTCTTTCCAGGGAAAGCTAGCTTGAAGCCATGGGAAGCATTTCGTGAGTTCCAAAAATGAACCCAGCTCTTTCCAATTCCTAATCTTTCAGTTTTGGGAGCCATGTCCAAAGCACTCGCTACCATCGCCACTCAACCACTTATTGTAGCCAAGGTAGGTCTTCAATCAAAGCCACCCCCGGCTAGAAATGGAAAGCCCTTTAGTAGTTTCATCGAGGTGATGAAGTTCATCATTGAACACGAGGGTGTCATGAGCCTCTTCAAAGGCATCGCGCCCCAGATCTTCAAAGGGTTTCTAGTTCAAGGCATCTTGATGATGACCAAAGAGAGGTATGTCAGGTGCACTATTAACCATTGTACTTACTAATCTCCAAGTAGGGTCGAGCTTCTTTTCATCCTCTTCTTGCGTTATCTCAAAACGATTCGCACCCATCATCTTCGCTCAGCCGCCCAACTCGCTGCTTCCGCAAAGACCAATGGTTTGCACAGCATTGCGGCCAAACCCACAACCACTTCACAATGAGTATTAGTACTGTTAGTGGTTTCTAAGGTGTTTTTGGAGGATTTGACCATGGATAGAGACGGATGCTTCTTTGCAATTTCTCGGATTCGAATAAAGCGCGGCCGTTATCGCACGTTCTATTATCTATTTCAACGAACCTGGTTCTCTGCATCGATAACTCGCGCAAATTAGCCCATCATAAGTAAATACGTGGTTGTCCACAGACCAACGTGTATAATCCCATTCTACCCCATTTGGTTCTTTGTCTCGCGGCAAACGAGTTAGCACCCAACATCTTCAAAAGCCCATTCATTTGTCCAGAGCGGGTTCCGTAGATAGATACACACAAGTGATGAGTCATTCCTTCCATTCTCAGTGACATGTAATTTGTGACATAATCCCCTGACATATTACGTTAGGTCCGAAGGTCGTAAGTATGAACAGTTTCTTCTAATTCTTAGACATCCCAACATTTGTGGCTCAATTCCAGCGTGGCTCATTCCTAGGGCATGGACGATGAAGCCACGCCACTTGATTATGTCATCCATACCCCACCCTTTCCCTAGGGCTTGCCTTTGAAAGTTCGCACACAAATTTGGCATCACCTCTGCAACTTGCGACTCTTCTTTGTCGACACCGAGAATTCAACAACAAATATGGCGAGTACGTCACCAATCGACCAGATCTTTCGTTGTATGAGCTTGTTGTACTGACAGTCTTCAGAGTCAAAAAATTCCTCTCAGCATAACCAGTCGCGCAAGGCGCATCGAAACGGGTATGTTCAATCGATAAAGTGCCATGGCAGCACAACACTAACAATTTTGATCCAGCATCAAGAAGCCTAAGACTTCGCGATACCCGTCACTCAAGGGCACCGACCCCAAGTTCCGACGCAACCACCGACATGCCCTCCATGGCAACATGAAAGCCTTGGTATGCGCCCTGCTCGACCGAAGTTGCATTTCGTCATTATACATTTTCAAGGAGCTAACATGAAAGCAGAAGGAGCTCAAGGAGGGCAAACGTGAAACCGCGTAAGGTACTCTGGGAGAAAAGTGAATTATGGGAAATTGAAACATGTCATCATCCTGGCAAGAGACCAACCCAGTAAAGCCTGCATAAATAGATGGAGAGATTCTTAACGGCCAGCCTACTGAAGAGAGTGGTTCAATTCCGCGTTCGTGCAAAGCATTGTGATAGTATCGAATCTACTCATTACACATATCACGCACCCGGAAATTCGAGGTTCGAAAAATGAGGCCGCTGCTCCTATGTCTTGCTTTCTTGAATTACGACGAAGCCAATCGTCATGTGAATGAGTTAACGGTGTATTTTGAAGCCATCTCCGTGACTGAAGCTC
Source organism: Aquanectria penicillioides (assembly GCA_003415625.1). Taxonomy (NCBI): domain Eukaryota; kingdom Fungi; phylum Ascomycota; class Sordariomycetes; order Hypocreales; family Nectriaceae; genus Aquanectria; species Aquanectria penicillioides. Next base: position 2,070,404 of record PYIU01000003.1, read on the forward strand.
AAAACAGCTCCGGGATGATTTTCTTATGAGGTTCTCTTTGCAAAAAGCAGGGGTTTTGGTTGTGGTTTATGAACAATGGGCGACATATTTTTCAAATTACGGGATTCCCAAATGTCCAACATCATCTGAGGGAGGGCATTGCTCGTTTGTGCCTATGTAGGTAGATCTTGTCAAATATCTGTAGATACTGTAAGTTAGGTTTCACAAAAATTCAGTAATAGGGTCATTTCAAAACTTGTCAAGTTTTCTAGGTTGAAGTTTTCATCTTCAGGAGAAATTAATTACAGACAGATTTAAAGAATGGTGAGGATAAATACGATGCTAACCAACGGTGCTTGAGTCCAAGATCGTGTGTTTGGAAGCTATGAGTTGAGTGCTGAATGCCTCAGGCACTAGTGCGCCCTTGGCGGGGCACTCGCAACGAGAAGAGTCTTAGGTAAGCACAGGGGCTGGCGCGTTGGGGTTTGGTCAAGAGTGCCAGCAAGCCTCGACTCAAACCTCTTTCTATCCACGACCCGAAGTATCGCTAGAGGACGCTGGTCCGCAGTTACAGCGGCGGGATCTAATCAAAAAAACACAAAAGAATCTGTAGCCTGCCTGGAAGCAGACATCATTCCTTCCTTCCTATCCTCCAGTATCATTTTGCACGGTACGACTTCCCAGTCCCTGTCCTCTCCCCAAACCACTCTATTCTAAGTCGTACCAGACGACGCTTTTCAACAGGTGGCCCTCAACCGAGCATTCTATTGACTTCTGATAGCACCATACTTCTTCTCGTAGCAGAAGATGCCATAGTTTTCCTCGAGTGCTTCTTGTCCGAACTCCTTTGAGGTCAGCCGGTCACTGCAGGAGTGGAGAGAGGATTATTGTACGATCTTTCCCACGTTGTCCTCATCATACTAGCCACGCTTGCGTGCAACTGCAACCTCACATACAACCTCAAGGCTCAGCCCAACTTCTTTCACCCCGTTCACGTGTGTCCAATAATGCTCAACATGTCTGGAAATCACGTTATCGGGAACCGAAACAGTACGCCGGAAGCAAACACAAGCTCGTCCTTGCGACCTCCTGCCTCGAGGGCTATTGGCTCTGGCCATTCTCTTCGTGCCTCTGCTGATATGGCTGCACTTTCGGGACCTTCCCCATCCAGCCGCATCCGGCCTTCTTCGGATTTCTATGGCCAAACACAACAAAGCCTAGGTCCTGGTGGCGTTGAGGCAGATTCTCAAGACAAAATAGCCCAGCAGTGGATCGCTGATATCGACCAGTACGAGACAACCCTCGAGGAAATGGCTGCTGCAACACTCGATCAAGATTTCAAAGATGAACTGAGCGCCATCGAGCAATGGTTTCGAGTGCTAAGCGAAGCTGAACGTACTGCTGCTTTGTATGCTCTCCTGCAACAAACCACCCAGGTTCAGATTCGCTTCTTCATCCAAGTACTTCAGCAAATGGGCAAAAATCACCCAATGTCGGGGGTGTTGTCCCCTGCTAGTTTCGATAAAGGTACGCTTGAGTATGCTATTATGACTTAGTTCTGTATGGAACTAATAGATCGATAGACCCAATGTCCAACCGCCTCAGCGATGCAATGAACAAGCTGAACGTGGAATCTGCACGAAACTCCATGTCACGAAACTCGACCATCGGTTCATCTAAACGCCACTCAGGCCTGGATCCATCAACAATCAATGCGATGTTCCCAGACGCCGCGGCCGCTATTGCTACTGAGAAAGCCAAGTTTACTCAGCAAACGGGTAATCCACCATCCTCGAATCGAAACAGCGCCGCAATAGATCCACGTGCTTCAATGAATGCTCCCTCCATAACTGCCTCGCAAGATTCTCGGGATGTCGTGGCCACCAACAATTCGTCGCCTTGGGCTGGTGGCTCTGGAGACCAATCTGGCCCAAAGGGTGCCAGTGCACAGGCTCCTATGGGCCAGTTTGTCCAGCCAGCCCCATCAGGCGGCCTTCGATCACCACGACCACAACTCACGAGCAACTCAGCCATTCAGAGCACCACGCTTACGGCACCAGACAAGAATCCTGCCGATCTACCCCTCCTTTCGCCTTACAATGCCAGCAGTGGAAATTGGGCATCTATGGTCAACACCCCCATGGCGTCCACTTTCAACACTGCCAATCCTGCTGGCACGCAAGCGGATATGGTCGCCAATGCTACTGCCATGAAATTGGCGGCACTTTCCACAGTGAACAATCGATTCGCTTTGGATGATGTTCGAAAGTATCGTCGAGCAAGGTCAAACGACAATGCAGGAAATGGCCAAACCCCGATTTCCCCGGTCCACAAGGAATTAATTTGCCCAGTGCTAACGTGGTGATGATCAACGAACATGGCCAAGTACTTAGTCGCGAACAATTGATGGCGATCCAGGCACAACAAAATTTGAGTCTCGGTGGCCAACGCTCACGACCTAGTTCTCCGGGACTTGCCATGCAGCCTAATATTGCTCACATGGCCCCCTTCGCATCGCCACAGAACAACGGGTTTCTCAGCGCGTATGACGGCACCTCTCCATTGATGAACACTGGCATTCCTTCCGTAAACCTTGCCCAACTAGGAGTTGGCAGTCATGAAGGCTACTTGTCGGACCATTCTGACATGGTACGTGGTCGGTCACCCCGGGGTCGAAGGGGCAGCTCCAAGCCTCCAGAGGACCCCACTGACCCTACACTCCTGCAAGATATTCCCAGCTGGCTTCGAAGCCTTCGACTCCACAAGTACACGGAAAATTTGAAGGATATGAAGTGGACAGAATTGATTGAGCTAGATGACAAGGCCCTCGAGGACCGAGGTGTGAACGCCCTCGGGGCACGTAGAAAAATGCTCAAAGTATTCGATCAAGTCAGAGGTAAAGGAATTTTGCTCCCCTACTCGTCCTACAAAGCTAACACGTATTATAGAAGCCAAGGCCGATGGAAAGCTCAACTAGGACAGCCGGGCTCAAGCCGCAGAGATGCTACGACTAGCAATTGGAAAAGTGTGCTCAGCAACTTTTTGGAAGAATGCGGGTGGTATCGCAAGTTTCTATGGCCGGAAAGTCGAGGTAGGACGTAATGTTGGGTCAATGGACACTCATGCGCGTTGTATTGGATTCCCTTAATTTTATACAATTGAAAAGTGATAAATATCTATTTATCCACACATATATGTATACCTATGTACCGTGTGGAGGACTTTAATCAAAACTTAGGCGCTGTAGACATTGCGATCATGTTCAATTTTTAATTACTCACGTGCAACTCAATCTACTGCAGTGCCCAGGTTCACAAAGATTTATAGGTACCTACGAGGGCGGGGGGGTGTTTAGGACATGGTTCTAGGCAGAGTTGATCAATTGCACAGGGTCAGGGTAAATAAAAGGCATAGGTAAATTTGCACATAGCTGGCAATGGGATATCTGCCTAAAATCCCGCCTAGCTGTGCATAGCGTTAGCTGCCCAAAAGCCTTTCCCTACTTAAAATCCTGTCTATGGAGTACAGTAGTTGTAGTTATGCATAGCCTGCCTGCCTGCCTGCCTGCACCTACCACCTTACAATATAGCTGTAATTGCCAACTTAAAATACACTCTTTCTAACTTACCTATATAAGGAAAATAACTAGCTTTATATCAATAAATCTATAGCTACTGCAGTAATTAAATATATTAATATATTATTTTGCTTATGCATTTAATTCTTATTGCTAATAACTTTTGCTGTAGCCAGTAGCCTATAGCTGTAGCCATAGCCTATAGCCACAGCCTAGCCACAGCCTGTAGCCACAACCTATAGCCACAGCCCAGCTAAAATAACAGCCCAGCCAAAATCCAATAGCCGCTAAAAGACCAGCTTAAATCCTATAGCCGCCAAAAGTCTATAGCTGCTAAAAGAGCCTAGCAGCTAGAAAATGATTTTTTTTTAGATAGAATATTTAGATTTAATAGTCCGCGAATGATCGAAATTACACGTAGTGAGGCGGAGGTGTAATTCTGCTAGCAACCATGTGCTTAACCCACCCCCGCCCGCGTAGGTACCTACTTACTTAGGCTGGTACCTAGGTAGGTACCTAGGTAGGTAGGTAGAACCATGTCCTAAACACCCCCCCGCCCGCGTAGGTAGGTAGTGTCATACCCAATATAGTCCTACTTGCATATAGCACCTGTTGTAGGGTGCCTTGCACTTTTGCCAATAGCGGGGTGGTCAAGCGCGACAGGTACCTAGGTACCTAGACACCAGTGAGTGCGCATAAGTACCTCGGTGTCGCGAGTATATATGGCCTATTTGCATTAGTACCTATAGTACATAGTTACATACAAAAGTTTAACCCCCTTGTCGAGTACTCTTTCTACCAGTCTAGCTAAATTTGGCAAATCGCTGCAAGGCTGCCATAGATACCTTCTAGGACTTGATTGACAGCACAATGTGAGTTATGCAACAGTACGGATACATGCCCCACGGGTTAAACTTACCCCTGCCCTAGAGTAAGGTGCCTTACACTTTTGCTAGTGGTATAGTGGGTTTTACGCGTGACACTCGGTATCTCACGGCAACTGAGTTGGACCTGGTGCCTTTGACACAATAAATCGGACGTATTCACTTCTGGCACTCAACTTTACCGACCTCTTGCCTTTCTTTAGGCATGTAGTCCGCAATAACTTACTTAGCCTGTGCCTGCCTCAGGAAACGTACATCTTCTACAACTCCCAAAATCACTGACGCCGCGGAAATCATGGAACGGTAGGTATTCTCATACCCCACCGAAAGAAAATTATTCTGACAAAAGCAGGGATGAGACATCGGACGCAGACTCTGACCTAGAAGAACTGGAAGGGGACATTGCCAAATTTGATGAATCAGTTCGTGAGTTTTTGGCTTCTCAGCGAGAAGATGTCACAACATCTCGTGAAATCCGCAATGGCCCTCGCGGACGAGGCGCTCGTGGTCCTCGCAAAGCGGCCAAACCACGGGGAGATATCACGGCGCGTCTGTCCAAGGTGAACCAAGCCTTCCTTAATGGAGACTATTCTCGAGCATTAGATCTTGCTTTCGAGGTAATCAGGATCAATGCAGAGACTCATCAAGCCTGGACCACTTTATCTTCCATCTTCAGAGAGCAAGGCGACTTGAGTAAGGCGTTATCTGCTATGGTGTACGCTGCTCATCTCCGTCCCAAAGATGTTAGTGGATGGCTGCAGTGTGCCTCATTCGCCTTGGATACCCTAGAATCCGATGAGTCTGGAAACTTGCACACAGCGAGACTCTGTTACTCGGCTGCGCTGCGGGCTGATCATACAAATATCGACGCGAGGCTTGGAAAGGGGATGGTATGCCACAGACAAGGCCAACTTTCTGCCGCAATTGCTGAGTACAAAATTGTTTTGAAACATCGACCCTTCGATCTTGAGATTGTTCGAAAACTCGCTGAAGCGTGTGTCGACAACAAGCATGCAGAGACTGCTGTCCCTGTCGCCATTGCTGCTTATGAACGTTTCTTCGAGCATGAAAAGGTCATGGTCGCCGGCGATGTCAATCATGCCCCATGGCATGACGTCGGCATCTATGTGGAGTTGTTTGCTTCCACAGGTCGTTATTTAGATGCCATCAAGCAACTGAAATGTCTCTCACGTTGGTTTCTAGGTCGTGGTGCTGAAACTTACTGGGACGACTGGCACACGGATGACCGCGAGTGGGATGCGAACAACGAGAGACGTGTCTCTCTCGTGGGGTTTGATGATGCAACACATGCCTCCGGTCTCTATGGTCAAGCATTACCCCATGACCTTCGGGCACGCTTAGCTATCTACAGGTTTCGTGTTGGAGATGACTCTGAGGCACTGGTTCGTCATGTCCGCGACAAATCTTATTTACCATGCAATGCTGATGTTCTCATAGAGACACCTATGGTGGTTTGATCCATCCACAGAATCCACGAAAGACTTTGCTGCCGATTTTCCGTTTCTCGCTTTCGATGTAGCCGAGGAACTTGCTCACCGAGGCCACACTAACCTCGCAATCAAGTATTACGAAATGTTGCGAGACCTTCCTGGTGATGTTGATAGCGCCGTATTGTTGCAGTTAGGGCGATGCTATTTCGCTTGTGGCGAGCATGCAACTGCCGAAGAATGCTTTTTGGCGGCAATCGATGTTGATGAAGATAGCATCGATGCCCGCATTGAACTGGCCAATATGTATGAAAAAGCCCGTGAAGAGGAGGAAGCCCTGATACTGGCCGCTGAGGCGATGGCTTTACGTGAAGCCAGAGACCAGGCGCAGTGTCAAGGCCAAGTCATTGGGGGGATAGCCGATTCTCATCCTGTGTCTCAGCCAGAAGGCAAGGTTCTGCGTCGAAAAGCATCATGTGCTCGGACTCCAGATGATCCCAGTAAAAAGAGGGTCCTTCCTCGACGATACAGACCCAAGCGACTCGCGGGCCCAGACAAACGCCGACAGGATGAGCAATCCCGGGCAATGAAGCTATCTCAGCAATATGAGATTATTCGTGACTTGCGGCAACAAATCAAGTCTGGCAGAAATGATCTTGTTGCTGCTTGGATGGCATCCTCAAAGGAGATGGTTGATGATTTTAGATCATTGAAAAAATTCTATACTTGGGAGAAGTACCTGAATTTCCTTGGCCCCCGTGGCCCGGCTGGACACCCTGAGCTGAACAAACCAAAGACTGAACTGGCTAAGATGTATGAAAGACTGGCAAGAAGTACGGGCGAGGCGAATCCCCAGTCCTCTTATATGCAGGTGACGGAAAGCTAATTCCTCACAGCTGTTGCTCCAAGTATCGGACACGACGACGTCGAACAAGCGCCATTAAGCTTAGACAACCACCAAGGAATCTCATTCGACGACTGGTTGGATCTTTTCCTAGACTACGCTATTGGCCTAGCCATGGCCCATCGTCGTGATGAGGCGTATCAAGTCTGTGAGGCAGCGAGAGATTCAACGGCATTTCAGACATCAGAACACGGCTTTATCATCCATGTCGCCTGGACTAGTAAGTTGTTGTTGTATTTGTGATATAGAGGCGATTTATTCTAAAAGAAGCCAGTTTGCGCCATCTATACGAGTGATGAAGAGAAGTGCGTAGCCACAGCTCGACAGATGATGAGAGACGGAGCAATGTCAGATTCATACAGAATGTTTGCATTGCTTTCTAGTCTCTGTCAGTCACCAGTATCTTGGTACACATCAGGCCCAGCACAAAAATTCATTCTTCGTCAAATCAAGGCGATGGATGATGCCCATGAGTCATCGCGTTGTCATAGAAGCACGAGTGCCTCCGGCAACGGCTCGGGTGAGCCAACACTTGATGCATGCTTACTGATGCTTTATGGCCACATTCTCTTCACATCTACAAGTTATACATATGCATTAGGTATGAAACTGTTGGTGAGTTCGCGAGTTACAATCAACTAAAAGCTTTTCCAGGCTACTTTCTTCGATCTCGGACCTTAGATCCAGAAAATCCCATGGTAAACCTGAGCTTGGGTCTTGCATATGTCCATTACGGGCTAAAACGACAATCTACAAACAGACAGTACCTACTCCTTCAAGGTCAATCGTTCCTCTCACAATATGTACATCTCAGCTGCCATCGCAAGGGTGAGTTGAGTTATGTGTCTCAAGCAGAGGCTTACTACAACCTTGGTCGCCTATTTCAACTATTAGGTGTCAGTCATATAGCTTTAGACTATTACTCTAAGGCTAAGACAGTGAGTGCAAGAAGGGAAGATATAGCTGAACTTAATGTTCTTGCCTCTTATAATAAGGTTGTTTCATTATTGTATATAAAAAGCAATATCCAAGCGTTATATACATTAAAAAGACAAATTAATATATAAATTAAAAAGGTATAAAACTTAAAATTATTAGTATTTTAAATATTATAAAGTAATACTAAAGTATTAAGCTTTATATATTTATTAATACTTTATAAACTTAAATAATTAATACTTTTATATTAATAAAAAAACCCTATATTAATAAAATAGATCTTTTTATTTAATATAATAAAAAGCTTAATATAAACTTTTATAGTAAAATATTAAATTAATATTTATTTATTTATTAATTAATACTTTATAAATTTAAAAATAAATAATATTTATATATATATATTTATTTATTTATTTATTAATACTCTATAAACCTAAAGGTAAATAGTGCTTTTATACTATAGAAAATAAAGAAAAAAACTATATTAATAAAATAAAAACCTTTATTTAATATAGTATTAAGTTTAATATAGGCCTATTATAATAGCTTATTAAATTAAAAATTAATTTAATGCTATTATTAAAATATTTTAATTACTTAATTAAAGAATTAATAAATAAAGTAAAAGTAAGGTTTATAATAAATCTAGCCTAACTATATAATAAAACTATTATAAAAAATAAAGTATTAAATTAATACTATTAGCTAATAGCTAGCTAGCTATTAGCTGCTTATATATTTATTTATTAATACTTTATAAATCTATAAAATAAATAGTACTTTTATACTATATAAATAAAGAAAAAAACTATATTAATAAAATAAAACCCTTTATTTAATATAATATTAAACTTAATATAGATCCTTTATAAAGAAGCATTAAATTAAAAGTTAGTTTAATACTATTATTAAAATATTCTATTTACTTAATTATAGAGTTAATAAATAAAGTAAAAGTAAGGCCTATAATAGGCTTAAATTATTTATACTATAGGCCTATTATAAAAAGTAAGGTATTAATTTAATATTAGCTAAAAGCTAGTTAGCTATTAGCTATTTAAATATTATTATTATTATTTTTTAATATTTATAAATATATATTTTTTTATATACTTTTATAAAAGCTTTTTATTGTCTTTAAGTATATACTTTATTAATATACTATTTATATAAAATATTTAATTTATATAAATATTAATTGCTATTTTTATTGCTATTTTATATTAATTATATATAGCTAAAAATAATAATTATAATAACTATAATAATAATAATAATAATAATAATTATAATTATAATTATAATTATAACTATAATAGTTTATATATATTATAGGCCTATTATAGCTTTTATATTAATATTTATATAGATATTAAAATATTAAGCTAGCTGCATTAAAGTAAGAAATGCTAAACTATTCTTAAGGGCAGTATAGAATTTACTCTATTTTATATATATTATATAAATAATAAAAAATAAAAAGAAAGATCTATATTAGGATTAAGCTAATAAATTATACCCTTTTACTATAACTTTAAGTAGCTAATAGTAATAAATATTAAAACTAATAGCTATATTATTTATATTTATATATATAAGCTATATAAGCTATTGCTATATTTAATAAAAATTAATACTTAAGTACTAATAGTTGCTTTATAGAAAGGAATAGTTATAATAAATACTTTTTAGTTTTAACTTAAGTTTATTATTAATATAATTTATTAAATAAAAAAGCTTTAATAATTAAAGGCTAAAGCTATTTAAATTAAAAAAAGGCAATTTAAATATACTTTTAAGCTATATTTATAGTTTTAACTATAGATTTTAATATTAATTAATTCTATAAGCTAATTAATAAAGTTAATTATATAGCTATAGCTTTTAAAAGCTTAATAGCTATATTGCCTTTTTTAATTAAAGGGATTAAGGCTATTTAAAGATAGATAATATTAAAAAGTAATAATAATAATAAATAAAATTAATCTTAATATAGATTTATATTAATTAATATTAATAATAAAGACTAAAGTTTAATATAATTCTTTAAGTAATAGCTTAAGCTTAAATAAAGCTAAAAAAGAATTAAAGTAAAAAAGGCTAAAAAATAAAAATAATAATAATAATAAAAAAAATAAAAAATTTAATAAAATAGATTTTATATTTTTTAAAAAGAATATAAACTTAAAGTAAATAGTATTATTAAAATAAATAAATATAAATTAAATATAGCAATAAATAAAGATAAAGTTTAAAATAAAGCTAAAGTAAAGATCTAGCTATTAAAAAAGTAAGCTTTAATATATTATTTATATAATAAATTAGTTTTTTCTTTTTTTTAAAAGGGGTTTTTTTAGATATATTAACTTTCTTTTTAATAAAAGAGTTAAAGTACTTAAATAAAAAAATTATTAAAAGATAAAGGCAATATAAAAATAAATATATTTTAAATTAAATATAATTTAATAGCTAGCTTATAGTATAATATAATATATAAATAGACTAGCTATTTAATAAAGTAATATATAGTTTAGGCTTTAAATAAATATTACTTAAGTTTAAAAAGGTTATAAAGTAAATTAAATAAAGTTTCCTTTTAGCTTAAGTAAAGTATGCAATATAATATAATATAGCTAATTATTTTAATAGTATTTTTATATTAGCATTAAGGTATATTTATTTTAAAATCCTTTCTTTAAAAAAGAAATCCTTAAAGTTTAATATATTTTATTTATATTTAAATAAATAAAAAGCTTTTATACTTTTTAAATTCTTTATATAAATAAATAGTTTTTTTTATATAAAATAAAATTTTTTTAGCTATTTTTATTTTATTATTTATATATTATTTATAAAATTTATATTTAATTTATTTTTAATAGTATTTTTAATTAATTAATATTTAATTTTTAATTAAATTTTAATTCTTTTTATATTTTTTATTAAAAAGCTAATTAATAAACTATTTTTTTATATTTTTATATTAATTTATATTAAAGGCTATTATAATAATAGTAATAAATTTAATATATTATTAATATAATTATAAATTTTTTTTTTTTAATACTTTAAGCTTAAAGCTAGCCTTAAAATTAAATAAATTATTTATTAAAATATATATTAAATAAAGGGATTTTAAGCTTACTTTTTAGCAATTTAATTAAAGTAACTTTATAGCCTCTTTTAATAATATAAAAAGCTTAAATCTATTTAATAAATAAGGCTTTAGCAATCCCTTTTAAATTATTATCTCTTTTTATTAAAGAATAATATATATTAATACTATAAGCAATTATAGATTTAATTATATATATATATATTATATAAGCAGCCTTAAGGTTTATTCTTTATATACTTACTATAAAGGCAATAAAGGCTTACTTTTAGCGCTTAAATTTTCCTTTAAGCTTAAAGATATATAGGCCCTAAAGTAGCTTTTTATATAGCTATAATCTAAAAAAATAATATAATTTTTTATAGCTAAATTATATTATAAATAAAAGTTAATTAAACTTAATGCCTTTAATATTAATAAAAGAAATAAAGAAATTAAGCCTTAATAAATTTAAAAATTATATTATTAATAAAGACCTAAAATATATATATTATTTATATAGCTTTAAGTTATATTTAAATCTTTATTATATTTTTTTTAAATATAAATATATTTATATTATTAATAACCCTTATAGTAAAGTGGTTACTGCCTAAAAGCCCTTAAAGTAAAGGGAGTGGGTTCGAATCTCGCTAGGGCATCTCTTTTTACCTGCTTGGGATTGGTCCACTCAAGCAGGGCAAGGGGAACTTAAAAGCAGCCTAGCCCACGGCTAGTAGCGAAAAACTCAGCCGCATCCAGAGCGTTATCCCGGCAAGCCCAACCTGCAACAGTAAGGCTATAGGTTTAGGCGGGGCCTATAAGAGCCTAGCCCCGCGGCTCTTGAATAAACCTGGGCCGCGACCGGAGCGTAAGATCCTTAGCAATTTCTCTAGCTATAAATCTTAGGTACAATAATATGCTATTCCTATAGGGCCAATTGGTAGTATAGTTATTATAAGCGGAAGCAGGAGAAGAAGGTGGTCAATATATATTAAACTTAAGGTATTCTATACACAAGGAAACACCAGGACGCACTTCAAATTATAGAAATGAAGCTTGGAATGATTGGATGAAGGTTATATGAATATAATGTAGCTCTATTAGGTCTAGTGCAACCCGACCCCTCTTTTAGAGCCTAAGCAATAAAGTAAGGCTAGGAGGAATAAAAAGAAGAAAAATAAGAATATATATAATTATATAATTAGTTTAGTTTAACAATTAAGAGTCTTAAAGCTGTATTTATTAGTATAGCTATAACTATTTAATTAAGCTCTAAAAGTAAGAAATGAACCTTATATTTTAATTCTAAACTAAATATATAAGATAACCTCTAAGACCTATATCCTTAATAACCTAAATAATTAAAAAACCTTTAAATAAAGCTATAAAGTAAAAATCACTATAAAATGAATTAAAAAGCTTAAAATCCTTAAGGACTCTTTTTAGTTTAAGACTACTTAAATTTCTAAGCCTATAATGCTAATTGCTATAAGATACTTTATAAAAGAGGAAGTTAAGGCTAAAAGCTTAAGATTAAAGTTTATTTAATTAATATAAAGGGCAACTATAATAATAGAGCTGCTTTCTAAAGACTAAAAATTGCTAAAATATAAGCTTATAATATTCTATTATAATTAAGAAAAATATAAGATTAAAGTAAATAAAATCTATAATATCTTTAATTAAATAATAGAGAAAATAAGCCTTTATTATATTTAAATATATTTATCTATAATAAATAAAGAGAATAATAATAATAATATTATAAAATTCTATAATAACCTTAAAGCTATATATAAAATTAATAATGCATTAAGAGGAAAATAAGCTTAAAAATGCTATTTTAAAGTGCTAAAATAGACTTTAAACCTTAAAATTATTTAAAAAGATTAGATTATTAATTAAAAATAGTTTATAAAGATTATAACTATAAGAAATATTATTAAAGCCTTATACCTAAATGTATAGTTTATAGACTTAAAATAATACTTTAAAAGTTACTTTTAAACATTCCTTTAAATTATTAAAGTATAATATAAAGATGCTATTAAAAAAAGTATCTATATATTAATTGCTTTTACTTTAAGTTTTAAATATAAAATTAAAAAAAGAAAAAAGACTAAAAGAAAGTAATATAAAGCTTTAATATAAAAGGGGAACTTTAGATCTATATTTTAAGGCTTAAACCTACCTTTTAAAAAATATTTTTATTTAAAGAGCTTATAATTTAAATAACTTAAATTAAAAAAATAAAAATAAACTTTAAAGGAAGATAATTACTATATTTTATATAGGAAATTATACTTTAATATTAATATCTAAAAGTGCTAGATTGCATTCCTTAAAAATATACTTAAGTAAATAAAAAGGCAAAAGTAAATAAATAAAAGATAGAAAATATAGTTAAAAGATTAAATTAAAGTTTAGGAACTATATAAAAAGCTTAAAAAGCAAACTATATAATTAATTAAGGATTTAAACTAATAATTAATATTATAAATCCTAATTTTAAATTCTATAGCTATTTTCTTTATTTTATATAATAAATATCTATTATAAATCTTAATTATATTTAACTTAAGAATAATACTATATATTTTTAATAATAAAAAGAAATTTAAAAATCTTAAACTAGCTCTATTTAATAAAGTTATTTTTATTAGATTAAAGAACTTTTTAATTTTAAAATATAAAGATATAAAAATTAAAGTTTAAAATCTATAAAGTAAAGCTTATTTTTTTATTTTAAGGTATATTGCTTACTGCCTATAAATTAAAATAAATTTAGTTTTATTAAAAAGACTCTATTAATATAGTTATTAATAGGATTAAAGAAATAGAGATAATATTTTAAGATATAGAAGTAAGCAAGCTTTATATAAATTGAAAATTGCTTATAATTAATATATTTTAGATTATAAGCCTATTACTTAAGAATAAAGCTTATTTATAATAAATAAACCTTATTATAACTTATAGATACTAAAATATCTATAATAAATAAAAGCTATAAAATAGCACTATTAATTAAATTATTTAGGACCTAAAGCATTAAAATATTTAATTAACTATACTATTAATATAAAGATTAAAGGCCTAATAATAGTTAAATATAATGCTTATAGATTAAATAAAATAAAATGCTAAAAGTACTATAAACTATAAATATAAAGCTTAATTTTTAAAGAGTAAGTTTCTTTAGACTTTTATAACTTTTAATTTAATATAATAAACCTTTTTTTATGCATTATTATAATAGATTATACATTAAGAATGTATTAGGATTACTACTTTAAAAATTAAAGAGAAGAATAATTATTATTAATATTGCAAAACTTTACTTAAATATTAAAAATAAAATATAGAATTAAACTTTAAGTAATAGAAATAAATAATAAGCTTTAAAAGAGCAATTTAGTTTATATATAGCTAGATTAAAGAGGAATAGTAGTAGAAGAAAGTGCCCTTTAAATATAGCAATAGAATAGATTAAAAGAATATTTTAGGGGGATAGTAAAAGAGAAAATAAAAGTTCTTGCAATTAAGAGTAGTCTATTAATTAAATTATAGCTAGAGATAGTAAGAATAGTAGTATATTTATTAAATTAAACTCTAAAATAGGGACTTAAGTGGAAAATACTATATAAAAGCTTCTTTTTATTAATTTAAAGCTTAAATAAGGATTGTAAGCTATAAATTACTTACTTTAGGATAATTAATTGTAAATTATTTGCAATAATTAAAGATATTTAATTAAAAAAGAATTAACTTGCATTTAAAATAAGCCTAAAGGCTTAAATAGATTATCTTATAGAATATAATTCCTAAAACCTTTTTTGCATTTAAAATCTAATTATTAATTAAGTATATATAACTTAAGATATTATTTTTAATAAAGAAAACCTTTTTTTAGTAAATAATGCTAAAATAAGAGAAACTATAGGTAAAAAGACCCTTAAAGAAATATAAATATAAATAAAAGCTCTTCTTAATATTAAGTAGGTTAATTAAGTAAATAATACTAATTAACTATAAGATAAGCTTTAAACCATTAAAATAAGCCTTTAAAATATAGTTAAAGACTTAAAAACTAAAAAGGAGAAGGATATAAATAAACTGTAAATTAAAAATAAAAAATACACTTAATTACAGTTTAAACCCTTTTTAACTCTATTAAAAAGTCTAGCTTCTACCTTTTTAGCTTTAGCAATAAAGTAAAGAGGAAAACACCTAATACCTTTAATACTAAATACTAGCTTATAAAGGGAATAGATTAAGCTCTATTAAGCTTTTTTTATAGAAATAAAAGCTATACTATTTAGAAAATGCAAAAATACTATTATAATTAAGGCAATATATACTAAAATTAAATATAAAAAGTATAAATTAAAATATAAGCTATAAAAGAATAAAATAAACTTTATTTAAAAGAAATAAAAACTCTATTAAAAGAACTTACTTTAGGTATTAAGTTCTTATAGAAATGTTTTTAGGTATAAGTTTAAGGCTATATTTCTAAAAGTAAAGAAAATATACTTAAAGAGTTATTAGTAAATAAAGTCTTAAATTAAAATATTAAAAAGTAAAATTAAGTTTTATAACTTATAATTTATTAACTATATATAGGTATATATATATAAGTTTAATAAATATAGATACTTATAGAAATATAAAGCTAGACTTATTATTTAAGAAGATTAATAGTAAAAGGTAAGTTCTAAAGAAATATATACTGCTATATTAATAGAAAAATTATTTAAAATACTATTTGCAATTATAGTAAGGTTTAATCTTAAAATGCTATAATTTAATGCAATAAATGCATTTATAAATGCAAAACTGCTAATAGATATATTTATAAGACCTTTATTAGAATATAAAAAGAGCAAAAATAAAGGTTAAGTATTATTATTTAAAAAAGCACTTTATAGATTAAGAATTGCATTTCTTTTATAGTAAATAGAGCTTAAAATAATATTATAAAATATTAGTTTTAAATTAATCCTTTATAAATTGTATTGCTATAATAGAAATAGAGTTTTTATTTTCTTTTATATAAATAATATTATAATAATATATACTAAAAGATATAAATAAATTATAGATAAAGCAATTATAGGTTTAAAGTTAAAATATAAATTAATTAATAGAGGCAAGCTATAGTAGTTTTTTAGGATAAAGATTATCTAAAAATAAAGTTAAAAATTGATTTAAATAACTTAAAACTTATACTTAAAGAAGATTTATAAATTATGCACTTTAGATAAAGGAAATGCAACTTTAATAGAGAAAATAGAACTTTTTTTAAATAAGTAAATTGCTAGATAAAGTATAATAAATTAATATAAATAAGTAATTGGCTTAATCCTTTATATAGTAATTATTACTTAATTAAATATTGTATTTACTGTATTATATTTTATAAGATTTATAATAAATTTAAGGGAACTATATATAAAGGCAATAAATTAAGTATTAAATTATCTTTATGCAATTTATTTTCTTACTTTATAGCTTAAAGGCAAAAATAACTTTTTAGTATATAGTAATATATCTTTTACTAATAATATATTAGATTAGAAAAGTTTATAAGTATATATAATAAAACTTTTTAATGGATTAATTAAATAGTATATAAATAAATAAAATATAGTTATAATATTAACTATAGAGGTAGAACTGCTTGCTTTCTTTTAAGCTATAAAGGAAGGACTCTATTAATAGAGACTATTTATAGAACTTAAAATTAAGCTTTAGAATCCTATTTTAAAATTTATTTATAATAATTAATAGATAATTAGATTTATTTAAAATCCTTTTAAGAAATTAAAGATTAAGCTTAAATATATTAATATATATAATTATTAGTTAAGGCAATTTATAATAGTAAGAATAATCTTTATTTTATATAAATAAAGTGTGAAATTAATAGCTAATAGTTTAATAAAATTACTATAAGGCAAATTATTTTTTAAGAGCTAAAATTAATTTAGATTTATAGATTTAATAAAATATATTTAAATATAATAAAGTTAAGATTTATAAAAATATATAATTAAGGAAATACTAAAAGGCTTATAGCTTTAATATTTAATATTATAAAAATAATAAAGGAATAAAGTATTAATACAATAAAATTTATTAATTTAATGCTACTATAATGGCTATTAGCTAAAAGGCAAAACAATAAAATAAGCCATAAAATAGCAAAATAAACTTTAAAATAATTTAATTATTTTATCTACTAAAGATAAGGGTCTTTAGTAAATAGAAAGGTACTTATAGTACACCTACCTAATACAACTTTAATAGCAATGCATTGCTTATTTATAGGCAAGAATCCTTCTATAAAGACAAAAAGTAAGATTAAAGTAAAGTAATTTAAAGAATGCTTCTTATTATAATTTATAACTATTCTATTATTCCTATTTACTAAATAAATAGCATTTATAGAGTAATTAAAAATGCCTATATACAATAATAAACATTAAGTAAATAATACTAATAAAAATGCAATAAATATAAAAATAAAATAGAAGCATAAAATAAAGATAGAAAGCTATAAATAAGGTATAGAATCGATAAATAAACGGTAAATAAGAAATATATTAGACCTGCCTCTAGTAAATCTAAAGGGGTATATTAAACCTAAGGTATTCTATATATAGGGAAACACTAGAATGCACTTTGGATTATAGAAATAAAGCTTAAAATGATTGGATAAAGGTTATGTAAATATAATGTAGCTCTATTAGGTCTAGTGCAACCCGATCCCTCTTTTAGAGCCTGAGCGATAAAGTAAGGCTGGGAGGAACAAGAAGAAGAAAAACAAGAATACATACAATTATATAACTGGTTCGGTTCAACAATATGTACTGAACTATAAGAGGCATAACTAGTATCTAACTAATTTTGATCTATAGAGATAAATAAGGGGCTAGTAAGTAAGGGATATAGGGGTTTTTATCTAATATCTTATATATACAGTTTTTCCTCTATTGAAAATAGTATAGAAGTATTGCCTATTGCAAGACCTATAGAGTATTATTAAATAAATAAATAAATATTATTAATAAATTTAATTACTATAATTTTAAGGATTTCCTTAAGTATTATATAAAGCCTTAATATAAATAGAATAAAGAAAATAAAGAAAAATAGCAATTTTTATAGAATTTTAGCTTTAATGCTATAAAGTTTAAAGGAGTTATTATTAAACTAAAAGTATATTAAATACTTAAATAAATAGCTAAAAAGCTAAATTAATAATTATTATAAATAGCTTTAATTATAAAGAATAGTAATAAGCCTTTTATAATTAATTAAATTAAAGGCTATAGTAAAGTTTAATTAAAGAAATAATACTATTTTACTATAGGCCTATATTATATATATTGCTTTTACTATAACTATAAGGGTAAGCTTAATAAATCTTTAAGGTTTATTTGTTATTTAATTATTAAAAAGTATATTTAAGTTTTTTATTATTATTATTATTTATTAAGCTATTATTAATTTTATTACTTTATTAATAATATTAAAAAAGAAAATAAATCTATATTTAAATACTATATATTTTTAAGCTATTATTTTATTTAATTTAAAAATAATAATAGTAATTATATAATAAAAATAATATAAAAAATACTTAAATATAATATTTATATTAATAATAGTAATAAAGGCTTTTAAAAAAGGCTTATTATATACTTTAAGAAAGTTAATAAAGAATTTATTATTATTAAAAGCTTTTTATAATTAAATTTTAAAAAATAAATATATTAATTTATAGAGTTTAATATAATTTTATATTAAATCTTTAGTATTTTATAGCATTTAATCTATACTTAATAATTATATAATAAGGTTTATTATAATAGATTTAATATTTTAATTATTTATTTAAAATTTAAAGAAAAAGTATTTTATTAATATAATTGCCTTTTTAATATAGCTTATAGTTAAGGAATCTTACTTAAGGCAATTAAAAGAAAGAAGCTATAGTAAGGCTAAAGCAATATTACTTTAAAGTTATATCTATCTTTTTAAGTTTTAAAGTTTCTTTTAGCTATTAATACCTTTTTTTATTTTAGCTTTAAATAAAGTATTATATTAAGCTATATATTTAGCTTTAGCTATATAAGCCTTTTATTTATTACTTACTTTTTATAGTTTTAATTAATTAATTACTATACTATTATATTATATATATTTTTATATTATTTAAATTAATAAATAGCCTCTAAAGTAGGCTAATTCTATTAGTTATTATAGCTAGGCTTAAGTTACCTTTATATTAAGGTAATATATTAAGTAATTTAATATAGTTTTTAGATTAGCTATTTAATTGCCTATTTTAACTATTATATAAAGGTTATTTTACCTAAAGTTTAATAAAGAATAACTTATACTTTAAGCTTAGCCTTTTTAAGGTTTATTATATATTAATTAAATACTATAAGCTAAAGGTTTAATAAAAGAGAAAGCAATATATCTATAAAGAACTTAATATATATTTACTATAAAATATAATTAAAGCTACTTAAGTTATAATTAAGGCCTAAATAAATAATATAGCTATTCTTTAAGGCTTAAGCTAAATTAAAAGTACTATTTTAATATTATTTACTTTTTAAATTACTATTTTATAAAGGGTTATTAAAGCTATATTATAACTTTTATTTAATTATAATAAAAAACTATTTATTATTAATTTATTTATTTATTTATTTAATAATACTTTATAGATCTTATAATAAGCAATACTTTTATACTATTTTTAATAAAAAAAAACTATATATATAAAATATTAAATAAAAACCTTTATATTTTTTATTTATTAATTCTTTATTTATTTTTATAAATTAAAATTAATTAATTAAATATTAATTATATCTTTTATAGTTTAATATATATTAATTACTTTCTTTTTTTTGCTTTTATTTATAATAATTATACTATTAATTAGCCCTATAAAAATAATATATTATTATATTTAAAATTTATAGCTAAAAAGACTACTAAAGATTTTATATTTTAGTTATAGCTTAAATTTATTTAAGAGCTATAAGGCTAGGCTTTTATAGGCCTTACCTAAACCTATAGCCTTACTATTATAGGTTAGGCTTGCTAGAATAATGCTTTAAAAGTGGCTAAGTTTTTTGCTACTAGCTATAGGCTAGGCTACTTTTAAGTTCCTTTTGCCTTACTTAAGTAAATTAATCTTAAGTAAATAAAAAGAGATACTTTAGTGGGATTTAAACTTACTCTCTTTACTTTAAGGGCTTTTAGGCAGTAATCACTTTACTATAAGGGGTTATTTATTATTAATTAAATAATATTAATATTCTATTTAAGCTTAAATATTTAGACTTAAATAAATAGGCTTAAGTTTTATAATAAATAAGTAATTATTTAATATTATTTTTAATAGCTATTTATTTTTAGAATTTAAAAGTAAATAAAAGTAAAATAAAGAATATTATTACTAAAGGTTAATTTATAAAGAATTTTTTTTTTTTTTTACTTTTATATATAATTTTAGAATTATTATATAAATAAAATTATTTTAATTAGCACTTTAAGGTAGCTATTTAGCATTTTAGTCTCTTTATTTTATAGTATTAATTTTTTACTAAAAATATTTAGCAATATTAATTTAATTTAAAAGGTATAAAAGTAAACTATATTTTTAAGAATTGCCTTTTATATTAATAATATTTAGCTATTAAAAAAAATTAATAGAAAATGCAAAAAGGAATATAAAATAGTAGGCTATTATTTCTAAAGATATAAAGGCAATTAAAAATAAAAGCAAAATAAACAATAAAGAGGTAAATAATAATAAAAAGAATATAAATATAAATGCAAATATACCCCAGCCCCCTAAATGATTATAGTTAAAGACTTTAATTTACACCACCCAATTTAGAACTGCTATAATAGAACCACCCTATATAGCCTAACCTTTCTAATAGAAATACAATAGCTAAATACAGCCCTAATAACCCCTTATAGAATAGTAACTTAAGAAGTAAGCAATATTAAAAATAGCACCCTTAACCTAATCTAGGCCTTAAAGAATAGCTATACTACCTATTTAAGCCCTAATTATAATCTAGATAGCTCTAACTATATCCTACAGCAAATATATATTAGGCTCTCTATAGATATACTACCTCCTTTCCTATTAAACCCTTAGCCTATAGCATTTAACTAATGCATAATAAACCTTAAAAAGGCTAAACTTAAAGCATAAGTTACCCTTTACTAAACTTTTAGCAAGATAACCTCTATATAATAGTTAGAATAGGCAATTAAATAGCTAACTTAAGGACTATATTAAATTGCTTAATATACTACTTTAATATAAAGGCAATTTAGGCCTAATTGCAATAACTAATAGGACTAGCCTACTATAAAGGCTATCTATTAATTTAAATAAGTATAAAGATATATATAATGCAATAGTATAATAGCTAATTAACTAAAACTATAAAAAGTAGGCAATAAGTAAAAGGCTTATATAATTAAGGCTAAGCAAATAGCTTAATATAATACTTTATTTAAAGCTAAAATAAAGAAAGGTATAGGTAGCTAAAAGAAACTTTAGAACTTAAAAAAATAGGCATAACTTTAAAGCAGTATTGCCTTAGCCCTATTGCAGCTCCCTCCTTTTAATTGCTTTAAGTAAGATTCTTTAGCTATAAGCTATATTAAGAAGGCAACTATACTAATAAAATGCTTTTTCCTTAAACTTTAGGTAAATAATTAAAATATTAAACCTATTATAATAGACCTTATAATATAACCTATAGATATAGACTAAATGCTATAAAACATTAAGGACTTAATGCAAAACTGCATTAAACTTTATAAATTAATATACTTACTTTTTAAAATTTAATTATAAAAAGCTTTTAGTAATAATAGATTTTCTATTAGCTTCCTTAAAGTATATAATAAGCCCTTTTTAAAAGCCCTTACTATTATTATTAATATAAGTATTATATTTAAGCACTTTTTATATTGCTTTTATTATATAATTACTATTATTATTCTTAAATTAAATAAAATAATAGCCTAAAAATATATAGTATTTAAATAGAAATCTATCTCCCTTTTTAGTATTATTAATAAAGTAATAAAATTAATAATAGTTTAATAAATAGTAATAATAGCTAAAAACCTAAATATACTTTTTAATAGTTAAATAGGGAATAGGCCTTAAAGGTCCATTAAGCTTGCCCTTATAGTTATAGTAAAAGCAATATATATAGTATAGGCCTATAGTAAAATAGTATTACTTTTTTAATTAAACTTTACTATAGCCTTTAATTTAATTAACTATAAAAGGCTTATTGCTACTTTTTATAATTAAGGCTATTTATAATAATTATTAATTTAGCTTTTTAGCTATTTATTTAAGCAGTTAATATACCTTTAGTTTAATAGTAAGTCCTTTAAACTTTATAGCATTAAAGCTAAAGTCCTATAGGGATTGCTACTTTTTTTATTCTCTTTATTCTATTTATATTAGGGCTCTATATAGCACTTAAGGAAGTCTTTAGCATTATAGTAATTAGATTTACTAATAATATAAATATACTTATATTTAAGAAAGATATAGTAAAGACTTAAGCCTAACTTAAAGCTATATAGATAGTATATATATTTTAGGTCTTTATTAATAGTATAATCTTTAAACCTATTAAGGCCTAACTTCTTTATTTCTTCTATTAATATTAAAGGCATTAAGTCTAACTAACCCTTACTTATAATATAATCTAGCTATAGGAATTATACTATTTCCTTAAGTTATAGCTATATAAAAAGCTACTTTAGGGCCTATATATTTTTAAGCTTAAAGGAAAACTTAAGCGCTAAAGGCAGGCCCTTATTGCCTTTATAGTAAGTATATAGGGAGTAAACTTTAAGGCTGCCTATATAATATATATATATATAATTAAATTTATAATTGCTTATAGCATTAATATATACTATTCCTTAATAAAAAGGGGCAGCAATCTAAAAGGGATTGCTAAAGCCCTATTTATTAAATAGACTTAAGCCCTTTATATTATTAAAGGAGGCTATAAGGCTACTTTAATTAAATTGCTAAAAAGTAAGCTTAAAATCCTTTTATTTAATATATACTTTAATAAATAATTTATTTAATTTTAAGGCTAGCTTTAAGCTTAAGGCATTAAAAAACTTATTTTCTTTATAATTATATTAGCAATGCATTAAATCTATTGCTATTACTATAATAGCCTTTAGTATAAATTAATATAGAAATATAAAGAATGGCTTATTAATTAGCTTTTTAATAGAGAATATAAAAAGAACTAAAAGTTAATTAAGGATTAAGTATTAATTAACTAAAGGCATTAATAAAAATAAGCTAAATATAAGTTTTATAAATAGTATATAAATAATAAAATAAAGGCAGCTAAAATCTTTTTATTTTATATAAAAAAGAAAACTATTTATCTATATAAAGAACTTAAAAAGTATAAAAGCTTTTTATTTACCTAAATGTAAATAGAATGTATTAAACTTTAGGGATTCCTTTTTTAAAAAAAGGTCCCTAAAGTAAGTATACTTTAGTGCTAATATAAAAATACTATTAAAACAATTAGCTATATTATATTATATTGCTTACTTTACTTAAGTTAAAAAGAAACTTTATTTAATTTACTTTATAACCTCTTTAAGCTTAAATAGTACTTATTTAAAGCCTAAACTATATATTGCTTTATTAAATAGCTAGCCTATTTATATATTATACTATACTATAAGCTAGCTATTAAGCTATATTTAGTTTAAAATATATTTATTTTTATATTGCCTTTATCTTTTAGTAACTTTTTTATTTAAGCGCTTTAACCCCTCTATTAAAAGGGAAGTTAATATACTTAAAAAAACCCCCTTTAAAAGAGAGAAAAAACCAGCCTATTATATAAATAATATACTAAAGCCTGCCCCCTTAATAGCTAGATCTTTACTTTAGCTCTATTTTAGTTTTAAACCCTACTTTTATTTATTGCTATATTTAATCTATATTTATCTATTCTAGCAACTTTATTTACTTTAAGTCTATATCCTCCCTAAAAGATATAAAATCTATTTTATTTTTTTTATTATTCTTCTTACTATTTTCCTTTTTATTCTTAAGCCCCCCTTACTTTAATCCCCTTTTAGCTCTATTTAAGCTTAAGCTATTACTTAAAGAGCTATATTAAACTTTAGTTTTTACTATTAATATTAGCTAATATAAACCTATATTAAGACTAACTCTATCTATTGCTATTATTGCTCTTTAATGCTATCTATCCTTAAGTAGCTTTAGCCCCCTTAATTAAAAAAGGCAATATAGCTATTAAGCTCTTAAGAGCTATAGCTATATAATTAACTTTATTAATTAGCTTATAAAGCTAATTAATATTAAAACCTATAATTAAAACTATAGGTATAGCTTAAAAGTATGCTTAAATTGCCTTTCTTTTGGCTTAAGTAATTTTAGCCCTTAACTATTAAAGCTTCTCTTTCTATAACCTATATTAGCAATATACTTATAGTAAAATTAAATTAAGCTATACTTACTATAGCTATTCCCTTTTATAAAGCTACTATTAGTATATAGGCATTAGCCTTTATTAAATATAATAGTAGCTTATATAGCTTATATATATAGGCATAAGCTATATAGCTATTAGCTTTAGTATTTACTAATAGTTAGTCTCCTTTAGCTATAAAGAATAGAAAAAGAAGGATTATATATTAGCTTAATTTTAATATAGACTATTCTTTTTATTTTTTATTATTTATATAATGCATATAGAATAGGGCAGATCCTATACTGCCTTTAGGGTTAATATAGCACCCTTTACTTTAGTATAGCTAGCTTAATGTTTTAGTATCTATTAATATTAATATAAAATGCTATCTATAGATATATTAAGTATATACTGCTATTATTATTATTATTATTATAATTATAGTTATAGTTATAATTATTATTATTATTATTATAATTATTATTTTTAGCTATATATAATTAGTATAGAATAGCAATAGAAATAGCAATTAGCGCTTATATAAATTAAGTATTTTATATAAGTAATGCATTAATAGAGCATATACTTAAAGGCAATAAGAAAGCTTTTATAGAAATATATAAAGAAAGAAAAAAAAAAAAGGAAATAGATATATTAATAAAGATTAAAAAATAATAATAGTAATATTTAAATAGCTAATAGCTAGCTAGCTATTAGCTAGTATTAAATTGGCGCCTTACTTCTTGCAATAGGCCTATAGTATAAATAATTTAGGCCTATTATAGGCCCTACTTTTACCTTACTTACTAACCTTATAATTAGGCAAATAGAATATTTTAATAATAGTATTAAATTAACTTTTAATTTAATGCTCCTTTATAGAGGACCTACATTAAGTTTAATATTATATTAAATAAAGGTTTTTATTCTATTAGTATAGTTTTTTCCTTTATTTATATAGTATAGAAGCACTATTTACTTTATAGGTCTATAGAGTATTAATAAATAAATAAATAAATAAATAAATGCAAATATTTATTATAAAAATAAACTTAATTAAATTATATAATTAATTAATATTATCTATATAGCTATAGGCAATAATTAAATTACTATAAGATTAAATAAATTTATTTTTACTATATAAAAGCTAATTAAGCTTTAAGGAATTATATAAAAAGCTATAAGTAAAGTTTAAATAAAGAATAAAAATAAAAATAAAAATAAAAATAATATTATATTTTTAAATATATATTTATAAATACTTAAATATAGTAAAATTATAGTAATTAAAAGGCAGCAATTAAGCCTATTAAAATTAATAAAGTATAAAATCTAAGAAATTTAAAATATAAATAATATTATTATTAATTATACTATAATATAAATATTAGCAATAGGCTTAAGTAATAGTAGCTTTAAAGCTAATAAAAATAAAGGTTTTATTGCTACTACCTCTATTAAACTAATAGTTATAGTTAAGTAAAGTATAGTATATATATTTATAAGCTTTAGTAAAGAGTTTACCTTTAGGTTTAAACTTAATAAAAAATATACTATTTTATTCTTACTTTTATATTAATATTATAAGCTTATAAAGTAAAGTAAAAAATAAAATAAAGATAAAATCTAAAATAAAGGCAATAATAGTAATAACTATAATAATAAGTCTAAAGATTATTTACTATAAAAGCAATTATATTATTTTTTTAATAGTAAAAGAGATATAAATAAGTCTTATATAATTAAGGCTATAGTAAAGCTCTTTAAAGTTTAAATGCTTTTTATTAATTATTAATTATAGCTATATTTAAAATAATAATAATAAATATTAATAGCATTATAATCTACTCTATTTATAGCCTAATAGTAAATAAGTCTTTTATATAGCAAAAGTATAATATAGTTAAAAGTAATTAGTTTATAAATAAATCTATTTAATTGCTATAAAAAGAGATAGATATTAATTATTAATAAAATAAGTATATTTAATATTAATATACTATTAAAAATAAATAATAAGCTTTAGTTTCTATATAAATATAATAAAAGCTTTAATAGCATTTTTATTATACTTTTTTATAGTAATTTATATTAATTTAGCTTTATAATAAATAAAATATTTTTACTATTTAATAGTATATATTTATAGAATAGAAATAAAAACCTATAAAAGTATAATTATAATAAGGCCTATAAGCTATAGCAAAAGTTTAAATTAATTATAATCCTTAAGGAATAAGTATATATAGCTAAAGATCTTAAGCTATTAAGCTTACTATATTATATTTAAATAGAAATATAAAACTATAGCAATATAAATATACTTAATAGTAAGTGCTTTTAATAAAGGCATAAGATCCTATAGAAGACTAATATTATAATAGTTATACTATTAAACTGCAATTGCTAAAACCTTAATATAAAGGCAATATTTACATTCTATAGGCAAGTAAAAAAGCTATTATAGATCTTCCTTTTTATATATACTTAAAAGTTAAGCAGTAATGCTATTAGCAATAATAATAGTAGTAGTAATAGCAATAAAGGAAAAGAAAAAGAAAAAGAAAGAAAAAGAAAAGAAAAAAGAAAAAGAGAAAAAAAAGAAAAAAGAAAAGAAAGTAATAGCTAGCTAATAAAAGTAAAGGCATTTATAATCCTAAAATAGAGCAATAATAGTAAGATTATTATATCTAGAGTTTTTATATTTATATTAAATATATTAATTATAATAATAAAAAATAAATATTAAGATTTTAAGCTAATTAATAAAGCAAGCTATAAGACTATTAAAATTACTATAAACCTAAAGTATTTAAGCCAATAAATATTAAATAGTATTTTTATTTATTTAAGGCTATTTATTACTATTATACTATTATTTAAGTTAATAATAGGCTATAGCTTTATAGATATCCCTTAAGGCATAATTTTACTAAAGCTAATAAATAAGCTAATTAATTTAAAAAAAAGAAAAAGGTTTTAATAAAAGCATAAAGTATTCTATAAAGGATTGCTCTATACTTTAGCCTTTATTTATACTAACTATAAAATATAGGGCTAAATATTAAAAAAGGCTAAACTTAACCTTTATAGTTTTTATATAGTTTTTAATAAAAGTAATATAAATATAGCAATATAGTATAATTTATATAGCCTTTATATATAGCTTTTATTGTATTAATATTTCAGTAATATAATACTATTAATAAAAGTAAAGAAAAGAGATATAATTAATAATATAATCTTTAATAATATAATAAAAATAAAAGTAAAGCTTAATTATTTAAGTAAAAAAACTATATACTTTATATAAAAATTAAGCTAATAAATAAATTAATATAGCTATATAAATATATAATAGAGATTACTTTTTTTTTTAATTTTAAGATTTTATTTTATTTTAAATTATATTATATAAGCTTATATAAAAGTTATATAAAAATTATATAAATATTATATATAATTTATATAATTTTATATTATTTTATTTTAATATTTAATAAGCCTTAAGCTTAAGCTATTTAGCTAATAGTATATATAATATAATACAATACATAAAATATATATATATAAGGAAGGCAGGGAGAGGGGGAGGGAAGGCAGTAATAGGGCAGGAGGGCGAGTAGCGGCTAATAGATCCCTTTAAAAGAAGCAAGTTCTTAAAAGGGCATACTCCCTTAGATTTACTAAAGGCAGATCTATTCTATTTTTTATTTACTATTTATTTATTAATTCTATACTTTATTTATAGCTTTCTATTTTTACTTTATGCTTTTATTTTGCTTTTATATTTAATGCCCCTTTATAGTATTATTTATTTAGTATTTATTGCTATATATAGGCATTTTTAATTGCTTTATAAATATTCTTTATTAAATAAATAAAAATAATAAAATAGATAGAAATTATAATAAAAAGCATTTTTTAAATTACTTTATTTTAATCTTACTTTTATCTTTTTAAAAGAATTTTTATTTATAAATAAAGCAATTTATTCTTTTATTTTAAACTTCTTTTTTTTTCTTTTTTTAGCTTTAATATAAATTATATATATATATCTTTATAGTATTTTTAGTCTTTAATTTATATATATTAATTATAGTTATTTTAATAAATATATATATATAGATATAAATATTATAAATTAATTTTATAGTTTAAAATTAAATTCTATAATTTAAAATTAAAATTTATAGTTTATTTTTAAGTTTTATAGCTCTTTTTTTGCTAATTATTTATAATAGTAATGATTTATTAAATAAACTATTATCTCTTTTTATTAACTCCCTATTGCCTTTATTATAAGTTATTTTATAGCTTAAAATTAAATAATATATTGCTAATATTATTTTAGTAGTATAAATTAATAATAGAGTTATATATATGCCTAAGCTACTAATATAGTTTAGGCAAAAGAACTTTTTGCTATAGTTAAATATACTACTAAACTATAAGTATTTTTAAATTAATTTTTAAGCTTTATTTAATAGTTTTGCTTTATATAGTGCCTTTTAGTAGTAGCTAATGCTTTATTTTGCCTATCTATTATTAGCCTATAAGTTATAGGCTAAAGTAATAGTAAATAGTAAAGGCATTTTAGTAGCCTTAAGTAGCATTATAAGCACTGCAATTCTAATAGCTATTATTACTTTATATAAGTGTATTTATTTTATTGTTTTGCATTTTGTTTTACTAATTTAAGTTATAAAATAGCCTTTTTACTATACTCTTTATAGTATTGTTTTTTTAGATTATATTTAAAGAGATAATATTATAAAGAAAGTAAGAGTTTAATTTAATAGCTTATTTTTAAGTTTTAAACTGCAAAATTAATTTTTATATTATAGAAGAAAAATAAATAATATATTACTATTAAAGTTATATTAAATAAATATACTATAAGTACCTTTTTATTTATTAAAGACCTTTATTTTTTAGTAAATAAAATAATTAAAATTATTTTAAAGTTTATTTTACTATTTTATAGCTTATTTTATTATTTTGCATTTTAGCTAGTAGCTATTATAATAGCAATAAATTAATAAATTTTATTATATTAATTCTTTATTTCTTTACTATTTTTATAATATTAAATATAAAATCTATAAGCCTTTTAGTATTTCTTTAATTATATATTTTTATAAATCTTAACTTTATTATATTTAAATATATTTTATTAAGTCTATAAATTTAAATTAATTTTAGCTCTTAAGAAATAATTTACCTTATAGTAGCTTTATTAATCTATTAGCTATTAAATTTATATTTTATTTATATAAAATAGAGATTATTTTTACTATTATAAATTGCTTTAATTAATAATTATATATAATAATATATTTAAGTTTAATTTTTAATTTTTTAAAAGGATTTTAAATAAATTTAATTATTTATTAGTTATTATAAATAAATTTTAAAATAAAATTCTAAAGCTTAATTATAAGTTCTATAAATAGTCTTTACTAATAGAATTCTTTCTTTATAGCTTAAAAAAAAGCAAGCAATTCTATTTTTATAGTTAATATTATAATTATATTTTATTTATTTATATATTATTTAATTAATCTATTAAAAAGTTTTATTATATATATTTATAAACTTTTTTAATTTATAATATTATTAATAAAAGATATATTATTATATATTAAAAAGTTATTTTTGCCTTTAAACTATAAAATAAGAAAATAAATTATATAAAGATAATAAAATATTTAATTTACTGCCTTTATATAAAGTTCTTTTAGATTTATTATAAATTTTATAAAAGATAATATAATAAATATAATATTTAATTAAATAATAACTATTATATAAAGGATTAAATTAATTATTTATTTATCTTAATTTATTATACTTTATTTTATAATTTAATTATTTAAAAAGAGCTTTATTTTTTTATTAAAGTTATATTTTCTTTATCTAAAATATATAATTTATAAATCTTCTTTAACTATAAATTTTAAGTTATTTAAATTAATTTTAACCTTATTTTTAAATAATCTTTATCTTAAAGAACTATTATAGCTTGCCTTTATTAATTAATTTATATTTTAACTTTAAATTTATAATTACTTTATTTATAATTACTTTATTTATAATTACTTTATTTATAATTACTTTATTTATAATTACTTTATTTATAATTACTTTATTTATAATTACTTTATTTATAATTACTTTATTTATAATTACTTTATTTATAATTACTTTATTTATAATTACTTTATTTATAATTAATTTATATCTTTTAGTATATATTATTATATTATTATTTATATAAAAGAAAATAAAAACTTTACTTTTATTTTAGCAATATAGTTTATAAAGAATTAATTTAAAGCTAATATTTTATAATATTATTTTAAGCTTTATTTATTTTAAAAAAGATATAATTTTTAGTCTATAAAGTGCTTTTTTAAATAATAATATTTAGCTTTTATTTTTATTCTTTTTTATATTTTAATAAAGGTTTTATAAATATATCTATTAATAGTTTTATATTTATAAATATATTTATTATATTAAATTATAGTATTTTAAAATTAAACTTTATTATAATTATAAATAGTATTTTAAATAGTTTTTCTATTAATATAAGAATATATATTTTTTTAAAACTTACCTTTTACTATTAATCTCTTTAAATAATAAATCTAGCTTTATATTTCTATAAATATTTATATTTATTGAATATATATATATATTTATATATAGTTAATAAATTATATATTATAAAATTTAATTTTACTTTTTAATATTTTAATTTAAGACTTTATTTACTAATAATTCTTTAAGTATATTTTCTTTACTTTTAGAAATATAGCCTTAAACTTATATCTAAAAACATTTCTATAAGAACTTAATACTTAAAGTAAGTTCTTTTAATAAAATTTCTATTTCTTTAAATAATATCTATTTTATTCTTTTATAGTATATAATTTAATTTATACTTTTTATACTTAATTTTAATATATATTGCCTTAATTATAATAGTATATTTGCATTTTTTAAATAATATAGCTTTTATTTTTATAAAAAAGGCTTAATTAAGCTTAATCTATTCTTTTTTTAAATTAATATTTAATATTAAAGGTATTAAATATTTTTCTTTTTACTTTATTGCTAAAGCTAAAAAGGCTAAAGCTAGACTTTTTAATAGAGTTAAAAAGGTTTTAAATTATAATTAAGTGTATTTTTCTTTTTTAATTTATAGTTTATTTATATCCTTTTCCTTTTTAGTTTTTAAGTCTTTAATTATATTTTAAAAGCTTATTTTAGTAATTTAAAGCTTATTTTATAATAGATTAATATTATTTATTTAATTAATTTATTTAATATTAAAAAGAGCTTTTATTTATATTTATATTTCTTTAAGAGTCTTTTTACTTATAGTTTCTTTTATTTTAGTATTACTTATTAAAAAGAGGTCTTCTTTATTAAAGATAATACCTTAAGTTATATATACTTAATTAATAATTAGATTTTAAATGCAAAAAAGGTTTTAGAAATTATATTCTATAAGGTAATCTATTTAAGCCTTTAGGCCTATTTTAAATATAAATTAATTCTTCTTTACTTAAATATATTTAATTATTATAAATAGTTTATAATTAATTATCTTTAAGTAAATACTTTATAGCTTATAATTCTTATTTAAGCTTTAAATTAATAAAAAAAAGCTTTTATATAGTATTTTTTACTTAAGTCTTTATTTAAAGTTTAATTTAATAAATATCTTACTATTTTTACTATCCTTAGCTATAGTTTAATTAATAGATTACTTTTAATTATAAAAACTTTTATTTTCTTTTTTATTATCTATTTAAAATATTCTTTTAAACTATTTTATTGCTATATTTAAAGAGTACTTTTTTTATTGCTATTTCTTTTTAATCTAGCTATATATAGACTAAATTGCTCTTTTAAAGCTTATTATCTATTTTTATTACTTAAAGTTTAATTTTATATTTTATTTTTAATATTTAAGTAAAGTTTATAGTATTAATAATAATTATTCTTCTTTTTAATATTTAAAGTAATAATTTTAATATATTCTTAATATATAATATCTTATAATAATGCATAAAGAAAGATTTATTATATTAAATTAAAAGTTATAGAAATTTAAAAAAAATTGCTCTTTAAAAATTAAGCTTTATATTTATAGTTTATAGTACTTTTAGCATTTTATTTTACTTAATCTATAAGTATTATATTTAACTATTATTAGGCCTTTAATCTTTATGCTAATAGTATTATTAATTAAGTATTTTAATATTTTAGATCTTAAATAATTTAATTAATAGTGCTATTTTATAGCTTTTATTTATTATAAATATTTTAGTATTTATAAATTATAATAAGGTTTATTTATTATAAATAAGGTTTATTTTAAATAATAGGCTTATAATATAAAATATATTAATTATAAATAATCTTTAATTTATATAAAGCTTATCTATTTTTATATCTTAAAATATTATCTTTATTTCTTTAATTCTATTAATAACTATATTAATTAAGTCTTTTTAATAAAATTAAATTTATCTTAATTTATAAGCAAAAAATAATATACCTTAAAATAAAAGAATAAGCTTTACTTTATAGGTTTTAAACTTTAATTTTTACTTTTTTATATTTTTAAATAAAAAGGGTTTTTAATTTAATAAAGATAACTTTATTAAATAAAGCTAATTTTAAACCCCTATAGTGGAGTGGTTACCGCCTAAAAGCCCTTAAAGTAAAGGGAGTGGGTTCAAATCCCGCTAGGGCACCTCTTTTTACCTGCTTGGGATTGGTCCACCCGGGCAGGGCAAGGGGAACTTAAAAGCAGCCTAGCCCACGGCTGGTAGCGAAAAACTCGGCCGCATCCGGAGCGTTATCCCGGCGAGCCCGACCTGCAACAGTGAGGCTACAGGTTTGGGCGGGGCCTGTAAGAGCCTAGCCCCACGGCTCTTGAATAAACCTGGGCCGCGACCGGAGCGCGAGATCCTCGGCAGTTTCCCCAGCTGTGAATCCTGGGTACAATAACATGCTATTCCTATAGGGCCAATCGGTAGCATAATTGTCACAAGCAGAAGCAGGAGAAGAAGGTGGTCAATATATACTGAACTATAAAAGGCACAACTGGTATCCAACCAATTCTAATCTATAGAGATAAATAAGGGGCTAGCAAGCAAGGGATATAGGGGTTTTTATTTAACATTTTATATATATGGTTTTTCCTCTATCGAAAATAGTATAGAAGCACTGCCTATTGCAAGACCTATAGAGTATTATTAAATAAATAAAGCTAATTTTAAATTCTTAAATTTCTTTTTATTATTAAAGATATATAGTATTATCCTTAAGTTAAATATAATTAAGATTTATAATAAATATTTACTATATAAATAAGAAAAATAGCTATAAAGTTTAAAATTAAGATTTATAATATTAATTATTAGTTTAAAGTTTTAATTAATTATATAGTTTACTTTTTAAGCTTTTTATATAGTTTTTATACTTTAATTTCATCTTTTAATTATATTTTTTATTTTTTATTTATTTACTTTTGCCTTTTTATATATTTAAATATATTTTTAGAAAATGCAATTTAATACTTTTAAGTATTTATATTAATATATAACTTTGCATATAAAATATAATAATTATCTTTTTTTAGACTTTATTTTTATTTCTTTAATTTAAATTATTTAAATTATAAGCTTTATAAATAGAGATGCTTTTTTAAAGGCAGTTTTAAGCCTTAAAATATAGATCTAAAGTTCTCTTTTTATACTAAAGCTTTATATTACTTTACTTTAATCTCTTTTTTCTTTTTAATCTTATATTTAAAACTTAAAGTAAAAATAGCTGGCTTATAAATGCCTTTTTTAATAGTATTTTTAAATTATATTTTAATAATTTAAAGGAATATTTAAAAGTAACTTTTAAGGTATTATTTTAAGTCTATAAATTATATATTTAAGTATAAAACTTTAGTAATATTTTTTATAATTATAATCTTTATAGACTATTTTTAATTAATAATTTAATTTTATTAAATAATTTTAAGGTTTAAAGTCTATTTTAAGACTTTAAAATAGCATTTTTAAGTTTATTTTCTTCTTAATATATTATTAATTCTCTATATAGCTTTAAGGTTATAATAGAATTTTATAATAATATTATTTTTTTTACTTATTATTAATAAATATATTTAAATATAATAAAAACTTATTTTCTTTATTATTTAATAAAAAATATTATAGATTTTATTTACTTTAATTTTATATTTTTCTTAATTATAGTAAAATATTATAACTTTATATTTTAATAGTTTTTAGTCTTTAAAAAGTAACTTTATTATTATAATTGCCCTTTATATTAATTACATAAATTTTATTATTAAGCTTTTAGCTTTAGTTTCTTCTTTTATAAAGTATTTTATAGTAATAGGCATTATAAGCTTAAGAACTTAAATAGTTTTAAATTAAAAAGGGTTTTTAAGGACTTTAAGCTTTTTAATTTATTTTATAGTAATTTTTACTTTATAGCTTTATTTAAAGATTTTTTAATTATTTAGATTATTAAGGATATAGATCTTAAAGGGTCTTTTATATATTTAATTTAAAATTTAAAATATAAAGTATATTTCTAACTTTAAAGCTTAATTAAATAGTTATAGCTATATTAATAAATATAGCTTTAAGACTTTTAATTATTAAATTAAACTAATTATATAATTATATATATTATTCTCCTTCTTTTTTCTAGCCTTAGTTTATTGTTTAGGCTCTAAAGGAGAGGTTAGGCTGCACTAAACTTAATAGAGCTATAATGGATTTATATAACATTTATTCAATTATTTTAAGCTTTATTTCTATAATCTAAAGTGCGTACTAATATTTCCCTATATATATAATACCTTAAGTTTAATAAATATATATGTATATATATATATTTAATAATAATACTATAACCTTCCCCTTAAACTTTCTTTTTCCCTTTTTAACCCTTTTTTTAACTATTTTAATTGGCCTTTTAACTTTCTTCTTAAGCCTATACCCCTTTCTTTTAAGAATCCTATTAAAGAATCTATTAACAATTCTATAACTCTATAGATTTAGCTAATGCAATTATATAGTACTATAAACTATATATTTTATAAAATAAACTAAAATTAAAAATAACTATTTAATGCCCTATTTTTATTAAAGGCCTTAAAAAACTTAAAAGAAATAATAAATATATATAAAATATAAATTATATTTTAATTAATTAGATCTTTTTTTCTTTATTATTATAAATATAAAAAAGATATAATAATTTATTATAAAATAAATATAAAGAATACCTTACCTTTAATATTAATATATACTTTAATATCTTTAAAATAACTATTATTGATAAAAAGTAAAACTATATTTAATTCTTTATAATTAGCATTATATACTCATTTATATTTATTTAAAAACTAAATTAAAAGAACTAAAAAAATAATATTTATTATACTATATTAATACTTTTACTTTATAATAAAATATTTAATATATATATATTTTCTTTATTAATTCTTTATTTATAACTTTTTTTACTTTTAGTTAATTATTTTTTTTTACTTTTTTTTAATATTATATTATAATTATATAGCTATAATAATAATTTCTTAATTAATTAGCCTAATATTTTTTTTTATTAATATTATTATTAAAGTTAAAAAATAAATACTTAAAATAATAGCTTTTTTTAAATTTATTAATAAAGACCTTTAATATTATAGCTTTATTAATTCTTTTATTTATTTTACTTTATAATATAAAAATAAACTATTTTATAAAAGTACCTATACCTTTTAAGTTTTTATTCTTTTTTTAATAAAAAGATTAATATACTTAATGCATTATATTAATATAATAAATTCCTTAAAACCCTTCTTTAAATTAAATATATTATTATTTTATATTTATTTATTTAATAATACTCTATAGATCTTATAATAAATAATACTTCTATACTATTTTTAATAAAAAAAAACTATATATAAAAAATATTAAATAAAAACCCTTATATCTTTTACTTATTAGCCTTTATTTTATCTTTATAAATTAAAATTAATTAATTAAATATTAATTATACCTTTTATAATTTAATATATATTAATTACCTTTTGCTTTTACTTTTATTTATAATAACTATATTATTAATTGGCCTTATAAAAAGAGTATATTATTATATTTAAGATTTATAGCTAAAGAAATTGCTAAGGATCTTATGCTTTAATTGTAGCTTAGGCTTATTTAAGAGCTATAAGGCTAGGCTCTTATAGGCCTTACCTAAACCTATAGCCTTATTGTTATAAATTAGGCTTGCTAGAATAACGCTCTAAATACAGCTAAGTTTTTTGCTATTAGCTATAGGCTAGGCTACTTTTAAGTTCCCCTTACCTTACTTAAGTGGATTAATCTTAAGTAGGTAAAAAGAGGTGCCTTAATAGGATTTAAACTCACTTTTTTTACATTAAGGGCTTTTAGGCAGTAACTACTCTATTATAAGGGTTATTATTTTATATTAATTAAATTATTAATTTTTTAAATTAAACCTTTATAAAGAATCTATTTTTATTTATAGAAAATAATATTTTAATTATATTTTTAAACTTATAAAAATAAAATCTAGCTTTATTTTTATTAATATATTATAGTAATATATTTTATATATTTTTAATAAAATAAAGATCTTTATTTTTAATAGATTTTATTTTAAATTATAATAATTATTAAAATAAAATAATAATTATTAAACTCTTTTAAAGTCTTTTATATAAACTCTACCCTTAGACTTATAACTATTTATAGCTATTTTAAACTACTTTTAAAATGTCTAAAACAATAATTAATTAATTCTTTATATTAGGCTACCTTTAAATATAATAATATATTAAGAGTATAGTACTAATATTATAGCCCTTTTAATAGTTATTAATTTAGGAAAATGCAGTATTAAAAATAGCTAATATAATCCCCTTTTTACTATTAGCTAATATAATAGTATACCTAAAATAAATATAGCAATAAAAGCTAATAAAAGCCTTATAATTAATAAAGATAAAGAAGCCTATAAAGCTATTATTAAGATTATTTTATTTTACCTTTTTTAGTTTAAAAGGTATTTTAAATCTATATTAATATATATAAAATATACTTTTACCTTCTCTTTAAAACTAATATAACCCTTAAAAAGAGATTTATTAATAAAATTACTATTACTATAATAACTACTATTATTATAGTAATAATAGCTACTTTAGCTAATTTAAGCTTTTTTTTTTAATTAATATAATAGTTTTATATATTAATCCTTTTATATAGCCTTATATCTATAAATATTAAAACTAATAAATATATAATATATAGCTATATTAAGTGTAAAATTACTATCTATATTAAAGATACCCTTAAGAATATTAAAAACTATACTTTAATAGAAACTATATAAATAGTAAATTAAGCCTATAGTAACTTCTATATAGTTGCAATATATTATCTTTTTAATAAAGATATAGTTTTTACCTTTTTTACTTTAAAATAGGCTAAAGCCTTTTATAAAAAAGAATAAATAGCTATTGCATTTAGGAATAATGCTTTTTTAGCTCTTTTAACTTTTGCTATTTTAATAAAAGGAATTTAAATTAAATCTATTTTTAATAATATAAATAAATTTATTAAAACTATTAATAATGCTAATACTTTAAGAGTTAGTAAAATAAAGCCTATTTAAGCCTAAAATAGTACTATAATAAAAATAAACTTAATTTTTTATATTTTATTAATTAAAAAAGCTAATAGCTTATATAATAATAGGCTACTTTTTAATATTAAACTCTATAATTATAAACTTTGCTCTTTAAAGAACTTGTTTTAAAAGAGACCTATGCTCTTTAAAGAACTTGTTCTAAAAGAGACCTATTTGGCGCCGGCTCCAACTACCCTACTCACCCCCCCCTCCCCCTCCACTTTTGTGCGTGTGTGTGTGCGTGCGTTATTGTAAGGCTGCGGTTGGTCGGTCGGTCGGTCGGTTGGGTGGTTATAGGCTAGAGTTGTGGGCTAAGGATAAAAAATTGCATATAAGTTATATAAATATTATATAATAAAAAGCATAAATATTATATAATTTTTATATAACTTTATATAATTTAACTTTCTTTTTATTTATTTAGCTAATTATTATAGGGTCTTAACTCTTAAGAAGATATTTAAAATTAGGTTATATAATAGGCCTTTTAAGGGGTTTATATATATATAATATTATATAATATAAATAGTAAACCTTTTACCTTTTAAAATAAATAATTTCTATTTTAATAAATAGTAAATATTAAGCTATTTTTAGTATTAAGCTAAAGGTTTTAATAAATAAATATATATAATAGCTTATTATAGTATTTTTATTTTACTTTTTTAATTATTATAAAAATTAATTATTTAATTTATATAAAGTAATTTAAATTATTTTATTTAATTGCCTCTTTTAATACTTTATGCTTATAGCTTTTTATAGTTTTAGCTTTTTACTTTATATTTTATATATATATTTAGCTTTAATAATTAAAAAAGAAAAAGAAAGAAAGATCCTTAAGTTCTATAAAGTATATAGTTTAAATAGTATAAAAAACTATAATTCTTTTATTATAAATTTTAAATAAATATAAAAGCTATTTTATAATAATTATTTTTATATTTTTTATATTATCTATATTATTATTATTATTATTAATAGTAATAATAATAATAGTAATAATTATTTTATAGCTTAATTAGTCTATTTATTACTTTAATATATAGGCTTAATTTACTATTTCTTTATTTAATTAATTAAGCTTAGCTTTAGTCTTTATTATATTTTATAAAATTATATTATTAATTATATCTCTTTCTTTTACCTTTATTAGCAGTATAATATTATCTAGCAATTAGCATTATAATAGCTATATATATAAGTTATAGGAATTATATTTTAACTATACTATAGTATTAATTTCTTTTTCTTTACTATTATCCTTATTTAAAACTATATAGCTACTATAAAGCTTAAGACTAGCCTTAATTAGCATTTAATCTTATACCTTATAGTTAATATAAATAAAGGCAGTAATATAAAGTAAACCCCTTTATAATACCTTATGCTTTTGCTATAGCTGCTTTTTTACTATTAAATTAATCTTTTTACTTAATAGTATTAGCATTAATATACTTTTAGGCAAATCTATAAAATTATAGCCTTTTATTAAATCTATTAATAGTATAATAGCTACTAAAAGACTAAAATAAATAATAATATTATTTAATATCTATTAGCTATAATGCTTTAAATTAATTATAATATAAATAGCTATATAGCTTATATTATTAATTACCTTAAGGCTTTAGTGCTTATTCTTTATTATTACTATTAATATATTAAAGATATATATAAATATAGCTAATATAAAGATCTTATTATTATTATTTAAACTTAAGATTATAATTGCTTTTATTTATATAAAATAATTATAGCTACTTTTTATTTAAATATACTTAAATAAAAAGATATATAGTAGCTTTTATATATACTTTTAAAAAGCTAAGGCTGCCTTTATATTAAGGTTTTAATAGTTTTAGTTTAGTAATATAACTATAGAAATATTTATTTTCTATAGGATTTTATACTTTAATTAAAAGCAATAGCTATTAAATATATTAATATTAATGCAATTTTAAGTCTTTATATAAATATAATATAATAAAGTAAATAGCTTAAGGTTTTTAATAGTATAGATTTACTCTTTAAGTATTACTATTATTATAAACTTTTTCTATAGTATATATACTTTATTATAGTTTTATTTATATAGGTTTTTATTTTAGTCTTATAGAAATTTATTATTATTTAATAGAAATATTTTATTTATAATTAGCCTAAATTAATAGAAATTGCTATAAAATAAAATAATAGAGATACCTTTAAAGCTTTTATTAAAGCACTTAATTAAATAATAAAGCTTATTATTAATCTTTAATAATATATTAGCCTTAAGTATATTAATTTTATTAATAATAAGCATTTATTTATTCTTTTATAATGCCTATATAGATCTATTTATTACTTACTATTAGCTAATTAACCTTTTGCTTATTGCACTATAGTTTTATTGCAATAATAATAAAAACTTATTAATAGTAAGGCTATAAGCTAAATAAATAGTAATGCTATTAATGCTTATTACTATTATACTTAATATAGCAATTATTAATAGCTAATATAATATACTTTATTTAGCAAAAAGCTTTATTATTGCCTTAATTATTTAAAACTTATTTATATTGCCTTTATTGCTAAAGAATTAATATAGTTATTAAAGGCATTTATTTCTTTTAATATTAAAATTGCTAATAATATTGCTATTACTTTTTATAAACTAAATATATTAATAGATTAATAAAAAGGCAATAGTTTATTGCTTATTAAATATAAACTATAAAGCAATATCTATTTTAAAGGTTATAACTATAAATATAAATGCCTATTTAATTATAACTATAAGACTATATAATAATAATAATATTGCTTTTTTTATTGCTTTTATTACTATTTTAATGCCTTTTTCTTTTCTTTTTTCTTTTTTATTTATTTTTTATATGCCTTAAATTTAATACTTTATTGCTTTTAATAGCCTTAATTATTAAGCCTTAATAGCTATAATTTTGCTTAAATTAAGCACTTAAGTTTAGCTACTATTAGTATTACTATTTTTTATAAATATTAAATCTTCCCCCCTTCTTTTCCTTACTGCCTAATGCCCTTTTTTAAATCTTTACTTTCCTTTTCCCTTTCTATTATGCCTTAAAGCCTAATAAAATTATAAAGTATTAAAGCTAGCTCCTTTAATTCTATTATAATTTAATTACTACTAGCTGCTATTTAAATAATATTAATAAAATATATAATTTAGCTAAAATTATTATTTTAAAATCTATTAATATTATTATTACTATTACTATTATCTTTATTATAGTAGTTTTTATTTTCTTTATATAATTTATTGCTATTTATAGCTATTTTAATATCCTTTAATATAAATGCCTATTGCTATATATTCTTTTAAATGTTTTAGGCTAATTGCTTTAATAATTAAATATTATTTATATAAAAAAAGATTTATTTTAATATATTTTATTTTTATTTATTTTAAGTAATAATTATATTTATATTGCCTAATAATAACTTAAATATAAAGCAATATTATAGCATAAAGAGGCTAAAGTACTAAACTATTGCTTTAAGAAATTCCTTAAATATTAATATTAATTAATTAATTAATTAAGCTTTAAAAATAAAGGTATTATATAATAACTCTTTTTTTATAGTATATTAAGTATAGTAAAATATATTTTAGCTTACTTTTAGTAGTATTGCCCTTTATTTTATTTCTTTTTATTAATAAAGTTTAAGCTAAAATAGCCCTTAATAAATATAACTAAATGCATTTTATATTAATATAAGAACTATACCTATTTATTTAAAAAGGGGCATTTAGGCTTAAAAGAAATGCTAAAGTCTTTAGTATTATAGTATAACTTTTTATACTAAATATAAATAAAGGTAGTATAATTATATAAGTAAATATCTTAAAAGACCTCTTTATAGTATAAATATATATTTAAAGCTATAATTCTTTTATTTTATTTTTTAATATAAATATTAAAGCTAAATTAATTATTGCTATTTTTAAGCTAGCTAATCTCCTAAAGATATAGCTACCTTTTTAATATAAGCTAATATAGCTTATTAATATTAAGATATATTTAATAATAATTATATAAAAGCTTTATTAAATATTTTAAAAGATAAATAATTACTTTAACCTTTAATAGTGCTTAATCTATAAAAATGCAATTAACTATCTTTATAAGAAATTAATAAGTTTTATTTTTTTTATACTATTAATATTAATATAAGTATTATTATTACTATTTTATTGCTTAATAGATCTATTGCCCTTTTAATTATTAATATTATTTATATAAGTATTAATATAAGTATAAGTATTATTGCTATTATTATTAATACTATTTACTAAGATATAAAAAGGTATAGATATAAATATAAATATAGATATAGCCCTAACTGCTTATATTTTAATCCCTTCTTTTAGTATAAAAAGGTGCTTTATAGCTATAACTATTTGCTTTTAGATTAAATTCTTTACTTTTATTATATAGTTAGTTAAATAATAGATTAAAGATAAGCTATAAAATTGTATTATAATAAATATTAAGTTATAGTTATACTGCAATCTTATAGCTATTAATTTATTTTAGCGATTTATAAATATATAGGATTGCTTAATAGAGAGGACTCTCTTTTTATTAAACTCTATCCTTTCTATTAATTATTTAAGGAATTTAAACTAGTATATATTTTACTATTGCTACTATTAATTTAGGTTTCTATCTTAAAGTGTATATTTAGTATATATAGCTTTATGCTTATAAATTTAAGATAATTTTATATAGAAGTTTACTTTTTTATTAAATATTGCTAATAGCTCTATTGTATTATTAATTAAAGCTAATATATTAAATATAGCTATTTTTTATTTTATAGCAATTTAAAATAATAGCTTATTAAGGTTTTGCATTTCTATAGTATATAAAATGCTTTATATTAATAAACTTAATATATATAAAAGGAAATTATAATAGCCTTCTCTTTTTATTAATACTTATTTACTTACTTATTTATTTATTTATTTATTTATTTATTTATTTTATTTAATACTTTTTATTATTTATATATATATACTATATGCAATTATATAGAAATAAAACCTTATTTACTTACTTTATAAAAAATGCTATTTAAATATTAAA
Source organism: Aquanectria penicillioides (assembly GCA_003415625.1). Lineage (NCBI taxonomy): Eukaryota > Fungi > Ascomycota > Sordariomycetes > Hypocreales > Nectriaceae > Aquanectria > Aquanectria penicillioides. Next base: position 2,113,690 of record PYIU01000003.1, read on the forward strand.
TAATATCTTTTTAATATACCTTATTGCTTTTTAAAAGATTATTTCTATTTATACTAAAGAGCAAGCTAAAGTTTATACTTTTATATAGCTAAATTAAATTATATATATAAAGCAAGCTATATTAATTGGTTTTAATAATAGTAAAATAGTAATTTACTTAATTAAAAACTAACTTTTTGCTAATTTTAATATAATACTTTAAGAATAAAAATAACTTATAATAAAAGTAAATAGCTAAATTTATTACGTTTAATATTAATAAGTACTTTCTTTTTTTACTATTATTAAAATTAAATAAAAATAGCTTAATAATATTTTTATTATACTATTAATATTCTATAAGCTATAGCTTAATAAGATTTATAATATTATTTAAATTAATAGTAAATTAAATTATTAAAAGACTATACTTAATAATTAATAATTTAATCTTTTATTATATACTTAATTAAGATTTATAAAATATAGATTGCTAAAAACTATAGGTTAAAATAGACTAAATTAGCTCTTTTATATATTTATTCTTTATTATTCTATACTTCTTAAGATTAACTTTAGCTATTTTTATTCTTTTAGCTATTATTTTTTGCAATAGCTATTTAACCTTTTAAAAGAAGCCCTTTTCTATATTTATTATATTTACTCTTTAATTTTATAATTATACTATTATATTAAAAACTAAAAAAGAAAATATTTAATAGCATATAGTGTAATTACTATATTAATAAAGAACTATTTTTACTTATATCTTTAATATTAAGTCTTAAGATATAAAAGTAGCTTTTATATTGCTATTTTAATTATTATTACTATTATTGCTATTATTATTGCTATTATTATTATTTTTATAAATTAAGCTTAAGCTAAAATATTTATTAATTAAAACTATTTAATACTCTATTTTTATATTCTTAAATTATATAGTTAAAATAATTAAATACATTATTAATTTTAAATAGATAATTGCTATTAGATCCCTTTTATATTTACTATATATAATAGTTTTAAATAGACTTAAAGAGATTTTATATACTTTAAGCTAATTTATTAAATCTATTGCCTTTTATATTAATAAAAGAATTAAAATCTATAATAACTTTAGTAAATAGGTATTATATATTTCTCTCTCTCTTTATATATATATCTTTCTTTCTTTTATTATACTTTAAGACTATATTAAACCTATTGCTAATACCTATTATTGCATTTTTATATACTATAAATGCATAAATATACTAATACTACTATATATATCTATATATATTTGCTTATATTTATATATATATATATAGATTTACTTAAATATTTTTATTAAAATAATAAAGAAATACTAATTATAATAATCTATATACACTTTATATTCTTTATTATAATTAAATCTATAGGCAACTTTATGCAATATTCTATATATTTACTTTTTTAATAATTGCTAATATATATTCTATAATCCTAAAAACAAATAATTAATATTAAATATACTTTAAAATATAATAATTACTTTAGCTAAGCTTTTTATTTTTCTATTAACCTTTAATTATATCTATAGAAATATACCTTTATTATTAATATTATACTTTTATTAATATAAATATATTAAGAACCTTTTATTAATTTAAACTTAATCTATATTTAAGCAATAATACTTTATTATAATTATATTATTACTATTCTATTTAAAACCTTTACTTTATACTTAAATATATAATAAAGGTAAAAATAGTTATTATTTTAATGCTAATTAAAAATATAGATTAATAACTATTATAACTCTATATAATAAAATCTTATAAATAAAAAGATAGATAGATTTATTTCTTTTAGCTTATAATATCTATTTAATTCTTTATTTATCTATTTTCTTTTATACTTACTATTCTATTTATAAATTATAATTTAGTTTTAATCTATTTTTTATTAAAGAAATCTATTAATATATTTATCTATATATACTATTTAAAACCTTAATATTTATATATATTTACATTTATATATATACTTTTATATACTTATATCTATATATATATATAATATTATTATAACTATTTTTTATATAACTCCTTTAATTAACTTTTTAACTATTATTTTAACTATTGCCTAAACTATTTCTTTAGCCCTTACTTTAACCCTTACCTTAACTTTTACCTTAATCTTTATTTTAACTAACCTTTTAACTATCCCTAAAAAACCCCTTTCTCTTTTTATCTTTTTAAGAATCTTTTAAATATTTAAATATAAATAAAATTATAATTATTAAGATCTATAAGCCTTAAATATTGCAAAAAGAATATAAAAATAATCTATTTTTAGTATTATATTTAATATATATTAAAAAATTAATTAAACTTCTTTAAAACTAATAATATATAAATAATATAAACTATAATACTATTAGCTAAATATATATCCTTTAATTAATATAGTTTATATAAAAATATATATAACTTCTTTAAGATAAAAAAGATAAACTATTAATATTTATATTTAGTATTAACCTTTTAATATTTAATAGAATTTCTTACTTAAATAAATAGAAATATTTTTAGTATTTAATAAATAGTATTTTATATCTTTTTGCATTTATATAAAAAGTTAAATAATTAAATACTCTATTAAAAGAATTAAACTTTTAGTTAAAAGATAAATATAAAATCTTAAATTTTACTATATTAATATTATTAATTTATAATTATAAATACTATTAGTAAATAATATCTTTTTAATTTAAAACTTAAAACTATAAAAAACTAATATATTATATAAATAGCATTAAATTATATTTATTAAAATTAAATAAGCTATTTTCTTTTAGAAACTCTATTATTAGCTTTATTAATATTATTATTAATTTAATAATTATACTTTTTAAAAAGTTCTTTCTTTAAGGCTTTTTAAATAAAGAACTTTAATATTATAGTTTTATTAACCTCTTTAACTATATAATGCCTACTAAAGCATTAAAACTACTATATAAAGGCGCCTATATCTTTTAAGTCTTTATCTTTATTTTTATAGATATTAGCGCTTATTTTATATACTATTTTTAAATGCTTTAAAGCCTAACTTTACTATTTAAATTAAATATAGGCTTTTATTATATTAACTTAATTATAGGGCTTTTAGATTACTCTTTAATTAAGAAACTGCCCTTACTTTTAAAAGACCTTATCTTAATTATAGTCTTAAATAGCTAAATATAGTTATTAACTATAATAGTCTATTTAACTTTATAATAATAGTATGCATTATTAATAAAAAGGAGACCTTTTATCTTTATAAAAGCTACTATAGATTATATAAAGTACTTTACTACTCTTTATACTATTAATATATTAATAACCCCTAAATATAATATAGTAATATTGCTATTATTAATATTAATATTAAAACTATTTATATTTTTAATAAAATAAAAATATATCCTTTAAATCTTAATATTAATAAGTTTAATTAAGTAAAAAATAATCTATTATATCTATATAAATTATATTACTATAATGCCTTTATAATATTTAGTTTTTATTAATAGGATTAGCCTAAAGCTTAAAGAAATATTTACTATATAAAAATAATAATAAATAATATAAATAATATAGATAATATAAAATGCATTAAATAGTATTAATGCATTTAACTTTATTAATATATTAAATAATATTAATTATAATAATCCCTTTAGTAAAAAAGAATATTTAAATATACTTTATATTTAAGCCTTTATTAAATAACTATAATTTTAGCTTATTATTAATAATGCTTAATTTACTTTAATTAATAATTTATTTACTATTAATAAGATTTAATCTACTTTTATAAAAGTTTAATTTATTTTTACTAAAAGTTAATCTATTTCTATTAAAAGCTAGTTTACTATAAGCTAAAGTTAATTTACTATTAATAGAAGTTAATTTACTTTTAATATAAATAAACTTATTTTTATTAAAACTTAATTAACTATTAATTAAGATTAGTTTAGTGCTAGTAAAAGCTAGTCTATAATAAATAAAACCTAATTTACTATAGATTAAGAAAATATAATTAAAATATTTAATTATAATAAAAAATAATATAAAGATAAAGGAGAATCTAATAATAAAGATATTTAAGGCATTTAATATAAAGATCTAAAAATATCTATTTAAAATACCCTAGTTTTACTACTAAAAACAGCAAATACTACTTAAGGTAAAAGAGAGAAAAAAAAAGGTTCTTATTAAATTATTTATCTATTTACTGTATTTCTTTTCTTTATAATAGTATAGGATAGTAAAGCTTTTATATATATTATTATTTTACTTATTTTAATTAAGTTCTTTAAAGAGCCTTTATAATGCATAATAAGAAGGCAGCTTGCTATAAGCAATTTATATATCTCCTTCTATTTAATAAAGAATTAAAATCTATTTAATGCTTTTAATACTATAAGTATAGCTATATTGCAAGAAACTATTAATTTATTTTAATTTATAGCTAATATAATAGCTTAATATATAATAATTGCTTTATTAAAAAAGAAAAAATGCCTTATTGCTATACTTTATATTATAAAGACTATTTAGCCTAAAGCTATATTTATTTTATAGTAAAAAAGTATTAAATCTATATAAAAGAAGAATACTATAAATAATTAATAAAATATAAAAAATGCACTTTAATATAATAAAATATCTTTTATATATAATAAAATAGCTTTTTTAGAAACTCTTTTTTTATAGCTTTTCTCTTTACTAAAAGAGTTAATTAACCTTTAGACTTTATAAATAAATAATACTATATTTTATTTAATGCTTTTTCTTTTTTTAGTGCTTATACTTTATTGCTATTATTTATTAAATTAATCTCTTTATTTATATTTAATTAATATAGATTTTATTTTAAAATATATACTATTGCTTTAAGTTAATTTATTAAATGCTATATATCTATAATAAATATAATATAATTATACTTTTAAAACTAGCTAAAAATTAAAGGATTAATACTTTAATAAACTCTAAAAGATTAAACTATATTATAATTTATTATTTAGGCTATATAGCTCTTTATATATATAAATAATATAGACTAAAAACTTAAATTTATTAAATTAAAAAAGATTAAGCTAATATTAATTTTAAGTACTATTATATAAAAATAATTGCAATATATAACCCTTTAAAAGGTAAAGGAAACTTAAAAGTAATATATACTTTAGCTAGCCTTACTTAAGCCCTTTAAATAATTATAGTTAAAGACTTTAATTTATATTATTTAATTTAAGATTACTATAATAAAACTACTTTATATAGCTTAATCTTTTTAATAGAAATATAATAGCTAAATATAGCTTTAATAACTTTTTATAAAATAATAATTTAAAAAATAAATAATATTAAAAATAATACTTTTAATTTAATTTAAGCTTTAAAGAATAGCTATACTATTTATTTAAGCCTTAATTATAATTTAAATAGCTTTAATTATATTTTATAGTAAATATATATTAGACCCTTTATAGATATATTGCCTTCTTTTTTATTAAACCTTTAGTCTATAATATTTAATTAATATATAATAAACTTTAAAAAGGCTAAACTTAAAGTATAAATTACTTTTTGCTAAACTTTAAATAAAATAACCTTTATATAATAATTAAAATAGGCAATTAAATAGCTAATTTAAGGACTATATTAAATTATTTAATATATTACTTTAATATAAAGGCAATTTAGGCTTAATTATAATAATTAATAGAATTAGTCTATTATAAAGGCTATTTATTAATTTAAATAAATATAAAGATATATATAATAGTATAGTATAGTAATTAATTAGCTAAAACTATAAAAGATAGGCAATAAATAAAAGGCTTATATAGCTAAAGCTAAATAAATAGCTTAATATAATACTTTATTTAAAGCTAAAATAGAAAAAGGTATAGATAGCTAAAAGAAACTTTAGAATTTAAAAAGATAGATATAACTTTAAAGTAGTATTGCTTTAGCCTTATTATAGCTTTCTCTTTTTAATTGCCTTAAGTAAGATTCTTTAGCTATAAGCTATATTAAAAAGGTAATTATATTAATAAAATGCTTCTTTTTTAAACTTTAGGTAGATAATTAAAATATTAAATCTATTATAATAGATTTTATAATATAATTTATAAATATAAATTAAATACTATAAAATATTAAGGATTTAATATAAAATTGTATTAAATTTTATAAATTAATATATTAACTCTTTAAAATCTAATTATAAAAAGCTTTTAGTAGTAATAGATTCTTTACTAGCTTCCTTAAAGTATATAGTAAGCCCTTTTTAAAAGCCTTTATTACTATTATTAATATAAATATTACATTTAAGTACTTTTTATATTACTTTTATTATATAATTACTATTATTATTTTTAAATTAAATAAAATAATAGCCTAAAAATATATAATATTTAAATAAAAATTTATTTTCCTTTTTAATATTATTAATAAAGTAATAAAATTAATAATAGTTTAATAAATAATAATAATAACTAAAAATTTAAATATACTTTTTAATAGTTAAATAAAGAATAGGCCTTAAAGGTCTATTAAGCTTGCTTTTATAATTATAGTAAAAGTAATATATATAATATAAGCCTATAATAAAATAGTATTGCTCTTTTAATTAAACTTTACTATAGCCTTTAATTTAATTAATTATAAAAGGTTTATTACTATTTTTTATAATTAAGGCTATTTATAATAGTTATTAATTTAGCTTTTTAGCTATTTATTTAAGTATTTAATATACCTTTAGTTTAATAATAAGTCCTTTAAACCCTATAGTATTAAAGCTAAAGTTCTATAGGGATTATTACTTTTCTTTATTTTCTTTATTTTATTTATATTTAGGCTTTATATAGTATTTAATAAAGTCCTTAAAATTATAATAATTAAATTTATTAATAATATAAATATATTTATATTTAAAAGAGATATAAAAAGATTTAAGCTTAACTTAAAGCTATATAAATAGTATATATATTTTAGGCCTTTATTAATAGTATAATCTTTAAATCTATTAAGGCTTAGCTTTTTTATTTTTTTTATTAATATTAAAAGCATTAAATTTAATTAATTTTTATTTATAATATAATTTAATTATAGAAATTATATTATTTCTTTAGATTATAGCTATATAAAAAACTACTTTAAGGCCTATATATCTTTAAGCTTAAAGGAAAACTTAAGTGCTAAAGGCAGGCCTTTACTGCCCTTATAGTAAGTATATAAAGAGTAAACCTTAAGGCTGCCTATATAATATATATATATATATAATTAAATTTATAATTGCCTATAGTGCTAGTATATACTATTTTTTAATAAAAAAAAATAGTAATTTAAAAGAGATTGCTAAAGCTTTATTAATTAAATAGATTTAAGCTCTTTATACTATTAAAGGAGGCTATAAAGCTATTTTAATTAAACTATTAAAAAGTAAGCTTAAAATCCTTTTATTAAATATATATTTTAATAAATTATTTATTTAATTTTAAAGCTAGCTTTAAACTTAAGGTATTAAAAGATTTATTTTTTTTGCAATTATATTAATAATATATTAAATTTATTATTATTATTATAATAGCTTTTAGTATAAATTAATATAGAAATATAAAGAGTAATTTATTAATTAGCTTTTTAATAAAAAATATTAAAAAGATTAAAAATTAATTAAAATTAAATATTAATTAATTAAAGGTATTAATAAAAATAAACTAAATATAAATCTTATAAATAATATATTAATAATAAAATAAAGGCAATTAAAATCTTTTTACTTTATATAAAAAAGAAAACTATTTATTTATATAAAGAATTTAAGAAATATAAAAGCTTTTTATTTATTAAAATATAAATAAAATGCATTAAACTTTAAGGTTTTCTTTTTTAAAGAAAGGTCCTTAAAGTAAATATACCTTAATATTAATATAAAAATACTATTAAATAATTAGCTATATTATATTATACTATTTGCTTTATTTAAGCTAAAAGGAAACTTTATTTAATTTACTTTATAATTTCCTTAAGCTTAAGTAGTATTTATTTAAAGCCTAAACTATATATTGCTTTATTAAATAGCTAGCTTATTTATATATTATATTATACTATAAGCTAGCTATTAAGCTATATTTAATTTAAAATATATTTACTTTTATATTATTTTTGCCTTTTAATAACTCTTTTACTTAAATGCTTTAACCCCTTTATTAAAAGGGAAGTTAATGCATTTAGAAAAACCCCCTTTAAAAAAAAGAAAAAACCAACCTATTATATAAATAATATACTAAAGCCTATCCCTTTAATAATTAAGTCTTTACTTTAGCTTTATTTTAAACTTTATTTTTATTTATTACTATATTTAATTTATATTTATTTATTTTAATAATACTATTTACTTTAAGTCTATATTTTCCTTAAAAGATATAAAATTTATTTTATTTTTTTATTATCTTTTTTATTATTTTCCTTTTTTTTATTCTTTAGCCCCTTTTATTTTAATTTCCTTTTAGCTTTATTTAAGCTTAAACTATTGCTTAAAGAGTTATATTAAACTTTAGTCTTTACTATTAATATTAATTAATATAAACCTATATTAAAACCAATACTATCTATTGCTATTATTACTTTTAAATACTATTTATTTTTAAATAGCCTTAGCCCCTTTAATTAAAGAAGGTAGTATAGCTATTAAGCTTTTAAAAGCTATAGCTATATAATTAACTTTATTAATTAGCTTATAGAGCTAATTAGCATTAAGATCTATAATTAAAACTATAAATATAGCTTAAAAGTATACTTAAATTGCCTTTCTTTTAGCTTAAATAGCTTTAGCCCTTAATTACTAAAGCTTTTTTTTTTATAATTTATATTAATATTATACTTATAGTAAAACTAAACTAAGCTATACTTACTATAGCTATTCCTTTTTATAAAGCTACTATTAGTATATAAATATTAGCCTTTATTAAATATAATAATAGCTTATATAGCTTATATATATAGGCATAAGCTATATAGCTATTAGCCTTAATATTTATTAATAGTTAGTTTTTTATAGCTATAAAAGATAGAAATTATATATTAGTTTAATTTTAGTATAGACTATTCTTTTTATTTTTTGCTATTTATATAATGCATATAGAATAGAGTAGATCTTATACTGCCCTTAGGGTTAGTATAGCACCCCCTACTTTAATGCAGCTAGCTTAGCGTTTTAGTATCTATTACTATTATTATTATTATATATTATTATTATTATTATTATTATTATTATTATTATTATTATTATTATTATTATTATTATTATTATTATTATTATTATTATTATTATTATTATTATTTTATTATTATTATTATTATTATTATTATTATTATTATTATTATTATTATTATTATTATTATTATTATTATTATTATTATTATTATTATTATTATTATTATTATTATTATTATTATTATTATTATTATTATTATTATTATTATTATTATTATTATTATTATTATTATTATTATTATTATTATTATTATTATTATTATTATTATTATTATTATATTATTATTATTATTATTATTATTATTATTATTATTATTATTATTATATTATTATTATTATTATTATTATTATTATTATTATTATTATTATTATTATTATAGTTATTATTTTTAGCTATATATAATTAATATAAATAATATATAGGTATGCGCAAGGACAGTTACAGTAGGCAATATATACAATAGGTCGGTCTAGATCAATTAGGATTTATAAGGAATAGCTAGATAGTAATTGCAAAATGCAGTCACCTATTTACAGTGCAGGGATTCCCTTATAAGGATATATAGCCTTAAGACCTAAGCCCATAAGGCCCCTAAGGTCGGCTTATGGCCGGCCGCTATATCTATAGCGGCAACCACCTTCGCCTGGCCGCTATATCTATCTATAATTAATATAAAAATAGCAATAGAAATAGCAATTAGTGCTTATATAAATTAAATATTCTATATAAGTAATATATTAGTAAAGTATATACTTAAAGGCAATAAAAAGCCTTTATAAAGATATATAAAGAAAGAAAAGAAAAGGAAATAAATATATCTATAAGAATTAAAAAATAATAATAGCAATACTTAAATAGCTAGCAGCTAGCTAGCTACTAGCTAGCGCTAAATTAATGCCTTACTTTTTGCAATAGGCCTATAGTATAAATAATTTAAATTTATTATAAGCCTTACTTTTACTTTATTTATTAACCCTATAATTAAGTAAATAAAATATTTTAATAATAGCACTAAATTAACTTTTAATTTAATGCTTTTTTATAGGGGACCTATATTAAGTTTAATATTATATTAAATAAAGGTTTTTTATTTTATTAATATAGTTTTTTTATTTATTTATATAGTATAGAAGCACTATTTATTTTATAGGTTTATAAAGTATTAATAAATAAATAAAATAATAATTATATTTATAATTACTAAAAATTATAAATTAAAATAAATTATATTTAAATTAATAACTCTATCTTTATTATATTTAATTAAGTTAAAATATATTTATATTACTTTAGAACTATTAACTTTAGTATTTATTATATTTTTATAAAATAATAATATATATATTGCCCTTTAATAAGCCTATAACTTTTATACTTTCTTTACTTTACTATATAAATAGTTTTAATATACTAAAAGTTAAATTGATTTTTAATTTAATTGCTATTTTATTAAATAGTATTAATAAATAGGCAAAAATACCCTTAAATCTCTTTATAATATTTAAATTAATAAACTATTTAAATAAACTTAATTAAATTAGCCTATTTAAAAATATATTCTTTATAGCTAATAAAACTTAATTAATATTTAAAAGAGAGTTATTAAATAATAGGATTTAATTTTCTTTTAATAAAAATTAATATAAAAATAAAAAAATTAATAAAAATTAAATTATTAATTTAATAAAGTTTATTAATTTAAAAGAGTTAAATTTATTTAATTAAATTATACTATTAATTTTAATTATATTAATCCTATTGCCTAAAATAGTAGCTATAATAGATTAAGCTAAATAAAGAAAATCTATAAAAAGAAGAAAGTTTTAAATATATATAATAATATTTAATTACTAAAATTAATTAAAAGAATAATAGTTTATAAGGCTTAAGATACCCTAAAGGATTAGAACCTAAAGGAAGGCCTATTATATATTTTAATTTTAAAATGCCTTTTTAACTCTATAATAGCTAGTATAGTTATATAATAATAATAATTATTCTTATAATTTAATAACTACTATTTCTATAACCTTAACTAAATTAAAATAAACCTAGAATTTACCTATAGATATATTATTATATTAATTTATTTTTATAATTACAATTATTAATTTCTATTTTCTACTATAAGTTCTTAAAAGGGCTATTATAATATAAAGAGAGCTAACTGCTTGCTAAAAGCAACCTTTACATTTTCCCTATATATACTTAAGTAAAATCCATTTTATAATAGTATAATAATTAATTTATAAATTATTAAGCTTTTTTATTTTTAGTATTTAATATTAAAGTTTAATTTAAAAACTAATTAATAAATATACTTAATATATAGATATTCTTTATATTAAGGCTATTATTTACTCTTTAATGCTTAAATGCATTAATTTAATAAAAAAGGATTTAAAAATAAATAGTAAGATTAATAATTAAAAGATTAATAAGGTTTTATAATATATTTCTTTTTATAGTTATTAATAGTTAATATTTTAAAAGAGCTATTTTAATATAAAGTAAAAGTTAAAGCTATTAATTATTTACTTTAGTACCCTTATAATATAGTTTACTTTAAACCTTAATAATATTATTAATTTTATTAAATTATATATAATAGCTTTTAAATTATATAACTCTATTAAAAAGGTTAAGGCCTTTTTAAAGAAATTAAATAATATATATATTAAAATAAAGCTAATAGTATTTAATTCTATTAACTTTATAATTTTTTCTATTAAAAGATTATTATATTTTTTAAGCATTATATTAAGGTTAAGTAAAGGTTTATATTTAATTGTATTAATTACTACTTTAGTATAGTAAAGATAAATAAATATAGTGCTCTATATATTTATAGATTGCTTTAGCTTAATAGAAACTTAAATCTTAATTCTATAATTTTATATAGGAATTTTAATAGTAATAATACTATTATATATTATAATTAAGTAATAAAGTATATTAATAGTATTTTCTTAAGGTTTATTTATGCTTTTTTAATTACTATTAATTAAATGAATAAGTTAATAGTAATAAAGGATTTAAATAAAAATAGCTTTAAAAAGAATTATATAATATTAATAAATATATTTAGTATTATATTAAATAAAAAGTAGCTTAATATATTATTTAAAAAGAAAGTTAATTTCTATATAGAGTTAGTTTAAATATATAATTATATAGCTATTTGCATTAAGTATTTTATTGCTAAAAGAAAGGCAAGTAATAAAAATAAGCTAAATTAATATTAATTTAATAGTTTATAGCTATTTATTCTTAATACTATATTAATAAATAATAATATACTTTAACTTTATTAGTTTTATAATATAATTAATTAATAGAGTAAAGCTATAAAAGTAAGTTTAAAGTATAACTATAATATATTATTTATTAGTATATAAAAGAAAATAATAGCTTTTATTTTTTATATTATAAATTATATAATTAAAATTAAAGATTTAATTTAAAAGTAAATAATAGCTATAGCTAATATTTTATTTATAGTTAATAATTTAAGTAATACAAATAGTAATATTAATGCTTAAAATCTAAAGGGAAATAAATTGCAATAATTTTTAATAAAGGTTATAAATTAACTATTTATTAATTAATTACTATTATATATAAAAGTAGTAGCTAATTTATTTAATTATTTTAATAAGTATATTTATATATTAGATTAAATAGAAATTAATATCTCTATTTTATATTATTGCATTTTTTAATAATAGAATTACTTATAGTAAAGTAATAAATATAATAAAAATAGCAATAAAAGCTATAAATTAGGAATAATTAAAAAGAAAAGCAAGAGGCTTTTTATATATAAAGTATATATATATTATAGGGACTTATTATTTAACTTTTATTTATATAACTATATATCTTTTATATAAATCTAAAGTAAGTTTATAGTGTTTAATTGCTAAATAAAGGTGCCTTTTAAAGAAAAGTAAGCATTAAGGTTTAAGTAATTATAAATATTATAATTAAGTAATAAACTAATAGTTATTTATTTTTATAACTATTTAAATATAGAATTTAATTTTAATTAAAATAAAGAGTTTTATAAAAAGTATATTATTTTAATATAAAATAGTATATTTATTTTATTCTTTTATTAATTATTAACTTTATTTTAAAGCTACTATATAGTATTTTAAATTATTTATACTTTAGAATTTATTCATTAATAGTAATATTAGTAATATTAGTTTTATTTAGAAATAAATACAATAGGCCTTTTTAAAATGCATTAAAAATATTATTAATAATATTTAGCTTTTTAAGCATTTTATAAAGAATATTAAATATAATATATAATAATAGTTTAATATAAGTAAAGTAAAGGATATAGTTTTTATAGAGATACTTAATAAAGATAGTAATAATTTTATTAATATTAGTTTATTGCTATTTATATTGTTTTATTAAATAAGTTTTAATTGGCTAATAAATACAATTAAAAGTGCTTTTAGTGCTATTAAGTTTATATTTAAGTTTAAGCCTTTACTTTAAGTTTTATAATAATTAAACAGTAAGAGATATATAAATCGCTTGCAGTAAGCTGCCTTTTTATTATGCATTATAAAGGCTCTTTAAAGAACTTAATTAAAATAAGTAAGATAATATTATATATAAAAGTTTTACTATTCTATACTATTATAGAGAAAAGAAATACAGTAGATAGATAAACAATTTAATAATCTCTTTTTTTCTCTCTCTTACCTTAAGTAATATTTACTATTTTTTAATAGTAGAATTAAAGTATTTTAAATAGGTATTTTTAAATCTTTATATTAAATGCCTTAAATATCTTTATTATTAGATTCTCTTTTATTTTTATATGATTTTTTATTATAATTAAATATTTTAATTATATTTCCTTAATTTATAGTAAATTAAGTTTTATTTATTATAAATTAGCTTTTATTAATATTAAATTAATTCTAATTAATAATTAATTAAATCTTAATAAAAATAGATTTATTTATATTAAAAGTAGATTAATTTCTATTAATAATAGATTAATTTTTACTTAAAGTAATATTAAGGGCACTAATAACTATTGCTACTTGTATTAATAAAGTTATATACTTAAAAAATTATAGCAATTTTCTATTTTCCCTTTTATATATATAAATTCCTATATAATAAAAAGAGCTTAAAAAATTATATAATATATACTAAAAGGTTTATTATTTTAATATATTAATTCTAGCTTTATAGCTTAAGTAACCTAAAGAATATATTTCTATTTGAATATATATATTAACTTAAGCTAATATATTATCTAGCATTAGCCTTATTAAATAAGGCTATAACCTTAATAATATTTTAAATCCTTAAGGATACCTTACCCCTTATAGCCTCTTTTCTCTATCTCTTTTATATTTCTTGCCTTATAGAATAAGTATATATAGTTAATTATATTAATAATAGTTTAGCTAAATATAAAAGATTTAATATCTTTAGCAATCTTTTAATCTTATTGCATAAAGGGTTTTATTAAATATTAGCCTTAAGCTATTATAATAAACTTAGCTTATTAGGCTATAGAACTAATATTAAAGAAAGTTTAATTATTAAAATAAAAATAGCTTTAGTTTTAATTGCAATAAGGCTTTTTATAGTTAGGCTAATTAATATTTTAAGCTTTTTATTTATTAAGTCCTTAAGCTAGCTATAAAGGCTAATAATAATATTAAGGTTTTATATTTAAAGAAATAGCTTTTTAATATTTTATATATAATTATTACTATAAAAAATATAGTAAAAAGGGCTTTAGATCTTACTAAAGGCTTATTTAGCTATTAATATATATAAATAGCTTTTTTTACTAAAGGCTACTTAACCTTTAGCTTTTATAAAATATAATAGCTATAAAGAAGCCTATATTGCTCTTAAAATAAGCCTTTATATTAAGGCAGCTATAGCCTTTAGCAATTAGCTATTAAGGCAGTAATAATTTAGTAATATTAAAAGGCTAATAGCTTAATAGCCTTATAGTAAATTTCTATAGGCAATATATTAAGCTAAACTTTATTATTATATTTATTATATAGCTTTATTATTATTTTAATCCCTTTTTAAATATATATAATCTCTTTATACTTTAGCTACTATAAAATAGCTATATAGAAATAAAGAAAGTTATTTATATTAATTAAAAAATAGCTTTTAAAGTCTTTATAAGCTATTTCTATAGGGCTATTAATATATTAATTAAAGTTATAATATCTTTTAATATAATAGCCTATTTACTATAGCTATTAAGGTATATACTCTTAAGAAATATAGTATAAGATTTAGCTTTATTAGTAATTATATATATTATTTATTTTTACTTATTACTTTTTAAGATTACTTTCTTTTTTTATAAAATCTATATACTTTTAGTCCTTAAATATACTCTTTTTTATAGGCTAGAGCTATATAGGCAGTAATAGCTTAATTAAATAAGCAATAGCTTTAGCCTTAAGCTATATAATAGCATTTAGCTTTTTTACTTTAGGGGTTTTATTATTATTGCTATTTAAGTTATATTATTATAAATTAATTTTAGCCTTAATATTAGCATTAATATAGTAAATATAAAGCTGCTAATATACTAAAGGAAAAACTATAATAGTAGTATTTTTAAAAGCTATTTTTTTATTTATATTAATTATATTTAGTAGTTTAATAGCTAATTAGGCTTTAAAGCTATTAATTTATTTATATAGCTATAAAAATGCCTTTTAATATTTATTATTAATTAAGCTATAGCTAAAAGTTACTATAGATTTTTAGTCTATAATACTATTAATTTAATATAAGTATATTTTAAAGCAATTAATTTTATATATATTATTAATGCTTAAAACTTTTAGAAACTTTTTTTATATAAGCTTATACTAAAAGTAAGTTTAAAAAATAGCTTTAATTTTATTAATATTATTAAGGCTAAATTTTACTAAATGCCTTAAGTTATAGTACTAAAAGTAGTTAATTTAAGCTTAAATAGATATAAAGCTATTAAAACTTTCCTTTTAAAGCTTTTAATAATTATTATAGATATCTTTTGCCTTAAAGAAGTAAAGTATAATAAAGTTATTTATAATAATTTAATTAATTTTATAGGCTAAAAGAGATTTATATTTTATATGGGATTTTTAAAGGGCTTATTATAACTATATATATTTATAATATATTATATATATAAATAGATTAAAAAAAGAGATATAATTATATAGACTATTAGCTATTAAATAGACCTAAAGCCTATTTAACTTTTGCAATATTTTAGCTATAATTTAAAATAGGCATTTATATCTTTAAGTAAAAGCTTATTAAATATTTATTAATTTTAATAATTATATATAGCTATAATTATAAATAAAAGTAATATAAATATAAATAATCTTATTATTAATTAATCTCTTTAATCTATATTGCTACTTTATAAAAGCTATACTATTCTCTTTAAAAAATAGTTAAATAAATTTAATAAATGCTTTAAAACTTAAAAATTAAGGAAATAGTAGTAAATTAATAATATAATTATATTTTAGCAGTAAATTAATGCCTATTAAGTCTATTATTAGGATTAGGCTAAAGGTTATATAATAAGATTAAAGAAATAAAGAAATAAAGGGCTATTAATAAAGAAAGTATATTAAATTAAATAATATAAATTTTTAGTAAAGTTGCCTAAAATATATAATATTTTAAGGGAAATAAGTTATATAATCTATTTATTAATATAAATAGCAATAGGTATTAATGCCTTTAGTATTACTCTTTACTTATAGTAAATTAACTTTTAGTAAAAATAAATTAGCTTTTAATAAAAATAAATTAAACTTTTATAAAAGTAAATTAGATTTTATTAATAGTAAATAGATTATTAATTAAAATAGATTAAATATTATTAATAATAAACTAAAATTGCAATTATTTAATAAAGGCTTAAATATAAAGTATATTTAAATATTCTTTTTTACTAAAAGAATTATTATAGTTAATATTATTTAATATATTAATAAAATTAATTGCATTAATGCTATTTAATGCATTTTATATTATTTATATTATCTATATTATCTATTATTATTTCTATATAGTAAGTATTTCCTTAAGCTTTAAGCTAATTCTATTAATAAAAACTAAATATTATAAAAGCATTAAAATAATATAATTTATAAAAGTATAATAAATTATTTTTTACTTAATTAAATTTATTAATATTAAGGTTTAAAAAGTCTATCTTTATTTTATTAAAAATATAAATAGTTTTAGCATTAATATTAATAGTAGTAATATTACTATATTATATTTAGGGGTTATTAATATATAAATAATATAAAGAGTAGTAAAATACTTTATACAGTTTATAATAGCTTCTATAAAGATAAAAGGTCTCTTTTTTATTAATAATATATACTATTATTATAAAGTTAAATAGATTATTATAGTTAATAATTATATTTAGCTATTTAAGATTATAATTAAAATAAAGTCTTTTAAAAGTAAGGGCAATTTCCTTATTAAAAAGTAATCTAAAAGCCTTATAATTAAGCTAATATAGTAAAAGCCTATATTTTATTTAAATAATAAAATTAGGCTTTAAACTATTTAAAAATAGTATATAGAATAAGTGCTAATATTTATAGAAATAAAAATAAAGACTTAAAAGGTATAGATGCCTTTATATAGTAGTTTTAATGCTTTAGTAGGCATTATATAATTAAAGAGATTAATAAAACTATAGTATTAAAGTTTTTTATTTAAAAAGCCTTAAAAAAAGGACTTTTTAAAAAGTATAATTATTAAACTAGCAATAATATTAATAAAGTTAATAATAAAGTTTCTAAAAAAAATAGCTTATTTAATTTTATTTATTTATTTATTTATTAATACTCTATAGAACTATAAGGTAGATAGTGCTTCTATACTATATAAATAAAGGAAAAAACTATACTAATAGAGTAAAAACCTTTATTTAATACAATATTGGGCCTATTGTAAGTCCTTTATAGAGGGGCATTAGATTAAAAGTTAGTTTAGTGCTATTACTAAAATATCCTATTTATTTAGTTATAGGGTTAGTAAGTAAGGTGAAAGTGGGGCCTGCAATAGGCCTGGATTGTCTATACTATAGGCCTATTGTAGGGAGTGGGGTGCTATATGTTAAACCTAAGGTATTCTATATATAGGGAAATATTAGGACGCACTTTAGATTATAGAAATAAAGCTTGGAATGATTGGATGAAGGTTATATGAATATAATATAGCTCTATTAGGTCTAGCGCAACTTGACCCCTCTTTTAGAGCCTGAGCAATAAAGTAAGGCTAGAAGGGATAAGAAAAACAAGAATACATACAATTATATAACTGGTTCGGTTCAATAATTAAGAGTCTTAAAGCTATATTTATTAGTACAGCTATAATTATTTAATTAAGCTCTAAAAGCAAGAAATAAACCTTATATTTTAATTCTAAACTAAATATATAAAATAACCTTTAAGATCTATATTTTTAATAATTTAAATAATTAAAAAACCTTTAAATAAAGCTATAAAATAAAAATTACTATAAAATAAATTAAAAAGCTTAAAATCCTTAAGGACTCTTTTTAATTTAAGACTATTTAAATTTTTAAGCCTATAATATTAATTGCTATAAGATACTTTATAAAAAAGGAAGCTAAAGCTAAAAGCTAAAGATTAAAGTTTATTTAATTAATATAAAAGGCAACTATAATAATAAAGCTACTTTCTAAAGATTAAGAACTACTAAAATATAAGTTTATAATGTTTTACTATAATTAAAAAAAATATAAAATTAAAGTAAATAGAATCTATAATATCTTTAATTAAATAATAGAAAAAATAAGCCTTTATTATATTTAAATATATTTATTTATAATAAATAAAGGGAATAATAATAATAATATTATAAAATTCTATAATAACCTTAAAGCTATATATAGAATTAATAATATACTAAAAGGAAAATAAGCTTAAAAATACTATTTTAAAGTATTAAAATAGACTTTAAACCCTAAAATTATTTAATAAAATTAAATTATTAATTAAAAATAGTTTATAAAGATTATAACTATAAGAAATATTAGTAAAGCTTTATACTTAAATATATAGTTTATAAACTTAAAATAATATTTTAAAAGTTATTTTTAAATATTCCTTTAAATTATTAAAGTATAATATAAAAATACTATTAAAAAAAGTATTTATATATTAGCTGCTTTTACTTTAAGTTTTAAATATAAAATTAAAAAAAGAAAAGAGACTAAAGAAAAGCAATATAAAGCTTTAGTATAAAAGGGGAATTTTAAACTTATATTTTAAGGCTTAAACCTACTTTTTAAAAAATATTTTTATTTAAAGAGCTTATAATTTAAACAATTTAAATTAAAGAAATAAAAATAAACTCTAAAGAAAGATAATTATTGCATTTTATATAGGAAATTATACTTTAATACTAATATTTAAAAGTGCTAAATTGCATTCTTTAAAAATATACTTAAGTGAATAGAAAGGCAAAAGTAAATAGATAAAAAATAGAAAATATAATTAAAAGATTAAATTAAAGTTTAAAAACTATATAAAAAGCTTAAAAAGTAAATTATATAATTAATTAAGGATTTAAACTAATAACTAATATTATAAATTTTAATCTTAAATTTTATAGCTATTTTTCTTATTTTATATAGTAAATACTTATTATAAATTTTAATTATACTTAATTTAAGAATAATACTATATATTTTTAATAATAAAAAGAAATTTAAAAATCTTAAATTAGCTTTATTTAATAAAGTTATTTTTATTAAATTAAAAAACCTTTTAATTTTAGAATATAAAGATATAAAAATTAAAGTTTAAAACCTATAAAGTAAAGTTTATTTTTTTATTTTAAGGCATATTACTTACTACCTATAAATTAAAATAAATTTAGTTTTATTAAAAAGACTTTATTAATATAGTTATTAATAGAATTAAAGAAATAGAGATAATATTTTAAGATATAAAAGTAAGCAAGCTTTATATAGATTAAAGATTGCCTATAATTAGTATATTTTAGATTATAAGCTTATTACTTAAGAATAAAGCTTATTTATAATAAATAAACTTTATTATAACTTATAGATACTAAAATATCTATAATAAATAAAAGCTATAAGATAGTACTGCTAATTAAATTATTTAAAACTTAAAGCATTAAAATATTTAATTAACTATACTATTAATATAAAGATTAAAGGCTTAATAATAGTTAAATATAATATTTATAGATTAAATAAAATAAAATGCTAAAAGTACTATAAACTATAAATATAAAGCTTAATTCCTAAAGAGTAAGTTTCTTTAGATTTTTATAACTTTTAACTTAATATAATAAATCTTTTTTATATACTATTATAATAGACTATATATTAAGAATGTATTAGAACTATTATTTTAAAAATTAAAAAGAAAAATAATTATTATTAATGCTATAAAACTTTACTTAAATATTAAAAATAAAATATAGAATTAAACTTTAAGTAATAGAAATAGATAATAAGCTTTAAAAGAGCAATTTAATCTATATATAGCTAGATTAAAGAGAAATAGTAATAGAAAAAAGTGCCCTTTAAATATAGTAATAGAATGGATTAAAAGAATATTTTAAGGGAGTAATAAAAGAAAAAATAAAAGTTTTTATAATTAAAAGTAATCTATTAATTAAACTATAGCTAAAAATAATAAAAATAGTAGTATATCTATTAAACTAAACTCTAAAATAGGGACTTAAATAGAAAACACTATATAAAAGCTTCTTTTTATTAATTTAAAGCTTAAATAAGGATTATAAGCTATAAATTACTTACTTTAAAATAATTAATTATAAATTATTTGCAATAACTAAAGATATTTAATTAAAGAAGAATTAACTTATATTTAAAATAAGCCTAAAGGCTTAAATAGATTATCTTATAGAATATAATTCCTAAAACCTCTTTTGCATTTAGAATTTAATTATTAACTAAATGTATATAACTTAAGATATTATCTTTAATAAAAAAGACCTCTTTTTAGCAAGCAATATTAAAATAAAAGAAACTATAGATAAAAAGACCCTTAAAGAAATATAAATATAAATAAAAGCTCTTTTTAATATTAAATAGGTTAATTAAGTAAATAATATTAATTAACTATAAAATAAGCTTTAAACTACTAAAATAAGCTTTTAAAATATAATTAAAGACTTAAAAATTAAGAAGAAAAAGAATATAAATAAACTATAGATTAAAGATAAAAAATACACTTAATTATAGTTTAAACCCTTTTTAACTTTACTAAAAAGTCTAGCTTTTGCCTTTTTAGCTTTAGTAATAAAGCAAAAAGAAAAATACTTAATACCCTTAATACTAAATACTAGCTTATAAAGGGAATAGATTAAGCTCTATTAAGCCTTCTTTATAGAAATAAAAGCTATACTATTTAAAAAATGCAGAAATACTATTATAACTAAAGCAATATATACTAAAATTAAATATAAAAAGTATAAACTAAAATATAAGCTATAAAAGAATAAAATAAATCTTATTTAAAAGAAATAAAAACTCTATTAAAAAAACCTACTTTAGATATTAAATTCTTATAGAAATATTTTTAGGCATAAGTTTAAGGCTATATTTTTAAAAGTAAAGAAAATATACTTAAAGAGTTATTAGCAAATAAAATCTTAAATTAAAATATTAAAAAGTAAAATTAAGTTTTATAACTTATAATTTATTAACTATATATAGATATATATATATAAGTTTAATAAATATAAATACTTATAGAAATATTAAGCTAGATTTATTATTTAAAGAGATTAATAGCAAAAGGCAAGTTCTAAAGAAATATATATTGCTATATTAATAGAAAAATTATTTAAAATACTACTTATAATTGCAATAAGGTTTAATCTTAAAATGCTATAATTTAATGCAATAAATGCATTTATAAATGTAAAACTGCTAATAGATATATTTATAAAACTTTTATTAAAATATAAAGAGGGCAAAAATAAAGGCTAAGTATTATTACTTAAAAAAGCACTTTATAGACTAAAAATTGTATTTCTTTTATAATAAATAGAGCTTAAAATAATATTATAAAATATTAGTTTTAAATTAATCCTTTATAAACTATACTATTATAATAGAAGTAAAGTTCTTATCTTTTTTTATATAGATAATATTATAATAATATATACTAAAAAATATAAATAAATTATAAATAAAGCAATTATAGGTTTAAAGTTAAAATATAAATTAATTAATAAAAGTAAGCTATAGTAGTTTTTTAAGATAGAGATTATTTAAGAATAAAGTTAAAAATTAATTTAAATAACTTAAAACTTATATTTAAAAAAGATTTATAAATTATATATTTTAAATAAAGAAAATGCAACTTTAATAAAGAAAATAGAACTTTTTTTAAATAAATAAATTGCTAAATAAAGTATAATAAATTAATATAAATAAATAATTAGCTTAATTCTTTATATAGTAGTTATTATTTAACTAAATATTGTATTTACTATATTATATTTTATAAGATTTATAATAAATCTAAAGGAACTATATATAAAGGCAATAAATTAAGTATTATATTATTTTTATGCAATTTATTTTCTTACTTTATAGCTTAAAGGCAAAAATAAGTTTTTAGTATATAATAATATATCTTTTACTAATAATATATTAAATTAAAAAAGTTTATAAATATATATAATAAAACTTTTTAATAAATTAATTAAATAGTATATAAATAAATAAAATATAGTTATAATATTAACTATAAAGGTAGAATTGCTTGCTTTCTTTTAAGCTATAAAGAAAGGACTCTATTAATAGAGACTACTTATAGAACTTAAAATTAAGCTTTAGAATTCTATTTTAAAACTTATTTATAATAATTAATAGATAATTAAATTTATTTAAAATTCTCTTAAGAAATTAAAGATTAAGCTTAAATATATTAATATATATAATTATTAATTAAAGCAATTTATAATAGTAAGAATAATCTCTATTTTATATAAATAAAGTATAAAATTAATAGCTAATAGTTTAATAAAACTATTATAAGGTAAATTATTTTTTAAAAGCTAAAATTAATTTAGATTTATAGACTTAATAAAATGCATTTAAATATAATAAAGTTAAGATTTATAAAAATATATAATTAAGAAAATACTAAAAGGCTTATAGCTTTAATATTTAATATTATAAAAATAGTAAAAAAATAAAGTATTAATATAATAAAATTTATTAATTTAATGCTATTATAATAGCTATTAATTAAAAGGCAAAATAATAAAATAAGCTATAAAATAATAAAATAAACTTTAAAATAATTTAATTATTTTATTTATTAAAAATAAGGGTCTTTAATAAATAGAAAAGTGCCTATAGTGCACTTACTTAATATAACTTTAATAGCAATATATTACTTATTTTTCTTTTATAATGCAAAAGTTAATTTTATAGTTTAAAATATAAAAATAAAGTATTAAATTAAACTCTTACTTTCTTTATAATATTATTTTCTTAAATATAATTCAAAAAGAATAGCGCTATAAGGAAAGCAATAAAAGGACTATTTTACAACTTAAATTAGTAAAATAAAGTGCAAAACAATAATATAAATACACTTATATAGGGCAGCAATAGCTACTAAAGTTATAGCGCTTATAGCGCTGCCTTAAGGTACTAAAATACTTTTAATATTTTTTATTGCTTTAGCCTATAAGGGCTAATAATAAATAAGCAAGGCAGGGCATAAGCTACTGCTAGAAGGCATTATATAAAGTAAAATAGTTAAATAAAGCTTAAAATTTAACTTAAAAATACTTATAGTTTAGCAATACATTTAGCTACAATAGAAAGTTCTTTTACTTAAGCTATATAAATAGCTTAGGCCTATATATAACCCTACTATTAATTTATATTATTAAGATAAAGTTAGTAATATATAATTTAGTTTTAAGCTATAAAATAATTTATAGTAAAGGTAATAAGGAGTTAATAAAGGAAGGGATAGCTTATTAAATAAATTATTATTATTATAAGTAGTTAATAAAAAAAGAGCTATAAAACCTAAAAATAAATTATAAAATTTAATTTTAAATTATAAAATTTAATTTTAAACTATAAAATTAACTTATAATATAATATATATATATATATATATATTTATTAGGATAACTATAGTTAATATATATAAGTTAAAGACTAAAAATACTATAAAGATATATATATAAAATTTATATTAAAGCTAAAAAAAGAAAAAAGAAAAGAAGTTTAAAATAAAAGAATAAATTGCTTTATTTATAGGCAAGAATCCTTTTATAAAGATAAAAAAGTAAGATTAAAGTAAAGTAATTTAAAGAATGCTTTTTATTATAATTTATAACTATTCTATTGTTTTTATCTATTAAATAAATAGCCTTTATAGAGTAAATAAAAATGCCTATATACAATAATAAATATTAAGCAAATAATACTAATAAAAATGCAATAAATATAAAAAATAAAATAAAAGTATAAAATAAAAATAAAAAGCTATAAATAAAGTATAGAATTAATAAATAAATAGTAAATAAAAAATATATTAGACTTGCCTTTAGTAAATTTGAGGGGGTATATTAAACCTAAGGTATTCTATATATAAGAAAATACTAAGATGTACTTTAGATTATAGAAATAAAGCTTAAAATGATTGAATAAAGGTTATATAAATACAATATAGCTCTATTAGGTCTAATGCAACCCAACCCCTCTTTTAGAGCTTGAGTAATAAAGTAAGGCTGGGAGGGACAAGAAAAACAAGAATACATACAATTATACAACTGGTTCAGTTCAATACTATAGGCCTGTTATAAGGAGTGGGGTGCCGATTTAATGCCGGCTGGCGGCTGGCTGGCTGCTAGCTATTTAAGTGCTATTATTATTATTTCTTAATCTTTATAGGCATACTTAATTCTTTTTTCTTTTTTTCTTTTTTATATACTTTTATAAAAGCTTTCTATTGCCTTTAAGTATATACTTTATTAATGCATTATTTATATAAAATACTTAATTTATATAAATATTAATTACTATTTCTATTGCTATTTTATATTAATTATATATAGCAAAAAATAATAATTATAATAATAATAATATATAATAATAATAATAATAATAATAATAATAATAATAATAATAATAATAATAATAATAATAATAATAATAATAATAATAATAATAATAATAATAATAATAATAATAATAATAATATAATAATAATATAATAATAATAATAATAATAATAATAATAATAATAATAATAATTATAATTATAATTATAATTATAATTATAATAGTTTATATATACTATAGGCTTATTATAGTTTTTATATTAATACTTATATAAATACTAAAATATTAGGCTAGCTGTATTAAGGTAAAGGGTACTAAGCTATTCTTAAGGGCAATGCAAAATCTACTTTACTTTATATATATTATATAAATAGCAAGAGATAGAAAGAAAGATTTATATTAAAATTAAGCTAATAAATTATATCCCTTTATTATAACTTTAAGTAGCTAATAGTAATAAATACTAAAGCTAATAGCTATATTGCTTATATTTATATATATAAGCTATATAAGCTATTACTATATTTAATAAAGGCTAATACTTAAGTATTAATAATAGCTTTATAAAAAGGAATAGCTATAATAAATACTTTTTAGTTTTAATTTAAGTTTATTATTAATATAATCTATTAAATAAAAAGCTTTAATAATTAAAGGCTAAAGCTATTTAAGCTAAAAGAAAGGCAATTTAAATATACTTTTAAGCTATATTTATAGTTTTAACTATAAATTTTAATATTAATTAACTTTATAAATTAATTAATAGAGTTAATTATATAGCTATAGCTTTTAAAAGCTTAATAGTTATATTACTTTTTTTAATTAAAAGGGCTAAAGCTATTTAAAGATAAATAGTATTAAAAAGTAATAATAGTAATAAATTAAATTAATTTTAATATAGATTTATATTAGCTAATATTAATAGTAGATATTAAAGTTTAATATAATTCTTTAAGTAATAGCTTAAACTTAAATAAAGCTAAAAAGGGATTAAAGTAAAAAGGGCTTAAAAATAAAAAGAAAAATAATAAAAAAAATAGTAAAAAGAATAAAATAAATTTTATATCTTTTAAAGAAAATATAAACTTAAAGTAAATAATATTACTAAAGTAAATAAATATAAATTAAATATAATAATAAATAAAAGTTAAATTTAAAATAAAAGTAAAGTAAAAATCTAGCTATTAAAAAGAGTAGGCTTTAGTATATTATTTATATAATAAGCTAGTTTTTTCTCTTTTTTAAAAGGGGTTTTTTTAAGTATATTAACTTTTCTTTTAATAAAAGGGTTAAAGCACTTAAATAAAAAAATTACTAAAAAGTAAAAGTAATATATAAATAAATATATTTTAAATTAAATATAGCTTAATAGCTAGTTTATAGTGCAATATAATATATAAATAAGCTAGCTATTTAATAAAGTAATATATAGTTTAGGCTTTAAATAAATACTACTTAAGCTTAAAAAGGTTATAAAGTAAATTAAATAAAGATTCTTTTTAGCTTAAATAAAGCAAATAATATAATATAATATAGCTAATTATTTTAATAGTATTTCTATATTAATATTAAAGTATATTTACTTTAAGGACTTTTTTTTAAAAAAGAAATCCTTAAAGCTTAATATATTTTATTTATATTTAAGTAAATAAAAAGCTTTTATACTTTTTAAATTCTTTATAAAAATAAATAGTTTTCTTTTTTATATAAAGTAAAAAAACTTTAGTTACTTTTATTTTATTATTTATATAATATTTATAAAACTTATATTTAATTTATTTTTATTAATACCTTTAATTAATTAATATTTAATTTTTAATTAACTTTTAGTTTTTTTTATATTTTTTATTAAAAAGCTAATTAATTAATTACTTTTTATATTTTTATATTAATTTATATTAAAGGCTATTATAATAGTAATAATAAATCTATTATATTATTAATATAGCTATAAAAAAAATAAGTTTTTTAATGCTTTAAGCTTAAAGCTAGCCTTAAAATTAAATAAATTATTTATTAAAATATATATTAAATAAAGGGATTTTAAGCTTACTTTTTAATAATTTAATTAAAGTAGCTTTATAGCCTTTCTTTATAATATAAAGGGCTTAAGTTTATTTAATAGATAGAGCTTTAGCAATCCCTTTTAAGTTTTTATTCCTTTTTATTAAAAAATAATATATATTAATGCTATAGGCAATTATAAATTTAATTATATATATATATATTATATAAATAGCCTTAAGGTTTACTTTTTATATACTTGCTATAAGGGCAATAAGGGCTTGCTTTTAGCACTTAAGTTTTCCCTTAAGCTTAAAGATATATAGGCCTTAAAGTAGCTTTTTATATAGCTATAATTTAAAGAAATAGTATAATTTTTATAGCTAAATTGTATTATAAATAAAGATTAATTAAACTTAATGCCTTTAATATTAATAAAAGAAATAAAAAAGCTAAACTTTAATAGATTTAAAAGTTATACTATTAATAAAGGCTTAAAATATATATATTATTTATATAGCTTTAAGTTAGACTTAAGTCTTTATTATATCTTTTTTAAATATAAATATATTTATATTATTAATAAATTTAATTATTATAATTTTAAGAACTTTTTAAAGCATTATATAAAGCCTTAATATAAATAGAATAAAAAAAATAAAGAAAAGTAATAATTTTTATAGAACTTTTACTTTAATGCTATAAAGTTTAAAGGATTTACTATTAAACTAAAGGTATATTAAATACTTAAATAAATAGCTAAAAAGCTAAATTAATAATTACTATAAGTAGCCTTAATTATAAAGGGTAGTAATAAGCCTTTTATAGTTAATTAAATTAAAGGCTATAATAAAGTTTAATTAAAGAAATAATGCTATTTTACTATAGGCCTATACTATATATCTTGCTTTTACTATAATTATAAAGGCTAGCTTAATAGACTTTTAAAGTCTATTCTTTATTTAATTATTAAAAAGTATATTTAGGTTTTTAGCTATTATTACTATTTATTAAGCTATTATTAACTTTATTATTTTATTAATAATATTAAAAAAGGAAATAGATCTTTATTTAAATACTATATATTTTTAGGCTATTATTTTATTAAGTTTAAAGATAATTATAGTAATTATATAGTAAAAGTAATATAAAAAATACTTAAATATAATACTTATATTAATAATAGTAATAAAGGCTTTTAAAAAGGGCTTATTATATACTTTAAGAAAGTTAATAAAAAATCTATTATTACTAAAAGCTTTTTATAATTAAATTTTAAAAAGTAAGTAAGCTAATTTATAGAGTTTAATATAATTTTATATTAAATTTTTAATATTTTATAGCATTTAATTTATATTTAATAGTTATATTATAAGGTTTATTATAATAAATTTAATATTTTAATTATTTACTTAAGGCTTAAAGAAAAAGCATTTTATTAATATAGTTGCCTTTTTAATATAGCTTATAGCTAAAGAATCTTACTTAAGGCAATTAAAAGAAGGGAGCTATAAAGGGGCTAAAGCAATATTACTTTAGAATTATATTTATCTCTTTAAGTTCTAAAGTTTCTTTTAGCTATTAATACCTTTTTTTATTTTAGCTTTAAATAGAATATTGCATTAAGCTATATATTTAACCCTAACTATATAAGCCTTTTGCTTATTATTTACCTTTTATAATTTTAATTAATTAGCTACTATATTATTGTATTATATTTATTTTTATATTTATTTAAGTTAGTAAATAGCCTTTATAATAAGCTAGTTCTATTAATTATTGCAATTAAGCTTAAATTGCCTTTATATTAAGGTAGTATATTAAGCAATTTAATATAATCCTTAAGTTAGCTATTTAATTGCCTTTTTTAGCTATTATATAAAGGTTATTTTATTTAAAGTTTAATAAAGAATAATTTATACTTTAAGTTTAGCTTTTTTAAGGTTTATTATATATTAATTAAATACTATAAACTAAAGGTTTAATAAAAGAAAAGGCAATATATTTATAAAAAACTTAATATATATTTACTATAAAATATAATTAAAGCTATTGAAGTTATAATTAAGGCCTAAATAAATAGTATAGCTATTCTTTAAGGCCTAAATTAAATTAAAAGTATTATTTTTAGTATTATTTACTTTTTAAATTATAATTTTATAGAGGATTATTAAAGCTATATTTAATTATTATATTTTGAGTAAAAAGATTAAGCTATATAAAGTAGTTTTATTATAGCAGTTTTATATTAAGTAATATAAATTAAAGTCTTTAATTATAATTATCTTAAAGGCTAAAATAAAATTAATTAAAGTATATATTGCTTTTAAGTTTTCTTTACCTTTTAAAGGATTATATACTATAATTATTTTTATATAATAGTATTTAAAATTAACTTTAATTTAATTTTCCATTATTTAATAGATTTAAGTCTTTAGTTTATATTATTTATATATATAAAGAGCTATATAGCTTAAGTAATAAATTATAATATAGTTTAATCTTTTAGAGTTTATTAAGGCATTAATTCTTTAGTTTTTAGCTAATTTTAAAAGTGCAATTGCATTATATTTATTATAGGTATATAGTATTTAATAGATTAACTTAAAGCAATAATATATATTTTAAAATAGAATTTATATTAATTAAAGATAAATAAAGAGATAAATTTAATAAATAGTAATAATAAAATATAGGCATTAAAAAAAAGGAAAGTATTAAATAAAGTAAAGTATTATTTATTTATATAGCCTAAAGGTTAGCTAACTCTTTTAGTAAAGAAAAAAGCTATAAAAAAGAGGTTTTTAAAGAAGCTATTTTATTATATATAAAGAATATTTTACTATATTAAAGTATATTCTTTATATTTTATTAATTATTTATAGTATTCTTTTTTTATATAAATTTAATGCTTTTTTACTATAAAATAAATATAGCTTTAGGCTAAATAGTCTCTATAATATAAAGTATAGCAATAAAGGATTTCTTCTTTTTTAATAAAGCAATTATTATATATTAAGCTATTATATTAGCTATAAATTAAAATAAATTAATAGTTTTTTATAATATAGCTATACTTATAGTATTAAAAGCATTAAGTAAGTTTTAGTCTTTTATTAAAGGGTTTATAATTATAAAGTTTAATATTAAAAAATAGCCTATTATTATATAAACTATTAGCTTTTTTAATTAATAAAATATAAAGGATTAAATTTATTTTTATTATAATACTATTTTAGGCTTAAGTAAGCTTTATTTTATTAACTCTTAAAGTATTAATATTATTAATAATTTTAATAAATTTATTTATATTATTAAAAATAAATTTAATTTAAATTCCTTTTATTAAAATAATAAAAATTAAAAAAGCTAAAAAGGCATTATTTTTAAATATAATAGCTATTTATTTTTCTTTATAAAAGGCTTTAGTCTATTTTAAAGTAAAAAAGATAAAAATTATATTTTTATTAAAAAGGTAATATACTATAACTATATAAAAATTACTATAGGCTTAATTTATTGCTTATATAGTTTCTATTAAAGTGCAGTTTTTAATATCTTTAAGGGTATCTTTAATATAAATAGTAACTTTATACTTAATGCAGCTATATATTATATATTTATTAATTTTAGTATTTATAGATATAAGGCTATATAAAAGAATTAATATATAAAACTATTATTAGTAGGCGGGGTTACTGTATGCAGTGGTTTTATTGTGTTTAATTTATCTCTATCTCTCCTCTCCTTTAGAGGAAGGGTTAAGGCTATCTTCCTTATAGAAGAGCTTGTATTTCTAATAGTTATGAAACCGGACTCTAGCCCTATACCCTCTATAATACCTGCATTATAATATAAAGGAACTAATACTAATACCTTCTTTTTATTGTTATTAATACTAGATCTATCCTTTTAGCTATATTCTTAGCCTATTACTTAAGATTAAATTCTTTAGGGCTTTATTAAGTATTAGCTTTATTATTGCATCTATAGGATTATTGCTTTCTTTAATCTATTTAATTTTATTAATCTTTTATTATTTATATAATTAATAAAGATCTATTAAATTAATTATTAATCTCTTTTTATTAATTAACTTAAGCTTAATTAAATAATTATAAAGTAAATAAAAGTTTATATAGATTATTAATAGAATTAATAGTAATTCTATTCTCTTTATAATTATATATAATATATATATAATTATATATTTAAGGTTAAATTTATTAATAAAACTATAAATCTTTAATACTAAAATGCTTTTAGTAACTCTTTTGCACTTTATTAATAATTAATAAATAATATTGCTATATATTATAAATGCTTTATCTTTTATATATTTTTTATTTATTAATATAATTATATATTTTACTTAAGAATTTAAGTCTTTATTATTTATAAATACTTTATTTATAAAGACTATTAGCTTAATATTTATTAAGTTAATTACTTTAAAATAAAGATCTTTCTTTTTATTATTTATTTATTAATTAATCTATTAATTAATTTTATAGATATTATCTTTAATTAGTTATTATAACTATACTATAATAAAGTAATTGCATATTGCCTTTAATTAATAAATAAAAGCAATATATACTTCTTTTATATATTATTTTATATATTACTATACTTTATTTTTTGCCTTTTTATTTATTATTATAAGCTTTTTTATTTATTCTTTTTAAATAATTATTATTTATTCTCTTTTTACCTTTATTTAATATCTATTAAAGTTATTTATTATTTTATTTTCTAAAACTATTTAAGGTTTTACTTTAAAGCTAGCTTTTTAAAGCTCTTTCTTTTTTTTAATTAAGAAAGTATCTATTTTTAAGTTAAGGGTATTATTAGTCTATAGGCTAATAATGCTAAAGTCTTTACTGCTCTTTATAATTATTAAGTAAAGGTTAAATGCTAATATCTCTATTATTAATTTCTTCTTATAGTGGCTATAATATATTATAAACTAATAGACTTTTGCCTCTATAATACTATATAGTAGCTTTATAACCTTTAGAATTGTCCCTTTAGGGTACTTCTTTTTTAGTTTTTAAGGCAAGTATATTAGCATTAATTAATTTAGTTAGGATTTTAATTATAAATAAGCTTATATAATATTATATAGTATTAGGTATATTTCTTTCTTTTAGAAGGTTAAAGTAAGGGCTAGAATTAATTATTAGCTATATTATTAAATTATTAGTAATTAAGTAAGGATTTCCCTTTTCTTTTTATTATTATATCTTTATATAATAAAATAAAACTTTTTATAGAGTATTATTATTATCTTCCTTTTAATCTTATAGACTATTTACAATCTAAAGATATATATTTTATAGTATTTATCTTTATTATATTAAATTAGTTTTAGAATATTAGTCTTTAGTAGTAAGTTTAATTTAATATTATTTAATTCTTTAAATGGTTTATTAAGGCTAATTATTTTTCCTTTTTAATATAGCCTATATATAAATTCTTAATTAGCTACTTCTTTATATATAGTAAAGACCTTTATTCTTTTATTAATTAAGTAAGTATTATCTAAAATAGAGTTCCTTCTATTAATTAAATAAGCATTATTTAAAATAGAGTTCTTCTTTAGTCTTTTTTATTATTATAGTAATTTAACTATAGTAGGCTATAAAAAAGGGTTCTTTTTTAGTCTATCTCTTTATTTTAGTAGTTTTAGTAGGGCATCTTAAGGAATTAAGTTTCTTAAAGGTCTGCCTTATTAGTAGGGTTATTTTAGTTTAAAATACTTAAATAATATTAGTATTTTCTTATTTTCCTTTACTAATAGATTCTTAATTACCTTAAGATATTAATAATATAGTTATACTGCTATTATTTAAAATACTATTAGCCTATTCTTTATATCTACTATTACTTTTAATTTAATTATTTTTAGAACTTTATATAGTCCTTTCTATTTTTTATTTTCTTAATAGATATAAACTTTACTCTTTAGCTTAAGGGACTGCAATAGGACCTTAATTATATTAAGTCTATTATATATTTTTAGTATATTATTAATCTTCTATTTTACAATAAGTTTATATAGCTCTATTATTGCTTTAAGGATTGCATTTATATATTAAAGGGATAATAAGGTTAATAGTAAATCCATTATAATTTATAAATAAGTATTAAATACTAATAAGATTAGCATTAATTTATTAGGGCTAGCTATATTATTAACTGCCTTAAAGCTTATTTAAAGGATTATATTTATAGATATAGTATCTTAAAGTTTAATCTTTATAATCTTAAATGTATATTATATTAATGTATAATATTATTTAACCTTTTTAATTAATTAATATACTTTAATTAAAACTTAATAGTAAATAATATCTATTAATTTAGCTTTACTTTTAAATTTAATTACTATAAAATTAATATCTATATTATAAATAATAATATTTAATAGACTAAAATAGGTATTAATTTAATATATTTTTAATGCCTTTTAAGTCTCTTTTATTAATATATTTATAAAGAACTATTTTACTTAAAAAGATATTATTGCATTAATAATATAAAGGATTAGCTAGAAATTTAAATATATTATATTAATAATTACTTTATAGTTAAAGTTATAATTATCTTTTAGTATAAACTTAAATTATTTTAATGCCTTGCTTTTTATTTAATAGTAGTAATAGAACTTTTTTATTATTTTAATTGCTTTATATTTAATATTATAGCCTGCTTTTATTAATAGCTTATATAAATATAATATAAATAGATAATTAAAATGTATATAAATATATTATAGTTTAGCTTTATTAAAAAAGCAATTACTGCCTTTTGCTTAATTAAAAAGAACTATAAATATTTTTATTTTTAAATAATTAAAATTCTTTTATTTTTATATATTAATTTATTAATAATATTATTTAAATAGATATTAAAGCAATCTATATCCTTAAGGTAAAGAAGGAATAGTATTAATATATTTATAATATAAAATAAAACTATTTTAATTAAGGTCTAAACTATTATTATTTTTAGTGAATTGTATAAACTATTACTACTAAAGTATATTTTAGCTGCTTTTACTTCCTTTATATTAAGCTTAATTATTAGATCTTTTTATTATAATGCTAAAAATTAATCCTTTTTAGCTATTAATGCTATTATAGTATTTATATTTAGTATAATGCCTTAAAATACTTTATATAAATAGTAGTTAAGGAAAAATTGCTAGTTTTTGCCTTATTTGCCTTCTTTCTTATATAAATCTTTAAATTAATACTAAAATGCTTTATCTAAAAGATAGGCTGCAATTAAAAAGTTATTGCTTTTAAACTCTTTATTTATTAAGTATTTACTATTATATATATTGTTTTATAGTAGTTTCCCTTTATAGCTAGTTAAGAAAGCTATATACTTTTATATATTATACTTCTTTTTTTATAATCTTTATTCCTTAAAGTATTAATCTTTAGCTTAATATTTTTTATCTTTTAAGTATTTAATAAAAAAATATTCTTTTTTGCTATATATATAATACTTTTTCTTTTAAAATAGGCTACTTTAGGCTTAACTATAATTATATTTTTATCTATACTTTTTATTATAGTTATAGCAATAAAATTTACAATTTAAAATATATTAATTTAATATAATTATAATTAATTAATATTATAATATTTTAATTAAGGATTAAAATTATAAGTATAATTCCTTAAACTTCTTTATAGAATTAAATAATATAAATATTAATTTAAAAATATTATAGTATACTTAAATTATATTTATAATCAATTGATTCTTACCTATATAATTAGGGTTAAGTGCTTTTTAGTAAAGTTAAAGCTTATTAAATAAAGACTATAGGACTTCTATTATATCCTTTTTTTTATATATTTTATTATTCTTTATAATATTAAATATAAAGGAGCTTTAGTCTATATAATAGTATTGCTAATTAATCTCTATATTAAAGTGGCTCTTTATTTATTTATATATTTCTATAAAGGTTAGATTGTAGCTAATATAATAAATAAAGTAATTATTTATTTATTTATTAAGGATTATTAAAAATAATATATAGAATTAAAATAGTTTTATTTTAATTATTAAGTATATATTAAAGAAATATTAAATCTTATTATTTAAAATATTATATATATCTTCTATATAGTTCTTCTTTTTATTTTATATCTTTATAAAGTAAGTAGCCTTTATTAAATTTAGCTTTTTATTTAAAACCTTAATTAAAGGGATTATTTAGTATAATATAGTATTATTAATATTATTCTATATATTTATTTTAAAAGAAAGGGTTATTTATTTTATTAAAATAGTTATACTTATACTGCTTATTCCCTTACCTTTTCTAAAGGATATTTTTTAGATTAACCTTTTATCTTTAGACTTTATTTGTTTCTTTTTGCTATTATATTCCCTTTTATTATTATTATTAAATATAAGGTTCTATAGTTTTAGGGTTAATATTATTTAGAATATTATCTTTTAAATAATAAAGAGTTTTTATTATTATTAATATACTTTTATTTTAAAGTATACTTTAAATTTATATAATATATTTTTATTTTAAATTAAAAGCTTCTTTACTTTTAAAAGTTTAATAAAAATAATATTAATCTTTATATTTTTCTTCTCTATATAAATCCCCTTATAGTATAGTATATTTTTTAGGCTTCTTTATATAGATATCTTTAGTTAAATAAAGTTATTAATATTTTAGTTTTAAAAGTTCTCTTTAAAGTCTTTTAATTATTCTTTCTTTAAAAAAGTTATTTTTATTTTATAATTAAGAATATATCTTAAGGCATATATATTATATTTTATTTTTATAGTTTTTAGTTTCTTTTTAAGTAAATAATAAATATTTATTTAATTAAATAGATTTACTTTTATTTTAGCTATATTAATTAATTTAAGGAATTTAATTCTTTTTTTAATTATTAATTAAATTCTATTATTTCTATTTATTTTCTATATAAATATAATATTATATATTATATATTGCTTATTGTTTATTATATTTAGTAATATTATAAGGTTTTATTAGTATATTATAAGGAAATATTATATATTATAGTATATAATAAAGTATGCCTTAAAGGGTTAATTAAAACTCCTTTAGTATATATTTAAGCAAATAGTATAAATAGCTTATAGATTATCTTTTTATTAAATTATATATTATAGCATTTAGCTTTATACTTAAGGCATATAAAGTAAGTCTCTTTTAGCTTGCTATTTTATATTATCTAATAGTAATATTAATTAGTATTAGTAGGCGGGGTTATTGTATGCAGTGGTTTTATTGTATTTAATTTATCTCTATCTCTCCTCTCCTCTAGAGGAAGGGTTAAGGCCATCTTCCTTATAGAAGAGCTTGTATCTCTAACAGTTATAAAACCGGACTCCGGCCCCGCACTCTCTATAATGCCTGCATTATAATATAAAGGAACTAACAACTATTATATTAATTAAAAAAAAAAGAAGCCTAAATTAATTAAAGTAGCTATTATTACTATAGTAATAATAGTTATTATAGTAATAGTAATTTTATTAATAAGTCTTTCTTTAGAGGTTATATTAGTCTTAAAGGGAGGGCAAGAGTATATTTTATATATATTAATATAGATTTAAAATACCTTTTAAATTGCTTTAAAAAGATAAAATAAAACAATTTTAATAATAGCTTTATAGGCTTTTTTATCTTTATTAATTATAAGGCTTTTATTAGCTTTTATTACTTTATTTATTTTAGGTATATTGCTATATTAGCTAATAGTAAAAAGGGGGTTATATTAGCTATTTTTAATACTATATCTTTCTAAATTAATAACTATTAAAAGGGCTATAGTATTAGCACTATACTCTTAATGCACTATTATATTTAGGGGTAGCCTAGCATAAGGAATCGATTGATTATAGTTTTAAATATTTTAGAGGTAGTTTAGAATAGCTATAAGCAGTTGTAAGTTTAAGAGCCTTTTTTTAATATATAATTATTATAGTTTATATTATTTATATATTATTAATCTTAAGGAAGTTTAATTAATTCTTTAGTATATATAGAATATAATATTAAAATAGATTATTTTTATATTCTTTTTATAATATCTAAAGCTTATAGATTTTAATAATTATAATTTTATTTATATTTAAATATTTAAAAGATGCTTAAAAAAAAGGGAGTTTTTAAAAAATAGTTAAAAGGTTAATTAAAATAAATATTAAAGTAAAAGTTAAAATAAAGGTTAAAGTAAGGGTTAAGAAAATAGTTTAGGTAATAGTTAAAATAATAATTAAAAAGTTAATTAAAGGGATTACTTAAAAGATAATTATAATAATATTATATATATATATATATAAATATATAAAAGTATATATATAAATATAAATATATATAAATATTAAGGTCTTAAATAGTATATATAAATAAATATATTAATAGATTTATTTAATAAAGAATAAATTAAAATTAAGCTATAATTTATAAATAAAATAATAAATATAAAGGGAAATAGATAAATAAAGGATTAAATAGGCATTATAAGCTAAAGGGAATAAACCTATCTATCTTTTTATTTATAAGATTTTATTATATAGAGTTATAATAGTTATTAATTTATATTTTTAATTAATATTAAAATAGTAACTATCTCTACCTTTATTATATATTTAACTATAAAATAAAGGTCTTAAATAGAATAGTAATAATGCAATTATAATAAAGTATTATTACTTAAATATAAATTAAGTTTAAATTAATAAAAGGTTTTTAATATATTTATATTAGTAAAAGTATAATACTAATATAAAATTTTTTTTTATAAATATAATTAAAAGTTAATAAAAAAATAAAAAGCTTAATTAAAGTAATTATTATATTTTAAAGTACATTTAGTATTTATTATTAATTTTTAAGATTATAAAATATATATTAGCAATTATTAAAAAAGTAAGTATATAAAATATTATATAAAATTGCCTATAGATTTAATTATAATAAAGTATATAAAGTATATATAAACTATTATAATTAGTATTTTTGTATTATTTTAATAAGAATATTTAAGTAAATCTATATATATATAGGCGCCTTTATATATATATATATATATATATAAATATAAATAAGTATATATAGGCATATATAGTAGCGCTAGTATAGTTTTAAAGTATAATAAAAAAAGATATATATATATATATATAAAGAAAGAGAGAGAGATATATAATACCTATCTATTAAAATTATTATAGATCTTAATTGTTCTATTAATAAATAAAGGTTATATTTATATAGCTATTATATTAATAATTAATAAGAAAAATAATAGTAATAATATATATTAAAATATTCTTTTATTAATAAAATTAAATATTATAATATTAAGTTTAATATAAAAAATAAAGATATAGTAATAGGGCAATTTAAAAGCAATTTTATAGCCTTAAAAAGAGTTATTATTAAAGTTATATCTTAATACTATTAATAGTGCTTTAAGTAGTATAGGCATTAAAGAATTAATACTATTTAAAGCTATTATTATTAGTGCTTTTAGGCTAAAAAAGCAAAAATCTTTTAGGGTATTAGTTTTATATTTAAACTAAAGCTAAAAGTAAAATTAATAAAAGAGATTTTAATAAGATTAATATAATAAAGTTTACAATTAAATATAATTTATTTAAGCTAAATTTAATTAATTTTAGCTTATTTAACTTTAATTAAATTATATTTAAGTAAATAAAAGCTATTATTTAATAAATTAATATTAAGTTCTTTTTTTTTAAAATAAATATAAATAAATTAAATTATAATATATTTAATATAATTAATTAATTTAATTAAAAGTTTATAAAAAATAAATAAGCATTTAATAAGCTTAATTAATATATATTTATTTCTTAAAGTAAAAAAGTATTAATAGTATAGAACTTTTACTATATACTTTATAATAAAATTATAATATTAATATAAATATATAAAATATATTATTATAAGTTCTTAAAGGTTAAACTAAAGAAGATTTAATAGGCTATTTAAATAAAGTAAAAAATAAATAATATATTATAGTTTAGCTATATATTATTTTTTTATTTTATATACTTTCCTTTAGGCTAGCTAATTATAGCTTATAAGGATTACTTTATTTAACTTAAAAGGCATAAATTAACTATGCTCTTTAAAGAACTTGTTCTAAAAGAGACCTATTTGGCGCCGGCTCCAACTACCCTACTCACCCCCCCTCCCCTCCCCCTTATGCGCGTGTGTGTGCGTGCATTATTATAAGGCTGCAGTTAGTCGGTCGGTCAGTCAGTCGGTTGGTTGGGTGGTTATAGGCTAGAGTTATAGGCTAAGGATAAAAAATTATATATAAGTTATATAAATATTATATAATAAAAAGCATAAATATTATATAATTTTTATATAATTTTATATAACCTAACTTTCTCTTTACCTATTTAATTGATTATTATAGGGTCTTAACTCTTAAGGAGGTATTTAAAACCAAATTATATAATAGGCCTCTTAAGGGGTTTATATATATATAATACTGCATAATATAAATAGTAAACCTTCTGCCTTTTAAAATAGGCAATCTCTATTTTAATAAATAGTAAATATTAAGCTGCTTTTAGTATTAAGCTAAAGGTTTTAGTAATTTAAGTTATTTTATTTAATTGCCTCTTTTAATGCTTTATGCTTATAGCTTTCTATAGTTTTAGCTTCTTACTCTATATTTTATATATATATTTAGCTTTAATAATTAAAAAAGAAAAAAAAAAAAGGACCCTTAAGTTCTATATAGCATATAGTTTAAATAGTATAAAAAACTATAATCTTTTTATTATAAATTTTAAATAAATGCAAAAGCTATTTTATAATAACTATTTTTATATTCTTTATATTATTTATATTATTATTACTACTATTAATAGTAATAATAGCAGTAATAGTAATTATCTTATAGCTTAATTAATTTACCTATTACTTTAATGTATAGGCTTAATTTACTATCTTTTTATTTAGCTAATTAAGCTTAGCTTTAGCCTTTACTATATTTTATAGAATTGCATTACTAATTATATCCCTTTTCTTTATCTTTATTAATAGTATAATATTATTTAGCAATTAGTATTATAATAGCTATATATATAAGCTATAGGGATTGCACTTTAATTGCATTATAGCATTAACTCCTTTTTTTTTACTATTATTCTTGCCTAAAACTATATAGCTACTATAAAGCTTAAAACTAGCCTTAATTAGCATTTAACTTTATACCTTATAGTTAGTATAGGTAAAGGTAATAGTATAAGGTAGACCCTTTTATAATACTTTATGCTTTTACTATAGCCGCTTCTTTACTATTAAGTCAATCCTTTTGCTTAATAGCATTAGTATTAATATGCCTTTAGGCAGGCCCATAAGGTTATAGCCCTTTATTAAGTCTATTAATAGTATAATAGCTACTAAAGGGCTAAAGTAAATAATAATATTATTTAATACCTATTAGCTATAATGCTTTAGATTAATTGTAATATAGATAGCTATATAGCTTATACTATTAACTACCTTAAGGCCTTAATGCTTATTCTCTATTATTACTATTAGTATGCTAGGGATATATATAAATATAGTTAATATAGGGATCTTATTATTATTGCCTAAATCTAGAATTATAGTTGCCTTTATTTATATAGAATAACTATAATTGCTCTTTACCTAAATATACTTAAATAGGAAGATATATAATAGCTTTTATATATACCTTTAGAAGGCTAAGGCTGCCTTTATATTAAGGTTTTAATAGTTTTAGTTTAATAGTATAACTATAGAGATATTTATCTTTTATAGGATTTTATGCTTTAATTAAAAGCAATAGCTATTAAGTATATTAATATTAGTGCAATCTTAGGTCTTTATATAAATGCAATGCAATAAAGCAAGTAGCTTAAGGTCCTTAGCAATATAAACCTATTCTTTAAGCATTACTACTATTATAAACTTCTTTTATAGTATATATACTTTATTATAGTTCTATTTATATAGGTTTTTATTTTAGTTCTATAGGAATTTATTGCTACTTAATAGAAATGTTTTATTTATAATTGGCCTAAACTAATAAAAGTTACTATAAAATAGAATAATAAAAATGCCTTTAAAGCTTTTATTAAAGTGCTTAATTAAGTAATAAAGCTTATTATTAATCTTTAGTAGTATATTAGCCTTAAGTATACTAACTTTATTAATAATAAGCACCTATCTATCCCTTTATAATACCTATATAGGTTTATTTACTACTTACTGCTAGTTAATTAACCTTTTGCTTATTATACTATAGTTCTATTGCAATAATAATAAAGACCTATTAATAGTAAGGCTATAAGTTAAATAGATAGTAATGCTATTAATGCTTACTGCTACTATACCTAATATAGTAATTACTAGTAGCTAATATAGTATGCCTTACTTAATAAAGAGCTTTATTATTGCCTTAATTACTTAAGACTTATCTATACTGCCTTTACTGCTAAAGAATTAGTATAGTTACTAAAGGCATTTATCCCCTTAATATTAAAACTGCTAATAGTATTGCTATTGCTTTCTATAAGCTAAATATACTAATAGATTAATAAAAAGGCAATAGCTTATTGCTTATTAAGTGTAAACTATAAAGCAATATCCATTTTAAAGGTTATAACTATAGATATAAATGCCTACTTAATTATAACTATAGGATTATATAATAATAATAATGCTACTTTCTTTACTGCTCCTACTACTATTTTAATACTTCTTTTTCCTTCTTTTTTTTCTTTATCTACCTTTTATATACTTTAAATCTAATGCTTTATTGCTTTTAATAGCCTTAACTGCTAAGCCTTAATAGCTATAATTTTACTTAAATTAAGCATTTAGGTCTGGCTGCTATTAGTATTGCTATTTCTTATAAATATTAAATCTTTTCCCTTTTCTTCCCCTTACTGCCTAATGCCTTCCTTTAGATCTTTACTCTCCTTTTCCCTTTTTATTATACCTTAAAGCTTAATGAGATTGTAAAGTATTAAAGCTAGCTCCTTTAATCCTACTATAATTTAATTACTACTAGCTACTATTTAAATAATATTAATAAAATATATAATTTAGCTAAGGTTATTGTTCTAAAACCTATTAGTATTATTATTATTATTACTATTATCTTTATTATAGCAGTCTTTATCTTCTTTATGCAATTTGCTACTATTTATAGCTATTTTAATATCCCTTAATATAGATGCCTATTACTATATATCTTTTTAAGTATTTTAGGCTAATTGCTTTAATAATTAAATATTATTTATAAAAAAGAAGATCTATTTTAGTATATTTTATTTCTGCCTATTTTAAGTAGTAATTGCATTTATATTGCTTAATAATAACTTAAATATAAAGCAATACTATAGTATAAAGAGGCTAAGATATTAGACTACTGCCTTAAGAAATTCCTTAAATATTAATATTAATTAATTAATTAATTAATTAATTAATTAAGCTTTAAAAATAAAGGCATTATATAATAACCCTCTTTTTATAGTATATTAAGTATAATAAAATATATTTTAGCTTACCTTTAATAGTATTGCTTTTTATTTTATTTCTTTTTATTAATAAAGTTTAGGCTAAAGTAGCCCTTAATGGATATAATTAAATGCATTTTATATTAATATAAAAACTATATCTATTTATTTAAAAAGGGGCATTTAGGCTTAAAAGAAATGCTAAAGTCTTTAGCATTATAGCATAACTTTTTATACTAGATATAGATAAGGGTAGTATAATTATATAAGCAAATATCTTAAAAGATCTCTTTATAGTATAGATATATATCTAAAGCTATAACCTTTTTCCTTTACTCCTTAATATAAATATTAAAGCTAAATTAATTATTACTATCTTTAAGCTAGCTAATCTCCTAAAGATATAGCTACTTTCTTAATATAAGCCAATATAGCTTATTAATATTAAAATATATTTAATAACAATTATATAAAAGCTTTATTAAATATTCTAAAAGATAAGCAATTACTTTAACTTTTAATAGTGCTTAATCTATAAAAATGCAATTAATTACCTTTATAAAGAATTAATAAGTCTTATTTTCCTTTATATTATTAATATTAATACTAGCATT
This sequence comes from Aquanectria penicillioides, assembly GCA_003415625.1. Classification (NCBI taxonomy): domain Eukaryota; kingdom Fungi; phylum Ascomycota; class Sordariomycetes; order Hypocreales; family Nectriaceae; genus Aquanectria; species Aquanectria penicillioides. The sequence goes on from PYIU01000003.1 coordinate 2,157,335, forward strand.
AATATTAGTATTAGCATTAATATAAGTATTGCTACTATTATTTTACTATTTAATAGATCTATTGCCCTTTTAACTGCTAATATTATTTATATAAGTATTAATATAAATATAGATACTATTACTATTATTATTAATACTATTTACTAAAATGCAAAAAGGTATAGGCATAAATGCAAATATAGGTATAGCTTTAGCTATTTATATTTTAATCCCTTTTTTTAATATAAAAAGGTGCTTTATAGCTATAACTATTTGCTTTTAGATTAAATCCTTTACCTTTATTATATAATTAATTAAATAATAGATTAAGGATAAGCCATAAGATTGCATTACAATAAATATTAAGTTATAATTATATTGCAATTTTATAGCTATTAATTTATTTTAGCAATTTATAAATATATAGAATTGCTTAATAGAGAGGACTTCCTTTTTATTAAACTCTATTCTCTTTATTAATTATTTAAGGAATTTAAACCAGTATATATCTTGCTATTATTGCTATTAATTTAGGTTTCTATTCTAAAGTGTATATTTAGTATATATAGCCTTATACTTATAAATTTAAGATAATTTTATATAAAAGTTTGCCTTTTTATTAAATATTGCTAATAGCTTTATTATATTATTAATTAGAGTTAATATATTAAATATAGCTATCCTTTATTTTATAATAACTTAAAATAATAGCTTATTAAGGTTCTATACTCCTATAGTATATAAAATGCTCTATATTAGTAAATTTAATATATATAAAAGGAAATTATAATAGCCCCCCTTTTTATTAATACTTATTTATTTATTTATTTATTTATTTATTTATTTATTTATTTATTTATTTATTTATTTACTTATTTATTTATTTTTTTATTTATTTTACTTAATACTTTTTATTATCTATATATATATACTATATGCAATTATATAGAAATAAAACCTTATTTATTTACCTTATAAAAAATACTATTTAAATATTAAATAATATTCTCTTAATATACTTTATTGCTTTTTAAAAGATTGTTTCTATTTATACTAAAAAGCAAGCTAAGGTTTATACTTCTATATAGCTAAATTAAACTATATATATAAAGCAAGCTGCATTAATTGGTTTTAATAGTAGTAAAATAGTAATTTACTTAACTAAAAACTAACTTTTTGCTAACTTTAATATAATGCTTTAAGAATAAAGATAACTTGCAATAAAAGTAAATAGCTAAACTTATTAAATCTAATATTAATAAGTACTTTCTCTTTTTACTATTATTAAAACTAGCTAAAAATAGCTTAATAATATTCTTATTATACTATTAATATCCTATAAGCTATAGCTTAATAAGATTTATAATATTATTTAAATTAATAGTAAACTAAATTGCTAAAAGATTATATTTAATAATTAATAATTTAATCTTTTATTATATATTTAATTAAGACTTATAAAATATAAATTGCTAAAAACTATAGGTTAAAATAGATTAAATTAGCTCTTTTATATACTTATCTTCTATTATTCTATACTTCTTAAGGTTAATTTTAGCTGCTTTTATCCTTTTAGCTATTATCTTCTTTAATAGCCACTTAATCTTTTAAAAGGAGCCCTTTTTTATACTTATTATACTTACTCTTTAATTCTATAATTGTACTATTATATTAAAAACTAAAAAAGAAAATATTTAATAGCATATAATGCAATTACTATATTAATAGAGAACTATCTTTGCCTATATCTTTAATATTAGGTCTTAAAATATAAAAGTAGCTTTTATATTGCTATTTTAATTATTACTATTATTATTGCTATTATTATTGCTATTATTATTATTTTTATTCTAAAAGCTATTATTGCTACTATACCTAAATTAAGATTTAGTTTAGAAGCCACTAATAACTAAAAGGGATATAAATTGCAATAAATGCTATATACTTTATATGCCTTACTATTGCTATTTACTTTTACCTACCTATCTATTATTTGTATTATTTATACTTTTTTGGCTTCCTTTTTACTTTCTTTCTTACTTTTGCCTTTTATAATACCTTTTTTATTTAAGCAATAGCCTATTAAATCTATAAGGAAATATAATTAAAAAAGCTTTTAGAAAAAACTATAGGTTTTAGGAATTGGTAAACTAAGCCCTATAGATAATATAAATATATAGTTTTAATCCTAATACCTATTAAATGTTTATTAAACCTATAAATAGAACTTAATGACCTATTAAAGGTATACTAGCTATATTTACACTAATTGCATTTATTTTAATTTCTCTATTAAGTCCCTATTTATCTATCTCTCCTTCTTTTAGATTAGCGCCTAAAGCATTATAGAGGAACTATAACTTTTTAGTATTAATTGCTTTTAGCGCTAAATTAAAATTAAATATCCTTAATAAAACAATCTTTTTTATTAACTTCTCTTTATTGTTTTTTTAACTATTATTGCCTATTAATATTAATGCATTGCTATAATTATTATTATTAAGATTATTACTATCTATCCCTTTTTTATATATATTTAGCCTATTATTATTACTATTACTACTATTATTACTATTACTACTATTATTATTACTACTATTATTACTATTACTATCTCTATTTTTATTAAAACTAACTCTATTTATTTTATATAACTTAAAAAAGATATTTTAAATATTAATAGGCCTTACTTTAGTATTTAAGCCTTAATTATTTGCAGGCACTATATATACTTTTTGCACTTACTTAATTCTAAATGGCTCTTTATGCCTTATTAATTAATAGATAATATTAAGGATATTATACTTTAGTGCCCTTTAGCTATCTATTTCCTTAATATTAATCTTAATGTCTTTATAGTGCTAGTTATTCCTTTTTAACTATACTAAAGCTCTTTTTACCTTCTATCTTTATACTAATAGCAACTTTAAAAGATCCTATAGCTTTAATTAATAAGGCCTATACTATAAAATATAAACTTAATTAAATGCCTTAATAAATAAATATAAAAGTACCTTTATTATTATATTTTGGATATTATTTAAAAAGATAGAAATAAAACCTTTAATATACTTTCTATACTATATCTTTCCCCCTTTCTATTGGCTATTACTATTATTGCTGCTAGTAGCTATATTATACTATATAATCTACCTAAAGCAAACATTTAATATAATTAACTTTTTCTCTATTAATAATAGGTCTTAAAGTTCCTTTAGATATATATAATTATAACCTAACTGCTAGTAAATTTAGCTAGCTATAATTAACTTATGCCTTTTAAATTAAGTAAAGCAATCTTTATAAACTGCAATTAGCTAGCCTAAAGGAAAGTATATAAAATAAAAAAATAGTATATAGCTAAACTATAGTATATTATTTATTTTCTACTTTATTTAAATAGCCTATTAGATCTCCTTTAGTTTAATCTTAAAGAACTTATAATAATATATTTTATATATTTATATTAGCATTATAGTTCTATTATAAAGCATATAATAAAAGTCCTATACTATTAATATTTCCTTACTTTAAGGAATAGATATATATTAGCTAAGCTTATTAAATGCTTATTTATTTTCTATAAACTTTTAATTAAATTAATTAATTATACTAAATATATTATAACTTAATTTATTTATATTTATTTTATAAAAAGAAAGAACTTAATATTAATTTATTAAATAATAGCTTTTATTTACCTAAATATAATTTAATTAAGGTTAAATAAGCTAAAATTAATTGGATTTAGCTTAAGTAAATTAAACCTAATTGCAAACTCTATTATATTAACCCCTTTAAAATCTCTTTTATTAACTTTACTTTTAGCTTTAGCTTAAATATAGAACTAATACCCTAAAAGATTTTTGCTTTTTTAGCCTAAAAGCATTAGTAATAATAGCTTTAAATAGCACTAATTCTTTAATGCCTGTATTACCTAAAGCGCTATTAATAGTATTAAAATATAACTTTAATAATAACCCTTTTTAGGGCTATAAAACTGCCTTTAGAGTGCCTTACTACTATATCTCTATTCTCTATTTTAAACTTAATACTATAATATTTAATTCTATTAATAAAAGAATATTTTAATATATACTATTGCTATTATCTTTATTATTAATTATTAATATAATAGCTATATAAGCTTAACCTTTACTTATTAATAGGGCATTTAAGCTAATAGATAGAGTTAATCTTACTTAAGCTAATACTTCTTTAATGCATTATATTATATAGCTAAATAATAAAGTAATAAAAGTATTTAAGATTTGCTAATTTAATTAATTAAATATAGTGCTTTATAAATTAAGCTTAAGCTAAAATATTTATTAATTAAAACTATTTAATACTTTATCTTTATATTTTTAAATTATATAGTTAAAATAATTAAATAAATTACTAATTTTAAATAAATAATTGCTATTAGATTCCTTTTATATTTACTGTATATAATAGTTTTAAATAGACCTAAAGAGATTTTATATACTTTAAGCTAATTTATTAGATCTATTGCCCTTTATATTAGTGGAAGAATTAGGATTTATAATAACTTTAGTAGATAGGTATTATGCATTTCTCTTTCTCTTTTTATATATATATATATATATATATATCTCTCTTTTTTTTATTATACTTTAAGACTATACTAAACCTATTGCTAATACCTATTACTATATTTTTATATACTATAAGTGCATAAATATATTAGCATTACTATATATGCCTATATATACCTACTTATATTTATATATATATATATAGATTTACTTAAATATTTTTATTAAAATAATAAAAAATACTAATTATAATAGTCTATATATACTCTATATTCTTTACTATAATTAAATCTATAGGCAATTTTATATAATATTCTATATGCTTACTTTTTTAATAACTATTAATATATATTTTATAATCCTAAAAATTAATAATTAATACTAAATATACTTTAAGATATAATAATCACTTTAGCTAGGCTTTTTGTTTTTCTATTAACCCTTAATTATATCTATAAAAATGCACTTTTATTATTAGTATTATGCTTTTATTAATATAAATATATTAAGAACCTTTTATTAATTTAAACTTAATTTATATTTAAGCAATAATGCCCTATTATAATTATATTACTACTATTTTATTTAAAATCTTTACTTTATACTTAAGTATATAATAAAGGTAAAGATAATTACTATTTTAATATTAATTAAAAATATAAATTAATAACTATTATAACTCTATATAATAAAATCTTATAAATAAAAAGATAAATAGATCTATCCCCTTTAGTTTATAATGCCTATTTAATTCTTTATTTATCTATTTCTTTTTATGCCTATTATTCTATCTATAAATTATAATTTAGTTTTAATCTATTTTTTGCTAAATAAATCTATTAATATATCTATCTATATATACTATTTAAGACCTTAATATTTATATATATTTGCATTTATATATACACTTCTATATACTTATACCTATATATATGCATAATATTATTGCAACTATCTTTTAAATAATCCCTTTAATTAACTTTTTAACTATTACTTTAACTATTACTTAAACTATCTCCTTAGCCCTTACCTTAACCTTTACTTTAACTTTTACTTTAACCTTTATTTTAATTAACCTTTTAACTATCCTTAAGAAACCCCTTTCCCTTTCTATTTTCTTAAGAATCTCTTAAATATTTAAATATAAATAAAATTACAATTACTAAAATCTATAAGCCCTAAATATTATAAGAAAGATATAAAAATAATCTATTTTTAGCATTATATTTAATATATACTAAAGAACTAACTAAACTTCCTTAAGACTAGTAATATATAAACAATATAAACTATAATACTATTAGCTAAATATATATCCTTTAATTAATATAGTTTATATAAAAATATATATAATTTCTTTAAAATAAAAAAAATAAACTATTAATACTTATATTTAGCATTAATCTTTTAATATTTAATAAAACTCTTTATTTAAATAAATAGAAATATTTTTAGTATTTAATAAGTAGTATTTTGCATTCTTTTGCATTTATATAAAAAGTTAAATAATTAAATACTCTATTAAAAGAATTAAACTTTTAGTTAAAAGATAAATATAAAATCCTAAATTTTACTATACTAATATTATTAATTTAAGATTATAAATACTATTAATAGGTAATATCTTTTTAATTTAAAACTTAAAACTATAAAAAACTAATATATTATATAAATAGTATTAAACTATATTTATTAAAACTAAATAAGCTATTTTCCTTTAGAAACCCTATTGTTAGCTTTATTAGTATTATTATTAATTTAGTAATTATACTTTTTAAAAAATCCTTTTTTTAAGGCTTCTTAAATAAAGAACTTTAATGCTATAGTTTTATTAACCTCTTTAACTATATAATGCCTACTAAGGCATTAGAACCATTATATAAAGGCGCCTATACCTTTTAAGTCTTTATCCTTATTCCTATAAATATTAGCGCTTATTCTATATATTATTTTTAGATGCTTTAAAGCCTAACTTTACTATTTAAACTAAATATAGGCTTTTATTGCATTAGCTTAATTATAGGGCTTTTAGACCACTCCTTAATAAAGAAATTGCCCTTACTTTCGGAAGATCTTATCTTAATTATAGTTCTAAATAGCTAAATATAATTATTAATTATAATAGCCTATTTAACTTTATAATAATAGTATGCATTATTAATAAAAAGAAGACCTTCTATTTCTATAGAAGCTACTATAAACTATATAAAGTACTTTACTACTTTTTGCACTATTAATATATTAATAACCTTTAGATATAATATAGTAATATTATTACTGCTAATATTAATGCTAAGACTATCTATATCTTTAATAAAATAGAGATATACCCTTTAAACCCTAATATTAATAAATTTAATTAAGCAAAAGACAATCTATTATGCCTATATAAATTGTATTACTGCAATACCCCTATAATATTTAGTTTTTATTAATAGAATTAGTTTAGAGCTTAAGGAAATACTTATTATATAAAAATAATAATAGATAATATAAATAATATAAATAATATAAAATGCACTAAATGGCATTAATGCATTTAACTTTATTAATATATTAAATAATATTAATTATAATAACCCTTTTAGTAAAAAAGAATATTTAAATATACTTTATATTTAAGCCTCTATTAAATAATTGCAATTTTAGCCTATTATTAATAATGCCTAATTTGCTTTAATTAATAATCTATTTACTATTAATAAAATTTAATTTACTTTTATAGAAGTTTAATCTATTTCTATTAAAAGCTAATTTATTTTTACTAAAAGCTAGTTTACTATAAGCTAAAGTCAATCTACTATTAGTAAAAGTTAATTTACTTTTAGTATAAGCAAACCTATTTTTATTAAGATTTAATTAACTATTAATTAAGATTAATTTAATGCTAGTAAAAGCCAATTTATAATAAATAAAACCTAATTTACTATAGATTAAGGAAATGTAATTAAAATATTTAATTATAATAAGAAATAATATAAAGATAGAGGAGAATTTAATAATAAAGATATTTAAGGCATTTAATATAGAGATCTAAAAATACCTATTTAAAATACCCTAGTTCTACTACTAAAGACAGTAAATGCTACTTAAGGTAAAAGAGAGAAAAAAAGAGGTTTTTATTAAATTGTTTACTTATTTACTGTATTTCTTTTCTCTATAATAGTATAGGATAGTAAAGCTTTTATATATATTATTATTTTACTTATTTCAATTAAGTTCTTTAAAGAGCCTTTATAATATATAATAAGAAGGCAGCTTGCTGCAAGCAATTTATATATCTCCTTCTATAATTAATTAAGTTTATTAATAATTAAATTATAATTATATATATCTAAAGGAACTTTAAGACCTATTCTTAATAGAGAAGAAGTTAATTATATTAAATATTTACTTTAAGTAGATTATATAATATAATATAGCTATTAATAGCAATAATAGTAATAGCTAATAAAAAGAGAAAAAAATATAGTATAAAAAGTATATTAAAGGTTTTATTTCTATTTTTTTAAAATAATATTTAAGATATAGCAATAAAAGTACTTTTATATTTATTTATTAAAGCACTTAATGAAGTTTATATTTTATAGTATAGGCCTTATTAACTAAAGGTATAAAATCTTTTAAGATTGCTATTAATATAAAAATAAAAAATAAAAAGAGCTTTAATATAATTAAAAAGAAATAATTAATATTATAAAGATATTAAGATTAATATTAAGGAGATAGATAGCTAAAGGGCACTAAAGTATAGCATTTTTAATATTATCTATTAATTAATAAAGCATAAAGAGCTATTTAGGATTAAGCAAGTATAAAGAGTATATATAATATCTATAAGTAATTAAAGCTTAAATACTAAAGTAGGGCCTATTAATATTTAAAATATCTTTTTTAAGTTATATAAAGTAAATAGAGTTAATTTTAATAAAAATAAAGATAGTAATAGTAATAGTAATAATAATAATAATAGTAATAATAGTAATAATAGGCTAAATATATATAAAAGGGAAAGAAATAGTAATAATTTTAATAATAGTAATTATAGTAATGCATTAATATTAATAGGTAATAATAGTTAAGAAAATAATAAAAAGAAGTTAATAGAAAATATAATTAATATAAATATAGCTAGTATACTTTTAGTAGATTATTAAGTTTTACTTATAGATTTAGTAAATATTTAATAAATACTAAAATTAAAACTATATATTTATATTATTTATAGGGCCTAATTTATTAATTTTTAGGACCTATAGTTTTTTCTAAAAGCTTTTTTAATTATATTTCCTTATAAATTTAATAGGCTATTGCTTAAATAAAAAAGGTACTATAAAAGGTAAAAGTAAAAAAGAAAGTAAGAAAAAAGCTAAAAAAGTATAAATAGTATAAATAATAAATAAATAGGCAAAAGGGAATAGTAATAGTAAAGCATATAGAGTATATAGTATTTATTGTAATTTATATCCCTTTTAGTTATTAATAGCTTTTAAATTAAATTTTAATTTAAATATAGTAATAATAGTAGCTTTTAAAATAAAAATAATAATAATAATAATAATAATAATAACATCCTTTTTACAACCTTTACCCTTAGACTCATAACTGCTTACAGCCATTCTAAACTACCTTTAAAACATCTAAAAATACAATCAATCAATCCCTTATATTAGGTTACCCCTAAATATAATAGTGCATTAAGAGCGCAATACTAATGCTATAGCCCTTCTAATAGTTATTAATTTAGGAAAATGCAGCATTAAAAATAGCTAATATAACCCCCTTTCTACTACTAGCTAATATAGCAGTATGCTTAAAGCAAATAAAGCAATAGAAGCTAATAGAAGCCTTATAATTAATAAAAATAAAGAAGCCTATAAAGCTATTATTAAAATTATTTTATTTTACCTTCTTAAAGCAGTTTAAAAGGTATTTTAAATCTATATTAATGTATATAAGGCGCGCTTTTGCCTTCCCTTTAAGACTAATATAACCTTTAAAAAGAGACTTATTAATAAAATTATTGCTATTATAATAATTGCTATTATTATAGCAGTAATAGCTACTTTAGTTAATTTAAGCTTCTTTTCTTTTTAGCTAATGCAATAGTTTTATGCATTAATTCTTTTATATAGCCTTATATCTATAAATACTAAAACTAATAAATATATAATATATAGCTGCATTAAGCATAAGGTTACTATTTGCATTAAAGATACCCCTAAAGATATTAAAAACTGCACTTTAATAGAAACTATATAAGCAATAAATTAAGCCTATAGTAACTTTTATATAGTTATAGTATACTGCCTTTTTAATAGAAATATAGTTTTTATTTTTTTTATCTTAAAATAGACTAAAGCCTTTTATAAAAAAGAATAAATAGCTATTATATTTAAAAATAATATTCTTTTTGCTTTTTTTATCTTTATTATTTTAATAAAAGGAATTTAAATTAAATCTATTTTTAATAAAATAAATAAACTTATTAAAACTATTAATAATATTAATACCTTAAGGGTTAATAAGGTAAAGCCTATTTAAATTTATAATAGTACTATAATAAAAATAAACTTAATTCTTTATATTCTATCTATTAAAGAAGCTAATAGCCTATATAATAATAGACTATTTTTTAATGCTAAACTTTATAATTATAAACTCTTTAATAAAGGATTAAAACCTATTTAATACTTTTAATACTATAAATATAGCTATATTATAAAAAACTATTAATTTACTTTAATTTATAGCTAATATAGTAGCTTAATATATAATAATTGCCTTATTAAAAAGGAAGAAATCCTTTATTATTATACCTTTTGCTATAAGGATTATTTAGCCTAAAGCTATATTTATTTTATAGTAAAAAAGCATTAAATCTATATAAAAAAAGAATACTATAAATAATTAATAAAATATAAAAAATGCACTTTAGTATAGTAAAATATCCCTTATATATAATAGAATAGCTTCCTTAAGAACTCTCTTTTTATAGCTTTTCTCTTTATTAAAAGAATTAGCTAATCTTTAGGCTTTATAAATAAATAGTACTATACTTTATTTAATGCTTTTTTTTTTTAATGCCTATACTTTATTGCTATTATCTATTAAATTAATCCCTTTATTTATATTTAATTAATATAGATTCTATTTTAGAATATATACTATTGCCTTAAGTTAATCTATTAGGCACTATATATCTATAATAAATATAATGCAATTATACTTTTAAAATTAGCTAAAAACTAAAGGATTAATACTTTAGTAAACTTTAAAAGATTAAACTATATTATAATCTATTACTTAAGCTATATAGCTCTTTATATATATAAATAATATAAACTAAAGACTTAAACCTATTAAATAAAGAAAGATTAAATTAAAGTTAATTTTAAATATTACTATATAAAAATAATTATAGTATATAACTCTTTAGGAAATAAAAGAGACTTAAAGGCAATATGCACTTTAGCTAACCTTACTTTAGCCTTTAAAATAATTATAATTAAAGACTTTAATCTATACTATTTAATATAGAACTATTATAATAAAACTACTTTATATAGTTTAATCTTTTTAATAGAAATATAATAATTAAATATAGCTTTAATAACCTTTTATAAAATTATAATTTAAAAAATAAGCAATATTAAAAATAATACTTTTAATTTTGCTTAAGCCTTAAAAAATAGCTATATTATTTATTTAAGCCTTAATTATAATTTAAATAGCTTGAATTATATTTTATAATAAATATATATTAAGTTCTTTATAGATATATTGCCTTTTTTTATTAAACCTTTAGCCTATAGTATTTAATTAATATATAATAAACCTTAAAAAAGCTAAATTTAAAGTATAAATTACTCTTTATTAAACCTTAAGTAAAATAACCTTTATATAATAGCTAAAAGAAATAGTTAAATAGCTAATCTAAAGATTATATTAAATTGCTTAATATATTACCTTAATATAAAGGCAATTTAAGCCTAATTGCAATAATTAATAGAATTAGCTTACTATAAAGGCTATTTATTAACTTAAATAAATATAAAGATATATATAATGCAATAATATAGTAGTTAATTAATTAAAATTGCAAAAAGCAAATAATAAATAAAAGGCTTATATAGCTAAAGCTAAATATATAGCTTAATATAATACTTTATTTAAAGCTAAAATAAAGAAAGGTATTAATAGCTAAAAGAAACTTTAGAACTTAAAGAGATAGATATAACTTTAAAGTAGCATTACTTTAGCCTCTTTATAGCTCTTTTCTTTTAATTGCTTTAAGTAAGATTCTTTAGCTATAAGCTATATTAAAAAGGCAATTATATTAATAAAATACTTCTTTTTTAAGCTTTAAGTAAATAACTAAAATATTAAACTTATTATAATAAACCTTATAATATAACTATTAAATATAAATTAAATACTATAAAATGCTAAAGATTTAATATAAAACTATATTAAATTCTATAAATTAGTTTACTTACTTTTTAAAATTTAATTATAAAAAGCTTTTAATAGTAATAAATTCTTTATTAGCTTTTTTAAAGTATATAATAAGCCTTTTTTAAAAGCCTTTATTATTATTATTAATATAAGCATTATATTTAAGTATTTTTTATATTACTTTTATTATATAATTGCTATAATTATCCTTAAATTTAATAAAATAATAGCCTAAAAATATATAGTATTTAAATAAAAATCTATTTTCTTTTTTAGTATTATTAATAAAGTAATAGAATTAATAATAGCCTAATAAATAGTAATAATAGCTAAAAACCTAAATATACTTTTTAATAATTAAATAAAAAATAAATCCTAAAGGTCTATTAAGCTAGCCCTTATAATTATAATAAAAGCAATATATATAATATAGACTTATAATAAAATAGTATTGCTTTTTTAATTAAACTTTACTATAGCCTTTAATTTAATTAATTATAAAAGGCTTATTACTATTCTTTATAATTAAGGCTACTTATAGTAATTATTAATTTAGCTTTTTAGCTATTTATTTAAGCATTTAATATATTTTTAGTTTAATAGTAAATTCTTTAAACCCTATAGCATTAAAGTAAGGGTTCTATAGGGATTATTGCTTTTTTTTATTCTTTTTATTTTATTTATATTAAGGCTTTATATAGTACTTTAAAAAGTCCTTAAAATTATAATAATTAAATTTATTAATAATATAAATATATTTATATTTAAAAAAGATATAATAAAGACTTAAGCTTAACTTAAAGCTATATAAATAGTATATATATTTTAGGCCTTTATTAATAGTATAATCTTTAAATCTATTAAAGCTTAACTTTTTTATTTTTTTATTAATATTAAAGGCATTAGGTTTAACTAACCTTTATTTATAATATAATTTAACTATAAAAATTATACTATTTCTTTAGATTATAGCTATATAAAAAGCTACTTTAAGGCCTATATATCTTTAAGCTTAAAGGAAAACTTAAGCGCTAAAGGCAGGCCTTTATTGCCTTTATAGTAAGTATATAAAAAGTAAACCTTAAGGCTATTTATATAATATATATATATATAATTAAGTCTATAATTGCCTATAGTATTAATATATATTATTTTTTAGTAAAAAGGGATAAAAATTTAAAAGGAATTGCTAAAGCCCTATTTATTAAATAGACTTAAGCTCTTTATATTATAAAGGAAGGCTATAAGGCTATTTTAATTAAATTGCTAAAAAATAAGCTTAAAATCTTTTTATTTAATATATACTTTAATAAATAATTTATTTAATTTTAGGGCTAGCTTTAAGCTTAAAGTATTAAAAAACTTATTCTTTTTATAATTATATTAGCAATATAATAGATTTATTATTATTACTATAATAGCCTTTAGTATAAATTAATATAAAAATATAAAAAGTAGTTAATTAATTAGCTTTTTAATAGAAAATATAAAAAGAATTAAAAGTTAATTAAAAATTAAATATTAATTAATTAAAGGTATTAATAGAAATAAGCTAAATATAAATCTTATAAATACTATATAAATAATAAAATAAAAATAATTAAAGTCTTTTTATTTTATATAAAGAAAAAGACTATTTGCTTTTATAAAAAACTTAAAAAATATAAAAGCTTTTTATTTATTTAAATATAAATATAATATATTAAGCTTTAAGGATTCCTTTTTTAAAGAAAAATTCTTAAGGTAAGTATACTTTAGTGCTAATATAAAAATATTATTAAAATAATTAGCTATATTATACTATACTATTTACTTTACTTAAGCTAAAGAGAATCTCTATTTAATTTACTTTATAACCTCTTTAAGCTTAAGTAGTATTTATTTAAAGCCTAAACTATATATTGCTTTATTAAATAATTAGCCTATTTATATATTATATTATATTATAAGCTAGCTATTAAGCTATATTTAATTTAAAATATATCTATTTATATATTATCTTTACCTTTTAGTAATTCTTTTATTTAAGTGCTTTAATCCCTTTATTAAAAGGGAAGTTAATATACTTAAAAAAACCCCTTTTAAAAAAGGGAAAAAACTAGCCTATTATATAAATAATATACTAAAGCCTACCCTTTTTAATAGTTAAGTCTTTACTTTACCTTTATTTTAAATTTAACCTTTATTTATTATTATATTTAATTTATATTTATTTATTTTAATAATATTACTTACTTTAAGTCTATATTTTCTTTAAAAGATATAAGATTTATTTTATTCTTTTTGCTATTTTTTTTACTATTTTTTTTTTATTTTTAAGCCCTTTTTATTTTAATTTCTCTTTAGCTTTATTTAAGCTTAAGCTATTATTTAAAGAGTTATATTAAACTTTAATATTTATTATTAATATTAGCTAATATAAATCTATATTAAAACTAATTTAATCTATTATTATTATTACTCTTTAGTATTGCCTATTTTTAAGTAGCTTTAGCCTTTTTAATTAAAGAAAGCAATATAGCTATTAAGCTCTTAAGAGTTATAGCTATATAATTAACTTTATTAATTAGCTTATAGAGCTAATTAATATTAGAATTTATAATTAAAACTATAAGTATAGTTTAAAAGTGCGCTTAAATTGCCTTTCTTTTAGCTTAAATAGCCTTAGCCCTTAATTATTAAAGCTTCTTTATTTAATAGATTATATTAATAGTAAACTTAAATTAAAATTAAAAAGTATTTACTATAGCTATCCCTTTTTATAAAGCTATTATTAGTATTTAAGTATTAGCCTTTACTAAATATAGTAATAGCTTATATAGCTTATATATATAAATATAAGCAATATAGCTATTAGCCTTAGTATTTATTACTATTAGCTATTTAAAGTTATAATAAAGGAATATAATTTATTAGCTTAATTTTAATATAGACCTTTCTTTCTATTTCTTGCTATTTATATAATATATATAAAGTAAAGTAAATTCTATACTGCCCTTAAGAATAGCTTAATACCCTTTACTTTAATGCAATTAGCCTAGCATTTTAGTATTTATATAAGCATTAATATAGAAATTATAATAGGCCTATAGTATATATAAACTATTATAATTATAGTTATAATTATAATTATAGTTATAGTTATAGTTATAGTTATAATTATAATTATAGTTATTATTATTATAATTATTATTACTATTATTATTATTATTATTATTATTATTATTATTATTATTATTATTATTATTATAATTATTATCTTTAGTTATATATAATTAATATAAAATAGCAATAAAAATAGTAATTAATACTTATATAAATTAGGTATTCTATATAAATAATATATTAATAAAGTATATACTTAAAGGCAATAAAAAGCTTTTATAAAGGTATATAAAAAAAGAAAAAAAAAAGAAATTAAATATATCTATAAAGATTAAAAAATAATAATAATAGCACTTAAATAGCTAGCAGCCAGCTAGCTATTAGCTAGTATTAAATTAGTGCCTTACTTTTTGCAATAGGCCTATAGTATAAACAATTTAGGCCTATTATAAGCTTTACTTTTACTTTATTTATTAACCTTATAATTAAGTAAATAGAATATTTTAGTAATAGCACTAAACTAACTTTTAATCTAATGCCCTTTTATAAAGGACCTATAATAGGCTTAATATTATATTAAATAAAGGTTTTTACTTTATTAATATAGTTTTTTCCTTTATTTATATAGTATAGAAGCACTATTTACTTTATAGGTTTATAGAGTATTAATAAATAAAATATAATTATAGAATTAAAAAGTAAATATAATAAGTATAAAAAAGGGCTTTTTTTAAAAGGTTAAGTAGCTATTATAAAATATAATAGCTAAAAGAATAAAAGTAGCTAAAGTAGACCTTAAGAAGTATAGAATAATAGAGAATAAGTATATAAAGGAGCTAATTTAGTCTATTTTAATTTATAGTTTTTAGCAATTTATATTTTATAAGTTTTAATTAAATATATAATAAAAAATTAAATTATTAATTATTAAATATAATCTTTTAGTAATTTAATTTACTATTAATTTAAATAATATTATAAATCTTATTAAGCTATAGCTTATAGAATATTAGCAATATAATAAAAATATTATTAAGCTATTTTTAGTTAATTTTAATAATAATAAAAAAAGAAAGTATTTATTAATATTAAATTTAATAAATTTAGCTATTTACTTTTATTATAATTTATTTTTATTTTTAAAGTATTATATTAAAATTAGCAAAAAGTTAGTTTTTAATTAAATAAATTACTATTTTACTATTATTAAAATTAATTAATGCAATTTGCTTTATATATATAGTTTAATTTAGCTATATAAAAGTATAAACTTTAGCTTGCTTTTTAGTATAAATAAAAGTAATCTTTTAAAAAGCAATAGAGTATATTAAAAGAATATTATTTAATATTTAAATAGCATTTTTTATAAAGTAAGTAAATAAGGTTTTATTTTTATATAATTGCATATAGTATATATATATAAATAATAGAAAGTATTAAATAGAATAGATAAAGAAATAAATAAATAAATAAATAAATAAGTAAATAAGTAAATAAGTATTAATAAAGAGAGAGAGAGAGGGGGGGGGGGGGGGGGCTATTATAATTTCCTTTTATACTTTTTAGGTTTATTAATATAAAGCATTCTATATACTATAAAAGTATAGGACTTTAATAAGCTATTATTTTAAATTGCTATAAAATAAAGAATAGCTATATTTAATATATTAGCTTTAATTAATAATATAGTAAAGCTATTAATAATATTTAATAAAAAGGCAAACTTTTATATAAAATTATTTTAGATTTATAAGTATAAGGCTATATATATTAAGTATATACTTTAAAATAGAAACCTAAATTAATAGTAATAATAGTAAAATATATATTAATTTAAATTCCTTAAATAATTAATAAAGAGAATAAAGTTTAATAAAAAGGGGGTCCTTTTTATTAAGCAATTCTATATATTTATAACTTATTAAAATAAATTAATAGCTATTGGATTGCAATATAACTATAACTTAATATTTATTATAATGCAATTTTATAGCTTATCCTTAATCTATTACTTAATTAATTATATAATAAAGATAAAGAATTTAATTTAAAAGTAAATAGTTATAGCTATAAAGCATCTTTTTATATTAAAGAAGGGATTAAAATGCAGGCAATTAGGGCTATATTTATATCTATATCTATATTTATATTTATACTTTTTTATATTTTAATAAATAGTATTAATAATAATAGTAATACTATTTATATTTATATTAATACTTATATAAATAATATTAATAGTTAAAAGAGCAATAAATTTATTAAATAGTAAAATAGTAATAATAATACTTATATTAATATTAATATTAATAGTATAAAAGAAAATAAAACTTATTAATTCTTTATAAAGGTAATTAATTACATTTTTATAGATTAAATGCTATTAAAGATTAAGGTAATTGCTTATCTTTTAGAATATTTAATAGAGCTTTTATATAATTATTATTAAATATATTTTAATATTAATAAGCTATATTAGCTTATATTAAGACAGTAATTGCATTTTTAGGAGATTAGCTAGCTTAAAGATAGCAATAATTAATCTAGCTTTAATATTTATATTAAAAAGTAAAGAAAAAAGGTTATAGCTTTAAATATATATTTATACTATAAAAAGGTCTTTTAAGATATTTGCTTATATAACTATACTATTTTTATTTATATTTAGTATAAAAAGTTATATTATAGTGCTAAAGACTTTAGTATTTTTTTTAAGCTTAAATACTATTTTTTAAATAAATAAATATAGTTTTTGCATTAATACAAAATATATTTAATTATATTTATTAAAGGCTACTTTAGCCTAAATTTTATTAATAAAAAGAAATAAAATAAAGAGTAATATTACTAAAAGTAAGCTAAAATATATTCTATTTTATTTAATATACTATAAAGAAAAGGTTATTATATAATACTTTTATTTTTAAAGCTTAATTAATTAATATTAATATTTAAGGAATTTCCTAAAGTAATAGTTTAATACTTTAGCCTCTCTATACTATAGCATTACTTTATATTTAAGTTATTATTAGGCAATATAAATATAATTATTACTTAAAATAAATAAAAATAAAATATATTAAAATAAATCTTCTTTTTTATAGATAATATTTAATTATTAAAGCAATTAGCTTAAAATACTTAAAAGAATATATAGCAATAGGCATTTATATTAAAGAATATTAAAATAGCTATAAATAGCAATAGATTATATAAAGAAAATAAAAATTGCTATAATAAAAATAATAGTAATAGCAATAATAATACTAATAGGTTTTAAGATAATAATCTTAATTAAATTATATATTTTATTAATATTATTTAAATAGTAGCTAGCAATAATTAAATTATAGTAAAATTAAAGGAATTAGCTTTAATACTTTATAATTTTATTAGGCTTTAAGGCATAATAAAAAGAGAAAAGAAAAGTAAAGATTTAAAGAAAGGCAAAAAGCAATAAAAGAAAAAAAGAAAAAAAGATTTAATATTTATAGAAAATAATAATGCTAATAGCAGCTAGACTTAAGTGCTTAATTTAAGTAAAATTATAGCTATTAAGGCTTAGCAATTAAGGCTATTAAAAGCAATAAAGTATTAGATTTAAGGCATATAAAAAGTAAAGAAAAAAGAAAAAAAAAGAAAAAAAAGGCACTAAAATAGCAATAAAAGCAATAAAGAATATAATATTATTATTATTATATAGTTCTATAATTATAATTAAGTAAACATTTATATCTATAGTTATAACCTTTAGAATAAATATTACTTTATAGTTTATACTTAATAAGCAATAAGCTATTACCTTTCTATTAATCTATTAATATATTTAGCTTATAGAAAATAATAGTAATATTATTAATAGTTTTAGTATTAAAGGAAATAAATACTTTTAGTAATTATATTAATTCCTTAATTATAAAAGCAATATAAATAAATCTTAAATAATTAAAGTAATAATAAAGCTCTTTATTAAATAAAGTATATTATATTAGCTATTAGTAATTACTATATTAAGTATAATAGCAATAAGTATTAATAGCATTATTATTTATTTAGCTTATAGCCTTACTATTAATAGATCTTTATTATTATTATAATAGAACTATAATATAATAAATAAAGGATTAATTAATTAATAGTAAATAATAAATAGATTTATATAAGTATTATAAAGGGATAGATAGATATTTATTATTAATAAAGTTAATATATTTAAGGCTAATATACTATTAAAGATTAATAATAAACTTTATTATTTAATTAAATGCCTTAATAAAAGCTTTAAAGGTATTTTTATTATTTTATTTTATAGTAACTTTTATTAATTAAGGCTAATTATAAATAAAATATTTCTATTAAATAGCAATAAATTCTTATAAAACTAAAATAAAAACTTATATAAATAGAACTATAATAAAGTATATATATTATAAAAGAAGTTTATAATAATAATAATACTTAAAAAATAAATTTATATTATTAAAGACTTTAAGCTATTTACTTTATTATATTATATTTATATAAAGACTTAAGATTGCATTAATATTAATATATTTAATAGCTATTACTTTTAATTAAAGTATAAAATCTTATAAAAAATAAATATTTCTATAGTTATATTACTAAATTAAAACTATTAAAACCTTAATATAAAGGCAGCTTTAGCCTTTTAAAGGTATATATAAAAGCTATTATATATCTTTTTATTTAAATATATTTAAATAAAAAGTAACTATAATTATTCTATATAAATAAAGGCATTTATAATTTTAAGTTTAAATAATAATAATAAAATCTTTATATTAACTATATTTATATATATTTTTAATATATTAATAGTAATAATAAAGAATAAGCATTAAAGCCTTAAAATAATTAATAATATAAGCTATATAGCTATTTATATTATAATTAATTTAAAGTATTATAGCTAATAGATATTAAATAATATTATTATTTATTTTAGCCCTTTAATAGCTATTATACTATTAATAAACTTAATAAAGGGCTATAATCTTATAGGCTTACCTAAAGGTATATTAATATTAATACTATTAAGTAAAAGGATTAATCTAATAGTAAGAAAGTAGCTATAGCAAAAGTATAAAGTATTATAAAAGGATCTACCTTATATTATTGCTTTTATCTATATTAACTATAAGGTATAAAGTTAAATACTAATTAAGGCTAATTTTAAGCTTTATAGTAGCTATATAATTTTAAGTAAAAATAATAAAAAAAAAGAGAAATTAATACTATAGTGCAATTAAGGTATAATCTTTATAGCTTATATATATAACTATTATAGTACTAATTATTAAATAATATTATATTATTAGTAAAGATAAAGGAAAGAGATATAATTAATAATGCAATTTTATAGAATATAATAAAGGCTAAAGTTAAGCTTAATTAATTAATTAAAAAAATAATAAATTAAGTCTATATATTAAAGTAATAAATAAGCTAATTAAGCTATAAAATAATTACTATTATTACTATTATTACTATTAATAGTAATAATAATAATATAAATAATATAAAGAATATAAAAATAATTATTATAAAATAGCTTTTATATTTATTTAAAAAAGAATTTTAAAGGGTAAAGAGTTTTTTAATTAAATTAAATTAAAATAATTATAGTTTTTTATATTATTTAAACTATTTAAATTATATATCTTATAGAACTTAAGGGTCTTTTCTTTTTCTTTTTTTTTAATTATTAAAGCTAAATATATAAGGTATAAAGTAAGGAGCTAAAACTATAAAAAGCTATAAATATAAAGCATTAAAAAAGGCAATTAAGTAAAAATAACTTAAATTACTTTATATAAGTTAAGTAATCAATTTTTATAATAATTAAAAGTAGCTTAATATTTACTATTTATTAAAATAAAGATTCTTTATTTAAGAGGCAAAAGGTTTGCTATTTATATTATATAGTATTATATATATATAAACCCCCTTCCCTTTCTTTAAAAGGCCTATTATATAATTTATTTTTAAATACTTCCTTAAGAGTTAAGACCCTATAATAATTAATTAAATAGATAAAGGGAAAGCTAAATTATATAAAATTATATAAAAATTATATAATATTTATGCTTTTTATTATATAATATTTATATAACTTATATATAATTTTTTATTTTTAGCCTATAACTTTAGCCTATAACTATCTAACTAATTAACCGATTAACTAACTGCAGCCTTAGCCTTACAATAATGCATGCATATATATATGCATAAAGGGAAGGGGGGGGGGGGTTAAGTAAAGTAGTTAAAGCCAGCGCTAAATAGGTCTCTTTTAAAATAAGTTCTTTAAAGAGCATAGATCTCTTTTAAAATAAGTTCTTTAAAGAGTATAATTTTTAATTAAATATTAATAATTTTAATATTAATTTAAAAGTAATACTAAAAGCACTAATAATTATTGCTATTTGCATTAATAAAGTTATATACTTAAAAAATTATAGCAATTTTCTATTTTCCTTTTATATATATAAATTTCTATATAATAAAAAGAGCTTAAAAAATTATATAATATATACTAAAAGACTTATTATTTTAATATATTAATTTTAGTTTTATAGCTTAAGTAATTTAAGAAATATATTTCTATTTAAATAAATATATTAATTTAAGCTAATATATTATCTAGCATTAGCCTTATTTAATAAGGCTATAACCTTAATAATATTTTGGATCCTTAAGGATACCTTACCCCTTATAGCCCCTTTTTTTTATCTCTTTTATATTTCTTGCCTTATAGAATAAGTATATATAGTTAATTATATTAATAATACTTTAGCTAAATATAAAAGATTTAATATTTTTAATAATCCTTTAATTTTATTATATAAAGGGTTTTATTAAATATTAGCTTTAAGCTATTATAATAAGCCTAGCTTATTAAGCTATAAAATTAGCATTAAAAAAGATATAATTATTAAAATAAAAATAGCTTTAATTTTAATTATAATAAGGCTTTTTATAGTAAGGCTAATTAATATTTTAAGCTTTTTATTTATTAAGGCTTTAGGCTAACTATAAAGGCTAATAATAATATTAAGGTTTTATATTTAAAGAAATAGCTTTTTAATATTTTATATATAATTATTAATATAAAAAATATAGTAAAAAGGGCTTTAGATTTTACTAAAGGCTTATTTAGCTATTAGTATATATAAATAGCCTTTTTTACTAAAGGCTATTTAACCTTTAGCTTTTATAAGATATAATAGCTATAAAAAAGCCTATATTGCTTTTAAAATATGCTTTTATATTAAGGCAGCTATAGCCTTTAGCAATTAGCTATTAAGGTAATAGCAATTTAATAATATTAAAAGGCTAATAGCTTAATAGCCTTATAGTAAATTTCTATAGGCAATGCATTAAGCTAGGCTTTACTATTATATTTATTATATAGCTTTATTATTATTTTAGTGCCTTTTTAAGTATATATAATCTCTTTATACTTTAGCTATTATAAAATAGCTATATAAAGGTAAAGAAAGTTATTTATATTAATTAAAAAATAGCTTTTAAGATCTTTATAAGCTATTTCTATAAAGCTATTAATATATTAATTAAAGTTATAATATTTTTTAATATAATAGCCTATTTACTATAGCTATTAAAGCATATACTTTTAAGAAATATAGTATAAGATTTAGCTTTATTAGTAATTATATATATTATTTATTTTTATTTATTGCTTTTTAAAATTATTTTTCTTTTTTATAAAGACTATATACTTTTAGTCCTTAAATATACTCTTTTTTATAGGCTAAAGCTATATAGATAGCAGTAGCTTAATTAAGTAAGTAATAGCTTTAGCCTTAAGCTATATAATAGCATTTAGCTCTTTTACTTTAGGGGTTTTATTATTATTATTATTACTATTTAAATTATACTATTATAAGTTAATTTTAGCTTTAATATTAGCATTAATATAATAGATATAAAGCTATTAATATATTAAAAGAAAAACTATAATAATAGCATTTTTAAGGGCTATTTCCTTATCTATAATAATTATATTTAATAGCTTAATAGCTAATTAGGCTTTAAAGCTATTAATTTATTTATATAGCTATAAAAATGCCTCTTTATATTTATTATTAATTAAGCTATAGCTAAAAATTATTATAGATTTTTAGTTTATAATGCTATTAATTTAATATAGATATATTTTAAAGCAATTAGTTTTATATATATTATTAATGCTTAAAACTTTTAGGAACTTTTTTTATATAAGCTTATATTAAGGGTAAGTTTAAAAAATAGCTTTAACTTTATTAATATTATTAAAGCTAAATTTCACTAAATGCCTTAAGTTATAGTGCTAAAGATAGCTAATTTAAGCTTAAGTAAATATAAAGCTATTAAAACTTTTCTTTTAAAGCTTTTAATAATTATTATAAATATCTTTTGCCTTAAAGAAGTAAGGTATAGTAAAGTTATTTATAATAATTTAACTTATTTTATAGGCTAAAAGGGATTTATATTTTATAAGGGATTTTTAAAGGGCTTATTATAATTATATATACTTATAATATATTATATATATAAATAAATTAAAAGAAAGAATATAATTATATAAACTATTAGCTATTAAATAAACTTAAAGTCTATTTAACTTTTATAATATTTTAGCTATAATTTAAAATAGGCATTTATATCTTTAGGTAAAAGCTTATTAAATATTTATTAATTTTAATAGTTATATATAGCTGCAATTATAAATAAGGGTAATATAGATATAAATAACCTTACTATTAATTAATCTCTTTAGTTTATACTATTGCTTTATAAAAGCTATACTATTCTTTTTAAAAAATAGCTAAATAAATTTAATAAGCACTTTAAGACTTAAAAATTAAGGAGATAGTAGTAAATTAATAATATAATTATATTTTAGCAGTAAATTAATGCCTATTAAATCTATTATTAGGATTAGGCTAAAAGTTATATAATAAGATTAAAGAAATAGAGAAATAAAGGGCTATTAATAAAGAAAGTAAGTTAGATTAAATAATATAAATTTTTACTAAAGTTGCCTAAAATATATAATATTTTAGGGGAAATGAGTTATATAATCTATTTATTAGTATAAATAGCAATAGGTATTAGTGCCTTTAGTATTACTTTAATTTAATTATTGCAATTAATTTTCATTATAATAAATAGCCTTAAGTTTAGTCTTTATTAAGTAATGCTTTAATTTAAGATTAATTATAAAGTATTTAATTGCAATAAAAGAATATCTTTTAAAAAATAGAAATTATATTTAAGGAATTTAAAGTATAAATAATATTTAAAATGCTCTTAATAATACTTTAATAATTTTAAATATTATTTTTATTAGCTTTAGTAAAAATAATATAAAGTAATATTTTAGAATTTAATAGCCTTATTATAATACTATACTTTAGACTATTAATATCTTTTCTATATATAGGAAAATAGCTTATTAAGAAGTTTACTTTAAATAAATAGCAGTAAATTATATTTCTTTTTAATTTATTGCTATTTAAATAATATTAAATAAACTAATAAAAAATAAAAACTTAATTTAAAAAAGGCATTTAATTAACTTAAAGTATTACAATTATATAAGTTTTTTAATAATAAAGTAAGATTAATAAATTTAAAATTATTAAAGCTTTTATAGTACTTTTCTTTATTAAATATATATTATATTATTTACTATTAATAGCTAGTTTTAATATAGCAATAGCTTATATTAATAAAGTAACTATTTATATAATATATTATTTTATAAAAGCTAAATTAAATAATAAAATTAATTATAATTATATTAAATTTAGCTCTTTTAAATAATATATTAATAGTTTAAATAAAAAAAGTAATAAAAAATAATTACTTATAATTAATAAAGTTATTTATTTATTTATTAATACTCTATAGATCTATAAAGTAAATAGTGCTTTTATATTATATAAATAAAGAAAAAAACTATATTAATAAAATAAAAACCTTTATTTAATATAATATTAAACTTAATATAAATCCCCTATAGAAAAGCATTAAATTAAAAGTTAATTTAATGCTATTATTAAAATATTCTATTTACCTAATTATAGAATTAATAAGCAAAATAAAAGTAAGGCCTATAATAAGTTTAGATTGTCTATACTATAGGCCTATTGCAAAGAGTAGGGCACTAATCTAGCGCCAGCTGGCGGCCGGCCGGCTGCCAGCTATTTAAGTATTGCTATTATTATTTCTTAATCCTTATAGGCATGCCTATTTCCTTTCCTTTTCCTTCTTTATACGCCTCTATAAAGGCTTTCTATTGCCTTTATATATACACTTTACTAACGCATCGCTTGCGCAGAATACCCAACTTATACAAGCGCCGATTGCTGTTCCTATTGCTATTCTTGTGCTAACTGTATGCAGCCAAGGACAATAACTACAACAATAACAACGACGACGACGACAACGACAACGACGACGACGACGACGACGACGATAGCGGTGCGTGTCCGATGTGGCCGCAGATGGCGTTCTTGCTAACGTTAGCAGATGCCGAGACGCCAAGCTGGCCGCGCTGGGGCAGGGGGTGCCGCGCCGACCCTGGGGGCGGTGCGGGATCTGCCCTGTTCCGCGTGCGTTACGCGGATGGCGAGTAGTTAATAAGGTTAATATATTAAATAAATAGACTTTATTTACTATTAATAAATAGTTCTATTAACTATAAGGGTTTAAAAAAGATTTTAATAGTATTTTTATTATTTTATTTTTTAATAATTTCTATTAGTTTAGGCCTATTTAAAATTAATTAATTTTAATATTTAGCTTTAAATTTAATTTAAGTTATAAAAATATATTTAAAATAAACTAATATTATAAATAAAATAAAGCTTATATATTATAATATAAGTTTAATATAATTATTTTCCTTAATAAATAAATATATACTATTAATAACCTTAAGCTATAATATTTACTATTATATATTTAATTTAATATTTAAAATAAAATAAATAGAGATTTTCTTAATTATTATTACTTTTATAAAAAGTTAATAATAATAGATTAAGATTTAAATATTATAGTAATAATACCTTTTAATTATAATTAATAAAACTTAAATATAAAGGCAATAATAGTATTTTAAAAGCATTAAGATTAATCTTTATAAATATTTATTATTAAGTATTAATATATTAATACTCTATAGACCTATAAAATAAATAGTGCTTTTATACTATATAAATAAAGGAAAAAACTATATTAATAGAATAAAAACCTTTATTTAATATAATATTAAACTTAATGTAGGTCCTCTATAGAGAAGCATTAAATTAAAAGTTAGTTTAGTGCTATTACTAAAATATTCTATTTACTTAATTATATAGTTAATAAATAAAGTAAAAGTAAAGCTTATAATAGGCCTAAATTATTTATATTATAGGCCTATTATAAAAAGTAAGGTATTAATTTAATATTAGCTAATAGTTAATTAGCTATTAGCTATTTAAGTATTATTATTATTATTTTTTAATCTTTATAGATATATTTTCTTTTTATATATATCTTTATAAAAGCTTTTTTATTGCCTTTAAGTATATACTTTATTAATATATTATTTATATAAAATATTTAATTTATATAAATATTAATTGCTATTTTTATTGCTATTTTATATTAATTATATATAGCTAAAAATAATAACTATAATAATAATAATAATAATTATAACTATAATAATAATAATAATAATAATAATAATAATAATAATAGCAATAATAATAATAATAATAATAATATAATATATACTTAATATAGCTATAGGCAGTATTTATATTAATATTAATAAATACTAAAATATTAAGCTAGCTATATTAAAGTAAAAGGTATTGCACTAACCTTAAGGGTAATATAAGATCTGCTTTATTCTATATATATTATATAAATAGCAAAAAATAAAAAGAATAGTCTATATTAAGATTAGGCTAATATATAATTCTTTTTTATTTTAGCTATAAAAAGCTAATTGCTAATAAATATTAAAGCTAATAGCTATATAGCTTATACTTATATGCATAAGCTATATAAACTACTATTATATTTAATAAAGGTTAATATCTATATATTAATAATAGCTTTATAAAAAGGGATAGCTATAGTAAGTATAAATTAATTTAGTTTTGCTATAGATTTATTGCTAATATAGATTATAAAAAGAGAAGCTTTAGCAATTAAAGGCTAAGGCTATTTAAGCTAAAAGAAAGGCAATTTAAGCGCACTTTTAGGCTACTTTTATAGTTTTAATTATAGATTTTAATATTAATTAGCTTTATAAATTAATTAATAAAATTAATTATATAGCTATAGCTTTTAAAAGCTTAATAGCTATATTGCCTTTTTTAATTAAAGGGGCTAAGGCTATTTAAAGATAAATAGTATTAAAAAGTAATAGCAATAATAAATAAAGTTAGTCTTAATATAGATTTATATTAGCTAATATTAATAATAAAAACTAAAGTTTAATATAATTCCTTAAGTTATAGTTTAAGCTTAAATAAAGCTAAAAAGGGATTAAAGTAAAGAAGGCTAAAAAATAAAAAGGAGAAAAACAATAAAAAGAATAATAAAAAGAATAAAATAGATTTTCTATCTTTTAAGGAGAATATAAATCTAAAATAAATAGTATTATTAAAATAGATAAGTATAGATTAAATGCAATAATAAATAGAGATAGATTTAAAATAAAGCTAAGGTAAAGATCTAGCTATTTAAAGGGTAGGCTTTAGTATATTATTTATATAATAGGCTAGTTTTTTCTCTTTCTTAAAGGGGTTTTTTTTAAGTATATTAATTTCTCTTTTATAAAGAGAGTTAAAGTGCCTAAATAAAAGAGTTATTAAAAGGCAAAAATAATATAAAAGTAAATATATTTTAAGCTAAATATAGCTTAATAGCTAGCTTATAATATAATATAATATATAAATAAATTAGCTATTTAATAAAGCAATATATAGTTTAAGCTTTAAATAAATACTATTTAAGCTTAAAAAGATTATAAAATAAATAAAATAAAGTCTCTTTTTAGCTTAAATAAAGTAAGTAATATAATATAATATATAATATTACCTTTGCCCTTAAACTTACAACTACTTATAGCCATCCTAAACTACCTTTAAAATATCTAAAAATACAATTAATCGATCCTTTATGCTAAATTACCCCTAAATATAATAGCGCATTAAGAGCACAATACTAATACTATAGCCCTTTTAATAGTTATTAATTTAAAAAGATATAGCATTAAAAATAGCTAATATAACCCCCTTTTTACTATTAGCTAATATAGTAGTATACCTAAAATAAATAAAGTAATAAAAGCTAATAAAAGCCCTATAATTAATAAAAATAAAGAAGCCTATAAAGCTATTACTAAAATTGTTTTATTTTATTTCCTTAAAGCAGTTTAAAAGGTATTTTAAATTTATACTAATATATATAAAGCGCGCTTTTACTTTTCTTTTAAGATTAATATAACCTTTAAAAAAAGACTTATTAATAAAATTATTATTACTATAATAATTACTATTATTATAGTAATAATTACTATTATTATAGTAATAATTACTATTATTATAGTAATAATAGCTATTTTAGCTAAATTAAGCTCCTTTTCTTTTTAGCTAATATAGTAATTTTATATATTAGTTTTTTATATAGCTTTATATCTATAAATACTAAAATTAATAAATATATAATATATAGCTATATTAAGTATAAAGTTACTATTTATATTAAAGATACCCTTAAAGATATTAAAAACTATACTTTAATAAAAATTATTTAAATAGTAAATTAAATTTATAGCAATTTCTATATAATTGCAATATATTGCCTCTTTAATAAAAATATAGTTCTTACTTTTTTTATTTTAAAATAGGCTAAAGCCTTCTATAAAAAAGAATAAATAGCTATTATATTTAAAAATAATACTTTTTTTATTTCTTTTATCTTTACTATTTTAATAAAGGAAATTTAAATTAAATTTATTTTTAATAATATAAATAAATTTATTAAAACTATTAATAATATTAATACCTTAAGGATTAGTAAAGTAAAGCTTACTTAAGCCTATAATAGTATTATAATAAAAATAAATTTAATTCTTTATATTTTATTTATTAAAAAAGCTAATAGTTTATATAATAATAGACTATTTTTTAATATTAAACTTTATAATTATAAACCCTTTAATAAAGGATTAAAACTTACTTAATGCTTTTAATACTATAAATATAGCTATATTGCAAAAAACTATTAATTTACTTTAACTTATAGCTAATATAATAGCTAAATATATAATAATTGATTTATTAAAAAGAGAGAAATTCTATATTACTATACTTTTTACTATAAGGATTATTTAGCTTAAAGCTATATTTATTTTATAGTAAAAAAGCATTAAATCTATATAAAAGAAGAATACTATAAATAATTAATAAAATATAAAAAATGCATTTTAGTATAATAAAATATCCTTTATATATAATAAAATAGCTTTTTTAAAAACTCTCTCTTTATAGCTCTTTCTTTTACTAAAAGAGTTAGCTAACCCTTAGGCTCTATAAATAAATAGTACTATACTTTATTTAATACTTTTTTTTTTTAGTATTTATACTTTATTATTACTATTTATTAAATTAACCCTTTTATTTATATTTAATTAATATAAGTTCTATTTTAAAATATATACTATTGCTTTAAATTAATTTATTAAATGCTATATATCTATAATAAATATAATATAATTATACTTTTAGAATTAATTAAAAACTAAAAGATTAATATTTTAATAAATTTTAAAAAATTAAATTATATTATAATTTATTATTTAAGCTATATAGCTCTTTATATATATAAATAATATAAACTAAAGATTTAAATCTATTAAATAAAAGAAAACTAAATTAAAGTTAAGTTTAAATACTATTATATAAAAATAATTATAGTATATAACTCTTTAAAAGGTAAAAAAGACTTAAGGGCAATATATACTTTAGCTAACTTTATTTTAGCCCTTAAGATAATTATAATTAAAGACTTTAATCTATATTACTTAATATAAAACTGCTATAATAAAATTACTTTATATAATTTAATCTTTTTAATAGAAATGCAATAATTAAATATAGCCTTAATAACTCTTTATAAAACTATAACTTAAAAAGTAAATAATACTAAAAATAGTACTTTTAATTTAGCTTAAGCCTTAAAGAATAGCTATATTATTTATTTAAGCCTTAATTATAATTTAAATAGCTTTAATTATATTTTATAGTAAATATATATTAAATTCTTTATAGATATATTACTCTTTCTTTTATTAAACCTTTAGCTTATAGTATTTAATTAATATATAATAAACCTTAAAAAAGCTAAACTTAAAGTATAAATTACCCTTTATTAAACTTTAGGCAAAATAACCTTTATATAATAGCTAAAAAAGATAATTAAATAGCTAATCTAAAGATTATATTAAATTGCTTAATATACTACTTTAATATAAAGGCAATTTTAGGTTAATTGCAATAACTAATAGAACTAGCCTATAATAAAGGCTATTTATTAATTTAAATAAATATAAAGATATATATAATATAATAATATAATAGTTAATTAGCTAAAACTATAAAAAATAAGCAATAAATAAAAGGCTTATATAGCTAAAGCTAAATATATAGCTTAATATAATACTTTATTTAAAGCTAAAATAAAAAAAGGTATTAATAGCTAAAAGACTTTAGAACTTAAAGAAATAAATATAACTTTAAAGCAATATTGCTTTAGCCCTATTATAACTCTTTTTCTTTAATTGCCTTAAGTAAAATTCTTTAGCTATAAACTATATTAAAAAGGCAATTATATTAATAAAATGCTTTTTCTTTAAACCTTAAGTAAATAATTAAAATATTAAATCTATTATAATAAATCTTACTATATAATTATTAAGTATAGATTAAATACTATAAAATGCTAAAAATTTAATATAAAACTATATTAAACTTTATAAATTAATATACTTACTTTTTAAAATTTAATTATAAAAAGCTTTTAATAGTAATAGATTTTCTATTAGCTTTTTTAAAGTATATAATAAGCCTTTTTTAAAAGCCTTTATTACTATTATTAATATAAATATTATATTTAAGCATTTTTTATATTGCTTTTATTATATAATTACTATTATTATTTTTAAATTAAATAAAATAATAGCCTAAAAATATATAGTATTTAAATAAAAATCTATCTTTCTTTTTAATATAATAGATAAAGTAATAAAATTAATAATAGCTTAATAAATAATAGTAATAATTAAAAACTTAAATATACTTTTTAATAATTAAATAAAAAATAGACCTTAAAGGTCTATTAAGCTTGCCCTTATAGTTATAATAAAAGCAATATATATAATATAGGCCTATAGTAAAATAGTATTATTCCTTTAATTAAACTTTATTATAGCCTTTAATTTAATTAACTATAAAAAGCTTATTGCTACTTTTTATAATTAAGGCTATTTATAATAGTTATTAATTTAGCTTTTTAGCTATTTATTTAAGTAATTAATATACTTTTAGTTTAATAATAAATCCTTTAAACCCTATAGTATTAAAGCTAAAGTCTTATAGAAATTATTACTTTTCTTTATTCTTTTTATTTTATTTATATTAAGGCTTTATATAGTATTTAAAAAAATCCTTAATATTATAGTAATTAAATTTATTAATAATATAAATATATTTATATTTAAAAAAAATATAATAAATACTTAAGTTTAACTTAAAGCTATATAAATAGTATATATATTTTAAGCCTTTATTAATAGTATAACCTTTAAATCTATTAAGGCTTAATTCTTTTATTTTTTTTATTAATATTAAAGGCATTAAATTTAATTAATCTTTATTTATAATACAATTTAGCTATAAAAATTATACTATTTTTTTAAATTATAGCTATATAAAAAGCTACTTTAGGGCCTATATATCTTTAAGCTTAAAGGAAAACTTAAGCATTAAAGGCAGGCCCTTACTGCCCTTATAGTAAGTATATAAAAAGTAAACCTTAAGGCTATTTATATAATATATATATATATAATTAAATTTATAATTGCCTATAGTATTAATATATATTATTTTTTAGTAAAAAGGGGCAATAATTTAAAAAGAATTACTAAAGCTTTATTTATTAAATAGATTTAAGCCCTTTATATTATTAAAGAAAGCTATAAAGCTATTTTAATTAAATTGCTAAAAAGTAAAATTAAAATCCCTTTATTTAATATATATTTTAATAAATAATTTATTTAATTTTAAGGCTAGCTTTAAGCTTAAGGCATTAAAAAACTTATTTTCTTTATAATTATATTAATAATATATTAAATTTACTATTACTATTATAATAGCCTTTAGTATAAATTAATATAAAAATATAAAAAGTAGCTTATTAATTAGCTTTTTAATAAAAAATATAAAAAGAACTAAAAGTTAATTAAAATTAAATATTAGCTAATTAAAGGCATTAATAAAAATAAGCTAAATATAAGTCTTATAAATAGTATATAAATAATAAAATAAAGGCAGCTAAAATCTTTTTATTTTATATAAAAAAGAAAACTATTTATTTATATAAAGGACTTAAGAAATATAAAAGCTTTTTGCTTACTTAAATATAAATAAAATGCATTAAACTTTAGGGATTTCTTTTTTAAAAAAAGGTCTTTAAAGTAAGTATGCCTTAATGCTAATATAAAAATACTATTAAAATAGTTAGCTATATTATACTATATTACTTGCTTTACTTAAGCTAAAGGAAAACTTTATTTAATTTACTTTATAATCTTCTTAAGCTTAAGTAGTATTTATTTAAAGCTTAAATTGCATATTGCCTTATTAAATAGCTAGTCTATCTATATATTGTATTATACTATAAGCTAGTGTATTAATGGATAGAGATATTAGCTAAAACACACACCTTACCTAAAAGGGTATAGAGTAAGCAAGTTCAATTAAAAATTAAATAGCCTTTTTAAGTAGCTATAAATAATTTAAAAGAGTATTAAAGCATTTAATTAAATGCTTTAAAGTATCCCTTAAAGAAAAGAAAGGAAAAATATTAGGCAAAAAGTTATAAATAAAGTAATATTATAAAGGGCTGCACTAAAACTTCAATAGAGTCTAAATGCAAAGAATTTAAAATTTTAAAAATAAAAATTAATTAAAGAAAACTATCTATTTATTTCCTATATCTTTAAGGTCCCTTTTATCTTTTTAATTAACTTAATAATAAATTAATCTATATTATTTTAAACCCTAATTTATCTTTTTTTAATGCCTTAATGCTTATTTTTAAGTAAACTAAAGGTATAATATAAAAGGAAAACTTTAAGCTTAATTTATTTAAATATAAAGAAAATCTTAAAGGAAATATTTAATTAAATGCTTTATATTTATAATCTATTATTTAACTTACTATTATTTCCCTTTATAATTTATTTTACTTTTAATATTTAATCTTTTTATTTTAATTTTATTATTACTTTTCTTTATAATGCAATTTTTAATTATAGTATTAATTAATATAAAACTAATAAATAAAAATTAAAGGTTTAAATGGCTTATAAGTAGCAATTATAATTTTATTTTATTAGTTTATTAAAATTAGCCCTTTTAGTATATAAAAGATTTAGCTCTTTATTTAAAGGAGCTTAAAAATAGCCTATTAATTAATTTAAGGTAAATTTATTTATTTAATTTTAATAGTTATATTCTTTTAATAAAGGTAATATAATTTAGATTATAATTACTTTATTAGCTTTAAATAGCAGTATTAGTAATATTTCTAACTATAGTATTAGCAATTATAATATAACTTCTTTCTTTTGCTATACACTTAATTAATTAAGAAACTAATAAAGGCAATATAGAATGCTTATAAAAACTCTATTTATTATTTTTAATAGTAGGCAAATTTAAGTTTATTTAATTAAATTATTATAAAATAGCTAATTTAAATAAAGGTATTTATTAAACCAATTAAATTAATTTAATTACTTACCCTTTATTTAAAAAGTTAATAAATATTTAATTAAATGCATTAAAATACATAAATATATTTTAGTTAATTTAGATTTCTTTTTTAAATGCATTTAATTAAATAATATTTATATAAATTAATAAGCTAATAAATAATTTATATAAAGATTAAATAGATTTAATTATTAGTTTAAGCTTAATAGTAAGTTTAAAAATAAAAGTTTTAAACTTAAGGTATAGACTATAAAGGCAAATTACTTTAATGCTTTAACTTTAGCGGTTTAAGGCTTATTTAAAACCTTCTTTTTTATTATTACTTAAAGTAATAATAACTTTAGTAAATTTATTAATCTTAATAAAAAATCTATCTATTATTTAATACCTATAAGTTTAATAGTATTTAATTAAATTATTAGCTAAAGGATAGTAAGGCAATTAAAGGCCTAATAGTAAAGGTAGATTTATTTAATAGCTATTGCCTTAAGGATTAAGTAGCTTTAAGATAATTTAATATTTATTTTTAAAAGTTTAATAATTAACTTTCTTTTAGCTTATTATATAGTAATCTTTTAAATTAATATAAAGCTATTAAGTATTAAAGGAACTATTTTAAAATCTTAAAATATAAATAGATTTTTAGATTTTAATAAATTCTATAAGCTTATATTAATTAAAGAACTTTTTATTAGCAATATTAAGTTTATTAAAAATAATAGTATTAATAAAGTTTTATATTTAATTAGTATTTAAAGCAATTAATTAAATACTTTTCTTTTATTTATATTTAATAAGAATTTAATTATAATGTATTAATACTAAAGGGAGATTATTAATAGTATTATAATTTCTATTAAAGATTAAGGGCTAGATTATAAGGCATTTAATAATTAAAGTTTTAGTAAATTTAACTATTTTTTAAATATTAAAAAAGAGAAAAAAAGTATTTAAAAAACTATATTTTTAATTTTTAGCTTTTTTAATAATAGATATAATAAAAATAAAGAAATTATAAGGCAATTCTATTTTAATTATAATCTCTTTTTATACTATAATAAGTATAATAGCTTGCTTATTTTAAAGAATATTAATAGTATTATAAATAATTAAATGCTTTAGCTATTTATTTTAAATAAAGAAGCTTTAATAGATAGTATTAATAAAGTAAATAAAGCTAATTAATAGCCTTTTATTATATATTATTTATTAGAATTTAATAGGTATAAAACTAATTAAATATTTAGTCTTTTTAATATTTATATCTTTTAGTAAAAGCTTATAAAAGAAACTTTTTTATTTTTATTTATTCTTTTTAACCTTAATGCTTATAATTAAAAGATTAATTTAGTAAATTATAAGAATATTAATAAATCTATAGGTAAGGGTAATAAGAAAAGCTTAAATACTAAAGTTTAAGGCTATTTCCTTTTTCTATAGGTTTTTAAATAAATCCTATAGATCTTAATAATAGAATATTTAGGCTTAATAAAAGTTAAAAGGGAAGTCTTTAAAGTAATTAATATTAATAAGTTAAGAATTTAAATTGCTTTTATTACCTAAAATAGATTAAGTTTTTAATTTATTAAATTAATAATTCTAATTTATTTAAGGGTAAAATAGTATAGATTAACTATTAAATAATTAATTAAATATTTTAATAATATTTTTCTTATTAAGAGAAAAGAAATCTTTAATTTTGCCTTTATTTTAAATAACTTCTTTAGCTATATAAAGGTCTTTACTTAATATTAAAAATTGTACCTTTAAAATAATTGCATTTAAGGTTACTTTCTTTAGCTCTATTATAGAATAGAGTAAAGGTTAATAGGGGTTTAAAAGCTTATAATTAAATGCTTATAATTTAAAAGATAAAAACTATTAGTATTTTATAGATATTATAAATAAAGTTAAAGTAATATAATTTACTATAAAATTATTAAAAGGAAGAAAAGTATTATAGGCATAAAGTAAATTAATATAACTTAAGTGCCTTTATTGTTAGTTTAGTATTATTTAAGTAAATTATTATTTTAATATTTATATATATATAAATACTAATAAGTTTCTTAAAATAGTATACTTTTTAGTATTTAATAAAAATTTTATTAATGCTTAGTTCTTACTTTAAATTGTAGGGATTGATTTTTCTATTTACTATAAAAGCACTATATTAGCCCCTTTTATTCCTTTCTTTTTTATTTATTATTTTTTATCTTTTTAATTCTTTTATATCTTTAGTTATTATTATAATTTTTATTCTTTATTTTATAATAGCTTTATATTGCAATAAGCTTAAATCTCTTGCCTTTATACCTTATAATTATTTCCTTAATATATATAATTTTACTATTAGCTATATTTAGGCTTTTAAATTCTTTTATTAATACTTTATTTATTAATATATTTATAATAGTTTTTTCTATAAGGCTTTAATTAATACTATTAGTATTGCTATTAAATAATTAATAAATATCTCTTTTTATATTGCTTTTTAATTATTATTTTTATTTAATAATTAATTAAATACTTTTAGATTTAGTAATACTTTAATATTTAAATTTATAGCTTTTAAGCTTTTAATTAATTTAGCTAGCCCTTATATATTAAAATTGCCTTTAAAGAAAATAGTAAGTAAATTAATTGCAAATTTATTTAATAGTTTATTTTATAGTTACTATTTTGCAATTTAATGCTTTATTTTAAAGTAGATCTTCTCCTTTAGCGCTAACTTTAGTTTATATATATTTCTATAAAATAGGCTTACTTAATAAAATACTTTTTAATTTAGCTATTAATTTACTTTAAGTATATTAAGGCATTTATTATTGCCTTTATTAAATATATTAACCCCTTTATATATTATAAATGCATTTAATTATATACTTTTATAGTTTTTATCTATAATAAATATATTTTTATTCTTTTTTATATATATATTTTAGTATTAAATTATATAAATAGCTACTATATTAATTATATTTAAAATAGTTAATTTAAATATAAATAGAGCTTTTTTTATAAATATTAACTAAAGGGTCTTTATAAAGGCCTTTATAACTTTCCTTTAAATAGTATAGATATTATTAATAAGTTTATTTAGCTATTAACTTTTACAATAGATTTTTTAGGTTAATTACTTATCTATAAATTATATATAGTTTTTTTATTAATAGTATAATTAATAATTATTAATTAATTAAATAAATATAAAAAGTATTTAATTAAAAGCATAAAATAGGTTTTAATTAATAAAAATAATAGTTTTTAGCTTATTTTTTAATATAAATTAATTAAATATAGTTTTTAATTTATTAATAATAGTTTAATAAATAGAAAATAGTATTATAAAATAATTAATTAAATATTTTTATGCCCTTTAATACTATTACTATTATTATATTATTTTAATAACCTTAAAACTTAATTTATATTAAATATATTTTAATTTTTAAATTTTTTATAGATATTAATACTTTACTTTTTGCTATTTTTTATATATTTTTATTTATTTTTAAATAATTTTAATCCTTTTATTATAATTTTTAGGTATTTTTATTTTATTTTTATTGATTTTTAATATAATTTTTAAAGTTTTTAAATAGATTTTTAGGAATTTTTAAAAATTTTAAAAATTTTTTTAAGGTTTTTTAGCTAATTTTTAGTTATTTTTATTTAATTTTATTTAGTTTTATTATTTTTTTATTTACTTTTAATTACTTTTTATTTTACTTTTTTACTTTATTTTAAATAGCTTATTTTTTTTAATATAGTATTAGTTTTAATATTTTTATTTCTTTTTTTTTATTTTTTAATACTTTTCCTTTAATAGTAATTTAGCTATTTTTAGCTTAATGCTATTATTAATTATTTAATTAATTGCTTATTATATTTTAATACTATATTTATTAATTGCTATTTATTTTTAGAATTTAAACTTTAATAATTTCTTTAGGCTTAATATAGGTATATATTATAATATTATTATTTAGGCTTTTTATAGCATTTAGATTAAGTTCTTTCTATTCTTATTATTTTATAGATTTAATTTATATTTAATTAAATGCTTTTCTTTTTCTTTTTATTTTTAATAGTACTTTTTAATTTATATTAAGAGTCTTTTTATTATCTCTATTTATTTATTATTTATTTTTATTTTCTATAAACTTTTTTAATTAATTATTATAGATTGTATTAAAAAGCTTAACTTTATTTATAGTATTAAGGATATAACTTTTTATTTTATTAAATATATTAGTAATTCTATAAAGGCTTAATTAATATAGCTTTATCTTTATAATATAAAATATATTCTTTTAATTTTATATATTATACTAAAGAATTAAATCTTTAATAGTAAAAGGCTCTTTATATAGCCTATATTAATTCTTTTTTATCTTTTTATTAGCAATTAACCTTTAAAATGCAGTTATTTATTGCCTAGCTTCTTTTATATTTTTTTGCTTTTACTTTAGGATTTTAATCCTTTATTTAAATAGGTCTTTAATAAAGGTTATATTATTCTATTTAATTAAATGCTATATAAACACTTTTACTTCTAAAGAAAGAATTAGCTTTTATTTATAGAGTAAATAAAAAGATAATCTTTTATATAAAGTATAAATAGCTGCTCTTTTAGTTAATAAAGCTATTAATAAAATATTTATTTACTTTTCTTTTTCTTTACTTTTTTCTTTAGGAAACTTATTATAGTAGTATAACTACCTTTAATAAATCTATTTACTTTAGGGTTATAAATAAAAGTATTAATAACTTTTATACTAAGGCTATTAAAATCTTTAAAAATCCCTTTTATAATCTCTTTTCTATTATTAATAATTACTTTTTTTAGCATTTTATATTAATAGTATAGTTTTTTAAGAAATTTTATAATATAATAACTATTTAATTTTAAAATTAGCTTAACTTCTATTTATCTATAAAGATTGCATTTAGCTTTTAATATAAATTTAAATCCTTTATTAAAAGGTATATATTATTTATTAAAATAAATCTTTATTATTAAGTAAATAAACTTAATAAATATAAAGGCTTTTATTAATCTTTAAGGAATATATATTTAATATATTAAGTATTGCCTAATAGCTTTTATAATACTTCTTTTTATATTTTATTAATAGTACCTTTTAAAGAGAAGTATATAAGTAATATTGCAATTATAATGCCCTTTATTAATATAATATAATTTAATTAAATTCTTTTAAATATTTTCCTTCTTTATAATTAACTTTAAGTTGCCTTTTTATTTTTTAGCTTTAAGCTATAAATAGCTACCTTTTATAAAGTATTTTTTAGCCTTTAGCTATAAGTATTAGTAATTCTATAGGGTAATATCTATTAGCCTTTTTAATAAAAGTAAGTATTCCTTTAATTATAATAAGGATTTACTATAATTCTTTTTTAATTTTATTAATTTATTTTTAATTTTAATAATATTAAGATAAATATTTATAAACTCTTTAATATTACTTTTAGCCTTTTAATCTATTTAATTAAATGCTTTTAGACCTTTTTTAAATAATCTATTAGCTATATTATTTTTATTTTTAAAAATATATTAAATAGTAAAGTTAAATAATAAAATATAATTAATCTATTAAATAATTATTATATTAAAAATATTATTAGCCTTACTATTAAATTAATAGACTAAAATTTAAAAATCTATTTTTAAGATAAAAAGCAATCTATATATATAGCTATAAAGGCATTTAATTCTATATAATATACCCTTATATTTAAGTTTAATAGTATTATACCTTTATTTTATAGAAATCTAAAAACTAAATTTATATTTTATTAAATGCCTTTTTCTCTCTATTATTTATATTAATATAATACTTTAGCCTTTTTTACTAATATTAATTATAAAAATAATCTCTTTTAATCCTTTAAAAAGGTTTAATATTATTAAAATAGAAATAAAAATTATCTTTTCTTTAAGAACTACTATAATATTAGCTTATTCCTTACTTTATATCTATATAGTATTCTTCTTTAATAATTAAGTAAAAGATCTAGTAATTTAAATATATCTTTTAATTTAAATTTAATAGTAATCTATAATTTCTAAAAATGCTTTAACTTACTTTAAATTATAGTATCTTTTTTATTTATTAATCTTAATTACTTTTTTCTTTATTAGCTGCCTTTTAGCTATATTGCATAAATATTTAATAATAATTGCAATATATTAATAGAACTTTAACTTTCCTATAGAAATTATATATTTAAATAGCTTAATATTTAAAAGAGTTTTATTTAAATTAATTAAATGCTTTAAGATAAACCTTTATATATTAAAGAGTACTTTCTCCCTATTATATTTAATCTTTAGTCTTTTAATAGTAATATTATTTAAAAAGGCTTAATAGACTTTTAGTAATAGATTAAAAAGGATTTTAATTATAATCCTTAAGAACTATACTATTAAATTAATTCCTTCTTACAGTAAGGTATATATTTTAAAAAGCTTTAGTAATATATTAAAAGTTATTAAATCTTAACTTTTCTTTACTAAAAAAATTTAATTATATTTTAAAAAGAAATTTAAAAGAGTTAAGATTTTATATATTTTAAATTTAGCTAAGAATTTATTAGCCTTTAAAGGAATTAATTTATTTTATATTATATATATATTATATCTTTTAGCTAAATTAATTAAATAAAGTTTATTATTCTTTTTTACTATTAGTATATATAGGTTTTAATAGGCAATATAAGATTTTTAAAGAATTTCTTTTTTTATTTAAGTTTTTAGTAATTTAATAACTTTCTTTTTTAATCCTTTAAGGATTAAAATGTTTTTAGTTTATTAGGCTTTATATTCTATTATTTTAATAATTTATAAAGGGGCCATTTTAGGGTTTAGCCTTTTATACTTCTTAAAATCTTAAATAAATATTGCCTTTTTATTATAAAGAATTTTTAATAAAATACTTCTTTCTTTTTTAATAAGAATTCTTTTTATTTAATTAATTACTTTTTAAAGTCTTTCTATTTAATTAATTACTTTTTAAAGTCTTTCTTTATATAGTTTTAATCCTTTAGCTATTTTAAAGAATTTAGGTATTAAGAGCTTTAAGTACTTAAACTTTTCTTTAAGGTCTCTCTTTACTTCCTTTTACTTTTTCTCCTTTTAATATAGATCCCCTTTAGGGATAGATCTATTTAATAAAATATTATTTTTAAAATATATTTTATTAGCTTTTTATTTATATATTATATTAATAAATACTATCTTTTTTTTTTAGTATATAGCTAACTATAGCTTTTTCTTTACCTTTATTATCTCTATATAATTAACCTTTAATTAATTTTTAACTATTAATTAAATTACTATTTTTATTAATACTTTATTTAATTATTTAATTAAATACTTATTATTATCTTTTTTTAGACTTTATAATTCTATTAATTTAAAAGAACTTTAGGAATTTATCTTTAATTGCCTTAAGTAGTTTTTATATTTCTTAAGATATTTTATTTAATATTTCTAGCAATAAGCATAATAATCTTAATTAAGCTAAATTAATATTATAGAAGTATTTCTCCTTTTAGAGATATATAATTAAATGTAACTTTAGTAGCCTTAATAAAGGGCATTTTTAAAATAAAAGGAATAGAAATATATTCTTTTAAAGCAATATAAAATCTTTATATTATTTAAATATTTTTAAAAAATAGCTTAATATTTACTTCTTTATGCATTTAGATTTAATTATTAAAGTAAAATATAATAAAAGCTTTTATAGGCTTTACTTTTAGCTTATATTTTTATACTATTTTATTAAAAATAATATTTCCTTTTAATTTAAAATTTACTAAAGCTTTTTAAATTATTTTATTAAGGTTATTTAACTTTATTTAGATTTTTAATAGTTTTTAATATTAAGCTAAAGTTCTTTAATACTATTAATTTAAAATATTTATATAGACTATTAAATGCATTTAATTAAATATAACCTTTTCCCCTTTAGTTATTATATAGCTAATATTAACTTTATTAATATTTCTTTAATCCTTAATAAAGTATTCTTTAGGTAATAGTATATAATATAGTTTAAATTCCTTTTTAACTAATATATTATTAATACTATATTACTTAATAATATAATTAAAGTACTTTTTTAAGAATATTGCTTTTAAATTATTAATTATAATTAAATTAATAGCTTATTAAATTTATCTCTTTTTAAATAAAGGTTTAAGTTTTATCTATTTAATTTCTTTTATTCCCTTTATATAATTAAAAACTATTTTTAAAATATTATTATTTAAAAGAGAGTTAAAAGTAATTAAGTCTTTAATAGTTATTTAAACTTTTAATTTTATTACTTTTTTATATATTTATCTTTTTATTTAAATAACTTTAAGTATTTAATTAAAAGCATTTTAATTCTTTTCTTTAAGGATAATATTAATAATCTTTTTATTTTTAATAAGTTTTTTATTTATAATTTAAATAGAAAATTAAATTCCTTTTTTCTTTTTTTAATTAATTAATTTCTCTTTTAATTCTACTTTTATATATTTTATAGTATTAGTTTTTAATATAATATTAGCAATAAAAGAATTATTAATTAATTCTATAGCTTAATTATTAATAAAAATGCAATTAACTTTAGGTTTTTAGGTCTTTTTAAAGGTATTTTTATTAAATATTAAAGAGCTATACTTTAGTTAGTTAATATACTTAAAGAAGTCTTTAATTAAATACTTCTCTTTTTTAGTAATTTATTATT
Organism: Aquanectria penicillioides; assembly: GCA_003415625.1. Lineage (NCBI taxonomy): Eukaryota > Fungi > Ascomycota > Sordariomycetes > Hypocreales > Nectriaceae > Aquanectria > Aquanectria penicillioides. The sequence goes on from PYIU01000003.1 coordinate 2,200,292, forward strand.
TTTATGCATTTAGCTTATCTATTATTATAACTTTAGCTTAGCTATAAATCTTAAAGGTAAGGAATTTTAAAATCTATAAAATAATTATTTTTTTTATTTCTCTTTTAATAGTAAGCTTATATATTAGTTTTAAGGGTAATAAGAGTTTCTATTGCCTTATTTAAATAAAGCTAGTATTGCTATTATAGTCTATAAATCCCTTTCTTCTATCTTCTATAAGAAGTAAGCAATAATTTAAAAAATGCCTTACTTTTATATAATAGAAGCACTTTAAATCTTTATTATAATTTATATTAATATAAAAGTTATAATAGGGATATATATAATTAAATTCTTTTATTTAATTAAGCTTATTTTTAATTAATAATAATAATTCTATTTTTAATTAATTAATCTTTTAGTATATAATCTTTTTTAATTTTTAAATTTTATTTATAATATTTTAAATTATATTAATTTATAGCTTTTTTATTCCTTTAGTAAAAAGACTTAATTTCCCTTTTAAGCTTTAAATAGAATTAAAGAACTTAAGCTTTTAATACTAAAGCTAATTTTAATAAGCAAAAGGTTTTTTAGTTTTCCTAAAGTATCTAAAGTTATTATTTTTCTTTTCTATTTAAAAGATTTAAATTCCTTTTTTAGCATTAAGGAAGTTTTTAATTAATTTAATTATTTTTTTATACTTTATTGCTCTTAAGGTATTTAAGTGCTTCTCTTTTTATTAATAAATATTAATAATAATATTTTTTAGCATTATATTATAAATAGCTTAAGCCTATACTATAAAAGCCTTTTAGCTAATAGAATCTACTTTTTTATTAAGTTAGATATACTTTATAAACTATTAAAAAATAACTTTATATTTTATAAATTAAATTAAAGTTATATTTATTTACTAAAGCTTATTTTTAAATAGATTTAATTAATTTAAATTTTAATACTTAAAGGTTTTTAAGAGGTTTTACTTTATAATAGGCTAATTATTGCCTTTTAGTAAGTTTATAATATCTTAAGATACTTTAAAGGTTATATAGTATATTAGAGCTTTACCCTTTATATTATTTATAACTCTTTAGCTAATTATAAATCTATTATATAATTTAAGAAAATATATAATATTCCTTTTATTGAAAATTATATTAAGCAATTAAATAAAAGTAATAGTTATTTTTATTATTTTAGCTAATATATTTAGTTTATTTTCTTTAGGAATATTAATATTAATAGTATTAATTAATTTAAAAAGAATAGTTAAAGATTATTAATTATATTAATTCTTTTTGCTTTTAATAAGGCTAAAGGGGTTAATTATATTTAATTAAATATTCTTTTTATTTTTTTATTTAAGAGTATTAATAAATTATAGTTATTAAGGTTCTTATAATAAATATTTTAATATATATATATAAAGAAGTATAGACTAGCTATCTAACTCTTAGGGTTATAAATTACAATAAAATAATATATATATATAATAAAAAAATAAAATAATAAAATAAATTAAAATATATACTAAAATATTTAAAAAAAAATAAAGAAAAGGGATTATAGTATTATATTTAATAAAGCTTTATTTTAATAAATTTAAACTAGCTTTTTAAAGTTAATAATAATAAATAAAGTAATTAATTAAAATAGTAATAAATATAAGTATATGCCCTTTTGCTAAAGTTTAAAGATTAATAAAAATAATAAAAATTTCCTATTCTTAATAATTAATTAAGAGTTAAGTTATTCCCTTCTTTTTTTTTATTTCCTTTTTTAATTTATATATTAAGCTTTTAATAGTCTTAAGTATATTCTTATATTTAAAAGTATTTAATTAAATGCTTATATATTATTTATATTATTATTTTGCCTTATATACCTTTATGCTAATATATTAGCACTATATTAAATTATTAAATTTTTCTATAGATCTACTTTAGCTATAATAATAGGTTTTCTTTTTTTAGAATGCAAACTTATATAAATATGTTTATTTACTTTTAGTATTATTTTTAATTCTAGCGCTTTTCTATTTTTATAAAAATAATAGGTTTTTTAGTATTTAGGAATTTCTAGATCTTTATAATTAATTATCTACTACTTCTTTAGGTTTTTAATAATAGCTTAAAAGTATTACTAAAGAGTTTAATTAAATACTTTAATATCTTTTTAAATAATTTAAAGGCTTTGCTTTATTATAACCTTTAAATATATTAATAGATAGAAATACTAGCTAAAATATATACCCTACCTAAAAGGGTATAAAGTAAGTAAGTTTAATTAAAGATTAAATAGCCTTTTTAAGTAGCTATAAATAACTTAAAAGAGTATTAAAGCATTTAATTAAATGCTTTAAAGTATCCCTTAAAGAAAAGAAAGGAAAAATATTAGGCAAAAAGTTATAAATAAAGTAATATTATAAGGGGCTGCATTAAGACTTTAATAGAGTCTAAATGTAAGGAATTTAGAATTTTAAAAATAAAAATTAATTAAAGAAAACTGCTTATTTATTTTCTATATCTTTAAGGTCCCTTTTATCTTTTTAACTAACTTAATAATAAATTGATCTATATTACTTTAGACTCTAACTTACTAGCTATTAAGCTATATTTAGTTTAAAATATATCTATTTTTATACTATCTTTACCTTTTAGTAACTTTTCTATTTAAGCACTTTAATCTCTCTATTAAAAGGGAAGTTAATATATTTAAAAAAACCCTTTTTAAAAGAGGGAAAAAACCAGCCTACTATATAAATAATATACTAAAGCCTACCCCTTTAATAGCTAGGTCTTTACCTTAGCTCTATTTTAATTCTAAACCTTATCTCTATTTACTGCTATATTTAATTTATATTTGCCTATTTTAGTAACTTTATTTACTTTAAGTCTATATTCTTTTTAGGAGATATAAGATCTATTTTATCTTTTTTACTATTCTTTTTACTATTTTTCTTTTTATCCTTAAGAAAGTATATAAGAAAAGAAAAAGAAAAAAGAAAATAGGCATACTTATAAAGATTAAAAAATAATAATAGCAATACTTAAATAGCTAGCAGCCAGCCAGCCGCTAGCTAGCGCTAGATTAATGCCTTACTTCTTATAATAGGCCTATAGTATAGATAATTTAGGCCTATTATAGGCCTTACTTTTACTTTATTTATTAATTCTATAATTAGGCAAATAGAATATCTTAATAATAGCACTAAACTAACTTTTAATTTAATGCTTCTCTATAGAGGATCTATATTAAGTTTAATATTATATTAAATAAAGGTTTTTATTTTATTAATATAGTTTTTTTTCCTTTATTTATATAGTATAAAAACACTATTTACCTTATAGGTCTATAAAGTATTAATAATAAATAAATAATATAATATAGCTAACTATTTTAATAGTATTTTATATTAGTATTAAAGTATATTTATTTTAAAAACTCTTTTTTAAAAAGAAACCCTTAAAGTTTAATGCATTTTATTTATATTTAAGTAAATAAAAAACTTTTATACTTTTTAAATTCTTTATATAAATAAATAGTTTTCTTTTTTATATAAAATAAAAAGATTTTAGCTATTTTTATTTTATTATTTATATACTATTTATAAAACTTATATTTAATTTAGCTTTATTAATATCTTTAATTAATTAATATTTAATTTTTAATTAACTTTTAGTTCTTTTTATATTTTCTATTAAAAAGCTAATTAATAAATTACTTTTTATATTTTTATATTAATTTATATTAAAAGCTATTATAATAATAATAATAAATTTAAGATATTATTAATATAATTATAATAAAAATAAGTTTTTAATTTTTTAAGCTTATAATTAATCTTAAAATTAAATAAATTATTTATTAAAATATATATTAAATAAAAGAATCTTAAGCTTACTTTTTAATAATTTAATTAAAATAGTTTTATAGCTCTTTTTAATAATATAAAAAGCTTAAGTTTATTTAATAAATAAAGGTTTAGCAATTCCTTTAGGGTTATTATTTCTTTTTATAAAGAAATAATATATATTAATACTATAAATAATTATAAATTTAATTATATATATATATATTATATATATAGCCTTAAGGTTCACTCTTTATATACTTACTATAAAGGCAATAAAGGCCTACCTTTAGCGCTTAAGTTTTCCTTTAAGCTTAAAAATATATAGGCCTTATAGCAGTTTTCTATATAGCTATAGCCTAAAAAATTAATAGAATTTTTATAATTAAATTATATTATAAATAAAAATTAATTAAACTTAATATTTTTAATATTAATAAAAGAAATAAAAAAGCTAAACTTTAATAAATTTAAAGGTTATATTATTAATAAAGGCCTAAAATATATAAACTGCCTATATAGCTTTAAGTTAAGCTTAAGTCTTTATTATATCTTTTTTAAATATAAATATATTTATATTATTAATAAATTTACTTATTATAATTCTAAAGATTTCCTTAAGTATTATATAAAGCCTTAATATAAATAGAATAAAAAGAATAAAGAAAAGCAATAAGCCTTATAAAATACTAACTTTAATGCTATAAAGTTTAAATAATTTACTATTAAATTAAAAGTATATTATATATTTAAATAAATAGTTAAAAAGCTAAATTAATAATTATTATAAATAGCCTTAATTATAAAGAGTAGCTATAAGCCTTTTATAGTTAATTAAATTAAAGGCTATAGTAAAATTTAATTAAAGAAAGAATGCTATTTTATTATAAGTCTATATTATATATATTGCTTTTATTATAATTATAAAGGCTAGCTTTATAGACCTTTAAGGCCTATTTTTTATTTAGCTATTAAAAAGTATATTTAAATTTTTTAGCTATTATTACTATTTATTAAGCTATTATTAACTCTATTACTTTATTAATAATATTAAAAAGAAAAATAGATCTTTATTTAAATAGTATATATTTTTAGGCTATTATTTTATTTAATTTAAAAATAATAATAGTAATTATATAATAAAAGCATTATAGAAAATATTTAAATATAATACTTATATTAATTATAATAATAAAGGCTTTTAAAAAAGGCCTATTATATATTTTAAAGAAGCTAATTAAAAATCTTTTATTACTAAAAGCTTTTTATAATTAAATTTTAAAAAATAAATATATTAATTTATAAAGTTTAATATAGTTTTATAGTAAGTCTTTAATATTTTATAGCATTTAATTTATATTTATTAATTATATTATAAAATTTATTATAATAGATTTAATATTTTAATTATTTACTTAAAGTTTTAAAAAGAAGTATTTTATTAATATAATTGCCTTTTTAATATAGCTAATAGCTAAAAAATCTTACTTAAAGTAATTAAAAGAAAAGAACTATAATAAAGCTAAAGCAATATTACTTTAAAGCTATATCTATTTCTTTAGGTTTTAAAGTTTCTTTTAGCTATTAATACCTTTTTTTATTTTATATTAAATAAAATATTATATTAAGCTATATATTTTATTTAAGCTATATATATCTTTTGCTTATTGCCTACCTTTTATAGTTTTAATTAATTAATTAATATACTATTATATTATATATATCTTTATATATATTTAAGTTAATAAATAGTCTTTATAATAAGCTAATTCTATTAATTATTATAATTAGGCTTAAATTACTTTTATATTAAAGTAATATATTAAGTAATTTAATGCAATCCTTAAGTTAGCTATTTAACTGCCTATTTTAATTATTATATAAAAGTAATCTTACTTAAAGTTTAATAGAGAGTAATTTATACTTTAAGCTTAGCCTTTTTAAGGTTTATTATATATTAATTAAATGCTATAAGCTAAAGGTTTAAAAAAGGGAATAATAATATATTTATAATAGATTTAATATATATTTACTATAAGATATAATTAAAGCTATTTAAATTATAATTAAAGCTTAAATAAATAATATTATTATTTCTTAAGGCTTAAGCTAAATTAAAAGTATTATTTTTAATATTATTTACTTTTTAAATTACTATTCTATAAAGTATTATTAAGGCTATATTTAATTATTATATTTTTATTAAAAAGCTTAAACTATATAAAGTAATTTTATTATAGTAGTTTTATATTAAATAATATAAATTAAAGTTATTAATTATAATTATTTTAAAGGCTAATATAAAGTTAGCTAAAGTATATATTACTTTTAAGTTTTTTTTATCTTTTAATAGTTATATATTACTATTATTTTTATATAATAATATTTAAAATTAAGATTAATTTAGTTTTTTTTTATATAATAAATTTAAGTTTTTAATCTATATTATTTATATATATAAAGAGCTATATAGCTTAAATAATAAATTATAATATAATTTAATCTTTTAGAGTTTATTAAAATATTAATTCTTTAATTTTTAGTTAGTTTTAAAAGCATTATTGCATTATATTTATTATACATATATAGTGCTTAATAAATTAACTTAAGGCAATAATATATATTTTAAAATAAAATCTATATTAATTAAATATAAATATAAGGATTAATTTAATAAATAATAATAATAAAGTATAAATACTAAAAAAAAAAAAGCATTAAATAAAATGCAATATTATTTATTAATAGATTTTAAAGATTAATTAATTCTTTTAATAAGGAAAAAAACTATAAAAAAAGGATTTTTAAAAAAGCCTTTTTATTATATATAAAGAATATTTTATTATATTAAGGTATATTCTTTATATTTTATTTATTATTTATAGTATTCTTCTTTTATATAAATTTAATACTTTTTTATTATAAAATAAATATAGCTTTAGGCTAAATAATCTTTATAGTATAAAATATAATAATAAAGAATTTTTTCCCTTTTAATAAAGCAATTATTATATATTAAGCTACTATATTAGCTATAACTTAAAATAAATTAATAGTTTCTTATAATATAGCTATATTTATAGTATTAAAAGCATTAAGTAAGTTTTAGTTTTTTTTAAAGGGTTTATAATTATAAAGCTTAATATTAAAAAGTAATTTATTATTATATAAACTATTAGCTTCTTTAATTAATAAAATATACAAAATTAAGTTTATTTTTATTATAATACTATTTTAGGCCTATATAGACTTTATTTTATTAACTTTTAAAATATTAATATTATTAATAGTTTTAATAACAAAAAAAACAAAAAAAAAACAAAAAAAAAATATAATAACACTTTTGCCCTTAAACTTACAACTGCTTGCAGCTATCCCAAACCACCTCTAAAACATCTAAAACCATAATCAACCGATTCCTTATACTAGATTACCCCTAGCTATAATAGCGCATTAGGAGCACAGCACTAACGCTACAGCCCTTCCAATAGTTATCAATTTAGAAAGATATAGTATTAAAAATAGCTAATATAACCCCCTTTTTACCGCCAGCTAGTATAGCAGTACGCCTAAAATAAATAAAGCAATAGAAGCTAGCAGGAGCCTTATAATTAATAAAGATAAAAAAGCCTATAAAGCTATTATTAAAATCATTCTATCTTACCTTTTTAAAGCGGTTTAAAAGGTATTTTAAATCTATACTAATGCGCATAAGATGCACTCTTGCCCCCCCTTTAAGATCAATATAACCTTTAAAAAAAGACTTATTAATAAAATTACTATTACTATAATAACCGCTATTATTATAGCGGTAATAGCCGCTTTAGCTAACTTAAGCTTCTTTTCTTTTTAGCTAATATAATAGTCTTATGTATTGGTCCTTTTATGCAGCCTTATACCTATAAACACTAAAACCAATAAGTGCATAATGTATAGCTGCATTAAGCATAAGGTTACTATCTGCATTAAGAATGCCCCTAAAGATATTAAAAACTGCACTTTAATGGAAACTATATAAGCAGTAAATTAAGCCTATAGCAACTCCTATATAGTTGTAGTATGCTATCTCCCTAATAGAGATATAGTCCTTACCTTTCTTACCTTAAAATGGGCTAAAGCCTTTTGCAATAAAGGATAGATAGCTATAGCATTTAGGAATAATGCCCTTTTAGCTCCTTTAATCTTTACTATTTTAATAAAGGGAATTTAAATTAAATCTATTTTTAATAATATAAATAAATTTATTAAAACTATTAATAATACTAATACCTTAAGAGTTAATAAGGCAAAGCCTACTTAAGCCTAAAATAGTATTGCTATAAAAATAAACTTAATTCTCTATATTCTATTAATTAAAGAAGCTAATAGCCTATATAATAATAAGCTTCTTTTTAATATAAAACTTTATAATTATAAACCCTTTAATAAAGGATTAAAACCTACTTAATGCTTTTAATACTATAAGTATAGCTATATTATAAGAAACTGCTAATTTACCCTAACCTATAGCTAATGCAGTAGCTTAGCGCATAATAATTGCCTTACTAAAAAAGAAGAAATCCCTTACTACTATACTCTATACTATAGAGACTATTTAGCCTAAAGCTATACCTACCCTATAGTAGAAAAGTATTAAACCTATATAAAAGAAGAATACTATAGATAATTAATAAAATATAAAGAATGCATTTTAATATAGTAAAACCCCTTTTGCTTATAATAGAATAGCTTCTTTAGGAACCCCCCTTTATAGCTCCCCCCCTACTAAAAGAATTAGCTAACCCTTAAGATCTATAAATAAACAACACTACACTTTATTTAGCGCTTCCCCTTCCTTTAGCGCCTATACCCTATTGCTACTATCTATTGAATTAACCCCCTTATCTATATCTAACTAATATAGGTCCTATTCTAGAATATACACTACTATCTTAAGTTAATCCATTAAATGCTATATACCTGCAATAAATATAATGCAATTGCACTCCTTAAACTAGCTAAAAACTAAAGAACTAATGCCCTAGCAAACCCTAAAAGATTAAACTATACTATAATCTATTACTTAAGCTATATAGCTCTTTATATATATAAATAATATAGACTGGAAACCTAAATCTATTAGGCTAAAGAAAATTAGGCTAGTATTGATTTTAAGCACTACTATATAAGAATAATTATAGTATATAACCCCCTAAAAGGCAAGGGAAACTTGGGGCAATGCGCGCTTTAGCCGGCCTTACTCCAGCCCCCCAAACAATTATAGTTAAAGACTTTAACCTATACTACCCAATTTAGAACTGCTATAAAAGAACCACTCTATATAGCCTAACCTTTTTAATAGAGATGCAATAGCTAAATATAGCCCTAATAACCCCCTATAGAATAGTAACTTAAAAAGCTAATAATACTAAAAATAGCACTCTTAATCTAGCCTAAGCCTTAAAGAATAGCTATACTATTTATTTAAGCCTTAACTATAACTTAAATAGCTTTAATTATATTTTATAGCAAATATATATTAAACCCTCTATAAATATATTGCCTTCTTTTCTATTAAACCCCTAGCCTATAGCATTTAACTAATATATAATAAACCCTAAAAAGGCTAAACTTAAGGCATAAGTCACTCTTTATTAAACTTTAGGCAAGATAACCTTTATATAATAATTAAAATAGGCAATTAAATAGCTAACTTAAGGACTATATTAAATTGCTTAGCATACTACCCTAATATAAAAGCAACCTAAACCTAGCTGCAATAACTAATAGAACTAGCCTATTGTAAAGGCTACCTGCCAACTTAAATAAGTATAAAAATGCATATAATGCAATAGTATAATAGCCAATTAGCTAAAACTATAAAAAGCAGGCAATAAGCAAAAGGCTTATATAGCTAGGGCTAAGCAAGCAGCTTAATGCAATACTCTATCTAAAGCTAAAATAGAGAAAAGTATAGGTAGCTAAAAGAAACTTTAGAACTTAAAGAAATAGGCATAACTCTAGAGTAGGATTGCCCTAGCCCTATCTTAGCTCCCCCCCTTAACTGCCTTAAGCAAGACTCCCTAGCTATAAGCCATATTAAAAAGGTAACTATATTAGTAAAATGCTTTTTCCTTAAACCTTAAGTAAATAACTAAAACATTAAACCTATTATAATAAACCTTATAATATAACCTATAGAAGTAAACTAAATGCTATAAAATGCTAAGGACCTAATATAGAATTGTATTAAACTCTATAAGCTAGTATATACACTCTTTAAAATCTAATTATAAAAAGCTTTTAATAGCAATAGATTCTTTACTGGCTTCCTTAAAGCATATAGCAAGCCCTTTCTAAAAGTCCTTACTACTATTATAAATATAAGCATTATATTTAGGCACTTTTTATATTGCTTTTGCTATATAACCGCTACTATTATCCTTAAGCTAAATAAAATAATAGCCTAAAAATGCATAGCATTTAAATAGAGATCTATCTTTCTTTTTAGTATTATTAGTAAAGTAATAAAGTTAATAATAGCCCAATAAATAGCAGTAGTGGCTAAAAGCCTAAATATACTCCCTAATAATTAAATAGGGAATAGGCCTTAAAGGTCCATTAAGCTTGCCCTTACAGTTATAATAGAAGCAATATATATAGTATAGGCTTGCAATAAAATAGCATTACTCCTTTAACTAGACTTTACTGCAGCCTTTAATTTGGTTAACTATAAGAGGCTTATTGCTATTCTTTATAATTAAGGCTTTTTATAATAGCTATTAGTTTAGCTTTTTAACTATCTATTTAAGCATTTAGTGTACCTTTAGTTTAATAGTAAGTCCTCTAAACCTTATAGCATTAAGGCTAGGGTTCTATAGGGTTTACTGCTCTTCTCTATTCTCTTTATTCTATTTATATTAAGGCTCTATATAGCACTTAATAAAGTCCCTAAAATTATAGTAGTTAAATTTACTAATAATATAAATATACTTATATTTAAAAGAGATATAATAGAGACTTAAGCTTAACTTAAAGCTATATAAATAGTATATGCATTTTAGGCCTCTACTAATAGTATAACCTTTAAACCCATTAAAGCCTAGCTTCTTTACTTCTCCTATTAGCATTAAGGGCATTAAGTTTAACTAACCCTTACCTAAAATACAATTTAATTGCAAAAATTATACTATTTCTTTAGATTATAGCTATATAAAAAACTGCTTTAAGGCCTATATATCTTTAAGCTTAAAGGAAAACTTAAATGCTAAAGATAGGCCCTTACTGCCCTTACTGCAAGTATATAGGAAGTAAACCTTAAGGCCGCCCGTACAATATATATATATATAATTAAATCTACAATTGCCTATAGCGCTAGCATATACCATTCCCTAATAAAAAGGGGCAGCAACCTAAAGGGAATTGCTAAAGCCTTATTAATTAAATAGACTTAAGCCCTATATACTATTAGGAAAGGCTATAGAGCTACCTTAATTAAACTGCTAAAAAGTGAGCTTAAAATCCCCTTACTAAATATATACCTTAATAAATAACTTACTTAACTTTAAGGCTAGCTCTAAACTTAAGGCACTAAAAGACTTATTCTCTCTATAATTGCATTAGCAATGCACTAAATCCATTATTGCTGCTGCAATAGCTCTTAGTATAAACTAATATAGAAATATAAAGAGTGGCTTATTAATTAACTCCTTAATAGAAAATATAAAAAAAACTAAAAGTTAATTAAAAACTAAGCATTAGCTAATTAAAGGCACTAATAGAAGTAAGCTAAATATAAATCTTATAAATAGTATATTAATAATAGAATAAAGGCAGCTAAAATCTTTCTATTCTATATAAAGAAGAAAACTATTTGCCTATATAAAGGACTAAAAAAGTATAAAAGCTTTTTACTTGCCTAAATGCAAATAGATTGCATTAAACTCTAGAAATTCCTTTTCTAAAGAAAAGTCCCTAAAGTAAGTATGCCTTAATACTAGTATAGAGATACTATTAAAACAATTAGCTATATTATACTATATTGCTTGCTTTACTTTAGCTAAAAAGAAACCCTATTTAATTTACTTTATAATTTTCTTAAGCTTAAGTAGTATCTATCTAAAGCCTAAACTATATACTACTTTATTAAGTAGCTAGCCTATCTTTATATTATACTATACTATAAGCTAGCTATTAAGCTATACTTAATTTAAAATATATTTACTCTTGCATTACCCCTATCTTTTAGTAACTTTTCTATTTAAGTGCTTTAACCCCTTTATTAAAAGGGAAGTTAATATACCTAAAAAAACCCCCTTTAAGAAAGGGAAAAAACCGGCCTATTATATAAATAATACACTAAAGCCTGCCCCTTTTAATAGCTAGGTCTTTACTTTAGCCCTATTTAGACTTTGCCTTTATTTATTGCTGTGCTTAATTTATACCTATTTGCTTTAGCAATACTATTTACTTTAAGTCTATATCCTCCTTAAAAGATATAAGATCTATTTTATTCTCCTTACTATCCCCCTTCTATTCTCCTTTATGCTATTCTCCCCTTTATCCTTAAGCCCCCCCCATTTTAATCCCCTTTTAGCTCCTTTAAAGCTTAAGCTATTGCTTAAAAAGTTATATTAAACTTTAGTCTTTATTATTAATATTAGCTAACTTAAACCTACACTAAGACTAGCGCTATTTACTATTACTATTGCTTTTAGGCATTACTTATTCTTAAGTAGCCTTAGCCCCCTTAACTAAAAAAAACAGTATAGCCATTAAGCTCTTAAGAGCTATAGCTATATAGTTAACTCTATTAATTAGCTTATAAAGCTAATTAGCACTAAAACCTATAGTTAGAACTATAAAAGCGGCTTAAGAGCGTGCCTAAATTGCCCTTCTTTTAGCCTAAATGGCCTTAGCCCTTAACTGCTAGAGCTTCTCTTTCTATAATCTATATTAGTATTATATCTATAATAGAACTAGATTAAGCTATACTTACTATAGCTATCCCTTTCTATAATGCTACTATTAGTATATAAGCATTAGCCTCTATTAAATATAGTAGTAGCTTATATAGCTTATATATATAGGCATAAGCTATATAGCCGCTAGCCTTAATATTTTTTAATAGTTAGCTTTTTATAACTATAAGGGATAGAAACTATATATTAGCCTAATTTTGGTATAGACTATCCTTTCTATCTCTTACTATCTATATAATGCATATAGAATAGAGCAGATCCTACACTGCCCTTAGGGTTAGTGCAGTACCCTTTACTTTAGTATAGCCAGCTTGGCATTTTGGTATCTATTAATATTAGCAAAATATAGTTTATAGCTGCTATAAATATATACTGCTATTATTATTATTATTATTATTATTATTATTATTATTATTATTATTATTATTATTATTATTGTTATTATAGTTATTATCCTTAGCTGCATATAATTAGTATAGAATAGCAATAAAAGTAGTAGTTAGTACTTATATAAGTTAGGTATTCTATATAAGCAATGCATTAGTAAAGTATATACTTAAAGATAATAGAAAGCTCTTATAGAGGTATATAAAGAAGGAAGGAAAGGAAAGAAAACAGGCATGCCTATAAAGTTCAAGAAATAATAATAGCAATACTTAAACAACTGGCAGCCAGCCGGCCGCTAGCTAGCATTAGGTTGGCGCCCCACTCCTTACAATAGGCCTATAGTATAGATAATCCGGACCTATTGCAGGCCCTACTTTCACCCTATTTACTAACCCTATAATTAGGTAAATAGAATATTTTAGTAATAGCACTAAACTAACCTTTAATCTAATGCTCCTCTATAGAGGACCTATATTAAGTTTAATATTATATTAAATAAAGGTTTTTATTCTATTAATATAGTTTTTTCCTTTATTTATATAGTATAAAAGCACTATTTACCTTATAGGTCTATAGAGTATTAATAAATAAATAAATAAATAGTTTTAATAAATTTATTTATATTATTAAAAATAGATTTAATTTAAATTCTTTTTATTAAAATAATAAAGATTAAAAAAAAAAAAGAGTATTATTTTTAAATATAATAGCTATTTATTCTTTTTTATAAAAGGCTTTAGCCTATTTTAAAGTAAAAAAAACTAAAAATTATATTTTTATTTAAAAGGCAATATACTATAATTATATAGAAATTACTATAGGCTTAATTTACTATTTATATAATTTCTATTAAAATATAGTTTTTAATATCTTTAAAAGTATTTTTAGTATAAATAATAACTTTATACTTAATATAGCTATATATTATATATTTATTAATTTTAATATTTATAAATATAAAGCTATATAAAAAGATTAATATATAAAACTATTATATTAATTAAAAAAAAAAGCTTAAATTAATTAAAATAGCTATTATTATTATAATAATAATAATTATTATAATAATAGTAATTATTATAATAGTAATAATTTTATTAATAAATCTCTTTTTAAAGGTTATATTAATCTTAAAGAAAGAGTAAAAGCATACTTTATATATATTAATATAGATTTAAAATACCTTTTAAATTACTTTATAAAGGTAAAATAGAATAATCTTAATAATAATAGCTTTATAGGCTTTTTTATCTTTATTAATTATAGGGCTTCTATTAGCTTTTATTGCCTTATTTATTTTAGATATACTATTATATTAGCTAGCAGTAAAAAGGGAGTTATATTAGCTATTTTTAATACTATATTTTCTTAAATTAATAACTATTAAAAGGGCTATAGTATTAGCATTGCACTCTTAATGCACTATTATATTTAAGGGTAATTTAATATAAGGAATTAATTAATTATAGTTTAAAATATTTTAAAGGTAGTTTAAAATAGCTGCAAATAGTTATAAGTTTAAGGGTAAAGTTTTTTTATTAAATTTATTATAAATAATATTAAAAATAATAGCTTTAATAATAAAACTATTATACTATTTATTTTATAATTATATTAAAAATATATATATAAACTTTATAATTATATTAAAATTAATAATTAAATAATAAATAATTATTAATTATATATTAAACTTTATTTAATTAATATTTTAAAAATACTATAATTATAAATTCTAAAGTATAAATATACTTATAAATTATTAATCTTTATTTAAAAAATATAAATATTAATTATTTAAAAGTACTATTTATTATATATTTATTTATTTATTTAATAATACTCTATAGGTCTTATAATAGGCAATGCTTTTATACTATTTTCAATAAAGGAAAAACTATATATATAAAATATTAAATAAAAACCCTTATATCCCTTACTTACTAGCCCTTTATTTATCTCTATAGATTAGAATTAATTAAATACTAATTATGCCTTTTATAGTTTAGTATATATTAACTACCTTTCTCCTATTTTTACTTATAATAACTATACTACCAATTAGCCCTATAGAAACAGTATATTATTATACCTAGAATTTACAGCTAGGGAGACTGCCAAGGATCTTGCGCTTTAGTTGCGGCCTAAGTTTATTTGAGAGCTATAGGGCTAGGCTCTTACAGGCCTTGCCTAAACCTATAGCCTTACTATCGCAAGTTGGGCTCGCTGGGATAACGCTCTAGAAGCGGCCGAGTTTTTTGCTACCAGCTATGGGCTAGGCTGCTTTTAAGTTCCCCTTGCCCTGCTCGGGTGGACCAATCTTAAGTAGGTAAAAAGAGGTGCCTTAGTGGGATTTAAACTCACTCTCTCTATATTGAGGGCTTTTAGGCAGTAACTACTCTATTATAGGGGGCTATTTATTATATAATTTATATATAATAATTAACTTTTACTTTAGAAATATAAAAGTTAATTATTTAAATATAAAGTTTAATATTTAACTTTTATATATAATATATTTTTTATTATTAAATAAAATATAAAACTATTATTTATTTTATTAATATATAATCTATAAAGTATTATTATATAAAATTTAATTTACTATATAATAGCTAAATAATAGCTAATATATTCTATAATATTTATATATTATTTTTTTTTTAAGTTAATTAAATAGTTTAATAATTAAAAACAAGCTATATAATAAAAGTCTACTTAAGCGAGGACAGTAGAGAGGCCACAGATAGCCAATAGGTATTAAACTAAACTATTTATATAATTGTATGTATTTTTGTTTTTCTTCTTATCCCTTCTAGCCTTACTTTATTGCTTAGGCTCTAAAAGAGAGGTTAAGTTGCGCTAGACCTAATAGAGCTATATTATATTTATATAACCTTTATTTAATTATTTTAAGCTTTATTTCTATAATCTAAAGTGCATTTTAGTATTTCTCTATATATAGAATACCTTAGATTTAATATACCCCCTTAGATTTACTAAAGGTAAGTTTAATATATTTTTTATTTACTATTTATTTATTAATTTTATACTTTATTTATAGCTTTTTATTTTTATTTTATGCTTTTATTTTATTTTTATATTTATTATATTTTATTAATATTATTTATTTAATATTTATTATTATATATAGATATTTTTAATTATTTTATAAATACTATTTATTTAATAAATAGAAATAATAAAATAGTTATAAATTATAATAAAAAGTATTCTTTAAATTACTTTATTTTAATTTTACTTTTTATCTTTATAGAAAGATCTTTATTTATAAATAAAGTAATTTATTTTTTTATTTTAAATTTCTTTTTTTTCTTTTTTTTTTAGCTTTAATATAATTTTATATATATATCTTTATAGTATTTTTAATCTTTAATTTATATATATTAACTATAATTATTTTAATAAATATATATATATATATATACTATATTATAAGTTAATTTTATAGTTTAAAATTAAATTTTATAATTTAAAATTAAATTTTATAATTTATTTTTAAGTTTTATAGCTCTTTTTTTATTAACTATTTATAATAATAATAATTTATTTAATAAGCTATTCCCTCCCTTTATTAACTTTTTATTGCCCTTACTATAAGTTATTTTATAGCTTAAAACTAAATTATATATTACTAATTGTATTTTAATAGTATAAATTAATAGTAAGATTATATATAGGCCTAAGCTATTTATATAGCTTAAGCAAAAGAACTTTTTACTGCAATTAAGTATATTATTAAACTATAAGTATTTTTAAGTTAAATTTTAAGCTTTATTTAATAGTTTTACTTTATATAGTGCCTTTTAATAGTAGCTAATACCTTACCTTATCTATCTATTATTAGCCTTTATAGGCTAAAGTAATAGTAAATGCTAAAAGCACTTTAATGCCTTAAGGCAATGCTATAAGCGCTGTAACCCTAATGGCTATTGCTGCTCTATATAAATATATTTATATTATTATTTTGCATTTTATTTTATTAATTTAAGTTATAAAATAGCTCTTTTATTACTCTTTTTATAGTATTATTTTTTTTAAATTATATTTAAAGTAATAATATTAAAAAGAAAGTAAAAGTTTAATTTAGTATTTTATTTTTATATTTTAAATTATAAAATTAATTTTTATATTATAAAAGAAAAATAAGCAATATATTGCCATTAAAGTTATATTAAATAAATGCACTATAGGCACTTTTCTATTTACTAAAGACCTTTATCTTTAATAAATAAAATAATTAAATTATTTTAAAGTTTATTTTACTATTTTATAGCTTATTTTTTTATTTTACCTTTTAGCTAATAGCTATTATAATAGCATTAAATTAATAAATTTTATTATATTAATATTTTGTTTTTTTACTATTTTTATAATATTAAATATTAAAGCTATAAGCCTTTTAGTATTTCTTTAATTATATATTTTTTATAAATCTTAACTTTATTATATTTAAATATATTTTATTAAGTCTATAAATTTAAATTAATTTTAGCTCTTAAAAAATAATTTACTTTATAATAGTTTTATTAAACTATTAGCTATTAATTTTACACTTTATTTATATAAAATAGAGATTATTTTTATTATTATAAATTATTTTAGCTAATAATTATATATATTAATATATTTAAGCTTATATACAACTCTACCCTTAGACTTGCAACTGCTTGCAGCCATTCTAAACTACCTTTAAAATGTTTAAAACTACAATTAATCGATTCCTTATATTAGGCTACCCTTAAATATAATAGCGCATTAGGAGCATAGCGCTAATACTATAGCCCTTTTAATAGTTATTAATTTAAGAAAATGCAATATTAAAAATAGCTAATATAACCCTCTTTTTACTATTAGCTAATATAGCAATATACCTAAAATAAATAAAGCAATAAAAACTAGCAAAAGCCTTATAATCAATAAAGATAAAGAAGCCTATAAAGCTATTACTAAAATTATTTTATTTTACTTTTTTAAAGCAGTTTAAAAGGTATTTTAAATTTATATTAATATATATAAAATATACTTTTGCTTTCCCTTTAAAATTAATATAACCCTTAAAGAGAAACTTATTAATAAAATTACTGCTACTATAATAACTACTATTATTATAGTAGTAATAGCCACTTTAGCTAATTTAAGCCTCTTTTCTTTTTAGCTAATATAATAGTTTTATATATTAGTCCTTTTATATAGCCTTATACTTATAAATATTAAAATTAATAAATATATAATATATAGCTGCATTAAGTATAAAATTACTATTTATATTAAAGATACCCTTAAGGATATTAAAAACTGCACTTTAATAGAAACTATATAAATAGTAAATTAAGCCTATAGTAACTTCTATATAGTTATAGTATATTGCCTTTTTAATAAAAATATAGTCTTTACCTTTCTTACTTTAAAATAGGCTAAAGCCTTTTATAAAAAAGAATAGATAGCTATTGCATTTAGGAATAATGCCCTTTTAGCTTCTTTAACCTTTATTATTTTAGTAAAGGGAATTTAAGTTAAATCTATTTTTAATAATATAAATAAATTTATTAAAACTATTAATAATATTAATACCTTAAAAATTAATAAGATAAAGTCTATTTAAGCCTAAAATAATACTGCAATAAAAATAAATTTAATTCTTTATATTCTATTAATTAAAGAAGCTAATAGCCTATATAATAATAGGCTATTTCTTAATGCTAAACTTTATAATTGTAAACCCTTTAATAAAGAACTAAAATCTATTTAATACTTTTAATGCTATAAGTATAGCTATATTGTAAGAAACTGCTAATTTATTTTAATTTATAGCTAATATAATAGCTTAATATATAATAATTGCTCTATTAAAAAGAGAGAAATCCCTTATTGCTGCACTCTATATTATAAAGACTATTTAGCCTAAAGCTATACCTATTTTATAGTAAAAAAGCATTAGACTTATATAAAAAAAGGATACTATAAATAATTAATAAAATATAAAGAATATACCTTAATATAGCAAAATGTTCTTTATATATAATAAAATAGCTTCTTTAGGAACCCCCTTTTTATAGCTTCCCTCCCTATTAAAAGAGTTAGCTAACCTTTAGGCTCTATAAATAAATAATGCTATACTTTATTTAATACTTTTCTTTCCTTTAGTGCCTATATTTTATTACTATTATTTATTAAATTAACCTCTTTATTTATATTTAATTAATATAGATTCTATTTTAAAATATATATTGCTACTTTAAGTTAATCTATTAAATACTATATATTTGCAATAAATATAATATAATTGCATTCTTAAAACTAGCTAAAAACTAAAGAACTAATGCTTTAATAAACCCTAAAAGATTAAACTATATTATAATCTATTACTTAAGCTATATAGCTCTTTATATATATAAATAATATAGACTAAAAACCTAAATCTATTAGGCTAAAGAAGATTAGGCTAGTATTAATTTTAATTATTACTATATAAGAATAATTGCAGTATATAATCCCTTAAGAGATAAGGGAAATTTAAGAGTAATATATGCTTTAGTTAGCCTTACTTTAGCCCTTTAAATAATTATAGTTAAAGACTTTAATCTATATTATTTAATTTAAAACTGCTATAATAGAACTACTTTATATAGCCTAATCTTTTTAATAGAGATATAATAGCTAAATATAGCTTTAATAACCCTTTATAGAATAGTAATTTAAGAAATAGGCAATACTAAAAATAGCACTTTTAATTTAGTTTAGGCCTTAAAGAATAGCTATACTACCTATTTAAGCCTTAATTATAATTTAAATAGCTTTAACTATATTTTGCAGTAAATATATATTAGGCCCTTTATAGATATATTGCCTCCCTTTCTATTAGACCCCTAGCCTATAGCATTTAATTAATGTATAATAAACTTTAAGAAGGCTAAACTTAAAGTATAAATTACTTTTTACTAAACTTTTAGTAAGATAATCTTTATATAATAGTTAAAATAGGCAGTTAAATAGCTAACTTAAGGACTGTATTAAATTGCTTAATATATTATCTTAATATAAAGGCAATTTAAGCCTAACTGCAATAACTAATAGAACTAGCCTATTATAAAGGCTATTTATTAATTTAAATAAGTATAAAGATATATATAATGCAATAATATAATAGCTAATTAGCTAAAATTATAAAAAGTAGGCAATAAGCAAAAGGCTTATATAGTTAGGGCTAGGTAAATAGCTTAATGCAATACCCTATTTAAAGCTAAAATAGAAAAAGGTATAAATAGCTAAAAAAAATTTTAAAACTTAAAAAAATAGATATAACTTTAAAGTAGTATTGCCTTAGCCTTATTATAGCTCCCTTCCCTTAACTGCTTTAAGCAAGATTCTTTAGCTATAAGCTATATTAAAAAGGCAATTGTATTAATAAAATGCTTCTTCTTTAAACTTTAGGCAAATAACTAAAATATTAAATTTATTATAATAGACTTTATAATACAATCTATAGATATAGACTAAATGCTATAAAATGTTAAAGACTTAATATAAAACTGCATTAAACTCTATAAATTAATATATTTACTCTTTAAAATCTAATTATAAAAAGCTTTTAGTAGTAATAGATTTCCTATTAGCTTCCTTAAAGTATATAGTAAGCCCTTTTTAAAAGCCTTTATTACTATTATTAATATAAATATTGCATTTAGGCACTTTCTATATTGCTTTTACTATATAATTGCTATTATTATTTTTAAATTAAATAAAATAATAGCCTAAAAATGCATAGCATTTAAATAAAGATCTATCTCTCTTTTTAGCATTATTAGTAAAGTAATAGAATTAATAATAGTTTAGTAAATAGTAATAGTAGCTAAAAACTTAAATATACTTTTTAATAGTTAAATAAAAAATAGGCTTTAAAGGTCTATTAAGCTTACCCTTATAGTTATAATAGAAGTAATGCATATAGTATAGGCTTATAGTAAAATAGTATTGCTCTTTTAATTAAACTTTACTATAGCCTTTAATTTAATTAATTATAAAAGGCTTATTGCTATTCTTTACAATTAAGGCTATTTATAATAGTTATTAGTTTAGTTTTTTAACTATTTATTTAAGCGGTTAGTATACCTTTAGTTTAATAGTAAGTCCTTTAAACTTTATAGTATTAAAGCTAAGGTTTTATAGAGATTGCTGCTTTTTTCTATTCTCTTTATTCTATTTATATTAGGGCTTTATATAGCACTTAAGAAAGTCTTTAGCATTATAGTAGTTAGATTTACTAATAATATAAATATACTTACATTTAAAAAAGATATAGTAGAGACTTAAGCCTAACTTAAAGCTATATAAATAGTTTATGCATTTTAGGCCTTTATTAATAGTATAACCTTTAAACCTATTAAGGCCTAGCTCCTTTATTTCTTTTGCTAATATTAAGGGCATTAAGTTTAACTAACCCTTATTTATAATATAATTTAGCTATAAGAATTATACTATTTTCTTAGGTTATAGCTATATAAAAAGCTACTTTAGGGCCTATATATCTTTAAGCTTAAGGAAAAACTTAAGTGCTAAAAGCAAGCCCTTACTGCCCTTATAGTAAGTATATAGAGAGTAAACCTTAAGGCTGCCTATATAATATATATATATATAATTAGATTTATAATTGCCTATAGTATTAGTATATATTATTTTTTAGTAAAAAGAGGCAGCAATTTAAAAGGGATTATTAAAGCCCTATTTATTAAATAGACCTAAGCCCTTTATATTATTAGGGGAGGCTATAAGGCTATTTTAATTAAACTATTAAAAAGTAAGCTTAAAATCCCTTTATTTAATATATACTTTAATAAATAATTTACTTAATTTTAAGGCTGGCTTTAAGCCTAAAGCATTAAGAAACTTATTCTTTTTGTAATTATATTAATAATGCATTAGATTTATTATTGCTGCTATAATAGCTTTTAGTATAAATTAATATAGAAATATAAAAAGTAGCTTATTAATTAGCTCTTTAATAAAGAGTATAAAAAGAACTAAAAGTTAATTAAAGATTAAGTATTAGCTAACTAAAGGCATTAATAGAAATAAGCTAAATATAAGTTTTATAAATAGTATATAAATAATAGAATAAAGGCAATTAAAATCTTTTTACTTTATATAAAGAAGAAGATTATTTGCCTATATAAAGGACTTAAAAAGTATAAAAGCTTTTTGCTTATTTAAATATAAATAGAATATATTAAACTTTAGGGATTCCTTTTCTAAAAAAAGGTCCTTAAAGTAAATATACTTTAATATTAGTATAGAAATGCTATTAAAACAATTAGCTATATTATATTATATTGCCTGCTTTATTTAAGCTAAAAGAAAACTTTATTTAATCTACTTTATAACCTCTTTAAGCTTAAGTAATATCTATTTAAAGCTTAAATTATATATTGCTTTATTAAATAGCTAGCCTATTTATATATTATACTATACTATAAGCTAGCTATTAAGCTATATTTAGTTTAGAATATATTTATTTCTATATTACCTTTACCTTTTAATAACTCTTTTATTTAAGTACTTTAATCCCTCTATTAAAAGGGAAGTTAATACACCTAAAAAAGCCCTCTTTAAAAGGGAGAAAAAACCAATCTATTATATAAATAATATACTAAAGCCTACCCCCTTAATAGCTAGATCTCTATTTTAGCTCTATTTTAATTCTAAACTCTATTTTTATTTATTGCTATATTTAATCTATACTTGCCTATTTTAGCAACTCTATTTACTTTAAGTCTATATTCTCCTTAAAAGATATAAGATCTATTTTATTCTCCTTACTATTCCTTTTACTATTCTTTTTTTATCCTTAAGCCCTTTTTACTTTAATCCCTCTTTAGCTTTATTTAAGCTTAAGCTATTACTTAAAGAGCTATATTAAACTTTAGTCTTTACTATTAATATTAGCTAATATAAACTTACATTAGGACTGATCCTATTTATTACTGCTATTGCTTTTTAGTGCTATCTATCCTTAAGTAGTTTTAGCCCCCTTAATTAAAAAAAGCAATATAGCTATTAAACTCTTAAAAGCTATAGCTATATAATTAACTCTATTAATTAGCTTATAGAGTTAATTAGCACTAGAACTTATAGTTAGAACTATAGGTATAGCTTAAAAGTGCACTTAAATTGCCCTCCTTTTAGCTTAAATAGCCTTAGCCCCTAACCGCTAAAGCTTTTCCTTTTATAACCTATATTAGCAATATACCTATAGTAAAACTAAATTAAGCTATACTTATTATAGCTATCCCCTTCTATAAAGTTACTATTAATATATAAATATTAGCCTTTATTAAATATAGTAATAGCTTATATAGCTTATATATATAGGTATAAGCTATATAGCTATTAGCTTTAATATCTATTAATAGTTAGTCTCCTTTAGCTATAAAGAATAAAAAGAGAAGGATTATATATTAGCTTAATTTTAATATAAACTATTCTTTTTATCTCTTGCTATCTATATAATATATATAAAATAAAGTAAATCCTACACTGCCCTTAGGGTTAATATAGTACCCTTTGCCTTAATGCAGCTAGCTTAGCGTTTTAGTATTTACTAATATTAATATAAAATGCTATCTATAGATATATTAGGTATATATTGCTATTATTATTATTATAGTTATAGTTATAGTTATAGTTATAGTTATTATTATTATTATTATAGTTATTATTTTTAGCTATATATAATTAGTATAAAATAATAATAGAAATAGCAATTAGCATTTATATAAGTTAGGTATTTTATATAAGCAATATATTAATAGAGTGCATACTTAAAGGCAATAAGGAAGCTTTTATAGAGGTATATAAGAAAAGAAAAAGAAAAAGGAAATAAATATATTAATAAAGATTAAAAAATAATAATAGTAATACTTAAATAGCTAGCAGCTAGCTGGCTGCTAGCTAATATTAGGTTAGTGCCTTACTTTTTGCAATAGGCCTATAGTATAGATAATCTAGGCCTATTGTAGGCCTTACTTTTACTTTATTTATTAACCCTATAATTAGGCAAATAGAATATTTTAGTAATAGTATTAAATTAACTTTTAATTTAATGCTTCTCTATAGAGGATTTGTATTAAGTTCAATATTATATTAAATAAAGGTTTTTATTCTATTAGTATAGTTTTTTCCTTTATTTATATAGTATAGAAGCACTATTTACCTTATAGATTTATAGAGTATTAATAAATAAATAAATATATTTAAGCTTAATCTTTAATTTTTTAAAAGGATTTTAAATAAATTTAATTATTTATTAATTATTATAAATAAATTTTAAAATAGAATTCTAAAGCTTAACTTTAAGTTCTATAAATAATCTTTATTAATAGAGTCCTTTTTTTATAGCTTAAAAAAGAGCAAGCAGTTCTATCTTTATAGTTAATATTATAATTATATTTTATTTATTTATATACTATTTAATTAATCTATTAAAAAGTTTTATTATATATATTTATAAACTTTTTTAATTTAATATATTATTAATAAAAGATATATTACTATATATTAAAAAGTTATCTTTATCTTTAAGCTATAAAATAAAAAAATAAATTATATAAAAATAATATAATACTTAATTTACTACCTTTATATATAGTTCCTTTAAATTTATTATAAATCTTATAAAATATAATATAGTAAATGCAATATTTAATTAAGTAATAACTACTATATAAAGAATTAAGCTAATTATTTATTTATATTAGTTTATTATACTTTATTTAATAATTTGCTTATTTAAAAAGAGTTTTATTTTTTATTAAAGTTGCATTTCCTTTATTTAAAGTATATAATTTATAAATCTTCTTTAAGTATAAGTTTTAAATTACTTAAATTAATTTTTAACTTTATTCTTAAATAATCTTTATTTTAAGAAATTACTATAGTTTACCTTTATTAATTAATTTATATTTTAACTTTAAATCTATAATTACTTTATTTATAATTTATTTATATCTTTTAGTATATATTATTATAATATTATTTATATAAAAGAAAATAAAAACTTTACTTTTATTATAGTAATATAGTTTATAAAGAATTAATTTAAAACTAATATTTTATAATATTATTTTAAGCTTTATTTACTATAAAAAAATGCAATTTTTAGTCTATAAAGTGCTTTTTTAAGTAATAGTATTTAGTCTTTATTTTTGCCCTTTTTATATTTTAATAAAGGTTTTATAAATATATCTATTAATAGTTTTATATTTATAAATGCATTTATTGCATTAAATTATAGTATTTTAAGATTAAACCTTACTGTAATTATAAATAAGGTTTTAAATAATTTTCCTATTAATATAGTAATATATATTTCTTTAGAACTTGCCTTTTACTATTAATCTCCTTAAATAATAAATCTAGCTTTATATTTCTATAAGTATTTATATTTATTAAACTTATATATATAAATCTATATATAGTTAATAAATTATAAATTATAAAATTTAATTTTGCTTTTTAGTATTTTAATTTAAGACTTTATTTATTAATAACTCTTTAAATATATTTTTTTTACTTTTAGAAATATAGCCTTAAATTTATACTTAAGAATATTTCTATAAAAACTTAATACTTAAAATAGATTCTTTTAATAGAGTTTTTATTTCTTTTAAATAAAGTCTATTTTATTCTTTTATAGCTTATATTTTAATTTATACTTTTTATATTTAATTTTAGTATATATTGCCTTAATTATAATAATATTTTTATATTTTTTAAATAGTATAGCTTTTATTTCTATAAAAAAGGCTTAATAAAGCTTAATCTATTCCCTTTATAAGCTAGTATTTAATATTAAAGGTATTAAGTATTTTTCTTTTTACTTTATTGCTAAAGTTAAAAAGGCAAAAGCTAGACTTTTTAATAGAATTAAAAAGAATTTAAATTATAGTTAAATATATTTTTTATCTTTAATCTATAGTTTATTTATATTTTTCTTCTTTTTAGTTTTTAAGTCTTTAACTATATTTAAAGGCTTATTTTAATAGTTTAAAGCTTATTTTATAGTTAATTAATATTATCTATTTAATTAACCTATTTAATATTAAAAAGAGCTTTTATTTATATTTATATTTCTTTAAGGGTCTTTTACCTATAATTTCTTTTATTTTAGTATTATTTATTAAAAAGAGGTCTTTTTTATTAAAGATAATATCTTAAATTATATATATTTAATTAATAATTAAATTCTAAATATAAAAGAGGTTTTAGAAATTATATTCTATAAAATAATCTATTTAAGCCTTTAGGCTTATTTTAAATATAAATTAATTCTTCTTTAATTAAATATCTTTAGTTATTATAAATAATTTACAATTAATCATTTTAAGGTAAGTAATTTATAGCTTATAATCCTTATTTAAGCTTTAAATTAATAAAAAGAAGCTTTTATATAGTATTTTCCACTTAAATCTTTATTTTAAAGTTTAATTTAATAAATATACTACTATTTTTACTATCTTTAGCTATAATTTAGCTAATAAATTACTTTTAATTATAAAAACTTTTATTTTCTTTTTTATTATCTTTTTAAAATATTCTTTTAATCTATTTTATTACTATATTTAAAAGGCACTTTCTTTTACTATTATTTCTCTTTAATCTAGCTATATATAGATTAAATTGCTCTTTTAAAGCTTATTATCTATTTTTATTACTTAAAGTTTAATTCTATATTTTATTTTTAATATTTAAATAAAGTTTTATAGCATTAATAATAATTATTTTTCTTTTTAATTTTTAAAGTAATAGTCTTAATATATTTTTAATATATAGTCTATTATAATAGTATATAAAAAAAGGTTTATTATATTAAATTAAAAGTTATAAAAATCTAAAGAAATTTACTTTTTAGAAATTAAGCTTTATATTTATAGTTTATAATACTTTTAGTATTTTATTTTATTTAATCTATAAGCATTATATTTAACTATTATTAGGCCTTTAATCTTAATATTAATAGTATAGTTAATTAAGTATTTTAATGCTTTAAGTCTTAAATAATTTAATTAATAATACTATTTTATAGCTTTTATTTATTATAAATATTTTAATATTTATAAATTATAATAAAGTTTATTTATTATAAATAAGCTTTATTTTTAAGTAATAGGCTTATAATCTAAAATATATTAATTATAGGCAATCTTTAATCTATATAAAATTTGCCTACTTTTATATCTTAAAATATTATTTTTATTTCTTTAATTTTATTAATAACTATATTAATAAAGTCTTTTTAATAAAACTAAATTTATTTTAATTTATAGGCAATAAATAATATACTTTAAAATAAAAAAATAAGCTTTACCTTATAGATTTTAAACTTTAATTTTTATATTTTTATATTTTAAAATTAAAAGATTTTTTAATTTAATAAAAATAATTTTATTAAATAAAGCTAATTTAAGATTTTTAAATTTCTTTTTATTATTAAAAATATATAATATTATCCTTAAATTAAATATAATTAAAATTTATAATAGATATTTACTATATAAAATAAAAAAAATAGCTATAAATTTAAAATTAAAATTTATAATATTAATTATTAATTTAAATCCTTAATTAATTATATAGTTTGCTTTTTAAGCTTTTTATATAGTTTTTAAACTTTAATTTAATCTTTTAATTATATTTTCTATTTTTTATTTATTTACTTTTGCCTTTCTATTTATATAAGTATATTTTTAGGAAATACTATTTAATACTTTTAGGTATTTATATTAAAATATAATTTTCTATATAAAGTATAGTAATTATTTTCCTTTAAAGTTTATTTTTATTTCTTTAACTTAAGTTATTTAAATTATAAGCTTTTTAAATAAAAATGCTTTTCTAAAAGTAATTTTAAGCTTTAAAATATTAATTTAAAGTTCCTTTTTTATATTAAAGCTTTATATTACTTTTTTTTAATTTCTTTTCTTTTTTTAATTTTATATTTAAAACTTAAAGTAAAAGTAATTAATATATAAATACTTTTCTTAATAGTATTTTTATATTATACTTTAATAATTTAAAGGAATATTTAAAAATAACTTTTAAAATATTATTTTAAATCTATAAACTATATATTTAAATATAAGGCTTTAGTAATATTTTTTATAGTTATAATCTTTATAAACTATTTTTAATTAATAATTTAATTTTATTAAATAATTTTAAGGTTTAAAGTCTATTTTAATACTTTAAAATAGTATTTTTAAGCTTATTTTTCTTTTAATATATTATTAATTTTATATATAGCTTTAAGATTATTATAGAATTTTATATTATTATTATTATTATTTTCTTTATTTATTATAAATAAATATATTTAAATATAATAAAAGCTTATTTTCTTTATTATTTAATTAAAAATATTATAAATTCTATTTACTTTAATTTTATATTTTTTTTAATTATAATAAAATATTATAAGCTTATATTTTAATAGTTTTTAATCTTTAAAAAGTAGCTTTATTATTATAATTGCCCTTTATATTAATTAAATAAACTTTAATCTTAAGCTTTTAGCTTTAGCTTTCTTTTTTATAAAGTATTTTATAGTAATTAATATTATAGGCTTAAAAATTTAAATAATTTTAAATTAAAAAGAGTCCTTAAGAATTTTAAGCTTTTTAATTTATTTTATAATAATTTTTATTTTATAGCTTTATTTAAAGGTTTTTTAATTATTTAAATTATTAAAGATATAAATCTTAAAGGTTATTTTATATATTTAATTTAAAATTAAAATATAAGGTTTATTTTTTGCTTTTAAAGCTTAATTAAATAGTTATAGCTATATTAATAAATATAGCTTTAAGACTTTTAATTATTAAATTGAACTATTTATATAATTATATATATTCTTGTTTTTCTTTTTGTCCCTTCTAGCCTTGCTTTATCGCTCAGGCTCTAAAAGAGGGGTCGGGTTGCGCTAGACCTAATAGAGCTATATTGTATTCATATAACCTTCATCCAATCATTCCAAGCTTCATTTCTATAATCTAAAGTGCGTCCTGGTGTTTCCCTGTATATAGAATAGGGTAATGGCCTTGCTAGACGCAAGCGTCAGACTCTGCGCTAGGGCAGCCTTAAGGAATAAGGGTTAGGCGCAGGATAGGATAGAGGCGGGATACATAATAAAAGAGAGAAAGTATTATTAAGCATTAATAAATAAAGAAAAGAGATTAAATTGATTAATTAAATAACTAAAGTAAATAACTAAAGGAATAAAGAAATATAATAATAATTAGTATTTAATGTAATTTAGGTAATGTATTTTAATTTAATAATAGACTTATTTATCCTATAATGCCTTAAGTTCTTGCCTAATAGTAAAAAGTCTTATTTTTATAGCTTAGCATTATTGTACTATTAGGTATATATTAGGTTTACTTTATTTATATTTAGGTTAGGCATTATAGAGAAGCTTTTAGTTAATATCTCTATTATAATAAAGTTTAATTGCCTTAGCCTTTTAAAAGGGGTCTATTTTAATACTATTAGTAATAGCCTTTTTATAGATAAGGCTAGCAATAAGAATACTAAAGGCATTAATAATAGTTATAGTGCTACTATTAGGTCTATTAATATTATTAATAGGGCTATATTTACTGTATTAATAAGGTTAATTAGTATTATAGCTATAGTTAGAATTAGTTTATTTAATTCTTTAGCCTTTTGCTTAAAAGGCAATAAAAACTTTACTATTATCTTAAAGTAAATAATAAAGACCTTTTTTAGTATTTTCTTTATTATTATAGAGCTATTAATAGCCCCTATAGTAAATATAATAGATCTATTTAATAAGAATTAATTGCTTAATATAATAATAAAGATATAGTTTTTTTTATCTATTAATAGGTTTACTATAAGGTTATAGTTAAGTAATCTAATAACTTTATTAGTATAGTAGTATATAGTATTTAGTTTAAAGTATATATTTTTTATATTTATTATTAATTTATAGAGGTATTAATATAGATTAATAATAATTAAAAGAAATATAAAGATTTAAAAGGGGTATTAATTAGGCCTTAATTCTTTTTTTAGTAATTTTAGCTAAATGTATAAAGCTAATTAAATAAAGCTATAGTATTTTAATTAAATATTAGAAAATTTATTGTTAAGCTTTTCTTTTAGTAAAAGGTTTTAGCTTAAGCTAATAATAGGTTTAATAAAGCTAATACTAAAGTTTATTATAAGGAAGTTAGATTAAAAGGCAATTATTTTAGCTAAAATACTATATTTTATATTATTATTAGGGACTTAAGGGAAGTATAAAGGGGGGGGAAGGGGCATATAGTTAAATTAAAAGCTCTTAAACCTAAACTAATGCAATTTTATAGTTATATACCTATTTAATTTTATTTTTAGCTTTATTAATATTTATAATTTTCTATTTTAGTTTATATAGATATACCCTACTATTTATATTCTATTACTGCTCTATTTAATCTTCTTCCCTTATAGTTTAGCCATAAAGGTTTAGAATTAAGCTAAAGAAAGTTATTATTAGACTTCTTTCTTAATTATTAATAGCTTAAAGGCATTTATAAAATGCAATTATAAGCTATAAAGAAAGAGTAATTTTAATAATGCTAATAGTTTTAGCACTTAATCCTTTAAGTTAATAGTTTTATTTTTTAAAGTAAAGAGTAGGCATTTACTATATTTAAATAGTAAACTATATAGATATATTAAAGCTAAGGCCTTTAGTATAATTAAGTAAGCCTTATTATTATAGAGAATAAAAGGCTTTTAAAAAGGTTATAGTATAATTAATAAAGTTAAAGTTAATAGTACCTAAAGGACTATATTCTTTATATTCTTTAGGGCTATTTAAAGTTAATAGGTATATTATAGCTTTATGCATTAAAGGTAGTATTATATATTTATAGCGGCTTTATATTAAGTTATATAATTATATAATAGTATATTTTAAGGTAATTTTCTTTTTTAAAAAGGAGGGTTAAGGCAATAAGCAGTTTTTAGTAGTTAATAATTTAATATTAAGTAAGATATTCTATTTATATTTATAATATTTTATTTTATTAGTCTTTATTTATAATATAGATAATATTAAGTATTTATATTTATATTGTATTTATTAAGCTTAAATTTAGTTTAGAGTTAAACTAAAGGCTATATTAATAGCTCTTGCCTATTTATTTAAAAATGCCTTATAATATCTTATAATGCCTTATAGTATAGTAGTATAAGGCTTTTAAAGATACTTTTATTATAGTTAAATTATATCTTTTTATATATATAGTTAGTATATAAAGCTATAAAAGTAAAGGTATATATTAATGCTAAATAAATTATATATAAAAGCAATTATATATATTAATATTTACTATATCTATTTATATTGCTATATAATAGCTTATATTTATTAGGGATACTTTAAGCGGCTAGTAGGTAAGTATCTATCTATCTTTATAGTATTAAAGTGCCTATATATAAGGGAATTGGTTTATAGTAGTTGTGTTTTAATTGTAAGATTATTGTTGTTTTATTATATTTTATAATATCTTAAGGTCCTAATAAATTGCCTAAAGATTTAAAGTTACTATTTATTATTAAAGAGCTATAGTAGTAGTGCTATAATAGATTGATTAAAGATCTTAGCCTATAGACTAGCTTTATTAATACTAATAATAGCCAATAGATTACTAAAGCTCTATAGAAGGCAGTTCTATAAAAGGCTATTAATTGGCTAATTATAGATTTTAGGCTTTAAATATTATTTATAGCTATAAGCAGCTAATAGTTAGGTATAAAGTAAAGAGAAGCTATTAATAGTTAAGTAAGTAAAGATAAGATTGCTAATAAAGATATAGTTTAGCCTTTATAGGGCTTAAATTAAGCCAATTAATTTAAGCTATTTAATAGTAAAGATTATAATAATATATTTAGGCTAAATATATATATTTAGCATTTAATTAATAGTTATATATATAAATTATATTAATTTTAATTAAGTTAAGGCAATTATCTTTTATATTATTTTTAGTTTAATCTATAAAAGTAGTATTATTAAGTAAAGATTTATAATTACTAATATTTTTAACCTTTTTTATAATAAATCTTAAAATTATTTAAGTATTTAAATTATATATTTTATTTAGTATTATTAATATTATTAAAGCTATTAATATTACTAATATTAAGTTTTAGTTTAGCTATATAGTAAATGCCTTAACCTATATAATAATAGGTTTTAAATTAATTTAAATACTTAAATTATATAGTTCTATTAAATATACTAAAAATACTAAAAGTACTAAAAATACTAATAAAAATACTAAAAATATTAAAGCTAATATTGTATTAAGCTATATTAAATCTACTAAAGTTAAGTATACCTTTACCTTATAAAAGTTCTATTGCAGTAAAGTAAATATAAAGTAAAGTAGTAGCTTATTATTCTATAAATACAATATTAAATGCAATATAGCTAAAGCATAAGTAATATTTATAGATTTAAGAAAAAGAAAGGAATATAAAAAATAAATATAGCTATACTTTTAGTTAATAAAAGTTTACTATTATAAAATAGTATAAAAAGTTATATAAGGCAATTAGCTACTTAAAAGAATAGTTTATTAAAAAGGAAAGGCTTTTTAATAGCTAAAAGTAATATAATATTATATTATTTAAGCAATAGATTATAAATATAATCTCTTTTTATAGCGCTTTTTATAATATAGATACTTTTTTTATTAAAATATATCTTTTATACTATTAAAAATGCAATAAGTAAGAGCTATAGTTAATTAAATAAAAGAACTAACTTAGCTTTTTTTTTAATAGAGTACTTAAAAGTATATAGTTATATAAAAACTACTTTATCTTTAGTTATAATATAAAGCTTTATATAAAGTGCATTACTAAAATTAATAAAAAGAGGCTAAGCTATTATAGTTATCTTTATAAGTAGCTTTAGTATAAGCATTCCTTTCCTAAAGTTCTTAATAGCCTAATATTAATAAAGAAAAAGCTTATTACTATTAGCTCTTTATTTAGCTTTATTATATAGGTTAATATTCCTAATAGGCTAAGGTAAAGCGCTTATATCTATTATATATAGGGCTATATTTATATCTTTTTAAGCAATATATAAAATATAGTTATTAAGGTCTTGCTTTATTCTTTAATAAAGATACTTAAGGATATTTATATCTTTTAATATAGATTAAAGAAGCTAGTGCCTTAAAATCTATCTAAAATAATATTAATATAGCAGTAAATAGTAAAAAGGGCTTTATAGTAGCTAATTCTTAATAACCCATTCTATTTTAAGATTTAAGTTAATTAGGCTAAATTAAATAGTTAAAAAGATATACCTTATAGTATTTTAAGGCTTTTATATAAATATATAAAGCAATAGAAGCTATTAATATAAAAGAAGGCATAAATAGTATATATTATTCCTTTAATTAAGTATAGCTTATTAAATAATTTCAATCCTTATATTAATAATCTTATACTTATATTATAGGCTAAAAAGCAATATATTTTTTTAAGGCTAAATAATAGCAATAATAGTAATAGCAATAATAATAAAATAATAAAAAAAAGTGGCTTTAATAAGCTAAACTAAAACAATTTTAAGGCAATAAGGCTTAATGCTTATATTAATAAAATATTATCTTTTAGTATATTTTTATTAAATGCTATACTTAAGGTTATAAATACTAAAAAGTTACAATTTGCTATTAATATTATTATAAAGTGCACCAATCTAATAGCATTAGGGTTAATAAAGCTTAAAGCAAGCAATATAAGCATATAGGTCTATAAGGGCTTTAGTAGCCCTTATATCTATTTAGACTATAGTTAGAGGTATATTAACTTAAATAATTTATTATACTTTCTTAAGGTATTTTTAACTCTTTTTCCTTAAGGCATTAAAGGTCCCTACTGTATTAAGAAGGCAGCTATATATTAGGCAGCTAGTAATATAAGAGAAGAGATTAAGGACTAAAGCTAAGGCAATAGCAATAGTAGCAGTAATAGTAATAGTAAAGGCAATAGTAATAGGGTTAATAATGCTTAAGGCAGTGCAGCTAGCGCTGCTACTATTACTAGGCATAAGTAAGTGTAAGTAAATAGCGGCCTTAGCCTTATTAATTCTTAGAATATAATGCTAAAAGTATAGGTTAAGGCAATAATTAGGCATTATAGTGGCTAGTTTAAAAGCTATTATACTTTTGCCTTTTTTATCTTTAATATTTTAATGCAGTTTTGCAATTATAGTATAAGTATAGTAAGCATAAGGCAGTTTAATTTTTTTAGAATTAAAGCAATTATATAGTCTTTAATATTTAAATGCTTTATTTAAATTAATATAAAGCTAAAAAGAGATAGTAAAACTAATAATAAAAAGATTAATAAGCTTTTATATAGTTTATTTATTTATAGGTATTAGCAATCTATATTTAAAGAGGTATAGCTATATATATAAAAGGAGCTATAATTTAGTATTATCTATAGAAATATATTAGTAATTTAGCTAATATTAAACCCTTTTAATATTATTAGTATTATTAAATTATATTTAGCTATATATAATAAGTATTATTTTAAAGAGATAAAAAGGGTTTTATTAAGTTTAAGTAATAATAATTATAATAGAATTAAGCTTATAATTTTTAATTTAATAAACTTAATGCTTTTTTTTTATTAAAAAGTCTTTTTATTTCTTAAGTATTATATAAAGATTAATTAAGATTTAATCTTTAGCTATATTAAGCAATATTATAGTATTATAGAGATAAATAAATATAATGCCTTATATATTTATTCTTTACTATAATTATAAAGTAATTTTAGCTTAACCTTTTTAATTGCTAAAAATCCTAAAATAGAAAATAATGCTACTATAATATTTTACTATAGGGTTATATAGTATATAAATAGTATTTTTACTAAAGTATATAGCAATTTTAGCCTAAAAGATTAATTTAATTTAAGGTTTTAATTAATAAATTAAATTAATACTAATATTTAATATAGATAAAATCTTAATAAAAATAAAGTATTTAATAACTTTAATTAAATATTTATAGTTAATAATATTAATTATTTAATAATATTGCTTACTTAACTCTTTACTATATTTAAAAAGGAGGCTAACTTTATAGTATATAAAATGCAATACTATAAATATACCTATTTATATCTAAAGTATTTGCTTTATAAATTATTAATAAAGTAATATAAGAAAAGAAAGAAATATTGCTTTAAGGCATTATAGAACCTTATGCCTAAAACTTTCTTTAATATTAATAGCATTTTATAGCTAATATAGCAATATCTATTTATTAATTAATAGAATAAGGCATTAGCAATTAGCCTATAATATAACTATAATATTTTATTTATTAGCACTTAAACTTATATATTAGCCTTTATATACTATTTAATAAACTATATAAATAAAATAGAGGATCTACTATAAAAGCAAGCTATAGCTATAGTATAGCTCTTCTTATAGTTATAGTTGCGCTCTATTGCTAGTTCTATTTTAGCTTTAGGTTTAGCTTTTGCTTTAGCTTTTGCTTTTACTTTTGCTTTTTCTTTTTCTATTACTGCTATTATTGCTATTGCCACTGCCGCTACTGCTTCTACTTCTACTAATACTTAGGTTTTAGGCAATAAGATTGCAACTAAAGCAAATAAAAGTTATTAGTTCTTACTTAAGATTGCAAATTGCATCTTTATAAAGCAGCCCCTTTTATATATTAAGGTTATTACCAGTCTCTTATAGTATCTTAAGGAGTATATTAGTATAAATAAATAATTATTTATTAATATAATAGCTCTATATTAAAGGTTATTTTAGCAATAGACTTACTTATATATAGCTAATAGTATATTAATTATAAAGATAAATGCTTAATTTAAATTTAAGCCTATTTTAATAGCTACTATAAATAAAAAGCTATTAGGTCTTAATATATATTTGCATTAAGGCTTTATACTTTAGGACCTATATCTTTATAATTATTTTATTATTATTTGCATTTAAAAGGGCTTTTTATTTAAGTAAAAGTGCTATATACTATTTAAGGCTAACTAAACCTATAGTATTAATTAGGTTTAGATATTATACTCTTCTATAAAGCTTATTATATTTTGCTTAAATAGCTATATAGATATAGACTTTAATTATAAAAATAAAAAGAAGAGTTACTTTTAAAAGTAAATAAGCATTAATATTAAATAGGGCCTTACTATATATATAAGCATAAAAGAGAGAAAGTTTAAGAAAGTAATTTAAAGAGCTAGTTTAAGTAATTAATAAATAAGCTTAAGGCTTTAATTTAATACTTTAGGCTCTTTATTTTATAAAAGGACTTTTTAGGCAATAGCAATAAAAAGAATATTATAGCAATTTAATATAGGCATTAAATAGCTTTAAGTAAATGCCTTTACTTTATTATAGGCAATATTTAAGTATTAAAGAAATTAATAAAGAATATATAAAAGGATATAAAGCAATAAGCAGTATATAAGGGCAATAAACCCAATAGGGCTAATACTAATGCTAATATTAATAAGGATAAAGCTAAGGCTAAGTCTAGCTATTAGTTTTTTATAATAGAATTAATTAATTAATATTAGTTTAATTAATTAAATAATATTATATAGCTTAAAGATACTTTAAGGGCTATAATAGGCTTTAATTAACTTATAGCTAAATTGCTTAATATTTTAATAGCCTTTTAATAGCTAAATAAGTTTTAATTTAAAATAATTAAAGCTTCTATTAATAGTATAAAGGTTAATAATACCTTTTTTATAAAGGCAACTATTACTAAAAGCAATAATTTAAGTATAGTTAGTATAAAGCTACTTAATGCTATTAAGCTATAAGCAATTAAGTTTACTTAATATAATGCCTTTAAAAAGATTAAATAGTAAATTTAAAGAATTAACTTAAATATAAATACTATTATAAGGATTGCCTTAAAACTAAATATAGCTATTATTAATATTTTAATTAAATTTAATAAAGAGCTATTAGCAATTAATTAAGTAAATGCAAAAGAAGCCACTTAAAGGCCTAATGCTAATATTGCATTTAGGCCTTTTATAACCTTTATATAGGCTAGCTGCAATCTTATAGTAAGCTATACACTTAATAAATAGCAGTATATAGCCTTACTTCTTATATATTAGTATTTTAATAGCCTTAAGTAGTCTAAAGGCAAGCTTAAAAGTAAAAACAATATATAGCTATATATATTTTTAAGCAATAAAAATAATATAAGTAAGTTATAAATAATTAATGCACTTTTTATATTATTTAAAAGAAAAAATATTAGCTATAGGCTTTTACTAATAGCAATATTTAGTATTACTATTATTTAAATTAATAGCATTACTATTTATTTAGCCTATAGTATTAATAAAGCAATAGCTAATATAAATAAAGCTAATTTTAATAGATTTAATATAAGCTTATATATTATAAATAGCAAAAAGCTAATATATTAATATAATAAATAGGCCCTTATTATTAATAAAGTTAATATACTTAAGTTCTTAACCTTTATTTAGGTTAATTGCTACTTTAAGTAGCTATATAATAGTAAAGCTAATTTTAGTAATATACTAATTATTTTTCTTTTTAGTAATTTTTATTAATTTTATTTAATTTAAAATAGATCTATTATTCTTTTAGCCTTTTTAATTAAATAATATATAAGCTAAAGCAAATAGTGCTATATTTAAAATAAAGCCTATTTACTATAGTTAAAGTTTATAACTATTATTATACTTAATAAATAAGTTTATTTAATAGGGAATATTAAGCTATAAGCCTTATTAATATATATTTACTATAGCATTTAAAATTAAGTAAATATTAACCTTTTAAATTAATAATACTACTATAAGGGCTAGCTAATTTTATAGAAGATAGGCATTATAATAGTTATGCCCTTAAATTAAAATTGCTAATACTTTAACTTTAAGGGATGCTTTATATTTAATAGAAACTATTAGTGCTTTATATAGGTCTTTTTATTAAAGCATTTATAAAGAAATAGTAGCCTTAAGGAAAAAGAGGCTTTATTTATAATAAGGGTTAATAATAATAGCAATATCTTTATATCTACTATCTTTATTTTTATACTTAATATATTAATAATTATAATGCAAAATATCTATTAAGGCCTTAAGGTAGTTAATAGGGCTGGCTATAAAACTATTAGCGCTATATTAAATAAGGCATACTTTAGCTATTATATCTCTAAAAGCTTTATTATATACTTTAGGCCTTCTATAGGGCTATTGCTTGCTAATAAGACTATAGGTAGCTTTAAGTTTAAATATTTGCCTTAAGATATAGTCTTGCTAATACCTATCTCTATAACTATACTATATATTAGTAAAAAAGCCAGAAAATAGCTATAGTAGCAGTATAATATTACTTGCTATAAGTTGCTATATATATTAGCATTTACCTATATAAACTATAAGGTATAAAATTATAGTTTAGATTGCATTAGCCTTAACTTATAAGGTATGCAAATAGTAATAGTAAATAGGTATAATATCTTAAGTATATGCAATCTATATAGCCTTTATATATAGCTATTACAGTGCTATATACTTAATAGTATTAGGCTTATTTTAAAGGTTTAAAATAAAGATATAATTAGTAATACTATTTTACTAAAGATAGTTATAATAAAGGTAAGGCTAAAAGGGCTCTATAATATTACTATAAAGAGAGTGCAAAAGCTTCTTTTTATTATTTAATTGTTTTATATATATATATATAATTTTATAATATATATATATATAATATATAATATAATATAATGCTATTAATAAAGATACTATTAATAAGGTTTAAAAAGATATATACTATATTGATTGTTTTTTTTTTTTTATGCTTTTTATATGCCTTTTTTATAGACCTATAGATCTATAAAAAACCTAAGATTATATAATGCTGCTATATAAAGTTATGTAAAGGTCATATAATATAAACTAAAGCAAATTTCCTAATCGGGCAGCAGAAGGAAGAAGGCCGGCCTAACCCCCTCGCCCTTGCCCTCGCCGCCGCCGCCGCCGCCGCCGCACGCCAACCAATAACCAAGCAAGCAAGCTTGCACCGCCCACCAAGGCACAAAGGCACAAAGGCACACACACACACACACACGCGCGCCGCGGCATTACTGGAAAACCTCTCGTTCCTCAAGGCATACCTCGGGTTTAACAACAGGGGTGTAGAGAGAGAGAGGGGCAGGTTAGACAAACGCTGCAAGGAAGGCTCTTCCTTTTTCAGGCACTTTAACAGATTTGGCACGCCTGCAATACCCGCACACACACACACACGTGCTCAGACCGGATTCAGAACCTTTCCGTTCCTCCAGACACATAACAATGTGCGGTCGATACGCCCTAGCTCTTGTAAGTGACCATGATATACGCGTAAATGGTTCCATCTGTTCATCATATTCCCATAGCGACCATCCCAGGTTCGTCAGATGTTAGAGGATGATGGAATCACAGTTGATGAGGCTCCATATGATGAAGGAGATGGCGTTCCTCAAAGCAGCCACAACTTTGCACCCGGGTACAATGGGATCGTCTATCGTGCCTATTTATCAGATCTCATTTCACGAACATACCAGGCCGCTCACCAAGCTTCGAACCCTGACAACCATGATTCCTCGGCCTCGATCATTTCCGAACCTCAACGTATTAAGTACAAATTGCAGTCGATGAAGTGGGGCCTGATCCCGTCGTGGACCAAATCAGACTCAGGTGTTGGGGCAACCAGGAAGGTAATTAACTGCAGAGATGACTCCCTACGCACACCGGGTGGGATGTGGGCCTCCATGAAAGCAAAGAAGCGTTGTATCATCGTCGCACAAGGGTTTTATGAGTGGCTTAATTTCGCCCCAAACCAAAAAATCCCCCATTTTACCAAACGGGAAGACAATGGCCTTATGTTTTTTGCTGGGCTCTGGGATGTTGTCCAAGATCCAGGTAGGGTCTATACAGTACGACAACACCAATCCCATAGGGCCCATACTAACATATTCAGGTTCGCCGAAAAAGAACTACACTTACACTATCATTACTACGAATTCAAATGAACACTTAAAATTTCTCCACGATCGTATGCCTGTGATACTGGAGCCGGGATCCGAGGATGCTAGAAAGTGGCTAGATCCCTCTCGCCGAGAATGGTCCCACGAACTCCAATCTCTGCTTCAACCATTTAATGGCAAGCTTCTCACATACCCCGTCTCAAAGGATGTTGGGAAGGTGGGGAATGACTCGCCTTCTTTTATTCTTCCTATAAGCAGTAATGGAAGCAAGTTTAATGTTGTAAATCTATTTGCAACGGCGACACAGATCAGCCGTCCATCAGCGGGGGTCTCCAGTGATGAGTTAGCAACTTGGCAAGAAAATGGTGAGAGTCGAACAAATTGGGAAGAGGGAAGATTTAAGAAATCAGCTGAGCATAGTGGGGTTTTAAAAAGAAAGCGCAAGGTTAGTGGGACTGTCGATGATCCAGTGAAGCCGTCGGGCAGGTTCAGGAAGGATAAGATGCATGAAACAACACAAAGCCGAAACAAAAAGCAATATATACATAAAAGAAAAAACAAACAGCCGACAAAAATAACCGAGTTTTTTAAAAGTAAAGGATAGATAGTTGTAAAATAATAATAGGCAACAAGCGTTAAATGTCAATAGAAAATGTATTTTTCTTGAAATTAAACGAATCCCAATCAAAACATCTCCAGGCTAACTTCTCATCACCAATGCTATTTCCACGTTGATCGTGTCGATAATAGCTGAGAGATAATAAAGTGGATGACATCTTCATCTGTCCAGTATCCCACATGTGACGCGATCGTGTTCATCGGGTTAAAGTCAAGGACACTCCTAATCACGCCTATTAGCTTGTTCCATATAGGTAGATAAGTGAGGCGGGTCTTTCTTACTCCTGTATACTGTAGTCCACACGTCCATTGCGATTTAGTGCCCGTACTTTGTCCTCTTCTCTTCGTAATTTGCGGGCTTTCCTTTCCTCATCTTGC
This sequence comes from Aquanectria penicillioides, assembly GCA_003415625.1. Classification (NCBI taxonomy): domain Eukaryota; kingdom Fungi; phylum Ascomycota; class Sordariomycetes; order Hypocreales; family Nectriaceae; genus Aquanectria; species Aquanectria penicillioides. The sequence goes on from PYIU01000003.1 coordinate 2,241,613, forward strand.
CCTTTTGCTTGTTCTCCGCCTGTATTCAGCCCAGCCCGTCTTTTCTGAAACTTAGATAACAATGTCTCCAGGTCGCCGTCTATCAGTGTTGGATCGTACCTTCCTGAACACGAATTTCCTTCACGCATTGCAGAGTTGGCAAGTTGCTGTTTCCGAGCACCAGTCTCTTCTCTCAGCTTAGGAGCATCCGCAACTGGGCTGTCTGAATTCGATAGATCGACGCCCTGTTCCTCATTTGATGCAATTTGCGCAGCTTCAGTGCCGTTAAGCCCCAATCTACGATTCAATAAATTGCTCGCAATACCCGCACTTAGACTCGACCACAATCCACTCATGCTTTGGCCAACCTTCGCACCGATATCCGTCAACCCTTGAGGAGCTACACTGCCAAAAATGCCCCTTTTCGTGTATGGAAGCAATTGCGGTTTGAGAGATGACATAGACGTGGAGATCAGTGGCTCTAAGCGGTAGCTGATGGGATCTGATGGATGAAAAATATTGTACAACTGCCCAACCCTGGGAGAAGATACTGAGATGGCAGAATCTTCCGTGATGGGGTGGCTGCAACTACTTGTTGGGAGGATTGGTGGCCGAAGTGCAATATGGGCAGGATCGAGACTTGTCGTAGCTTTAGAGCAAGTAGGGCGCATGGGTTGCCTTGCAACTATGGTTCTAACATTCATGTTGGTTATTGAAGTGCACCAAGATTACTGTAAAATAGATCGGGGACCCATTTACGTACTGTCCCTTCAGCATCTGGAAGAGTCCAATTGGCGAGCCTAGGCAAAACAAACTCTCGACCTCAAAGTCAAGATCAAGTTCTGTGATGTCTCTGGTCGACGTCCCAAGCCGATCTTTTGGTGATGAGAACCGCAATGATGTTTTACGAGTTTCATGTTGACCCTTTTGCTGGCACAGTACGTCGAAAAGGACTGCGGAACCTAAAGAGTGGCCCAAAAGATGAACCACGCCTTTAAACCCAGGGTTTCTCTTCGTGAACAGTTTGAAAATCCTGTTGCACTCCGTGGATACAATTTTGGTAATCTGCTCACGGTAAGAACTTTGGTAGAGCAATACATCCAGGGCTAGGTCTGATATAAGGGATCTGGCAAAAGCCACACCTTCTATGGTGATATCTTCGAGTGAAGGATCTGCTTCTAGTTAGTTTTGCGAGAAGGCCAGGCTGGTGGGTATTTCTGTCCACACACAATCATCTTCGTCTGAAGAACCCTCTCCAAGATCGTGCCCTTCATGACTTTCGCGTTTCTTCGGAAAATCCAGGAGGTGCCTCCAACAAACTGGTAGAACTTGCACGCGGCAGTTGCCTGGTCCGATCTCAAATTCGGAGTTTAGGGCCCTTAAATCAGCCGAATTGGTGTAAACAGATTTCATGGTTTTGCGCAACACATTGACATCATGAACGAAGTTTACACTCTCCATGCTAGGGATCCTTAGTGCGCCGGGCTGGAGAAGTACACGAGCGATAACTTACCGAAGACTCAAAAGTTGTCCGATGCCATGGGTTACAAGTATAAGATGCTCTATTTCTCGGCTCTGGGTTTCACCTGCTTGGGCATTGTAGTCATCCCGGATTTCTTGCTCTTCTAGTTTTCGGGTTTCCTCTTCTGCCTCATCTTTGCTCTTTTCGTCGCTCTCTATGAGGGCCGAGAGCTGACGCTGAAGTCTAAATTCATGGGGACCATCATTGCTTTGACGTGACTGGATCGCATAGGAATCTTCACACTTGGATGCTGGGGTTGTAGGGGGCGCAGATCTGCGTTTTGGTCTTTTAGGCTGCCCTTCATCGGACCCGAGCTGATTGCCGGCGCTGGGCAACGGAGATTTGTCGTCCTTATCAGTCTTCTTACTTGGCTCTGTATATCCTCGAATTAGTTTGATTCCACTTAGGTAACCACCTCTAGCAAATCTTTCATATACGGACGATGTTACCCATGAAAGCATGCTGTCAGATGACAACCAAGCCGTGGTTGAATCTTGGTAAGTAGAAATACTGTTCATGTAAGCTCCAAACAATCTGTATGTTTGAAGCTGCGTAGACAAAGGCGCTTGGGGTCTAGTTGATGGTGCGGAGATTGTGTTGAATGTGACCGAGGATGAGGGTTGACCGGCTGTTTTCAAACTTTCCTGTGAGGCTTTCGGGGTCGCGACTTTTTTTTCCCCTTGTAGACTGTGGTCTCTGGTTGTGTTTTGGCCTAGCCGTTACTCAATCAAATGGCTGTGGAAAGGAAAAAAAAAAAATTTCAATACCTGAATACAGCCATGGTTTCACCTTTAGATAACCCTTCACACGATATCAGGTTGGTTCCGAAGATACACGGGATTGCTAACCTCTTCAAGCTGTGCGGCAAGATTTTCTTCACATGGTCGAAGATTTGACCCGTCCTGGTAAAACCAGGTCCCTCTTCGAACTGCACTGTGTCAGTTCCAATGATATTTTTTATCATGAATTGAAATCCAGGTTGAACCTTCATAAACTGGTCCAAGCCAATAGACGGGAGCTAATTCCCGGGCTATGATATTGACATCAAATAGGAAATCTTCATTCACAGGCACATGGACGGCCTGAGCTGAAACTACAGGGTTCGTGGAAGATGAGGTCTGGCTGGCAGTTCCTTCCTCACTGGGGACATCGTTAACTTCGGATACCTCAAGGAGCGCTTGATACTGGTCTTCAAGTGATTTTGAATCCAAAATTGAAAATGGAGAGAATTTCTTTGGCCGAGCTGGGGGCTGGGATTGTTGGGTAGTTGATTGGGTGGAATCGGCAAGTTGAGGTTTTCGTTTTGGAAGCTGTGTATCATCAGCTATGAACATGTGGTAAAAAAGAGGCTCGCACATCTACTGCATGAAACCACTGCACTCGAAGGCGAGGACAATCTGAAGGATAAGTCTTGACACTCTGACCATAGAGATGTGTTGTGCTATGGTCATCGGGTTGGCCGGGGTGGAAAGGCGATCGCCTTCAGCTTTGCTGGACTGACTTGATGACATACTATGGTTATTTGCCCAGGGATTGAGAGAGTTTATAGTGGAACTCAAGAATGACGTTTCAGTCTTTGTCTCAGCTGGGCTAGGTGCCATGGTCGACACTGGTGCTTTGAGCATGTGGTAGAGACTAGGACTGGGGTGTCGAAAAAAAGGGAAAGAGATCCTATAGAAGCGAATGAGTGCGTGAGTTTGGACCTGTGGTAGAGACAAGATGGCCCTGTTTCCCTATGCGAGAGCTACAAGAGGAGATATGTTGAGAATTAGCAAGCCCCCTTGCTGGAGCCTCTGGCACTTCAGATGCACTTGGCGAGCAAAGTGGAGGGTTGTGATTCATATGGTGACAACTGCAAAGTCGGACCGTAGACGGGGGGTGATTGATATAGACGGCAGGCTGACGGGATAACTTCTCTCCTTTCCATGGATATGCTTCGCTGCAATTATGCTACCTGATAGATCAACACATGTGAAACCTGCCGCACCAGAGTAAGAAATAGTGGTGACGACACCGGAAGCTAATTGTGGGGCATATCACGAGATTCACCAATTGCTCTTGCATGCTTGGGAAAATATAAGAACGCAACGTGGACTACTGATTTAAAAATGAAAGAAAGCCTCTAGTAGTATCCTTTTTATTTAAATAGGTTGCCATTCGTTCTGGGCCGTTAAGTTGACATACTTGCCAGCCCAGGGTGCTGGAATGTAATATACCCCACCTAAAGGTTAGAAACCTCAACCTGCCGCTTCCATTACCATACCAGTGTATGCAGGAATCGGGGAAGAGGAACTTAGAAGAAAAAGGAGACCCCAGATGCAATGTAGTTGTAAGCTAGTGTAGCCTCACCCTGCGGCCCCCGTACCATTTTAGGGCAAAAATTACTCTAGGTATTTTACGAGGCTTATTCAAAACTTAAAGCGACAGGATACCGCGTTCGAGCATTGTATTCCAAGATCCCTCGAGCTCCTGAGCGAGCGCCAGCGCCGTCTTTCCTCGTGTATCTCGGAGACCACGAATATCATCGTCTCTTGTTACTTGTAGACGGCCGATGCCCATCGACTCCACTATTTCTCGAGCGGAATCTGGAAATCCAACTTCAGGGAGAGTTGATGATATCCAGAGTAGCAACCAAGCTACATCTTGCTGCGAGTGCTCGATAGCAATATGGAGTCCGCTTTTCATGTCGGCAAGAGGATCCTGGTACCGAATGAAGGCGCCTAGATCGCCGACTTGCTCGCCGATATCACGCAGCAAGTCGACAATACCGAAAACATCACCCTCGGTGCACATCACATGAAGGGCGCGAGCTGGACGTGCCTCTGGGTGTACTTCGAGGTAGGCCTCCTCGGCAATGGATGGGAAGATGTCGAGATTTTCTTGGATACCCCCTTCATTTATGTATTTTGTAAAAATGTTGACCCCAGTGGGGATGGAAAAAGATAGACTCGTAGTTGAGGTTCCGCCCTGATTAACGCAGAGATTTGCAGAGCAGTTCGGGCATTTAAGAGATGAGACTACATCGGAAGATTGATCCAGCAAACACTGCCTGATATGATAGTTGGGGTTCAGTAGCTGCGTACGACGGGGTAGAATAGGGTTGAGAAGTTGGCCGGGGGGTGGTTGGTTGCGCTCACACATACCAGTGAAAATGGCAGCCACATTGTAGCTGGAGATCGTCTGGGACGGGACTCAATTCATCTGAACGTTCTGGATCCAGCGGCAACACAAGTGATTCTTCGCAGACTTTGCAGAGGGACATTCTCGTGGATTTCCCAGTGTCAAGTTGCCGCAGTGTGGGGTTTTGACTGGTGCCTGGGACTTGCTGGGACGGTACCGTCGTCTTGACCTGGAATTGAGTAGGCTTGCTCGTTGCCTGACACCGATGATCTGGAAATAGGCTGCTCGTGTGCTACTTGCGTGGCTCAACCTATGGCTGTTCACATGTGGTATGAAAATTGCAACAAGCCTCATCAAGTTACGCAAGTCGGTGGGGCTTGGCTTTGAAAAGTTTTCTTCAGTCATGGCGGGGACGGTGCACTATCCCATGATGGACCACCATTGTCAGTCGCCCTGCCTCACTACTGAGACCTAACATTTGGGGTTGGGCTTAGATGAGGCTAGAATTCTGAAATTACGTCACTGGCCATGTGTGTCTGCCCCCGAGAGAGAATTAGAGAAGGGGACAGGTTCATGGGAGGAATGGAGCACAAGTACCTAGATAGCGGCAGTGACGGGAAGTAAATGGGTAGGATGGTACCTGGAGTTCTCGTAATTGGATCCAGGGCAAGGCAGTGCTTGTACCTCGCCTGCCGACGGTCTCCACGAGCAAATTCTCATATACCAGGCTGCTTGAGTTTATGCGCACTCAGGTTTTCCTATTAGCTACCGTTGGTCATTCTTCAAGCACAGGTGAGAAGCTGAGGAAGAGCCAGCGGATTCTGCGGCAGAGCTGGCATTACATCACCAGGCCCCGGCGAAAGACACTTGCCTCGTCATTGGAAGACCCATGGCTGAGGCGCATGAGGGGCACCTCCAGACCCAGCTTCTCCCTACCTAGATACCCTGCATTAGGAGCAAAGTATGGCCACTTCCTCGTCAATCAATAGGCACGCAAGTACCTCAGGCCATTGGGTAAGCGGTACCCATGAATGTGCGCCCCGCCCCCGCCACCCCTCCCCACCAGGTTTCCATTGCTGCCTCTGGACCTCTCCTTTCCCTACCTAATAATAAGGTGGCCAGAGGTTCCAGGTGCCCAATTCTCGCATCATCATTTCCTTCATTCCACCTAAGTTTGGTTCAACCCTCTTCAGCCTTGGTCGCGTAGCCCACGCATTTCCTTGATCTGCATCCCGTTCGACTTTTCCAACATTTCCTCGCGCGTTTCCTTCCCCCCACGCCCTCGAGACTTATATCCTTGGTCATCGTTGCGTCTCCCGCCGCCCTATCCGCCATGAATGTCTTGAAGCTTCAGAGGTCGGAAACTCCGGGTTCCTGTAGTCCGACTCTGCTGACCACATGCTTTTGTTCAGGAAATTTCCTCAGTTCCCACAGAACGAAATTTTCTCCCTGTCTGATGCTTTCCAGCGACTAGATGTTGACGACAAGGGCTATCTTGACGAAGCCACGGCTATCAAGGCTACGCAGCAGAGTGAGAATCAACCTTATGACGTCGTTCGCCAAGCCTTAAAGGAGGTTGAACTCGACTCATCACGGCGCGTTGAGTTGGAAGATTATGTTGGTGTGAGTCAAATCTCTATGACACCGGTCGCTTGTCCTGTTGATTGACCCTCGGTGTCTTAGCTCATTGCCAAACTTCGTGATTCTTCTCCCGCCCAAAAGCGCATGTCCACTGGACCCACACCTTCATCGAGTGGACATATTGTATCTCAGCGCACTGGCGGCCATGCTTCTAAGGGCAGTGTAAGCGGTAAAATCCATGTCCAGGGTTCTAACGCCAATACCACCCATACGATCAATGAAGATGAGCGGACTGAATTTACTCGTCACATCAATGCCGTGTTGGCTGGTGACCACGACATAGGCGCTCGCCTACCCTTTCCTACCGACACCTTCGAGATGTTTGACGAGTGCAAGGACGGCCTGGTCTTGGCTAAGCTTATCAATGATAGTGTCCCTGATACTATTGATGAGCGAGTTCTTAACTTACCCGGCAAGAAGACCAAAACTCTGAACGCCTTCCAAATGAGCGAGAACAACAACATTGTCATAGAATCAGCAAAGGGAATTGGGTGCTCCGTAGTTAATATTGGTGCTGGGGATATCATTGAAGTCAGAGAACACCTTATCCTGGGACTCATTTGGCAAGTTATTCGTCGTGGGCTCTTGGGTAAGATCGACATTAAACTTCACCCCGAACTCTACCGTTTGCTTGAAGAGGATGAAACACTCGAGCAATTCTTGCGGCTCCCCCCTGAGCAGATCCTCCTGAGATGGTTCAACTACCACCTCAAAGCGGCCAACTGGCCCGAAGGTATGTCTACTCCAATTCTGTTGTGACCTAGCACTGATTCCTGGGTGTAGAGTCACCAACTTCTCGAGCGATGTTAAGGACGCTGAGAACTACTCGGTACTGCTCGCACAGATCGGCCCTGAATACGGATGCACTCGTGCCCCGTTGCAGAGACATGATGTGCTAGACAGGGCAGAAGGAGTCTTGCAGGAAGCCGACAAGCTTGGATGTCGCAAGTTCCTTACCCCGAAATCCCTAGTTGCCGGAAATCCCAAACTCAACTTGGCTTTTGTTGCGAACCTGTTCAACAATCATCCCGCCCTTGACCCCATCACAGAGGAAGAGAAGCTTGAGGTGGAGGACTTTGATGCTGAAGGTGAACGGGAGGCCAGAGTGTTTACGCTTTGGCTCAACAGTCTGGATGTTCAGCCTTCCGTTGTGTCATTCTTTGACGATTTACGAGACGGCAGCATCCTTCTACAGGCTTATGAGAAAGTCATTCCAGGATCAGTGAACATCCGCCATGTCAATAAGCGCCCAGCTCATGGAGGAGAAATATCGAGGTTCAAGGCTGTTGAAAATACCAACTACGTAATTGAGTTGGGCAAGCAGAATGGATTTTCACTTGTTGGTATTCAGGGAGCTGATATCACCGACGGGCAGAGAACTCTGACACTTGGACTTGTCTGGCAACTCATGCGCAAAGACATCACTGTGACTTTATCTTCGTTGGCTCAGAAGCTGGGTAAGCGAGAAATCACTGACTCTGAAATGGTGAGATGGGCCAACGACATGTCGAAGAAAGGCGGTAGAAGTTCAGCGATTCGATCTTTCAAGGATCCTGCTATTGGCTCGGGCATATTCCTCTTAGATGTTCTCAATGGTATGAAGAGCAGCTATGTTGACTATGACCTCGTCACTCCTGGGCAGGCCGACGAGGATGCTTATATGAATGCCAAATTAAGCATTAGTATCGCCCGAAAGCTTGGTGCAACGATCTGGCTGGTTCCCGAGGATATTTGCCAAGTTCGTAGTCGCCTGGTTACAACCTTCATTGGTGAGTCTCCTCCTAATTCTTCCTACAATTATTATCCAACGTGATCCTAACATCATGTCTCAGGATCACTCATGGCAACATACGAAAAAATGTAGAACTCGGCGTAGTCTGCTTGAGTGTGTAGGGTCTTTTTGCATCAGAAAAATCCTTGACAGAAATGAAGAAACAGTCAATTTATATAATTTTTTTCTTTTTACCATACTGAGCCCTCTGCATCATTTGCACTCCTAGGTCGATTCTGAAGCGGAAGACCTGATGATCAAATGGAAGGATTCTAGATTAGTGGCATCGTGAATTGCCCTAGAGGATCAGATAGAGGCTACAAAGAAGACTAGGCCCTGTGAAAATACCCAACCAGAAAATGAGATTTCCCAAAATTTTTCTTCCCCTTAGCCATTTGGTTCGACTTAGCCTAACCAGCTAGATTTCCATAGTTAATACATCGCGCAGTGGTAATATCCAGGAAGATTCAGCACGTACTGGGAGTTGACACATTTGGAGGAAAAGAAGGTACCCTCTGAGTTTCTTGAATAAGCACCACATAACTAATTCATGTACACAGGCTGAGAGGAGGAATGTGATGAGTGTTGCGGTATGTTTGTTGACTTGCATGGAAGAAATGGAACTATGATAGACGTGCCTGAGTAGAAATATATGTACTGGGCGGTTCCAATCACGGGCGAACTGATCCCATGATACTATTTTCTATTATTAGTGAAGGCAATGAGGCACAGCAACTTCCCTTACCACTGTTCCACCAAGCGTCATAGAAGCTCCGATCCGCAAAATAGGTGAGTTCAGCTAGAATATTTAATATGGTTTCCCAGATGAGATACCAAGCGAGCTAAGTGAGATTAGTTGTGCTTTCGAATGATACAATGGCGCTGCCTACAAGGTATTCCATCATAAAAGGAAAAATGAGCTCCCCGAGGAGCCACGGGAATTGTCGGAGCCTATCAAGAAGAGGTATGCCGGCCTCTTTCATTTCAACTGTCATCATCACAACTGGATCTTCAAAGGCCGTAAGCATGAATTAAGCAGCGATATAACCATAGTGTTCGTTCATATACGAAAACTTACATATTGAATATTGAGACACTTGAATCATGACAAAGAGAATACCGATCATGGCGGCGAATTTTTCGGCCACATATGACCAGCTAATGGAACTAGACTGAGGATACTCCAATTCATACACAAGAGTTGGAAGAGGAATCCATTTGTAGTGATTCATGAATGTTAGATTGTTCGGATATGCTCGTGAAGCGTGAGTTGCAGTGCCATTCAGCTCATCTGCCAATGCATCTATCTCCCACTTTATTATCCTCTCGAAGAGGTTAATTTGTTGGTCATCTAAGGGCCTCCCTGAAGCTATTGCCCGGGATATTTTATCAACATCGCTCTCCTCGGTATTGGAGAGCTGAGAAATGGATCTTCGCCGTTGTTCTGCAGAAGGCGGGATTTTAAGGTGCTGTGTTGAGATGGTGGAAACAAGAGGATTCGTCTGCGACGGCCTAATTGCCGGGCTGACGAAGTCGAGTTGTTTGAGTTTCACCAATAGAGAAATGCGATTCTTGAACACTGAAGAGAGGTGCCCGTTGTAAAAGGCGTAAGAATGTTGTTTCATCAACATGACGATGCCGTGCAGAACAAAGAAGACTGTGTGAGTCCACGGCCAGCTGCGCCAGAGGGTCAACCCTACCACGCCGACTATGAACACAGTCTGCCATATCTATTCTCTCGGTTATTATACTTGCAACTCGAGTTGCACTCAAGGCAAAAGCTCTTACATGTTGGATGATCCATCCGACTCGATTCCAGTCAAGATAGCCGCCGAAGACAAGCTTTTGAATGAGCCAGCTAACTCCAGTCAGCCCACACATAATACCGTCTGATACGAGAAGTACGACCACTAGACTTTGGTTAGAATAGGATTGGATTCTCTAGACAACATGGTATTTCATTACCATCCCGGTGAAACATTGTTTTCATCATGTCGTTCGCACCCAAGGGATTGCCATACAACTTCCAATTGTTGGCTGAGATCTTGAAAACAAAAAGTGCAACTGCGAGCCAGAATAGAGTATAGAATCCGTGAAACGGGCTGTTGACCGACGCTGTATTTTGGCGATCAAAGGCTGAAAATTGTCGACTGAACACCATGTCGGCAAACTTGCGTGAACGGCGCCGGCGCGGGGAAGAGTCTCTGGCGCGTTGCGAACTGGCTTGCAATAGCTGCTGAATACTTTTGTCCTCGTCTGGAATAATATGAATGCCCGAGTCAGAGCGCATAGTTGGAGGTTTGGCCTTGGAGGTGATTGGAGTTGTCAGAACCGCTGATGATTCTACGTGTGCCCCGAGTTCAGCAGAGCGACCTAGGCGACACCGGACAACCTGAGACTGTCCAAGTATGGTGCAGACGTTTTTATCATAGTCTTCATCACTGGGTGTGTCGGAACCTGTACGGCTAGCCTCCAAACTAATACCAGCAGTGTGTAAAGCATCTCTCGGGGACCTCGGCGGCCGTTGATAGTCTGGTGGCACGCCAGGGCTAGCTCTGTCTGTGACGGATGAGGTGCCACTCGGACCGCACGGCGATTCCATAGGCCTAGGGACGGATGGAATGTATCAAGCCAACAAGAATGTTGAAGTTGCTTCGATTTGAACGGATCGGATGTGGGTTTTCTCAAGTTCCGGAAAATGAATACTGGCACGATGAGGGAGAGGCCGGGCCGGCGTTGAAATGATATGGTGCTCAGCGAGGATCAAGATAAAGCGGGAAAGAAGAGATGGATGGTAATTAGGTCACTTCGATTTGAATGACGTTAAATTTCATTTAGTCCAAAGAAAGGCGGCCACTAGTAGGCAGAATGGAGGTATTCAAGTATATACTACCTCTGCTTCAATATTGTCTTGTCTCGGCCCAGGCGGAACGGCAAATGTCAGATTTGTGGTCAGCCCTAGACTGAAATACCACATGCAAAACCATGTGAGATTTCATCATCATATCACCGAGGATGCCGTGCGGTTTGGTTTGATACAATGACTATAAGCTAGGAGAATGGCAAGAACCTCACCCCTTTGAGATTGTAAGCTTGGCAAGCGCAAACCGGCCTGCCCGGGGCGACAAGTCCCCACCCTTGTCATGCCGCCTCTCCCGTGCTGTCCGAGAAGTGGTACAGCTATGACAGCGGAGCTGAGCCTTGGCTCCAAATAGTGCCAGTGTCAATCAAGCGGCGCACCCAACCAAGTCTTTAGATAGCGCGGCGGAAGCGAGTGGAACAATAACGCCATATGTATGAGTGAGGAAGTGTTCAAGTAATATAGGCTAGGTTGGTATTCATTTAGTCTTGCAGCATGTCAATACCTATCTGAATTGAGAGTTCGAATTTGTAGGCAACCTGCTACCTACCTATTTACTTAGTGGGTTTCAAACCGAAGCTGGCTTGGTGGCCGGGGCGCGTGGCCATTATGTCAGCAAGTCTGGCGCTGGAACAAAACTTTCCCATACTTCCTCGTGACCTCGCCAGAAAGTTTGGGGTTTTCTGTTGACAATCAACTTACAACTGCTCCATCACTCTGCCCTGCCCTGCCATTCTTTTCTGGACTGCTGCATCAGCTCTATCGTCTCCAGAACACGTCGTTATATCTTCCTAGGCACTAACGTCATGTCTCGCGGTGGAACCACCCTCTACGTGACCGGCTTCAGCCACGGTACCCGCGCTCGCGACCTCGCCTACGAGTTCGAACGGTATGTCAACCTCGTCCACGCCCTCGCCTTCCTCGCCCAAACCCTCGCCCTCGTCCTCGTCCTCGCATTCGTCTACGCCCACGTCCGCGTCGCATCCACGGCGATAAATACTCGGAACTTCTCAAGCTCTTGTCTTGACACCTCGCCGCCATCGCCGCCCTCGCCCTCGCCCTCGCCCTCGCCCTCGCCTGCGCCCGTCGTTCTCGTTCTCGTCCGCGCCCACGTCCCCAGCCTTTCTCCCTTCCCCCTATCCTTCCTTATCCCGTCGGTCGACGAGTCCGCTCGTTCGCCTCGCAACCGCCTTTCGTTCGAGTTGATAGACAAGGTTCTTAGAAACCGGCGCGAGAGTGCGCGTATGGCATGCAATGCTCAAAAAGGGGCCCCGCTGGCGATGTGTTGTGTTATGTCTAGCTTTGACCACCCACTGATGCTATTTCTCTTAGCTATGGGCGTCTTGTTCGCTGCGATATTCCGGCGCCAAGGTCGACTTCTAGCCGGCTGTAAGCAAACCCCACCAAATCCTTCCACTGTTCTCTCTCTCTTGATTTTTTTTGGTGCTTCTTTTTCCTGACTTCATATGTCTTAGATTTGCCTTTGTCGAATACGAAGATCGACGCGACGCTGATGATGCGTATCATGAGATGCATAACAAGCGTATCGGTCGTGATGACATCTTAAAGATTGAGGTACAATGGTTATTCTCCAGCATGCGTTACCGTGGCATACTGATGGTGGAAATAGTGGGCTCGTACCCCTCCCTCTGCCTCGTGGCGGTTCGAGTCTGGTCGCGATCGTGATCGTCGTGGTGGCCGTTCTCCCCGTCGTGGACGTTCGCCATCTCCTCGTCGCAGCACTCGAGATTATTCACCTCGGAAGGATGATCGTCGGGATCGTGATCGTGACTATGATCGCGACAGCCGCCGTGACCGAGACCGTTCACGTAGCCCTGACCATCGGTGCGTAATAATCTCGTTCCTACAAACACTTACAAGCCGCCTAACCAGTTATGAACAGTGATCGAGAGCGCGATTCCAAAGAAGACCGTGATGACCGTGATCGGCGGGAGAATGGAACCAACGGCGAGGAGCGAAAGCGTACGTACTCTCTGGGTCTCGCATAATATCATTCTAATCGACCAAGCAGCTCTAGACAGCCCTCCTCCTGCGCACGATGATCTCGACGTTGCCGAGTGAGGCAGCAATTTATCAAATTGGGACCGTCCCTTTGTTGTAGGCCAAGTTTTCTAGGAAAAGTTTTTGCTTTTTGACTGGGATGTGGCTATTTTTTCTCACACTTAACATGCACGATATTTATAGCACTGACTGGATGGCCCGACTAAATGTGTGGCATCGTAGAATTACCCCTGGAGCCACAATGTCGACCATAAACACTTTTCTGCTTGCAAGATTTTGGTATTTGGCGGGGGATATTTTACGCGGAAGTGCATATTCTATGGGTAGTTTAGATAGTTGATCGTAAAGAAAGTGTTTAATGGATTATGAATCCAAACCACTTCGGTCTTGCATCATATTCCTGTTTGTTCAGTTAGTGTCATACTACATAGCTGCGTATGCATCATCCCTTGAATTATACAGGGCCGAGGATTCTCTTCCCCTTTTCCAATTACTCCTGCTAGAAACCAAGTGGATACACGTACGCAAATTGAAAAGGTTGATTGTGTTGAGATTTTTTTTTTTGTATTACTAGTCTCATAGCTGACATAGGTACCCAAGAGGATTTGGGAATTTGAGACAGTCATGTTGGGTTGATGCTATGAATGGGTAAGAGCTCAGGCTTGTCTTGTTGGTTGGAGACCCACCGGATGATTAGCCGCCCACATTGAAGTACCTGGAACGAGATCCATAACTACCTACCTACCTAGCTTTGGCACACTGTCAGTATACAATTTGCCGACTGACAACCTGTAAGGGAAGGGAAGGCCAAGCCTGAGGATTTGCAGCGAAGACATAATGTTCCAGGCTTAAATATAAGAATCCACAGGACGCGCCCGCTACAGTTGTGCTTCCCATATTTCCTCCAAGATCAATTAGTCCGTGTTTGATGTCGCATTGATCAGCAACGGTTCCTACTCTCAGGAGAACTCGCTCAAGCCACAACCCCACCAAGCCATCTCCGAGGCTAGAGAATACCGGGGCCACACGCGCCCCGAAGTCATCCGCAACGCCGGTTCACGCGCCCACCGTCCTTCACCGATCACCCCTAGCCGTCCTCATGAGCCGATTGCCCCTTCGACATCTTTGCGAGCTTCAGTAAATGCGACCGCTGCTGTCGACGTAGCGAACCGGCTAGCTGGCCGTCCGCCTGTGCGCACCACCGTCGTCGGCTCCGGCGCAAAGCATCTGGGCTCTCCCCCGATGGTTACCGACTGCATCCTATCGCCTTGCTTCAAGTTACGAGCCCCCTCCAAGGGACCAGAGCACGATTGCGCACAGCAAAGACCAACACCTTGCATCGGTCTCCGATCCCCGCTTGATCTCTCCAGGAGTACTGGCTGTATCGTTAAGCGACGACACAGAACAGACCGGGAAACAATACAATCAAATTGGTGCAGAAGTGAAAGTCAGGTCCAATTGAGTTTTGGGGAACAGATCGAGTAGAATCATTGATCATCATGTCTGCGGTATGTTGGCCTCCCTCTTGTTATGCTCGTTATTCTCCCGCCAGTCCTCTGGTTCATTAACAGTTCTTGGATAACCCAAGCTGATATTCGGATAGTCAGGGCCAGAGATGGTCAATTCGCCGGGAGCCGCCCAGAGGCGATTGGAGAAACTTCGGGATGGCATCTCCCAGCCTGTTGTTGCTGCCTTCTGTGCCGGCGGTGTCGCTGGCGCCGTGTCTCGAACCGTGGTGTCGCCCTTGGAACGACTCAAGATTCTTATGCAAATCCAAAGTGTTGGCCGAGATGCCTACAAACTTTCCGTTGGACAAGCCTTGGCTAAAATGTGGAGAGAGGAAGGCTGGAGAGGATTCATGCGAGGCAATGGTACCAATTGCATTCGAATTGTGCCATATTCGGCAGTTCAATTCAGCAGCTACAACTTCTACAAACGCGTATGTATCATTGCTACTCTTTCAACTATTCGCAACTAAGGATGTCGCAGAACTTTTTTGAAACTTCCCCAGGCGCTGATCTCTCTCCTTTCAAGAGACTCATTTGCGGTGGCATTGCAGGAATTACCTCCGTCTTTTTCACGTATCCCCTTGATATCGTCCGGACCCGACTTTCTATTCAATCAGCGAGTTTCGCCGAGTTGGGAGAAAGACCTGACAAACTACTTGGCATGTGGTCCACACTAGTACACGTGTATAAGACAGAGGGCGGCATCATTGCGCTCTATCGGGGTATCATCCCAACTGTCGCGGGCGTTGCACCATATGTAAGTATTGAAATGTGATCACTGTGGCTAATGATTCCATTGACGTTGATTTATAGGTCGGGCTTAACTTCATGGTGTATGAATCGGCTCGGAAGTACTTGACCCTAGAAGGAGAACAAAATCCGAGCGCGTCCCGGAAGCTTCTTGCCGGTGCAGTCTCAGGTGCAGTAGCCCAAACTTGTACTTATCCATTGTGAGTCATTGAAGCAAGTCTGTACCAAGAGCTCATAAATTAACTACAATGATAGTGATGTATTACGAAGGCGATTCCAAATCAACACTATGTCAGGCATGGGCTATCAGTACAAGGGTGTTGCAGACGCCATCCGGGTGATAGTGGCCCAAGAAGGAATCAAGGGTCTTTACAAAGGCATCGTTCCAAACCTTCTAAAGGTAGCACCTAGTATGGCATCAAGTTGGCTAAGTTTCGAAATGACTCGTGACTTTCTGGTCAATCTCAGGCCAGATGCCGAGCCTCATTCTCTGTGACATATATCAGTTATGATAATAGAATCTTATTGAAGGTCTCTAGGACAGCGTGTGTGGGTTAAAGAGTTGATCAAGGAAACCCAAGTGAAGATGGGGAAGAACGGTAGATGCTTAAACAGGCCTGACTTTTAAGAGTAGTGTGGTTTGCAAATCACAGTTCGAGGCAGACGACGGTCGTTTATCCGGGCGCTAGTTGATGGATATACAGGTAACTTGCATAATAGACAAATATGTATGTAGGGTTTCTTCACCCGTTAGTTCAACACAATGGCCTTTCTTTTCTCGGCCTAAGGTGACCGCCCCCCGACTGGTATCATTATGCAAATACGGAGTACGTCACTAAAGAAATGGGGTTCAGTGAACTACCCAGGTACAAGGCAGATAGGTAGGTAGGTAAGTAGGTAGGTATGTAAGTGAAACGCAAGTGGTCACACTAGCTCTAAAATGTCTAACCGAGGCTTAACCGTATTACCATGTCCCCCAACAGCGCGGGGTTCTTGTAGGGGGGCGGTGTGCCCTAATTGCCGACTCTTACCGCCCTCAAGAAAAAAGTCACCCACTGGAGATTGGCCCCATTCATCGAAAGCCCTCGAGATTTTCCTTGAGGTAAGGGAAGCTCAGTTGCATCACCACCCAGCATCGCCAACTTTTACAGCGACAACCGCCGCCATGGGTACGTGAAGCTCTTTTATTCAGCCTTCGTGTGCGAGTAGAGAAAGCTTATGGCTCTTCTCTGCGACCAAGGCACCATCTTGTTTCTTCAAGACAGTGTGGCCTGTTCATGAGCATACTTGAATTATGGCTGACGATGGCTTCACCCTACAGGTATCGATCTCAACCGCCACCACGTCAAGGGCACTCACCGCACTGCCCCCAAGAGCGACAATGTGTACCTCAAGCTCTTGGTGAAGCTTTACCGCTTCCTGGCTCGTACGTGACTTCCGAAGAGCCTGGTGGGAATCCGCAGCCAGTTAGCTAAACGATAACTCTAGGCCGAACCGACGCATCCTTCAACAAGGTCGTTCTTCGACGTCTCTTTACTTCCAAGATCAACCGACCCCCTGTCTCCCTGTCCCGCATTGTGGCCAACATCAACAAGGACGGCGAGAAGCGTACCGTCGTTGTCGTTGGCACTGTCACGGATGACAACCGCCTCCTGCAGTTCCCCAAGGCGACTGTTGCTGCTCTGCGATTCACTGCCACCGCACGTGCCCGCATTATCGCTGCTGGTGGTGAGGCCATTACCCTGGATCAACTTGCACTCCGCGCCCCCACCGGAAGCAACACTTTGATCCTCCGTGGTCCTAAGAACAGCCGTGAGGCTGTCAAGCACTTTGGCTTTGGTCCCCACTCCAACAAGGTACGCAAAATGAAGGTTCCTCTGAATTTCTTGGATTTTAACACAACTTTTTAGAAACCCTATGTCGAGTCTAAGGGTCGCAAGTTCGAGCGCGCCCGTGGTCGCAGACGTTCGCGTGGCTTCAAGGTCTAAGGGGATTGTCGGCGGAAATGATTGGTCTGGGGAGGAGATTCGATCAACTTGTGGGACAATGGATACCATCTTTCGGTTTGCAAATGGGTATTGCATGGAATTGGCGTGGCTAGGTATCACAAAATTCTACAATGAAATTCTTGCACATTGCTGCCACCTCAATTGGAACGTTGCCCACCAGCTAGGATTGATTATCCACTTAAATCACCCATCCCAATATCTTTTTGTTTCTTCCCACTGCTCCATCGACTGCATCAATCCAATGTCACAGAGACATTGCCTTTCCTTCGTAGTGCAACAAAAAATGCTTCTTTACTTTCCTATTCTAGCAGTTAATTGTCTCGTTCAGTTTAGGTTTGGGCATCATTTAACGTACCTTTCTAGATGACTCGGGTTTCTCCCTGTATACCTTTGTGAATAAAGACTTGAGGTTCTTCTCAAGCAACTTGTCCTCGGAACCTTGGTAAAATTTACACACAAAATGCCCACCAATCTTCAGGGTATCGCTAGCGAATTGCAACGCAGCGTTGCATAGGTCCTAAAAGTTGCCTCGAGTCACCACCGGTTGTTCACTTCAAAAAGTCGTTGACATGCATGATATATTGAATATTCTCACCATACTACCAGCGTGGTCTCGGAAGGTGTTGCCGCTCGTGTTCATTAGCCTATGATAGGGATTACTCAAGCTGTTCACATTGAAACCAGAGGTTTGGTCCCAGGGCGCTGACATGTCACTCAAGACCACCTGGGCACGTAGTTAGAGCACTGAGAAGCAAATCCGAATTACCTTCGCGGCTAATTCATCGAAGGGAGTTCACAAACATCTACAAGTCGCTTAGATGATGCCAGTGGTTTTGAGGTTAGCGACTCGGGTGGGGGAACAAGATGTCGTTCCATATCAATGTAACTGTTGTGGCCAACCTCCTGATGATCGTCACGCAAGGGTTGTTCAACTTCTCGACCCCGCGTCGGTGTCTGGCGTTGATGTGCTTCAACTATGAAGGCTTTGACCATGGCCTGTACTGTAGGAGAAAGGAAGTCTCCTTGAAATGTCGTGACGCCACGTGGTGGCTGCGTAGGAATAAGATCGATACCGATCACCCGGCCGTGGGGACGTGTTCTCTCCAAAGCAACCTAGTTCAGCCAAATGAGCCTCAATTCATTATCGTTAATGTGCATAGAGAATCTGGTCAAAGACGCACCTGAGACCAACTCCCTGGGGCGTAACCCTGTAAGGAAAATAAGCTTAAAGACTCCGATTTATCTGAGGAAAGGAACCTACCAAGTCAATCACCGTTTGACCGCTGCCTTTGAAGACACTGTATTTGGCATCAATCTCCACGCTTGTCAGCAACAACAGCAACACACCACCGCGAACGCCACCTCAATATAAGACGTGATGTACCTCCAATAATTTGAAAGCCGCTCGGCTTTTCAATCCTTGTACTTTTGCGTCTCTCGCAAACGCATCGCGGCCTTGTCGTTGCTTCCAGCGCGATGTAGATGAAGCGTTGCGAGAAAGCTGACCTAGTGAGAGTGTGCATGTAATATTCTGCCTTGACAGCCACATTCTGCCTGTCTGGCCCGCTGTCAGTTGTAAGACCATGATGTACAATCCAACTTAGAAATTATCAGTATAGGCGAGGGTGCATATCCCGGGTTGCAAAGTCAAAGAAGAGATTGATTGCTCGGGTTAAAGTTTCGCAGGTCGCGCGACGTAAGCTTGGACCAATTTTCTTTTCGACCCCCAGTCTCAGATTGAGCTGTGCATGCCGCCATGTCAATTACAATAACACAAATGAGCACATATGTACCGAATGATGGGTTGGCTTATGTTGGATATTTTGCAGTAGCGAATAAGTCTCGTGGGGAAGCGATCCAAGAATCTCAGCTTTCAAGTCCCAATGTGGGCACCTACAGTAACACAACATTGTAGCACCATGACGACGCCTCACGGCCAATTGCTGACAGCAGTCGACAAAATGACTTTCTCAATTCCAAAGCCATCTAAATTTCAATTCCAAACGCCACCCATGCGACCGTGCCCATGTGCCATATAACCGTTCATTATTCCAATATTTGTTCTTTACCCCAGAAAACTTGCATTCACTCCTCGCCTGTCTCTCTTCAAAGGTGAGAATGTCCTTCCAGCAAATGCGATGGATGCACCCCCCAAGGGAGCCTTGAACCTCCGACCGGCAGCCAACTGCGACTTCGGTGGTCGTGGAATCAGGTCGCCATCATCATCATCGAACAAGGTCTTGCTGCTCCCGCTCAAAATCTTGCGCTTCTTCTTTCGTACATCTGCCTCCGCAACGCTTGTGTTACTGAACCTGGACCCAATGGATATGGGCTTCAGTTCTAGCTCTTCCGTGGTGTTTTCCACGGCTTCAGTCTCTTGATCCAAAGCTTCCAGCTCCTCGGTTACCCTTTCAAGCTTACCACCTGCCTGGGTTGTCGAGGTCTTCTGTGTTGAAGAGCTAGGCATATTCTTCTTCAAGGTTGGGGCATCATCAAGTACCTTCCGCGGTCTACCTCTCGGTCTTTGAGGTTTGGAACTCGAGCGCTTCTTGCCGACAGTCATTCTATCTCTGTCCTGGCCATCTTCTGACTGTCGGTATTGTTGCTCGATACTTGTTTTTGAAGCTTCTGTTGGCTTGATATTCGGGGATGTCTCGTCAATGAGGTCGTCAGAAACATTCTTGGTCCTACTCAAGAAAGGCGTGACAGAGAAGGTAGACTTCTCCCCGACTAGTGCATATTCCGCACCTCGCTTTTTCTGGGGTCGCTTGAATGTACCTTCATCCGGACCTGGTGTTCCAATGCTGATATCCTCCATGCTCAAATCATTTGTCCGGCGTTTGCGGGAAGGCTGAATCTTCAATGTCGCCATCTTTTTCGGTTGGTCATCTGACATCCTAGCCACTTTCCGCATGGCGTCGAGCTCAATACGGTTTTGTGCAATATGCTCCTGGGCCTCTTTCAGCTCAGACTGCACATGCTTTAGCTTCGACTTCATGGTTGAAACTCGTTCCTCTAACCGCTCCCGTTCGCCTTCTACCTCTCGAAGTTCACCTTCGCTCTTCTTCTTGGCCCTTTCCCATTCCTTTTTCTCAACCTCATAATTCTTTGTAGCCGCCTCTAGCTGATGTTTCCATTCTTCGTTAACTTCAGTGTCCATCCTATGTTGCAGACGTTGTTTAGATCGTTTTTCGTTCTCCAGCTCAACTTCCAGGGAATTTAATTGCCGTTGTAGATCGTGCTTCTCCCCAATTAGGGTTCGATGGTTTGTGAGTTGAGATTTGAGGTCCTCAATCTCAGGTCGAAGTCGATTCAGTTCTCGGCTGAGAGCAAATTTCTCCTGCAGGGTTTTGCTTGAATCCTCCGCCATACCATGAAAAGAATCCAACTCGGCCTACATTCGAGTTAGCAATGGTCTCTACCTCCGACATGTATTACATTACCCCAAGAATTGCGAGTTCATTGGTTTGCTTCTTCAGTCTTGCATCTTGGGACTTGAGGTTCTCTTTTGTATCACGTAATTCACCATGCACTTCTTCTCCTTTCCGCGAGAGAATGGCAATACGAGAGTCCTTTTGAGCCAACATATCTTTCAATGAAGCATTTTCATCTCTGAGAGCTATAACGCGTAACTTAAGACGACGGGATTCTTCTTCTCGATTGACCAGATCAATTTGATGCACATTGCTTTGGTGCTTCATCGAGAGGTCGCTTATCCGAGCCATGCGCTAGGAAGAAGTAAATCAGTCTATGCCAGATCCTGATGAGCCCAAACACCCTCACCTCGACTGTCTTTGCGCCCATGTCAATTTTATGCTACTTGGAGCGGAATTAGGTGAGAAGGAAGCTCGCGGACTGCAAGGGAAATGGGATGGCAGATATCGCGGGGATAAGGAAGAAAGAAATAAATTGTGGTGGGGTTCGGGAGTGATGGTAGTGCACAGAATGAAGAGGTGGGTTTGGAGAGTATCTTCAAGATCCTGGGCCACCAATGTTTTGGGTCGAAGTAAACACGGTACCAAATCAAGTTAGCGGGGGTGTTGTCACGTGCCCAAGTATCCTCTCGAATGATATCTGGGCGTGGCTTATGTAATGACCAAGACCTGACGACGACTAAGCTCAGAGGCCACCTCAGCTTCAAGTCGATGCTCCACCATGGACCTCAGCCATTAGCCCCTTCAGCATATTTCCTTTGAGGGCCAATTGGCGCCAACTTCCTTCACCCTCATTGATTTTGTGTGTTCGAACACAATCTGTGCATCATCACGATGCGTGTTCTCTCGTCACTCTTTTCTTTCCTGCTTCTAACAGGCTCTACAGCTTCTAAGAGTGCAAACACCGATCGATTCGATGAATTCCACGCCAAGGTTCAGAGCTCTTCACCATTGAAGCTCAACGAGGTCTCATACAAGTCTTTGACCGCGGCTCCTAGGGACTACAATGTTGCGGTTCTGTTGACTGCCCTGGATGCGAGGTTTGGATGTCAACTCTGCCGAGATTTCCAACCAGAATGGGATCTCGTCAGCAAGAGCTGGTCCAGGGGCGACAAGGCCGGAGAGTCACGAATGCTGTTTGGTACTCTAGATTTCACCGATGGTCGAGATATCTTTATGTCGGTAAGTTGCGCGGCAAATGAAAGTTCATTTTGAGGTTCAAGAAAATGTTCCTAACCTACCATAGCTCGGCCTCCAAACTGCCCCTGTCCTTTTGCTCTTCCAGCCTACCCTGGGCCCCCATGCCGTTGCCGTCCAAGAACCCCTCCGATATGACTTTACAAGCAGGTATGTATCGATGGAAAATTGATGGCTATGTCAGGTCGCACAATAAGCTAATGATGACAAGCCCCCCTACTGCCGAACAAGTCCATGCGTGGATCTCCCGTCACCTGCCTGACAGACCCCATCCGCCTGTAAAACGGCCTATCAACTGGATGCGGTGGGCTTCCTCCATAACTATTTTTCTCGGCATCAGCACTGCTTTAGTGACTGCGTCACCTTATGTGTTGCCCATTGTCCAGAACCGCAACATCTGGGCGTCTATCAGCCTAATCTCCATATTGCTATTCACAAGTGGACACATGTTCAACCACATCCGCAAGGTACCATACGTCGCTGGCGACGGACGAGGCGGAATAAGCTATATTGCCTCAGGTTTCCAAAGCCAATTTGGATTGGAGACGCAGATAGTTGCAGCTCTATGTAAGGCCATATTTGTCCCATTACTTACCTAATGATTAACATGTGCTTAGATGGGGTCCTATCCTTCTGCGCAATCTCACTCGCCGTCAAAGTTCCAAGGATTGCCGACTCAAGGACGCAACAAGTTGCTGTAATTGCCTGGGGAGGTGTACTGTTCTTGGTTTACAGTTTCCTTCTCAGTGTGTTTCGCATCAAAAATGGTGGTTATCCATTTTCTCTGCCTCCTTTCATGTGAAGGCAAGCACACAGCACTACTGCATTCGGTCAATCACAAATTGTTGATGGTTGACCCATGTCTAGATCTTCGTCAAGACAAAACGACAAGAAGAAGAAGAAAGATGTGCCCTAGTTCCACAGGTTGTATGTCCCTCACGGGCTGCACCGTGTAAATCAGGCAAAGGGATGGCAGGCTGGTAAGTAGGTGACCCCAAAACTATGTACAGTATAGATCGGATTCAGGTCTCTTAAATTAGAAGAGTAACTTCAACTTCCTTTTCGTGATACTCCTCAGTGGTCTAGGATGTTTAAGTCTGGTTCCACTAAACAACTTGCAAGGAACCAAAGGGTTTTCAAGGATTGACTGTCATGGGTGACAGGACGCATATATCACCCAAGGTGCCGCATTTGACTCGTGCAATCAGTGATGTAAGATCTGGACGTGCAAACACAGCTCAATTTTCCCATAGCCCCCCTTACTGTTGACCAGTTGAATCTATTCCGGAATAATTCCAACATTTCCGAGCATCTCCGTCTCCCCAAACTCTCAGCATCCGTCGATTGCCTCCCCAAGCAACACTGCAATACGGCCTGACCTAGTACATTTATTCGGCAACATGTGGGTGACAACAGTGTAAGCAGTATCGAGGCGCCATTACGCTATGTTGACGAGAACAACACGAATGGAAGCACCAAAAATACACATCACGATATAGTCCGAAGTTTTTTCAAAACTCGAGTTCTTTATTGGAGAACAAAAGGATGATGCCCAGTGCCTTCGGGGGCTGCCTTAACCAGCAAATGCTTCATGCCCTCGTCAGATGTAAGTCGCCCCCCCTTCCTTTGCATCAATAAAGACCAAACGAGGAAGCCAACCATTTGACGCCCCACCAATGATCTACCTTCTTCCACTTCCAC
Source organism: Aquanectria penicillioides (assembly GCA_003415625.1). NCBI lineage: Eukaryota > Fungi > Ascomycota > Sordariomycetes > Hypocreales > Nectriaceae > Aquanectria > Aquanectria penicillioides. The sequence goes on from PYIU01000003.1 coordinate 2,265,127, forward strand.
TTGCTTCATCCCCATCACTACCCTTTTTTGTTCAAAAAAAAAAAAGGAGAGCATTTATGCCCTCGACATAACACCCCAGGCACGGATGATGTTGTCGGTGTAACCAGCGAACAGAGTCTGCCCATCAGCAGACCAGGCCAAGCTGACACACTCGGGCTCTCGGCTCTTCTTGCCGACAGCGGTGAACTCAGGCTTGAGCTCATCAACCTTGCTCTTCTTCTCAAGGTCGAAGATGATGATGCTGCTGGCAGTAGCAGCGCAGAGCCAGTATCGGTTGGGGGAGAAGACGAGCGCATGGATCTCATCGTTGGCGTTGAGGGAGTAAAGGTGCTTGGACTCGTTGAGATCCCAGAGCATGGTGGTGCCGTCCTTACCACCAGAAGCGCAGAGAGAGCCGTCGGGGGAAATGGTGACAGTGTTGATGTAGCCAGTGTGACCAATGTGGTCAGTCTGAAGCTTGCAGGTCGAAAGCTCCCAAACCTATAACATCCTATTAGATCGAGCTCTTCGCAGGGCAATCAATGCGATGGATGAAGTGGTAAAGAGCGGGGCTGGTCTATTATCAGGGCAAAGGTGATTATTGGTCTCATGGCCTTATTAGCAGGCTCTGAAGTAGCAAATACTTAGGTTTGCAAACATCATAGAAGATCAGGGAACGTCAGGTGCAGGCGATTACGGCATTGAAATCCATCATACACGTACCTTGACGAGCTTGTCCCAGCCGCTAGAAACAATGACAGGGTTCTGGGGGTTGGGGCTGAATCGGACACAAGAAACCCACTCAGTGTGGCCCTTTTCGGTGATGGTGTACTTGCAGTCACCAAGGGTATTCCACAGCTTTATGGTTCGGTCGCGGGAGCCGGAGACGATTTGTCGGTTGTCGGCCGAGAAGGAGACGGAAAGTACATCGTTGGTGTGACCGACGAATCGTCGAGTGGTGGTTCCAGAGGCAAGCTCCCAGAGGCGCAGAGTCTTGTCCCACGAAGCAGACAGAGCGTAGGCACCATCAGAGGAAATAACCTAAGATCCATCAGCACTTGTCCACCAAACTGAACATGGTTCATGTTCGGAGTGATGAGGAACACGTACACAGTCCGAAACGATGTGAGAGTGGCCATGAAGAGATCGCTTAGGGTAGCCGTACTGGGTCTCATCGCGAGTGAGGTTCCAGATAATCAGAGTCTTGTCTCGGCTGCCAGAAAGGAGCATGTTGGGGCTGGAGTGAAGCAGTTGTCAGTGATCATTTCCATAGTCTCACCAGGCACGAAATAACAGTGGTTGACATACTTCTCCATGGAGGTGGCCAAGCTGGTGACCCAGCCATTCTGAAAATCATCGTCAGCATCAAAACGACATGAGGTTTCAATCTCGTGCCGCGAGTGTCACGGCAAGGACTTGCCCAAACTTCAACGACGGCAACAAGAGGAAGAGAGAGGAGGGACGTACGTGGCCCTCGAGAGTGCCCTTGAGGATCAATTGTTCGGCCATTGCAACGGTGACGAAGTGATGCAGAGGATCAAGGTGCGTGAGGGAGGAAAAAAATCAGAGTCAAGGGCTGCTCTGCAGAACCTAGGCCCGGTCAGATCTTGGAAGCTTCGCAGACAGAAATTAGGATTTTTTGTGTGGGTTATAAATTAGGGCCTCACATGCGGGCTCCGCTTTCGTGAAGTACGTACCAGAGTTGTTCCGCTCCTCAACCAAGCGCGAGGCAGCCACACAATGCGAGAAAAAAGTGGGGTGGATGTGTTGATTTCACCATCCGCCTCCGAACGTATCTGTGTTGTCCGCTGATGAACCAAACCCAGCAAAGCCATTGTAATTGAAATGATACTGGTATGATTTGGGAGGTTATGTGAAACATGGAGGTCGTATATGATAGTCACGAGAGAGTTATTTGTCGTCGTACTTGTCGAGAAATGGTCGTTCAGCTCAGAGTGCTCCAGTCATGTCTCCAAGTGTCAAGTGTTAGAATTTACTAGGAAAAGAGACAAACAAGTGTTTATTCAAAACTCCATGCGCCGCTAATTAAATCAACCTATTCCATGGGTATTTCAACTATACTTTCGTCTGTACCACAACCCGTATTCAAAAGCCCCGATATGGACTCACTCGATTTGGCGGCGTGCTCCTGGGGGGACTCGTCCGCATAAAATTAGTTTGGGGGGGTTGGATTTACAGCTGTCCCTGTTTTCTTCCAGGTCCCGGTGCTTGAGGGGCATTCCTCCACATCGCCATCTGGGCCGTATAGCGGAGACCCTCACAAACACTTCTTGCCAACCAGGGCCGATCTCTTTCCAAAGCGAGGGACTTCTTTTCGAGAAAATAGAGTATCGCCGTTGACAATCATACTGTGGTCTGCAATCTCCACTTGGTTGGTATGCTCCCCCTTACCCTCGACTCCCATAAAGCGCCGCATTGTCGATTCCCAAAGTCTAAACCGCTCCTTTCCATGAACATCACGCTCTACCAGCAGTTTGACTTCTTTCTGTTTGCGCATCTTCGATGCCCGGACCAATCGTCGGAGAGCGTCCTCGCCTTGTTGGGCTGTTCTCGCAGCTTCCTCGCGAATTCTTTTCGAGTCTCGAACGTTGGCGTCGTCTTGTGGCGTGAATTTATATGTATGTTTGCTGGGGAAATCAGGAAACGATGATGGAATATATTCCTTTCCGTCCTTGTCCGGCTGTCCGCTGAGCTCTTCGCCAAGAAGAGGTAGTGTTGTGTACGCGTCCTCATCCTCCAGTTGGGTATCTGCGTATGTTGACCTCAGGTTTTGCTTTGGTATTGGGTGTTTCAGGTGAGGTTTCAAGGATGATAAGCGAACATTATGTTTCCGCAGCATGTGTTCGAAGTCAGTCGGGATCGGGTGTTCGCGGCGTGCGGCAAGGGCGACCGTCTTGGCCTCCCTGATCAAAGACTCAATATCTATGATGTCGAGACAATCAGCGATTTAGTAGTGGCATGTAATGGTGGGCATAAGCTTACATGTTTCCACCATCTCCGTGAAGGTTTCCAGCGCCTCAGGCGTTACTGAATCAAACCCATCGTGCTTCAGGACCATAGCAATCGACCGCTGAATGCCTGATCTAGCTTGGAAGTGGTTTGTGAGAGCAGACGCCTTGGCAATCATCCCATCACCCTCTAGCTCAAGCTTCTCATTTGTTGCAAGGTCAACTTTTGTGCGCTTCGGTATTGGTTGTTGCTCCTCGTCGCTCGGAGAAAGACTCCGTTTCGGGGTCATGGCGCCGCGACCTTCTATAATACTCCGTAGAATCGAGAATACACTATACGGAGCTCTTGTGTGATAGCGAATTATTATGTTCGTGGTGGTTTGGTGTTGAATGAGTTTGGCGCCTCGTTGTTTGTAATGTTGGAGGATGACGCCAAATGAAGATGTATGTAGCACGTGCTGAGTTGCCATGCACTGCTCGGGTGAGGTTCGGTTAATTGACGTAGCCATCTCATTCTACAACGTCCCCTCTTTGGTGGAAGCGTTATAGTTGTACCATATTCGCTTGCTTGTTATTTGCTTCCAATAACCTGCTGGCTTATATTATATTATTCGGCTTATTTTACTATCCCTATCTGGTTCGTCAAGGTCTCTATTCAAGCTATTCTGCGGTCCAGTCGAGTTGCGCTTTTCGAGGTGCCCATATGGAATGCTCACCCCTTGTGGATGTTGAGTTCCTTGCTCTGTGAGAACTGGACTTCCAACTCCGAGAGCCCACTGAATTTTTCTTACTGTATGCGGGGAAGGAAACCCGAGGATTGAATAGAATAATGGAACATACACCTTGCTCAGGAGTTGGAGCTGCTGCACATGCCGAGAAATGCGGAGGTGGGGGGAAATGAAGAGATTGAATAGTAACTAAACGGCCGAGAAATACAGCAAAGGGTCAGGTCGCCCAAGCAAACAGTCAAGTGGTGTGGGTGTGCCTTGGTGAAGCGGAACGGCTGAAAAAAAAAAAAAAAAAAGGCCAAAAGTAACACGATTCGGGTGACCTGACCAGACACAAACAGACTTGGTGTTGAGACCAACTGGCTTTTTGCTGCGACCGAATCAGGGTTGTAAACCCGTCCCTACCACACATATTTGAGAAAGAAAAAGACCGACTAATACCAGTACATATACCCACACTGTACTATTCATTACCGGATCATTCCAGACGCTCGTGTTATACCATGCCCTTATTTTGGGTGCCGACATTCTTGGCAGTGTGGTCATAATTGTTGACGGATATAGCGGCCGGGCGAAGGTGGTCGCCGCTACAGACATAGCGGCCGGCCACAAGCCGACCTCGGGGGCCTTGTGGGCCTAGGTCTTGAGGCCACGTATCCTTATAAGGGAATCCCTGCACTGTAAATAGGTGACTGCATTCTGCGATTACTATCTAGCTGCTCCTTATGAATCCTAATTGATTTGGACTGACTTATTGCGTATGTTGCCTGCTGTAACTGTCTTTGCGTGTGCCTATATATTGTTTATAGGTTATAAGCCTAAAGCTTTAATTTAAGAAGAAATTGCAGCTATTCAAAAGGTTTAGACTAACCTAAAGTTTATCCCTTAAAGTTAGCACTTGCAATATTAACTAATTAAGGTCCTAAGACTTAAGCAATAGCTTTAAAGCCAGCCCTAAAGCTAGTCCCTACTATTAAAGCGATTAAATAGACTAATAATAAAGAAGATTTTGCTAAAAGAGAAGATAATCTTAAGGATTTTTTACCCTTCCCTAAAAGGTTAATAAAGCCTATTAAAAAGGACCTATAGAAAATTTAGCTAAATTTAAGCATTATAATGCAATAAATAATAAAGATAATGCAATAGATATAAAAGCTATAGAAGCACTTTAACTAAAAGATTAAAAATAAGTTAAAGATTAGGTATAAAATATAGCCTAAAAATAAATTAAAATCTAAAGTAAAAGACAATAAAGATAAAAGCTTTAAGTATTAGGGAAGCTAACTTTTCTATACCTTAAGGGAGCCCTTAAGAGCTTTAAATAAAATGTTTGGTTTCTTAAGGAATAGAAAGATATTAATAGAGCCTGCCTTAAGCAGAAAGAAGATTATAAACTTATAATTAATTAAAATTAAGAATCTTATTGGTCTTAACTTTAAGATAAAGGGAGATAATATACTTAAGGGATTAAAGAATTAGGCTGCCTAAAAGAGATATCTCTTCTATACTATAACTGCTATTAGGTAGTATAAAGAGATTAGGATCTTACATTTAGAAGAAATGCACTTAATTGCTGCTATAAAAATAGCAGTTTTATAGAAACTAAAGCTATTATTATCTTTAGCAAAGACTAATATAAAGGCTATTAAGCTATTAATAAAAAGGTATAATAATATAAAGTTTTAGTAAAGCCTAGCCAACCTTTATTAAGAATTAAAGTCCCTAACTCTAAAGAAACTATAAGGGGTCTAAAGTTATATTAATAATTTCTACTGTATTGTAAATAGCATTATTAAAGCTAGTAGTAAGCTCCTTAAGTATTAGGAAAAGATAAGGTTTATAGATAGCATTAAAAAGGTCTTTCTTAAGTGGAATGCACTTTAATGCAACTATAAGTAAAAGGGGAAATATTAATCTATCTATAAGATATAAGAAGACCTTATTGATAAAGCTAAAAGTCTATAGACTTCCTAAAAGAAGAGTAAAGACTTTAGCGGTAAGAAAGGCATATAGATAAGTGCCTAATTAAATAAAAAGGATAATTATAAAAAAGATTTTAAAAGCAGTAAATGCTTTAATTATAACTAGAAAGGTTATATTGCAAAGAACTGCTTGTCTCTATAGAAGGAGAGTAAAGGCAGTAAGAATAGAAGGTTAAAGAAAAAAGATAATAGTAATAAAATTGCTAAAAAGACCGAAAAGACTGCTCTATATACAAAATTAAGTAAGTAAAGTGCTAAAAACGCAAAGGAAGCCGAAAATAACTCTAATAATAATAATAATACCGTTTTTATATACTATAAAGGCTTAAAGGCAAGGAAGTTCTTTAGTAATGCTTTTATAAGGTTATTAGTAAAAAAGGCAGCTATAGCAATAATTTCTAGCCTATTAGAATGGCAGTTATATAGTTCCCTTAATATTAATAATAATGCTATACTAAAGGCTAAAGGAAATAGTAACTTTATTACTATCTTAATGTCTATAGAATTAGGCCTTACTAACCAAAAAGACTGCTAGCTTTAGGACTTAAGAGCCAATATATATATTATTAATAACTCTAAATAGTTTAAAGAAAATAAGTGGTATAAACTTAATAAAATAATGCCAATTCTTATAGGTAGAGGCACTATATACCCTATAGCTATAGGAATAGCAATAATTATACTATTTATAAAGGGAGAGAGAATAAGAACTATAATACTTAAAGATATAGTCTTTATTAAAGATTTCCTACTAAATGTAATCTTTAATAAAAAAGTCTATCTTTTTAGCAATTATATAATTAAAAATAAGATTTTTAATAGTAATAGTAAGATCTTTATAACCCTTAATGTCCCTAACTAAAGGTTTCTACTTAAAGTAATAGAAAGTACAATAAGCTATTACTCTACTCTTAAGATAATACTAATATAAATAGAATAGTTTAAGGCAAGGATATAGCACTAAAGACTTATTTATATAGATTAAAAAGCCCTTAACTATACCTTTAAGGTTACAAAAGGTAGGCTTAATAATTATAAGCCGCTTAATATACCCTATAAAGACTGCAAGCTTGCTAAAAGTATAAGGTTTTTGCTAAAGATACTATAAGAAAGAGTAGATTGCATACTTAACCTCCTTTATACAGACCTTATAGAGCTAAGTCTATATATATATAATAGGAAGAGGTATCTTAAGCTTATAACTAATAATAAGAGCCATTACTTCTATAGCAATTTGCTTAAGAAGAAAAGCAATACTACTACCTTAATAGAAGAAGATCTTTTAATATTTAGAACTATTATAGCCTATAGTCCGCTCTAGAAGATACAGTTTAATAGCGGCTATAAATTTATTAATAGAAAGGTTAATAAACTCCTCTTAAAGATAGGGATCCCTATAATTATTACACTACCGTACGGCCATAAATAGAACGGCTTCACCAAATGGGCAAACCGTACAATCCAAAAGAAGGCAAAAAGCATAATAATAGCAATAAATATCCCTTTTAGGCTATAGAAAGAGATTATCCTTACAATTATATATATTGCTAACATTATAGCAATAAGGTTATTAAACTAAAAGACCCTTTATAAGGTTTACTTTATGGATTTAATCCTAAAAAAGGAATATATACTAAGCATTAAGCATCTATAGATTTTAAGGTTAAAGGCATTCATTTATATTAAATAGAAAAAGTGCAATAGATTTAAGAAAATACTGCCTTATAGTTAGAAAGGAATCCTTATAGGATTTTAAGGAATTAAGGTATATAGGATTTAAAACCCTAAGATAAAGAAAGTTATTGTAATAATGCATATAGTGTTTTATAAGCCTATTCTACTGCCTATAGCAAAAGGTAAAGAGATTATTTAATTATAGCTAAAGGAAGCATTTAATAACTCTAAAAGATACTTTATAATGCCGGTAATAGCTATAAAGAAGTAGATTCTAGCTGCCTGCATTAATGCCAACCTAGCTATAGTCTATAATGCCCTTAACTAGCTAAATGCCAACCTTTAGAGGGAGGCATTCTTTAAGAAGATTTATGCCTTTATTAATAAAGGCATATTTAAATTTATCTTAAAAAAGGAGTTACTAAAGGGCAAAAGACTACTTATAGTAAAATAGGTAAATTAATACAAAAGAGATAAGAATAGTATAATAGTTATATATAAAGCTTAACTTATAGCATATAGCTTTATGCAAAAGAAAGGCATTAATTACTAAAAGACCTTTTTCTTAACTATAAAAGCTAACTTCTAGAGGATGCTACTTGCTTATACTATATAGATCGAGAAGAAGCTATTATAGAATAATATAATTATAGCATACCTAAATGGAGAGCTAAAAGAAGATATCTATATTATAACCTTCCCTTTACTTAATAAGTTCTTTAAGGATCTAAAGTATAAACACTTAGCTAAAAAAGTAGGCTATAAATAAGGCATTAAGTACATTATATAGTTGCTTATAGCCCTATACGGCCTTAAGTAAAGTGCCTAATAGTAGCAAAAGAAACTAAGGAAAATACTTAATAAGTTAGGCCTTAAGAGGCTATAGAGCAATACTGCAGTCTATATAGACCGAGCAAAAGAGATTATTACAGCTATATATATAGATAATATGCTTATAGTTACTAATAACAATAAGGATGCAAATACCTTTATTAATAAACTTATATAGAAAGTAGAGATAAAGTCACTTAGATTTCCTAAGCTCTTTTTAGGTATAGCTATTATAGCAGAAAAAGATAGATTACTTATACTATTATAAAGAGACTATACAATAAGCATCTTTAAGCAATTTAAATACCCTAACTATAAAGCTATAAATATACTAATAGAAATAGAAACCTATTATTTAATTAAGGCAATTAATATCTCTAGCATAAAGGCTATTAGTAAAGAATATATATTAATAATAGGAAAAATTAACTATTTCTTATAGTAAAGCTAGCCTAACCTAGCCTTTATATATAGTCTTTAGGCATACTTTTTAAATAGTTTAAGCAAGCAATAACTTAAGGCTATAAGAAGGATACTGCAATATATTAAAGGGAGCCTTAATTACTCTATTTATTATTACTGCCTTAAAGAAAAGTTATATAGCAATCCATTTAGTCTTTATAGCTACTATAACTTTAATTATGCTAGCTGCCTAAAAATAGTACAATTAACTAAAGGATATATATTCCTTATAAATAAGGGCCTAATTATATAGTCTAGTAAGCATTAAAAGACTATAGTAAAGTCCTTAATAAAAGCTAAATACTATATATTAATAAAGGCAGTATTATAAATTATATAAATAAAGAGCTTTATAGAGAAATTTAATAGCCTACTAACTGCTTTAATAGTAATCTTTATAGATAACTAAAGTATTATAAAGCTAATATATAACCCTAAATTCTATACCTATATAAAGTATATTTAAGTACAGTATTACTTTATAAAAGAGGCCATTAAGAATAGTATAGTTAAACTATAATATATCCCTTTTGCTAAAAATATTGCTAATATACTTATAAAGCTATTAGCAGGCCTATTGCATTGCTTTTTTATTAATGCCTTAAGATTAAGGCTAGAATTAAAGGAGGTACTATACTAAAAACACTAAAGTAAATGCAAATAGCGCCTATAAGAGCTTATAGCAATGCCCTTAGCTGCAATAAGGAAGTCCTGCTTAAGCAGATAATTGCCCTAGCAATAAAAAAAGAATAACTCTATAATCATATAAGGAATATATATATAAGGAAGGTTGGGATAGCCTTACAATAGCACCTAGGGACAAGCCCTCGGTCGGGCTTGGAGGGAGTGTTGATAGATATAGCGGCTGGGCGAAGGTGGTCGCTGCTATAGATATAGCGGCCGGCCACAAGCCGACCTTGGGGGCCTTGTGGGCCTAGGTCTTGAGGCCATGTATCCTCATAAGGGAATCCCTGCACTGTAAATAGGTGACTGCATTCTGCGACCACTATCTAGCTGCTCCTTATGAATCCCAATTGATCTGGACCGACCCGTTGCGCATGTTGCCCGCTGTGACCGTCCCTGCGCGTGCCTGTATATTGTTTACAATAATGTTGGCGTATGGTATAGGGTACGTGAAATGCACGGGCCTAGCCTCTCGTTAGCTCATCCCTCCCAACCATTGTGCAATATATACACTATTTGCGAAGCAAATTCTCGCCCATGATGAGATGTTGATGAACAGTTGAATTGTTTGAATCATCACGTACCGCTTGCTGTGTTACACACGTTGAAAACGACCATTACCGAGGCCACACCGTCGGAAGTCCATGAATGAATATGCATATAGTGGCTGGTGAAGAAGCACTGCTCCAGTTTGTCGCCATTCCACTCACGACTAGCCTGTCGTCCAATTTATGCCTGAAACTATTCTCTCCCCGTGCCCCGGATGACTCTCGTCAACCCACGCCCTCTGTCCTCTTTGCTCCTTCTGGCCCCCGCTTCGTCCCGGCCCACTCCCAACGCGTTCATTTTCCCAACCTCTGTGAAGTGAGACTCCTTATTTACCCCTTGTCCCCTCACCCCTCCCCCATCCTCGTAAACCATCAACTGTCCTGCGAGCTCCAGCGTCGCACTAAACGTAGATTACTTGCCAACCGAACCTTTATGGTTGGTTTCGCTGCGCAATACCCTGTCTACCCTACACGCCCGCGCACTGCAGACTCTGATCTGCATCTCGATACAAACTTTGCTCAAACACTGTTCTCACCGAAACTCATACTCGACACAAGAGGAATTTCCCCGGTTCGAGTCTATTAACATCTCCTCACCAGAGTATTAGGATGATATTCTAACCCTAGCGACCTGTTTCTTTCTCATTTTTATCCCTTCTCACCATGTTTCCGTTCGACCACGCCGCTCTTCCTCAACTCACAACCCGTAAGGCCCTCATCGGCATTGACTTCCAGAATGATTTCACCGCACATGATGGGGCACTTCCAGTCCAGGAGCCGGAGGATTTCGTCGACCGTGCCGCAAGACTGGCCACTGCATTCAGAGAAGTCGGAGATGTCGTCTGGGTCCAGTCCCAGTTTGAAAAGCCCCGGCCGGCAGACAGTGAATTGATCGTTACGACAAATAGTGGTCCACTGAAAGTTCGACCGTCATCTCGGCTTAAAATTCCAATCGAAGCTCTTGAGCTGGCTGAGCCCCCAGACCCAGAAGCGTTCTTAAGTTTCGAAGAGCCTATTTGTGTCAAGCCAAAGACAGCAGGTTGCAGCATCGCACCAGCCATCGAGCTGGCATCTCAGAAGGCTGATTTAAAGCTCACGAAGACACATTACTCAGCCTTCCAAGCCACGCAGTTGCTGCGCATTCTCCGTGCCAAGATGGTGATGGAAGTCTTTATCTGTGGGACACTCACCAACGTAGGCGTTTATGCAACTGCACTTGATGCCGCAGGCCATGGCATGGCCATTACTGTCGTACATGACTGCTGTGGGTTTCGCAGTGAGTCCAGACAAGCCAAGGCAATTAACAACCTCATTGAGCTCACGGGCTGCGAGATTGCGTCATATGAGGAGGTCATGGAAGCCATCCAGCCCAAGTCGAAGGGGCCCAAGGGCCACATATCATCGAAGCGCCTAGAACCGCCGGGAAGCGCAAGCGCAGATGAGGACACCCGCCGTAAGAGCCTGACGCCTGAAATCGTCAAGGATATGACAGGGCTTCGGCTGGCCTCGGATTCACCCAGCCCCGCCAATCGAACTCAGCCTCAAACAAGGGCGCCAGCGACAAGCCCAGCCGAACGCCTTGAGTCAACAACCACCGAGTCACAATCGAAGATCAGGGAAAGTGATGGTATTAAGACATCAGGCACAGAGGAAGTGTCGCAGAGGACGGATGCGGGTGATGTTATTGCCCTTAAAGATGACCCGGCTCGCAACCCCAAGAGCAATGACGAGCATCACTCACCATCACTTCGGCATCTGAGCGAAGAGAGGCCGCCAACAACCCATCCAACATCAAAACCGGCATCAGACTCATTATCGAAGAGGAAAGAAGACATGGAAGAGGCCGGAAGTGAACTTGTGAACTATGAAGACCATTTTCTGCAAAAGGGCCTTTGCGAGGGTGATACAGATATCATCCAGGGCCTCCTACCAAACCCCATTGGCATGTTCGAGAAGCTACGTGACGAAATCCAGTGGCAGCATATGTCACACCAAGGGGCGAGGTCCCCCGACTGGTTGCAGTGCAAGGACACGTCGAAGAGGATGGCAGTATGCCAGTCTACCGTCATCCAAGCGACGAATCACCCCCATTGCTGCCGTTCTCCCCAACTGTCCTGGCAATCAAGGCTGAAACCGAGAAACACCTCGGCCATCCACTGAACCACGTTCTGATCCAGTTCTACCGAAATGGCAGCGATTACATTTCAGAGCATAGCGATAAGACTTTGGACATCGTGCTAGGCTCATACATTGCCAATGTTAGCCTTGGCGCTGAGCGAACTATGGTATTCAGGACTAAGAGACTGGATAAGGACCCCTCACAAACCAGTCCGTCTCCAACTGCATCGAAGCGCCAGATCCAGCGCATCCGACTACCACACAACTCTCTTTGCCGCCTAGGGCTGGAGAGTAATATGAAATGGCTTCATGCCATCCGTCAGGACAGGCGTGCCGAGAGAGATAAATCTGCTGCCGAGTTGAATTTTAATGGCAGTCGTATTTCTCTAACCTTCCGCCAGATTGGAACATTTCTCGACCGTGAAGAGGCTCTGATCTGGGGTCAAGGGGCTGTCGGCAAGACGCGTAAGGATGCTCATCCTGTTGTAAATGGCCAAACTCCCGAGGCCAACGAGATGCTCAAAGCCTTTGGAACGGAGAATCATGCAACTGAATTTGACTGGGATGCAAATTACGGCAAAGGATTCAATGTGTTGCATATGAGCAATGCCCCTCGTCTGTTTCCTTCCGAAGATCCCCTTATTCTTAATCGCATTATACTCATGCTTGCTGAGTGCGGTGTCAACTACATCAAAGACAATTTCTGCCCATCTGATGTTTCTAAACCGGCTTCCTCCACAGGGCTAGAAACTGTCGTCAAATTCATTGACAAGGACAAATCGGAAGTTTACGGCGATCTTGCCGTCGTGCTCTATCTTGACGCACGCTATGGTAGTGGCAAGCCCGGCGCCGCTCCACGAAGTTCGTCAGAACTCGCAGTCCACTTCACCCGGTTCCAACAGGCCCTTGGCTTCGTTGACAGATGGCGTAAACTTGCCGACCATGAAAGTGACGAGAATCAGACCCTTGCGTCTCTCAGTCGAGAATTCGATATCTGGGATGGCTTCGCCGCTGAAAATGAAGCGAGCTTCTTAATGGGCTCGAAACTGTCCCTGGCAGACTTTGTTTTGTGGCCAGTTTTGTTTGATATGGTCAAGAGGAAGGGCGCCAAGGTTTTAGATGGCTATGTGAACCTGAAGAGATATTACAATGCGGTAGCACAGCTGCCGAGCGCGAGTAAGTTGGCAGGCATGGAGAGAGACTCCCGATCGAAGAGAGATGTAGAATAGTGCTTTCAGGATATGTATTGAATTGGAGATGCCCTTGAGTTGCTCCGCTCTGGATGTGTTCAAGAACACCCCATGTCGTGTCCAGTTTCGTCATGATGTGTAACCGTATTCCATCACCCCAATCCACTTCCAGGCTGGATTCATGTTTTCATACAACAACCCCAGTACCCACATATAATTACACCATCCGTGAGTCTTCTGTATGAGACAACATGTGACCGAGTGATGTCCTCCTGATTTCGCAACAACTGGGGATGATATAAGGAGACCCATATGCTAGTCCTGTAGTTGTACATGTCTCGAGTTGTTGGATTGTGAAAATGGAATTATCTATATGGTAGGTGAACCGTCGTAGCCACCCGCCGGATTACATTGATGGAATAGACTATCTATCTCATGGCGAAGAATCCCACGGCAGTGGATATGTCCCGACCCAGTCTTCAACCTCACTTCTCAGCTGAACAATCTCTGGCTCCGTTTCGCCATTACCGAGATGCTCCAGGAATAGCTTCAGACGCCCAGGCATCTTCTCACCTTTCTCTTCTGCCACTCTCCGGGCAGCTTTGTCAATACGGGCGGCAATGGCTACTGCTCGATCGACGACGTCGGCAACGCGGACAAAATCATTTTCGTTGAAGCCGCGTGTAGTCATTGCGGGAGTCCCCATGCGAAGGCCTCCAGGAATAAGGGCGGAACGATCTCCAGGCACAGTGTTCTTATTTGCTGCCACACCAACAAGTTCAAGCACACGTTCAACTCGACCACCGTCAACGCCTTGGGGTCTGAGGTCCACCAAGACCAAATGGTTATCAGTGCCCCCGCTGACGAGCTGGTATCCTAAGCCCCCTTTGCCTTTGGGTTCACATAACCTCTTCGCAAAGGCCTTGGCATTGGCTAACACTTGGGATTGATAGGCGTGGAAATCTGGGGACTGGGCTTGCTTTAGGGCTACGGCAAGAGCTGTAATGGTATGGTTGTGGGGCCCCCCTTGATGCCCGGGAAATACGGAGCTGTTGATAGGACCTTCAAGGTTGTACATTTCATCTTCCTTAGTCTTAGGGTTCTGTCTCCGAACACCCTTCCGGTAGAAGATGATAGCCCCTCGAGGGCCCCGCAAACTCTTGTGGCTGGTTGTTGTGACAATGTCGGCGAAGGCGAAGGGACCTGGAAGGACCTTGGCGGCTACCATGCCGGAAATGTGTGCAATATCGGCGAGCAGGTATGCGTTGACCTTGTCGCATATTTCTCGCATGCGCTGATAATCGATAAGACGACTGTACGCACTAGCACCGGCAACAATCATCTTTGGTCGGTACACTCTAGCAAGCTCCTCCAGTCTAGAATAGTCGATATAACCAGTTGATTCATCTAGGCGATAAGGTACTGTCTCGAAATACTTTGAGACTGCGGATATCTTCTTGGATGGAGTCTGGTATCCGTGCGATAGGTGGCCGCCGTGGGGTAGGTCGAGGCCCATTAGCCGATCGTGAGTGTTCAACAGGGCTGAGTAGACGTAGAGGTTCGCAGGGGCACCGGAAAGGGCTGATATGGAAGGTTAGTTCGCCATGTGAATCTTCTATTGTCAAAGAAAGCGCTGGTGGAGAACAAGCCATGGCTTCCCTTGGAGAGGGTGGCTATACTGACCTTGAACGTTGACACCCCAGGCTTTGGGGTCAAGACTGAAGGCTTCAAGGGAGCGTTGTTGACATAGTCGCTCAGCCTGATCAATGAATTCGTTTCCGCCATAATACCGGGCACCAGGATACCCTTCGGAGTACTTGTCTGGAAGATCTTAGTATGGGCTTTGCTTGATTATTTTCGAGATGCTTGAGGCTTGAAAAGTATGAAGGAGGCGCGCTTACTCTGCATTACGCTGCCGAGGGCGTCTAGTACCGCTTGGGAAGTGAAGTTCTCGGAGGGAATCAGGTTGATGAAGTGTTTTTGGCGGTTCTTCTCCTATACGATGAGTTAGAATTTAACCCAGTCGCTAAGGGAATTCTCCAGTTTGGCATCAAGGCGGACCTTTTCAATGATATCGTAGACAGCGGGGTCAGCCTTGCCGAGGTGGTCTGAGAGAAGCTACAAGTAGTTGGTGTTAGGAGCGTATGGCGCAGATTGAACCCCTCCCCCCCCCCCCAAAAAAAAAAAAAAAAAGGGCGCAATTGAATACAAACAGACCTGCTGCTGGCTATCGAGGCTCAATGAAGAGGCAGCCCGGGTGGGTGTGGCGGCGATGACAACAAGAGGCTTCGCAATGCCGCGCAGGACACGCGAGATGCCTCGCATGCCTGTGAGAGACATGGCGTGGTGTGGAGGTGGAAGAGACCTAGGGGAATGGGATTGAGGATGAGCCGGCAAATGTACCTGAGTTGAAACGAGTATATTGAAAGGGTACCATACAGCGCATATGCTGTAGGAACGAAGCAATGGTACTGTGGTGATTGTGCGCACGGTTGAACTGGCTCGGTCAGGACGTCATTGATACAGGCGAGGACGAGCGGGCTAGTGGAGGTTGAAGAGGAGATGGTTGGTGATCAAAGTGGAGGCCTGGGTCCCAATTGTGATTAGTGCACCCGACAACCATATGGAGGGGGTTGGCTGGGGCAGAGCTGGTTACTACCTGAGGTGGCTCCAAGTGAGTGAGTAACATGGAGAGACCTCCCACTGAGAGCTCGCTAAAATCCGAGCCTTCCTTTATTAGATGGTAGGGCTCAAGGGCTTCGGCATTTGCGCCACAGCCCTGTTCCTTATGCTGTGGCGGTGAGCCCCCCGACTGTGCTTTAAAACCCACTGCAGTGGCCCCGCGCGCGATATTGGTTTCCTATTCTCCTTATCAACTAAACTTGGGCGTTACGAGACCGCTGAGTTCAGCATATTGGGTCCTCCGCTTCGGCGGGAGCATGCTGAGATGCCCTGGCACAACCTCACCACTATTGAGGGGCAATTTTGAGGGAACCTGATCCAAGCCTCTGGTTGACTTTTTTTCCCCTTCTTTTTCTCTTTTGAACTCCTTGTTCTTCTTTGACATGAAACACCCTTCTTCCCCTTTCTTCCGTTTTGTAGCATTCTCTTCCCTTCGGCGCGAATCAGGCATTCTATTTCCACGCGTATTCTTCTATAACATTTGCATGCGAGCCCTGAATTTGATGAATTATCTGTCACCGATAGTTGTAGTTTATTGCCCGTTGCGCGAATAATTGTGAGGAATGCGAACCACGTGAATAGGGAATCTTTTGTACGGGATGAATGAGCTCTTCTGATCGCTTTGCCATGCATAACGTTGATGAACCTAGAGTTGGGAGGTGCCCGACGCTGTCATTATCCCAAGAGCACCATGAGATAGTGGTAAGTCACATGTGTAGGCGATAGATGAAGATGAAGCCGGGGGATAAAGAGATAGGGTTTGATCGACTCTTTTCCTGATTTTCTCAAATAAAAAAGCACAAGCACACACACATTCATTTCATTTGGAGAACGAACCCAGGCGTCCGAGCATCATCGATTCCATTTTTCAATGCTACATGCCAGAACCCCCGCCGGTACGACTGTAGAAACCAGAAGGGCGTAAAAAAAGACCCAACCCGTAGACTCCGAATGCAGCCTCCTCTCAAGACCGAAATGTCATCGTTGTCCACATGGTTTACTCTTCGGCAAGGAGAGCATTTCGCTTCGCCACCGCCCTCTCCAGCTTGCGCTCGCGGGCAGCCTTGTTCTTCGCACGCTTGGCGTCCATCTCCTCCTGGAGAGCACGCTCACGCTGCTTCTCGGCCTTGGCACGGTGGATCTGTTAATCTCCATGTTAGTTGCTGCATACGAGCCTCAAGAACATCATTGTAAGGGTGTTATAACATACGTGCTCAACAAGGGCACGCTTGTGCTTGAAGGTGTTACCCTTGCTGCTGTGGTAAAGCTCGTGGTACAGGTGCTTGTCGATCTTGCCGCTGGCACGGTACTTGACAAGGAGACGGCGGAGGACTCGCAGGCGGCGCATCCAGAGGACCTGGCTGGGCATACGAGCATCGGCAGTACCTTTGCGCTTACCATGACCACGGTGTCGGCCTTCTCTTCGGGCGAGGTTGAGCTCGCGAGCACGGGATCGCGAGTGCTGGGTCACGGGCTTTCGGATGATGAGGCCATCGGCGATGAGCTTTCGGATCGTCTGGCGGGAGTTGGCGTTGGAGATCTCGCTCTGCTCGTTGGGGTCGAGCCAGATCTTGCGCTTGCCACAGCCGACGACCGACGAGGCGAGACGCTTCTGAGTTCGCAGATTGACCCTGTACATTAGGGAAAAAATATCTTCGTTAGCCATCCATCTTATAACGAGCGACGACAGATTCCCTGGCTCTGAACCACCGGCAGAATGATCAATTCCGGTGAGCTCGGCGCAATAAGGTATCGCATCGATTTATCGCGGTTCGTATCGAGTGACTTACATCTTGATTGTCGTTTGTGGTGATGGCCGGTCCTCGATGGGTGTAGGATGAAGTCTGAGAGGGGTTTGCGAGGCTCAGAATTTCTCGGACAGGCACATTCGTCTCGGGGTTTGTGGGTTCACGTGCACTAGGACCCATCGACTGCCCTAAGCGAGGGTGAGGGGGCCACCAAGTTCCATCACGTGATATACGATAACCTAGGTATCCACAAAGCACCATTTGGCTTCAATCAATCGTGTTAAACCCCACAATGGCTGTGGAATTGTCAAAAATGGGTTGCACGTCCCCCCCCCTAAACGACCTTCCCATTTAGGGCCTGGTCTAGTCTACGAATATAGCTTTGATCGGTGACATCAAACGCTGCCCAAACTCTGGTACCTTATACTGAACAATGTTCACATTCAATCAATTCTCACATTTCCGTTCATTATCTCCATCATATTCTTTTGTCCCCTCAATTAAGATTTGTTTTTTCTATCGTCTGGCTCAGAGGTTGCTCATGGATCTGTCCCATTTGCTACACTTGTCAATCGCCGCTTGGGGTACCTTATAAACAATTTACAAGTTCCCGAACCCTGAACATGGGTTGCATGTGCAATTATTTTCTCATACTATGTTTGAACTGTGAATATCTTGAAGTAGAAACGTATCAGGTACATGTAGATGCCAGTCCTATGATCATGGACCAATTTCAGGCAAACACATCGCTTCCAACATCAACTTTCCCCACACTCCAAATTTCTCTCTCATCTTCCACCTCGTCATTTGAAAGTCCGAGTCCCCCTTGACCTCCTTCGGCTTCACGTCTCTCACGAGCCTGATTGCCCAGTCTCAATGCTACTCGCTTGAAATAGTCACCCATACTTCTCTTGGTGTTGGCTGGAAGGTCCGCCCCCGGACCAGCCATAAACTTGTCGAACACGCGACTCTCCTCATCTGCCACGTTGAACAATTCCACAAATGCTGCCTCGGCTGCAAGTTTGACCGGAATGACTGGGTCTCTGACACTTGCGAAGATGGGTGGGGCTAGTAGTGACACATGGGGCCGAATCATGTCCATGCCGTTTCGGCTGAGTGTGCGTACAATTACCAATGCTAGTCGACGTGAGTCCGTGGGGTTACCTGGATGAATGACTACCGCCAATGCCTCAAAGATTCCCTTCGCAGTCTCAAAGGTCTTGGGTGGAGATGAGAGTAGATATTTGCCAGTGGCCAAAATGCAATTATCAGCCACAAACACCTGCACAAACATCAAAATTAGCTCGTTTATCCCAATTAGAAGAGGTATTTGCACAGGACTTCCACCCCATTAGCCCACTTACATTCTTGCTTATAATGCCTTGGCAGAGGAGTTCGGGCAAGTCCTCAGCCAAATGGCTTCGCATCAATGTGTCACGAGATTCAACCAGGACCGCATTTAGAGCTAGCACAGACGAGCTGCTGAACTGGGACGTTACGGCCCGGTTCTTGAGCAAACTGGTGGCAACATCCTCGGGGACGTTGCTGATCAAAGCACCAAAGAGCTTCGCGTTAGTGATTGTCATTGCCTCATCTCTCTCATCGCTGTCCATGTCGATCAATGAGAGAACTGCCGCTCGCGACGCTTCGCCCATGTTGGCACCAGCCTTGCTAATGACCTCATACAGTGCCTTGAGCATAGCTGTCCTAACGCCAGGATCTGCGGTCTTGGATCCGGTGACTAGTTCGGCGATTAGAGGGTCAATACGAGGAGTATACTTGATCAATGTGCCCAGTGCTTTTGCCGCTCTTGATCTTAGTACCTCACTCGAAGTGTCAGCCAAAGACTTTGCAAATGTGCGTTGGAGTTGAGGCAAAAATGGTTTGAGGGCTGTTGGCATTTTCTCAAGTATGTTGTTAAGAGTGAGCAAGATTGCTGCCTTAACCTCGGTAGCACGCTCTGAAACAACGCGGATAAGAGGACCAGTGATTTGAGTTACGAATGGCTTGAGGGAGGCCTCGCTAGTACGATCAATGATATCGGAGATACCAAGGGCAGCTTGTACTCGCTGGTCTGCAGTACCATTCATCAAGCCTTGCAAGAAAATAGGCAAAATAGCGTTGATACCCTTGGGAAGTTCGAAACCACGCAAGTTGGCACCAGGGACACCGACACGCTGTAGGGTTTGTCGAGTTGATATAACGAGGGACTCCATAACTTCCTTGCGAAGCTTCTTTGTAAATTCGTTGAGGGCTGCCCAGGCTGCCTTGACAACACCTGGATCGGAATCATCGAAAGAATTGAGAAGGGACCTAATAATGTCCTGGTTATATCTCGAGTAATCCACGCTGGCCGCAGAGAAAAAGTTGCACAGGTGATGAGCGGTGGCTGCTCTGCGACGGTGATCCTCATGTTTCAAGAGTTGCAGCAGAACGCTCATAACTGTATTTAAACCATCATACTCGTCGATAGATTGAATAACAGTGTCGAAGGAAGTCTCCAACTCTTCGCGGAGGTCGTCTTCGTCACAGTTTATCTCGTTATCCATAAGTGAATTGATGATATTGGGAAGGCGTCTGTTCATAGCAGGACCGGCAACCTTCGATAAGGAAGCCAGGGCCTTGGCATCAAAGGCAGAGATTGGAGGAGTGGTGAGAGTGGGAATAAGGTTCGGTAGAATGATATTCGAGCGTGTTGTCTCAGTAAGAAGGGTAAGAAGGGCTGACAAAGCGTTGTCTGCTTCATCCTCAGAGCGGAGGAGATTGAGAAGGAAAGGCAGTACTTGGTCAACCGCCCGTTTGCCGAGAATTTGCTGCAAGGAGTCAAATGCCTCAGCCGCAGCTTCTCTTACATCTGAGTCTGAGTCTGTAAGTGCGGTCCGTACAACTGAAATAAGTGTCTTCTCATGATCTTCCAGTGCTTCAGGAGAAGCAGAAGCAATGAGTTCTCGGAGAGCGAGACATATACCCTGCTTAGCATCCGTGTCGGTTGAGGTTTGCAAACCTTCTTCAAGTGTAGGAAGAAGGCTTGCAAGAACGCCATCACCGGCTTTGCGAATGAGTTCTCCTAGGGCATTGCTAGCTATAACCTTGTGCTCCATATTAGAGCTTCCCAAGCGTCGGATGAGAAGCTGTGTGAGGGTTGGCACAAGCTCCTTGAGCGTCCTAGGACTGTGAACCAGAACCTTCCAGACCGAGATCGCAGCAGACCGCACCGCACCTGCTGTATCACAGCGACACACATACAAAGCAGAGAGAATCTTGTTGCGTTTTTCCTCCCAAGAACTTCCTTGAGAGAGGCGCTAGCTTCCTTGGCGTTATCGTCTTCATCACCAGGTTCGGCGTTGGCTTTAAGTCCAGTGAGATTGAAGAGCAGGTCACCTACAAGCTCGACAGAGCTGAGTCGAATTCTGTAACTATCATCTGCAAGACCGCGTTCGAGCTCTGGGAGGAGGAGATCAACAGCTCTCACAGCAAAGTTCTTGACTAGGAGACGGCCCGCCCGAAGAGCTGTTTCTCGAATGGACTCGATATCATCAGCGAGACCAGCTAGAATGGGTGGAACGATTCTGCCGAGATAATTGGCAAAACTGTTTCCGAAACAAACTGGCAGGAAAATGAATAGTGACATGAAGCCTTCCCGAACAGCAGGCTTGGACGATTCTACATTCTGGAGAATGGTGGGCAGGGTCTCCTCCAATCTTGTCGTACCCAATCCGGCAAGCACCTCACTGAGCGCCTGAGCAGAGCCAAGTCGATCACCCGCTCCAGTGTCTGATTTGAGAGTTTGCATCAGGTCAGGGATCAAGTCAGGTAGAGTATCCTCACCCAACTTCTCAACCAACGAACCTAAAGCCCTCGAGGCCGTCGCTCGGGTAGTTGGCACAGGATCCACCGCAGCTACCTTCAGGCCAGCGACGAGTATAGGGAGATGCATGACAACATCCTTCTTTTCGGTCAAATGGGCAAGGCTGCCAATGACTTGAGCGGCTTTGCGTTTAGTATTGGAGCGATCGCCCAAGCCACGTTGGAGGATACGGGTGACCAGAGCCAGTGATGGCGCATCCAAATAATGAACGAATTGAACTTTGATGAGGGCATCCAAGGCTTCATCCGTATACTTGGTAGGGTCGCTGAGTGCCTTGAGGATGATATCGACCAGGTTCTTGATTTCGGGATTACTGATAACTTCGCCGAATCTCTTCAAACTTCGGTTAGCGCCAGCTCTGACCTCCTTGTGACTATCATTCAACACAGCTGTCAGGGGTGGGATGATGTCAGGGAGGCTATTTGCGAGTTGTTGGGGATCTAAATAAGCCATGGCACCGAGAAGGTCGCAAGCCCCCTTCTTACTACGCCATTGCTGATCCTCAAGCCCTTCTAGGAGTGTTGGCATGATCTGCTTGACGCCGTATGAGCTCAACTTTGCAAAACATGCTTTGGCAGCAGCAAGACACGCTTCTCGAACATCCGCGTTGGTGTCGCCGAAGCCTGTTAGTAGTTGCGGTACAATTTGAATTACATAGGGCTCAAATAGGCGCCCAAGCATGGTTGAAAGAAGCTCATAGGTGATCAATGCAGCCTCACGTTGGTGTGATTCTTTTTTGTTCTCCATCGCGCCTTTGAGAGTAGACATGACACGATATTCTCGTAGT
This sequence comes from Aquanectria penicillioides, assembly GCA_003415625.1. Lineage (NCBI taxonomy): Eukaryota > Fungi > Ascomycota > Sordariomycetes > Hypocreales > Nectriaceae > Aquanectria > Aquanectria penicillioides. The sequence goes on from PYIU01000003.1 coordinate 2,287,377, forward strand.
GCTGATACACCTCGACCCATCACAAGACCAGCCAATCCATATGCTGCTCCCCGTTGGATAGCATATTTTTTGGACGAGAGTAACTCTTCCATGATCTGGCCGAAATACTTGGATGATTTGTCTCTGCAGGCTCGAATAAGTGGCGGGAGACATTCGGCAATGGCAAACTGCACAGTTTCTGAAGGAGTGCTCAGCGTTACCAATAAGCGATCAATAACAATTGGGATTTTGGGGTCACCAGGATTGAGGTGACGAGCCAAAGCCCCATACATAATGATAACAGCTTCATTGACACGATCGGATTCGTCGGTATTTTTGTCTGGTTGTTCCAAAGCCTTCTCGAATTTTTTCATGAGGCGATCAAGTATTGTTTTGCCACGCAGTTCGATAGTTCGATTCGCAGCATCAAGCATTTCGCTTCGAACTGCGCTGTTTTTATCCCCTAACGGACCAGAGTCAATCAAGAAGTCAAAGAATGAGTCCAATTGGTTCGTCTTGATGACAGGGGCAAGTTCCTTGAACGCCGTAGCAATCCCCTGCCTGGCCTCCCAAGGATCAGAAAGGTCCATTTTCTTCGGCATGCCAAATTCGTCAAGAAGTTGAACCCGAGGCCTGGCAAGTTCCTGGTAAGTGGAATTCAACTCGGAAAGGACCCGATCTAGAGTGCTATCATGTGACCTAGCTGCATCAGATAGCGATCGGGCTGCAGCACGTCGGAGTTGAGCGTCTTTACTTTGAAGGAAAGGAAGCATCCTCAAGGGCACCTCAGTCCCAACTTTGAATCCGCTCTCCTCCCATATCTCTCGACCGAGCTCTTGGTTTTCCTCTTCATTGTCATGATAGGCTAGCCATATTTCATCTGAGTAGCCCAGCTCGGTCATGTCAACTTCAGCACTAATTGATTGCAAGACCGATGATCTGACTCGGGTCTGGGGTACTAGAGCACCCTTGGCCAAAACTATCATCTCATCCTGGTTCATGTTTGGTGCAATGCAACGACACATGTCGGCAAAGCAATCCTTGATAAGCTTATAGTGCTGAGTATAGGTCTGCATGGCAATGATGAGAACTGAGAGAAGCTCAGCTCGTGGAACGGCTTCATCTACACAGATATCAGTGTGGAAGGAGAGAAACTCTGTGGCCAACACGAGCTGAGCATCTCCATCATCACCTGATTTACCAAATCCTCCTCTGCGGAGAACATCGAGTACCAGGGGAAGGGTGTAAATTAGCGAGACGGCATCAAATGGGCGCTGTTCACTAGCGAATCTCAGGCGATATAAAACTCTTGTGACGAGATCTTCCAGAGGCTCCTCATTATACTTCGCTGGTAACAAAATGTTCCGGAGCCGTAATGTAGCAGCTCCGATGAAAGGCTTCATAGAGCCTAATCGAGATGTTGTTTTCTCAGAGCAAGTGATATAAGCCATTGGGGCCGCGTTCCCTGTAATCAGGTTGGCGCCTGAGTCAATGACCTTGAGCAAAAGAGAAACAGCTGTGCCTAGCCATTGGGTGGCATCCGTTGGCGGGCCAGTTGCCAGACTTTTGATGATACCAATGCCTCGAAGAAGTTTTGCCTCGAGTTCACGAATCGATTGTCTAATGTGGTTCTCCTTTTTCAGCTGCGAGTTCACTTTGGCAGTCTCATCGGCAGTGAGCTTCCGCTGCTGCCCCTTCTTTTTCTCCAGTTGACCCCTGAGGTCTTCTTCCCATTTCAAGATATCATAATCCTTGTTGTTTTTGTCAACAGGATGTTGCGACTTCTTTGCGAGCACATCCACAAAGCAAGTACCATCGGGCGTCCTGAAAATGGCTGCTTCGACTGGACCAACATCGTGAAGCTGGTCGGCGTCAAGATCACGGCTAATCAATTTCATTAGCTCGGGGATGGTAGTGTCGGGAGCTACGAAGGCGAGATCGGTGGCGGCGTTGAATGCCGCGATTTTCACTGCTTCGGACTGCGAAAGAATTGTTAGCTTTGCTATTTCTTACAGAGACTGACCAAGACTCGTACCTTTTGATCGATTGAGGTTCTGTCTTCAATTTCCCTCAGAAGGCTATCCTGGTACTTGCGCACCAGATTACCAGGATCGACTTCCATGCGAAGGCAGAGTTCAATCCAATTTGCTCGAGGAATCAACTCAGGTCGGGCGAGGATCAGGAGAGAACAAGCCTGGATCTCACGTTCTTCGCTGTTTGTTACATCCTTGGGAGGGAGGCAAATCGCCTTCACCACTTGAATGAGATTGTCAACCTCGGCATTATGATCCTTATCTCGAAACTGATACTGTTCAAAACGAGCCCAAAGTCCGTTGATGATAAAACTCGATGTCGCTCCAGGGTTCTGATCGTAAAGCTTAGACAAGTCTTTGGATACCTCTTGTTGGATCTTGGGGGGAACACTAGGGGCAGTGATCAGATAGATGATTGCTTCAGACCAGGCTAGAATGACCGAAGTCTCCGAGTCTTTATTCAGATTCCAAAAGACGGCAGTCAGGGCCTGGGCAAACCATCTTAGGTCTTCTTCGCCAACGACTTTGGAATAAATGCGATGATTCAAGAGAAATGCGTGCTTTGGATCCAAGGTGAGACAGTGTTTGGGCACAGCTGTTTTCGTTAAGGCGCTGGAAATAGAAGTGTCTGGGAAAAAGCCTTGCAAACGAGGGCACTCTGCGGCCAGAATGTATGCACCGACAATGAGGCCATTTTGAGCTGCGGTGGCGGCATTTGATACCACATCCGTGAAAGCGGTGATGAGTTTTGGTGTTACAGCTTCAGCAAAGGCTGTAGCTCCAGGAGATGTCGATTTAGTGTTCAACAAGATCTGCAGAACTGAGCCTGTCCGCAGTAACCAAGATTTCCGAGACGCTGGCTTCTTATCCGCGAGCCCTTTGGAGATGGCATCCAAGATTGTCTTGGCTACCTCACAATCGTTTTTCAAGAGAAATGCAACGGCGCGCGCTAGAGCAGCAGTTTCTGCCACCAGAGCGCCTTCATTGCCTTCCTTGCTCGCCACCACGGCGAGAGCATTGGCAACTTTCTCGGCGCTTAGTAGAGATAATGGCGCAACCTCGAGCATCTGAGCATGTAAAACTCGATGATCAGCTGACGCAAGCTTACCACCTTGAAGAGGGGTCGTTATTTCGTCAATGATGTGCGCTAGGAAATCTGCATCATGACATCGAGTTACTATGCAACTGAATGCGATGAGAGCCCCAGTGCGAATAACAGGGTTTGTCGATTTGATATTCGACAATATGGGCTTGAGGAGCCTCTGATCAAGCAATTGAGAAAGATCGAAGGTTATGGGCAATGCTTGAACGAGTGGCGTCAGTACGCCGCCCAAGATAACCTCTGGGGCACGTAACAGGCCTTTCTCGATTGCAGGGATGATCTCCTTGGAAACTTCATCCAAGGTAACAAAGGAGGCAAAGAAATCTCCAAGACCAGGAACACAATGTTCTGGGACTGTACTTCGAGATCCCACAAGCTCCCTGACGAAGAAGTCGTACACCTGTGATTTGGCGGATTCAAATATCGGCCTTAAATAATCTTTTCGGGATGATACACCTGCTATGACACCTAGAAGAACCGCGTTCTTAGCCATAGACCGAGTGTTTTTAGCTGTCAGAATATTAATGGCTTCGGATAAGCGTTTTTCAGAACATTCAGCATGTGAGAGCAGCTTCCTTAGGCCTCTCCTGGTGACGACGAGGGCAGAATGCGCGATTGACTTTCTCGAGGTAGGCCGGAGACATCTTTCCAGGGCGTCCGCATCGGCAAGTAGAATATCTTGAGCAAACCCATCCCAGAGAGACCTTTCTGCTAGATGATGCATAAAAACTCCGCACCACTCGACCAAGACAAATGCGCTGGAGGTAGCAATGCCATGTTTCAGCGTTTCCTTCCGGAGGGCGGCTATGAGAGGCGAAAGAATTTTGGATTCATCACCACTAGCTATGACTGAGGCTAGGCACTGTTGAACCGCAAGCCGAGATTCTCGATCGTTATAGAGGGCGTGGGTGGAGAAGAGAAGCTGGACGACGCGAAGGAGGTGGGTGTTGTCGAGGGCTAAGCAAAGGCGTTAGTGACATGTGGAAACAGGATACTGGGAGGCACGCCCGAGGTTAACCCACATTTCTGGATGATTCTCTCGTCGATTGCGTGTAGCTGAGCTATTCGTAGAGTGGTCGATGAGGAACTCAAAGCCCGCTTGGTGGTAGCCAAGTCGAGGTTGGTGGAGGCGCCATTGGCGTTGGCATTGGCCTCGACTTCAGACATTGTGGGAATCAGACACGGGAAACTGTGGTGAAGGAATCATCTGGGGCTACTAGAGCTCGCAGACACCGGGAGGAGCCAGTGCAGATGGGTAGCTGTTGGTGGGTTACCAAAAGCGAACGTCGGCGGGGTGGCAGTGGCAGGCGATTTCTGAACATCCGATCCGAGTCTTACTTCTTTCTGGAGGGAGAAATCGTAAATATCACCACGGACTGACCCCACGTCGAGATGAGATGCACGGCAGTGCCCCATTCCTAGCGGGGCTTTTGGGGTTGGTGGTTGGCACGGCAGATTTTGACCACCTGGACCCGTTTTCACCGCTTACTTTCAGTGGCTTCAGGGCTACGTGCCAGGGTTCCTGGCCGTTTCGTTCGACGCTGTGACATGGAAGCAGCCCTCCGTTTCCAAACTGAAAATGTGCGACGAGCGGGGAAGCAAAAATGAAATCGACTAAAACAGCCAAGGAACACGTACAGATAGACCACAACCTCATTCGTTTGGTAAGGATTAGTACCGGTATATTTCCTACGCATTTGATATGAACCCTTTTTTGAGTTGCCCGGCTTCCGTCCCTGCATCTGGGAATTGCTTTGCCAGAGTAGCTACTACTTTTCCCGAGTAAGCACCTGAGGATCAACACTTCCGAATTTTATAAGGAACCCGTTGACCAACGCATCTTGCAGCCCCTTGACTCGAGTGATGGCTTGATTCTGATTCTACTAAAGCGAGGAGCAAATGCGGATTGGATTTGTTCGTCGTTGCGTCACAGAAGCCCCCCTTGGCTTGCTGGCATCCTCCGAAGGCAAATTGCTGGCCCACAGCGTACCCCGCCGCCCACTACCTGACCTAAATTATTCGCTAGCCATCATTATCCAACCCAAATACCATCTCCAGCCTCTCAACTACTAAGCCTTCGGTTACCTACTGCCGTCACCCATGGCTGGAGCAAAGAAAAAGAAGAAGCCCGCTGCTAACCCAGCCCGGGGCTTTGCGACCACTTCTATCGCCTCTAAACCTAGACCTGAAGCCGTCCAGCCTGAATCGAAATCCTCGACACCTGCGAAGGGGCAGGGTGCCCCTCCATCATCCCAAGCCAATGCCCCACCACCCACTGCCGCTCCTAGCGATACCAATACCAAACTTGCTTCAAAGGACAAAGAATTATCCCCAGAGGAGTTTGAGAAACAACTAGAAGAGTCCGAATTGCAGCTTCTTGTCGAGAGATACGCACCTAAGACGAAACGAGATGCTCTACGCCAGCGCACACGGCTCGAGACTGACCGGCGACTGCTTCGCGGCCAGGCTGACAACATAAACAGCTCCAAATGGCTGCCACAAGAGCTCATGGATCATGTAATCAATTTGATTCAAGCGGAAAGTCGGTTCGCAGCCTCAAGTCTTGCTTCTTCCGACAGTTCTGGTGGTGGCAAAATGCTTCCCGAGGAGGAAATGGTCACCCGTCTTTGGACCTTGCAGCAAACACTTTCCGCAGTTGATTTCCCTCTTAAGCGAGTCGAATCGGCTATCCGATATATTTTGGAAATTGCACCCAACGTCTCAACAACTATTCGAGACTCTATTTGGGGGCTTGAGGAAGCACTGGACTGGCTGGCACGAGAGTGCCCTCTGGACGAGTTGCCGGCATATGATACTAAGCCCAAGCCAGCGTCAAAAAGCACGACCGGTTCGCACCTTCAATTCTCCGGTAAACTTTTAGGGTTCTAATTATAATACAGAGACACCACATGATTCACCAATTCCTACCCGTTCAAACACTCCACGACATTTAGAGTCTCGTAACGGCCGTAAGAACAAGGCCGGTGGTGGCAACAGCCATCAGGCTTTGCCCCTAGCTCCAGCAAAGAAGTTGATAGTTATGTGCGATAGCGATATTGAGCCGGATGAACTTGTGCCAAAGTATTTGGAAGCTAAAGCAAAATTGATGGAACTCGAGCGTCGATATAGTGCGTCTAGCAAATCCAGAGTGTCTGATACTGACCACGGACTTGCTGTTGCAAAACTAGAAGCTAAGATTGGGAAGATTGAGAAGGATGTCCTCTTCGACAAATTTGAGGCTGACCAAAAGTGGAGATCTGAGAAGATTCTCCTGGAAAGGCAGTTGGCAATGGCGAAGAAGGAAATCCAGAGTAAGCCCGAAGAAAGTCAGACATCCGAACAACTTATCATAGAGCGGACTGTTGGAGATGGAATCAGTGACGAGGCAGAACGAATGGCTGCTGAGATCTTAGCTGAGGCCAACGAGGATGAGGACGACTTAGGCGGGTTGTTTGCGTCTTTACCTCAAAATGAAGTGGATTCAGAAACAGGACAAGCTCGAACCGTCGTGAATTCAGCCGATGGCACCAAGATTGTTATCCGAGATTTCGGTAAATGGACTGGGTTCAGTCCTAGGAGGGCCCTGGAGGAAGCCTGCCGCTCAAGGTAAGATGTGAATTTCCTACTCTACATACCAAACATACTTGGCTCACGTTTATATAGAGACGCTTTGGCAAAGGTATCGTTTATTCTTGTGTCAGATACTTCTTTTGCCAACCGCCACTCGGTGGATATTTTCTGGACAAGATCTCAGGAGCAGCCACAATCCAAAACAATATCCGAGATTGAAATCATCACTGATCCCTATCACTTCACATTCACCATGAATGGGGTCGCCACCCGGATGCCAAGCAGTCCGAGGCATACATTGCGACAGCGGCTCTGTACTATACTTTCAGTGGTAATCCTAAAGAAGAGAAAGTCGGTATAAGACTTCCACCAGCATGGCGGGACCTTTGGTCTGAGCTTGCAGAAGCAAGAAAAACCGAGGTGGATGCCCAAGATCGAGCTGTAGTTAAAGATCTTAGAACTCTCGTTCGCGAAAGACATGACCAAGAACTTGAAGACGGCGTCATTCTCCAGGGAGCATTTCGAGGTCGGGGTACAGCCAAGAATAACCACGACTCTGGCGATGATGTGAGTCAAGATCGAGCCAGGCAAGTTGACGGAAATGCAGAATACTACCAAAGGATTTGGGCGGAAAAGTCTGGTTCGCGCAAGTATCAGGCAATGTTGGTATGCTTATAGCCGGCCCTCGTTTGTCATATTTAAGCTTACATATTGGTAGCAATCGAGAATGCAACTCCCAATGTGGAACTTTCGAGAGCAAGTTCTTAGGGCTGTCGATACCAACCAAGTTGTTATTGTCTGCGGCGAAACTGGATGGTATGATGCTATCCACCAATTCAAGTTTGATTAAACGCTCAAATTGCCACAGTGGAAAGAGCACTCAGGTGCCCGCCTTTTTGTTGGAGCACCAGCTCTCTCAAGGCAGGCCTTGTAAAGTATACTGCACTGAACCTCGACGCATATCTGCCATTTCGCTGGCTCGCCGAGTAAGCGAAGAGTTAGGAGAGAACAAAAAAGATCTAGGGAGTAGCAGATCCCTTGTCGGCTACTCAATTCGCTTGGAGGCAAACACTTCTCGTGAGACCAGGCTCGTTTACGCCACGACAGGCATTGTCATGCGAATGCTCGAGGGGTCTAATGATCTCCAAGAAGTGACACATTTGGTTCTTGATGAAGTTCACGAACGCTCAATCGATAGCGACTTTCTACTAATCGTACTCAAGAACCTCATGAAGCGACGCCGTGATCTCAAGGTCGTACTCATGTCTGCTACAGTCGACGCTGATCGATTCTCAGCCTATCTTGGAGGTGCACCAGTTCTCAACGTCCCTGGACGGACATTTCCCGTACAAGTTCGTTATCTAGAAGATGCGATTGAGCTTACTGAGTACTCGGCGGGGGATCGGGTGAATGAAAAACTGGTTGATCTTGATGATGACTTAGTTGAGAGCGAATCAGAAGGCCCTAAAAGCGACATATCAAAGAGCCTCGCGGCATATTCTCCGAAGACACGAGCCACACTCGCTCAAATAGACGAGTACCGTATCGAGTTCGATTTGATTGTGCAATTGATTGCACATGTTGCTAGCGATTATGACCTTCAGGCATACAGCAAAGCGATTTTGGTTTTCTTGCCAGGCATTGCCGATATTCGAACATTGAACGACTTACTTCTTGGAGACCCGCGGTTTTCAAAAAATTGGATGGTATATCCTTTGCACTCAACCATTGCAACAGAAGACCAAGAATCCGCGTTTCTCATTCCACCCCCTGGGATGCGAAAAATTGTTCTTGCAACCAACATTGCAGAGACAGGCATCACTATTCCCGATGTAACATGTGTCATTGACACTGGAAAACATAGAGAAATGCGATTCGATGAACGGCGTCAACTCTCACGACTTCTTGACACATTCATCTCGCGAGCGAATGCGAAGCAAAGACGGGGGCGAGCTGGGCGAGTCCAGGAAGGTCTTTGCTTCCATATGTTCACGAAGTACAGGCATGATAACCTGATGAATGACCAACAAACGCCAGAAATGCTTCGTCTTTCACTGCAAGACCTAGCAATTCGTGTCAAGATTTGTAAGATTGGGGGTATCGAGGAAACTCTTGGAAGCGCTTTGGACCCGCCGTCAGTAAAGAACATTCGTCGTGCCATAGACGCCCTCGTAGATGTTCGCGCCCTGACGGCCGGCGAAGAATTGACGCCACTTGGCCATCAGTTAGCCAGGTTGCCGCTAGATGTTTTCTTGGGGAAACTCATCTTGCTTGGAGTGGTGTTCAAATGTCTGGACATGGCCATTACTGTTGCAGCAATATTGTCTTCGAAGTCACCATTTTCTGCCCCGTTTGGGCAAAGGGCTCAGGCTGATAATGCTCGAATGGCATTTCGCCGAGGAGATTCAGATCTGCTCACCATTTACAACGCCTATCTTGCCTGGAAGCGAGTCTGTCAGGCTGCAGGGGGCACGGGAAAAGAGTTTCAGTTTTGCCGGAAGAACTTCCTGAGCCAACAGACTTTGGCCAATATTGAAGACCTCAAAGGACAACTTCTAACATCTTTGGCTGATTCTGGCTTCCTTTCTTTGACCGAAGAAGAACGTCGAATATTGTCCCGAATGCGATTTTCGGGGGTCGTGGTCGCAAGCAACAACAGTTCTATGAAATGCCTAGCAGAGTCAACCTTAACAGCGAAAATGATGTTGTTTCGGCTTCTGTGATAGCCTGGAGCTTCTATCCTAAGATCTTGGTTAGGGATGCACCAGGGAGCAAGGGGCTGCGCAACATTGGCAACAACCAGTCCATAAGCCTTCACCCTTCATCGGTAAATCGCAACAACCGGGATATCAGGTGGTTGTCGTACTACCATATCATGCAATCGAAATCGTATGTTATACTTCATCAAAAGGCTATTTAAACACTCGCTGAACTGATCACAGGGTATATCATGCTCACGAGGCTACTTCGACGGATCCCTTCGCTATCGCCTTACTCTGCGGTGATGTGCGGTGTGATGTGAGATGACTGGTCCACCAATTCGCCATATCTGTTGTTGTGCTAACTGAAATATGATGCAGATGTTCTCTGGTGTGATCGTCTTGGATGGAAATCGTGGTCGGTTTGCAGTTCCGGACTGGAAGACAATGCTAGTCATAAAAGTTCTTCGCACGCGGCTTCGGGAGTTATTGACTAGATCTTTTAAACAACCGGGCAAGCTACCTACTGCACAACAAGAGAAGTGGTTAGACGTATGGCAGAAGCTGTTCACACAAGACCTTGGAGATGAAAGGCAAACCACCAGCCTGCTGGGTAAGATATGAGGTTCCTCGATATGATGTAGACTGGGATCAACGGAAGGGGGGCTGGTTGGTTGCTTGAACGTTAGGTCAGCTTCACTCCCATCAACTCGTCATTTTTGCCAACGTTCCATTGGTGAGCAGTAAACGAAAATTCATCCGTATCAAATTGAATGTTTTCGGTGCTTTGAGAGCATGGGACGCAACTAGTAAGGGAGTTGGTTATTGACGTTCTTAGGACTGGCCACGTTTCTTTCTGTCTTTGAGGACAGGTGCCTCCAATGACATTTCATTTAACTTATTCTCAGTTTTCACCTGCTTTTTCGTGACACCATGCTTGAATGTAATAACGCCGTCCTCATTTGATTAAACTAAACTCAATCACAACGGATGGTGGATTTGATATAGAAATACGGAAAAGCCCTCAACTTTGATCGACCCATATATATATCCTGTCAGGAGGAGAGTCTCGAAGACATCCGTTTGACATTAGTGTAGGAGTTCGACAGTGCTAACATATGAGACTCCTTTTGTCTCAAGATGCATTCCCATCTAGGGGTCCCAATTCATACATCCACTCCTCGCTCATCCCTCCGCTGGCTATCGTGATTTCGTCATGCTGTCCCATTGAATGACTGAAACGAGCCAAATACTAGAGAGCACAGGGATAATTATACCTTCTCTTCCTTGGTCTGGTCCTTGCCTCTAGAAATGAACATGGCCCTGAAATCGGCATTGCTCCTCTTCATCGGTACCCCAGTAGAAGAATCTTTACTGCTAGACGATGCTGGGACAGTAACAGGCCTGGCGAACCCTAAGCCCCGCCTAGGACCAGGCTTGCCGACCCCCGGACGGCGGATACCGGCTGGTGGAGGCATATATCCCTTTAGTTTCGAACCCTGGGGTGCGAAGTCTTTGGACTTAGATGCTTTAGAACCATACGTAATGCGGTCTTCCTTACGCTCTGCTCTGCTCTGGCGTAACTCGTCGATGGAGCCAGTGCGCAACTTGCGACCTTCATGCTCCATAGCGTTGAGCTTCAGAGCGGCCTTTCCTGCAGTGGCCACGTCCACAAATTCGATCTTGGCGCCGCCATGCGAGGGATACAGGACTACATCGATAGCCCCTAGTGGTTCGACTAGATCTTTGACCGTAGTTTCATCTACTGTGTCTAGAAGACCCATGAGCGCGATCGTGCGGTCGGCAATGCTTGTGCTAGCAGGGATATCTTGGCCCCTCAATGCCTCGTCGCCTATCGATTCATTGCCGTCATCGCCGTCATCGCCACGCGATGATGTTGGAGCAGGGGAGGCCGAGCTGCGTTTGATCATGGTTCTTGATGTAGGTTTGAATCTGGATTCCTTTGACACTTCAACTTTAAGGATTTGGCTGTGGAACTTAGTGTTGTTCAACTCTGTAGCCGCCCTCTCCGCCTCCTCCTTGGTTGCAAAGTCAATGAACGCAAATCCTTTGTTTTTGCCTGCTAGACTCTGCGGGATGTTGACTCGTGTAACTCTACCATAATTTGAACAGACATCTTTGAGGTCCGATTCAGATGCTACTCGATCTAGATTGCCAATATAGACCTCTCGGCCTTCAGCAAGAGAACCTTCACGGGCCTTTTTGCGGTTTGGATCTGAGTATTTGACCAACAACCTGTACCGCTCATCAAGATGCATGCCGTCTTTCTGAACCGCTTTGGCTGACGCCTCCCCGGTGCGGAATGAAATATAGCAGAAACGTCGGTGAGTATTTTTTTGGAGGCTAGGTCGGCGGATGCTAAGGATCTCTCCACAATCCTCGAATACGTTACGGATGTAGTCGTCACTTTTACCGGGGGGTAGTTGGCGACATACACAGTCAGGTCATATCCGGACTGAACACTGATTTGGGACTGCCCAAAGTACTTTCCGTCTCGAAGTAAGGCGGACTGAGCCTCCTCAGATGATTTAAACTCAATCAAAGCAGTAGAAGAACTTCCATCAGGTTCTTGCACTAGAGCTGTAATGTTGTTGATGTGACCGTATTCCTTGAAGTATTGGCGGAGTTTTGTCTGTGTTGTATCACTTGGAAGGTTGATCACAAGAATGGTTGAATTCTCTCGGTCTCTCTTGGAAGGTTGCATGGAAGGAGCCTGCCCTTGATCCGCATCATTAATATCACCCCTGAGTCGTTTGGTAACGTTCCCATTTTGGCCTTCAAGAGCGGGGGTAGAACCCTCACGCTTCCTCTTGGAACCACCAGGGGAGCTAGCCTCCTGTGTTGGGACATTGGTTGTTTGGGTGTTGTAGTATGCAGCGTAGACTGCAGCCTTTTCCTCGTTTTCGCGTTCCCGACGTTTCTGGACTGCTTTGCCAGTCTTGTGCACTCTGTCAGCAGCTTTTCGCACTGAGAGTGGCGGTTCGTAATCGTTGCAGTGTTGCATGTAAACCTCCAAAACTTTTTCTGGCCAGTCGATAGTCCTGCGTGTGACAGCACGAAGAAGCACCGCGGTGGCCAGCGAAGGAACCCGAAGACTAGAACCAGCCGATGAAGGTGAAGGACTTCGGTTCTCTTGAGCATTCGACGAAAAAATGAGCATTTCCCACATGTAATATCTGAACCAAAAGTCATGGCTGTCGGCATGAATCTGTAAAGCAGCGAGCTTGTTCCACTGGGCCCGAGCTTCATCAATGGCCCCCTTCTTTTCAGTTAGATATTGGATATAAATACGTTCGAGGCGGAACTTAGGGTCGCCTTGAAAATCCTTTCCGTAGAATCTTTGACCCACCACGGTGACATCTTCGAGGGCGGCACTCAGACCGACGTCAGCAACGTCAACAGCTTCATCTGCGGCAGTAGCATCCATGGCAGTCCGCTTTAGAAAGCCACACCAAGCCACGTACATTTCAATCATACCCTCCATCCCGTCCTTGAGCAACTGGTCCTCACTAGTTGCTGCATGTTTGATGGACTCCACCTCAGCAAATGGAAGCTTGGCCTCTTCAGCGCAAAGGATGTATCGATTCCAAAGAAGCCCAGACCAGGGGCAGTGCCGAACTGCCCTTCGAAGGACATCGAGCAGGTTTCCCGGGTCCTGTAAGTCAGAATTGGATGATGACAGAAAGACGATGTATTCATGCCAAGTGGTTTGATCTGAGACGAGAACACTGGTGAGCGCTCGAGCATAGAGACCGCGACAGAGATCGATGCCGATTTCTGGATTATCGTTACTGCGCTTGCTCTGAATCATCTCCCACTCGAGATATGCCGTCATGGCAGCCTTGTGAGCATTGGTATCGCCTGCATCTGCTGCCTTCTTGAGTTTCAGTTCAAAAGGATCCCGAGCGGTGATGAGTCGTTTGACTTCTTGTGCACTAGCAGTTATATCTTTCATGGCATCCTCCCAAATTGCACGGTTGTACACAGTTAGGAAACTCGAGTAATTTTGTGATGTCTCGTCCCAAGTGATGTGAGGGGTTAGGAGGCGATCGCGATATAGATGGGTAATGCGCTTGATGCCTTCGGAGGTTCGCGTTTTGGAGAGCAACTCCAACTCTAACGATACCCAGCGATCCCAGAGCAGGTGACTATCTCCAATACGGTATCGGATGGCCTCGTAGCCCTGCTGCCACAAGTCGAGAGCGGCGCCGAAGGAGAAGAGCTCGCGCCCCATGAGGCGTTCTTCATCAGACCAGCCATCACCAGCAGGAGCTTGGGTGGCTTCCCAGAGAGACCAGAAATAGTTGCAGTAGGAGAGCCATATGTGCAGACTGCCAGGCTCGGCATTCACGGCGCGCTTGTAGTGCTCGACGGTGTTGACACGGGTTTCCAGGTCGATGCCATTTCGAATCGCTTCTTCGAGATAGGCGAGCCAGTCATCTTCGCCAACCGGGCTTGTCATGTTGATCACGAGCGCAAGGCTGAGGCGCAGCCCATGACACGATATTCGCAAGGCGTTCGTACGTCGGGGATGGGTCGGCCGGTCTTCAATATCGGTACATGCGACAGAAAGGGGACTTCAAGTAGCAGGTTTGCCGCGGCTAAGGCAGTTGATTTAGGCGGGAAAGGTAGGAGCTTGGAGGTCAACGTGGGATTCCACTAAATGCTGTTGATCCACAACATTGGTCAATCAGCAGGTAGCAAGGGAGCTTCAGTCGTTGATGTTAGCTGGAGCTGACTATTCGGCTGGTGAGCTCAAGCCTACTAGATCAAGCCCAGTGGGTGCAGGCTGACAGTCATCTCATGGGGTTGTGCGCTGTTGCGGGCGGTTGTGCGATGTGCGTGCAAGAAAGGAAGTGCAAGGGAAAAAAATGGGTTTGTCATAATCAAAGCACGATTGTCCTTTGTCCACATGGGGCAGGGATTCTCCTTTCCAAGGGACGGGTGGTGCGGCTAATAAATGATGTAATGCCGAGCGTCAACGGCGTTCAATTAGGGCCTAGAACAATGGCAACGGTGGCGCTTCCTTTTTTTGCTTTTCGGTTTATTATTCCCCTTCTCCGCCCTAGCATAGCTGGATGCACGATGCCTATCTACCTGTTGAGAAATCTCTCGATATTCCAATGTCTCGAATAATAATCAATGCTCATGTGGCTCCATTGCTGCACTATGTGCCTATAGATAGTTACCTCTCTTGCATGTTGGCCGCGTCGGGGGCCTGGCTCCTCGGTTCAGCAGCAAGAATCTCTTAGTCGCAAGTTCTGTGTGTGTAGGGATAGAGAGGTTGGATAGATGGTCGATCCTATCTCGAATAGGACGACGTAATTACTAGTCGCATGGTCAAGGCCGGGGTCTGGTGTTTCGTGGGCTCCAAATCACGCCAACTATCCCCGATGCTTTATTCCCAGCCCATGGAGTTGTGCTCTGTTATCCGTGCACTCTCTGCATGGCTAATTCAGGCGTCTTCAGTGAATTAGAGTACTCAGGTCTTTCAATTGGCGACGAAATTTGATATCTCGTTTGCATTTCTCCTTTCTTCGGCTCCGACGCTTTCATGCCCAAAACATGACGTTGAGCGATATTATGATGGTAAATAAGCAGATTGTGAAGAATCTTGACCTGGCACAGCTCAATTCGTGTCTCTGCCGCTTGACGAAGAACGAAGGATAGAATATACTTCTAGAAAATTCCGAGTTGTTCTCCCACCACCACTGCATTGAAATATGCCGGAACTGTATTTTAACCCTGGAATTCGCGTATAGGATGCCGACGATTCTCTGCTGTCTTACTAATAGGATCCGATTTAGTCGGACGGAGCCTAGATCCGTTCTCCTTAGTTAGACTGACAAGCACAGCAATAATAGGGTATGTAGCCGCCGGAGGACAACTACAAATATTACATTGTATTGATCTGAACTTGCTCTGGACTGGGTGATAAAACATGTGAGAGGTGCCATCTAACTGCGCCTATATCTATGAAGCAGAAGAGTAGATCTCCCCGCAGAGTAGCCATTGGCAACGACTGGATCCATCGGCCCTAGATTTTTCTAAGCGTCAAGGGCATTTCAGTATCTATTACTGTGTCAAATGACATATGCATTCCCAACTTCTTTCTTCCATGTCGAGGGATAATAGGTATCGATGACAACGCTCTTGTTTCAAGCTGCGCTCAAAATCCGTCGCAGTCAGATTGGGAGACATTTTGCGATTAAATGGAGGAAGGGAGCATGCTCGGGGCCCAAAGCATGAGTTTTGGAAAGGTTCAATTGCCTAGGTAGGTTTTAGCAACCTCGTGTACTGCCCAAACCGACGAGAGGATAACCGCCGAAGGAAATAAAGGGATTTAAAATGCCGCAAACATACTAAATGATGGAGAGTGCAACGTGGGATGAGCTCAATCCTGTCGGACTTAGAGAATGTGTTATCGTAACATGTTAGTTCGAGAAGTACCAATCATGGGTAGCAGCACCACCACCACTAATTGAAGCCTGATCCAATTCCCAAGTCGATTAGCGATGCAACTGGATACTTTTCCCCTGCTTTATCGGCTTTAACAGGTTCCGAGATCTGCATTGCGGCTGCGTCGTCCTCCCCGTTACACTTCAAGCCCGGTTCATGCGTTATAACAGGGCCCTTGCCTATTGGAGGAAACTGGCCCCATTTCCGTAAGCTGACAAGTGACCTACCTATACGAAAACCAACGTTTGATACCTAGTTCGGTATGCATGATGATGCTCATTACTATTGAAATATTTTTTGCTGTATTTGGGCTGGTCAGCCGCCATAGATTAGCACTTTGGCATTCGTCGGCTATAGGTAGGCTATAAAATTGACTGATTCCATTGCATTGCCTCGTATTGGGCCCGATCATTCTGGGTGTCAGATGTAGTGGCAACCGGAATCATTTTCGACGTTCGTACTCATGACTAGTGTGTAGCATGAGTGATTTATTGTACGATTGATTGGAAGACCTAGAAAAAACAGCACACTAGAGGATGGCTCGAACAGGGATCTCTTGAGGCACCATCTGAAATAGGTTCTGCCACTATCAACCCTCTCTAACATGGGTATTCTTCCCCCTGGGTCTTTGAGTGAGAAAGTTGACCAGCATGGTTCTGGTCAAGTTTACGCGAGTGAATGCACTGAGACAGCAAGCTGGTTTTTTTTATTTATTAAAAACAGTCATAATATTAGTGCAACAGGATTGCCGAGCATCCAATGGAGGTCGATAAAGCTCGAGCATATACAATATGTAAGTTGTGTTGCGATAACATCAGTGCTCGTAATGCCCTTATCGAACGCAGTCTCCAAGTCAAAGCACCCTATGATATTATGGAGATTGAACAACGATCCAATGTGACCAGGTGGCTGGAGAACGAAAGGCGAAGCGAGTATGCCTTGGAGCGCATCTATCTAGGCTATTGTTTCACGCTAATCTAGCGGTCCGGACAACGTCAGGGTTGGCTGACTTGCTCGTTGACTCTGTGAGCAACAGTGACAACTGTAAGACGGAGATGAAACGGGGCCTGCAGCGGCCAAATGAATCCCTGGTATCCTGGAAAGTAACAAACATACTCTGGTAGGTTTGGTAGCACTGTTGTGTGTATGGTGAATGATCATCTTGCTGACAACGACATTTCTCGGCTAAAAAAAAAAAAGGCCATAAAATAGGTAGCTTTTCTTTCTGGTACTTTCGCAACGTGCATAACCGGAAAGGTTGATCCTGGTGCCGATCCGGAAAACTTTGCCTGCAAGTTGATAGCCCAGGTCAACGGTCGACTCAGATCTCACCGTTTGGAAACAAAGGACCATGATCCCTGGCTGCACATACAAGGCCCATCATGCATGATACACGACACCAGCTGTGTTGTCCGTACCATAAACCCCTCTCCAACTCCCCTGGGACTTTGACCGCTGATGCCCCAAACTTGAGCTGATCAAAGTGAGATGTTGGAGAGATCAACCCGCCTGGAGAAGGGTGGGGCCAAGGGAAACCTGCACCGCCCCATTTTTTCGGCGACGGCCGTGAAGGATGCAAAAACAAAAAAAGAGGAACACCTTGGTCGCACTTGGGACTTCCATCCTTCACCTACTGCTTTACGCGCTGGGCAGAGTTTTGGAATTGCACCCCACCACCGAGGTGACGAAGGAGTGCGGCTAGCCACCAAGCTGAGCCAATCCTTGGATTTTTGTCTGACCACCCTGACTAGTTTCAGTGGATGTGCTCCCGCTGCTACCAGGCACAGGGTGTTATAATTAGCCCGGGATTATTGTCCCCTTGAGACTGCACCCTAGACATCGGCCCCCATCACGATTTAGGTGTGAAATCGACCTGGCATTCGATCGCAAGATCACGTGCAACGAGCTTTTACACCTAAGTTATTCGTAAGAGGGCCCGTTGACTAGGGTGCGGTTTTAGAATACAGATCCAATCATCAGTACACACCGCATGATGGTGTGTTTCGTCCCTGCAGATGCCAACACACAAGATATGCGTATGTAACTTTTTCTTTTTACGGGGGGCGGGGCGCCAACCACTAATCCGCATTGAAGGAGTCGATGCTTTCTGACTTGCATCGCCTGGAGGAAATTAACGGCCAGGGTTTGCCTGAGGGATGCTGAGGGGGGAGGCTGTGCCCGTGGCACATACAAAACTTAGGTCTCCGAGGCAGCCGTGATGCTTCATGCGTGGAAGGATGCTGGATCGCCGTTAATGTTATCTTTTGCGAGCTGGAAAGTAGTAGTGCCAGCAGCGCCTAGAGCCCTAATGATGAGTGACGCGGATCAACAGACGAAGCGAGAACGTGATGAAACAACGGATGGTTCACGCCTGGATGGATTAAATGCAATGAAGCTGGCGCCTATGTATAACTACGAACTAGGTAGCTAATTTACGAATGGCTTGCAAGGAGTTACCTAGCGGACTACGGCCTGTGGCTGGCCTCAGGAAGGAGCCGCCCGCCAATCTGTCAGGTACGAGTCCGTACGACAGACCTGTATGTACCTGGAACAGGGCGAGGTTCTGTAGTAGCCTAGGGGTTGATCATCTCCGCTAATGTTGCCCAAAGACCCCTGGGCCCTCTTCGCCTCGCCCAAGTGTGGCTACTAAGGTGCCTACCTGTAGGTACCTCGGGGCAAGTGCAATGGATGGCCACCTCGTCGTTTTAGACAAGCTCCTGTCATACAAACAATTGATTGGGCAAGGACCTCTCAAGAGATCAAAACACCCATCAATGAAGACTTCCCATGGTCTCTTGGAACCTCAATTTGCTAGGGTCTGTAACAGGGGAGACCGGCTCCCGACCTTTCCAACCCTTCCATTCAGCGCCCTCGCCATTGTGCACTGAATACGCCCTAACGTCAGCCAAGCCACCCACACGGATCGCCCTGGAATTCCTTCCATACCGAAGGCACCTCATGGACGGTTTGGTAGCACAACCCGGAGGTGGAATCTGCGTCCTTCTTCATAACTTTAGGCAGGTACCCGGGCAGGTACCCTGCTGATCCAACCCTTGATCCGACTAAAAAAGAGAGCCAACTCAGTGCCATTTACCTGCCCAGACAGGTACCTAGGTAGCTACCAACCTTAGGTACTTGCCCACAGTACAGTACCTACCTACCAAGGTAGGTACTAGTGTTTACGTGCTACGTGCCTTGCAGCATCACAGAGGCAGCCCCGACTCCATATCCACATCACCATTCCCTTCGATTCCCCATTCCCCCATACTTGTTGACCTAGTGTCACTTCTTCGTTCCTCCTCTCCCTTTCTTGCGACATTTGTTCTTCCTCCTTGTGAGATCCATTCGATTTCTGCTCACTGGTCTCACTTGGACACTATTCCTTCTTCGACGTTTCGTCCGACTTCGTTCGTTCTCCTTCTCTTCAGCTTCGTATCTTATTCGGTGATCGCGTCTTTGGGACTCTTCTCGGTCTGGTGGACAGCCCAGGTGCCATTCGCTTCACCTCGTTTTCCCGGCTTCCAACTGCCTTCATCCATCCACTCATTC
This sequence comes from Aquanectria penicillioides, assembly GCA_003415625.1. Taxonomy (NCBI): domain Eukaryota; kingdom Fungi; phylum Ascomycota; class Sordariomycetes; order Hypocreales; family Nectriaceae; genus Aquanectria; species Aquanectria penicillioides. The sequence goes on from PYIU01000003.1 coordinate 2,306,789, forward strand.
ACTCATCATCCGTCGACTCGCTGTGTCGAATCCGCTCCTTCAGCCGACCGTGTCACTCCTTCAACTTGACCCAACGGTCACTTCATCCAGCCTCTTTCTTCGAATCCATCGTGGCACCCTGCACAAGGTATATCACTTGCTACACCGACTTAGTGCTACTTGGGGCTGTTTTTGTGCTACTACTACCAACTCGCATTCTCGGCTCTTTCTCTGGCGTCCCCAACCGAGATCCATGTAGTTGGGTAAAGCCGTCTTATCGTCACTGTCGTTCCCGTCTACGGCCCGAGTCTACCTTTCGTTCAAATTCAACAGCTATTTTCCTCTTCAAAGTCATCACCGGATTCGCTTTTATCCCGGCGCGAGCAAATTTTGCACTTCGAGATGCGACTGTTACTCTCGACTTTTTGTGTGCTGGGCGCACTACATGTCCTCGGTGTGTCTGCAGATCCTGCGTGTATTGTAAGTCTGCATCTGATAGCTCCAAAAAAAAATCAACGGCTAGCTTCTGAAGCGCCTATGCTGATCGATGTTCGGGTAAAGGAGTCTTGCATACAGTCAACAGCAGCCAATCTTAGCCAGTTCCCAGGCTGTGCCAGTGCAGCAGATGGCGCTTGCTTGTGCAATAACTCCGGCTTCCAGACCGGTGTCCAAGAGTGTTCTAAGGGGAAATGTGATGCGGACATTCCCACTGTCATGGGCTATCTGAATGGTTCATCCAATCTTTGCCATGGTACGCCCGGATCCCCAGTGAATAGTTGAGTTTGAAGTTGATGCCCACAGGTGCTATTTCATCATCTGCCTCCACCGCCCCATCTACTTCGGTAGGTGTGTCCTCGACAGTTGTCGCGACTACATCAATCGCCTCTACCTCTGTCGCCCCATCTAGTACAGCTCAGTTGAGCACCGCAGTCAGTTCATCTTCTGAACAACCGTTGTCGACCAACCTTCCCGTCTCTACGCGAACCCAGGTCTCTTCGTCCACTAAGATCGCTTTCACCACTTCATCCTCTGCTGTCCTGGAGCTAAGTGTATGCATTGCACCTTATCTCCTTAGTTCATTGTTAATGCTGTATTCAGGCTACTGCATCTGCTCTTAAGTCGCAGGCTACTGCATCAGAGACTTCACCTGAAGATGATGCTGGTGCTAGTGCCTCTGCAACTTCGACAGCCGAACAGAACGAAAACCCATCAAAGTCGGGACTTACATCCGCTACTCAAATTGGCATCGGGGTTGGAGTTGGAGCTGCCGTGCTCGCGATTGCAGGCGTGGCACTTTTCTTCCTCCTAAAGTCGCGTGAACGCAAGCAGGAAGAAGAAGAAAGTCACCGTGGCATTGGACTTGCGATTTCTGAGCCTCTTCCTGGAGGCGGAAGAGCGTATGCGTCATCCGGTGAACATGGGTCATTTCGCGAAAAGAACACATATGATGTGGAAATGATTTCTAATCGCTATGAAGACATGGTTCCACGGCAAACACCGAGGACTATGGTGTGACAAGTAGAAGGAAGGAAATGAAAATTGGGCTGAATTAAAAAACGGTTTATATGTTCAGACAGAGTGGCGTCACTTTTTGTGGCTCTTGTTTCTAGCTCACCTCCCTTCCTTAATCGAGCTGGTTCGGCCAGAACTTGGGGCTTCATAAGGAGTCATACGATTCTCCATCATTACTGTCATCGAGGTTTAACCCTATTGTTTAAAGCCGTTCACATGATAATAGAGCTCCGTCATATGTGGTTGTTGAATTACCTTGTTGACCGACAAAGAAGCTTGTCCTTGTGCAGGTGAAGAGGGCAGCGTTGTTTATGTTACTGGGCTAATTTTGGCTCAACTGTGCAGCGATTCATTGTACATATCTTACAAGTTTCTTTGGGATCACAATGAAACCCCCAGCAATACCTAGCTTCCCCGAGTTTTCTTGTCCCGTTAAATGAACAGTACAGTGATAAAGCCTTACCACGAATAGTATGGCCGTTGTCCATAGACAGGTCGGTTGGGTAGATGTACCCAGGGGCCCTTCTTAGCCTTCCTAGCCTCACGCTCGTCATATTCTCGAATTCTCGTCTTTTCTTCCTTGATCAAGATGGTCAAGCCTAAAACAATTAACGCCTGGTTGGGGAAGGGGAAGAATACATGTAACATACTTGTGCTGGGATGCTTTATAATACCCATCCTGCCACGACCTTTGTAGTCGATACTCTTCCCACGCCAAGGACCTCGACCTACCCATGATTGGGCAATGTACAAGCGCGTCGGATCAGTGATTTCAACCCACTTGCCCTCATTGGTCTGAATCGTGCGAGGTTTGGTGAAGACTTCACCATTGACCTGACCCAGACCCATGCCACGCTGCGCGACCGCTAGATCACGGGCCTCTTCTAGATAGTATTGCACTTCAGCAGCGAACTTTTTCTTGGACCATTGCATCTGTAAGATGGCATCGTCGACAGTTTTCCCGGAGATCTGACGGGCTAACATAACCAACTTCTTGACACTGGTCGGCATAAACTCGCTCTTGTGCAGAAGCTCACGCTCTGTCATTTTAACGCGCTCATCCTTGGTCAATCGACCGTTGCGACGGACCATTTGAATAACCTTCTTACGCTGCCAACGAATGCGGCTGCGAGGATCTGGGTCCACAACCATGGCCATATTTTCCTTTGTTTTCTGCTCAACCTCCCCAGCACCGGGGGCAGTTTCAGTCGATTGGCCTTTCTGGTGGACCTCGATTTCGTCCTGGAAGATATTGTCCTCAACACCACTATACATGCTTCGTTCTAAGAACTGCTCGCGATTCTTCGGGTCATCCAACTGAGCCGTCACGAGGTCACCTGCGGCAGCTGAGTTCTCTTTACCACGACCCCATCCATTGAAGATGTTCCATTTGTATCGTCGTTGTTCTGAAGATCCGAGTGCGGCAGACCAGACGGGCGTTTGAGGGCTGGGAAGAGGATTTGGAGTAGCTGTTGCTGTGCGAGTGAGAAAACGATCATCAGTCAAGGCATGATGGCGGGAGCCAATTGAGCTCTGGTGAAGAGATACGAGTGCGACCTACCTGACAGCGCCAGCCGCCGTGCGGCTAGACGAAGACTCATGGCACCAGGTGTTGTCCGGATCTGTGAGAGGACCCAAGTCTCGCTGTTTGTTCTGGACCTTGGCAATTTGGTCGGATAGGCACAAGAGTACGTCTCGAGCAGTCCAGATCTTTTTGCCAATTCCCGGTGTTCAGCCGACAGCGTGAGTTCCCGAGTGCACGTGACCCAAGGCTTTAGCGCGATTAACATCAGGCCATCCTCAAGATGAACTCACATCCTCACGATCACATCGAAACCCTCGGTACCCGCCTCATACCTCCGCTCCTTCGCTCAAATCGCATCGCAAAAGGAAAATATTTAAAATGGCCGTCCGTCCCATTACCGGTGTACGTTTTTCATGACTCAATGGCTGGAACGGTGCAGCGACGACCGGGCCAGAGGAACTTTGAGAGAGCTTTTCGTGGACTGACGTTCTGACAGATGCTCCGACGAAACCTCGTCTTGGACCTTAGCATTGCTCTTGGTAGGTCACCTATTGTTATGAACCTGTCGAATTGAGTACATGATGTCTGGCTTGGCTGGGGAACACTCTGGGAGGATGGTTCTCGAGGACGCTGACACTCGCTGTGACGTGGTTGGTGGGAGCAATGTGCTGACCCAGATCGCAGGCTCCGGCTTCGCCATGGCCAATGTCTTTTGGTATGTGGATGTGTTTAATAACTAAACTACGCCATATGCAGTGACTGATGATCATGACAGGTACGGCTACCACATGCCTCGTACGGAGGCCCGCGACAACCACTACGTCAAGCTGGAGGCCGAGCGCGCCGCCCAAAAGGACCAGTAAAGAGGGATCCTACCAACATTCAATTGCAAAGGCATTGGTGATGGTTGGAGGGGAAGTGTCCCGAAGTTTCGTTTGTCATGTCGCTGGATAGAAGAACAAAATACCAAGGCTTCATCTGAGGCGGTCGCCGGACAATCTGTACAATAGGCAAGGGCAACCAAGTCAACATGTGCTTTGATTACAAATTCATGTGCCACCGAGTAGTGAAATGACATTGTGATAGTACTCGGTGCCCAATTCCCATGGCATTCTAGCGTTGCCAACTCTGAATGCCATGGCCTGCTCACGCTGCTGAGAGTTTCCGCCACGAGTTAGGTGGTAAGTGTGATCTCACCTGATTAGTGCAACCCTGTGTTTCCGTGATCCTGCCAGGCCCGATATACCTGCACCATGCCATTCGCACCGTCCAGGGGAGAGAGCGATATAAATGAAGCCGTGCCTGGTCTATAGTGCCTCTGTTGTTTCAGTGCGTCAATCAGGGAAAAGCCCGGGGTCTACGTGACTGTCAAATATGCCGACGCCAAGGCTTGATTTGGATTATCTTATTTCCAACACTAAACAGGGTCTAAAGTGAATATTTGTCCGCCCCTTCTATGATAAATATCTGACTAGGGGATTCTCTGTGCATTGGTGCCTTCAATTGGTTGCCTAACGTGGAATGACGTCGATCTGAAGCCCATGACGCGGTCACCGAGGTGTGTCGGGAGAGTTCCAACCCGATGACCAGTGGTAGTGCTGTGGGGGTTTTGGCACAGTGGTGTTGGCAGCGTTACTACTTTCTTTCTGGGCTGCGGCCGTTGAATATTCCTTCCCCTCCCACGCGGTCGTTTCAACCACGAAAGTACCTTTTCTGTCTGTGCACCTTCAACATCGTGCAGCATTAGCAACATCAGGTCACATGGGTAAGGCCAAAAAAAAGACTTACTTGCGGAAGAGACGGTCAACGGCATAGCATTGAACAGCGCTATTCCACTTTATTGGCTCTTTTATTTCACACTTGTACTGCAACATTTCGAGAAGCTTGCAATCGTCAAGGTCAACGTTGTGGTGGCCACCTTCGAGTTTACGCTTGCGACCTTTGAGGTCGACCTGGACACGATCGGGTAGCTCGGAGGCGTGGAATACTTGACTGGGGTATCCCATTGCAGAAATTTCTTCCTTGCCGAGGTCCTTTGCGCGACGAGAAGAATGGAGGCTGCCACGGGAGTGCGATTGTTAGGCGAGGTTGAAGAGACGAGTCTAGAGGAGGTGAGTTTCGGTGACTGACTTACGTGGGTCTAAGCTTTTTTTTCCTGGGGCAGGCCACTCACTCTACGACCATCACCTGCGTCAATCTAGTGCAACGCCAGCCATTCAATGTATCAAGAGAGCAGCACTTTCTCTGCTCAAGTGAGTAGTATTACACCAAAAAGGGTTTTTTTTTTTTTTTTTTTTTTTTTTTTTTTCAAGAAAAAACAAACCATCTAGCCAGTAGAGTGGAATCACTGGGTCTGATCTGACTTTTCCGATCATAGAATTCGTCTCTATGGTGCAATTGCTTTGTGATAGCTTCTGCCAGAATGTTGCTAACAATAAAAAAATATGATACAGGTTCTTCGTGGGGTTCGCTCAGCGCTCGCACTAGATCTGACATCTCTCAACCACGGCGCATCATTACGGGGTCAAGTTCAGGGGCCGAAGCAGACACACATTCCAAGTTTGGACCAAATAGCGGCTTGCCACTTTCAATCCACAAAATCTTCCAACTTGAGTTTGTCTGGGCGCAAGTCTCCCTTAATTTACAGGCTCGTCTCATCCCTGGTTAGCCCCCCATATGCGCACACGTTGTTCATTATCGATCTGGAAGGTCGTTTTGACCCGACTCGACTGACTTGCCATGAAATGAATTTACGCCACATCTACGTTCAGACACCCTCCCGTGGCAGCCAGGAACGCCTCAGGGCCCTGATAGTCGAGGCAGAGAGTTTTATGCTTTATGGGAACTGTTCATATGTGAGTGCTGCACGACAGTGGTGGGGCACTGTGGTCTTGGGTGGGCTTGGTGCTGGTGATATTTCGGCAAGCTGGAAGGGCTGGTTGCGTGTTGATCGAGAGCATACACGAGGCTTCACGCTCGAAACCAGTGCGGATGAGGCCTTGCAGCAGCGGCGTCGCCGTCAAGATGCGGTGGAAACTACTGGTTGGATAGCCAATTCAGAATGGGGAAGCTTCTTGTTCAATGAGCTATATTGTGAAAACAAGAATGGTGAGCATAAGAAAACCAAAGGAGAGGGTCAAAGAGAAGGCCTATGAGGTACAAACGGTATAAGTCTCACAGTGAATGTTGAAAATAAGGTGATGCGTCGTTCGTCGGCTCTAGGATGGGGCCGAGATGAGATACATGGTGTGAATTAGGAGAAAATAGTGAAGAAGCCAAGATGAATGTATCGATTCAGCAAATCCCCTGTGGATTCCTCACGTATAGACGACATCGGATGTGAAGTTTTTCATGTTTCGGGATATATTTCCTTAGTTTCTAGCAATAAATAAATCTCGTTACGGTAATGGCACATACATTTATTTAGGTTCCGATGGGCAATTCACTTGTCGAGGGCTGATCAATCCATTGGGTATAACCATGTAGTTTCGTCGTTGACACTGAGTTTTAGTCTTCTATTCCATGTATCTCAAAGCACCAAGAAAATATTTTCAATTTCTATCGAGAAACAATCTTGCATGTAATCTTAGATCAGCGATGTGATGCTCATCAGGGGTATAAAGATGTGCTACTGCATCATGGAGACGAAGGATAATAGCCCCGCTTAAAGAAAAAAAAACCATTACACGCTGTGGCAGTCTATGGTCTATGCAGCCTCATGGTTGCTGCAGTTGTGTATAGTTTTTCGTCTGCAAAGAGTTGTAGATGCAGATGAGGTCATTTCGAGCCCACTTGACATAAGAAATACCGAAATTCCAATAAAACTTCGGAATGAAACTTGACCCAAGCCATCAAAACTACCTTCGCGAGAAACGAAGATATAATGAAGAGCGAAAAAAAAAAAAACATGGAATATAATGCCGAAAAAATCGGCATGGTACAAAGTCAAAGGACATCGGGGACCTACATGTTGATGCCATCCATGTCCACAATGGCGGTGCCGTTGTTGCAGACAGACTCGATAAGACTATCGACTTTGGTAGCCCCAGCAGCGGTGGCCATCTTAGCCATCTCACGTTTGATACCGTGATTCACAGCATCTAGAACAGTTTCGACGGTAATGCGGGGCTCATAAGCGGGTTTAGTGCCCTCCTGATAAACACCTGTCTTGACCAGGATACTATACCAGTCATTATCGGCCTCCTGATTGACAGCATTTGTGCCGCGAATGTCACTCTCGGGGGTGTCGCCGACGAAGTAGACGGTTTCTGGAGGAGCGACGAGGCCATGCTCGGAATTGCGCCACTGACCCATGAGACGAGAGGCAAACTCAAAGGTCGAGACCTGAGGCTTGCCGAAGGCGTGGGTGTGCAAGAGGCCAGTGCCATTGGTCAGATCCTTGAAGGTGACCTCAAACATGCGGCGGAGAGCACCCATACCGAGTCGGACGTGCTCATGGGCAGCAGACCAGACGACGTCGTTATGTGAGAAGTAGAAAGGAGGTCCCTCGTCAAACGTATCGCTACGGGTGCCTAAGCGGCCACCCTTAGACATAGCCAGATCAAGCATTATCTGGATGTCGCCAGCCCAGTCACGAGAGTCCGCGAAGACGAAGACGGCATCAATTGTAACATCGGAAAAGTCCCGCTCCCGTGAGTTAGCATGCTCCTCAGCGGTCAGTTTCCGGAAGGGAGTTGTGGCAGCATCGTGCTTGATAATGTCCCCAGGAGTGACAACATCTTTGAAGCCGTAACCCTCTGCAACTAATCGGCACTTTTCCCCCTCGCCGCCAATGACTAGGACAGTACCGTATTTCTCAGCCATCTCGCGCATGGGAGTGTGGCCACAGATGAACTGTCCAGGCTTGATATCGCAGAGAAGCTGCTTGGAAAGGTCTTGGCAACGCTCTTCTTCGGTCTTGCCCCCACCATTGGTGAGGAAGATGTGAGGTCTGCAGCTGATACGTTAGTGCGCTGTCATTCATGCAAATCAAAGTCACGATGCTTCGGTTTTGTGGAGCTTCCCCCCCCCCAAGAAAAATAATATCCGGGGTGAGTGGATCGTTATTAAAGAACAAACGCACGGGGTGTGTGAAAGGATTGCAAGGGTAATCAACTGACATTTTGATGCCATATTCATTGTCCCCGTTAAGGACCTTCATCGTCTCGATGGCTTCGGGAATGGCTCGACCACCACGGACAAGTACGCCATCAATGTCGAAGGCAAAGACGAATCGGTCGGCGACACGCTGGTCGGCCGGAGGGGAGATTGGTGAAGGAGGAGCCTGGAGGCTGGCGATGCTGGCACTCGAGCTGCTTGACACTAGTTCAGGAGAGCCAGGAATAGACGAGGGTATGTCCATATTGTCAACCTCCTGCTTGGCAGCCATAACACCCCTAAAGAACTCGGTCGAAGCAGGTAATTGCTGAGCCATCTTGGTCGAGTTTGATAGTGACTTGAAGGAAGTTGAAAAATGGGAGTCCAGCTCCAGAGACCTTGCTACTGACTAGGCACGCACAGGTGGGGCGGAAACAACAGGTAGCAGTCAAGTTGAAAGGGAGTCCGACACAATCAGTCTCGAAGTCCTGGAAACCAGGGGTAGCAAGAATAGACTTATAGGAGACAGAGACGGTAAGATGGAGAATCGGATGAAGCGAATGTTCTACCGTCCAGAACGGTGGGAGATATCTGGGCCTTTATAGATTTACCCTGACTCCGAACTGTGCATTGCCCCGACTGCTCATGGTACTTCAAACAAGAGAGAGGCGTAGAGGATGCGAATAATTGTGGGTTTGACCTGCACCGTCATGTTTGGACGGCCTTCGCTGCCTGGTTGATGGTGGTTCTCTGACAGTCCGCAGTCCACAATTCAGCTAATACGAAAGAACCCTCCAATCCAAGCCATTTCCCGTGGCCGTGGCGAGGTTTTTCGATATCCACCAGGCGGCGGCTGGGTTCCACAATAGAGGGTTTTTTTCTCTTGGTCCTGCTCGCGTGTTGTAAAACTCTCGGGGTATGAGGTAAGGGGTGGCAGGTAACCCATAGGGACGATGACGACGGAGGTTGGATTCTTTTTCCGCTGGTGGCCAAGGGATGGAACAGCAGGTACTTGATTCAGCAGCCGAACTTGGTCACCATTACATGCTGATGTGTTTGAAAGGGGTGTGCTAAGATGTCTTGAGTACTAGGTGGCCTTGTAGGTCTCCGTCAAAGACGGCGGCACGGGCGGGTCGATTATTTCACAAACGCCGCCGCCGCACCAACTTTGACTTATTAGGCCTCCGGCCAGACACACCCCCTCCTATGCTGGCCCTGGTTCCTAACGGGGCTCTGTGACGCACGTAGGGCGGCGAGGGGTGTGAGCTTGTGCTCCGTTATGGGATGGTACTTGGCGGATCCCTCTGATGGCGATGACTTCTCCGTGTTGGAAGTAACTGAATAGCGCACAACGCCCATCGTCCTAAGTGGGTCTGATGTCAATTCCCGGTCTGGAACTACAAGGTATGCTGCCGTCATCAAGCCTCGATAACGACTCGTCGTTGATTTCAAGGTTCCGTGGGAAAGAGTCGCGGCGGTTCTTCCGACTGCGGCAACGCCCTCAACTGCCATACTGCACGGCTTGCTATCTTTTCCTGATGTTTAGCGATCTGCTGCATAACAGGGTGTGGACCCTGAGGCTCAGTGTGCCAGCCATGAAGCCAATTAGAATTCCCTTCAAACACATCCCCATGGTCATGGAGGGAACACATCTGGCTAGTTACAGGGGGTGTTCCTGGTCAATTGGATGGAAGCCGTAATTACGGGGACAGGTCCAACGCACCGTCAAGGATTGCACAGGACGGTACTCCCTACATAGTACATAGTGCACAGTATATACGGAGTAGAGAGAGGTAAGACGGCTCCCCTTGCCCATTATGGGCTCCACCACACCACCCAGCCAAGAGTTCGGGAGGGGCATGCGCACTGCGGCACCATGCTCCCACATAAGATACGGTGTCCCGCGCCGTTGTCCAGTCAGTCTGGGGACTCGAGGACGGTGGAATCGGCCAAGGGAACCGGTTGCCGCCCATTCTCCAACCAAGTGCGTCAGATAGCCTGCAACTTACTGTGGCACACCAGTGCATTATGCACGATGTCAAAGCCTGCACGAGCGAGCACATAAGCCGTCAGATACTCTCTCCAGCGTCGGCCTCAGAAACACAGCAAACCCACAGTGACGTCAGGCTTTACCCACCGCAATAGCCCCCGTCCCAGCCCAAGCCCCGCCGGTCCGAAAGGGCCTACCCTATCAGCCGTGCCGACCGGCCCCACTATCGCGGCCTTTGGCTTTGGACCCCGGGAACATTCGGGCCAAACTGCTCTGTTAAAAGGGAGAGAGCCTGCCAGGTCCGACACGGTTCTTCGTTGTGCAACCGCTGCGCTGTTCAGCTCAAAATACAAACCTTCCGTTTTATTGGGGGAGGGAAGGGAGTTTGAAATGTGTCATAAATCTCAATTGTCTTGCTTGGACTCCCAAGACATTTATCAGCAAGCCCTCTTCTCGAAGGTACTACTCACTTTCCTCCGTTCACAATTGCGTCCCCCGATTTCCCCTCTGTATCGACCGGTTCCTTTTGCCTCGGGTTCATCTCTACAAACCGTTGTGTCATGTTTTCAATCTACCTAGGGCATCTAGAAACGATTGAATGGACAATGAGCGCGTCTAATACTGCATGGGTGTTCTACTTGGCCGAAAGTGGTTTCTCCTATCTCCGTTCTCTCACCTGCACGGTGCACTCGAAAGGGGGGGGGTTAAGCAAAAGGCTCATCAGTCAAGGAAGGCCCTCCTGACCATCGCAAACACAGCAGACAAACCGAGGGGCATCGTCAACTTAGACATGATTGTTCCAATTTGCCAGTTCTGCTCGCTTTTGGGTAGAACGCCTCGCTCGGTCCTTTTTCCCCTAGTATACCAACCTTGTCACCCTCTCATACCCTGCACATATTCCTTCGTTCCTCGGCCTCTTCCCGGGGTTGCTTGTTTGCGGACGATGCAATGACTCGTCCCATGGATCTGTGGGAACCCGTCTATTCTATCGGTAGTTCCAACCCCCTGTCAATGTCTTTGTTTCACCAGAACAATGTACCATACCACCATGCACCGCGTGGCTCCTCAACACCAACAACAGATATCCCTGCATTTTGGTCCAACACGGGTTGTCAATTGTGGGGGAGTGTGAGTTCTCAAGGGAGGGATGCGAGCAGACGGGGGTGGGATTAGAGGGTGGGGTTAATGTCAGCATCAATAGCCATTACGGTACGAATGTGCGCGACGCTCTCCTGTACGCGACCCGTTGACCATCGTCAGATGGCCGACGTCTTAACAAGAAGGTTTCATTATGTGGGAGACGTCAAGTGCGCTTAAGGCGGTTCCCCAAGACTGGCGGTAATCAAGGGGTCCTGAGTCTAGACCATTCGGCCGTGGAGCTGGGGATTATCTCCTGTCCGTACGTCTGAGGAATAGTCCATCAATGGTTTTCTTAGCTACATACACCTATGGCAGGATGAGTGAATATGCGCTTCCCCGTCATGCCAGCCCTATCTAATACCACCACCACCATCGCTCTGCCCAATCGCGATGCTGCTCAAACCAGCCGCGGTACCCCTCCAAAGGAGTATCCCGAAATGCCGTTAGGTAGTCAATGATGCAAGAACCGAGGAAATGTGGGGGGGGGGGGGGGGGGGAGCTGGTCAAGCCCTCCTCGGCCAAAACCCGATTTGCAGCTCTGACATTGAGCGATCAGAGCTGTTTCAATCAATTTCAGCTCTCAGAGATGAGTGGTAGTGTTTGTCGAAACGACGAGGGTCATGGCGGTGACGGTGTAATCGACGACGACGATCGCCAGCGGCTGCGGCTGCCTCCTGCCATATTGCCATAATTCCGATGCCGATCTATCAAATCCAAGGTTATTCTATGGTTGGGTTCGATTCGAAATATGTCCCTGAGTAATATGTGTAATTCCTCCACTTGATAGGCGATGAATGTTCCACTTTCACATGCTTCCAAAAGCCAATTTTCCTTTAATCAATCATCCCACGCTCCCGCGTCAGCGGCTCGATTGCTTGCTTACTTACTAATCGGTCAAGCCCAAATTTCCCCATCTCTTCCAATGCTCTGGCTTGAATCCCAACATGTTACTGAAGATTGACGAACAGACCGCCATCTACCAACAATTGTGCGCCCGTCACGTAGCCACTTAATTCCTCACACGCGAGGAACACAGCTGGACCAGCCATGTCTGAGGGCTGCCCCGTTCGTCCAAGTGGGATGCGACCTTCCATGTACTTGCGTTTCGTGTCATCTGCTAAGTCCTCGTCGTTTAGTTGTGTGCGAATTGTGCCCGGCAGCAGCGCGTTGCAACGAATATTGTGCTCGCCGAGCGCCACCGCGGTACTCTGCATCAAACTCAGGACACCGGCCTTGGTCGGGGTGTAGTGAGTCTGCTGTCCACCGCCCACAAGAGCAGAGATGGATGAAAGGCCGATAATGCTGCCACCTTTCGGTGTCTGGAGGAGAGCCATTTGCCTAGCTGCGGCTTGGACTACATAGAAGGCACCATCCAAATTGGTCCGGACTGTCATTTGGAGCAGGTCGGGTGAGAGTGTTAAAAAATCGGCAAATGTGCAAACCCCGGCGTTGGACACGCAAATGTCTAGTCGGTTGATACCCGAGTGCTTCACGGCAGCGGCCACCAGCTTCGCGGCCGTCTCTGGGCTGCGAACGTCGCCTTGTTGGTGGGCGAGTCGACCCGCAGTCGGTATTTCTTTTCGCAGGGCCTCGGCCTCAACAATAAGAGAATCCAAGTGCTTCTGATCTTTTTCAAGACCGAGGTGGTTGACAACGACGTTTGCACCCTGCCGCAAGAACTCGAGGCAGATGGCGCGGCCAATTCCGGTTGTACCACCGGTGATGATGGCACTCTTGCTCGCGAGAAGTCCTGTCAATCGAGCCATTGCAATGAGTCTGTCAGACGCAAAAGTCGATAGTAATCGTACAGGGTGAGCCACGGTTTGTGCCGATGTTTGCTCTTTGAGTGTCCTAAACCTGTCTGCCTACGACTGCGTGATGCTTTTATCCCCAACGGCTGGGTCCAGGGCTCGAGTGTGGAGAAAGTCGTCCAGATGCCGCGAACGGCTATGTCGGTGGATTGTAGGACCGAGGGCAAACAAGTCGCTCGTGGAGAATGCAGTCGAGCGGAAGGGATATCGTATGATGAGGCGATGATGTGGGCTGGAGGGGAGTGATTCTGGGAGTCGTGAAGTCTCTGTGTCATTTGCCACAAGACAGATAGGTAAGCAACACCTCTTATTTAGGCATATGGCCTAAATCAAGACAGCCGTCAAAGATGACGGATGGGGTCAAGGCAAAACGTAACAACACGGGCGCCCGTTCACTGACGAGGTCCTCGCCACCCAGCATTCGACAGCCCCGCGTTCTCGTAGGTATCTACAGTGCAGACGCTATTCCAAGAAGGGACTTGGAAGCGTCTAGGCCGAGCTTAGCCTGCCACCTCGGTGCTCTTTGTCGCGAGGTGCCGGGCGGGGGAGGAGAGAATATTTGCATGAAAGAACAAAAGCGACGGCCGTGTCCGAACGCGGTTGAAGCAAATTCCCACCTACCTAGCTTTTCTCGGCGGCGTTGCCATATCCACTAGAGAAGAGGGAACGGCCCAAAGAGATGGTGTTGTCATATTTCCCCAGATTATAGCACCCTGGATCGTAAATCTCATGACGGCTTCGCTTCCCCTGCGCAAACCCACATACCATCGATTGGAATTGGCTGATGCTCGGACCAGACCAGGTTCAGGCCACGGTGCAGTTGCCTGCGATTGCGGCAAAGTATCATGATAGGACCACTGGGGAAAAAAGGCCATGAACTCGGTAGAAGATCGGCACAGAGGAGACCAGTGAATACGTAGCAATGAAATTAAATCCGCGTATGTGTACAAATAACTTACACTGGAAGGAAAGACAAAAAGAAAAGAAAAGAAAACGCCGTACGGTGCTACTACGAAACGGTCACCGTTTTCCCCTTGGCTTGATGAAAAAGAATAAAAAAACATACATCACGATCTTCCCACCGTCGCGTCTATCCCACAGTTTTGTATTGACATGGGGAAGGGGTGTGGTCACAAAAGCCCCTCAAAATCCGCCCGCCCGAGTCTGCCCACGATCGTGGGTCTCGTCATAAACCATAAACGTAACGAACCGGTGGTTTGGGCCCGCCACAGAGCCGTACATGGGTACATTCATACGCACACAAATACTGGCCAGAGAAAATTATGTAGATGCCGATTTATGTTTCAAGCACTGTCTTTCCCACCCCCCTTCATTGTCTTCTTCGACCTGTGCTCATTCTCGATTCTTGCCTTTCACAACCACTTCACACTATTTGCTTCTTAAGCGCGCGGCTAGGAACTGTGTGATGGGGTCTTGTCTCTGTTTCAGTTTGTCTAGGTACATAATCTCATTCACAACAGGAACATACAGAGTATGTAGAATAGATTTGAAATCTATTCCTTCCCAAGTCCGTAGTAACATCCACTCAACGAGGGCATTGTCCACTCAGCCGTAGACAATATCTAGGCAAAGAAGAGGAGGGAGAAAAAAAAAGGAAGAACACGACTTTGTCACATCTTGAACCATCCGTCCGTACCTGTATATGCTATAGTCATATTTAAAGAAAATCTTTCGCCGCAGCTCTTTGTTTCACATGTTACAATCAATGCACACAGATGTATGGACACAGCCAGCTTGTTTATTTCCAAGATACTTCTTCTCTGGAGTATCTAGGTCGTGGTAGCAAGGTCTTCAACCTTGGCAGCTAGTTGATCGACCACGCTGTTGGGCTCAGACTCCTTGGTCACTTCCTTGGAGGCATCGTCGCTCTCATTGGGAGGGCTGGGAGGAGCTAGAGAAGGGATCGGAGGCAGCTTGAGAAGGTAGTCGCTAGGTACCAGCTTGGCACGCGCAGCTGGGTTTAGCGTCAGACCAAAACCTGGCTTATCAAGATCCGCCGTGGTCAGGTAACCTTTAGTAGGAATAGGCTCGTCGATGAACAGGTCACCGAAAACGGGTAAAACACTCTTGCCATCCGGTGAGTTGGCGAGGTACTCCTGGAACGGAGTGTTGGGCTGCGAGATAACAAAATGGTAGCTGTACGGGCCGCTAGCATGAGGCACAACGGGGATATCATAAGCAGCTGCCATGGCAGACACTTTGAGAAGTTCGGTCAGGCCACCAAGCCACATGACATCAGGTTGGATAATGTCCAGGTTGCGGCCTTCAACGAGCTTCCGGAAGCCGTATCTAGAATACTCATGCTCACCCGTGGTGAATTTGACAGTAGGGTGGGCTCGCTTGATCTGCTCGAAGCCATCCGTGTCATCGGGGGACAGACACTCCTCCCACCAGTTGATGTTGAGGTCAAGAGTAGCCTTGACAATCTCGATTGTGTAGGGGACGTTCAAGCTCATATAACAGTCGACCATGATGGGGAAATCAGGGCCAACAGCTTCGCGGTGTTTACGAAGAAACTCGACATTCTTGCGGAGGCCCTCATGACCATCATCGGGGCAGAAAGGAAGTGGGACCTTGGCTCCCCAAAAGCCCATGGATTTTGAAGCTGTGGGCTCGGGACCAGTGCAGTAAAAGTTAAGGCGCTCCTTGGTAGCACCACCAATGAGGCGATAAACGGGTTCATTACGGACCTTGCCCAGGAGATCCCAGAGAGCAAGGTCGATCACGGAGATGACGGCAAGAGGCAGACCCTTGCGGCCGTAGAACATGGATGCACGATACATTTGCTCGAAGAGCAAGTTGGTGTTGCGGGGATCAGCCCCAATGAGGAATCTCTGGAAGTGCTGGTGGACAAGCCAGCATGCAGGAGGACCTGGGGAAAGCTGGTTAGTTGACGAGTTCAAGATGGCCACACAAGAATCAATGAGCCATGCCACGCCCCCAATTGGGGGTCGGTGGGGGTTCCATGGTCGCAGAGATGACGTTGATGCTGGTAATCCGTAACTCACCTCCAAAGCCGGTAGCATAGCCAATAGTGCCATCTGAAGCCTCAATTTCCACCAGGAAAGACCCGAGAACATTGATTCCCCAACTTGTTCGGGACTTTTTGTACTGCTCCCATCGCGAGCAGGGTGTTGAGATATCGCTGTCGATAAGCCTGGACTTTGTGTTAGTCGAAGATCGTGACCGGAAGAATGGACTAGAATTCCGGGAAATCGGATACGCACCAATGGCCACCCTTGACGTTGTGGTAGTCACCGCCTATGCTCAGAGTCAGTGCTCATGGTCATTTCTGTGAAGCCAGAAATGGATTTTCTAAGACCTCAAGCTGAGAGGAGAGAGAGGAGAGTGATTTACCGGATCCAACGCCGCCAATGATGAACGACCTGACGGCCTTAATGGTCGGAAAATCCCTGACGGATGCCATTTTGAGATTTTCCCTTTCTTGTATTGATCTGTGTCGATTCTGCAAGCTTGAGAAGGTGGGTGAATCAGGAGCAATAGGGAGGCGGGAGATGCAAGGTGAAGTTTTTGCTGATGGAGGAGCGGATGGGAAGGATTGGTTCAGTTTTAGAAGGAGAAGTCAGGTTCGGGAAATAAGAGGAGAAGAAAGGATGAAATGGATTGAATTGAATCTACGACGACCACACAGGCAGGTATTAATCTGCTCGTGATCAGATGGCAACTCATGGCCAAGTGCCTATGAGAGGCAATGCAATGGGCTACAGTGGGGGTGAATCTGGGCCGGCTTTGCCGTTTAGAACATTCTTCGGGGCCAGATAACCCGAGTGAACCGATTTGTATGGATATTCTCTAGCCGGACCGGCTCCACAGCGAGGGGTCAAGTTCTTGCCGCATGCTAACATTGTCAAGACGGGCTCAAATACGACGCGTACAGCCTGAAGCGCCATAGTATACGCCTGCGGTATTCGGGAGTGGCGTGGCCGTAGTTGCGTTTCGGAAGCAATGCGTGGGAAAAGGGCAGAGTTCTCTTGTATGGGTGGAGGCGCCAAAACACGCACCGTGTCGGGCATGACTTCGGGGGAACAGTGCAATGATGATGTCCGTGGGTGAGGCGAGAAAGATAGCTAGTTCCGTGTGCCATGCCAAGGGTCGTAAACGGCCACGCCGCATTAGCAGTGGGGGTGAATTCGGTGGTTGTCCACCGAGTCTGTCCCAAATCAATCAGGTTTTCGTTGAGCCGTGGACGGGTGGACGGGTGGACGGGTGGACGGGTGGGCGGATGGCCAGATGGCAGAGATCTTTGGGAGAAGAAGATTGAGTGCTGGATTGCGGGGTGAAAGAATGGGGGAGGGAGACACTGGGGGTGCAGTGATGGAATAACAGCCGGCAGTTATAATAAGCGAAGAGAATCCTAACAATCTATCGCTATGGACATGAAAACATTCAACAATGGGAGCAATCGCGTCCGTCTCTATTCTCTGCTTCTCCAGCTCGCGCACAATCACTCCTTACTCTGTCTCACTCTCACTCTCCTCCCCCCCAAAGGTTTCCTTCCACTCCGACACTCCACAGAGGCTCCTCGTACGGTTGAGCAATTACCCGCCACAACATGGACGCCTCAGTAGTAGTGGAGCTTTGGGCAGGTCAGAACAACTGCTTTGAACCATGTTATCCTCGCACCCGGTGGGTGGAACCTCGCGGCCTTGACCTGAGAGAAGCCGTGTAGAAAATTGATGCGCCGTATCTGCACCACTCCACCATGGCGGCAGGATGGCCTTCCAACTCGCCTCAGGGCATGCTCTAGTTGGTCTCGAGCGCCGACCGGCATCGGCACCGGCACGGGTTTCAGCAGAAAACAGACGCCAGGCACAGGCCGCCGAATGAAGTTTTGGGGAATAGAGTCAAAGCCAACCAACTTGTGCCAAAACGACAGGCTGGGCTGCCCACTGATCCTACCTACTTCTAGACCATCCAACAGAGCGGCCAAAGCCCAACGAGGTGCCCAAGGTCACTGATACTGATGAGTGAGGGAGGCCGTTGGGTGAGGCCACTGACATGGTCAAAAACACGCGACAGCCCTCTTCCAATAACAGCGCGCCCAGACTTCCCCGCTCTCCGCTCCCGCCCCCATGTGAGTGTGAGCCAGAAAGGTTACCCCAAGCCCATGTAATGTCATGGATGGTGAATGGGTGCGTGACCATTTCACACATTTTCACCATGTAACCCTCTCGAGAAGCAACCAGGTGAATGTGTCAACCGATAAAGCGAAAAGGAATCACACTCCAGGCTTGGAACCTTTTTTTCCCTCTCTCGTTCTTGACATTTAGTCTTGCCAACACTCTCTTCACCAGCCTAGCTAAGGAACCTCGTAGTGATCTAGCCCCAGCCCCATCAATCTTATTCCCGGCTAACAACTGTTTTTCACCCTTCTCCTCACCTGTGCCGTGCCCTTGGTCCGGACAGGGAGCCCACCCACCTTCCGGCCACCTCGGCCGAACCCCAGCTCCCAAAAAGAAGCCAACCAATAGTGCATTTGCACTTGCTGGCCCTTCTGTCCGAGGTACCGGAGAGTGGGACATGGCCATAGCAGCTGGGGACAGTCACGGTCTACCTAGGTAACAGGTAACCAGCAACACAGGGCCAAAAAAAAAAAAGAGAAAAAAAAGAGAGAGAAAAAAGAAAGAGGAACTGTGGCCTGTCCTGCGTATTGAGTAACAGGAAAAAGTTCACGAAGCAAAGGAACGAAGTACATTCGAGGTACAGTAAACGGTCCACCTGATCACTTCCCCTCTCATTCATCTCCCCTTCTTCCCCTTGGGCTGAGGCTCGGCTTAGGCTAAGGCTCCAGGCTCAAAGTCGCAAAGCTCATTGTAGCTCGACCTCGGGGCCCTTTACTCCCTTTCCCGCGAGCCTTTGTCCCGGATCAGCGAGCTCGTTCCCTTGCGCTCCCCGGGGTTCCCTGGTGTTTCCCTGCGTCGCCGCATCACCGCCCGTCGCAATCTGCGACTCGACCACCCTCTTTCACTGTCCACTTGCTCTATCCTCGTACTCCGTTCGCGAGATTCTCCTAACCTCGCTGCTTCATCCTACCGATACACGCGACCCCCCTCCAAAGGCCCAAAGGCCCAAGGGCCCAGCTCATCCTATCCACTCGATAGGCAAGGAAGCGAGGGCAGGCTTGCGTCCTGTCCCCTTCCTGTCCGCCTACATTCCTCATCGCATTGCTTTCTCTCGCCATGATCAACGGGGCCGGCAAGCCATCGGGTCCTCCTTCGGGAGAGAGTCGCCCGTCCGGCCCCGACCTTGACAGCGATGAAGCTGTCACCTTTCCTAGTGACGACGACGACCATGGTGACCAAGATACCCTTTGTCGCAACGGCAAGCGCAAGCGTCCCGTCTCTGTCTCGTAAGTTACCTTGTCCTCCGCTTTTTTGTCCTCTTGTTTTCGTTGTTGACCCTACCACTCCGTCGCTCTCCTCCCACGCGCCTGCCACTACTTGAATTACAAGTCTCGTACATGCCGAATACATACGCATCATCATCGCCGCTATTTTGCGACGGCTTCGTCCTCCTTGCCTATTTAACTTCCTTGTCTTTTCTTGTTTACCATGTCCCCTTCCGATCTATGTTCTTGCCCAACATCACCACCATCCCCGTCCCTTGAGGAGCATGTCGAATCTAGGCTCGATCCCCAACACAAATCCAATATCAAGCCCGAGCCTGCTTACCAGCTTGCCCTTGCTGAGGCAGATAATGGCTCCGCATCACAGTTTCAAACTAACAACATAATTCCCAGATGTGAGTTATGCAAGCAGCGAAAGGTGAGCTTCAGTCTACTGCCCCGCCACCTCATTCTAATACAAAACCTGACATCCGCCCTCTCCACCCCCGCATCATCGCTAACCCGCTCTATCTCCGGTAGGTCAAATGCGATCGCGGCCAACCTTCTTGCGGTTGGTGTAGCCGTAATGGCGCCGTTTGCGAATACAAGGAACGGAAGAAGCCAGGCCTTCGTGCTGGCTATGGTCGAGAGTTGGAGCAACGTCTAGATAAACTTGAGGAGATATTGCGCTCACATGCCGAAATCCTCCAAGCCACGCTCGCCACCAACAATAACAATCCCGGTCTCGCGACTAGCATTCGCAACAGCAATCCTAGTCTTCCCAGCGAACAAGGCAGTACCCCCCACGATGCTTCGTCCAACATCTTTCGCACTTCAGAACCAATTCGTACACCACAGGCTGATACTGCCCTCTTCCTCCAGAAACCTTCTGGCTCCAGTTTCGCTCCCAACTCTCAGAACTCCGAGTTTGGAGTTCCTCAAACACCTGGCATCAGCGATGGCTACCAAAACCCTGCCCCGCTATCCACAATTCCGACGGCACCTACTCAGATGGCGCCCCTGCAACCGAGTGCTGCTGCTCAGGAATACTACGGCTCAAGCCACTCTCCAACAATGCCCATGGCATCGGCTCCCGGAACATCTACTCCCGATCGTGACATGCCGCCCTACGATCTCCTCTATGCTCTTGTCGACCTCTACTTCAAGCACGTCAACACCTGGTGTCCCATACTCCATCGCAAAACCACGCTTGACTCGCTCTTTGGCCCATCTGCCCTTGATGAGACCGATCGAATCCTGCTCCATGCTATTGTTGCGACCACGATGCGCTATTCCACGGATGCGAGGTTGACTGAGGAACGAAGAGCTCTCTATCACAAGGTTTCCAAAGAGCGTGTTCTACTTTATGGCATGGAGAACTCATCTGTCAAGTCTCTACAGGCTCTTGTGATACTGGCCCTCGATCTCTGCGGCAGCAGCAATGGTCCGCCAGGCTGGAATATCATGGCTCTCATCACTCGCTCCGTCGTGCAACTTGGCTTAGCGGTGGAGACGACATCATCCACTGTCTCCCCCCATTACATGTCCATTTACACTCTCCGGGCCATAACACTTTCCGAGCCCAAGGATTTTATCGAGGAAGAGGCTCGGCGAAGACTTTTCTGGATGATATACCTACTGGACAGGTATGCCACTATTGCTACGGCGTTTGAATTTGCTCTAGATGACAAAGAAATCGACCGGACTTTGCCATGCCGTGATGATCTATGGATCAAAAACCAAAAGGTTGATACCCGTTGGTTCAGAACGGAAGATCACCGTGACGAATCACCAGAGCATGAACCAGACCATCCCGAAAACCTCGGCGCATTTGCTCATTATATTGAGATATTGGGCATTCTATCCAAAATTCACAAGTTCCTAAAACAGCCAGTGGACATAAGTGCCCTCAGTGATGTGGAAAAATGGCAGATGCGCTACAAAGAGCTCGACAATATGCTCACATCCTGGAAATTCGGCCTTCCTGGCGAGTTTGGCAACATGGCGAAGCTCTTCCATCCTGGAAGTAAGAGTATCAATTGCACTTGGGTCATGCTTCACGCCACCTATCATACTGCCGTCATCCGTCTTCATTCATCTGCCGCGTACCCCACGACTCGATCGCCCATCTTTACACCATCCTACAGTGCATCTCAAAGATGTCATAGTGCAGTCGAGAATGTTGCTGCACTCGGCGAGTTCGTGGTTAACAATGGAATGTTAGAAAAGTTGGGCCCTCCGTTTGCTTTCATTCTTTGGGTATCTGCTCGATTGCTCCTCGTTCATGGTTCAACTATTGAGCACAAATTGTCCACTCAGATTTCCTTTTTTGTTGATACCCTGAGGGAGATGGGCCGTTATTGGCCTGTTGCTGCAAGATACTGCCAGTTGTTGCAGAGGGTCCTGGATGAACATCGAGACAGCGAGCGTCAGGGAGATGGTGTCACCCCAAGCTCCGTCAAAATTCTTTCAGACATGCGACGGACTGCATTTGATCTCGACTTCCTCATATCTCGACAACCAAAGCATGGCGGTTCTGCCCTAAGCAGACTACCCAGCGTCACCCCTGCAAGGACACCAGCCCCTAATGAGCTTGAGTACCTTGACGTTTTTGATTTCTTCAATGTGCCCCGCCTCCCCGTGGGTGGGGAGAACATTGCTGGAATCAATCACACTCCAGCACCAGGAGGTGATATGGAGATATCCAACGGCAACGGGTCAGAGCTAACAGTACCAAACGAGTTCAACATTACCAATTTTATGGTCGATGCCAATAGCGATTGGTTATTTAAGCAGGAGGCGGGGACGAAATTCATGGCAGCCAGTTAGAGGCTGAGAAGGAAGGGGGGCGGGACGGAATTACAATGATGAGAGGTTATCCATCAGCGCCCTTCAGCTATCGGACGGTTCACAATGATTTTGAAACACGGGTGAGGGACTTTGCTCTTTGGATACCCGGAACATTTCGCGCAACTGATTGTTGGCCATGGCGTTTTGGGACAAAAGCCGCCCGCAGCATTAGGGCAGGTTACTGTATAGTATACCCATGTATTCAAGGAGGTATTTGTGTGTTTGCCACTCGCAAGCTGCTTGGCCGGCCAGGAAATCATCGAGTTGATGGATCCTTCATGCTTGAGCTAAGCCCAGAAGGCAAGTACCAAACAGCGATGTAATAGCACATACCTAATTCCTGGTCTGGGAAGCCTGTAAAATCTCTCTCTCTCTCTCTCTCTCCCATCCTGGGATGTAAATTTCTAAGCAATGAGAAAAATGATGAGCTTTCACATTATGATTAATGTCAATCATTAGGAAATGATTTGAAAACAGATAGCCTGTATGAGGGTGGTACAGCCTTTGAGGATGACCCATCCATTGCCAATGTCCCAGGTACTTTTCTGTGCCTGTCAACCGGCAGGGACCAAAAAGGAAGAAAAAAAGAAAAAAGAAGAAACTGTACATACAGGGTGTGTTGGTTGATTATTCACCCTCCCATATCCCATGACCTACCGTAGTTTAATCCCATACCAAATAATATCCTTGTCTAATATCCCAGCCATACATAGCCTCGAAATGTGCACTCAGGCGGCGGCAACTCAACCTTTCCGCGTCTCTAGCATACCCTATGATTGTTTTGTGTTGGTGGTGTAGGTCTCAGTCGAGTTGCAGTATTCCACCCATCCATCCAGGATCATCTTCTTGATAACCTTGCTGAATCTGTCGCTGTGCTTGGCATCACCTGAGGTGGAGCAGATGGTGTTCTTATCGGTGTCAGAAACCTTGGGTGCGTCGTCTGGATACTCAATGTTGAAAACGGGCTTGTTGGCTTCGATGAAGGCAGAAAAGGTCTCGCATTCGCCATACTGGATGCACTGCTCATTGACGGAGAAGGCGACATAGTCGAGGACATCATCAATAATACCTCCAGCATTCTTGAGACCAGTCGACATGTTGTACTGGGCAGCCTCGATGGAGAGGAACTTCATAAAGGAGATAGAGTCGTTGGCAGTGAGGCCGAGACCGTTCTTGTTTTGCTTTTGAATGGACAAGTCAGTTGAACAAGTTCTCCTCAGGATGTATCGGGACTGAACTTACATATCCGTCCACATTGTCAGGATCGATGGCACTGCAGCCTTTGTCGCTAGCAAGCTTGATGCGCTTCTTCATAATATTGCGGACCGAGGTGCTCGAAATATTGATCCAGTTCTCGCCCTCCCAGCCGTCAAGCCCCAACCCGATGTCCTTCTTGTCAAAGTCGCCAGCATCACTACGCCAGTTCTCGTACGAGCCGGCGCTGAAGTAACAGATGACGTGCTTGCCAGCATCACGCAGAGCAGCAATTGTGGTTGCGTTGTTGTCGTACAGGTCCAGGTCCCAGATGTCAACGTCCTTGGGCTCCAGATCCGAGGTGCTGTTCTTGTTCAGGACGATGGGGTACTTGAGGACGATCTGCCACGACGCGCCGACGCTAGGCCGCCACAGGTTGGTGTTGTTGGGAGCCGAGGATGAGCCATCACCATTGCCAGAACCGCCGTTGTCGCTCCCGTCGTTGCCGTCGCCATCGTCGTCGCTGCCGCCTTGTGACGGGTCAGGCCGACGCCCAAGCCAACTGCCAGACCGATGACCACGACGAGCACGACACCAACGAGGGTGAGCTTTTTCCACAAGGGCCAAGCGGTCTTGGTCTTGCCAGCGGTGGTGGCCTCCTTGGTGGTCTGGGGCACGAAGGCAGTTGTGCTGCCGCCGTGGCCGGCTTCCGTCGACGACATGGGGGCTTCTGAGGGTGGTTGGTGTGTTGGTGTGTTGGTGTGCTTCACTAGGTACCTAAAGAGCCGGTATAATAGGAATGGAAACCGATGAGGGAGCGAAACGAAACGAAACCTCCCAAGGGAAGGCGGCAAACAGGGCGAAATAAATATAAACCAGGGCCAAGACAACGCAGCCAAGGCATGAAACCCCGGACGATGCGGAAAGTATAGATTGAAGTCAAAGAAAGTCAAGGCAAAGGCAGATGCCACAGCCGGCAGGTCCTGGCAGTATGTTGTACCTAGGTATCCGTATGTAATAGTTATGCAATGCCTGAAACAGGCGAGGGATTGGTTTTAAGGAGCTGGCCAACTCCGTTTCCCGTGTGCTAACTCTGAATCCATGTATAACAAAGAAACTCAGCCGCCGTAGGTGGCCTCCCGCTCAGATGGATTGGGACTAGGAGCTGCAAAAAAGCTCGTGATGCGACAGGGTCATGACAGGGAGCTGAGAAAGGCGGCGCAGTAAGTATACTATGTAGCAAGTGGGGGGAGCGCCTAGCCTTGCAGGGCGTGATGCGGCATGGTCCGGCTCTTGGCTGTCCGTCAGGGGATGCGCGGGTTAAATTAAAAAGACACGATGGGTGCCTCTATTTCAGGTGTCGATACGGCGGCTTCATCGGGGCGGCGGTCTAGAACACTGTCCCGCTGCAAGCCTCAGGGCTCACGGGCGGTAGTTGGTTGGAATGCGTGGGCCGGCCGGCGTTTCGGGAGCGGCCGACGACAACAATCGGGCCTGTCAAAGCCGAGCTGGTTCTGCGTAGGCGCTGCTGCAGTGAGAGTGAGCTTGAGCGGACTGTCGGTATCCGTAGTGATGGGAGAGATCAGATCAAGCCCAAACCAGGGGTTTGGCATGAGATTCTTGTAGATGAGGCCATCAGCTTCGCTCGATGAGAAAAGGTCCAAAGAAAATAAGGAGAAGAGGGGGGAGGGAGGGGAATCAATGCTGTGTCCGGGTCTCCCAAGCACGGAGCAATCAAAATCCCAATGTCGCGGGTCCTGTCGCGGATTCCGCCACATCTCGCACAGTTCGCGAAAGCCTAATAATAAACTCCTGTCCAAAACAAGGGGTCCGGCATTGTTTTCGTGACGACAGTCACGACACTACGGGTACCTAGGTCCCATTCGAGGTGTTTGCCTCAAGCCACCTCGACCGCACATGCACATGGGTTTTGAAGGAAAACGAGCGAGGGCTTGGATCGATTCTGGACCTTCTCATGGCCGCCTTGCCCCTGGCCGAGAAGGACTTATTTATTTCTTTATGTATTTTATTACGGATACATTGAAGGTATTGTCCTCTTAAGGGGGCGCTATGGATGTGCCATGTTACATATTTTCTCACTACTACCGGTACATACCTACTGCACATCCATCTCTCTTCAGCTCTTCTGTACAGGGCCACTCGGGCCGTCTGGGCGACGGCTAAGTCGGCAGCAATTTGCGCCGCCGCGGCTGGGCACTTGGCAATGCGCTCTCAGCACCCAGCACAGCCAACCATCCCACTCTCAGCCAACACCAAAGGGCCCGGTCGGTGCTTATTGGGTTACGGTGAGAAGGCAGACTGCCAAGTCGGGAAATTCATTTGTGGAGTCGTCGCTTGCTTATTCCTAGCCTTGCTGATATTCTACTACCTAGGAACCTACCTTGATGTTTTGATGTTGGTGCCGCCGACCTAGGTAAGCTCAGTCACCAACCTACTGTATGAATGCTCACCACCACCTGCGAACCAGTAGCCAATAGACAGAGAGGCACGCATGTACATACATGTACACACTTATGGTACAGCCACGCTGGCGCATACAAGGGCTTTGTCCCGTTTTGACGGCAACTTTGGTGCCTTTGTGCCGCAACCCCAAGATCGTCCTCCTCCCGCCAGCACGAAATTGCCATTACAGGGCGCTTAGCGGTTCTGTGAAAATGTGCCTTGTGCTCGGGCCACATCATTTCTTCGCCGCCTGTCAATGTCCTTTCCTGACCTATGCCTCCTGCATCAACCGATTCTAGCTCCCTTGTGGCTCTGTTCCTCCAGGTGCAAATTTCATCAGTAGATAACTACACACAAAGGATGGCCATATCATCTTCGACAATCAAGATGAAAATGAAAATGGAGGCATCTCGAGGGAATGCCGATGCTTTATCAAAAACAGCACATGATCAAAAAAAGTTGGTTGTCAAGAACTACGACTCGCCTGGGTGCCCCATCCAGTGTGGTGTCATAATGGGCTGAACTTGGTCTCGCTTTGGATATGAAACCAAAACCCATGACTTTCTCTCGCTCAAGTTGCCCCTCGCCAATTCTCATGACTCCCGAAAAGGAAATCCGGAGCCTCAACCATCCGATGAGGCCAGCAACGCAAATCAACCATCTTCTGGCCAGCCTGGCTTCATTTACTCGAATTGGTTATATTTATTTGGGTTGTGATCATATTCAAGCGGGTTCTGCTCTCCAACTCGTGATTGCCCTACCTAAACACTCTCCCTCCCTGAACCACCGGATTTTTTGACCGTGGAAACGGTACCATCAAATTATCGAAAATGAGGTTCTCTTCACTCCCGGCCCTATCAATTCTAATGCTTCGAACAACCCACGCTTTCAACTTTAAGAAACCAGTTGAGCCCGACTTTGTTCAAGGCTTCGACTG
Source organism: Aquanectria penicillioides (assembly GCA_003415625.1). Taxonomy (NCBI): domain Eukaryota; kingdom Fungi; phylum Ascomycota; class Sordariomycetes; order Hypocreales; family Nectriaceae; genus Aquanectria; species Aquanectria penicillioides. The sequence continues at coordinate 2,333,654 of PYIU01000003.1, forward strand.
GAAGGATCCCTTCTCCTCGAGTGCCATTTCCGCATTTGACCCAGCATGTGAATCCTCCGCTAGCTTCAATGCCCTGGAGTTCACTCTTCATGACTTGATGGACCCGTACCCACAGGGCCTTAAACCTTGGGGCAACGGTCTAAAAAAGGTCTTTTCAGGCAGGGAATATCCCGGCGGATGGGCCGGCCTGGACCGACATCTTCATGATCGGAGCCTGCTGTTGATGAACTATGACAGAGTTCCACTCCCAGTTCGAGAGTGGGTCGAGGACCAGGAACGAACAAACGGCAAGGGAAAAGCCTTGTTTGCAGTTTTTGATAAGCCAGCGCAAGATGATGAAGTCGAGTCAGTGGTTGAGTTTCCCAGCGCAGACAAGATCGATCGATCATTGGACGAGCAACGGGTTGTCATATTTGCCCCTGGTGCTCTCTATAGCGTTCTCCCCCTGTGGGCCACGGATAACGATGAGTGCAAGAGTAAGTTGGAGTGAAAATGCACACTGCAATCTTTCTTCTTTCCTACTAACTGCTGCTACTAGATATTTTCTCAGATTTGAGTAAGTACAGGTCGGCCCCTGAGGATGGCAGTATTGTGGCGTGGGTTTCGCACACGCGTCCTCAGAGCAAGGAGATGACATTCAGTATCAAAGCACAGTCTCTGGCAGTCAAGGATGCAAAGAGTAAGCACGAGGAGAAGACGATCTCGAAAGACGAGTTGTAAGGGTCAGAGGGTGCATATAACCAAGATATAATAAGATAAATGGAAGAGTTGAGACGGTGCCCATAGTGTTCGCATGTGGATTCAGCAGCGAAACCAGTGATAGAATCCAAAAAGTGGGACTTGTTCTAAGAAGGAGGAGGCAAAGGAGTCGATGCATTTCTTTCTGGTTAGTCTCATTGTTAAATTTCCTTTCAATTGCATCCTTATTAAAACCATGGCTTGCTGGCGTTGCAACAGCTGTTGTATCCTGACGAGGTTCTGTCTCTTCCTATTGGGTCACAGGGACAACTTGAACACTATCCCGGCGTTAACCCTTCCACAACATCCGAGTTATCTTCCCTTACAGCCCAATATTTCCCCATCTTGTATTCGCCGCGCATCATCCCTGTTGGTATTCATCCTATCCGTTATCGGACTCTTCACATTTGTTGGCTGTTGGGTCTCTTCTCAGCTTCTATTACACATACCCCTCAACCCTTCTTGGATATCCTCTCTCTTCTTTCTCTTATTACCTAGCATTCGCACAGAATCAACTACAGACGGTTCTCAATTGATTTCCCCAAAAGTCAACTACATGGCATAACCTTTTTGATTGGATCAGAACATTGGGCACTCAGAAACTCTCTCCATCTCTTGGAGTTGACCTTTTCATAGCTCTCAAAGGCATGTGAATAGAATACCCATAGCATTGTGTTCAAGCAGTGCTACGTTGGAAATGTCAGAAATCGAGCCTGTGTGTTCTGTGTATTCCAAACTTCGTTGAGGTGAATGAAAAGGATTCCACTGAGCCGCTCAAGTTATGGATCTTCTCACACATTTGCTTTCAAACGAATTTCACATGCGTAACCTCTTTTGATTCTTCAGGAAAGTTGTTACCCGTTTACTTGTTCTTTCCAGTAGCCCAATGATTTCGATCCCAGCGGATTGAAGACGCCGTCGCAAAGTGATGGAGGCGACTATGCATGCCTCAACTAGTTTCAGGGAAGATGACAATGGAATCCATCACCCCTTTTCTTGGGATCAGAGGAGACTAGATGTGCTAAAGAGTAACAGAACATTTATCCAACCGCCGTCAGAGTGCAAAGGCATTCTTTGCAGGGCTATTCATCATTGCAAGTGCCAGTAGGATGCAACATCAGGTCATCGAAATGCTGCCCATTTGGCCATCATTCAATAGTACATTTCCATCAGAGTTATGATTCAACCAGGTAGCACGAGGATGTCACACAAATTTGAGTCGCTGGCCCATTCCTCTTGATACAAAGGGTGGAAGTTGCAACTTGAACTGGGGACGTGATGTTTGGCAAGGTCAAAGATTGACCGTTTTCGTGGCTCTTCTGCATGCACAAATCGCTCAAGTTGTTTATTGGGTGTATATCGGATGGAATCAATTCAAAGAAATATTTTTGGAAGGCACACAACGCAATGTTGGGATCCAACCACCACTTCCTCGCCCCATCCTTCGAATCCAACACCGCAAATCGAAATCGATCGCAATAAATCATTGCGGATGCAATGAAGGCGTGGTCAGCTAGGAGCAAATGCCAAGTTTTGCTGATCAAATTGTCGAAATATTGGTTGAGATTACGCCCAAAATGCACAGGATGGCCAGCACAGATTGATCGGAGCGATGGTCTGATATGCATGCCCTCGCCTTGCGTCGCTTGGGCACCTCGATGACCCGGATTGAGAGGGAGGGTGATATGAACTAAGCTGGGGTACCCATCAGCACTACCAGCGCCATCAGACAAGCACCATGGATGGACTGGATTGCTTTCAGGCAAAGCAGACTAAAATTCAATGCTAGCTCGGCTCTCCCTTGGCAACAATGTTCCAGGGAGACTAGCTGCCTACGGATAGCTGGCTTAGCGAAAGGAGGAGCTAGGCAATGCCGGGTAGGGTTTGGTTCGTGACCTTGTTCCGTTCCGGAGAAAGAGTTTGGCTTCAGATCTCGGGGTGCCTCGTACTCAATCATCGAAGGTTCCAAAAGTCAACCCTGCCTGCTCTTGGCGTCAGAGTTAGTCTTTCCATGGCAGGCTAGGATAAATTTTCGCATCACTTATTTTATTGTCACTTTTCTTCAGGGTTCGTCATTTAATTGTGATTATTTTTCGTTATCGACGCCTCAGTGCACATGAACGTACGCCGTGCAAAACATACCTGATCCAACCCACCACTTTCATGTCACTCTGGCTATCCCAAAGAGGCGCCAAACCGGGGCCCCGGATGCGGACCCCATCACCTCAGCCACGACAACACAACGCAACGCCATCAAATTGTCCATGTCGGAGACGTCGTCAGAGGCCAGGTCTCCTGAGCCCCACTTGTGGGCTGGTGGTCACAGGAACTCCAGTGCTGCACAGCGCGCCAGTATCCGTCTGCATGCACTCGCTGTTCACGTTGGTCAGTTGATTAGCAAGGCGCTTGCTAGAGCAGTGAAAATGAGAATCGCCTTGGTGCAGCCCGGTCGGGGTGGGAGCGGTATCAGTCTGCAGAACGAGTCTGGCCCCAAAACGTGCCGGATTCGAGCGGCTTCTCTTAGGTTCCGCAACCAGGCCAGCCCCAGCCGTGTCGTCCATCACCAGCAAGGGCAAATGGACAAAGACGGAATAGGTAGGTGAGTACATTACCAAAAGAGCGATGATGCCATGATGTACCGTACACCGTAATTATGCTCCAGAGTTCCGTCCGTAATTGGGATGGCTGGTGGGTATCAACATACGCGCGGGCGTCGTAGTTGTAGTGGTGGTAGTGTTGACAGGGCATGGAGTCATGGGCATGGACGTTGGGGAAACGGGGGCGGATCGCTCGTCTTTTCTGGCCTCTGTCTGTTTCGTCTCTGGTTGAAAGTGGACGAAGCTACTAGACGAGCCGGCCTGCCCAGAGTGCTTTCACCGTGCAGATGCTGCCTCACCGTAACTACAAACAAAGCGGGCAGCTTGAGTGTGAGGAGTACGGGAGGGAGATGCCCAAAGTACCGACCTGACTGCTTTGCTGCTGTAATAAATACATCAATTATGTAGTGATACCTAATCTGTACCCGTCTTGTCGCCATCCGTACCAAAGTTGTGTACACATCATCAGCTACCATGGAACGTCATATTTGTCTCCCCCCACGCCGGCTCATGGTCTTCGACCTTTAACTCACCCTCCATACCCACCTACCTTCTCATCATCCCACTCGGTTCTGTTCAGTGGCGACCCGACCGCCTCTACCCAACCTCGTCTTGAACTGCAACGTCTTGTCTTGTCGATTCTTTATCCGTCTTTCGTCCAATTGCTCCTCGGACCGGCGACCCGGGTTTCAGTGGCATTGGTCCTCTCCTTAGTGGGCGTGGTGGTCGTGGTTTTTTTTTGGTTTTTTTTTTAACCCATCCCACCAGCGAACCATCTTTAATTTCGGGTTTCCCCCCAGCCAAACCGACCGACGCCAGGCCAGACCAAGACCCGACCAGATCAGACCAACCATCCTTTCCATCCCATCCCATCCATCTCTCCCACACTCCTTCACATTCTCATATCTCATCTTCACCGCGGCCTCGTCCATCTGCGGCTCTCGACATCTTTCTCCCTCACATCGCCAACCCAAAATCCCACCGCCGAACTCCATATCGAATCACAGCCATGGGCAGCTTTACCTTCAAATGGTACGTTCCAATCTCTGCCGCCCACGCCTCTCGGTGGCAGCGGGGCTCCCGGTCGCACCTCACACACACACAAACACATACCTAGACATCCACGCGAGCAATTGTCTTGAGCTCTGATTACTCTGTCCTTTCCTGGACGATTGTCTCCGCCTATCCTCCGCCGCGATCGCGGTGTTCCATCCTTGTCTAAGACACGTCCAAGCTAACCCGAAGCTTCGCACAGGGAACATCCCGCTGAGGATGTGTACGTGACTGGCGCCTTTGATGACTGGACCAAGAGTGTCAAGCTCGAGAAAGATGGCGATATCTTCCAAAAATCAGTCGAGCTGAAAGATGCTTCGCAAAAAATCTATTACAAGGTGCGTTGGCCGGTTTTTCGTCCTCTTTTGTTCTTTTCCCCCACGATATTTGGCCCTCCCAGTTACGTCTTTTTTCTTGCACACCAACCTTGATATCCTTTCCCCTGCACCCTGCCCCATTGGCCTCGACAGCCCCATGGTTCAAGCAAGCAAGCTCCTCTGACACTGTAACTGCTGCTCATCATGGCCGTTGATGTTGCCCCTCATCCATTCGCTGCCAAACAAAAAAGAAAAGAAAATGCACTTCCATGCATCTTTAGTCGCTTGCGCCGCGCGCCTTCATCACTCGCATCGCATGCACCTCGACATAGGTCAGCGATTGATGGGATTGATTGACGGATGGGTGATACTGGCGCCGTTGGGTCATCTGTGCTTTCGCGTCGCTGGTGCATCCATCTCGCATCCTGCAGGACCGCTGTTAAACCTAACTTGGTGTCTTGCGCAATGGCGGTGTCTCTCATCATCCCAGCTTGCCCTAGACCGTGCTTTACCCTTGCTGCCCCGCAGACCTCATTTCGAGCAGAGCTTCTGCGGATGGCGCAGAAATCTCACAGCGCGGACCCTGTCCTGGTCCGTTCCTGCTCAGCCCGGCGTCATGTCATGACCTACCAGGGTTTTTGCGGACGGTGTGCAAACCGTCCCACCAAGGTCCCTTAGGTCGGTATGACGCAAAGGGGTCGTGCCCAAGGCGACACTGGAATGGGCTAGTGGGCGAAGCGGTGAGAATCTGGCTAGCCCTCAGCCCATTGCAACTCATGGCCAAGACTTTCTCAGCGTCAGGCCAGACCAGATTGTCTCGTACCTTTTTTGGTGGCTCCCTCCCCAATTCGGAGTCGAAGTCAAAGTAGAATGAGGGGCGCAGGCGCTAGTGTGCCTGCCTACCTTATACAATCATGTGTCCGCCCGCCCCCCTCCAGTTCTCATTTCTCCTCGTCATTGACTACTCCCCTCACTCCACTGGACCCAATTGCTGCCCTCTCGTCCCAGGCACTTGAATCTTTACACCACTTCTCCGGGCACACTGGCTCACATTGATATAGTTCGTCGTCGACAACAACTGGGTGGTCAACGAATCTGCGCCAAAGGAACTTGATCAAAAGGGCAACGTGAATAACTTTTTGACCCCTGAACAAATCGCCCCTGCAGCCCCCGCCATCAATTCCGTTACGCCTGCATCTACCACTACCGCCATGGCTGCTGAGCAACCCATTGAGGCAAAGCCTGCTGAAGTCGAGTCCAAAATCTTTGACGAGAAGACTGCAGAACAGCCTGCCGAACCCAAGCCTGTAGACGAGAAGCCCGTCGAGGAGAAGCCCGTCGAGGAGAAGCCCGTCGAGGAGAAGCCCGTCGAGGAGAAGCCCGTCGAGGAGAAGCCCGTCGACGAGAAACCCGTTGACGAGAAACCCGTTGACGAGAAACCTGTTGACGAGAAGCCTGTCGAGAAGACCCCCATCGACGAGAAGCCAGCAGAGGCTACCACCGAGCCTGCCATCGAGCCCAAGGCCACCCCCTCTGATATCCCTGGCGGTTTCCCCGCTACACCTGCCACCGAGCTCGACAAGCCAATTGGTATCAGCCCTCTGCCCGCCTCCGAAGGCGGCGTGAACCCCGTCAAGCTCCAACCTGGTGAGAAGATCCCAGAGACGATCGTTGCTCAATCGACCGACAAGTACGTTAAGCTTGACAAAGAGTCGTACGAGAAGAGCGATGCTCTTCCTGGCGTTGAGACCCAGCTTCCTCCAGTTTCCAGCAGCACCATCCCCGAGTCGAGCCTACCTATTGCCGATGTCAAGGATGCCACCATCTCTACTGTAGCCCCGGCAGCCACCACAGTTGCTCTGGCTGCCGAGGTTCCCTTGGAACCCAAGGCCCCCGAAGTTCCTGAGGTCGTCAAGGAGAGCCAAGAGAAGGCTGAAGTTTCCCCCGAGGCCAGTGCTGAGCCTGAGGAGGTGAAGGAGAAGGCCAAGGTTGAAGAGGAGCTAAAAGAGACTGTTCCTGTGGCCGCTGTGACCTCCGATGGCACTGAGAAGAAGGAGGCTGAACCAGATGTTGGTGGTGCTGTTGTCGCAGCTTCCTTGGCCGTCAAGGAAACAGATGAAGAGAAGGCCGTCCCCGCCGTTGAGGAGGCTGCGAAGAGCATTCCTGAGCCTGTCAAAGAAGCATTGGTTACTGAGTCCAAGGAAGAGGAGGTGTCCCCTGAGGTACCTGTCGAGGTCAAGGAGTCCATTGTTGAGGCTGGAAAAACTCCTGAGGCTGCTGCCAACACTGAGGATGTTGAAGAGAAGAAGGTCATTGAGACTGAACTAGTCGAGGAGGTCAAGCCTGTCCCCGCTGAGTCCGAGTCGAAGCCCGAGGAGACCCAGACTGAGGCGATCAAGACTGAAGAAGCCAAGGTCAAGGAAGTCAAGACTGAGGAGGTCAAGACTGAAGAAGCCAAGGTCGAGGAAGTCAAGACTGAGGAGGTCAGGACTGAGGAGGTCAAGACTGAAGAAGCCAAGGTCGAGGAAGCCAAGACTGACGAAGTCAAGACTGAGGAGGTCAAGGCTGAGAGCCCCGTGGCCACGACCGAGAATGGCGCCACTGCCGCTGAGAATGGATCCAAGGCTGCTGAGAATGGTACCAAGGCTGCCGAGCCCGCTGCCAACGGCTCGAACGGCAAGGCTGAAACTAAGAAGAAGCACCGAATCAGTGGATTCTTCAACAAGCTTAAGAGCAAGTTCAACTAAATCAGAAGGAGCGGAAAATGATCGGAAACGAGTTAATGTCGTGACGCTTTCCTTTCAGCAACGATTTGATTTTTTTTTCTGGGGTTGGTGTCTTCGTTTTGTCAATGATTCCCCTGGATCCGAATGAGAGGAGAGGAGAGTGGTTGAGAACACTGAGGGCCTGGATCACCGTCATATACCTAATTTATCATTGTTTTTGTGCATGCTTTGATCGATACCGGAATATCTCTGTATCATAGTATCTCCCATTTTGAAGAAATATCTTTCATAGTTTAGCTCTACGAATTGCGTCTTTCACAATCTTCAGGGGTCTTTTGGGATAACATGTACCAGAACTCCAGAGTGCCGGCAGATTCCCTCCGTCATATTTGTCACATGGTGTGTCACGTGGTGTTTGTCAGATGACTAAGTGCCTAGTAACGCCATTCCAACTCCTGCGAGGTGCCTCAACTCCGTCACGATTTGCCCCGCTGGTGACTCGCTCGATCCACCTCCACCCATCCATGGGGTCCGTCCCAGTTGGACCCCTTCGAGATTCTCCCCTTCAACAACCTTCTCAAACTAACCTATACCTTCTTTTCTTTCTATAACTCGTCAGAAACAAGAATTCCATCCACTCTGGTGTGGTGCTGTGAACTCGCTAAGGTGGGAGTATCCGAGACTGCGCTCGTTTAATACCCGGCCGGCATGAGTCGGAGTTAGTCGAGCGATTGAGCAAGCCGTCGTTCTTATTGCTGGAAAAGGCGTTCCATCTACAGCAGATCCTACCAATAATGAATCCATCGAGCCCGATCGTGGGCAAGTCCCTGCAAACACAGTCGAATATCCCACCCGTTCAAGCCGGCGTGACAACTCCAAGTTTTGAATCCTCACGTCGACCTAGCCAAACAGGCCCCTCATCCTCCCAACCCATACCACGGAAAGCCCAAGGCTCCCGCAACCAACATCGCAACCAACGTCGACCCGGCCTTGGGGAAGGAGCCAATACCGGCCTGGACGAAGAGGATGCCATGGCGGAGATCAGAGCAATGAGAAATCCTTCGAGTAGGCGCGGTCAGACTTCGATAACACATCTTCTCGACTATTCAATGCCGCGGCCTTCGCAAGAGCTTAGCTTTCATTCGAGATCATATCGTCGTCATCCAACGTGGGGGCCCGGATCTGGATACCATGCTGCCGACAAGACACGCTTCGTACATGCCAACTATCGCTTTATTGTGTCGCCGGAAGGCACATATGAGAAGCATGCATTAGATCCTGATGTGCACTTAGACTGGTCTCAAGTCATGCAGATTTTGGCTTCAAGCGAGTCCCAAACTTCTTCATGCCCAATCTGTCTGTCAGAACCGGTCGCACCTAGAATGGCGAAGTGTGGCCATATATTCTGTTTGCCTTGTCTCATTCGCTTCATGCATTCTAGCTCGGATGAAGAGGAAGGGAAACTTGGAAAGGGCCCACGGTGGAAAAAGTGCCCCATCTGTGAGGACAGCATCTACATGCAAGAGGCGCGGCCGGTACGGTTCTACGCAGGCCAGGAAAGCCCGTTGCCTCAAGTTGGTGACGATGTGGTACTCAGGTTAATGGCCCGAAATGCCAACTCTACGTTGGCCCTACCAAGGGAGGGCGGTGCAGAAGTTCTAAATTCCCGAGAAGATATTCCATGGCATCTTGCGGCGAATGTACTGGACTATGCGCGTATCATGAAGGGCACCGTAGAGTACATGCTTGCCCAGTTCGACGAAGAGATTTCAGCATTAGATCGCCAAGCGAAGGAAGATGAGACACTATTCGGGCAAGATGGAGAGTGGACTCACAAATCGATCCGGGTCATTACGGTCGCAAAGGATAAGCTGACAGAGATCACCACCGCGGAAGCATCATCACTCCTCCAACAACTGAAACCCGCCAAGCCATCTTCAGACGCCGACTTCTACTTTTATAGCTCTCCACCCCACCTTTACCTCTCCCCTCTCGATATTCGGATCCTCAAGACCAAATATGGTTCGTTCTCGGCGTTTCCATCAACGTTGCTGCCCAGGGTGGAGCACATATCAACTGGTCATGTGGTGGATGATGCACTTCGCAAGCGGGCCAAATACCTTGGTCATCTCCCTCGCGGATGCGTCATCAGTTTTTTGGAATGCGATTGGACTGATATCGTGCCGTTGGAGACGCTGGCATCGTTCTCAGCGGACATTGAACGCCGAAGAAAACGAAATCGGGACAAGGAAACTCAGGAAGAACGGGAACGAGTGCAAGCAGAGCGACTCGAGGCGGCTGCGATGCACAGGTCCACTGGATTTCAAAGGCCCATGGAGTCTCTCGAAGAGGAGCACGTACCTCCTATGGACCTATCTGAGTTTCAGCCCCTCACAAGCCATTCGGGTACTACACCCCCAGATCACCGGCCTGGATTTGAGACACTCGCCTCAATGTCAACAAGCCCCTCTAACCAGAGGACGGTTTGGGGCACTCGAGCCGTCAATGCATCTCCAGACTTAGCTGCGGTTAGTGATGCAAACATCGATGACGGGTGGTTGAAAGATGACGATGTTTACAACACCTCGGGGCTCTCGATGCAAATACAGGCCATTGATGCCCCTGAAAATGTCAATACTAGCCAGCCGAAGAGTGGTGGTGGAGGGGGCAAGAAGAAGAAGAAACAGAAGATTACCCTGATGAGCACAGGAGGAAGAAGGGGTAACTAAGATCGCTGGATATCAAATTAAATTCGGCTTATTCTCTAGGCGCGTAGAGAGTGAGAGGCTTCAGAGTTGGGACAGGAGTTACATCCATCGTGGGATTGGAATTGGTGTGCACTCAGTCTTTTGCGGTCGTCCTATAGAAAGTAATCCTCATCGTCGTCTGCCTAGATCTATGATCCTCTATGGCGATTGACACCTTTCCAGCTTTGATGCTCTTCCTATCTCTCTTCCGTTCTGTTTTGGCGGAGGTGCTGCCCAGTCCTCATTCTTCCAACTCGTTAAATCCAAGAATCGAGACTGCCAAAAAAATCTTGGCGTTGCGCCTTATCGAGCCCAGTATCATATCGGCCGGCGGTCAATCCGTCATTGACCAATGGTGGGGCAGTACGTTTGGGGACATTGCGGGGCCAAACCGTCCATTCCCAAAATTTTTCCCAATCGTGCTGCATCACGTACCGACAGCCTTTCCCAGCGTCCGGCTTTCTTTCTATTGCCCGGCTCCAAATTACAGCGACGACACCAGCAGCTCGCCCAGCCTCAGAGCAGAGCATGGCAGTCGAGACGTCACCCTCTCTCACTTCCACGTCGCACACGCTGACTGCCGCCCCCATCATGGTGCCATCCAACTTCTTGGCCAACAGCCATGTCCTAGCCCTGCTTGAGAACCTCCGTGAGAGCAATCGCCATACCTTCCTTCAGCCCACGGCAGCGATCCCCACCGATTCCCTAAATCTCGTCAAGAACACCCTAGAATCTTTTGCTTCACAGGTTGGAGATGAACAACAAGAGCGGTTGAAAGAAAACCGGAAACGGAAACGGGCCACCGGCGAAACCGATGACGTGTTGAAGGTACGGAAGGTGTACGTTGATGGATTCGAGACGGGCCAAGTATGGCAGCAGGCCAAAAGGATCATTGGGAGCGTCCTGAAGTACTCAGAGGAAGCGCTAGCCGACCTAGAAGACAAAGATGAGATCGTGGTCAATGGTGTCAATAAGCTTGACTCGAAAATGATTGAATTTGGTGAAGATGGCTTCGAGGTGAGCTCTGACGAGGCTGAGGGAGATGAAATTGCCTCCGACGAGCTCGAAGAAGGAACCGGGGACGAAGAAGAACTGTCAAACGAGGCCCTTGACATAGGACGAGATGACGCTTTCGAGGCAGAGGAGGACGCCGCAAGGGGCCAGGGCGAAGATGAAGAAAACATGAATGAACCTGAAGAAGAGTATGTTGAGGATCCACACGGCCTCAATGACGGTTTCTTTTCTATTGATGACTTCAACAAACAAACTCAGTGGTTCGAGGACCAAGACGCAAGGGGGGATCCCACCACTGATCAAGCCAGTGACGAGGAAGAAGTCGATTGGGGTACCGATCCGCTGGCCCCGTCAAATCCAAAGTCCAAATCCTCAAAGACAACTGCAGACGATATGCCACTATCGGACGAAGAAGAGGATGATGGTGACGAGGCTGGGCCGACATTTGGAGACATGGCTCTTGATGCACCCGAAGGCGACAGTGAGGACGAGAGTCTGGATATGGAGAACGTTGTGGATGACGAAGGCATGGACTTCAACGCCAACGAAGTTTATTACAAGGATTTCTTTGCACCTCCACCCAAGAAGTCCAAGGGTGACAGAATCAAAAAGGCTGTCCGGTTTGAGCCTGGGCAACCTAACGAAGCCGATGTCCAGAGAGCAATGGACGACGTCCGTAGAGATCTCTTTGAAGACGAGTCGGAACAAGAGGACTCCGAAGGCGCCCTGTCTGATGTCTCTGCTGGAGACCCTAAATCCCGTCGCTCCGCCCACGAGCGTCGACAAGCCAAGCTTGCGGAGGAGATCCGCAAGCTTGAGGCTGCTTCAGTTGCCAAGAGGGAATGGGCAATGTCCGGGGAGGCTGCTGCTGCCGATCGGCCTATGAACTCGCTACTCGAAGAAGACTTGGATTTTGAGCATGTCGGCAAGCCGGTTCCGGTTATTACTCCCGAGGTCACTGAGGGCATTGAGGAGTTAATCAAGCGACGCATTCTTGCCCAAGAGTTCGACGAGGTGATCCGTCGCAGGCCAGATACCGAGGGCGTACCGGCAGGAACCCGTCGTGGACTGGTTGAGCTTGATGATACCAAAGCCACCAAGGGTCTCGCCGAAATCTATGAAGAAGAGCACGTCAAGAACACCAATCCCGACAGTTACATGAGCCAGTCAGACGAGAAGTTGCAGCGTGAGGAAAAGGAGATCGAGGCTATGTGGAAAGATATCAGCGCCCGCCTCGACGCTCTCAGCAGCTGGCACTACAAGCCCAAGCCTGTCGCACCCACCCTCTCCGTCGTTGCCGACGTTGCTACTATCACGATGGAAGATGCCCAGCCCACAACAGCACAGGGCGTGGCGGGTGAGGGTAGCCGCATGGCGCCCCAGGAAGTTTACAAGGCTGGTGCCGACACCGCGGCCCAGGGCGAGGTCGTCACCAAGAGCGGCATGCCTGTGGCGCGACAGGAGATGACGCGCGAAGACAAGGCTCGTCGTCGTCGCCGCGAGAAGGAGCGCGTGCGCAAAGCCGGCGGTGTCGATGGTAACAAGGTTGTCAGTCGTCGCGCCAAGATGCAGCGCGACACCATCGCCGAGCTCAAGAAGGGTGGCGTCAAGGTAATCAACCGCAAGGGTGAGATCACTGATGTCGATGGCAAGAAGGCCAAGGCACCAAAGGCGATTACTAGCGGCAGTTTCAAACTATAGAAGACCAAAAGAAAAGTAAATGGTGACGGTTGTGTTTCAGGAGCGATTGATAATAGAACTAGTCATTTGTTGTCTCAGTTTGACATACATATATTCTAAACCACCCAAATGTGTTGGTTGTCGTTGCGTCGGCAGTGGTCACGGTGCGCGGTGCATCGCGTCTCTCATCAAGTTTCTTTGAATTTAAATACATGTTTTAAGGGGCGACTTGGGCCTGATGCAGGCATATTCAGTTACTGGGAACAGGAAAATCATTATCGTACAATGGTCAAAACATGTTCCATGATCAATCAACAATGAGAAACCTCCATTCCGTTTTCCCTCGGCGTTGTACAGCTAGCATTGCCTCACGACCCCGTTATTGGGTCGCAGCCTGCAATCTCATTCCGTTTCATCGACCTCGGATTTCATTCAATCCGTGTATTGTCTCTAGAAGACCCCCAACTCCGGATTTCTAGCAAAATGGTTTTAAACTGGTCCGTTGTTGCAGCCTAGGCGGGCTGCTCTGATAATTCAAGCTCCTGGTTCTGCTTGGACCTTGGCTTTTTTCGAGGTCGAGTCCTCAGCGGGTTCATCCTCGGCTTTTCGCTTGCCATTAGTCTCCGGCTCTGGGACAGTAGACGCGGGGACCGTCACAGGAGCGGGCGCACCGTCCTTGTTCTTCTTGCGAACAAGGCCAGTCAAATCTGTGGCAGTCTTTTTGGCCTCTTCCACTCGGGCCTTGGTGTCCGCAGTCGTTTCGCCAGCAACAGCACTGAGGATTCCACCAAGAGGGTTGGCATCGGCACCGAGCAATCCTTTGGTGTCAATAGGATCATTACGCAGGTCAACAAGCTGGATAACTTAGCAAACAATGCGATACTAGCCATAGAATGGAGAAACAACATACCCTTTGTTCCATGTCACCAATGACTTCCTTCATTTCGAGGATAGACTTTCGGGCCAACTCGTTATCCTCGGGAGACGCCATAGTGGCCAATTCGACTTCCTTGTTCTGCAGCTTGAGCTTGGAGCTCTTGATAGCCAACTCCATCTCCTTGACAGCTTCATCACGCAAACCCTGGTCCATGTCCTCCCGTTTCATGTTGGCGTTACCGTCGTCACCCTGTGACGTAATAGAGGCGAATTCAAGAGCCAGTGAAAGCTTGAAATGGGCCTCGGCGATAACCTCTGACTCCTCAGGATAGAGTTCCAACTTGTACTTCAGGGAGATGCGCCCGTCCTCGATGGCGTTAGGGTATCTGTTGATGGTTAGAAAAAGCACAACGACCACAGTGTGGTGGAAGGAGCATACCGTTCGTTCTCGAGAGAGATTTCAGCAAGGGCATCGTGGGTGTCTGCAAGGCGCTCCTTGATGTGCTTCACAGAAGGTGAATCACCGTCAGAAACTTCTTTACCTTTGCTGCCTTGTTCTTCCTGGTCCAGATTCTCGAGCAGCTTCAGGTAGCACACACGTGCAAGGTCAAGAATCTCGAAGGCGTTGGCCAGGTCATCCTCTTCCTCTTCCTCTTCTTCTTCTTCGCCCTCGGCGCTCTATAAAGTACATTAGTATTATGTTGTTCTCAAGTGAGCACTTAGGGGCTATCTTGCCTCATCGGAGTCGGAGCCGTCAAAGTTCTCGTCACCGGTGAACTGGAAAAGCGGCTTCTTGGCATCGGTCGGCCCATCCTCTTTCTTATTCTCATCCTTCTTCTCTAGGGAAGAAGAAGCAACATCCTCTTGAGTTCCCTTCTCAGCTTCCGGTTGAGCAACGGGTTTCTTTGGTCTGGTATCGCCGTTGGTCTTCTTTCGCTTGTCGGCGGCGGCGGGGCCACCAAGCACATCGCTCTTGCTTTGGCCAACTTTGAAAAGACTACGGCCGTAGTGGAAAAGGATCTCGGCATTTTCGGGTGCGGTTTCGCCGTTTATCTCCGCCTGGAGGACGCTGGCCCTGGAAAAGATCTCGGTGGCCTCCTCGAAGTGTCTCTGGGCATATAGCGCGGTTCCCTTGGCGGAGAAGTCAGCAAGGGTAACCTTTTTCGATTTGATATCATTATCGATCTCGGAGACAGCGCCAGCATCATCACCGGAAGCAACTGCAGCCACGGGCGTGGCCTCAAGCTCGTCCTTGCTGGCGAGCTTGGGGGCGTCGTCGACACTGTCGGGCGTTGCCGTTTCCTCGACAACGGGGGTTGCGACGTTGTCGACGACGGGCGCAGTCTTCTCAGCAGGCTCGGACATGATGGATACGGGCCAAGGGAGGACAATTGGAGATGGGAATGGTTCGTGTGATGCAAGAAGTGATGGAGGTGGAGGTTTGGTGCTGGGGTGTGATGCGAAAAGGCAAATGAATGGCAAGCGATGCGACCGGGCAACACAACAAAAATGAGAGGGTTTGCGACACGCTCGACGCAGACTGCGGGTGGTATGACGCGCCTCAGCAGCTGTGAACCTGGGTGCGCGATTGGCCAGACGCACGCGTGGTGGGGACTGGGGAGCCACAGCTGCTGCGACAGGCGCCGCGAGTTGGCTAGCTTCAAAGCCTCTTAGATTTCGAGAGCTTAATGCGGTACAGGGTGATCAGGCACAGTGTCAAGCAGCCAGCAGCAAGCAAATTCAACCAAGCTCTGGACTTTTGGCTTCGTGACATAATGATAGACATGGTCTAGTTGGTCTCGGTATACAATCCCTAGACGAGAGGCTCCCACGACTGTCCCGAAATCCTTAACTTTGGGTCTCGAAACCACAAGTCAGTAAGTGTGTGGATACGCTCTCACATCACACATGAGCACCACTCACCGCAAACCTGCTGGGACTTGGGCCAATTCCATGTTGGTATAAAAAAAAACTCACTAAATTAACAGGCAAGGATACCTATCCATATTCAAACCCATCTTATCTACATAAACTTGGTTTATTCCCCAAACCACAATTACTACTGTCTTCTCTTCAAGACCACGTCACAAGCCCATGACAACACAAAGTCTAGGGAATATGGAACACCTATTATCAAAGTGTCCTGAAGCGGTCGCTCGAGCTAAGATACCCAAGAGACTTGTTGAACAGTACTACCCTCAAGTCCCCCCCCCCCGAAAACAAATGATGAGTATTTCATACTAAGGTTGATTGAGTGCTAGCCAACATCCATGCTGCGAATCAACATGGGTCGCGCGACCTGGTAACATTCACAGTCGCAGGGTCACACCTATAGATGCACTCCTAAATAATAGTTTTCTACAAATACTAGATTCAGACTACAACAATCTTTTCAATATGTAAATGAAGCATAGGATAAAAAGTTTCCTTTTAAGAAACAGTGGAATAGGTGGGTAACATAGCGCTAGATTACAGTCGATGGGCTGGCTCACTACTCGAAGCACAAGAAATTTCCAAGGACGTGGATGCCATATCAAGTTGCTAAGCTGCCCAGTATTTATCTCGCCCTCACAATCTCCCAGGGTTTCCAACCCTACACGTGGCAATGCATATCGTTTCCAAAGGCCTCTAGTCCTGACCGTGGCCGATTGGACAGCATAACACGTTCCGACGATGCGCACGCTACTCAAGAGAAGGATTGAATGTCACGAATCATAGCACTGAGATGACTTGCGTGAATGCAAACCCCATTTCGTTGTAAGGAAGCGAAACATGGCGTCGTCATGGTGCGTCTCGACCCCGCGCCGTCGATCACTAATCGCTGTCGTGGCGCGACATGGCGCGTAGTATCAAAAGCTTCGTTCACGACACATACACGAAGTCATGTGGCCATTTGTGGCGCCTGGTTGCGCTTGAGTGAGAAATCATTGGCCTAAGAGCAAGCCATTTTCAGGCAGCAACGCCTCTGACGGCGTTATTGAGTGACGGGCGCTACTCGACAAAGAACTGAGAGTTATCAGTCGTATTTATTAGTCTCGCCTTGAGTGTGAACCTTCAAGTATAAATGTGCGGGGTTGAAGCACCAGCTCACGAGGCTCTTGCCCAGCTCTTGATCATTCGAACATCGCCTCATACTGAGAAATTCCTGCAAAATTTTATTGAACAACACAGTACCTTCAATTCCTGCTCATCTTTGAACAATGTCCGAGACCGGCGAGTGTTCCGCTAATGTATGTTCACACCCCACCGATGTCAAATTCTCAAACACCCAAGCTCTCAAACCAACCTGTGACACTCCCACTTACACACTGCGCAGGATACCATCGGCAAGATCACCTGGTTGGAAATCCCTGTTCTCGATGTAGACCGCGCCAAGAAATTTTACGCTGAGCTTTTTGGATGGGAATTCGACCCAGAGCCCAAAAAGTCCGTCGGCGATTGCATTAAGAACCTATACTTTTTCAGCAAGGGGAAGACATTTCATGGTGCCTTCATGCACGTGGAAGAGAAGTATCAGGTCATCAATAACATTCCGGGAAACCCTGCCGCGTTGCCTATCTTGCCGACTCTGTGTGTTGTGGATTGTGCAGAGACGCTTGGAAAGGCTGCCTCGCTTGGAGGAAAGACTGCCATGTGAGTTGAAGAAAGCACGCTGATGTGGAATCCTCACAATGTTGGGCGGAAAAAAAAAAGAAAACTGACACTGTGGCTAGCCCTAAGACGGAGATCGGAGGCAATATGGGTTATTTCGCGAGGCTTATTGACACTGAGGGCAACATGATGGGGGTTTGGTCTCACAAATAAGCGTGGATCTAGGCTTTGCGGCCAAAGTCGTATTTTTGCCGAGTTATATTTTGCGTTTGATCGATGTATCATGCCCATTTCCCGCTGGACAGATATTTGTAAAAATCATTGGTGACAGTTTACCGTGATTCTAATTGTGACTCGTGCCGTCAATCCCGGGCCGGACCTGGCCCGGTTGCGTCATCTGGCATCTCCATCACACAGCCATTGGGGACCCAGGGTGCCCTCTGCCATGTCCTCTTCTCTCACCTATGTGCATTCGCCTCAGGGAAGTCAAGATTGTCGACTCACCAGAAACCGATACCAAACTGTCTGTCGATGATACGTCGAGGAAATCGGGTTCGCATTGTTCCGTCCGCAGACTCAGTCCCCAGGGGGTTTGACGAAAAGAGCCTCATTCGTGGGAAATATTTGAAGATGGAATATGTGGGTCAGGGCCCGGAGATTCCCTGACCGGGTGGATTTGGGTCGGCGGAGCATGGGCCCGAGACACCGGAGATGTTGCCGAGCATCAACGGACGACTGGGCATAGCCGCAATGGAGTGGAATTGATATTTGTTTTCTTTGACGAGAAAGCTATTTGATGGAGATTAATTAAAAATCTTCATAGCCTAGCTGCGCGGCCGTATGCGAAGTGAGACATGCGAGGTGCGCATGGAAACGACTGAGCAGGGGGTTGTGCGAATCGTGGTCGGTTCTAACTAATACAACGTAGGATGGATGGATGGATGGACGGATGTATGCTCAGCAGCGACATATTGCAATGTACGGAGTACACTGCCACCATATCGCCCAGTCATGATATTGATGCATTGACCAACTAAAAAACCTAGCCCCGCGTTGATGTTTGTGCAAATCGGGCCATGAGAGGACCGGCATGCCGAGAAGGGGCACAATATTGGAATTTGAATGAGTGCGCCATAGCTCTTTGGGGTCAAGCTCGTCTAGGGTGCTGGCCTCGTCTAAATGATTCGGAGTTCGGTAAGGCCGCCATCATGAGGGCTAGAACGTGCGTCCCTATGACGGTTTCCTATACAAATGGGCTGGGAAGGAGGCGGGCTAGTTGCGTGATGTGATAAGTGATGGTGTGCGGCCGTACCAACAAACCGTGCGGATTGCGATATCAGGATGTGTTGGCGTTGGCGTTTGGTAGGAGAGGCAATCGCTATGTGGTCCCCACATAGAACCACGCCGCCCGGGAAATATCACTGAGACACACACGGCGGCCGTCCATTGCCGGAGCTGAGGGGGGAGGTTGGTTGGGGCCGACATGTTGGCGAGATGGATCCAAAATGGATCCTGGATCAAGAAAATCCGACCCAGACAGCGGTTTTGCAAAGGAGCAACGCGGCTCTGATTTAGCTCTACCCCACATGATGGCTTCTTTGAAGGTGGTTGATGCCATTCTGGGGGCAGTACTCCGTAGTTGGTTGAAAGTTCCGTCTCAGCTAGATGAGTGCAAGCTAGACGAGACGAACGAGAGGAGGCAGCCCGTTACTCCGTATACCTCAAGGTAAGGGAAGGGATGAGTCTGATTACGTGGTAGTAGTAGTAGTAGTAGTAGTAGTAGTAGTAGTAGTAGTCCTCCTAGTCCTAGTAGGCAGTGTTGGATGGAACTGGGCTTGGTAACAACGGAGCAGTTGCGCCATCAGGACCTTGCCCGGCCTTGGATACCTACCTACTCTTTGGTTAGCTCTGAGGCCAGACCCCTTGATGTTTGATAGATTAGAACACCATTGACGCTTTGATTTTTCTGTACCCGAATTAATTTTTCTTCTCCCTCCTTCTCGGTCGCATGGCCATGAAACAAAATACCGGGGTCATACAGGAATCCCAGTCGAAACAACCCCCAAGCCAAAGCCAAGGGTTGACGGGTTTGCGCATGAAGAGCATTTGCGGGGATGGGCAACGAGGATTGGTGGAGAATCGCCTGCCCCAAAGTCCAGCTATCACGATGTCTGGAGAATTAACGCTCCAGCGCCATCTAGTTAGGTGGCGCCCTGTTTGCCCCGGTCGACCAAACTCGCCTTTTGTGGTCCCCACCCCAAGGGGCGCTTCCCCACTTGGGTGAGGAATGGCAGCTGGGTGACGGAGAATGGACCGATGGCATGTCACTTTAACTTTGCTGTCTGCGGGATTGAAAATTAAACAAAATGATGGCAGCATGGCAGGTACGCGAGGAAACTGGGGGATGCTGGGGTGAACGCGTTGGGCTAAATTTCCCTGTCTATACTGCGCTCCTGTAAGTTTCCGGCCGTTATGTTTGATCGGGGCGAGGGTCGGCCGCTGGTATTTTCCTAATTTGTTACAGCAGCCCAGCCCTTGCGCCAGCCAGAACGTCTTGGTCACGGCTAATTAATTGCGTGCGTTCTTACACGGCCCAGGTGCTGCGCAATGCTGGAGGGATCAGCACCATAGGAAATGGATATGGGATATTATGGGATATGGAAGATGGGCACATGTCGCCCCCCCCCCCCCCCCCCCCCCCCAGCCCAAAGCTGTGGTTCCGGGCTGGTGGTAGGTGGTAAACATTGGGGGCAACACCTTTCATGTGTGTGTCTGGTCCTGAGGAAGACACGCCAAACTTGTTCAATCAATGCCTCGCGGGTCCTTTCAGCTTCATCCATTTATTGCTCCGTACCGAGTTGGATCCTGATTTACTTTGGGTAAGTGAGGGACTTATTAGGAACGTATAACAGGGACTCGGGACCACTACCTAGTACCTATCAACCTAGGTACCTACCTAGGTAACCTAACAGCCTATCCACAACGCGCCTTGGCTTGACGCCCCCTTCCTCTTCTTCTCGTCCGTCTCCTCCTCATGCTCCGTCCCCCGTCGATGTCTTGTCCGTGAGCCTCCGTCCCCATGCATGCATGTCCTATGCATGTAGTACATCTTCCTCCCCCTTCTTCAATTGCTCCGTCTCGCTCTGTCAATAAAGTGCTTCCGTCTTGACCCCCCCTTCCTCCCCCCTCACCCACCCCACATCACCCCCGTGCGTGGGTACTACAGTGCTGGACTGTACAGTGGTGGCATATTTCCCCGGTCGCAGGAATCTCTCTCGTTGTTGGAGGAGGTACCACCGGCCGGCTAGTACTTCCTTTCCCTAGTCGTAGGTACTTGCTAAACCAACTCACAGACCTCAAGCTGTGAGTTAGGAAGGTTACTTCTTGGGGTGGTATGGTTGCATGTACCTGGTTCTTTTCTGTACATCCGGCCATCTCCAACAATCCTTTCCTTCCTTCTCCTCCGCCTCATCTTCTCCCCCAAACCCATCCCGTCGCATCCCACGGCCTCCCTCGAACCCTTTATTTTCCTAACCTCGCATCCTTACCTGGCCCTAATGCTCGAGCACATCTCTTTTCACGTCTACTAGTACCACTCTGCAATCCATCAAACCCCAATGGCGATTAATGTCAATCCCGTCTAATTTCAGCTGAGCAAACAGGTGCACTACGGCATAGTACTCTTCTAATAAACATCCTGGACGAATTCGCACCCGCATCCAACAACCCACCTCCTGCATCCCCCACCACGATAAAGGGCAACCAAAGAGACCAAAAGAAAAATTATCGTCTCAGCCAACCAGCCAAAACCTGTACTTCAAGCTGTTGCCTCCAGGTCGGAACTCTTGTTACCCGTCTCTTCCCTCTCGTCTCGTCTGCATCGCTCACGTCAAACCCACATCAAAACGCCTGTGGTGGAACAATTCGTCGCCTGCGCCGCCCATCCTAGCTCCGACTCCCTTCCACCAACGGCAGCTCTTGAGTTTTGCCTCGCCATGGTCTCCCCCCCTGGTCGCTTCCTCTGATCCTCTCCAGCCCACCCCCAGGTCAGGGATCCTCTCCCTTGTGTCGCCCCGGCCACGCCCTATCTGGCCGGCTCAAACACCCCATCGGCCAAATATTCCTCGCTTGGCGCCTTAGCGACTCCATCCCTCGCCGCATACGATATCGTCTTCCTCTCCACGTTGCGCCCAAGGTCAACACTTTCAACTCTCCTTCTGGGTCCTCCCACTTTCGGCCCTCATAAGTAGCCCCTAGGTACGGACCCCTTCGGGGCTTATTGGCTATATGCCTCTGTTCCGCCGTTTTTGCACCCTTTCATCACTTCATTTCAGCTTCACCCATCCGCCACCGGCTCCGTCGCTTTTCTCAACTGACGTACCCCATAGTCTGACAACTGCTCCACAGGGGTCCGCTCCCAAGCCCGCACCCACACAGATTGATAGATACCCGCACCAACAACTCAGCTGCGACAAAGCCTTTTGAGCTTTGAACCTCCTCCAGCCGCCATCTCAACCTTACTCGACCATCGCTTTCGCGATTGCCTTGGCTCGTGCATTCGTCTATTGCCGAGTCTCCTTCACACATATCGTTTCGATAGCGGTTTGCCTTAAGAACTTGACTCGAACCCGACTCGAACTCGACTCGAACCCGAAACGCGCTCGGCTACCACACTCGACATCCGGCCTTTGACCTCGTCGCAACCTCAAAGCGCCGCCCACTTTTTCGTGCGGCGCATTAAATTTCGCTAGGACTTATTGATCGAACCAGCGACTTGCAACCCCCCCAGCGTATGGGGAACACTGGCGATTTGTTGGAATGCGACTCATCCCTTTGGGGTAGACTGGGGATCTAGAACGCGTCGGGTTAAGTCAGCTTGTGATAGGAAGCTGAAGAGTTGGAACTGGTCACCGAATACTTCCGAATCTAATGGCCGCCGTACAACAAATGATGACCGAACCGCCTCCAGGCCCGGTTGCAGGTCCGGTCCCTGACACTTCATTGAACGGTTCTTCATCCAGTCCCGTCAGCGTAGATGTCAATCGCCAGAGTTCAAGCCCTGTCATGATCGATGAAAGCTTGTTTGGTGGCACACCAGCCAGTGGCGATACTAGGATCATTGTCATTGTCTTTGGACAAGGGCAAGATCGGATCATGTCCGTATTTGCTGAGGTGCTGGGTATCCCGTCTAGAATAAGACCTGGTTTCAATCAAGTTACAGCTGAAGACCGTGGCTTTGTTGTCGGCATCCCGGCTGTCGAGGCAAAGGGCGATGTCACCGCGCGCAACCGAGATCTTGTGGTCGCTATCAATGCTCACTGTGTCAACTTAGGAATGCCACCGGACCTCCATCTTTCGGCTCATTGTGACTATGAGTTTCTCTACACCGCATCGCCCTTCTTTCGTCGAGATCTTGCGAGATTCACCTCTTTCACACTAGGTCAAATCAGTCACCACGAAGCGTTGATGGCGAAGCCAAGGACGTACTTTATATCCACTACCTTTCCAGATGTTCATGCAGCCTTGCCTAACATTGACATCCTCACTGTCGGCGCCGATGCTGTGGAAATTCGAGTCGATCTCTTGCAGGAACCTCTTGGAGACGGATCGTTCTCAGAAATCCCTAGCCTGAGCTATGTAGGAGAACAGGTCATGCTTCTTCGTCAACGCACAGAGCTTCCCATTATTTTCACCACCCGATGTACTCGTGAGAATGGAAGGTTTCCAATGAACAACCCGGAAATATATTATGACTACTTGTACCGTGCGATTCAGTGGGGTGTGGAATACATCGATGTGGAACTCTGGTTGCCGGAAGAAATCAGGCGAAAGCTCTACGAGAAACGAGGCAATTCCCGCATCATGTCGGCTTTCCATGATTTTTCTGGTACCTTTAGGTGGCCGTCCAAGTATGCCCAGGAAATATTCCAACAATCAAGACGATACGCCGACATTATCAAAATGATTGCCATCATCAACGAACACAACGAGAACTTTGAGCTGGAATATTTCCGCTCCAAAATGCGATCTGAATACCCCGATGCCCCGCCATTCTCAGCTGTCAACATGGGCGAGACTGGACAGTTCTCCAGAACCTTGAACCCCGTATTCACTCCTATCACACACCCGCTTCTTCCTATAATTGCTGCTCCCGGTCAGATGAGCGCGGCAGAAATCAATGCTGCTCTATCCTTGTTGGGTCAGCTTCCTAGAAAATCGATTTATGGTATCAGCAGCACTGCGTCTAGAAGTGCCACACCGCAGGCGCCCTTTTATGAAAAGTGTTTTAACGAACTCGGGTTACCTCACCACTTTGCAGTTGTCGACCGGCATCCCAGCAACCCAGGGAGTATGGAGGCTTGGTGTAATCAAAAGCACTTCGGCGGCGCCTATCTCAATCCAGGGCTACCGCACCAAACTCTAACTAAGAACAGCGCTTTCTTCTCAGGGCTGAATGGAGGTACTGGTCCCATCTTGACCGAGGCTGCCCGGGTTATTGGAATAGTAGACACCATCGTCGTTAGGCCTACTATCTCGTCGACATCGTCGTCACCGCATTCGATACCCTCAAGCCCTCGCCATCGGCAGAGTGATTCTTTGGAACCTGTCATTCAGTCTGGGTTACCAGCAAACACCACATTGGTTTTCGACAATGCGGGTTGGAAAGGAATATTGAGCACACTTACTCGTGATCTGGCCCCTTCGGCATACTACGGGCGTTCAGCCGTGGTGATGGCCTCATCACCTGACGATGCCGCGCCTGTAATATTTGCCATGAGAGCACTTAAAATTGCGAAGATATACACGGTAGGATTCCGAACACCATCAGCTCTTGCTCGAAATGCACCTCCGATCGAACCCTTTGTCAGCCTTGAGAGTCTTCAACGAGCCCGATCAGTGGAGGATGAAAGTGCGCCGTTTGTTATCGTCTCGGCGCTCAGCCCCGAGAAGAGTCATTTGGTGGGCATGTTGGTTAGAGCATTTGGGGGGAACGGTTCGCGGGGTCGACAACATCGAAGAAAGTGTTTCTGGACTTGGCAGATGGAGCTTCTCGAAGGGTTTCGGATCCAAGCCAAATCGCAGAAAAGAGCGGGTTTGCCGCCTATGGAGCAGTCGACGTCGCGGCGTTTACAACCGTCGAGACTTTGCGATTGCTTGTCGGTCAGAATGTGCCGTATAGCTTTGTTCGGTTGGCGAGCGGGAGCAATCTTTACTGAGCAGACACTTGAGCGAGATCTGACATGCGTGCACGTGTGCATGTGTCAGCGTACGATATTCTGGAAGGACTCTCCGAGAACCGAGATTGATGTCGGTTCTTTGCGCAAAAGGGCCGAGAACGAACACAGTCGAGGATCCGACGAACTGCCTGGTCTCAGGGGCAGATGCCATAGATCCAAGGACGACGATGGAAGACAGCAAGAAAACTTGCTTGCTGGGCATATCCGCACCAACGGCAGTCCCACGCCAAGCGCCATCTCTCACCGTCAGCGCCTAGCCTTAAGATCAGTGATGCCCCTGGACGTTGGATGCAAGCTTCCCAATATTTCAGGGCTCTGGCGGGGCTTTCCCCTGACGGGTATCGACTCGCCACCGAAATTCGCGTACCAAACCTGAAGCGAATGTTTGCCGCCAGCAGGGCCCAGAGTTTTCTGTAAGGACCCATCGGCCGACGGGGGCGGCTCAAGAACTGGGTGGTTGGAACCTTGCACGTATGGCGTTTGAAGGATGCAGAACGGCGTGGACTTTTATGATAGGACTTTGACTTGAAAGGAGCATGATGACTCTGTTATGATTTGTACGAACACATGCATTAGTACATTAAGCATATGGAGAATATGATTTTGAGCGGAGGATGTACTTGAAGCTTATCATGAGAAGTAGGTGAAACTAAATGGATAGCTGGAGAACGCAGATACACAACAAAGACACACGCAAGGAACCCTTCAACGCACGTATCCATCGGTCGGCATTTGTGATGCTAAACTTGGGCCCAGTCAGATGTCAGATATTCCCCCTCCTAGAGTGTGCAGAGCACGGTGACATGATGTGCGTGAGCGAGATGGGGCCGACAAGGCTCGACATGCACACGTCATGGGCGACCCTTGTCCATTCCTAGTCACTGGACTGCTGGATAGTAGGCCACATTTGTCCAGAGGACGGGGTTAATAGCCTGTGTGAGATTCAGGGCGCTTGTTGGGGAGCCCACACCCGGGGGAGTGCGTGTTGGCAACCCACCTCATCACAGGGACAACGAAACACTCAGGTAGCAGGCGGAGGGGAAACTGCAGATTGTTGTCTCAAACAGAACGCTGCAAACCTCATATGATGCCGGGCCGAGACGAAACATGTGGTGAGATGATTGCCGTCGATTAAGGACTCATGCAAGCCAAGCGGGGCCCAGCGAACATGTGCGCCGTGCTGTCGCATGGCCAACTCAGGTGAGAAGAGGGGGAGAAGGAGGAGGAGGGGTTGACAGATTTTGCGAAGACAATCCCCAGAAGAGGGAATGAGAACCCGAACTCAACGAGTAGCCTGGTGCCGGTAGACCAGCAGCCGAGTGCCCAGGGTGCCAGAATGAGGTGCTCGCGCGAGACACAAGGTTCGAAGCCAAGACATCGGGCGAACGAGTACCGAAGGCGAATGGGGAAGGTCTCAAAAGAGCCTGC
The DNA here is from genome assembly GCA_003415625.1 of Aquanectria penicillioides. NCBI lineage: Eukaryota > Fungi > Ascomycota > Sordariomycetes > Hypocreales > Nectriaceae > Aquanectria > Aquanectria penicillioides. Next base: position 2,359,659 of record PYIU01000003.1, read on the forward strand.
CGGAAGGCTTGTGATGGACCCGTGGGACGGCTTGATCTGCCTCTCGCCATATCTGGATCGACTGGCACGATGCGGCCCGAGAGTGAAGGAGAGGAGGGGGTAAGGGATGTGAGGTGGTATTGGGGTGAAGGTTACTCCGTACTTGTGGCGGTATGCGGAGGAGATGAAAAAGGGCGGACACAGCAAACGAGACCTTGCTTTTCTCGGTTCTAAACAGAGAAGTTCGGATGAAGAGGAACCGTCATCACTAGGACAGGGGGCCCGGCCTACCCGTGGCTTCACTCTCGCTCGATGAGACGGAGACGTGGACAAGACTCTGGTAGTGATGCCGGAGGAAATTCCACTTGAGAATGGTTTGCCGTTGACCAGCGGGACCGAAAGAGAAATCCTCCGTGATGCGCTGCCTTGAAAAATTATGCTTATGCTGCGATGCGTGACATCTAGTCCCTGGGCAAAGGGTGTTTACGATGCCCCAATCTCACATCTCGACCCACCACGGGACACACACCAAGAAAATAACCAAGGAGGCAGATGAAATGCGCCATGAGACTGGACGAAACGCATGAGAAGAAACGCGCCGGCCTCAGCATCGAGCAGTGACGCGTTTTGCCATGCCGGAGATGAGAAATCGGCCTGACCATGAGGAGCCGAGACTGAGGGTGTATCAGATTCTAAGTAGGGAGCTGCACCGCTTCGGCTTTCCAGGGTACTACTCCCGCTGGAAGAGTGGGCGTCTGCATTAGGTGCCTCCAGCACACCGACAAGTCGAATAAGGAATGCGTCAGGGGGCAGTGGGGATGTGATAGCAATTACCTTGCCTTAGGGGATGACGATGAGATGAGAAAAGGCGAGGGGCATGGAAAAGTACGGAGTAAGTATCTAACCACCGGGATGTCAAGCCCACTGGACAGGAAAACCAACCTGAGGATCTGAGACTGAATTTCTCGAAGATTTGATAATAACTGTAAACCATGGTCTGTTTTTGTGTGAACGACTGGGCATGTACACACGAGGGAGAATGACTCCAGACAGAGGTGAAGAATGCCACCTCTATTGCGATCTCAACCCCTTGTACAATTCGGAGCTTTGGAGAGAGACCCTAGAACGACTCAAAATTTTGTTGGTTTAGTAGAATGCATCACAAAACCCAGTGATTTGGAAATAATAGTATCAGCTGGCTAGATCTGGCGTTTGCAAACTTTGACCCCATCACATCGCTGGTATCCAGGGGAGCCATGCCGATGGAAGGACATGTTGGTCCTGACTTTAGATTTTAATACGTACTGGTGGCTCGCCCATCATTATTCCCAGTGAATGGAGACAAATAGAGAAAAGATGCTGAAGAGTTGGGGGGCGTATTCGTATCCCGGGCACCCGATAATAATAACCACGCCCTAAGCCAGGCGAGGCGAGGTGAAGCTAATCATCTTGATACAATAGAATGGGCCAGCCACACAAAGTACTCTCGTGTGTATTTGATTTTGGAAGCATGGACCCAGAAAAACCCTGGTGTTCTGAAGTCTGCAAGACATGATTGCTTGCAATGATGATGGTCCACGTGGATCAATAAACTCGAAGCCAAGTCGACAACAAGGAGCTCAATGGATAAGAATACCTCCCCACAAAAGCTGTGGAGTCCGGAAAGACTACCGGTGATGGTGCGACTTTACATACAGCTCGGCTGCTGTTGTTGCTCGGAAGAAGCCAAACTTTTAGCGGGCTGCTCGCCGACAGATGTAATTTTTGGTGACCGTTGAGCGATCAACATAACTTTCAAGTATAGAACATCGGGTGAAGCCAAGAAAGAGAGAAAGGTCGAATCAGGGTTGGAGATAGAGGCGGAGAAAAAAAAAGAATTCTAGAGCATGACTGTCAATGATAGAGATGGCTGAAGTCCAAAACGGTCGGATATGGCGATGGATCTCTACGGCACTCTCGGATGCTGTAGTTGTCACATTGATTCAGATATGGAAAAATCGGGTGAGCTTTAGTAAAAGCAATTCCCTTGGGAAACAACATTGACTCCCTGGCTCATTCGATGCTAGAATAGTAGGTTTGAAGGCGATTCAACACGAGGATTGGTTGGTAAGGCGATTTAGACTTTCAGATGGGACTTGAAGGATTCGTGAGTGTCAGGGATCCTCTTTCTCCCCACATTGCAAAGGTGCCCGTTCCGTTAACTGAATCAGGTCCAGGAAGCGAGGATGCGACAGGGTGCAAGCGTCTTGGGGTGAAGGGATGTGCTGGAATACCATGCAAGGGTGCTTCCCCAGCGCTAGGGGTGCGATGACGAAGCTGTCCCAGAAGCCTGGCAGCGCAGAGCTGAGGGCGTGGACGTCTTCGCTGTTATGGTAAGCAATCAGGCGGCTCAAGCTTTGCTAGCATGGGGCCCATGGAGGCCGTGGGTTGAGGTATATTGTGTCAAACCAGCAACTGGTTGGCAGCTAGTAAGGGAAGTCTGGCGTGTCCAAAAACTTCATCGATCTCGGTTGACTCCATCGACGCGGTCAGTTTCAGTTTTAGGTGAATCCATCAAAAGGCTGACAGGTCGTGGTCTAGTAGACAGGGTTTGAGTGGGAGGGGGGGGTGTAAGGTATGCCGCGACGTGACAGTGGTTCGACGGGACGGGGTGGGTGTCTAGGCTAACTCAAGCTGGGCACGGATTGGGCACCTGGGGTAAAGCGGAGGCCAACAGCCTGAGGTAGGAGGAGTCCAAAGGGGCAGGGAGCCCGGTATTACAGGGCGCTCTATGATCTGCTTCCAGAAGGACCGTGTGTTTGATACTGGACTCAGGGCCACTGGGGGAGCTGGCCCTCAATGGAGAAGAACTCCAAGTGACTCGGGGTCTCGGAAGTATTGCGCAAGTCTCGGATTGGCCGTGAGGTTCCCGCGTGTCAGTCAAGACGCCAAGCTTATGCGATGTCATTATTCTTGCCATAGGCTATTTTCCAACTGGGCACACGGTATAAGATTAATTAATAGCATAACGATCCGTTCAGAACTTTGAGGCGGGCGTCAAGTGTTCAAGGCGATAGCGCGGACAGGGATGCTCGGCAGCCAGTGGGTAGCTGGAGAGGGTCCCGGCCGGACCCAAGATCCAAATCGGGGGAGGGGTGCCGACCACGAGGGGGCGGCCGAGCACACGCCGCCGAGCGACACTAGCTTGGATTGATGAGGCACCCTTTTGGACCTCGAGCGGAGTGAACCGAGAGGAGGCGATACGATAGAGGAAGGGACGTGGGGAGGCGATTAGTCGGGGACTCGGGATGGTAGTAAATCACTACTGTCAGGGGTATCCAATGACAACGATGAGGCCATGCAGTGATGCCCCTCATTACCGGTTCCTCTCAATGCAAGCCCTACGAGGCAGGATGTCGCCGGATACCCGCATATGCAGGACCAAACGGCTTTGTCATCTGGACTAGACGGTGTTGATTTTGGAGAAGTCAATGATCGTTCACCATGACATCAATCTAGTGATTAGGTCAACACCAAGCCAAGCGACTGTATCAGCTGCGAAGGAGAGACGACCTCGTTGTGGTATTGGGGTAGGTGTTGTGTTGTGATGTGCTTATTGTATTATTATTTAAAAAAAAAAAATTTTTTCGGTTTTCAATTAATAGTCAGTTACCCTGTACAATTTTTCAAATTCGAGAGGTGGCTAAAAGGGCGATTCACAACTGAAATTGTCAAGAGGCAACGAACGGTTGACCCCTCAATCCTCACCTGAGAGTGCTTCGACAAAGGGTGAGATATCTGTGGATGTTGTCACGTCACGTCATCCTTCATATTGAGCCCCTGTTGGAGACGTCTCGGAAAGGTGATGAAAGGTAAATGACGGTCAGGCTCAACCAAAATATGAGACGGGAACATGCAGGCCAGCTTTTGGAGAGATATGAACCCCCCCCAATCTGGATGGGGCCACCGGCAGGGCCAGACCGACCCGACGGTTGGCGCCGAGATGGAATTGGATGACCGATTCCGTGGTTCACTCGGCCGGGTGAAGATCGAGCACAACAATAGGAAAGAAGAGTTATGGCCAGGACACGACTGTGGCTCCATAGTAATCCCGAGACACGACGGTGAGGGAACAGGGGAGTCAGTTGGTGTTGGATGAGGAGAGAAGAGGCATTTTAGAGAGCGCACCTGGTCCTGTCAACGGCCCACAGGCTAGGCAAGGAAGGGTAGGGAGGGAGCGATCTCATCCCCATCTGCGGGAGCTGGGATGAACGAAGGACGACAAGATTGAACCTGGGCCATCTGTCTGTCTGTGTTCCAGGGGCGGAGAATAGGGACGTGTCGATGGAAAGAGTCTGGAATGTTGCAGACCAAGGGGTCGGGTAGATAGAGTAGTCTCTGAAGTGGGTGCTGTGTCCTGTCGTGGGTCCAGGGGGCTAGCGGAGTTGAGGCTTTCAGTTCGGAGACGAACTAGTACGCTTGGGCGAGAGCTGGGATCTCAGGGTGTGACGAGCAGAGCCAGCGTGATTCGACGGTTGCTGGAGGAGAGCTTCAGAAGGCGAGAACGGGCGGTTTAGCAAAAGATGCGATAATGCGAGAATGCTAGAATGCCAGAATGCAAGATGGTTGATGCTGGGACGCCAAGAAGACGTGCAAGAAGGGACGATTGTCTTTTCTGGGCCGTTCCCCCACTGAGTTTCAGGCCATCGGAGAGCTACTCTCGACCTATCGCGTTGTCAGTCTCACGCCCCAAACTGCGCCTGGCCCCGCCTGGCCTTAAGCGAGGTGTCCACTGTCAAGTCCGTCCCGGTGTTGAGAGACCGACCCCCCGCTGCCCCAGTGTCCAACGGTGGACTAGCTGGTTTGGCAGTGGACGAAGTGGACGAAGTGGATGATGACGGTGAAGGCGGCACCAAGCACAGCTGAAAGCGAATTTGGAGCAGTTTGAGGCGTACGCCATGGTATACAAGACGGAGTCCTCGTTTACAAAGAAGGGGGCTTCCTTACCGCTGGGTAGGTTAGTTTGGTGAATGTGCAAAATTAATACGCCTCGGCAAAGACAGAATGGATGAATGTGGATGGAGGGACGAAGATAGGCAGCTAGGTAATCTCCCAAAGATTGACACGGAGGGGGTAAAGTAAAGAAGGTGGTGCATTGCGATGCAATGCAATGTGAGGCAAGGCAAGGCAAGGCAAGGCAAGGCAAGGCAAGGCAAGGCAAGGCAAGGCAAGGCAAGACAAGACAAGGTAATGTTAGGCAAGGTAAGGTTGAGACAGGCACGTTGCGTGCAAGCAGCTTTCTTGCTCCTTCTGCCAACGAGGCAGTTGGTGGTTGGATGGTGGGCACCTTCAACACTCAACATTACCCACCCGCTTCAGCTTCACTCTCCTGGTAAGAATAAGGAGTAGTAAATAGGTAGGTCCGTTAGGAACGAAGCATGTCGGTACCTACCTGAGCACCAGGCGGGCAAGCAGGCAGGCAACGAGGAGCGTACTCGCACCGTCCTGGTAACTGGCTAGCTACGTTCCGCTGACTAACCTCAAAATACCACACCCAACTCCTCCTTGCGGTGTCATGATCATAAGAACAGGAATGACATTCTCCATGTGGTGATCCATGGGTAATAATCCACCAGCAAACCCGGACGTCCCAGGCCAAAACACGCTTGGCCACGAATCCACCGCCCTGGGCCCGGCATTGACTAGGACCTGGGCGTTTAGCCTTGCTTTGATTCCATGTCGATGCCAATTGGAAAGCATCCTAACTTGGCTTGGCCCTACGGTACGTACGTACGCATTTGTTCTCCCCGTTGACTAGATCCAGTTCGTCCGCCTGTGCCCGGTTCGTATCTTGAACACCCAGGTAAGGGGATGATGTATGGGGTTGCACGTATCAGGACGACGGAGAAGACCCCTTGCCAGAGCAGCGCAAGCCAACAAGACACCACCACAGAATGCTGCACAGCAAGCTGCACGTCGCTGACAAAACCACCTGGCGTGGGCTCTCTCCACCGGCGCTGACTGACCTGGCCCCTGCTAGAGCCCGAGTTTCTGGTCTTGGTCCTTGGATCTCGCGTGGCCTGGCGTCTGAAGTTTAGGTGGCGTCCAACGTCTGGTCTGGTGTCCAGCATTTGGGGCTTGGGACCCAGCAAGCCGACGTCCCTTACCGTCTCGTCTCCATTCCCCATGCTTCAAAAAGTGCTAGCCTTCGGCATACTACACGTATGTACCGTGCTACGCACACCCGTATCGTATTGTATCTCTTGCCTACCTTACATGGTGCAGTGCAGCTGTGCATCATACTGTACCTTCCTGGTCAACCTGGAGCGTGCTGTGGCTCCAATTCAATTCGGGACAGGGAGCCCACCTTCCACACCCACGGTGCCTGGTTCATCCCTCTCCTCTCGCTCAGCACTCAACCGAACGCCATCTACAGTGGACTAACCAAAGCCCCATGTCGGCCATCCCCAGGCGCTCTAGCACCTCTCATCAAGTGCAGTCGACAGATGTTGTGTGGCCGGCGTCAGGACTTCCGTTCCCCGGCCAGGCGCTTTTGCTTTGGGGGTGCTTGGGTTGGGGGCGGAGGCTTGGGTTTGGGTTTGGGTTTGGGTTTGGGGTAGGCTCCGGGCCTTCTCCTCTTCAATAAGTTGATCCCTTGTGTGCGCTCCAATCGTCAGTCTGGCCGAGGCGCCCAACTCGGTGTGCGACGCACGGCGCACTGCACACCCGCGGACCGCCTGCTGTTCTTGCATGCTCCAAGAGCCAAAGCTAGGCCCAGCGCCGGGGCCTGCCATCTTGGCCCAGTCCGAGAGGAACTCGCAGTCCCCACCATCCATCATCGACACCACCATCATCGTTCACCCCCGGTCGCTGTCACTAGCCACCTCCACACCAGCAACCTCGAAAATGAGACCGTCGACTGGGGTTCGGGTCAGTCGTACAATTTTGGGCTCCGGGGCTGGTCGACAGGCCGACCCTGTTTTACCTTTCATCTTTTGAGCACGACTCACCCTACCTACTACTTCTGATGCTCAACCCCATCTCTCCCATCCCGTCTCCCGTCTCCCGTCTCCCGTCTCCCCCGTCTCTATCCCTCTTCCAAGTCCCACTGCCGAGGCGTCTGGCCGCTTCTGGACTTTACCTTCAAGTACCGCCTCGTTTGTTCCGGTTCTGCCCTCGGCGTCGACAACCTCTCCTCCGCCTCTGCTCGCCAATCCGGACTGTAGGCAATTCCATCCTTGCCTTACGCTTCACGATCACACCTCATCGGATAACCAGGGACACGACTCATCTGGAATGACCTTTCCCGTTTAACGAGCGCGATTCATCAGTCTTTCCCGGCTGCTCTTGTTCTTTCCTTTCTTCGCCCCCTCCCATTCTTTTTTTATTCCATTTTTTTCCCCCTTTCAAAACGCCCATTTGTTGTCGTCGTTCCCAGCACTGCCCACCGGTGCCATCTATCCATCTGTGTATCCTATCAAACGAGTCCTCGAATTACACCCGCCCTCTTTAAGCACACTGCATTTCACTATCTGGCCAAAACAGGAGATGACCGTTTCTGTTTACGACCAAATGAATGTCCCTCACATGCCCGGAGTCCACCCTGTGGCTATTCCCCGGCCACAGGTCGGCATCGAGCGGCTTCCTACGCGTCGAATGAGCAACGAACCTCGGGAATCGATGAACTGCAAGTCTTGTCGAAAGCGCAAGGTGAGAACCAGTTTTCAGTAATTTCAGGTTGTTGGAATTATGCTGACGTGGATAGATTAAATGCAATCGACTTAGACCCTCATGTGAAGCTTGTCAGGTTTTCCAATGTCCTTGCATCTACGGTAAGTTGGATTGGTCCTCCTGGGCGAACGCGACGTGTTTTATGCCTCTGTATCTCGCAGGATGAGATGGTAATGGTATGCTAACCCGACTGATGGAATAGATGCTGTGCCAAAGAAGCGTGGTCCAAAGACAGACGTTCTTGAGGCCCTTCTGAAGAGGGTGGATGGGCTCGAAGCAAAGCTGAGAGAAAAGAACGATGAAGATGCTTCGCCAACTTCGGCAAAGGGCCCCAACTCGGGGAAAATAGAGGTCCAAGGATCTGCCCCCAGGCTGGAGAGGGAGAGCCTGCTTCGAAGCGCATTGCCGTTGATACACGGCCATCCCCTGGCGATGTAGACATGATAATGCTCTCCCCGAATACACCCATCCACAGGTTTGATCAACCAAGCCCAACAGCTGTAGTACGAATGATTGACCATTTGATAGAGAGCTGTCTCCAAACCCGGCCCAAACAGATGCTTTGTTGGATACCTATTTTACCCGCTTCCACGGCAAACCATATTATATTCTTGACGAGTCCTCCATCAGGCAACGACTTCAGCTAAACCAGCTCCCAGCCTACCTTTCCGACGCTATCTCTGCTGTTGCAGCAAGGTATGTTTTCTATTTGGAGAACGCTGCATGGGGCTTTTCTGACATCCAACTATAGATATACACACCATCCTGGCGGTTACCAAGCAGCCATTAAGCTCAGCGAAGACTTTGCAGCCCGCGCGAGGAGAGAAATCAGCATCGACGACCCATCCATTGATGCTCTTCAGGCACTCCTACTACTCGTTAGTGCTTTTACGGCATCTGGGAAAGGAAAGAGGGCGTACATGCTCATGAGTAATGATGACCTTTATTAACCCCACCCCATTCCTCTAGTCCACTAACAGCTGGTAGCAAGCGCAACGGGCATGGCGATGGCACTCGAAATCCATCGAGAGATGGATTCTCAAGCCCGCATGACCCCCGTGGAACGAGAAATGCGAAGACGACTCTTCTGGACATGCTATTTGCTCGATCGATTTCAAACCACAGGTTCTAAAAGACCTTGCCTTATCAGTGATAATTCCATCCTCCTTCGACTACCATGCTGGTCGCCCAACTCCTCATCCTTACCGGTGGAAGGCGAATTCTTCCAAGCCGGTTCAAACCTCCAGTACTTTCAAGGCAGTGGTAAAAAGCCCCAAGGTAGTACAGGGATGCTCATTGACATCGCACGGATTCTCGGAATTACCAACCGATATTTGGCTGCTGGAGGTGTCAAGGGCGATTCCATTTCCCCTGGCACTCCCTTTCGACCCTGTCCAAGATTCGGCACGATCTTGATATTTGGGCATCAGGAACAGAAGAAGTTTTCTCTAGTTTGAGCTCTCTTTTCGGCCAGGCAGATTCTACCATTCTCGTGCTCAGCAAACTAATCTATCACCTAATCCATTGCCTTATCTACCGGCCATTTCTGCCAATCGACCTGGCTGAGCTCGCGGAGACAGGACAACATCAATCATGGCAAATCGAAGCAACCAACATGTGCTTTCTTCACGCCAATGCCATTGCAGAGTTGATCCAATTCGGGAAACAAACCGGAACGATCGAATGGCCTGCTTTTGTAGGGTACTGCATCTGCACAGCAGGAACAGTTCATATCCATGGCGCACACTATAGCAAACAGGGGGGTAATGGTGAAGTGAATGTTTTTGCTTCGTCTGCAGACTTCCTCTCTAGGGAAATGCAACAATTGAGCGAGCTGAGATATTCGTGGGCCTCAGTTCAACATCAGCGAGAGACACTACAGGGCATCTACAATGCTCACGGAGAATTGGTCAAGACGCTGGCCCGTAATTCTATGCGATACACACCCGGCTTCCATAGCGAAGACTTTTTCGATCGATATTCCAACATTGGAGGCCCAGGTGGGCAGTCGTTTAGCTTCGACGCTGCTAATCTGACCCTTTCGGACGTTTTGGTCGATTTTACGACGGATTCTTACACAGGACACGAACTGTACAACACCCGAGCCACTGACGGACCCGATCGACCTAGCCTCAAGCGAAAGAACACAGTCCCGATGCCTCGAAAGCGACCAGACGTGAAGGTCATTTCGAGCCTGCCGCATTCAGCCCCTGGACTTCCAACACCAGGCAATCCTCGACGATCCTTCTCATACACCACAGGCATGATGCCCCAGTCATCGCCTGGTTTGCTCGCTACCCCGACGTCGCTGCCGCAGCACCCGGAGACTAGTGAAAACGAATCTCACATCAGTGGGTTGCAAGATCATCTCGATGAAACAACTGCGAACAGTGCAGCGGTCGCAGCAGCAGCAGCGGCAGCAGCAGCAGGTTTCAACCTGTCCCCAACTACACATCACGCCCCTGGCCAGGGTATGCCTGCTATGGGGGGCGCACCTTTCAGTCCTCCATATAGCTATGCGTCTGGGTCGAGCGCAAATCACAACGGGGCCACGGTCATCAATGAGGCCAATGGAGGGTATGACGCCATGTTCGGAACGCTTCCTACAAATGCATTTAGCAGCCCCGCAGCTTGGCACGGCGAGGAGCAGCATCATCCCGCGAAGCTTAACCACACCCCGACAATACCGGCTGCTCCCAGCCCCGGCAATAGGAGCAACAATGGCAGCATTGGAACTGCGCAGGGGGAAGAGAAGGACCCATTCCTCGCCCTTCTGGAACAGCTTGCCGAAAACGAGCAGCGGTCTCAGAATGGGCACGGGAGTGACCTGGATTTCTTCCTAGGTGGTTCGGTCACCCACTCCTAATGACACATTACAGGGCAACCAAAGTTCACTTCTTTTACCTTCTTGTTTCAGAGTAAACTTTTTTCTCTTCTTTTTCATTGCTTCTTTATTTTTTTATATTTTTTTATTTGTTTTATTTAAAAAAAAAACACCCCTTTTCTATTTGTGCTCGCGTATATATTTCCTTTGTCTAAAGGCAACAAAAATTGTTTCACGACAAAACATCGATGGAAGATATCAGGGCATACGGAAAGGTGGTTCTTTGTAATAATGATACATGAACGGCTAACAGGACACATGCTCTGGGCAGAGCCGGTTGCGTTCCATGTCAAGGCGCAGTGGTTGTAACAGCATTTGCAGGAGTACTTGGGGAGGGGGTGGTTCTTTTCCTGGGCTTGGGGGAGTTTTTATCTTTTCATTTTAGTTCGGACGGCACTGCTGATTTGGAAAATGCTTTGAGGCAACATCAAACGAAGGAGCACTTATGCCCATGTAAAATAGCAAGCAATGTTAGGTCGGTATTAAAATTCGCGATATTCTTTTGGACAGTTTCGCGCACTATCTTTGGGCTGTGAAGGAACGAATGTTGACATCGGTTTAAGGCATAGGACTAGGTGAGATGACTGGGGTGCTTGCACTGACTGGTCAACGGCTCATCCTCTGGGGAACGAACGAACATCTCTTTAACCGGCCGAAAGCGCACTGTCCACATGACCACGAGGAGGCAGACCGGCGCCGAGCCCTGGGTCTGGATACACTAAAAGAAAGGATTGACGGCTTTCAGGGTCAGGGCTGGAACCTGCTTGGGTCCGGGGTCGACTCTCGTCCATCCGTCCTCCCTTCATTACTTGGGCGCGCACATCAGGGCGTTCCCTGGGTTGCACCAGGACGCCAGTCTGAACAAGGTAGCCAAGGATGTCCGGGATTGCGGGCCGTTGCCGAAGTCCCAGAGCGGCAGGGCGAAATTGGCACGGAGCACCAGGCGGGTACTGTGAGTTTGGATTAAGGGAATTGGGAATGCAAGTCGCGAGGGATGAGGCGAGGGCCCTTTCTTTGTCCGCTGGGCTGGGGAGTGTCTGACCCATCGTGAACTTGTCGCGTCGCTTCATCATACGTTGTTCACGACGATGGCCTCTATATCAAACATGGGCTCCCATTTGCGCCACCATGCCTCTAGCCGAGGCTGCATTGTCCACCGCGACTTGCATTGCTCGCGGGGCTTCTGGAGACACTGGTGGGATAACACTCGGCAAGGGGGGGTGTGAAGTGGTCTTTGTTATGGGAGCGAATTGGAAGGCTCGGATGCAAGCTTCTTTTTCGTTTCTTTTGTTCTGCTCGGAGAAATATCGTGCATGCTTTTTGGTATACTTGAGACCATGGTCCCAAAGCTTGGGACGACTGCTGCCCGTTGAGTCGTGCTGTGCAAAGACCCTAAGCCTCTTTCTTGTTAGAGACGCGAGCGCAAGTGCCCTGCTTACACAATGAGATGAAACTTTTCGCTGTGCAATGAATGGTTGAAACTTCTTCTAGGCTACAATGCTTTGAAACGACCTGAAGACGAACTCCTAGCCGTGCCGTCCCTAAAATTCTCCGTCATGCAGAAAACATTGAAACACCAGGCCGCCGACTAGACTTGAACTTTAAAGAACCCAAGACAGCGCACAGCGCACACAGAAACTTGAGCCGGCGGCGAACGTCCTTATGCTTCACGCACACCTTCACCCTCTGTGGTTATGGCCCTCGTCTCAGCCTCATTGGTGTTGTCATCACTGCCCCTCAACGGTGCCGTCCAGCCTGTCGCGGCTTGAACCACCACCATCATGATGCCGAGTGTGGCCGCCACTTGCCAAACCCCCTGCGTGGCACTAGTGTATCCTACCACAGCAATCTTTCGGTCTGTTTCGTTGAGCCCGCCTCCAAATACCATCGCGGGTGTGCCGGCAAGCCTCGAAATAAGGTCTTGTCGTTCCTCACTGAGATGTTCACCGCCGTCTTCACGGAGAAACCCTGCTGCCAGATAGCTGCGTAGGAACCTATAAAAGACACCCCCACCAATGGCTGTGCCAAAGCTTCCTCCAAATCCTCTGAAGGTAGCTATCAGACTCGTCGCTACATATCGGGTGCTCTCGTGGCTGAGATGGAGAACGTGTGCTAATGTGTAATTGATCCCAGCACCGGTTGCAAGTCCGTTTACAAAGACTACCGATATAAGCAAGTTGACGGGTAGTGTAGGAGCAGCCACAAATGAGAGAGTATACAGGCTAAGACTCAAGAATAACACGGAGACCACGGATGGGAGCCAGAACGCACCATCACGGCGTACATGTAGCCAACCCACGACAACTCCACCGACAGCGAAACCTAGGTTCGTCGGAATGAGGATCGACCCAGCAGCTGCAGGAGAATCTCCCCGAACCGCGAGCATGAAAACTGGGGCATAGAACAAGACACTCCAGCGCGCAGACATGATGCCGAGTTGGGCAAGACATGAAAGAAGAATCCCTCGGGAGGAGAGTATGGTAATAGGAATGATGGGGTCCATAGCTACATGATATTCGACCAGAAGGAAGAGGACGAGTGCAATAACCGAAAGGATGAGTGGCAGTAGATGGATGTCTACTGCCAAGCTATAAAGGAAAAGGACAATTGTAGTGACCTAGACGGTTTGTAGTGTTAGTGCACCGACATCTGCTCGATTTCAGGGGTGTAGTCGAAAAAACTTACAAGCAACAAGGCCCCAAGGTAGTCTAGTCGGGAGAGTTTTGCCTTCATAGATTTTGCGATTCCAGCTTGAGTTTCCACTTCTTTGGGTACACTCAAGTAGACTCCGATGCCAGCCGCCAAAGCAAAAGGAATTTGCATGTAGAAGATTGACCTCTGGATCTTGTTAGTAGCTACAACATACTTGTCCTCGTAGCTCTCATCATCGTAAACTTACCCATCCAACCACAGGCATTAACACCCCGTATACAACGGCTCCGAACGATACACCTATCGTAAAGGCAGCATTGATACATCCCATTGCTAGACCGCGCGTCTTCTCGCTCGCCAACTCTAGGCCGAAGATAATAGCTAGCGTGAGGACGCCGGCTCCGCCTACACCCGCAATGACTCTACCCGCGACGAAAACACCGAACGATCCAGCTCCGGCACAGAGAGCACTGCCAACTGCTAAGAGGGCGGCCACGTACAAGATTAAAAGGCGAGGTGGGAAAATGGTGGCGAGGCGACCGGCTACTGGGGCTAAGGATGACATGGGGATCAGGAAGGCACTGCTAAACCACATGGCAGAATTGTCATATGCATGCAGTTCTGCAGCAATGGTGCCCTGAATAAGTGTCATGCCCGACATGTTGGAGGCTGTGTCGGCGGCGGCCACGGGGCCAAAGTGTCAGCATACATCTAAGGTGCAGGAACATCGGGAAGTTGAGAAATGGGACATGTTCATGTTAGACCTAAGCCGAGTGGGCGTACCATTTAGGAAGATAAGCAGCCACAGACTTAGGGCAATGGAAACGATTGTCGACCGGCTGATGTGAGTGTATGATGATGACAAGGCCGCATTCTTGATGCTGCCGCGGCCATTGGTGCTATTGGAGTCTGATGTACCACCTTGTGTTTCCGATTCGGAGATACTGTCGGATCTGGAGAGTAATAGTGGCGTCTGCTCTGTAGCCGTTGGATTTCGTTGGGGTCGGCCGTCGCTCTCGGCCCTGAGCACGGAGGTGGAGTCGGTGCCGGGCACCGAGGCCGGATCTTTCTGACACCGAGCCATTGTGGTGGTGGCCGGACGCTGGGATAGGGGGGGGGTTTGGCGAGCCACAAAGACAGAAGCAAACGGGCTACAAGGGATTGGATTTTTAATTCAAGGCATCTGCATAGCTTGGAGCAGAGAGGGAGATGAGAAAAGAGGACACGCCAGGAGCATCGTTATTCACGATGCTGCTTGTCACTCACTACGCGACTATTGTAAGATGATTGGTAATCGATCTGGAGCAGGCAGGGGCGGTCGGAGACGGAGTGCCGGAATCTCCGGAGCATTGTGGCATGCCACCGATTAGGCCGAATGTTGAGTTGGGACTGCATTGGCTGGTTTCTTCTTTTCAAATTTGTTTGGTCGAGGCGAGAACTTGGAAAGAGCAGCGAACTCGGACGTGAGAAGGATCATCTATTGTCAAGGTGATGTTTTACAACGGAAAGCGCCGAGATACCTATTGGTGCGAGGAAATGCGGAAATGCAATTGGAATAGCAATCCCATTGGGACTCGGCCGAGTGTTTTCTAAGTAATTTCCAATGGCGTGCAGTGCATGTCGGCCATATGCATCGTCGAAATGCGGGGCGATGATACAGCCATGAAGTTCACTAGGGCAGCAGGTTGGGGATTTCGTGATCGCAGCGCCGACTACAAGGCTTGGCGGTGATGTGACCCGGAGCGAGTGGCTTGAGCGGAACCGCTGTTGTCATGAATATGGCTTCACTACATAGAGAAGCGAGGGAGGGAGCAGCTGGGGTTGCTGTTGTTGGCAAAGGCACTCCGTTGATAGGTATCAAACTATTGGGCTAGAGGTGTAGTCGGCCCAGTTGGCTGCAGACGGTTGGGTGGTTACTTTGTCGGCACAGTTGCGGTGTGAGAGGCCCAGGGTTCCCGCCGAAAGCGCCGGAGGTGGGGGTTGGACAGGGTTGGGATTTTTCTCTTTCTTTTTCTTCCTTTCTAATCCTTTCCCTGTCTCTTTCTGGGGCCTCTCTCGCTCTCCCTGTATCTTGCCCGGTTAGAGCGAGCGAGAGACAACTATCTCAAGTTGGAGCAGAGCAGCTGAGGCATTCGTGGTGGGTAGACGAGATAGGATGGGGTGGCTTCAACTCAAAATTTGGTAACATCCACTACTGGCGGACCAGCAAGCGCCACAATGCGCTGGATGGGTTGCGTCGAGTTGTTCGTGGAACAGATAAGACAAGTGACAAACACGCAGTCGGGGCCGTGGCGTTGGTCGAGACGGAGATGACGTCGAGCAGTGGGTGTTGATGCCCTTTCAAGCCAAGGTCGCGGGAGAGGTGCGGCTGTTGTGGTTTATCACTGGTGGTTTTTCGGTGTGATGGGTGGAGGCACGCATCGTGCTGTCTGCAAATGGCGACAAAGTCTTGGCCCAAAGTAGGCACCGAGAAATTTCTCTCTGCCTTTGCCACGACCGGGACGCCGCTTGTAAAGGAGCCTGACTCGGCTTGACATGGCCATGGATGTGGATTGTGGACATGCTTTCCCCACGTCACGATGGCTCGATGTACCGAGCGCCACCACTGGTGCCACCGCGACCCAACGTTCCCCGACGGCGCGCAACCGTCCATCAAGCGTGCATTCGTCGTGGGCGGTTCGTGATAAAATGATACTAACAACTACCTGGGTACCTTTGTGCCGCCGGAGGCGTCGTACACTTGCTTGATTACCCGTGAGCTATATCGTCCGCCGGCGCGCCATTCCACTACACCATAGTACATAGGGTCGCGAGTGATTCTGGGTGGTTCTGCTGGAGTCAGCAACGTGACTGGCGCGTCAATGCGACAAGTGGATGATGGGAAATAGATGTCGATGATCATCATAACGCTGGACGCGAGGAGGCTACTTTTAGCAACCGAGACCAAATAACCTGAGGAGTAGGGATTGACGGTCCACGTTGGCCGCACACCCGCCCAGCTGATGTCCATGCCGTAGCTACAGTAGCATTCACCACTGTCGACTGAGCGAGATGGCGGCGCCATGCTATGCGAGCTGGGCGCATCTGCTTTACACTGTATGTGCTATTCGGGGTTGCATGTCATCATCCCACACGGCAGCGAGGCATTTTCGCCTGATTGAGGACCTTGTTCTTGTCTGAAAATTAAGTCCCTCTTGCGGCGCCGTGTCTCTTTCTCTCTCTCTCTCTCTCTCTCTCTGTGCGTGTGTGTGTGTGTGTGTGTGTGCTGTTTTGTTTTCTTTCTCGCTCTCTTGGTCTCTCTTGGTCTCTCTCTGCCCATTCAATCTAGCCAGATACACAGTATCATTTCCTCGAGAGAGAAGACTAAGACATACAAAGAAAGGATGTAAAATGCAACGTCGTCAGGGAATAACCCATCGTCGGGATTGTGATGGGTGACATGCTATGTACGTAACAAGAGACTGCTGCTATGCCCATGCTGCTGGATCCCCTGGTCAATTGCATCTGTCGTCCAATCCCCGCGCCTGTGGGGCCAAAGGGTTTTTTTTTCCCTCGGCCAGTTCAATTGCTCAACGTTGCCCAATTACACCGTTCCCCACGAAGGATCAAACGGTCCGACGACGCTCGTACTGTCGTACTCGACATGTTGATGTGCTGTTCAGCACGGTGCCGTCTCGTTCTTGCACCGGTTGCAGCGGGCAATCAGTGGGAACAGAGCACCGGTGAGCTACTTTCCATACGAAATATTTATTTATAATTGAGCCACTGCGAATGGGGAGCCCATGCCCCCTAAATAAAAAATGAATAAAAGTTGTGCAAAAAAACCAACATCTGCATTGGATAAATTCCGGGAGTTATTTGGCCAAAAGAAAATTTAATCCTGAATCTTGTAAAAACAAGAAATCCAACCGAAAACCCAGCAAGAACCCCCCCCCCCAAAACCCGAACGCGAGCTTGAGCCTCGTGCTTTGGCCGACTACTCATCTCGCCGACCAATGGGCCCATCAACCTCAAGACTTGAGTTAGCCTGGCTCTTGCAAGACATCTGAGCCAATTTTGCGACAGCTGACCCGGCCTCTATTTGAGTAATAGAACCGGCCAACCTTATTCTCATTACCAAGGCTCCTCCACCAAATCCCACTTTACGACCCGTTTTTTCCCCTTCGCCGTCCCGAGTGCCTCTTTCACACTCCGCTCCATTTGCTTTTCTGACGCCATGCCGTTGGAGGTCCCCACCTCTAAGTTGCGCCCATGAGCCATTAGCCATTGGTCTCAGCGCTGCAGGTCGGTGGCTTGCGAGCCCGCCAACCCGCCCCCAGCAGAAACCCCATCTCTCTCTCCCACTTTGCCGTTGTCCCACCCTTTGGCGCTGGTTGTGCCGCTCCCAGGCGAAGCCAAAGTCGGGGCTTTCTTTCGACCCCCGTCTGCTCTTCTCGACAGCAGCGACAGACTACTGGTAACTATCGACGCTTCGACCCCGAACCCTCCGATCCCCGTTCCTAGCTTTTGCACCTTTGCTTTTTTGCACATACCGGCGGACCCTGCCTCCCTTCTGCTTCCTCTAGCTGGGAAACATTGTCTCGGCTCCGACCTTGGGTCTCTTCTCTTTCCTCCCCTTTTTTTTATTCCCCTCTTCCTTTCCTAGGCCCACTGCTTGCCTGCGGCAGGTATTTCTGTACACGACCAACCAATCATCCCAGCGCCAAGTACCAACCGTTGCAAGCCCCAGCCTCGACGCAAAACTTCAAGATTGATTAAATTTCTGCCACTCCAAGCTCGCGGTTGCACCGGTCAGCTCGAACCTGCACCCTGCCGATTGTCCCCCTAATCTTTGAGTTCACGCGATTGACGTCCCTCCCGAGGAAATGGCACGCGAATCCATTGGCTTGTCCAGCTTCTCAAGCTCCCTCCCCAGATCTGACGAGTCCATGACGCCAACTTCGACATGTCTGACTCGGCTTCGTCCTCGCAGGGCGCGGGGGACTTTCCCGACCGAGGACCTGCTGTCTTTGCCGTCACAGCGGCCACCCTCGTCCTTGCTACCGTCTTCGTCGCCGCTCGCATCTTCACCCGCACATTTATCGTCCGTAATGTCACATGGGACGACTGTTGCATGATGCTGGCATGGCTCTTCGCCTTCTTCCTGTCCTTCACTATCTGCTTTGGCGTCCACAATGGCCTCGGAAGATTCGACACTGACATATCTGACAATGACCGACCTGCACTCCGCCGTTCCGAATATGTCTTCTCCATACTCTACGTGAGAACCCTCCAATTGCGCCGGCACCTGCACGCGCATCTCTGCTCCTCGGACGAACTACGTTTGCTAACTCAACTCGATACAGAACCCTGCCTTAATGGCTACCAAAACCTCAGTCCTCATCTTCTACTTGCGTCTAGCCAAAAACACCCAAAGGGTTTTACGCTTTGCCTCGTGGCTTACTTTGGCCATTGTCAACATCGCAGGCATCATCCTCACCTTTATGAATGTATTTCAGTGCCGCCCCATACAAGCCGCCTGGGACTCTACGTACGATGACGTCGCGAAATGCATTCCTCTCCTGACCGAGTTCATATGTTCTTCTCCCGTCAATATCGTCACCGATTTGGCCATCCTCGCACTGCCTATCCCGGTTCTCACCGGCATGCGCTTGCCGTCTCGCCAAAAGACAATTCTAGTCCTCACTTTCACCGTCGGTATATTTGTCACCATTGTCGACGTTGTTCGGATCTACTATCTTCAGCAAGCTATCACCGAAGTGCCCGCTGGCAGTACGACCGACCGTCAATCGAGATTTGGTGGCCAGACCGATTTTGCTTGGAATGCTTCTCTCTCTCTCATGTGGAGCGCCGTCGAGGTCAATGTTGGCATGACTTGCGCCTGTGTTCCAACCCTAAAGCCGCTTGTTCTCAAGCTTCTCCCTTCCATGTTATATGACCCTAATGGAACACGGAGCAGCACGTCAAAAGGTCCTAATGACTCGGACACTCCATCAACTGGTAATCGGGCAAGCATACAGCCTCCACCTCCAGTTGTGATTCCTGGCGTCCAGCGCCCTCTTAACGATTCCAATGCGCCGATTAGTGCCATGGAATTTCTTACCACCCCATTCATGGACCCTCCCGTCGAAGGAGCCCAGGCCAATGGCAGTTTTCCCGCCCGCGCCCAGACTACAATGACATCGTCCACCGGTACTCCAGAACAAGGAATATACTTTGGCTTCGTCAACATGTCCAGACCCAAGAGTATGTTAAAGTGCAACTCGAAGGAGTCATTCAAGTATTGCACCATCGTTGCGATCCTCTTTGTCCTCTGGGGTATTTCGTACGGCCTGCTCAACACTCTCAACAACGTTATTGCCTCGGTAAACAACATGACTACAGCGGAAACTCTGGGTATGACCAGTGTTTACTTTGGTGGTGGATACTTCTTCGGCCCTTTGTTGGTCGGCGAATGGATTCTTCGGCGAGACGAGCATAACCGATCACGACGTCATAAGCGAACTGGAAATGACAACATTGGTGGATTCAAAGTCACTTTCATTGTGGGTCTTTGCTTCTATGGTGTGGGTACCGTCATATTTTGGCCATCCGCGGTGATGAAGTCCTACGGCGGTTTTATGCTGAGCAACTTCGTCGTTGGCTTTGGCCTCTCAGTTTTGGAAGTTGGCGCCAATTCCTTCTTGATCCTTTGCGGCCCGGCAGAGTATGGCGAAACCCGTTTGCTGTTGGCTCAAGGGGTTCAAGGTGTGGGTAGCGTCCTCAGTGGTCTCCTGGCCCAAAAGGTGTTTTTCAAGGGAATTGTCGATGAGACTGTTACTACCAGCATGACGCTCATAAATGTCCAATGGACATATTTGGGAATCACCTTGCTCTGCGTGATTCTAGGCCTCTTCTTTTACTACATGCCACTACCCGAAGTCAGTGACAGTGAGCTAGAAGAGGCGGCAAAACATCTGCCAATGGATCCTCAAAAGAAAACTGGCGGCTTGCAGTTGCGCACCTGGAGCTTGATACTCGCCATTTTAGCTCAATACACATATGTCGCTGCGCAGGAGTGCAACAGCATCTTCTTCCGCAGTTTGATGATTTCCATTCTCCCAGCCCATGCGCAAACTGGCGAGGAAGCAGCAAGTGGAACCACGCATAGCCCAAATCAGGACAAGCCAGAAGGCATCGCCCTTTCGATTCCGGACTACCTACTCGTCGCCCACACTGCGTTTGCAGTATCGCGATTTCTCGCAGCAGTCTTCACCTATCTCTCAGTTTCTCGTCCCCGTTGGCCACAGCCGCGATCTGTGCTTACTACCTGCATAGTCTTGTGCTTTCTCTTGGCCATCCTCCCCGTCACCCTCAATCCACCCAATCCTAATCTTCTCGTCATTCCTGTGGTCCTCTTCTTCTTCTTTGAAGGGCCTATCTGGCCACTCATCTTTGCCATTGGCCTTCGGGGCCAAGGCAGACGGACAAAGCGCGCTGCAGCTTTCATCACCATGGGCGCCTCCGGCCCAGCTTTCTTCCCCTTTGTCATGTATGGCATCATCACGACTGGTGGGACAGTCAAGATAGCCTTCATTGTTGTCATTGCTCTTCATGCTCTGACACTAGGGTACCCCATTTTCTTAGAATTTGTCAAGGATGCCAAAATATTGGTGGATCCACGTGTGGCAGCGCGAGACTTTGCTTCTGATGAAGAAGAGTCTCCCATGGAAACCATTATAGCTCAGCGAAGACGCCGCCGAAGCATCATGACTAAGGAGAAGTATGAAAATTTCTTCGGCAAGGTCTCTAGAGGAGTTGGCGCAAAATTCTTGAGCTCACGACGTCGCTCTTCCCAATCATCGGTACAACATAATGAGAATGATTCTGGCAATTCGCCGCGAATTCAACGTTTATGACATATGAGGAGGTCTTTTTTTTTTTTTGTCTCACTCGGGGTTCTTCGTTTTCAAATAAATACAGTGAAAGGGGCGTCACATGGGTTTTGGACGAATGATGTTTTTTTTTTACGCTATATACCCAGGATACCCTCATGAAAGGGATATCGGTACATACAACATCCAAACGGATACACACATATGCACATTTATGAGCTGATATACTTAATTTCGAGAAAGCAATCACCAGAGAAAATAAAGCTCGAACGGGCAGAGAAGCGAGGTGTGAAATGTGAATTTAGACCACCATAGTCACGTCTTTCGACCCTAATAATTGAACTATGCTGGCGCCATTCGGGAATATCACAGTCTAGATAAGCACCTGTTCTACCAGTCAAATTGTTCACAATGGAGTTCAACACCTGGCCCCTCCGTCCGAATATTCTCGGCCGTGGCGTTGCGTATTGCTGTTATTAGTGTCCGTGGGCCACACCCCATGATGAGCACACGCTTATCCGGCGCAACCCCCTTCACTTGGGCATTGATTAGCCCGGGAATATCTGGTCTCTGATAAACGGTGGTGATGTTAACAGGTTGGTTCGTAGGCAGCGTGGGGGAAATGGGAGACTCGGTAGGAGAGAAAGCTTCCTTCTCCGGATCTGCACTTGGACTAGGCAGGGGAATCACGACATTAGATTTAGGAGCTTTTTCCGAGTCTGCAGCTGTAGATGGGCTTCTAGAAAAAGATCGGGATAGTTGTGAGGGTTTCTGTTCTAGCGAGCCTGTCCCTGATTGGCGTGTTATGTGAATTTGAATTGTTATTCGGGGGTCGTTTCTTAGATTATCGAAATGTTTTGAGAACCATGTGATGTATGCTACATTGCTCAGTATTCGCCTCGTTTAATCATGTAAATCATATACTTACACTGATTCTTAATCACCCAAACGAACATGATGGATTTCTTTTCTTCACGATCGTGCTTTCTGAGTATGTTCAATGCTACCGCAGTTGTGAAACTAGCTCCGCTCCCTCCAGCCACAAGAAGAATCTTGTCGTACCCCTTTGGGTCAGGCAGATTTCCATATGGCCCCTCAAAAGCTGCCTTTAGGCAGGCTCCGGGATTTTCGATCGCGTAGTTGTGCAGAGCACGGGTAAAGCCATTATGGGCCGTTACTACAAACTCAGGGGGGTCTGTTCCAACAATGGTGAACGGATGAGTCTGTAACGAGCGTATCGCTGGAATCCAGATGAACCCATGCTTTCCAGAGGAAGTCCCAGAGAGCGATTTTGCCATTATGAGTCGTGTGGCTCCTCCAGAGAGTGGGATAAGCGTCACGGTGTTGTTGGTGTGGTTGGCGACAAGCCGGAAAAGGCGAATGAATCGATCCAGGATCCAAATTCCGGCTGAAATACAAGTCATAATGATAATATTCTTGCTTATCTCGGGTTGATGCAGCCCGACCATGACGATGCCAAGCATCCAAAATCCGATATGGAGGTAGTAAAACAATTCATACCACCAGTTTCGAAGAATAGCGCCCGCAAGAGCAACGCTTAGGAAGGAAAAACCTGCTATCATACCAAATATCTCCTTGAGTATGGTCAAGCGACTGAGAATCCCCTCATTCCCAAATAATACAGCATAGGACGAGGCATGAATAATCACAAAGGCCACGGTGGCAAACCCCGCGACACGATGGAGAATATTCAGGCGTTCGTACGTGTATCCAGAGAGGAGGGTAAGTGGCGTGTTCTTGAGAGCAAGCACGATTACGATAAGGGTATTTGATATCGCCATCCTAGTCTCAGTATTAAGTTGAATGGTAGATTAAAAGAGGAGAGAGATTTTGTGGACTAACCAACCAGTTCTCGAGGCGATGTTGGCCAGTGGCGGCATGTTTATATTATCCAATTTGACGAAGGTGGCGATAACGTTGATCCCAAGATATGGGACTACAATGAACAGATGACCCGCAGAGGGTGCACTGGGAACCTTTGCCAGCAATATATTTCGAAGTTTTCTGGCAACAGTATCAGATCGAGCGAGGTCATGGTCAGATTGGGTTATTCAGGTTACCGTGAGATAAAACCCATGGGGGGTAATATCCGCTGGGTTCTAGCTCTTCCAGCTGCAAGTCTTCTCGATAGGTGAAACGCAATGATGGATGCACTCAGTGCAGCAACGATGATGAAGAATAGTATCACAGCCTCATGATTTAGCCGCGTCCGCCTAGCGAGCTTTGCGGTAAAGGCCGAGCCCCTGTAGGTTTCTCCTGCCATGATGCTAGCGAGCTGAAGCTCTTTGGATACTCAGCCGGGTAATCGAAAAGTTGAAGAGCACGGTAGGAAGATGAAGGAGGGTAAGGGGGCTGAGTGTGTGGGAGGCTGAGAGAAGATGGACAAATCAATTGGAGTCTCGAATGTGAAACTTTGCGGGGGGGGGTCGCATGTGAGAGGATGTGAGAGGACAAGACTGGCGAGGGCGAAGCTGTTATCGCAGAGTGTTCAGATTCTCAACGTTCACTGCATCTATGTTTGTGACGCAAGGGAGGCCTTGAAGTCGGCATGATGCGCAGGTAGGCCTTTATGTACCTGTCGTTGGGTACCAATTGACTCATGAATTTCCAGAGGCACAAACATGTTGAAAGAGGGAGGCGGCGGCGGCAGCGGCAGGATTCATTCTAGGACTTTTATATCATCGGGAAGTTTGAAACAAGAGGCGCTCTGTTGTTGCTGCTGGAGGCTGCCTGCACCTGCAGGCAGGCAGGCCAGAGCCGACATGATGGAGGGGCTTAAGCAAGTGTGTTGTCTCGGTGCACAAGTCGGCAGCCATACGAACGTCAGCAGGGGATATGAACGAGGCGAAGCGGGGAGTAATATGGTGTAGCCAGACATGTTGTGATATGAGTGATTCGGGAAGCGACATGTTGGGTGGAAGGCAAGATCGAGTTGTCATGGTTGTTGAACTCATATGAGAGTGGTGAATCGCCCCGGTTTGAGGAAAGCCGGCTGGCCATGGTCGGGATCTATTCACAGATGAGAATGAGATTCATATCGGAAGACTGTCGCTTGCATGGACCCAGGTGATGAGGTGCCGTCCACATACGAAGGCTTCGTAGGCTTCGTAGGCTTCGTAGGCTTCGTAGGCATACATACAGCTGACCCATTTAAGTCGGATTCTGTGTGAGTTCGCGAACCCCTCTCCCTGAGCAGTCGACCGAGTGCCCCGTCCAATGAAGAATCCTGATATTAACAAGTGCGCACTGCAGTTTATGACAAGCAAGGCCTGCAGTGAATCCCGGGCTCCACCTTCGCCTGTTCTCTTGAAATGTCTCGGGGCCGCCCTTCAAGGTGGCGCGCAGCCACTTCCACCAAGGGGAGCCTTGAACTTCTTGTCCCCGAACAAGTGCAGAAGCGCGTGGCCGGCTTTTTACGCTTGTGCCCGGGCAGAAGGCGAGTTTGTACTATTCAGCTGTGTTTCAAAACATGAATGGCATATGTGGTGACGTGTTGTCATCGGTGGTCTTGACAATCGAGGAATGGATGTAGGGAGGGTGTAATGTTACACCACTTTCTATCTGCTCAGTGCAAGGAAATCGCAAACACGGGGCAAACATCGATTCCTGGCCTTTTCGGTCATAGGATTGGGGCTGCACCCGGCTCTTCTTTCCTTGTAATCCTTTCCTGCTGTTTCTCTCTTCTGGAGAGTTGCCATGACTGTGTTCAAGCATGCCAGTGGCATGCAGCCCGAATACGTCCTCACCCAGGTATACAATAATGGCGAGTCGGGAAGTTTGGAGACTCAGACTGAGACTGAGACACTCACAAAAAGAAAAAAAGAAAAAAACCCTCAAGTCTAACTTTGCAGTCTTCCGTGCC
This sequence comes from Aquanectria penicillioides, assembly GCA_003415625.1. Classification (NCBI taxonomy): domain Eukaryota; kingdom Fungi; phylum Ascomycota; class Sordariomycetes; order Hypocreales; family Nectriaceae; genus Aquanectria; species Aquanectria penicillioides. The sequence goes on from PYIU01000003.1 coordinate 2,384,641, forward strand.
AGTCAATCTATCTGATACTATCAGATCGCAATACTACCGAATCAAGAAGGGCATGGTTTAGGCTGGCATATGCCGGTCTCAAAGAAACTTGCCGTATGCCGATTAAGTAAGGAGCTCGAGGGTGACTGAAAAAACCAGGCATTAGTTTGTCAGACGGACGGACCCCGCAACATTTGAATTGATCTACCAATCATATGGGTAGATATGGCTTTCTCTGGTGTCATGGCGATGGTGTCTTGCCTCGAGGTGACCTGGAGTCGACATGAAATTGATCCCGTGTAGCTCGTCGAGTCCACAGCCGAATCTGTGACCGACTTGGAGCCAGAAGTGCCAAGCCGTTTAGATGACAAGGAACCCCAATTGCCAATCGGTAACGAGTTTTCGACCTTGCCAAGCACCTAGTGTCTTATCCCAGCGCAGACAAGATAGATTTCACCATTTTTTTCTGTTCGGAATGGTGGTGGTACAACGTTCATGGTGAAACGGACTTGCCAGAAGGTGCGGAGAGGAAGAGGCGCAAAAGATAAAGAGCCCAGACCTAACCTGACGTGTAGCGGGGAGGGAGTCTGGGTTGATTTGACAGGAAGCAAGACGGCTGCATGCATAGGTTATTTACTTTAAGGGGGTGTGAATCCAGTTGAGATCTGACAAGGCGGCATTGGCGCACGGGAGACACGATTGTTGTCTCGGGGGAGCTGCGGAGAGCCAGCTTTGTCTCGCCTGCAGAAGAGACATGGGGAAATAGCTTGACTTGCTAGGGATATCTAGGGTTCCAATTGTTTGACCAGCAGTCATTTTCAAAATGATCCTGGTGCAGTAGTACGTACTGCCACCTCTTGGTCTCCTTGAGTGCTCCTAGGACTCCTCCAGTAAAAATATCATGACCGCTCTGGAGGTGGCGGTGGTACAGGCCTCTCTGTACCAATTGAAAGGCATCGTTTAGGCAATCGACATCTTCATGCCACCATTGGCACAAATGACACTTCCGGTAGTCCACCCGCTCTCTTCAGAGCACAACATGTCAATGGTTCCCGCAATCTCGCTCGTAAATCCCGGTCTACGACCGCCCATAGACTCCCGAACAATCTTATCAAAGCGTCCCGCATCAGACCCAGCCTTCGCCAGCACCTCAGGTTCACCATCATACTGGGCCAGCGGGGCGGCATCGACGTAGGGCTGGTTGATGTCCCAGAAGGTCTTGCCCACTTGGGCATACATGTCCCCCCAAGCGGGACCGGGGTTGACGGCGTTGACAGTAGCACGCTCAGCCAGCTCACGACTCCAGGTTCGGGTCATTGCCTCGACGGCAGCCTTGCTACCGGCGTAGATAGATTGGCCTTGATAGCCGATGGAGGAAGAAACGCTAGATACGTTGACGATGCGCCCTAAGCGATTTGTGGGTAGGTAAGGGGCCACGGCCTGAGTAACCAGCAGGGGAGCAAGGACATTGATAGCATATACACGGTTGAATTCATCTTCCTGGATAGGACCATGGTTGGGATCGTTCAGGTGCTGATTCGAGGCAACGCCAGCGTTGTTGATGAGGATATCAACCTGAAATTTGCCCGAGGAGTTGTAGCTGGAGAAAAAGGAGCGGGCAGCGTCGACAATCTTGGAGGCAGCATTGGCGGGGCTGGCGAGGTCGGCTTGGACGTAGGAGCATTGGATGCCGTGGGCGGCGGAGAGGTCCTTGCAGAGTTGTTGAGTGGGCTGGGTCGATGAGTCGGAGGTGTATACTAGGAGGAGGTGGCAGCCTTTGGTAGCGAGACGGGCAGCAACAGCGGCACCAATACCTGGAGGATTGGAAATGTCAGAGCTGGCGATGGCGTAACGTGAGCAGGTATGGAGAGGGAGGTGGAGGTGGACGCACCTCTGGAGCCGCCAGTGACAATGCCTAGCTTTGACTCATAGGGTCGAGGGGTTGGAGTGGTCATGACGGGCAGTGATGGTGGGAAGGAGTTGAGTGACTGAGAGAGCCTAGATCAAGGGGCGCGTGCGAGAGAGACAGAGAGCGAGAGAGACGTGAAAGAGAGAGAGAGAGAGAGAGAGAGAGAGAGAGAGAGAGAGAGAGAGAGAGAGAGAGAGAGTGTGTGTGTGTGTGTACGAGTGTGTGTAAGAGTCTTGGTAACTATGCCCCTCATCCCCCACGTCGAGGGGCTGGAGTTATCGTGTTACTGTCTGCACTGCGACCACGACTAATGATGGATGATGCGATGCGATGCGGTGGATGTGATGAGGATGAGACGACAACGCGCTGAGTGCCGAGGACACTGGATTAATTGCACACCGCCGAGGGGGAAGGGAACCGAGATATTGGAGATGATTCCTGGATGCTTTGAGGCAAGGCGAGTTTGTTAGTTGCCTCAGTGTTGAAGCTGCTCTTTTTTTTCCTGCGACGTCGCACCCCGCTTCATTGACGCGGGGAAGCTCATGAGCACATAATTTACCACCACACCACACCATACCTACCTACCTGTACCTACCTGTACCTATCTAACCTACCTCGGTGCCTAGGTAATTAGAAGAAACGTAGGTTGTTTGCTGGTGGGGGTGATCAACTGGGGGTCCAACTCCACTCCCCCACCACACACAACTCGTCGCAGTGACGTCGTGTGTGTTTGCCCCGCGATACGCGATAAGCCCTGGAGCGGTCTCAGTGTAAAGGGGGGCCTAGGTAATAGGATAACTAGGATGGATGCCACATCCCTATCCTCGTTCCAATCCTAAAGTCAATCCCAAAGTCAATCCTAATCCCCAGATTGCCGCTGGACCCTAACTGACTGGCCTCGGCTGCCTCCCAGTTGGCTTTATTCCCATGCCCTTCCCAAAGCATCAATACAGTCTGCCTGTAGTCAATCGACGATAATCAATCATCCGTAACATCAACACCAAGTCTAGTTCTTTTTCTTTTCTTTTCTTTTCTTTTTAGTTCTCAATTTATCCTCCAAGTCTCTAACCAGGTCACAGGCAAGGCCTATCTATCAGGTCGATGTGTGTGATGCTGAGGCCTTCTTGATATATTTGTCGCCAACGCCGGCATTCCATGGACTAAGGGCGCCATACTTGATGGACCCCTTAACCACTATCGCGACATCGTCCACACTGACCTCGATGGTACCTTCTACAGCGCGAAAGCAGCCGCCAAGCACTGGCGCCAGCAGAAGAACGAGGGTACCACTCTTACCGGTGGCCTTTTGACCAACTACACCTCTAGAAGCTTCATCACCACCGCCTCCATGAGCGGCGGTATTGTCAACATTCCCCAGCCCCAGGCGTAAGTCCTCCTCCACAAAGATAACCACCTCTGTTCAAAAGCATGAAATCACTAATTGGGGCGTCTCTAGCGCTTACAACGCCGCCGAGGCTGGGGTCCTTCACCTGGTCAAGAGCCTAGCCGTTGAGTGGGCTCAGTTTGCGCGTGCCAACGCCGTCTCTCCTGGATACATCTTGACCGAGATTTCCAACTTCGTCCCCAAGAAACCAAGAAGATGTGGTATGACAAGATTCCTCTTGGGTACGTATTTTCTCACTTCCCTCCGGCCCCCATCCATATCCATCACAGACTACGGATGAGATATAAACCTAGCCATGAGAGCGAGCCTCATGAGCTTCAGGGCATCTACCTCCTCCTGGCTTCGGATGCTTCCACCTATGCCACCGGCGCAAATTTCATCGTCGACGATGGTTATTCTGCCCCCCTAAACAGTTTATCACCCAAAATTCGCCAATTGAATGCCATTTGGTTTCAAATTTTATATTGAGAGCACACGACGAGCTAGAGGGAGACGCGAGTCCCGGACTTACATACGAGAGCTTTATCACAGGCTCTTCAAAGCTAAAGTGGCATAGATTTATCTAGGAAGAGATTCCATCTAACAAAACAGATGGGATTTGAATACTGACCCCCAAAAAAATATAAATACATCTATAAAACGTGTGACCAGTACCATGGCCTCTAAAGGTCAAAACATGAGCAATCAATCAGATCCCAGATTTTATGCAGAACACGAATACTCTTTGAAGATGGCTAATAAGTTGAATATAGCAGCAACAATAATACGGTCCACAACCCCAGATCCGTGGTTCCAGATTTGCGCTAGTGGTCAACGGGCTTCATTGATGGCAATTCTTATTTGCAATGATTCCAACAACAGTGTTTCTTTGCTGCAACACTAGACCAATAACATCGAACTTTGCGCACATGGCTTCACTAATTCATCTCCTGCTCCAAAAGGCCAATTCAATGGCGCAGCTCGATCGCGCAATCAATCAAGAAAGCTTCAACATATCCATCCACCTGTCATCCCAAGTTCACTGTCGTGAACTAGACCACCAAATCAGATCCATTGCATCTAATGAGCTTCTTTAGGTTGAAACATGCTAGATCCCAGTTGAGATCCGGAGATTGAAGTTTGTCGGGTTCCAAGCTGTCGGCACTTTGTCCCCAAAGGTGACTGGCTGACTTTGCCATTCAGTCATTGATTGGCTTCGCTGAATGGATGGCAAAGAATGCATTTGGAAGAAGCCGTGGAGGCTATGCTTCGAGGGGGTCAGTGTGCTATAGTTCAAATCCCAAATTGTGGAGGTTCCAATCGTAAAGGTTGATCTCGGGATTCAATTGCTATTCTCTTGCACTGTTGAGTACGATGACAGATGAAGGGCAAAAAAACGGCCCTGCTTGGGCAACCAGGTAGCCTAGAATTGACTTCATTAATACATCAATGTGCAAACAATTATACCCTTCCGGTCTTTTCTCTTTTTCATTGTAGTGTTATCTTGAAGGAGATTTTTCTTTTCTGGTAATCCGTGCGTCGACTTGGCGAACAGACTGATTATCTTCAATGAATACATACCAGGGCACAGCACGGATCAACCTTCTCACACCCTGGTTGTGATCCCAATTTGAGATCCCAGTAATAATTTTCGAACCAACAGATCGGCCTTTGAAGTGGGGGTTACGGGAATGCACCCATGAATGATCTCAGCGTCTAATTTGCCAGTTCTAGCGGTGTGGTCATAGGTGGATTTGAGTTCTGCCCTACTATTCATTGTTTGAAGTTTTGTGTTCCCAACGGCTGAGTATCAGGTGGTGGCAATATGCAGAGGAACGTGGTAGCGAAGGATCAGTGTGGCTAAGCTCAGCCTGTCGGGAATGTGGGAGCACCGGGCGGCGACACGGCTCACCCTCAACTTCGAATTCGTCAATCACAGCCTAATTTGATGTGATTCATCTTGCAGACGATACCATTCATTCACACCGGTACTTGGCTTTGTTAATGTTTGAAAATGCATTGCATTTGGGTTTTCCTCTAAGCTATTCTATCTCAATTATTAATGGAGAGTACAAGATCACCGATGTCGGTTCATTATTCCGTCCCTTTAATCTCGGCGGACTTCCTTTTTCCACAGTAACAATGGCTCCATCGAGCCAAGTAAAATGTTCATTTGGAGTCGTAAAATGAAATAGACCGTCTTGGGTCGGCGGGTGACCGTCTAGGGTCGAGAATTGCAAAGTTGGGGGTCTAAAAGCTACTCTTGGTAGTCGTAGCAAAGGTAGCCTCCCTTGATATCCATGACCTCCTTGACCTTGATTTCTTCGCGGCCGGGGACGAGGTTGTCAAAGGCCATTGCATAGTCAAGAGTGATGTTCTTATAAGGGACATCGCCAAAGAAAGCAAAAGGGTAGGCGAACTGGGTGTCAGGGCCGCTGATATCAGTCTTACGGGCGGGCCAGTTCTTGCGCTGCCACTTGTTCCAGAGACGGTCCATGTTGGCGTGGTGCATGAAGAAGAGAGGGTCGCCAGGAGACGAGTAGATGTCGCCAACCTCACCAACATCACCACCAACGCCCAGGTGACCACCTCCGTGGTAGCTCTGTCCTTCGTTGTAGATGGTGCCCTCAACACGGATGTCAAACTCATAGAAATCTTGGGCCTCCAGAACCCAGTCAACCTGGGCCTGGTTCAGCTTAGAGATGGCAAACTCGGGAGCGATGTCTCGGGTCAAGCAGCGGGGGTTGTAGGTGGTGTTCTTGTTGGGGCCCATGTTGACGGTGAACTCTCCTTCAACGAGAGGGCCGTTGAGAACGCAACCACCGCCTTGCTTGCCGGGGATTTGTCTGGTAATGTTCCAACCAGTAGTGTTAATGTAAGCGCCGTTGCCTGATTCTCGATTAGTGCCCTGAAGCGCGGGGTTTTGTGGCTGGAAATGATTCGACATACCTCCGAATCCGGTAACGGGGTCGAAGATGGGAGAGTTGAGGAAGGCATCGGCGGACCCGGTGTCAAGGGACCAGTCTATCACTTGATGTTAGCGACAGCTGATGCAGGATATCCAAGAGTAACATACTCCAATAAGGTTGTGCGCCCTTGTAGCCGCACAGGTTTCGAAGATCCTGCTCATATTGGCTGACAAAGACACGGTGCCAGCTTTCATTATTGTTAGCAACTTTTGCAATTGACCCGGCTTTGTGATGGACTCACGCGTGAAAGAATCCCTGTTCAGGTCAGTTGAGGTGCTCAGTTTGCAAGCAAATAGGGAAGATAGCCACTTACAACAAAGTGAATACCGTCAGTGTTCACAATGTGTGTGGCCTGGAAGTCGTCGAAGCGAGACTTGGCACCATCGTAGATGCCACCAGTCCTGGAGGCGGTCGTAGCGAGGCACTTGACCGCAGTGATGTACTCGCCCTTCTCCTTCGTGCTCAAGGTTCGCCTAACCCAAATTTCGTGTCAGTATGTTTGAGGGATTGAGAAAATGCAGATGCTGTTTTGGCAACACTTGAGAAGCTCAATTGTGGAAGGAGATGAAGAACATGAGGAACATGACTGACCATTCCTTGCGAACAATGGGCTTGGTGCAGCCACAAGGAGTAGCCGCGGCCGCAACAGATTCGACGGCGATCGAGGCCGCGAGCAGGAAGGAAGACAGATGCATGGTTGTGAAGACAAGGGAGTGAAGAAACAATCGGTAAAGACGGGAGAAGTCTATGAGACTAGACAGCGATGATGACAGAGCCAAGACTGGATTTGTTGGAGATATAACGAGAGAACGGTTTCGACAATCAGCTTCTACGCCATGCATGCAGATCGTGGAAACTAAGAAGTCTAGAAAGAAAGGCTTCCGGTATACATATTAGTTATTAGGCCGTCAAACGGTCGAGCATCGTTAAGTACCAGGAGCATCAGGCCCCCAAGTGCATTCCCGTACCCCCCCACAACCCGTGGCGGTAAGATTAGGCATGGCTCCCTTCCCTTCGCTTCCCATGCATCACCATCTCAGAGAAGCTCATCGACTACATGGGCAAGTGATGAATTGGATCTTCAGGGGATGCACCGGCCACCGGAGCGAGGCTTGGGGCGACGCTAGGGACATTGGAGGCATTGGGGAGGGGGGGGGTTACCCTGGTTCGCGATGGGGGCACTTGGGACTGTGATACGAGGGAGGAACCAGCCGGAGCCAGTCGAAAAGTCCGCCACATCCAAAAGAAACATAGAGAATCCACAGCCTTAACCGAATCTGTTCGAATGAAGGAGACATTGGTCCTTGGCACGATACGAAAACGGGCATGTTGGTTGTACTATGGTAGGTCCGCTGTTGGTGGCTTGAGGCATAATCAATGCCTAGCTTTTGTTTCTTGGAATATTCCGTCCCGTCGCCCTATGCGCCCGGCCTCCGTCCTGCAGCCTCTCGCCTGGGGAACGTTTCCGCCGTGAAGCAAGCCGGTTTCCCCTAGCTCTCTCACATTTACATGCATTTTGATTTCTCACTTTCTTCCCCTTCCACCCCTCCTCCTCCTCGCCGAGGTTCCTTGTGATTGGGGGTTGGGGGGTACACAAACCCCTCGTGGCTCGGTAAGTGGCTGCCGTCGTTCCGGAATACCTACCTACTATGTAGTTGTGCATCTTCCAGAAGTTTTCATCTATGTACAAGTCAATACGACAATCACGCACACACACTCTCTCTCCGATTGACCGATGACTCCAGCGGTAGTGGCTGGGCGGAAATAACATCCCAGCACGTCATAAACAGCCTCATATCACGTTGGAGTCTCATTTTTAACCAAATGGACCTAAGGCAAGGAAAGGGCTGGAATATCTGCCCGTCAGTGAGGCTATATCACTGCCGTCTTTGTTGCGTTACCCTTATCCTCTTTATAACAACTCGGTGACTTCGGAACCGCGCGCTCCGTCCCAACTTGCATCGTCACAACCGAGATTGCTCACAGTGCAAGCTTAGTCTGCACATGCATGAGGAAAACCCGGTGCAGGAGCTGAAAGAAAAGCTCGCAGTGGTGCTTTCGGCGGAAAACCAAGACCCTTCGACGGACCCAAGTTTGAGATGCTCAGGATCGTCGTTGGCGTCGACGGGCGAAACCGACAGCGCGCGCAATCGTGCCAGGGGTCGTCCGCTGGCTTCCGCCTCTACTAGCCCTAGGAACGCAGGATCTCTGTCCCCGTTGTCCCCGGCGCAACACCAACAAGTCAAGCTTGAAATGACCCGCAGCGTGATTTGCGGAGTCCCTTACTAACGCTGTCACTAAGAGTGTGTGGCGTATAGAGTCAGCCCCAGCCGGGCTAAGAAGCTGGCCTAGTAAGGATTCCCATCAACTCCGCGTTGTCTTAGCGTCTCAGTTTGTTGTTGCCTCTGTCTTTTTGTGATTGTTTCTACGGCTTGCGTCCTCTTCTCTTGGTGCGCACGGAGAAAATCCGATGGAAGTGGTAATAACAAGAATAGCAGCTTGCATGGGGCACTGCTACGTACAGGGAAGTTTCAGCCCTCGGGTTCTTAGTCTTTCGCCATTTCGTCATTGACTTTGTGAAGGAAAAAAAAAGCCCCAGGCCATGGCGCCAGACATTGTCTACCCTTATCCAAGGCCCGAACCACCTACTTCACTCACCTTCACACGACATCGTTCGTCTAAAGTGCCGGTACATACCGAGCATAAGTTTGCTCCTCGCAGATGCCAGACAATATATTTCCCACTAAGCGAGTAGAGGAGGGTCGCTTCGGCAGTGAGACTGAAGTGGTCTGATATCTCTCATCTCTGGACCCTAAACCAGCATCCCCATGCGACTCTCTCCATTCTAGTTGCTCGCAAGGACCACCCTGCGGATGCTGATGCTGCCAGGATGTTCGTCCTCGCCGGCTGAAGAGCCGCAGAAGATCTGGAACGCGCATGTACGACAGATAGGATTGCAGTGCTGAGGAGGGGACGTCAAGGGAGGGGGCGCGGACCCTAATCCCCCTGGACGCATACCTCACGATCTCGGTACGGTAGAGTCGAAGAGACTAGTCAAGCAGAGGTCCGGTTGCGATCCTACCTTGAGGTCTATCTGAATCCAGTGGTGATTGCCACTGTCGAACAGCACCCCTTGTCGAGGCTTGCGTAAGGGGCGGCCTCTTAGAAAAAAGACTGGTCGGATTTTTCTCCGATCTCTCGAATGATCACCGAAGAATGTGCTCATCGTGGTTTGGCTTGTCGACGATCCGGCAACGAACGCACATGGTGACCCTGAACAAAAAAGAAAGGATTTTTTTTCTTTTTTTGAAAAAAAAAAAATCTAGCGGAGAGTGAGGCACGGATCTGATTGCCGATCTGGCCGCCATCGGGAGCGAATGCAGATGCAATCCTGCGAGGCCCAGGAGAGCACACAGATGTCCTTGTCCGAGACTCCTTGTGTCCGTTGGCCATGACCACTCCCTCGTGGATTCCACCATCTATCTACCTGGCCTATCACCAGTGCTGGTGCGGAGTAACGGCCAACGAGAGGTATACAGATGGAGCGAGATGCTGTACGTACTGCATACAGATACTACACGTGCATACATGCGGCGATGTGAAATGACTGGGATGTCCAGGGTGAACCGGCTCCATGCCTTTTGATTTATCCACGACCATTCCTTTTCTCAGAGCGTGGCTTCAAAGCCGCCCAACCCCCACTGTGCAAATCCAACCCCAAAAACCCCTGCCAAGGGAGCACATGCGCGCAGGTCCAGCGTCGTACTGTCCCCTACAGCAGGCAAGGTTGGTAGCAATCTGACATGTCGTCAGGGATTGTCGATGGACGACAGCTTCATCTTGACAAAGCCACTCGTACCATTCTCACGGCGTGGTTGCAACTACCAACTCAATTCCCAGCCGTGCTCGTTCTGCAACCACTCGTCTGAGACGATGCATGCCGCAATCACCAACTTCTCCACTGCCCGCGCTGACTAGCTCTCCAGCCGAGCACAGGAACGAAACCAAACCCTCCTCTGCACATCCCATGGGGGGGAGGGGGCCGGGGCCATTGGAAGCCCTGTGGGAGTCCTGAAGGAGTCAGCCGGATCCACTCCCCCGCCAGGCTACGAGGTAAGCGTCTCTCAACCCTATCTTCACACCAAAAAGGTGCTGGAGATACCAAGAGCCCGACAGACGAAGACACGCGCCACAGGCCCAGCGATCCTCTGGGCCGTACGAGTAGGTACCCCGAGTACCGTAGGTAGTTGAGAGGTACTCCGTATCCGTGGGAAGAGAAGAACCTGAACTCTTGGTGAGCTATTAGACCAAAGCAGGCAAGCCGACAGAGTACCGTACCCGTCCGCTGCTATTCCCGCAAGGTAGGTAATTGATCGAGCCGAGTCTGTGCCTTGTCCGGGGCGGTCCCGGGCCATTGCCCGTTTGAATCGTAGTGGTTTGTCTGACTGATGGCTGAACACCGCGTGCTCAGACGCCATCAATCCCCAAGTCCAGATCGGCAGTTCAAGTTCAACCGACCAGCGCGCCACTCACGACAGTGTCTATTGCCACAACTTCTAACTTCTGAGACGTGGCCCCAGAGATTACGATACTGGGCCCAGATCGTATTTTGCACGGGCGCAGTCTCTCGAGCATGCGGCAGATGCTGTGGCAGCCTCATCCGTCCGGCTCTTGTGTCCAGCTTTGTTGTCCAGGTCTTGCTCGTGTCTAGCTCAACCCCACATGGCGATCAATGCTGAGTAGCTCAGCAGCATTAACTCGAGCAAACAACACATGAATACGCATCCACAAGAGCGGTGCTTTTTTGTGTGATTTTCTCTCCGCAAATGGGCATCATGCTTCTCCCCTTTTTTCCCCGTCCCTTTCCTGTTGATCCTTGGGCAAGTCTTCCTCCCAACCATTTCCGCTCCCAATCTGATCTGCCCCAGTCGCGATGACAGCCCCCCCCCCCCCCCTGTCAAGTCACCATGTGGTCATAGGCCACCCTCATTTTGCGAGTCAGACATCTGCATCGTGAGGCTTGCTCAGCATTGTGTCACATCCCCCTAAGCCTCGTGTTGTCATCTCATCGCGTCGATCTCTTTGCCATCTCCCAAGCCTCTGGTTCCCAATCTCGGATACGGCAGCGTCATGAATATGCACGACCGAGGGCCTTGGCTTCTTCCCCTCACCTTTGCATTAAACACACTACCACCATGCCCCCATTATCATAGCCCACATGTGCAGGTGAAATGGTATGTACAACCACGCGCCAGGCACGAGTAAAACCACGGCTCTGCAAATTCCGCTACGCTCCAATACGCTATCCGTCTCGCCTTGCTGCTTTAGGCCGTCGTGTTCGGCCGCCATGTGCCTACCACCTGCGGCTCCGTCTGTTCGGGATGCTCCCCCGGAATGCCAGACGAGACTTGGCTGTGGCCTTGGTTGCAATAGTGCCAATGACTAGTGAACCCGGTTCCCTAGGCAGAGGAGAGGAATGCCAGAAGCATACCGTTGACCCCGTGTCAGCTCCGAGGAACCCTCCAGCCCCATGGCCGCCACCGGGGTACCTACATACCTACATACATGTACGTGGTTCTAGGTGCTGGTCTGTGTCGTTGGCTTGCATTTCCTTGCCTTGCCGGTCTTAAACAGACTGCATGTTCAGGGTCTACAGGGCGGAACGCCATCCAACCTCGACCACTTCCCGAGCCCACATAATATCCTTCGACGCCCCCCTCCCCTTCGCCAACGGGGTTGTTCGTTCATTCCTTTTTTCTGTCGGATCGATCCCTCGTGCATATCATACCCCGGCAGTCGGGTCTCCAGTGCACGTTGCACAAGATCCGTGTAAATCATCTTCTCACAGCCTGAATACGCGGGATTCTTTGGTTGCAACCCGTCGTCCATTCTCAACCAGCCACCTTCTCCTAGACCATCTAGGCCATACGACGAACACACGCACATTGAGAGAGAGAGAGTGAGTGAGAGAGAAAGTGAGAGAGTGAGAGAGAGTGAGGGAGGGAGAGATAAAGCACCCACGACGACTTACAAAGACGATTCAACATGGCGGACGAAACGCTCAAGTCCCAGAGCGGTATGATTCGCAATCTGAACATTGCGCTCATGGTCATCACCTCAGTTATTCTCGTCGCCAGAATAAAGGTCCGCGCGTTTATGACCAAAGCCCTGGGTGTCGACGATCTTTTGGCTGTGGTCTCCTACGTGAGTGCTCCTCGCTCATTCATTCATTCATTCACATATCTCAAGCTTCCCGGCACTAACCACGCCGTCTCATTAACCAGGCCCTTGCCATGGCCCTGTCAGCTTTGGAACTCCTCTCGGTCAAGTACGGAGCTGGGACGCCAATGGACGAGCTCTCCCAAGAGCAGATCAACAACTTCTTTTCGGTACGACCCCAGTCTAACCTCTTTGTAACCCTCCCACGCCGCTAACCAACGTGTGGTTTAGACCTTGCCCATCAATCAACTCATCTTCTTCCTTGCTAGTGGAATGGTTCGAATCTCGATCTTGGCCTTCCTTCCTCGTCTAAGCAAAGATCGTACGTCTATCAATGCTTCAAACAATTCAACGTGTCGTTGTTCTGACAATCATTCTTAGGCATCTTTTTACGCTTTGTTTGGGCAACGGGCGTCGTCACCGCCACCATCACTCTCGCCGCATTTTTCTTCGTGCTCACAGAATGCAGACCCATTGGGTAAGTGCAATCACGCTCCAAGCTATTGGCTTCGTAGGATTGGACAGTTTTGACCCTCGACGATAGCGATCTCTTCCATGCCGAAAAGCCAGACCGACAATGTATCAGCAAGGACAGGGAAGCTTATATGATGTGGTCGCACTCCATTGTTAGCATTTGTGCAGATGCCGCCCTCTTTGCCCTTCCCATCTGGGTCATCCACAGCAAAATGACATTTGGCTCCAAGGCTGTCAAGGTCATCCTAGTATTTTGCGTCGGCCTCTTTGCCATCATTACTGGTGTCGTTCGATTTGGCTTCATCGTTACTACCGATTTCTCAACCAACACGTTAGCCCCCCTGCGCCGCCCCCCTCAACGATCGTGAGGAAAGCTAACATTACTTGGCAGCACCTACAAAATGGCCCGAGTTGCTCCATGGACCGATCTTGAGGTTCACGTTGGCTTATGGTGCGGATGCTTTCCTGCCCTGCAGCCCTTCCTCCGTCTCGTCTCCTACAAGCTCGGCCTTCGCAGCCGCCTCGACAGCACCAACAAGAAGTCATCACGAACGGGGACTACCGCCCACTCCCGCGGCCGAGATTGGCCCGGCGCCAGTGGATACATCAAGCAGAACAGCGCCATCGACAGAGACAGGGACAGCGATGGCGCCAGCGGCAGAGTCATTGTTACTGCGGGCGATTCAACTACGGAAATCGTGGAAATGGAAGACATGGACAAGATCAAGGGTATTAGGATGCGAACAGACGTGCAAGTGAGAGTGGAAGAAGGTGTACACGTGAAAGATGTCAAGACGACTTGGCAGGCTTTATAAGCACGCTATGATAATTGGCGTCTCAGAGCAAGGTTCGTCATGCGATATGTTTTTTTTTCTTTTTTGGTTTTATAATATGTACATATATATATATATATCCACGGTGGGAGACGGCAATCCCCTGTAAAGTCGAAAGACTGAGATGTATTATGCCATGCCAGGACTTAATGATAGGATACCAGAGACAAATAGCTAGTTACGATACCCAGCACCGTAATACTCAAGCAAGAGTTCCTCCACTATCTAACATGGCGTAGTCAAATGTCAAAGAGTGTTGAGCTGTGTATCGAGTGTGTCCAATGCGAAATAAAATCAACCAAGGACAAGAAAGAAACAAGAACAGTGCGCCAATCATCTTCTTCCATCAAGAAATATATACGAGAACAGATCTGACCATCCAGCAGCAGTTTCAGGTGTCCGTGTCCCCCCAAACTTTGATATCTGTGAACAAATGCCTTCCCTCTCGCGTTCAGCTCGTTCGTCATGTTGAATCTCACCATAGCTGCTCGCTGTCTACCATCGCCTTTGGAGGCTGGGATTTGCGCTCTGGTCGTGCGCTGATCCTCCTCTCGTCCACCGAGGGGAGATGTGATGCATGATGTGGGCTCCGAGGGCTCGAGGGTTTCGAAGTCGGTTTGGGAGTTGGTGGCAGTCCAGGTGACCCGGCTGGGAGCTCGGGCGGGCCGACAGAATTTCTCAAGGGCCTTTGAGACATCGGTGAGAGTTGTTTGCGGATGTTAGGGTCGTATCGGTGGTGCGTGGCATGGCCGCTCGGGTGTTGAATAGGTGGTGGGCGATGCGGACGCTTCAGCCCATGTGGTGTTGTCTCAGCCCAAGCTTCCCCAAAGATGGGGCCCGGATGGAATGCTGTCAGGATAATGGCAGCCGCGAGGGGGATGGCACCTCCGATAATCATAAAGGCAGTCTGATTCTGAAAGAGTGTTTCAGAAACGCCGCCTGCAAACTCAACGATCCGGTAGATGGAGTAGACGATGAGCAGCGCTCCCGCAACCTGCATCCCTGGAAATCACTGTCAACATCGACACTTTGACCCATTGAATAATGAATGACCATACCCATAATCAGCCTCTTGAAGGCCGACGAACTGTATACTTGATGGTGTCTTGCATCGAGGCTCCCGCGACGAGTGCTGATTCCCAGAGTAAACCAGAAATGCAGCCCGCTACATGTCAACAACATGACGGCTTGGAGAGCCAATCCAGCCGCTGTTATCTTGGCTCCTGAACTTCGCTGCATTGCCAGTTAACTGGTGTGAGTCTTTAATCGTCCAGTATTTGATTAGAGAAACCTACGCTGACGTTGCTAGTCTCGTACGCAACAAACACGATACCAACGAGTTCAACAACGAAGGCAACGGCGATGAGGCTGCAAAATACGAGTCCTGCCACTAGAGGTTTGAAAGGGCTAATGGGTTCTCCGTAGATAGCGAGTATGTGAGGCAGGATAATGAAGATGGCCGCACTGATAAATGTTGGCCCCAGGACAGTTCCCAATAAAAAGAGGAAGAAGTAGGCCCGGCTGTCTCCCTTCGAGTGAAGCAACACTCTGCCCACGAAGCCCAAGACCTCAGCCAGCAGACCTGTGGTCAGAGTGACAGAGAACAAGGGCGTCCAGGACCGAAAGCCCAGATAAGGGACGACGAAGGAAAGGAGCGCAAAGGCAGCCAACAGGACAGCATTGCCACCCAGATTTGGGTCGTAGGAGTAGAAGCCGCCTGGAACTGGGCATTTCGAACCACAGTCGCCTGTCATCGTGGTTTGTTGACAAGCAATGGGATACACTTTATCATGGCAGCTTGGCACTCGAGGCAAGGAGAGGGAACAGGCTGGGGAAGGCTGGCTCGGCCCCCTACATATAGGCACGCTAGACAACGGAGTACAGATGGGGCAGAATAAGCCATGCCAGCGTGCCAGCGGGCAGACCTGCATGTGAGGCTCTGCAGCGACTGGGCGCTTGGAAGCAAAGGAGGAAGCGGGAGGGATCAACGATGCAATGGCATTCAAGGGGCTGTCCATCCCCATGCAGGAATTCAGTCCTTGCAAGAACATTATATCTGGGGGCCAATAAAGCATAGGGCTGAGGGTGAAAACTTGGCAACCACCAGCTCTTGGAGGGGGGGGACTGGAAAGACTTACAACCAACCAGGGTTGTTGGACCGTAAGCACAAAGTGCACAATAGGATCCAGCTCGAGCAAGTTGAACCGATGGGTTGCTCTCGGGCGAAGAACGGCCGGTCGGTCTAGACTAGAAGAGGAGGCATTTCGATCGGGCCTCCTGGTTCATCCGAGGGCAACCAGATGTGCAAGACAGCCACGGTGACAGGCTGAATGGATGCGGGACGGTCAACAGGGGACTTTGGGCATGAGATGAGCCAGGGTTAGTGGCCAGGGCAGAATGACAATCTCTTGTCTGCGGGGCAATCTCTTGACGGCAGGTTGGCAGAATTGGGGGCCACGGGTGCCAATCATAATGGCACTAGATGGGGATGGCGGCAGCTTGTACCGCGTGAAGTGGTGACATTGGGACGCGGGCCGCGAAACGGCCGCGGGCAAACGAATGTGGTTGGTTGACGAGCGCGAGGGTTGGAAGGGGGAGGAGGGTTGATGCTAGAGTCAGCACAGGCAGACATGGTCCCCCTCGTCTAGGAACGATGCGACTGGCTCGAGCAAAGCTGGCAGTATCAATGATTCAGGAATCATGGCATGATGCGGCGCCTCGTGTTGGCGCGAGTGCGCGAAGTGCGTCTGGAACCATGGTACATGGCCCCGAGGACCGCGGCACAGTCGCATGGCAAGGGCATCGAGAACAGGGCCCTTGCTGGAAGATTTCCGCCATCCAGCAGGTGTTCTGGGCCGTCGATATGCAGTTGGTTCACCACCTGCAAACCAAAGTGGGAAACAAAACGGCTGGTTGGCGGGTCTGTAGCGTCGATCTCGGACGACGGTGCCCTCTCAGAGACTTAATGCCGATCCGGTCTGGCCCGTCCTCTGGAGTGACTGGCAGTGAATCCAATGCCGACCCCGGGTTGGGGGCTGAAGACGGCTGTTGGTTGTGTCCTCTCGGCCGGGGAGTGGAGCAGAGCTGTCCTTGATCTAGCAGGTGTCTGCCGTTGACTCGTTTATCACCAACGCCTCGTCTCGGCATCTGCAAAGCGCCCGCCAGGGCATCCAGAGGAGCACCCACGAGAACTCTCGCGGCGGGAACGCATTCTGCGCAAGGCCCTGCGCGATGGCGCTTGGGAGCCGACATGTGTGTTGATGAATGATGCTTGCTCCTTGAGACTGCCGGCCACCCGTACCAACCACTGCACTTGGCTGCGATGCAACGCGGTCAAGCACCCGCGATACATTGACAGTACATGTACCGTACTGCGCAGCCGAGGAGACCTGCCTGCCTACCTAGGTAGGTATGCTGTAAGTATATACCGTAAGTCGGTACTCGAGGTTTATTCACAATATTGATGTCGACCAGGTAGCGGGTTTTGGCCGGCACACACACCAAAAGTCTGCGGGGTGTTCCTTTTGAGAACCGGCAGCCGCGGAACCTTCCGTGTTGGGAGGAGAAGACAGACGAGGCGACCATGTCGAGAAAGGACAGGCAATATAGTATGCAAGAGTCAGGTGAATCAACTTGCAATCCTAGTCCTGGTTGTTTCCAAGGCGTCTATGAGACTTGCTCTTTTTGTTACTTACTTTCCTATTTCATTTGCTGCGTGCTCCAAGCCGCGTGTTGTGCGCCCGCGTGCCCGTGCCCTGCGTGCTGCGGGCTACAACTCGCAGGGTCAGTCACATCAATCACATCCACTCGCCACATCCCCTTGATCGAGCTTACCAGTCAAGCCTCGGACCACATCAGCCACAGCGCTCCTTGCCAAGAGTTCACAGGCTCTCTCCCTTTGTCTCTGTCTCCTCCCCTCGTCAATCGGCTGGCGCTCGACGCTATTTGCCCAGTAGGTAGGTAGGTAGGTAAAGTTAGGTTAGGTACCTAGCTAGCACTTGATTACCATGACATCAAGCCCAACGCCTCGCGCCTCACCCCGCGCGGCCCACGGCTGGGCCGTTCAACCGCCATACCAAGGCTATGATCGAGGCTCAGCGGCAAGGTGACGCAACATCTGTTCTCCGAGCATCCGACTCTCCAAAGCGTCGCATCGTGAGGACCGCGTTGCCAGACGGGCGGAGTAACCCAGCCATCACGGCATCCCTTCCCAGAATATATCGGCCTGAGAACCCCGCCTAGTGAAAAAGGGACTCGGCGCTTGGAACCAACACCCAGCACGAGCCCCAAACCCACCGGTTATTGCCGCACCCCACTGAGACAGACCGTCTTCATCGTTTTGCATCACATCGCATCGAATCATCTCATCCTACCTCCATCCCCCCTCCGTTAATGCCCCCGGCCTCGGGCTGCTGTGATCGCCCAACATGTCCCTCCGCATAGCGCTGGACAACCAGCCCGAGTTCTACACCAATCTCGACTTCATCCAGGGTCGCGTGGTCCTGGGTCTCAACCGCCCCGAGCAGATCGGCAGCATCGTCGTGAAGCTTGAGGGCGAGTCAGCTACCGCTCTGCAGGTTCCCAGCACCTACGAGCATGACCTTGGAGTCAAGACTTCCCCTAATCAGCGTCCCCCTGGCAGCATCGCCAGTGAGAATCACAAGATCCTGTACAAGCTGCAACAGGTCTTCCCGGATGAATACTACGCCAGCTCCTCCAACCCCTACGGCTCATATCCTCTGCACCCTGGCGAACATGAGTTCCCCTTCAAGTTCAAGCTGCCCATCAATAATGCCTGCAGTGATCCTATGGCCATGTCCCAGATCGGGGGTGTCGCAAACCCCGGTGGCTTCGGTGGTGGTGGACTCTTTGGTATCGGCGGCGTCCGGGTCATGGATGGTAGCAAGCAGCTCTACCTTCGGCACGTCACCAAAACGCTGCCCCCTTCGCTAACCGGGTATCCCATGGAGGCCGAGATCCGCTACTACATCAAAGTCACTATTCAACGTCCGGGACTCCTCAAGGAAAACTGGCGTTACCAAATCGGCCTTAAGTTTCTCCCAATCGAGCCTCCTCGATCAAAGAAGACTTCCCAAGAAGCGTTTGCTCGCCGACCCTTTGCCTTCCAGCTTCGCAGCCCACATCCAGAGAAGACGCGTAGCTCGTTCTTTGGCCTAAGAAATGATGATCCAAACAAGTCTGATCCTGGTTCCACCTCGGACCCGGCTGCAGAACAGGACCCGGCTCCGTCTGTGGAGATCTCGGCCCGGCTTCCCCACCCTCCTGTCTTGACTTGCAATCAACCGGTTCCGCTCCGATTGATAGCTAAGAAGCTTTCCAATAATCCTGACGAGGTTTTTCTTGTGTCCTTTCAGATCGATCTGATAGGATTCACCGAGGTTCGTGCCGAAAATCTTCACAACAGGAAACTCAACCGCTGGGTAGTGGCTTCAACCTCAAACGTCTGCATCCCACTGACATCTTCGCCTACTGACCCCGTGGGCAAGGAACTTGTCATCCCCGATGAGATCTGGAAGAATATGCCCCTCCCCAATACCGTAGCTCCGTCGTTTGTCACTTGCAACTTATCTCGAAGATACGAGTTGGAGATCAAGCTGGGGGTGTCATGGGGAAGACCCAAAAAGGGTGGCTCATCTAGACAAACCCAAATCATCTACCTACCTCTCCACTTCTCTCAAGTGGATGTGTTCTCTGGTATCACCCCTCCAGCTGAGCTTGTCGAGGCTGCCAGGACGAGTCGGCCAGGACGCGCCACCTTTGACAACATTCCTCCTCGACTACCGCCTAGGCACGGATCAACATCAGGGCCCTCAACTTCCAGGCCACCACAAGCTCCCCATACTCAACAACAGCAACAATCAGCTCCTCAACAACAACCACATGACCCACTGTATCCACCCCAGCTTGCCCCGGTCAGCCTGCCCCTCCATATGACGATGCCCCGCCTAGTTATGATGAGGCTATTGCGGAAAATTTGTCCGGGCCGTTTGATGGAATGCAGCCCCGTCCAGCATATAGCGGTGTCACAAACGAGAACGCGCCCAGTTCAATGCCACCTGAGAAGAACTAAGAACTGATACATGGAGCTTTTGCCGTGTCTTTCGGTTCCTTGTTGTTATTCGTGTATAATGATGAAACGGCCGGTATGTGACATGGGGAAAGGTCTGAATATAACAAATAGCCGATAGACGCCTGGTCGGTCACATCCAGTAGGGCATGCGTTGCAATGACTTGACGAAACAAACAAAATTATCCACGGGGGGGGGGGGAGTTCGGAGAGTTGAGCAACTGTTGAATTTGAGTCTGAGAGTGACCAACCTTGTGCGGAACTTGTTGCGAAGGAAAATATAGCTTACGGCCTGTCTTAGAGAAGGTGGTTGATATGAAAGCGAGGAACTAATGGGATCTCACATAATTTCAACTTCCAGTGCGATGGAATCTACTGGCCCCCTACGTGATTCGTACCACTCGAATGAAGCCTTGCGAGTCCAAAGCATAATCACTATCAATCTGACTGAAATGGAACTTGAACCCAAAACCATTCTACAATACACAGGAACTGTCCAATTCCTTACCCAAGCAAGGTCCTCAATATCGTCTTGTTTAGTCGAGCCAAGTGTTGAAAGTGGTATAGAACCCAAAGTACCACTTGTTTCGGCAAGAGGGTACCTCCAGTTTTTGTTGAGGTGCTCTGGTTCAAGACGAAGAAGGGACTACCCTAGACTTCTCTGGAGCGCCACTACTCAAAACACCACGCCACTTTTTTTTTTTTTTACACCAGCACTCGCGAATCGTATCCGTGACGTCACCCGATCTCGCACCAAATACAGAATTATCTCGTCACCAAGCCTCCAATCGACCAGCTTCACCGCGCGCCCGCTCATGAAACCTCGAAGCGATGAGCTCATGGCAGGTGCGGTGTAGAGCGCACGTTATCACAGTCTGTCGATTGACCACGTCACCTGTCGCAAATCCCGCGCAATGGCTCCCTCGCAACCAACTATCCCGTGGCTTCACAACAGGCTGCCTGCTCAAACGTGATGGAGATCCGCGGATTCGAGACTTGGGAAAGGCAATTTCCAATGACTATGCAACTATTCGGGACACTTATAGTACGTTGTCCGGCATATACGTGTGTCATATACTTCCTGACTTACTGACTTCCTTGTCAAGAGTCACCTAAATACCCAATTGTCCTCGCTCATGGCCTCCTCGGCTTCTCTGAGCTTCGTCTGAGTTCCTACCTTCCCGCAGTTCAGTACTGGTTTGGGATCAAGGAGGCCCTCATTGCTCAAGGAGCCACCGTTATCACACCTACGGTTCCCCCGTCAAGCTCTATCGCAGACCGCGCCGCAGCGCTCCACGCTGCTCTCGCTGCTTGCGCGCCTGCCCCAGAGGCAGTGAATATAATCGCACATAGCATGGGAGGTCTTGATGCTCGCTACATGCTTGCGCACATGTCGCCAAGCCCAGTGCGCGTAGCCTCGCTCGTGACCGTTGCGACACCGCATCGCGGTAGCGCATTTGCCGACTATCTTCTGGACGAGAGCGGCGCGGCGCCGATCCACCTGCCGAAGTTGTACGGGGCGATTGAAAGGGCGGGTTTCGGAACGGCGGCGTTTGCTCAACTGACGCGGCGGTACATGGTGAGTGAGTTCAACGTGGCAACGCCGGATGACCCGGAGGTGCGATACTTTTCATATGGGGCGACGTTTGCTGGCCCACCGCCATTGCTAAGTCCATTCCGGCACTCGTACGGGGTTGTGGCTGAGGCCGAAGGTCCAAATGATGGCTTGGTGAGTGTAGACAGCAGCCGGTGGGGGACATACAAGGGAACGTTAGTCGGGGTAAGCCACTTGGACCTGATCAATTGGTCGAATAGAGTTGGATGGACGGTGCGGGAATGGATGGGGATCAAGAGGAACTTCAACGCTATTGCATTTTACCTTGACATAGCTGATATGTTAGCCAAGGAAGGCTTGTGATGAGGAGGTGGAGAGCGACCTAGGCTGAATAGCCTCAAATGCACGACGCATGGAAATTAGAAATGGTTTAGACTTGTTTGTTGAGAATATAGAGCGAATAAACTTAATTGACGCAGACTACCATGCCAGTGTGCGGACACTTCTGAACCGACGTTGACCGAGGCAGGCGATGGGTTGAAGTCAGGTATAGATAGGTAGGTAGGTAGGCATGGGAAGCTCAAAATGTCTCATCGGGAGAAAAAAAAGCCGCGTTGGAATGCAATGCAAGACCAGAGAATGCATTTCGGGAGTGCATGATAGTGCGAGGAGTCAGGACAGGGCATTGATGCGGTTAGGCTTTTTCGTCTCATTTTTAAATCATGCACGTTGAAAAACGATCAAGGGCAAACGGGGCAAATCGATTGCTTGCTTCAAACAGGTAGGTATCAGTAGTATTAGAATATAGAATACAGCCACCTGGCCACGAACACGTCGACGAGAGCCCGTCCTCCAGCACATTGACCAAGAGATCTAGGTATGTACATAGCGTTGCACGACACACACCCGTTGTGAGTTGACGGGGGTGGCGAGCGGTAAAAATTGATGAGGGGACAAAGTCGATAGGACTGGATTTCGGGATCACAGTCGGTCACCCGGCGTGTCGTAGAAGGCACCATGTCGTAACACCACTTCACCCCGGAGGGCACAGTCATGGCATCGATTAACTGTGCCTTGAGTCACCCTCCTCTCCTTCGACCCATGGCGACCTCACTCATCACCTCAGACGATCGACTGCTTGGCCT
Organism: Aquanectria penicillioides; assembly: GCA_003415625.1. NCBI lineage: Eukaryota > Fungi > Ascomycota > Sordariomycetes > Hypocreales > Nectriaceae > Aquanectria > Aquanectria penicillioides. The sequence continues at coordinate 2,407,196 of PYIU01000003.1, forward strand.
CCCGGCGGGCGGCAAGCTTCTTGTGGATGAAAAGACCAAGAAGGAAGAGACCGACTGGAGAGCAATGTCAGTAACAAGTTCAATTGGCGAACGAGGCGACACCAGTCAGATTGCGAGTTGGGGGATGTCATACCGGTACCGACGATGCAGAAGACAACCATGGGGCCGACGTTGCGAGCGGCCCAGTTCTTGCGCTTGACGAGCTGGTTAACAGCCTCGCGGGCGATGAGGGACTGAATGGCGGCCATTGTGTCGAGAGTGGAGATTGCTGACGAGGAGAACCGAAGATGTTAGCCAGCTAAACAAACAGTCGGCGAACCGAGCAGAATAAATGCGAGAGTGGAAATGAGGATTGGCAGTGTCGCAGTGACGCCAATTGGACGACGCGAAAGCCAAGCAATTCCAGGGCAATGATAAGGTGGGTTATGACTTGAGGGTGAAGGCGTAGGCGAGGGCAATGGCGCGGCCGTGTGGGAGAGCCAAATGTCTGAGGCGGCTCTTGGCAGGTGACTTGGGCGGGCGGTGCTACTTGCTGGCAAGGGAAAAAAAAAACTGGCTGAGGGATTCGTGCGAATCGACGTTGTAGTAGCGTTGGACGCCAGTGATGATGAGAACGACCGCGGGTTGCGTCCACTGCCAAGTGCCACGACGACGAAGCCAAAGGGGAGAACAACAGGAGCAGCAAGGGGACAGCAGTATGGGTCTTACCTTTACAAGCTTGGAGGGTGATGAAGAAGCAGCAAACAATTCTGGTCGCGAGGGCGGGCTCGGCTTCGGTTTTGTTGATCAGCTACTCCGGCCCCAAAGGCACCAAAGGTCGCAAAAAGTGGAGACGACGAGCGTCACGCCCCGAAAAAGCTTGGGCCGGCCTTTGCAAGTTGATCCAGCTGTGTCGACTAGGCCAAGGCGAGCAAAGAACAAGCAATCAATCGAGCGGTACTGTACGAAAAGGCCAGGGTCCTTTCCTGGTTGGAGGGGAAGGGGGAAGGGGGAAGGGGGTGTGCAACGACCTTGAAGGGTGGCGGGATTAAAGTAACCGTGGTACCGATACTGTATGGAGTACAGCTCCGTCGGGAGGCATGTATGTTTGTATGATGGAGTAGCCGCGGGAACAGTGGTGCACGGATGAGTGGATTTCTGTTTTATTGCTTGATGCTCATGTGGGTGTTCTTGTTGATGTTGATGTTGAAGCTCCTCCTCATGTTGATATTGGCATTGATACTAGCATCGTTGATGAAGGAGAGGCAATTGAGAGCAAATGTCTACCCGCCTGCCATTGATGGAAAGCAAGTCGATTGACAAAACGGCTGTGTTGAAGATCGATTGGCGTTTAGCTGGCTGTGACATTGACAGGAAAACGTCACAAGTAAAGATGACGAGGGTAGGACCAGACTGCGAGGTACCTCAAACCCGTCAAGCAACACTCGGCGTGGGCTCCGTGTGTTGGTGTGGTGTGCGTGCGTGGGTGCTGTGTGTGTGGGCGAGGGATATTACCACGGTCGAGGTCATGACCGATAGGATGGCAAAACCGAATGGGTCCCTCCCTTGAAGGCGAAACACGCACCCCTAGGACAAACGAGCCAGAGCCAAGGCGGACGCTGAACTAGCACTATCCCGAGACTGTAGGGGACCGAGCGAGAGTGAGTGAGTGAGAGAGAATACCTGGAGGGAGAGAAAAAAAAAAGGCTTGTGTTCAATCCATGTAATCGCTCACCCATGCTGTCATTGTCAATGGCAAAGGCAACGTGCAACTTAGCTACCTAGGTACCTGGGTTCTCTGAAGCCACTGGCTTGGTCTGCACGCCGCCTGTAAGTGCTCGGAAAGCTACACGAACCTGACTATCACATACATGCGCACTGAGGTGCACCTTCGCCAATGCTTTGCCAATATTTTCCCAATGCCTCTATCAATGAAAATCTCGGGTCCGGTAACATCCCTGGCAAAGTGTGACGCACAATTGACCTGGTCGGCCAAGTCCTGTGTGTAACAACTCGGAACACGGCAGTGGACGGGGTGCGGTGAGATGACCCATGTGGGAAGCCTTGCCGATTGAGCAGCCGTCCTCTGGACCAAGGTCCCGCATGTCGTTGCTTGCGCGCAATCAACGAGAGTGCCCACTGTCTGTCTCATGGTACTGTGCATAATTACATGGCCCACGGGGTATCATTCCATCCCATGGGTGCAGGACTGCCTTTGCAGTGCTTTGCTTGCTGCTTGAAACCTGCATGTACAGCAGCCGTGTGGAGAGGGAGCGTTACTGTCCTACGTGCGTCAGGCTGATCTTGACTGGGACTGGGCCTGCTACAAGCTACTGGTTTCGCTCGATGTCATGGCGTCCGCTTGGCCAGCCCAGGCGTTTGCGCGAATTTTGGTCCCCCGTTGGCCACACCCAGCAGCAAGCGCACGCGAGTAATAATAAAAAAAAAATAAAAAAAAAAAAGCGTCGCGAATGAGAGATTGCGATAGGGGCTTCAGGCGGGGGACCACCGTTTTGCTGTCGTGTCGGTCGGTGTCGGTAGACGTCGTGGGAAATCACTGTGCGTCGGTATCATTCACTGGCCGGCTTGGCCCATTCGCACCCAATTGATTGTTGTTGTTGTTTTCGTCACCTCGCCGGTAGCCGCCATCTCGACTGGTTTACGCATCTATTACAATGTCATTGCATCTCGAAAGTGAGAGCTCACCACCGCCATTCATCAGTACGTATGGCAACTCAATGCCAAAGAAATAGGCATTGAGTCTGTCAATTGAACACCAGCCACCGGCAACGACCGATTTCCCCCCTTTATCTGGCAGTGGTACACGAGCGCATCGTCACCGAGTTCAGATGACCGACTGAAACCAACAATTTTTTTCTCGCCCTCATCCTTCGTTCGATATCAACAAGTTCGGCCGACTCCATCCAGCCTCCACCCACTTTCCCCCAATCTCCACAGTCTGAAATGACACTGTGCAATCCTCTGCCCGTCAACAACGTTACGACACACGCCATGCCCACGCACGCCCTCTGCCCACGCCCACGCGAAACGAATGCCGGGAAGAAGCGCGCTTCATCTGTTTCCGGCCCATCCATCCCCGGGCCCGCCGAGGAGGGTCCAGCAAAAGAGCGAGGGCGTGACGACCGCTGAACACAACCGTCGCCATGAACAACAAAGGCCTCACTCTCTCAAAGCACAAGCCGCACTAAGGCCCTAGCGACATGGGACCTGCAACGACCTGCATCTGTGTGGGCTCCCAGACCCAGCGGGACCTGGGGGAGCATCGACTCAAAGCTGACCACTGACAGCTCCTGCATTGGCCCAATTCAAGGCGCCTGCTCCACTCTGCAGTATCATGATCCCATCCCATGCCTTTTCCAGGTTACCACCGGCCCTGGCCCTGGGGCCTTGACTATTGTGCCCACGCTTGCCCTGGAACTCCCGGCTCGGGACAGCAAACGAGGGCGATTCTCGACTCTCGATAGACATATCAATTCGGGCAAGGCCTCATTTCCTCGATGCCGACTTCTCCCCGGAGGAAGATTGCCTCTTTGCCTATCGCACCCGCACCCGCACCTCTCCAGCCACCCCAGGACCAGCCTCCGCGACAGCCGCTTCGCTGATGACCTCATAGGCCCCTCCTGTGGGAAGGGGAAGAAAAAAAAAAAAACGCCTCCCGGCCCCCCCAGCTAGCTCCTAGTAGGTAACTGCCCTTGCCCGGCTATTCCCATACTGCTCCCGATCCGCGGGCCTTTTTCCCTCGTCATGGCCGATGAATGACCGCACGACAGGCGTTCCTAGCTGGCTGGTCCTGGATCGTTTGCTGGCCAAGCTATGCGGTCAAAGCTCGTCAACGGCAACACGACTCCTCAAGAGCTTCTGCATTATTGGATCCATTTCCATTGTTCCAGCCATCGCCTGCGGCGGTTGGAGCTGCCAAAAAAAACCTCCTCTTGATATGCACTTTGTGGCTGGACGAGCGAAATATATAGCGCTCGCCAGCCATGCAACCTGACCCATCGCTGCTGTGGCACAGTGCCCTGTCAGAGCGATGCCGTCTCATCCGTCATGAGTGAGGTGGGCTTCCAGAACAAGCCCGCAGCATGTCCGGTGATAAAGCCAAGACTAGGACGAACAGCGGCAAAAGTATGGGTGCTTGATTAGTGACGCCGACCAGGGCGCCAATTGAGCACCAGCCGCCAAGCAACGAGGTATTCCGTCCAATACGTTGTAGACCAGTTGTGCTCTCGCCTCCTTCTTTTGGGTGACGAGATTGAACCTGAACCCACTCACAGCAGGTCCCCGTAGCCGAAGCATTTCACTTGTGAAGGGTGCGGTATGTTTGGCTGGCTGTGGCCCGTTGCCCAGCAGCCAAAAGCTGGAGAGTGGGGGGACACAATTATATGCTCCAGGCTGTGCCTAGGTTGCCTCATTTATTAGTCTACTCCTTTTACAAGTTTGTTGTTGTTGCGAAGATGTATCAAAGGCACTACCTAGATGAACTAAATTCAGTTGCGATATGCCATAATCTTCTTCAGCGACTTCATGAAAAACAGATATACACTGCACTGTACAGAGCTCACTGGCGTCGATCTCTTCGTTGCATGGCGCCTCCACAGAAGGCTTATCTGCGGCAACGTGACTCGCTCAGCTCTGCAGGTTGAGTATTGAATGACTTGTTGCTCGCAGTGCTGGGCCCACGAGGCACGCGGCAGACGTTCACGAGACATTTTGTCGGTGAACTCTGTGGCAGGTAACTCAACCGGGGCGATTGGCTGCCCACCCCTGGGGGAAACGGAGATGCACAAGCCGTCCGTCCATGTTTAAGGTAGTGCCTGTAGAAACCCATGTCACACGCTCGCTGCCTGCTGGCCCCGTGCATGCGGCTTTTTTCCTCTCTAACGAGATTTGATGCTAATTGGCGGCTCTTAACGCTCGCACTATCTTCATCGCCATCACCGTCGTCGCTTGTCACTGACGTATCCCCTGACATCGGGATGCGGTTTCCTGAGTCGTGTCAATAGTGCCCTCCTCCCTTGAAAGCACACAAACCAACATTGGATCGCTTCACAGGCCTGCTCGTAACCTTCCGCGATCCCGACGGACACCCTTAGCAGAGGAGAAAAGGCTACGCCCTGTCCATCTCCTGCCTCCTGACTGACGTGGTTGCCCGAGCCCTCCCTATTCCTGCGCCTTACAGGTGACCAGGATACGCGATACAGAACCTTTGCTCTGACGTCGCCACCACAATCGTCGTCGTCCAGCGGAGCTGTTGGTGACCTTCGTGAACGATTCCGTCCCCTCTGCGTTGTATTGGCATCGTGTTCATACGTCTTTCAACAACCGGCTTCACAGCACATCGCCCATCTCAAGATATGGCGCGGTCATGGATGGACAATTTCCATCGCTTGAACCGACACAATGTCGAAACCCTCCGGGCTCAACCGTGGGCTGAGATCTCGGGCTCCCTCGGCGATCTAGGCACCCTCTTGCCTCTCATGATTGCGCTTGCAGCGCAAGGTTCCATTGACCTGGGGAGCACTCTCGTCTTCTCGGGCATTTTCAACATCATCACTGGTGTCGTTTATGGCATTCCGTTGCCCGTCCAGCCCATGAAGGTCCGCCCCTTCCCCTCATAACCCCCACTCACTTCAGTCGATAATAGAGAGCCCGGCTATATAATAATGTTGCATTTGACGAAACTGACAATTTTGAATTGAAAATTTTAGGCTATTGCTGCGGCAGCTATCTCAGGACACTCATCGATGGGAGAGGTCACAGCAGCAGGCCAGTGGGTTGGTGCCGCCGTGCTGCTCATGAGCGTCACAGGCATCTTGCGCGCCGTAGTAGCCTTCGTCCCCATCCCAGTCGTTAGGGGTATTCAAGTAGGAGCAGGCCTTTCGCTCATCATCGGAGCAGGGTCTTCAATGCTTCGGCCGTTGCACTGGATTCATCCGGCTCTAGATAATCGTCTCTGGGCTATCCTCGCCTTTCTTGTTCTTGTCGGAACTCAGAAGCTTCCTCGCTTCCCATATGCCTTGATCTTCTTTCTCATCGCCTTAGTGTTTGCATTCATCCAAGTCCTCGTCTCACATCATGATTTGCCTTGGTTTCATATTTGGCGTCCTCATTTGGCCTTACCGAAATGGGTTGCTAATCATTATAGTGCCCTGTGGATGGCAATAGGGCAACTACCCCTAACAACCCTCAACTCCATCATAGCTGTGAGCGCCCTATCTCATGATCTTCTCCCAAAGATCCCCACCCCGTCGGTTACCTCGATCGGCATCAGCGTGGGCTTGATGAATCTGACGACGACTTGGTTTGGAGGAATGCCCGTGTGCCACGGAGCTGGTGGCCTGGCTGCACAGTATCGTTTCGGTGCCCGTAGTGGTGGTAGCGTTATTGCTTTGGGAGGCTTCAAGGTCCTTTTAGGTCTTGTTTTTGGTGAGACCCTAGTGGACTTGTTGGGACGCTACCCAAGAGTATTCTTGGAATCATGGTTCTGGCGGCCGGCCTAGAGCTTGGGAAGGTTGGGCAGAGCCTCAACCAAGGAGCACCAGATTTATGGCAAATGGTTGAGGGGCAAGATTATGAATCCTCAAGCGAACGACTCCGTCGACATCGGGACCTCACGGATGAAGAACGAATGGAACGTTGGACAGTGATGATGACAACCACGGCTTTTCTGCTGGCATTTCACAATGATGCCGTTGGGTTCCTTGCTGGCATGCTGTGCCATGGGGCCTACCGACTGACCGAGCGGGTGTCAGAGTGGAGGGCACGGCGAAGAGGATTCCCAACTGAGCATGACTCCCTTCTGCGATGACGTTGAAAATATTTAATATTCAATTTTCAAATGTCAACAGTGCATCCGACTGGTTCCAGCCCCCGACCGCGTAATGAGCAAGGAGGATCTGAAGAAATTCTCGGCGACAACTATATTCCGGAGCAACATATAAGCGACTATTCTTCCGTAATTTTCATCATCTATAAACCTTCTGGAAGCTAGTCTGTATTATCACTTGCCGACGCCTATTGACGTGCGAGTTGATGTGACAGCCTAGCCGTTTATCTCATTATCAATCCCCTAGCTATATCTCGACGTGATGATATGGATGATGGAGCCCACGGCCAGCATGGCCGTAGATGCACGCGGTAGGAGAAACAAAACTAAATATAGAATGGGTCATCTGTAAGGAAAGCAGGATGTGCAATGACGAAGAGAGACGAGGTGTCCTGAAGTGATCCTACGGGATCGAGGTGTGAAGAGTCAATCAGTTATAGCCACTGAAGTGCATTCTTATGGAGGACCGTAAACTTGAATGGCATTGATCCACCTGATTTCTTGAGTTCTGACTCAAACAATAACAATAACAATAACAAAACACTATCAAATTGATCAAACAATTCTGAATTCAAGGCCTCGCCTATCCTATTGTTCTTGTAAAAACTACTCAACCCTAACCAATTCAATCCCATGAAGCCAAATTTGACTAAGACGACAACTATCATGCCGTGGTTCCTAAAGCATACACGCGTGTTATCGAGCGTTGCTGTCGAAGGCTCCATTTTGATGCACGGATATCCCCGTTTACGCACCTAGAATGCGGACCGCTGGTTAGGACAGGCGAATGATATGATTCGCTCCGACGTGAGAGACGGTGAAATTTGAGGTGACAAAGCTCCACATTGGAGGAGGCTCAGAGATGAGAGAGACGAGAACTAGAGTCTGTGCGAGAGACAGATTCGCACCCCATGGGACAACAAGCACCACAGAAGTTGCCAACAATGGGAACGTAGTCACTGTGACTCGCTACCCGCAAAGAGCCAGCAGGGGAAGTTGCGTTTCCAAGCGGAGGAAGGGTGACCAAGACCAATTGGTCGCAGGTGGCTAGCTTCCACCATGGTATCTGGGTAAAATCCAAATAGGTGGCAGGGGAGGACCTAGTACTTCTTTTTTTTCTTCTTTTTTTTCCTGACTTACCTAGGTATGGAACGCGACGGGGAGAGGAAGACAAAGGGTAAGGATTCATTGGGTTCTGCAGGGAAACATCCATGAGAAGGAGAAAAATCAAGGGAAGGAGGGGAGGTTTGATGCGAATTTAGGGGGGAAACAGTCGACATACTAGGATGCGCCAACAGCCAGACAAGCAGCAAACGATCTATCAATAGAGACAGATGGACTTGACCCTCCGATGCTTGAATGAAGACACAATATTCCCTAATGGGTGGCACTAGTGGCCTAGAGATGTCGAGGCAGAGAGCAGCAAGGAGACTCACAGTGAACCTCTCGAGCGAAGGCAGCGGCGGGTGCCAGTGGCCCTTACCCAATTAGCCGTCTTCCCTGGACTGCTGCCCCCTTGCGGCCGGCCAATCACGCGGCGGAAACATCCTCACTGCCCCATCCCAGACATCGCGGCTCAAAGGACTGACTGAGGCTAAGGCCAAGGAGCGAAAGCCTCGTCGCTCCCTCTGCCTTTTATTTTCCGCCCCAAATCCTGGGACAGCCTCAGCAACGGCCAACGGCGCCATCGTCAACCCCCCAGCCCTGGATTCCCCCTACCCCGAGGGCGAGCGACGAAGGAGCTGTCAGCAGGTCCAGCGATGACTTCGTCCACTGCCGCTGCTCCGGCCGCTGCAGGCCCCAACCCCAATGGCTTTGGCCTGCACCCGGAGCCGCCTGCGCATACGCCTACGCCAATGCCTGCGACCGAGCCCGCGCCTGAGACCGCTTCCATGCCGTCCGCCGCGGCCTCGTCTGACGCTCGTCTCCCCGCTGCCGTCGATGAGAAAACTCGTCAGCCTTCGACGGCTACATCAGAATCGGCTTCCGCGCCTCCGACTGCCCCTGCGCCTTCAGATGCAGCCCCGGCTCTTGAATCACAAACCGCGACTCCGACCGCTCCCGCATCCACATCCGCGTCGACTTCTGCAGCACCAACCGCAACAACGTCAACAACATTAGCCTCTGCCCCGGCTCCCGCCCCAACCACAGCCTCGGTGCCGATACAACAACCACAACAGCAGCCTCCTCTGCCATCAACACCGCCCCCCGCGTCTCGTTCTGCCGTCGCCAACATGGCGGCGGACAACGGCGCCGCTGCCGCCGTCCATCAGCAACCGCAAGCGGGGGCGTCCGATGTTCAAGCTGCACCAACTGCCGACGGCCCCCCTCAGCCGACCATCCAATGCCAGATGCTCCTGCCGTCAACGGCCCCGACGCGACACCCAACCCTGCCGAAGCTGATGCTCAACACCAAGCAACGCCCATGCAACAGATGCACGCCCAGCCCAACACCACCAGCATGGCCGCTGCCGACCACTACGCACCTTCGACCCCCTTCACTCCGGCTCCCATGTCTAACCTCGACCAGCACGCCTACATGATGATGGCTTTGGCATCCATGTCTGGCGCAGCCAGCGCCATGTCGCCGCCTCCTACCGTCACGCCCTCTCAGGTCACATTGCCCAACCCCATGGACGAGGCCTTCCACGGCCTTGCTCCCGCCAACACCATCCGCCAGGCTGGCGCTGAGAAAGCCCTCGAATCCTTCGCGCGCATCGAGTTTGCCGACAGTGTGTTCCAGATGACAACCTACGCCGTCATTATTGGGCGAGATCAGCGCGCTCTCGAGCAGGCGCGCCGTGACGAGAAACGTGCCGAGGAGCATAGACGTCGCGTCGAAGAGAATGCCAGCAAAGGTCTTCCCCCTCCCTCACCCATTGCCCATGAGCGAGGAAAATTTAGCAAATCCCTATGTCAGCGAGGAAGGCGGAATGCTGGGACCCGAATCAGACAATGGAGATAACGAACGGCCGACGAAGCGACGAAAGACGAGTACCCAGGGTTCCTCTCAGCACGACAACGATGAAGCGCAACAGGCGCAAGAGAACATGATTTCAAACCGTCAATATGTATCCCATACCCCCGGTGCCGCTGCTGTAGACTTGGCCTCGTTGCGCCCTTCACCATGGCATGTTCCCGTCATCGGTATTCATTCGCCTGGTCCTAACATTGCGAGCAAAACCAAGGCCATCTCGCGAGAGCATCTCAAGATTGCGTATAACCAAAAGGAAGGCGTGTTTGAGGCTATTCCCCTGCACAAGAATGGATTCTTCTGTGAGGATGTACACTACAAAAGCGACAAGGTTGTGTTGAAATGCGGCGATAGGCTACAAATCAAAGATGTCGACTTTCGTTTCTTGATCAATGGCGTGGAACGAGGTAGAACAGGCGCCGAAGAAGACATGGAGGAAGAGTCTGCACCGGCCACGAAGAAACGTTCACATGGAGGAAAGGAGATGAGCTTTGACTTCGAGTCTTCCCATGGCAACGGCGAAGTGCATGATACAAGCGACGAGCTTTCCGAAGTGGGCAGCCCTCCAGAACTGTCTGACTTTGGAGACGACGATGAAGTCGAAGAAAGCGAAGTAGTCGAGACGGTGGAAGCGGAGCCAGAGCCAGAGCAGCCTGTACCGGAAGCAGAGGCTCGAGTCAAGCAAGAACTCGTGCCTGAACCACAACAACTAATACCCCAGATACCCAAGAAGAGAGGGCCCGGAAGGCCACCGAAGAACGGAATCATGTCGAAACGAGAACAGCGTCTGCTCAAGAAGCAGCAGCAGGAAATGGCTAAGAAAACTTTGCCGCAAGCGCCGCCAGTCGAGCCGCCAGTCAAGCGCAAGGTCGGACGGCCAAGAAAACACCCGCTTCCAGAGAATTCAAGCGAGCGGCCAGAAAAGAGAAAGTACAAACCCCGAAAACCGAAAGGCGAAGATGGCGCAGAGGGATCAGATGCTGAACGGCGTGCCAGGGAGAAGAAGGAGAAGAAAACCCGCCCCAAGTCGCCTCCGCTGGAGCTCAAGATTGAAGATTACACCGAAGAACAACTTCAGAAACCCAACAAGAACTATGGCGTCCTCATTGACGAAACTCTCACCGCAGCAGGGCCAGATGGCCTTACGCTCAAACAGATCTACAAACGCATCTGCCAGCGCTATCCTTGGTTTTATTTCCATACCGAAACCAAGGGTTGGGAGAGCAGTGTTCGGCACAACCTCATTGGGAACGAAGCCTTCAAGAAGGACGAGACGACTAACTTGTGGTCACGAGTTCCGGGTGTTGAGCTCGATGCAGGGAAGAAGCGCAAGGCTACGTCTCCAGATCGTGGGCTGGCAGCAGCTCAAGCCTATGGCCAATATCCATATCCATACAACGCTGCACAACATATTCCTCAAGGGGCACCTGGTTATCACCCTCCAGGCCAGCCGCCGCCTGTGTACCAGGTTCCCGGATACAACGCCCAGCAGGCTCAGCCTGGACGGCCAGTGCAGCCCTATGGGGCATCTACGTCCCCGCCTGGTCAACCTGCTCCAGCTGTGGCATCTCAACCACCCGCGCCGGCCCAGTTGCCAGGCTACGGGCCCCCTCCTGCTCCCGCTCGGCCACAGATTGGAGGACCTCAGCCTGGGACTTACAGTTCGCCTTACGCCAGGCCACCGCCGCAGCCTGCAAATCCTCCGATCAAAAGCGAAGACGTGCATGCCGCGGCTGCAGTGCCGCCTGCTCAGCCGCCTTCAGCTGTGGCAGTGGCGGCGGCGGCGGCGGCGGCGGCGACAAAGACAATCCCTGGGCCGGCGCCAGCTGCCCAGCATCCTACTCCTGCTGCTGCTGCTGCTGCCGCCGCTGCTACTGCTGCTACCAGCCGCCCCCTTGCCGCCACTCCCACGCCTGCCGTCCCTGCACGACCTGTCATCGAGCCCCGTCTACTATCAGCAGTCGTAGGGCTCAAGAACGGCCTCGTAGAAAATCTTAAGAAGGCTCGCAACCCCAAGGCTGAGGCTATTGTCATGTCAGCCCTGAATCGTTGCATCGGTCTAAAGAAGGAAGCGACCGAGAACGAAAAGATGGAAAGCATCTGCATGAAAGGTATCCGTCAGGTAATCGAGGGCTTCACCAAGACCAAGAGTCCGGCTCCCGGGGCGACTCCATCTTCGAGCGATATGCCCCTTGTCTTTGAGGCCAAGGTGCTGGCGTCCCTGAATGGCTTCAAGGATGTGTCCATCAAGGCACTGAAGGCCAAGCTCGGCGAGGCTAAGGCTGAGGCCGTGACCCTATCTGCTATTGACCGCGTTCTTGGGCTCGCCGACGCCAGCATAGTGCCACCGCCAGCTGAGGGTGAGCCTTCCGTGGGTAATTTTGAGGGTGTTGAGCAGCACCTCATCAAGTCGATCCGCCAGCTTCTGACTGGCATGAACCAGAAGCTTCATGGCGCCGGTTCCTAAGCTCAACAACGTGCTGTTTTGGTATTCGTCTAAGCAAATGACGAGTGAGGAAAGATGGCGAGAATGCAAGGGATAGAAATAAGGACTTGTCAATGAATATTGTGCTTTTTTCTTTTTGGAGGGCGTTATTTCATGGTCTAATGATGAGTATGACCGGGGCGTGTGCTGGATAGGTTAGCTTTTAATGGCCTATCCGTTGTTAGAACGGGAACCGAAGGACTATTTTTTGTTTTCCACGGGCATTTTGATAGCTCGATGAAAGCGAGTCAGCCTCTCGAGGGAATTCATTCTTCTTCTTGTTGATCGATATGATATACCTCTAGAACAAGCGGGAATCTATCTAAACAACGCATCATCCATCAATCAAATCTACGTTTCTGTGTTGTGTCAAAGTGTCCTAACAGCATGGGCCCCGTGGTTGCTTTGTATGGGTCTGTTCCATAACAATATCTGATTCACAAGAGGCATCAAAATTCGCGAACTTGTCACCGCATCAACCTTACGACTCAGTGAAGGAAGCATTTAGGAGGTTGACAATCTAACATCAAGTCCACGCGGTTGTTTCTTTGGTATATCATGCCGTGTGCAAAGTCAAAGACATCTGGACAGGGAATTTTTCTCGTCATATTAAGATCAAAAATGTAAAGACGCTGATATGTATCCGCCCACCAACCCCGTCCATCGTACCCCTCAAATACTCCCAACTAGAAAGGATTGACAGACTCCGGTCTTCGTCATCGTCTTCTCACGTCATTGTTTCGCTTTCGACAGCATTCGGACGCTCCCCTTTTTGGCCCCGTCATTCCTCCTCTAGCCCATGCTCTGCAGACTAGGGCTTTACATGCCCATTCCTCCCGGCGGGGCCAACAGGGTGTAGGTATCGTATATAAACAAGCTTCAGGGTGAAAAGGTAAAAAAAAAAAAAAAAAAAGGCATCAGAGACAGCAAAGCAGAAAACGAGAAAAAATCCCAGGCGCCAATTGTTTCAAAGGAGAACCAGGATGAGCCTCCGCAACACCTCACACTCCGTCATCTGCCTTCCTTCCGACGTCTTTGATATCATTGGTCTTGATTTTCCCGTCATTGACACAGTATCACTATGCCCCTCAGGCGCTCTGTGGAGTAAGAGTGATGTCCTTGCTGCCTGACTCACTGCTTACCTCCTTAGATTCTTCCAGCTTCAACTTGTCCACCCCAGATACACCGCTATCAGCTTTATCATATAAGATGCCCAAGCCATTCGATTCCTTCTTTTCCACATTAGATGTATCCTCGGTGCCTTCTTCAAGATTCATCAATGCAGGAGGACGGTGGCGCATTTGCTTCGCCTTAGCTAGTGAAATAGTCTTCTGTTGGTAGGTGGTGGTGATAGGTTTCGTGTCGTCACGGTCAATAGTAGCCTTCATCAGTGCAGCCATCCACAATCGGCCTTGCTTCAAGTTGGGCACCGCAAAATAGTGGACCGTCGGCTTGGTGAAGTTGACGGCTCTTGATAGACCAGCTCGAGGTGGGACGAGCTTGAAAATGAAGACGGAATCGTCCCCCTTCTCCAGCTCCTCGGAGCCATTCTGGTTGGCTGGAGAGCTTGGCTACCCACAACGCCGGTAATGGTGGCATGAAGACCTGTCAGTTTCTCGTTGTCCGCTGGCAAAACTCGATGGAAAGAAATGTCAATGAGGCCCTTTTCCTGGTCATCGTCCTCAGAATAATAGTAGGCCAAGCGTCTTCCCTTGAGAACGAAAAGTCGTGGTTTCCATGTTGTCATCAAATTCGAACTCTTCTTCCTCATCCAGCCACTGTAGTCCGCATCTTTCATTGCCTCCTTAGGCGTAACTTTCAGGAGGCCGCGAGTGTATGCACTAGTTTCCTTTTTGCTCTTCTTTCGACTATTCTTGCTTCCTTGCGTTGTCATGGTACTAGGGCTCTTAGTTGCGTCAGGAGAGTCAAGGTCAAGGCTGGGCCCGCCGGACGGCGTTGTCGATCCAGTACGGGCGGGTGATTCAACGATCATTTCTTTGCTTGATGAATCGACAGGCGTGCCAGACTTGGAACGGTCGAGATTATCTGAGATAGCACGCATGCCCGAGATGGGTTTGTTCACTACAGAAGATAGCCAATCCGGGCCGAATCCTTGATGCTTTGACGACCCTGATGAGCGTGCTGCCCCAACTGAAGTGTCAAGCTTAGTAACAGTAGGGGAGGGGGCTTCGCCAGCCTGGGGCATGTTCTTGATGGATTCGGTGGTCGTGGAAGACGCGGTTCTTCTATGGGGTCCAATACCATAGTATTTTTGAGCAGCGGAAGATAAACCGCCTTCAGTCAAGGAACCCACGCTTCCGAACCTGGACTGCCTCGAGATGGCCGTTGCGCTGCGAACCCTCTGTTCCTCAGCGTAGCTAGACTTTCGCGATTCTGCACCACTATCTCGCTTTCGCAGCAGGTTCCGCTTCCTGCCATCAACTTCAGTGCCGGAGAAATATCCCCGATCTAATTCAATAGCAGAGTCTTGCATGTCTTGCTGTTGCTGTTGTTGTTGTTGCTGTTGTTGTTGTCCAGGGGGACTTAAAAGGTCCTGAAGACCGGTTGAAGAAAGTGGTCTTTGCGAAGCACTACCCAGGGTCCAATTCCGATCAAATGATGGCTGCTTCTTATGCGCACCATCAGTGCTGGAAAATGAAACCAGGTTGCTCAATTTGGTGATGGGGGATGTCCCAGCCGAGACGGCGGCAACGGGAGGCTGAAACTCCGTAGAAGAGTGACGGCGGGATTGATGCAAATCTCTAACAGATGCAGCAGATGGCCTCTTAATGTGACTCGGGCGAGTCGGGCTGCCTTGGATTATGGGAGCGAGTGACGTCGGTGAGGCCTTCGGAGTTTGAGACAAAGAGAGTCGTCTGGTCTGGATGGAATTAGGACGATTGGTCAAGGTGTTTGTTCGACTCCTGGCCCTTCGAGTTTCTTCGTGTCCTGCCTCCCCTTCATACGTCTGCGTTGTGCGCCGCGTTTCGAGTCCTGAACCATTAACTTCGTCTTGCAGCGATTTGATTTTGTGCCACGTCTTGAGTCGGCGACCGACTGAACCCAGATCAAACGCCTTGATGAACAATGAGCTTTGATCCATGCCTAAGAGCACCTCTCCTGAGATTTCCTGATCTCTAAAAACCTCGCAATGATGCTTCTCCACGCCAGAAGTAAAGAGATATTCGGCAACTTCGTCGGGGTTCCATCCTTCAACCTCTGACCGCGAGTGAGCTCCTTCCTCTTCCTCGTCTGTTTCTTCTCCATGGATGTAGGAGGCGCGATGGTCAAGAGCGGCACTATACTCGCTTCCGGAGTCATTAATGGCAGCTCGTAGCTCCCCGTTGCTAGAGGGCGATCGCAGATCAGTAATATGTTCGTTAATCACGTTGAGAGTTTCATGAAGCACAGGGCTGTCTTGGCTGGGGTTAGTGAGATGACTGAGAGCCGGAATTGAGGGTGGTTCGATCGGGGCGATAATGGAATCGGATTTGACCGAGTTCAGTGGTAGGGTGACCGGATTATTGATTGCTTGCGATGCAGGGACAGGTTGGGGCTTGAGAGCTTTATCATCCTTCGGAGATGCATCGGCAGTGCCTGTCACTCTAACCTCTTGAATAGGCTGTGGGCTAGTGGGTTTTGAAGCAAACGAGCTTGTGGGGATGTTCTTTGGGGCAGGTCGAGTGTAGACTTGTCACTGTCAGCTATGGCCACAGTCGTGGGGTGATGGTGGAGAGCAAACCTTCGGGGAAGAGGCCGTTATTGTTGTTGACGAGGTGGCGACCCAGGAACCATCCATCGCCGAACTCGTCATCTCGTTCGAGGAGTTCGACCCGATCTCCCTTCGATAGGCTCAATTCGTCGGAGCTGCGAGCTTGGAAGTCATCTGCGGTTGAGGGACGCACAAGTCAGAAGGGTGGCGCGATGAGGCACGATGGCAGACAGTGACGAAAGAGGGGGATAGGAGCTCAACAATGGTGACTTACGTATCACGACGAGAATGTCGCCCACATCTGGGCGAACTTGGCCATCTCTCGTGGCCATGATGAGATGGTGTCAGGAGCTACGAGTAGCTGAGTATGGACGTTGGAGGTTGAGACAAGCGACAGGCGAGGAACTGGAAATGTGAGGTCGAGGGCGGCGGCAATGGTTGAAGGGTCGGCAGAGGGGCGGCGCGGTCGGCGGGATTGGGGCGATGGGTGAGGTCAAGGGCAGAGCACCTTGGAATAAAGCGAGGGGAGGTGGAGTTGAAAGACGAAGTGAACGAGAGCCATCCGCCAGGCCTGTGTGGCAAGGCTCCGCTTGTGTTGTTGGGCAAGCCTTGAACGATGAAATGGCTGGAGGAAGGGAGATGGAGTCGCGCAAGCGGGTGTTGAAGATGCCAGGTGCGGCAGAGGTGGAGATGGTTGTTTGCTTTGAGCCGCTGAGCTTCGACGCAGTGGGAGAGCGGGAGTGGGCGGAGGCGTGCGTGGGCGTGGGAATGGGTGTGGACGAGGGTGTGTGGGCACACCGGCCAAAATGCCCGGATTCTGGCACAGGGTATCGGTTTCGGTGCTGGCTTTTGGGGCCGTACCGTGTCTTGGTGGTGCAGTCGGCGCTGATGCGTTGATGCGCTGTGCACTACCCGTGCGCTGCTGGTTTGCTCCTGGTGCGGCCCTGATGCACTTTGGGAAATGTTGTGGTGCGTTGTGTGAATGTCCTGCCCTGCGCCACCGGCCCCATGCAGCGTTGGGGTGGAGTTGGACTTGGGAATGGGACAAGGCACGAGAGGCACGAGAGGGGTGGTCCCTGGCGAGGGCGAAATGCGAATGAAGGCCCTCGCGTGGACGGCTGCGATTGGTGCGACGCGGCCTTCCTCGCACTAGAAGGAGCCAAATGTCAGTGGGCGCTCAGATATGAGGCGTCGTCTGAGGATGGGAGCGGAGGAAAAAGGAAAAGGATTGTTACAACAAAGAGGGCGAGTGGGAGAGCTGCTCGTCTGAGCATCAAGTCGCGGCCTGCAAACTGCACTGTGCCATGTGCTCAAAGCCGACTTTGAGAACCGGCGGCTTATGGGGACGCCCTATCGTTGAATCTGACTGTGAGGCCCTAAACGAGCGCTGCACATAGGTATCACATCAGTTTCTCTCCACTACAGCACTCCAGGGGTGTTTGGATTGGATGATGCCGCCAGCCTCGGAGTGCTATTTTCGGATGCGGTGCCAGCTCATATAGCCAGGGGTTCACAAAACAAAAAGGGAGAGCAAGGCACTCAGGGCGAAGACAAGTGCGTCAAGCACAACAACAGTCCGTCAAGGCGTTCGAGAACTCGACTATGTTCTTCCGCAGGATTTTCAGGTAAGTAGGTGGGTCGCTTGGTATGGCTCAAATCTGGACGGTAGAGATTGCGGGCCTGCCTTGAAGACTGGTTGTTTCGATGATTGAAGTCGATTGTGGAAAACCTAGATGGAGGATTGAAAGGGGGGAGTAAGCGAATGATGGTGACACAACAAAGGCCTTGGCGACAGTAGAAATCAGTTTCTGGATTCGTTTTTGTATGTCGTACAACGGGAACACTCCAAAGGCGGGAGAATACGAGGCAGGTGGAAGCATCGACAGCACGACCATGTCAACAGGACTGCCGGCTCTTGGGAAGATCATGGAGATCACGGGACAGGGGAAGGCCTGCATAGGGGGGCAGGTAACCAACATGCACCAGGAAAGCAAGCAGCAGGTGGGTGAGCAGGCAGGTACGAGGGTATGTGTGGATTGATTGCCGGGCTGAGGAAGGAATGGACGGCATGCAACACGGCCAAAACATGAACGTAAGTTGCCAGTCGTATGTAATTGCTTCTTACCACTTATCACCATGCCTGCCCTTTGTCATTTTCTCAGCTTACCTACCTACGACCTACCTATCGTACGTCCCAAAACGAGCAGTGCAATTTCTTCGAACACGCCTATCAGCGTTGAAAACAATCTTCTACGGCGGTCCCAAGCCCCGGTCACCGACGACTGACAGGTAGGTAGCTGTAGGTAGGTCTGTACCTTGGGCAAGCAGGCGCCATCAAACAAAAGCAAGGGGTGTGCATCCATACATAGGCCCTCGGCCTATGAGTATGAAAACCGACATGCTGGCTCGGTACCTTTCCTTGGGTAAATTGCTTGAAAACATCGAATGCAGAACCCAATTTTGCATACCCACATGCCCACCCAACTCTGCCTTTCTCACTTTGCTACTTTTCCCAGGTGGGTAAGGCCGAACTAGCCCACCGGCAGGACTCAAACCTTCTGCCTCCAAGCTCCCAAGGCATACCATAGTAACTCAAAAAATTTGACCCTCGGGAAGGCTGCCCAACGAGGCTTGTAGCGAATGAAGTGTCTCCAGCCTCACTATGAATGGCAATAAGTGGGGATGTCTTGGTTCGAATTTTTTGGAGTTACTACGGTAATAATGGGGATTCCCAAACCAGAGCCTCAGCTTAGGCATACGCTCCACGGGTCTCATCTACGATCCGTGGGGGGCTCCATCGGACATGGGGAGCTATAGCGGCGCCCTTGCCATCGACGCTGCTGCCGCCGTTGGAAATCTACCAGGGGCGTCAGCAGAATGAGGGGAGGAGGCCGAATGCACTGTGCCCGAGGAGGGTGGAGAAAATAACCCTGGTGCGGGTGATGCCAATGCGGCCTGCATACAACAACACCCTACATCCAACCACACTACGCACCGCTTTCTCGGTTCATTCAACTCCCACAATCAAGGAACCATAATCCTCCTGTCAAGAAGGACGCATTAGGAACATCTTGGTCCAGGACGCCAGCGGAGTAGATGAACCCAGCTTCATCACTCGATGGCCATGTCTTCAGTGATTCCGCTGCTCTATCGGTCCAGATCAGTCTCACCCCTTTCCGTTTTCTTTCGGTCTGTGGTAGTTTTCATTCCTTTGGTTCCCGTCCCTTGTGACCCAACACGTCCGGTGTAGTGTCTTCCGGCACTACGCTAATTGACAAGCCTTTGGCTGTCAGAGGCATGTGTTGATAACGCGCAGGCAAACAGAGGCAAATAAACAAATGGCTTGTACGATTCTCGGTAGCCGGTCGTGCCAGTGACGGTGTGTTCTCGCATGCTTTAAGCTTGGCTTTGACTTTGAAGTGGTGTATCACGCTCGCTTTCCCTCCCATTCCAACGTATGGGAAGCCATTGGCATTCCTTTGTTCCGAATTCTACGGGTCTCGTCGGCTAGCTAAGGGCGCATCATAAGCAGCGACATCACGCAGACAAATAAAATTCGGGAATAAATGGCGGAAATGGTAAGAAGGGAGCGGGAGGGCTAGGCTTTGATAGCCGATAAGTCGATTACTATGGCGCAGGAAATTTTGTTTCTTGTTTTGTGAAATATCAAGTTTGACCTGCGTGATGGTGCTAGAACAGTTGACAGTGTCACATTGTGGGTGCAACTTCACTCCACAATAGACAGACATCAAAGTGGGATAAATTGCGTTCTAGCCTAACCTCTTCCTTCCAGGGGGTTTGATGTATAGGAAGCCCAAAGGCAACTGAGGAAGCCTGCGCATACGAAATAGCCTAAAGCATGATACGGAAAAGAGGCAACGGTAATGTCAAGGGTAATTGAGTGTGATGAAGCTGCTCACGAGACGCTTACCCTACATTGAAAAGAAGCCCCCTCCGTTGACTGGTTCATCTCATCAATCAAGCAGTCAAAGTGGGCGTCACTGCAAGCGACTGACTTAGCGGTGATCCACCCCCAGGCCTGGCCCACCCACCACCCACACACCGTACCAACCAGGACAAGGAACTACCAACTAGGTTAAGGAAGGGCGCAACCAACAACGGCGACGGTAGAGAGCCTCTTCATCAGATCAAAAGGCCGCTGGCCCAACCCGTCGCTGGTGCAGGTTACGCCTTTACTCCCGATCCGACTCAACCCCTCTACGTCCCCCCATCAATCGCATCGCCATCGTCGCCATCGTCGCCACCAACGCTGCCGCGACTGTCGCCTTCTCTATCGTTATCGCCGGCGCCGGCGCTCGTGTTCTGCATCGTCCTCTGTTGCCGTTGCTGAAGGCGTGCCCACTCTGGCTTCGTCGCCCCCATTCCCGTTCGTCGCTCATCTCACCCCGCGAACTCACACTCTCGGACCTCAAATCGTCCTTGTCTTGGGGCTCTTATCCCCCCTTTCGTCCCCCTGGCCCGTTGCTGCTATCGCTGCCAGTAGCCGTATTTTGCTCGCCAATCCTCGTCTACAGGTTCGGCTCTGTGCGATTGCTGCAAACGTATCCTCCCGACGCCACGCCCAAACCTCGGATACACCAGTCAAATCATGATCACGCCGTTGGCTCTTGGTTTCAGAAAAAGGAGACGCTGAGCATGATACGCTGCTTCCCAATGGTACCCCTTTGCCTACCCTCCTTGCCCCGGCTTTTGGCACTTCCCAGGTCCCTCGATCTGCAAACAAGATAGATAGACTACTGACAAAGCGCCTCGATTAGAATGCATCCCAACGCACTCGACCCGTGAAATGCCACAGTCGTTCGACCAGCCCCAGTCGCGGGCTAACCCTCACCAAGCCGCGCAGATTGCCACATCTAACCAGACACTCAACACCTTCCTTGGCGGTCGTCATCGGTCGTGGATGACCGATGCCACTCACCCAGTGCCCAACAATAGAGTCCCCGAGATCGTCACTCGAAAGCACGGTCGACCGACTTCCGATTTGATAAAGGATGGACATATCCCGCGCCGTGAGAGTACCTCCATAAATCAACTGCCTGGCCAACCTGCCATATTGGACACTTCAAGGTATTTATTCGTTGGCCCTCCTAGACCTGCCTTCACTGCACCCTGCCTTTGCCCAAAGCTGGGAATTGAGCCTCGGAATGTACCCAACGAAGATTGCATCTAGCGGTTAACTCGCATCGTCTACTAACATTGGGCGATAGGAGCCAGGCTGTTCTCCCCTCGCCAGCCCTGACGGATGAGCCAAGCCCAGCTATCTCGACACAAACTGATAGTCCAAACCACGGCGGTAGTGGTCATGCCGACGTTTCTGCTTCTCAGCAACCCGGCGCTTCAACCTATCTTTCCGGGGGCAATGCGATCCCCATGCAAACCTTTATTTCGAATCCAACACAACTGGGGGCTGGATATTCTCAGGCTGAGGACACCGCCACTACTCTTGTGCGACCTACTGCGTACATGGTGGAGGCTACGATGGCCTCTGCTGCTGGCATGGTGTCTCCCACACAGCAGGCGTCGGCTTCACAGTCCTCACTACCGACCTCAGGCGCGATGGCCTCTCCGCACGTTGATTATCGGACGCATAGACCGGATTCTCGAGACGGTAGAGCCCACCAGCCCAAGCGCAGACGACTCGAAAACGAGGAAGAACAAGTCGAAGTAGTAAAACGTTGGCTACTTGCGGTTAACTCTCGCATAACGTATTGCTCCACTGAGAGAATGTTCACCACAGAAGCCGATTCATTTAGGCACAGGGTTCTTCAGGAGGCATGCGAGATGCAAGACGTGTACTATGTTGCTCTCCATCAACTACTATGCCGGTGGGCACTCGACCGGACCACCGTCTATTCTGCGCTTGGGGCTTTCATGCCACCTCAAGTTGTGGACCACGGTCTTGCTATTGTGGAGAGATTCCTCAGGCGAAATGCTTCTGTCTCGCCTATTCACCTCGAGTGGTTTGCAAAATTCCCTACCCCGGTGCTCGAAATTTCTCGAACACCCTTACAAAATTCATTGGCTGGCTGGGTTGCACGATTCTTGTACCAACTCTCTCAACATTGGGACCGAATGGTAAATCTGGCTTTGACCCGCAACTATCCCTTACTCGCGTACGAGATATATCTTACTTTGAATTGTGCCTCCCGCAGGCTCCAGCCGGAACTCTTCGGTGCGAGCTGCCGTGCACTTGGTGTAAACGATCCCACATTGGCAAACGTACTGAACAACATTTTCGCCCAAGACCAACAGAACGAAGCCCATGTCCTAACCAGCCAACGAACGCCAGATGACATTCAGAGGACTAGATCGAATTTCGCGACTCATTACGCACAGGTATTCCCGCGGGCTCAACTCCGACACCCGCATCATCAAAGTGAGTTTCATGAAATCAAATTTCCAAACAGTTTAACGTAGCTAACAATTGCCTCGCAAGGCGCCTCCTCTCCTACAATGACTGAGTTTCCACCTGCTGCTCAACGGCCTACTCGACGTTCACTTGGCCATGCTTCCCCCGTCTCCCCTCAAGCTCAACTAGGTTCCCCAAGACTGCTCGCAGTCTCGTCTCCCGCGCATTCTCAACTGGAGGTTCAGGTGCCTGGCCGCGCCGTATCAGGCCCAGCAGATTTAGCGTCATTCGGTGCTCAGGGAAACTCGAATGCACAGCATATTGATTTGCAGAACGGAGGACACTCCTCGTTGGATCCTACAATGAATCAAACCCATCATATTGCCATCAATTCCCCATCACAAACCCGTCATTCTATTGCGTCAGGACCTATCGGCACAATGCCTATGTACACGCATCTAACCAGTGCAACACGTATGGTTTCCCAGTCTGCCGTTTTCTCTCCAAGCTCCCCGATGCCAGACCTAGAGAGACAAACAAGGCCGTTTAACCACCAAGCCCCACAGGGCTTACATGCCTCGCAAAGCACCGCATCGCCCAATGCGAATAGCCAAGGTTGGCAGCATCATGCATACACACCACAGTCGCCTCAAGCTCAGGCTATGCACCAGCCGCAAGCAAACCCTGCTCAGCCAAATCATATCTGGCTGGAGCAGTATCAAGCAACAACAAGTGGCCATGCTACACAACCCATAGCCCCTCAACATCAGGCACAAAGACCTGACCTAATTCGTCCAGCGCCTATAAGCACAGTGGCGACAACACGTCCAGCCTTGCGCCATCCTGGACTTCAAACTTCGGTCGCTGAAATTCAAATGCAGGAGTATCCCATGAGTCCCCATGGCCAGTCCTCCCTGCAAGCTGGGCTTCACCTAGTTAATTTGCGCAGTCCGAGACGGATTCCCGCCAAGCCTATCCAGGTTCGCTACTATCAATACACCAAGCAACTTGTGGTACAGCCAACAGCGCTTATACCCCAAAACAACTTGCAGACTCTTCGTTTCGTAGTACCGGAAGATCACCTGTCAAGGTTATCTCTGAAAAACGCCACCACAGGGTTACCCTTTTGTTATTATACAGAAGGCTCGTATCGGTATCGTCTGCGCATATGTACTCGATCTGGCCACGACACGGAGGTCAAGCCAGGCGACTGGGTAGTTTCTCCCTGCAGCTGGCCACAACACCTTTTTATCAACCTCAATGGCAACCCAATGGGACTTCGTCGGAAGCAGCATTTTCACAAGGATCTTCCGTTGGAGCTAACCAATGGATTGGTGTCCGGTCTAAATACCATCAAGATCAGTTTTCCTTTGGTTCGCCAGAATTATAAGCAGGGACAAAAGTATTTTGTTGCCGTTGAGCTAGTGGAGACAAATAGCCACAATATTTTGAAGGCCATGATTGACCATTATCAACGCATTCCTGTACACGAGACGAAGTACAAGATTCAGAAACGTCTGCGCCCGTCAGACTCGGACGATCTCATCATCCAGGATGACGTCCTGAAGATCTCCCTGGCAGATCCGTTTAGCGCTAGCATGTTTGAGGTTCCAGTTCGAGGTATTGATTGTCAACATCTCGAATGCTTTGACCTGGAAACCTGGCTACAAACGCGGCCTAAAAAGCCAGCCCCAAAGGGTGGGGCTTCCCAGAAGGGCACTGAGCCATCTGTGGTAGACGACTGGAAATGCCCCATCTGCGATCGTGATGCTCGCCCTGCCAGTCTTCGAATCGATGAATATCTTGCACAGGTTCGCAGCGAGCTAGTAGGCGGTGGTGACTCGAGGATAAAGGCCATCAACGTTACTGCTGACGGCCAGTGGAGTGCCGTGGAAGAACCGGATGACACGGAAGAAGATACTCCAGGGCCGCCCTCAGCTATAACTACCTACGGTGATGGTGGCAAGGCAAAACCAGCCTCGGCGGTAGACGTTATTGAAATATTGGATTGATCAAGAGTGTTGCTGAATCGCAGCGATGGGAAACTTAACTGAAAGCTCTGTTGAACAGGGCATGTGGAGGGATGGCGTTTATTATTTTGAGATTCAAGGATAATGTGTTTTATAAGGAAGGGATACCAAAATGGGTTGCTTTGATTGGCGTTGGAGGAGGATGCGGATGGCCTAACGGACGGCCACGAGGCCAAGGCTTGCATGTCTTACGCTCATCTGTGCATTTTGCATCAACTAGGTAGCTACGTGATAGAATTTGTGAATCCAGGGCCTTGCTGTTCGACCAGGCTAGGGAAACGGACAAGCCCGGGCATATTTCTGGTCGAGCGCAATGTATTGAATTATAGGTGTGCATGTTTAATATCCCTGCGTAGGTACGTTTCTTCGATCCTTAGGTACGATTGGTCAGTGAATGAAAGAGATTGATGCAATCTTGACTATTCATCCGCTGTTGTCCTAAGGCGTGGAAGGAACTGAGGCATGTAGTTGATCAACCATGGCGCATTGGTTTGTCGCTCAGAGTTGCCGCAAATTGCTAGTATTGAGATGAGCGCGGTGGAGATTGTGATCAAAAATACAATTCTTCTGTCATAGCTTAGATGTCATCCAAGGTACTCGTTAACCCTACTAAGGACTATCCGGGAATTCCACTTAACCCGAATCCGACGACCATTCGAATCCCTCCGAGATCACCGCTCCCGGAATCAAAACACGGCACCCTTTCCCACCAACCTATTGAACGTCGTGTCGGCGGTTGCATTTATCATGAGGCATTGGAACGAGTTGAATTTCTTGCAGCCAATTACTATTTTTTTTTCTTGTCGATTCTGAGCTACAATGAGTGATAGACTTCCCAGTCCTCCACGCCGTCTCCGAGCCTGTGCCCCATGTACCAAGGCCAAAGCGCGTTGCCGGTTCAAAGAGGAGAATGCTGCGCAACATCTTTGTGAGAGGTAAGCCTCGTCATGGGTCTCTCTAGAAGATAAATCAAGATGTTGACTAGCCGTTTCAGGTGTGACAGGCTTGGGATCGAGTGTTTGGTAAGGGCAACGAAGAGTCTGAGAAAACCTAGACAGATCAAGATTGAAAACAGACAACTGTAAGCAGATGAAAAAGGAGAAAAAAAAATGAACATGCTAACAATGGTTAGGGATGCTACGCCATCCCTTTCGTCTACCCTGCCGATCGAGAAACGCGAAACTAGACCAACTCTCGAAGCGAATGATGCTCAAACATGCATGCTAATGACGCGGATGAAGCGGAGTGCTAAAGATGTTGGGTTTCACCAACAGAATCGCCAGAAAATCGCACCGAGACCGGAGCTCACTAGAACACTCCCACTACTCGGGTTGTCGTGGCACCAGGCAACTCAAATCCTTGGCATATTTCGAAAAGAATTCATGCCCGTCTTTCCATTTGTTGTTATTGATGACCAGGCCAGCCCACAGCGACTCCACACTGAGAGACCATTTCTCTTGAGAGCTGTCATGCTGGTTGCAGCTCCTTTGTCTATACCTCGAATTTCCAAGATGAAGCGCAACGTGCTTGCATACTTGAGTCAGCAGATATTTGTCGAAGGAAATATAACCTTAGATCTGCTCCAAGGCCTTTTAGTTTGCATAGCTTGGTAAGAACTTGACTGTACTCCCTTTCCCTTGTCTGGGTCGTCGCTCATGAGCTGGAACTTGCAGGGCGCATACTTGTCAGATAAACGATGACCAAGTTACAAACCTGATACACTTAGCTTTAGGATACGCCCATAATCTTGGAATTACAAAGATGCCTCGACAAGTGGACAGAAGCAGCTCAGACAAGGAAGCGAATGCCTCAATGATTGAGAAGGCTCATTCCCCAGAAGAGCAGCGGACATTTTTAGGTTGCTTTTGCATCCTGTCAATGTAAGCCGATAAATTGATCTGCCCGGTTTCGACTAATCTAATCAACCATTTAATCAAAGAACCTCTGCTCAATCTTTGAGGCGTAACCCGCTTGATGGACCTTACCCTGAAATGTGCCGTGCTGCTTTTAGTGCCACAAGCACGTCCACAGCGGATCTTCTCCTCGATCGACTTGTACGTATGATTCAGATAGGCGAGAAGTTATCGGAGGGATTTGGAGAGCCTCACGAGCGCGATCAAGCACGCTCCTACGCTTTTCTTCTGGAGGGTAGTGGTCGAAGATTTCGAACAGAGCTTGACCGACTCGCCGAAATTAACAACCACCCTGATCTGGCCGACTACCAGTCACTATTCGAACTTTTCTTTCACTATATTATAGTACGGTTGTATCAACCTGCGGTCACAGTTGCGGATAGCCCAGGAAAAGGAGTTCCTCCATCTGAATACCGTTCTTTGTGCCTGCGCAATTGCTTAACAGCGTCAAAATCGTTCCTAGAAATTCTTCTCGAGCAACCTATAACTGCATCGCTTCACCGCTCGATCATTACCACAGACCAAGCTGCTTTTGTAATGTTCATGGCGGCAAAGCTGCTTCTCATTGACGCACCAGACTGGGACATGCGGGTGGCACGACAGGCTCTCGACCTGAATGAGTTTTTCGAACGGATTCTCATTCGTGTTACTGAGGCAGAAGCTCTGAGGGTCGCCGCAGTGGAATCATTCGCGGCAGAATCAGGAGATGTGGTTACAGAAGAAGAGCGATATGCAGAAAGCAAACTGGCGGAGACGGCACGCAAGACTCGCTGGCTTCGAGAATGGTTCAAAGCGAGGCTGGAAGGACGGCAGGTGGAAGCAAAATGGCCTCAAAGAGAGGAGTGGGGAGTTGGAGCCACAGAGAGCATGACCGACGTAGGGGCACCACCATGGTTTAACGGGTTGCTAGGGGATGTCGCTTGGAACTTCGACTATATAAATGTGTAAGGGGCTAGACTATGCTACTAGGTTAAGTGAAGTGCGATGGGTTGACGAGGATGCGAATACACTGACTGGATCGATGTTGGGTATCTAAAAGTAAGTATATAAAATGAACGAAGAAATGAAGAGAAACCCTAAAATTGACCCACGAGTACAACGAAGAAAGGAAAAGAAACATGCTAAGAAAAAAAATAAGAGAATACGCTACATAAACCATACAATCATAAAAAATTGTTGTTCATCTCATAAAGTCGTCAATATTCTTTGATCACCATCATGCATCATCCTCACTATAATAGTCGTCGTACTCATCACTGAGGGAATAATAATACTCATCTTCATCGAAAAATTCAGAATCCGATTCTCCGGGGAGCTCGCAATTCGTCTCCTCATCGTCATGGATTTCTTCCTCCTCAACGAAGTCGTCATCATGCTTCCCATGGACAAACTCTTCCCAGCAGTTTGAATCCGTCAAATCAACCCGTTCAACTCTTTCTGCCCACCTCTTTTTCAGGGACCCATCCTCGTTATAGGGCTCTTGACGAGTCCAGGCAGTCCACAAGGCGATGACTGCAGATGCTTTCGTACTCCTCACATTGAACCACTCCTTGTGATTCACGCCGCAACTAGGGCAGCCAAGTTCCCGCATGCGATGGTTCCATAGCCCTGCGTGTACAAGTCTTTCAACCTTGACGTATAGTTCAGCACGGAAATTAGACAATAACGAGGGCTCGTAGCGGCACTTGGCCTGCCATGAAGCCATGCGCTGATCTGGATTTTTGGAATTGCCAATCTTGAGGTATGGTGTGGCATCATGGTAGTTATCAGGAAATGTATAAATGTAAACACAGCCCTTTGAAGACATTTCCAAACCTTTTAAGGGGCGGAGAATGAGGCCTTTGATGCTTTCATTGATCTTCGTGGTTGACCGAGGCGCCCCATATAGCGCAAATTCATGCTTCTGGGGAGTTTGTTTGGCAAGCCTTGATTTTTGTGATTGAGGTTTCACGGGCTTGGGTGACGTTTTGTTCGTTGAGATCAACTGCTTTATTTGAACCTGCTTCTTTGAGCTCTCTGGCTCAGCTTTGATGAGCTGGTCTTGCTTGGATTGTGCCCCTCGAGGGGTGTCGGTACCCTTTTCTTGGAGCCTGGGCAAGATGGGTTTGGTATCCTCGTTCTCGACCTTAACATTAACAGCAGGTGTATTGACAGACTCCAGCCTTTTCTCCCATGATTGTAGGTAGGAATGAGCTTGGTTCTGGTGGGATCTCTTGCACATGACCAACCGTGAGAGTTGACCGAGTAGAGACTTGGCTGCCTCGAAACTCCCCTTGGCCACAATCTCGCTCAAGAGGCTTGATACGCGGGTCGAGTTCTCTTTACTAACAGCCGTTTTGCACCGCTCGTTCTTCATGGTCTTGCCATGACAGCAAAGACTCAAGCCCGAGTCGACACCGAGGAGTTGACGGAGGCTGGAGGTTTCGGATGGCCATAAGGAAAGCTGAGTGGAGAATGCCGCCATTCTGAGATATTTAAACCGCGTCTCTCTCTCTGTATAAAACGGTATTCAGAGGGATATGCTTACGGTTCCTGTGCCAACTATCTCCGAGACAGAGAGACAGTTGTAGTATATTTAACTTCACGAAGACGCAGGCTAGGCGCCTGAGGGAGGCAACCCCTCTGAGGGCCTGCATTGAAGACATCTTGCACAGCCGTGTTGGTGTGCATTTTGACCCTGGTCTCTTGCTATGTAGACCTGGTCGTGATTTTGGCCGTGGGGGTCCAGGTAGGTGGGACCTCTTCTGGCCTCTTCTCCCATGATGGTGGCGCTGCGTAGCGTGAATCCTGACTTGCGTGCAATATCGCCCGTAACTCTTCTTAGATTGATATAAATGTGCACTTCTCCGGGCCAAATTCTTTGGACATATTCTCTGACCCCGAGCTTTCTCCTGTTCGATCCTCGAGAAATAAGTGCCCCCCCCCCCAGATCGGGTGGTGTCGTACCACGTCCATTTTTGGCATGTTGGTTTCAATGTTGGCCGGCATGTTGGTGGAGGGTGGCACAGCCCCAGCTAGCGAAGCGCCCGCCCGTTTCAGCGAGTTGCAGAGGCGAAGGCTCTCAGAAGGCTCTCAGAAGGCTCCCAGAAAGCTCACGAGGCGTTTTTGACGATGAACCTGGAACACCCGTCGGACGGCTCCATGGTCCTGTAGGCTGTTGGAAGCGGGCGTTGACCACGTAAGTGGGGGACACCAGCTTGAGGATAGGTCTTAAGCAGTTCAGTACGCAACATAAACCCTCCAACATCGTGGACGTCCAAGGGAGCGATGTATGAAGCGTGATGGCGTTGGGGAGATGAATGTCGGGCTTTCTCAGAAGACAGCAAAAATCTTTGGATTCTAAAATAGTCTTGGAGGGTAACTTTCTGTAGTAGTCGACCTCGCTGATGACATGCCCGGTTTTACACTTCGCAACCCACCATGATGCGCACTCAACAGACCCAGGCCGAGGCCTCTAGGCTCATGTACACCTACCGAGTCGCCACCTACGAAGACTCCTGGTACCCTGGTCATAGCCGACGATTTATGCAACTGGTACCCATTAAGCCTGGAGACCGAGTGCTCGATCTTGCGTGCGGGACCGGCCTCGAGGCAGTCCTTGCCGCCAACATTGTTGGAGATGAAGGAAAAGTCATCGGAATTGATGTGACGGCCGCCGTGCTTGAGAAGGCGAAAGAGACACTTGAAGTTGACCCTGTCCTGGCCGAGCGTGTCACGCTCGTGATCCATGACGCAGCTGATTTGACAACATGCCCACTTGTGGACAAGGGAAGTTTCGACGTGCTTATTTGCTCCAATGCCTTCGTGCTATTCGGACAGCCTAACCAAGTCCTCGCTCATTGGAAAGATTTCCTAAAGCAAGGTGGGACGGTTGCTATCGACATCCCCCACGAGCACAGCCTGCGGGCCGAGGAGGCGATGGAAAGAGTGGCACAGTCAATGGGGATCCCATTTCCAGGCAATCGGGCTTGGGTCATATCTGAAAGCTCATTCTGTGACGCCCTAGAAAAGCATGGCTTCTTGGTACAGAAAACCGCAAGCTTAGAGAGACAAGCTGGTGTTAGAGCATCATATCTTGATATTGGACGGGCAGATGACCAGTTTGACTCTATCATGCAAGGTCAGTTAGCAACCGTACTGCCAACGGAGGAGCTCAAAATCACAGCCCGTCCGGTTTTCCGGGAACAATGGAAGAAAACCGCCGTGGAGGGCAAGGTTGAGAATGTAGAACTTATCTACGCCTACGTTGCCGGGAAGGCCTAAATTCTTGTGATGGAGGATGCACGAAAATATGGAATTTAATTTAGGCACCTTCCCTAGGTAATTACTCAAATCTTTGCTTTCAAAACCTCATCTTTGGGTTTCTCTGGTATCCTCGGGTGATTTCCTGCAAGCCTCAGACCCGTCTTTTGTTCCAGCTCGTCTACCGCCTCGAATGCCCTGCCCAGATTTACCTTTATGGTTTGAAAGCCTTGGCCCCGTGCACCTTTCAAATTCTCGCCAATATCATCCAGGAATACAATGTCTTGTGGCTGCACGCCTTGACTCCAACCCAACTTCTGGCCCCGAGTACTGTTCCCGTAGTCTCTGGCATACTTGTCGACCTGGGCAAGTGCGAACTGATACACTTTCGGATCCGGCTTTCGGAGCCCAATATGGGCGGAGGAGATGAAGAGATCAAATATTTCCCTGACTGGATCGTCGCTGAAGTTCTTGACGTGAAGTCTATGACCTGGAGGGAAAATGACGGTGTTACTCAGTGCCGCTAGGATGTAATCACCACTCTCTTTGAGACGCTGCAGGGCAGGAAACATCCAAGGATCCGGGTGATTGGAGGCTGTCATCATTTCATTGAAGAGCCACTTTGTATCTACCGATGGAAGGGGCGGTGTCTTCTCTGGCAGATGAGGATTCTTGGCCCGTTCCCGCCTGAAGAATGCAACCCAGCGAATGGGGTCGTGAAGATCCTGGTCGAACCCCTCAAAGAATGCGTTATCCATAGGGACCTCGCCTCTTTCTAGACGATGCCAGTTCCCATCAGGCGCCGTTTTGGAAATGGAGTAGTTGACCCATCCTGGTGGGATTCCATTGCCCAATTCGTAGTCCAGAATTGCTTGGAAGGGAGATTTGACCTGTCAAATATTAGCACATGAATCATGCCAACTACCGATAAGAGGAAGGAAGAAGGTGTAAAGGAACATCGAATATCATCAGGATCAGAACAAAACACCCTCACGCACGACGTCGCTGCCCACATAGTACTTACACAGACACCCCCCATGTCAAAAAGGAGCACCTTTGGCTTCTTGGCGTCTGACATGGTGTATTTCTGATTGCAACCCAACCTGAAGTGAAATGAAGCGACAATACTAAGTTTAATTGTCAATCATTGGTGTTTCAGGTCATAGTTAGTCATGTTGAAATCAAGATTGTTTGGAAGTAGATGAGCGCCTATGTAGCTCCTGAATACCCCAGAGAAGAACTCCACCCTGTTCGAATGGCATCCGAGGGACCTCGGCATGTCTTCCCCACAATCACAGGATGCACGGACCCATTCAATTTTTTCCCCAACGCGCCAAGGTTGAACGCTGAGGGATGAAAAATGGATAAGATAATAGATGAGATAAGATAAGATAGAGAAAGGAGGTCATGTGACTCGTCCCCGACCCAGGTGTAAACCTTGGTGGGGGCTAAGCGAATTTGGCAGGGCTCCCATTAGGGCTTTCAAAAATAATATCCCCCACCAGATTCCGCTACGCACTCTTTCCTCACCAACCTTCAAACTGCAACAACAAGCCGTCGTTGGCCACAACCGTCAAAATGGTAAGATGAGGCCTATCACAAAGGAATCCCTCCGGGGTTTGCTTTGCTTTCTTTTTCATGACAGAAATGTCAATTGCTCGTTGAGAGTCACCGCAAGTTGCTTCGGACGGAGGACGAGCATATCTGAAGCGCAAATTGCTGACTCGGGGGTTTGTGACAGGTTTTCCACAAGTTGGTGAAGAACAGCGCTTACTACAGGTGAGTTGAATCTCTGAGTGAAACCGATTATTCCCTAAAGACGATGCTGACGAGAACCACAGCCGCTACCAGACCAAGTACAAGCGCAGACGTCAAGGCAAGACCGACTACTACGCCCGAAAGCGCCTCATCACCCAGGCCAAGAACAAGTACAATGCTCCCAAGTACCGCCTGGTCGTCCGATTCACCAACAAGGACATCATCTGCCAGATCGTGAGCTCTGAGATCTCTGGCGACAAGGTCTTCGTCTCTGCCTACTCCCACGAGCTTAAGGCCTACGGCATCGAGCACGGTCTTACCAACTGGGCTGCTGCTTACGCTACCGGTCTCCTCATTGCCCGTCGTGCCCTGAAGAAGCTCGGCCTCGATGAGGACTTCACTGGTGTCGAGGAGGCCGATGGTGAGTTCACTCTCACCGAGGCTGCCGAGACCGACGACGGCGAGCGCCGCCCCTTCAAGGCCTTCCTTGATGTCGGTCTTGCCCGCACCTCCACTGGTGCCCGTGTCTTCGGTGCCATGAAGGGTGCCTCTGACGGTGGTATCTTCGTCCCCCACTCCGAGAAGCGATTCCCTGGTTTTGATATGGAGACCAAGGAGCTCGACTCTGATGTCCTCCGCAGCTACATCTACGGCGGCCACGTCGCCGAGTACATGGAGACCCTCGCCGATGATGATGAGGAGCGCTTCCGCAGCCAGTTCCAGAAGTACATCGATGACGATGTTGAGGCTGACGGTCTTGAGGACCTCTACACCGAGGCCCACAAGGCTATCCGTGAGGACCCCTTCAAGAAGTACGAGTCTGATGCTCCCAAGAAGACCAAGGAGGAGTGGAAGGCTATCTCTAAGAAGTTCCGATCCGTCAAGCTTACCAAGGCTGAGAAGGAGGAGCGCGTCAAGCAGCGCATCCAGGAGCTCCTGGACGAGGAGTAAAAAGTTGGTTGGTTTGTGGACATTTGAGGATTGTTACCTTGGCATTGGGTTTGGAGTTTCGAGGAAAGGAAATGTCCGTATCAAGGGTCATGCGAATGAAAAAAAAGATACCTTCCAGCCAAATTCCATAGCTGCGGTGAACTGGTGTCTCATTGTACTCCAAGAAATCGGTCCCCTTGTGCCATGCTTTGTAGACTGACATCACATTTGTGTGGGCATTTGTTGACGTGTGGCACGCATAATGTAGGGTTGATGTCGCGAAAGCACGCCACGGACATGGGATACTATAATTGCAGGTCGGAGCGCCGTTGGGCCGTGTGGTTCGAGATTTGCAGTGCCCGGCATACACACCCAGAATAACCTCATTTCGTCAGGGATGGGATCAGAATGGGAAGACGGTAATGCGGATATAAATACTCTTTATAGCCTGTAGTCATGAAAACTTTGTGCGTGGGTGTGTGTGTTTGGGGGTATGGGTGTGCATAGGAAGGCAAATGCGGGAATTAGATGGAAATGGTTTTCCTTGACTTGGTTGGATGTGGAGGCGAGAGAAACCCTGGAACCGTGGAGCTGGAGGCATGAAATATGGTGATTTTCACAGTCGGAGATGGATATCGGCATTTGATCAGGGGAGATGTGAAACAAATCTCTAGGAGATGGACGGGACACGCCGATGGAAGAGAGGACGGAAAGGCACGAAAAGATGTGCCATATTTCCTGAATGATTTGAATTTCTTCTTCGCATTGAAGGCTATTGTCAATGGTGAACTGGGCATTGTCGTGTTGCTACGGAAGAGGAGAGTTTGGCCATTTCTTTCTGGAAATCTAGTGTGCTCCACTGCTCAATCTTGCCTCGCCTCCCCTTCCTTTACCTCGCCTCACATCTTAGCCCAGGCGGGCCAGGCCTGGCTTGGCCCTGCCTCGGGCTCAGGTTGTGCGCAGGTTCGCGCGCGGGTGACCTTTGGGAGCTCGGAGCCGTGGTCGGCAGGCGGAACGGGGTCTCCCGATCAGACAATCCACTTGTGCAGTGACGATATGGTCGGGGGTGGCGCGTGCAGGGCGGGTTCAACGGTGCTGTTCAGGCAACAGATTCCCCACCGCGTTACTTCCAGGCCATGGGACAGTACGTACACACATAGTAAGGACGATGGAGACGCTACCAGAGCCATGGCTGGGTTGTGGTTCTTGGATGTGCGGCGTTGTGGGTGGGCGGTCAGTGGTGCAAGTGCCTCAGAAGAGCAGTTCGGCGAAACCTAGCGAGAGGTCTGGACCGACGGGAGCGATGGCAATCCTCCAGGTCGCAGGGCCCTGGTTGGTGTAGAGAACGGGGCTGAGAGGCATGCTATGTGTAACCTAAGCCGCCATATGCGTCTCGACTGTGGTAGTCGCAGGAAGCGGATGCAGTCGGGTGCGGTATCATTGTGTGCAAGTGAGTAATCAGTTGTCGTAGGGCTACAGTAAGTAGGCTCTATCTGTTGTGAACTGGAGATTGCCAAGCACCAGGGTGGCGGAAGGCCAGCAAAAAAGAAAAAGAAAAAGGGGAGATCCGACCTGTGTTACCCTGGGAGCCCAAACACCTCTAGGACGTCTGGATGATGATGATGACATCGCCTTGTTCCGGCACTACACTGGCATTTCGAGCAGTGCCAAGCCCGCGCCCATGGCGCATCGTAACTCTTTTCGTACAGTGCACTTGATACCTTGCCGGGCCACATGCGATAGGGTGTGACGTTTGAACGGTGGGCTGGTTTTTCGTAGGGCAGCCGTGCGGGCTGCCGAGTGCCAAAGGCATGAGCCACGAGCTACCAGAATGGTTTTGTGGGACATGACGTTGGCGACAGCACAAGGAGACATTGTGACGCCGCCCCCTTTTCTTCAGTTTGCCCTCCCGCCCCTCAACGATGCCAGCCTTCCGTGTCTTAAAAAGTCTTTGGAGGTGAAGGCGCTGGTGGTGATAAGAAAAATAAAATAAAACAATACACTGGATCTGATTGCGTGCGCTGGAGGAGAGTGGATTACCAGGCCTCGCCCTCGCTAACTTGCCTCAATATCATCTGTTGTCCGTTGGTCACCAGGGTCCCATCGCCATCTATCCCATGCCATTACTCGCCCGGCGCCATCTGCGGAGGTAGCCTGACGTCGTACGCGACAAGATTTCCCTGGCACCTTCTCCATGCACATGGCAATATTCAATATTACATCTACTTGCGCATACTGCTTCCTAAGGCAACGCCGATCCTACTGTTCTGGGACTACGCCGCCCGAAGCCTCCTCTACCCGCGCCATTGTAGCCATAATTTTTTAACACATCATGAACGTCAAACCTGGTCAACAGTAAACATGGAAGTTTACCTATCTGTCTACCTACCCAGACACAGAAAGACACGCATAACCTTGAGTGATGTACTTGAGTGTCGTGCCTATTTACCACTTAGTACTTCGTACCTTGGTTCGGTGCTGGGTAGGTAGGTAGGTAGGCCGGTAAGGCAAGGTAAGTTTGGGTAGCGAGACTCAGGACAGTGCCTCGGACAGAACAACATGTGCAGCAGGCCAGTATAGCGGTAGGTACGCAGACACGGACACAATCAAAGCAAGACGAGCAAAACATGACACAAAAAAGGACTCTCCTCCACATCCCAACACCCTTTGCCGGGGGGCGTGTCGCCCTTTCCGTCAATTCCGAACTATCGCCAACCTATCCCATCCCATCCCGCCGACACAGTCCCTCCACAAATCCCATCCTGGTTTAATCACCAACCATTTCCTTGGTCAGCTCCAAACTCCGGCCGCTGCAGTTCCCCGTTTGCTTCCATGGGTCAAAAATACAATAATAAATCCTCCACACACACACACCACACCCACACACATACATATGCTCGCATATACCTACAGTACCTTAGGTACATGACCAAGTCCCCTACCCACGTACGACCCTGGCTTCGCCATCCCGGCTCAAGTTTAAACTACCCCGCTACTAAAATGAACCTACTGTCCTTGCCCTCCTCCACCTTTGGCCTGGGCTGAGACCAGTACCAAGCTGTTGAGTGAGCGCGCGCGCGCGCGCACTAAGGCTTATCCACTGGAAACGCTTATGCCGATACCGATACCGTACCCAGTACCTCGCTCTACCGAGTACAAGTCACAAACCGACCACCCATTCCGGGATCTTAGCTGCTTGTCTTGGTCCCTATCCAAGCCCGGTACTACCACCATCCAACGACTTTGTTGGCCACCCACACCACCCGATCTCCATATCCCATCTGTCCATCTATCTCCCACCTCGCACCTCCTCCCATTCTCTCATCCCAACCTCTTTCATTCTATACTCCACCACTCCAACCGCCGCCTTCATCATCGCTTCAATAAACGGCTCTTTTTCTATCATTGCCATCGCCGTCGCCGTCGCCCCCGCCTCGAGTCCAGCATGGAGCAGGTCCACGGCGTCGACGTGAGCTGGATGACCCACGGCGCTCCGAAAGGCATGTGCTCTCCCGTTCGCCACCCACCCGCACTATCGCCAGTTGCGCATTGCATCATCACCATCGAAATCTCCCCTCCGAAATCCTCGAACTAACTTTTCTCTCTAGAGAAAGCGCCAAAGACTTCGCCGCCGTCGAAGACACCCTCGCCTGCCCTTCCCCGACAAATCCCTGGCGCATCAGCCAGGGCGCCGGCTTCGGCCTCAATAGATCACTCTCCAAATGGCCAATCCACGCCTCCCAACGGCTCGAACCCCCCAAGAAGACTCTCGCGATCCGGCTCGATAGACAAACAAAGCCCAACGGGGACCCCACCGCAGCGTCGCAATTCCTGGTTCTCTAATATCTCAGCAAAGTTCTCTTCCAGCTCACCTCCCACCAATTCAGCTTCATATATTCAACCGTTGCCATCGCCCTCACAAGAAGACCCCCCAGCGCCCAAGATCACACCTACGAAGAACGCCGTTTTACAACACGCTACAAAGCCCGAAGGCAATGGCCCTTACACTCCAGCACCTCCCAGGGGCAACCAGGCTGGTTTCTTAGGCGTTTTTCGTCGTCTCTCCTCATCATCTGGCGCGCTGGGCCCTGCTAGCAAGCTGGGACACGGATTGGTAGAACGCGTGGTATTGAACGTGGATCAGAAGCGAGAGCGATGCCCCATATCCGAGTTGCATGGCTCCAAGCTGAGAAGGGTGGCGTTTTGCGTTGATGTTGAGATTGCCCCGATGCCGAAATACAGCGACAAGGACCAGGCACACTCTAAACCCGCCGATATGGCCCATAAAAAGAAATTGACCGAAAAGGGCGAGGGCGATGCTCTCAAAAACCCCAAGGCTGCAGAGCAGCAGAAGGAGACGAACGGCGTCGCCAAGAGCCCTAGCGAACCCCCAAAGGAACCCGAAAAGGTGGGGGTCCCTAACGATGCAGGAATCAAGGATCAGAGCACGAACGGCAATGCAACGCCTGCTCCTGAGAACACAAAGAAGAAGGAGAAAAAAAAGAAGAGTGAAGAAGAGCGCAAGGCTAGGAAAGAGAAGAAGCGCAAGCTCGCAGAGGCCAATGGGTCTATCCCTATGGAGATTCACTACGATACCAGTGACTCGTCCTCCAACTCCGGCACTGGAACTCCTAAGACGACATCGTATCCAACTACCAACCCCGTGCGAATTTATCGAAGGTGCTGTCAGCTTCGTGAAACACCCATCCTTAAAAAGATCACAGAGCAGCTCACCGACTCGGCCAACCATTCCTCTTCGACTGGGCTAGTCAATAAACTAGACCTCACCGATTATTGGTTGCAGTTGCCTGACCTAGTTACTCTTGGAGATTTTTTAGCTGTTGTACCTGTACGAGAAGTTCTCCTGGAGAATAGCGGCCTGAGTGATGAAGGGCTCAGGGTTATTCTGGCTGGCCTTTTGGCAGCGAAGCGGCCTATTCCGAGGAAGCGAAAAGCTAAGCAAGAGAAGGAGGAGCAAGGCGGCGTGGTTGAACGAGTGGTACTGAAAAACAACAAACTCGGCCCTGACGGATGGAAACACTTATCGCTCTTCATATACCTGTGCCGGTCCCTCAAGTTCCTTGATCTCTCTCAGATTCAACTGCCTCGCCAATCCCCAGCAAACCAGAACGGGTCTCTCCCTAATGGCCTCCAAATCCTCGAGGAGTTTCGGACATTTTGGGCAAAGCATTTGGGGATCGGCTCGGTGGCTCAGTGTTGGAACTTGTCAACCTTGGTGAAACGACACCAAGCATGGAGCAACTTGGGACGATAATTGACGGACTGATACGGTGTGGGGTGCGCCGACTTGGCCTGGCTCACAACCAAATCGACGACACTGGAGTCTTGCACGTGGTAAAATACATTTCTGCTGGTATTTGTGAGGGAATTGATTTGGGCGGAAATGATCTTGGAGGCCACATGGAGAAACTCGCCTCCTCGATCCAGGACAATGGTCCATTGTGGGCGATGGGCCTCGCCGGTTGCAATTTGACACCGTCATCGCTGTGTAAAATCCTACCTACCCTTGCTAAGCTCAAGGGCCTCCGGTTCATTGATTTATCACAAAATCAGGCATTGTTCCAATCCGTCCCGAATGCAGTTGGTCTACTTAGAAGGTAAAGACCCCCCCCTCCCCCCCCCCAAGTGTCGTTGACATGGATTTTTTTTTCCATTTCGTTTTAGAAACTGACATAATCTAGATATCTACCCAAGATGCCCTCATTAAAACGAATCCATCTTGAAAATGTCCAGTTATCATCAGAACAGGCCATTGCATTGGTAGAAGTTCTTCCTGAGGTTCACCAACTCGCCCACATTAACCTACTCGGAAATACGGAGCTGGTGAAACTCGCTGACGCACGGACTGAAGAGGCTCAAGAAGAAGCCTGTGCGCTGTACGCATCCCTTCTGGCAGCAACTCGAGTGTCCAAGAGTCTCATTTGTGTGGACATCGAAGTGCCGAGTGATCGGTCGGGAGAGATTGTCAAGGCTATGGCCAAGCAGGTGGTGGCATATTGTTTGCGAAACCTGGAACAGATTCAGGAAGCCGATGCAAGCACTATTGCGGCTGTTACTGCTGACAGTCAGTCCGAGTCATCGGAAACCAAGGCACCGCCACCCTACCCCGATGTCCTTGCTCACTTGGTTGGGCATGACGTTCTTGACCCGAGCGAGTTTCCCGACGATGCAAGCTCTGCTCCAGATGAAGATTATGTCATTGGAGGTACCGGTGTCGTCAAGGCCTTGGCTTGCTGTCTGAAGAACCGTGGCGATGAGTCTCGTAGGCAATCCGGCGAGTTCATCCGAGACGTGGAGAATGGCGTATCTAACCCAGCTTCACACATGACGACTGGAGGCAAGGCTAAGGATACATCGAAGCATTTACTGGCAGGCGCTCGCAAGATTCGGCAGCGGCTCCAGCCGGCTCTCAATAAAGCAAGGGCCAATCCTGGTGACGAGCAAAATCTGCGCAAGTTGATTTTCCTGGATGATACGCTGCAGGGTATCATCAAGCGGTTTGAAGACGAATACCCTGATACACGAGAGCCCGTCCACGAAGCCGCTGTGCTCGCAGCTACCAAGGACACTGCGGAGGTGCCTGTGACAGTGGCACCGATCGAGGACCCAAGCATTGCACTGTCAGACAATGATGATGAGACGGAACTAAACATCGCCAAGCCCTTATCGAGGTCGAACTCGATGCTGTCTAAAACTCTGGCGGAGGAGGAGGGCCGGATCTTGCGTGCGGGTCATCGGTTCCGGGTGGGATTCTTTAAGCAGGAGCAAATCGACCTTCTCCGAACTATTGACGACATTGGATCGGATCCGAAGCATGTCCGAATGCTCACGGAGCTGGCCGAGGATGTTGGCGGGGAAATGCTGGATAAGGTCAAGGAGAAGGGCCCTGTGCGAGCTTTCAAAGAACACAGGGATCTTGCCATAAAGAGTATGGAGGAAAGCGACCCAGAACACTGGACTCGGTTTGCGGAAGCTCAACACAAGGCTCGAGCGAATATTACAGTGCCTGCTGGCATCAAGGGCACGGAGCCTCGGCCGGTGGATGAAAGCGCCATCGCTGATTGAAACAGGAGATGGGTATCTAGCTGAAGAACTGGATGGATATGGATTGTGGAGAGCGGAGCGGAGCAGAGATTAGCAGTGTATCATCATGGCGTTGCTGTTGTCTACGTGACTGGACTGGACAGGAAGAACAGCTTTGGATTGAAAAGGAATTTCCCATTCGCATAGCCACGGCGCTCGTTAACTTTTTTATATATATTTATATATTAGGAGTCAGTCAATTTCAAAGTTATTCCCAATGGGTAGGGGAATAGGAAACAGGCGGGAGGACAGCAAGGGCTGCGTGCCATGTGGACAACGGTATCCTCTGTGGGGAATCGACAACTTTGGGGTCTCGCGAGAGACCTGATTTAGCAGGAGCTAGACCCTTTTCTGATGTGCAGATCCTGGAGGTCCGAGAAACACGGAAGGGAATTAAAATGCCTGAGGAGAAGAGCGTACTACGAAAGATAGTGTGATGCGGTTATTCTATTTTTGTCATGTCCTGTCCCTGTGGTGCGCAAACGAGGGGGGAGAGAGACTAGCAGCTGCAAGCAATATATATGGGTGTGAGATAGATGATAGGTGATGTATGATGAACCCACGCATGGCACATGGCTGTCTGGCCGTGCCCCTCCTTATCTCTCTGGCCCACTCTCGTG
Organism: Aquanectria penicillioides; assembly: GCA_003415625.1. NCBI lineage: Eukaryota > Fungi > Ascomycota > Sordariomycetes > Hypocreales > Nectriaceae > Aquanectria > Aquanectria penicillioides. The sequence goes on from PYIU01000003.1 coordinate 2,448,160, forward strand.
TCTTAATTAGGACGTGACATTCTTTTTTGGATCAGACTGGAAAGAACATGGACGCGGACAATGACGAGTTTAGGCGATCCAAAGCGGACGACCAGCGTAGTTGACCCTGGTCCAAGGCCAGGGCAAACAGCCAGGTCAGACGAGGCCAAGGTGTTGCCACAGTCAGGGTCAAGGGATAAGGGTTGCGTTTGGGCTTACACAGTATGGTGAGGAGAGCCATCTGCTCTACGGTGGGTTTTGGAGAGATACGGAGGATGAAAGAGGAGACAGAGTGAGCGCGAATGGGGCTGAATGTAACGGAACTGGGCCGTTTTGGTGGTGCTTTTCTGATAGCCGGTGGCCCTTAATAAAGATGCCCCAGTCTCAATCACACTCACCTGGAACAGACGCTATGCCTATCTAGGCGGGGTGGTATTGGGGATCCTGGGAGCCCTGGAGCCCTGGAGCCCTGGGAGAGAGAGCTGTGGACGGGATGTGACGGCTGGCCTGGATGAGGCTTAGGGGCTATGGCGGGGAAGTCAAGGCACTGTCGCAGGAGCTTGCTTTCGGAAGGTTTCTCGAACATTTGGAGCTTCATCATTAGCTGGCACCCAATCTTTTTCCCATTGCTTTTTTTTCTTTTCTTTTTCTTTCCTTTCTCCATCTTGTGACCCTGTACCCTTGCTTGCCCATAACCATGTCACTTTCCTTCTAAAACCGTTTTCTTCTAGGAAAGAGGGAAAAAAAAAAAAATAAGAAACCCTACTTAGAAAAACTGGACTCATCCTGGGCCGCCAGTCCAGCTAGCTGAACAAAGTCATCCCAATGTGAAACGTCTGATGGGGAATGGTTTCTTCTGTTCGTCTCAATCTACGCTGCCTTGCACTGCCTCTCTTGTCATCTCCCCTCTCCTCCCCCCCTCTTGGCAATGATAGACGGAGGGGAATGATTACCTATGGAGGTGGGCAAGGGTTCTTTATTTTCTTCCTTTTCTCCTGCGCCCCGGCGGTTGAGCCTGAGCCCGCATCACGCGTTGCGCATTGAGGGACGTGCCAGACGGTGGCGTCGTTCTTCCCGTCGCCGATGCTCTCGCCATCCATGCGGACCATGCGTCGGCCGTCTTGCCTCGGGCCCATTAAATCTTGCCGAGCCGGAATCACGCTCTTCAAGGCCTACGCGGTCATGGACGCGGACGCGGACGCGAACGCGAGCCAGCACTCGCAGTTAGCCGCGCTCGAATGTGCTGGTGACCGTGGTGGTATTGATGAGCTGGCACTGCAACTAACTTCACCCCGCCTCGTTGACGATGACTCTTCGCCTGTCAAACTCGGCCCAGGCCTGAATATCATGGCGTATTAAGACAAGGATAGTTGTCCCTGCGTTACTTTTGGTCAACTGGCTTATTCCTCGTGTGCTCAGCAGCCCGCCCGCGTCGCCGAGCAGGTTGCGAAAGGGAAGAAAATAAGAAGCTCCATCATGGGATTTCTCATCAATGCGAGCGTCCTTGTTCAATAGCGAGTGGGTGGTCGTCCGGCCCCGGTCGCGGAGGAAGAGATGAAAAAAAAAATTATATTGGATGCGTCGCTGCACATATGGATATGCACACCACACACACTCTCTCTCTGTTGTCTCCTCCTAGCCCATTTCCCAATTTCGATTCCTTGTCATATCCCTAGTCCTTTCGTGTCAGAGCCCATATGCCTGCGCTGATCTCGAAACAGGGGGCGCATCCACTTAGACGGCTATCCGTCGGCCACGACAGTCTTGATTGGCCCAGGTGGGCAGCTGTGCTTGGGTCAACTTCATGCGGAGGCTTGCTCAGACAACCAACACTAGGCCGGGATCCCTCGCCTTGGGCCACGACGAGCATTATCATGGGCTCGTCCCCCTAGAGCCAACGTTGACGCTTGATGTTTCTGCTTCTCCTTCTGTTGGGCTGACCTTCTTTCTTTCTTTTCCCGTCCACTCCCTCTGTTCTCTTCACCATTCCTTTCGTTTCCCTTCGCTTCTCCCCTTGGCTGGCTGCACTTCTAGTAGAAGTCCCTCTTTCTGACTTGCTTTCGCGTCTCTCATTCATTCATTCATGCCTTCTCATTCGTAGTGACAACTGTTTCTCCCCCTACCTATTGGTGAGGCAGTGCTGCCGCTTTCCTGCCTTTTGGCATTCGTCATTCCTTTCTACTTGGCTTTCATCATCCCACCCACCGCCCTCAACAACCTAGACGAATCACGTCCCGTTCCTAGCTTGACTCTTCATCATGGAAGGCACCTTTCCTCCTCCCCCTCCCTCGTCGACGTACCGCCACGTCTGGGAGAATGCCGGGAGGACCATTGAGTGGTAAGAAGATCCGTCACCAGACGCATGAGAACAACGCGTGTTGTGTCCCTTGACCGCCCGCATATGCTTATACATGATCTTATATAGTATCGATGAGGAGCCAGACAACATGGGATCGGGTTCAGGTTCAAGAACGGGGACAGGATCACGCCCCAGGACTCGCGGATTTACCAACTCTTCTGGACGACCGACCGTCAGGTGGCCTTTCCACAGCTTCAACAACTCCCGATCCTCCATCCGCTACCAGTCCTCCATTCAGCAATCTCGATCTTCCGCTCAGCACTCTCGAAGCGGCTCATTCCCTCGCCGGGCCGCAGGCAGCATTAGCCGCTCCGTCTCCAGTGTTCTCGGCAGCGACATCATCCCCGACTATGTCGTCAACTTCCTCCGTGGCGAGACGCCTGAATCTCTAGCTCGCAAGCACCGCATGCCCATCCCCGAAAGCCCCGACACCGCCAACTTCCCTCACCACGGTTGTACCTGCGAATCCCCTGGACACAGCCAGTTTTTTGAAGGCTCACGGGCCGGTACCCTCGCGCTGAGATGGAGAAGATGCTCAAGGACCAGCCGAAACCAAACATGGCAAAGAGGCTCACGGCTGGCTGGAGAGGTGGTGTCACCCTCAACGTTCTATTGGCATTCCTAGTGTTTGTGGCCGCTCTCGTTTGTGTTGGACTTGCTGGCGCCCAGGGCAAGATCTCTGGCGGAGGCTCGTCCCTCATCGAGGGCGATTCGAAAAAGGTCCAAAATGCTACCTGGGGCATCCACGCCGTCGTCAACATTTTGCCATCGTCCTCATGGCTGGCACCAACTATGTCTTTCAAATCCTCAGCAGCCCGACTCGGCCGAGGTGGACTCTGCTCACGAGACCTTCAAGTGGCTGGACATCGGAATTCCATCCCTGCGTAACCTATCTCTAATCTCTTCCGCAAGGGCTGTGCTGTCGGCGACACTCATCGTGCTCGCCTTCACCTCTCAAATAATGTGAGCCAAAGAGAAAATGACGACCGGGTCAATCTGGCTAAAACTGACCACTTTCTCAGCTATAATTCCTTAATCTTCACTACCCAAACAGCTCCCGTTACTAGTATCGCTCTTGTTTCGACATCCTTCCTTAGCTCTGCATCTGTTAGCACCAGCGTCGATTTGAAGGCATGTCCCGATCTGAGCTCGTTAATCTGCAATCGAAGGCCAGAGAGGATCACCTTGTCCGGCTCTCCACCAGCGAGTGCCTCGCTATTTTCGATAACCCTTTCCAAACCGATTACGATGCTGTTCTCCTAATTTCCAAATCTGGCTCGGCTCCGATGCAAACAGCCGATGCCGGAACTTTGATGTCTGATTTCTTAAACGACATCAGCGTCAAGTCTGATGCCGTCGAATACTGCCTCGCCGAATCCACGGATGATACGACGTCGTCACTCGCTCTCAGTGGCCCTCTCCTTGGCGTCATTACCTTCGTCAACTTGCTCTTCCTCCTCGCTCTCGCCGTCGTTCTCGCTCTTGCCATCACCCGCCGGGACTTCAACCCCCTGGTTACGCTTGGTGATACGCTTTCTTCGTTCCTCGAGGAGCCCGACCCAACTACTCAAGACGCATGCTTGATGACCAAGGATGAGGTCAAGAAGGGCGTTTGGGGCCAGCGCGAGGCCAAGTTCTGGACTGCGCAATCCAGCCGTTGGGTCTCTACGCCATCTGTCCAGCGATGGGCTGTGTGGATGTTGACATACATGGCTCCCCTGGGCCTCGCTGTTGCTGCTTTGGCATTGTCGGTGAAGGGGGCCTCGAATCCATTTTCGTCGTTTGGTGAAGCTACTGTTGTGTATGATCTCCCCAACGGACCTCGTGTCGGCCTGGCTATTGTTACTGCTCTTCCGCATGTGTTCCTGGGCGTGTTGTACCTTTCGACCAACGCGTTGATGTCCTTGTTTTTTCTCTCGCACGAGATGTCGATGTTCGTGGCACCTGGTCGGCTCATCCCCCTGCGCGTCTCATCCGGTCAGCCCATCGGCGCGCAGACCACGTCTCTCTACCTCACCCTACCCCGGCCCCTGTCGTGGGTGCTGTTTTTCCTGATCACGGGGATGGCTTTTCTGTTGAGCCAGGGTGTCGTTCTCGTGGCCATCAACCGCGATGATGGGACCACCCGCTCCGGTGTCGGCTTCAGCCCATTGCCGCTCTTGTTGCTAATTATTGCGATGGTGGTCTTGGGTCTGTTGGTCTTGGGTCTATCCCTCCGGCAAGCGGACCGTCGGGGTGCCATCGATGACGGCGAGCCGGCCGGCAACCCGTTGACACTCCAGGGCGGATCCTGCTCGGCGGTGCTCAGCGCCCGGTGCCACAGGGTGCCGCGAGAAGACGGCGTAGAGGCACTGGCGGTGCGGTGGGGAGTCGTTCGGGAGGGCGTCGGTATGACTCCTGGTCACGCGACCTTCTCGGCACGGCCAGTGGGGGACATCATGGTCGGGAGGTCGTATGCTTAAAAGCGCATCGACCAAATATACCAGGGCGATTCCAGCCTCAGCCTGTATAAAGATGGCTGGATGATATTCGCCGTACTGCACATGAGTTTTTGTTTCTTGTCTTTTCAGAGCATTTATAGACTGGAGTGGGGATGGGGAAAGACTAGACGGTGTTCTTGGGATTATGGGATAATGAGACGATTTCTCTCTTGCGAATGCTGGAAGAAAGGCACGCAACGGGGGCTGGAAATGGTGTTGTTCGCGGACTGGATTTTTGATGCCAATTTCTTTTTTTGGGATATACCCGGGCTCTCCAGGGAGAGCAAAAACATTTTATAAAAGTTTGAAAAAAAAAAACAACAATGAAAAGCATTATTTTTTATCATAGAACCAAATGGATGGGCCTTCGATTGTGATATGTGTGTCTGGACTTGGCTTTGGTTCTCACTTGCCTGAGTTTAGATGTGGAGAGTGATAAGGACAAATGAGATCTAATTGTAGCACTAGGTTTCTTCCTCCCCGCCTCGATGTTCTTTTTCGAGTTCTCCGCACAGAGGCGCAGGGTGAAGGGGGGGGACATTTTATTGGGCTGAAACTCATGGACACCATCCACTGCCATCCGGGTACCTATGGTGACCGACAGAAACTTGAGAGAAGCTTGAGAGACACCTTGAGGGTCGAAGGACTGGCTGCCCGGAAACCAATCTCGACAGACGGGACAGAGAAGGCCACTAAAAGAAAAATTAGAAGATGATGATGACAATCTTGGTGAGGGCTGGAACAATTTGTGTCGGTTGTGAGAAAGAAAGAAAGAAAGAAAGATGAGCTTAGTCGGCATCTGAGCTGTTCACTCCCGCTGGGTGGTTCCGCTGGGTCTAGAGTCTTGAGTGTGACAGGAGGTTCGATGACAGGACGTTTAGAACACTACTATTTTAGGACGTTGTGTCACATGTGGCTGATATGAGCACGCCCCAGAAGCCACAGACACATTGCGAGCAGTCACTCCTTCCGTGGACGCCATCATGTGCACTAGAGCCATCACGTGTGTTGATGGCTGCCCATCGTAACACCGGAACAGTGTAAGGAGCTTTCAGTAGATTGTTAACTCCCTCGTTCCTTGCAGGAGTCAAAAAGAGGCAATAATTCTTTCTCAGTGGCATTCGGATCGAGTGATGATCGATCCAAGTCAGACGGGAACCCGACGGAATGCCGCCGGATACGCGCTGATGGCGTCGCCGACGGATGACAGATGGGAACATTTCCCCACGCTACCAAGGCTAAACAGGGTCAGACAGGGCCGAACAAGGCACCTCATCACTGCATTGCTGCAATTGCGTTGAAACTAAACGCGATGCAACAAGCAAGAAGGACGCTGGAACAGGGAAGTGTGCACGGGTGAGCGCCGGGCATCGGTTCTCGGGTTCCGTTCAGCGTAAGAGGGCGCGCGGTCACGATTGCATGGACCCAACAGCGACAGCGCACGCCACGGAAGAGCCCCATCGTCAATCTCTTGCGGACGATTCAAGCTTGATGAACCGAACCAGCAGCAGCTTCTCATCAGCTCGGCCAGGGGCATCCATCACCCGCGCGCTCCCCACTTCGGAACGGTGTGACCGCGACCTCTGTGACTCCTCTGGCTGGGCGCCCGAGCCGAACCGACCCACCGGAGCTTCTAGACACGATTACGCTGTGCTCCGTCACGATTAGACAGAGACACAGAACAGAATGCCAATGGAGAGAGTAGATGGATGGCTCTACGCTGGTGCCCTCATACGCCACAGCCACAGCTGGAGGCACACAGACACTCTGTGCACATAGGTAGTTGGCAGATGGAGCATTCAGTCATACGATTCTGCACCGCCACACCTGCTGACAGTCGGTCGGTTCTTACAAATGAGCTTAGAGGATTGGCTCTGATCAGCGACCCTAGAGGCGCTCTCCCACTCTTGGTCACCCCGATGCCACCTCCCAGCTGCCACTCGGCAGCACCCCCTCGGGTTCTGCTCAGGGAGCTCTGGGACCCCTGAAAGGGCCCTTCCCTACTAGGGCCCTCGGTGCTTCTGGCGCAGATGAGGTGCGATGCCGGCCGGTTACTGGGCGGGCCGTGACATACGACTCTGGGCTGTTGTCGGAGTGGGAGGGAGCGCCTGGATCCGCTCTCTGACTTGCTGATAGCTGGAGCGGAGAAGGGCGTGAGTGTGGGACGGCACAGGAGGAGCTCCATGACTGGACCGACAGGACGGTGGAGCACCTTCGTCTCAACCCACCCCGTGACGATGACTGACTAGCAATCGTTCTAACTGGGACTGCCTTTGCAGACGGCGGGCGCCAGGGCGCTGAGCGCTGGGCGCTGGGCGTCTGTACAGCTCACAGGCTCAGGCCCTGGCTTAGGCTTGAGAGATTGGGTGTGTCACTTCTGCTTTCACTTGCGCCTTTACAGTCTGTCACTCAGGCCGCAGGCAGCGGGGATCAGCGCCAGGCAGAGGCCCCGTCCAGGGGACACCAGACGTTGGGGCTGGACCGGCTGATACATGCGATCCAGCACGGCATGTACAGTGTGGATGTCCATGGGATCCATCCCCCATCCCAATCTGCATCCCCATTCTCCTGGAGACGTTTCCCTTTCGAGCAACGCACTCACGTTTGGGTCAGGCACCTTTTAGCATCCCTCACCTTTTAGCTGCCGCGTACGGTGTAGGTTGCAGCTAGAATAAATACCAACGCCTGCCCTCCGCCCCCCTTCTGCCACTCTCCCTCCTCGATCCGACCTGAACACCCTGCTATTCTTTTTGCATCTCGCCTTTCTAGCTCTTGATTCACTAACTTAAGAGCCCAGCTCTCGAATATCTGGAATTCCTCATACACATTGTTTTCCTCCATCCAGAGCCTACTCCTGTTGGAGAAGTTTGATTTCCGGAACCTGATCCGTCTCAACTTACATCATAACCACCATCAACACGGACGCAAAACCCAACTTACACGCACCCAACCTCGTCTCCTACCGAACACACTATCATCAATAATCTCCAATCCCCAAATTTCAACCACACTACATAACCGTCAAAATGTCGCCCACCTACACCATGTCCGCCCATCTCTGCAAGCAGATCTACGCCTCTTGGCGCCAGACCCGACAGCCTTCTCCCGAGCCTAGCCTCCCTGGCTCCCCGCCCTCCTCCTCCTTCATGCGTCCCTTCTCCCGGTCCCCTTCTCCTCCTGTCCAGCGTTCAGAAAGACGCTCGTCCACAGCTTCTGATGACTGGAACGCCAATGGTCGTCGTTAAGTGAGGAAGCTTGGGAACGAGGAGGCGAGCCTGGGGGGTAGGAGACGAGGCCACAGGCTTGCAGAAGTCAGACAGATATACGTAATGCCCATGTCCTTATTGAATGGGAAGGTCAAACGATTCTTACAAGGAAACTGGCACAAAATTGGGACCGGAAAGGCCTCGGCGCAAACATGATTTGCTGGACACATGGCCTGGGCTTGGGAGTCTTTCCTTTGTGTTTTCCTGTTACTTTGGGTTCATTTCTCTGGGATGGATGCAATTCACGGATTGATGCGGCTCCTTCGACAAAACCAAACCCCTGCACTAAAGTGGTCTTACACACGTGGGTTGTTTGTACCTGAGCGAGACGAAGAACCTTGACCGCGATATGCAGACCATGGCCATCTCTACTCTACTGGCTTTTATTCACCCATCTACGCGGACATGCTATGAAATGGCCTGGGCCGAACGGAGGAAGGTTTGGAACAGAGAGGGAGGGGGGAAAACAGAAAAAGAAAGAAGAAAACAAAAACGGCTCCTTACTCCCACCACGGCATTGAAGCTCCGTCGAAGACTACTAGCACAACACCGCAGGACACGACAAGGACACGACAAGGACACGACCACGGCGACGAGTATGCAGAAACATGTGGGGACGCCCCTGATACCTGGAACTGCATCACGGCATTGGAAGGTGAAGTGGCATAAGGCCAGAGGGGCGTTCCAAAGCCCCACAGGTGCTTTGAGGCCCTGGTCAAACCTGTCGGTCTGGCTTTTGTTCTGACGAGGGTGGTGGCAGTGGTGGTGGCTTACATGACGCTGGCTGGCAGGTTACCAGAGACGACAATGAGAAGTCGCCACGACTGGAGTTAGCCTTTTTTTTTTTTTTTTTTTCAATATGTTTTGATCCATCATGGCATCATCTCAGGAGAGAGCAACCAGACTCTCTAAGGCATTCACTCTTGTCGGTGTGTATTTTGGCTCTTTGCAGGCAGTATCTAGATACCCGGGATTCATCAAGCAGACGAAGAAATATTTTTTTTTAAACTTCCATTATTGTTTTTTGTTTTTTATTTTTATAAACTTGGTATTCTCGTCTCTGGTTGACTGCACAGCCTGGCCGGCATCTGTATTCGGCACCTGGCAAATCTATGTATCGACAGGCACGCACACACACACACACACACAGCGAAGAGTGATGGCCGAGTCGGGCATCACCTACACAGTACTAACCCCTCTGCCCAATCGCCCATTTAAGATGCTTCCCCACCCCACACGCCCGGTCAAGTGGCGTGACCATCTGGCCATAGCCACCAGCGCATGGGGTCCCAAGCCATCGGACCCCGCCGAGACGTTGTTCTGCGGAGCTTTTCTATTGGGGGGAGGAGAGATTGGCTCGATGTGGTGATACGGATACCGGACATGAATGTGTTTGGCTGGTGGGCGATCAGACTGCTCGGCTCAGTTCCCGCTGATGCCCCGTGGTGGGGAGTCAGTCTGCCACCAGCCTTGAGTGCTCGCTGTGTTATCTAACTTGCCGTCCATTGCTGACTGACTGACGTCTTGCTGACAAGCTTCAACTGTTCAGCCACGCCTGGCCTGGGCAGGTCGCCACCCGGATATGTCAGCCGGCGGATATCCCAACGGATCCAGCCCGCGGATCTATGAGTCTGATTTGATCCCATCCATGGCTTGCTCCCAAGTGCAGTACCTATCTACGCTCTTGTTGCAATCGTATCATGGCACCGACGAGAACCCCCCAAAATCTCTCCAAGGCACCCAGGCAGGCCATGTAGGTTACAAGTCAGGCTCAATATTAGCAGGCCGATAGGCAAGTGCCTTAGCCGATGCCCAGAGTCTCTTCCAGTAACTAGGTAAGTACCTAGGTACCTGTCTGTACCTGCATCTGACTTGGGCCTTGCCTCTTTTCTTCTTGGTTTTTTGGTCCTTTTTCTCAATTTCTCTGGCCCTCTTCCGACGGCAAGAGGACATGAGGGTTACACATCTGCACACTGCCTTCCTCACCTACCTACCTACCTTCCCTACCTTCCTTACCTTACCTACTTCGGTAGGTAGGTACCGATCCGACTCGATCCGATGCAAACGCTAATGCCAATTCCATGCGACGGATGCGAGAGAAACCAAGGAGAGCAGAGCAGACACAAGAACGAGACGCAAGTACATATGCACACACACAAGCACATGTACAGTCAGAGGAAGGGGGCACGGCCCGGTGCCAACGGGGCTGCTGCCGCCAATGCTTGCTCTATCCGTATCCGTATTTCCAGTTGCGTACCTACCTACCTACCCACCTACCTATACCTAGGTAGGTACCTATACCTAGGTAGGTACCTAAACAACAAGGTGCACGGATCGGTACCTACCTATTCACCCCATGTCCGCCTCAAAAAGGCGATAATCACACGTCCAAGTTGACCACAAGTTGGGCTCTATCGCTGAAAACACCCTCCCAAAAAAGGAAGGAAAAAAAAAGAAAAACATTTCAACAGATCTTTATGGCTCTAGCCTAGCATTGTTGCCCGGGGTCCCACCGCTTCGAGAGTGGTTTGGCAGCGGCGATGATGCTGATGACCGTGATAATGCTGAGAGATGCTCGCATCCATCCCCCAACTCAAGAGGACAAGCCTGACAACCCTTTCACCCTCGCCATCCTGTCCAGGTACTTATTATTACCGTAGCTCCCGTCTTCCGTCTCGGCCCGGCGCTCGCGTAGTGCTACCAAGCCCGCGTCTCAACTACCAATTCCAGACCCATTGCATCCAGATAGACTTAAACGAGAACCATAATAGCCTAATGAACGTGCTGTCCTAGAGGAAAGCCGAGGGGACAAAAAAAAAAGGCTAATGGAGAGAAACCAATTTTGAATAGGAACCATAAAACATCCATCGCTTATTGTATTATTTGTCACGCGCGCCATCCTCACCTCACACCTACATTGTTGAAAAACCTGCATACCTCCTTTGCGTTACCATCCAGGCATGTGTATCATAACTTGTAATCATCATCCCGTTTTCTTCTGTGGCCTCGTCCCTTTTTTGTTTGTTTGCTTGTTTGTTTTCTTTGTCCTGCTCCTCTCCCCTTCTGGATGCTCGGAATTGTTGCCCACCATTCATGGGCATCCTCCTGTCCCTCACCCTTGTCACCCAACCATCACCAGTTCAACCCCGCTTCAACCCCTCATCCAGTCCATCCAAGACAAAAAAAAAACAAAAGAGCGATGCGATTTCGTATCTCTCTCACTCTGAACCATCGTGTCCCTTTCCGTCTATCCGTCGCCTTCCAATGTTGAATGTCCCCAATCAGCCATCATCCTCGTTTCCTCAACCACCGCTTGCGTTCCCGCCTCCGCTTACGCCATAACCGTCGGTTCCTCTACATCGCCGAGGCGGCCATGGTGTTGACTGTGGGCTGCCGAATCGGGCGGTGTGGCGGGAGATCATCGCCGCTGCCATCTGGTGACTCTTGAAGAGCCACATTGCCCTGAATCCGGCGCTTTGCTGCCCGTTTCTCTGCATCCGTGAACTCCTGGTCCTTCTGGAGCATGTCGGGTGTCCATTGCGGCTCATCGGGCGAGTGTCCAATTGACATGCCCACTCGGATCTACACCTTGTGTTAGCTACCTTCTCTCTCTTGATTTCTACACCTTTGCGAATCCCATCCCCCCTCCTCGTATCATGGCTACTTACCAGAGTCTCCAAAGCCCCGCTGGAGTTGTCCACGAGATCATCGTCATACACCATCCTTCCGGGCTCAAACAGGAGCAATATTGTGCTACCGCCAAACTTGAAGTAGCCCAGCTCCTCTGCTCGTTGCACACGATCGCCATCTTTGCGGGTAATGACCGTGCTGCCGACCATCATCGCACCCACGCAGATAACCATGACTCGTCCATGGTGCGTGCTGTCAATGGGCACCAAAACTCTCACATTCTCACCATACACGTCCAAGGCTGATCGAATAGCCATTGGGTTGACCGTGTAGTATTCGCCCTCGATCGTCTTGGGTTTTCCCATGACACCGTCGACGGGGATGTGGAATCGATGATAGTCCTGCGGCGCCAGTCGGAAGATGCCCAAGGCACCTCCTTCGTACCGCGCCACGTCTTCCGGGTACGCATCGCCCAGCAGGCGCTTCATGTTGAACTCGCGACCCTTGACCCAGATCTTGGTCGCCTGGTTGATTGAGTTGAAGACGACGCTTCGGCAATCAGCCGGTGACACGATGATGTTTGGGTTTTCAGGTGCCGAGCATGGGCGAGACCCAGGCTTGAGAGCACGGTAGAAGAACTCGTTGAAGTTCTTGAACTCGTCCAGTGGCAACAGCACCTCTGTCATGTCCAGGCCATGGAACTCAATAAACTTTTCAATCTCATCCTTGGACGCAGGGTCGTCAAATTTCTTGCCCTGCTTGATGCTCAGGCTCTTGAGCAATTTTCGAACTACTCTCGTGGTCAGCCATCGTACAACACTCACGGGTCCCACAAAATTACTCCAACTTACTTCTCTTATTCTCCATGTCTCGAGACTTGAGGCCCTTGTAAAGAAGACGAATTCCCAATCGCACGTAGACGCTCATCTTCTCCTCATTGATTTGGCCCGTGATTCGATCCTGGACGAGGATATTCGCCGAGTTGGCTCCCAGCTTATAGCCACCGTAGGAGATCTTGGTGATGACCTTGGAGTACCACTTCCGCTGCGCTTGGCTGGCCGTCACGAAACCACCCATCAGGACATTGTTGACTTGTCTCCAGTCTTGGCTCGCACACGTGGCAATGTGCGTGATGATGTCGGTGTCTTTGCGTTTGTTCAGGCGAGGTTGGTGGCAGATTGGACATTCCCGAATTTCAACCACGTGCTCGTCGCTTCGGTCCTCGTCAATGTCGATAAGTTCGCCTTCCTCTCCAGCTGGGCTGGCGAGTCCGGGGACGACGATGGTCGAAGTCGAAGTCGAAGTTGGGTTGCCGGAAGATCCCCCGAGATCCAAGACGCTAGAGCTTGCAGAGCTAGTAGGACCTGTGTCAGTGCCTTGCCCGGGAACATGAAGAAGCTTCTTCATGTCGGGGACAATGCCCTTCAGCTTGTCTGCCACCGTTCCTTGGGATCGACCCTTGGACTCAAGCTGATCTTCTAAGCAGATGACAGCCTCATCCATAGTGAGCTCCCAGCTCTCATCGTTATCAGCACCGCGGTGCGGGAACCGCTGGAAGAAGCCGTCAATGGTGGACTCGCTGAGCGTGGAGCCCAGGGACTCCAGCATGGTGGTCAGCTCCAACCGACTGATCTTACCGCTTTCATCAGCGTCGTATTGTCGCAGCATGGCCCTCCAAAACTGCTGTCTGAGAGCAGAGTACGGCATGTACTTGGCACGAAGGTACAGAGTGGGATTATGTTTGCCCTCCCACTTCGTCAAGTCCTTCATCTTGAGAGGCACGACAAATTCATTAAAGTCAGGATCCTCGGTGTCTGATGATGGTTCACTAGTATCCGTGGCAGTGTTCGCGCCATTGTTGCCACCGCTGTTAGGGGCATCTCCTGGAGACAGCAAGGCTAGATTGGAAGTTGGCGCTTGCGACAGGTTAGGAGTAGTGGTCGTCGTGCTAGTGGCCGAGGCGTTCTTGCTAAGTGAGGGCCGAACCATCTTGCTGAGGCTTTGAGAAGACGATGAGCGAGAGATGCTGAGTTTCTTGAAGCGGGAGCGGGCCAACGGGGCCTGGTTGGGGACCCGGACGTCGTACAAGCCGGTCTCTGAGCTCGCCTTGGGGCACCTATCGATCAGATCTTGAACAGGAAGGTTGCACGAAGCGATGAAGTCGTTGCCTGAGTATTTGTCGTGGTCAATAACGGTGAAAGCAAACGAATATTGCTGCTCGTTGCCTTGAATATGGAAGAGCATCTTCTCGTTGAAGACAGGGTTGAGGTTGTGACGAACTCGGCGCGTGCGATAAGTCTTCTTTCCCAGAGAGGCCACGACGAAGGGGTCCATGTCGAAGCTCGTGCGAGTGAGGTTCGACTCGGGGGGGAGATCGGTGATTCGCACAATCTCAAGGAAGATGATACCCACGACATCAGATCCATTGCTCATAAAGGCATATGGGTTCTGGCGCCGTCTCTTTTTGAGGCCTCTAATACGCAGACGGCGCCTACGTTTTTCAGCACTCTCTGGTTTGGAAGGATCCTCGTCTTCTTCGTCTTCTTCGTCGTCGTCATCGTCGTCGTCGTCATCATAGCCGGTATTATCCTGGGGTCCAGGGACGGATCGTGGAACGACACTCGTGGGGGTCAGACTAGGGGTCATGGAGGGGGTGATATTCCTAGACGAGCCGACAGGAACGGCACGAACGACGGCATAGAATTTCTCTAAAATCTGTTCGGACGTGGCAGAAGGATTGGAGGTATCGACGAGGGAAAATTGAAGCTGAACCTCGCCGGAGACGATGCTCGTCTTTTTGCCAGGACGCTTGCTCTTGAGGGGGAACCAAGCAGGCTCCTGCGCGGCCTTTTCGTTCTGGAAGATTTCTTCGAGAGCCAGGTCGAATTCTCCCATGTAATCTTTTCCGAAGCGATCTTTGTCCCAGCAAATGACATCAAGGACGAGATTCTGAACCGAGGTGATGGGCATCACCTCGGTGACATTCCATTCTGGGTTGAGCGTCTTTGGTTCGGTGTGGGTAGTAACGCGGGCATCGCCAAGGGAGAGGACGAGGAACTATGACGCGAGAAGAAACCGAGGTCAGAAAGAAAAAAGTTCATCATGTAATGTGGAACTCTTTAGGATTTGTGCGTGGTGATTGGGGCGTGTGAACCCCGGGAGGGGATCGTGGATAAGGTGGTTGGTGCAAGACTTACGGGGTCGGAAGTGCCATTGCGATCTTTGGCAGCGAGGTCCCTTGCCTATTGAAGCAGAAGAATTCTGGTTAGTTGGAGTTGAGCGGACTTGGGGGCTTTGAGGTGAGAGGAATCGGTGACGGCAGCTGCTGGCGAGAAGGGGCTCTGGAGGAGGAGGAGGAGGCCGACATGGAGGCAACAGGGCGGTGATGAAATGTGGTGGTAGCGATGATGACGCGGGGTCGCTGTATGGTGGGATGCAAAGCAAGACAACCGCAGATGGGCGGGTTACGGTACCTTGATAATTTCGACCCTGAGGGCGAGGCCGTTGCCAGCGTCCCGGGAGGGACTGGAATCCGACTTTGAGGAGCGCATGGGGCTGTTGGCTCTGCTGTTGTTGATGGTAAAGGAGGAGGAGGAAGAGGAAGTCGGCGACGACGATTTGAGGCGGGTCGGAATGATGCGCACCATGACGGCGGTCTTTGGGGCAGCTCAGCTCACGGGTGCATCCACCTATCGATCGGCGGCGATGAGGTGGGCGTCCAAGCCCTGGAGTGGCAGGGAGGGGGGGAGGGGCCAGAGGGGGAGCCCGCTAATAGAGGAGTGGCTTAGTGTGTTCAGGCCCAGCGGCAGGCCCTCTTGGTGGCCCGGACGGGAAGGCGGGGGTGCCAATGGGGTGCAAACAGTGCCAAGGCCTGGGCCCCTTTTCTGACGGGGGGGAGGGGGGGGGCTGTCAGCCTCTGTAGCTCAGCTATAAGCCCGTGGAAGGCGCCGAAATGACTGGAGGTTGTCCACCGCACGAGGTAATTTTAGTTGTCGTGTCCACTGTAGGCGGGCGTTCCAGATGGGTGGGCAGAGCCCTGGATGGCGGGTGGGTGAAGGGAACAACGAGCAGGATCGAGGCCGCCGGATTGGATCGACACAGCGCGGGGGATGTGCCAACCTTGGAACGTGGGCAGTGACACTCTGGGAGTGACGTAGCAGTAACTTCAGGACCTGAGCCTTGTGCAACTGTGACAACCAGTCAGCCGGGCCCGATTCGACACAGCTGGAACTCGGGGCGAGAAAAAAAAGAAAGGTATAAAAAATTTAAAAAAAAAATTTAAAGGGAGCCGGAAAGGAAAAGGGAAGCAAGAAGGGGCCCAAAGAAATTGGAGCATGAACGAGACTGGCTTGGCTTGGCTAACCTCAATCGGCAACAATTGCTTGCTGTCTTTCTTATACGATAGCAACCCCTCGTTGGCCAGTTGACCCTGTTTCGTACGGTTTCGAATCGAAAGACGTTTGCGTAGTTATACCTGTGTCGCGGAACTGTTGCAGAGTGCTCGTTCGGCGGATGCAAACTTAGGGGGAAATGGGAATGCGATTGATCGAGGTGGCCGCCTTTTTCTTTTCGTCGCCGCGCCGCCTCACCCAGCTCTTACTTCTTTTTCAGCTCCCAAGTAACCAAGGTTCCCTAGGCACAGCACAGCACATGTAAGAAGATAACAGCCCGGGGGGGGGCTGGATTCGCGTCCTCTGTTGGATCTTTTGAGCCTGTATTCCCCTTCGCTGAGTGTCCTATTGGATCGGCCGTATCTCTGCTCCGTGGAGGGGGGGGGGAAGATCAAATCGTAAGGCCAAGCCACGGCCAAGCTCCAAGCCCCAGCAATACCAAAGCCGTGAGAGCCGTGATTCCCAGATGGGAGGACGGGGATCCGTATTCGGTTTGATGGTGGGGAACAAGCGCACACGCAGGTCGTGTTGTAATAGATTTCGGCAGGGTCGGGAGCGCAGGAGGATCGAGATCAGGTAAGAGATGGAAGGAGGATCAAGTACAAAAAGAAAACGGCCGAGAGTGTCAGAAAAGAGCCATGTGAGTGTTTAGGAAGGAGGAGGGGGGGGGGGAGAAAAAAGGAGTCGGAGGAGAAGCAAAAAGAAGAAGAAGAAAAAGAAGCGTTGAATAGGAGTAGGGGAGGAGGCGTTGAAGGACAGGAACGACGAGGGTTAGGGTTGTTGAGATTCGGTGACGGTGACGGTGAACCACGCAACAGAGGTGACGCTTGACATTGACCTGCCGTCGGAACAACGTCGCTAAACCTGCCCAGTTAAAGGCCAATGCTCGCTTGGTTCGGATCTACCTCGTCAAGTGTCTTATAATTTATCTGCGAGCACGCGCAGCGAGTCTTACTCTTCCTTCGCCCATGTCTCGGCCCAAGCCTCGGGAGAGGTGCCGGCCTAGCCAGCCAAGACACGTGTAGGTCACCTCACTCTGACTCTGTTGACATTTCAAAGGAGTGGCGGTCACTGTCTGTGTGTCTGTTCTGTTCTGTCCTGTTTACTGGTACCTAACTAAAATAATATACATATATATATATAAACCTCGTATTGTATTGTTTTTCTCTTCTTTTCAAGATTGGGTGGGGGACCTAAGGTGGCCCTTCTTTGAGTATTTCGTTGTACCATAAGCACGGTAGCCCGTCAATCATCATGGTCGTGTCGCATTATGCGTCGGACGCTTAATTTCCTTCCAAAACTGTAATCTGCCCTGGCTGACAATCGGCTGGCCCAGCTGTGATAGCTGTGCTAGCTGTGCTGTCTCCCGGAATCAAAACGTCTAGGGTTTGTGCGGCTGATTGTCCACTGAGAAGCCACTGATGACACTAATTGGTGACCCGGTGCTGACACGCCCACTCTGGCTGACACGGACGGGGCGCACGCCGCAATCCCGCCCTCGTCCTCCGCTGCTCCTCGTCATCTTCCTCCTCATGCATCATCCATGCACCCGCAGCACATTCTGGTACCGGTACATGTGCCGTAATGTGCACTTGTCGTGGATGGAGGGTCAGTGGATCGCAGCAGGACTGGGCAGAATTAGAGAGCGAGAGAAACATTTCCCTTTCCGTCGTCGTCCCACCATGCAGGGCAAGGAAAAATAAGAGGCGACGGGAAAAAAACAAAAGCACGGGCTACATAGGTAAATTTAGGTAGGTAGTCCGTAGTAATTACGTGTTACCACCCCTTACCAAGTTACCACCCTCTTCCATTTACCCATTCTTCCTTCCCCTTCCCCCATGTGCATGTACAGTCCAGTTTAGACCCTTGCCGAGGCATGGACACACAATTAATCCCGGAATCCCTTCCCCTGGAGCTTGCCCAAAACAGCAAATGCTGGGGGGATTTCTCCCCGAATCCTCTAACGCTTACTCCGTACTATGCACATAGCACACAACACCACCAACCCCTCCTTCAACACACTTTTGTACATGGGATATCCTCAACAATCTTCTTTTTATAATTCCATGGGTTTAATCTCGAGTCTGGCTTTTTTTTTTTTTTTTTTTCTTTTTTTCTTTTTTTTTTTTTCTTTTCGGGGCCCCGATCCCCTGCGTATCTGTCCGTCCCTAATCCTATGCCTCCCCGTCCCCATGGTGTTGCCTCTGAGCCACTCAGACTTCCGAACGCACACCCCAGATCGGAGTGTTCCCCCTTGGCCAACGGTGGGCGGATGAAGGCCATGGGCCGGGCCGACTCAACCGGGTTCATCTAGTCAACCGACATGAACATCAACAGCGGACAGACCAAAGGGGACTTTGGTAAACAAAGCCTGAAACTGATTAGGCCAAACTCGGCTGCCTTCTGTCAGTGCCTTGTCAACATGCTCACCCCTCTTTTCCATCCTTCTGCGTCTTGGGTTCTGTGTCTCGCGTCTTATTGCTTGTCTGTCGTCACGAACTTAATCCAAAGTCCCCCTCCATACCACATTCGCAACATTACATGGCCATCTCACTGTTAGCTGTCATCAAATGTCAGTACATAATCGAGGTCACGAGCCTGCTCAACCAACGCCCTCTGCCGTCACCGCTCATTTCGCTCTGCACTTGGATCCCCACCACAGCGGCCAAGCCAAGTCAAGCTAGTTTACATCAAGTATGATCAAGCCAACGCCCATCCATCCAGCCATGTGTCCAACGTTCCCCCGATGTGCCTCCCAACGCCTCCCTCCCCCGGCTGAAACATCTCCATCTGGTCGTCTTTGTGGCCATGTCAATCAATTGCTCCCCCCCAATGCCCTTACCTTCTGTGAAACATCACCAACGCATGCATACGCCAACCAACCAACTACACGCCTCATCCTCCAGTACCACCAAAGAGCCCCCGTTAATCACGCACGCCTTGGTCCTGCGCACACGCACAGTCGAATGTGCATCGTCTGTTGATGCATCCCACCTCTCTGAGACACGAGACATACAACAGACACTGCCGCAACCCTGCTCGTCTCGACTCAGACATTTCGTTTATCGCTCACTTCTTTCACGAATCTGCAACATGTTTCGAACTGCCCAAGTAAAATTTGGCTGCCTTTGCAACCACGCTTCATGTTATGCTTTATGCACCTCTATGCCATGTCCATCAAACAAAGTGTAGGTATCAAAATATCAAAGTGCGTAAAAATCCCTAGCCGATAAATCCCATGTCCATCTGTCCGTGCTTGCTTGGTAAGTCCTCTCTTCTTTTTGTTATTCCCTGACTCCAGTGCGCCATCAATGCCATGCTAAAACTATACCTCAAACCACATCACCATGTTGTCCAAAAACCTTCATGTTAAAACCACTCCGAAATGTAGAAGAGAAAGAAAAGGGGGTAAAGCAGAAGAGAAACAAGGGGGAACAGGAAGCCAAAGAACAAAAAAGACGAAAGCGAGAGAGGGAAAAAAAGAAAAGAAAAAAAAAGACGAAGAAAAAGAAGAAAAAACGTCCCCCGCTCTATGTGAATCCAAATCCTAAAACCATTTCCAATTGTCTCCTTGCTCAAGTTTCTTGAGCACTCCAACTGCATCAGCGAAAAGAATGTTTCGTCCTCCGAGACAATCTGCTGCTAGCTCGGCTCGTGCCAATCCCACCACTCCATGCGCTTCGTGTCTGTCGGGCATGTTTTGAACCTCACCAGGTTCCATATCTGCAACAAGCATAATCCACTTCATTGTCGATTCGCGAGATGGTGTTTCCGTGTCCTTATTCCTCTTTCCCGCGTGGCCAAACGCCCAGCAAATCAATGCACAGACGTATACCCCCCAGTAGTCTGAAATATCTTTCCAGTTGGAATTTAAACTGAGCTGAGTTGGGGAAATTCCTCCTTCCGATTCATCAGGCCTAGCCCTCAAGTTGAGAAACGCCTTCAGGGCTCGGGCAGCGAAAGCTGTTGCAACTGCGGCGCTTCCTGACTTTCTCCATTGGTTGAGGCGCTTCTGATGCTTGGTAAATGAGCTAGCTTCGATGACCTTCTTGTTGAACACCCAACTATCCCCAGACACTGACAACAGAAAGTGTAGAGGGGTATAGTGCAGTGCCAGATATGTGTTTGCGGCGGCTGAGGAAGGGAAGAGCCTAGCAATAGGGGAAGCGTTGATACGAATGCCGGATGCGTCTTCAATAAGGTCAAGCTGAGCCACCTGGCGAGTAGGCAAGTAGAGAGCACATGCCGCAAGCAGGAGAGCCCCATCGAATGGCGGAGCCTGGTTAATGTCCGCACACGTCAGGGCATCAAGGTTGATATCCCTCAGTGTCATCGGGCTACTTATCTTTTGTAGCATATTCCATTCCTGGGCTGTGGGTGCTTCCCAGAGTTGCGCGGTGCTGCCCGACAGTGGGATAGGGAGTCCGTGAGGGAATGAGTAGTCGAGCCCAGGGACCAGCGTGTGCGGTTGTTCATGATAACACGCGCTGTGAACATCCAGAAGAAAGCAGGCTGCGAGAAGACGCCGCCGGGTTTCCATATCGATCCAAACCATCCATCGATCCATAATTTCATGCTCAGTGGGAACGGGTGCAAAGGCATTCTGGTTATTGAAAACCTGTAAAGGAGTTGAGTAGGGGATCCTCGGTGATCAACGAGAATATTTACGAGAATAGAAGAAAGGAAAGAAAGAAGAAGAAGAGAAAAGAAAAATTGTGGGTTAAGAAAGAAGATAGAAAGGGTGGGGAAAGGAAAAGGGTAAGAGAAAAGGATGCGTGTGTGTGAGAGAGTGAGAGTGACAGAGAGAGTTGGGTGAGAGAAGAGAAAGGAAATAGAAGTCGAGATGGTACATAAGAGATCAAGAACCACTAACCCTGTGGTAAAGAAGGCCAAATCGCGGCGATGGTTTGTAGGACTCCTTCTTCCTTCCCCGGAAACGAGCGTAGTATTCGCAAAGAAGGAGAGTTTGTTTGACGGGCAAGGACCACTCATCGGTCTGGGTAAACTAGAAGCACTGAATTAGCAGTTTACCGGTTATGCTGATGTGAAATCTTCAACTTACCACTTTGGACTTGTACCACGCATATGCATGGAGTTGGGCTCCCTTCATTCGGTGGTCCTTGTCGGGAAGAAACTGGGTGGCAACAGCAGCCATGGCGCACCGAAGCACGTCCACATGCTCCGCCGTGGTCTGCGACGTGGTTTCGAACGATGGCTTGTGCACGATTGGATACAAGGGGTGAACCTTGTCCCAGTAGACGTCGAGATATTCGGGGACGGCATCGCGGATCGCACGGGTCAGGGACACGGGCATGTCTCTGGGAGCTAGAATGCCAAGCCCCTCTGGAGGTGGACGGCCGCACATGGAACCGTTGAAGACGTAGTCTGACGTTGGGACAGACGGAATGGTGACTAAAGTCTCAGATGATTGAGCCACAGCCAGTTGAGGGGACAGGCTACGAACTGTGGTGGCTGGGATTTGCTCAGGATCGTAGAAAGAATTCTCATCCGCAAAACCTGGCAAAGGATGACCAATGCTGTCCCCATAAACCGGAGGATACACTTGCGGGGGGAGGCAGAATAAGAAAAAGGAATGTGGTATACACCAGCATCCAAACCAGGGCTCCGAGTCGTGGCAGTCGCGGCAGGGTAGCTGGTGAGCTGGGGGTTCCATTCACCGCTGGAAGTTCTCGCAGGAAATCGATGGCGGCGCGTGCTATCAGAAGGGGTCGAATAGGTGCTCTCGGAGGCTGACGATGGCATTGTCGAGTTGTCTTGCCAGGAATGGCCGCTCTGTCCGGCTTCGGGAATGTAGAGCATCGGTAATTCTGGGACGCCTCTCGGTTCGGTATAGGCCGGGATGAGGCTCTCGGGTGCCGTCGTCGGCATACCAGACATCGTAGGTCCAAGAACATACTCTCTTACACCCCCCATGGGATAGTCCTCGGGGTCGATCATGGGCGGTTGACCGTGGTTCTGACCGGGAGCTGGAGCGGTGCCCATTGGGGGCCATGGGTTGGGTGCCATAGCCGACTGTACTGGCATCTCGTTCCCTGCGTGTTGGTGGTTGCCAAAACCCTTTGGCATCTGAAGTGGCGAGTCTCGAGGCGGGTGGCCGTAAGAGTGGGAGGAGCTCTTGGAACTGCGGCGCCGGGAGGACGGCTTGGAGCTTTTGGCCTTTTCGTCTTCCTGTTCACTGCTCAGAGTTAGTCTTGGGAGTTTCCTTGCCTCAAAAGCCTTCTCTTAATCGAATCAAGACGTACTGTCTCTGTAGGTGACGCTCGAGTAAGTCCTTTCGGTAAAAGGTCTTTCCACAGTTGGGGACGGAACAGTGGAGCTCGGGGGAGCATGGCTCAGTTGGTGACGGCTACACGAGTTAAGTAGGAGTTTCTTAAGATATGCTCTTGGGGGGTTAGAAAACAAACCGGAGATGCTCTGCGCGAGTGAAAGTCTGCGGTTATGGTTGTTAGGAGTTGCTAAGACACCAGAGGGGGAGGGGAGGGGGTTGTCGCACCTTGGGGCACTTGTCACAGTTGTGAACAGGCACGCCCTTCTTTGCCTTGCTAATCTTGCCAGTGATGGGGGTGAGTTTGACTCCCCGCTGGTCAGGGCCACTCATTCCTTGGGGGAACGGCCTCATGGTGGAGCTTGATGATGGGACCGAGTGGCTTGGTCCATAAGGCGACTCCATGGAGTCAATGCTGGTGTTGCTACGGCGGCGGCTTGGGATGGTGCCGGCGGAGGAAGATGAAGAAGATTGCTCGGTAGCGTAAAACCTCGAAGAAAGTTTAGTCGGGTCAAGGATGGTGTTATGTGAAGCAGCAGGTGCGGGCTGGTTTCTAATGGAGGGATAGGTTGAGCTGGAGGCTGATGGATCGGAGCGCAGGGTATGTCTTGGGCCGAGTCGTGGGGTGTGGTCCCAGATGACGGGTCGACGTGGTCGTCGTCGGTGTTGATGATTTTCTCGAGACTAGCCATGACGGGGCCTTGATAATATGGACAGACGAGATGGAGACGCAGCTTGGATGGATGTGAGAGGAAAGAAGGAGGACCAAACTTAGTAATACACAGCCCCCTAGGAGGCTGAACAGTCACCTCGGCAGATGGGGATAAGTTTAGATCACGTAGATGGAAGAAGGCGATGAAGGGATGGAAGGGGAATGGAAAGACAAGACAAGTGGGGGGAGTCAGCGTAGAAAGGGAACCCCGGGAAGCCCCAGGAGCGTGGGTGGCAGAGTGCGAAGACGGGAGGATGATGGATCTGGAGGGGCCTGGTCTGGAGAGGGAAGCTTGGACGATCTCAGCCTCAACGGACGAAACGCGGGTGCGGGTGGGATCGATGCAAGTGCATCTGCGACAGGGTTAGGGACGCTCGGGCTACAAAGATAGGAACCGAGCGAGGCATTGCTACATGGGAGAGGAGACTGGGGAAGAGGAGTGAGGCCGCGGAAAGAAAGTGATGACGGGCAGGTTGCGAGGGCGTGAGGAGCGCTGTCTAAGTGAGCGTAAGAGAGGGCATGAGGAGAAAGAAAGAGATGCAGTCCCAGCCAGCCCTCGTCCCCCTCCCTCGTCACTCATCGCCCGTCCATCCCATGCCTTGCCATGCCCTGTCAGGCCCTGCCAGGCCCTGCCAACAACCCGGGGGTGGTGGTCAAGAGCAAACCCAACCCTGCCAGCTGAGCCTGGGGCGCAGGTACATGACGGACAGGGTTTGGCCAGCCTGATGAGTTGACATGGGGCCTTGTCTGTTTGCGTGTGTGAGTGTGTGAGTGAGTGTGTGAGTGAGTGTGTGAGTGTGTGAGTGTGTGAGTGTGTGAGTATGTGAGTGTGTGAGCGACGGAGGTGAGTGAGAGTTGAGAGAGCCAGCGAGCGGGCGGGCGAGCGACAGCTGCGTGCGTGCGTGTGTGAGTGGGCATGGGATGTGGGACAGGGGACAGGGGACAGGGGACAGGGGACAGGGGTTCCGAGGGCCATGGGACTCGGGCACCATGGGTGCCAGATGCAAGGTACTTGGAACAACCAAGCCATCAGCACCGTCAGCGACTTATTTCGTTCATTGCTGTTTGCGCGCGCTCGCCAACCAGTCTCCTCCTCCTCCCCTCCCCTACCCTGTCGGATGCTCAGACATCCGCCCCAACCCCGGCCGCCATTAGTGGCGGGAGCTTGGGACCACCACGCCGCAGCCATCCAAGCCCCCCGAAAGGAACGGTACCTGGTCCCGGGCTTGGGGCGCCTGGGCGGCAAACGATGTGCTGCGGGCTATGGTCAACCGGCGTGTTGATGATTTACATGATGATTGCAATGCGGGTGAGCTGAGGGGGGGGTGGGCGGCGAAGGCACAGGCCTGGAGGATGGGCAGACGGTGGGAAACATGAGATGGTCGATTGTCAGCGGAGCGGGACGAGAATAGAGGAGAGGGCCTTCGACTATGGCCCGCCATCGCGAACGACCCAGGCGACCAGAGCATTGTCCATAATTAGAAACAGCTTCCTTCTCCCGCAGCGACCCGCTGCCCTCTCATTGATCGCCACAAGCGCGAAGGAAATGGATTCTCGCTGTCGTTGGTTGGAAGCGGTAAATGGGGATGACAGAGAAGCGAACGCGGGCACTGGTGTGGATGGGTGGGGGAAGGGGGGAGGACCGCAGGAGGGGGGCAGGAGGGGGGCAGGAGGGGGGACAGGAGGGGGCAGGAGGGGTGGTTGACAGCAATGTCTCTCTTTCCCCAAGTTAGCAAGCCCACCAGAGCGACGGTGCCATGCGAATGCGATGCCATGACATGCCGTACCGTGAAAGCGAAAGCGATCATGGGAAGAATGCGCAATGTGGACCAAGACCCGGCAGGTACGGCGTCAGCGCGCCTGTTTGTGGCTGTTCTAAAGTCGATCTTGGCTGCGATGGACGATCAAGAAGGCGCATTGTCACGGCGTCGAAGAAGCCGGATGTCAATTGAGGCTTGCAATGGGTGGCTGAGTCAGTGCACAAGACGGGAATGAGCGACACTGAGAGGCTGATTAGGCGCTCTCTAGCACTCGCGCTCCAATGTGCCTTGGGCTAGCCCCTTTGGAAAAGTGTGCTAATTAGGTCCTCCAAGGATTGCCACTTTTCAGTATCCGTCCCGCGGCTGATTGTTACACAGCACGCAGAGCGCACTACTGTATAATGCGGTACTGTACAGTGCTGACGCCATCCCGCCCCGGGCCTGCAAAGCCGCCGTTTAACTCCAGAGGCGATTCGACGGCACGCACGGGTTCGGAGTTTAGAATCAAAGAGCGTCTGTCATCGACGATGGTCGACAGAAGAACAGTGCTTTGTTTGTTTGCCGCGATTCTTCAGGGATCCATCCGCCCCTGTCTAGCCCGGACCATCCATCTGTCGACACTGTCTCAATTCCCCACATGATTCGTGCCCTGTAGGGCGAGCCCGCATGCGCTTGGCCAGAGTCCCCATTCTGCTGGCTTGCAGGATCCTTCCAATGAAAGCCGCCGTCCTGACCGACATTGCACACAAGGGCAAGATAGACTCCAATATTCTCCCACCAACCGAATATGGCTTTGAATTGAGTGTTGGTTTGGGGACCTGCGTAGGAGAGTCGCCCGTTGACGCCAATCACGGGCCCTTGAACACTGTGGGAGAGAATCGCTAGCCTAGGTTGCAGCGGGGGGGCCTGGGAGAGAGGTCTGTCCTGGGCACCCCCCCTGGCACGTTCCCCAGTAATGGCCCTAGAGAGCTTCAGTAGCCGCTAGGGCTTGGAGGCTAAGACAGTGGGGGAGGTTGGGGCTGAGTCTTCTGAGGCGCCCCCAAGCCTTCCATTGGCTGTGTCTCACCTCTGCCGTCCACCTGTCCTATTTTTAATTCGCGGCCGGCTTGACCTTGCTCTTTTTGCGTGAACCTCAGGGCCTTGCAAGCCCGGGCCTGGGCGGGCGAGGGCCTCTCGCTCGCTGGCTCACTGGCTTGCTGGCTCAGGTCATCCTCAACCCGCCATTGATCTGCTGCAGGCTGGGCATCCTATCTCGCGGGGAACTAACAGAAGACTGTGAGGCAATTTCCCGCCTTCGCTGAGCAAGCTGGGTCGCTCCGCTCGCCGTGGGCTTTGTTGGCTCAGTCTTCCGACGCTCTGGATGCTCCCATGTCCATGACACGGCGGGACGGGACGAGTCGCCAAACGAAAAATGACAAGAAAATCCCATCTCTGCGGTTCGTTCGGGCTTGGGGGCCACCTTGGACCATGGACTCGGGAGCGCTTGTCGACCGACGCATTGTCCTGAAGTGGGTAGTCGGCAACGCACCGGACCGTCCCATGGTTTAAGACCCCCGCTTTTTTTACCCGAAGCGGTAATTCGCGTTTTGTGGATGGGTGGAGGGACAGACGACTGAGGGGGAAACGTTGCGTGAACACGTGAACACATGAACATGAACACACGCCGATACTGTGCAAGCACAACATGGATCCTGATCGCGCGCGGGATCCAGCCGCACGGCGGGTTGTGGGGTGGAAATGGAATCAAAAACCTCGTGCGGCTGGCAGACCTGAAAGCAAAGGTTCATCACCTTCCACATTCGCCAGCCAAGATGCCAAAAAATTACTTCAGGCGCTCTACGCAAATACACGCGTAGCACCAATGCTTGCGGTCCCTGCAAGCAAGACGACCTCCAACGACGCCATAGGTAGTTCACGCTCCACGTTCTTGCATGTCGTACATGTTCACACACTTCACCCTCGCATCCCTGTTGTGCCGCCTGTCACCCTTCCCACCTCCAAAGTTAGCTGCCGACAGCATGTCCTATTCAGGCTCCCCGATTCCAGCTACCAATGTAGGTTTGTGCAGCGTATGCAACCTTGCAAAACCCTGCACCTCCCCGACGCAGGGTGCAGGTTGAAAAGAGAAAGGGCGAGAGGGGGAAAGACCGAGGCGTTGCAGCATGAGTGTCCACATTCGTACACCGGCGCCTCAGTCGGTCTGTTGGTGGAAGCCGCAAATTGATTGCGTTCTACACAGTGCCATAGATCGATGCCCCAGCCTGCGTGCGATAATTTACCCTTGCTCGAGGGATCATGCCCCAGTGGGTGGCGCACCACGCTAGCAATCGTTACCAGCAGCATCAGCGCTTAACAATCCGTGCCCCGTGCTCCAAAGTTATTTTTGGCGCCAACCTCCACTGGTGCCGGTGCCCTGGACGGATGGCGCCAGTCGAGAAGCCCGGCCGAACATGTAATGGAACCCAAACCACCGCCTCGCTACAACGTCCAGCGTCCAACTTGTATGCTATAGATGCCGTGTTCTTATTATTCTGCTGCTGCTGCCGCTTCTGGTGCAGGGAACGGGAACGGGAGCGGCAGACGGTGGAGGGTGGATGGTGAATGAATGAGGCCCGCACAATGAGCCGCCTGCAACCTCCCCTTTAGGTGCTTGATTTTGACATGCGACCAACTGACGAGACCCGGCTGACTCTCACCACATTGCTCCTTATCCCCGTCGCCGTACCAACTTCTCTGCATCCCATTATGTCGGCGATGATGACACTAGATT
Organism: Aquanectria penicillioides; assembly: GCA_003415625.1. Lineage (NCBI taxonomy): Eukaryota > Fungi > Ascomycota > Sordariomycetes > Hypocreales > Nectriaceae > Aquanectria > Aquanectria penicillioides. The sequence continues at coordinate 2,475,793 of PYIU01000003.1, forward strand.
CTAGAATCCTTTGTTGCTTACGCCAGCCAAAAGCGTCGCCGCTCGGGTGAGGTTCCATCCGTCGTGCTGTCGCTTGTTGTTCTGTCCTCACAAAAAAAAAAAAAAAAAAAAAGGGCCCAACGTGGGACTTCACAGGGCGGGGAGTGACGGAATAGAGTGCCTTATCAAATGCACAGTGATGATATCCGAATGTCTTGATTGCCCCAAGCAGCTGGGATCACCCCCAGAAATAGATGTGTAGGTCTGCTTCCGGCTGACAGGTCCACGCGGCCCTGGCCTGACTTGATGCCGTCCCTCCATGTTTGCATCAATAGTTCCCTTTCCCTGGGAAGCGATCGTCGCAGCAGTGCTAGATTTCCGTCCAGAATAGTAACCTTAACCACACGCACGGCTCTCAGTCTCCCGCTCACACTCGAGTCGCAGCTGAGACTTGCAGCTGAATGTTGCAGCCAACACATCATGGATCAGCTTCCTGGCCCGTGACGCAGCATTTACGCATTCGTACCCTCCTTGTTCGGTACTTTCCTCTCTGTCTTTCCTTCTCTTTCTGGCTTTTCATGTGTTGGTCGCTCCCAAAAATCCCCGTTGGTCTTGTGAGGAGGGGAGGGCTCTGGTCTCATCATCAGACCCTATCAATCTCGGATACGACCCGACTGTGCGTCTTGCTGACACAGTCCCAAGGATTTAGAATTAACAGAAATGGGTAGATGACACGCAACGAAGTCTATGATGTTGAGCTGATTCGCTTAGCAAATAGGCTCATCGACTAGGATTCCCCAGAGCCGCTGAGTAACTTGAGCCCGTGTCCTCTAACAGGAAGAGAAAGGGTCTCGTGTTGGAGCCCCAGATACGATAATTCGATCCCAAAAGGTTTTCCTTACCGCTGGCCAAGAGTGCCGCACCATGGAAGTAGAGACTCGTCCATCCCCGGATCTGGAAGAACGTGTCAGGTGTCTCAGACAGAATCCTCGCGCGTCAGCCACTTCATGTCTGCTAAAGTTGGAACTGGTGAATCCAATAATAACTCTGTGATATCATTAGCTACGGTTGAGTATCGTAATTGACTCTGGGATTCCGTCGCATGTACTTTGTGTTTCTAGTCTTTGTCACAGGTGGCTGCAGAAAAAAAAAAAGTCATTCATACTTGGTAATCATTTGCTTCCTCAGTCTCATGGGCCAGATATGCTAACCATCGTTACCTGTCAGCGAGCCCCAGCGCGGTTTGGATTGCATTATGGCTTTCTTCCAAAATCATATCTGCGTATATTAGCTCCATTGTAGTCAATAAAAGAAACCTCCAGCCGCCCAACCGCCCCCAGACGCGCAAGCTCTGTCTGCAAGTGGCTGCTCATCATCGCGAACCTCCGTCCAGCCGCGGTATGGTAACCTCATCAGCCATGTCATGATTTGCATCCGTGGGGGCCGGGTGCGCGACACGAGTCCGCAAATCTCTGCATTGTTTGTATGTTCTAGACGTTTCTAGTTTGCTCTCCGCCTCCATCGCCATCGCCATCTCCGCCTCTCAAGACAAGTCACACCCGGAGGCGTCGGGCGGCCGGAAAGGAGGGTGAGGGGGGGCGGGGGCAAGACATTGACAAAGCCGTAAATCTCGCTAACCATTTCCGCGTATGTGGCGGGCCTTTTGTCAATGAAATACCGTATGGGAGGATCGGCGGCGACATGTGGTGGAGGATTTGGTGAGCTGACGTTGACAACTTCGCCTTGGAGGGTGACTCGTTGGCAAACCGCACTTCGAGATTTTGTGCCACCCATCATGCAGGCAATTACAATCTAATCTTTAAGGTTTTATGTCAGGCTATGATTAGAGTAGTCTTTTTGTTCCGATCGAAGCCGGATAATCGCACAGTTGAAAGCCTTAGGCAGAAGATGAGAAATGCTAACAACATTTCGTCGTGATTTGAGAGGAGCAACACATCAGAGTCTGGGAAAGAGAAACCCCATCCTAGCATTTGATTGACATGAAAAAAAAAAAAAAAAAAATTTTTGGTGAATAAAAAATCCAACATGTTGATTTAGCATCATATACATATGGACAAGCAGGTTTGTTGAGCAACTCACAAAAATATTGTCATGTTTGTGAATGGGAGGCCAAACTAGCATAGCTTCAGGGTAAGTAAAGTAACATGCCCTTGGTTAATCCCAGTCTAACCGCCAGAGAAAGGACATTTATCCCAGATAAAACCCGGAACGCCTGTAGCCGGCCTTGTATTAATGCGCATAGCTAGCACCTAATAATATGATCCAAATCCGTTGCAATTGAAAGCCAATTTTCCCACCTCTTGTGACCGTCGCCACTTTTATTTCTCGCCTCCAGTTTTAATCATGCACCAGGTTAGTCCATCTATGCTTTGGTGGGAATTGGTACAGCTAGTGTAGAATCCCCAGACCTCACGTTATCGCTGTCCTCTGATTCATCGTCGCTTGGGGCCCGGCTGTCCGTCCGTCGGCTCTTGGTCATCTGTACGGTTTTGTTAGTCCGGGATGATAAACAAGGTATAAAAGGACCAAAGAGTCAATCATACCCATGATCGTACACCACCGACAAGACCCAGGGCATAGCCGGTTACAAATTCCTTGGAGGAGCCACCCGGAGTGGATGGCGATCGTACCAGATCGCCGTTTCCGGAGCTGTTAAATCGGGCAGGGCTCTGGGGTCGGCTAGAAGGACGACTAGTAGGCCAAAACTGTCTGAGTTCTCGGCCGAGCTCCTGGCCGGTGGAGGTCCAGTTGTTGGTGATATTTTCACGAAGTTCTTGGACATGGCGCTTAAGGTCCATCTCGTTCTTCTTGAGCCAACTGACATTGAGCTCTTGGCGCGAAGTACCACGCTTGAACTGCCGAGCAATGTACTTCTCGTAGTCGCGAACGATGCTATCTTCCGAGTCAGACACATGCCAATGCATACCCTGGGGGGTAAAGCACGCAATTTGACTTACCGTGTGATGAGGCCAGTGGTGCTGACACCCTCAGTTCGCTGGGTGACCAGGAACTTGCCAGCAGCCTTGATAGGCTGGTAGATGTCATCGCCCTCGTCAGCGCCATAGGGGAGGTCATCGTGCGCTACATAGTCGAGTTTGTGCTTCTCGAGGAAATCGGGGGTGACGATCCAGGGGCAGTCCTCAATGACTTCGTCAACCCACTTGCAATGCCGAAGGGTCTCGGCACGCTCCTTGCCGGACATGACGGTCAGGCCCTTGCGCTTATGTGTTTCCGAGTCGCCCGTGACACCGACGACCAAGGTGGTGTCGGGGAATGCCTTCTTGGCTTGTTCAAGCTGTCGCATATGACTGCGAGACTCGTTAGCGACTCGACTTCTGGAGACAGGTCCCATCACATAGGCTCCGGGAAGCGGAGTAGACTTACCCAAGATGGAAGAGATCGAAGACTCCGTCGGCGTACACCCGGACAGGACGACCGACTGGGGGCGGGTTGGTCTTGAAGCCAACGGGATGCGTCATCTTCCCAATGGGAGGAGGAGGCATGGTTTCCTTCTTCTTGTCCTCCTCCAACTCTTTCAGGGAGGGCTTGCGGCCTTTCCGACCCACTCGCTCGGCAATGTCGACGCTGGCCTCAGTGGTGTCGCTAGGCTCACCAGGATCGATACTGTGGTCGTTCAGGCCCAAGCTACGGTCAACGTTGGCCCGCTGCCGCTTAGGGTTTGGGCCTCCGGCTGTGGAATTGCGGTGGTGATGGCGACTGGACTCGGCGGCGGTGGTGTCGCCCTCCTCACCTGAGGCATCGCGGGACGACGTCTGCAGGCCATTGTCGAGCAAATCGGCGGAAGAATTGGCCTGGCTGAGGGAACTCCTCTTGCGCTTGCCACTTTGGGAGGAAGAGGATGGCGACGACATGGCGATTGTGACGGACGGGTAAGATGCTGAATCGATTTGCGTGTCGATGCGTCTGTCAAGGACGGCGCAAGTGAGATAAAGCCTGAAGGGACACACAGGAGTAGGTAATTAAGAGCGTGCAAGCGTGTCCAGTGACGCGAAAAGAAAACTGGGTCTTGTGGATTCCGTGTTGGGCCGAAAGGCGAGAGATCCCTGCTAAAATCCGGGGTTGTGCTTGGAATGGCGGCCTCTCACTCTCCGATACGAGGCGACTAGACATAAATGGCGTTTTTGGGAGAGACACAGAGAGCAGAACGATGAGGGGAAAAGAGTTGCATGGAGGGAGGTTCTGAAAACGAGATGGCGGAGATTTGAGGCGACGTGACGTGGGGCTCAGACTTGCAGCGGCTTCGGAAACCTGCTTGCTCTTCCGTCTTTGGAGGTGAGGGCAGGTATGTACCTCGATACGACATATAACAATTTAAAAGTGGTCCAAAAGCGAGCCATGGCTTCTTTGGCTCCTTTGGCTCTGGCCATTGTAGCTCACCTCAGCCAAAGACACGGCTGGTTCAACAGGGACGGCAATTGCTCTCGTGCTCATTTCTCCATCCGCTAGCGGACAGGCAACATCTCTCTTGCGGTTTAGCGGGCATCCAGGCCCTCAGCCTCATCTTGTCGTGCTTTGATGTCGGATTGAGGCACGTACGTCTCATGTACCTTTATCTCTGGCTCTTGGATCATGGCGTCACTTTCCTGGTCCATCATCGAATAGGAGGGGACGGTGTGTGAGGGGTCACGTGTTGAAACAGGATCCCATGGATCAACTACTTGGGTTTTATGTAGTAGAACTTACAAGCCCATCGACGGAAGCTACCGAAGCCTTCCCCCCTCCTTCCACCCTCCTTCCCCTCGCTTCATCACATGATGCGTCACGTGAGTGGCTGCTTATGCCCCTGAATTCGTTTTCGTAAAGTGACCCCAAGAGGCTTTCAAGCCTTGCTGACTCAGGCATCAAGGACCAAGTCAAGCAAGTCTCAATGGAATGGAAATCACACCTTATTTCCACCATGCCTCCACCGGCCCAGCTAACCGACCACGACCGGGGCCCTGGGCCACCCCAAACACGTACCTTGCATACAAAAAGAAGATTCTCTTATTGTCTCCTTTCATCTCATGGTACAACCCCTGCGATGCCCTGAATTCCCTGCTCCCCTCCGCCCCTGTCTCGCCGCGTTCCGAGCCAAGTGTGTTTTCGGTCTCTCGCTCAGGGTTCGCGACTCGGAGGACTACCAAAACTCCTTCGCTCAAGGGTCGTCGTCCCATGGGCCGTTTCCCCAACTGCAACGCTTGTCGTCTCAGGTCAAAATGCATTACCACCTCACTCGTCCGCTCCAATTAGTGGGTACCAATAGGTTTCTCTCTGTTGATTGGTTTTGAACAATATGGATTTGGATTCTACTTTTCAGCTGGACGAGGCCGTGAGAATGAACACACTCTTTGTTGCCGTTCATCGTTGAGGTGAGATATTTGGTGCAAGAAATGGATAACCCAAAAAGCACCTTGGAGTCAACTTCAATAGTTGAGTTTAAACCACAAGTAATAAGAACAACCCATACAGCCCTAGAAACCAACTTTTACTTGATAAATTGCAAACAAATAGTCTTGGCTTCAAGGAACGGGGGTGGGGGGTGGCACTACTCCGTACAGATACTTAACCGCCCAGTGCATATGTTGCTCAATACGAGGGCCCCGAGGTCAGGCTCGTTTGCGAGTTTTGGTTTCATCGCCCCCTCACGCCGCAACCCTTGCCTATCTTTGATTCTAAGCTTACGGTATGGCTGGGTTCGGACAACATCTGCACTGGGGCCCATGACATCTGGTGAAGCGGAAGCTTGGTTTCTGATCAATCCACTTGGATGTGCTTAATTGATCGCCCCAATTAGAAGTCATCCCAGCCCTCCTTAAACTTAGCGGAAACCGTTCCTATGACAGGTTTACGTCTAGGATGCCCGTGGCCTTGTTTATGACCAAGTTCGTTCGATCCGTACGGGCAATTCAATGCCCGATTGTCCGCGGATCCGCCTCGGATAGACAGAGTCTCAAGACATATAAGAGACGCATGTTTTCCAAAGCCCAAGCAGACTCCGATTAGTTGCCAACCGTCTACACTTTTCTTCGATTCTCTCCATAGATTCGGGCAGGCCCGCAGGTCTTTCTTTCGTCTTCTGCATATCACTATCATTTTCTTCTTGTGCCATCCGTTAATATCTGCCAATAATCATGAGATCTACAACCCTCTTTGCTCTCGCCAACGTTGGCGCTGCTCTTGCCGCCGTCGAGATCTACTCTCAATGTGGTGGCAATGCCTACAAGGGTGACACCGAATGCCCATCCGGTTCGTCTTGCACCGCCATGAACGAGTGGTACAGCCAGTGCGTTCCTGGATCCAGCAGCAGCGACGATGACAGCGCCGCATCCTCTGTGGTTGCTGTGAACACTCCAAGCTCCAGCAATAGCCCCCAGAGGAGCACCTTGCCTTCCTCCCAGGATAGAGATGGTGATTCCAAGACTAGTGATGCTGTCGTCGCCACAACTCCTGTTGCTACCCCCAGCTCTGGTGGTGGTAGCTCCGGAGGCTCTGCTTCGGTGACTGGCATCACTCGAACTCTCCCTGCCTCATCTGGTTCTGTTGCTTCGGCCACTGCCATCACTGTAAGCGGCACTTTTGATGGCAAGATGTACAACTATGACCGATCTCGTAAGTGGATACCGCACTCCCCCTTTGCTTTGACGCAATCTAATAGCGACCTCAGCCTCTGTCTGTCAGGACCAGACCGAGACTGGAGAGGCCGATGCCATGTTCATCCTCGAAGACGGCGCTACCCTCCAGAACGTCATCATCGGTCCCGGCCAGGCTGAAGGTGTTCATTGTCTCGGCACCTGCACCCTCATCAACGTCTGGTGGGAGGATGTCTGCGAGGATGCCATCACATTCAAGCAGGACTCTGGCACTTCTACGATCAACGGAGGCGGCGCCTTCCACGCCTCGGACAAGGTTGTCCAGTTCAATGGTCGCGGCACCGTCGAAATCTCCAACTTCTACGTCGAGGACTACGGCAAACTGGCTCGCAGCTGTGGAAATTGCGATGGCAATGGCGGTCCCCGTAACTTTGTCATCAATAATGTTGCTGCCGTCGACGGTGGCGTTCTCTGTGGCATCAACACCAACTACGGTGACACTTGCACCATTAGCAATTCCTGCCAGGACAGTGGCAAGTCCTGTGCTCTCTACACTGGTAACGATACTGGCGATGAGCCCACGAAGAACAGTGATGGCGCTGATGGCCAGTACTGCGTTGTCAGCAGCTTCTCCGAGTCTTGCTAAGCGGCTGGACTGCGAAATTTCCGAGGCCTACTCCACTCCGCAAAATGAAGTCGCGGGGCGTGCGAGTTAATCGTTCTTTTTCTTGATACCCGTATATAATTTACAAAGCAAGAATGTATAAAGAGATTAGGCAGTGTTAGGGTTCCTTGGATCCCTAGTTTAAACAAACCACTGGCTGAAATACCGCTCCTTGTCTGATATGCCCAACATAGATGCCTCGCTTTCTTAGCTCCGTGAGAAGAAACAATAGAATGTGCATATGTGTGTGTGTGTGTGTGTGTGTGTGCTTGAAAGTGGCCGTCCAACCTCGACCCAGCGCATCGGCCAAGTACCAAAATTAGGTACACCAGACGGTTGCGCCAATATGTAAAGCGAATAAGAGTAATAATCACAATCTGCAGTCGACAGATGGGCATGGCATGTTCGATTTCGTTTTCGGTTGATTACAGACAGGGGAGGCACTCCACACACAAAGTCTCTCCCCAATCTTTACACTGGAATAGAATACGACACTCGGCTAGGATGCGGTTCCCCTGCCTCTTGACAAAACCGAATCATCATGTGGCAAAAACGCAAGTGAATATTTATTGTTTGAATCGGACTTCTCAAATTACTTTACTTCCCGACCTCCAGGCGCTTCCCACCGGCGCCCCCCTTTTTGCGGCCCTCCTTCATGACCCCATGTCCATGTCCGCCCCAACCCGGCCACAGCAAAATGATGAAACCTCAAGGCCCTGAGCCTGGCGCAAAACACAAGAGCCAAACGAGGCTAAATAGAGAAATGTACCGATTGTAGTAAGTAGTAATACAGAACTGCCTGTTTCTGTTGCTCCTCTCCCGCACGACTTCAGCTGCGGCTGTGTCAGGGAGTATATAAGGAGAGATCGAAGGCGGGGACGACTCCCAGGGCGACTCCCAGACCACCTGCGGGCCATCCATCCACGCATAGATTGGGCACCTTTTTAATTTTTCCTCCTCCAGTGACCAATAACCAGTGACAATGATGTCTTTATCGAGAGTAGGGATGGAAACCACGGTTGCCTCCGCGACCACCACCGCGGTAGTTGGCACCGGGCTTGCCGGCGTTCTTGGGACCCGTAGGCGCGTTTGCCGGCGGTGCGTGCTGCGGATCGGAGGCGCCTTGGGAGCCGGCGCGGAAGCTGCCCGGACCTTGGTTGGGATTCGGCTGAGGAACATCGTCGTACATGCCCTCCCAGGACGTTGGCGCGCCGCTTCCGCTTCCGCCTCCGCCTCCGCCGCCGCCGCCGCCGCCCATGCCGTAGCCTCCTCCGTAACCTCCGCCCCGTCCGCCTCGTCGGCCTTGAGGCTGCTGCTGCGGCTGTTGCGGCTGCTGCTGGTACTGGTCATAGTTGTTGTATCCTCGTCCACCGCCACCGCCGCCGCCGCTACCGCCGTTACCTCCATTGCCTTGGTCACCCTGTTGGCCTTGTTGTTGCATCATCTGCTGCTGCATCTGTTGCATCTGCTGCATCATCTGGGGAGTCATGTTGTTCATCATGTTCTGGCCGTTGGCCCCGCCCCCTCCTCGACCCATCATCTGCTGCATCTGTTGCATCTGCATCATGTTTTGCCACATAGCCGTGTTCATGGGCATGCCTCGTTGCATGGCCATCTGAGATTGCATCATGGCGAAGTATTGCTGCATCCGTTGGAAATACTGGGCCATGACCTGGGGTGTCATGCCGTTATTGCCCATTTGCTGGCCCATGGATGCCTGGGGTGACTGCTCGTCACCCTTCCTAAACTTTCCTCGGCGAGAAGCCTCCTCCTCTTCTCGGAGATTGCCTCGAGGCTGCGCCTTCTTGACTTCGATAGGCTTACCGTGAATCTCAAGAGGCACGTTGATACAGGCGTCGACCCCTGCCTCGCTCTCGAAGGTAACGAAGCCGAAGCCTCTCGGCCGGCCGGTGTCCTTGTCCATCATGAGCGTCGCATCGACAACTCGGCCAAACTGGGCAAAGTATTCCTTGAATTCTTGGTCCGTAGTCTCCTGGCTGACACCGCCAACGAAGATCTTGCTCGTCTTCTCTTGCTCGTCTCGAGGGATGGCCCGTTTGGGGTCGATCTCAGAAAACAGTCAGTCACGGTGTGCGCAGATAGTAATTGACAATTAGCGTCCCGACTCACAATCTTTCCATCGAGGAAATGCTCCTTGACCATGACAATGTTGACTGTCTTGGAGTCCTTGAATGTCAGGAAACCGAAGCCTCGTGATCTTCCAGTGCTGTTATCACGCATGACAGTGCATTCAACCACCTCGCCAAACTGGGAGAAATAGTCTCGTAGGGACTCTGTTGCTGTTAGGATATGATCTACGCAGACGAGACGTAGCTACCACTTACGATCGGTTGTTTCCCAATTCAGGCCACCAATAAACATTTTACTATTTTGATGAATTAGCATTTAAAACCATGGGTGCAAATCAGTTTATATATATATATATATATATAAAGGTTTTGTTCTCCTTCTTTGTCTTTCTTTCTTTGGGGGAGCGTGATTCGAAATGGCAGCAACATGGAAGCAAAGGGCAGAAGTCGGCTGTGGCAAAAGCGCTGGGTTCTGGGTGGTTGGCATAGCGGTGGCTTGCTGCAGGTATGGTCGCAATCAGGCAAGGCACGACTAAATGCCTGCAACTGTCGCGCACACTAACAGCAGTTTGCCGCAAGTTTGCGCAACAAATTTCTTGGTGCCGAATGGAATGAACATGCTGGCTTGGTGACGTTTGGTTCTTCCTGTAGATAGATAGATAGATGGCAGACGACCACACGACACATGTCTCAAAGCCTATTTCAGCTAGAGACAATTGGAGAGCATCCGCATGTCTAAGTCCCACCTCCAAACATGTCTTGTCCGGGCGATGGAAATGCTTTTTTTTTTCGTGTGGCCTGGGATCCATTGCAAGGTTGATGAGAAGTCGGCAATAATCTCCCATGAAGATCGGGACATGGTGAAGACAGTGCAGTGAGAGACGCCAGATCAGCTTGGTCGAATATTTCTTCGTCTTGTGCTATCGTCTTGACTCTTCTCTCTGTCTCTCTTGTGCTAGGTACTGGCCTCGCGCGCTATTCGCTGCAAATCTTGCTATAGCCTACTGGAGAACTGTTCATGGTTCTCCTCGGGCATTTTCAGATCTCTGCGACTCTGGGCTATGAAAGGCAGGAGGGCTGTCTCCCGTCTTGACTAGGTCGGTTGATTCTTTCTCGGAGTATCCACAGGGCGAGAGTTTCTCAGTTCAGATATTGGCTTCCTCCTCTTTCCAATGCTCGCTCTCCCAGACTGATCGTTGAAACCTTGTCTCATCTGATCTCTGCTTCTTGCTCTTGCTCTTGCTCTTGCTCTTGCTCTTGCTCTCGGCCCTCTTGTCCAATCTCATTTTTCTGGCTGATCATGGCCCCTCCGTCTTGAGCAAAATTTTCAGGTGCATAGGTGTCAAGAATACCATACCATACTCCTCTCAGCCTGACCTCGATCCTTTCCAGCCAAGCAAGTGTTCCGAGACGTTGGCGAAGCCACTCCCAATACCAACTCACATAGCCACATCAAAGCCACCATCATGTCCCAGTGCTTCTAGCAGACGGCACAAAACGCAAAACACGGGTGTTGGGAGGAGGGTTCAAGGGATACAAATCACGTCTAAGAGGAATCGCAGAAACTTACCCGTCTTCTTTGGCACTTGCCTTGTGTACTGTCCCAAAGGGCGGAGGCGTGGGAGCGTCTTCATGGGCAGCTGCGTGGTTCATACTGTTGCTGGTGCCTCCTCCGAGGTTGAAGTCAACTTCGTCGTCATCATCATCCTGGTCTTGATCCATGACTTCATTGCCTCCTATCTCGTGGTCAAAAGATATTCCGGGTTGGTCATTGGCGATGGTCTGGACGGGTTGGGATTCCGCAACGGCCGGGGCTGGAGCCTTGGGAGGAGGTGCTCCCTTGGGTGCATCGTTGTCTTCGTAGCTGCAGGGAGCAAGCATCAGTCAGCGGTTCAGAAGCGAGCAACGATGGTCGAAATCGTTCTCTGAGCTATCTTACAGGTCGGCGAAGAGGTCCTCCTCAAAGTTCTCCGGCTCGGTCATGGCGAATACTTGAATGTGAATATTCCCTGAATGTCCCTGTCCCTGTCCCTGGTGATGGTCGCGAGTTTCTGGATATCGGAGTTCGGATACGGATAAAGCGTGTTCTGGCTCGCACTACGCGGTTGTCGCAAGCCCAGTATTGCGAGTCTCTGCGCCGAGAAACCGCGAACTGGAAACAGGTAGGAATGAAATGGATGGCGCGAAACTGAGATGTTGAAGGGTGATGAAACTAGAGGCCAGCACGTAGAGAGGAGGCGAGTTGGAGGGATGTTTTCTTCTGGGACAGGGAGGCTAATCTTCTGACTAAGCTGCACCAACCAATGAAAGTGCAGCGCAAGACCAGCAAGGTGCCCCGCCTGAGAAGCTGTGCTCGTGGCACGGCTTGGAACTGGGTCACTGTCCTGGCTACGACGCTTGGCTGCACTGGGCGATAGCGGATACGTCCCCTAGAACCCCGCTGTAGGGGCGCTGGAGTGTGACGTTCACAGTGGACCGTGTCGGCCTAGCCAACGCCTCCGAGGCAAATGGCCTTGCCTGGCGAACCTAATGGGGTGCGAGTGACCGCCTATGACTAGTACCCGCAGGAGATCGCCGCCTGAAGCCCCCAACAAGAGCACCCTATAACCCGCTGTCGTCGACAACCGTTCCGATGGCGCGCGCCGTGCCTGACTCTCCCAAACCTGCAAACTTGCACCCATCACCATCGTCGCTCGCAGTCGCAGTATGTAAAGGCAGCCCCTTTGCAAGCACAATGTGGCCGTCCTCCGGAAGCGGCAAGAAGCCCGCCCAGTCGGTAGGTCCCTGGATCTCTACGGTCCTCGCTCACGAGACCGACCGAATACATCACCCATTGTGCTAACAGCCCCACCGCCGCAGGAGATGGTCCAAGTTGGTATGTACTCGGAATATATCCCATCCTAGATGAGTTGAGGGGAGCTGGTGGTTGCTGTAGGTTCGCGATAGGTTTGGTCTTTGCTAACGAAAGCTCAATTGCCGTTCGTCAGACCGGTCCGAGTATGTTGCATCTCTCGTCGGCTACCTTCTGAACCCCCCGCGCTGAAGAACATCGTCTCTTTCTAGTTCCGCATCGCCTTTCTGGAGACCGCCTCCGCGAGACAACGCCACGCCCAAGAGGAATGTCACCGCTCCTGGCGGCCCGGGGTCCAGCCTGGTCGTCGGCGCATCCTATTCCCACGCTGATATCCTCAAGTTTGATACCTTGTACGTCTGGGGAGTGCCGTCAGCTCCTCCACCCGTCCACCTACTGACATCGTGGTGCAATGTCCAGGAACCCGTCAAGCTCGAGCTCCTCCCGCCCCAAGACGCCCCCCTCCTCCTCTTCAGCCAAGATCCGTATTCACGATGCTTCTCCGCCGTCTCGATCGAATCCAACAGGCAAGGCCTCGCCTCCATTCAAGAGTTACATCAACTTCCTCTCAAACACGAACGATGACTGGAAGGCAGACGAAGACGAGATGATGGGATACGAGGATGATGACGGCGATGACTTCGGGTTACCTAGCCTGTCAAGCATGAAGAGGAGGACCAGAAGAGCAGCAGCGCAGAATAAGGTGGATTTGGACACCCTATCGCCTCTTGGAGATGAGCCATTCGATGCCCTCCACTCTAGACGATACTCTAACAGCGCCGACATCGCTGTTGAACGTCCTGCGCCAACATATCCTATGCCCAAGAAGAGCGAGGGCAAAATTCTCAGACCCCAGTATAAGGAGATTCTTCGAGGTTCGTTCAACAATCGCCCTGAGTCTTGGTATCTAGCTAACATAATTACGTCGAGACCCCGCCAACGCCCTCCATTTGATAAACTATCCCTCCGTGCCCGCCAATGCCATCCCCAAGGAGGCCGACGCCATCAACTCCCGCATCACCCGAATCAACAAGTTCAAAAAGCTTCTTCAGGCATCTTCTATTTCTCTCCCCGATCTCAGGGCGCTGGCCTGGTCTGGTGTGCCGGGAGAAGTCCGCGCAATTACATGGCAGCTCCTCCTGAGCTACCTACCCACCAACAGCGAGCGCCGTGTAGCCACTCTTGAGCGGAAACGAAAAGAGTATCTAGATGGTGTCCGTCAGGCATTCGAGAGAACCGGCCCAGGTACCACCAACGCCGGCACCACCACAACTAGTAGGACTCGAGGCTTGGACGAAGCCATCTGGCACCAGATCAGCATCGACATTCCGCGAACCAACCCACATATCGAGCTTTACAGCTACGAGGCCACTCAACGGTCTCTTGAGCGCATCCTCTATGTGTGGGCTGTTCGACACCCCGCTAGTGGTTACGTCCAGGGCATTAACGATCTGGTAACGCCGTTTTGGCAGGTATTCCTGAGCATTTACATTAGTGATCCAAATATTGAGTCCGGTATGGACCCAGGTCAACTACCCAAGTCTGTCCTGGATGCCGTCGAGGCCGACTCCTTCTGGTGTCTTACCAAACTTCTCGACGGTATTCAGGACCATTATATCGTGGCACAACCGGGGATTCAACGACAAGTTGCCGCTCTGCGCGACCTGACCGCTCGCATCGACGCTAACCTGTCCAAACACCTGGAACAAGAGGGCGTTGAATTTATTCAGTTTAGTTTCCGGTGGATGAACTGTCTCTTAATGAGAGAGATTAGTGTGAAAAACACTATTCGCATGTGGGACACATACTTGGTACGTTTTGCCCGCCTGGTTTCCGTTTACTACTTTATGTGCTGTCTCCATCTAACCTTTCTCCTCAGGCCGAAGAACAAGGCTTCTCTGAGTTTCATCTCTACGTTTGTGCTGCCTTCCTCGTCAAGTGGTCTGAAAAGCTTGTCCACATGGACTTTCAGGAGGTCATGATGTTCCTCCAGTCACTACCCACCAAAGACTGGACCGAAAAGGACATTGAGCTCCTCCTAAGCGAAGCATTTATCTGGCAGAGCCTCTTTAAGGGCTCCGCTGCTCATCTAAAGGGTCAACCCACCCGGGAGCCTGTTACAAATCTGCAGCTCTAGAACTTCTCAGCGGACATCGGCTCCCCATGATCATCCATTCATTCTTCGGAAAAGTGGAGGGATTAGTGGAACGGGCTTTTTCTGGTGCTCTTATTTATCAATGAAGGCAAAGAGAAAAGAGTGCAATTTTGTTGACGGGGTGCTGTGGGTGGGATATGAGCGAGGACGAAAGCGAATTGAACAACAGATCCAGCAGGTGGTATAGATACCTGCATAATAATGGGCACCAGAACAAGAACAGGGCACATCTATTTTCTCTCTTCAATTGGTTCTTGCTTGCATCTTACGGAGTCAAAACTATTTCAAATCACAATATAAGGGACATGGAATGGCAGTTGGAGGGAACATGTTGATGATAAAAGATGTTTGGCATTATTGTGCTCTGCCACCATTGCTAGGACTATGCTGAGCTAAACTAGGGTTACGTATTAAGATCGAGGGGGTATTTCCTACTCCCCCCGGTGATCTCCCTGTTCCCTTCTCGTATTGTTTTCCTTCGTGTTTTTTCAGTCCCCTGATACAATGTGTGCTGCACATCGCTCAATGGGTATTCAGACAAACCATATCCCCGGGCAAGAATAGCAACTGGCCGCTCAAAAATGAGATGTGCTTCCTCCCAATACTAGTTCCAAACAAGAAATTCTCCCATTCATGTAAACGGGGAAGGTCCAACTCCAAAACTCCAGGCCGTAAGAATTAGTGTATAGATAAGTGTCCTGCGTCTCCCCAGGACATGTCTTGTTGCAAAAGCGACCTGCAGCGCCACAAACAGTAATCGTGAAATGATATTTAATATTCCCCAAACACCTTCCGCTCATACAAATGCTCATTGATATACGCTACCCGGGGTATCATGGTGTTGGCTCGATCAGGTCCTGGACAAACCCAAGATTTTGTCTTTTTTCGTCACAAACACGAGCCCACTCGAGCAGCAAGCGCCACACATAGAGACGCATGTCTTCCCTACGGAGGACTTGCTCAGCCCAATCTTTACCCCGTTCGGCAATATATCGAGCAGCATTGTCACCGCCAGCGTGGTGGTCAGTGAAGAACTCAAGAACAGAATACATGTCCTGAAATGTATTATCAATGGGTACAAAGTGCACCCATGGGGTTAGGCGGTCGTCGTGCCACTCAGCGTAGATAGTGGCCTTCAGGGGTGTGCTAGTAGAGCGTATGAATCCGCGGAAACGAGCGCTAAATGAGTTGCCATCCGCGTCGGGGAGGAATTTGTACTTGTACTGGTCCTTCATTGGTACAGAACTGACTTCCTTGTAGTATGGGTCAAGGTATGGACACTCTTCGACTTGGCATTGTCGACTGATGAATCCAACATTGGCAAACTTTTTTAACCATTTTCCCAGCCCTTTCTTCGCGCGTCGTTCGCTCTCGTAAATCTCAGTGCTTGGGAGGTCAAAAGTGGCGGCCTTGACGCCCTTATTCTCCACGGCGTCGACAGCAGTGCCATTTAGCATCTGTACGAGCCGATGACGGTGCATTCGATGCCAGTTATAGTCTTTGACTTTGCCACCAGACGCTACACCACGCCAAACGATGCCGTTTTTCTTCCATCGCCATGAGGGGCCATGGTTTTTTTCTCCGCCAGAATATACGTCGTCGGAAGTGAGGTACATAGCCCCGGGAATGAGAATTTCGTTGTTTTGAGGAAGTTTCGAGCCGCCAAACATAGGAATAAGCTCCTGTGTAGTAGACAGGCTTAGAGGTTTGACAAAGCTGCCATGCAGTTGTCGCAAATGCGGTTGCTCGCATGGATCCATGGCAGCGGTCCAGTTTTTAATGTAGCCTTTGTATGCGTATTCAGGAGTCCAGTCCGAGGGGTAGTCGATTGGGACACTAAAGTCGGGAATCTGTTCAACATCACGCGAAGGAGCGTTTGGGTCACAGGCCGTGACTGTCAGGTTCCAATAGTTCGCAGATTTGTCAAACCAAAAAGGATCATAGAGCTGGGGACTTTGTGCATCGATGGCACCCAAACCTGTAAAGCCAGTAACAACCTCGTGGACGGCAGGCATGCGCCTGTTGTGGCGCTCCTTTTCAACAAGCTTTGAGACATCCTCGAATGGAACAAGAATGCGTGGCTCATCCATGTAGTTGATGGGCATGTCAACATCGGGTAGCGACGAGGCAAACTCGCCGACGAGCTCAGTCCAGAGTTGCAGCCAGGGAACTCGATCTGTTGTATTGCCCATGCCAGTAGCCTGGCCATTGCGGACTTTGACAGCCCAGTGCCATGATGCGGCGCGCTTGGCGAGTGTGTGAGGATCGAGGGCCCAGTAAGGGGTCAAGTCTTTGTAGATGCGATCATAGAAGTCTTCGACGAGAACAGAATCGGAGGCGAGAGCGGCTTCGGTCCACTGGTCGAAACCTGGGGGCGGGTGGCGGCCTCGGCGGGCGCGGTATCGGGCAGCGGCATCGTTGATGTTGAAGCTGCGCTTGGCAAGCAGGGCTTCGTGGCGGGCGCGGGCATCTACCATGAGCTTCTTTATGGGATGCTTAGGCCCGAAGGAGACGGGACCGTTCGCTTCTTCGGCTTCCCAGGTGGGTTCCCAGCCAGTTTCCCAGGTGTCACTGGATGTCCATATCATGTAATTCGTGATGGCGAAACTGAGAAAAAAGAGAGTGGTGAGGTAACGGAGGAGGAGGCGCGAGGGCCGGTGCCAAAACCAGTGCTTGACCCTCAGCCACATGGCGACCCGCGACTTGCGACGGCAGCTGGCGGCGGAGCGTGGGAGTCGGAGGAGAGGTTATGCGCGCCACGGGGGAGTGGGCAGGAGTCGCATTGAAGAGGAGACCCGTGGGGGATGGCGGCGACGTCTTAGAAGGTGCAGCAGCAGAGCATTGTTGGTTCTTAGTACTCGGCAAGCGTTGCAGGAGGAGGGTTCTGTCGGTGAATAGGGCGGCTGCGAACGGCGTCCCAGGGAGGTAAAACCCGGCGATGTCGGGAGGTGAGATCTGCCTGCGAGTGAGATGTGGGTGTGAGGTGTATGCGTGTGGTGAGAGGTCAGACGAAACAAGAAGAAAGGAAGGAAGTAGTTGGCTGTGGGTTGTGAATTCCTTTCGGGGAACGGAGAATGGAGAAGGAGCATGGGAGGCTAGCAAGGCACGGCATCGAGCGGAAGGAGAAGTGGAGCGTGGAGGAAGGCGCGGAGCCACCTTGAACAATAGCCATGCAATGGGGAGGAAGACACAGCTAACCACGCCCGTCCAGCGCTGTACCGAGAGACAAAACTCCACAGGCAAGCAAGCCAGGGCCGGGCGTCGAGACAAATCGAGCGAGCTGCGCGGCTGCGCTACTCTGCACACTACGTACTCTGCACACTACTCTGCGCTACCACTGCGACTGGAACCCACTAAAAATGGAGGTTGCCCGCGTGAGCCTTCCCATGATCAAGACCTAGGCACCCAGGTCGAGTGCTTTCCAATCCTTGTTCTGCTACTGTGCTGGAGCCTGTGGCCCTGTGGCCCGGTCGCCCTTCCGGCCCAAGCGCACCGCTGAGTCCACCCGAGGGGAATGAATTCCATCTTGACCAGCAAAGGCCGGATCTTACCGGGGGGCTATATAGGAGGGGGCAGGGCAAGAAGGATTGTTCATACAGAGAAGTATAGTGGTGAGTGTTGGTCCATTTACTGGTTTCCCTGCTGACTGCGCCGCACACTGCTGGGCCATGCTATATGGGTCATGAAGGCCCTTTCCCATCAAACATGTGGACGGCCAGTTGGCAAGCCATTGCGCAGGAAGCCAAAAGATCACAAGTCGGCTTGGGGTTCTCATCCATTTTCAGGCTGCTCCTTACTCGCCGTGGACGGCGGCAATGGAAGAATAGGAGGCGAAGGCAAGACATTGAAATCTCAGGGCGTGTGTGGCGGCTGTGACGGCGGGGTGGCTTGGTGATTTTTTCCTCGAAGCTCAAGGCTCAAATTCTTGTTGGCCATTGGAATGCCTTTTGTCTCGCCATGTACCACCCCTCTGTGCATGCATGACTAGGTTAGGTAGGTAGGTACCTAGGTAGGTAGGTAGGTAACTCCACTCCCTCTCCTTGTTCCACATGTCAAGCTTGTCCAAAGGCTTGATTTGTCTTTCCCCCAATATTTCCCAGTCCAAGGGCGAGATCTGCCTGTCTTGACTCGTAGCCTTGGCCATCGTTCCCTCCCATGATACACCCTTGTTCGTTCATGGAAATGGCCGAGATGGAAGCTTGTTGGATCCCGCTACCTGTCTTCTGTCTGCAGTCATGCTGACGCTCCCCGCGATATCCAAATCCCTCGTCACAGTATTGCCCCCGGTTGTCCGAGCGTTAGTTGTCGATCATCGATCATCGACAAGATGGCCAAACGTTGAGCGGCCGTTTCCCTCCTCAGGCGGTTGGCGGTACTGGACTTTTAGGTGTCTACAGTACCTACTGTAGTTGAGGTGAGGGGCATGTAGGTGCGCTAACTAGCGAGAAAAAAACCAGTCATGGACCCATGCCAAGTTCATCACCTGCAATCCCACCAACTGACCACTGACCCTCTGCCCCCGGTTTTCCCACCTCCCAAATCGGTCGTGGCCGCCGGGAGTCCAGAGCCTGCCGTTCCGCCACCGTCTCTCGATTTGCCGTGGTCTTGAAGATGGTTCCATCCTGCAGCACAGCACGCAGGTTCTGTATCTTGCAAGTATTCGTCCGGGGCTGCGGGCTGCGAGTTGCTCGGCAGAGGTCTCAAGGTGCATGTCCCGCTGAGATCACTGGCCAGTGCAATCCATCGGCTATTCCTTGAATGACCACATACATACATACACGTACAGGCGTAGGTACGTCGCAGCCCTCGGCAGGATAAACATACATGTACATGACAAAAGCCCAATTTCAGCGCTACCGAGGCCAACCCTCTGATGCTTGGCAACAATCCCAGTGCAGAGGCATCCTATGACCAGGCAGGACCCTGTACTGCCCTGTTGGCAGCAGTGGAAGTGCTCCCCTGGCAGGCCCTAAACCGGTTCCCTACGATTTGACTATTAGAGCTTCCACCGCTCCGGAAACCGAGCCAGAAACACAATCGACAGATCCAGGAAAGGCCTCGGCGGGACCGCGGCAGCCGAGGAGGGAGGCCGTTATTGCGGCCCTCGAAAATCGACCGTGTGCCCTGTGGGCATCTGCTGGTGCAAGAAGGTCCATTTTTGTCGTTAGTTCATTAGTATCACGTTGTCCACTGGTACGTACTAAGGTGCTTGCGTACGTACGTGCTTTACGTGTATGTGGCCCTACGGCCCCAACCCACGACTTCAAACACGTAAACCGGCCCAGGAAATTAAAACTGTGGGAGCGGCGGCCCGCGAGTGGGAAGTCCACCTCATGGGCTGGCTGGGTACATGTGCAGCAGCGGTGGGTGGTGGTCGAATGTAGGTACGCGCTATTACATACAACACCAGGCCCCGTGTGATCAAGCCATTTTCACCGTCAGCCCTGTCAGACCTCCAGCGGTTGGTCTTATACAACGGAAGAACAAAATAAAAGCGAACTGCCCCCCCCCCCTCCCCCCCTTTTGTCGGGTTGATCAGCGTCCAGTACATCCAAGTCGTGTGTTCGTTCCCTTGAGACTGGTTGTGCCTCACCCATACAAGTTTTTACAGCCCCCAGGAAGCCGTTGTGCTGACTTGGTCAACCGCGCCCTAGTCATGGTCGCCCTAGAGGGGCGGTTCTGTCTCAAGATTGTCAATCAGAAACAGACAGCGCATCTCGAAAATCCCAAAGAAAGCTAGCGCATTTCTCTTGTGTCTCTGCCGCAGTCCCTCCCGCTCCTCTCTCTCCGTAGTAATTCAGTGCACAAGTGAATACTAGTACGTGGAGAAATGTTTCCAGAAACGGACATCCAAGTGCCAATACCTCGATGTGGGCTCCATATACTAAAAATGCCGCCTCCAACATGGTGGCTGTGTCTTTGACTGTGTCAACCCTCCAACCTGATGCCGCCACAGACGCCTTCGTTCCAGTCCAGATCGTCGATGCCGTGCCGAGTCTTGGCCCTTTCTGCTTGAACCTCCGGATGATGCCCAAGGGCTCAGGCAAGTACCGGGGTGGGTTATTCGTATATCGACGCGTAACACCTCCGTTGAGCCTATCTTGAATGCCACCGTCTAGGATCTCTGGTCTTTGCATCTACCAATCCCATCATCTGTGCTTATCCTATGCTGCTAGGCTGCACAGTCAAGAGGTTGCAGCACGCTCATGCCTCCTCTCTTGCATTATTTCAACCTTGTCTGATGTCAGAGTGCACGTTTCGGCGGCTTCGTAATACTTCCCAGCCTGTGATAATGAACGCCGGCCAGAGTTTAGAGATTCAGAGGCTGCCCTGTCTCGGGCCACGATGCTTTGTCGTCACCCACGTTGGTCGCTTGCAGCGCAGACGGCCACGCGGGATGGCGTTCAGACTCCCTCTGCCCCAGCATAAGCTTATGTGTATCCTTGAGGGCGGGTCCTGGGTGTTTCCAGATTCTGCGTCGATTTGAACTCCCCGTCTGAGCCGTTGGTAGACACAGCCGTTTTGCTGGCATGCCTGTTCACACAGGGCAAGACAGACCCTGGTCTGAGCATGTGGACTTACGCATTGCCTGCGTCACTGGTCTCCACGGTCAATATGATCAATTCCCTGCATCGTCTCGTTTTTTGCACCATCCCGATCTTCCACAACCTCCGGACGTAGCCGATGCCGACAGATCGATTTGATATGTCAATTGTAGTACTTACCTTGACCTACCCTGTACCTTACCTGGCATTGTAGAGGCATGCTCCCCTTGGTATCTAAAAGGGATGGCGATTTCTGTAAATGGTTGGCTCCCAATGGTCCATAACAATACGTGTATGTGGTTGAGTATTTTGGTGAGAAGGGAGCTCGTTGTTTAGCCACTTCGGAGTTGATGGGCTATATCGCGAAATCTACCATAATCATATTGGCCAAAGTGAAATAATCGACCAAGATCACAGGGGCACTGACAAAGGGAGGCTTCGTATCACGTCTCGTTCTAGAATCACGCAAGACATTGAAATCCCCCCCTTAAAAAAACAAAAAAAAAAAAAACAAAAAAAAAACAGTGCAAGTGTTCAATATAAGGGCTTATAATTTCAAGAGAAACAAATAAATAGAGAAAACATATTTCGTGGTTGTTCTCCTGTCCTCAACAGAGAGTTTGGCCTCCCTCACACTATTGGCCAAAACCAAAACATGCTCGGATATCCATTCGCCTCCGGCTAATCCCCGGTCAAAGCTTCTGACCGGCAGCCAATCAGAGGCGCGCCAATTCCCAGTCGCCGGTTAACCAGAGAGAGCATTCTCCAATCCTCACCCAAGTCGTCAATCTCCAGCTTGTCCCAACTTCCCACGACCCTCTCCCCTCTTCTCCGCGTCGAGCCTCTCGCACTCCCACGCCCGTCAATTCGACTCCTCGAGATGCTCCCCGTTGCACGTTCTGCGGCCTCAATGGCCCTCCGAGGTGCGTCCCGCTCGTCCAATTGCCTGCTCGACTTTACCCCGGACTGGCGGGTTTTTTTCTGCTCGCCAACGCCATTGTCGTCAGGTTTCCCTTTCCGAGCCCGCCTTGTTTTGCTGACATTCGATTCCTACCGCTACAGTCAAGCCCGCGACCGCCATTGTTCCCTTCCGAGCTGTCGCTGCTTTCTCAACTGGCTCACGACGTGATGCGAGCGCCGTGACGGCCCATTCGGGTGCCTCCGGCCTGGCCAAGATCCGCAAAGAGGTTCCGCTCCCCAGCGAGGACCGCCCCAAGAGCGTCATTCAATATGCCCTGTATGTCCCGCATCAGCCATCACCACCACATTCAATCCAACACAATGCCTCGTGAATCAAGAGCCTCCCTGCTGACCGATGTCGTTCTTCCCCGACGATAGCACATCCCTCGACGTTATCGCCAACTGGGCCCGTCAGTCCTCGCTATGGCCCATGACCTTTGGTCTCGCCTGCTGTGCTGTCGAAATGATGCACCTTTCCACCCCCCGATACGATCAGGATCGCCTCGGTATTATTTTCCGTGCCTCTCCCCGTCAGTCCGATGTCATGATCGTCGCCGGCACCCTCACCAACAAGATGGCCCCCGCCCTGCGCCAGGTCTACGATCAGATGCCCGACCCTCGATGGGTCATCTCCATGGGTAGCTGCGCCAACGGTGGCGGCTACTACCACTACAGCTATAGTGTCGTCCGCGGCTGTGACCGTATCGTCCCCGTCGACATCTACGTCCCCGGCTGCCCCCAACCAGCGAGGCCCTCATGTACGGCATCTTCCAGCTCCAGCGCAAGATGCGCAACACCAAGATCACTCGCATGTGGTACCGACGATAGAGAGGTGGGCTGGACAAGCAAATTTGGGGCGAAGCCGACGGACGTCGCGAGAGGAGCCTGTCGGAGGAGGTTGTGGCAATGGATACTCGACAAATCACTCAGCAAGGAATGGATGGGATCGGATGGGATGGCAAACGACGCGGCCACAAAGGCGGCGTAGACGGCGCGCCAAAAGACGTTTTTCCTTTGTTCTCACAAGGTGTACATACTGGGGATCCCACCGGTAGAATGGTAGAAGGAATGCAATTCTGTACAACACCACAGACATCTGTCTCTCGCGATGCTACTTGTGTCTTTTGTGCCTTGGTCGTAATTTGAACGGTATCTGGTTTTCATCAGTCCAGGCTTGGTCGTTTCCTCCCGGTTTGTCAATGCCTATAACACGAGCAATGTCGACAAACGCTGTTCTATCGCTCTACCGAAATCAACGTCACGGGAGCACCCTTAGTTTCACTTTTGTCAATGGTAATGAAGAGAAGAGATGCATACTGAGAGGGCCTAACAAATACAATCTATCAAATCACGTCGTATCACATTATATCCAACACCAAGCCAGAGCCGAAGAAAACAGAGAGAAAGTATCCTTAGTGTGTATGTATGATGGAATGCAAAATCTTGTAAGAATCACCGTCTTTTCCTCCCCCGGAGTTCATGAGCTCAATTGGCCTTGCCACGTCTGCCCGACATCGTACGTAACGTAAATACAGCCTTTCTTTTTTATTTTCCTTCTTGGGTTGTCAGAGCAGAATTACCGCAGCTCTCTAAGAGCTTCCAGCATGTACCCCTAACAAGCCGTATCAATAACCACCGAAAAAGAAAAGGTCAAGGCTCTGCCACGAAAGACATCAAAATCTACCGATGAGTGGAATCCATCCGTCTCTCCGGGGGTCGAACGTGGAGTTGCCGTCTCTCAAGGGGGAGAAACGAGGCTCGGATTCTGTCCGTCGCTTCATTTTTATCGGCGAGGCTGAGCAGACCGAAGAAAGAAAACAGGTGTTGCATCGCATATTGAATGACAATCAATCCACCAGCGCCAAACGACCCAGGTCTGTCCACTCTTTCAACCAAAGCAATTAACCAAAACAGTTTCGTGTGTGTGAGCGAGGGGCGGATGAGAATGCGAGAAGTTGCTGTCTCGGGAGAATACACAGCTGTCAGGTGCGAGGTGGACCTCGTCATCCTCGCTAGAGTGGTACACCTTCGTCGTCTACTCCTGGCCGAAGCCCATCGTCTCTTCTACGGCAATTGTAAGCTTGCCCTGGAGCTGCTCCAAAGACTTGTAAGGGGGCAGGTCAAGCCGGTTGAAGCTGTGGGATGTGTTAGCCACCATAAACGCTGTGCGACTAATAGGGAGGGTTGCGAAATAACTTACCAAGTGTGTGCCTTGGGCAGATTGCCAACTTCTCCAGCCTTTTCAATGGTGAATCGTCGAGGTCCGTCACTGCCTTGAAGATCCTTGAATCCGTTGACGGGAATTCGGGAAGTTCCAGTGGTGAACTGCAACAGTCTGGACTTTTGCTCACCATCCCAGGACCGAACCGTCGCCCAGAAGTGCTGAACGACTTCATCAGATTCCGTGTATCCTCGGTAGTCGGTATGTTTCTTCCAGTCATCAACATCAATCTCAGCGATACCGCCGATGAGTAGCTCAAGCTCACGCTCATCGAATACATTAATCAGATCCTGAGGGATAAGCTCCTGGAAACCTTCCTTGAATGCCTGGAACTGCTCGGCAATGCGCTTCTCGATACGCCACTTGACCATGAGGTCGACATACTCCTTCTTGTTCTCGTTTGTAACCTCAATGTTTCGGCCATTAGGAATAAGATCCTCAGTGGTCATGACACCGAAGCGCTCGTCCTCAGTTGAGAAAGTTTGCTCCAAGATTCCACCAGAAATGTCGTTATCCAACATCCATTGCAAGGAACGATGGAAGTCAGCATCTACACCCTCCATGTCTGCTAGCGCAACAGCCTTTCCAAGGATCATCTTGTACAGTGCACCAATAAAGAATGCATCCAAGAATCGCCTGTGGAAAATAGCCAAGCCAACAACTCGTCCAATAAACTTGAAGTAATTGAGATGCTCGGGGTTGATGCCAGAGTGAGGGTTGATCTGGAGGGTATAATTGTCGTGGGCCGAATACTCGAACAGGCAGTAGAAGGGGTTGAACATTTCGTGGGAGAGGAGGAAGAAGAATTCTCGGGAAAGACCACCGTAATCGAGACCGTCTTCGCCATCGAATTTGATCATGAGTCGCTTCTTCAAATCCGTAGCCGACTGACGAGTAATCTCCGCAAAGGAGTCTTCGAAAATATGCGATCGTCGAACCTTGATGTGGCACTGTCCGCTGAGAATACGCATAGCAGGCTGAGATCGGAAGTAGATAAGCTTTCGACGGAAATCCCGCTTGTACTGGGGAACATTTTGATCCAGGGATGAGGGAAGTCGAGGGTCGTCCCAGGTGGTCGTTTTGGTGTTGTGATCGACAAAATAAACACGGGCAGTGTTGGTGAGACGCATTTCCCAGCCACTGGGGAGCGGACCGAGCTGAGAAACAGGTTGCTGCTGGATCTGGCCGTTGGTGTTGTTCTGGCCGCCATACATACGAATATATTGCTGTCGGCGAGGATCCACCCAGGTGGTGGTTCGTGTATTATGATCAACAAAGTAAGGTCGGCCTTCGGGCGTCCATCGTTGCTCCCACCCGGGAGGAAGCTCGCCCGTACCTGGGCTGGTAGCACCAGTATGCATCATGGCACCGTTGTTAGCGGGTGGAGAGGCTGCTGGTGGCTGAGGCTGCTGGGCGTGCATCGTCGGAGAACTGGAGCCAGTTCGATCTTCAGGTAGGGTTCGGTTCTGATGTCTCTGTCGCTCGACCTGCGTGGCTGCCTCTCTGTCGCTCCGAGCCTCGCCACTGCCGTTAGCTGTTGGGCGGTTCCAGCTTGTCGTGCGGGTGTTGTGGTCGACATAATATGTGCGCCCCAGGTTGTCCTCTCTTCGCTCCCATCCAGCCGGTAGGCGGCCTTGAGCATCCTCGAACGGGCTCAGCTGGCTGCTTTGACGGGGTTGTGGGTTTCCATTAGGTCCAGGGGCACCTGGAATGCCGCCGGCCGAGTTGATGCTCGAGGGGCGATGTGGCAGAGTGACTTGGGATCCGCCCGCACCGTTGGGTCCAGACATGGAGGAGCCGGGGCGGTTCTCCCCCGCGGGTGCTGAAAGAGTTGAGAGGTTAGAGGCGCCAGTGCCCAGAGAAGGTCGACTTGATGATGCTTGACCACCTCGGACGGGAGCAGTTAGGTTGCAGGAGAGGTTGATGATGAGCTTTCCATGAACAACTAGGTTGTCGGTCGACTTTTTGAGGTCTCGTGTAAGCATCTGATCTAAAGGTTGCATATCTGTGTTAGTAGGGTCCCATGACTTTGGGCATGCGGCGCGTGCAAACTGACCATCGGCATCTTGCCCAAGTTCTTGCATCACATCTCCAACTCGGACGTTAATGACACCCAGAAAACCTTGGTCCTTCTTCTTAAACTTCTTCTGGTCGAATACCTGCACCGCCAGGATGCTATCTTCATTCGCTCGGCTGTGACGCGTGTGAGTCGATAAAGTCTCAGTATTGCGGTAGCGGGGCAATGCCTTACAAGTCAAAAGATTCGTTCCAGTAGGGGTTCAGGGTCCTCTTGCTGACGGTTGTCGTCTTTGTCTGCTCACCGTTGATGGTCGCAACAGCGAAGGGATCGGGGAAACCTATGTCATCGTTAATCGGGTGGTCGGCACGGCTTAGGGGATGGAATCGCTGAACGTACGGAAGACATCTCGCTTATAGAGGCCATCGGCTGCAATGACTGGGATGATGTCAACATCGAAACTCGGACCGAGGGGGGATTGGAGGCACGACGACGTACTAGTTACCCGCAGGTTGGGCTTGCTGTGATAATGGTTAGCAGGCATGTTTTTGATGGAAAGTTGATCGCATGTCGGGGAAATGAGATGAACTGACTTAGGCTGCCCAGCATCGGTGCGACTGCTGCTCATGGTGTCTCGCCTCTTGCGCTGCGCTGCGAGTGACTAAAACACCACTATGGAGGAGGAGTTGTATCTGGTGGGACAGGCCACGCGCAGTCGGGGCCGGAGGTGGGAAAGGCGGCACCAGGGGAAGGCTGGAGCTATATGGACGAGTTCGAGAAAGAGTTCAGACGACGAAGGTGAGCGAACTTGACGACGCCTCGGGGAGACGCTGAGGGAGGTTGAGGCTGTGCACGGGCGGCGCCCAAAAGACCAGAGACGGGCTCCCCGCTTCCAAAGCGAGAAGGCGATGGCCGGAACAGGAAGAGGCAAAAGCGCAAGGACGCACGCGACGACGAAGCGGCCGGGGGGAGCTGCGGCGGGATGTCGGAGGAGGGGGGGGGAGAGAAGCGGCAACGGGGAATCACTGCTGCGGCTGAGAGTCAACGTAGGGCGGGAATGGAGAAGATAATGGGAAATGGATGATGGGCACGACGTGAGCGATGGAGGGCGATGGGGATGGATGGGATGTGGATGGGGACACCAGAGATGGGGGGGTGGGCGGTGCGTGCTGGAAGGACTACTGCGTCGGGGCTGGTACAGGCTCCTGTGCCTCCTACGGTACCTAAAATTTTGGGGGGGAGGGGGCTGCGGGTAGCGGGTAGCGGGTTGGTGTTTGGCGGGTAGCGAGAGGGGTTCTGGGTACCCCCGGGTGCTGGGTCGGCCCTGTGCTAGCCCTGAAGATGAGGTGCTAACCTGCAATCTTTCAGTGGTTAGGCGTCTTAGGCTACAGAGGGTGGGCTTCTGGGTCTTAATGTCGCTCCTGCACCTGCCTACCTACCTAGCTGAGAAGGTCGAGTCAGGAACGAGAGTCAGAGTGAGGTGAGCAGGTGGTTCTTTTCACCGTTCTACGACAAAGGTACCTGACCTCAAAGTGGGGAGTGCGAATGCGATAGCGGGAGCGGGAGGGGAAGGTTGCCAGCAGGGGTCAGGTCAGGTACCTGTTGTGTACTCGCTCTCTTCATTGACACGGCATGGATGGTGAGAGATGGAGGGATGGGCTGGGATGGATGGGTGGATTGAGGGTTGGATAGGTGGGTGGTGGATGAACGAGCTTCCACTTGCTGGCCTGCTTGCTTGCTTCCATGCTTGAAGGGTGTGCGGGGATTCATATCATTTATCAAGACCTTTGCAGGAGGCATTGTAGTGGCTAGGGAGGCACTGCAAGCAGCATGCAATGTGTAGGTACCTATCTCTTTTTTTTCTCTTTGATGTTGTCCTTTCTGCCCACTCATCCTTCTCGCACACCTCGATCCATGGGATGTACCCCCAATCTTCTCAGCCCGCCATGGGTGGCTGGACTGGAGGACAGGATCGTTTGTCGCGCGTGTGCCCCAAGCTGGAATCATGGACAAATGCAAAGGTACCTGCCTGGCCTCCAGAGGCTACGGCGTGCCCAATAGGCTATAGCCAACAGAGAGGCCCCAGGAAGAGTTTGGCAGCCTACACACAATGGCGAGGGGGGCAAGCCGGGTCGCCGGCACCAAGGGGCCAACAGCGCCCCAGTCGCTGTCAAATCAAGCAACTTCCAGCGCTTGGCTGCACGGGAGGACATGCTCTCGGCGCTTCCATAAAATCCTCTCTCGCTCCCGTTCCAGGTTTGCTTACCTCAGTCGGTCGGCGTGCTTAGTTAGCTTGGAGGAGGCTGGTTCTCTTGTTTGCCAGTCGCTGCCAGCGATCACGTCCATGCTCACAACACAACAGAGCCAGTGACTGTTGAGTGTGGCCTTTGGTTCCAGTGAGTCGAGCCTTAGCCTCGGGCGTAAGCTAACGATGCCAAGACCCCAAGGAACAAAGAGGCACAGTCTCGGATTCTGGACCATTCTCCTTGAGCTCTGGGCTCTGGCATCTAAGCCTTTGGACCCTGAAGGATGGTTGGTGACAAGCATCAGCGGGCATCTTTTGTGCCGACGTCACTGGTCAGTTTCGCCTGGTGGCCATGGTTTGGCCTTGCTAAGCCGTGGCCGGCATTGACCTGACCGATCTTGAAACCTTATTGATACACGAATTTCGTCCTGCTACAGACGAAAATACCATAACAACCCACAGGGCATTCATTGTGCTTTGGACATGATTCGCAAGTACCTGCGCCGACCCGGGCGAGCTCGTTTCCTTTGCCTTGCCTTCAAGGTGCATGTACCTGCCTCCCGGCGGCGATTATGAGGTACCCCACCAGAATCGCTCCCATGCTTCTGGGACTGGAGCTGGTGCTGGCCGGCGCTGGCCGAGCCACTTTCGAGGACGTCAACCTTTGTGCAATGGTACGTAGGTGTGCGCCACAGTTGGCGAACCCATCTGCGAGGGCGGACGCCAAGATCAGGTAGTTTTACCGGGGCTTGCTGCAGCGGTCACCATCGACGAATCTCTGCTAGGCACCCCTTGAACGTTCGACCGTTTTCGACGTAAGCAATCTGGCCAGCCCACAACCACCCACCGCCGTCCATGTCTATGGAATCCATGTCGCCATCCAGACGGCAAACGCACCCACTTTTCCCATGCTTCCATTGCGCATCTGTCATGTTGACTACAGGTGGATGTACGAAAATAGCCAACCCTTTGCGACGACAGGGACAGCCGTGCCGAGTACGCGGGTCCTAGTCTCTCGCCAGGGCGTCAGGTCTCGGTTTGCGGATGGCAGCTCTGTGCATCCTGGCCGATTTAGCCGCGTGGTCATGTATAATGACATCTTTTGACATCATCGCCCGCCCGCTCGACAACTGTCTACTGCCCGGGCAGGTTCGTGGGCTTGTGGCCGAAACGGTTGGTTGTTAGGTTCCTGTTGACTCTTAGACAGATGTCCTGCTGCCAGACGTCGGCCTTCATCTAGCACTTTGATCATCAACTGGATGTGTGTATGTCCCTGGCAAGCTTCCAGCGCCTGCTCATAGCCACTTAGATACAAGATCCCAAGGGGACTTCCCGATTGGTAAGCCACTGCAGATCTAAGCGCAGAGTTGTATAGGAACAGAAGTATGCATGCTGCTGACATGGTGGCCAAAACAGGAGAGTACAGGGTAGCCATGTCTATACCTAGTCGCAGCACTGGTTGACACACCATCGAACTGCCTCTGTCGGACTTCCTGAGTACCACCAACTTATGGGCTTATTACAACCCCCGTAATCATTAGAGCCGAATGCAGATACAGATCTGGGAATTCGTTTCTCATCCTGACGCGGAGCAGGCCCCTGACACTCCGTGTTCACTGCGCCCTCATGCGATCCTTTGCAACTACCGGAACTACCGGATGTGGAGGGGGGAGACAAACGGGCGGCCTCACACAGAGATTGCGTGGCGAAGGTGTCACCATCCCTTCCACAGACGACATTGGCTCATGCCTACCCAACCACTGGGTCCGTACCGGGCCAAGCGAGGCTCGGAGGTTGCTATTACGGAAAGTGCATGCTACTGGTGATGTGTATCTCGCCATTCAAATATTTTTTTCGGTTGCGGTTCGAATAAAAACAATCCGGTCCTAAACTCCTTGTCCAGTCCCTGAGACGCGTTGAGCTGTTTTGTCCACCCCCCCTCCCAGTATGATATCATACATCGCAATTCTTCCTCAAGGCTGTCTTTCCATCTTATTGCAACCCCAAAATCCACGAAATGTCAAAATAAGCCTCTGCGAAGCTCTGCGAGGGAACATCCATAATTGGTTGTTCTTAATTACCAGTTTCGCCCTTCATCAAGCCCAGCATAATCATCCACCTCAATCTTGAATGCATCAGGTTGCTGGCCCGAGACGTGTGAATCTCGATGCCCCATCCTGGGCAACACACCTCCCTGCTCCTAGTAGGGAGCGTAGCCCCGACCACGACCTCGATAACCACCCCGGTACCCTCCGCGCGGGAACGAGCCTCTACCGTGGAAGCCACGGCCGCCACGGCCACGACCACGGCCACGACTCATACCAGGGACATTGGTACGCTTGGGTGTGACCTTGATGTTGCGGCCCTTGAACAAGCTCTCGTTGAGGACGAGTGCCTGGGCCACCAAGCTGGGCTCCGTAAACTCAACGTAGGCATAACTGGGAGTTTATGTGTTAGCGCAATCAACTCGATGACGAAGATGACCCTGCCAAGACTAAAAGACTTACCCCTTAGGCTGACCAGTAAACTTATCCAAGAGAATGGTAACTCGGTTGATAGAACCGCAGCTTTGGAAGTGGGCTTGGATCTCCTCGGGTGACGCCGAGTAGTCCACGTTGCCAACAAAGATGCTGCGCGCATCAATCGACTCCTTGTCGTCCGCGAGATCCGCGGACTGCTGCTCGAGCGTGGCTTGCATTTCACGAAGCTTCTTGGCCTCCTCTTCCATCTCCGCCACGCGACGCTTCATGGCAGTGATCTCTTCCTATTGGCGCCTTGTCAGTTCCTTCTTTCGTCCACCTCTTTTCGCGCCTCACGCACCTCCTCGCTCGCAGTCATCTCGTTCTCCGGCTCGCGCTCGGCCGCTGGCTGCTCCTCTGGCTTGCCTGAGTCCGACATATCGATGGAACTGTGGTCGCAGAACTAGAATGTGATAAAAATTTCCTAGAGGTGAGTTAGTTGGGGTTGAGAGAGGGTCTTTGAAAAAAATGAGTTCGGGATGACAAACTGCCGCCACGTTCTGGACGGCGCGTCGCATAAACGCGGGTTGGTGTCGGGAGGGAAGGGTTTTTCCTAGGCAGGAGCAAACTCACGCCAGACTTCGCTTTAGAGCGCGACAAGGAACAAATCGTACCACACGACGCCCGGGGCCAGGATGGCAGAATAAAAAAAAACAATACAGTTGGGGATAAAAGATTGAAAATAAAATGTCAACCAGGCTGAGCTAGAGGGAACAGGTAGCTTTCGAGGAAAAGGGACCTTCCTGCAGCCTGGTGTGGGGAGCCGAGGTTGACCCGAGAGATAGCGATACTGCGCGGAGATCTTCATGCATAGACGTACATTGGGTGGGAATGCGTCAAGTTGAGTGTGTGGTAGAAAAGAGAAGTTTCAACGGCCACCGGTAAGCCACCGGCTGAAAATTAAACTTTAACGAGAGACACGTAAGATGTTAACCTTGGACGATATGGTCATGTAATCCTCTCTTTTGCTCGTATCTCACCTTGGGTTTTAGTTCATCTGCAAGATGACGACAGAAGCTCTGAAGAAAAGGAGAAAAAAGGAGCGAAAAAAAAAAAATCTTGTTATTTGCATGCCCCAACAGTGTTACCGTTATGCCGGGGAAGACATTGGCTCGAAGTTTCAACCTAGACACCCCACAAAATGCAGTCGTTACGTCCTCCAAACGCCGCTCATGCTAAATGCTAGTCCATGCGTCCGTCCGTAATCATGCCTCATCCCATCCAGTCTATTGAATCCCGCTACCTGGTGATAATCGTAGTCGAATAAAATGGCCCATGCTTGATCCCATCGTATCAAGCATGTCGGCCTCGCTTGCCTCCTCCACTGCCGAAAGGATCTTTTCCTCCAAGGCTTCCAAGGTCGAAAATTTCCTCAAAATTTAGTTTGCGCTTTGACCCAGCCCTCTGCGCAAGATGTGCTCCTGGCCTAGGCACAGGCCGATTCGTGTTGCTGTTCAAGCGAGTTTTCGATGCTCGGGTCGAGGCCAATGAAGGGCCGTCATGAGGTTTTGAGTCTGAAAGATCAAGTGTGGCGATGTTAGGATACGCGTGTGTCGATTGAAAGGTGAAAGAATCCTGAGACGGTACGATGATAGGAGTTGGCTCTTCAGCGATGGGAGGAATACTTGGGGGAGCGGAATCAGTTCGCACTTGTGTTGATAATTGCGATGCACCGTTCGTTCGCGAGAGCTCTGGGGATGAGGCGGTCTCCGCCTTTTCGATTTCGTCTTCGCTCTCGAGGCTTTGGGAACCGCTTTCGCGTCCATCAAGCCGTTCGGTGGCCCATCGTCGAATCCTCCATCCTTCACCGTCATCGAGGCCCATGCCTGCCTTGTCCAAGAAGGTTAGGAGGTCATCCAAGCAATCTTGGTATCCATCAGCTCGGGCCTTTGACTGCGCTGAGGCTGAAGTCTTGTACAGCTTTGTTACAGAGAGCGCAGCAGCTTTGAATACATCAAGCAACTGTTCAGGCGATTCAGTCTGAGCAGGTTGCTTGCCTACACCAGCAGAAACGCCCCTCATCGGGTCCATTGTGGAACTTCGATCGATAAACAAGCGTCAAGTAATGCCTAAAAAGACAATGGGTTAGTCGATGTTTGCCCTGATTTGTAGCATCCCTCTCAGGTTGGGGCTGAGGATGGATCTACTACAGGAAGAGTCATATGGACGGGGCTGTACCTTGACGAGAAGGCCGCAGGCTGCAGGAGACAGGCGAACAGCCAAAGCAAAGAGACGTACAAAAAAGAACGCGACGCTCTCTGGAGAAGGTATCTTCTCCAAACACCTGTCGCTGGCGCAGATCAAAGGTTCGTTCAAGACGGATGGTGGTTTGACCAGTCATCCAACCCGCTGCAGCACAGAGCCTGTTGGGCGGCACTAACCGAGGGGTTGGCACGTGGGGCGGGGGCCATTTGATCACGTGATATTTACGGATGCTTTGAATGCTCACAGCCTTGACCTTTGTGGTTTCCGTTGGCCAACATCCATAGATTGTCTGCGCCTTCTCTTACGGATTTCATAGCCAGCGAAAACAGGGAGATCAGATACATTTTTTTCTTTCCATTTTCCCTTTCAAACTCCACTTTCTTTTATCTTTGTAATCTTGTACTTGTCGCAGCTCAGTGACGTCGTTGGAGTCAGCTCGGAATATCACTTATTCCTTGCAGGGACGTGGGGCTGTTTTAGAGTCGACGACAGGGGACCACGCTGCCGCACTAGCCCCAACTTGGCCCCCTTCGACGTGCCCGTCTAGATTCCACTTGCTAACACCTTCGAAAAAACATCTACACTTCTCAGCATTGTGAGAAGGCGCAATATTCTTCAACCTCCAGCCTCGAGCTCAGATCCATCTCCGTGAACTTGCTACAACCCAGCGAATTGCTTGGTATACTCTGCGGACCGGTCTCGCCCGTCTTGGAACGCGTCTCCAAGACGCCAGTCGCGTAAAGAGGTTTATCTTACACTTCCTTCGCAATGGCGCCTCGATCTCGTGCTAGCGCCGTGGACACCGACGCGTCCATGTCTGATGCGCCTGACCATCGCCAGGTCGAGGAGATGGTGAGTTCATGCGATACTGATTGTTTTCCTCTCCGCGCTTGACGCGAGGACTGCTTTGCTGATGAACGTTTTTAGGAGGTCGATGAAACCCCGACTACACCGACTCCGACACAAACCCTAACACCACAGCCAGCAGTGTTGTTGGCGAGCCTATAGATGGACGCAAGCGTCGCACGGAGGTAAACCAATTGCGCCGCAGCATTTTTGGCAAGAAACATGATCGCCTAGGCGAATCGAAGGTTAGCCTGACCTGGAAGTTGTCAAGGAAACAAGCTTGAATGTGTAACCTAACAGGATTTACGCAGGAGGATGATACTATCCGTCGATTCAGATATCTTCTGGGACTTACCGACCTGTTCCGTCATTTCATCGAGACAAACCCAGACCCCAAGATCCGCGACATCATGACCGAGATCGATCGTCAGAATGCTGAATCTGCCAAGGGCAGAAAGGGCGCTGGGAGACAGGGCGGTGCTACAAGCGAGCGACGTCGACGAACCGAAGCTGAAGAAGATGCGGAGCTTCTCAAGGATGAGAAACACGGTGGTTCGGCAGAGACCGTTTTCCGAGAGTCACCCTCCTTCATCCAAGGTACCATGCGCGACTACCAGGTCGCTGGCCTCAATTGGTTGATTTCTCTCCACGAGAATGGAATTTCAGGCATTCTTGCCGATGAAATGGGTCTCGGAAAGACGCTTCAAACTATTTCCTTTCTTGGATATCTCCGTCACATTGTTGATATCACCGGACCACACCTGGTTATTGTACCCAAGTCCACGCTCGATAACTGGAAGCGAGAGTTTGCCAAGTGGACACCTGAGGTGAATGTTTTGGTCCTCCAGGGCGCTAAGGAGGAGCGTCATAATCTGATCAACGAACGGCTTGTGGATGAGAAATTCGACGTTTGCATCACAAGCTACGAGATGGTCTTACGCGAAAAGGCCCATCTGAAGAAGTTTGCTTGGGAGTACATCATCATTGATGAGGTAAGTCACTATGGATGATGGTCGTTGATTATGACATCTCTGACTTGTGCCTAGGCCCACCGAATCAAGAACGAAGAATCTTCTCTGTCCCAAGTAATCCGACTATTTACTTCGCGAAACCGACTCCTTATTACCGGTACACCGCTACAAAACAACCTGCACGAGCTATGGGCTCTTCTTAACTTCCTTCTACCTGATGTTTTTGGTGATTCAGAGGCCTTCGACCAGTGGTTCTCTGGCCAGGACCGCGACCAGGATACCGTTGTTCAGCAGCTCCATAGAGTCTTGCGACCTTTCCTGCTTCGACGTGTCAAGAGCGATGTGGAGAAGAGCTTGCTGCCGAAGAAAGAAGTGAATGTGTACCTGGGCATGTCCGAAATGCAGATCAAATGGTACCAAAAGATCCTTGAAAAGGATATCGATGCTGTCAACGGAGCCGGTGGAAAGCGGGAGTCTAAAACCCGTCTTCTCAACATTGTCATGCAGCTTCGAAAGTGCTGCAACCACCCGTATCTGTTTGAGGGTGCCGAGCCTGGCCCCCCATACACCACTGATGAGCATCTTGTCTACAACGCAGGCAAGATGGCTGTGCTTGACAAGCTTCTCAAGAGGCTGCAGAAGCAAGGAAGTCGAGTCCTTATCTTTTCCCAGATGAGTCGTTTGCTTGATATCCTTGAGGATTACTGCGTCTTCCGAGAGTATCAATATTGCAGAATTGATGGTGGTACTGCCCACGAGGATCGTATCGCTGCCATTGATGAATACAACAAGCCTGGCTCGGAGAAGTTTGTTTTCTTGCTGACTACAAGAGCTGGCGGTCTGGGAATTAACCTTACTACTGCCGACATTGTTATTCTCTACGACAGCGATTGGAACCCACAGGCAGATCTCCAAGCAATGGATCGAGCTCACCGTATCGGACAGACAAAGCAGGTGGTCGTGTACAGATTCGTAACGGATAATGCCATCGAAGAAAAGGTTCTCGAGCGAGCAGCTCAAAAGCTTCGACTTGACCAGCTCGTTATCCAGCAGGGACGTGCTCAAATCGCTGCCAAGGCTGCCGCTAATAAGGATGAGCTTTTGTCCATGATTCAGCATGGCGCTGAGAAGGTTTTCCAGTCCAAAGGACCTACTGGCAACATGGCCTCAAACGGCGCTGACATTGGGGATGACGACATCGATGATATTCTGACTCGGGGCGAGTCTCGAACTAAGGAGTTGAACGCCAAGTACGAGAAGTTGGGCATCGATGATTTGCAAAAATTCACCTCCGAATCGGCTTACGAGTGGAATGGAGAGAACTTTGCGAAGGAGAAGAAGAATATCAACATGACGTGGATCAACCCTGCCAAACGAGAACGCAAGGAGCAGTCCTACTCCATGGACAAGTATTTCCGGCAAACAATGTATCCAAACCCCAAGGCAGATGCTAAGCCAAAGGCCCCTCGAGCTCCCAAGCAGGTTCCTGTTCACGACTATCAGTTCTATCCGGCACGGTTGCGCGATCTACAGGACAGAGAGACCGCATTCTACAGGAAGGAAATCGGATACAAGGTTCCCCTTCCCGATGGCGATGATGAGAACTTGTCCGAGCGAGAGGCTGAACGTGCCCTCGACCAACAAGAGATTGACAACGCCACTGCCTTGACTGAGGAAGAGCGAGAGGAGAAGGAGAAGCTCTCCATGCAAGGATTTGGCGAATGGAATAAGCGAGACTTCCAACAGTTTGTCAATGGCTCTGGAAAGTATGGCCGTAACGACTTTGAGGGAATTTCCAACGAGATCGATAGCAAGGCCGCCCCTGAGATTAAGGCTTATGCTAAGGTCTTCTGGCAACGGTACACGGAAATTTCGGACTACCCCAAGTACATCAAAACCATTGAGGATGGCGAGGAACGAACCCGACGAATTGAGCATCAGCGAAAACTTCTTAGAAAGAAGATGCAGCAATATCGAGTTCCTCTGCAGCAGCTCAAGATCAACTACTCAGTGTCTACTACAAACAAAAAGGTCTACACAGAAGAGGAAGATCGGTTCTTGCTAGTCATGCTGGACAAGCACGGTATCGATTCGGAGGGTCTTTATGAAAAGATGCGAGACGGCATCCGTGATTCGCCGCTCTTCCGCTTTGACTGGTTCTTCCTGAGCCGTACTCCTATCGAGTTGTCTCGCCGTTGCAACACACTCATTACCACCATTGTGAAGGAGTTTGAAGATGTTCCCGCTCGTGGAGCTAACGGTGTGAACGGCAAGGCTAAGCGAGAACCTGATGATGAGAATGACGAGGACAGTATTCTGGGTATGGCACCAGCCAAGAAGAAGGCGAAGAACGGTGTCAAGGTATGTTTGCGAAGCCCCGAGACCGGAAAATCATAGACTAACAACTCTTGAAGAACAAAGCACTGGACAACGTGAAGTCTGTCAAGTCTAGCAAGGCAAGCTCAGCTGCACCCTCGCGAGCATCGAGTGTGGCTTCGACCAACTCCAACGCTGGTGGATCTACTAGGGGCAAGAAGGGCAAGAAGAAATAAGGCGACAAAACATACCCGGGACTACAATGTAATTTGGCTCGTCACGGTTGAGGTTGGGGGGATAGATTTGGCGTTTGGTTCTAATTCAGGGTCTTTGGTAGGTGGGCATTGTTCTCTTGCAGGCTTGGTTTAATCTGGTACGATGATTAATGTACTGGGAGAGGAGCCAAGGTTGGTACACGTCGGTAGGCAAGTTGGTAGATTCACAGGGTGCCCTCAACGGCGGCGGGTGCCGGTGGTGCAGGTGTAAACAGTTGTTAAGCATGAGAACGAGTCTAGATCTAGAAGCCCGTCTGGATTGTTTTTTCCCAATTCCGTGTGGACCCATATCGTGATTGCATAAAATAAAGCATGACTGTCTGTATGGCTGGTATTCAACCCGATTTGGAACGTAACATATCATCCCAAGGTCGACCCTTTCCCTAAGCCATGGAGAGATGGTATGAATTACAAGCCCGTCCCTCTCCCCCTCCCCGTCCCCCTTTTGCCCTTTGAACAAAGATTTGTTGTCCCCCAACGCCGAACTATGCAAGCCCACAGGAAAAGAACGCGTCTACTGCATTCGGTTCACTCGTTCCCTCTCGACCTCGTACATGAAATCGAAGTAACCCTTGTCGAAGTGGTGAACTCGCACGTAGCCGTCCTCTCCGCCGCTTGCGTAGCTCTTACCGGTGGGGTCGGCGGCGACGGTGTTGAGGGGACCGAAGTGGCCACGCACACGACCAATCTCGTCCTCGAAGATCTTGTGGTAGAAGCGGGCCTCGAACTTACCCTGACGGGCCGAGGTACGGGTGACATCCATGGCGGCCTGACCACCACCGAGGATGACAAAATCCTTCTTGGGGGTAATGGTAGCGCTGTTGAGAGGAGTATCGGCTGGGTAGGTCTTGAGGACCTCGAGATCCTGGGCGGAGATGAGCTAAAGAGGGAACAGGGTCAGCACAAGAGATTTTTTCCTTCTTTCTTCTCAAAACAAGAGTTGGGTAATACCTTGGCAGTCTTGTCCTTGCAGGCAGTGATGAAATAGGTTCGGTCGGTGGACCATTGGAGATCGACGATGGGTTGGTTGAGCTCGTGGATGGGGAAGTTGTCGAGCAGGTCACCAGTCTTGGCGTCGTACTGGCTGACGCTGCCGTCCTCGTGGCCGGCAATGATGTACTTGCTGAGGTTGCTCCAGCCGGCGACAGTGGCCTTGCTCTCATCACAGACGATGGTGAGGACCTTCTCGTCGCTCTGCTCGGCATCGACGTCGGGGTTGATGTCCATAACGACGATGTTGCTGAGGTAGCCCATACGCTTCTCGGTGACGCCCAGGAGCTTGGTGCCGTCCTCATTGAACTCGACACGCTTGACAGCGGTGGGGAACTCCCAAACCTTGAGGCAGCGGCCGGTCTTGACCTCCCAGAGGCGGATGCTGTTGTCGGCGGAGCCGGAGGCGATCATGGTCGAGGTGGGGTCGACGTCGACAGTCCAGATGGCACCGACATGGCCGTGGTAAGTGCCGAGACGCTCGCCGTTATGAGAGAACCAGACACAGATCTGCTGATCCTTGGAGACAGAGAAGATCAAGTCGCCATCGAGGTTGTATCTACGGATAGCGGGGTTAGCCGGAAGTTCGAGGGGGGTGGAGGGGACTTTGTGGGTGTGTGTGTGTTTTCAAATTGCAATCGAAAATAGGAAGCATAGGATGGTTGAACACAACGCGATCAAGAGGTCGACATACTTAATTTGGGTGAGGGCGCGTTCGTGCCCGGCAAGAAGAATGGGCCGCATGATGTCGTCTTGGGTGTGGGCTGGAGGGGTCGATGGAGGAGGCAAGTTCGGGAAAGGCTGGCTATATGGCGAGGGCTTTCGCGATGGAATTTTTGGCGGTTGTGCGTTTTGGTGGGGCACAGAGTCCCCCTCTCTCCCCGCGAGATGGATGTGGGAGGACTGACATATCTCCAAAAGGGGAAAGGGCCGGTGTGGATGGCGAGGCGTGGGGCTGCAGGGTGTGGATTTTGACTTTTGCCGCCATCCATTCACAGCGAGACTGCTGCCTTGGGACAGCCATTCACATGGCAAAGTGTTGCTCAATTGTTCTGTGTGTATCTCATGATTCGAGATTTGAGTCATCTTGAGGGATCAAACAGTCATCCAAGACGAGCATAGACATGCCATGTCCAGTAAAATTTCAAGATTTTTTTTTAAATCAATGTTCTGTTGCTCATCAATCTCTTTCCGTGACTTCTGTGACTATGGTCCCATCCTGAGGCATCAAACCACTTTCCTCTCGGAAGTTTTCTCCGAGACCAACTTGTCCCAAGCATTCGTGTAAGAGGTCGACATTGAAGCTATTCCCGAGCCCGACACAGCCTCCCCTGCTGTTGCTTGTACCATTACTAACTATGTGAAAGTGGCCATATCAGTGGCTGACTCACACAACCCCTTTTCGACATCGCCAGCGGCACATCAACTCCATCAAGTTCAAGGTCATCTGTCTCGGGAACGATGCCCAGACAAGCATCGTAATCCGGATTGATTCTCTTGGAAGGGTGAAGGAACATCTGGCGGTTTGGGGTTCCTTCGACTGTACTATCTCTCTTTGGAGCCAGCCATCATTGTCGATACTGTACGATATTGTGATTGTCGTTTTCAGTTTGGGATAGAGGTTTGTTTCGGAGT
Organism: Aquanectria penicillioides; assembly: GCA_003415625.1. Lineage (NCBI taxonomy): Eukaryota > Fungi > Ascomycota > Sordariomycetes > Hypocreales > Nectriaceae > Aquanectria > Aquanectria penicillioides. The sequence goes on from PYIU01000003.1 coordinate 2,515,888, forward strand.
AAATTTTTTTTGCTCTATTCTCCCCTTTCTTCTGTTTCTCATCTCCTCGTTTGTGTTTATACGACTGCCATCTTCGAAAACGCCTCCGTTGGATACGCCGATATATCTATATAGTTTTGCAACTATACTGCTACAAACGGATTTAATAGCCTGGCTGCGTCTCTTATCCGGACCGTGTTCGTCTCCACTACCCGGACCGCGGTTTACGGGTCAAAGAGCCGCGAATGCACATAGAGAGTAAAGCGGTCCGTACGACACCACATCGACACGGCAGAGACAATGGGGATGGTGCCCCGAGTCTCTGGCGTCCCGGGAGCCAAGCTGCCGTTGCGCATTTCAATACAAACGCGATACCGGGGCGGCCGGTTATTTTGGACGAAATCGACTTGCGCCGGCCGTCGATCGCAGCCATCACTGGCTGAGCTTACCGGACTCGGGCCCCAGTCACGGCGCCACCTATATTCTCCGGCACTTTCGCCCTCGCCCGTAGCCGCGCCCTCGCCCACACACGCCCACACAGCAACATCGGGCGACTTCCGGTTGCGCGAATCTCCTTTGTCGGCTGTGTGTACCGACCTTGATCGGACTGCCCCTCATCCTGCTTCGGCCCACCTCCCATACAACTACGACTACGACCACTCCCGCTACCACTACTACAACAACAACAATTACTACCACCCAGCTCCATCGTCTGCTGCGTTTGCTGCTGGCCCCTCCGATTTATCTCGCCCTGCTCGCCCAGTCTCTTCGGTGCTCTCATCTGCCTTGCCCCAGAGACGGCATTTGGCCTCGACAACCGCAGCCATGGGCGCTACTAAGCTTGACGGCACCGCCATTGCCAAGGGCATCCGCGAGCGTCTCGGCGCCGAAATTGCTGAGAAGCAGAAGATCAACCCCCGATACAAGCCATGCCTCAAGATCATCCAAGGTAAGTCACACTTGTCCCACCCTCTAATTGCACTTGTGAGCCCATGACTGACTTGAATTTTCTTCCAGTGGGTGATCGCTCTGACTCTTGTTCGTGAAACCCTGCCCCGCCCTCCTGCGAGGCTTCTTTTTTTTTCTGTCCAGGAAATCTCACTGACCCCTCCACAGCCACTTATGTGCGAATGAAGCTCAAGGCCGCTCAAGAGGTGAGACTACCTTCTTCGTTTGATGCCCTTGCAGCTAGGGACCCCTTTACTTACTCATGATTTTGTAGGCTGGTATTGCCTGCGAGCTGCTCCACTTCGCTGAGTCCATCAGCGAAGCCGAGCTCCTCGATGAGGTTCGCCGCTTGAACAATGATCCGTCTGTCCACGGGCTGTTGGTTCAATTGCCCCTCCCTAGTCACATCTCTGAGTACAACGTTACGTCCTCCGTGGCCGATGAGAAGGATGTTGATGGATTCGGCACCAAGAACATCGGGGAGCTCGCCAAGCGAGGCGGCCACCCTCACTTTGTTCCCTGCACTCCCAAGGGTGTCATGTTCCTCCTCCAGGAGTCTGGTATCGACCTGAAGGGCAAGAGCGCCGTTGTCGTCGGTAGAAGTGACATCGTCGGAAGCCCTGTGAGCTACCTGCTGCGAAATGCCGATGCTACCGTCACCGTCTGCCACTCCAAGACCGTCGGTCTTCAGGATTACGTCAAGGCTGCTGACGTGGTCGTTGCTGCCATTGGTGTGCCTCAGTTCATCAAGGGCGAGTGGATCAAGCCCGGCGCTGTTGTCATCGACGTTGGAACCAACTTTGTTGACGATGCGACCAAGAAGTCCGGGTATAGGCTGGTGGGTGACGTCGAGTTCGACAAGGCTTTTGAAGTCGCTTCCGCAATTACCCCTGTGCCCGGTGGTGTCGGCCCCATGACCGTGGCCATGCTTATGCAAAATGTCGTTGACGCGGCATCTGCCTATTTTGAAGCTCAGAAGCAGAGGGCAACTGTTCCACTGCCTTTGAAGCTCCTTGAGCCCGTCCCCTCTGACATCCTCATCTCGCGAGGCCAGACTCCCAAGCAAATTACCCGCATCGCTGCTGAGGTCGGAATTGCTTCCCACGAGTTGGAGCCTTATGGCGCCTACAAGGCCAAGGTCGATCTCGGCCTCCTCCAGAGGCTCGAGCACCGACGTGACGGCCGTTACGTTGTTGTTACCGGTATCACCCCCACTCCTCTGGGTGAGGGTAAGTCCACTACGACTATGGGTTTGGCTCAAGCCCTAGGTGCTCACGTTGGCCGCCTAACTTTCGCCAACGTCCGACAGCCCAGCCAGGGCCCTACCTTTGGAATCAAGGGTGGTGCTGCCGGCGGCGGTTACAGCCAGGTTATTCCCATGGACGAGTTCAACTTGCATCTCACTGGTGATATCCACGCCATCACTGCCGCCAACAACCTTTTGGCAGCTGCAATCGAGACCCGAATCTTCCACGAGAATACCCAGAAGGATGGCCCTCTCTACAGGCGATTGGTGCCGGCCAAGAATGGCAAGAGGCAGTTTGCCCCTGTCATGTTCCGCCGACTGAAGAAGCTCGGCATCGACAAGACCAACCCCGATGACCTCACTGAGGATGAAATTCACCGGTTTGCTCGTCTTGACATTGACCCAGAGACCATCACCTGGAGGCGTGTGCTTGATGTCAACGATCGCCACCTCCGAGGCGTCACCGTTGGTACTGCCCCTACTGAGAAGGGCCAGACCCGTGAGACTGGTTTCGATATTTCTGTTGCGAGCGAGTGCATGGCTATTCTAGCCCTTAGCACCAGCTTGTCTGATATGCGTGAAAGACTCGGCCGCATGGTCGTCGCCACCTCTCGCAGCGGAGACCCCGTCACTTGCGATGACATTGGCGCTGGCGGTGCCCTAACTGCCTTGATGAAAGATGCCATCAAGCCTAACCTGATGCAGACCCTGGAGGGAACCCCCGTTTTCGTCCACGCTGGTCCTTTTGCCAACATCAGCATCGGTCAAAGCTCTATTCTTGCTGACAAGCTCGCTCTTAAGCTTGCAGGCACCGAGGCCGACGAGGATTACAACGAGAAGGCTGGGTTCGTCGTTACCGAGGCTGGTTTTGATTTCACCATGGGCGGTGAGCGTTTCTTCAACATCAAGTGCCGTACCTCCGGTCTGGTTCCCGATGTTGTCGTTGTTGTTGCCACTATCCGTGCCCTCAAGGTCCACGGTGGCGGCCCTCCCATTGCCCCTGGCGCTCCTCTCAACCCCGTCTACAAGGAGGAGAACGTTGAGATTCTCCGAGCAGGTTGCGTTAACCTCAAGAAGCACATCGCCAATGCCAAGTCTTTTGGCATCCCCGTTGTCGTTGCTATCAACAAGTTCGCTACCGACACTGATGCTGAGATTGCCGTCGTCCGTGAGGAAGCTATCGCTGCTGGTGCTGAGGACGCTATCCTGGCTAACCACTGGGCCGAGGGTGGCAAGGGTGCCGTCGATTTGGCCAAGGGTGTCATCGCTGCTAGCAACAAGCCGAAGGAGATGACCCTCACCTACGACCTCAACGGTACTGTCCACGAACGCATCGAGGCTATTGGGCAGAAGATGTATGGTGCTGCCAAGGTTGAGTTCAGTGAGTTGGCCCAGAAGAAGGTCGACACCTATACTCGCCAGGGCTATGGCAACCTGCCCATCTGCGTGGCCAAGACCCAATACTCTCTGTCTCATGATCCCGATCTAAAGGGTGCCCCTACTGGTTTCACCGTCCCCATCCGTGATGTTCGGATGGCTGCCGGTGCTGGATACCTGTAGGCCATATGTATTTCCCCCCATGAAGAACCTTTGCTAACACACTCCCAGATACGCACTGGCCGCAGACATCCAGACCATTCCAGGTCTCCCCACTGCCCCTGGCTACCTCAACGTCGACGTTGACACCGAGACCGGCGAGATTGACGGCCTCTTCTAAACGACTGCGATGCTTTACCCTGTTCATCAGATTATGACACAAATATGTACCCTCAACTCAACGTGGGATTATGGACTTTAGGCGAAAAATTGGACGTAGCATTTCAACATATGGTGGGGGAAGCGGGATGGGCGCTGGTGAATTTTATGTCAATATCAGCGATACTTTAATTCAACATGATTCACATGACATCTGAAGCTGCGTGTGTATGGCGATTCCACTTTAATTTTTTCAAACTTTTGTAGGTGTTCGAATCCTTGTAGGCATTGAGCGATATTCCAGCCATGCACTTCGTTCATAAAAAAAGACTTACCCCCCGATAGATGTTTTCCGAAACCTTCTGAAGGATAATGCCGTTGGGTATGGTTATCCCTCAAGACATGAGGTTCTATGCGCCCCTCCAGCGGACGAGATGGAGACAAACGAGAGCCTCAATATCCGTTGGGCAGAGAGACATAAGAGAACCATCCAAATTAAGATCGACATCGGTACCCGCGACTTGCTCGAGCTCAAATTTTATGCCGGTAAGGGTGATGGACTTCTTCCGTGCTCGAGTTAGTTTGAAGCTCTTGGATGTGAACGGGAACCCAGCGAATAGCTTCAAACTAAACGATGTGGACGGATAAAATCTGAAGCCGATGTGGTCTTGCATTCTCTGTGTGATTGTTGGCAAACCTCTGCGTGACGGCAGATTTGGGCCACCGTCTTGGGAGAGAGACCACGGCCAAAGATTCTCTAAGAGGTCGGAACTGTTTAATCCGCCGCAGCAGAAGTTGGAATGGGTTAGTGACTTCATGTACCGCAGTGACATGTGTTTGAACGTTACCGGCATCAGGCCTCCTTGTTCACTCAGGAACAGCCGTGAAGGTGCAAACGCACCATGAGTAGTAAATGGTGCTTAACACAACTTCTCACTGGAATCTATCATGGAGAGGCCCGGTTTGCTATGTAAAGTGCAGCTCAACTCTGTTTCGAGCGAGCTGATCGACTGGCGTCTTGGAGATGTTTATTGCGTCACGGAGCCAGTAGAAGAAAGGGCTATCCTCCACATCAAGGGCCTCTTTAGCGCTGCGCTTGAGATTTCATCTCTATTCGCTCGTATTTCAAGTGCGAGGGTGAGGCTTGGTATAGTGGTTTTATATAGCTTCGTCGAGACAGTGATGGCAAGAATGTCTGGCGTCATGCAGGGAAGTCGTGCGCCTGGCCTGCAACACAACTGCATTCCTGATTTCAGTCATTTTCTTTTTCATCCCTTTTGGTGTCGCGCACCAACCAGTTATCGCAGCAGTTGTACAGATACATGGCCGCGCTGAAATTCCCAGGCGGGGTTTCGCTGCTGTCAGCCTTGTTCGTGGTCGTATGTATATGTATGATGGCGGAGTGCCAAGCCCCTAGGAGTAGTCGGATATCATAACCGTTCGTGACAAATTCAAAGCTACCCGATCAATAAACAAAGTTGAATGTAGGGTTATTGATCTTGAGGACGCATCTGATCGACGCGTAGTCGATGGTACGCGATGAAGAACATATTCCTCGTTCCAGGAGGCCATCATGTGGCTGCGGGCTCTTGGCAAGATCCTGAGCGACTGATATGTCTAATGTAGCACTTGACAGAGCGAGACGAGAACACAGGATATAACTAATCTTGATGGAGGAGTGAAAGCTGCTATATGCGATATTTTTTACAGGGGAAGCAAGATATTCCAATGATTGTGCAAATCCTGGTCCTGCCTACGTATTTGGTCGACTCCAAACCATAAGGACGCCGACTTGAAAAGACACCAGATCCAGAGACTGATTCTGATAGTTAGCTGATTCCTATTTGTCTATACCGCCACTTGATTGGGGCGCACACAGTCCAATGGTGGCTATTCACTTGGTGGCGCCAGCCCAGTTTGTTCTTGGCAGCTGTGCGTTAATCTTTCATAATTTAGACTTATATTCCCCCGCAACCGAGCTGTTCAAATATTGGGTTCTTCTCCTTCAGCTAATTGAATTGAATTTTCGCCTACATTCTCTCCTACATTCTCTCCTGTTTCTTTATTTAAATCTCCCCCGGTCATGAAGCAAAAATTGGGCAACTGGCTCCAAGCCAAGCTTGACAAGTACAAAAACAGGAATCAGACTCAGACTCCCCCACCGCTTCTTCGCAATCCTTCAGTGAAGCCCCCTCGGCCATCCCAGTAGTCTCCAGGAATACTTTGCCACAGGAATGCATGTTATTTCAAAGACTTCCAACTGACATAAGGAGAATCATCCTTATCCATGCTTTCGGCCATCGCCGCTTGCACATAGACCGGCCCTTTGATCACCCAGATGGCCCGTTTGCCCAAGCTCCGTCATCCGGCGACCATCATTGCGGAGTCCGCAATATCACAAAGGAAGAAGATCGAGGCGGAGAGCGGAAACTGGACACAAACCAGCGGAAATCGTGGACATGGTGGAGTTCCGTTTGCCATGCACATCCCCCAGATCGCCCATGGAAACAGGCCGGCCCTGTGAGTGATATGATGGTTCCAGGGGTCCCTGGGATGATTATTGTCGTGTTGGGGGGGTAGAGAACTGTCGCTTGTAGCCGGGAGAGATCCCATCCAAGTGTCAAGTTGGAGTTATGGGCTGGATACTAAGCTGTCATCAGGCGTAAGTATTCTATCCCAGCTTCCTGTTGATGAGCACCAACACAGCCCGACCAGATACGAAGAAGGTATCGACGTATTGTACACATGCAATGCCTGTATACTGTCAAGCGAGGACCTGATTTCTCAGTTTCTAGTCCTTATTCCGCCTCAAAGACTCGCGATGATGCCTTCGCTTGAGATTGCGCGGCCATCAAGGATGCTGGTGTCACTCAATGAAGAGGGCGAAGAAAAAACGACCTTCGACGATGGCCATCTTGAGAAATTTTTCACAATGCTGTGCTCAAATTTCACCCAGCTTCGGCATCTCTATCTATCGTTTCAAACAAGCAGCCAGAAAGCCGTTGTCTCTTATGTGGACGTGAGGAAGAACTTGAAGCGATTGGACCGACTGGTCCAACAGATGCCAAACTTGACCGAATGCACCATCGCGCTTCAAGCCGCAGTATATGACACTTTAATCGATTTCGATAAGTATACAGATATATTTAAGAAGAGAAAGAAGGATATCCTTGAAGGATCGTGCCAGACATGGCGTTTCATTGATGGGCAATTCGCCCTAACAGAATCGCCAATCAACACCTACCCAGAGCCACCCCGTCGCTCAGCTGAGATTAGAAGCATCGAAAGCAATAGGGCGTACAGGATTTTGCAGGGAGTGGATGATGGTTTATTGCCCTAGCGGCGTTTTCTATGCAGAGTTTGGAATATCCCATACGAGGACCCAGAGTTGGGACTCATAGGTGGTAGTTATTAGTGATCCTTGTAAATCGAACAAACTACGAGAATAAATGCTGACCTCAATTCAAAGGGAATTTGATGTAGTAAATGGAATGATTCTTTCTAAGAATTTAAACCAATGTGTAACTCAGCCCTGAATATCTCTTCTGTTCGAATCTCAAGCTTGTGTGCTTGGTACAGGGTATTTTGCCTGGCCCATTGCAACATATTTCCGTTTCTAGTTGACAGCAAGCTAGTCCTAATCAACGTCGCAACATAGGAGTTATGGTTACGGATCATCCAATAATTCATTCTTTTTTGCATAATGTACGTGTTGTTTATTGTTTGATCATTTACCATGGGAGGTTGCGGTGTAGGCTAGAATCCGCCCCCTCAGCGCCAACTCGCCGATTCGCAAGTGCAGGAAAACCCCCTTTCCAGGGATTCTGAAGAGGAGTTCGAAGGTTCAATTCCAATAAAAATCCTTTAATAGAACTCTTTATGACAGTGCTTGTTGAAAATTGTCACACGATTATCATGTAAAGGCACTCGCCATTCACTTGGGACTCTGACCAAAGTTGTGCAGCGTTCTGTCAGATCGTTTGCTCTGGTCCGAGAGCATCATTTGCTAATGAAAAACGGGGTCTAAGGACCTAGATCTCTTAGTTGCACAGTCCATTGGCCTTTTTTTTCCCCTCTTACGACTCAATTCAGGAGCGATCGCGAGATCTAGCTATTGACCTGCTTACCATTATCCCGAGCTTAACCACGACTGTTACAACATTGGGAGATCCGTTGAACGCATCGAGGGCCAAAATCTATGGTATGAAGACAGCACTAATAGCTTAGACTCGAAAGGATCGTAGCGAGATGTTGTATCGAGAGGCTGATTCTGAACAACTAGCTGTCTATCCCCCATGAGCAGCATGCCAACAAGCTTTCACCATACCTTGCCACAACATGAATCCCCTCACCGTAGCCTAAGATTTGATAGACTCCTAGTTCATCCTATTAGCAGAGACAATACGACCAAGGAGCCTAAGGCCTTGGAGCGAGAAGGTCGAGATGGTCATCGATTCGATCTGAAATTCGGAAGAAGGTTTGGGGGGACACGAAGTCACATCCTTAGGAGGTAAGAAAAAAATAGAATATGGGATGGACGAGACGAGGAAATGCGGTTTAGGGATATCTCGAATGAGCATCAAGCGTCATGGACAGTCGGGGGTAACGTTGCTGAGAGGCTGACGATAGCAACCATGTGTCAAGAATCAAAGTGACATTGCCCGTGGGAAGAGATTGTTGCCAAAACAGGTGAGCAAGATTATTGACGGAGTGGCGGGGGACCACGAGAGTATTGGAAAACTGAGTGGAACTGCCATAGCCCGAAAGGCCGAAGGGAATGAGTGGGTTATGGCATCCTGTTGGGAGTACGCCTGGGATATCCCTCGACTCCTTCGCACAGCCATGATTCGTTTGGGCACAGGGAGGAAGAAAAAAAAGGGGACACGAGAGAACTGGTTGCCTCGCAGATGCACCACTCGTGTACAATCGGCCCATGATGCTCACCAAAACAAATGCCTCGCTTAGACTGCACCTAATTCACCTGGGATCAGTATCTAGTTCAGTCGACGACACCGGCATCAGCTCGCATGGACTGAGTTGCCCGGGTTTGCCGAGCCAATATACAGGCAGCATGTTCCCCAGTCGAGGGCAGCGAGCGCCATGGTGCGCGGGTCGGCAGCCGAGATCAGGCCGGCCCTCCGCCGGATGGATAAGTTTTACGGTGACACGACAAGGGAATCAAGGAGGCTACGCTGAGTTGGTGATGACACTAGTGTGGTCGAGGGGTAAGTCGATAAGGGAACCGTGTGTATCAAAACTCTGAGCATGTAGACCAAGGAAGGTGTTGATGATGCGATATCACGAACTCCGATCGCCCTGGAAGCATGGGTATGTAGGATGTAGTTGAGAGAGAGAGGGTTCGGGACCGAGGCTTAGCGGGCTGCACGATTCGTATAGCAAGCGGGTGGGGAGCCTCAATCCGGGGGAGCAGGCAAGGAAAGAAGGCGGGCAGCACGAGAGGAGTGAAACAGCATTTGGGCTCCTGCACGATTCGTATAGCAACCTGAAGTGGATGTGACGGGCGAGAGAGAGCACGGCGGCATGGCGAGATGGGAGGGGGTATGCGTAGAAGGGATGAAGTCTTGAGCGTCTATCTCGAGTACTATGTAGGACACACACTCCTTGAGCGATGGAATTAAGCTATAGCGGCGGGCAAAGGAGCCCTAGCGCGATGCAAGATTCGTATAGCAAAAAACTCCCCGAACGAGGGCTGGCGAGGGTCCAGGTACATAGAGTGGGCGGGACGTGCAGGGTGATGAGGCTCAATGGGCCAGGGCCAGGGCCAGGGCCGGCGCCAACGGTGAGGTTGACCGTTGACGTGCTTGTGTTCCTGTGTCGTGGATAGTTGGAAGAGAGAGGCTTGTGGTTCAAACCGGGGCCTAGCGCGCTGCAAGTTTCGTATAGCAGAAAAGCGGGCCGGATCGGAGCTTAAAAAAAAAAAAAAAAAAAAAAAAAACGTGACCACGGGTGTGTTGCGCAGGGTATTTTGCGGAGGCCCTCGACCTCGAATTCGAGTTCGGCATGCGTATCTGGCTTGGGTTGTATTGGCAGCAAAGACCCAAGGGCCCCCAGATCGCTACACGAATCTTGCAGCTGTCCCAAGCGCCTACCAATGGGTGCGGGCCGTGCGGGCCTGGATCCGCGTAACAGTGGCTTGTCTCACTCTGATTCGTGGTTTCCTCCGAAGGCACACACACACACCCACACACCCACACACAACAGAGTTTACGGATACAGAGACAGAGAAAGAAAGAAAGAGGAACAAGGCATATAGGTGTGTCCAACAGGTCATTGATTGCACGTCCCCTTTCCAATTCTGCAGCCCGCACATGTGATAGAAACGCTGGAGAGAGAACATGATAGATGCGACTGTCAAGGAGGACCAATGGCACCGACCCGGCTCAAGTACCGGCAGGTCAGCCGACAGCTCAACAAGTCGTCAATCAATATCAATTCGTCCAAAGTCAAGCCATTGACAGCCCGCATCCATATAGTGGATAACAAAAGAACGCCTCTTTCCTCCATCACCATCCTCAGCCTGCATCCATCCATCCATACATGCATGCCTCAGCCTGGCTGCCGGGTAGGTATTCCACGCACACTCACACTCACCAACTGGTGCATTGCCTCGGGTGCAAAATTTACACTGACTGGCCGGCCCTAACAGAGCAGGCAAAGAAAGTGCGGTCCCCACCCCGGTAATGAGTACCCTGGAATTGGTGCTCCCGTGCTTCTGTTTGTCCTCCCGCGGCTGTGATAGGCCGGGCCGCAACAATCCCCACTCTTTCATGGCCCTGTGGAAAACCCCATCTTGAAGAAAATTGCAAAGTCAACAAGCAGCCTTCGGGCCTGGCCAATCGCACAACACCATTGCTTTTCTTTTTTCCTCCATCACCACCGCCAATGAGCAGCTAACCCACAAAATGCCCAAAGCCTGGGGCAATCTCCTGAGACACGCCCCTTTACCCCCCCCCTTTTACTGCCCTCGCCCCTCTCGTCTGTCCCCCCCTGGCTTACTGGGCTGAATTGTTCTCTCGTGATTCTCTCCCCTCTCAATCCTTTCCCTTCTCCTTCTGTTGACGACATCGAGTCTCCATTGCCACGCTCCTTTCGTCCAAAGAGGTTCGGTCGACGCCGTCACCGCTGCTGCGTTGTGTCAAGTGTCGAGTGTCGTGGAGACAAGCCACTGCACGCGTACTGCTTCGCGCACCACATACACCATACACACCACGTCCTTCTCTTTTTGCGGTCCTTGTACACGCCTCGTCACCGCTTCCTGGTCGCGCCGCCCACCATCCATCCCTTCCTTCCTTGGACCCGTCTTCTGCCGTCTCCGCCATCGCGTTTTACCGTTGCTGGCATTGCACTGCATCTGCACTTTGCCATTGCTCCCCCCCGCTCCTCTCTGCCCGGGCTCCGACTCCTCGTCCACGTCCACTGACCTTCCCAACAGCTTGGCAGAGCCCCATCTGCTCGGCTCGCCCACTCATTTGCTCCAGTCGCCTTACACGGTGGTGGTTGCTTGTGCCTGATCTTAATCTATATAAAGGCCCCTCTTGAGCCCAACTCGCCAAAATGTCTTCAAGATATTCTCTGCGCCAGACTCCCAGGTATGTCGCCACCGCAACTCACTCTTCGCCTCTTCTATCCCCCATTGTCCTCCCATTGTCCTCCCATTGCCACCTTTAGACGACTCAATTCCTCTCTACTCTTGCTTCACACTGCCCTCCGGCCCTGTCCATGAAGTCTCAAACTGACAATTTGCTTGTCCGTCTCTAGGAAGAAGGAACTCTTCGAGGGCATGGTAGAGACCCCTGCTCCAACTCGCCGCTCAAATCGTCGCCAATCATCTTTCCCACCAGCAGAGACTTCAGACGCCGACAACGATTCCAGTGCCCCCGAGGCCGCTACCCACGCTCGCCCTGTTCGCCGCCGAACCGGAAAGTTCATTGAGAATCTCGACGAGGACGACATCGACACTCCAGCCATGGCCACTACCAATCGCCACACCAACGGCAACGGTCATACCAACGGTCATACCAACGGGCACACCAATGGCGTCGCCACTGGTGTTTCTGCTCCTGCGAAGCCCACCGAGACCACCCCTCTGAAACCCAATGACTCAAAAGATGATCACGTCGTCGACGGCTGGAGACCCGGTCAGGATCCCAAGGTCGACTATTCGGGAGAGTTCGAGTTCGGTGGCTCCTTGGGCACCTTGGCCATGATGACCTTGTTCCCCGTCCTGATGTGGTACATGTGGATCGGAGCCACCTACTACGATGGCAAGTTCCCGTCCCGTGTTCCCGGCCAGTCTTGGTCCGAGTTCGGTGCCCATCTTGTCAACCTCGTCTGGACTGACGCGTTTCCTCACGCCTACGCGTGGGCCTGGTACTGGATCTACTTCGTCGTCGAGGGCATCTTCTACTGCACCCTCCCCGGTGTCTGGGGCAAGGGTAAGCCCCTCCCTCACGAAGGTGGCAAGCAGCTGCCCTACTACTGCAACGCCTATGCCAGCTTGTATACCACTTTCGCTATTCTCGCTGGCTTGCACTTTTCTGGTGTCTGGCGCCTTTCCAATACCATTGACCACTTTGGCCCTCTCCTCTCCGTCGCCATTCTGAGCGGCTTCCTTGTCAGCTTTGTTGCCTACTTCTCCGCCATCTGGCGTGGAAAGCATCACCGCATGACCGGATACCCTATCTATGACTTCTTCATGGGTGCCGAGCTGAACCCCCGCATGTTTGGTATCCTCGATTTCAAGATGTTCTTCGAGGTTCGCATGCCCTGGTACATTCTTCTCATGCTGAGCCTGGGCACCGCCGCTCGCCAGTACGAGAGGTACGGATACGTCTCTGGCGAGGTCTGGTTCCTCGTCATGGCCCACTTCCTCTACGCCAACGCTTGTGCCAAGGGCGAGGAGCTTATTATCACCACCTGGTAAGTCGGAGACGCAATAGCGGCCCTCCCCCACTTCCATACGTAAACTTGTTTTTATTAACCTTCGCCCAGGGATATGTACTACGAGAAGTGGGGTTTCATGCTCATCTTCTGGAACCTGGCTGGTGTTCCTCTGTCCTACTGCCACTGCACTATCTACCTCGCCAACCACGCCCCCGAGGAGTACCGCTGGAACCGCTGGGCCCTCGCCGTCCTTTACATCTGCTACCTCTTTTGGTACTGGGTCTGGGACAGCTGCAACAGCCAGAAGAACCGCTTCCGCGCCAATGAGAAGGGTAACCTTGTCTATCGAAACACCTTCCCCCAAGTCCCTTGGCAGACCATCCAGAACCCCAAGACCATTGTGACCCCTCAGGGAACCATCCTCATCGATGGCTGGTACGGCCTCGCCCGCAAGATTCACTACACTGCCGACGCTTGGTTCGCCATCTCCTGGGGTCTCGTCACCGGTTTCCAGTAAGTTGCGCTGCCTGCATGCCGTATCATGGAGTGTGGCACACATGACTAACGACTAAATTAGGAGCCCCTTCCCCTGGTTCTACCCCTTCTTCTTCTGCTGCATGATTGCCCACCGCGCGACGCGAGACATCACCCGCTGCCGCAAGAAGTATGGCGAGGGCTGGATGGAGTATGAGCGACGAGTCCCCTACCTCTTCATTCCCGTAAGTACTTGCTTCTACTTGGCTAGCTCCATGTCAACAACGGTTTCCGGATCTAACTTGCATCTAGTACGTCATCTGAGGGAATACTTCAAAACGAAAGGACCTTCATTCTCCTTCAATTTTCTTTTGTGTTGGAGAGTCCTTCCTATCTTCGTCCGTATATATATTGAACCTTCGCGTTGTTCATTGTGGAAACGCGAAAGGCATGATTTCAGGACGGGTTCATGGTTAAATGGCGGGTGGGTGGGTGGTGGGGTTTGGAAAACAAAAATACAAGATACAGTACAGGCTGATTGTGGAAGTCGGGGGTAATAATAATGTCCTACTGGAGAGGAAATGAGAAGGTTAATCTAAGTCATATTTAATATCGTGTATCTGTCGCTGCTAATGCAGGTACCATGCAATGCCCCGTTTTGTCAAAGCGTTTTGCCATGGTGACGACGATAGGTTTCCGTTAGTTATGAATACTCTTGTCCTAGTTTGTTGCATTGTGGCAAGCTCCGTCATGATTGACAAAAGCAACCTTCTGAAACCTGGAGAAATTGCCGAATTTGTTTTGCCCAGAGCAGCCCACTCCAATCACACCCGAGCGCTTGGCAGCGTGTCTTACTTTGTTGGGGGAAGATCTGACTGAGTTGGTCTGGCTCTCATCAAGAGTTATGGAAGAAATGATTAACGACAGCGTACACTAGATGCTCGGTTCCCCTTCACCGTCTATGATGAGAAGCCACCCCACAAGGAAAAAAAACACGCGTGTTGGCACTATTTTACAGAAAACCGTCCGTTCCATTCCTCCCCCGATCGATTACCCGACCAGCGCACCGGGGGCAATAACAATGCCAAAACCCAGCACCCGCATCCTATATCTCCCGATCCGTCCCGCATCGAGCTGCAATAGCAAATTTGCATTGTTTGATTGTCATGTCTCAAGATTATGTGTCATGTCGGAGAGCATAGCCCATGCGGGCAGGTACAAAATTGTCAAGCTGTCTCCGAACATGGTGCGTTTGTCCTGCACCAATTTAACTGCAAGTAGCATTGAGGGTAGCCTTGGAGTTCATGAGCAGAGCAACAATGAGACCGTAGAGACCTGGAGGATAGGGTTAGTAATGAACGCTCGACAACAATGGCTGGTTGGCAGACGTACCCAGGACTTCAGCGAAAATGAGAATCAGAATCATGCCGACGAAGAGACGGGGTTGTTGAGCAGTTCCTCGGACACCAGCATCACCGACGATACCAATAGCGAAACCAGCGGCAAGACCAGCAAGACCGACAGAGAGACCAGCACCGAACTGGATGAAGCCAGTGTACAGAGGGAGATCCTGCTTCAGACCGTCGGAGATAAGGACAGAGACGACGAGACCGTAGATACCAATGATACCAGCCATAATAACGGGAACAATGTCTAAAAGAGTCAGCGATGGATGGATTGGATACACGTTGGAGGGATCGCCTACTCTTGACGATGAGGTCAGGGCGGAGGACACCCATGGCGGCGATACCGACACCAGACTTGGCAGTACCGTACGAGGCACCCAGGCAGGTGAAGACGATGGCGCAGGTGCAGCCCATAGCACCGAAGAAGGGCTGAGAGATGGTTAGCGATGTGTAAATCGATGACAAGTCGGGTTTTGGACGGGATCAAGGGCGACCGAGGTCATCCCTGGTGACGTCGCTGAGGGGATGACGTGGAGGACTGACCGAGTAGACGGGGCTGGAGAGACGCGCAGGTTAGCTTCAATCATCGAAATAGCAGGGATAGATGGTGATGGCAATTGATTCCGAGCAAGCTGAGCGATGCTGGGCGATGCCAGGAGCTCCGGGGGATGGCAAGGGAGCTATCTCGGGGCTGACGGGGGCAAAGGAGGCGCGCAGCACGTACCAGTATTCGGAGACCATGGTGACGGTGTTGAGGTGTCGAGATCGGGAAAAAGACGAGACTGGTGGAGAGAAGGAAGTCGGAGACGCGACGAGAGGCTTGCGGGAAGAGCTGGTTGCGAGGAGGCGTCGGGGGATGAGCCGTCGATGGGATCGGTGCTTTGGCGAGATGTGCTTGTGCTTGTTAAGGTCTCATTCCAGGTTGGCGTCTGGTTGGCGGCAAGGTTTTGCTGTACTGGTTGGGAGAGGGAGCTAACCTTACATAATCTTATAGGCTGTCACAGGAGAGTCTCGGATAAAGAGAAGCTCCGGAGTCCGGTTACAGGGGCGACTGGGATTACCTAAGGGGGCTTGGACCTCGCAGGCAATGAGTCTTGGGTGGGCACGGGCCAGGCGCCTAGGCTGGCTGGCCCCATGTGAAGGTGAAATTTTTGGGTTGACTGGGATTTTTTTTTGGAGCTTTTTCTTCTGTTTGTCTAAAGCAACCATCTTGATCATTTTCTCAGAGTCCTCAGGGCGAGCCAACGCAAGGAACCCTGAATTTTCCTTCTTAATTGGTGAGTGATTACTTTTGTCTGCTCTATATTCTCCTGCAGACTCTTCTCCGCACCCATCCTTTGCCGTCATCACCGCCATCTACTCCGAGTCCTCGCTAACCCCGCCGTCAAACAGTCCTGTATCGAACTTGACGAATTTCTCAGTCACTCGCAAAAATGTCTGAGTCTAGCGCTGGTATGAGATGAATCTTCGGGAAACGCTAGATCGTGAGACTAATGTCTTCGCAGCCTGGCCCCTGGCCGACCAGAAGCTCGAGCAGGAGCTCCTCGATCTCGTTCAGTCCTCCCAGCGTACGTCTCCAAAGTTCTCACCGAATCAATATGCCTATGGACATCAACTGACTTGCTTCTAACAGACGCTCGTCAGCTCAAGAAGGGTGCCAACGAAGCTACCAAGACCCTCAACCGAGGTGTGTCTGAGCTCGTCATCCTCGCTGCCGACACCCAGCCTTTGGCCATCCTTCTCCACCTGCCTCTTCTCTGCGAAGACAAGAACGGTGAGCGCAGTCATATATTCTCCAGCACACAAAAAGCCAATTGCTGACTTTTGCTTCACAGTCCCCTACGTCTACGTCAGCAGCAAGATGCACCTTGGCCGTGCCTGCGGTGTCAGCCGTGCTGTCATCGCCGCCAGCATCACTAGCAACGATGCCAGCGAGTTGGCCGGCCAGATCCGGGCCATGCGCGACAAGGTCGAGCGCCTCGCCATCTAAGATACTCGATGCAAGGAAGGAAAACTATGTGGTGTATGGACGAGGCTCCTGGCTGCCATTGGATCTTTCCTGGGTTTGAAGGCGTCGATGAATGGGCCAATTTGGTGTATGTAGACTAAAGCCGTCCACATTTTCTTTTCTGAAAGGGAAAGAAAAAAAAATATATCACTGAGCATTCTGGAAAAACAATTCCTCACCGCATCTAGATGCATGCAGGTATTTCATCTAAGACGTCCCGGGTCACGCGGCCCATGCGACGTCGGCCACGATGACGACTTGTGGAAGTGCGTGGGCTGAGTCTCCGCGCCTGATAGGCCTGGCTATGACGTTTACTCCACCAATGTGGACGGTCATTAGGCGCCGCAGTCGCATCGGGCAATTTTGAGAGCTGATGAGGGAGCTGACTTGATGCTTCGTCCTCCATCCTCTATGACGATAGAAATACCTGGCCGGGCATCTGCTGTCTCGGGCGCCTTATTTCTGATCTAATTGCATCCTGGTCGTCGTCTCTGTTGGTTTTGCGTTCTCCGCAGCAGTACATGCGCCACTGACGGGCACCCCGCGTGCACAATGCCTGGCGTCGCTCGGAAGATTCTCATCTGCGCAGCCATCGACGGACTCATCATCCAGCCGCTCTCGTCCAAGGGCCAACGGCCATTCCAGCCCGTGAGGATTAAATATGGCGATGCAGCTATATCCTCGGTCACACGCGAACAGGTTCCCGACACTTCCAAGCCCGATTCCTCCTTCGAGGCCTTTGGCGTGATTGGTACGAGGCCCCCCGAACCTCCGATATCCCGAACCCCTCCCCCTCACGTTCCTACAATCTCACCTTCTTCACCTTCACCTTCACCGTGCTGTGGCCTGCATTAACGCTCCCCGACCCGATCTAACGCGCCGACCTCTCCAGGACTCATTACTGTTTCAAGATTGAGCTACCTGGTCACAATCACTCGTCGCCAGCTGGTTGCGCAGATCTGTGGCTATCCGATTTACGTCGTGACGGAAGTCGCTGTCACACCATGCAGTTCTAAATCTAACGCCGACGCCTCCATTCGAAGGACTTCTATTCACCTGTCTAGCCAAGCTCGTGAGCTTAGCGAAGATAGCGAAAGCAGCGATGAGGAGGTTGAGCTTCCCTCTAGGACTTCTGATGAGGTAGAAGATGCTGTGATTGACGACGACGACGTCCAGCCAGACTCGGCGAGGAGCAGTATCGCTGAAGATGTCATCCGTCGAAGGGGAAGCTACGGAAGGTTTGCACAGCGATGGTTCAGTCGCAAAGGGTGGACCTTGGACCAAAAGAGGAATATGGGGTTGAGCAACTCAGCGCAGCTCCCTGCGACGCAAACCGGGGCTATACCAGAGACGCCAGAAAGCAGTGAACCCCCCGGACAGAAACCTAACGGCCCCGTTGATGAACCTGAACTGCTGCCGAAGTTGCTTCGAACTGTTCAAGTTCTCTTTGGGTCTTCGCAAAGCTTTTACTTCTCTTACGACTTCGACATTACTAGATCTCTCTCAAAGCAAGCAACACCTCCAAATTCTGAAGCTCCCCTTCATACTCAAGTGGACAGCATATTTTTTTGGAACCGAAACCTCTTGCAGCCCTTCGTCTCTTCAGGGCATGATTCCTTGGCACTGCCTGTGATGCAAGGTTTCGTCGGTCAGAGGTCATTTGTGGTGGACAGCCAGCCACCCCAGAAGGATGAAGCCGCACATGATTCTGTCGAGCTATCCACCTTGTCACCTTCCAAATCGCCACCTGGATCCCCTCCAGCGGAGAATGCGAGAGCGTCCATAGATCTCCGGCCTACAGAAAGGAAATACCTCATCACACTCATCTCCCGTAGGTCTACGAAGCGGGCTGGTTTGCGATATCTTCGAAGAGGCATCGACCAGGACGGCTTCGTGGCAAACATGGTCGAGACAGAACAGCTTCTGGCTCCTTTTAACTGGGATTCTTCTTCAAGGGTATACTCTTTCTTGCAAATCAGAGGCAGTATACCTCTTTTCTGGTCACAGTCGCCTTACTCACTAAAACCTATCCCGGTCTTGCAACATTCCAAAGAAGCTAATTACAACGCTTTCCGGAAGCATTTTGAGAGACTCTTGAGAAATTATGGCTCCCTTCAGATTGTTAATCTTGTTGAAAAGCACGGAATTGAGAAGCCCATCGGTGCTGCATACGAAACCAATATGCAGCAGCTCAATAACGAGGCTACTGAAGGCCAGGAAATCCCTTTCGAATGGTTTGACTTTCATGCCGCTTGCAGAGGAATGAAGTTTGAAAACGTTAGCTATCTGTTGTATCGTTTGAAAGATAAGATTGAAGATTTTGGAAGCACTGTTCACGAGGATGGTAAGCAGGCGGCTCGGCAGAAGGGTGTTTTGCGAACCAACTGCATGGATTGTCTTGATCGCACTAATGTTTGCCAAAGCTCTTTTGGGAAGCACATACTGGAATTCCAGTTGAGACAAGAAGGAATTGACATGAGCGCCCAAGTGGATCAAGAAACATCTTGGTTCAATACGCTCTGGGCAGACAACGGAGACGCTGTGTCCAAGCAGTATGCTTCTACCGCAGCCATGAAGGGTGACTATACAAGGTTTCGAAAACGCGACTACCGAGGCGCTCTGAACGATTTAGGACTATCTCTTTCACGATTCTATAGCGGGTACGTCATTCAAGCTAGCCGCATGCGATTTTGGTGTACTGACTATGACGCATAGGATGGTGAATGACTTTTTCAGCCAAGCAGCTATAGATTTCCTGCTTGGAAACGTAACTGGCAAGGTGTTTGACGAGTTTGAGAGTGACATGATGACCAAGGATCTTGCCGTGTCTATTATCAAAATGAGGCAGATGGCAATTGAGCTCTGTCACAAGAGAGTGGTTGAAGACGAGAAGGAAGAATTTCACGGGGGTTGGGTGCTTCTGAGTCCCAACACGCCCAATACGATCAAATCCTGGCCAATGGAAGAGGTTGTCCTTCTTCTCACGGATTCGGCACTATACCTGTGCCGATTTGACTGGAAGTCGGACAAGGTGTCGTCATTTGAGCGGATCCAGCTTGGAAACGTCACAGGCATCAAGTTTGGAACTTATATCACCTCGACAATCTCAGCGTCACACATAGATGAAGCTAAAAACGTTGGCTTTGTCGTATCATATCATCCTGGGAAAAGCGATGTCAGACGTACCAACACGAGGACGCTTTCAAGCCTAGAAGAAATTGCTGGCAAAGCTGACAACCCTGCGGACGAAAAGGACGCCAGTATTCCAGCCAGTTTGGCAAGTCTTTTGTCCGGGAAGCCAGCTCAATCGCCTGACGAACGGCGTCTGGTTTTTAAAGCACCGTACACAGACTCATCCATGGCTCCGGCGGCGACGGACGGCCCACATCAGACAGAGTTGCAACAGGTGGTGACGATTTGTGCCGAGATTGAGCGATTGGCATTAGAGAACCAACTGACGAATCCTGGGGAGGAGCAGAAGAGCATTATAGAAAAGGGGAACATAATATCGCTGGATGAGGCGCGGCGTAACACGAGTGTGCTAGATCAGCTGGGTCATTCCATCAAGAAGCTGGTATGGGCGTGAGCCCGTTGCATAATAACCACCAAGACCTGAGCATAGAAGACAGATGTAGTAGATACCATTGTTGCTTGAAGACAGCATGCTTTTTTAATCAAGAAGACTTTTCTACGCGATACAAGTGGAGCTGGTAGCGCATGTTTTCGAGGGGTATAGGATATAACAGCCCGTCCGGCAGACGGAACCAGATCGATTCGTGGGATTCCAACTTTTCCCATGAGTAGCCGGGAGTCTCAGTGCCGCAGAGCGTGTGATCGAGCAGCCACTGCATCGGGTATCGCTTTTTCTCCTTGCCAACAGCTGCCTCTGAATAGCTTCCCGGGCTATCCACGACCAGGACTAAGCTGCCGTGCACGAGCACCTGCCCGAGGTTCTTTAGCAGCTTGGTTGTCTTCGCGATGCCTCCACTCGTGTACAACTCGTTGAGCGTGAACATGAGCGTCACGACGACGAGTTTATCGCCCAAGGTCGCTGCCAGCGCCGGGGCATCCCAGGCCAGAATGTCCTGGCGGCTGAAAGCGAGGGCAAGCTGGTCGTCGTCGAGAAGAGCCCGGTTC